>CM033361.1:17744230-20508400 GCA_019395295.1 Osmanthus fragrans | reverse complement strand
TGCAATTTAGAACTTTCAATTTGTAAATTGTAATGATCTATGCATGATGGATTGTAAGTGATCAGCAATCATGCAGGATGGAAATACTCTGGATGATGAGTTGGAAGTGGTAGAAGGGATGAAGCTAGCCTGTGGTTATATATCTCCTTATTTTGTTACAGATGAGAAGACTCGAAAATGTGTACATATAGATAGTGGCTAATCATGATATACTTATACTCTTATAATTAGCAACCTCAAGTAGCTGTCAAATCTAAGAATCCGAATACACAATACTATTTTTTTTTTCAAAACACATGAAGCTCATTCCCTAACTAATTAACTTCTAGCTTATCACCAAAAAGAGTAAATGAGTGCATGTTAATAAATAATTAGATATTTATGAGATTGAATTGTAAGTTTTGTGCCATTGCATCTGGACCTCCTGTTTTTCTTCTCAAGTAGTCATGTAAATTGTAATGTTCATTTGATAAGAAGCTCTTGTATATTGCTTGTGTCTGTTCATTTAGGATCTATTATGTGTGATTGTTTTGATTTTATTTAGACAGGAACTGGAAAATGCCTTGATCCTAATTCACGACAAGAAAATTTCGAACATAAACTCACTTGTGAGAGTATTGGAGATGGCTGTAAAGGTAATGAACTTCATTAAGCTAGGATTGATTTTTTAATGCATAGGGTTCTTATTTTTGTCTTCCTATAATTTGCCAAAATCTTAAAAATTAAGTTCGCTATCGATGATTTCTTCTCATGGTTTGTTTTTACAAAAAATAGAGAAAAAGTCCTCTACTAATTGTGGCTGAAGATGTGGAAAGTGAGGCACTGACTATGCTTATAATCAACAAGCATCGTGCAGGTCTAAAGGTAATTGTTCGTGTAGGTGGATAATTTATGAGCCGTTTGTGATTTCATAGAGTGCATGTATAGGAATTTATGATTGAACTTTATGGTTTCTGTTAGATGTGCTGATGCCAAGTGCCTGATATGTGCACTACAAGAACAACTCATAGGTGGGGCTGTTTTATGGAAGTTATGGGAAGGAATATATTCTTTAATTACCATGTTAGAGAAGGATTTAACCCAGCAGACAATTTTACTATTTTCCTTAATTGTTATGTTTGTATCAGGAAGGATTATCCCTTCCTTTTTATTTTCCTGTCATTCATTTTAATTCTCAATTATTCCATAGAGGTACGATAATCTCTGTTTGTAATTTCTATTTAAAGGCCTTATGCCATGAATAAAGGGTATGAAAAACCTTCTCTTCACAGTTAACATCTAGGAGGCCGGTTTACCTTGAAACAAACCATTAAAGGAGGACAAGGATCCCTCGAAGAACCCTAGATAAATTAAACATAGGTAAATTACGCAAAACCAATCCTTGTGCTTTACCTATTAACAAACTCGTTACGCGCTCTCAAACAGAAGCACATACATCTTTCCACTTGACACGTTTCAATAAAGAAAATAACAGGTAATCTTATTTTCTTGAGGAAAAAACTCTGTGATTTCAACAAACTATATTGTCTTCAATTAATATATATATATATATATAATTCCTTTCCATCTTCTTTTAAACTTATTAAAATGCTGGCAAGCATTTCAACATGCAATATTGTCTTCACAGCCATATATTCTGACGAGTACAGAATAGTATTTTTTGGAACATATCTGGACGTGAAAATTGTTGGGTTGCTTACGATATTTCTCACTTAGATTTTGATTGAAGCATGTGAAGTAGTTTTGATCGAATAAGTAAGATACTGATAGTTTTAGTATATTTGAACAGCTAAGAACAACCATGGAGAAGAGTACTGCTTTGTTTGATAGGGAGAAAGCTCAAGAAAGGTTGTCAAAGCTTTCATACGCTGAAAGAATTGAGTGATTTGGTGCTTAGAACTGATAAAACTAATTCTAAAGAGACAAATGGAGATTCACAAAGAGATTTGTGCTGACTTTGGTGAAAAAAAATGTTGTTTTGTTGACTCTTCTAAGCTTATTTGTGCTGCTTCATGGCTAAAATATAAAAAAAATTTCTTGCTCTATTTCATTGTGCTTTAGGCATTTTCCTACAACACCGTTTACAAATTAATTTTTCTAAAATTTACATGCAGTTATTTTTAACAATAACGTGCAACGGACGTTTCCCCACTAGTAATGAGAAAAGATTGAAACAACCATGCTTAAATATATTGAAAATAAAACTTAATTCAACCGTACAGTGTCAAGAAAAGGTACTTGTGTAGTCAAAATAGTGAATGTATGTGGTTAAATTAATTGTCTACTTCGATTTAAATTTTTATCGACTTTTCTAGTTAAATCAAATAAAAATGGTAAAATAACAATAAGAGATATTAGTAAAGCATTCATCATAAACATGGAAATAATGAATTAATGGCTAATCTCCTATCAATCAAACCCTAATGAAGATTCGAAACCAAATGTAAAAACACACTTAAAACTTATAAACAACGTAGCAGGAAACTTTGAAAAACGTATATTCTAAAGTACAAAAGAGAACATAAATTTCCATGATCCAACCAAAGAATCAGCCTCCTAGAAAATCATCAACCTTGTTATTTGCTTTGGCAGACAAAAACTTCATGCAAATTGGCGCATTAACACCTGCCAATGCAAGAATTGCAGCTGGAACTCCCCACAAAGATTCACCACAAATGAGGCCTGATGCAACAGCAGGGCCAAGTTCTTTAGCCTGTTTCTTGTTCTTCTTCTCCCAAAGGAACAAAATCACACTCCCGATGCACATATCGATGGCGAAATACGCGCCTAAGTAGAATGGAATGGCCATGCACATTGGACTAGGAATGAACCTGTAGATTCTGTACTTTGTTTCAAATTTCTTCAGCGCCTCAATGATCACATTGATTACTATAGCTGCAACGAAAAATCCGATAGCCAGTTTCAAGCAATTCTTGGGGAGAGAAGAGAAGCCCTCGACTCCAAGAAGGGCTATTCCGCGATACATCAAGGCGTAGGGAGCCGGGTACGAGCCAGTGGGGTCGCCTACACTATATGCTTTGTAGAAAAACCAGAAGACCAAAGGTGACATTACGCACCCAATAGCAGTGCCAAAAACTTGGCTAAAGAACATGGCACGTGGCGATGAAAGTGTCAAATAGCCTGTCTTGAAATCCTGCATCAAATCAGATGCTGTTGATACAATGCTCATCATCACACCACAAGAAGCTAGGCCTGCAAGAACCCCGCCGTGATCGAGGCCGACCCAAGCACTGAAAACGAGGATCGCGATTTTTCCGTAGTTGGAGGCCAATGACCAATCTGTTAGGCCACATCCATAGGCATTGCAGAAGGCTAGAACTGGAGCAATTGCATAGGCCACCAGTATGTGATACCTGTTAGATTTATTTTGACATTAATAGACATAAGTTTAATCCAAACTCAGATATGTAAATATTGAAAAAAAAATTAAATTAAATTATGCTACACCACTCAAAATACCATTTCAGCTGGTGGAAGATAAGTGGTACCACAATGATAGATATGACTGCAAGCACTAAGTAGCCAGCTATGGCTACATAATTTGGGATTTGGTCTTTCAAGAAGTAGTTAGTTCTAGTTTTTTCGTCATAATCTCCTCCGGTGCTTTCTTCCTCATTATCAGATTTCTCCGACTTGCGATTTATGAAACTTTTTGACGTGACAATGATCATGTAGACAACATGGAACAGACCATCGCCAAGCATCATTGCAATGGCAAGAAAGACCTGTTGAGATCAACACAGGTCGAATAATTAGAGTCGTAATATAATTGGTACATAATACTGGACGAGGTAATATTGTAAAGTTCAAGTTAATTACAAGTCACTATATTTGTGACTTACCCTGTATCCTTGGATTCCATGAAGACTACTTGCAGATAGATCAGCACTATACCAGCTGCCTTTCTTGGACTCAATCAGAGGCCACATTATTCCCCATGAAACAATGGCTCCGAAAAGTAATGAGACATTGACCATATAAGGGCAAATCATACCAACACCAACATATGTCGATGAGAAATCAAAATAGAACCTGTGGCAGGAAGGATATATCAAATCTTATTTCAAACATTGATTATTTTACTAGCATTCAATTATTTGACAAAAAAATCAAGAAACTCGAGACAATAACCCATGAATTGTTAAATGTAAAGGATAGCATGTCTTCGTCGTCGTTGAAAAATTCACATTGAGAAGCAAGCAATTTTTTTGCTAGAAAAAATATCTAATTTCTATTAGGGAAGTTATATTTAGCTTTCTTGAATTGTTAGTTTATGGTAGGTAATTAAGTATAGTACACTATACTTCAAGTATTATTATCTTTATTTCTATATAGCTAAAGAGAGAAGTCTAATTTTTCAGAAAGAATAGGATAGGCTACTAATCTCTCCATTAGATCAACCAATATACCAAATATGCACCAAGTTTTTTACCACACGAACAGTGTATATTGGTCACGAAAACAAGTAGATTTGAGCACATAAATACGACAAATGGCTAATAATAAGCATCCAGACAGAAAAGTTAAAGAGAAGGCAACCATACCTTTGTTTGAAGGCCTGAAGACCAAATGTAGGGAAGCTACTAAAACCACAGCCATCAGCTGCTGCGAAAAACCACTGAAAACATGCGAACAGAAAGCTAAAAGAGAAGGACTTGAATAGCGTCATAACTTGTTTCCTGTATTCGAAGAATAGATAATTCAATTATAATTAATAGCTTAAATTATGAAAGAAAAAATAAATTAGAAGTTAAAATCATATATATACTTGGCAAGCTTGGCTCCTTTACTAGTGTGGAAGCTGTTGATAAGGTATGCAGTAGCAGTTCCACTTGGATACGTCAATTTGTACTTCAAAATCATCATCTGATCAGAAAATTTCAAAGAAAATTATAAGATTATTGATTAACTGATATTGTATATTTCAATGTATATAATTCTTCATTTATGTGTGTGTATACCTTTCTTAAGGGCACTATTGAGAATAGACCAACAAAGCTGACAGTAAAAAGGAAGGCGATTATCCAGCCAAGAGAGAGTTTCTTCACATTTATTGGGGTGTTGCCTGCATCTGCTTGAGCTGCTATCTTTGCACTCATTCCTAACAGATAACTCGCTGTCCCACCTGAAAATATGAACATTGGTATAAATTGTTAATTTTCACAATTTTTTTAGTTGAAATTCCAATGTAGCATTGATAGAATCCATAATTCACTAAAAGATAGCTTCATTGATGACAAATACCCCCCAAGAATATCCTAAAACAATTACCGCAGCAACCAATGAACATTGTAAAAAGGTAACGGCAATGTGCATTTGAGGTTTTATGACAACATATATTGTCTGTTGCAATATCCGCCTACTCTGCCGCAACAATATCGAAGGTCGCAACGTATGAGTGAACATTGCAAAAGACCTATGGCAATGTTCATTGCCGGTTGCAAAAGGCGATTTTTCTTGTAGTAATCTTTTACTCAAAGCAAATATCGTATAGCCATCTATAAGTCAATTGGTTAACGTAACGAGTATTGCTTTTAATTAGGTAAAAGATTAATTACTACAATAGCTAAGTGTCTTTCTTTCCCTTCGGCAATATGGCCATTGTTTTAAGACTATCTTCGTATATGCATCAGCAAATGGAAAACAAATAAGACTTAAAAATCGAACAAAAATTTCGACTTACTGCTAAAAGCGATCCCGGAAGAGGCAACAACACATGTTTGAATCACAGTGTTTTCTTGTCTGGTAAAAGGCTGCTTCAACATTCCGCATTTTCCGAGAATAGCCGTCCATCCCTTAACAATGGCGAATCCGAGGAGGCCAGCCGCCACGTTAAGCGAAGGAATGACGCCAGTAGTGAGATTGAGTTTGCATACAATAATATTGAAAACAAAACTCAAAATAATACTCGTAAAAATAGCTCTCAGTGTTATCTGATTCTTCCATGATGGAATCTCTACATCCTTGAAAGCCTTTTCTATCTCCAATCCATTATTTTGATCGCCTTCATCAATTTCATGGCGTCCTTCTTCTTCCTTCTCCCGCATATTGCTTATTTTTACTTATAAACTATAGACCCTGACCCTAGTTTTGTACTACGAGACCTACTCTTTTGATTTTGATGTTGAAACACAAGAGTGTGATGAGATTCTGATTTGCAGAGACTGAACTATGTCCATATATAGATGTAGACAGTAGATATAGAGAGAAGACAGCTGTAGGAGAATCCCGGTGAATGAGGAATCCCACTTAAGGAAAGGGAAACCGAGAATTCCGACTCCTACCGTCTGAGGGTCCTATGAATTGGATTTCATTATGGTCCACGTTTGGCTGTTTCATGGTGAAAATGAATATGTTTTTCACTTGTATAAGTAAAAATAAGTAATATATGAAAACACAATTGTTAGAAGTTAATTATTGGAGTATTCTCAACTAAAATTTTGATGAATTTTAAAAGTTATAAATTCTAATGGATTTCGTGAATTTGAATAGAATACTTAAATTTTAAACGTTTCATTAAAATTAATTAAAATCATTAATTAACTTTAACCATATATTTTATAAAAATTACAACTTTTCAATAACACATTTTATTGCTTTTATCATAATATACTAAAATTCTGATTTTTGACTACACCAAATGGGGGCTAAGTAAATTATTTTTAACTTTTCTAAATTAATTACTTATATTTGCAATCAATTTTTTACTACACCAAACGGGGGCTAAGTAAATCATTTGCAATTAATTTTGATTACACATTTCGTATAACCAACAATTTTTCAATCACACATTTAATTAATTTTTTATCAAAATCTACTAAATATCTTATTTTCATATGGGGTGGCATAATGTGAGTGGAGTGGGGCCCGCAATACTGTAGCATGGGCTCCACCTCACTCACATACTGTCACCTCCTATGTAAAATATTATGTACATGTAGCAAAATCCTATTTTAATTCACACCAAACACATGGGCTAAAGGTTCTTTTCATGAAATTCAAGCAACATAATAGCTTATTACCAAAATCGGTTTTGTATTCCGCGCATGTTTGACTATTGTTCTGTTGGTCTTTAGCCCATGTTTGGTGTAAATTAAAATGAAAATTTTAGTAAATTTTAATAAAATTGATGAAATATGTGGTTGAAATTAAATTGAAAGTCAATGTATAATAATTCTAATCAAACCTTTGATTGATCCCCATTTTTTAGAAAAGACATTTTTTTCTCTATCTTTTTTTTAACCACATATTTTTCAATAAAATAATATTACACTGAAACCCAAAATTTTTATTTATTTTTTAATCATACATTCGCCATCAATCTACTGTTAAAAATGCATTATTAGCATTTAAACGGGGCTCAAACAAGAAATTGGAAGTCAAAATCCGAATTTGTGAACTCGCACTGCACGAAGGGATTGTGGAATCCGAATCATGGATGTTTGTTGATCAGAATTCTCTATCGTGCGCTTCTTGATTATAGCTTCAAGTTGAGTCCTAAATGTAACTGAAAATTGACCAACTTGAATCAAATATGGAAACTTGTGATTTTACGCACTAATATTAAAATTAACGTTGAAAAAAGGGGGGGAAATTAAAATATAGAGGTTATTTAGCAATTTCCTAAAATGCATAAAGCGTGGCTGGTTAATAATATCAAGTTTCAAAATTTACGCGTCTGGACGTAAAAAAAAAAAAATTAAAAGTATTTTTAATGTTATTTTAGTTATTCTAAAACTATTAAGTATTAAATAATGCATATAAAATTTCTAAAATTATAAATACTATAATTATTTAATAATTCCTAAACTATACAATTTTTAAAAAATTAGGCAAATATTAAATTTCAACTGGACAACTCCTATTTCATAGATTTATAATAAGATATTAAACTATTGTTAAGACTTCAAATAATATATTTACAGGGTGTCCTCAACATAAAGTTTAATGGATTTTAAAAGTTCTTTTAAATTCGAGTGTTCCCAATTGAGATTTTAATGTATTTTAGTGAATTCCATTAAAATTTAAGTATCTTCAACTAAGATTTTAATGGGTTTCAATGAAATCCTATAAAATCTAGGCATCGTCAATAATTCGTGAATTTTTAAGGATTTATCTAATATAGGAATTTCAAAAGATTTGGATGTATTTCAAGTTCAAAAATCTACTTAACATTTTTCTTTTAATTTTTTTTTAATTTCACCATTTTTAATGAGATTCTTATGAATTTTATGAAAATATATTCAAATTCATGAAATTCGTTAGAATTAATAAGCTTTTAAAATTAATAATTAAAATCTTATTAATTTGGTCAACGTTTGTAATCTTTGAAAATTAATTAAAAAATCAGTTGATGACACCTCATAGTATTAATTTAACGAATTCATGAGATATATGAGTCCAAGAAAATAGTTATAATACTATATTTTAGATTGTGGAAATTGCACCTAATATTTGAAAATTATTCATACAATACATTTTTTATTGTTTTTTATACCATAATTACTATAAAATGTAGGTAAAATTGAAATGTATTAAACACGGCAATTAAATTTACTTCACCAAACATGCCCTTTTAATATATCCCCTTTGTTTGCAAGCCACTGAGGATTTTCATCTTTACCTTCCTTTCTTTGCATGTCGAATCAGGTTCCTACAACGAACTCTCATACTTAGTTGGAGGAAAAACGAAATGATCAGAGATAATCCTTGCATAAGAAGTTCCAGAATCATCATTCCCTGCACCTCTCGTATTTGCTCCGTCCTTAAAATATAGAGTAGAAGGATAGTTGAAAATTAATATTATAATATTTTCATAATCTAAATAAAACCTTTAAACATGTTGTAACCTTTTTTGAGTTTTTTAGTTGAGAGATCCATCAAAACAGAGTCAAGTATCCAGTACATAATCATGGTGTCACCGAGAGCAAGCACCAAATTCCAATATGCAATCAGGGGCGGAGCCAAAAAATTCGTTCAGTACGGTACAATTTTATCGACGCCAAATTTTGAGTTTTTTATCATGAATTTAGTGATGAAAAAAGTATAAAACAATATTACAATAATACTAAAAATGACATAGTTCACAAGTTACATTTATTCCTTACGAGTTTTCATACTTTAATATTGTTGTACAATAATTTCATTATCAATCTTAAAAAATGTATCTCATTCAAAAAATTGAACTTCTGTGGTAGAATTTATTGATTTTTGTCTTACAAAAAACTTGAATATCTTCTTGTTACATAGAAACTCTTCCAATTATTAGATGTATCTTATCGAATTTGGGAAGATAAAACTTTGATCAATCATATTGCAAGTGCCTGTTACACTTATCTATGCATGCTAATTCAACAATAATGACTAAGTGTCCTTCCACTTATTCATGCACAGATGAATAAATGGGAATGACGAAATAATCTATTTTTCAATAGTGAGAAAAAATGAAAGTTGCCTATGAATAACAGCAAAATTTACATTTAGGGTCCGTTTGATTGTAAGGGTGGAAATAAAATGAATAACAGGGAATTGAATTGCCTAAAATTTATTTTACAGGAAATTGTAATTAATTGTGTTTGATTGATATAATTTTCCACCTAATCCGTTTGACTTTATTTTTCATTCAAATTATTACTTTTTGGGATAAAATTTTTTAAAATCTGTATTAAAATTTGTTTGGATTGCAAAAAAGTAAAAAATAAATAAAAAATAAAAAAAATTGAAATTTTTTTGTGTTCATTTAGCTTTTTTTTTTTTTACGTAAATTGTCAATTAAATGGATACATTTTTTTATCATTGATTTTGGAATGTGTTCAAATTGCTTAAAAAATGTCAAAAATGTGAAAAATATTTTCCCACCAATATGGTGGAAAAACATTTTTTAACTTTTGTGCATAAACAACTTGTACCTTGGAAAACTTAGAAAACGTTTTCCCTAGAAAATTAGTGCAATCAAACAGGTGAATAGTATAAAGAAGGAAAATATTTTCCACCTTCCACGAAAAATTTGGCCAATCAAACAGGCCCTTAGAGACAAAAAAATGAACCAAATTATACAAATAAAGCTCTCCAAAAGACCCACCGCCAATTTTTCTCCTTAACTTAAACTTTCCGCCAATCACATGATCCATAATTAATTTCCCAAAATCGATAAAAAAAAAAAAACTTTATTCCACAAATAATCACTCAATACCAACTGTATCAAATCCCAAATTTCAAAAAATACACTTTAGATCCACGAAATCATCGTAGAAATTAAATCATCCAAAAACCCCAAAAGTTCATTTCTTTTTAGTTACTTGAAAAATCCGGAAAGTTGACAAATATTGTCCATCCCACCGTTGTTAGGAAAATAACAACACCAAGGGTTGGAGAAGAAACCATAGAAATAGAATCACAAGAAGATGAAATTGAGAAGAAGATCGTTACGAACATGAAGGCTTAAATAAGACATTATATCATTGTCCTCAAACGATATTTGCCCCTCGGTTGAATAATGGTACTCAAAGGATTTTCCGGCAAAGGATTAATCAAGCCTTGTAGAGAATTCACCACTTAAACACTTGTGGAATTTTTCAAAACTTCAAGAACACAAAAGGAATTTGAATATGGATGAAGAAGACTTTATTTCTTCTTTGTGGAATGAATGAATATATCTAATTTGTTTGTTATTATTTGTATTGATCATCTCATCACTTATTTATAGGTCTTGATCAATACTCCATGAATTGGTGCCAAAAAACCATGAAGAGATGCAAGGTTCCCTCTAAAATTCATCAAAATCGGAACTTGAAAAACTACCTAACGGCTAGTTTTTAACTCTATGCGGTCGCATAGAATAAACCTATGCGACCGCATAAGTTACTCGAATCCGAAAATTTTAGCTTCTATGATAGCCATGCGGCCGCATGGCAGGTTTGCCCATGCGGTCAACATTTTGGCTCTGATTTCCTCTTTCATTCCACATACTTGTTTATTGGTTTGAACAACATTTTTCCATCAATCCCCCACTTGTTCAAAATCCAATAAACTCTCATATTCAAAGTATACAATACTCATGCATAAGGATTAGATATCTTTCGATTTGAATCTAACCATAGTGTAATTTAAACAAAGTAAAGTCGGAATCAAAGGTAGCATGAACCTTTGAACCAGTTATTCCATGTGACAATACCGGTAAAAACACACACACGAGTATTACGTGTTCTCAAGTTTCTCAAACTTGCTTAGCGTTTTTATGGTCTTGCGCTCATCCTTTTCAACAAACCTTTAAGAGATAAACTCCAACTTTCTATTGAGGCGGCACCACCTCGAGGTTCGTCTAGGTGAAGTTCTTCCAGCATCTTTGTTACTTTTAGATATGCATGTGTTTAACACTAAACTTCATTAAGAGCTTGAACTCAACCCTCAATTCAGTAACAACCAGCATTATTTACTTAAGATAGGATTATTGCGGATTTTATAATGCTGCAACTATCCACATATCGAATAACTTGTTGTTACCCTTTGAACCCGTTGATTACCTTTTGAGTAATGACAGGTAGGGTTTCCGTCATTGGTGGACCTTTTAGTTTAGGAGTTTCAATCCCATCCTACTCGAAGTAGACACCACAAAATCTCTATTTAGTGGTTTAGTTATAGGATCCACTAAATCTTTATGGAAATTATTCCATTTTTGATAATTTTCTTGTAAAGTCACATCTAAGACTCATATGTCTAGAGTTCCATTTCATGTGACTTAGTATCTTATTAAATTTGGCTAGCCAATGATCGATTCATTTAATAGATACTACGTGTCACCATCAAGAAATCTTTTTATGAAGCTATATGCTTCTCACTAGCTTTATTTATGTCCAAGCACGGTTGGAGGATTTCCATCAAATTATTACACTAGTCAATCCCTTTTACTTAGTGTATATCATCCTTATAATTGTACAATGATTTTCCATCATTTCTCCTTCATAGATATCTTTTTATGATTAAAAGGTATGAAGAAATGTGACTTTTAAACTAAGTTATTTCCACAATTCTTCAATCAGGAATATATATATGCAATATTGCATCCACGAGTCTTGAACTTTTCATAAAAGTTCACAAACATTAATATTAACCCCCACATTTAGGGTTATACTTGAACTTAGAGCTCATCAACTCTTTCATAGTTCAATTCACTTATCACTTGGATAATATCCGTGAAATGCTAAGTACTTTTTGATAGTAGTCATTAAGTTACAATGTACTTCAATCCAATTATCTCTATTTTTTTATCACACACAATTTGATCAAGGTCATCTCATAGACCAATAATATTTTTCCAAGCATATACTAACTTAATTGGTCTTACGATTAAAGTCAAAGTCAACAATAAAGAAGACTAAGCATTTTGAATCACAAGAATTGCAACTTCTCCAAACATAAGCAACTTATCACATTTGCGACATTTCACAATATAGTATCTTACCATGTCAAATAATAAGGTATATGTTCACCATATTCATGGCAATTGAATTAAGACAAATGACATTTTGTCATGAGTATGCAAATAGAATTTTGGATAATTCATCTCATTTAATTTCACTGAATTAATTGAGGTTATCATCAATATTCAAAGTTAGTATAATATTCAACAAAATCTAAAGATTTAACCAATCAGGCCATTCTGAGCAAAAGGTCTATCAAAAATCCAAATCTTTGTACGGATTCATCAAATAAATTCACAATTTGAAATTCACTAATCTGCTTCACGTAATTTAGATTATCATACAGACACCCAACAAAGTTTCCTTCTTACAGTAAATGAAATTTACTTGCGAGCAATTTCTGTCATGGATTAGTGTTGGTCAATTCCGCATAATCACACATCCCACCACAATTGGTTTGAAATTGCATTTAATAATGGAGAGACGCCATTTAATAAACTGCTTTAAACCACATCCACTTGTTCAAATTCATGGTCCTCGACTGTATATGGGAAGATACATTTTATTCAATCACAGTTCCACTATCTAAAAAATTATTGAATTAAATGAATTATACTAATCCATATAAAACTTGTCTGATGTTTCCCAACACATTGTAGTTTCTCCATTTGACAAGACAAATATTCAAGGAGAAGATATTTGAATCGAACAATACAACAAAAATGTCATTTAAGCATCATTATAGTCGGCAAACAGAATTTGAGGCAGTTTTAACATGAAGGAACACAATGGTTTGCATATTAAAATCACAATTTCCACGTGCAAACTGACTATACAAATCAATTTACAAATATATACTAACAGATGCAATCTTTAACTTTCAACCATTGCTTGTTAGACACGATATGCAAACCATAAACCGTCAGTGTTTACAGATTTCACAATCGATTATGCACATATATATTCCGACATCATAATGTTGAATGTAGACCATAAAATGCAAATTCGGACTAAAAGTCATGAATAAATTCACCTTTTCACATTACAGCAGTGTAGGTATTTATATATTTTCCACCCAATCACGATACCTAACGGCTAGTTTTTAACTCTATGAGGTCGCATAGAGTAAACCTATGCGACCACATAGGTTATTCGAATCCGAAAATTTTAGCCTCTGTGATGGTCATGCAGCCACATGGCAGGTTTGCCCATGCGACTGCATAGGCCAACATTTTGGCTCAAATTTCCTTTTTCATTCCACATACTTGTTTATTGGTTTGAACAACATTTTTCCATCAACCATTGCATTCCAAATTTGTGGCTCTCAAAATTATTTTTTTTAAAATGGAAAAAAAAAGGTGGATTGGACCTTGGCCCAAAGTTCAGCGTGGAAGCTCATGAAGTAACCATTTGCATGATCATGTGCATGATGTTATATTATTTTTTTAACATCTCAACTTATTTGTCCTTTTATTTTTTGGACCTGAATCCTACTACGTGGTATCGTATGAGCTCAAATATCAATATGCCTATTAACAAGCAAGCCATGACCAATGTTTATGTGGGTCGATCTCAATGACTACAACAACGGTATTTCCTTCCTAATCAAAACTCCACCAGTACAAAAACTGCAAAATAGGTTTGAACTAGATGCACAGTGCTCGTCGTGCTGATTCATAAATCATAATAGTTAAGCGACATGTTGATATTGTCCGTACACTGACGCGAACCCTACAAACCTTATCATTCGCTAGCTAGAGTGATCATCGGGAACCTCAATATGTATATTTGTCTAGACGCAAATATGAGTACGGTACACCCATGGGACGATTCTATTAAATTCATCGTTATCTTCATTTTTTGGTATTCTCAATCATCCCTTTGTCATTATCGTTAACTCTGTTTACAAGTTATGCATCATTACTTATAACACCCCAAATTTTATTATAAACATTAGAGTGTTACCAAAAATTCAATTATCTTCTCATTAAATGCGGAGCTGGCACAAATAAAAGTAATTCCTTTATTTTCAACTATAAGAGTGTGTTTGATAGGCATTACTTGAGAAAAATGAATTTTGAAATAGTGATATGATGGGAATTGTGTGGTTGAAAAAGAAGGAAAAGTTATTGATGTGATGGAAAATATTATTTTATTGAAGAATGTGTGGTTGAAAATGAGTAGAAGAATGAGAATGAGAATTAAACCGTAAAATCCGAGTTTCTAACAAAATCCGAGTTTCTAACAAAATTTAAACCTAATCAATTAACAAATAAATAAACTTGTATTTGAACAAAAAAAAAAAAAAAAACTAACTAATAAACTGGGAGATAAAAAATTAATGTTTTTATTTCTTCAAATCCTATTGGCAGTCCGCATCGTCATCCCACTCAATTCTAATCGACTCGAACTAACCTGTAAAATTTGTAAGAATAAGTATTTAATAATACTCAATAAGATACGTGCAGTTTTCATGAACTATTATGTAACAATATATTATACACCTCATATCATTCCTCTCTTATGGAGTACATCGATGACCAAACGAAACACTCATATTAGGATATCTTAAATTCTAGAAGGATTTCGTATCTCTTTATAAAGAACTCGAAAGTCCACTGATAATTCATACATATTTAATTGAATACATAAAAGTATATGGGTGGGCCCCATGTAAGTATTTTATTGTCCAAAAAATATACACCCCTATTGTGTCTTATCTGTATAAATTCTGTGAAAAAAAATTATGTACACCAACTGTGTCTCATTTATATAGGACTCAGCATATATAGTTGAATTCGAGAGCCATGATGATTGAAGTGTTGAGTCCCTAAAGTAAGGGTCAGGTGACAATAAGTTTACACAATTTGAATTATATTAAAATAATCAATCCTACTCAAATACTTATCACTACATGGTTGAAACTGCCTTCAATTTCTAATTAATATAATATGTTACTTTATATCTATTCACACGCGTGTAGCTGCCAACCAAGGAAATTCTTTAACCAAATTTTTCTCTATTTTTTTTTTTTTTTTGAATTAAAATATAATCAAAAGTAGAATAGGATAACAGTGAATGAAGTTTGTAATATATCAATTATATGATTTACACTTATCAAAGTCAAAATAGGATTATGACTTCATTATGTACTACACTACATGAAAAATCATGGCTAAAGTCATGAATTAAGTTTAAATAAATTACCAATTAAATGCAACTTCTTTGGACTTCAATATCTTGGATATAACTTATCCGAAATAACTTTTTCTTGAGTCCATACGAATTATTTAATACGAACTACCCAACGAGTCCAATATCGATGTATTAAAACTCTCACTATTAAGATCCAATTATTTGGCTTCAATAAAATTTAAAATTAATATTATTTCACTTTAGTCCATCAACTATCAAAATATAACAATAAAACATATAAAACAAATAAATTTTATTCTAAGATTTTCAGGTGTTACAATCTTCATTCCTTAAAAGAATTCCGTCATTGAAATTACTTGCGTTCAAGTCTTCTGTTGCCCATTCCTAGGCTAAAACAAAAACTCGGGCATTTCCCATCTTTTCTTACTCATCATTCTTCTTCGAGGAGTCTTCTTTGTAGTTTTTGGAAAAAAGATATGTTTTCCTGCATCGATAACACACATGTCTCCCAAATAGGTAGTTACCCCTATGCCTCCTGTTGCACTTTGGACTGGGTGAAACGACTTGTCTAAAAATTGATCTGAAGTTAACATTCTTTTTCCTGTCCTCCTTTTTCGCCGTTGGACCCATTCCATTTCCACTTTCCTAAAGGCTCGGCCCCTTGCGGAAAAGTTTGGTCAATTTCTAACATATTTGAGATTGAGTGGGTAGTCTACAATACCCGACTACTGATAGTGAATTGGTGGGATGCCATTATTTTACCAATCTCAGGACGTAATCTCAGTTCAAACCTCCTCAATTTCTTTGCTTCCATATCCACTAAGTGTGTTGGATACCTATTAGGTTGTTCAAACTTTCTCTCATAATCCTCAAACTTCATCTTTTCATATTTAAGTTGAAGAAATTATGTCTCTTTTCATCTCTTAGAGCTTGTGGGAAGTATTTTCTCATCACTTTGTCCTTGAATTGTGTCCAAGTTAAAGCACATTGTTGTGCTTCTATTCTAGTGCATGATGTTGATTCCTACCAATGGCCTGCAACATCCAACAACATGAATTCTGCATATAATACTTTTTGAGCATCAGTGCAAGAAAGATGTTTGAAAATTCGCTCCATTCCTCAGCTCCCAGTGGGACTGCCTTGCTATCGAGAAGATTGGGGGGCTTGTAGCGACAAAACTGTTCCACAAGTTGGTGTTGTTAGCGTTTACATTATGAGAACCAGTCGGTGCTTTTTGTCTACCCAAATCTTGTACAGCCTTTAACAAATCTCTGATGACACTATGACAGTATCTTAATTTTGTTGTTATCTCGGCATTTTCTTAACACAGATAAAATTTTAATTTAGAAATATTTGATAACATAGAAAATAATAATAATAATAATAATAATACTTGTGAAAAACTTTAACATTTTCCAATCTTTACATATAGTATTTTGTTTCCAAAAAAATATCAATTAAATAAATATTTCTTTCTGGATAAATAAATAACATTTTATTTATAATCTGTATGAGTCTTAGGAATTTTCTTTCGATGGAGTTTCATCATCTGAATTAATACATGACTCGGGC
Organism: Osmanthus fragrans; assembly: GCA_019395295.1. Classification (NCBI taxonomy): domain Eukaryota; kingdom Viridiplantae; phylum Streptophyta; class Magnoliopsida; order Lamiales; family Oleaceae; genus Osmanthus; species Osmanthus fragrans. Next base: position 20,491,232 of record CM033361.1, on the reverse strand, counting down.
TCAGAATCCGTTATCAAATCAATGAAGTTTTGTGGCTTGAGTTCTTGTTCGGGGTCCTCCTCTGGGTTCTCATCAGACTTCTTATGGCTCTGGTTTTGGCTCAAGCTCAAGGTTTGGCATTGGCTCTTGTTGTCTGTAGTTCCATACAATTATGATATCCTCACATCATCCCTTAAAATCAATCATATTCCAATCTTTTTGCAAATATAGCTCACAATTCATCTCTCATGAAATAAGCCACGTCTCTCCATTGAGGCCGCATAGTGCTTATAAGATTATACATCGAGAGGACTATCTACTCATTATATCCGAACGATCTTGCTTGCTTCCACTTAAAAGGGAAATCTTCAACATGCTCAACAAAGATTTGCTCTCATCTCACTTCGTAATTTATGTAGTTCTCAATGGCCATTTGAGTACGATGAAGGTATTTTGAGCTATTCATAGTCATCCTAGTTGTGTTGTCAAGTCCAAATCATGTGACAAGTATAATTTCAATTATGCTTAATCTTTCAGTGGCAATTTATTTTATTCCATGCTCACTTAAATAATATTCATATAAAATGAGAAAAATTTCAATTAATAAAATATGCAAGGTAAACATGCTTGTACCTTTTATAACGTGAAGAAGATGACTCGTAATCATGCTATAAATATAACATTACATTTCATACCTTGTATCAATTGGAGAGTGGTCGAGTGGTGAATGCCGCATGACAATGATTCTTCATCCATTACATGTATAAGACTTTAAAAAAAAATTACAGTGTCCTTAAACTCCTAATGTTTATGAAAAATACTTTATTTTTATTTATTTATTTATTATTATTATTATTATTATAGAAATTTCCTAAAATATGATTTTCACGAAATAGATGCTTCTAAAAATAGATTTTTTCTGAAATCTAAAATGGTTTGAAATATTATTTTTCGTCTTGTTAATTTAAATAACGCGTAACCAAAAGGATTCCAGATGAGAAGGGAGGTCACAAGTGGACCGTTTAAACTCCAAGCTCTTCTTAGATAGTTTAAATTTTTTTGACAAAACCTTTCAATATTGCAAGTATACAAATCAAGAAAACTCAAACAATAAGTGGAACGTGAAATCTTTTAAAATATAAATTTTCTAATTGGTAAATTTTTAAATTATCACCCAAAGGCTAAAACTATGCACATAAATATTTATGATATGTGAAATCTAAAACATGAACATTGAACTATAATAATTTAAATTCAAAACTACCATAATTCAAAATCAATTTAAAACAAACATTCGACCTTCAAAATAAATAAATAAATAAATAAATAAATATATATATATATATATATTTGTCACTGTTCATGAATTTTTTTTTTTTTTTTAAACGTTAGATTTTATATGAGTCTACAGAAAAGTAAAACCTAAACTATGATATCAAACAGTAACACCCCAAATTTTTTTATAAACACTAGAGTGTTACCAATAATTCATTTATCTTCATGTTAAATGCGGAACTGACACAAATAAGAGTAATTCTTTTATTTTCAACCATAAATATCAATTAAAACGTGGAATCCGAGTTTCTAAAAATTTTAAACATAATCAATTAACAAATAAATAAACCTGTCTTTGAACAAAAAAAAGCTAACTAATAAACTGGGAGATTAAAAAAACGTAATTTTTTTATTTCTTCAAATCCTCTTGGCAGTGCACATTGTCCTCCCTTCACAGTTCCAATCGAACTGAACTAACCTGTAAAATTGTAAGAATGAGTATTTAAAAATAACTAGTAAAATACGTGCAGTTTACATACACTATTATATAACAATAAATAATACACTTCATACCACTTTTTTCTCATGGAGTATATCGGTGACCAAACGATACACCCGTCTTAGGACATCTTAAATTTTTGAAAGATTTCGTATCTCTTTATAAAGATCCCGAAGATCCACTAACAATTTATGCATATTTAATTGAATACATAAAAGTATAAGAAAACAAATCACTGGCACATAAATATCTTACCTCGTTTATTGAAAGGTTGTAAAAATAATGCATGTGAAAATCCATTTCCTATGTTTCTTTCTCTCTCTGCCTTAACTCTCCCCGACCGTGTCTATGAATAAATATTATGTGTTGAAAATTTCTCTTGACTTCACGGGATATTTATATTGGACTAACAACATATATAGGAATTCGAGAGCCATGATGATTGAAGTGCCGCGTCCCTAAAGTAAGGGTCGGATGACAATGAGTTTACATCAGTATAATTTGGCATTTGGCTAGTGTGGTTTCAGTTTTGGAAGAATTTCATGGGCTAAATGCAATGGCCAAAAGCCAAGGTTTGATCAGGGGGAAAACAGGCATATCTGCAGCAACTTTTCTTGTGCTTAGCCTAATTTTCTTTGGAATTCAGCTGGGATTTGAGTATTTTGTAGTTCTTGGATTTGGCGGTGGGGTTACATCTAGAATTTTGTACGGGATTCTTTTTGTTTTGCTTGTTTCTGTACTTTCTCTTTTTGGGCTTGTGATTCAGACAATTATATATTTTGTTTGCTAATCATATCATCACGAGAGAATTGATAAGCCCTCATTAGCAGATCATCTTGGAGGTTATCTTGGAGAGTATGTTCCTTTGAAGGCTAAAGATGTACAACTTGGAGAATTTGAAGCTTGACAATGAAACTAGTTACCTCATTTTTTCTTCAACTATCTGTTTTATAGTTGGACTTCGAGTTGAGTCGTCCAGTTTGTCTATGGTGTGCACCGGTTATCTCATTCCTCATGTCGACAATGGACTAGTGGCCTTGATTGGCGGTCGTGCCTTCGGAGCTGTCCTTGTAGACCCCTTTTTCCCTTGAAGTGAATTGTAGACATGGTAGTTTTGATTAGTATGCAGATTAGTAATGGAAATATCTTGATTCCTATGATTATCCAGGTGAGAAGAAATAATTGTTTGTTTGATCGTGTAATTGAAATTGAATGAATTTTCCAATGAAACTCCTTTCAATGGTTCAGACTTTACAATTTTTTAATTGTTTGGATATGTTTTGAGATATTTGATTGTGGTCTTGACAAAATTTAATGATATTTTTCTCATGTCTTTTCTAGTTTAAAGTAATACACAAGCCATTTATGCATCTAAAGTTACGAAATTTGGAGGTGTCAAAACAATGATTTTCAATGTATAATACACCAAATGTAACAACACACTTACACGTCTTTAGATGTTTCCATGCATCCTAATGAATGTATAATACACCAAATGTAACAATCTAAAACAGCAAAGTATATATCAAAACTGGGAAAGCATAGAAGAAAGTATCCTCACAATTTCAATTGGAAAAGTTGATAGCCCTTTTCATATATCCAGCAGAAGAAGCCAATAAACCTTCAGATCAGATTTCTTCTCACAAGTCCTTCAAAGAAATCGTAACTGTAGCAGCCACAAGCAATAAATCATATTACCAAACAGAATAATACCAGATGAATATGGCATGGAATGAAAGACGAGCCCCTTTTTCATCTGTTCAACCTTTCCAACTACGAAAACCTCACTCGTCTCTTTCCCCACAGAGCTTGCCCGGGAAAGAAAATTAGTAAGACCGTAATGGAAAGGGCTAACGACATTACCGGAGCAGTCAGTGTCTTTTATGAACGTCGAAATTCCCATCCATAGTCTTAAATATATCCCACATGGAACTCTAAGGAAACCTGAGAGAGAGCTGCGTATTATAAAACCGTTTGGGCTATTTATTTTTAAAACATACCTTTCTCGGCCTTTTGGCTAAGATCAAGTGCAGTATCTGTTCTTATCAGTTTAATATCTGATATGTGGGCTATTAGCCCACACGATATTAAATTTATTTTTTGAGGGTGAAGGTCCATGAAGGTAGCTTGCTGCCTGGGTCTTCAAGCGTTGCCCTTGCGTTGCACTACTGCACGGGCCTGGCGCAACCCATTAAATCTAGTACAAGTCTTCAAATGGGCCTTAGAGGCTTAGGCTGTCGGGCTCACTATTTTTGAGGGGTTCTTTGTGTTTATTTCATCGTAATACTGTCCATTAGAAGCTGATAACAAGAAAAGTAAAGCTAAAACCATTATTTTATAACCATCAAACACATCAACAACGAAGAATGAAAATAAAGGAAGTGAATAAACAAACTACTTCGTTCAAAGATCTACCTAAGCTTGTCGTAATTGTGCAATGAGCAAAGAACCTTAACGATGGAATATTGAAAATCCACTTTTTTGGAAAGCTTGGTTACGGAATTACAATGGGGACAAAGGCTACAATATCAATAAGTGTAATTGTAATTTCAGTATATTGTGAGGGCAATATCTCAATGATTGTGTATATATGGAGATGATATTGAAGATGTTAGCTTCCCTATGGATGAAATGGAGTGGTCATCTGGAGATCAAGGACACAAGTTAAAAAAATTATGATTTTGCGATCAAATGACTTGTTCTGGTTGTTTGAATTTTTCTTGCTAAGCGTAGTATAAGGAGGACATGATTGGTGAGCTAGCCAACTCTACTCATGCTTTCTGTCCTTGCGAAGTGGCAGCCTATAAACTATCATAATGCACTAAGGATACGATAACACTTCTAGGCGAAATAAGCTATCTATGAGAGCAATTTAAAGTCCTGATATGTTAACTCGTGTATGCATTGGCTATGGGTTCTAGTCTTTCTACACGTTCGCTGGCTAAAAATACAATCATAGGGTGATATCGCATAGTTAGATGAATGATTTAGTACGTTGATATTGTGTGAATGAATATGTTATGAAGGCACTTCAAGTTAGCCATAAATTAGTAGATGACCCTATTTGGATGAGCACCTGACAAAGGGCATTGTGGCACAAAACGAGCTAAAAATGCTCGTACAAATTGACGGGTATAAGTATTGTATTGTGGGGAAAGCTAATAACCCTCAATGCTTTGAAAGGAGTTGGGAGAGCTCCTTTTCATTGAGTATGCTTCGAGAGGACCGTATGTTGTATATGAACACAAGGCAAGTTGGCTAACTCAGAATGAACAGAGTTGGGGACCTCGATGAAGATGCACATTACGAATTGGCAAGCATTTTGGCACAAATTGTAGTATAGGAAAACATTCGGGTGTTCACACTAGCATACTTCGTGGTGAAATATGCACGGATCACATTATGACGTGATGAAGAAGGCAAAAGGTAATCGAATGAAGTGAGACAACTGCAGCACGGGCGAAAAATAATTTTGCTACGAGACTCAAAGAATTAGTCCATTACACGACCGCTTATGCTTTTGTTGGAAATTGGAATGTATGATTAGGGATCGGAAAAATATCTGGAGATTTGGGGGAAATATGGGCAAAGATTTGGGTCAAGGTAGGTCTTTTTGTTAATGGAATTGGGAGAGCCGCCTCAGACTATAAGAGTGTAAATAAAAAAGAAAAAAGAAAAAAGACATTTCATGTGTAATACTTTGTCACAAATACAACACTTTTTTCAACAAGGTTGTAAAATTTAACTTTTAACTAAAAATAAGCTTTTGATTACTGGCATATACAATTAGTGGAAGACCCAGGATGTTAAGTCACTTAGGGCGATCGATGAAGGTCGTAATAGTAAGATTATTATTTAATTAATTAATATTTAAAATTTTCAATTAATATATAAATGCGCGAAAACGTAAAAAGTCATATACATTTGAAAATATAATTCAATACAGTCTAAAATAATAGGGAAAAAAACACATTTTTCAATCATATATGTATGATCACGTTTCAAGTTTTTACGAACTTAAGCAAAATAGTTTATACATAAAACATGATTAAATGGTAAAGACAAGCTCCGAGTTTAGACGAAAGTTATGCAAAATTTTGAAAAAAAAAAAGACTTTTATAACTAAAACTATTTTTAACCGCAAAAGAAAAAGTATTTTCGAATTCTTAAAAGAGTAAAGATCAGCACTTAGATTGTCCAAATTTGAATTTTATAAAATAAATTAATAAAACCTAAAAATAATTTGAGTTAGTAAATTGTTTAAAGAAATTATTTCGAAAACCAAAACTAATAATATATAATTGTTTAGTTATTATTTATTGTATTAAAAATAAAAATAAAAATAAAAATGACACTTCTACCATATGAGCTGCACTAACTATTGTTGAACATTGGTAAAATTATTAATTAATATTTAATGCATTTAAAAAATAAAAGGAGAACGAAAGAAATTGAACCCAGGCATCTCCCATGGAAAGGTAGACACTCTTCATATGATCTACACACTATTTCGATAACTATTGTACAACATATGCATATACATACACATACACATACACATACACATACGCATACACACACACATACACACACACACACATACACATAATCAAGCACACTGCGAATAGAAGTCTCAGAACTTTTCAAGTTTTTGTTTAACACAGACATTATACCATCCAAAAAAAAAGTCAAACAATTGGGGGGTCCAGATCCCCCCAGGACCCCCTAGCTCCGCCCCTGCATACACATACATATATAAGGTTCCGTTTGATTCCCATTTTTGTTAAAATATAATTTTCTCTTTTTTTTTTTCAACCACACATTTTTCATTAAAATAATATTTAACGTAAATTAAAAAAATTTCCCTATTTTTCAACCGCACATTCTCATCAATCAACTATTTTAAAATTCATTTTTTTCATAAAAAATGGAAATCAAACGGGGCCTAAATATATATGAATCTTAATTAATTTTTTTCTCGATGGATCCAGCACTGGTGGTCATCACAGCTCGTCGGGTGCTGAATCCGCATACAATGAACTATAAAAGTAATGTGAAGCGTAACCTTGAATTTTCTCCAATTGCTTGTACTTGGTTCGTTTCGCTATATAAAATCTCTTTCTTTCTTGACCGCATGTCTCTTTTTCCTCTACTTCATATGATAAAACTATCACAATAATCCTCCAACCATCACAATTGTGATGGCATATTTGATGAATCATACTACTTGGACACTTTATTTTTTTTTACAAATGGTTTGACAGTTGCTGAGTTGACAAACATTTTGGCCTTTGATATGCTGTCAAATTAGCATCTATCAACAATTGTGTAAAAAAAAAACCTGTACTAGTAACTTAATTGTATTTGCAATGTTATTATCAGATTTTAACTTAATAATATGTGTACCCGTTGTACTCCTCGCAAATTTATCTAGATGAAATTTGAGCTCCGATTTGTGATTTGTCTTTACTTGATCATGACAATCAAAATTTATTGTAGATTATGATACCTAAAAGGGTAATTAGCACAAACCATCATTATCTTTCAATGTTATTGTGCAAGACATACATATTTTTTATTTTTTGACATTTTCACCCCTTACATTCACCTTTGCATTGCGGAAATAATCTTTTTCATCCAATTCTTATATTAAATGACAAATATACCCTCTTATGTAAATAAAACAAAAGAAAAGAAAATAAAAATTAAATAACAAATTGCAATCATACTCCCAAAGTTTTATAAAAAGTGCGAATAAATCCAAATAAATTGTTAAAAGGGTAATTAGCACAAACGTCCATACCTTTCAATATTAATGTGCAAAACGTCTCTAACTTTTATTTTTTTGACATTTTCCTCCTTATTTTCACATTTTATTTTGAAAATCATCATTTTCATCCATTTCGCAAAAATACATAGGTATTGACACAAGGGACCAAGTGTCGACATGTCAAGGAGGTAAGAAACGTTCTAAAATTCACTTAATATGCTCGAAATATGGTTTCAGATGATGAAATATAAAAAAAATGTTCAAGCTAGAAAGTGGGTGTGTGTCTACACATATTCCATTTATGTGGGTGATGCATAACTCGTGTCAACACAAAGTATACATGCAAAGCTAAATGTTGACATATGAAACTATAATGTGTTGACATGTGCCCAATATATTGATGATTATTTATAAAATAATGCAAACTATCTTCGTATATCACAAGAGATTAGTTGTTCGTTGGGTTTCGCTAAGATTGTGAAATAGAAGAGTCTTATTATTGAAAGAAAAAAAAAATCATTTTTGTTTGGTAATGAAAACAAAACAATGCTATAACGTAAAATAAATCTTTTTTCGTGAAAGAACCTTTATTGCAATTAGGGAATTGAATTCTAATGCAATATTGAAAATGAAATAGAAATGGAGTTCAAAAGGGAAACTTATCTCTCTAGAAACGGCGTTCTCTTTGCTATTTTCTGTTTTTGATTTTCCAAAATATTGAAAACGCGTTCTTTTTCTCATTTTCGAAAACGAGTTTTTGAAAACGGCTGAAAATTTTGTAAAAAAAACAGAAAACAACTTTTTTACGTTTTGACTGTTTTCTTCACAAATCTGCCAAAACTCAAAAAATATGGGTTGAGAAATATTTTTTCAAAACGACAAAAAGAACGAGTTTTCAACAATCTCAAAATGAATACCCAAAACACAAAATACAAAACGAATTCAAAACTCAAAACACAAAACTGAAACACGAAGAGAACGCCTCCTTATCTTTCTTGGAGGACTTTTCTTATAAAAACCAAATCATGCAATTATCAATAGTTTATGTGATGGAAAGAGTACGAGAGTCCATTTTCTTTAGAGAATGAGAGTTTTTTTTTTTTTTTTTTGCTAGAGGGAGCAAAAGAAATTGTGCATGCCTATGATCACGTGCATGTGTGCATTTTGTTCTAGTGTTGTGTGAGAACTGTGAGGAATGTACACGAGAATGGAATGCAATTTGATGTCTGTGGTGAGTCGGTCATCGAAGAGAGAGAAAATTGAAACGAGAGCGTTGCGAAATCTTTTCAATTTAAAATATTGCAAGTGCACAATTCGTTAACAAGTATTAAAATGGATTTTGAGTTCAAATATCGTACCGACATAAATTATACTAGTTTAAATTCAAATTAATCTAGCCTTAATCAAAACTATTAAAATTTGTGATTTTTTTAAAATTAAATTGTGACCACTTAAATTAGGTATGAATACATGACTTAAATTATTTAGAATCAATGCAAGGTTATAATTAAATGTAAGTTTTATAAAAATATGATCATAAAAAGCGTACTAGGATCTCAAATCCCCTTATATCAATCTCATTTAATCCCGAACCTTATGAATTTGACAGCACGATTCAATTATGAATATCTAACTTATTTTCAATCTTTTGAAAGTAAACCAAGCTACAAAACTCATACAACTATTGCACATATAAATTTAGGAAAAAATAAATTCATGTCAATTATTCGATAATTGAAAAAAAATGCTTTAAATATAAAAATTAAATTAAGAATTAAATGTCCACGATATAAGTTTCATATTAATCCTCGTATTAAAATTATTTAATTACTCATAATGTCGAAAGTAAACAAATAAAAGTGAAACGATATCACCGAAAAATTGATTGAACGTGATTACTTCCTGCACAATTGTTGATGGACTATCGTACAAAATCTGGAATTTATTCTCTTGCTGCTGTCCATGTTTCCGTCTTGCGTCTCCTCTGCGTAATTCCTCTTCTCTGTGCATTTTTCTTTTCCGTCTTCTCTCATATTTGTGCATAATCCCCCCTTTTAATTCACAACAGCAGCTCACTTTTGTAGTCCAAATAGAAAACCAAATCATTTCAATTTCAACCGTCCTCTGTTGTTTGTCTTTTATTTCTCTGCTTGTGTCTTTTTTACTCAATCAGCCGCCAACTCGTTTTTTCCAATTAAGAGTCTACTTCTTTGCCCCCAATTCGCCATTAAATTTTATTTTTTTCCCAGATTTTCAATCACACAATCTTTCATAAAATAATATTATACGTAAATAAAAAAAATTCCTTTTTTTTCAACCACACATTTTTAAAAAATATATTATTTCACCCGTTATAATTTGAAATAATTGAAAAAGCAAACAACGTTTGAGGAACAAATCGAGGGGCCAAACGGTAATTTCAATCACAGTTTAATAAGAAAAAACTCCCGTCAATTGCCAATTAGGAGTCCAATTAGAAAAGAATCCAACTCCTTTTCAATTTGACTCCTATTGCAAATCCATTTTCAAAGCCCAACTAAGTGTCACTTTCCCTTCAAGGCCTTACTTCTTCCAAATAATGCAAGTTAATCCTTGAAACAAATTTATTCGTGCAACCCATGTCCTGCTCAATTTCTAACTTTTGGAATTTGATTCCGGATTTGTAGATTTCATTCGATTTTTTCCTTCTTCCTTTCCAATTGTACAAGTAGCATCTCCGTACTTTTATTTTGTATCAAATTGGTTCACCCAATCCAACCCCTGCATTGATTAATGTAAAACGCTAACTTAGCCATCAATTATTAATGCCTATCCTATATGTCTTGTTTTGATGCTAAACTCAACACTTTGGATTGTGGTAGCGATTGTGTCGGCCAAAATTTTTATTTTTTATTTTTTGATATAATCTTCAATTTTATTTCGAAACCCAATTCACAATAGAAATATACTCAATTCAAGAACTTTTTTTTGGCTCTTGGCATTTGAAAAACATTTAATAATTTCATAATAATTCATACAAATTTTTAAAAATGTGTCTGGGGTGAAATGTAATGTCCTAATTGATACAAAATGAAAATGATCCAATTTGAGGCAAAATTAAAGTACACTAACTTGATCGACCGAAATTGAATTGTAGAAACTCAGGTGAATGCACAGTGATTGCTTGTGAAATAAAAATAAGACCCTAGCATTTAATTTGGGGTATTTATATAAAAGGTCCAATCAAATCACTCAAAACTTTTTTAGACCCAACTTACTATAAAAAAGTTTTTAAGACATTTTTTAAGGTTAAAATGTCCAAATTATCCTTGTACATATTGTTAAAATATCCCAAATACACTTAATATATAATGACCATAATGTCCATTTTTCAAATCATAACCGTTCATTTCACTAGAGTCGTTTAATAGTCGTTTAAAACGACTATAATGTCGTTTTAAACTACTGTGGTCATTTAATCGTTTAAAACGGCCATAAAAATGACTGTAGTCACTTTAGATTATAATAATTAATTATTTTCTAACTTTCTAAAATTTTACTATTCTAATTACAGGTATGGACTCAACAACATGGATTATTATATTTTATTTTGGTGATTTTATTAATAATGATGAAGGAAAATGAATATGAAATCAAAGCGGGGTGATGAAATGGTGGAATGAGTTCCGATATTTTCAGATACTTCATATCATAATCTATATTGTGAAGTGCTAAACATTTGCAAAAGTGATTCATCCTTACATGAAATTGAGATGAGATTTCTTCTTCCTAGAAATGGACAGTTTTCAGTTCCAATTAAAATTACTTCAGACGGGCAAGTTCAGTGGTTGCTATTTCTTAACAAAAAAAAAAAAAACTATCATTGTCTAATTTGTGTAACCCTTGTAAGCAAAGATCCAGATGATTATCCACAAGAAACAGATAATTATTCATTTTATGAAATGAGATACGATGAAGTTCATTGTGAAATGCAAAATGAAGGCAGCAATCTTCATTGTGAAATGCAAGCAGTTGATAATGATGAAGTGTATTGGACCGAGAATATTAATTTTGATGATTTCTACTTATTACAATTTATATTTTATATTGTGAGTTTTTGTCGTAATTCATGCCAAATTTACGTTTGATGAATATTATGTAGTTTTCTCATAGTCATTTATTTCATATAATAAGTGATAAATAGAAAACAAATCTGATCATTTTAAACGATTGCAATCACTTTCCCCTGAAAATAAAAACGATTTCAGTTGTTTAAAATGAATGGAGTTGTCTTATAAGAAACAACCATAGTCGCTTTAAACGATTTCAGTCATTTACATGAAAACGACTGCAGTTGTGTAATACGATTGCAGTCGTTTTTCTAATTCACATCTCGTTTTTCTATACATTTTTGTAAGAAATAATTTGAAATCAAAGCATACACAATTTAAAATGTTATACATTATGATTTAGTTTATCCAAACCAATCGATTAAATACTTTGAAAATTATGATTTAGTTTATCCAAATCAATTTGCATCTCATCATTCATTATTTTATCTCGCATACTTAGAAACTAAATACGGTATACTTGAACATTGTTAGTGGAGCACGATGAATTGTATATAATGAAAATCGTCTTCTTATTCATTTTAAATTAATAAGTCGAAACCAAACACGATTTATAATTTTAGATGTCTTATTCTCACCTCATATTACATTATATATTATTGTAAGTCACATACTTAGAATCTAAATACGATATACTTGAGTATTATTAGTAGAGCGCCATGAATTGTATATAATGAAGATTGTCTTCTTATTCATTTTAAACTAATAAGTCGAAATCAAACACGATTTATAATGTTAAAAGTTTGATTCTCACCTCATATTGCATTATACATTATTGTAAGTCACTTACTTAGAATCTAAATATGATATACTTGAATATTGTTAGTAGAACACTAGGAATTGTATATAATGAACTTCGTCTACCTATATGTTTCTAAATAAAATAAATTATAAATAATTGTATTTTTTAAACAACTCTAGTTGTTTAGGAAAACGATTGGAGCCATTTAAAAAGACTATAGTCGTTTTAGGAAAATGAGTATAGTTGTTTTTACGAAATGACCGTAGTAGTTTAAAAAGACTAGTCTTTTTTTGTTAAAAATACTCATTTTCCTTAAATAATTACAGTAAACAACCAACATTTTTGAAAAAATAAATCGACAGTATCTCCTCTGTAATATAAATTAAATCAACCTGAAAAATAAACTACTATTCATAACACAAAAAACCCCACGTTCAACATACACTATAAAATTACATATACACTCATAACTCATAAACATACAAATATAGGTTATAAGGTTCATAGTCAATGACAAAAATATAGGTAGCCATCTCTCCCCCCATCTATTCATATAGAAGTCATTAACTTGTTTTGCTAGACTATCGATGCTCAAAAAAGATCAGTAACAAAAAAAAGATCTATCAACATAAAAAAGTAGGGGACATTACAAACATAAAAAAATTTCTGACTATATATGAATAAGGAAAAGAAATAAATGTACACAAACTCAGAAAAACAAACACATACACGTAGGGAGGAAAGAAAGAGAATTAATAAAGTAAATAATAGAATCAAATCAAACGGATGCTATTTCTTACTTCTTGTTAGTTATGATTACTGGCATTAATTACAAAATTTATTGCAAGATAAGTAGTCAAAATTTAGGAGAATGGAGAAATTCTTAGATTATGCAGTACTATCATAAAAAATCTAACCACAAATGGTCATTGCTACCACGAAGTAAGGAACCAGTTGAAAGGATAAAAAAACATCAAAAAATAAGTCTCAGAAACATAATTGGAAGTTAATGTTCACATTGTACATGAAACAAGAATCCTATCAGTTGAGACTCTCTAATGCTAACTTCTACATAATAATATGGAAAATGTTATATGTACACAATGCCCTACATAATGTTCTACACCCCCCTCACATGGAGGGGGGCCCACACATAATAAAATATTCGTGGCCCCCCTCCATGTGAGGAGGGTGTAAGACATTATGTATGACATGAGGTGTACATATAGTATATCCCTAATAATATATCCATTTATACTCGTGACAAGAAAAAATGTGGAGGTTAATCAAAGTTTCAGAAAGGACCTTTAGCTGGCCTAAAAGCACTAGACAAAGCTAATGTTTTGAAAATCTCAAAGATAGCAATGTAGAAGAATCATATCTAAGGAAGTCAAAAAAGAAAGGTGAAATGAGGACCAACATACCCAAACCAACCGCAAGGTTGAAAATAAAGAACAACTTTGTCCCCAGTAGTCAAGTTTGTCATGACCATTTTTCCAGGTGAATCCACCCAGGTTTGTCCAAATATCAAATTGTCAACCTTGGTTGGAGCTGGAACTAAATCTAGAACAATATCATCTCTTTTAAGAGTCACATGTGTTCTGCATTAAACAACATTGATTGGACCATAATTTTTGTTTATAAATTTAACACGCGGCAAATAATTTGAATTCAACATGAAGAAAAGTTGAAGATCATCAGAGGATTGACAATGAGAATGATTGAAGGAAAATATATATTTAACCGAAAATGATACTTACGAGTATATGTCATTACCTTCCAACATGATAAACATCAACAGAGTTTCCTAAAATTTTAGTTTTTAGCTTAGATGTGACGTCATATGTGAAATCAGGGGCGGAGGCCGGGGGGGGGGGGGGGGGGTCCTGGGGGAGTCTTGGACCCCCCATTTTTTTGAGATTTTTTTTTTAAAAAAAAAATTGGAAGGATTGAAAAATGATAACTTCTATTTTATTACAAATAAACTTGCGAAAAAAGTTAATCTTATTTCTTCCACTTATTTTAGGTTAATTCTCAACTTATTAGTAATATTTACACTGATATACTATTCGAAGAGAAGGTATTTCGACTCAATTAGTGAGCTTTTGTTTCCTCTCATTTTTGTAGTTTCCTTTAAAAAAAAAAAATTCGTGGGGAACCCCTGTCGGCCCCCACCCCTTTACCTATATATTTTCGAATTTGGACCCTCCATTTCCAATAAGCTGGCTCCACCACTGTGTGAAATGCTCATTTTCGACATGTTTGGCACTCATAGGAGAATGATGACTCACCTAAAAATTAGAAAACTTGGAATTAGCGAATAAAAGGAATCCAGAAGCTACAGGTTCAGCACAAATAGATTCATCAAGTTAAATGTACCAGGATTCAGAACCAATAAATCAATCAAAGTGAGGGAAAGAAACTGCTTTTGGAAAGGGGGCGCTAACTTACAACCTCGAAGAGTTTATTTAACAAATCCGAACTACTTAAACCATGTCAACTATAAGCAACAGGAATAACCAATTTTTTCTCTATCCTTATGAGCACTTAAGAGTGCATATTTTTTGAGCTTCAAAACGTTATATTGTTATTTGCTTATAAGCATTAATATAAGTAACTTTAAGTTTCTTAAAAGCTGTTAGTGCTCGTAAACAATCCCAAACACCCTCACCAGAGAACAAACTTGAGTGTCAAAAGAGAATAACTTACTTGTTCGAAAATGAATGTAATTCTTCCATAGCTAACCAGTTCATAAGTCTCTCCAAGAATTGGATTGAAAGGCTTCCAAGTGTGTTGGTAGGCAAAATAAACAGATAATGCCCACGAAACTGCATCAAAAGACATGTAACTATCACTGCATCATAATTTAACTAGCCAAAATCATTCTCCATCATTGAAGTGCTGACAGTTTATACTTACATGCATACACCAACAGCATTTAGGGATCCTCACATTCATCTACTTGATCCAAAAGGTAAGAATATTCCATTAATTGCCATAAGTATTGCATGGTTAGTACTAGTAAAGTTGATCTAAATTGTACGTTGCCTATAATTCAAATAACAAAACCTGGCCAAAAAAACAAATTTATGTATCTTATGCAATTGATTACTGAACAGAAATACTTATAAAACATATTTTCTTCAAGACACAAGACATAAAATCAACATGTCAAAATGGTAATAAATAAAAAAATACTGCAATTTTTTGCTCAATCCTTCATCGCAACCTTGAATTGTTCCTCAAGTCATAAACAGTGGTGGTCATTGAAATTAGATAGCTGCTGTTGAAGTTTGCAAATGCCTGTTCAATTTTCAAAGTTTTAAAGCTTGAAGGTATTGCTTCTTCTTCTTCCTGTTGCTTCTTCTTGCTGGCCTGATCTCTTTGACATTTGGGAGCCATTTTCTTCTCTTTAGAATTAAGGGTAAAAAGAATAAGGATTATGCTATATGTACACAATGATGTACATAATAGTCTACATCCCCTCACATGGAGGGAGGCTCACCCATAATAAAATATTTGTGGATCCCTCTCCATGTGAGGGAGGTATAACCTATTATATATACTATGAAATGTATAAGTAGATTTATCCAAAGAATAAATAACAAATGAACCCCCCCCCCCCCCCCCCCTTCTTTTAAATAGAAAAAAAGGCTTGTGAAAGGACAAAATAAACTTTAAACTGGGTCAAAAGGCCCATTGTCACTATTCTCACGTTTAATTTGGTCTTTAAGCAGCCAGGATCCGTCTGAATGTGACCCGACCCATTCTAGAAGCCGCGAAAGCAAGGTCTGGTTCTTTTCTTCATCTTCTTCTTCTTTCTTTTATTTTCCTTTCTCGGTAAGGGTTTTACATACAAGAATTAGAAATTCACAATCGTGAAATGAAATTGGAATTGCTCTCGAATTCTCTTCAGTAACCCGGTAAAGGAACCGTTTTTTCCCTCATTTTCTCCCCTTAAACCGCAACCAGAGAACAAGGAACAAATTTTTCTCTGGAATTGTTCTTAATAATACTAATATTTTTTTAACTTTTTCAGCTGACATGAAGTAGAGTTAAATAAAAAGAAATAATGTTTGAAGGATTGGTGAGGCAGTTGATTTTGGGATATCTGGGCCAATACATTAAAGACATCCAAAAGGAGCAGCTCAAGATCACTCTTTGGCACGGTAATTATTCTCCTTTTTAATTAAAAATCCATCTTTTCTGAAATTTTACTTCAAAATATTTATCAGTTGATAGGAATTTGACAGCCTTTCTTTTGTGCGGTTTTAATTTATTGGACAATATTCTTAAACCCAAAAATGATTGTTCTTCTCTGTTTTTACATATATAAATATCACACGCGAGTTTTTCACTAACTACTAATTGCGGAGTGAAATTTTATTCATTTTCAAAACTGCAGAGGAAGTATTCCTGGAAAATGTGGAGCTGATTCTTGAAGCTTTTGACTACCTTCAGCTTCCATTTGCTCTCAAACAAGGTGATTATTGTGTGGACTCACCGATGAAAGTGATCTCACAAGGATTTTACTGTCATGCCTTTAATTTTTGATATATAAACAACATGTTCGACATATTATTTGATGTGTTCCAATACCACTATATTCCATGTATATCGTAGGTTCCGTACGCATTTCTTGCATTTATTAAATAGACTCAGATGCAAAAAAAAAAAAAAAAAACACCATGCGGAAATAATGCTTGCTGCTATTTTCGTTTCATGAATTTCTGATTTCGTGATGCTAATCCTCTTGGTGTATTTCCTTAAAGGAAAATAAGAAGCTAATAAGGGATCCGAACTAGATGCTACGAGGAAAAATTGACAGATAATATGTAGTGGTACGCCAGCAGAGCAAAAGTCTCGTGTTAATCAATGCCCTTGGCAGATGATCATGTTTCCATATGGTCCCTTCTCATTGACTGTGCCCGAGATCAGGACTTCTTGCGACTGGAAGAAAAATTTCCTTTTTTTCCTTCTATTTGCCCTTCAAGGCAAAAGATGGGATAAATTATGTGAATTTTGAGATTCTAATTTCAGGAATCCCTTAGATGTGAAGCAAATTACATCTTGTTCTATCTTTGACCAGAGATTTCTCTATGAATAATATGAACTGAAGTTTGAAGAGGGGAGGAAAAAGGAGCAAATAAACTAATGATACTCAGATATTTTTCAATGACCTATGTTGGGTTGAAGGGTATCTATCTAATGTGATCTATTGCAAATGGTTGTATTTCTTACTATTGACCTATGTTCTTCTAGCTTGTGGCTACTGTAGGATGTTGCGATAACTCTAGGGTTTTGGTAGTATTGCATATCTGGGTTGCGTACATTATTGCTAAGATATACAATGGACTGTTGTAATGAGGGTTTCATGTAAACTAGTTTGGTAATTGTCTCCTTAGAAATCCAATGGAAGTTGCACTTGTTTTTTATGGTTTACGTGATTTAGGAGAGAATGATGGAGTGGAATTTTTTATATGAATATACGCAAGTGAATCTGATTTGGGATAGAGTTGTCATTCTTTATCCAGTCTGAGCTTGGGCATTGGTGGTTTTGTCAACGCCTCATCGACAGACTTTTGAAGGGTTTGGAGAGTAGTTCTTGGTAATGTCTCTTTTTGTAGATTGAAGGCTCTGCTATCCTCCACATATTTTTACTTCCTCAAGTTCTATTTATAAGTTCGTTTTGCATTTGTTCAACGGGGCTCTTTGCCTGTGAGGATACATGGCACATCAAGACTCTATTTTTTCTGCAGTCTGACTAAGAAGCTGAACTGTGAGGAAACCCATTTTGCACGTGGGTTAGTTCTTGGCCAGTACTTAGTGATTCTTTAGCCATTGGACCATGCGGGTTTCATTAAATGGGTTCCCAATGGTATAGTTGGCTTTGATGGCATGCATACTAGGATCTTGTCTTTTTCTAGATGAATTAGTCGAAGATATATATCTCTTATGTATTCCTAACTTCTTGCTCTTTATGAAATTTTAAACCAGGTCAATTTTACAAGTGAGAAAATGCTAACAATGAAATGCGAAATGAAATAGTGCAACTTCTCGCTTGAAATGATCAAAGTGAAGTAGATACATATATTTTCAAATATTTTGCAGGTGTAAACTATTTGAAAACACAATTAAATGAGACAGTTGTCTCAAATGCTTCAAACAACTCTAGTGATAGGCATAGGCCATTTCCAGCTCTCAAGAGTAAACCTATTGACTTTACAGTTGAGCGTGGAAGGAAGAGAATCTTACTGGTAGTTAGGGATTAAGCTTCAGCCCCATTAAACTTAAGATTGACATTGCTGAAGCATTGATCACCATGGTGGTACGTCCTTGTCTTTATTTCAGGATATTAAATTTTTTTTGTTAGTTTACACTAAAGAGGGCGCAGCAATATATATTTCCAAAAGTTTCACTCTCTATTACTTTCGGCTAAAAGCGAGACATACCTGTAGAAAAATCAATGCAAGGAAAAGGGCCCTTTGGATGGGAGCTAGATATACAAACATGAAACATGCAGTAAGAGGAAAACTGCTGTGAGCAAATAACCAACTGACCTATCCATTGAGAATTTTCCACTTTAATCCGTTCTTTCATAATTGAGGTCGTAGTATCTGTCTGATTCATCATTGCTTGTTTTCTTTGTTCTTCAAAAAAAACTTGGACATTCTCTTTACTATCCTTTTCCTCTTTATCTTCACTCCTTATAATGCATATTTTATCTTGTAATGAATTCATGGTTTTGATTTTTAGGTCGGGTTGGGAAGTTGAGCATCAAAATTCCATGGAAAAAGCTTGGATGGGATCCCATCATAATCATTTTAGAGGATGTGTATGTTTGTGCCTGCAACCGGGATGATGAAGAGGTAAGTTTTTATTGTTATTATTGAATGTGAAATTATTCTAATGGAACTTTGGAACAATGATGTTTTAGTTATATAGACATGGTTCATATAGTTGCAATTGCTGTAGTCAAAGAATCTCTCCATCACTAGGGTCATCAACCAGAACATCTTCCTATAAAGCAAACATTAACCAAAAACCATCAAAAAGTGAATAAGCAAACATTCAAACCCTAACATCAACCAAAGATCATATAAACAAATTCACCATTAAATCCATTAACAGAAACAAATCCTGAGCAACCTCTAATGACAAACTTAGTAGATCAAATCAGCCTAATACCTTACTAAGCTAGGTAAAGTGATCCCTTCACGATGGGAATATATACAGGAACTTAGATAGTGCACTGTAGTTGAAGAATAGTATACTTGAGCAGCAAAACTTGACTCATCTAGATCTGGAATTACTTTTCATGGATTAGCTTGACAGCCATATTGATTGGGCTTCTCTTCGGATGTGATAAATTATTTAGTTGATATAGATTATATATCTGCACGATAGTTGTAATTTGAAACATCTTTGTAAATTACTATGTTTCCCATAACTGAAGCAACTAATTCAGAGTCTCTTTAATGCAATTCCTTCTCCTGTTTATTCCTTTATCTGTTGAGCTATCAGCCTATTTTATTTTTATTTGAGGCAGTGGTGCATGGATGCTGTTGAAAGAAGAGAATTTGCTAGCAAAAAGGCCAAACTTGCTGCGGCAGAACTTGCTAAGTTATCGAGACGTGTATGTGGTAAGTAATTCCATTGTTCTTCGTGTACCTGTGATCATCACCCATCACTCATCACCATCTTGTTTGAAATGTAAATGCAAATTGTGAGTGAACTTGTGTCATACACTAAAGAGCCAAATTTTGAATTTTCTACGTGTGATCAATTTGTGTGTTTTATATTTGTTTACATCTAGTTGTCATTTTTATAAAATCATCAACATCATCAGAACTGTATTCTAGTGAATGTCCCTTTAGAATTTGTCAACAAGTTGTTAGTAAATAACAACTCTCTTTCATGTATCTTCATATTCAGGGGAAGAAGTGCTTCAGTTTTGCTGGTATTGTGCCTAGGGACCTTTTTATGAGAAGCCAAACTTAGCCCCTGTTTGAGCCTCATTCTAAAAATATTCATTTTTCCCCAAACTTATTTCCAACCACACATCCTCCCTATAAAATAATTTTACACGTTAACCCAATTTTTTTCCTACTTTTTAACTACACTTTTGCCAAAAAAGTCACTATTACAGAACCTATTCTTCTGAAAGATGGGGCTCAAACAAATCTTCAATAAATAGATAAATTTTCTTTGCAAATCAAGGTTAACATTTCACTGATTCAAGTGAAAAATCGGGAATCTATTAGAAGCATAATTAAGATATTGTGTCAGAACATATAAAGTACACTAATATCATTAAAATGATTTTTTTGTGAGTTGCTTATATTTGGGATGCTTATCCTGGGTCATAGTTGCAGTTAGATTAATGCAGGTGAAATTTTGCATTCACTTTTTTGTGTTGGTTGTGTCCATTCAGATTTGAAGTTGATCGATTCAATTAGTGGAACAATAGAAGTTCAATTCCTTTTCAACGTTCACTTGTTTGTTTCCATTGATGCTCATGTAATGGCTTATTTCTTTTCAGACAACCAGGCTGGGAAATCATTTATTTCATACATCACCGCAAAGGTAGGTGGTCAATGTTGATTACTATTACCTCACAGTTTTTCTTTTCTATTATTAGAAATATGTTTTCTTTCTGCATTTCATTTATCTATCTCGAGTGAATCAAATGTGTGTAAATTAAGAAATGCTTAATGAAGGATCATACAACTAAATTTAATCCATAGAAGCAACTGATAGTTGGACACAAAATATATCCAGTACTGAAACTCAAGTAAACTGGGAGAAGGAACTTATAAGACTTATTCAAACAGTTCAAACTTGCAATGGAAATTCAATCCTAGAAGATTCATAATGACCATTTGTCACTTGAGCTATGCCACATTGGCTAGAAACAAATATAGATTTATAAGTTCCTGCAGTTGTTATATTTTTTCTAATCTTCTCTCTGTCTCTATTCCCAGATTCTTGACAGCATCCAAGTATCCATCAATAATGTCCATGTTATGTACCGTGATACACTGATGGCAATGGTATTTCTTCCATTAAAGAATTTATGCAGTTTGGTCTTTCTCTGGGCACTGATATTAGTATTGATATATCATGATTATTCATGAATTTTTGTCAATTTATTTTCTTGAGTTGGAGTGAAGTTTTTTAGGCTTCTGAAATGTGACCTAGAAAGTTTGGTAGCATTTTTCAATAAGTAAAGTGTTATGCATCAATTTTCTGGGAATCCACAAATGTGTCTTCTTTTGGAATTACGAAGTTAAAAAATATTTTCATGTTAATGAAATTTGTATGTGGCAGTTGTGACGTGCTAATAAATCAACCTCTATTCAAAGTTTTCCCTTTGTGTCCGCCTTGCCTTCAACTGCCTTTGACTTATTAACCTTCAACGGCCTTTGACTTATTAGCCTTCAACGGCCTTTTAAGACTACAAAATAGAGAGGTCTTTGACAACTCTTTGCATCAGATTTTTTTCGGCTCCTATTGGTACAGTCATAGGTAAATTTCTTTAAGTTGTAGCAATCCTAAGTGGGAACTATCAAATTCTATGGATCGTTTATGCTATCTATATTATGAAGAGATTTCGATTAAAATTGCTTCAATCATCTAACATCACTCCTCACATTTACGACATGCTCAATATACAACAAAAATAACTCCTCAGATGAGGGAGAGAATAAAGGAGAATATGAAGCGTAAAATCCTGATATATTCCAACAAATCTAGGAGAGAATAGTGGAGGAAATGAAGCCTTAAACCCCGGATATTCCATCCTTTACTCTCATGTTATCACAATGTATATTTTTCTTCCACAAATGTATTTGTTGAAAGTTGTACGAGGAATTCAAAACAATTGTTCTCTTTTATGTTTGATGTTTTCCAGGCAATCACCACATTTGGTTTAAAGTTTGAAAGTCTCACAATTATGAAGCAAAATCCTGCCGGGTATACTTCCTCCAAAACTTTATTTACGCTGCTTGTTTATATCCATTTCTAACGTCTGCATTGTCTAGACACGCCTTTTGCTGTTTTATTGACAAGTTATGTGGACCTCTAAATTGTCCATGGTTTGTTGTTGTACTCGTAACATGGTAATATTATTGTTGCTTTTGCCAAGGATGCAAAATGTTATTCATATTGACAAGAAGTGGAGGAGACTCAATGTCATTGAAATATAAAAAAAAATGAATTCTGCATGAAAAGATGTCCTTCATGCAATAGAAAGTAAAACAATTTAAATAGAGCCCTTTATCTCCATTGTAATTCTGTGAAGATCTTGACAAAAGGACAAACAGCCTTGCCTCGAAGAAGCTAATTTTTAGCTGGCTTGATTCTTCATTTTGTGTAGTGATATTTTTTATGTCTTTAGCAATACATATCTAGCTATATGGTCTAGTTGAATTTCTTATCATGCCAAGATCACTTTATTTTCTGTGGCTTTATGAGAGACTTTGTTGTGCCTTTATGTTTTGAAATCATGAATGAACAAAATTCTCCCATGTACAACACTTAAAGCCTTTAGAGAAGATGGTTATTCCATGTATGCAACATTTTTTTGTACTTTAGCCTTAAGTTGATTTTACTTCTAACATGTTGATTAGAATACTTTACCAGTCATCTAGAAAATGACATGTTTCCTGTACAATTGGTCACTTTCAGATATTGTGTAGAAAGCTTCGAGAGTTGATAATGCAATATAAATTATTTTCACCATTTCCATCTTCCCAGTTCTGTAGTAACTAATTCTCATCTTTTGATCCACCTGTAATCATTTTTCAGATCTTCTATTGCAAAAGTTAGAGGGGGTCAAGTTAACAAACTGATTGAAGTTAAGGGTTTAGAATTTTATTTTAATACTTTCCAAGGAGTTGACAATTTGAGTTCAGAGAGCGTTGCAGAGTCCAAGCGACAGGATAGTGATATCTGTATGTTAGCTCCATTGGATGTATCTGTGTCTCTGTCGGTAAGCACATTCTGGTTGTGTTATATTATTCACGAATAACTTGCAGACAATTAGTGCATGATATGTGTTGCCTGATAAATCGGATAGGAGAGTTGGGTGGTAGAATTTTGTGCCCATATATTGTTGTCTCGAGTTAGCATATAGCTGAGAGAAGGTGAAGGGTGAGGGGGGAAATTCAATATATACCAAGGCCAAAGTGCACGATCAAGTTTCAGACTATAAAAATTAGTGGATTTAGTAAGCCAATTAAACAACATTTAATGGAATCAGTTTACAAATGGTGTATCAAACAGGTTTATCCATTAAGTTAGAACAAATCTCCAAATGTAAGAACTGATTTTGAGAAGCTTAAAGAATTTGAATGCATCAAGTATTTTTTATATTCTTATCTTCTTTGTAAGTTCCTCAAGTAATAATCCTTGGTGGAGCCTCAAAACTCACTGAGGCTGTGTTGATGTTTTGCTTTAAAAAAAAAAAAAAAAGGCAGCAAAAGTATATCATAGTTCATCAAAAGTAAGTTGTTATCACTGTCAAGATCAGGATTATATCAGGCTTAGTACCACCACCAATGAGGCAATGACAAACAATAAACCAAGTTTTTCTTCCCAATAAATTTGGGGTTGGCTATAAACAATAGTGAAGAGTGAGTAAACAGTAACTGTTCGATTGGTCTGAGTCTTCAGACTCATCATAGCAGAATGTTGATGAACAGTGAAGTAAACAGTGACTATGACAATTGGCCGATAAATTTGATTTGGGACCAGGAACTCATTATCGTAGGATTAGAGTCAAATAATTAAACAGCCACAATCGAAGAAAAGAACTATAGGAAGAAAAGGAATACTCAGGAAGCCAGAGAATCTAGAACTGTCATAAAATGACAAAGTTCACGAAAAAAAAACCTAAATAACTGTCATAGCCACCATAATATTTGGGTTGGCTACATGAATATGTCCTCTCATCCATTTGGCCATAACTTTTGGCTTAGCAATAAAGCAATAAAACATTGATTGGCCTTTTCCTCTTCTGCTGAACTGTCTGATTGGATATCTTTCAGTACTAATGCTGTAGAGAACATCTTTTCCAGTCTTGCACATTCCTTTTGTTTTGATACTCATTTTCTCTGTGAGATAGGTAGGATATAAGAGATCGAATAATTTGTTAGATGTTTCCCATCTCTCAATTACTAGTGATCATAGCATTCTTTTGTAGGTGAACAGATCAGGGAAACTCGAGAAAGATGCTCCGCAGTATACCATCAATGTTGATTTCACTCGGGTGGTTCGTTTATTGTTCACAGGCATTCTTGAGCAATGGGTTCTTTGCTTATCTTTTGAGAAACATTTCATTGATTAATACAGTTTAGATAACACTTTTGTAGGTCATGTCTATGAACGAGGTTCAGCTTCAGCAGATCTTGACTCTGTACGATTATCTGTCTTTGTGTCGATTGAGAGAGACGTAAGTTCAGTTAACGTTATCATTTTTGGCCTCAGTACTTAATCTGTAGACTCTTATGCTGTTAATGATGTTTCTGAAACTGAAATTGTAAGCTGCATCTTTAATACTTCCACAATTTTTAAACACTTATTAGAAATTGGATGATTCAAAATTTGCTTTCATCGTTCTGAATTCAAGACTAAACTTGGTTGTTACTGAAGCTCATGTCTGAAAGCTATAGTACCTTTCGTTTAGTTTCGATTATTCTTACTGATTTGCATTTTTGTGCAAATTGAATATATGTAGTTCATGTTATTTTCCCTCTATGTTTCTGGCCCTATAAGTTCCTTTCTTTTACCCACGAAGTAATTTCTAAAGTATCAATATCTATAGTCAGTTTACTCCTAAAAATGATCAAGACTGCCAAACATAAGCAGAAGTCTTGACAGTAAGAGGTTCTTTTAGCATGTGAAGTTATGAAGTATCAGGGAACCCAAAAGTGAGGCTAACGAAAAACCAAAAGGAGAGGTAAATGTAAAAAAGTTGACAACTATAAACAAAATATTGTTCCTTGATTGCATGTAAATGATAAATCTTGAATTCTTCAACCAGTGTTCGGTACCTGAACTCTGACCAATACCAACAATTAAATAGACTAAGAACCGACATAAAACTTTGATTAGAAAAATAGAAAAAAACGAAATTTCCTCATTCCCATCCCCATCCCCTTCTGCTTTTGCTTTTGCTTTTGACACAACCTATTGTTATGCACCTGCACTCCATTGTTACGCGTTTTCTACAACGTGATTTATACCGCAAGTGTAGGGTGTCAAGTTTTGTAATATAATATGGAGCTAAGAGTGTCGAACCCACAAGGATTGTAATTCAATTTCTACTTAGTACTATAATTATGTAGTTTTCGCTTTATTCAGATGAATAAATGTTTACAATTTAATAGTATTATCTAGTTTAAAAGATATTTTGTTGACGAATTCAAGGAATGCAATTTATACAAATAAATCAATGTAGGAAAGGCCTATGAAATAATTTCACCTAACTATCAATTATGATTCAATTATGTCCAATTATTCTAGTCAATTTTCCCATATTTAAAAGCAAGAATCTTAATGAATTTCTCTCCCATCTCTCGAGTGCCGGTTAGATATTAATCCTAGATTTCGATTCCAATATATCTATTTTGAATTAAAATCAAGAATTCATCAAGTTCATGATTCTATTATGGAGTAAACTTCATAGATCATATACTTTCTCTTGAAACCCATTCCTATGATAACACTTAAATTTTCCTATCTCGAGTGCCGGAATTGACTAGCATCTATTAATTTAATTACTGGTCAATTAATTGAAAACATTAATTTCATGATACAATCAAACATATGTAGAAAATCAAATAAAAATAAGTATAACAAAATCAAACCATAATCTCAAGTTTGGCTATAGTCAATCCCTATATAATGAATTAAGTTCATGATATAATCTATGGAAATACAAAAATTCATAGAAGAAAACATAGGGAAGAGAATAGAAAAACTAGGATGTAGATCTTCAATTTCTTCCTCGATGTTCTTCTTGCCTCCTTTGATTTCTCCTTTGAATTGTAGTTGAATCCCTTTGAATTGTCTTCAATCGTGCCCCCTTCAATTGACCTCCAAAATCTCTTTCAAAAAAATAGGCCTTTGATGTATTTATAGTATTGTTGGAGTTTTGGACGAATTAGGGTTGAATTAGGCCAAGAAAAGAGTCCAAAATATTAAAAACACTTTTCCTGCAACTGCAAGGTGGCGCACTGGTGCCGTGCTTGCTGTTTCGGGTGGAAAGGCAGTTTGCTCAGCTTTCAGTATTTTTATCATAACTTTTTCGTCCGATGCCTTATTGAGGCGATTCAAGATGAGTTGGAAAGGTAATTCAAAGGGCTACAATTTTGGTTCAAACATCATTCTCCAATTCGATTGTTTACTATGTCAAAAATGGGTCTCAATATGAGACAACAAATCCGGGGCAAAATTTTTTTTGTTGAAAATTGATGTGTGATCATACTTTGACTATACTTTATCCCTTTGACATCTTTCTTTATCCAATTGACTCTTAGCACTCTCGGATCTTCATCGTGAGGTTCGACACAACTTTTGAGTATTTGCACTTTAGTACCCGAACTTTGGATCTCTTACAATTTAGCCATTTTCTCCAAATTTGCCAACTTTTACCTATTTTCTTCAATTTCATCAACCTATACAACAACATCAAAATACACATTAAAACGTTCTAAAACACTCTCAAGGATTACAAAATAATAAATTAAGTAGCTTAAATATCATGAGTGTGGAGCACTTATCAAATACTTCCAAACTTAATGTTTTGTTTGTCCTCGAGCAAACACTAAACTAAAGAAAATCACTAACAAAAATACAAATAAATAACTACAAACACAATCACTTAAAACAAATGGTGCTAGATATCTTGCATTCCTAGTTCAGGATTGAAAACATAATATCAGTTATGAGCCACATCAAAGCCATAATGCAAAAAACTAACTTATCACATATTCAATGCAAAACGGGTGTGTGTGGATAATAAAGTGCAACGTTATACAATAATAAGTTGATCCAATTCCCAACCTTTAAAGTCATATATTTCCTTACTTTGCTTGTGGGATTCCCGACCTATAGTTAGGCACCCAAACTCCATCTTTACCGGACCACGGAACCAGGAAGTCGCTTAATGAATGTTATTTGCCAACGATGTAGTTTTAGTTGACAAGACTAGGAGGAAGATATCAAATATATATATAGTAAGTTGGAATTCTATGATATGCCTGTACGTTCTGAGATCTTAAAATTGGAATAAGTTTGGCCAACTAGATTCTTCTGATAGGAAGATGGACCTCAACGGTGGAGAGCGCTTCGCCTTTTCTTATCTTCTTCCCACCTAAGAAGAATCAGAGTGGTGAATAGAATGAAAATTGCCAAACATTGGGAAACTACTTGGGGAAAAGTTAGGAACAGGAACATGGAAAAGCGAGAACCACCCAGAGCCACTTCCCCAGTTGTTTTTGCGTCCTGCCAAACATGAAAATGATGCGAGTTTTGGATGCTGTTGCAAAAGCATAGCGGAGGGTGACAACTGGTACTTTTGGCTTCCCCTTAAATGAAATTTGACGTAGAAGTGAACAAAAGTATACCCTTAGGGATTAAGATGTGTGGCGATACCTGCAAAAATCGAAGGACTATTCGCTCTTTGGGGTTGTACTAAAATCTGTACGGGGAAAGGACAATTATTAAGCACACTAAAATCTAGTTGATGGGGTCAATTTTCTTGGAAAGCCAGGAAATCGTTAAAACCAGGTTTTAAATAGAAAATAACATAGAAAAATAGGATGTCCTTTTAATGATAATTGGAATAAGGACAAAATGGAGTCAAAATAGATCATTATGTGCTAAAGAGTGGTTGTTTAGGTATTTAGACTTGATGATTAGAGGAGGACTTGAAGACTTGAAGAAGATGTATAGTGAAGGAATAGAGTGGATGTATAAAATGGAGAACTGTTACACAAATTTCATGTGACCTAAGATACCTGTCAAATTAAAAGAAAAGAAAACTTTACAGAATGATTATCAGACCAATTAGGCTTTATGATGAACCAAGCAAAAAAATAAATACGTTAAGTTTATGTATGACAACACTAGATGGATACAATTAGAAATGGGTATATGCATCAACATTTTAAAGCGGTAGAAGTTGAGGATAAATTGAGGGAATCACAAATTATGTGGTTGGAGTATTGCTTTGACCTAAAGAAGCTTTCATTTATAAGAGAGGGTGTCGATCATAGTAAAACATGTTACAAGAGTAGGGTTACCAAACCAATATGGTGTTTGTTTGGGTTTCAATATGTGTTGCTCAAATTATAATGTGATAGAAGTGCGTGGTGGATAAGTGGTAATAGTTGTGGATCCTACGAATTATGAGGAGATTATAATGAGGACAAACAAGCACACGGTCTGATGTGATGAGAAAATATTTGATTTTTTTTAATAAATGTAGTGCAGGATTGAATGAGTGATTATAAAGGATTTATGTTGTTGATCCCAAATATTAGGTAAGGGTTAGCTTGTTATTGTTGTTGCTTGTTCATCTGGACCATGTCATATGTGTTCATTTGATCTACAGTTTGTGCATCTCTAGATGTAGAGTGGATAGATCCAAGAGGTTAACTTCAAGGTCTAATTCTACTTTAGGGTGGATTAATTGCAATATATGATAAATATCAATCTCATATCTTTATTTAGGGATAGTGAGGTCTTCCTTCAGTATTTCAATGTAGTCTTTGCTATGGTAATAGTTGCACAAAATTGCTTTATTACAGCGAAACATTTTCATTTGAATATTATCCTCTTAGTAAAGAAACCACAACAAAAAAAGGAAAAATGTTGGCGCCAGATACAGGAGTTAAGCTACCCATTGTTTTGTATAACTTGAACCCCTAAAGGTGCTTGCTCCTGTATAGGTGCTGATTCAGTTAGCTGCTAAGGAGTCAGCACAGAAGTGTATGCTCCCGACAAAGATGATACTCTTTAGGGATATAAAAAAGAAAGTACACCTTCAAAGATGGTACTCATTAGGGATATAAAAAAAAAAAAGAAAAAAAAAAGCACTAGTAATTTTAGAATGGAAATTTCGTTGATGGAACTGGAAAAGAACCATAAGGAGTTTCTCTAGACTGATCGTAAAGGTTAGATAATGAATCCTGTGTACATCCCCTGGAGACAAACGGACCGACTATTCAAAAGTTTAATGATGGGTACCATCTATACAGCTTTGTCTCTTATGTCTTCCAATGTACTGCTCTCTCTTTCTTTGTTTTTTTAAAATTTCTCTCAAGCACCAAATACAGATAGTCAAAAAGATGAATCTGCTCTTAGGAATCTTGTTTCGAACTTGATATATCCATTAACTGATACAGGTTTGATCATCTGTGGCAAAAAATACTGATTATGGATGGTTCTGTACTAGTTTATTTTCTTTTGATGTTGTAGATATGGACGTTATCGTCCTTGGCGGACTCCTTTAGATAAAAAGCTCAAGGGGTGGCAAATAACATGGTGGCAATATGCTCAACGATCTGTTCTTTCTGATGTTCGAAGGAGGTTGAAGAAAACTTCTTGGAAATATCTAGGAGAGCGTCTGTAAGTTTTTTTATTTTTTATGAAATAGTCAATTTCTTCTATTAGTATGCTGACAATTAGACATGGCATCATTGTTTTCTAAAATTGCAATGGCAATACATGTTGTTTTAGTGTTATGTACATCCACTCTAGTACATTTTGTCAGATATGCTCCATCCTTGCATCTTGAGTTGGCCTTCCTTTTCTCTCTCATTTTGCTTATGATAATTTGGAATACCATTATCTCGTACATTATTTATCTAAATCAAAATCAATTTACAACGAAACTTTTATCAAATGAGAGTTTCTTTTGAGGTGCATAATTTAAAGAAACTAGCTTTATCATCTTGAATTTTTAATTGATATAGTGGAGTGAGAAAGTTTGGGTTGGGTAAATCACGGAAGCACAAGTGGTTGGAAGGTCACAACAAATGTGATGTAAGGAAAGGCGGAAGATATTAGAAACAAGCACGAGGGAAGATAATCATCGTGTATAGACCCATTATACATTTGAATACTTGATAGTGTAGGACAAGAAAGTCATGTTTAGTTGAGCTCATTTAGTAGATTTTTGAAATTTGCTTGATGTTGTGAAGCCTAAATCAGAATAGTGACCATGATCTTGCTTGGTCAGAAATTGCGTCATGATGTTTATGTGTTCATGAATTTAGCTAGTTTGAATAGACTAATCAATGCCAGTATTTATTTCCCGAGTGCATGTAATGCTAACAAGGCTCCCACAGTTGTTCAAGAAGTGTCCTTACCAGCATATTTGTCAAACTACAAAGTTAAGCTCTTCAAAACCTGTCAATGCACCTCGTATTATGTTGTAGTATATCTGTCCAAATTGATCCTTCTTAACCCCTTTCTCATAAATTTTTTTCCTGCCCCGAAACCTCGTTCTCTTTCTTTCTTTTCTTTTCAGCAGGTGATAAATTAAATTTTGTTGCACTACCTTACTTTAAATTGCATTCATTTCAATTAGTGTTCTACATGTATTCATGCAATGTACACGTCTGTAGGTTGATTATCAATTTGATCATATTTGACGTGGTGGTTGACATTTTGTCCTTCTCTGAAATGCAAATGTTCAAATTTTGAACTTTTGTGACAGAAACTGTCGCCGAAAATACGTGAGCTTGTACAGGATCAAGTTGAAGTGCCTCAAACAAGATCAGGTGAGGACAATGCCATATTCACACGCACACGCACACGCACACATGTACAATGTAACGACCCAAAATTTAACAATTTAAATCACTACATAAAACTTACCATAAACATTTAATGGCTTATAAATGATAATAGACTACATTTTAAAAGAGTAGTATATTAAATTATAAGAAGATCTGAAAGATTTTCCATTCAATTTGGTCTCTTGTCTATGAAGAAATTTCTTTTTATAAAATGGACTAACACTATTCATGTATGGTAGTGGCATAGACAAAATCCTAGAAATGATTGAAAAGAATAAATTTCTCTATAAATATTCATTTTGCCAAGGCACGAAAAGCTGTGAGGATATGCACAAAGCCCAAAAATCATAATTTTATGAAATCCGTGTATGCTATTGCTTCTTATAAGACAATTCATAGACTGAATTCGTACTGATGTAAATTCTATTTTATTTTGCATAATTGACCATAAAAAAATTTTGGTTTCACCAATACTAAATAACACGTGAATTTTATAATAAAAAAAAATCATGTCTCAAGTTCTTAAATAAAAATTCATAGGCAATAAAACTAAAGCTAGAAATAAAACTTTTAATCATGTTACATCAAATTAATTTATTGAGTCCCATAAATCCTGGTGCCATGACTGCACCTTACTGCCTGTCGATCAATGATCCGTTCTAACCTGTGAGGAGCAGGAAAAAATAGTGAGTACATGGAATACTTAATATGACACGAAATAATGGTGCAATCCCGAATGAAAGTTTTAAAACATTTGTAAAAAATATCATACCGTCGTCATATCTTTAGAAACCGGTAAGAGCTCAATAAATATCGTACCTTTGATACCGGATGGCCATAATATACATATCTTATCATATCTTTAACTTTCATTAGCATAATAATTTAACATGAAGAAAATTTAAATTGGACAAGAATCAACGGCATCTCGTTATCCTACATTGTTAGATCAATTTAAATTTTGGAAGACAAAACCAAAGAAATCACGTTCCAATTCCTTCTCACTGCTTCGAGGTGCGTGAAATACTTTTCCAAAATTTATTTTTATGAAATTGACTTCCTGCTTTAAATTCCAATACCACACGTATAAGTATCTATAAATTCTAGGGTAAAAAGTAAGTACCCTTTTAAACTGTATAAAGTAGGAAGTATATAATTTATCTCAAATTCCAACACTTTTCTCTACAGCCGTGTACTTATGCATGTGTCTTCTCCCTTGATATACATATATAAATATATCACCCTATGATCTAGTCGAACAAAGTGGGTGTGCAGTTGGGGGAACGTGTATGATGCCACAATTTCGGTTAAGATATATACATCTTTATCTCTTGAAACCGAAAAGGAACTACTTTATCCTTAAAGTGGCACGTTGCCACTACCAAAAAACCCATCTTTCCCGCACGTCTCTATCACAAAAATATATCTCAAATCAAAACCACTTCTCTCTCCGTACTTACACATACATGTGGCTACTCTATACCAAATCACAACAAAAAAATTAATATAATAATTTTATTAAAATCTTTCCTCTATCTAAAGAATGCAGAATGTGGCAGCCTATTGGAATTTTTAATTAATAATTAAACCTAGAGTTTGTTTGTTTTTGATTAAAATATGATTTTAGTCAAAGTCAAACAATCAATAATAACCACATCTTTCATGGGTCCCACAACCTTTCAACCACACATTTCATAATTTTTTTATCACAATTTACTAAAAAAATCTAATTTTAATTCCCATCAAACACCCTCCTAATAAATTAAAATTTCAAGGTAAAGTCTTTCAACTTCAATAACTTGGACTTCGCTTATCCGAATTATCTTTTTCTCTAGCCTAAAATGCATGAATAATTACGAGCTATCCAACGAGCTCAATATTGAAATACTTATCATTGCTCTATCAATGTCTAAATATTTGGTCCAAATAAAATTGAATTTAATGCATATATCACTTGTCCCCCCCCCCCCCCCCCCCCCCCAAATTTCCAAACTATAAAATTTTATAGCATCTAGAACAATTATATTCTATTCTATGAAAAATTTCAGGAATTTACATACACATACAGAAACACACATGTATATGACCAAGCATATGTGTGTGCAGGTGGGTGTGTTTTATTTTTATTCTAATAAAGTTTATCTAAAGTTATATAATAAGAGGACAAGGTGTCCTGTAAAAAATTTCAGAAAAGTCAAATGTAATATAAGAAACTGAAGAGCTCTCTATCACATTGAATATCCAATGGCAATGTATAGTATGTATCTGAGCTTTAGATAGGCAGTAAGATTGGAATGTTGACCTAAAGAGGAGTATTAGCTACCCTATATGAGTTTATTGTTGAATGAAAAGAGACCAAAAGGGCAGTATGAAAGGAGCTAGGAAAGTTTAATCTCCACAGAATCGTTGTGTCACCTACTAATGTGAGTAAGTGGCAGAGGTTTTCTTGGAAGGAATGGTATCATTTTTTTTGAACTGAGTATGTTATGTTGACAGCTGACAATTTCAGCAGGCATGGAAGGATGTGTATAAATTGGTTCATGCTTCACGTGTAAAGAGATAGAGGAGGATGTGGAGTTTCTGTAGAGTTGTGGAACTTTATAATCTTTGTATTTTGAGTGAAGATGGTGACGCCAGACTCAGTATCTTCATTGAATCACTGTAAAGTTGACACCCTTTTCTTGGTATTAAAAAGCCTTGGTGTTTCATTCTGTGACTTCATTAAATGGAACAAGTAGATTGAGTGCATAGATATCTTTCCAACACCTGTCATGTAAATAATTTGGTTTGCTCCTTCTTTGTGGGGTTTTAGTATATTTTGTAGCGACCTAGGTCCTTATAAGTCATCTTAGAGCCAACTTCATAATGCTATCCACTTGGGCAATTTGGGATTGTGGAGTAGGCCATGAATTTGAAGCGGTGATGATGTGATATATTTAAGTTGTGATGTTTGTTACTGCCATCCCTCATGAGTTCTTTAGCAGTTATGTAAATGGAAGGATATCAGCTGCTCATGCTTGTCACCATGGGCTTAAGCAATTTGGACCAGTAGATCAGAATCCAGCATTTTGCCTGGGGTGATGGTGAATCAGCTGAGTCCTTTAAGTGCAGACTTTGGCATATGCTAGTTACCCTTTATTTAGGAAATATAATTTGGAATAGAAAGTAACTTGGGAGCTCAACCTCTGTGCTGTAAGATACAGAAAAACAGACATCCGAAGTATCCATATGAGAGCATATGCACGCAAAATGAATACAGAATGGGAAAAACATCTCCAAAATTGCATATAGATTCCACCTAAACTTCATGACAAAATGATAATTCTTTTTCAGAAGAATACGAAGAGTATCTTGATAAAGCTTGTAATATCTCAATTATTTAATCCTCTCGAACCTGTCCTGCCATTTGATCTAAAGTAGGCATTCTAACTATGAACAGTTTGTTAAGATTGTTCTCTTTTTCAGAAGATAAGCTCTAGTGTCGATGGTATTCATCCTTCCCATAATGCTGCCTCATCTCAATATCGGAGTGAATTGCTATTGCTGGCTGATGCCTGATGAAACTCCCCCCCCCCCCCCCCCCCCCCCCCCCCCCCCCCCTCCTCCTCCTCTCAATTTTTCAGTTACTTCATCAATTTTATCTCTTGCTCTCATTCTCTTTGCCTAACTTAATTGTGATCATCAGGTGATAGAAGAAGAAGTCCAGCAGGAGTTGGAGGAAATGGAGAAAGCAACTGATATAGATGACATCTTGGGTTACAGATCTATGGCCGAACGTGAGCTAGAGGTAAGAATAATGCTTGGCATGTTCAGAAATTGTAGTCGAGTTCTGGTCCAGTTAGTTTCTTACATTTGAATCTTTGGTTGTTATATTTATATTTTTGGTATATTTGGCAGCTAAGCTCTATTGAAGCCCTACTTTTTATCTAATACCAATTTACTTCCCTCCTATAAAAAGCACGAACGAAATATAATACAAGTGTCTATTTTGATTTTGAATTAATTGAACAGAAAGCTTTTGAATTAATCTCTTATTTTTAGGATTTTCTAGTGAATTCACCCTCCAGCCAAGGAAGCAATGCTGTAATTTTTGACAAGTCTCTGGATGATAGTCGTCTTCCCAGCAAGCCCCGTGGATGGTTAAACTGGTTGTCCCGTGGGATGCTTGGTGCTGGTGGAACAGATGATTCTAGCCAATTTTCAGGTGTTATTTCCGATGACGTAATAAAGGTATGCATTTCCCTTTGAGCCTTTGCTTTTATTAATGATGTCTAGAAGGGATGGTGTATTTTGATAGTCTTGTACTTCCTGAGAATCTTAATTTTATCTGTGCAGGATATTTATGAGGCGACAAAATTCCATCCTGCTCCTTTACTAAATGGGGACGTTTCCGTGATGGATGAAGTTTTCTTCTCTTCGATCAAGTTCAACATTCGTGAAATTTATGCAACACTTCTGAGTCTGTATGTGACTTATTTCTTGTACTTTGGAAGGAACTAGAACCTTAAAAACACGGCATGTCTAGAGTTGTGAAGTATTTGTTTATGTATTTTATGTGTTGAAAAAACAATCTCTGTGCTGGTGTTGCTGTTATGAACAACGAGGTAGAGGAGGCTACAGATTAAATTGTTTGTGACAGATATCCAGGAATGCGTTCTTGTGTCTCATAATACAAGCTTTTTACACAAAACAAAACATTTGCTTCAATGTGCAATTTTTCAGTTATGTGCTTCATAAGATCATCATGGATACTGTTCTTTACCCCCACCATGCCCCGAATTCAGATTGCATCTCTTTGTATATATCTTCCACGGCATCTCTTTTTTTCCTTTATAGTACTTGATGATCCCACATGTTCAATTAGTTTGCATTTTGCTTGTGTTACTAAGCTGAGATTTTGATCTCCCTTCTGGCATCTGGTAACCTGGAGTTATCAATGCTGGCATTTTATTGGAGATCTATACTTTTTTTTAATGTTTCTTTGCATGTTACAATTAGGATTTGCATTATTATATATCACAATTTCTTCAGTTTGATCCTGAAAGCAACCTTTGTTACTGACATATAATTTGCAGTCATTATTGTTGTTATTAATGCATCAATGGCAACTGCTTTATATTTGGCTAGAAAGAAATGCCATAATCTTTGAGAAGTGATACCTTCTCATGTACTTTGGGTTGGAATGCTCTATCCTCTAATCTCCCCTCCTTTCACTGTCAATATAAATCTATTTTATATCCCAATATATAATAATTATAATAATAGTAACAACATTATCAGAATCATAAACAACAGCAATAATAATTACACATTATTAGTATTTTTTGCTGGGTTGCCACCATTACTGGAATTGTATCTTTGGTTTTATTTATCCTCCATTTAAGGATGTATATAATGAAATCCTGACACCTATCATACTTAGGGACTTGGGCTGTGCTATTGCCGATGTGATGCTAGATGAGATTTCTGTTGAGGGCAAGCTCTGGGAGAAATTTGGAGTAGTTACTGCCTCTGTCAAGTCTGTGCAGTTGCTTAATCCATGTAACAATCAATTTATTTTATTAACAAAAAAGGTTTGTATAAATTTATTCCAGTCTTATATATGTTAATTTAATTCTATCTTCCATGAGAAAAGTTTTGAAACATGGATGCTAAACGTGAATATCCAATACCATAACAAATGCATCTACAAAAAATAAGGGATGCTTTGATAAGTGTTGGTAGCGATCAACTGTCTTTTTATGAGTGCATGGCTTCTTATTTAGCAAACTACTGAGTGTTTATTGTGTGATCAATGATGAGCTAAGATAATTGCCATCTAGTGCATCTGCTTAATATTCTGTGGAGGTGGTGTATTTAATAGGGTACCAGTATTCCATTTTCCGGAGCGTTAATTTTACAAAATTTTGTAATTTCTTTGAATTATGGAAAGCAAAATATTTGTTTGTTTTAAAATATATTGCTATCTTTTGAATATTTTTGCTTGTGCACGGGTAGCGTTTTCTAAATGGCATCCAATAGTAAGAAGGTGGTTCAATGATTTTAAATAATTTAATTGCGGGTCTCATTTCTTATTGAGTGCTGTATATATTTGTTATAAGTTTTGATGCAATGCACCACCCACTGATCCAGTCCCATGGCAACTGGTCTTTCTACTTGCCTCTCAACAAGTTTTCAAACTGCACACATTACCACATATTTATAGTTGCAAGCATGATAGTATTCCACATTACCAGCATCACAGTGGCATGACAAATTCTGATTTCATGGATTCAAGATATTATGGTCATACCCTGAACTTAGCCAATGGAGTGCAGCTTTGACCATAATATAGTGTAAAATTGCTCCAAATTTAATCAGGATATACCAATTGCAAACTAGAGCATGCTCTGTCTAGACTGTCAATAATTTTACAAGAGTATACATCATGTCAAGTCCTTGTGTTTTTGTTTCTCAAATATTTGCTGGATGCACATGTTGATTAGACTTTAAATGATTGGTGTTGCAAACAACCAATTTGTTTTTCTTTATTTTTCTCCCACTGAAAAGATCACATATTTTAGAAATGCCTGAATGTTGTAGATTAATTGTTTTTTAACATCTTTCATCAACAGTTTATTGCCTTAATTGCTGCAGGTCTATTCTGAGGAAAATCTTCTTGAAATTCAGCCTTCTCTGAATATCAAAATTGACCTTTCCCCGCCAAATTCTGATGTTAATTTATCAACCAAGGTAGTCACCCAGTCCTCAGGTCTTAAGAGTTTTAGCCGTTCCACAATTTGAGCTCAGTAATTTTCACTATTATTTCTCCATATTCTTATTTTGGAGATTATATACTGGGGGTTGATGACTTGTAACTTTTATATTCAGGTTATACTTCATCCAACTGAGGTGATCTGTGATTCTGAGTTTCTTAGAAACATCGTGGATTATTTTCATGTCTTGAAACACTTGAGCTTTCAGCAGGAAAGGGTAAGTACACATGCATGCATGTATCTGTGTATATTTATCAAACCTCATGCTCGTAAAATTCTTTAGTTTACTTCTTTTCATGAGTTCATGCATTTGTGGTTTTTTTTTCTTATTACTAGATTGGTTTTTATTTAGTTTGCTTCTCACTTGATTTCTTTGTATAGGAAGTAGTACTTATCCATTATTTCATTCTTTCATATGTTGCATTGTTTTGCTTTTGGGAGGTCAGGTTTATTCCCCCTTTCTTTTGTTCTCATGAGTTTGATTTTATATACGATCAGAGAATCCAAACTCTATCAACCTTCCTTGGTGGAATTTAAAAACCACTAAGGCAGTGCTGGTGTTTTGCTTAAAAAAAAATTTAAAAAATATATATCATGTACAATTGCTTTATATGGATAATAGCACGCTTTTTTGTTTGCCTCTGCCATGTGGGAGTGCTCTTCCTATGTGTATCCAAGTTTTTGAGTTCTTTAAGACTTCAGGGCTGCAAAATCTTTTGACAATTATCATTCTCGCCTTCTTCTTTGTTTTGATGGCTAAATACAATATATGTTGTGAATCTTATATGATATGAGGCCCCTAGGTTAACGATGGTGGATTAAGCGTCTCACCTGTTACCAATGTTGATCAACATAGCAAAAGCATTAATCTACAGCTAGAACTAGAAATCTAAAAGAAATGACACAGCAGACAAGTTACTTAAAAACTATGCTTGGTTTGACTTAATATTCAAAAAAAAGGGGAAGAACAAAACACATAGACACAGAAAAAAATATAAAAGAAAGACAGAGTGAAGTTCCCTGTTGCATGTCTTCTGATATGTGCCGCCTGGAAGTTACAACATCAATCCAGGAATTTCTCTTTAGTTGTAGGGATAAAGGATTAAGGCACACAGGGGTTGTTCACCCGTTTTCTTTTCTAATCTCTAATTCTTTTTTTATTTTTTTCAGTTTCAGGGCTAGGTGGTGTTAAAAACAATCTAGAAAATCCTTAAAATTCTTTGGCTATGAAAAATATCTATGCCAAAAAGTTGAGTCGGTAGCATAATATTAGGATTGCATGCCTCAATGTCCCAAGGCTTGTGCTCTAAGGCATGCATATAAGTCAAGGATTAAGCCTTGACAAAAGCGTAAGCTTTCAGGATTCTATTGGAAGGGTTAAGCCTCAAGCACTTTCAGAAAGATTCCTGGGAAATAACTACATATAAGTTAGTCTTTTGGAGGCCAACTCACACTGATAAGACGGAACTCAGTCCTGACAAACAACCAGTTCTAATTTAATAGTCTCATGGATGCCAACTCAAACTGATAAGATAGAATTCACAGTAGTATTCTAACAGTAAGGTTCTTGAAGCAACCTAATGGATGATAACAAGTATAACCTTTTGTAGTCAAAACAATGTTTTCATGCCAGTTACCTGACTGTTGCAGATCCTGATATCGCTAAATGGCATTGACAATCTCCATGCGCGACTTCTATCAAAAATTGAGTATGTCACACATTTCTTGATGTTAAATGGCTCTTGATTAAGTAGAACTGGTGTTCTATATATTTTTCTTTTGGTTTGTCATCTGTATTTTCCCCCCCTGGTTGTAGTCTTCTTCTTATATCATTCTTTATGCAGCTATGTTTTATCAAATCGCCAAAAGTTGGTGTGGGATATTAACCTTCTTAATGCTGTCATCATTGTACCATGGGAAAACGCAAACTCTGAACAACACAAGATGGTATGTATTTCATGAAATTGTTATGGGAAAATGGACTGTCTTTTATACACATGGACCCCCCCCCCCCCCCCCCCCCCCCCAACAAACAAACAAAAAAACAAAAAAAACCACCCACACACACAAATGGCTTGTCAAACTAATATTAATATTGCAACAAGATTGTAAAGTTAGGATAGGAATGTTGGCCTATTTTATGATCTAAAATAAAACAAGTAAAAAAACAAGATATCATATGTATTCAATTAGGCTGTGTTTGATATGCAACATTTGCCATGGAACTAGGAAAATATTTTCCTAGTTCCTACTTTTGGCTGTTTGATTAGCCAAATTTGCCCTGGAAAATGTTTGCC
Organism: Osmanthus fragrans; assembly: GCA_019395295.1. Classification (NCBI taxonomy): domain Eukaryota; kingdom Viridiplantae; phylum Streptophyta; class Magnoliopsida; order Lamiales; family Oleaceae; genus Osmanthus; species Osmanthus fragrans. The sequence continues at coordinate 20,450,994 of CM033361.1, read as the reverse complement.
ACCAATTTCTAATGTACAATCCTTTGAAGCACAAAAGTAGGAAAATATTTTCTTATGATTTTGGTGAGAAATTATTTTCCACCTTGTTGGATTTTTTTTTTTTTTTTTTTTTGGCAATGGAAACATATTCTAAACTCAATGATAAAATTTTTTATCCATTTAATTGACAATTTACATGAAAAATGAAGCCAAACGAACATAAAAATTTTATGAAATTATTTTTTAAATTTTTTTTTTTTACTTTTTGGCAATCCAAACAAATTTTAATACAGACTATAAAAAAATTATCCAAAAAAGTAACTATTTGCATAAAAAACAAAGCCAAACGGATTAGGTGGAAAATTATACCAATCAAACACCATTAATACAATTCCCTCTAAAACAAATTCTAGGCAAATCACTTCCCTGCCAAATATTTTATTTGCCATTCATTTTCCATCTTTCTATCAAACACACCCTTAGTGTTTGTGTACAGTAGCTTGGTACTGCTCATTCTAACATAACCATGTTCCAAATTAGAGCTTAACATGTTAATTATTTTTTAAAAGCAGTAGTATCAACCTTTCTATGGGTAACATGGATGGAAAGAAATGCAGAAATTTTGAATCAAAAGCAAGCTAAATTGAGTTGTAGGACAAAGTCAAAATTCTTGGCATCTTTATGGACCTCTGTATCTAACGATTTTAGAGTGTTCCCCTTCCAATAATTTTTCTCAATTGGAAAGAAGTATTTTCATTTTGACTTTTAGTTTAGTGAATAGGATATCTAATCCTCCACATATTGTAAATGTAGTTCTTTGATTAATAAATGTTGTTTCTTATCATAAAACAAAGGACTTAGCTGAGTACTTATGACTTGAAATAAGTAAAGTGATGTAGTCATTCATAAAGAGTGTTCTTTTCATTTTAAATATTATAAACAGATAAGCTGGTGCAAACAATGATACTTTTTTCCTATGATACTATTAAACTATGCACATAATAGTGTTGGAAATTATAAAAATGTATATAATAAAGTTCTCTTAACTACTACAAAGTAGAAACCCTATTTATAGGTTTACAAATAGCTCTAAAAAGGAAATATTGTATAGTTATCACATGATTAACTATTAAGAAAAATAATTTCTCACAATATGGAATCATCAATGCAATAAAAAGACTAGTGATTAAAAAAACGTTCATAAAAATATCCAATCTTTTCAAAGCAAATTCGTGTGTTCATTAAGTTTAAGTTGAAGAGAAGAGAATGTCCAAAAACAAAGAATCACCTAAAATCATAATCAGAAAAATAAAAAATTATTCCATGAACATATTTAATAAATTCCGTCCCTAAGCATCTCTTCACTTGACCACCTCGAACCACTAGTTTCCTATAAAGGGAAGGAGGGGGTGAGATAATAAACAATAAGTTACATCGTCAATTTGTAAATCGTGTTGAAATTTCGAAAATGAATCATATCATGCCAGTCTCCTGTGCATCTAGGAGACGTTCACCTAGAATACATATTCAAACATCTGCTCCTTCAACGGCCCCCATTTATTATTACCCTCCAGCTATTATTTCTAAACCTGCTTTTATGGCCCATGCACCAGCGACCCTAGCAGGGGATGTTTTATCAATTGGTACTACAGACACTCTACCTATGGTATTGATTTCGACTGTCAATACTCAGACATAGGCTACTAAGCCTACCACACATACTGTTGTTTAAGACACTCACAACTTGAGGACATCATGTTGAGATCGTAGTTACCTATCTCTAATGAGAAGATTTTTATTGAGGGTCCTGCTGTCCTACATCACCTTCATCATGAGAATGTGGAGCCACATGCTCCATCTATCCCATCTAAGCAGACTCATATTCAAGAGCACCCTACTCATTGAGATTCATCAGCAGGGCCAATTCTGTATGTTATATTTCGAGGATTTGGTTGGTTTGGTTGAAAAAGGAGAGGATGCTAGTTTCTTTCGGTACTCATGGAGGAAGAAGACACGGACTAGACATACCTGATCACACATAGCTAGGATGATAACTTGTAGTCGATTGGTCGATACTTCCTTACATGCGCCGTCATTATGAGTGTCCTTAATTGGAATGGAATGGGTGTAGCTAGCATAGCTATTCGTAGGCGCCTGAAAAGCCTTATTCAGCTTCATCAAATTTACTCGATGATTTAGAATAGTTTGTCCTTCATGAAAAATTTGACACTATTCAACAATTCCTTCATTCCGATACTGGGGTTCAAAATATATCAAATAAGATTTGGTTTTTTGGAACACGAGGACCATTTCTAATGTCCTCATTGATCGTCCTTAGTTCTTATTTGTTAGAGTTATGGATTCGAGACTTGTATGGTCGATTTTCCTATCCCTGGTATATGCTTCTTGTTTCCCTTCTTGTAGGAATGAATTGTGCGCTGGTCTTCACCACATTTCCCTCACTGTAGATGGCCGTCCTTGAGTCTTTGACTGGTTGGGGGAGATTTTAATGTTATTGCTCATGATGGTCAATGGATTGGCACAACACGTAATAGAGGAATTGTTGACTTCTTCAACATGATTGTGGCCTTGAGGGTTCTGGGTTTTCAGGGGGTCAGTATACTTGGTCTAACGGCCTAGTGTGGAAGAGATTAACCTGGCTATTGTATCTTTGTCAACAGCATTCTGTGAGGTTTCCGAATCGGAACTCGTATGATCATTCTTTGTTACTTGTACAGTGCTGTGCTGAGAATGACTTTGGACCTAGGCCTTTTCAATTCCTTAAAGTTTAGACCAAGCACCATACTTTTTTAGATTTCGTCTCTTAGAAATGGTCTTTTCCTACTCACCTTATGGGGATGGGTGCTCTCTAGGAGAAAATTTTCAAGCTTAAACATGGATTACTTTAGTGGAACTGACATATATTTGGTGATGTTCACGAATCTCCGTCAAGTATAGCCGAACTGAATCGAACCTTACCAATTGAGGGTTTTTGGAAATAGGAAACCGATTCACACCGAGTGTGTGAGGGGGATATCAACATGCGCTACTTTCACTTGTTGGTTTAGGGTCACCACATTCGATCTAATATCCGATCCATTAGGACTCGGTTAGGAGAAGTTATATCTACTCTCGATGGTATTCAGAGCTCAACTATCTCATTCTTTTATGATCTTTTTTATGCTCCTTCACAATCGGTGGACCTCATATAGCCTGACATTATTCCCTAGCGACTGATGCGGATAACTTTGACTCTCAATTGTTCCTCTATGATTCATAATGTTCGGACTGATTAGTCTATACACTATGTTTAACATACGTGTCTCTCATACTTATCTCTGAGATTTTAATTAATCGGCTGAGTAGTGTATTGCCACGCATAATATCTCTACAGCAGAGTGGCTTTATCTCTGGTCGCCTAATTGGGGACAATGTTTTATAGGCTCAGGAGCTTCTCCACACCTTGGACACTAAATTGAGAGAAGGAAATACTGTGTTGAAGCTGGATATGGTTAAATCATACGATCGTATGGAATGGAGTTTCCTTTATTCTGTTCTTGATGGATTTGGATTTGATCAGCGATGGGACCAAGCGATGTATCTCTTAATGTCGATTTTTAATACTCTTGAATGGTCATCCCTATGATTTCTTTCCCTCTTCCTGGGGTCTTCAACAAGGTGATCCCATCTCGCCATCTCTCTTTATCATTACAACTGACTGCTCTTGGTTACTCACATAGCAATACCTTATTATGGACTATCGGCATGGTGTTAGTACTCTTGCCTCACATCCATTTTTTGTTTATGACATGATTATATTCGTCAACAGTCATAAGCAATCTATTCTGAGGTTTCTTGGTTGCTTGGAACATTTTGAGGGTGTTTTCGGTCGGTTAATAAAGACAAGAATGGTCTTATATTGTCACGGAAGGCATTTATCAGCCAGTTAAGAGATTGGAGCACTTGACTGGTTTTAGACACAAGGAGTAGCTAAGCGGGTTTTCTCATTTGATGACCTTATTCAGAAGGTCAGGAACAGGATATCTGGTTAGGCCCCATCTATTATCTTTTGGAGGTCGGATGACCTTTTTGAAGTTTGTTCTCTCCTCTATACCTCTTTATCTACTCCAGATCATACAGCTCCCTAAAGCAGTTTTGAAGAATTTGGAGAGAATATTTGTGCGTTTCATCTTGGAATCTAAAGATCTGGTGCGTCGACTACATTGGAGATGATGGAAAGATCTTTGCTTCTCTACTGATGAAGGTGGACTAGGTTTCAGAGGACTTCTTGACATTGTAGACACTTTACCCTGAAGCTTTGATGACTCTTCCGCTCGTAGAGGTCGTTGTGCGCTCAGTTCTTACTGGGCATATATTGAAGCTAGTTGGTCCTAGGCTAAGCGACACTGCTTGAAAACTTGAGGATGATCAAATTTTCTTTTGGCATGATTGTTGGTTGGCGAGGCTACCTTAGCTTCCTTATTCCCACACCGACAACACTTGCTTGCGAGGTTGCACTTCTATGATGGCGCTGGATGGGATATTGGACGGTTTTTACGGGTTTTTCCACCTATGGTTGAGCAGATTGAGGCTATACCCCTATGGACTAAGGTACCGATCAGATTTTCTGGAGGGATACATCAGATGGTGGTTTTGCTACCAAATCAGCTTGGCAGTTATCCGCTCTAGTTGACAGTCTTATGATTCATATCGACTGATGTGGAGTTCCATTATTCCTATCACAATTTATTCCTTAATCTGGAGATTATGGCAGGAATTGATAACGGTCGATGTGGTCATTCAGAGGAGGATTGGATGTCATTTGGCCTCTCGTTGCCGGTATTGTTCGAAGATTGAGGTTAGTTCACACATTTTCACTGGCAGCAACATCTCTGATTAGGTATGGAATCATTTTGGAGATATCTTTCAGGTACCTATAAGATTTAATACGGAGTTAGACCTCGATTCCAGAGATGGGAATTATTCGGGCTAGAACGTTCGTAAGAGTCACATGCGCAATATCGTTCCTCTGTTGATAGTTTGGTTTTTATGGCTTGCGAGGAACGAGGCAAAGCATAATGAGACACGCATGGATCTTAGAAGGATTATATGGAGAGTCTACTGCATGATTTCACTTCTTCATATGGGTTTCTTATTTCGGCATATTCAATGGTGTGGCATAGAGCCAAGGATGTAACTTTTCTTTTTGGCATTTCATTGACTTTTCCTTCCTCAACTCCCCCAATTTTAGTTTTTTGGCGTACCCATAGACGGAATTTTACAATATTAGTATCGATGGTGCGTCAATGATGGATTTTCTAGTGGTGGGGGCGTTATTTGGGACCAAGTTGGTCATTGTGTTAGAGCTTTCTCGTCATCTTATGGCGATTGCCCCATACTGGAGGCTGAGCTACGAGCTATCTTGGATAGGATTTTACTTGCTGTCGACTAGAATTATCAAACATTTGGGTGAAGGCCAATTCATTTGTGGTCGTTCATTGCATTACTAGGGATGGAGGACCATTGGTGATTCAGATCATTTTTAGACAAATCAGACACAATCTTTCTATTGATCATGATACTGTCTCTCCACAGTTGAATTAGGTGGCCGATTCACTCGCGTATGAGGGATAGGATCAATGCCACGATTAGAAGTATGCCCCACTTGACCTTCCACAATGACTTCGAGTTCTTGTATAGATAAATAGATATGGATTGCCTAGCATTAGAGAACATTATTTTGATTTTCATTAGCTTGCTTTGTATAAGTAGTACTTTCCCTCTTATTCCATCCCTTCATATGTTACATCTTTTGCTTTTGGAAGGTCAGGTTTACCCTCCCCCCCCCCCCCCCCCCCCCCCCCCCCCCTTTTGCTTTGTTCTCGTGGGTTTTATTACATATATGGTTGGAGTATCCAAGCCCCCATCAGCATTCATTTGTGACGCCTGAAATCCCACTAAGGTTGTTGGTGTTTTGCGGGGAAAAAAATGATGAAGACAGAGAAGACTGACTAAATAATAAACCCCCAACTCAAGGAGGCTAAGACAACATATGTAATGAAAAAAATTTAGTGAAAAAAATCAGGACTTCCAAAGCCAACAAGAGAGTAAGGGGCAGACAAAACAGAGGCTGGGACCACCATGAACCAACAGCAAAACCACCAATCAGAACACAGCCAAAGAAAGAACCAAAAATTGAGACTGAGCCATGAAATATATCCAATTCAAGCCCAATCCAATTATAGCAGGCCCAAACAGTCCGACCAAGTGGAGAAGAGCCACAAAGAAACTTTCAAGACAAGGGGTAGCAAGCTGGATTCAGATTGCCAAAGTCAAGAAATCCAGTACCATGGCACTTGATTCATGGACAACAACAGAGGACAGAGGATGGGAGGCAAAGGAAAGTTGCAAGTAGAGAATGAGAAACAAGGGTGTGAATCAAAAGAAATAAATAAAACTTGGCCGGACGAGCGGCACAAAGGCTGCTCGCCCAAAAAAAAAATTGATTCTTAGTTTAACCAAGACCAATTAAACGAGCTCTAATACCACATTAGAAATTATTAAGATGTATATTATAAAGCTGTTGCTAAGTAGAAGTCCAATTTATAGGGTTACATTACATATAGCTCTAAAATGGAAAGATTGTATAATAATCATACAATAAACTATTAAGGAAAACAATCTCACACAATTGGGAAAATATCACGGAGAATAATATGTCTAAATCTTTCAATATCTTCAACAAAAAGAATCATTTTGATGCTTACTTTTTTCTACGTGTATACTGAGATAACTGTAAATTTCCAATGCAATATACCAATATATTTATGGACATGCACTTCTAATGCATAAAATGTTTTGAAGAAATTGCACTTTCTGGCATATATCTTCTGGACAAAACAATTTAAAGTGTTTATATGTTGGTCAATTTAGTTTTCTGTGTTCTGTTGCGTTGGCAATGGAAGAATAGAATGATCTAGATCTATATAGAATCATATTTTACCAATACTTATACATAGCAAGTTCTAAATTCGGCAGGTATTGGAAGCAGGACCTATTTCCTTTGTGTCTAATCATGAAATAGGCTCTTTTTCCTCTCACATGCCAGATCAATCTTGTCTTCTGAAAAACTATGTTCATTCACATTCCACTGAAGATATTCCTATGGGGCTTCAATTTCAAGACTTGTATAATCTCTTCGAAATGAATATAAATAATTTGGAGGTAGTATTTCTGCCCTTTTGATAGAAATATTTCCAAACTCTTGTGGTTTAAAACGTGACATCTTGCAGATGAAGATAATGATGCCTCAAGCTTCCGCACCCATTCCCCTTTTTGAGAAATTCAACGCGTCTTCAAGCTTGGCTACCTGTATTATCCTTGATGAACCAATTCTGAAAGGATTGGAGGTAAGTAAACCACTAGTTAGACATATCCTGAACAGAAACATCAGTAAAGATGCTTTGCTATATTTTTCCTATCATTTCTTTGCTTCATTAAATTTTATCCGGTGCGCAGTTTTATCAATAAAGCATGCACCGTTGAGTTGAAACAATAGAAGCATGCATTAATGGGAAAGTTATCAACTGATTCATGATTTTATTAATTGATTGGATTCTTTCCAGGATAATGTGTACATCTTCAGTTGTGTAGAGGTCCATCTTATATGATAAATTACATATATCTATGGTGTAGAAAACGTTGTGTAGAGGTCCATCTTATATGATAAATTACATATATCTATGGTGTAGAAAACGTCTAAGTATGGGAAGATATCACGGATGAAGATTGTGATTATTTTAGGATATTGTATTTTAGGATAATTGGTTGTTTTCTTATTAGGCAGATTACTTTTCCTTTCTTTCTCTCTACTTATGTATTATAAATTAATTGTATTATTGCTGAAATTATAATCAAGAAAGACGAGAATTCATTCCAATATTCTCTTCATGGTATCAGAGCCTAGGTTTCTCTAACCTAGCAATTCAATGGCGGAATTCCCCGCCAACAGTAGAAAATCAACGACCTCTGCAACGTCTGAATTCGAAGCAGAGACCATCTCCTCAATCAGTTCTAATGGACTGGAAACTTCCTCCTTCCAACTCATGGTGGAGAAATTGAATGGAAGGAATTATCGAGAATGGGTCTAATCTATAAAATTAGTAATCGACGGTAAAGGGAAACTGGGGTACCTTACTGGCGAGACTAAGAAACCAACTGACAATGCCATGCTACAGAAGTGGAAGTCCGAAAACTCAATGGTAACAGCTTGGTTGGTGAATTCCATGAAATCGGCGATAGGAAAGACGTATCTGTTTCTCCCAACCGCAAAAGAAGTATGGGACACGGTAAAAGATACCTACTCTGATTCGGAAGATTTTTCACATATTTTCGAGATGAAAACTCGGTTGTGGCAGACCCAGCAAGGCTCAAGAGATGTAAAAGAATACTATATGGAAATGGTTACTATTTGGCAAGAATTGGACCTCAGTGGCGAGGAGGAGTGGAAGTGTGGAGAATATTGCGCCTTGTACAAGAAGAGAAGAAGCAGGAGAATGAAAGAGTATATGAATTTCTTGCGGGGCTAAATCGCGAACTAGATGATGTTAGAGGCCGGATACTGGGTTGGCGACCACTACCCCCCACTCGCGAAGTGTTCTGCGAGGTTTGACGCGAAGAGGCACGCCGGCAGGTGATGATGAAGGAGCACGCCGGAGAAGCGTCCGCCCTAGCCACTAGCATATCTCAAAGCTTGAGGAATAATGGGCCAAGAAACTGACACCAGTGACCGGGTCGCTTAAAACAAATGGGCCTGCTGGAACTGGGCTGGCTAGATTACATGGGCCGGTTGAATTTGGGCCAGGTAGTAATTCTTTTGGTAGATTTGGGCCAGCTGGATTTGGAGGAGGAAATTTGGGCCTATCATCAAAAGGAAGTATTGATGGATCCAACCCAAAATTACGGGAACGACCCTGGTGTGAACATTGTCGTAGGCCGGGACATAAAGAAGATGCATGTTGGGAAATTCACGGAAAACTCACTGATTGGAAACCAAAAAAAATTACCAAGAGCAGGGGATATCAAGCCGAAACAGAAAAATAATCAAATTTCTGGCGGTACTTTCAATTCAAAACAACTAGAGCAACTTTACCAAATGTTCTCAAGCATTCAAACACATGGTCAACAATCTCCTAAAGGTCCTTCTAGTTCCCTTGCTCACAAAGGTAACTTTCTTAGAGCCTTAAGCACTTCACGATCGAAAACTGCCTGGATTATTGATTCCGGTGCTTCCGATCACATGACGGATTCACATCACCTATTCACTTCTTACACTACCTGTGCGGGAAACATTAAAGTAAAAATTGCAGATGGCTCACTCTCATCTGTTGCAGGAAAAGGGAGTATTCGAATCTCTGAGACCTTAACATTAAACTCTGTACTTCACGTCCCAAATTTGTCGTGTAACTTGTTATCTATCAGCCAGTTGACAAAACATTCTAATTGTTCTGCTAATTTCTTTCCGTCTTATTGTATCTTTCAGGACCTTTCATCAGGGAAGACGATTGGCAGTGCTAAGGAGCTTGAGGGACTATACTACTTTGAGGAAGCTGATATGAGTAAACCAGGTCATGTGTTAGACTGTAATTCAGCATTTGCCTCTAGCGATAGTAAATTTTTGTTATGGCACAATAGATTGGGACACCCTAGCTTTAAATATTTGAAACATGTATTACCTTCCATTTTTAATAAAACTTTTGTTGAGATTCAATGTGAAAGTTGCGAATTTGCAAAACATAAGCGTACACCCTTTCCAGCTTCCACGTACAGGCCATCTAAACCTTTCGCCATGATTCACAGTGATTTATGGGGTCCTTCCCGCTACCCTAACCGTACCCAAACGAAATGGTTTGTAACATTTATAGACGATCACACTCATATGTGTTGGGTTTACCTCCTAAAAGAAAAAAGGGATGTCTGTTCCGTATTCATAAACTTTCCCTCTATGATTCAAACCCAATTCCAAACTCCACCCCAAATTCTGCGCACCGACAATGGCACAGAATACTTCAATAATGCGTTCCAAGACTATCTAAAAAATCATGGGATAGTCCACCAAAGCTCTTGTGTTAACTCTCCCCAACAAAATGGGATTGCTGAACGAAAAAATAGACACCTACTTGAAGTTGCCCGTGCTCTCATGTTCACTACAAACGTGCCAAAAACTTTTTAGGGGATGCCATTTTAACTTCTGCATATCTCATCAATCGAATGCCTAGTCGAACTCTCTCCTTCAACTCACCTATACAGAGACTCCAATAGCACTTCCCGACCTTTCACCTCAATTCAAATCTACCTCTCAAAGTATTTGGTTGTACTACTTTTGTACATGTTCACTCCTATCTTCAAAATAAACTTGAACCATGCGCAATCAAATGTATGTTTCTTGGGCACTCACCTACACAAAAAGGCTACAGGTGCTATGACCCGTCCAACAAGAAAATCTACTGATGAGATCCCGGTTGGTGGATTCGCATGGAACTCGCGGAATGAATTCGAAACGCCGGGAAAGCCCAAATTCAGGTTTGTAAACGATAGGATCTTGACCCGAGCCTCGCGACTCAAGAACAGGCTTGGGAACCCGACCAAGAACAGACTTGGGAAATTGACCAAGTTCAGATCTTGACCCGAGCCTCGCCCAAATTCAGGCTTCAACCCGACCCTTCGTTCGACCCGTACCAAGAACCAAGATTCCACGCGAGGAATCTGACCCGTTGATTACCCGGAACTAGAACCGTGCAGTGGGAACGCCACAAAAAGACTGCAATCTCCTTTTGATAAGTTCAAAATTAAGTCTTTAAACCACCAAGAAATTGGAGGAGAAAAACTCACAAATTTATATTAATTCTCAAAATGTCAAAAGGTCCTTAACAATGAAACGCCGGGAAAGCCCAAATTCAGGTTTGTAGACGATAGGATCTTGACCCGAGCCTCGCGACTCAAGAACTTAAGGCATATTAACCTTAAACCCGTTGAAGTGCAGAAACTAGAACCTCAATTTGCGAACGCCACAAAGGTAGTCCAATCCTTTGATAAGTTCTGTTGTCGAACGCCACAAATATTCAATCAATATTTGATAAGTTCTAAAGAGTGTTCATGAAGAACAATTGAGAGAAAACTCTTTTTATTCATTATGTCAAAACTTAACTTACAATGAAATAAAATTCCTATTTATATGGAAAACCCTAAAAACACGAAATATCAAGAGTCCAAAAATAATAAAACTTGTCAAAATAAGAAATATAATGAAATCTGGAAAATCGCGCAAAAATATAGAATTGAACTCGAAAATACTCTATGCGGCCGCATAGAAATAAACTGTCTCTTCTACGCTCTCTGTCCATTTGGATGCGGCCGCATCCGTGATAACTATGCGGCCGCATAGTTATCGGCCTTCACCAAACTTGTACCTTGGCTTGTCAACTTCAACCCCTTGGACTCCAAAGCTCGGCCAAGTGATTGCCTATCCCGGATCACATCACCCCCTCTCTCTTCGAAAGGATTCGTCCTCGAATCCATGTCTTGCGATCGTGTAGGTGATAACCAACCTGCTATCCAACTCATCACTGCACCACCTGGATTAAATGGAAAAAATTTCATTTCATGGCATAAGATCAATACACGGTACCCACCCATCTCGCATATATGGTTGTATTGCAGCACAAGCTTATTCACCCATTGTTGCATGAACTCCCACGTACAATGTACAGCCTAGAGGAAAGACTTAAGCATAACACAGTTGAAACTGTTAGTTCCAAAAACAAAATATGGGTCCTCGTACTCATGATGTATCGTCTCCACCACATCATGCTTAACGATGAAACTTTGCTCCACTCCCCACAATGTTTTCAATCATTTGCTCAACACACTCTTCTAGTTTTTCACCCTCGTACTGAGCAACCTCATCTACTCTCCCCTCAATGTCAACTGCATTTTTCAATTCATCATCCTCCATCTCAACCTTCCTATCTCTAGGTCCCTCTTGCAATCCAACCACGTTGCTCTCTTTCAGTGTGGTCATCTCACTCTCTTGCTTTTCCCTTTCCACTTCACCCCTCACCTTACATTGGTCTGCATGAGACTGTGCTAGTGTCAAACCCACCAGAGTGATGTGTTTCCCATCTTGAAGAAACCTATACGTTTTCCTCCCCATATCATACACAGCCTTCTTCCCATGTCTCCAAGGTTTTCCAAACAAAATATGAAAGGATTTTAATGGGACTACATCACACCACACCTTATCACTATATCCTCCAATTGTGACATTCACTAAAGTCTGTGTGATCACATTTACTTTTCCATACTCCTTCAACCAAGTCAACCGATAAGGCCTAGGATGTTTTAAAGGTAATCCCAATTTTTTCACCATAGTGATACTGACCAAATTAAATATATGCTCCTTATCAATGGACAAACTGCACACCGTATCACCCACAAAGCACCGAGTTTGAAAAACAAGTCCCCAATCATAATCCATCCTTAACGTAGGCGTAATCGAAAAACTCAAGAAAAGAATTGGATGAGTGAGAATTTAATTCAAGAAAGTGGTTCTTGAATTTGGATTGGATTGAACATAATGGATTTTGGAATAAGGATAGATGATGAAATATTGGACAATTTTCAAGAAATTAAAAAATAAAAAATAAAAAAAAATTTTAAATTTCGGACGTGAACAGTATTTTTTTTTCTTTTTTACAAAACTCGAAAATTTGACTACGAGAAAGACAAAGAAAACGAAAGTTGATTTAAACTCAAATTGAGCACAAAAACAACTTTTGACTCTTTTTTTTTTTTTTACTTTTTTGGATCTAAGACTCAATATTTATTGGACTCAAGAACATGAACACAAAAAGACTCAAAACAAAGAAAATAAAATAAAAGATATAACCTGAATCTAGAACCAGCTCTGATACCACTTGATGAGATCCCGATTGGGGGAATCGCATGGAACTCGCGGAATGAATTCGAAACGCCGGGAAAGCCCAAATTCAGGTTTGTAGACGATAGGATCTTGACCCGAGCCTCGCGACTCAAGAACTTAAGGCATATTAACCTTAGACCCGTTGAAGTGCAGAAACTAGAACCTCGATTTGCAAACGCCACAAAGGTAGTCCAATCCTTTGATAAGTTCTGTCGTCGAACGCCACAAATATTCAATCAATATTTGATAAGTTCTAAAGGGTGTTCATGAAGAACAATTGAGAGAAAACTCTTTTATTCATTATGTCAAAACTTAACTTACAATGAAATAAAATTCCTATTTATATGAAAAACCCTAAAAGCACGAAATATCAAGAGTCCAAAAATAATAAAACTTGCCAAAATAAGAAATATAATGAAATCTGGAAATTCGCGCAAAAATATAGAACTGAACTCGAAAATACTCTATGCGCGGCCGCATAGAGTATTTCTATGCGGTCGCATAGAAATAAACTCTGCCTCTTCTACGCTCTCTGTCCATTTGGATGCGGCCGCATCCGTGATAACTATGCGGCCGCATAGTTATCGGCCTTCACCAAACTTGTACTGTGGCTTGTCAACTTCAACCCCTTGGACTCCAAAGCTCGGCCAAGTAATGGAAGAAATGAATGCTTTGGAGAAAAATGAAACTTGGGAAGTGGCAAACTTACCGAAGGGAAAGAAACCTGTTGGCTGCAAATAGGTCTTTAATGTAAAATACAAAGCAGATGGGACAATAGAACGCTATAAAGCGAGTCTGGTTGCCAAGGGATACACTCAAGTTTGGCGTTGACTACACTGAAATATTGCACCCGTGGCGAAACTCAATACAGTTCGAGTTCTCTTGTCGTTAGCAGTAAATCTAGACTGGCCGCTTCAACAGCTAGATATTAAGAATGCTTTTCTTAATGGGAAACTAGAAGAAGTTTACATGACAGCACCACCAGGCTTCAACAATAGATATGAGGAAAATCAAGTGTGTAAACTAAAAAAATCTTTATATGGACTTAAACAGTCACCGAGAGCGTGGTTCGATAGGTTTGCAAAGGTACTAAAGAAGCAAGGATACCACCAAGGACAGTCAGATCATACCATATTCTTCCAACAATTGAGAGATGGGACAAAGACTGTTCTAATTGTATACGTAGATGATATAATCCTAACAGGGGATAACATAGCTGAAATGGAAAAACTAAAGAAGTGTCTAGCCGCTGAATTTAAGGTAAAAGACTTAGGACAAATGCGATATTTTTTAGGGATGGAGGTTGCAAGATCAAAGAAGGGTATCAGTATTTCTCAAAGGAAATACATTCTCGACCTCTTAATTGAAACCGGCATGCTAGGATGCAAACCCAGCGACACACCTGTTGAGGTAGGAAAATTGTCAAAGGACACAAGGAACTCAGTGGAAATAAGCAAATACCAAAGACTAGTTGGGAAGTTAATCTATCTCTTGCACACTAGACCGGACATAGCCTTCGCAGTCAGCGTGGTAAGCCAGCATATGCATTCTCCAAAAAGGGCTCACTTGGAAGCAGTGTATAAAATCCTCAGATATTTAAAAGGTACCTATGGGAAAGGACTATTCTTCAAGAAAAATAATTCCAAAGGAGTAGAAGTTTTCACTGACGCGGACTGAGCTGGATCAACAGAAGATAGGAGGTCTACTTCAGGCTACTGCATCTTTGTATGGGGAAACTTGGTAACTTGGAGAAGCAAGAAACAGAATGTAGTGGCACGAAGCAGTGCAGAAGCTGAATTTAGAGCGGTTGCATAAGGAATATGTGAAGGGTTATGGATAAAGAAACTCGTGGAAGAACTGAAAGTTGGAATGCAATTTCCAGTCAAACTCTATTGTGACAACAAAACAGCAATCAATATTTCTCTCAATCCAATGCAATATGATAGAACAAAACATGTAAAAGTAGACAGACACTTTATCAAGAAAGATGTGGATAACGGAATTATTTGTATGACATATGTTCCGACAAAAGAGCAAACGGCAGATATCTTCATCAAAGGGTTATCCAGACAAGTCTTTGACGATTTCAACCGCAAGTTGAACTTGATCAACATCTATAGTCCAACTTGAGGGGGAGTGTAGAAAACGTCTAAGTATGGGAAGATTCATCTGTGATAATTTTAGGATATTGTATTTTAGGATAATTGGTTGTTTCCTTATTAGGCAGATTATTTTTCCTTTCTTTCTCCCTACTTATGTATTATAAATTAATTGTATTATTGCTGAAATTATAATCAAGGAAGACGAGAATTCATTCCAATATTCTCTTCATATGGCGTCCTCTATGAAAAGTAGAGTACAATTTAAATTGAATAATTTGCAGGACTGATTGGTCCATACGCTGCGTGGATAATGAAGATTGTGGAGGGATTATTTTATATTTCTATGAACATATGGGTGTTCAGCTGTTGCATTTAGTTTAGGAAATAATATTGAAACATTTGGGTCTTGAGGCAAGCAGTGAGTTACGGTTTCTGTCTTCTGTTGAGCCTTATCTTTTTGAGTGTTCGTACATTTGTATTGAAACAAGAGATGTGAAACTGTTTAAACATTTGTTTTTTTCTTTCTGGTCTCTTATCAATGCAGTCGATAGGGAAATATTTGAACATTTATTATTTTACATATTCACAAATCTCCACTTGGTTTTCAGGTTCATATAAAGGTGTCATCACTTTTTGCTCACTTCTCTGCATCGATGTATGAGGCGATTCTGGGATTAACTGAACATTTTAATCTGCTGCTTCTTCAATCGGACTCCATCATGCCACTTGATGTTATGTTAAATGAACTGAGGACTTCTACATATCTCTGGTTCTCAATCACTACTAGTCTGGATGTGATTGATTTGCTAGTTGACCTTGAAGATGGTGTAACTAATGGCTACACACTCATGCTTTGTATTCAGATGTTAGATTTGGGGTATGTTTCTTCTGGTCCTCTATTAACTCAGATGATCTTCTGAGGTGTAGATGTGAATGGTGGGAATGTTTTTGCATTTATGTTTTATTGTTTGTGTCACTATTTAGTATTATTGTCTATATTTACTCTTTTTTCTTCCCGCTACTACTATGCTTCTTAATTCACTATTGTTGTTGTAGTACATATTATAGGCTATTCAGAACTCATCACTTCCACGATATTTTGACATGTCAACTGACCCCAATTTTTGAGGTTTGATTAACGTACATGTTGGCACATTCTCATACCCAACACTTGAAACCAAGTCTGAGCAACATTGCCCGTTGGAAAGGTTTTGCCTTTTGCAGATGATTTTATATTTGAACTAAAATGTCAACCTCTTGACTCTCAAGAAAACCCTAAGCTCTGAGAATCAGACAACTAGCTTAATTCTGATATTTATTCCCTTCTTTGGAGGAACACTATGAATTCGTCCATATTTCTTTCTTTAGAGTACTTGACTTTATCTAGACTGCTAACTTGTTATTAGAAATCTCCTGGTAAGCGTGCTTTCCCGATTGTAAATGTTTTTGGCTTGGAATGTTTTCATATAATTTGAAGGTTTTAAGAATTAATCTCCAATGATTTATTTCTTTGTATATTGTGTTACATTTATAGGAAAGCTATACATAATTCTAGGAATTGATAAAATCAAAATACAACTGAAAGATTTAGATATATCCAAATATGAACTAACTAAAAACTGATTCCTAGATATGTGGGATTCAGATTTCACTCCCTTTTGACTAAATCAATCCGAATCTGCAACACTCCCCCTCAAGCTGGAATGTGAATATTCTTCATTCCTAGCTTGTCTAGTATTCGGTGTAGAGAAGTACTCGGTAGTCCTTTTGTAAGTACATCAGCAAGTTGCTCCTCAGTGGAAATATAAGGCATGCATAGCAATCCATCTTCTAACTTTTCTTTGATGAAGTGACGGTCAATCTCCACATGTTTAGTCCGATCATGATGTATTGGATTATGTGCTATGTTGATAGCTGATTTGTTATCACAGTAAAGCTTCATACTTTCTTTCCAAACAATCCCTAAATCATCTAAAATGATCTTTATCCAAAGAAGCTCACAAACACCTAATGCCATAGCCCGAAACTCTGCCTCTGCGCTTGATCTTGCCACTACTGCCTGCTTTTTACTCCTCCAAGATACGAGGTTTCCTCCCAGAAATGTACAATACCCTGATGTTGATCTACGATCCACAACTGACCCTGCCCAATCTGCATCAGTATATGCTTCAAGATTAAGTGATGTCCCTCTCTTATATAGTATTCCCTTTCCAGGTGTGCCTTTCAAGTATTTCAATATTCTGTAGACTGCTTCTAGATGTTTCTTCCTTGGTGAGTGCATAAATTGACTTACCACACTTAGTGCATAAGCTATATCAGGACGGGTGTGTGACAAATAAATCAATCTTCCAACTAATCTTTGATATTTCCCCCTATCCACCATTGTATCTTCTAACTCCTCTCCTAATTTATGAGATTGCTCAATGGGGTTTTTCAGATGGCCTACATCCCAACATCCCTGTTTCTTGCAGTAAGTCCAATACATATTTTTTGTTGGCAAATAAATATGCCTTCTTTAGAATGTGCCACTTCTATCCCCAAAAAAATATCTCAGTCTTCCCAGTTCTTTAATCTCAAATTCAGCTGCTAATCTCTTCCCAAGTTTCCCAATCTCTTCAAGATCATCTCCTGTTACAATGATATCATCAACATATACAATTAAAATTGTGATTTTATCCTTACTAGATCTTTTTGTAAAAAGGGTGTGATCTCCGTGGGATTGTTTGAATTGCATCTTCTTCATTGCTTGAGTAAATCTACCAAACCATGCTCGTGGAGACTGCTTCAACCCATATAAAGCCTTCTTTAGTTTGCAGACATGATTTCTTCCAAAAAAGGTATTGAATCCTGGTGGTGCATCCATGTAAACTTCCTCTTCCAACTCTCCATGTAAAAAGGCATTTTTTACATCAAATTGTAGCAATGGCCATTGAAAGTTTGCTGCTAATGATAGAAGAATTCTGATTGTGTTCATCTTAGCTACAGGAGCAAATGTTTCTTGATAATCTACTCCATATGTCTGAGTATAACCTTTAGCCACAAGCCTCGCTTTATATCTCTCGAGAGAGCCATCTGCTTTATACTTTATTGTATACACCCATTTACAACCGACGATTTTCTTCCCTTTTGGCAATTCCAAAATCTCCCAAGTTCCATTCCTCTCTAGGGCCTCCATTTCCTCCTCCATTGCCTTTTTCCACTCTTTTTGTTGCAAGGCTTCCTCTACATTTTGTGGTATCTTGTCTGAATGTATCTTGGTGAGAAATGATCTATAAGAAGGAGAGCAATTCTCAAAAGAAATAAAGTTAGCAATAGGATGTTGGGTGCACTTTCTAGTTCCTTTTCGAACAGCAATAGGAAGCTCAAGATCTGCTGAGTCACTATATACCTCTTCATTACCTGCTATAGGATCAGAAAATTGAACTAGCCTTGGTACGGGATCAGCTTTCCTCCTTGAATAAACCTGCAGTGGCAAATTAGGAATTGTGTTCCCTAGTATCTCATTAACAGGACTCGGAAGACTCGAATAAAAAGGTGGCTCTTTGCCGGCTGATATTGGCTGAGAAACAGTTTGATATTGATATTCTGATTGCTGATTTTCTGGTGGTTGCTGATTTTCTGATTGCTCATTAATTGATTTGGGTGGCTGTAAGTTGGTGGGATACTCAGGAAATTTATCAACCATCATCTCAATAATCTTATCTTCATCTAAAGACTCCCCCTGAAGAGAAGATGGCTCAAAAAAGAACTTATTTTCAGCAAATGTAACATCCTTAGTAACAAAATATTTTTTAGTGAGGGGATGATAACATTTATACCCTTTTTGACTAGGAGGATATCCAATAAAGACACATTTAAGGGCTCTAGGATCCAACTTGCTTCGATAATTCGAATGAATATGGACATATGAAACACACCCAAATATTTTTGGTGGTAGTGTATGGATGCTATTAACATGAGGAAAGAATTGTGAAAGAATCTGAAGAGGAGTCTTGTATTGAAGAACTCGAGAACTAACCCTGTTTGAGAGATAAGTGGCTGTTAAAACAGCTTCCCCCCAGTAGTGTTTAGGAATTTTTCTCTCAAATAGCAAGGCCCGGGTTATGTCAAGTAAGTGGCGATTTTTCCTTTCGGCTAATCCATTTTGTTGGGGTGTGTTAGGGCATGATGACTGATGGATAATGCCTTCATTTTGTAGGATTGGAGACAAGATTTGATTGAAATATTCCCTCCCATTATCTGACCTGATCATTCTCACATTAGCATTAAACTGATTTTGAATCATCTTTAGAAAATTAGGAACAATGGTTCTCACATCGGATTTATTTTTCATAAGAAATGACCAAGTAACCCTAGTACAATCATCAACAAATATAATAAACCAACGAGCACCATTAAGATTTGCAATTCTATTTGGGCCCCAAACATCAGTATGAATAATAGAGAAAGGACACAAGGATCTATTATTGATTGAAGGAAATGTAGATCGCTGATGTTTAGCAAATTGACATGTTTCACATAAAAAAATCAGATTCATCAACTCCAGTAAACAAATTAGGAAACATGTTTTTGAGTACATGAAAAGAAGGATGTCCTAATCTAAAGTGATGAAGCCAGATTTGTGATTTATTGGATGATGTCTTCTCAGACAGATGAGATACAGGTACTGAAATTCCCATTTTTCCATTGTTGGTATCCAAGAAATACAGCCCCTCCTTTTCCTTAGCAAGCCCAATCGTCCTCCCCATAGCCAGGTCCTGAAAAATACATTTGTCAGCTGAAAACACCACCTTACACTTCAAATCTCTTGTTAATTTAGGAATAGATAACAGATTTATGGACAACTTAGGCACATGGAGGACTGATTTTAAAGTAAGAGAGGGAGTTATAGAGATAGTTCCTGTCCCTGCTATTGCAGCTAAAGTACCATCTGCCACTCTGATCTTCTGATGCCCTCCGCATGGAGTGTATGTGGAGAAGTGATGTGATGAGTGTGTCATATGATCAGTAGCACCTGAATCTACCACCCAAGCTTTACTATAGTTACAGTCCTGTGAAACATTAAATGCTTGAGCTGGGTATTTACCTGTTTGTGCCAAGGAACATGATCCAACAGGTTTATCAATAGTAGTAAGCAAGCTTCGAATCTTCTCCACCTCTTCTTTGTTGAGTGTATAGAGTTCCAACAAATCATTTTTCTCTGTCATTCCTTCTGCTATAGCAACATTACCTTGTCGATTCCACGGTTTATGATTTGAGTGATTTGGTTGATATAAGCTGCTGTTATTTCGACCAAATGGTGGCTTTCCTTTCAATTTCCAACATGTTTCCTTTGTATGCCTCGATTTTTTACAGTAATTGCACCATAAATCATCCTTGTTGTCTTTCGGAGACTCTCGACTATTCTGTTTTGATGTCTGATGGTTGGTGAAGCTATCCCTGTTGTTATTTGTTGAAAAAAGGGCTGATCCTTCTGCTTTAGGAGATTCTAACATAACAGATCTCCTTCCTTCTTCTCCTCTAATAATGGCAAAGGTTTCACTGAGTGATGGCAGCTCCTCTTTTCCTAGAACCTGAACACGAACTTGATCATACTCCATATTAAGACCAGCCAAGAACTCATACAACCTTTCTCCTTCAATAAACTTTAATAAAGCAGTAGCATCCTCACTGCACTTTATTTTAATATTATGATAGTAATCGAGTTCGAGCCACAAAGTAGTCAAGGTATTATAATAATCCGTCACAGACAGTGTACCTTGTTTGGTCGAATGAATTTTAGTCTTAATTTCAAAGACTAGAGCTGCATCCTTCACCTTAGAATATGTTTTCTTCACTGTCTCCCAAATTTCCTTGGCTGTTGTTAAAAAACATACAGTTCCCACTGATTTCTGGATGCATAGAATCCCACAACCATGACATGATCAATGCATCTTCAACATCCCATGCTTCAAATCGTGGATCATCAGTGCTTGGTGGCAAATTGATCAAATGATGAATCTTTCCCTTTCCTTTCAGTTTTGTACGGACAACTTGAGACCAAATCATATAGTTGCTGCCATTGAGACGATGAGCAACTTGAATCATGCCCAGTTCATTCGAATGTGCACCCACACCTGCACCTGCACCTGCACCTGCAACCGCTTCAGTTGTTGTCTTCGATGTTTCTGATGCTGTGGACATAGTGATGTTCGGCAAATGAGATTAAAAAAGATTAGGTTAAAGGAAGATTGGCAATTAAGGCCACTGGATAACTGAAAAAAATATTCCTAGGCAATCAAGGCCAAAAAAATTTTTTTTTTTTTTTTTTTTTTTTTTTTTTTTTTTTTTTTAATTGGTGTATTTGAAAGTATTGAAAAACAGGAAAGCTTTAATCCTGCTCTGATACCATGAAGGTTTTAAGAATTAATCTCCAATGATTTATTTCTTTGTATATTGTGTTACATTTATAGGAAAGCTATACATAATTCTAGGAATTGATAAAATCAAAATACAACTGAAAGATTTAGATATATCCAAATATGAACTAACTAAAAACTGATTCCTAGATATGTGGGATTCAGATTTCACTCCCTTTTGACTAAATCAATCCGAATCTGCAACATAATTGCTATCTCATTTCAGGTTTGATAAAAAAGATATACCAGAGTGCTGGGCCTCTGTGAAGACGTTGAGGATCACCGCATGTTCACCAAACGATGATCAGAAAAACTATGTCCTTTGCTCAACTGTAAGTGTATTTGGCTCTGAATCTGTAGGACAGGAAAACACGAGTGTCTGCCTTGGCCGCCATGATGAAAATTCTGATGATAAAAGTTCAACTGCTTATGGGTGCATTTTTTTGCATTATGAAGCTTGCAGAAAAATTGAATTCTTTCGTCACAAATATAGAATATGCATAAACAATCTTGATATTAATTGCTACCCATTTATAGTTGGGCTAATGGTCAGATTTTTTGACAAAGTTTCAATGTATAGAACTTCAAATGTTGAGGACAGGCAACCAAATGTGGAGGGTAAAAATCTCTCATCAAGGCCTGGTTTTGATCTTCGAAATTTTGGTTTCTTGAACCTACATGGAGATGGTTTCTCCGAATGGACAAACATCTCGTTGGATCATTTTCCTTTTGTTACATGTAAAAATTTCAGATCACTTTTTAACAATGAGGATCCAGCTATTGATGGGAGAGCTGAATGGAAGACAGCTCTAAATTTAAAGAATAAGGAAAAAAGAAGTCCCGAATTCAGCAATGTGGAGAGAGCAGAAGTATTTTCTTCCCCACTGCTGAAACCTAATACTGGTGCTGATTCATGGCGAAGAACCTTTAGTGATAACAACTCAATTCTTGTTGATATGAAGCTCGGCAGTGTTGCAGTGCATTTTCATGATTCCTCGTGCATTATTGGAACTGTTTCTTTGCCCTTGGCAAAATCACTATTCTCTGTTTGTGAGGACTGTTTGGATGTAGTTTGTTCTACTGAAGGATTGAACCTTTCTTCATTACAGTTCACTCAAACTATCCATGAGTTTCTCTGGGGTCCAGTATCACTCAACCTTTCTCCAATTGTAAACTTACGACTGAGGAAAGAGAACACTCATTCCTTGAAATCTCATCTCGAAATTGATTTCAGCATCCAGCATGTATCCTGCATTTTACCTCCGGACTTCCTGGCTGTCGTTATTGGTTATTTTTCATTACCTGATTGGAAGCTCAGTACAGATGAGGGGCCTACTGGCAAGAAATTAGAGTCTATGAATTCAGAACATCCCATTAGTATCACTTTTAATTTTGAGATACTGGATTGTGATTTGATTACACCAGCTAGATACTGCTCTGAGTTTGTGAAGGTTGACATTGAACAATTGTGCATTAGTTTTATAGAAAACATTGATTCAGGTATGGTTCTAAAGGGCATTCCTTCCACTTGTTGTGTGAGTGCTGATAAACTTGCTGATAGAAATCATTGTATTGATTTAATTGGACATAACCTATCTCTATCTCTGTTATTACTGAAAAGTGAGATGGTTGATTCCTCGAGTACATATCAGAATATCATCTTGATTGCACCATTGAGTGCTGATGTATGGGTGAGGATACCTGGCCAGTCTGAGTTTTCTGATGTAGCTGCTTCTTACCCGGCATGTGTTATGGCCAATGTCAGTAGTTGTCAGGTTGACATTGAAGGTATTGGAAACTAATATTTTCATTGTAGCTGGATTCTGATGCCACTTCTGTTTCTGCCTTCCATTGATATTAATACTCTTTTCTTTATCTACAGGAGTTTTTGCAGTTATTGGTTTCGAGGCACTAGTGTATGTGATCCATCAATTTTCCATGGTCGACGAAAAATCCAAAATTTTCACGTCTGATTGCTCACAGTTTCTGCAGGTAAAAGAACCCCTGCTAGAAAATGTATCACTTCAACCTGAAACCTCAACAGTCACCTTCACTGAGATGAAGTTCTGTATGAAGTCACTGTCATTAAGATTGCATCACTCGAAAAGAGAATCAACTTCTTCTGAACTCATAGCAGAGGCAGAGATGCAATTTACATGCACTGCATCACTAGTGAATGGAAAACCTTTATGCTTTTATATTTCTTTCTCTTCTCTTGCTCTATTTTCATTATTGAGTTCTGTTATGCTTGTGGAGTGTACTTCTCCTGGCTCGGGTTTATCAGTTCTTGACATGGCTCTTTCGGTGTCAGATCATAGGGAAAATCATCTTGTTGTGTCACTTCCTTTTTTGGATGTTTGGGTACACTTGTTTGACTGGATTGAGATCTTTGATCTACTTGGTTCATGCATTGAGCAGCCATTTGTGTCATTGACCTCGGATCCTAGTGAAAATATAGAAATTGCAAGTTGTACTTCATCAACAAACATGAGGCACGATGCTGATTATTTCTCTCTAACATTAGAAAATCTTGGAATGACTATTCATATTCCTGCCGAGGTCAGCAGGGCTTCATCTAGCACATTTTGGAGGCCTCATACTCATGATGAACAGTGTCTGAGTGGCTTCTGTGGCAGAATAGTTGGAAATCAGAATTGCTTTCTTTCTGTTACCTTGCAGAGTAGACGCACTGTACTAGTAGCTGATGGCAAAACTATGAAACTAAAGGTCAATCTTGAAAAAATGAAAGGGATGATGAATCTATTTATGGATAAGAGTGAACAGACATGGCCTCTCTTTCAATTGTTTCAAATCAATCTCGAAGCAGAAATTTTTAGTTATATGATTGAGAATGCGGACGTTAAAGTGGAAGTTATATGTGACAATCTAGAAGTACAGCTCTCGGATCACATATTGTACTTCTTGCAGTTCACATGGTTAGAAAAATCTGAGGACGGGCCTTTTCAATTTATATTCAAAAGTGTGGATTTTACAGCACAACTAAGGAATTTTTCTCTTCTCTTAATTGATTCGAAGGTGAGCTCCATCAAATGGTAAAACTCTGTTCTTTTCTTGGAATGTCATATTTTCTTTCCTGTCAGGGATTCAACTAGCTTCATCACTGACCAATTTCCTTTCTGATCAACTATGACATACTTTTGCCCAGCACTATGATTCCTCTTCATTAATTAATCATTTGAAAGTAAAGGAGAATTTCAAGGAACTCAGTTTATTTGGTGCTTAGATTGGAAAGGATAATTTTCTGGTACATATGCACTGTTACATAACCAAACAAGCTCAAGATTTGTTACTGTTACATGATAATGGAGCAATTCTTCTTCTTTACTTTCTCTTCACGTTTTTATAGTTCTAAATTGGAATACGAACATTTTGCAATTTTCTTCAGTTGTTGATTACATTCATTTAGGTCTTTGCTCTTGTTGTTTGAATTCTGCTAATTATACATAGAGGTTTGTGGCTATCTAATTTTCATTTACTGAGAATTTTGGGTTATGTATGTGTGGACATGGTGGTATAACCTCATTGATCGGTCCAACATCTCATGTAACATTTCTTATTGTGGAAAAGTGAAAGATCTTTAATTTGAAATAAAATCTGTTCCAGATGAATATAAGATTATCATTATTTGTAATTTGTTTGTAGTTATCTTTTGTATCTGAGTTGATTAATTACTGACTAGATTAGAGAAGGTTTATCTCTAGATTAGATTCTCTCTAGATATCATAATGGAGAATCTAGTTTGTTAACTAGAAAGTAGTTAGGGTAATTTCCTATAAATACGTGTACTAACCAATTCATAAATGAGAATTTGCAGCATTTTTTTTCTCAGTTACATAGCTATTTACATAGAAGGTGTTTGGTGGGGGATTAAAATTAGATTAGATTTTTTAGTAGATTGTGATAGAAGTTTTTGAAATGTGTGGTTGAAAAGTTGTGGGACGCATGAAAGATGTGGTTAATATTGATTGTTTGACTTTGACTTAGATTAAAATCAAATTTTAATCCGAACCAAACAGGTCCATAGTATTAAAGCAGTCTCTTTACCTCGCAATTTAGTTGGACTTGACAAAAACCGACAAGGGTAGTGTCTCTGGTGTTACCTCAGTTTCTTTGTTGCCACCCACTATGGGCTTGAGAGGAAGTTTTGATACTCATATCACCATTCACAACTTGAATGGTATGAACTACATTCAATGGATCTCGGTTACAGGAAGAGGAAAGATAGGCTATCTGACAAGCTCTATTAAAGCACCAAAGACAGATTATCCAACCTGGCATACTTGGGAAACCTAGAACGCACTTGTTATGGCTTGGTTGATTAACTCAATGTTGCCCGATGTTAGACAAACCTTTTTGTTTTATCGTACTACTAAGGAACTTAAAAAGGTAGTAAAAGAGACTTGCTCAGATGTAGAAAATTCATCCATAGTGTTTGAGATCAAGACCAAACTACGTGATCTTCGCCAAGTATGGATGTCACTCAATATTTCAATCTCTTAACCAAATATTGGCAAGAGTTGGATTTGTTGAAGTGTTGGAGTGGAAATGTCTGGATGATGGTATAATATAAGATGGAGAAATAGCTATGAGTTCATGGCGGGTCTCAACAAAAATCTGGATGAAGTCTGTGGACGAATTATTGGGCTAATACCATTGTCGCCCATTCAAGAAGTATTTTCGGAAGTACGAAGGGGAGGAGAGCAGTGGAAATATTCCCCTATGGCACACCCAAAATATGGTGCCAAAAATTGCAGACTAGGATCCGAAGCGGTGGTAGCTACAAGAATTGAATATTCTAAAGCATTCGCTTCGAGAGAAAGTCTTCGAGGGGTAACAGCTGCGCGTCCTTCCCATGCTCTATGACAACGGCGGTGCCCTGAAACAAAGGGGACACCCAGTTGTGGCCACTAGGGCTGGGCTGGGCTGGAAGGTAATAATGGGTGCTCAATTAGTTAAACATCGTCATACCTCATATCCTTATCAACCATATAAATCATCAAAACCCTTCTCAATTATTGGCAGTGACATATAGGGACCATCTAGAGTTGCTAATTTAATTGGTCAAAATAGTTCATAACATTTATAGATGACTATACAAGAGTTTGTTGGGTCTACCTACTCAAGGAAATATCAAAAACTAATTGTTTTTCAAAAACTTCCATTAGATGATAATAACCAAATTTTAAACAAACGTCCAGGTGCTAAGAACTGATCATGATAGTGATACTGATTTAGTTTTAGGGTTTTATTTGAAAGAAAACATGATAATTCACTATAGCTCGTGTGTCAATATCACCTAACAAAATGGAATATCCAAACATAAAAATAGACACCTCTTGGATGTAGCACGATCTCTAATGTTCGTAGCCAAAATGCAAGACATTTTGGGAAGAAGCCATTCTCGCAGAAACTTACCTCTTAGATTGTATGCCTACCTGTTTTCTAAATTATCAAACACCTTTAAATAAATTCTCACCTTTTTACCCTAACACAAACTATAACTTCCTTGCCCCTAAAAATGTTGGGTTGTACAATATTTGTACATATCCATGATATTAACCATAGAAAACTTGATCCCCTAGCTCAAAAGTGTGTTTTCTTTGGGTATTCCCCAACTTGAAAAGGTTACAAGTGTTGCTCTCTATAATTTTTTCCCTTCAAAATTTAACTTCAGGGAGAGAACAATAGTGAACAGAAATTTTGAGAAACCACTTCACTACCATTAGTGCCTTCATATTTTCAACCTCAACATGAAACTAACCCTAAACAGTCACATAAACCTATGATGTCACAAAACATTGAAAAGCAACCCATAATCTTGAAAAATTCTTGGACAAATCCACTAGAGTTAGTTTGTTAATTTGAGACAACATTCACAGTCCTATCAAGAATCAGAACCAAAGGCAGTGATGCAGTGAAGTTGACGAATTCCAGCAATGAACGTGGTCACAGAAAAGAGCAGAAATAGAGGAAGAAGAAGAACGAGAACCAGAGGAGACGACTCTCAGATGGGATGGCCAGCTCGTATGGTTTCGTCATCAACTGTAAAGGTGGCGATGAAGGTGGAGTGAAGAGAGAGAAGGCTGGGGGCTGGATCTGCAATAGTTGCATTGGGATTTGTGGCAGCGGGTGTGGTGGTGTTATTTTCTAGTTGACTCGGGTTTTGTGAAAATTAATTGGGTTGCAGGTTGGCGGCAGTTGCGTTAATCTGGATGAATTGTTGAACATGACGAATTGGTTCTGAGTTGGTTGCAGTATGGGCTGCGTGTGGAGGTTTACTATGGTTGTGGTCGAGTGAGGATTTGCAACAGCGGTTATGTGGTCGAGTGAGAATTTGCAGCAGCGGTTATGGGGATTGGTTAATGTATCTGTAATGGATGAAGAAGGCGATAGATTTGGGAAGATGACAGGAATGAGTTTGTGTGTAGTTTGGAGAGGATGGTCACCTTCTGGGCAGGGATT
This sequence comes from Osmanthus fragrans, assembly GCA_019395295.1. Lineage (NCBI taxonomy): Eukaryota > Viridiplantae > Streptophyta > Magnoliopsida > Lamiales > Oleaceae > Osmanthus > Osmanthus fragrans. The sequence goes on along the minus strand of CM033361.1, from coordinate 20,423,053 downwards.
TATGCCGTTGAACAGCATACTGATGACAGATTTGAAAACTAAGTTAAGCTCTGATACCACTTTGTTGTAGTATGAAGAAGAAGGCAGCAAGAAAGGGAGAGAAACCGGAGAGATTGATTGGAATGAAATGAATTAATTTGTGTGTTGCAGATGTCTGTCTCCTCCCTTCCCCTCCCCTGTGTTCTCTTTCTTCTCCGGTCCCTTCTTCCTCCCCGTTCCCCTGAATTGCTGTTTCTTGTCCAGTTTCTCTCCCTTTCTTGCTGCCTTATTCTTCATGCTACATCAGGCAGCCACTAAGTCACTTAAAAGCCCCTCATGTATTGAGCGTCCTTTAAACCCTCCTCAGATTGATAATGTTGACCTTCCTATTGCTCTTAGGAAGAGTGTAAAATCATGTGTCCTACACCTTATATCCAATTATGTTTCATATAACAAATTATCTCCATAACATAGTCTTTATCTCTAATATTGTCAGTATAGAAATTCCAATGAATAGATAGTAAACTTTTGATGATCCAGAATGGGAGCTTGTGGAATTACCAAAGGAAAAGCATACCACGCTCTTCCTTTCGGGAAGGGAGGATTACGGAAATCCTCTTATGGCTACTTTCTCCAGACTTTCGAGAATTGCATGAAAAATACTTCGAAGATGAATCAGTTCTCTTGCAATGGTCAGGAATATAGGCTACAAATGGATGCTTACCGTTAAGTATAAATTTGATGGTTCAGTTAAAAGGTTCAAATTCAGATTAGTAGCGAAGGGTGTACATAGACTTGTGCATATATAAAGAGACATTTGTTCCAGTTACAAAACAGAACACTATACGAATTATATTATCACTGGCTACTATTTAGGTTGGCCTTGCAACAGTTGGATGTGAAGAATGCTTAGACGTAGAAAGTTTGCATGACTATCACACCAGGCTTTGAAAGGAAAGTTAGAATTAGAAAAGTTTGGAATCTAAAATGTTGTTTGAATGGCCTTAAGTGATCTCCATGGGCATGGTTTGACAGGTTCATGGAAGTTAGTAAGATTCATGGATACAATCAAGCACAATCTGATCACATTTTGTTCCTCAAACGATCGGTAGAAAGGAAGGTAACTATATTGATTACATACATACATACATAACATCATTATTAATTGAGATGATGTGCTAGAGATAAAGAAATTAAATGGAAGACTTGAGATCAAATATCTTGACCAATTGAAGTAGTTTTTTGGGAATGGAGGTAGCAAGAACTAGAAGATGCATTTTGTATCGCAAAGGAAATATATTTTAGACCTATTGATAGAGACCGGCATGTTGGGATTTAGATGTGCAGACATTCCAATGACCCAAATCAGAAGATAGAAAGTGATAAAGGAGGCTAGCGATGCCTAATGGGTAATTATATTATCTTGTCCAGACTAAGCTAGATGTTGTCTTTTCAGTTAGTGTGTGATAGGCCCCAATTAAATAAACATATTCCAGAAGGATCAAGAAGATTGGTGAAGATGGGGGCTGCAACAAATCAAATTCTGTTAGATGGATAGAATGGGGAGGAAAATCAGTTACAAGAAGCTTATAAATAGGGAAGAGTTGGAGGAGAATGGGATGCAAAATAGTGAGTGAAGTCATATTGTGCAGAGTTAAAAGCCCTCTCGAAAGGCTGCTTGTATCTTCTCTATTTTCTGTAATTTCCATTTAATCAATATAAAGTATATTTGCTGTCATATTAATTTGTTCATTGTAATTAATGGTGGTTCCTATCAAAATGGTATCAGAGCAACCATTCTGGCCCTGGGGTATTACATCTGATGAAGAAAGCAAGTAGAAGATCGAATTGATAAATTGGAGACAAGGATGGAAGGACTGCAATCACAGTTACAGGAAGACATGGAGTCTTATGAAATCTGAATTTCATAGGGCCATGACATCAATGATGGATAAGTTGGATTTAATGATGAAAAAATTGGATGGACAAGAACATGAAAGGAAGGAAATGGAACTCGCAATCAATCCGGCTAAAAGCACTACTGATTTTGAGATTCCATTAAAATCTAAAGTGGCAGGAGAAAGTGCAGCTGTAAGGATTCACTATGAGTATGAGAAAGTAGAAAACCGAAGTCGACCAACGAAAATGCCGGTGTTCGTTGGAGATAATCTGGCTGACTGGTCTCGTGGAGAGGAGAAGGAGAAGATTTGGATCTGGATGAATCGGGAGGAGATGAAGACCACGATGATGAAGCAGGAAGAAATTGGGCTTAAAATTAGGGCTGGAGTTCATATAAAATATCTTGTGGGCTTGGTTATGAAATTGGCCCAAATGGGAGAAGAGTCAAAGGAGTTCCTGAAGCAAGCCCAATCTAATTTTGGCCCAAGCAAGGTTAAAATTTATAGCTACAGCCCAAATCCTTCTCATAACTCATACCCATCATATAGCCCATTACGATAGGCTTCTCAAAATCCATCTAACTCATACCCAAGCCACGCAAATCACTCGACAGCTCAATTGAACCCCAAAAATCTGATAAGACTCTACTTGAGAAAAAATGATAAATGAAGAATATTATTGAATACTGGAATGGAATTAACACTGAAAAAGAGACACGAATTCAACTCTCCCTATCACTCTCAGCCAATGCCCGCTCTACTGTTTCCCTCCCCCCTTCTATTTATAACATCCCTGCATATGCTTTGTAACCGAATGACCTCCTGCACATGCCTTGTAACAGAATATGGTTACTCCTTTCTTGATTCTCCACTCTTCTCGATCCTTCTAGAATAGGTGAACCTAATGGGTGGCTTATCAAAATCCTACTACCACAGTCCGTTCGCTGACGACAGGAAAGGAAGGGCTGCACTTTAAGAAGCTTACCTTTGCTGAGCTTTAGATGAAAAGAGAGAAAGGGTTGTGCTATTATTGTGATGAGAAGTACAATCGCAATAAAGATTTGCATATCCTAGTGGTTCAAGAGGAGAAGGGGAATGAGCAATCAGAAAATATAGAAATGAAAGAAGAGAATGAGGTATGTGAATTGGTTGAATTATCCTTTAACTCAGTGTTGGGTCCGACTACTCCAAAGATTATGAAAATCAAGAGGTTGATTTTGGGACAATCAATGGTGGTCCTATTTTATTGTGAGGCTACCCACAACTTCATCGCCGCTGAACTAGCTGACCAATTTCTGCTGTCAACTACAAATTAAATTCAAAAATTGGACAACTTGTGGGTAGGGGCAACGGGCTATGGAGTTGCCTTGAATATTGTACTGGTGATACTTGTGCAATTGAGCAAGTCTGTCCACTTCAAAAGACGTAAACGTCCCTTTTACGTTGTGACCATGATGGGAGTATTTGTAAAAGAAATTTTGTGGTTGTATGACGAATTGATTGCTTCCACCTTGAGAACAAGGTGGATTTTGGGGCGGTGGGTAGGTGATAGGCTCCAATTAAATAATCATAATCTAGAAGGATCAAGAAGATTGGTGAAGACTAGGGCTGCAACAAACTCTGTTAGAGGGGTAGAATGGGGAGGGAAAATCAGTTACAAGTAGCTTATAAATAGGGAAGAGTTGGAGGAGAATAAGGATGCAAAATAGTGAGTGAAGTCATATTGTGGAGAGTTACAGCCCTCTCGAAAGGCTGCTTGTATCTTCTCTATTTTCTATTATTTCCATTCAATCAATAAAAAGTATCTTTGCTGTCATATTAATTTGTTCATTGTAATTAGTGGTGGTTCCTATCAGTGTTATCAGTCAGTTCATGCACTCCTCCATTGAGGAACATTTGGATGCAGTAAACAAAACTTTAAGATATCTTAAGGAGACACCACGAAGACATTCGTACTGTGAGAAGAATGAAAATAGAGATGTGGAGGCTTATACTGATGTAGATCTGACTGGTTGTATTAATGATAGAATGTCAACTTGGAGGAGGAAGAAACTATCTGTTGTACAAGCAACGCGGAGGCAAAATTTAGAGCAGTTGCTTAGGGAATTTGTGAGCTGCTGTGGATAAAACTACTACTTGAAGAGCTGCAGTTTATTCATAATATGTTGATGAAGTTGTACTGTCACAACAAAGCTGCTATACGTATCGCACATAACCCAGTTTATCATGACAGAACTAAACACGTAGAAGTTGACCGACGCTTCATCAAGTATGAGATTGAAAAGGGAATAATCTCTATGACATATGTTACTACTGGGAAGCAAATTCCTGACATTTTGACAGGGGAGACAGAATTACGAAATACTTACTGGGAGCAAGTTGGGCATGCTTTATATTTTCTCACCAGCTTGAGGGGAGTGTGGAAAAGTCAAAAGATCTTTAATTTGAATTTGAAATAAAATCTGATCTAATATAATTAGTTTCAGATGAAGATAAGATTTCCTTTATTTGTATTTTGTTTGTATTTATTCTTTTATATTCTGAGTTGATTAGTTAGTGACTATTAGATAAGGTTAATCTCCAAATATCTTAACGGAGAATCTAGTTTGTCAACTAGAAAATAGTTAGGGTGATTCTCTATAAATGCATGTACTACCTAACCAATTCACAAATGAAAATTTGCTGTAATTTTTTCTCAGTTTCATCACTGTTTACACTTGTACCTCTTTGTGGTAATGCAGTGGACTTCTCGTGAGCCTCTGCTGGAGCTTCTTTTAAGAAATTTAATCTTTTCCTCAAATGTAATGCCGGACAAAATTGAGGGAACAATTGACTGTGAGCTGCAGGTGAACTACAACAACATTGAGAAGGTAATGCTTCAGTCTTCACAAACATTGGGATACCATTTTCCAGACCTTGGTTTTTTAATAGGAATTCTTTTTTCCCCGTGCAAATGTTATAGGTCTTGTGGGAGCCTTTTGTAGAACCTTGGAAAGTTCAGTCGAGCATGAGCAAAAAGCATGACGAGAGTGCCCTTTTGAATAGTGCAATGATGACAGATATCCACCTTGAATCTACATCACAGCTCAACTTGAATATCACTGAGTCCCTTGTTGAGGTATTACATGTTTGGTAGTCTTTTCCTAGGAGGAATTTAAATCAGACCAGTCCTTCAGGGGTAATCTGATTTTCTGTTTAGGAGGATTCTTGGTGGTTTGAAATGAATTGTTGCACAAATTTATTATGTTGACTAGGCCAGCTGCAAATGAAATAGTTGCTCAGATTGTCTTTTATGCCCTTTTCATATTTTCTAGTTTCATTATCACTTAATTTAAATTTTCATAGTTTGTCTTACCATGTAATCATATGCTTAACATCTTAGCTTGAGTGTTCATTCTTTTGATGATGCCTTTTCTTGCTCAGCAACTTGTTTGATAACAAATTTAGTAGAAAAGTTTTGTAGCATCTGAATTTTATGTACGCGTGCAGATTGCAATGAACCTGCACCTGATTCAATGCTGTCCATTGTGTCATTTCGACTTCTAAAATGTTTTGCTACATTGAATTTCTTTTAGCGAAGTACTGGGTAAATTTATCCTTTTAAAGTATGCATTTTACGTGTAACGAATAAATTTCTTTTAGCGAAGTACTGGGTAAATTTATCCTTTTCAAGTATGCATTTTACGTGTAACGAATACTTTCCACGAGATAAGAGGTATCCATCACATATTGCCTAAGAATTCATTATTGAGTAATGATACTAGTGAATAATGTCATGCTGGTCCATTTGTATTGCTGCCTTTTTCTGCTGCAGTAAAATTTTACACTTCATTGCCAAAATGTTCATATCACTGATGATCTGTCTTTTTTGCTTCAAAAAGGTTGTTTCGAGGGCAATTGAGATGATCAAGGATGCATGGGGCTTTATGGGCATGACAGAAAGTTCTAAGTTCTTAAATTCTCAGATTAGAGAAAATCTAGAAACCGGAAGATATGCTCCATATATACTACAGAACTTGACTACTCTGCCTCTTGTATATAATGTCTGCCAAGGGCAAGTCAGGGCTGATGATATGGATTTGTCCCAGTCAAAATGTGTTCTGCAACCTGGTTCTTCTACTCCAGTTTATGTCAATGAATCTCCTGAGGAACAGCTTTTCCGCTATAGGCCAGTGCAATCTTCTGATCGACTCACTGACAAGCAATTGCTAGAGGCTGCACATCATTATATAATTTTCCAACTTGAGGGTACATCTGTTACATCTGATCCCATTTCAATGGATCTTGTTGGTCAAAGGTACTTTGAAGTGGATTTTTCAAAATCATCAAATAATACAGAACTTGGTAGGGACGCAGATATTGCGGTAAGTAATAAAAGAGTTGAAGAAGTTGGTAGAGCAGATGTAAACAGAGGCTTTATTGTTCCTGTGGTGATTGATGTCTCTGTACAGCGGTATACAAAGTTGATGCGGTTGTATTCAACTGTATGTCAAATTCTGCCCTTGTTTGGTGTAGTTTTGTATTCTTTATATCTGCTTTACACATATTTTGCTTTCAGGTTGTACTTTTGAATGCAACTTCTGTGCCACTTGAACTACGATTTGACATCCCATTTGGTGTCTCTCCAAAGGTAATCTGATTCATTGTTTCTTCTCTCACTGCAGTTTCTTTTTTCTTCTCTTTAGGAGGCAGTGGTGTGGGTGTTGGGGGGGGGGGGGGGGGGTGTTCTATGGCATGCTTCTGGAGTGTGTTGAAGTAGATTCCTAACCTTCCCTTTGTTTTCAGATTCTGGGCCCAATATATCCTGGTCAAGAGTTTCCTCTTCCTCTTCATTTGGCTGAATCAGGACGCATACGATGGCGTCCTCTTGGTGACACGTATTTATGGAGTGAAGCTTATAACATGTCAAGTATTGTTTCACGTGAAAGCAGGATCAGCTTTTTGCGTTCCTTTGTTTGTTATCCTTCTCACCCAAGCAGTGATGCATTTCGCTGCTGCATTTCTGTTCGCGATCAGTGCTTGCCTTCTACTGCTATGTTAAAGAAACTTTTGTCCCCATTTGATGTTGATATTGGGAAACATTCTTATAATAGTAATGATGAATTTTCAAATAAGCTGGAGAGGCCAAAGGATAGGTTTCTACACCAAGTAACTTTAACTAGTCCGCTTGTGTTGAAAAACTATATCCCAGAGGCAATATGTTTGACGTTAGAAAATGCTGGAGTTACGCGTACTGCCTTTCTTTCAGAGGTTGGTAGCTAGTTACTCTGGCTAGCTCCAATTTCCATGGATTAAATTGTGTCACTTTATCAATCAATCTGCTTTTTATTTCTCTTTGGACTACAGTTTGTGTTTCTATTTTCAGGTTGAAACTTCTCTCTTTCATGTTGATTCCTCGCATGACCTGTCGGTAACCTTCCAATTGCATGGATTTAAGCCTTCAATAATGAAGTTTCCACGTGCTGAAACATTTAGTGCAATGGCAAAATTCAGTGGGACGAGATTCTCTGTGTCTGAAGTGAATAAGTTTGATCCTGAATTATTGGATGGTATTTATAAGTGCTATTGTGTTGCAAATTTGAGCTGTTGCATGTTAGTTATTTGTCTAAAAGTTAATCGACATGTTATAAATTGGTCCAGGTCCTTTATTTATTACCATGGAAAAGGTAATGGATGCATTTTCTGGAGCTCGTGAAATACATGTATCTGTTCCCTTTTTATTGTATAATTGCACTGGGTTTTCTCTTCGTCTCTCGTGCTCTATCAATGAAATGAAAGGTTATAGTTGCATCATTCCTTCATGCTATAGTATAGACGAGGAAAACCTACTTTTTGAAAAGAAAGATGGTCTTGGTTTTCTATGTTCGAATCTGGATATGCCTGCCACTACAGGTAATACTTGAAGAGTAACTTCCACAAAAATTTACTTTTGCTATCAAATTATATTTTTATTAGTTCTTTGGCAGACCTTTGAATTCATTTGGTGTTTTGCCTAGGTTCAACCAGTGAAACAAATTTGAATTCTCCTGATTTATTGGAAACTGATAGTAAAAAGGTTGGGGCTTGCTTGTTTTCTCCCGATCCAAATTCCTTTTCTGGTGACATTATGGTCAGGCTAAGTAGGTACCTGCCTTCTGTCTTGGAAAGCTATTCCAAGCAATCTTGGTCTTCCCCATTTTCTCTTGTCCCACCAACTGGTTCAATTAGTGTTCTTATTCCTCAACCATCCACGATTTCTGGGTATTTAGTATCTGTTTCTGCTGTGGCTGCACCATTTTCTGGAGAGACAAAAATCATCACCTTCCAGCACAGGTACATTCTTAACAACCTCACTTTTAGTTAATTATCAGATGAGCCCATTTATCAATTTATTTCATATCGTTTAACTCCTTGCTTCTTATAATATATCCATGTTTTAAATTTCAGGTACGTGATAAGTAACGCATGCACCAAAAAATTGTGTTATAAGCAGAAGGGAACTGCTTTTGCTGATTCACTGGGAGCTGGACGGCATTCCCATATTCAGTGGATTGATACAACAAGGTTTGCTACTTTTTGTCATTACTAGAAGAAAAGCTTGATTTAGCCTTATCATGCCTCCTAGCACCTTAAGAGAAATTTTTAATGACCTCAATAATTATTTGGCACATCCTGGTTGCTGAGATTATAATTTTGTGTTTTAAAGTTATTTCCATTGCCGTAACTTCCAAGGATTGTTAATTTGTTAAGTTGAAGTGTTCGACATGAGGTCGGCAGTGCATAGAGATGCATATACATAAATTGAACTCTTTAGACTTCTGTACTGTATTCCTTTATTTTGAAAATGACAATTCAAATAGGAAACAGTGCATGTCAATGATGGTTGACAAATGGCAATCTGTTAAAAAGCAAGTAATAGGATTATTTGATTTTAATGTTCCTTTACCTTTCAACTTTCCTTTCTAATAAATCACTTTCTATTTCTGATTCATAAATTCTAGGGAATTATTGATTTCTGTTCGTTTTGATGAACCTGGATGGGAGTGGTCTGGATGCTTCTTGCCGGAGCAGCTAGGTGATACTCAAATTAAAATGAGAAATTATATCTCAGGTGCAATCAATATGATACGTGTGGAAGTGCAGAGTGCTGATGTTTCCACCAGAGAAGAAAAGATTGTTGGAAGCCCCCATGGGAACTCTGGGACAAACTTGATTCTTTTATCCGATGATGATACAGGCTTTATGCCCTACAGAATTGACAACGTGTCTAGGGAGGTTAGTAGATGCTTGAATTGTGCTTAGCATATCATCTTGAGTAAAAGACTGTTCTAACAGCTTATGCTTTCCATAGGTAGTTCAACATGGTATCAAAGCCAGTTGAAGTCTTTCCCCCACCCATTTACAAAAATTGTTCACTTGTTCGACCTTTGATCGTAATCCATCTTGAACAAAATTTAAATAGATAAATTTGTCCTCTCTCTTACAACTAAACTTTTTAGATGAGGTAGTTCAACATAGATAATAATTGAATATTACTACATTAATTATTATGTTTGCATCTGTGCGTCACCAAAAGATTGTACTCTGAATGAGTTTTTGACTCGTGAATATTCCTGGCTAATGTAGCACTCCAAAAAGTTATCCTTGCCAATATTTAGTTGTTTGGCAACTGATCTCAGGGCAACTCGATTAACTTTCTCAGGTGGGAAAAAATGCAGCCATCCTTTAACAAGCTTTTGATGGAAACTGTATAAGATTCCTCAATTACAGAAATTTGTCAAATCTATATTTTTGGAAAGCCTGTAGCTAGTAGAATCAATTAGTCATTGCATACATTAGGAGTCTTTATTTGTGCCGTTATTTCTGCGTGTTTTTAGGAATAGAATATTTCAATTTGATGTACAAAAAGAACCAAGAGAACGCTTGTGCAATTGCATACGAACGTCTGAAAAGGCACACCTTGATTTATCAGATTTCTCGAATGTCAATCACAATTTTTCGGATTGACTCTATTGATGTTTGGGTAGTGGATGTAGTATAATTATTGTTTTCTCTGACACATTGTAGAGGTTGCGAATTTACCAGCCAAGATGCGAATCTTTTGAAACATTGGTTCAATCTTACACTTCTGCCCCTTATGCTTGGGATGAACCCTACTATCCACATCGTCTTACCGTTGAGGTATTATTTACTAATTTCAATGTCGCAAAAATTAATCAGCAACAGTTATAGATAAAAAAAATTTAAAATTTTTTTCAGGTACCTGGTGAACGTGTTTTAGGATCATATGCTCTTGATGACATAGAAGTTCAGTCATTTGTGTACTTACCTGCAACTTCAGAGGTACTATTCTTATATGCTTTAGAATAAGAAATAAACATACTAATAATTTGGCTATGCTAAGGTAGCATGTGGTGAATGTAAATTGCACAATAATGGATTACGATGGTGTGCACACATCCAAAGGCCTATATGTGCATCCGTTAGGGAATGTGATTGGACACCTAGATGAAGAGGGACCTAAAATTTCATGGAATGAGATGTTTAAATTCTATTTAAGCTTTTGTTGTGTAACCATTATATGGTCCTTGACAGAGCAGTGGAGGAAAAATATCCTCATTTTACAAGTCTTTTGTGAATCGAGTTGAGAAAGAAATACTTCTTGATTGCCTTTTCATAAACCATGAAGTTTTATAAAATGTGTTTTGGACTTGAGTTTTTCTTATGGTTGACGCCAAGATAAAATGCATTATGTGTGTGATAAGACAAGTGAAAACAACCAGTTGGGAAATTACTGATTTTGAGAAAACAGAAGATTTAAGGCAGAGGAAAAGATGATAAGAAAGTGAAGTTGCAAGAGAATAATAAATATGTCGTTTGACTCATTTCCCTGTGTCCCCTTTTCCTATTAACATAAGGGAAACTACAATAACAACATAACTAGTAATTGGGCTTAATGATTTTATTCCATATATTCATTCGTGCATATACAAGTACAATCCTATTCAGAATAGGAAAACCATATAACGCTATAATTATATTGGTCATGGGTGTATTACTAATTTAAAGATGAATTATTTTATATGGCATAGAATTATAGTTGTAATTCTATGGTAGATGGTTGCTAGTAATTTATACTGCCATTACTATATTGCTCCTTAAAGGCATAATCATTTGCATTTGTTAGCCCTGTGCATTAGCTTTAAGTATACAGTAACATGGCATCAATGTGTAATTAATTTTCCATGCAGCCACTATTTTCTATATGGGTCACAAGTCTCGTTTTCTTTGTTGCAAGTTGAATGATTCTCTGTTATACTGACGAATTCTGCTTTCTTTTTTCAGAAGCCTGAAAGAAATTTGCTCATTTCGGTCCATTCTGAAGGAGCTATTAAGGTTCCATATGTATTTTTTTTATAGAGTGGACGTATGCTTACTTTACATTTTGGTCGTAATGAAATCTCTTTTTCATTCAGGTTCTTAGTATTGTTGATTCAAGTTACCATGTTTTGAATGATTTGAAGAGTCTGCATGTTCCTCAGCTGAAAGACAAAAGAAAACCCATTCAGAAGTATGAAACTTCTGTTCATTACAAGGAAAGGATATCAGTTGACATTCCCTTTCTTGGAATCTCTTTGATGAATTCTCATCCCGAGGTATATTTTGTTATTGTAGAAAGTAGTACATTTGGAAGGGTAGTAGACATAGGTGGTCACCCAACTAATTTCAGTTCCTCAATTTTCTCATTCTGTTACTTGATGTTGTATAGGTTTCACTTTCATGGTATTTTCAGACATTAATATGAGTACTTTGGTATGCCACACTGGCAAATTTGCATTCTGAAACACATCGGCCAAAATCAGAAATTCACATCATAAAATCTGTTATATATCTTTCAGAATGCACTTTATAAAATCTGTTATATATGTTAATGGTAGGTAATGGAATGGTCAAATTGAAATGAAATTAGAAGTTCATTTTATGAAGCTTAATTAATTTGAAGTTTGGCGACTAAAATAGTAAGTTGGGTGATGAACTGTCATTTTTATCGACATTTGTAACTATTATAGGCTAGTCATCAGTCACATTCCACAATCTTTGTTAATTGTAACGCCTGTATATGTTTTGTAGGAGTTACTCTTTGCATGTGCCAAGAACCTGAAAGTTAATTTTGCACAGAGCTTGGACCAACAACAGTTTAACTTACAAGTTTCATCCTTGCAAATTGATAATCAGTTGAATATTACTCCATACCCTGTAATCCTCTCTTTTGACCATGGAAACAAGGGCAATCTGGTCAACCAGGTGAAGTATAAAGAGGATCGTACAAAAATGGCAAGTGGAAGTATGCCCCCCCAAATTGCTTATCATGAACCAGTGTTCTCCTTAGCTGTGGCAAAGTGGAGGAACAAAGATACATTGGTTTCATTTGAACATATAAGCCTCAGGTTTGTATTTGTTCATCAAGCATACATCTGGAATTCATTTTCCCTTTCACCACTTGCCATATTGCATTTCTTTTTCCTTCTTTTTTGTAAAAATAAAAAATAAATTCAAACAACCATAAGGGTGGAGTATTTATTAAAACAGAGAAGAAATAGAACTTGATGTATTGTTGTTTTCTGCAGAATTGCAGATTTTTATCTCGAGATCGAGCAAGAAGTAGTATTGAGATTGTTTGACTTCTTTAAAACCTTATCTTCGAGGTTGGAGAGCAGAATTTTCCAGCACATGGGCTCCACGCACCATCAATTGTTCCCTGATTTTGAATTTTCTAGGAATGCCCCTGTAAATGTTGGAAAACATGTGTATTCCACTAACATTACAATGCTTAATCAAGACTACAAAAGAAGCTGTTTGCTACCTAAAATGGTCCCAACTGGAGCTCCATGGCAGCAAATTCACCTTCTTGCCAGAAAGCAGAAGAAGATATACGTTGAATCATTTGATATGGCACCAATTAAGTTCACATTGAGGTTAGTAGCCAGCTGGTTCTTGAGAAAATATACAGCTTTTTGCTACCAGTTGTCTCTTATTTTTTTTTTCTTTTCTTTTTTACCAATTGTCCTGTTACACCCTTGATATATTACCTCTGGTAATGCTTTATTAATTTCTTCTTGCAGCTTTTCCAGCAGTCCGTGGATGCTTAGAAATGGAGTTCTTACATCAGGAGAATCTCTTATCCATGTATGTCCAAACTTCATGAGATAGAAAATAATTCTGCAAACATGTTACTGAATTTAATTTTGATCTTCAACGAGACAAAGATTTCATCTCATTCAAAGAATAAAATTCATTGAACATTGGCTTTCATTGTTAATATGGCTGTAGAGAGGTCTTATGGCTCTTGCTGATGTTGAGGGAGCAAAAATTCATCTTAATCAACTGATCCTTTCACATCAGCTAGCAAGCTGGGAATCCATCCAAGAGATTCTTATTAGCCATTACAGTCGGCAGTTTCTACATGAGATGTACAAGGTTACCTTTCTTGGCCCAACTTTGGCAAAATATTTTAAGAGCTTCTTTTTGGATGACATTACGTGCACAATGTTCCTTTTTCAACAACTACTTGGCTGCTGTATTCAATACCATAGTTATCCTTGAATTGGACGCAAAACTTTGCAGGTTTTTGGTTCTGCTGGCGTTATAGGAAATCCTATGGGATTTGCGAGGAGTCTAGGTCTCGGCATCAAAGATTTCTTCTCACTTCCCATCTGGAATGTTTTTCAGGTATATTACCTTAACTGAGATCCATTTTCTTGTTAATTGACTATTTAAACCAATAATCGCTTTTCCAGAGTCCTTCTGGACTTGTTACTGGTGTAGCACAAGGTACCACGAGTCTTCTGAGCAACACAGTATATGCCATAAGTGATGCTACAAGTCAATTCAGCAAAGCTGCACATAAGGTACTTTTGGATCCATTAACACTTGAAATGTGGCTCATCTCGACTCAACTTTAATTAGTCTCCACTTGCAGGGTATTGTTGCATTTACATTTGATGACCAGACCGTGACGAAGATGGAAAAGCAACAAAAGGGAATGTCTTCACATAGTAAAGGCGTCATAAATGAATTCTTAGAGGTACTTTTATTATCTTTTTTGTACCATTAGAAATTTGTGAACATTTGTGGCATCAGGTATATTGAACTAGACACTATTGGATAGGATAAAACAAGAAAAACAAGTTAACATCTTGTTTGTTCTCCTGTGTAATGCTCGTCTAGTTCTATGTACCAAACAGGCCCTTGGGGAAATATTGTTGGAATTTATTGGTTCAAAAGCTTTATGATTAAAGCTCTAAACAAAAGTTGGTTTTGATGTCAAGGAGGAGGAGAAAGAATGATTTCATACAAAAACTCTACTGTTTTTAGAACAAAATAGAGAGAAGAAAAGAAAAGCTTTTCAAACAACAATTTAATTCATCATTATCTTCTAATTTTTTCGGTATTACAAGGCTCATATATATAGCCAACCTTAGATAGATTTTCCTACCAATTATTCTATCAACTATCTATCACTTTACCGTACTTACAAGTTAGATATTGTACTACACCATACTTTGACAATACACTAACTTGTATAAGCTACAAAATAGCCTAACTTTTACATTATTATAAGAGTTAGACTCCCACCAAAAATACATAACTAAATAGAAACTAAAAATACAATAGTTATGAAACGACTAAAATTTCACAACTCCAACAAATATCAATTGTAGTGTAGTTTTATTATATTTGGATTCTTTTGCTTAATTCTATATATGTATATATCTCTTCCTTAGATATGTGTATATCTCTTCCTTGCAAGAAGTCATGGGTCAATCACGTGGGCACAAATAAGATTTTCTGAAACTTTCTTGTTGCATCCAGGGACTTACTGGTGTTCTCCAATCACCTATTAAAGGGGCTGAAAAGCATGGCCTTCCCGGATTGTTGTCAGGTATGTTCTTCAAAGTACGGTTCTAGGAACTCCATAATTAACTTACATGTTGGGAGGATTGGATCGTACTGACAGCATTAACAAATAAAATTCTAATATCTTTCATATTATTGCATCCAGTCCTATCTAGTACTCCTTAACCAATATGTAATAAAGGTGGTCACATTCCTTCACTATTTTGGTACATCACATCCCGATCGCCCATTCTTTTCCCTCAGGCATTGCTGTAGGTGTAACAGGACTCATAGCAAGGCCAGCAGCCAGTATTCTTGAAGTCACCGGAAAAACTGCACAAAGTATCAGAAATCGTAGTAGGCTCCACCAGATGGGACATCATCACTTAAGGGTTCGTTTACCGAGGCCTCTAAGTAGAGAATTTCCCCTAAGGTCTTATTCTTGGGAGGAAGCAGTTGCCTCATCTGTATTTACTGAGGCCGACATGAAGCTTCAGGATGAGACCTTAATCACGTGCAAGGCACTTAACCCTGGTGGTAAATTTGTAATTATCACCAAAAGAGTTGTCTTAGTTGTTAGTTGCTCAAGCTTGAAAGATTTGGGTAAACCTGAGTTTGAAGGGGTTCCTGCAGATCCCAAGTGGGTGATAGAATCAGAAATTGGGTTGGAGAGTGTCATTCATGCCGACAAAGATAAAGAGGTGGTACATATTGTTGGAAGCAGTTCAGATACAACCACCAGACACAACCAACACAATCAGAAAAGAGCAAAGGGAAAGCAGTGGAATATTTTGCATACTCGTCTCCCTCTTTTACAGACTAACTTGGTATTTACATGCCAAGCAGCAGCACAGGAGTTTCTTGAAGTACTTTTGTCTACAATTGAGAAGGAAAAGGAACAAGGATGGGGCTTTGTGTATGTTTTGCATCAGAGCAATATTAAGTAGCTTTTATGAGAAGAAACCAACATAATTTATCATGCAAATGATGAAATTTAGCACAAATTTTGGTTGTGTATACAGTCTTTTCACAGATGTGATTTGGTCCTTCACCGTTGTCACGGCCTTTACATTTTCATGGCTTGTTTGGGAGGATGGATTAGTAGATTCGACTCGACAGTCAAACTACATTGTTGTTCATTGAATTGTGTAATCCTATACAATAATGTGAATCAGATGAGCACTTTTAGTTTTGTACATGTAATCTATTTATGCAATGTTTGAAAGCAACAATCTTGTACTGATTACCTAAGAGGATAAATCATGAATGATATTAGAGTTATATTTACAGCATTTGCTGTAAGTGATCATATTCAGTTGTCAAAAATGTAAAGACCATGAACACAATTTTGCACATTTTTGTACAAAGAAAATACCATCACAGCCCTAGAGTGTTTTTAGGCTCTACCGGAGCAGGACATGGGGAGTTAGGTTTCCCCAACCATGATATATAACATAGAAATGTATAGAAGGCGGCTTAAACCTAAACTCGAGGTCACAAAATATAAATTTAAAGCAATAGCAGTGAATAAGGTGGTACTACCTCCTGTACAAATATAATTTAATAAGCAAAAATGTTTAGAGGCCTATCTATCAATCTGTACTATGCTACGAATATGTTGTGACAAATCAAGGGACCATACTCCACATGAGTTTTGCTATAGTAACATAGGGGTTGACACCCCCTTTGACCGCCTTGATGGACCATGGTCCTCCACAAACTGTGATTTAGTCGATCACAGTAGGAGAATCCGCCTCTGTCCATAAACTTGAGAGTCCAAATTGACACGCAATATGGATACCATAAAGAATGGCTCATAGCTCCACCCCAAGAATCTGGCAACTGCCGTGGGAAGAAAAGAAGGCTCGTATACATCGTCCATCATGATCTTACTCCCACCACTCACAAAATCTTCTCTGACACTTTCATCGGTGTTGATTTTGTATGATCCATCCATGGAACATGCTAAGAAGCCAAAATAGGACGTGAAGGCAGTGGTTGGATGAGAGAAATCCCAAATAAAGGTGCAATATCTAATCCCCTCGCCAATGTAATAATAATATATAACAATACAGTTTTGGACATTTGAAACCTTATCATTCTATTTCTCTGTTCAACTCTAGTAGTTGCCACCTAGGTGAGTATTCGTCACTTGGGCCAACTCTGGCGAGTATTTTGCGATAGCCATATGTTGTTGATTTTATATCTTGCAAGTATACGAATCTTAACAAGTAATAAAGTAGACCTAAGAGTTCGGATATCATTTTCACTGGGACTACTATTTAACTATTGGTTCCATTATTACTAACTTTAATTTGACGATATCAAATAAAGAAGTAGATGATGTGATTTTTAATATAACTATTTGAAAAGATGTGGATGCACACATATTGATTTAGAATTTAAATAATAAACGGATATTAGGACGAAACAATTTTACCTATTGATCACCTTTAAATCTTAAATCAAGATTCATAAAATTTAAGGTCGTGTTCGGTTGAATTCCCCTATTGTATTCAATTTATCCCTCTTTAGTTCTCATTGAATCTATTTAACTACTTCAATTTCATATCTCTATGCGAATCAACCTTAGTTAAACGAAAGATTGATTCTAAGAATTCATATATGATTGCAGTAATTAATATAGGTATCTCTACACGTTATATTAATTTACATGATTTTAATGTGGTCTAAACAAATAATTTGCATCTCTACGTAATTATTGTCCACGAAATCATTGAATAATTGGCCAGAGAATTCAAAGCATTGAGAACATAATTAAAATCAACACATATATAAAGGAAATTTTGTATTGAATAAAAGAAATAAAGTGTCTCAAATGTTACATTGTTCGCCCTAATAATAAATTTAGCTACTCATGATAAAAGAAGAAAAACAAAAGGTATAGAGTTCATAACTGGGTTTGAAATCTTGATCATGAAAAGAATTGGATCTTGCATCAGGAATCTTCTTCAACATCAAAAGTATTCAACCCCTAGCTTTTGCTATTTAATTTTGATGATTATGTGTTTTTCTTCTTTTGATCTTACTCTCTCAATCTCAAGTTGTATTTGTTTGCCTCTCAATGTTTGCAATCCCCCTCAAAAGTGTGCCTTGTGTGGTATTTATACATTCTTTAAGTCATTGGAAGAGTTTGATTGAAATTGAGCTTTTAAAAGATAAATCATACTTGAAAAATCCTAATTGTACGCGGTGCGGTGCCTAGGCGCTGCAATTGGGCGCCTGGGTGTTGACTTTCAGAAAAAAAAAAATTCAGCAATGTGGGCCTAGGCGCTGAGGGATAACGCCTAAGCTGTGTCGTCAGCTTTGGTTGCACTGCACAACATTCAGTATTTTTATCATCAATTTTTCTCCTGATATCCGATTGAAGCGATTTAAAGTGCATTGGAAAGATAACTCAAATGGCTACAACTTTACATTGGACATCATTTTCCCATTTGAATTTTTTCTGTAAAAAATGAGTATCAATCTTGAGCTGAAAATCCGAAGCATCCTGGTGCGGTTGAAAATTGATTTGTAAAACTATTTTGGTCATATTTCATTCCTTGACTTCTAATTGTATCCAATTGATTCATAGCATTCTCAAATCTTCATCATGAGGTTCGAAACAACTTCTGAGTATTTACATTTTAGTCCTCAAACTTTGGATATTACCCCTTTTTTTTTCCAATTTTCGCTTCTTTATTTCATTTTCACTTAGGTTATAAAAATTAATGAAATGTACGACTGGAAATTTGATTGAAGTTGTGAATTTCATAAAATGTGTGGTTGAAAATGAGCTTGAAGAAAAATGAGCATTAAAAATTTGGATGTTAACTGCGCTAAATCTTTGGGAGAGATTAATAAATGTTAAATTGGGAGGACCGTTATTGGAAGCGGAGCTCAAGTGCAAAGTGGCTTAAAGAGGCTACATGCATCTTGTCGTCGACAAAAGAAAAAAAAATGCGGAACTTGAATGGTCAGTGAGTTTGTTAAGGGATAAAATCTCATATCAAATAAAGATGAAAACATATATTAACTTATAAAGAATTGGACTATTCTTCTTAATAAGGTTGACCTTTCAAAATGAACCACAAGTCTTAATAGAGTTGAGGAGGATGAGATTGTCAGGGGCCAATGTCTGTGAGATGATGAAAAATTGCTCTCTGATACCGAGTTCACTAAGGAGGAGATCAATGAGGTGCTGAAACATGGATTCCAATTCCATGCAATCTTTTTCCAAACACACTTGTCAATATTAGCTGAGTCTGTCTAGAAGTTTTGAACAGCGGTACGCCCCTGAATTCCATAAAGGATACAAACTCGGTGCTTATCCCTAAGAAGAAACGTCCTACAGAAACCGCCCAAGTAGTCTATGCACTGTTTTGTGTAAACTGGTTTCTAAAGTAATTGTCAACCGACTTAGAAAAATGTTGAATTCACTTATTTCTGAAACAACTTGATGTGAAATTGACATCTCAAGGACGATCTATAATTTAAAAAATAGTCCCATGTAACACTCTCTCATAATCTGTATAAAGGTTTTGTTGGAAAACTTCAATCGAATGAGGAGATAAACAACTTTGAATCAGCAACAAATCTTGTAAAAACAAACTTCAAGAAAGGCCCAAACACGTAATCGTTGTCCTCAAACAATAGTTGCCCCTTCTCCATCAAATTGGGATGCTAAAAAGTTTACCGACAAATGGTTTGAAGGATTAATCAAGCATTGTTGTAGAAATACCAAAGCACAAGTATTTCTACTCAAAACTCAAGAACACAATAAGAAAATTTAGATAGATCTTGATTGTAGAGAGTATAGCGAACAAATATGTTAAACAATGTTTTTCAATTGAATTCACTAAGAACATGGCTCCTCTATATATAGACCTCAGTATTGTACACGAATTGGTGCCAAATTTATGTTGAAAGGGCACCAAATTCAAGTGACAAACGGTAGGAAACCGTTCTCCAACGGTCACAAGGTTTGTACTATGCGGTCGCATAGTTATACTCGGACAGGAAGATGAAGCTTCTGTCCATTTCTATACGGCCGCATAGGATTTGTTCTATGCGGTCGCATAGAACAAAATTCAGCCTTTTAGTTCCATTTCTTTCTTCTTTCTATTTTGTTGGTTTTGAACAAGCAATTTCTCAACAATCCCCCACTTGTTCAAAATTAATAAGTCTCACATTCAATCGTAAACGATACTCATGCCTAAGGATTAGATGTCTTTCGATTTGAATCTAACCATAGTGTAATTCTAACAAGGTAAAGTCGAAATCAAAGATAGCGTGAAACTTTGAACCAGTTATTTCATGTGACAAAGCCGGTAAGAACAAACACACGAGTACCACGTGTCCTTAAGTTTCTCAAACTGGCTTAGCGCTTTTATGGCCTTGCACTCATCCTTTTCGACAAACTTTTAAGAGAGTAACTCTAGCTCTCTATTAAGGCGGCACCACCTCGAAGTTCGTCTAGGTGAAATTCTTCCAACATCTTTGTTACTTTTAAAGATGCTTGTGCTCTTAGCACTGAACTTCATTAAGAGCTCAAAGCTCAACCCTCACTTCAGTAACAACCAGCATTATTTAACTAGAATAGGGTTATCGCGGATTTGAATAATGCTGAAACTATCCACTTATCAAATGACTTGTTGTTACCCTTGGAACCCGTGGATTACCTTTTGAGTAATGACAGATAGGGTTGCTATCATTGGTGAATCTTTCTATTTTAAGAGTTTCAACCCCATCCTACTCGATGTAGATGTTACTAAATCTCGATTTAGAGGTTTAGTTAGAGGATCCGCTAGATTCTCGGTAGACTTAATATAATTTAGGAAAATTATTCCATCTTTGATTAATTTTCTTATGTAATTATGTCTAAGACTCATATGTCTAGACTTTCCGTTGTATACCTCGTTGTATGCTTTTGCTAATGTGGCTTGACTATCACACATGATAGATATTGAAGATGTATTCTTCGGTCCCAAAGGTATCTCATAAAAGAGATCCTTAAGCCACTCAGCTTCTTTCCCGGTATCCGATAATGCTACAAATTCGGATTCCATGGTCGAGTGCGTTATACATGTCTGTTTCTTTGATTTCCAAGAAACAGCTCCTCCTCCAAGAGTGAACACCCAACCGGAAGTGGATTTATTCTCACCCGTACTAGATATCCAAACTAGCATCGGTAAATCCTTCCAAGACAGCCGGGAATTTAGTATATTGTAGATTTAAACCCTTGGTCTTCTTTAAATACCCAAGAACCCTTCCAATGGTCATTGTCTGGATTACTAATAAACCTACTTAGTTTACTAATTGCGAATGCTACGTCTGATCTTGTGCATTGAACTGCATACATAAGACTTCCAATAACACTTGCGTATTCCAATTGAGCAATTGCCCTTCCATCATTCTTTACAAGTTTTAAACTTGGATCAATTGGAATACTTGTTTCTTTTATGTTCAAATGTTTGAACTTGTTTATCGCATTCTCAATATAATGTGATTGACTTAGATGGTAACCCTCACTAGTCTTTGTGACTTTGATACCCAAAATGGTATCCACTTGTCCAAGATCCTTCATCTTGAATGTGGAAGATAGAAACTTCTTTGTTTCTTTTATTCCATCCATATGATTACTCATAATCAGCATGTCATCAACATATAAGCATATAAATATCACATAATCATCATATACTTTTGAATATAAACATTTATCTACGCTATTATGTTTAAAACCAAATGAGATTATAGCTAAATCAAATTTCTCATGCCACTTTTTAGGTGCCTGTTTTAAATCATATAACGATTTTACTAACTTGCACACTTTATGTTCATTTCCGGGTAGAGCAAAACCTTCAAGTTGCTCCATATAAACCTCCTCATCGAGAACCCCATTCAAGAATGTCGTCTTGACATCCATTTTGTGAAATGCAAGTCATGTATCGAAACTAGTGGAAATAATATCCTTATCGATGTTATTCTAGCTATCGGTGCATATGTATCAAAATAATATATTCCTTCTCTTTGTCGATATCATTTGGCTACTAATCTAGCCTTAAAGGTGTTTAGAGAACATCAACGTTGTATTTTCTCCTAAATACTTATTTACATCCAATATGTTTGGATCCGGATGGTAAATCGACAAGTTCCCAAGTATTATTTGACATTATTGAATCCATTTCATCTTTGATTGCATCTTTCCAAAACATGCTATCACGAGAAGTCATAACTTCTCTATAAGTTTTAGGATCGATTTCAACATGTAGAACAAATGGAATTTTTCTTACTACATTCAATTCATTTCCTTCTACTAAGTAAAAAGAAATGAGTTGAGAATCAATTTCATCCAGTCTCAAAGACTTCTCAATTCGAGTTCTTTTGCTTCTTCGTGGCTCATTTAACTCATCAACACATTTAGAAGATGTTTCATTGTGTGTTCCACTTGAGCTAGGGATATCTAAAAGATTTTCCCTCAATTCATTATCCGAAGATAGTAAATCCTCAAAGAACTCTAAATCACTAGATTCAATAATCACATTGGTCTCCAAGTTTAATAATCTGTATGACTTGCTATTGCTAGCATATCCAACAAAGGCACATTTAATGCCTCTTGGACCCAACTTGGTCCTATTAGGGTTTGTGTTCTTACAATAAGCAAGACACCCCCACACTTTGAAGTATCCAATGTTAGGTTTTCTTCCTTTCCAAGATTCATAAGGAGAAACCTTAGATTGTTTAGAAGAAATTCTATTTAGTATCCTACATGCACTTAATAAGGTCCCACCCCACAAATTAAATGGCAACTTAGCATATGTAAGCATGACATTTATCATTTCAACTAAAGTTCTATTTTTTCTTTCAACCAAACCATTTTGTTCCGGTGTTCTAGGTGTCGAACATTGATGAATTATGTCATGTTATTCACAAAATATGTTGAAATCACTAGAAAAGTATTCACCACCTCTATCACTTCTTAAATTTTTTATTTTCTTGTTTAGGTGATGTTCAACCTCATTTTTATATACTTTTAACATATCAAAAGCTTCACTTTTATATTTCATTAAATAAACTTAGGTGTATCTAGTACAATCATCAATAAAGGTAATAAAATACATATTTCCACCTCTAGTTAACATGCCATTTAATTCACAAATATCCGTATGAATTAACTCTAAGATACTAGATGTCATTTTTACACTTTGATAAGGCTTTTTAATAATCTTTACTTCTACACAAGTTTTGCATTTAAAACATCATTTTCATCATATAAAATTAAATCACATTTCATCATACGTTTCATAGTACTTTTTCCAATATGTCAAATTTTCAACGGTACAAAATTTGACCATTCCTTCACTAGAATAGCATTTTCCAACAAATTTCTCATTTAGGGATAATACAAGTTTTCCGGATTCATACACACTTGATACCCGGTTTTCCTAAGAAATTTTCACTGACCAAATTTCTAGTCATGTCAGGAACATATAGTACATTGGTTAAGGTAATGGTCTTACCGGAAGTGAAGATGATATCCACACTTTCTTTTCCAATCACTTTAGATCGAACCTCGTTACCCATTTGAATCTCTTGGTCTCCATCAACTTCATGATAAGTCTTGAAAGAAGATTTGTCATATGATACATGTATTGTAGCACAAGTATCATACCACCATCCGTGAACTTTTTCCTTGATTGCATTGATTTCACAAATGGTGGCCACAATTCTATCTTCTTTGATGGAGTTCACTTTGCCCTCGAAGTTGTTTTGTTTTCGGTGTCTACAATCTTTTGCATAGTAACGAGATTTGCCACACACAAAACAACCTCATTTTGTCTTCTTCTTGAACTTGTTGAAGTTCGTTGAAGGTTTTCTTTTGTTGGATTTTGTTGGCGGTTCAGTTTCTCTATTGCATTTGCTTTGGAAGTACCTTCATAAGAGTTTTCACTCTTATCACGCACTCTTGACTCTTCTTCAATGCGCAAATATTTTTGCAATTGTTCCAAGGAGTGGTCCTCGGAACTATGCATGATTTTCTTCCGGTATCCTTTCCAAGTACCAGGGAGTTTTGCAATAATTGCCCCCACTTGAAAGGTCTCCGGGATTTCAATCTTCATCGCCTTCAACTTGTTGACTAGTACTTGCAATTCATGAATTTGGGGAAGCAAGAGAATATTTTCCAAGAATCTTAAAATCAAAGTACTTAGAAATTAAGAATTTCTTGGTACCTTCTTCCTCCGCTTTGTACTTACTTTCTAATGCATCCCATATTTCTTTTGGCGATGTTGTGTTGGTGTATAGATCATACAATCGATCCGACAATGAGTTGAGAATATGACCGCGGCATATCAATTCATCCTCTCCACGCTTCTTTCTATTCACCCTTGATTCATCGGTGTCTTTGTCGAATGGTTGGGGTAGATTTCCAATTTCGGATCAAGCACATAGAAAATCTTCAATGCCGTAAGGAGGAATTTCAACTTATCTTGCCATCTTGTGAAGTTTGTGCCATCAAAGCGATCCAAACGAACCAAGTCTTGATTCATCAACTTTATGGTAGTCATTGTTGTTTCACTCTCCATCGCAGGAATATTGTTTGAAATTGTTGGAAAACTTCAATCGAAGGAGGAGATAACAACTTTGAATCAACAACAAATCTTGTAAAAACAAACTTCAAGAAAGGTCCAAACACGTAATCGTTGTCCTCAAACAATATTTGCCCCTTCTCCGTCAAATTGGGATGCTAAAAGATTTTCCGACAAATGGTTTGAAGGATTAATCAAGTCTTGTTGTAGAAATACCAAAGCATAAGTATTTCCACCCAAAACTCAAGAACACAATAAGAAAATTCAATATGAATGTGTGAAGAAATTTAGATAGATCTTGATTGTAGAGAGTATAGTGAACAAATATGGTAATCAATGTTTTTCAATTGAATTCACTAAGAACATGACTCCTCTATATATAGGCCTCAAAATTGTACACGAATTGGTGCCAAAATTATGTTGAAAGGGCACCAAATTCAAGTGACAAACGGTAGGAAACCGTTCTCCAACGGTCACAAGGTTTGTACTATGCGACCACATAGTACAAAACTATGCGGTCGCATAGTTATACTCGGACAGGAAGATGAAGCTTCTGTCCATTTCTATGCGGCCGCATAGGATTTGTTCTATGCGGTCGCATAGAACAAAATCCGGTCTTTTAGTTCCGTTTGTTTCTTCTTTCTATTTTGTTGGTTTTGAACAACCAATTTCTCAACAAGTTTTGATTCACAGATTTTCCGAGTGCCTAATAAGTTTAGTATCGATTGATCGAGCGAATTTTTACTCACAATCATGCATTCATAATGCTGTTAGCATTTTGGGAACGTTTTACAAGGAAGGATGTCAATAAGAGATTACCGAGATGGACAAAGGAGTGGTGGAACCAGATTACCAGAAGCTCCTCTTCAGCTTATCAAGCCGGATGACAGAAAGAGGAAATGAATCGATCTGAACTCGACAACCATATGAGACCATACATTAAATTCTGTAAGTGAATCTCGTCTAAATAACTACAATCTTAATTCTTTGGCGAACTTTTGAAATGTCCTGTTTCGATGGTAAAAGTGAAAGTAGTCCACTTGTAACATTGTTTAAAAAGGCATCCTTTATACACTGCATTGAGTCAAATACCATATTGCCAACAATGGAGAAATAACTCATTTAAGATGCACATTATGGTTCACTTTTTGTAGCATATGTACATATACAAACAGATCACCTCTGAGTAGAAGTCTGTGGAACTGGGTAAGTCATAGAAACTATGCTCACTGGAGCACCAGTAACCACTGGTCCAGGAACACCATATGCAATGTGTGCTGGTGTTGAAACATTAACAGGGACATTCACCGGCGTGCCAACAGCAGAAACAAGGGGCCCTCCTATCGGTTGTCCAATAGCAGGTGCCCCGTACATGCCAACTGGTGGACCATCTGCAGTTTGAGGTGTTGATCTGTTAGATTCGACAGACGGACCTCCTGCAGGTGAGCCGTTGGTTTGACCAGTGATTGGATGATGGCGCACTGAAAGATCACCAGTGTCGACATTGGTGATGTCATGAATGCTTGATCGCCTCCTATCTTTGTTCATCGAGTTCAAACGATTGTAATACTTCTGAGCATGGCTTGCAACTTGTGTAGGAGTCCTTGTTACAACCAAGTTCCGGGAAATGCTTCGCCAATCACCTTTTCCATATTTATCCAAGCCAATAAGAAACCGTCTGTTCGGAAATGCATGAAGAAGAAAAATTAACAATCGATCAAATACTAACTAATATTACATTCAGGATGGAGCCAAGTATAACATCCAGATGCAAGTATATAAAAAAGCAAATACTGGCACAAGAATGTAAAACATCTATGGCTTGTTCCGTAAGGCATATTGTGTAGTATTGGAAAATATTAGAAGGAAAAAGAAACTAAAATATTGTCCACAGTCCTGTCCATTACTATGTTCATGTTAGGCAGAATGCTATCAAGATTGTCCTTCAAGTATAGAAACAAAACTACAAAACAAAAAATCTGAACAATATTCTCATCAATGCAAAATTCTGTCGGCTCTTAAAAAGTACACAAAAATATAATAAGGCTGGGAGAGATCAAATACGGAATCGAATTTAATGATGTTGAATAAACCAAATTTACGTACAAGAACCTCAAGTGCCAAGTGTGCAGAATCAGGTCTTTTTTTTTCTCTCTTTTAATTTCATATCAATGCAAGTGGCTTATTTAGAGTGGCCCATTGTTAAAACCATGCCCTCAGAGAAGCAAAGAAAAAAGGAGCATCTCCAAGACAGCATGTTTGGCTGTGATTGAAAGAAGCTTTTAAGTTGGTTTTAAGCACAGCCAATCCAAACACCCTCTTGGTTAGTATCAAACAGCATAATGGGCAAAAATTGTGTATGAGAGCAAGGAAGCGAATAGTTCTCCACATACATATCGTCATAGCTAGAGCTAGAAATTTGTGTGCAAAAAAAATATTAGCGTCAAATTTGTGTGCAGATTACTTAAATTAAATGTACCAATCAGCCAGCATTATTATCTGCTAACCCATATTCCACGACCCATAAGTCCCTGAATTCAACTCTAGGCAGATACGTGATTAGAAGCGAAAGTCACATTTCAAATTTAGATCAAGAAATACAATATATTGGCTCAAAAAACAGGGGAGAAAAAAAATCTTTGATGTAGCAAGTAGCATTTATAATCAAATTTTCATGGAGAACACAGCTAACTATTATTCACATATTCTGAAGTTAGATTTAAGTAGATGAAGCATGTGAACCACAAAAAGATCAGTGTTCTCCCTCATTATAATTGTTTTCCTACTGCTCATTGCACATTAAGATTGTAACTGCATTTTTTAACAGAAACAAAAAATTTACGATCCAACTCCAAGCTCCAGATTTCAGCATAATTATAATCAAAACATGTAAAAATACCAGATGAAGATCTTGAATCAATCTTAGTACAGTTTTCTACAAAATTGGTAACTCATTCCTTGATGCAAGCAGGACAAGACAAATCCAGAAGCTATAAAAGACAAAACTGTGGACTGTGCTTTACAGGAAAGAACGAAGCGAGAAACAGCTTTTTAGGACACAAGATTTCTCATCCAAGGACTACATCCAGACAACATTGTTTGAACCATGTTCATATCAGTTGAGAATATTTGAACTCCATGCTTCACAGGAAATCTATATTGTCATCTAATATTAAGGATCTGGAAGAAGTGTAACATCAGCAACTCCAAGAAAAAATCAAGTTGAAGTGCTATTGAAAGAACTAATGGTTGGAGATGGCATTATTGACCAACTAACCTCGCAGTGAAGACATATACTTGAGAACTTGAGGTTTTGTGATCAAATAACAAGAAAGATGAGAAAAAAGAAAAAGAAAAAAAAAATTGCTAAATTTTAAACAAAGCCAGCCAGCCTCCAAGCAGGGGCGGACCCATTAAGGGTCCAGTGGGTTTTGACATTGGGAACAAAAAAAAGCCTTTAAAATTAGGTGTCTTTTGAAAAATCATATGAAAAGTTTTTTAAAAGTAAAAAATACTCTGTGATATTAAAAAGTGACACAATGCCACTTTAAAAAGTTAAGTGTCACTTTTTATTAAAAAAATGACGTACAATGTTTGTCACAAAAAAAAAAAACTGATAGAAATCAACCACTAAAAAAGTGACAAATATTCAAAAAAAAAGTGACGATCCAAAAAAGTGACAAATTTTTAAAAAAAAAAAAAAGTTACACATTAAAAAAAGTGACAAACACTCAAAAGTGACACAATTCAAAAGAAGTAATAAACTCCAAAAAGTGACAAAAATTCAAGAAAAACAATACAAATTCAAAAATGGAGACAGAAAATAAAAATAAAAAGTGACAAAACACTAAAAAGTAAAATTAAAAAAAAAATCAGTGGAAGTTAAAATTCAGTTTCATCTTCTCTTGGCACGTTGTTGCATATTGGCAGTTTCTAATATTGGTAATGTCGACAAATTGTATGTCACAAGACGTTCTAAAAAACTAATGGCAATCATATTTCCATTTTGTACACTTCCATTTTGTCTACATTGAAAAATTTACAAGAACTCTAACCAGAATAGAGATTATCTTACACCCTAAAAATAATATATCAAAGCGTGGCTGGATAAGGAATGAACAAAACAAAAATGGCAAACAATACAGCCAAGCACGCCCGTTCAGGCAATTGATCGAACAACTTATACAAGATTCAAAATTTTGCACTAATAATCTGAGAAAATTTAACTTCAACATTCAGGAGCAATCTATGAATACTTTTGTTTTTAAATGGAACAGAAAGGACTGATCTTGCATTCACATTAAATTCTCCAAATTCACCAATGACTTTGTCCATCAGAGTTGATCGGAAGTGAGGAAAACCACAAGAAATATAGCTATAAAATCACAACAAATTTTCTCTTCCAAATTTCAGAAATTAGCTCCTATCATACTCCTTGCAATAATTATACGGTTTAAGAACCTGGTTCGTTCTTGAACTTTACCTGTTTAATATGCAACAACGTGCCAAAGGAATTTTAACATACTTTCCATTGATGAAATTTGTGAGGGTAGAGAGAAGGACTTGTGTGTTTTACTTTCTCTGTGTACTGGAATTGAAGCGGAGAAATTGAAAGGTGTGTACTGGAATTGGGATTGTAAAAATATCAAGATTGGTTTTTGATTTGGGCTGGGGAATTAAAACGTATTAATTACGCGATTAAAGATTTTAATTAGTTAATAAGGTATTATTCAAATTCTTTAATTTTTGGGGGGTAAGGGGTCTAGTTTTCCCCCAAAAAAAAATAAATAAATAAATAAAGAACCACATAATTTTAGCCCATAATTTTTAACCCAAACATAATCTTGGGTCTGCCCCTGCCTCCAAGCAATTGTGTTAACATTATTACAATCTGTTAGATTTATTAAATTAAATCGTCCATGTTGAATCATTAAGAATATTTAACCGAATGCGGAAGCTTACTTGAATCAGACATGATTATTGTTATGAATAATTCCCTGTGGCTTTAGTCTTCCAGATCAATACGTTGTTCTTTTGTTTCTCTCTGGCGATGGGATCCAGAATAAAATGAATACAGAACGTGTGATCCGGGGACCATAACCCTATATATATATATTGTCTAGTTAACCTAATTCGGCCCGTCATGAATTAGGAACAGGCCCGGTCTCTATACATAAAAGCCCATACTTTAATTAGATGCATTAAAATCCAGACGGGCTTAACCAAAATTGATAGCATTTAATCCAATACACAATATTTCACATATAAGCCCAAAAAATCGATTAAAACCTTACAATCTCCCACTTGGCCTGTATGTGTTACCTTATAATTGTGCATTAACTATAACTTTATGAGTACTCAGAATTTTGCTATCATTACAGAATGCATCCCCAAACCCTAAACCCTAAAACCCAGACGGGCTTAACCAAAATTGATAGCCTTTAATCCAATACACAATATTTCACATATAAGCCCAAATAATCGATTAAAACCTTACAATCTCCCACTTGGGCTGTATGTGTTACCTTATAATTGTGCATTAACTATAACTTTATGAGTACTTAGAATTTTGCTATCATTACCGAATACATCCCCAAACAATCCGGTCCATTAATCATATCAACATAGGATCAAAGCGGCTTTCGCTACCTTCTATTGTAGTTAAACCCATCAATGGTTACATATATCAATACAACTGAATGACATGGATCAAGCATGGATGTGTAGCATGAAAATTGCATGTAATGTGGTCTTATCATGCCTATTTCCAACTGGTCCACCTTAATACCTTAGTGAGATCATTTTCAAACAAGTTCAAAGATAATAAACCAAAAACTGTATAACTGAAAATAACCTTAACCATAAACCATATCCAAAATGACAGTACATGTGTCTAATATGAAAAGCAAAAAAAATATATATACAAACTCCCACTGAAACTAGATATCCTCAAGAGATACTACACCCATATGAGCAGTGTGCTCATGAAAGACCTTGGGTATTAATCCCTTAGTAAGCGGATCCGCAATCATGGAGTTTGTCCCAATATGCTCTATAGACACCTGTCCACTCTGAACTCTTTCTTTAACAGCCAGGAATTTGATCTTTATATGCTTTGACTTCGTCGAGCTCCTGTTGCTATTTGAATACAGCACTGCTGATTTATTGTCACAAAATAACTTGAGTGGTCTTTCTATATTGTCCACAATGCGCAGCCCAGTGACAAAATTTCGCAACCATATTCCTTGGTTTGATGCCTCATAACATGCTATAAACTCCGCTGCCATGATGGAGGTAGCTATAAGTGTCTGCTTAGCACTCTTCCAGGAAATAGCACCTCCCGCAAGTAGGTAAATATAGCCTGAAGTGGATCTCCTACTATCTTGGCATCCCACGAAATCGGAATCAGAATAACCAATGATCTCCAACTGATCTGATCTCTTGTATGTGAGCATGTAGTCTTTTGTTCTCTGTAAATACCGCATGACCCGTTTGGCTGCTTTCCAATGATCCATTCCCGGGTTACTTAAATATCTCCCTAGCATCCCAACAAAGTACACTATATCCGGACGCGTACAAACCTGAGCATACATCAGACTCCCTACAGCTGAGGAATAAGGAATCTTCTGCATTTCTTTAATTTCCAAGTCACTCTTAGGGCATTGACTTAAACTGAACTTATCTCCTTTAGCCACAGGGGTGTTACCTGGTTTACAATCTTGCATGTCATACCTTTTAAGCACCTTTTCGATATAACCTTTTTGCGATAATCCAAGAATACCTCGAGAACGATCTTGATGTATCTGAATTCCTAATACAAAGGAGGCGTCACCAAGATCTTTCATCTCAAAGTTCTTTGCTAGAAATCTCTTGGTTTCGTGCAATACGCCTATATCGTTGCTGGCAAGCAAAAAGTCATCGACATATAAAACCAGGAAAATATACTTACTCCCACTGAACTTGTGGTATATACAATCATCGACCAAATTCATCTCAAAGCTGAATGAGATGATTACTTGATGAAACTTGTAATACCATTGACGAGATGCTTGTTTGAGTCCATAGATGGATTTCTTTAATTTGCAAACCATTTGCTTTGCATCATCTGATACAAAGTTTTCTGGTTGCACCATATAAATTGTTTCATCAATGTCACTATTGAGAAACGCTGTCTTAACATCCATCTGATGTAACTCAAGGTTGAAATGTGCTACCAATGCCATTATAGCCCTGAAAGAGTCTTTTGAAGAAACTGGAGAAAAAGTCTCTTCATAATCAATGCTTTCTTTCTGTGTAAAGCCCTTTGCAACAAGACGAGCCTTATACCTCTCTACATCACCTTTCGAATCCCTCTTGGTTTTAAATATCCATTTGCAACCAATGGGTTTCGCACCTTTAGGCAATGGAACGAGGTCCCACACGTCATTGTCCTTCATAAACTTTATCTCTTCATTCATGGCATTGAGCCACTTTTGAGAGTTAGAACTTTCCATGGCTTGACGGAAGTTGATAGGATCATCTTCCACCACACTAATGTCAACTTCATGTTCTTGGAGAAATACGATGTAATCATCTGAAATCGCACTTCTCCTCTCTCTAGTGGATCTTCTTAATGGCATTGGTTCTTGAGGCTATAGAGTTTGTTCATCTGGAACAATTTGTTGACCTTCAGAGGGAGGTACAATGACATTGTCTTGATCCGGAGTTGATTCTTGAACAATGTCAGGGATAAAAGACTGATCATTGTCAATGGCAATTGGAGGGATCAACATATTCCTCTTCAAAGACAAAGTCTGTAACTCTTTCTCCCCTTGCAAACTCAACATCCTCAAAGAACCGAGCATTTCCTGTCTCGAAAATTGCTTTAGTTGTGGGATCATAAAACTTGTAACCCCTGGACCTTTCAGAATATCCAATAAAATAGCAACTGATAGTTCTTGCGTCCAGTTTCTTTTCATTTGGCCTATAAGGTCTTGCCTCAGCTGGACATCCCCAAATGTGTAGATGTTTCAAAATAGGCATTTTGCCCGTCCAAAACTCATAAGGGGTTTTATCAGTGGCCTCAGTTGGAACTCTATTGAGTATATATGCTGCGGTCTTTAATGCTTCACCCCAGAGTGATTCTGGCAAGGTAGCATGAGCAATCATACTCCTCACCATGTCCTTAAGCGTTCTGTTTCGTCTCTCAGCAACACCATTCATAGTGGGCGAACCCGGCATAGTGTACTGTGGGACAATACCGCATTCCTCTAGGAATTTAGCAAATGGTCCTGGACGTTGTTCACCTGAACCGTCATATCTGCCATAGTATTCACCACCACGGTCAGATCTGACGCTTTTAATCATTTTGTCGAGTTGGTTCTCAACTTCAGCTTTATAGTTTTTGAATACATCCAGTGACTGTAATTTTTCATGAATGAGATATATATGGCCATATCTTGAAAAGTCGTCTGTGAACGTTATAAAATATTGTTGACCATTCCAAGAAGCCGTAGGGAATGGTCCACAAATGTCCGTATGTATAAGTTTTAAGACGTCCGAAGTCCTGTTGGCTTGAAATCTCCTTTTATTGGTTTGTTTTCCCTTTATACAGTTAACACATGTGTCATAATCTGTAAAGTCACGGGGATCGAGACTCCCATTGGACACAAGTCTCTCAATTCTACTTTTAGAGATGTGACCTAATCTCTTGTGCTACAACGAGGCAGAATTCTCGCCAGTTAATTTACGCTTTACACCTCTAGTACTTACATGCAAGGATTCATTAAAAGAAGCAATTGTTTCAATTAAATAAAGATTATCGTAACCTGATAAAGAACCGGAACCAACCAATTTTGAATAATGAAACAAACTAAATTTTCCATTCCCAAATGAACAAGAATAACCAGATTTGTCCAAACCAGAAATAGAAATCAAATTCCGTCTAAAGGACGGTACAATAAATGTCTCATTAAGATCCAAATAACATCCAATTTTTAACAATAATCTAAATTTTGCTATTGCCTCTACTTCCACCGCCTTGCCATCGCCAACATAGATGTGTCTTTCACCATCACTTGGTTTTCGGCAACTCAGGTAATCCTGCATAGACATACTGATGTGAGTTGTTGCACCAGAATCAATCCACCATGTATGTCTAGGTACAGAACTTAAATTAATCTCAGAACAAACCAAATGAAGAAGAGTACCTTTCTTGACACGCCAAGCGTGGTAGTTGGTACAGTTCTTGTTATGACCTACAGCTCCACAGAAGAAACAACCACTTTCAGTTGGGTCCTTATGTTGTTTCTTGTGTGATGTTGTACCCGCAGCTACCTTATCATTTTTTCTTTTCTTGTTCCTTTTGTCCTTGGAGGTGCTGGCCAGATGAGCACTTTCTGTCTTATCATGCTTCAATCTTTCCTCTTCTTGGACACAATGTGAGATGAGCTCATTAAGGGACCATGATTCCTTTTGAAAGTTATAGCTCACCTTAAATTGACTAAAATGTGCCGAAAGGGATATCAGAACCAAGTGCACTAACAAGTCTTCAGATAAATCCAACTTGAGTGCCTTTAGTTTTGAAGCAGTATGAGACATTTCCATAATGTACTCCCTTATGTTTCCTTTTCCTTTGTACCTCATTGAGACAAGATTTGCCAAAAGTGTACTAGTTTCAGCCTTTTCATTCTTGGCAAACCTTTTCTCAAGGTCCTCAAGGAAACTCTTAGCCGTAGTCACCTTATCGGACATAGTGCCCCGGAATGCTTCTGGAATAGCACGCTTTATGACCATTAAGCTTATGCGATTTGATCGTTCCCACTTTTCCATCTCCCTCTTGTCATCAGAGATACTCTTATCAGTGAGTGCAGCAGGTTGATCAACCCGTAAAGCAAGATCCAGGTCCATGACTCCAAGAACAATCATCACGTTCTTTTGCCATGCCTTGAAATTTGTGCCATTAAGCATTGTAATTGAATTGATGCTAGCAGAGATATTAGCAGCAGAACCTGAAACTGAATTGGAGAACAATTAATTTGAATAGCTCACATGAATATCCTTAATATGCAAATAATAATAATAATCTCAAATAATGGTAGGGCCCATCACAAGATACCTAGCACAACATCAATATTTAGTCTTTGAACAGAAATATTGACTTCTAAGTGGTACTCTTGGTGTAGTGATCAAACATTGACAATAAAACAATATGTCAACCAATAAACCTTTCTTTGGACCGATTTATTGATCACACATTAAACCAAATAGTTGTCACATGTTTATCACCACAGGTGCATGTGTAATTCGGCTGAATATTAATCTTCCTTTGGGCAGATCAAGTATTCCCATGAATAACACATACACAAATACCTTTTAATATTCTAAATTAGTTAATTTCCACAAGAGAGATTGCTTTGGCAATATGTTGCTTCAATTAATTCACTTTCGAATATTATATCTCTTAAAATAAGAGTCTTTTGTACCAAAATTTAGGAAGAGGAATCACCTATTTTGCATATTTGATTTTGTTTTACACTATAGGGATCTTAAGGTTAATAATTCAGAACTTTAGGGTTGAAAATTAATTATTCAAAACTTTAGGGGTTAATAATTAATTATTGAAAACTTTATGAGTCAAAAATCGATTATTAGAAACTTAAGGGATCCAATAATTAATTATTAGAAACTTTAGGGATTCAATAATTAATTATTAGAAACTTTAGGGGCCAATTTAAACCAATTATGAACTTTCAGGGGCTTAATTATAAAATTCAGAACTTTATTGGCCCAAATTAATTAATTTTCAAACTTTAGGGATTGAATTATTAAATCCGAAACCTTAAGAAGCCCGATTGGATAAATGAATACCTAAGGGGGCTGTATAACCAAAGTTTAAAACTTAAGGGACTCAATCTTTAAATATTTAAAACTTAACCCTAATTGTAAATTGCAACTAAGTCCCTCAAAACTTCTAATTTCCGGAAGAGGCCCCCGCCCCCAAAATTCTCTTAAACTGAAAATAGAAATTTTCCCTAAGCTATAGCCTTGACCGGTGCCGGCGCGGGTACCGCCCGGAGAAGCCGCGCCCGCCAGCACCAAGCATACTGCTGAATCATCGCACAGAAAAGCAGAATGCAGGGAAGAAATTTTACATATTGATCACCCCCCTCCAGCCCCAAATAATACCACCAAAAAAAGGTGTGCACGCACACAGATAATATAGCCTAATTATTCGTTGGGGATGGAGAGAATAAGGAACTCAGATTAAAGATCATTGAATCACAGGGATTCAAGAAAGGACAAGAAAAGTCTCATGCATGACATCAAGAGAACAAGAAACTCCAAATACAGAAAAGTGGAACCTTTACTCCATTAATTAATCAAAATGGCAGATCAAGATCACACACATACGCCCAAAAAAAAAATATATATATATACACGCAGGTAATAATTTTGACTTTCACGTGTACAATAATTTTGTAGAATCAACATGAACAGGCGCTTTCACGTAAATGACAGATCAAATAACCCAAAATTCTAAACTTAATAAAATCTTTATTTCTCAAAGATTCAACAATGGATCGGCTCTGATACCACTTGTTAGATTTATTAAATTAAATCGTCCATGTTGAATCATTAAGAATATTTAATCGAATGCAGAAGCGTATCTGAATCAGACATGATTATTGTTATGAATAATTCCCTGTGACTTTAGTCTTCCAAATCAACACGTTATTCTTTTGTTTCTCTCTGGCGATGGGATCCAGAATAAAATGAATACAGAACGTGTGATCCGGGGACCATAACTCTATATATATAGATTGCCTAGTTAACCTAATTCGGCTCATCATGAATTAGGAACAGGTTCGATCTCTACACATAAAAGCCCATACTTTAATTAGATACATTAAAACCCAGACGGACTTAACCAAAATTGATAGTCTTTAATCCAATACACAATATTTCACATATAAGCCCAAATAATCGATTAAAACCTTACACAATCAACTTACCATTTAAATTTCCAAAATCAAGATTTGCATACTCCATATATGCTTCAATGTAGAGCAAATTTTCAGCGTAAAATATACACGAGGAGAAAGATAATTCACCTGTGTTCATCTTCAGTCCAAGCAATTCCCTTGCGTCGCTCCTGATCTGACCTGGCACCCTTGCCTCCATTACTGGAATTGAAATGCCCAAAATTACCACCTTTCTTACGAATTCCTTCCTCACCAGCATTGCTTGTTGTTCCATCTGAAGAATTATAACAAGGCAACGGCACAAAACCAGACTCTATACTATTAACATCATCAACTAAAAGCTCATAATGATCTTTAACCTCTTCTAGCGATTTTCCGGAAACATTGGCAGCAATTTTCTCCCATCTATCTGAAGATTCCTCAGGATAAGTTGCAATTGCTTTTTCAAATTGCATATCCTGCTCTCTACTCCATATAGAGCTACTGAATTCATCGGGCAGCATCTAGATTTTTTATTTATTTTTAATTAAATACTGGGAGTTTTATCCTTGAGAAAAAATGATAAATGAATCCTGCTCAGTAATCTAAAACAAGAGATGAAATTGGGATCTGGGTAATATTAAGAATCCAAAATAACCAAATGAACTTCACTGAAAACCAGTTACCATAAATATAAATAAGAACTTGACGATTCAAGAACTGTAATCTTGTGAAATGGAGAGAAGGGCAACGAGTTTAGTTAGAGCATCAAACATATCCTAAAGCCACAAAACCCAAGATGAAATAATAACAATAATAACAATAACAACAATAGAAGATACAATAAATGGAGTTAAGAAAAGGAATCGAAATGAAAATAAACAATTTCAATTGGTGAAGGTGAATTCAATAGAGGCCCAGAAGTCTAAGATGGATAAAAATGGCATTAAAATGGCCCTCACCTTATCTCCACAAAAGCCCTTTATTTAATGCAGCAGTTTTGACGGCACACCGCACACCCCACAATAAAAGATGAATTATACAAAACTTTTACAGTCCACTTCTGAGGCTAATAAATTCTCTTTTCTGCCGGAAGAACCAAAAAACACCACATACAAATCGTTAGAAAGTGTAAAATGTAAATGTGAAAGTATAGAAATTATATAGCTAAAGCAGAAGGTATAAGAGAAAAACGAAAAGAAAACCCGACATCAAATCATTTCGATTATTATTTTCAAACAGTAAACCAAGAATTATCAGTTGAATTTCAAATTTATAATGTTGGGAAGATTGTGGCTGAGACTGATGAGTAGGATTATCGTAATCTTTTGTCTGGGAAAAGATAAGATAAACAAAGCTTAAATGATTCATTTCTCCAGAAAAAGAACAAATAATAATTGGAGCAGGATGGAAACTGTGCTTAAGTTGCATTTTTTTATTCTTTTTTTAATGTAGATAGAAGTTTTAAATCTTTCAACGTTGGATTGTGTCATGCTTACACAATTTTGTGTATATAATAATGTTCACGTCCTCATATAAGTGTGAAATTCACATGAATAAAATATTATGAGCTCCACACTCATGTGAGGGTGCGAACATTTATGTGTACACATAGAATTATCCCAACGTTGAGAGTTCGTCTTACCCAAGCTAGATCTCTTGCTTTTGATCAAGCTGATCAATGGTGGATTAGGGGTAAAGCTCAGTCCCCGGGTTCATTTTAATTTTTTGTAGGTAAATTTTTTTAAAAGTAAACAAATAATTTGTCTAAATTTTATTTATTTTATATATTAGCCCGACTCATTAAAAAAAAAAAAAAAAAAAAAAAAAAAAAAAAAAAAAAAGTTTAGTTCCAATCCATTTTAAATTTTTGCAGGTAAATTTTATTTTAACATGTTAGTTTGACTTAAAAAAATGAAAAAAGCCCCTAATACAGAATTATTTCACAGGCTTTTGACATGGTGTTATTGTGTCAGCACCCTATTGACCATTTTTTTTTTTTCCTTTTTTTATGTTCCAATGGAAACCTTCAAGTGTTATTTCTATAAAAAAAAAAAAAAAAAAAATTGTTGATTTTTTATGTACTTATAGTATTATTCAAAAAATATTGTCCGATCTTGGATTAGTTACACTTTGCTCATCCTTCATATTTTAGTCGATTCCTCCTTATTTCTCAATCTCTAACATTCTCGTAGTGAAAACATTTTTTACTAAAATAATCAAATAGACACAATGTATCCTACACGCTCACTGCTGTGAAATTGTATTTGATAAGAAAATAAGATTACAATCAATCTAATGAGCTCGTGGACAAGGAACGCTAAAGAAGCAAAATTATAAGTCGCTACATTTCTAGGACGAGAAATATGATGATAAGAATGACAACTCGTCGTCCTATTTAAAAGAGCTAAAATGACATTAAAGATAAAAGCATTGGGTGCAAAATTACTCTCTATTAAGTCCATAAATCACCCTAATTAAATCACACTTCACCTGCCAGTTATGGATACCATTTTTAGCAAAAGTAAAGCCTAATTCCGCATAGAAACGATCCAAGAATTCCAACAATAGGCAACCATCACCAAACGTCCAAACCTTCCTTATCACCAATGCATCTTAAATTCAAGTTACTTATTTTACTAAAATGAGGTATGTTATTTATATTTTAAGTTAGTTTCATATCATATTAACAAGATCTTTCTTTATTTTATTAAAACTACAAACTACAAGTACAAGCCAGATTTTTTTTTTTTTTTTTCAGAATATTCAAATTTGGAAATTTTGATTGTAATCTTGATTTTTTCAGTATTTCAAAAGTGAAATACTCATCTTGATTTTTCGAAATCATTAATGATGCATACGGATACAAATTATTCGACGGAGCAAGTATCTCAAAAAAGTATCTGGAAAAAAAAATTATCAAAGGATTTAATCCCTCCCCCCAAATAAGGCTCAAACCCAAGTCATTATCATCGATCTAGTAAGATTTCACTCTTACCACTTGAGCTAGACGTTGACCTTCATTTTCAAGTAGTGTTTGATCGCTTACGATAAATTTGCTTTTTAGTAATTATTTTACCAAATTTGAGTTTTAAAATTAATTTTTTACTAAGAAAGTTTCAAAATGTAAATCTTTGTATATTCATGAAATTAAATTATATCCCTTGTACTTGTAGGCATTTTTCACTAGTCTTAGCTCAATGGCCCAGTAAAAAATTAAGAACTATTTTGCGTCTTTCTTTCACCTTTGACATATTTCGTGTCTTTTATGTGCTGACTCCAAAATAGAGCAACAATGATTGAAACACTATTTGAGAAACATTTTTTCAGAATAGATTTTATGAAAGTGAATTTTGACAATGTGATTATAAAAATAAAAAAAAAAAAAAAATAGTTCACAAGTTCACATGCAAAGAATTTTAAAGAATGGAGCTCAAAGGGTTGAATAGTAAGCTAAACTACGTCTACTAGAACAGAAGTGGAGCAAATTACTTTCTTATCTTAGAATATTTTCCATTTCAAAAAAATAAAAATAAAATATATATATATCAATTTTTTCAATCACTGGGTTCGGCTTACAAAAGAAACAAACCACTATCCCAAATCCCTATTCTTATCTACAAGGACGGACAAATGATGCTCTTCTCTATGTAGAAGATATCCCTTTCTGTTATTTATTTAAAAAAAAAGAAAAAGAAAAAAAAAAGGTCTTATTATTTAAATATTATCATTACTAGTTAAGCAGTTAATCAATAGTGGGGAATGTGTGAAATCGTAGGCAAAAGACCTTAATATCGTGTTCCCAAGTAAATAATAAATTTGTACAATTTTATGCTTGTAATAATTTTTTTTTTTTTTTTTTTTTTAATCACGCCCCCCGTCCCCACCTGCTCTGTCCTGGGCCTTGGTAAATAAGGTAAACCACAAGTTATGTCTCCAAAAGTACATGGTGAAAAACTGCTTATACACTTACACTTACCCAAAACCCAAATCCATATTTCAGGATTCGAACTTTTGACGCGACAGTTTCAAGCAAAACTAGATTTCTCCACCTTTCCTTTTTACCACTTGGAGATGTACCCTGTGAGGCATTGTAATAATTAAAGTCTTGATCATATAAGAAGATTTTGCACACTAAGCCCCTATTTGGTATAGCTAAAAATAATATTTTTAATAAATTTATGTATGATTAAAAGTTATAAATTTCATGAAATACGTAGATAAAATTAATTATTAACTTTAACTTAAATTTTTTAAAAAAAAATTAAGCTATACCACACAAGGGCTAAATTTACAAATTATTAACTAATTCATTTTTTAATTATTACACCCCATCTTTATAAATTATTTTGTACACTTTTCGTGTAGATAATGGGTTACACTCCCTCACATGGAAAGGGGTCCACATATAATAAATTATGGATAATGTTATATGTATACCTCAAAGTGTACGCACAAATTTACGCCTCCTAGCTTTGGTGATGAACCACTCCCATAAACACCATTTTCAGAATGACTAACAAAGAATGGAATCGCAGCCATCCCTACAAGCCACAAGACGATACAATGCAAGGAGCCTATTTCATCAAATTCCCAAACAAAAGTGTAAAGTTAGCATGTGCGTTGCAAAAGCAGTCACACCCATTTGCAACACGCTAAGTGCCAACTAGCAAGCTTTCCTAAAATGCATCAAGAAAAGACCATACACCAATCCTTCACAAGTAGACTGCAATTTCTTCACACTGAACTCCATGATTAAAATTCTATATTTGAAAGAACACAAGATATGGGCAAAAGGGCACATCAATATTATACTTTCAAATAAGTATAAAATATTCAATACATACAAGATAGTAATAATCAATACACTGCATGCATTAACTGCTTAATTTCAACCATATGAAATCTGCACGAGAAATAATAGGTTAAATTTGTGTATGCATCAGTAAGGGTACAAAAGGAAAAATGAAAACGAACTACTACCAAGAAAATTGTCCTCACTTCGCATAGATCGTCCAACAACCTTTCAGACCCTGCATGAAAACAAGCAGATGAAGCACAGAAATGAAAACGAAAGAATTAATTGCCAGAAAAAGTTAATGTTTTGGTGATTATTACAACAATATGCAAACTTGAAACCACCAAGTGCTGGAAACAAAAAATAATAATAATAATAATAATAATAATAATAAATAGTTTTGGTGCTTACCCACATGTTAATATTTGAAATCAAGCTACATAAAACTGAGGAAATAGGCATTTTCTATTTTTCTTTTAGATGGAAACAGTAATTTTATTCAATTGGGGATTTATAACATTAAGTACTACTAGCATGCTTCAGAATCTCAGCATAAAAAATCCAACTGAATTATAAATTTATCAAAGCAAATTTGTGCAAGATTCACCCAAAAAGGCATTTGAATCCAAAAAATGATTCTCTAAATTCTAAACTTCATTACCATTTGAAGAAACGACTTATGAGTGAATGAAAAATAGTTCATGCACTGATCCTAGCACTGGAATCAGGTCATGGAAATTTAATGAAAACCCCAGCATTTATATTAACATTTCATTTGGCCAATCAAATACTAAATTCGAAATTTGAGAATTTCCGAGAAAGGAAGTAGCAATAACAGAGCTAAACAATATTGCAATTCATGACTACCAAATCAACTTGTCAACTTGGGAAAAAATTAAAAAAGAAACAATAGAAACTCGAAGCATACCATTTGATGATTGAACCAAATAGAAAATGCTGCATAATAGGAACCTTCTCCAAAACTTCCACTTTATACATCTTGAGCATCCCGCTGTTCACTTTATTCCAAGTAGGAACACCACTAATGTCATCCAACAACGGTGAGTGTTCAGCAAATAAACCCTTCTTCGCCTTCTTCACAAATACAATACATGAGAGATACAAATACTCATTTGAAAAGTTCTCCAAAATGTCATCATTATGAATTGACTTTGGCTTCATATACTTGTGGTCGATCAACTGTGATGACCCAAATATAAATGGCAAGAAATGATAGTCATCAAGTCCCCACACACCGTGTGATCCCGCAGGCTCTAAAGAGTATGTAAGTTGCAATTTTCTCATCAAATCCATGTACTTGACAAACACTGTTGCAACCAATGCCTGATAATCCTCTTCTTTTACAATGCCCAATCTTGCTAAACAATACAACCACGCTGCAAAATTCGTCTCGTGACCAGTACCTATTTGATAAAAAAATAAAAGCAGAAAATATATTGTTACCCTTTGCAATGAGCAACAAGATGAAGAATATTATAGAGTCTACCTACATTCACAAGACCATTATTTATTAGGTGATCAACAGCAAAAAAATAAAAAAATAAAAGTTATTCCCAACAAATACAAGTCATATCATAGATACACATATCTGAGCATACACATGCAACTTATTCGTAATTTTGATACAGAAGATTGATAGGTAATCAGTTGAGCACTTGTAAAATCTTTTTTTTCCTAAGATGACAATCTTCAAATGGAGTGTAGAGATAGAGATGGATATAAAAGATGTTTCAAAACCTGATTCTTCCTCATTATTTACATATGATAGGACCTCTATTGCCTCTGTAAGTTCTAAGTAAAAAAATTATCCCATGGTCAATCTGAATCTGTAAATTAAGGATCAAAGACAACTCAATAACATTTTGAATCAAAATTATATCTCAAGATTCAGTTGACTAGAAACAATCTTAAAGCATTC
Source organism: Osmanthus fragrans (assembly GCA_019395295.1). NCBI lineage: Eukaryota > Viridiplantae > Streptophyta > Magnoliopsida > Lamiales > Oleaceae > Osmanthus > Osmanthus fragrans. The sequence goes on along the minus strand of CM033361.1, from coordinate 20,380,031 downwards.
TAACTGGAATCTACAAGTTTCGGGAAGCAATATAACCAAATCTAACTTTTAAAGGTCAATTATTCTTGGCTATTCGTTATGAAATGAAAGTTTTTTTATTCAAGTGATTCACTTAGGCCACCTTATTGCACGTGCAGAAATTTTTTATTTTTCCTTAAAGACTTCAAAGTCAATTTAGTTACTTAGTCTATGGTCGATTAGCTGGACAAACAACATGGTCTTATTTACTCAAAGGTACTTCACAATCTCATAACAAATAAGAAAAAAGACTCTTAGTATGATAATGTATATGCCTTTTGAGAAGACAGAATTCAAGGGAAGACTAATTTCCTTACACTTGATAGTTTCTAATTAAAAAAGGCATCTAAAAGTCAATTGATTCTTTGAATGATTCATGATTCTAGTTCCAGTTCTAGATAAAGAGAAGTGCTTAAAATCCAAGAGTTATCAAGTAATTGTGATTCAAGAATAATGAAAAAATATATAACTGATGACCTATATTTAGAATGGTGATTCTCTCTGAGAGATTCGGACTATATCAATGGTATAAGAACGGTTACGCCTTGTAAACTACATGAATTTTGTCTTGGAAGTAGTCTTCAGCACAACATGAATCCGCATTCATTTTATTTGATGTTTTACATTTAAACGTGAATTTTTTGGAAACTGTATCACTCCACACTGTTAAAGTTTTCACAAAAGAAGGATTCAGGATGAACAATACGTTAGCGAATCTTCTAAAAATGAAATTAGGCATCATAATAAACATGCCTGGCTTTGATGGTGCTTTATTAAAAAATATATATATTCAAGAAGTAATAAAGAAAAGGGCATATGCACCGTAATCAATGCGGCTAGAGTTGCCAAAGCTATCAGTGAAATAAGGCACGAGTTCCACAGTGGCACAGTGAAGATCCGGCGGTAGGAATTTCAGCATAAAGGACTCAGCATCTGAGCTCATTCGCTCGTGCCACGTACGATACGCCACGTTCCCATACCGAGAGGATTGGGGGGCCGGTGGGATTTCATCAACATAATCACTCAGAGTCTGGAGAATGGAAAATGATAACTTCGACGGTGGGGGAAAACATGGCAGGGATCTGAAAGCTTGCGGGATTTGATCGACTCAGAGAGTGAAACAACGAATCCGAGAAAATTGTGAAAAACGGAAGAGGAGTGGAACCGAACGATGTCGTCTTGGGAGTGGATTACCTTGGAGGGGGTGGCGAAGTGGTAGGGTGGGGAAAGGAGGTCCACCTTCTGAGGCTGTGGTACCGGAGTACGGATGATGGCCTCTTTGGTGTTGGCGGGTGGATTGGGGAGGTTGACGGCGGGGAAGCGGATGGGGATGTAAGAAGGGGCGGCGGATATGTTCGGCGGAGGGGGGAAACAAGTGGGTCCACCGCAGTTGGCGCAGGTTGCAGGTGGTTGTAAGAGGTTTGATTGCTCTTGGTGGTGGTGGTGGTGGTGGTGGTAATCGTGTGGCGGTTCCATTTGAATGGTTGAGATGTGAGAGCAGACCGGTGTAGAATGTTGTAATGTGGGCTAAAGAAATTAATACGTATTACATATTTATAGCGATGAAACAATTTTCAACAATGGCAAAACTAAAATAATTTTCAACTTATATAACAAAAATATTCCACTTGTCCTTAAACATCTCTTTCAATATAATATTTCCGTCAAAATCACTAAAAATATCAAGTGAGACGAGTTGTTCATCTACTCATAATTCGTCTCACGTCAAACAATGATTTGAACACGCAAACCTACTTGCCGACTTGAGCAAGCTAACGAGTTCATGGGACAAATGAACCCACATTTCGTTTAACAAGTCGAGCCCATCGAACAAGTCAGATAGCACGGTTCGTTCCATTTCAAAACCCTAGAGATTGCTGAACTATAAATTTTCAAAAATTACTCACCAACAATTTCAACTCACATCCTCCTCACATATTTCTCAACTTTTATTTTTTAAGTTAGTTGTGGTGTCCTTAATGTCTAAATGCACATTGAAAGAAGATCGTGTCTATTTTCTTGACTCTTAAATTCTTGTTATTTTAAGATCTTATTTGCTTTAATTTACAATTTTTTATATTTATGATTGGTGTGTAATTCGGCTGCTTTCTAATTAGTGATGGACGTTAAGCAGAGGATAAAAAAAAAAAGAGGGCGAGAGAAAGAAATGATTCAATGAGTTCGTGACCAACATTCTTTTGCAATCGTTTCTTCTTCAACAAAGGCAAAATTATAGTTCCAACTATTCTGCCCCTTTGAAGATAAACACATTGATTTAAGGTTTAAAATGCCAGTAGATTTTACGACAAGACATTTATTGTATGGGGGCTACTTGCTTCAACTTCGCTTGTAATATTGCCCCAGTTTCATCTGCTATGCTCTTCTTCTTAGTGGCGACCTGCATAAAATTAAGGGACAGCTACATAACAAACACATCGAGGGAGAAACAAAAACATATCCGATAGAATATTGTTTATTGAAAAGAAAATAATACAAGAATTTTGGTGTCAAATGACACATTAAGGACCCATTTGACAAGACTTTTGAAAAGTAAAACTTAACTGTTATTGAATCTGTTTGAATAATTCTCTAAAAGTACTTTGTCAGATTAGAAGAGCTTCTAAAAGAAACTGGCCTAAGGTAACTTTACGTAGAAAACTCTTTTACAAGAAATAGAAGCTCTGCCAAGTGGATCCTAAACTGAAAATGACAATTTTCAGAGAATAACAAGATATCAATATAAACCAGAGTTGTATCCAATAATGGATCAAAAATTCTTGTCATTGCTTTCTGAAAGATTGAAGGGATAGTCTTTAAACCAAATGGCATCACCATCCACTGGTAATGATGGTTAGGAATGCAGAAAGTTGTTTTGTGTCTTTCTTCAGGTTTAATTCCTAGCTGCTAAAAACTTGCTTTGAGATCAAATTTTGAGAAAATCTTTACACATGACAAATTTGCAATCATTGTTTTCCTATTAGGAAGAGGAAATTTATCATCTGCAAGTAAAGCATTTAATGGCTTATAATCAATGACTAATTTGAGTTTTCCTCGAACTTGTTCACTCCTTTTATTGACATAGAATGCTTGACACGCCCAATGTGAAGTTGTTAGTCCAATAAGTCCTTCATCGTTTAATTAGGTGAGTTCTTTAGTGGTTAGTTGAAGATGTTCTGGGTTCATTCCAAGATGACTAGTTTTTGTATGGTTGATATCTTCATTTTTCTTGAATGATAAGGATATGAACAAAATCTGGGTTTTTCCAAAGTGGATTTGTGCATTTAGTAAGGAAATCTGAATGAGATTCTGCACAACAATCTCGGATGAGTATTTCTGTAAGGTTTGGAATGGTTATGAAGAAATATGTGACCATCTGTATGTAAGGTTGAAAATAGGACTTATAACTGAGACCATTCAGGTGAGGAATAAAATTCTTTTCCCACAATTGTTTGATAATATTCCATGCAAAGATAATATATTTACCAAGCAAAGAGGATCGAACTAACTTGTGAGAAATACCAAGTTCCCGAAAGAACTAAATGGTTACTGTTGAAAAACTGTCTCCATTTGCTACTTGAAAAGTTTGCCTATAACTTTTCCACATATGATCAGGAAGGTTGGCAGGATTAAAAATTGAACATTTTGCACCAGTATCAAATAGTAATGCAACTGTTATATGAAAAGTTTTACTTCAATCATGGGTACCAGAATAGATGAAAGAGCTGGACTAATAATCTACATGTCATAACATTCTTTTGGGTCATCAGCTTCATCAGAAAGGCTTTTATCATAATCATATTCAATAGCAAAAATAGTTTCTTGAGTTTGCTTATTTTCTTCGGAGAATAATGATTCAAGATCATCTTCACCATAATGAATCTTTGTGGCCGTAAAGATTTGATGAAAAATATTTTTTTTCTTTTTGTTGGAGAAGGCTTTTGCAAAATAGTCTTTTTTTTCCACAGATAAAACATCTATTTCCTTTCTTCTTTGAGAATTTACGCCTGAAAAATCTTTTCTTTCTACTGAAAGGGTTGAAAGAAGTTTCCTTGTGAGAAAATTTCATTCTCCTTTTATGAAACTTTTTCTTTCCTCTACAATCACAATCTTTCACAGATCTGTTGCACTTAACTTGCAAATAAGGCTTATCACGAGCCTTTTTCCAATTTTTTGCCTATGACGTTAATATCTTTGAGGAAAGCATTTTGATTGCAAAGCTTCTATAAGATTTTCATTATCTAGTTATGAAGTTCCCAAAAGAAGTAGCATTTAATGGTTGTCCTCTCATTTTCATTGTTCTCAATGTTTCTTGACCAAGAGGCTGAGGAATGGACTCCAAATAAGCTTGTTTGATGTTGGTGTCATCTATACCACCGATGAGATAATAACGTTGAGAAGCATTCCTAAAGTGTTTTTCAAGATCTTTTTGGATTATATGAGCAGCACTTTAGTTTGAAGAATTCTTCTCTGACGATTTCTTTGTCATGATCTGATTTTTCACAGAATTCCCAATATAAGGAATTTATGAAAGAATCTGTAGTGTTTGACTCTTGGGTAAATTAAAGTTGTTTGTGAATACCCATTGAATCATACCAATCTCTGAGAAATCCTGTAATCCTTGCCAGAAAGGCTTTTATGACCTTTGTATGAGTCATATTTGGTTTTTGAAGTTCTGCAGTACACCAGGCTTTCATTTCTTTTAATCTGTACTTCCACTGTGATGGAGGAATGTCATCAAAAGTAAATTTAGGTGAAGAAGTACAAGTAGAATAGTAATTATTAATCACGTGAGCTTTAGGTATATCTTCATCAAGTACTTCCGATTCATCAACAACAAATTCAACTGTGGGTTGATTTGTTTGTGTTTGATCAGCCATGCAGAAAGGAGAATTTTCATTTTCAAACTCATTATAAGAATTTTCAGAAGATACAACAAACTCAGATTCAGAACGGGTATCTTCTATTATAATATGGATAGGAGGAGTCTGAATGGTTTGGTTATGAGTTTGTTGAAGAAAGGTAGAAATATGATTTTTGATCATCATTTGAGGTCTTTTTGAAGAATCTGGTGGTGGAGGTTATTGAGAGGGAAAAGGTTGTATCTGTTTTAGTAATAGGATATCTGATCTTTTTGGAAGGTATAGGTTTTTTGTTTTGTTCTCATTCTTCTGGTGTGAAGAGGGTAGATGTGGGGCCTTGATAAGCAGGGGAGTATAGAGGTCCAGTTTGAGAAGATTGTGTATATGAGGATGAGGAGTAATATGGTGTTGATGATGGGATCATAGGGTTTGATTCAAGGGAGGCAAGTTAGACTTTTAGATTTTTTATTTCTCTTTTTTGGACATCAAATGGTAACTAATTTTGTAATCGGCTCATGATGTCATTGTGTAAGTTTCAATTCTTTGTCTACAGGCTTGAAGAGGGGTAAGAATGGTTTGAGTCTGCTGCTATAGAGTCCTTTCAATTCTTTGCTGGCATTGATCAATCCTTTTCAACAAAACATTTTGTTGTACTGCATTTTTTTATTGCCAATTTAAGGTTGTTTCTGCTGCTGAAAGAGGTTATACTGATCCATCTGATCTCCTAATGCTTGAATTTTTTTAATTTCCACGAATGAGTAGAATGATTCTTTTCAAAAGTATCCAGAGGAGGAAATTCATCTTGAGTAGGAGGATGAAACATGGTCATAGGAAGAGGAGATGGGGGTGGATTATTATCTCAATAACATTTCTTATGACATCTGCTGCAATCATCATCATCGTAGAAATGATAGGATCATCACTTCTGGGCGATGAAGTATATTTGACATAATAGTCAAACTTTCCAGAGGGTACTCCAAGTAATCAAATTCCTGGATCATTATTGTAGAAAACTTCATACAGCTTTCTTTAACTGCTTCTTTTAGCCTTTCTTCTTTGACGAGGAAAATCATCATTAATATCTGTCTCAAGACAACTGGGGCAAGAACATACATCCCAGAATATATGTCCGGTATCATCTACTCTGTTGTATATTGGCCTTCCATTTGCATCAAAAGCATAAATAGGAATTTCTTCCTGTGACTATGCAAACTGCGTAGGAAAACATGAATACAACCTCCATTTTAAAACAATTTCAACGTCTCCATTGGACCTTTTTCTGCAAAAAGGTCCTGTAGATTGTATTGGAGCAAAATTTTTGTTTGTCATGTGAGCCTGTTCATAACTTGTGATCCATGTCTCAAGGATGAGTTTGAGCAATTTCGAATGAGAAATTTGCCTGGGCACATAAGTACAGATCGGGACATGATCCAACTCTACATGAAGAAATAGAGCATAATCTGTTCCTTGAGACTATGCAAAATCAAGTGAATGATTTTGAATTCTGTATATCATCTGATAATGAATAGTGGCTGCATATGTAACAGAAGATGGTCCGGCACCAACGATTTGAACCTAAACTTTTAAGGCTGTAAGTAACTGTGGATTACATATAGGCATGTTGAAATTTGGAAACATAGTGACCAAAACAGTTCCAGCATTAAGGGATGTTTCTACAGTTCCTATGCAAGCATGTTGATACTCAGAGAAACGAGTATCAAATAGAGCAATTCTTAAAACTATAGGGAGACCTTTCCTTCCATAAAGAGTTAGAGCAAACATAACAGCTCCAAAATGGAGATGAGTATAGCCTTCAGATAGTCATACTTTAGGTAGATGAGCGGGTAGTTCAAGTGTGCCAAACTACTCTTTTTTTGTAGCGGATAAAAGATGTTGATCAAACTTTGAAGCTTAAACAAATTCTTTAGCTTGAGATTTTTGAGGAGATATAAGACAACAGACAGTTTTAGAGATAGACTGATAAGGTTTTGTATAAGGAAAATATGCATTTACAAAAGGTAGATCTGTGAGAGGACTTTATCAGACTCAGACATGTAAGAGATTTCATAAAGGTATTCCATCGTTGAAGCATCAGATTTTCGGAATGAAGATGATGAGGGAAAAGGAATAGAAGGAGATTTTGACAACGGGAAAGGATTAGAGCTTTCTGGAGTTGACATGATTTAAAAGATGTCCTTCCTTAACTGCTTCCAGTACTTAGTAACATAAATTATCCTGATATGAGTAAGATAACAACATGAATCTAATACCAAATGAACGGAGTGACAACAATCTTAAAGAAGTCACAGTATTGTAGCTCACACAATGCCTCAATAGGCTCAACAAAGAGCCTGACTTTTGGACTTGCTGTAAATCACTGTAATTTCGGACAGATCATATAGTTAGTCTAACATTTTGATACAGAGGTTCACCATGGAGGTGCAACTGCATAGCATACTTATGCTTCTACTCAGATTTTACTCGATATCATTCTAATTTATAATTACCTAGTACCTTTGAAATCTAAGGAAGAACTGAAACAGTTTTAGAAAAAAACATATTTGGAGAGAAAGCATACTAATATTTTATTAGCTGAACTTCTAATACTTTGCAATGAGGAAGAACTCCATTTTTATAGAGGGAGAGAAGCACTAAATAGTACACATAAGACTCACGCGTTTTCGACAAGGTGGACACGCGGCATTATTTTACACACATAGTACAGACTCTTATCTTTCTTTTATAAAGAAAGATTCTTACAACAATAATGTAACAAGCAGACACAATATTTTTTACAATAATATAAAGAGACAAAAAACTTTAAATAAAGAAAGATTCCAACTTTAATAAAGCAAATATTTGCTTTAATAAAGTAAATCTTATCATGTTGTCTTGTCATTATATGTATCTAGATCCATTGAGTCTTCTGGTCGTAAAGGTAGACCATGTTGATTCATCCAGGGCAACTTGTCTTCTTTTCTTTTATGTTCTTTGAGGATTTTTGTGAGTCATTGTTCATCAATTTCCCATGGGTCTTGTGAATCTTGCATAGTATCATAGTTAACTTGGGGGAATTGTTCATTTATTGGATTTTGACTCGTTCTTGTATCCTTTGATTTTTTTTCTTTGTTGTTGGATTCCGCTTTTTCTTTTCATTTTTCCATGGATTTTGATATTGAGGCCCCCAAATGTTTGAGTTTAGTTCATTCACAAATTTTTCAATTTCTTTTTCAAGAAATTCTTTTTCCACGCTGCGGCGTAAAATGTCAACAAGTTCTGCAATTTTCATTTGTCTTTTCCTTAGTTGACGTCCTCCTGGAGTTCTCTCTAAAAATCTTGATGTTTCTCCAAGACTTTGTGTAGTTCTTCCCAGATGATAATCAAATGCATAATCATACTCTGAATCACTTACTATATAGAACCTTTGGAGATGTGTGTCTTGGTACACCTGAATATCTTTTGCAATCCTTTGAGTGTATTTGTAGCGATCGAGAATTTTAATTTATGTTTCTTGAAAAACGTGTCGCTAAATCTTAAACCCGAGTTTTAAGAATAAAAAAAAAACGTGTTCGTCTAGCCGTTGTTAAACTAATTTAAATGTATTAGAATCGAATCCAATTTCGAATATTTTAATTTATCAAAATTCCTTATCGTTTTAAATCCGAAACTAAATACGATATATTATTATTTCGGGTCCAACGTTTCATTAGTCCAAATAGGATTATTTTAGCCCAATTCTTTAAGTCCAATCATAAAATTCTTCCGGTCCCAATTTCACGCCCATTTACTGCCCTAGGGATTTGTGCCCTAGATTTCTACTATTTATATACCCCCATATCTCCCCCCTCAACCTCACTCACGCAACCAACAGCCCAAAGGGTAAGAAACTCCAAAAAATTCTTTCTTCAATGCTATGAATTCCCAGTCACTCTCTCAAATTCGAAACTCACAAATTGATGCTAGAAAAATCAATTTCTAGCATCAACTGGAAAATCACGATGGTGCTAGAAGATTCTAGCACCATTGATATGAGGTTTACACATAGTCAAGCCAGCCACCACCTCCAAACCCAGGCCACAGCCGTCCAACCCACAGCCACCACCAACACCGACTGCAAACCCACAAACTGCAGCCGTCCATCCCACAACCCAGAACCGCCACATCAACACCAGCTCCACCATCCCAAAACGCCACCACAAGAACACCCAAATCCACCTGTCATTCCCGTTTTCGAACCGCCACCCACCACCAATCGACAGCCCCTTGTCAACCCAAAAAATCGAGCCCCAAATCAACCCCAAAACCAAGGAATAAGAAAACCCAGAAACTTACCTTTTTCCCGACCCACTTTATAGCCGGTTCGTCGCCGAAAAATTTAAGAGAACCGAACCTCCAATCTCGACTTCTCTCCAACCCGAACGCCGAACCACCCCATCACCACCTTCTCACTGCCGGCGTCGCCTCGCGACGACGACGCCGTCACCGTCGGTCGGAATCGGAGGAAAGGGCGAAGCCCCCTTCCCCGTTGCCTCCCTTCTCTCTCTCTGCTCTCGAACGCGAGAAAGAGAGAGAGAGTAATGTTTAATAAATTTTGATTTTTGAAAATTTTCGATTTTAGCCCAAAGTTTAGAAGTTAATTAATTTCAGTCCCCCAAGTTTTAAAGTTACTTATTTCAGTCCCGAAATTCGATTTTTAAAGAAAACAGTCCTAGAATTTATGTTTTAAAATGAATCAGCCCACAGATTCTGAAAAAGTCCATTTCAGTCCCTAAATTCTTATTTTCAGTTTTAATAAATTTTCAATTTAGTCCCTATTTTAGAAAAGTTCAATTTCAGCCCTTAAACTTTTATTTTCAGTTTTAATAAATTCCAATTAAATCCCTAAACTTTATTTTTATCGTCTTTAATCTTTAAAAATTTCGAAACACTAATTCAAAGTTTATTTTCTATTTTCAGCTAGACGAAACGTATGGACGATAGAGTTTGAGATTTCTTCCCGCTCCAATTTTTACGACTCGAGATAGATTGAGGTAGACTCGCCCCCATTAATTAGTTTAAATTATAATTGCATGTATTATGTGATTTATACGCTTTAATGCATAAGATGAGAATCTCTTATGAGATAGATTATGTTATTATGGTTGTCGTAACTTATATGCTTAATTGCATGAGAAGAAAGAGAATCTCTTATGAGATAAGATGATGTTATGCATAACTTACTTGCTTAAATGAATGAGACAGACTACCCACACCCTATGATTTTAAAGAGCCTATGATTTTTAAAAGAAAATAAACCCATGAGAATATCACTGTATGAATTGCATAGTTATGTGTTCAATTATTCTGTAAATTAATTACTGGCGATGAGTCTACTGAGTATTTTTTCGAAATGCTCATTCCACTATTTTTAACAATATTGCAGATTTTAGAGACGGCCGAATCTGATGGGTAGTGGTGGCACGAACGAATAACAGTAGTTAACTGTTTTTAATTTTCTTTTAAATTTCACTCATTTGAACGTTATGAACTTACCTTGTCGTTTCCACTATTTCAAACTTGAGTTTAAAATTTAATCAATTTTCTTTAAGTTAATTCTAATCAGGGCTATTGTCGTTAAGTTCACAAATTTTAACTGTGATGTTTTTAAAAGTTAATTATTCCGCCAAACTTTTCAGTTAAATTAGGGTAAAAAGATGATGACGTAGTATTCCGAGTTCACGGAACTCGGGGCGTTATAGTATTCAACTGGCAAAACTTCCCATGGTGCATCATCTTGATAATATAGCCAAATTTGTGATAGAATTGTCTGATTGATTTCTACCATGCGCTTTTGAAATTCTCGGAACTCTTGTAAATATCATTCCCAATTTTTATGCATGCTGAATGGTTGAACCGCATACTCTTTAATATGAGAAAAATGAGCATATGTTCCTACTTCAGTAAAGTATCTCTATCTTTAAAAAATTAAAATCACATAAACATTGTACTTTGAAGTTCTGAGATCTTTAAATTTCAAAGAAAATGCTTGAAACAATTTTATCCAGTGAGAAATTGGATAAAACCACTCAAAAAAAATTCCAAGATGATCAACTATTCTGAATGGAAAATTCAGGTTCATTTAACAAAATGATTCAAGTGTATTAGAAACATTAAAAGAAATTTCAATTTGCCAAAGTTCTAAAAGATACCATAGAAAACAAAGAGTTTTTTTGAAAATATTAATGCAATGTACTTTGGATCAAAACGGGAAAGTGTAACAAAGGATTATCTGGATGAAATCCAAAACCATCAAGTGTTTCAATTCCAGTTTGCCTAATCACGATGGATTGGTATTTGAGCATGAGTTCTTTGGATCTGGATTTGAGAGTTTTGGTTCGTATGAGTTCATTGAGTTCAAGAGGGAAAGTTTCCACATGAAGGAAAGGATTTGAAGATTTTGATTCCATCATATAAATGACTGGTATATGTGGAAGGACATGAGGGATTTTTGGTCTGGAGAGAAGATCTGGTAACAAGTTGTATTTTCCTTTGATATGTTTAACATCAAAATCAAAGTTTGAAAATCATTCTACCCATCTGAGAAGTTGAGAGTTTGGAATTTGTTTTCTCTTGAAGGAGAGAATTTTTAGAAAAGTTGACATGTCCGTCTCTACCAGAAATTTGTATCCAATGAGATGGAACTGAAATTTTTCAATCCCTCTTTTTATTGCAAGAATCTCTTTGAAGGTAGAATGATAGTGTTTTTCTGATTCTGTAAATGAACCACTTTTATATCCACAAATTCTTCTCATTCCATCATTATCTTCAAGTAACACTGCTGCCCAAAAACAATCACTTGCATTTGCTTGAAGGATGTGCTTCCCATCAGTAGGAATTTACAAAGCTGGAAGATTATTAACCTTTTGCTTGATAAATTTGATTGCTTGGGTTTAAGCCATTGACCAAGGAGGCGGGTTTTGTTTTAACATGAGCTGCAGTGGTCATATGATTGATGAGAGATGATCAATAAAATCTGTCATATAATTAACAAATCCAATAAATTGAACTTCCTTTTTCGTTAAGTTTTCATCTGGAAATTTAAGAAGTTCTTGGCCAACATGAGGCTAAAGTGAATATTGACTATCTTTAATATGCATTCTCAAATCTCAAGAAATCAACTTCTTTAACACCAATTACCATCTTCTTCTAAGAGAGTATACTTTACTGAAGCGGGAACGTATGCTCATTTTTCTCACGTTAAAGAGTATGCGGTTCAACCATTCAACTTGCATCAAAATTGGGAACGATATTTACAAAAGTTCTGAGAATTTCAAAAGCGCATGACGAAAATCAATCAGACAATTCCACCACAAATTTGGCCAGATTATCAAGATGATGCATCATGGGAAGCTTTGCCAGCTGAATACACTCAAAGGATTGCAAGAGATATTCAGGTGTACCAAGACACACATCTCCAAAGGTTCTATACAGTAAGTGATCCAGAGTATGATTATGCATTTGATTATCAATGGGAACAGCTGTATCTGGGAAGAACTACACAAAGTCTTGGAGAAACATCAAGATTTATAGAGATAACTCCAAAAGGACGCCAACTAAGGAAAAGACAAATGAAAATTGCAGAACAACTTGTTGACACTTTACACCGCAGCGTGGAAAAAGAAAAAGAATTTCTTGAAAAAAAAAATTGAAAAATTTGTGAATGAACTAAACACAGACATTTGGGGGCCTCAATATCAAAATCCGTGGAAAACTGAGAAATGAAAAGAAAAAGTAGAATCCAGCAACAATCTAAAATCAAAGAAAAAATCAAAGGATACAAGAACGAGTCAAAATCCAATAAATGAACAATTTCCCCAAGTTAACTATGACACTATGCAAGATTCACAATACCCATGAAAAATTGATGAACAATGACTTACAAAAATCTTCAAATAACATAAAAGAAAAGAAGACAATACACCTTAGCTGGATCAACATAGTCTACCTTTACGATCAGAAGACTCAATGAATCTAGATACACATCATGACAAGACAACATGATAAAATTTACTTTATTAAAGCAAATATTTGCTTTATTAAAGTTGGAATCTTTCTTTATTTAAAGTCTTTTGTCTCTTTGTATTATTGTAAAAAAGTTGTTTATCTGCTTGTTACATTATTATTGTAAGAATCTTTCCTTATAAAAGAAAGATAGAGTCTATACTATGTGTGTAAAATAATGTCGCGCGTCCACCTTCTCGGAAACGCGTGAGTCTCATGTATACTATTTGGTGCTCCTCTCCCTCTATAAAAGGGGAGCTCTTTCTCATTGCAAGGCATTAGAAGTTCAACTACTAAAATATTAGTGTGCTTTCTCTCCAAATATGTTTTTCTAAAACTTCTTCAATTCTTCCTTAGATTTTTAAGGTACTAAGTAATTATAGATTAGAATGATATGCAGTAAGATCTAAATAGAAGCATAAGTATACTCTGCAGTTGCACCTCCATGGTAAACCTCTACATCAGAAAGTGTTATACTGACTATATGATCCGTCCGAGGTTACACTGATTTACAGCAAGTCCAAAAGTCAAGCCCTTTGTTGAACCTATTGATGCATTATGTTGGCTAGAATATTGTGACTTCTGTAAGATTGTTGTCACTCCGCTCATTTTCTACTAGGACATTGCCTTGATAGCAGAAAGAGTTTCCTATTGGTTATAATTGGATAAGATTTTAAACTCCAAAACCAAGGGAAATGCTACACCAAAAGTTCATTACGACAATGGTCAGTGAAAGTGTAAAATCTCGTGGTTTGAAGATAAAACGGAACTTTTCAAAAGGTAACAAAATACACTACAAAAATGTACCTCAAGAAGTTGATCATAATTAGACTTGAGCAAGTTAATCTTCCGCTCACAGTACTCTTTTCCTTCCACCATTGATTTCTGCTCAAACAAAAACATTGTGAAGACTGTGTTAGGACTTGAGATCTTTAAAAATAGAAGAAAAATAGACCATAACCTATATTCAAAGTGAGTGCCATGTTGAAGAAAGCAGTGAAATAATGTCCATTTGTCTTCCAGTACTCAACTTATTTTACCCACACTTCCCATTGGTATGCAGAGCCTAATCATATTATACATTCGTGCTCTCAGCTGTAGATCAGGTCACACTAATATTCCTACTATATAAAGAACTTTTCATGGAATCAGTTTTGAACAGCCATGAGAAAACTTGTACCGCTCTTCTATCTGGTGCCAGGTGAACATAGTAGCTATCAGGTTCCAGTTGAACCACAATAAATCGGTGTGATTACTTTGTTTGTTTCTGACTATATTTGATTTATTATAGCTCTTGTAAGAAGAAATAAGGGGTTTAAACCAGAACGCACCTAATACCTCTTCGTTACTAGCATCTCAGCAGGCTTTAGGCCCAACAATAAGAAATGGAACTTTTCCCTAACGTTGGCCTGTTTGAACTCACAAGATTGTGGCCTATGTTCAGATCATTGGTTTAAGCGACCTAGGCTGAACTGAGGCTTAAATAAATAAGCCCTATATTCTCTCTCTTCTTATATTGTTTCGATAGGAAACAATATATTTATTAATAAAAGAATAACTTCACAGCTATCAAGAGGACAAGATATCCTCTATCCATAAAACTGAAGAAATCAAGAAAAATCACATCTTTCCAAATAATAACAATTAAAGAAAAAGGAGAACAATAAAAACTTCTTTGATGTAGATGCCCATAGAGATGCTAAAAACTAGCCCCTTCTTAACTAAAAAATATCTTGTACTTTTTCTTCAAAATAATGCAATTTCTTTACTTCCATATTACACCAAAAATCGAAAAAACTATCTTACCCAAAACTGAACCAGTATGTCCTTTCAAGAGAAAACCACTAAGCTTTGAGGCCCAAGGAAAACTGTGTCTTACAAGTGATAACCTACTCATAACTAGCTTGCAACATCACAATGCACATTGAGCACCATGCTGAGAGAAAGCAACATGGGCATTTCCTTCGTATTCAATATGAAACCAGCAGCCAATCAAACACCTTATCCTTCTAATCGACACGCAATTTCCAAATGAAACTGGGTAGAAAATGGATCACAAGAGAAACAAATTAAGCCCCTTTGGTGTAGCTTACAAAATTGAAAGTCTATAATTAATTTGAATAACACATTTCCTAGAACCAACAACTTTTATTAATTTTTAACCATACATATCATCAACTTTATAAAAACAAAGAAGCAATTAACAATCATGTACCGCTCCAAAACTTGTGTAATCCTATTGGCTAAAACTTGAGCAATGATCATGTACAAAGTCGACGGCACAACGAAATTGGATGAAAAATGTTAATGTTTAAGAATCTGATATTTTTCAGTATGAGACGTACGAAAAAGGAATTTGCGACTCGGTTGATCATTCATAGCTGAAAAAACTCCTCGATCACCTTCATCCAATCTCCTCCCAACAACACTTTAACAAATCCCAGCAGAAACCATTCAAACTTGGAGATTTGAAGTTTCAGACAAAAACAGCAGACTTTAGGTTCAAAGTCTAGGCCATTGCAGTAGTGGATCAGTCTGCAGAGAATAACCATGCAGGATTTTGTGAAGATCAAACAGATTCAAGGAGATTGATGTTAAATCATTAGAATTCTAGAGCAGGGGAAAAGCTGTAGGGATCTACTCCCTCAACTATATAATAAGTTTTTTGAATTTAAAAGTAGAAGCAGATAATAAAAATATCTGGATTGCCACAAGGAAAAAGTCAAATGTATCAAGCTCTCCCATTCTGAAGGCTTGAAACTCAAGAATGAGTATGAAACACTAAAGGAAAGAGTTGATTCCATGCGTGGTTTTGCGCTGAAAAATAATACTCGATTGATTTGAAAATCCAAGACTTTAAGTTTTATTTGACAGCACCGAATTCATGCTTCAAAGATTTTGGGGTTCCAACCAAGAAAACCAATCGACCTAGTTGCTTTATAATATCAACGCTTGACCAGTATCAGAATCTGAAGCATTCACTAAGCTCAAGAGGAAATTATGGGAAAAGGAGAATTGTGTGGGAGAACTAAGTTATCAGGATAAATTTCATGTTATAATGCACTTCGCTGACTTTGATGAATGGACATAGTGATAGTTCGGTTAAGTCCTGAATAATTTTCTTATCGCAAGAAGTTTTGACCATGAAGTGCAGGTTCATACAAGATTTTGAAGAAGCCAAGCTTCAGTGCTTATGTTACTAACTGATAATGGGATTAGTTAATGTTTTCAATATTAATGATCTTACATTATATCCAGGTCAACATATTATAAACTTTGATGTTGGGGCAATTGAAAGCCTGCCTAACACCCAGCTTGTGAGAAGAGCTTGAAGATGTTCTTAAATCAAATGCTTGCGACACACGGAGGTGGTTATCAAATATTCTACTCAAGGGAGCCCTTTATCAGATTGTAATAGGATAATTAGCACATTAGTGCTCAATTCTAGCATTTACTAATTTACAAGCATCCATTCCAATAGCTCGCCAATGTGAGTTTTTGAATAAGCAGATAAATTATGGGAGCAAATCGTGTCCAATGAAAAATCAAATAAGAAATAAGAGCTGAGAGGCTTGGCTTAAATGCCAAATAGTTCATTCAGCATTGTCGATGTGAGATTGATATCTCTCTAAAAATTTTCGGCTACTAACGCTGAATAAGGACCTAGTTACATGGTTTTAATGTATCACTATGTAAATTTAG
Source organism: Osmanthus fragrans (assembly GCA_019395295.1). Classification (NCBI taxonomy): domain Eukaryota; kingdom Viridiplantae; phylum Streptophyta; class Magnoliopsida; order Lamiales; family Oleaceae; genus Osmanthus; species Osmanthus fragrans. Next base: position 20,363,412 of record CM033361.1, on the reverse strand, counting down.
CTATTTTTGTATCAATACATAGTTTGTGGTTGACTACAACGTATTCGTTAGCATCCCCAACCCTCCTAATCATCAAACAACTTTCGGTGGAGGAGCCACGTATTACAATTCACAACAAAAGACAATTTATATTCATCTTCAATGATATCTGAGTGCAAGTACAAAATAAATTTATTTTTTTATTTTTTGCATTTTCCTTTTCTTCTCAATTACAAAAGCAATACTAGGCACAGGTATAGAAATCATTTATTACACAAAATTTTGAAAAAACAATCTCTGTACCACCATAAAATATTTTAAACTCAACTTTCAGTTCCATGAGTATCAGAGAATATTTTTGTGTAAGAGAAAAACTATTTCACTCCAGACTAAGAACATCTAATTCAATACATGACTTAAAGATACAATAGATAAAACTTTGTAACTAGATAAACAAACAGAAAATACATTTATCACGAAAACTAGAATGACATTGAATAACCTCCCCAATTTTCCAAGCATTGTACAAAAATTTAGGACTAACCTCTATAAAGTAACCAGTGCCTACATCCACCAACACCTTATCCGCATCATCCAGCGATCCAGGAACATAAAGCGAAGCCGTCAAAGGTACTAGCATTTTCTTTCCTGAACCCCAAGATTTTCAAATACAAATTTTTAATAAAACTATAATACACGTGCATACGGAAGTTTTTAATATTTCTTTCTTGTAAATAACAATAATAATAGTAATACCTTGGGGGCGGAGGGAGAGGTCGTGAAGGGCTGTGGAGGTGATTTCGAGGCGGGCGGTGGCGGTGCGAATGTTGTTGAGGCTGTCTTGAAAGAGGTTGAATTCGAGATCCACTTGCTCTTTTAGGGCTCTAAGCTGCTCCAAACTCATCTTCTCCATCTCTAACCCTACTCCTGCTCCTCTCGATGCCATCCTCGCTCAATGACTGCTGCAGCTGCACTATGCAGGGCTGTGTTTGGCAAAGCTTTAGGGAAATAAAGTAATTTTTCTTACATAATTTACTTAATATTTATATACGTATTACTTTAAACAAATCCAAATGTAACAAAATGCCCCTATAGCTCAGTGGTAGAGCGCCAGTCTTGTAAACTGGAGGTCTGTAGTTCGATCCTGCATGGGGGCATTTATCTCTTTTGCCTTGTCTTAATTTTTTTTTTAAATTTTTTGGCCGAGTCTGGATTTTATTCCACGCTCTTTCACAAGATTCCATATTATATTACTTCATTTAGAGCTTGTTTGAGCTCATTTTTTGCTAAAAATGTATTTTGAAATAGTGATTTGATGAAAAATATATAGTTAAAAATTAAAAAGAGTTAGCATATAATATTATATTATTGAAAAATATGTAGTTATAAATAAGAGAGATTGGCAATGGATCTTAGAAGAATTCCACCTTTATGATTAGAAAATTAGTTTTGAGACGTGGATAAAAAGTTACATTTAATAGTTTTAAGCATGTATTATGACCCCCCTAAGGCCTACTGCCTCGAGTGTCAAACTACTTGTTTGAACTTGGTTTTAAAGCCAAAGTTCTTTGTTAAAGTGGCATTGGAGGAACACATGCAAATTCAATTCAACAATACCATATTTAGGGTATTTCGCTGACACAATAACTTTTCTGCGTGCCAAGTTTGTAAAAGAAGTTGTGCTTACAGGTACAGGCCCTGCGAACAGGGGCACTCACATTGAAGGGTGGATGGGGTATAATTTTTGACAATATTTTAATTAGATGAATCTCACTCATGCGGGTTTCTTGCAAAACATCTGTAAAAAAATAAAAAAATAATGTACATATTACATTTTCCTTGTGAAAGTGGGCAAAGAATGGTAGAATGTTCTCCACCAGGGAGGAATTAAAAAAACCAGGAAATTGTTTTCCGTACAATTATACAAGTGAGATGAATCAAATTGATGTAAAATAAAATTTTAATTAAATTGACATCCAAACACAAAAATGAAATCAAAGCTAGCTTGTCATTTTGAATTCACCATTTAACGATGTTTAAATTTGTGAGGTGCTTTGAAGTTTTTCATTAATTTTAACTACACATTTACGAGTCATAACTATTATCCATTATTATTCATGCATTCCGTTGGACACTAGTATTCATCTTTATAAACCATTTTATAAATCTGCCACGCGGACACTTGTTGATTCTAATGTTAGTGCATCTAATATTGAATACCATCATGCACGTACAGTTCAACACAGCCTTCCCATAAAAAATCACTAAAATCCGTATTGAAAGGCATATGAAAATAAGGTTCATAGGACAGTGATTCAATTGAACAAATTAATCAAGCCTCACTTGGAAGCACATTCAAGAAATGATAAACTTCCTCCTCGTCGATTACTCCCACTTCTGTTGAACAAACTGAACAGCAAACCCGTTTAAATGTTTCAGCAGCAATAGAACCAGCTTCTTTCTGAGACCATATTTTGTTCCGTTTTCGCTTACTGCCAGGTTCTGGCAATTTCTCGCTTGTAATCTTGCAGTTTACTACAAAAATTGCGCGGTACTGGGTCACATACTTTTCGTGCCTGCAAGAAAATAGGGAAAGATCAGGACTGTAGTTTAATCGTGTTTACTATTTCGACTGTAAAGATTTGAGTTAGCAAGAGAATGGCAGGATGGCAAAAAGAACTAAGAAAAAGAGGAACTATGATTTAGAAAGTCATATTATATAACTCAGTCATGTCACTTAGATGCATATTGCAAAAAATATATATAAATAACTGTTAGAAGCTTCAGGCTTATAACACTCCCAACAACAACTTCGCTTATAGGTAGGTTAGCCATTTAGACGAAAAGACAAAAGGAAAAATCTAGACGGAAAAGCAAACACAAGAAAAATATACAGAAACCACTGAATACATTAACAAAGATTCAGAAAGAGATAATTCCCCCATAGAAAAGGAAGAGATTAATATGCATTTCTTGGTCTAAATTGGATTCAAAATTACAAAAAGCTAATAATAAAGATAAAAGGAAAGAATTGTAAAGCCGCAAGTTTGAAACTAGCACCACATGTTTGTTCGCTTGGTTTCTACAAACACTCCGTGAGATAGCAGAAAGAGGGCACATGGTTCTATTAAGTGGGCAAAGAAATTGGAGTGGGTTTGTGTAGGCTCATTTTAAGGAAATTAACAAAAATAGTTCTTGACCTAGTTCTTTTACACAGGGCTCGGCCCAGCTCAGCAAACCCCTAAGTCTGCCCCTGCATATGAGGATGTGAGAACCTGATAGATGAGATTTCCACCTAGCTCAAGTTCAAACACATCAATTGTTCTGTGAAGGTTTTATTTATCAGCTACGTGTCTCCCCTTCGAATATTCATATTCAAAAAATATGCGTCTTTATTTGGCAACATATGTTCATCCAAGTTACTTTAAGAAGACGGAAGACTTCAGTACGTCACCAAAAAGTAATTTGCTTGAGTTCAGGTTGTCCAGACCAAGGAAAAGAACTATACCTAATATTATAGTGGTGGAACTAATATTTTATGTGGATCTAGTTGGTTTCAGCAAGTACAAGTAGAAATTAACTTCCAGAATACCCAGTTTTCTCGGAAAGACCAGCAATACATTGGCCGGCTTGTTTTGCAGACTACTCAGCACATAAATGAAGAGTTTATTCTGAATTCAGCTATTGGATGAGGGCCTTCCAAATCAACAGAATGTGAATGTAGCTAATGCGGACCCCAAAATAGTTAACATCCTTTTATTTAAGTAATCATACACAACTTAATATCTAATCTGAAGTAGACCCAGTGAAAGGATGTGAATATGCATAAACCTTCTTATTCAACATTTATGAAATAACAGTCAAAATCTCTATGTATATTTCACAGCATCCCAAGCCATTTCTTCTTCAAGTACATGCTTACTGCTGAGAGAGGATGTGAATATAATACCCACACAATCTAGTGATCTACAGTGAAACGTGGAATGTAGAATTGCAGATCACTTACTTGATTCTAAGCTCACAAGCCATATAGTCATTTGGACTTTTTTGTGAAGTTCAAATGGTTTGAAAACCCCATGTAGGGCTCTCATATATGGATGCAGTATTTGATTTTTCCCTTCCCCAACTTATTTGTGGTCTGCTTCTACCTCAGCAGAAACCTTCCTAGGGTAGTTCTTGACTACGAACTAGTGTACATCAACTATCAAGAACATTTCAATATAGAATCACTCAGTACTACAACTGCAGTTTTAGAATTCCGTGCATGTCATACCTCTTGGATGCTTAATATCATGCCACCTCATTGTAAATAAGAGTAGTTGATGATTTTGTAGGATGCAAAATTAAACTGAATGGAAATAGAACTTCTGTTACTGAGCGTCTCAGGTAATAAAAAGAGGCAGATATATCTGGTAAACACCCCCTGCCGACCAGAGCTATCATCAATAACTCTATACTGCTGCTGATGATTAGTACCATGTAGGTTTTTCTTTGCAGGGTACAAGGTGTGGAATCTATACTATCATAACCTAGGACATCCCTCTGAACATAATGGTATTTGGTAGACTAAAACCTAATATAGGGAGTTCTTAAATCATTCTCGAAGAACTGAAATCATATGTCATTTAAGATGGACTTGGTGAAACGCTTCACAAGGAAGATTATCAAACTTTAACAATCTTCTTACATAACACTACGACTTAAATTGTGAACTTTTGGATGATAGAATCAATGTATTCGACCAAGCAAACCACATTTTCTTTTCTATATTAAGAACTTGGAAGTTGAACTCAGCACCATATATAAATCAAAAGAAAGATCCAAGCTCAGTTGCTCTAGCAATTAAAAGGGGAAGACAAATTCATGCAGTATCTTTACAACAGAATCTGATAAATGGATAAAGATTTATAAGCAAGATATCAGCATACCTTTGGCAATCTAGACAAAGGGTAGTAAAGCAAGCCGGGCAGCTGAGCACAGCATCAGAAGTGTGGCCTTTTCTTTTCTTTTGGGCCCATAATTCATCCTTGTCATCAAGTTTGGGATCATAAAATTCAGGTTTGATGGAGTAGTCTATTTCATCATCATCAGAAACTAAAAAATCACCACAAACAGTCAAAAATCAGAACTACAGTCTATAAACTATTTGATTGCTGTCAGAAATAGAACAATTTGACAGAAGGAAGAAATTAGTTGTCACTCCAGTAACAAGAAGAAACTAAAATCAGTTGTCAGAAAATTGTGTGTGAACGTTTCGCTAGGCCTTAAAAAATGTAAATTACTTGTAAGCAACTCTACTTTTTTCTTACTTTTTAAAAACAACCGTCTCCGGTCTCCCAAAAAAAGCTCAAAAAGAGGCTTTTTTTTTTTTTTTTTTCATTTTTGGCTTTTAAGCTACTATTTCAACTTCCATCAATTAAAAACTTTTAAGTTAGCCAAACATGCTACTTGAGCCCTATGCCTGCAATTGTTGATGATTAGTGTGACATTCGCATAAACGTTTCTGAAGCAAATTTTGGTGGAATTAACATACAATAATAATAACAGCAAAAAAAATGGTTATTTAGGATGATCAATTTCACCTGTTTGCTGGGAATTAGTTGGGGAATTTTGTGCTTCAATTTTTTCCTTGTGTTCTCCATTCATCTCTGTCCTATGAGCGGGGTGCGAGGCTGCGGGCTCCGTCATCGGCCGCCGATTCGGTTCTCTTAGAAGTTGAAACAGTTGGGGTGCGATTTTTCTTCGAAATTTGACTTTTTTGGGAAATTTTTTTATTATAAATAGAATGAAAATAAATTATAAAAAAAAAAAAAAATAGAAATCGCTATTGCAATTCACAATCTAAATTGGATATATTCCGATTGATCACAATAACTCATTCATTGGTAGTTAATATTTTTTTATGTAAGCTTTCAAGTTGTAAAATAAAGCAGTTGTTAGTCTATAAAAGGAAACTTTGATATAGGATATTAAATAAAAATAAATAACCAATCATAAAAATAAAAATAAAAAAGAAAAGAAAAGAAAAAAAATTAACTTCAAATAGAAATGTATAGATAGTCAAACCACATAAAATGATGTAATAAACCCAATCGAACCAATCAAATCGAAAAAGAAAACTAGTATTAAAAGATACAAAATGGTGAATTACAAAACAACAAGAGTCACATTCTACCTCCTCCAACACTTTTATTTTCGAGGTACTTATTGAATGTGTATAGATAGGGAAAGAAACAAGACATTACATTGATTGTTTGATCTAGGTCGATCAATTGTCATGGATAAAATAAGTGAATTTATTTAGTTGAGACATTATTGATTAAGCACCGACAAAAAAGGTCAAGCCGATAGGACCTACTCAAATTTAACAAAAGTTAACCATTTGGAGCAAGATAATAATTGAACACTATTGACAATATTCAAGGCATCTCATTAAACCACATTCAGATTGCTTTCGTGTGAAGAATCAGATTGCTTTCGTGTGAAGAATCAGATTGCTTTCGTGTGAAGAAGCCTTGCTCATAGTTCAAATAATTAAGCATCCTCAGGAGAGAGAGAATCCAGTAGTAGGGAGGTGTATATTGTACAATGTAAATCCCAACAAAACTATTCTATGAACAAATTGTAGCATCAATGTTCATCTTGCAATTATCAATGCCATATGACCACTTTACTGCACTAGCCATGAAAATTAGAAAAATGTTATGTGTACATTCTTGTACACGTTATTGTATACAACCCTCTTGCATGAGAGAGAGTCCATGGTGATTAAAATATTCACGGGCTCGCTCTTCTGTGAGGAGGATGTGTACAAGATTGTGTACAAAGACTGTACACCAAGCCCCTCTCTGAAAATTATGACAAGGTTCTAAGATAGATAAATCCTAATTTGAACCACATCGATTGTTCCCTACCTCATTTATCATTGTGCAGTCATTTTGGAATCATAACTAGTGATGAAAATTTTTTCTGTCAGACAATAAAGTTTTATCTCCTATCATGTCACTGACCTACATTGACCTATGAAATCAAGGTTCTCAAGACTGGCATGGGCACACCAGCAAAGGCCAATTTTGGCATCATGGGAATGCTTATTCTTTCTTCTTCAAGTTTTCGAAAATTTTGAAATATATGTTATCATGTTCAATATGATTACTAACATAGTGTTTCAAGTTTTCGTGGATCAAGTTGACAGTCGATAATAGACCTTTAATCATCAAATCCCTCGAGTGCAAGTGAGCATTTTTATGTTTCATTGGCTACAATTCGAACAAAAATAGACTAATAAATTGGAAAGCGCAATTGAGCGAAAAAGCACAACTAAAAAAGCTAAGGTGAGGAGGCTTGTGACAACAGATAAATTCTTCCAGAATGACTCGCATCATCCTTTACCATTCTATAGATTAAGATATCCACAAGATCCGTAAACAGCGTAATGCTGCAAAAGAGAACGGAATAACCAGCTGTATAGATATAGCTCCAAGATAAACTGAGTGAAACTGAAAAAGGAACACCCTGTGGCGACCATCAAAAGTAAAACTGAACTTCGATTTCATGCAATTTGCTATAAGCAAGTAAAACTGAACTTACAGAGAAAAACACTGTGACTAGTGCAATTTGCTATAAGCAAGTTGACTTGCCATATTGGCAAAGTTCGTACTGATCTGTAAGCAAATAAGCAACAACTACATGTTCAAGCCAAAACTTTGAACTCATCAGATGGTAACTGCCTCGACCAAAACCTTAAATTTACTGTAAAGATCTTCACTGTTTGAGGGCACTTCTACACTCTGCACAGACAAGCTGCAAAATAAATATTCAGGTTAATACATCATGCCTGCAAAGCACAACAGAAATGAACTTGCCCACACCTAATTTTTCAAAATAGTAGGGCATGGACGGTTAAAGTATAATACTTTAATTTATACAGATACATTATATCCTTATTTTATACCTTTTACTTTGCTTTGATTTTGAATTTTCAAAAATACTACAGATTAAAGGAATGTCTACTTGTTGTATAAGATAACTTGGGGTTGTACAGAGCATTACTAATTTATTAAGAAGGAACATGCCACATGGTGCGTCATCACATGCTCCAGGGTGTCAAAGGAACACCAGTCTGATATGTATTGACATGGAAACTCCCGCATAGCAGGAGCTACATGCTTCACAGATAATTCAAATGTAGTCCCGTAACAGGCACTATAATACGATCAATGACAACCAAAAGATATCCTTTCACGCGATGCATATAAGGACAAAAGTCCAAAATAATATTCACGGCAATGATTTTCAAGTATGATAAATACGTATTTGGTTGTGATGAAAAAGTGCTGTTTCAAAGAGATGCAACCATCAAGAACAGTCGTGGTTGTGCTTTCAATGTGCATATGTGGATGCAGACGGTATGTCGCTATCTGTCATAACTAAAACTTACATCTCTTAAGCTCAATCTCATTTTCTTCTGTGTGCACTAAAACCTGCCTCCTCAAATAAAGAAACAAAAGTAAAGTAAAGACTCCTGTGAAATATGGCATCACCACTAACCATCCCATTTTAAATCAAATGAGCACCTTTTAATAAACAAGTTGAAGACGAAATAAAAATATCACAATTAAATATGACAAGATTTTAATAATTTCATTAAAGTCATAGTTTGTTATTTTTTGCTTTTACACATTAAATATGACATGGTTTTATTAATTTCATTAAAGTCATCGTTTGTTATTTTTTATTTTTTGCTTTTACATTATATCCAAGAATAACAAATTGCTATTACCTAACAGTTATATGTTACTATTTTTACACACACTATGCTACAAATCATGGAGTATTACTAACAGCGTGGGCATTTCATTGCTTCGGCACATTCTCAAATCATATATTCTGACACTTGAGTCAGAACCCACCCTAGAATTGACACCCATATCCTAACTACACCTTCTTTATTAAAAAACTCCTACCACGTATAGATGCAAAACTTGAAGATACCTTTTGGAATTTACCAATAGTTACTTATTCTTGTAAATACATGAATTGACACCCATACCTGAGTTCATGTTAACTGATTAACCACCCACTGACATGTTTCTACTTGAGCATTAGTTGTCGCACAAATAACTCTGCGTTACTTAAAAGTTCGTTGCACCACCGTTTCAAACCCTGAATGTTAGAAAAAGAAGAATTCTTCATGGAAATTTTTGTGGCATCTACATATTCTCAAATTAAATATTCTGACACTTGAAAGAGTACAAACACTATCTGACAACCACGGATTTGTTCATGTAAACTCGCTATCCATCACCTCACGAGTTCCTTTACTACACTTTCCAACAACCACCTCCTAAACTGCGTACATGAAAGACTGGATACCTTATGCAATTTGCCTTACTCATCCTTGTATACTGGTATGTATTAAGACTTGAGTTTACATCTTAAAATGTCAACCTTGTTAAGAGGAGTAGTCCAATTCTTTATAAGTAAGTCTATATTTCGGAATTTTATTGATGTTGGATTTATCCCTTACATGCCCCAGCAAGATAGCAACTCGTTTGAGCAGACCAATTTTGAAATCCGTGTGCTCATTTTTTTTTTTTTTTAATCTTAATCAAATCGAATTGTTCATTAGAGTTTAATGGATTTTGATACCAGTGGTTTTGGGTCTTCTCAACCCCAAAAGTTAGCTCAAGAAGTGATGTTTTCCCTCACACTTATCAACCGCCCACCAACATCTTCCACAATCGATATGGGATAACTTCAACAATCTCTCCCTCACGCATCGGGGACTGGGTGGGAGCAATCTCGTATGTCCCATGGATTGTTGGGTGAGACTTGTTGATAACCTAGGCTTCAATACCATGTTAAGACTTGAGATTTCATCTTAAAAGGTCAAACATGTTAAGAAAAGTAGCTCAATTTTTTATAAGCAAGTCTATATTTTGGTATTTAACCAATGTGGGATTTATCCCTTAAGAGTACGCTAAGCCATGTTCATTTAATTGGGCATCCGGTAGTCAACTTGTTACGTCACTACATCCTCCCAATTCAAATGGTATTTCCTCTAATATGGTCTTCCTCGTCATTTTTCTCCTAAATATGCCACTGAATCCATCTTTGCATTGAATAATGTTGAGAATCAAGCTTTTGTGGGTCACTAGCAGCAAGGTTCTCAACTATCTACAATAGCTGTTGAGTACAATTTTATTAAGCAAAGTCTATATGCTTTCTTAAGGTAAATTGTTAAAATGAACACGACCTCATCATTCTAATAGCATTTACTTGTCAAAATGAAAAAAATACAATTAAAAATTAATATTTAAGACTTTCAACAAACAAAATCACAATAGCGCAAACAACTGTGCAACATGTTTTCATGCTTTTTCATTTTCACTTCGGCCGAAAGGATAAGTTTTTGTCCAAGCATATAAAAATAAACCACTGAAACCCAGTAACAATTAGACAGTTCCAACAGGTTTGATACGAATCTATACCATTTGAGACAGCTTCAATAACCAAACTTGATAGGCATAGGATCATGCTTTAGATAAGATTCAAACACAAAAGCATAACATTGCATATAGATTGATAACGTGTAATCTCTCTCTCTCTCTCCCCCTCATATGCAGATACACACTATAAATTACTGAATCCAACAGTCGATGAAAGTAGATATGCAAAATAGATGTTAACCTGCGTTCCAACATGGAAGCGGATACTCATGCGTATGAAAATATATTCTTCTAAAAGTAAAACAGGCAAAAAGTAGAAAAAATCTCCCAATTTCATTCCTGTAAATCCTCATGCCATTCAGGAAGTTGCAATAGTAACATACGTCCAACATTTTCGCTATTATCAATGAAGTGAATAGAATATATTTTCTAAATATAGATAGAGTCATTATCATGGAAATGGAATAGTATCCCAGGCCTCTGCTGCTATCTAAATTCGCCCACTCTACTTTCTTTCATTCTCTTCTTTTTTGTCCTTCTCATTTTGTTTGCTCTTTTGTATATCTACAATTTGAATGCTAACCCTTTCCCTACCCAATCTCTAAAAAATTCGTTTAATTGGTCCAAAGATATCAAATGGAAAAAGAATGTATTTTCTTTCTGTCCAAAAAAAGCGAGGAATGCGCATTTGCTTGAAAGAAAAAATAAAAAAATAAAAATAAAATCCATCCTAGGATCTAATACATCAGTTTAAATTCTGCCTCAAACCCAGTTACCCATATACACACATCACAGCCCTGGTAACCCTAAAAAATGCATCAATCAATAAGATATACCAGAAAATGGAACACTTAAATTTCAAACAAAAATCAAGCAGGATAATTGAAAACAAAAATCAAGCAGTGCATTAATTATGTTACAATGCTTGATGAAACTGTATACCTTAACTGCATTTAATTAGGTTCTCAGTTTTGCTGCTCTGAACCTCCACCGCTCGACCCTGATCCTGATCCCGATCCGAACCCTCCCAATGGCCATGGCAATGTTATGGTAAACCTCCTCTCGCCTATCCTTCGTCCCTGAGAATCCACGGCTGAATTATCATTACTGTTATTAGAATCATTTCCCTGAGATGCTCCACTTCCACTGGAATTACCGGAAGTACCCCGGGCTGTGGCCCTGCTCTCATAATCCGGATCATCTGTTGGAAGCTCATAGCGACACACAGGGCAAGAGTTATGCAACTCCAGCCATGGCATAATGCAGTCATTGTGGTAGACATGCTTGCAGGGCATCTGCTTCACCTCTGTTCCCAACTTAAAGTCATCCTTACATACCGCGCATTGTGCCAGCTCCGATTTCAGTAAATTCTCTTCCACTTTAAGGCTAGGCAGGCCCTCAATGGCCGACTTGGAGGCTGGAGGGTTCCCATGTCTGTTTGGATCATTTTCCGCTAACTGCTGGATCAACTGCTCGAATCCAGGCCCCATAAAATAATCCCCCATGTCAGCCGACAGCGATAACCCTGATGGTTGGTTCCCGACCACGAACTGGTAGTTGACGCCACTAGCCCGTTGAGAGGCAAGAAGGCTCGTCAGATACGTAAACGGGTCAAAAGCGTCCGATCCGATGGTTGACTGACGGTCATCAGGAGCAAACCCGAAGATAGATTCTCGGGCTGTGTCACCTCTCGGGTTTTGCAGCACAACACGGGTGGAAGCAGAAGGTAACAGAAAGTGGCTGATGAAGGTGGAGAGTGGGTCCGATGAAAACGGGTCGGGTATGCTTGGGTTAGGGTTTTGGTATTCTTCGACGAAGCCGGAGAGGCATGAGGGGCAAAGAAGATCGCCGGTGGGGGAGGGGGTGATGCTGACCGTGCGCTCGCATTGGTGGCAGAAGTATATCTGTGGACCGCCGTCCGCGACGGTGACTCCGGCGGAGGACATTTTCTTTCACGCAGAGATAGGAAAAAGAGAAGTGAACTGTACTAACGAAAGAAGTCGAATCTTTTTCAAAGAAAATGTTCGCGTGTCAAATTCACCCGCCTACAAAAATACGTATAGGAGAATTTATGTTGGATGCAGCCATTTGGACGAAAATGTGGATTTTTTTCTCATTAATCATTCATAAAATTAAAAAATATAATCGTTATCAATTACATTTCATCATCATTTTTTATTTTTCATTTCTTATATGAAATTCATAACGACTACATTTTTCATTTTCATTCTACAAATAATAAGAATCAAACTTAAATAGATTCACTTTACCTACCAAAATATATAATTGAAAAAAGAAATTTCAGATTAATTTATTTTTATAATATGTGAACCTATATGGTGTCATATTTTTATTGCTGGCGTTGATCTTTTACACTACCAAAGATGATTAAGCACTATTATTAAATCAATATTTACTCGTTGAAGTGTCATTAAATAATCGAGGACATATTAAGATATTATACATTATTACATAAGGATTGAAAATTTATCGATTATCACGTTATTTATTTACACTTCTCCTTGATGAAACTAACAAATCTTGATGTAAGGCGTTGAAAATGAAATTTAAATAAATAAATGTTGCCACGGAATATAACGACAATGAGTTGGACAAATTCCTAATACTGAGTAATGTGGTGGTCTAGTGTGTGGTCCAAAGTAATGTGGTGGTTTAATCTCACATGGCTCATGTAATCTTCACTTAAATTTCAAAATAATGTCGCATGGTTCCCAGAAAATGACACGATTTCCAGTAAAATACAAGTGCCAGAGCGACATACAGCATAGATAGATTAACATTACGATTTGGTACAGATAGGCTATGTCCTCAAATACTATAAAGTATAAAACTTAACATTCAAACAAAAGATGCTGTAATAACTAGAATGTGAAACTTATCAAGACCTATAACTTATATTCACTTTTTAGAAAATATATTATATTTTTTATCTTATAACTTAAATAGATATATATAATTTTAAGTAATGTCGTGTTTGATTGTAAGTATGAAATTTATATAAAAATAAAATAAATTTCGAGCAATTGAATTACCTAAAAATTATAAGCATGAAAATTATTAATTAAATGTATTTGATTAATTTTATTTTTAACTTATAAAATGTTACACTTGTCCATTTTGTATTGATTTGTGGATGGAAATAGATGAGAGAGAAAGAAATAGTGAATTATTTGAAAAATAAAAAGATACTTCCCTAAATAAAATATTTTCTTTGTTTTCAATTTCAATAAAAATATTGTCATGTGACCAACAGTGGTAAAATATTTTCAATAGAAAAAATATCAATCAAATAGCACAAAAATAGGAGTTTTTGTGGAGAACTAATATTTTTCATAAAAAATATTGACAATCAAACGCACTAATATATCACTTGAAAAAATTGATTTATCTAATAAAGCTACCGTCTACCAGAGAAGATTGAAGGTGGTAAACCGGAATGGTGGTCCAAGGAGCCGATATCTTCATTGACATCTCCTTCGGATTCTTGCCTCTCTGGGAAAACTACCATCATGATCAAAAACATTCCAGATCAAATGAGGTGCACTTATTCTTTATCATCTGAAATGCATTTTGAACATTAAAGAATCAAATCAAGAATTAATCACACGATCTTGATATTCTGATTTAGCCTTGGGAAGAAAATGCATTTTTAAATAGTGGATTGATGGAGAATGTGTGGTTAAAAATTAAGAAAAAGTTTTAAGTTTGCGAGTAATATTATTTTATTGAATAATGTGTAATTGAAAAAAAAAAATGGCTATCAAACCGGGTGTAAATTAGAATAACAAACTCAATCGTGCTACAGTGACAGGGTGCCAGGGTCAGTGACCGTCCCCTTACATAGGAGGGAGGGCTCACATTTTTTGGAAATATTTTATTCACGCGAGTCCCACTGCACTGTGAAAGGTCGGTCACCGACCTTGACACCGAGCCCTTGCCGTCCGGCTTTTTCCTAACTTTATCTTGCATATTAAACATTTTAGTCGAAACAATTTCATATAAAATAGATACAACCGTTAACTTTCTTTAATTTAATCAGGATTTTTGTTTTTAATCTTTCTTTCTTCGGGAGATGGTAGCTTTTTCCAATAAACAGTCTTGTGGGCAAAACATTTTTGTCCTCCATTTTTCTCCATTAACACAATTTGCGTTTGAACTTCTCACAACCTTTGGATTTTTCACATTCTTGAATACATTTTCCTCTTTTTTTCATTTTAGTTCCAATTTTCAGCTCCTTCGTCTCAACAAAGTACTGCCGGAGTGGGGAACTTTTCAATAACCGAAGAGTCGAGGCCTATAGGGCGACCACCACAACAACATTTTCGAGAGGGCTAGGCGAATGTTGTCGGAGCAGTGACAGATATAGATTGACAAGAATCCAATGAAAAAAATTTGCCAATGGTGGATGTAGACAGAGAATAAATCAATAAATATAATAAGGATAATATTGAAATGGGATGTGAATGAGAATAGTATTTTTAGATTTTTTTAAATAATTTTAATAGGTACGGATATATAAGTTATATGGATAAAAATAGTGACTCCCTATATTTTTTGGAAAAAATGAATTGATGGTGGTCGACCTATTGTTCAATTAGCAAATTAGTCCCCAACTTTTCAAATATAGTAAGTTAATTTTGTCATTCGCAACAATTGCACGGTTGGACTTGGGGTAGCTGTTGCATTAGTTTATTTGTTAGAACTTAGAAGTTTTGAATGGCCACAAGGAAAGATGTGCCATAGAATCGAATGTAGTTTTGCTCTTGTTTGGTGGTCATTATTTACATTTTAAAGAGTTTTAAATAATATTTTTTTTTAAGAATATTTGGTTAGAAATAAGGAAAAATATTAGATTTATGTGTAAAATATTTTATTGTGTAAATGTGTCGTGAAAAATGATTCCGTAGAAAGGCTATTTACTGTACGCGTGTTGAATTTGTTGATCATTCTTTATTGTTGGACACGGTTTAACTCAAAGCATGAGATCCATTTGTCAGCTCGTGGTTCAAGTGAAATGAGATTTATGGATAATGAAATTAATGTCGATCAGTGTAGAATTAAATGTAGGCTCCCGTGAATCTTTAGGAGGTTCATGTTCATCTAAATGAACCCATATTACTATTAATATTTTTCATTCTTTTAATTATCAATAAAAAATATGTTCGTATTAAACAATTTCAGAGCGTGTTTGGGAGCAATTTTTTCCCCTCCATAACTGATTTTTGGGTCACATCATCGGGGCCCACCACTCTACTATATTCTCTGCGTGAGTATATATAAGCCCAAAATTACCTATTTAACCCTCCTCAAACTCTTTTGTCTTTCATACCATTATGACCCCACGGAATAATTAAGCTACACGTCCAGACTTAAAAACAGGGTAAAAAACAGGATTTCAAAAAAACTGAGCTCGCGAGACAAAAACAATTTAAAAAGAGAATACAAACAAAAGGGGACCACGAAAAAAACTCACCCACGACTGAAACGAGAAACCCTCTCTCATTTCCCTCCAAACCCTCCCTCTCCCGCCGCTGCAACTCAGCCTCCAACGACAACTGGAGCAGCCAATGCTCAGAATCAAACCTCGTTCGCAACCAAGACTCAAACGAACTTCCCGTTTCCAACCACGATCGGGCTTGACCTACAATATTGTTTTTTTCGTTGTTCATTGTTGGGTATTCCGACCACCGGCTGCTCCACGATCTCATTCCCGCCGCCGACCAAGTATGATACATTTTTCATACCTGAGATTTCAACATTTTGTTGAAGATGAATGTTGGGTATGTTCTAATGTGAGGTTATTAATTTTCGAAAATCTGCGACGGTCTGGACTTCGAAAATTCATGTTCCAAAATTCTGAGTTTTCCAGATTTTCCTGAAATTCAAATGACAGACACGTGAATTTTGGATTCGGCTTTTGTTGGGTATAATTTTGTTGTGGTTGACTGCGAAAATTCATTTTCCAAAATTCTGAGTTTTCCAGATTTGCTGAATTTCAAATGGCAGGCACGTGAATTTTGCATTCGGCTTTTGTTGGGTATAATTTTGTTGTGGTTGACTTCGAAAATTCATCTTCCAAAATGTACCTGAGTTTTCCAGATTTGCTGAATTTCAAATGACAGACACGTGAATTTTGCATTCGGCTTTTGTTGGGTATAATTGTGTTGTGGTTGACGTTAATTAATTGCAACTTGATGTAAATTGAGGTTGGGTAATTAATTGCAACTTGATGTTGGAGTTTGAAGTTAACTTTGTGATGTTGGGTATAATTTTGTGGTGTTGGGTAATTAGTTCAAGCTTATGAGAAAGTGTATGATCTTCCCTACATCAAATTTGATGTTACAGTGAACAAACAATGTCGACCTTCCAGATTTTATTTTCGAAAAAACTAAAATTTTCAGAATTCTTGGGATTTCCTAATTTTCACTCATCCCCAATGACCCCCAAATAACTGAAAATAGCTATATCTTTAGGTCCTGTTTTTACATATTGCTAGTCCTCAATTTCACGTAGTCGTCTCTTCTCCAACATTTAAATGGGATTTCAAGTTATACATGCATTTTCAAGATTTGAAGTTGGCCCCTGTTTTTATATTTTCAGCGAAAATAAAGTATGGACAATGTGCACGATGAACACGATGATGTTTTGGTGGAATCTGATACTGAGAATATTACGAATTCTGTGAACTTTGTTGAAGATGAAACAGCGGGGGGAGATGGGGTAAATGTGCTTGAGGTGGGTATGCAATTTGCACATGAAAAAGATATGTATGACTTTTACAAAAAATATGCCTATGCCATTGGTTTTCCAGTGAAGAAAAGGAATTCGAAAAAGGAAGATGGAGTATTGAGATATGTGACGTTAACATGTAGTCGTGAAGGACGGCTAAGCAGTAATGCTAGCGTTTCCTTGAAGCCGCAACCAACAGTGAAGATGGGTTGTAAAGCAAGGATATCTGCATCTTCCGATATTCTGGGAAATTGGAGAATTAACGCTGTCCACCTCGACCACAACCATGCAACAAGTCCATTGAAGTCTAGGTTATATAGATGCAACCGAACTTTGAGTGAACATGTGAAACGGAACCTGGAAATGAATGATTTAGCAGGGATTCCGTTGCATAAGAGTTATAACTCTGCAGTTATGGAAGCCGGTGGATATGAGCACATGACTTGTATTCAAAAAGATAGTCAAAATTATATCGAACAAGTTAGGCGACTACGACTTGGAGAAGGAGATGCTGCAGCAATACAAGAATACTTTGCAAAAATGCAAGCACAATACTCAGGATTTTATTTCGTCATGGATTTGGATGACGAATCGAGACTGAGAAATGTTTTTTGGGCAGATAATCGGTTTAGGCAGGCCTACAAGGAGTTTGGCGATGTAGTTACTTTTGATACCACGTATCTCACTAATAAGTATGACATGCCTTTCGCCCCCTTTATTGGCGTCAATCATCACGGACAATCAACGTTGCTTGGCTGTGGTTTGGTTTCGAATGAAGACACTGGTACCTTCGTATGGTTGTTTAGGACATGGCTTCAGTGTATGTATGGTGAAGCTCCATAGGGGATAATTATCGATCAGGATAGAGCCATGAAAAATACAATTGAGATTGTCTTTCCAAATACGAAGCACAGATGGTGTTTATGGCATATTTTAAAGAAGCTTCCGAAAAGTTCGGATACCACGTGGATAAGACTTCGATATTTGGGACTATACATAGAGTAGTGTATAAGTCACAGTCCGAAGAAGAATTTAACGAGGGTTGGATGACGATGATTGATACCTATAGCTTGCATGACAATGTTTGGTTGTCGGGATTATATGAGAATAGAAGGCGTTGGGTCCCTTGCTTTTTCAAAACAACTTTTTAGGCAGGAATGTCAACAACCCAAAGAAGCGAGAGTATGAATGCGTTTTTCGATGGGTATGTGCATTCGAAGACATTGTTGAAACAGTTTGTAGAGCAGTATGAACGTGCCCTGAGGAATAAAGTCGAGAAGGAATTCCAAGCTGATTTCAAATCATACTCCCAAATGGTACCGGTGTAACGCAGTTTGAAATGGAAGAACAATTCCGGTCAGTATACACCATATCTAAATTCAGGGAAGTTCAAGAAGAGTTCATGGGGAAGGTCTATTGCGATATCATATCTACATCAGAGAGATCATCGGATATGGCATACACTGTACGAGAGAGAATTATTTGCGAGGGCCATCGAAAGAGAAAAAATTTCGCGGTCTCATTTGTGAGAGATTCATGTGAAGTTGTGTGCAGTTTCCACCTCTTTGAGTTTAGGGGAATCATTTGTAGGCATGCAATCGCAGTTCTTGACTGGAACGATGTCACATTTATTCCGGATAGGTACATTCTGCGACGATGGAGGAGGGATGTTCATAGAGCACACACGAGGATTTCAGTAAACTACGCTGGGTTAGCTAGCACTCCTGCACAATTGAGATACGAAGAGATGTCTAAGGGTTTTGAGCAGGTGGCGGACCTTGCTGCAGACGATGAAATACGGACCCATCATATAATGGAGTGGATAACATGCCAATATAAAGATCTTATGACTACAAAATCTGGTGGTGGGAGTAATTCAATTTCGCAACGTAATACACATACATCCAATGACTGTGTGGACTTAACAAAATCAGCGAGCGGAAGTGTACTCGATCCGAATTTGACGCGACGGAAGGGGGCACCTAAAAAACTTAGGAGAAAAAGTCCATTGGAGAGGGCTTCGTCGAAATCAAAGGCAAAGGTATAAGTAAACTTTACAATTACTTTGCACTTTTTCTATTTATAACTCGGCGATTAATTGTGAATGCAGGATAGTGGGACCTCAACCACAAACATGAGAGACATAAATATCAATGCAAATTTCGTTGATGACGGAATGAATTTCCATTCAACTCAGCAGTATTCCATGTCAACCCCAATGATGAATTTGCCCAATGGCATGGTAACACCTTAAAATTCATGTGTATGTCATTTGAAATTCAGGAAATCTGGAAAACTCAGGTATATTTTGGAAGATGAATTTTCGAAGTCAACCACAACAAAATTATACCCAACAAAAGCCACATACAAAATTTTCCAATAACAAGGTAAGATACTTATGTGCAAAGTGATATGTTTCTTTACGCTTTTATGTTCAATTAAATATGCATGATTTGCCGATGGACGTTCAAGTTTTTTTTAAATAGAAATGAAATCCTACAGGATTATAAGAGGACCTAAGATGGGTGTGTCGCTTGGTCACTGATATACTCCATAAAGAGAAAAGTGGTGTGAAATGTTATTTTATTGCATATAATTGTGTGTAGAAAATACACGTATCTTACTGGGTGTTTTTAAAATACTCACTCTTACAAAATTTACAGGCTAGTTCGAGTCGATTGGAACAATGGAAGGACGGTGCAACGGACTGCCAAAGGATTCGAAGAAAAGGGATTTTCGACAAATAAATTTCTAAGTTTTATTTTATTTTGAATTTATTGTCTTATTGAGAATGTTTAAGTTGTTTTTATTTAAAGACATGATTTTATGAATGTTCTGTTTATTTGGAGATTAAAATGTTATCATTCCGCATTTAAGTAAGTGAAATTATTCCTGGTAACACCTCAAAAGATGTATTAAAAATTGGGGCGTTACAGTTTGGTATCAGAGTCCAGAGTTATAAAATCGATTCTGTAGACATTTTGAAAGTATTTCTAACACATATATATATATATATATATTATTTTATATATATATATATATATATATATATATATATATATATATATATATATTATATTATTATTTATAAAAAGAGTGAAAGTTTTATCACTGTAGAAACTATCGTTCTTCTCACGTGGGCCCGATTACTATCAATTTTTTTCCACACGCAACATCAACTATTCAACGTACTTTCCTCTCCATTTTTCCCAGGAAGTTCACTCTCCATTATTGAGAGCTTTGGGCGGGATTTTTCTGCAAGTTTTTGAGAATTGGATAGTAAAATAATGGGAGCCCTGATGTGAGCTGGAAAATATATGGCATTTTTTATTGATCTGAACGAGACGCCGATTACCTCGCCCCGCGAAGCTGAGGTGGGTCCGTCAGGTGGAATTTTGGTCTGCGCAGTTTGTAAGAAGGGGGTTCCGGGCGGGAGACGTAATGGGCCTGCGTCAGAGGAGTGGAAGTGCTTTAGGTGTTTGCTGAAGAGTGGTGGAAGTGGCGGCGGCGGCAGTGGTAGTAGTGTGGAGCTTTTGGATATCAATGCTTCGCCACCACGGGAGGTGGAGGCCGAAGTAGAGCGGAATTTTGTGCACCTGACTGATCGCGTGGCTGCGACTGCTAGGCAGAACAGGGAGCGGAATCACGGTGGCACTAGCAAGTACGGATTTTATTTCTTTGTATATACCATTTGTTCTATTTGAAAGTATATGATTCTTGTTTATTTCCACATTGCACATTTAAGCAAGTTAACAATTACTGTACTTCCTTCCACTTTTAAATTAAGATGGAAATGACCGCGATTACAACAGACCAAGAGGAAATGGTTTCTATAGGCAAGCTCCTCGACAAGAAAGATCTTTCTCTGGCTACCAAGAAGAATCAAAGAATGGGAAAAAGTCATCAGAATGAACAAACTTATCGTTTTGATGCTTAGAGACAGTTTTCCAACAAGTAATTTTCAAAGATCACGTTCATATTCATAATTTTTCTGTTTCCAATATTATGGAAGTAAATTAATCATATATGCTGGGAAGAGTAATTGTAATAGTTGTGTTTGGGTTACTATCTGTAATTTTTGTTACATTTATATACTAATTTATGCAAATTTGTGCCCGAGGCATCTGGACCTATTTAGCTTGCTGTTGGGAAAATATCATGGTGGACACCAATTTCTTGAAGTATATTGAAACAATGTTTGGTGTGAAGCGTAATTGACTAAAATCTGGTTGCTTTTACGTTGATTAAGATGTGATTATTGATTTTAATAACAATTGATTCTCTTATCTTTCCTCTCATTCCTTTTAACTCACATTTTAGTAGCAATTCTCTGTCATCTATGCTTATCTTATCTCAATCATTTCGTTAAGAGCTTTGTAGACTGCCTGCAATGATTATTGATGTTGATAATTTGTCTGATGATGAAGATTGGTGTAAATAACAGGAGTTTTGATGATGGGTTTCCGAATCTTTTCATTAACAATGCACAAGATATCCGAGGACACCATGTTGCCTTTTTAGCATCTTTCAGCTCACCTGCAGTCATCTTTGAACAGCTTTCAGTAATTTATGCACTTCCAAGGCTGTTCACTGCCTCGTTTACATTGGTGTTACCTTTCTTTCCAACTGGCTCATTTGAAAGAATGGAAGAGGAAGGGGATGTTGCAACCGCATTTACCTTGGCTAGGATGCTATCAAGTGTTCCTATATCAAGGGGTGGTCCAACCAATTTAGTTGTCTATGATATACATGCTTTGCAGGTTAGTTTCTCTTACATTCTTTGTATTTCTTCATTTATGTTGCTCGGTTGAGAAGTTACTTGTTGGATCTATACATTTTATTTACAATTTTTTATTGAATTTCAGTTCTCTTTTCTTTTCTGGTGTTGTGATGTTGTGAAAAATACGTATGGCTGTATTAGGTTCACAAGTTTTTATGTTTTAATTGTTTGATTAACACTAATGCTAAGAGAAAGGACTAAAGAAAGTGTGAGGTCATGGAATTATGGTTACTGATTTAGTCCCAAATTGTTAGTTAAATAATGTGAAAATTAGTTTGTTAACATACAGATATATGGCCTACAACACCTTAAAAAATAACGAAGGACAATGTTAACCTTGGACTTTGGCAAGGTGCACTTTCTTATTCCCCAATGAACACTTTCAATTTAATTGTGTTATTGTTCTAATGGAACACTCTGAATACTCCTTCAGATTAACACGCTGATTACTGTTAAGCGTCCAGCTAATTAAAAGCTCATTGGTTCTTCTGTTTTCTAATTCATATCAAAATCAAACTCCAATTCTATCATTTGATATCAGCACAATGATTGCATTTTGTAATAGCCCATGTTATTTGTTGAAATTTGTTAAATGATTCAATTTTGAAGAACTTGTAGTGTATTTATTCTCATGTAGAGGAGAGATGTTTATGGTGCTTGGGAATAGTACCTTGGGTTAGAGCATTCTGACACGATACCTAAAAGGACTTATATCGCAAACCAGGTGAATTCTTTGAATCTTTTCTGTTTAAGTTTGATTTTAGAGTATTGCTGCCAATGAAATGGAAAATTTGTACAGGAAAAGCATGTCATTTTAAAACTATTTTTGAAATTTGACGTGAACTCCAATTGTTAGTAATACTTGTGTGGGGCTTTTTCACGATGAATGCTCTCTTCACTAAAGGAAATAAATATTTGCTAGGCGTAATTTCCTATCCTAATAACTTTTGAGCTTTCTACTAATTGCAGAATCTCCACATTTGAGAAAGCTGTGAAAATATATAACTAAACGGAAATTGTTTCTTAATATTCTTACTCCGAGGCAACACTGAAAATGTGAAGAACTTGAAATCTGATATTAGTAAAGGAGAGTATAAGGTGGAAAAGAGGATAGCTGATCATTTTATTCGTCCTCCGTGTTTCTGTGCATTTGGTGCTTTGTTAGACTACACTTGATTTTTGACTTGGAATGGGAAAGAGGAGCTTTCACTACCTAATGCAATTTGCTTTTAGTGCTTGGTATAATATACTTGCTTTCTCCAAGAATTTTTATGGTTCCTTCGTAATTTTATCCTACATATCAAGATTTTGGTTAACGGTGTTGTAAAGTAGGTATAGTAGCCGACTTATTTTTCATTTCCATTTATTTTCTTACGCCCTTTTCTTTGTTGTATTTCAAATTATATGATAGGGTTGTTAAAGAAACAATTATGCTTCTTTTTAGTGGAGATCCATATTAATACTCTCTCTCTCTCTCTCTCTCTCTCTCTCTCTCTCTCTCTCTCGCACACAGTGTAACATCGCGTTTTTTATGGGTGTTCAAATTGATGTTTGAGAGATGATTTCTACAGTCGAAAAAAAAAATGATAGAGCTGAGAGAATTAAAACCATTAAATATTGATAGCCGACACAAATTGGAGAAACTATGTGAGTCAATTTTTACCACTCTATTTGAGTTCAGCAACATGGAGCGGCAAAAAAAGGGATGTGTGCTTTATAATGTTGCACGTGTGAATCATATAGGATTGCTTAACTGATTGTTAATGGTTTTGTTAACTTTTCCATTTGAGTTCTGCAACCTCATCTTGTGCAAGTACGTAGCTGTATATAAATGGTTGTGTCATAACGAGATTTGTTGTTTGATTTTCTTATCAAGCGTATTTCAATTTGCTTTGGGTTAATGCTTCTTCAAATAAATGTGCTGGTGTAATATTGATTCCATCTACACTTTAGCTGCATGCAAGCTGCATATTCTTTTTGTTGTTTGATTTTCTTTTCAAGCGTATTTCAATTTGCTTTGGGTTAATGCTTCTTCAAATAAATGTGCTGGTGTAATATTGATTCCATCTACACTTTAGCTGCATGCAAGCTGCATATTCTTGTGGTGCGATATTTCAAGAATCCCTAGCTGATCATCACTTGAAGATGTAGGATTGTTACATTTAAGTAATTGAGAGAGAAAAAAAAGTGCAATGAACTGAAAGCATCATAAGGAACATGAGAAGCCCACTTCAAGACTAAGTGAGAGCCACAAATGAATTCAGAGTGCTTTTGTTGCTGTTTCTATGTTGGTATCTCAGTTTACTCTTCCTTTATAAAATACTAATCATATGAGCGTAAATATTTCTTTCTGGATTAACTAGATCTTTCTACCATTTTCTTGTTGTAGGTTTGATAAGGAGCTAAACAAGGAAGTTGCCATAAAGGTCATTGATTTAGAAAAGTTGTGAGTAAACAAACTTTGATCATTTTTGTTAAAAAATATGAGATCCTTGTTTTTTTTAATCGATTATGGTGACTTTATTTATCTGAGAATCGTTCTTTTATGCATATGCTTGGTAAGAAAGGAGTTATTTGTCATTTTTTACTACCACTGCTTCTTATCTTAAGTTCTATAAATTTTTATTTAGTACAGTATTATTGATTGCTGTTTATGTTTCATCTTGATTTTGTTGACGTTTTGATTGTTTTGTTTGCGTATAAGTATTAATTATGATTGTGAAATTTTATGACAATATGATGCTTTCGATGGGCAATGCTCTCTATAGGACTAAATAAGCTGCAGTTATATTCGTCTGAATTATTGTACCAGGATATTAGAGGAAGTAGTTTCACAAGCTGAAATGTAAAGCGTCTTAAAGTTCTCTGTTGGGTAAAGTGGTGTTTGGGATTTGTGAAGATGACGGTTTTGGGATTATGGTTATTTTAAAAACATAAATTTTCATTTGCGGATTATAAAGTTCTGATTTGATCATATTTTTCTGAGTTGCAAATTTTCCCTTTTCTTTTTATTGAATTGTTCAATTCACTTATCTAATTTTTTATGCAGTCTCTGTTTCCTGGATTGTGGTTGACATCAATAACTCCTGATTCATACAAGGTATCTGAAACATATCTGAAGGTCAGTCTTCAATAATGCAAATCGGGTTTGATTACTTAATTTTTGTTTTAGTTTGATTTGTTTCTTAACGGGGATGATTATTTTTATTCCTTCCAAATTTGACTATTGAGATAAAAATATTTGCAATTGATTTAATTTTTTGCATACGGTCCTCGATACATTGCTAATAATTTTTAATTATTTCCTGTGTTCATAAGCATTCTTAGGATATCATTAATTCTATGTAACTAATTCAGTCAATTTTGAGTCGAGTAACCAATATGAATTTGCCTATGTTCATAAGTAGTCTTAGGATACTATCATTTTGTGCAAATGAATTCAACCAATTCTAAATACTGTTGATAATGTAAAATAATAGATGAAGAGAAAACTACTTTGAATAAGATATTTGTGTATATAATTTGGACCTGCTGCTAAATTTAATTTCATATGCATTTTTGAAATGTTTAATAGTGTCGTTACAAAAGAATTTTCTAAAGGATGTGAGATGAAATTAGGTCTGCAAAATTTTAGTGTATTTTGTGTTTGCTTTCCTTCCCCAAGTTTAGAAGTTTGCTTTGTTCTATAAATAACTTTGTTAAAAACATATGCTTAAACTTTGTGCTTGTTTTTTTCGACTCTAATTTCTTATATTTCCTTTGGGTTTTGGGGATTTGGGGGTGGTGTGAAGATATATTGGGCAAGATGTGATGAAATTTGGCTTGGAATGAGAAGCCTCTGCCATACTCAGCTTACATAGTAGGTAATTGATATAATGGTTAGGTCCTACAGGTTAGTTACTGATGGCTGCTCCTTGATTGTAAATTCAAGTGGATACTGATTATGATATCCATGTATTTCCCTTTTTTTATGCAAACACATAATTTAAATATTCTAACATCTATCTTTGAAGGTATTCTAGGACTAATTGGCTTTAAATCACTATCAATGGTGCTGTTCATTTCATGGCTACAAATAATGATTGTGGAGTACGAGACTTTGATATGGAGAGATTTCAGCTTATCAAGCACTTCTCTTATCCTTGGCCTGTAAATGTAAGTTGAGTTTCTTTTCACTTGTGAATATACGTACCTACATTTGATGTACTAAATAGGTATTAACTAATGTTTTCTTGGAAAGTACAATGTAATAAGATGCCCTTGTTCTTTTACAGTCTAAAGACTTGACTTGCATTTACATTTTTGTCCTGCATTTGTTGAATGATGGTCTTCTTGGGGAAGGAGGATTTGATTATGTTTTCGAAGGATGGATTGATGAGAACTCTTTTACTGTAGTAAAATCGGGATTCTGACTGGTCATTGTCGTGAAGAAGTTGAAGCCTGAGAGTTTCCAAAGCCACAAGGAGTGCTTGGTATGTATTTTTTATGTTGTTGTATGACTTAAATTAATTAATTATAATTTTGTAATGGCCTGTTTTAACAACCAGCTAATGATATGCATGCAGAAGTCAATTATTTGGGGCAACTTCATCATAGGAACCTGGTAAAACTTATATGTTATTGTTCTAAGGATGACAAAGGCGTTGGTGTAAAAATTCTTGTGAAATGAAAGCCTGGAGAATCATCTGTTCAGAAGTATGTATTGCCTTTTCTTTCTATGAATAACCCTTTAATGATTTTCTCAAACAGGCTTTATTACTTATTTCATTTGAACTTCAAATCTTTAGTATGCTTCAACTGACTATTTTTATTTTTCTGTTCCTGTGTATATGGTTTGCATCTATTTTTTAGCTGGTGGAATTCATTACTGTAGCGACGCGGTTTATGTCAGGTAAGATTTTTTAAAATTAATATTTTCTCAGTTGATCTTTTCCTCAATTTTAGTTAGTTTGATGCTTTTTTTCTCGTTGAGTTTTAAGGTTTTCAATTCTCTGAAGCCATAATTTCTTGATTTTCCACACAGCCTATTCAAATTTGATCAAAGTTTATACTTTAGTTCATTGTATTGGAATCAGTTGAACTTAGTTATTTGTTTGGATACTTCTAAAGTGGCAACGAATGGGTGATGGATCCTTACTTGTTTTCTGCAAAAAGCTTCTAGAAATTTTCTTGATCAAGCTTCGTTTTTTGGATTCCTATTGCTGGGAATGTGAATTTCATACAAGAATATCATTTTGTTTCCAGTCATTCAAATATTCACCGTATATAGTTTGTTGTGAGAGTAAACGTAAGAGCCAGGCCAGAGAAAAGAAAATTCCAGCTTTCGTCAATCTTCAATCATCAATCATCCCCCAAGCTGAAGAAAGTAGCAATTCACCTGATTGTATGAGAATTTTTTTTTCTTTTTTTTTTTTTCGAATAACTCTACTAGAAATTCTAATGCTGTTAGAATTATTGGAAGTGTGATGGTCGATTCGACTTTGAATTTTGTTCAGAAGTTGAATTTGCAGGATGAAGAAAATGGTCTTCCTTTGTCCTTTGTTCGGATCGCATCCTAAGTAAGGAGCTTTTAGACCTTAATAGAAGTTTTTTTTTATTTCTACCAATAGTTTCCTATTTCGCTTGTCGTCTATTTACAAAAATTTCAGTTTTAAGTAGCTATAGTAAAATGCTTTCTTTTTCTTTTTCTAACATGGGCCCGATTACTATCAATTTTTTCCACACGCAACATCAACTATTCAACGTACTTTCCTCTCCATTTTTCCCAGGAAGTTCACTCTCCATTATTGAGTTTATTCAGAGTTCTTTCAGATGAATCTCCTTCTTTCTTTCTTTTTCAAGTTCACTTCCCTTTCTTTCTTTTTCAAGTTCATTAGAAACAAATATACCACAGGTTGGGTTACCACAGAACACGGTGCCGCGCAAGGCACCGTGCGTGCGAGACGCTTCTCGCACACGGTGCGAGACGCTTCTCGCACACGGTGCGAGACGCTTCTCGCACGGTGCGGCGAAGCCCCGAAGCGGCGAAGTGGCAAACTATTTTGCCTTAAAATATGATTTTTCTTTGGCAAAATGATTGAAAGATAATTATAAAATCAACATACATAAAAATTTTAGAAAATTTAATAGCATTTTTTTGAAATTAATATTTTTTCAAAACTTGACAAAATAGAAATAATCAAATAATATTTTTCATTCATAGTACAATAGTATAGGGTGGAGAGAAGAAAATGAGAGGTGGTGGTGGGGTGCTGATTCTTAAGGGATAGATAAGACTGGGGAACATTCTGAGCTTGGTCTTTTGCGAATATACATACTGTCTTGTGGTGGCTAGCAAAGATTAGAGACACCTCATTCTTTTCAGGGTTTAATTTTTTGTGTTTTTTTGTGGCAGTTCCTTTCTGATTGTATATTGGTGGTGGTGTTTCCTCATATTTGTGTTTCTCAAAGTTTTTAGTTTAATAGCGCTTTTACTCTGTATTTGCACTGTCTTGGAACCCTTCTAACGAAAGAGAAGCTCAATGCATTCGAGTCTTTGGAATTATCTCGCCTGGTCGTGAACCAAAACAAGAAGAATCTCTTGGAAAACTGGCTAGCCGAGGATAAGCTGGAATGTAGCGAGGAACTTGGAGACCTTGTGAAGGTTAGATTTCCTATTAAATCTGAAATATTGAAGTTGTAGTATACATATGCAGTCCCAACGCTAATATGCACAAGGAACAAAACGCATGCACGTGCATCGCACGTGCCTTCACTAGTATTCTTACTAAAAGTTAAGTTATGCACCTTTAAAAAAAAGAGTTGTGAACATTACAGGTACTATTCACGTGAACAGTACTGTTCACGTGAACAATGAAAAAGGGAAAATAATTTTTTTATTATTATTTAATTGTTTCTCATGGGTTAAATGATAAATTTTTATTAATTGAATAATGATAGTTAAAATTTAAATTGTTATGATTTAATGCTTGTAGTTTAAACTTCACGTGTGATAAATTTTTATGTGTTTAATATTAGCCTTTGATGATGTTTAAAAAAAAAAAATTGTCTGTCAAATTTTACATTTTAAGAGATTTCACTTTTGATTTATTGTTTGAGTTTTGTTTGATTTGCGTAATTGCAAAATTGAAAGGCTATGTCAAAGAGACTTAAACTGTCTAAGAAGAGTTTGGGATTTAAGCGATCCGTTGTGACCCCCTTCCTCATCTGGAAGCCTTTTTGATTGCGCATTGTTCGAATTAACGAGATGAAAACAATACTTCAAATCTTTCAAAAATTTAAGAAAAATCATTTTTCCTATCTTAGAAAGTTAAAAAATAATAATAATAAAATAAAAAAATGCAATGTTTTTCGTAAACATTAGGAATTTATGAACAATCAATTTTTTTTAGTCTTAAAAATGTATGGAGATAATCCTTGGCATGTAGCGCTCACTGCTCGACCAGTCTCCAACTGATCCAGGTATGAAAAAAATGTTATCATTTTAGCTTGTTTATGAGTTATGTACAACCATGTTTACTTTGCATTTTAGTTGTCAAAGCTTTCGTGAATTTATATGAGAATATTAGATGCAAACATAGAATGAAATGACACTGTCACTAAAAAAAATAAAAAAATCAAGCATAATTGAAGTTATATTGATCGCATGATTAGGACTTGAAAAGTAACTAAGATGACTGGACGTAGCCTCACATTCCTAGAACGTGCTGAATTGGCTATCGAGAGATACATGAACTACGAAGTGAGATTGGAGCGAACTTTTGCCGAACATGTTGAAGATTTCCTTCTTAATTAGGAGCAAGCAAGATCGTTCGGATATAATGAGGGGACAATCCTCTCAATATATCACTTGATAACTACTATGCGTCCTCAATGGAGAGATGTGGCCTACTTCGTAAGAGATATGGAGTATGGGCTATGTTTGAAGGAAGATTGTGACAAGATTAATTTTAGGAGGTACTGTGAAGACATTATAATCTTGTGGAACCACAGACAACAACAACTAGTACTAGAGCCCCAGCCCGAACCTGAGCCTGAGCCTGAGCATGAGCCTGAGCCTGAGCTTGAGCCTCACCCTGAGCCCGAACCTGAGCTTGAGCCAGAGGAAGAGCCTGAAGAGGACCCAGAGGAAGACCCGGAGGAGGAAATTGAACCAGAGCTGGAAGACCCCGAGCAGGAACTCGAACCACAAAATTTCATGGAGTTGGATTCTGAGCCCGAGTCATGCCTTATGTCAGATGATGAAGATTTCTAGGACTTATAGATATTAGAGATAGTCTTTATTTTAGCAGAAGTTTATTTGTTTATTCATTGAATTTTTTTTTCTTCTTTCGAAAATCGGATACTATATGTAAGGATTCGAAAATTTTAAAGTTTTTACCATTAATAAATAATTTCTGCGTTATCAAATTTTGCATCTCTAAATTTAAAATTTTACTCGTGTTAAGAAAATGTCGAGACAACAACAAAATCAAGCAATGATTATTAGGGATTTGTTGAGAGCTGTACAAGATTTGGGTAGACAACAAGTACAAGCTGGTCCCCAGAATACAAATGCTAACAACATCAGTTCAATTGTGGAACAATTCCGCTGCTATAAACCCTCAACTTTCAACGACAAGGCAGACCCATTAGCAGCTGAGGAATGGATAAGAGGAATTGAGCGAATCTTCAGACACCTTTCCTGCACTGATTCTCAAAAGGTATTATGCGCAGAGTTTATGTTGGTTGATGCTGCAGGCCACTGGTGGGAGTCAACATCGCGCACTAGAACAGATGCTCAACAACGTGCTCTGACGTGGACACAATTCAAGGACGGTGTGATGGGAAAATACTTCCCACAAGCTCTGAGAGACCGAAAGGAGACATAATTTATTCAACTGAAACAGGGAGGGATGAAGCTTGAGGATTATGAGAGGAAATTCGAACAACTCTCTAGGTACGCACCACACCTAGTGGACACGGAAGCAAAGAAAGCAAGAAGGTTCGAACTGGGATTGCGCCCTGAGATTGGTGGAATAATGGCATCCCATCAATTCACTACCTATAGTCGGGTTTTACAAACCGCTCAAGCAATCTCAAATAGGTTAGAGATTGATCAACTTCTCAACAAGGAGCCGAGCATTCAGGAAAGAGGAAATGGAATGTGGCAAACGAAGAAAATGGAGTAGGACAGAACAAGAAAATCAATTTTGGATCAAGTTTTGGACAAAACGTTCCACCCTGTCCAAAATGCAACCGGGTACATAGGGGTGAATGCTTGTTTGGAAAACATGTGTGCTATCGATGCGGCAAAACATGCCACATTTCCAGAAATTGTAAGGAAGACCCCTCGAAGAAGAATGATGAGCAAGATAAGAAGGGAAATGCCCGAGTATTTACTTTAATTCAAGATGGAGCAACAGAGGACCCAAACGCAGGTAATTTTGAGGACGAAATTTTTCTAAGGAGGAGAGATTGTAATGCCCCGAAATTTTTAGAATAAAAATTTATTTATTCTATATGTTATTTTTATTTTTTTGAAAAGTTTATGGATTAAAGTGAAACATATTTTAAATCTTTAGATTCTGATAGGGCAAATATAAGTATATCAATATTATACTCATTGGATAGCTCGTTTTTAATCATATATTTTAGGCCCAAGAAAAAGTCAATCCGGATATGTTAAACCCAAGTTATTGACATTTTAAGATTTTATCTCAAAAGTAATTTATAAGTTGGTTTTGATTCTTAGTGTAAATTGTGGTTTTCACGTGTAGGGTTGGATGATAAATAAGGTGATTTATTTTATTATTATTATATTCTAGTGTAAATTTTTTCTAGCATGCCAAGTGTCTCATGTGGTGGTTGATAGGGATATATCATGATTTGTTTTACCAAAATATTCACTATCCAATTGATTTTACCACCACACGTAGAGTACTAATTATATTTCATATTTATTTTGATAAAAAGATTATTAGTTAACTGTAATTCTATTTTAAGTAGAATAATTGTTAACTGTTAATTTTGATTGGGTATATATTATTATGTTTATCTTTAAATTAAAAATGAAATTTGAAAGTTACATATATCCATACTAGAATTTTATTCTCATGTAATTAGATATCTTTAAATTCGAATTTCTTGATAAGATGATTTATTTGTTAAGAGTCCAATTTAAATTTAAATTAAGAGTTTTATTTGGAGTCTATTAAGTCATCATTATCTATTAACCACTATAAATACCATGCATGTGTCACATTTTTCTACACACACATATTTTTTTATACTGTAGAAAGAGAGAAAGAGAAAGAGAGAGGGTACTACCTGTAGTGAGAGAAAGAGAAAGGTTGTGAAAAGTCAAGTACACACATCATTGTCAAACAATTCTTCACCCAAAGCAGGAAAATAAATATTTTTAACGTGCCGGTAGATATTTTTAATATTTCAATAACAAGGTAAGATACTTATGTGCAAAGTGATATGTTTCTTTACGCTTTTATGTTCAATTAAATATACATGATTTGCCGATGGACGTTCGAGTTTTTTTTTAAAGAGAAATGAAATCCTACGGGATTATAAGAGGACCTAAGATGAGTATGTCGTTTGATCACCGATGTACTCCATAAAGAGAAGAGCGGTATGAAATGTTATTTTATTGCATATAATTGTGTGTAGAAACTGCACGTATCTTACTGGGTGTTTTTAAATACTCACTCTTACAAATTTTACAGGCTAGTTCGGGTCAATTGGAACAATGGAAGGATGGTGCAGCAGACTGCCAAGGGATTCGAAGAAAAGGGATTTTCGACAAATAAATTTCTAGGTTTTATTACATTTTGAATTTATTGTCTTATGATAATGTTTAAGTTGTTTTTATTTAAAGACATGATTTTATGAATGTTCTGTTTATTTGGAGATTAAAATGTTATCATTCCGCATTTAAGTAAGTGAAATTACTCCTGGTAACACCTTAAAAGATGTATTAAAAATTGGGGCATTACACAAAATATATTAGTCAGAGGAAAGTTCTTCATTTCAAATTGGCTGATCAATGAAATGTGATAAATATAAAAAGTGTTAGACAAACATTTCATTGATTAGCAAATAAAAATTACAGGAACGTGCAAGTTATGCTAGAAATAATAACGTACAAATTATGGTCCAATTAAAGTTATACAGTACGAAAATGCCATGGAAAAAAGCGAAAAGACAACCATGCATGGGTACAACAAATCTTCTCGTGACAATTTTCACATGTCTATTTCGGTTGTGCTTTCCTGTACTCAGTCCATATTCTCATTTGCATTGTCTAGCATTTCGAGTATCTCCTTATTACGCTTGAGTGACAGGAACGTGCATGTCCAGAAGTATAGGTAAATTTTTTCAGCAGTCTACCAGTCGACAATAACTCTTTCATGCATGTCTTTGCATCTGGCACATCAGGACTAACCAAGTCCACAATTTTAGCGGCTACTTTCTCGCTGGTAGAGGTAGCGCGGTCCACGAAGTAGGATAAATTCCTTGTCGAGAGTTTTTTCTTCTTTTTTTTTTATTTCGGCTGTCAGATTTACGTTTGTATCCACTTCGCAGCACAAAAAATCCATGGTAGAAGATGCCTTATCAGTTTTCTCGGCCTCGTCACTTGTGCTACTGCTCTTCTCACCGAGTGGATTAGCGTCACGGTGGTCCTCGAACCCACTATCTTCGAAAATGGCGAATCTGGTTCGACACAACTTTTTCGGTGTCATCGCACACTTTTCGCTATGGAACGCGTCCCTGAAGAAGACCTTGTAATTGTATACCTCACTGCAATCTTTGTCTTTGTATTCTCTATAGTCCTTGTACTTCTGTTATCGAAAACAAGAATTTCTTAACACCGTTTCATGAAACGAGCCAATATCGAAAACAACATACCCATGCAGACTATAATCATCAAATATGGAAATCAATACGTTGGATCATTGCAGCACAACGACACATGAGTACACAGAGCAGTCACCTGGTGAACCAGTTGACAGTTAAATAACACTTCTTGATACTGAAGCATCTAGCCAATTTGCATCTCAGGGATAAAAGTAACTGAAGAAGGAGAGAAAAGACACAATACAAGTATTATCGTTGATACTTTACAACACATGTAACAAGATGATAAAAAAAAATTCCTCTGTCACAATGTATGTCAATAATGTAGTGAATACAGATAATTGAAAAGAAGATATAAGATAAAAAAAATAAGATCACGGTCCAGAACTTCACCACATGATTAAGCTGATTGTTAATATTATTGTGTTCGACATCGCTATGACTTAAATTGATGACACTTTGTGAAAAGGAGATTACATTCATTCTACAGTTTACAACGTAATTAGCTTAATTACCATTACATAAATAATTGACAGGAGCAATTAAGATTTCATTAACAACCACCACAACACATGAGAAATTTATTATCTAATGAAACTTGTACAAAGGAAAATCGGTTGCACTACAGTCACTGGAAAGGCTACTGCTTCGAGCGAAATGCGAGTAAATGAAGATTCAGTTTGCAGGTACTGTACCGTAATCTTTCGAGATCACCACTCCTCTGACGCGACAATTCTTCCCTTCGCAGAGTTATATTCGACACCACTTCGATTGATCAACTCCTAGAATCGCTTGTGTTTTTGTCGCAGAGCATCCCAATGATTCTTCAGCTGCTGCTTGTTCCAATTGTGATCGGAGTTGGAGTTGAACAAGCGGACAAGTGTATCCCGTACATTTTTGGTGAAGCACTTCCCGTTATGGTGGCCATCCGCTATGATGGACTCGCAGGCGAAAATGAATATTATATTCTCATGTAGATTCCATTAGGCGTTCTTCCTGTCCAATGTATGGGTCTTGATGGGAGCATGGTTGGAGGTGGACAGCACCTGATTGTAGTCGGATTGTGATGAGAAACGAAAAATAGAGTTATTTCAAATTGGGGAAAATGACTTGCAAACGGAGTTGTTGTAGTCACACAGAAGCAGGAGGAATTGTCCACACTTACTGTAGGAAAATACGGATCCATGGTGCGTGGCAGTTGCTAGATGGACGGACAAGCCTTTCGGCGCCAGTAAGCTGTTGTGATTTCAATGTTCGAGGTCCTCGTTGAGGGCAAAGAAAACATTGAACCCACAATACGATGGAAGAACTAGTGCGTGGAGGAGGTATCTTACAGTACAGATCGAAAAACGACGTTCTCACGGCGGGATGGGAGCTCTTTGAAGAGGCCTCCGTGCGGACGACAACGATTAATGGTAGAAGTGGGATGATGAGATCCCGGGTAGGAAAATCTCATGGAACTCGCGGAATGATTTTAAAAACGTCGGGAAAGCTCAAATTCAGGTTGTAGACGATAGGATCTCGACCAGAGCCTTACGAACTAAGAACTTAAGGTATATTAAACCTTAAACTTGCTGATGTGCGGAAACACGAACCTCAATTTGTAAACGCCACAAATGGTGCCTTATCCTTTGATAAGTTATAAGGGTTGAATGCCACAAATATAACAATTATATTTGATAAGTTCGAAAGCTGTTCACAAAGAACATTGGAAAGAAAATTCTCAATTTATAATAATCAATAGCTTGTTCATACAATGAGAATAAAATTACTATTTATATTAAACCTAGGAAATATGAAAATAACGAAATTTAAGAGTCCTAAAATATAAAAAGTTTCCAAAAATAAAATACTTTATGACAAATGAAAGTTTCTTCCGATTATGGCCTATGTTAGATCATATCATCCCCTCTCTTTTTGAAATGATTCGACCTCGAATTCATACCTTGAATGCTCAAATTATAGCCATTATTTCCAATCATGTCAAGAACGTGAAATAGTCCATCTTCTCTAGGATGTAGTTTGGACCTCTTTTGAATTCGCATCCATATTTTTTTTGTATAAACAACCAATAACCATCACATAGATCAAAGTGTACTCGTCTCAACGACTTTTTTTGCAAGTTTGAGATGTTCCAAGAACTGAGTAACCGTGCTCCCTCCATGTCTTACCATGCCTAGGTGATTGTAGCAATGACACTGGAAATGGACTCATGTCTCCCATCATTTCACTTTGGTATTTCAATCCACTGCATATGAAGTCCTTCCATGGCAGCTTCTTTACCTCTTCAGGGATCACAAAGTCAACCTCTGGTATTAAAGAATTTTTCAAATTGAGGTAGGGCTGATTAGTTTCATCCGCAAGTTGCTGTTCAATAGGCTTGTTTTCATGGACTAACTTTTCAGAATCCTTCAATACAAAAATAGCCAAACTAGGGAGGGGATTGTTAGTTCTCACTAATGCCCTCTCAACTCCACTTTCATTTTCATGCAAGCTCACTTCTGACTTTTCTTTTCTCTCTGAAGACTCGCTTTATTTTTCCTCTTGTGGTTCCTCATTTCTTTTATTTGCCACATCTTCACTCTCATTTTCTTTTTCACTCTTTTCCGGCTCTACTCTTTTTTATCACACTTGGCTACCTCACTATTGTCTCTCTTTTTCCTCCCTTGTTCATTGATATAATCAACTTGAGAATTAATCATGTTACGAATCTTTGAAAATTCTAGTTTATAATCTGAACCAGTCGGCTTACTACTAAGATGCTTCACAACATGTGTTTTACCCTCCATTGAATTCTCAACTCCACCACACTTATTAGGATTCCTTAGAAACCCCCTTTCACGCATATCTCTCCTATACCTATAATAGTGATTAGGTGCATATCGTTTTCTCATAATAGTCCTCAACTTACCCCAAAATTCAATAGGACTCTCATAATTTCTCCACCTAGATGTTGTCAACTGATCCCACCAAATTATAGCATAATTTACAAATTGAGTTACAGCTAACTTTATATTTCTCACCTCAGAGTAGTTATGACCATCAATTATGAGCTCCAATTTTTCTTCTCACGCCAAGTATGCGT
Source organism: Osmanthus fragrans (assembly GCA_019395295.1). Classification (NCBI taxonomy): domain Eukaryota; kingdom Viridiplantae; phylum Streptophyta; class Magnoliopsida; order Lamiales; family Oleaceae; genus Osmanthus; species Osmanthus fragrans. The sequence continues at coordinate 20,326,520 of CM033361.1, read as the reverse complement.
ACGGATCTTTCTTTCCTTTGAATGAAGGAATTGTTGTCTTGCTATTGTACATACTCTTATTTACATCATCTCCAAAGTTATTTATACCCCTTCGTTCAAACCTACTACCTCTATTCCTCATCCTACCCATTTTACCTACCATTGATGCATTTTCATTCAAATCACTACCATACTCATAATCATCATGCAACTCCCTCCTAGGATATTTCCTACCCGGTCTCCTTGCATTTGAGTGTTTTCTATGACTATTCGACCCTGACGTCTCTAACCTATCAAACCTTTCAATCACATCCCCAAGCACCCTCTCAAACCGCCTTATTACATCTTCTCCCATGTTGATTTGATTCGGCTGCCTGATTGAATTTGAACCTTCTCTATCTGACATCCTAATTCTATAGATTTTTAACCTCACAAATATTCACTCGTGTATCACTCAAATATTGGCTTTTACCCTATAATAATCTCGCCACTCTTGTCTTTTATCACTCAATGCTTTCGCCGAACAGGACCCCTAGCTGCAGAGGAATGGCTAAGAGCATTAGAACGGATCTTTAAACATATAGCCTGCTCGGACGCTCAGAAAGTGTCATGTGCTATGTTCCAGCTTGAAGAGGACACAGAACATTGGTGAAAATCATATCAGCGCACCAGAACTGAGGCACAGCAACTTGAACTGACATGGAACGAGTTTAAGGAATTAATAATACAGAGGTATTTTCCCCAGTCTTTCCAAGATCTGAAAGAAACAAAGTTTCTCTCGCTACCTATGCCAAAGCAATTGAGCGAGCACAAGCTATATCCTCTCGCTTAAACCTGGAAAAGACTACTCAGAAACCCGCAGAGGTACCAGTGAAAAGGAAATGGGACAGTCAGAATATGGGCAAAGGAAGATATCAGAACAAGAAGGGGAAATCATGGGGGAAAATGGAGGAAAAGGCTAGCACTGAGAAACCTGTATGCCCGAAGTGTGATAAGCTTCACCATGGAGAGTGCTTACTCGGGAAGGGGATGTGTTTCAGATGTAAGAAATCCGATCATTTTGCTGGTAAATGTCCTGAATTCAAGGGTAAGAAAGATGTCAGGAAGAGAAAGGCTCGAGTTTTCGCTTCAACTCAGGAGGAGGCAGAGAAAGATCCAGACGTGATGAAAGGTATTCTATCAGTATTCAATATACCTGCTATCGTTTTGATTGATTCCGGTGCTACGAATTCTGAAATCTCTGCTAGTTTTCATGGTAAGATTGGGAATGTGTGTGAAAGTGTGAATGATGCCTTAGAAGTTAGTATCCCTTCAGGTGAAACTATTATCACTAATCTGATGTCGAAAGCTGTTAAGTTTGAAATAGATGGGAAGAACTTAGAGGCTGACTTGTACTTAATAGACATGAGGGACTTTGATATTATTTTAGGCATGGACTGGCTTAGTTGCAATCACGCTACGATTAAGTGTCATAAGAGGGAGGTGCTCTTTCAGAAACCATGAGAATGTGAATTTACCTTCTTCGGGACAAAAGTCAAAACCATGCCCCGTGTCATATCAGTGTTGAAAGCACAAAAGATGTTGAGAAAGAGTACAAATCAAAGATATCTAGTGAGCATCACTAGTGTGCAGGCAACTGAGGTAACTGCTACAGATGTACCAGTTGTGCGTGATTTTGTGGATGTATTTCCAAAAAATCTAGTTGGTGTTCCACCAGATAGACAAGTGGAATTCAGGATTGACTTGGTACCTGGAGCTGCACCCATATCTAAAGCACCCTACAGGATGGCACCGAAGGAACTTCAGGAGTTGAAGGTACAACTACAAGAACTGTTGGATAAAGGATTTGTTCGACCAAGTGTATCGCCTTGGGGAGCACCGGTTCTGTTTGTGAAAAAGAAAGATGGATCACTGAGGATGTGCATTGACTACAGGGAGTTGAATCGCCTCACAGTCAAGAATAAGTATCATTTACCACGAATAGAAGATTTGTTCGATTAGTTAAAGGGTGCCATTGTATTATCCAAAATTGACTTGAGATCAGGTTATCATCAGTTGAAGGTTAAGGACGGTGATATACCAAAAACTACATTTAGGACCCGATACGGACATTATGAATTCACTGTGAGGCCGTTTGGATTAACTAATGCACCAACTGTCTTCATGGACTTAATGAACCGAGTATTTCATCAATACTTGGATCGGTTTGTAATTGTCTTTATTGATGACATTCTGATTTATTCAAAGGACAAGGAACAACATGAGGAGCATCTCAACATTGTATTACAGACACTTCGACAGGAAAGGTTGTATGCAAAATTCAAGAAGTGCGAATTCTGGCTTGATCGAATTGGTTTTCTTGGACATGTGGTTACCGCAAATGGTATTGAAGTTGATCCAGTCAATGTTGATGTTGTCACTAATTGGAGGGCACCAACCAATATAAATGAAGTTCGTAGTTTCTTGAGATTGGCTGGCTATTATCGAAGGTTTATCGAAAGATTTTCAAAAATTGCTGGACCGATGACCCAGTTGACCAGGAAGGGAGTGAAGTTTCAGTGGATAGAAAAGTGCGAGAAGAGTTTTCAAGAATTGAAACAGAAATTGGTATCTGTACCAGTTTGGCTATTCCAAAAGGGTCAGAAGGTTTTGTAATCTATAGTGATGCATGAAAACAAGGTTTGGGATTCGTACTGATGCAGCATGGAAAAGTGATTTCATATGCCTCTAGACAGTTGTAGCCACATGAGCAAAACTACCCTACACATGACTTAGAATTGGCTGCTGTAGTTCATGCTTTAAAAATATGGCGACACTAGCTATATGGTAGTAAGTGTGAGATATACACAGACCATAAGAGTTTAAAGTATTTCTTCACTCAGAAAGAATTGAATATGATACAGAGAAGGTGGTTGGAGTTAGTTAAAGATTATGACTGTACTATCCATTACCATCCTGGCAAGATCAATGTTGTTGCTGATGTACTTAGTCGAAAAGGTAAAGGACAGTTAGCTGCCTTAACTAGTCAAGAACAATTGATCAAGGATTTTGCCAACATAAGACTTGAGGTTGTAGCTCCTCCACATCACACAACTGCAATTATAGCTACTTTGATTGTTCGACCGACTCTCAGAGACAGAATTAAAGAAGTAAGGGTAAGGACAAATTTTTGTGCACAATTAAGGACCAAGTACTCGCTGGCAGTGTTAAAGGTTTTGAAGTATCAACTGATGACACTTTATGTTCAAGGGAAGACTGTGTGTACCGAAGGATGAGGCCTTGAGGAAGGAGATTTTAGAGGAAGCACATTATTCACCTTATACTGCACACCCAGGAGGTACGAAGATGTACCAGGATCTACGAATAATTTATTGGTGGAGAAACATGAAGAGGTTAATTGGTTTGTTTGTTGAGAAGTGCATGACTTGCCAACAAGTTAAAGCCGAACATCAACGTCCATCTGGATTATTGAACCCACTTGAGATTCCAGAATGGAAGTAAGAACCCATAACAATGGATTTTGCCGTGGGACTTCCTAGATCAGCTAGAGGTCATCAAGCCAAATGGGTCATAGTTGATCGTTTGACAAAATCTGCTCATTTTCTACCAGTGAAAATGACTTTCAGTTTAGATCAGTATGCTCAGTTGTACATCAGAGAAATTGTAAGATTGCATGGTGTACCAGTTTCTATAGTGTCAGACAGGGATTCTAGATTTACATCCAAGTTCTGGGAAAGCTTGCAAATAGCTATGGGAACTAGATTGAAATTCAGTACAACATATCATCTACAGACGGATGGACAATCAGAGAGAACTATACAGACTTAAGAGGATATGTTGAGAGCTTGCGCTTTATACCTTAGTGGTAACTGGGAAACGCATTTACCTTTGGTTGAGTTTGCATATAACAATAGTTTCCAGTCTACCATTGGCATGGCACCGTATGAAACTCTTTATGGCAGAAAGTGCAGATCACCAATCTATTGGGATGAAGTTGGTGAGAGGAATGTTTTGGGTCCAGAAATAGTAGAACAGACTGTAAAGGCTGTGGAGAAGATCAGAGAAATGATTAAAACAGCACAAGACAGACAGAAGTCTTATGCTGACAAACGACGAAAGGAACTACAGTTTGAAATTGATGAAAAAGTGTTCCTTAAAGTGGCTCCCATGAGAGGAGTAGTAAGGTTTGGAAAGAAAGGGAAATTTAGACCAAGATTTATTGGACCTTTTGAAATCTTGGAAATAGTTGGAAACGTGGCCTATAGGTTGACTTTATCGCCAGAGTTAGCAGCAGTACATAATGTTTTCCACATCTCAATGTTAAGGAAATATGTCTATGATCCTGACCACATTGTTAGTTATGCATCCTTGGATGTTAACAAGGATATGATATATGAGGAAGCTCCTGCAGTTATACTTGAGAGGAAATTTCATACCTTAAGGAACAAAGATATCCCTTTAGTTAAAATCCAATGGAATAGACATGATAGAGAAGAGGCAACTTGGGAAAGAGAAGCTAAGATTTTAGCCAGATACCCAGACATTTTAAAATCAAGTAAGTTTAATTTCGAGGACGAAATTTATTTAAGTGGGGAAGGTTGTAGCGACCCGAATTTTTAAAGTACCAATATTATAACTTAAGGTGTGTCGCTACGACAATCCCGTCAAACTTTAGAATTTATTTTACGTCCGTCGAATTGTCTAGCAAAACATTCAATATAGAATTTCGAAACGATCTTAATCTTAAGAATTCAATATTTATTTATCGAGTCCAATCTCGAACATTTTTAAAAGTATCAAATTCTTATCGATTTAAATCCAATTTTAATATCCGATATTTTATTTAAAGTCCCATTTGATTTAGTCCAAATTTCCTCTTTTAGTCCAATTTTATTAAATCCAATTAGCCCAAAAAAAAATTATTTCCAGCCCAAACTCTTGGCCCAAATACTTCCTAGGTTTTCGTGCCCTATCACTATTCATTATCACCGACTTCTCAACCACAGCCTCAACACCTCACCAACATCTCCTCGGCACCACAGCAACTAGTAAGGTTTACCATCCATTTTTATGCAATTTTGCTCAATAATCAACTGAAAATGTCACACAATCATCACCACCACACCATGTCGAAAGCCTACAACCTCAATCTATTCTTGTACCCACAGAAATCGGTTCCAGCCTTCCCACCGTCGAACCATCACCCAAACTCGACTACAAACACACAATTTCAATCACCATCCCACAGCCGGACCACCAACAAACCATTACCACCTCATAGCCGCGCCATTTTGCCAAATCGACCCCCCACTTCATCCATGTCAACCCAAAAATTCAACCACAAACACCAAGAATAAGGAAACCCAATCACTTACCTCGACTCCACCCATGTTCTGGCCGGACTTCCCGCCGGAAAACCCAAGAAATTCCGGCTCCTAGCTTCGGTTTTGACCTCGGTCGACACCCAATCGACTCCTCCCGCCGGCGCCTCCGATTTTGGCCACCATCTCCATCTCCACCTTCGCCGTCGCCATTTCCTTCTTCCACCACCGTTTCCATCGCCTCCCTCTCCTTCGATTTCTCTGTGCGAAATGGGTGAGAGAGAGTGGGAGTGAGATACATATATTTTGTATAAATCTAACTTTTTGAGAATTTATTCCTTAAGCCCAAACTTTTTAAAAGTTATCCATTTAGCCCCAAAGTTTTAAAAGATTATTATTTCAATTCCAAAGGTTTGCAAATTGTTTGATTCAGTCCCTAAGGTTTAGTAACTTTTAAATTAGCCCACAAAGTTCCAAAGGTTTATATTCCGCCTTTAAACTTTTAAATTTCAGTTTTAATACTTTTCAATTAAGTCCCTAAAAGTTTTAAAGTTTTAATTAGACTTAGTATCTTAAATTAAATTAATTTTTGTTCTTGCTAGACGAAATCGCGGGCAAAGTGTGAAGCACGGTAACATTACAATTGTTCAATTTCCAAGAAAGTTTTCAAGACTTTGAGGTGGGGTTTACATTTAAGTAATTGTGGTTATTTGTCCATGTTAATTCTTGATGTGCGATTTTGATTGTGATGTAATGTTTATACATATGAAAAGGTTGTCAGGGACCGTAAATAGGTTCCGGATCGAAATCGGGTCCTTGGGAATGCCCACAGTGCAAAAAATTTGCTAAGTGCTTATAACATGTTGTCAGGGACCGTAAATAGGTCCGGGGATCGAAATTGGGTCCTTGGGAATGCCCACAGTACATAATTCTTTAGTATGTTGTATTGATATTATATTCACCACTTGATTTCATATCTAGACTTGACTTGAACTGATTGTTGTATCTCCACTGAGTATAATTCGTTATGCTCACCCCACTATTTTCCGCCCTTTCAGGTTAAGGAGCTTAGCAGGACAAGGCAACGAGCGGGGTAATTTTGATTTAATAATAGGATTTTTAAAATATAAGTTTGAAGCAAGTATTTTAAATAGTTAATTTTCATTTTGACACTTAAATATTGAATTTTGGTATCTTTGCAAATGTTGGTTTTTGCTAATCATATTTAGTATTGACCCTTGGATGTGAGAAAATTGTTACAATGATATTTCCGCTTTTTGTGCTAAGCTGCTTTAGTTTTCAAATACATATATATGTATGTCTACGCATTTTGACGACTTTCGAAAATGTTTATTTACAGGTGACTTTGACTTAAGCAGTGCCTTAAGTTACTAGAGAATTTGGGGCGTTACAGTTGGTGGGTTAGGCGTAAAATGAGAAGGGCACAATTGAAATTTATTTTGTAATTGATAGTTGTTGGTCTGAAAACGTGTCAGGATGCTTTTAATTAAATAATATCAATGGTAGGAAAAATAAAACTTCATCGGTAAAAAAAACATTTCAAGCTGGCCAGACACGCCCTCACGAATGTTACATTGAAAGAGTAAAAATATATTAATCATTTTGTGCATTAAAGTAAAAAACATTAAGCCCCCGGTGAAAATTAAGATAATTTTATTTATTTATTTTGTAGATTTTAATAGAAATTGATGAAATATGTTATTGATAAGTTGTGGAGTCCATATAATATGAAGTTAAAATGAATTGTTGACTTTGATTTAGGCTCCGTTTGATTCTCTTTTTTGTTAAAATGTATTTTTCTCTCTCTTCTTTTCAACCACACATTCTTATTAAAATAATATTTCATGTAAATAAAAAAACATTTCCTTATTTTTTAACCACACAATCTCCATCAATATACTATTCTAAAATATATTTTTTCATAAAATAGGAATCAAATGGGGCCTTAAATTAAAATATAATAAATAAACTCATCTTTGTGACATGAAAGTTGAAATGCTTGCTCTTTATATGGCACTGGCTAATGAATAAACTCAAACTTGGGTTCCAATAAGTTTTATCTACAATAGGGATGATAATACAGGACTGGATTGAATCGATCGTTATCATTCCCTACTCTTTCACCCTTTTTGAGCGTTGAGTTGTGGATGAAATTATATATTTTTTTCATTCATTAACCTATTTAATTATTCGAGATGAGGATATCACTTCTCTTAATTTACAAAATATTAGAGTACGTTTGATTGTCAACATATTTCATGAAAAATGTCGTTTTTTACCCAAATTTATACTTTTGTGTTGTTTGATTGATATTTTTTTCATGGAGAAAATGTTCCTATTATTGATCATGTGACCATATTTTTTAGAAAAACAAGAAAAATATTTTTTAGGGGAGTAAATTTTTATTTTTCAGGTAATTTACTCTCATTTTCTCTCTCATCTACTCCCTATCTTCCATCTACTTCACTACAATATGTAAAAGAGGAAAATGTGTTACTATTCATATACATCATCTTTGTGTCATGTTGATGTCATATATATCACTACAATATATAACTATTCATATTGCATCATCTTTGTGTCATGTTGATGTCATATATACTAATTTTACCTTTTATTTTTTTCCCTCAAGAAGCACTACGTGATTTCTTCTCATAGGACAGAGTATCTCCATTTCTCCACGCAAGCTCCCATACCACTTTACTCATCTTCACACAACCATTTAGGACTTGACCTTTTTTTCTATCTTTTCTATTTGTTGTTTAATTTCACCTCTCTTTTCTATTTGGGTTTCTCTACTTCTCAGATCTCCTTTCACTTTCTTTCCAACGTTGTTCTTACTACTCATTTGAAATCAAACCATAGGTAACAAAATCACATATTACTTTCACCATTTGTTCTTCTCTACGATTCAATCGTCTTGTATTCCCTGTGGTGAATATTTTTTTTTAGAGATTCTTCATTTCTTCATATGATTGGAACCCTGTCCCCCAAAATTCAATTGATGCTACCGTGTTCGCTTCTTTTTTCATTATCCAAAATCCTACAGTTGTTGAAATCAGTTGCGCCCTTTTAAATCTTCAATTAGGCGTGTTATTTAAGTCCATTAGTGACAAGGAAATGCTGTCACATAATTAAAGGGTTTTGGGGCCCGTGTTTGTCCTTTTGAACCTTTTGTTTAGATGTTCAAATGCAATATTGGTTCCATTTTGGTGTACGTGGCAAGCTTAAAAATCAGTTATAGAAATTAGAATTTAGAAGTTTAGTTAGTTTGGTTATTATCTTTGAATAAAGAAAATGAAAGGCTGGAAGGCAACTAATAAAAAATTAGAATATTAATCAACTTGGACAGTGCTTTTCTGGAATTCGTGGTAAAAAGATTAAGTCCATTGTAATATTTTTCTACTTCTCGATGGTTTGGAAGGGTTTGTAAGACGTGTGCATATCTTTGATCTTCAACTTTCCCACGTATTTTTCTTGTAAATAAATTATTATATGATCAATCATATGACTTTTTGATAGTAATCATTTCATTAACTTTTATCATTTTGTTCTGACTATATAAAAATTCAATTACCCTTCATTTTAGGATTTGTTTCACTTTGCAGAAGAAACTATCACAAGTTTGAAAGTCAATTATGATATTTGGAGGTACTCATAAATATTTAATTTTTTTCCACTTATTCTACATTGTGTATCCTTGAGCCATGTGACAAATTTTGTATGATTTTAATTTAGGGACATTATCGTGTTGTGGATCCCCAAGTTAATTGAAATATATGCTCTATTACAAGAGAATTACCCATTTTCCTCGAGTGGAAGGTTTTTTTCCCTCATGAAAAATTTGCCTAAGGTTTAACATAATGAGGTCATTCTAAGTACAAACTTGCCATTTTTCTCATAATTATGTAGTATTTGTGACGTTGATACGTTGATACAATTAATTGTTTGATATCCAAGATGCCTTTCTTTGATGAAATTTGATATCCGCAAATGATGAGTGTATTATATTTTCTCATGAGTTTTAGGAAGCCATTTTGTGACATCAAACTTACATATAAAACATCATTTTACTCCATGTAATTAAAATGGTTAATAGATTTTTTTTAAGTAAATATATTTCTACGAGTTTTGAAAATGGTATTAAATGGAATCAATGTATATTGCTTGCTCATGGAATTAATGATTCTTGTTATTAGATAAATGTCTATGTATGTGTGTTGACATATATTTATTGCTTGATTTTCTGTGCAACATATTTGACTAACAAATGCAATGATTTGTTCTAAATATAAAAGCATCACTTTCCCCATTAATACCAATTGATAGGTCCATAAGTTTTGTACTTGTTAGGGGACAAAAAGGTAACTTATGCTTACCCAACTCAAGTTTCTTACCTTCTACATTGATTTTTGCTTCAATTATTTGCAGTATAAATGATGAGTTGATTCTAGATAGTGGCATGAGGGGTTTGGTGAATGATTTATAAGCCAAATTCTTATTGCAGTTGGTGGCATTGGATTTCATAGTCTGGACGACTTCTGATGTATTTACCATGATTGACTTAGGAAAACAAATTTCTTCTTTGGTAGCTAGTTATCGAATCTATTATGGTGGGGGAAGAATGCTAACTATACGGCCAAACAAGCGCTGACTTGCTGACATTTTTCTCTCTTTTATTTTTTTTACCGTCGGTCACTTTACCGTCTTTGTTGACTTAAAATTTAATTTTATTGTTATGAGAAGTATTTTTGAATAATCTTTTATTTGCTAAAAGTTTGATATTGTATGTGCAAACCTTAAACTCAATGCTGCATTTGAGATGAACTCTGTTTTTTTTTCTATTATTATTTATTTATTTTATGTTTCATCTTTGTTTTGATCCCCATGTACCTCCCAGTCTGAATTTGGTTTCATCTATAGCATTTGTAGTTCGCTTGATTAAATTTGTTTATGATATGTGCCTAGGGTTGTAAAATGATCGAGCCAGTTGAACTCTATTTGATATTGGTTCATCCATGGCTTGTTCAAGCTAATCTAATTAGATAAAGGCGTTAAGAAAATAAATGATTGATAAATGAAGAACATGCCAACAACAAAGTTAATCAAACTGAACTCATTTTTAACTCAGGAAAATAACTTGTTTGAGATTGACTTAGAGATAAACAAGTCAAACATATGTTGTACTAAAGACTCAGTGGGCCAACACGAACTTGGATCAATTCATTTGTGCTTCTATACATGTTGAACTAGATTTTTGTTTATTTATATTTCAATTTTGTTGATAATGATCTCTTTTATATTGGGTTTTTTTTTCATAATTAATTTTAGTTTACGTTTTCATCATTTATCCTTTTTCTTGTTAGTAATATTTTCATATTTTCTTTATTACCTTTAAGCTGAATCATTATTGGACAAAAAAAACTTTAAATTGGAAGAGCTTCTAGATGAAAAAGAGATAATCCAAGAATTCAAATCATTAAATAGTCACATCATAAATTTGTATGACACCTTTACTTTTCAACTGCATATTTCTGTTTATTAGTCTTGGTATCTATGTTATGTGTGTCTTTTTAATGAGTCATGGTTTCTTGGCAATCACACCCTTACTATGACGTGCTGATTTCACTTTTAGTTTTGAAGTTTTGTGAAGACAATGTGAAATTTTATTGGTGTTTAGTTTAAGAGATAGATCTAAGATTGAACAGTTGCTACACTATGTCGTTTAGGAGTCCCCAGATGATGCAGATACCAAACAAATGTTTAGATGTCAAATCATTTCAGCTTTCAAATCAAATTTATTTATCCTAAAATTGGTCTTTTAAGCATGAGGTATTCGATTTGCTTGGCTATTGATTAGCTACTGCAATAGGTCAAGAAATCGTGATCTATGTCAAGGAGAAAGTATGCACATTGGATTTAACAAAAAAAAGGTGAAACTGCTACATATTCTTTGATTTCCAATAGCAATCTTGAAACTCTCACCCTGCGATCTTCCATTGATTCTAGGTATGACGTTAAGTAATCTTTTTCAAATTGTGTTTGATATCTGGGTCTTTGGGCTTCAAGTCAAATGTTAAGACAATTGTCCGAGTTTGATTTGGTTCTTTTGCAAGGCTTAAATGTATTTATCGTGTCTATCTTTCTACTCAATTGTTGTTTAGAAAATTGAAATTATTTGACTTTATTGAGCCAAATAATTGTTTTGGAACGGTTCAATTATTATTATTATTTTTTATATCAAATGGTTAATTGAAAAATTATGTAACTCTACTGTCTATTGTTGAATTTCAATATGTGGAAATCATGTATATGGTGCTATGTAATTATTTTTTTTCCTAATGCATTACGTATGTAAGAGGTATAAGTAAACATACCTTCTAGATTGGTGATATTGAGTTTCTTTACAGTTTATTTTCCATTCTTAGTGTTACAGACATTCATGCTAAATCTATGTACATCAACTTTAACATCTTGTGTTTTCTTTATTTGTTTTTCCTACATAATTTCAATTATTAGAGAAGTTCTGGTCGAATTAGACGCGCTTTACCAGTAGCCTTGGCAGAATAAGGGGTTTGGAACTAGACTTCCAATCTTGACTGTGATGCAATCTTGGTTTACAATAATGAGTTACTCTTTGATTTTTCATAATATTATTAGATTGCGAAGTGAATTTGACAATAAAAAAAGGAAAATAAAATCAATTTTGAAAAGGTATGAGAAAGAAACAAATGTCCAAAAAAATTTAATATTTGGTCTCATTTCCCATGAAGTTTTCAACTGATCTATTGTCATTGCTCGATAGGATAAATTGATGACTAAGGTGGCGATCGCCACCAAAGGGGTGTCAAAAATAATTTTTCCTTACTCCACAAACAAATGTCGTTCAAATAGTACAATGCAAGTAAGGGTCATTACCCGCAGAGGATTGGTTCAACTACGTTAATTGCACAAAAAAAAATGAACGGCAAAAACATGTAAATGGGGGGGTTTGATTTGTTAAAAAAAGAATACAACAAAATAAAATTGGAAATGGCGAAATACTTGAAATGCAATAAAAATTAAATAATGAAGGCGAAAGGTCAATAAAAGAGAGAGTGTGATCGGGGGATATTTCTTCACCGCAAGAATGACTTTCCAATACATTTTCACAGAAGATTTTCGTTCAAATGATTAACAACGATTCGAGAATAATCACAAACTCGATTACCTCAAACTCTCCTTAGATTATAGTTGAATAAAATAAGTTCTTTACCCAACTCTAATCATCAAACAACCTAGGATAAGATCGCTAGATTAAATTTAACGAAAGCATTCAAACAAGATAGTCGAATTGAATTAAGTACAAACACACAAGCTCGGTTTGTTAACTTAAGCGATAATCCACTTACATTTAATAGAAAATTCCACATAATCCATCAAAATATAGTTGCTACTAAGGTTTGGTCAAATTAGCATTTACGGACTAAAAATCCCAAATTAGCAAATATCGAAACAACCCAATCATCTAGTAGCGCTCCTAAACAACGAGAAGAACAATATAAACAATAAACTCAATGGATTCATCGCATTAATCATAAGAACAATGAAACACAAAACTATTGGAATCTCATTCAAGGGTTAGAAAATACCCCCCAATCACATCTAAGTTAGTTATTCATAGTATAACTACAAACAACCATTGAAATCTTACAAAATATGGAAAACATGTAGATTAAAGAGGGTAGAAAGCTTACTGAGGGGAATAACAAAAGATTGAATCTCCAATAACAAGGGGCCTTCCACTTCTTCTTCTCCAAAGCTCCAAATTCGCAAGTCTTCAAACTAGATTTTTCTACTCCCTCTTTGGTCGATTTTTCCCCAAAAACTTGCCCTAAAAATGGTCTCCAAGGTGTGGTTTATAGTGTAGAGAGGTAATGAGACGGGTCGGGTTGAAGACGGGTCGAGAAATTTTAAATTAGGAATTCGCGAGATTTTCCTGGGTTCTGCTCCAGAAATACCCTATGCGTACACATAGGGTTTTATGTGCGTACGCATAGTGGAACCAACATGTCTTCAGTCGCTGGTTTTGACAGGTGTGCGTACGCACGACCTGCAGTCCTGTGCGTACGCACAGGCAAATTCTGGGCTGTCTTCAATTTTTTCTGGTTTTTGACTCGACTTCAACCTGCAATCTACATTTCTTCATATGAACACTCCTGGATTTGCTCGCCGAACTTAGGCCTTTTTGCATCCCAATTGTTTGCCTCTTTTCTCGCTCAAATGTTTCACATTAATACTCGACTCGGGTTTTCGCCTAAAAATAAAAATTAACAAAATTAAGCGACGAAATAAATTAGGAAACCAAACAAATATTGAAAGTTAAAAGGTAAAATAAGTGCGAAACCTGCACTTATCACACCCCCAAAGTTAAATCTTTGTTAGTCCTCGAACAAAGCCAAACAAACACGCACGTAAAAACACAAATTAAGCCCAAACGATAATATAATAACAACGAACACATAAGAAAGATACTTTGCCAATTTATTCCAAACATCGCATCAAACATAACTTATGAAATGTTTACAAAAATGCTACCGCACAACTTTTAAAACTCATTCCAAGCTAGGCTCGTGTGTGTATGTTGTCAACCAATTCATCGCCATACACAAGTTGATGGAATCCCGACCCTCAAAATGTCAAAATTTTCTTTTTCGCTCGTGGAAAACACACTCCCCCAAACTTGTTATTTTCACTCTAGCTTAAAGGTGTCGAAAACATCGAGTTGCTCTCAAATCACTCAATGTTTCTCTCAAAATCATTCCAATGAAAATGTTCTACCATAAGCTTGCAAATTTTCTCATTCGCCACCACTTAGATCACATGTTTTACACAAATCATAAGGTCTTTTCATGGGTTGTAATGTGGCTTAAGGTCAAGGTATGGAGAATATTTAGGTAAGTGACAAAGAAGCCATAAAAACCAGTGGAGTAAAGATAAACAACTTAGCTCAGCAAAGATAAATCATGAAAGCCCCAATCACTCCAAAAAATGACTTCTTGATTTTCATAAATTCAACACAATCGACCTTATCCTTCGAATATCAAGAGAAATTAAGAATATAGACATAAAGATCAATCTCCTCCATGAATTTTTCCTTGTTTTCAATCATCCCTTTTTTTCATAGCTTTTTTTTTTTTTGCACAAAACTATGGAATTTTGTAGATATTGACATAGAAACATGTTCCAATTTACCAATCATTGCATCACCATGGATATTGACACCCCCAAACTTGTTTTCTAGCACGCCCAACGTTCTAAGTAACAACCAATACTCCACTAGCTTTGAGGCTTGGGTAAAGATATTGTTTTCTGGATATTGAAGCTTGTAATGCGGGTTTACCAAAGAAAAGGCAAATAGGCACAAAGGGGTTTATCAAAGAAAATATTAATTGCAGGGTAAGCTATTTGGCTAAAGTGGTTAATCAAATGAAACAAAGATGGCCTTAATCATATCCATGCATGCATGTGTCAATGTGATCTTGAAGAGAAGTAAAGCAAGTTCTAGAGACGCAAAGTCATGGAAGAGTGATAAAAGAATTGTTGATGAAATGGTCATCACATTTAAGTTCCTTAACAACCTCAAGTGCCACCAACAAGTGCGTGTGATGAATCATATGACACAAGTGTTCAAAAGTGAGTCCAACATGGAACGAGTTGATGAAACAAAACAACAAATAGCATTTATGTTCACACTTCATAAATCTGTGTAATGCAACAACTCGAAAGCAAAGCCGGCAAGGCTATCGAACTCCACAAACAAGCATACAAACACAAATATATTACCCGAAAATTGAGTATTGACGAAAAATTTAGCAGAAATTTTTTTTTTCATACCATTTCTTTTTCATACCACGACAATCACAAGCACAAGCATAAGCACAATACCACGCACCCCCAAACTTAAACTGTACATTGTCCTCAATGTACTTGTAAGAAATAAAGTGCAAGAGGTTTAAGTACTCCCCTAAATTTGGTTTTGATGGCGATGGTGTGCGAGTGCTTGTTGCTCATTGTCATTCATTGGGGTTCAAAGTTTTGATCCGGCTCCATGAGGAGCTGTCATATGTGAAACAAAAAGAATCAGAAACAAAAAGGTATGATTACAAAAGAATGTCAAAACGAATAACAATGGGTTGCCTCCCATCCAGCGCTTCTTTATAGTCTTTAGCTAGACTTTTCCTCTTCAAGATTTTTCAATCGGATCTTCTAGTTGCAATTCTTCCATGTCTTGCGGTGTGAATGGTTCAAAATATGGCTTCAACCGATGCCCATTCACCGTAAACTCTTTCTCAGTTTGGAGGCTTTTGATTTCAACTGGGCCATGAGGAAATATATTAGTAACAACAAAGGGACCAACCCATCTAGAACGAAGTTTACCTGGAAAAAACTTAAGGCGTGAATGGAAGAGAAGAACTTTTTGCCCAATAACAAAGTTCTTCCTTGAAATCATTTTATCATAGTATGCCTTAGTCTTTTCCTTGTAAATCTTTGAGCTCTCATAAGCATCGTTCCGAATCTCCTCGAGTTCATTAAGTTGAATTTTTCGTTGATCCCCCGCGCCTCCAAGATCCATGTTCACTTGCTTGATTGCCCAAAATGTCGTGTGCTCAGTTCAACCTGTAGGTGGCAAGGCTTTCCATAAACCAACCGAAAAGGAGACATTCTAATCGGTGTTTTGTATGCCGTTCTATAAGCCCAAAGTGCATCGTCGAGGCGGAGACTCCAATATTTTCTATTCGGATTAACGGTTTTCTCAAGAATGGATTTGATCTCCCTATTTAACACTTTCACTTGCCCACTTGTTTGTGGATGGTAGGGTGTGGATACCTTATGTGTAATGTTGAATTTCTTAAGCAAGGCCCAAAAAGAGCGGTTGCAAAAATGAAGTCCCCCATCACTAATTATAGCTCGAGGTGTTCCAAACCTTGCAAAAATGTTAGACTTGACAAAATCTACAACCACTTTAGAATCGTTAGTTCGAGTGGCCTTTGCTTCCACCCATTTTGACACATAATCCACGACAAGAATGATGAAAAGATTACCATATGATGACGGGAAGGGTCCCATAAAATCAATGCCCCAAACATCACAAATTTCAACAATAAGTATAGGAGTTTGTGGCATTTGATTTCGGGTACCCAACGTACCAACCCTTTGACATCTATCACATGTTTTACAAACATTGAATACATCCTTAAAAAAGGTGGGCCAATAGAACCCACTCTCAAGCACTTTAAGAGCCGTCCTTTTGGCACCAAAATGTCTGCCACATGCATAGGAATGACAAAATGAAAGAATAGAGTGAAACTCATTTTCGGGTACGCACCTTCTTATCAATTGATCCGGGTAATGCTTCCACAAATACGGCTCGTCCCACACAAAGTGTTTGGCATTTTCTTGAGTTTATGCCTTTGAGCATCGGTCAAGTCACTTGGAATCTTCTTGGTGACTAAGTAATTGACGATGTCGGCCTACCAAGGATGTGTGTCTAAGACTTGGAGCAATTGTTCATCAGGGAAGCTTTCTTGCAATGGTAGTGTCTCTTTTTCATGGATAAGACGACTGAGATGGTCGGCTACAGAATTTTCACTCCTCTTCTTGTCTTTGATTTCTAGGTCGAACTCTTGCAAGAGGAGTATCCATAGAATGAGCCTCGGCTTTGCATCTTTCTTGGTGAGCAAGTACCTAAGAGTTACATGATCAGAAAAGATAGTTACTTTAGTGCCAATAAGATATGAGCGAAATTTTTCTAAGGCAAAAATAACTGTTAGAAGCTCTTTTTCGGTGGTAGAGTAATTGAGTTGGGCGTTATTCAAAGTTCTCGATGCATAATAGACAACATGTGGTGTCCTCCCATCTCGTTGTCCTAAAACTGTGCCCAAAGCAAAATCACTTGCGTCGCACATCAACTCGAATGGTTTACTCCAATTTGGTGGTTGGATGATAGGTGCCGACGTCAAAAGTTCCTTCAAACTTTCAAATTCCTTCTTACAATCTTCATCAAAGTGAAATGGCACATCTTTTTGCAATAGTCTGCATAATGGTCTAGCACACTTTGAGAAATCCTTGATAAACCTTCGATAAAATCCTGCATGACTAAGAAATGATCGAATCTCCCTCACACTAGTTGGAGGGGTTAGAGAACAAATTAAATCAATTTTCGATTTATCTACTTCTATCACCTTAGATGAAATGACATGACCTAGTACTATCCCTTGATCGACCATAAAATGACATTTTTCCCAATTAAGTACTAGGTTAGCATCCATACATCTCTTAAGCACAAGTGTGAGATTTTGCAAGCAATTATCAAAGGTATTACCATACATACTAAAATCATCCATAAACACTTCAATAATGCTTTCAATATAATCAGAAAATATACTTATCATGCATCGTTGAAATGTCGCCGGAGCATTGCAAAGACCAAAGGGCATGCGACGATAGGCAAATGTACCAAATGGGCAAGTGAATGTTGTTTTCTCTTGATCCTCCGGAGCAATTACAATTTGGTTATAACCTGAATAACCATCAAGAAAACAATAGTGAGAATGGCCCGCCAATCTTTCCAACATTTGATCAATAAAGGGTAAAGGGAAATGGTCTTTTCGGGTTGCACAATTAAACTTCCTATAGTCAATACAAACCCTCCAACCCGTTTGGACCCGGGTTGGTACAAGCTCATTTTCCTCATTAGCTACCACCGTGATTCCGGACTTCTTTGGAACCACTTGAACCGGGCTTACCCACTTGCTATCGGAGATAGGAAAAATTATACCAACATCTAGCAATTTTAGAATTTCCTTCTTTACCACTTCCATCGTAGGGGGATTCAAGCGGCGTTGAGGTTCCCTTGAAGTCTTTGCTCCATCCTCTAGTAATATCCGGTGCATGCACCTGGATGGTCTTATTCCTTTGATGTCGGCTATTGTCCAACCAATAGCCAACTTGTGCTCTTTGAGTATCTGGATGAGTTTTTTCTTCTTGGAGCCTTGTGAGGTTCTTAACAATGATTACCGGCAAGGTCTCCCTTTCTCCCAAGTAGACATACTTTAAATGCTCGGGGAGAGGCTTGAGTTCCAAAGCAGGGGCCTGCATCACCGAAGGTAGAATTTTTTCTTCAGAAATTGGAAGAGTAATATAAGAAAGATCATACCTCGATGGGATACTTGGAAGTGTTTCAAGTGATGCCACCATCTCAACAATATTTTCACAAACTTGTACATTCTTACTCAATTTAGTGAGATCATCTACATCAATGCTTTTAATCAAAGTGGTATTCAATGCATCTTCACTTGATAAGTCAAAAAGTTTTTGCACTAAAGGATCCACTATATCAATGGAAAAGCAAGTATGAATGTCACTAGGATACCTCATCGCTTCAAAGATATTGAAGCGGATAATCTCACCATCAAACTCCATTGTTAAAGTACCGTCATGTACATCAATGTTCGTCCTTGCCGTCCTCATAAATGGCCTCCCCAAGAGTAAAGGTGGCGACAAAGATGTTGACTCATCTTGCATGTCAAGCACATAAAAATTCGCCGGAAAAATCAATTGATTAACCTGTACCAAAACATCTTCCAAAACACCATTTGGAAAAACGTTAGATCTATCCGCAAGTTAAATTATAACACCGGTTTCCTTGAGTGTGCCTAGATTTAGTGAAGCACAAATAGAATATGGCATGACATTTATGGATGCTCCTAAATCTAGCATGGCTTTTTCAACCCTATTGTTACCAATTATGCATGGGATGGTAAAACTTCTCGGATCTTTACATTTAGGTGGGAGTTTTCTTTGCAAAAAGGTCGAGACATTTTCTCCTACACTTACCACTTCATTTCCTTTTAGCTTGCGTTTATTAGTACACAATTCTTTGAGAAATTTAGCATAACGTGACACTCGATAAATAGCATCTAAAAGTGGTATGTTTACTTGCACCTTACGAAAAGTCTCTAGGATTTCTTTCTCATGTTCCTCTTTCTTAGATTTAGCAAATCTATTAGGAAATGGGGGAACGGGAACATAAGTGGAAAGTTTAGGAGTTATCTTGCATTCCGAGGTTGAAGGAGCATTTTCCACTTTTTCACTTAATAAGTCCTCCTCTTCCTTTTGCTTTGGCTCCTCAACATGAACATTCCTTTCCCTTGGTGCTTCTTCTAAAAATTTTCCACTTCTAAGTGTCACAGCGTTGGCATTTTCTCTCGAGTTGATAGCTTGAGAGGGGAGCTTTCCCGATCCTTGAGCTTCTAACTTACTCATAGAACTAGCCAATTGACTCATTTGTGTCTCCAAGCTTTTTATTGAGGTTTTAGTCTCTTGTTGGAATTGTATAGAGCTTGATGCAAGAGATTTAACCATGTCTTCGAGAGACATACTTGAACTTGGAGGTGGTGCTTGTTGGCGAGGTTGAAATTGTTGTTGTGGCCTTTGTTGGTTGAATCCCGGGGGAGGATTAAATTGAGCTTGCGGAGCTATGAAGTAATTTCCTCCATAGCTAAGATTAGGATGATCTCTCAACCCGGGATTATATGTGTTTGAATAAGGGTCATACATTTGCCTTTGTTGCATTGGGAATCCCCCAATGGCATTCGCTTGTTCCGCGGTCCCTTCTTGTAGTGTCGGACATGTATCGGTATAGTGACCCGAACTAGAACAAATTCCACACACATTAACTTGTTGCATTGACCCACGTGCCATTTGTTGCACAAGAGAAGTAAGATCGGATAATTGCCTTTCAATTTGAGAAGTAGCACCCACTTCATTTACTTGTTTAATCGGCACATCCATTCTACTCCCAAATTGTTGAGAGTTAGCGGCCATGTTTGCTATCAACTCTCTAGCAACCGCCGGCGTTTTATCCATTAAAGCCCCACCACTCGTCGCATCAATCATACTTCTTTCCATCGGAAGCAAGCCTTCATAAAAATATTGCAAAAGAAGTTGCTCACTTATTTGGTGGTTTGGGCAACTAGCACAAAGCCTCTTGAACCTTTCCCAAAATTCATACAAATTTTCCCCTTGCGATTGCCGAATGCTACATATCTCCTTTCTAATATTTGTAGCCTTTGAAGCCGGAAAATACCTCTCTAAGAATCGCTTTTGCATTTCATTCCATGTAGTGATTACTCCGGAGGGTAGATAGTAGAGCCATTCCTTAGTGGTGTCCGCAAGAGAAAAAGGGAATGCTCGCAATTTCACTTGCTCTTCCAATACTCCCGTCGGCTTCATGCTTGAGCAAACAATGTGAAATTCTTTTAAATGCTTGTTGGGGTCCTCTCCGACAAATCCATGGAATGTGGGAAGAAGATAGATCATCCCGGATTTAAGCTCAAATCCCCCTTCTATTGGAGGATATTAGATGCACAAAGGTTGTTGAACTACTGTTGGAGCGGCAAGTTCTTTTAGTGTTCGGTTTGCATCCGCCATCTCGGGCTCAATATGTTCGGATTCACTAGACGAATCAATACCCAAATTCCTTAGAAGTTCGGTTGCAGAGTCCTCTTCTTCATTTCCCGAAGTGTCGACCTCTTTTCTTGATCTTAGATTGTAATGTGATGCTTGATTTTTGCTCATTCACAACCTAAAGAACAAGGAAAGCAAAAATAAGAAAGAAGCAACAAAAAAAAAGCAATTAACTAGTTGATAAACAATCCCCGGCGACACGGCGCCAAAATTTGATCGCCACCAAAGGGGCGTCAAAAATAATTTTTTCTTACTCCACAAACAATTATCGTTCAAGTAGTACAATGCAAGTAAGGGTCATTATCCGCAGAGGATTGGTTCAACTACGTTAATTCCACAAAATAAAATGAACGGCGAAAACATGTAAATGGGGGGGGGTTTGATTTGTTAAACAAAGAATACAACAAAATAAAATTGGAAATGACGAAATACTTGAAATGCAATAAAAATTAAATAACGAAGGCGAAAGGTCAATAAAAGAGAGAGTGTGATCGGGGGATATTTCCTCACCGCAAGAATGACTTTCCAATACATTTTCACAAAAGATTTTCGTTCAAATGATTAACAATGATTCGAGAATAATCACAAACTCGATTACCTCAAACTCTCCTTAGATTATAGTTGAATAAAATAAGCTCTTTACCCAACCCTAATCATCAAACAACCTAGGATAAATCGCTAGATTAAATTTAACGAAAACATTCAAACAAGAGAGTCGAATTGAATTAAGTACAAACACACAAGCTCTGTTTGTTAACTTAAGCGATAATCCACCTACATTTAATAGAAAATTCCACATAATCCATCAAAATATAGTTGCTACTAGGGTTTGGTCAAATTAGCAATTACGGACTAAAAATCCCAAATTAGCAAATATCGAAACAACCCAATCATCTAGTAGCGCTCCTAAACAATCGAGAAGAACAATATAAACAATAAACTCAATGGATTCATCACATTAATCATAAGAACAATGAAGTACAAAACTATTGAAATCTCATTCAAGGGTTAGAAAATACCCCCCAATCACATCTAAGTTAGTTATTCATAGTATAACTACAAAAAACCATTGAAATCTTACAAAATATGGAAAACATGTAGATTAAAGAGGGTAGAAAGCTTACTGAGGGGAAGAACAAAAGATTGAATCTCCAATAACAAGGGGCCTTCCACTTCTTCTTCTCCAAAGCTCCAAATTCGCAAGTCTTCAAACCAGATTTTTCTACTCCCTCTTTGGTCGATTTTTCCCCAAAAACTTGCCCTAAAAATGGTCTCCAAGGTGTGGTTTATAGTGTAGAGAGGTAATGAGACGGGTCGGGTTGAAGACGGGTCGAGAAATTTTAAATTAGGAATTCGCGAGATTTTCCTGGGTTCTGCTCCAGAAATACCCTATGCGTACACATAGGATTTTATGTGCGTACGCATAGTGGAACCAACATGTCTTCAGTCGCTGGTTTTGACAGGTGTGCGTACGCACGACCTGCAGTCCTGTGCGTACGCACAGGCAAATTCTAGGCTGTCTTCAATTTTTTCTGGTTTTTGACTCGACTTCAACCTGCAATCTACATTTCTTCATATGAACACTCCTGGATTTGCTCGCCGAACTTAGGCCTTTTTGCATCCCAATTGTTTTGCCTCTTTTCTCGCTCAAATGTTTCACATTAATACTCGACTCGGGTTTTCACCTAAAAATAAAAATTAACAAAATTAAGCGACGAAATAAATTAGGAAACCAAACAAATATTGAAAGGTAAACGGTAAAATAAGTGCGAAACCCGCACTTATCAGGTGGTACAACAATTCAATGGGAGAAATTGGAAAAAATAGGTGAGTTTGCATATTGCTTAATCGTTGCTCCCCTTTGTGTTTAGCAGGCTTTTTTGATGCATAATTTTTTTATTAATGATATCCAAATTTTGCATTAATGATTTTGCGTTTCATTTTCATTGAGGTCTGAGTTTGACAGTTGTTATGAGAATTATTTATATGAAACTTGAAAGACTATTTTCGGTGAACAATTTTATTGGCGTGAAATGGATATCTTTAATCTTTTATCATTGATAGGTAATTGAGGAAGTCTTCAAACCCCGACTACTCTCAACTCCTAATAATTGATTTTTTTTTTCTTTTGAGTAGTTGAGTACATATTTGGAAAGACAGATGTTCAGTGCTTGCATTGCTGGAAAAAAGTTCTAAATCCAAAAGTTGTGAAATTCATTTGGATAAAGGAGGTTCTTATTCTTTTTTACAGAATTTTTGGCCTCGTAGTAATGATACTAAAGACTTTTTCCATTAAGTTATTATGAATTTATCATGTCTTGATCATTAACACATAATCACTCCCCCTTTCTGTAAACTTCAAAGGGATGATCATATAATTAAGTTGGTTGGAAAGTATGGATGTAGGACATGGTCTATTATTGCTAATGATTTTAAGGTGGCAAAATCATCTGGATCCATCAATTAAAAAATATGTATGGACTATAAATGTAAATGTTCAAATCAAATCATCTATAAATTCAATCATCAAGAGCATGGATGAATGAACATTTGAAAAAGAAAACAATTTGTTTTAAATTCCTTTTTGCTAAACAATTTCTGTATATGATACAATATTTGACTACTTGAAATTGTGATCAACTTCATCTTACTTTTTGCAACTCGATTTCTGTTATCAACTGGGTTGAGTTTGTTAACATTATATAAATACAGTTTTGAAATTTATGGAATCTGAATGCTCACATCTTGTGTCTAATACATTGGTTTTCAAGTACTAATCTGTATACAAAGTTCAATTACAAGATATGTTTGTATCATTAACAACATTAAAACACATTATTCAGTGTACATTATTAAATGTTTAATATTCTAAAATAGATTGTCGTTTAACAAAATCACTTAAAAAAATATCAGTAATTGTGCAACACACGATGCACCACTAGTACCAATAAAAAATGGACAACTTTTTTAGGTTAAAAATAAAATCAATCAAACACATGTAAGTGACAATTTTGATACAAATAACATGTAGACAATTAAACTACCTAAAATTTGTTTTCTTTTTATGTAAATTTAATGCTTCCAATCAAAGACGCCATATTGTTCAAATAAAAACAAAAGCACGTTCAAGAGCATTTTCAGTTTGTGGAAATTACACAAAACCCTAGTTTAAAAATTGATCATTCTAAAATAAGGTGAAATGTTTAACTATATAAAAATTAGATTTTTTTATTAATTAATATATTTAAAAATTAATTTATTTATTCCACACAATCCAACCCTAATTTATTTCTACTCACTTCCCTCTCTCTCTCTCATCTGACCTCTATTTGTCTCTCTCTAAACCTCGACTATCTCTCCCGCTCTCCGCCGAAAGCCCACAGTCGCTTCGCCGCCATCACGCCCACCACAAGGCGTCGCCCGGCGATCTGAACGCTTTGACCACAGCACGATCTAAGAGGCGTCAACCACAGCACGATCTGAGTTCGCATCAGTCGTAGTGGTGCTCTGAAGGTTGTGTTGGCAGTGATGATTTTGTGGTGGTGGCGTGACGAGTGGAGGTGGGGTGCAGCTACGTTGGTTTAGGGATTTTTATTCACTGGAAAAATTCATGATAGCGACGGTGGTGGTCGTGACAGTGGTGGTGATGTGTGGCGGCGACGGTGGCGTAATGATTGTGGGTGGTTAATGTGGCGAGATTTTTGCTAGATCTGGTGGCAGAGTGGAGGCTGTGTTGGCAGTGATATTTTTGTGGTGGTGGCGTGACTCACTGGAAAAATTGGTGATAGCGACAATGGGTGGTGGTCGTGACAGTGGTGGTGATGTATGGCGGCGATGGTGGCGCGATGATTGTAGGTGGTTGATGTGGTTAGATTTTTGCTAGATTTGGTGGCAGAGTGGAGGCTGTGTTGGCAGTGATGATTTTTGTGGTGGTGGCGTGACTCACAGAAAAAATTGGTGATAGCGGCGGTGGTGGTCGTGACAGTGGTGGTGATGTGTGGCGACGCTGATGGCGCGATGATTGTGGGTGGTTGATGTGGCGAGTTTTTTGCTAGATTTGGTGGCGAAGTGGGTTTTGGTGGCTGCGGTGGTGGTAGAGGAGATGGTGCTAATTGCTGTGAGGAAAAATGTGTTTGTGACTTTCACTTGTAACTCGAAATTGGATATGTGACCTGAATATTGTGACCGTGACTTTTAATTGGAACAAATTGTCACCCGTAAATTTTTTGAATTGTGACCTATTGAAAATTCGATTCGTGACCTCGAAAATGATTTGTGACCAATAAAATTTTCATATGTGACCAAAGAAAAAATTGTGACCTTTAAAATTTTTGAATTGTAACCGTAAAAAAATTTGTGACATTTAAATTTTTTGATTTGTGACCGAAAAGTAATATGTGACTAATTAAATTGTGAATCTGTGACCGATGAACAAATTGCGACCTATAAATTTTTTGAATTGTGACGTACAATAATTTTTGACATTTAAAATTTTTGATTAGTGATCGAAAATAATATGTAACTAATTAAATTGTAAATCTGTGACCAAATTATATAGATCCATGACCTTAATATATTTAATTAATTAAATATATATTTAATTAATTAAATTATAAATAAAAATTAACAAAAATCTAATTTTTAAAAATTGAAAATTATTTTCTTATTATTAAATTCGATCAAAATTATACTCTTACTTCTTTCGGTTTTTGTTTATTTTTTCACCTTCTTCGTGACCATGGACTCGTGGGCCAAATTGGCAAATTCTGAACACAAAATGTAACGACCTGGGTCCCACTTAACGGGCTGTTCCGATCGTTAGATCGACAACGTACTGTCCCCACTGTACCAACATGGGTCTTTTCAGCATGCTTTGTCCTCACTCGCAAGCTCCCCGAGAAAACTTCCCAGGGGGTCACCCATCATAGAATTTCTCCAAGTCAAGCACGCTTAACTGTGGAGTTTCTAACGATGGACTTCCGTAAAAGAAGGTGCACCTTGTTGGTATGAGTAGTACATATCAATTCTTTTAAGCTTTTCTAGTCTGGGTATTACAATCACCCCCCGTTAGACTCGCGACGTCCTCGTCGCGCTTGATCATTTTGAGGATTCGTTGCCAGGCGTTGGGATTCTAGAGGTGGCTCATACGGGTTCAAGCGGTGGCTCCCGCCCTATGGCGTAGCACTTTGTCCCGCATAGCACTTAGTTACCGATTTTCGACTTGCAACCGGCTCTGATACCATTTGTAACGACCTAGGTCCCACTTAACGGGCTGTCCCGGTCGTTAGATTGACGACGTACTGTCCCCACTGTACCAACATGGGTCTTTTCAGCATGCTTTGTCCTCACTCGCACGCTCCCCGAGAAAACTTCTCAGGGGGTCACCCATCATAGAATTTCTCCAAGTCAAGCACGCTTAACTGTGGAGTTTCTGACGATGGACTTCCGTAAAAGAAGGTGCACCTTGTTGGTATGAGTAGTACATATCAATTCTTTTAAGATTTTCTGGTCTGGGTATTACAATCACCCCCCGTTAGACTCGCGACGTCCTCGTCGCGCTTGATCATTTGAGGATCCGTTGCCAGGTGTTCGGATTCTAGAGGTGGCTCATACGGGTTCAAGCGTGGCTCCCGCCCTATGGCGTAGCATTTTGTCCCGCATAGCACTTAGTTCCCGATTTTCGACTTGCAACCGGCTCTGATACCATTTGTAACGACCTGGGTCCCACTTAACGGGCTGTCCCGATCGTTAGATTGACGACGTACTGTCCCCACTGTACCAACATGGGTCTTTTCAGCATGCTTTGTCCTCACTCGCACGCTCCCCGAGAAAACTTCCCAGGGGGTCACCCATCATAGAATTTCTCCAAGTCAAGCACGCTTAACTGTGGAGTTTCTAACGATGGACTTCCGTAAAAGAAAGTGCACCTTGTTGGTATGAGTAGTACATATCAATTCTTTTAAGATTTTCTGGTCTGGGTATTACAATTGTCGTTTTGGGGTAATTGCAGGCGGCGGGTTTGTGGTGGTTTGTTGGTGGTCCGGCTGTGGGGGTGGCGATGTAGTTTGCAGTGTGGTGGTGGTGTTCGGAAAACTGGGGTGTGATTGGCGTTGGTGGCTGCAACTCGATTGGTGGTTGAATTTTGGGTGAATGAAGGCGGTTGTTCGTGGTGGTGATGATTGTGTGAACTTTCAACTGATTATTGAGCAAAATTTTGAAGGAATTTTGGTAGTAGTTTCTTACCTGTTTGTTGGCCGTGTGTTTGGAGTTTCGCCTGCCGTGTGGGGAGCTACTGTGAGGGGCGTGGTGAAGGTGAATGAACAGTATCAATAGGGTTAGGGTATAGAAAACGAGGCAATAAATTGGGCCTAGAGTTTGTGCTGGAACATGATTCTTTAGCTAATAGGATTTAATAAAAGTGTATTAAAAGATAAAATTTGGACTTAATGAAATTGGATTCTAAATAGAATATCGGATATAAAAATTGGATTTAAATCGATAAGAATTTGATACTTTTAAAATTTTTCGAGATTGGACTCGATAAGTGAATATTGAAATTTTGACTTTAAAATCGTTTTGAAATTTAATTTAGTTGTTTACTAGACAATTCGACGGACACAAGATAAATTCTAAAATTTGACGGAATGTCGTAGCGATACAATTTAAGTTATGAAATTTGTATTTTTGAAAATTCGGGTCGCTACAACCTTCCCCACTTAAATAAATTTCGTCCTCGAAATTAAACTTACTTTTTTTAAATATGTCTGGATATTTGGCTAAAATCTCATCTTCTCTTTCCCAAGTTGCCTCTTCTCTACCATGCCTATTCCATTGGACTTTAACTAAAGGAATATCTCTGTTCCTTAAGGTATGAACTTTCCTCTCAAGTATAACTGCAGGAATTTCCTCATATGTCATATCTTTGTTAACATCCAAGGATGCATAATTAACAATGTGGTCCGAATCATGGACATATTTTCTTAACATTGAGATGTGAAAAACATTATGTACTGCTGTTAACTCTGGCGGTAAAGCCAACCCATAGGCCACGTTTCCAACTCTTTCCAAGATTTCAAAAGGTCCAATAAACATTGGTCTAAGTTTCCCTTTCTGTCCAAATCTTACCACTCCTCTCATGGGAGCCACTTTAAGGAACACTTTCTCACCAATTTCAAACTGTAGTTCCTTTCGTCGCTTGTCAGCATAAGACTTCTGCCTGTTTTAATCTTTTCTCTGATCTTCTCCACAGCCTTTACAGTTTGTTCCACTATTTCTGGACCCAAAACTTTCCTTTCACCAACTTCATCCCAATGGATTGGTGATCTGCACTTTCTGCCATAAAGAGCTTTATACGGTGTCATGCCGATGGTAGACTGGAAACTATTGTTATATGCAAACTCAACCAAACGTAAATGCGTTTCCCAGTTACCACCAAGGTCTAAAGCGCAAGCTCTCAACATATCCTCTAAAGTCTGTATAGTTCTCTCTGATTGTCCATCCGTTTGTGGATGATATGCTGTACTGAATTTCAATTTAGTTCCCATAGCTGTTTGCAAGTTTTCCCAAAATTTGAATGTAAATCTGGAATCCCTGTCTGACACTATGGAAACTGGTACACCATGCAATCTTACAATTTCTCTGATGTACAACTGAGCATACTGGTCTAAACTGAAAATGAGCAGATTTTGTCAATCGATCAACTATGACCCATATAGCTTGATGACCTTTAACTGATCTAGGAGGTCCCACGACAAAATTCATTGTTATATGTTCCCACTTCCATTCTGGGGTTTCAAGTGGGTTCAACATTCCAGACGGACGTTGATGTTCGGCTTTAAATTGTTGGCAAGTCATGCACTTCTCAACAAATAAGCCAATTGACCTCTTCATGTTTCTCCACCAATAAATTATTCGCAAATCCTGGTACATCTTTGTACCTCCTGGGTGTGCAGTATAAGGTGAAAAATGTGTTTCCTCTAAAATTTCTTTCCTCAAGGCTTCATCCTTCGGTACACACAGTCTTCCCTTGAACATAAGAGTGTCATCAGTTGAAATTTCAAAACCTTTAATACTGCCAGCGAGTACTCGGTCCTTAATCTTGCACAAAAATTTATCCTTACCCTGAGCTTCTTTAATTCTGTCTCTGAGTGTCGGTCGAACAATCATTGTAGCTATAATTGCAGTTGTGTGATGTAGAGGAGCTACAACTTCAAGTCTCATGTTGGCAAAATCCTTGATCAATTGTTCTTGACTGGTTAAGGCAGCTAACTGTCCTTTACCTTTCCGGCTAAGTGCATCAGCAACAACATTGGCCTTGTCGGGATGGTAATGGATAGTATAGTCATAATCTTTAACTAACTCCAACCACATTCTCTGTCTCATATTCAATTCTTTCTGAGTGAAAAAGTACTTTAAACTCTTATGGTCTGTGTATATCTCGCACTTACTACCATATAGATAGTGTCACCATATTTTTAAAGCATGAACTACAGCAGCCAATTCCAAGTCATGTGTAGGGTAGTTCTGCTCATGTGGCTTCAACTGTCTAGATGCATATGCAATCACTTTTCCATGCTGCATCAGTACACATCCCAAACCTTGTTTCGATGCATCACTATAGATTACAAAACCTTCAGCCCTTCTGGAATAGCCAAAACTGGTACAGATACCAATTTCTGTTTCAATTCTTGAAAACTCTTCTCGCACTTTTCTATCCACTGAAACTTCACTCCCTTCTTGGTCAACTGGGTCATCGGTCCAGCAATTTTTGAAAATCCTTCGATAAACCTCCGATAATAGCCAGTCAATCCCAAGAAACTACGAACTTCATTTATATTGGTTGGTGCCTTCCAATTAGTGACAGCTTCGACCTTAGCTGGATCAACTTCAATACCATCTGCGGTAACCACATGTCCAAGAAAACCAATTCGGTCAAGCCAAAATTCGCACTTCTTGAGTTTTGCATACAACCTTTCCTGTCGAAGTGTCTGTAATACAATGTTGAGATGCTCCTCATGTTGTTCCTTGTCTCTTGAATAAATCAGAATGTCATCAATAAAGACAATTACAAACCGATCCAAGTATTGATGAAATACTCGGTTCATTAAGTCCATGAAGACAGCTGGCGCATTAGTTAACCCAAACGGCATCACAGTGAATTCGTAATGTCCGTATCAAGTCCTAAATGCAGTTTTTGGTATATCACCGTCCTTAACCTTCAATTGATGATAACCTGATCTCAAATCAATTTTGGAGAATACTACCGCACCCTTTAACTGATCGAACAAATCTTCTATTCGTGGTAAATGATACTTATTCTTGACTGTGAGGCGATTCAACTCCCTGTAATCAATGCACATCCTCATTGATCCATCTTTCTTTTTCACAAACAGAACCGGTGCTCCCCAAGGCGATACACTCGGTCGAATAAATCCTTTATTCAACAGTTCTTATAGTTGTACCTTCAACTCCTGAAGTTCCTTCGGT
Organism: Osmanthus fragrans; assembly: GCA_019395295.1. NCBI lineage: Eukaryota > Viridiplantae > Streptophyta > Magnoliopsida > Lamiales > Oleaceae > Osmanthus > Osmanthus fragrans. Next base: position 20,296,203 of record CM033361.1, on the reverse strand, counting down.
GCCATCTTGTAGGGTGCTTTAGATATGGGTGCAGCTCCAGGTACCAAGTCAATCATGAATTCCACTTGTCTATCTGGTGGAATACCAACTAGATCTTCTGGAAATACATCCACAAAATCTCGCACCACTGGTACATCTGTAGCAGTTACCTCAGTTGCCTGAACGCTAGTGATGATTACTAGATATCCTTGATTTGTACTCTTTCTCAACATCCTTTGTGCTTTCAACGCTGATATGACATGGGGCATAGTTTTGACTTTTGTCAAGAAGAAGGTAAATTCACATTCTCCTGGTTTCTGAAAGAGCACTTCCCTCTCATGACACTTAATCGTAGCGTGATTGCAACTAAGCCAGTCCATGCCTAAAATAATATCAAAGTCCCTCATGTCTATTAAGTACAAGTCTGCCTCTAAGTTCTTCCCATCTATTTCAAACTTAACAGCTTTCGACATCATATTAGTGATAATAGTTTCACCTGAAGGGATACTAACTTCTAAGGCATCATTCACACTTTCACACACATTCCCAATCTTAGCATGAAAACTAGTAGAGATGAAAGAATTCGTAGCACCGGAATCAATCAAAACAATAGCAGGTATATTGAATACTGATAGAATACCTGTCATCACGTCTGGATCTTTCTCTACCTCTTTCTGAGTCAAAGCGAAAACTCGGGCCTTTTCCTTCCTGACATCTTCCTTACCCTTGAATTCAGGACATTCACCAGCAAAATGACCGGGTTTCTTACATCTGAAACACATCCCCTTCCCGAGTAAGCACTCTCCATGGTGACGCTTATCACACTTCGGGCATACAGGTTTTTCAGTGCTAGTCTTTTCCTCCATTTTTCCCCATGATTTCCCTTTCTTATTCTGATATCTGCCTTTGCTCATATTCTGATTGTCCCATTTCCTTTTCACTGGTACCTCTGTGGGTTTCTGAGTAGTCTTTTCCAAGTTTAAGCGAGATGATATAGCTTGTGCTCGCTCAATTGCTTCGGCATAAGTAGTGAGTCCCAAAGCTGCCATAATTCCTCCAATTTCTGGGCGTAAGCCCCTTTCAAATCTTCTGGCCTTCTTGATATCCGTGTCAACCAGATGGATAGCATACCTAGACAGTTGGTTGAATTTCGTTTCATATTCCACCACGGACATACTTCCCTGTCTAAGTTCAAGGAACTCTGTTTCTTTCTGATCCCGGAAAGATTGGGGGAAATACCTCTGTATTATTAATTCTTTGAATCCATTCCATGTCAATTCAAGTTGTTGTGCCTCAGTTCTGGTGCGCTGATATGACTCCCACCAATGATCTGCATCCTCTTCAAGCTAGAATACAGCACATGACACTTTCTGAGCGTCCGAGCAGGCTATGTGTTTAAAGATCCGTTCTAATGCCCTTAACCATTCCTCTGCAGCTAGGGGTCCTGTTCGACCATTGAATGTTGGTGGCTTATATCGGCGAAACTGTTCAACAACCATACTTGTGTTGTCTGCATTAGCCTGTGGATTAGGGGGATTTCGTCGAGCTGTCGGGACTTGTTGCTGAATGAGCCCCTGGAGAGTATTCATGAGGTCCCTTAATGAATTATTTCCCGCATCGCCAGTAGCAGTCTGGCCTGGGGTAGCTTGTCTTGCAGCAGCCCGATTCGCGGGAACTCGATTTGTTCTACGAGACATTTCCCTAAATCACAACAACATTTGTCTCAGCATCCACTAAGTTGTGAGATTCACAGTGGCCATTTAGGAATAATAAAATCTAAAAGGAAAAATCATAGATAAGCACAGTAGAGCTAAAAGCAAATTTTATTATTATCTCAAATTTTTTAAAAGGAAAACAAATAATAAAATTGCAACCAATATCTATAATCCGAAATATGTTCTCCTACTGAATTTCCACAAATAGTTTTTCCCATATCTCTATCTCATATGTTCCTTTTTGGCATATCACTTATGAAGGTAAATTCTACTGAAATGGGTTACTTTATGTTTTAGCCTAATTCCGAGGACTAAATTTATAATTTCCAAAATTTTTTAAATACTTCACATCAAAAGTTCAACTCCCAAACAAAATAAATCATGGAAATTTTTATAACATGTACTGGATACAAACTTTCAAACATTTCAAACTGCATCAACTATAGCAAAATTTCATTCTCATGTAACTTTTCATTGTAACAATCAATTTCAGATGCAGTAATATAATAAATTCATGGTATCGAGCAGATGAAAATTTTTAGACTTCATCAAATAAAATTTGCTAAACATTTTTACCCTTTCGGAGTAGGCGTGGCGCGGCAAGAGCGGGTAGCATTTAAATTAAATATTAAACATTTTTTTTTTTGCAAAATTTTTACAAGTCTACAGAAAGGTGAAATCGTACTCTGATACCACACTGTAACGCCCCAATTTCACTAATAACTCGAGGCGCTACTTAAGTCAAAGTAACCTGTAAATAAATATTTTCAAAAGTCGCCACAATACGAAAGCAAACATATACTTTAAAAATCCATAGCAATTTAGCAAAAAATGCGGAAACATCATTTTAACGATTTTCTCAAAACCATAAGTTAATGCCAAAAATAATAAACAATTATCAACATTTCAAAGATACTAAAATTCGGTATTTAAAATGTCAAATGGAAACCAACTATTTAAAATTCTTGTTCAAAATTTATAATTCAAAAGTTCCACTATTAAATCAAATTGTCTCGCTCGTTGCCTTGCCCTACCAAGCTCCTTAACCTGAAAGGTTGGGAAAATAGTGGGGTGAGCATAACGAATTATACTCAGTGGAGATACAACAATCAGTCCAAATTAAGTCAAAATATGCAATCAAATGGTGAATATAATATCCATACAACATACTATAGAATATGTACTGTGGGCAGCCCCAATCGACCCAACTCGACTCCCCACTTCATCCATGTCAACTCAAAATTTAACCACAAAAAACCAAGAACAAGGAAGCCCAAACACTTACCTCCACCCTAGGCCCCTTTTGGCCGGATTTCTCGCCGGAAATAGCCAAGAAAATCGAAGGTTGGCCTCGGTTATTGACCCCGTTCGACGCCCAACCAACCTCCAATCGACCCCTCACCCGCCGGCGCCCTCGCGACGGCGACACCGTTGATTTTTAGCCGGAGTTCACCCACTTCACCTTACCTTCCCGTCGTCTGCCTCTCCCCTCCTCCCTGTCCAATTTGTCGAGTGAGAGAGAGAGAGTAGAGATAGGTTTATATGTAAATAATTGAATTTTTGAAAATTGCTCCTTAAGCCCTAGTCTTTAAGAGTCATCCATTTTAACCCAAAATTTTAAATGTTTATTATTTCAATTACAAAGTTTTACAAATTGTTTTAATTCAGCCCTTATGTTTTAATAACTTTTAAATTAGCCCATAGAATTCCAAAAGTCTATTTTCAGCCTTTAAACTTTTAAATTTCAGTTTTAATATTTTTCAATTAAGTCCCTAAAAGTTTTAAAGTTTTAATTAAACTTAGTATCTTAAATTAAATTAATTTTGTTCTTGCTAGACGAGATCGCGGGCAAAGTGTGAAGCACGATAACGTTACAATTGTTCAATTTTCAAGAAAACTTTCAAGACTTCGAGGTGGGGTTTACATTTAAGCAATTGTGGTTATTTGTCCATGTTAATTCTCGATGTGTGATTTTGATTGTGATATGATGTTTATACATATGAAAAGGTTGTCAGGGACCGTAAATAGGTCCGGGATCGAAATCGGGTCCTTGGGAATGCCCACAGTGCAAAAATTTGCTAAGCTTATATCATGTTGTCAGGAACCGTAAATAGGTTCGGGATCGAAATTGGGTCCTTGGGAATGCTCACAGTATATATTCTATAGTATGTTGTATGGATATTATATTCACCACTTGATTGCACATTTTGACTTAATTTGGACTGATTGCTGTATCTCCACTGAGTATAATTTGTTATGTTCACCCCACTATTTTCCTAACCTTTCAGGTTAAGGAGCTTGGCAGGGCAAGACAACGAACGAGGCAATTTGATTTAATAGTGGAACTTTTGAATTATAAATTTTGAACAAGAATTTTAAATAGTTGGTTTCCATTTGACATTTTAAATATCGAATTTTAGTATTTTTAAAATGTTGATAATTGTTTATTATTTTTGGCATTAACTTATGGTTTTGAGAAAATCGTTAAAATGATGTTTTCGTATTTTGTACTAAATTATTATAAATTTTTAAAGTATATGTTTATCTTCGTATTGTATTATGAAGACTTTTGAAAATATTTATTTACATATCATTTTAATTTAAGTAGCGCTTATTAGTGAAATTGGGCGTTACACAAAAACCCAAAGCCGCGGGGTTTATCTCTTTCTCTTTGCCGATGAAATTGAAAACGCACTGCCCCAAATCCTCTCATCTTCGATTCCATGTGTGCAGATGAATTCCACTGTAATTTCTCCCCATCAAACTCTATTATTCACTTTCCCAGTCCATCACTCGAACCCCAAATCCAAATTCAAAACCAAACTCAAAACAACCCGCTTTGGAAACTTCTCATTTTCGGTCAAATGCTTTTCACACAGCAAACCTCCATGCTCACTTCGAATTGTCCAGTCTTCTGTAATCAATAAGTTTAACAAGATTGAACCACAACAGAGGATAATCCCACCCAATTTTGATCAATGTAATGACAAGAATGCACTGGACATTGCGAAGCCCGTAGTGTATACATTGTTTTGTATCGTTCTCGGGTTATTCTGCCCAGTTTCTGGATTCCGGCAACCTGCTTTTGCAGCTGTTGCTACACCTTCAGCTGTTGTGCGGGGATTATTTGGGAGGAAAACTAAGGGTGAAGAAAAAAGGGAAAAAGGTCACAAGTACTCACATTGTACTCGGAAATTATTAGAGATTGTAGCTAGGCTGCTCAAGACAATAGAGGAGGCCAAAAGTTCTGGCCAAGAGAATTTTGAAAATGTCCAGGATGCGTTGAAGGAGGTCAAAACGACAAAGAAAGCCTTGCAAGATGAGATAATGAACGGACTTTATGCTGAGATGAGGGTTTTGAACAGGGAAAAGGCAGAGCTGATGAAGAGCTCTGAGGGGATTGAGGATAAAATATCGAATGCGAAAAGGGAGGAAGAGAGTTTGACGAGGAAAGCAAGAGGAGTTGATGAAAGAATTGAAAGATTGCAGGAAGAAATGAGGCAATGGGAGAGTGAGTATAATGGGATGTGGGAGAGAATTTGGGAGATTGAGGATTCGATAATGAGGATGGAGACCTTGGCCTTGAGCATTGGTGTCAGGGAGCTTTTGTTTATCGAGAGGGAGTGTGAGGCCCTGGTTGAGGGCTTCTTCCGGGAAATGAGGCAGCGAAACATTCAGAGGTAAAATAAATAACTGTTTTTATATTCTTAAAGAACTGAAAGATTGAAACTTTATCAGTTTGTGGTCTTAAAGACAGAAAGCTACATATTCATTTTAAATTGAAGTGTTTCCTCTATGCTGGAAAGATCACCTGCACTCATTATTTGCAAGTTTAAAGTATGTTCTCGATGCTGGAAAGGTTAATGATTGATGTGCAAGTTTAAAGTGTTAGCAGCCTTGCATTCAATAATGCATCTTAAGATCTATTATTCAGTAAAGTACTCAAATGAGGATTTCACAATTTCAAAGTGAATGGATACGACTTTTGCCAGTAGATCAAATGGTTTTGTCTGGGTATTTTAGATTGATTTCTTCAAGTCTCTTGTTCCTAATATGTTCTGAATGGCAATATATGATTTGAATTTAGCGCTACAAAAATTGTTTTGTCATCAAGTAAATTAAATGACCTGAAGTGCCCGTTTGGCATGGCTTTTAGAAAATCAAAATGAGTTTTTGAGACCCAGTAGCTGCTTTTGGACCCATTTGGCTAATTTTATGAAAGTACTTCTTTTTTAGAGGAAGTTGGTCTGACATGACTTCCTCTAAAACACTTCTTTTTTAAAAATTAGTTTTCAAACAAAAATTAAGATATCTTCCTTTAAAAAACTCTTCTACACGAGGCAAAAGCCATGCCAAATGGGCTTGAAATGTTGCCTTCAAAAGGTTTTGGTTGACCAGAAAAGCCAAAGAATCCCGTTCATGTTGAAGCTGAGGGAGTACGTGATACTAGAATAACATAAAAAGTAGCTATGGTTGTCTGAGAAATGATACCAATTAGTTGAGGATTTCATATCCAGCACAATGAGTTTTGAAACATTTGGTGGATTTTGACAAATATTTATATTTTATATGAATTTAACCATTTGGAGAATTACTTCAATTTCAAAACAGTACATTTCAAATCCATCTATCCATAGAACACTCTGAGTATGGCGTCATGTTTTTATTCTTTAGTAAAATCAGTTGCCTCCACACACCACATATTCAAGATGATATCCCTTGTTGTATGTTATTCCCTGATGATAAAATTTAATTGATGAGATTAAAATTGTTGTAATTTAGAACTCTGAAGGAGTATACGTTGAAATTTAAAGGATTAGGTTGAGTAAAACAAAGACACAAAAATGAAGGAATTGAAGAGGATGAAATGCATGGGATTAGAGTAGGTTGGATGAAATGGAGACGTGCTAGGAATTGTGTAATAAGGAGATATCCATAAAGTTAAAAGGTCATTTCTACAAAGAGTTAATAGAACTGCTATGTATTATGTAATAATTGTTGGGCTGCTCAAGGATTCCTAAGACGAATGTAGTGGAAATAAGGTTGATAAGATGGATGAGTGGACATACTTAAATGGATAAATTAAGAAATAAGTGCCACAAGTGACAATTTATTAAGGATAAATTAAGGAAATGCCAATTTAGGTGGTGAGGACATGTTTTGCATAGAACTGAAAGAGTTTCTATTCACAAGAGTTACACGATCTGAGTTGAACATGTAAGAAGGAGGGTTGGAATCTGACTGACTTATTGTGTTTGCTAAAGATCTAGTTGCTTTGGGTGGAATATGTTGAACTGAAGGGAGTGGCAAAGAGGGATACACGTAGTTGATCCAAATTTATTGAAAACAAGGGTTAGTTCGTTGTTTAGTCAATCAGCTACCTGCAATTGTAAAAGCAGCTTTTCTTTTATTTCGAAATATCGTTTTGTAGACAACAGACAAAAGCATATTTCTTTAGCCCCTGTTTGATACATATTTTGTTTTCATTCTTATTCTTCTACTCATTTTTAACCACACATTCTTCAATAAAATAATATTTTCCATCACACCAATAACTTTTCTTTCTTTTTCAACCACATATTCACCATCCATCACATCAAAAAAAATGCATTTTTTCCAAATTAATGTGTGTCAAATAGGGGCTTAATTTGTTTAATCATTCTGGCATGGACTTGAGTTCTGAAGTTTAGTAGTGCTTACTTTACTCTGTCGCTTGAAACTGCACATTTAAGCAATTTCAAGTTCCATTAGTCAATGTAGGTATTGTCTTTTTCTTTCAAGATATATGATATTTACTGATGGGACCTTATTCCATTTTCATGGCTTATTCTAGCTTTTGATCTTATGTGCTCACAGCTTGCAGAAAGGCCCCATTACCAAGCTTCCCAAAGTCGAGATTCAGGAAGAACTGCGACGTGCCCAGAGACAATTATGGGAGCAAATAGTTTTACCGAGTGCTTTGCAAAATGAGGATTCAGGATATCTCTTTAATGAAGATTCAACAGCTTTTTCTCATCGGATACAACAGGTACTCAGGGAGTCAGCTGAGATGCAAAAGAACCTGGAGACTAGCATTAGAAAAAGTATGAAAAAACATGGTGTGGAGAGACGTATTTTAACAACAACTCCAACGGATGAGGTTGTGAAGGGTTTCCCAGACATTGAGTTGAAATGGATGTTTGGAAAGAAGGAAGTCGTAGTTCCAAAAGCCGTTGGCGTCCATTTATTTCATGGTTGGAAGAAATGGCGTGAGGAAGTTAAGGCAGACCTCAAAAGAAATTTGCTGGAAAATGCTGAACTAGGTAAAAAGTATGTGGCTGAAAGACAGGTAAGGTTTTAAAGGAAAAATAGTTGTAATAATCTAGTTTATATATGCACTACAAGCCCATCTGCTGGAACAGTACCATATTATCGTCATTTATTGATGAATGCAATACATTTCAGCAATTGTTTTGTGTCATGGAATCACGGTCACATATTTTTTCAGCTAAAAAAACATGCCCACTACGATCAATTGCCTGACTTTCTACCTTCATTCCTTACCAACAAATTCTTTTCACTTCTGGTTACTTCTTAATTGATCAGGCATTAAAATTGGTAAAGACATCTTATTCTCTGGTGAGATTTTAGTAAAATACTGAGCATTTTTTTTCACTTGGAATTGTGTCAGGTCCTTCTAGAAATTCACACAAGTAAGATGCTCTAGGGCACTACTGTAAGAAACAGTGCTTCTGTTTTCGTCAATTATCTGGATGAGAAGCCTTATTGGCCTCATTCATTTTCTTTTTCTCTTTTGATAAAAACATCAGTCCTTTAATCCAATACAAAAAGCATTTGAACGTCTTGTGAAATTCTATATATCACGTTTGCTTTTTGAAAAAACTGCTCGATAGTTTTAGAATTGAGGCTACTACTCTGCCAGTTCATTAAATACATGCAAGTCTTAATGTCTAAAATATGCCTCATTTTTTTTGTAACTTCTCAAGGGCATTTGTTTACGTTTATGTGAAAGTTTCAGTTTCTTTTGCATCTTACAAAAACTGCTGTTTTCTTTGCTGGAAGCTCATCATCTATGCCTTGGAAATGTTAATTGTAGGAACGTATCCTTCTGTATCGGGATAGGGTAGAATCAAAGACTTGGTATAATGAAGAACGGAATAGGTGGGAGATGGACCCAATAGCTGTTCCTTATGCTGTTTCCAAGAAAGTTGTGCAGAGTGCTCTAATAAGGCATGATTGGGCTGCCATGTATATCACACTCAAGGGAATTGACAAGGAGTATTATGTAGATCTTAAAGTAGGGTGCTATTTGCACAGTTTCTCTTTCATTTCAAATTTGAATATTTGTTTTTGAGGCTTTTGATGTTATTAATCTCATATCAGGAATATGACATGCTGTTTGAAGATTTTGGCGGGTTTGATAGTTTGTATTTGAGAATGATTGCAGCTGGAATCCCTACTGCAGTTCAGCTTATGTGGATTCCTTTTTCAGAGTTAGATTTGCGTCAACAGTTTCTCTTAATAATGAGGATATCCTATCAGTGCTTTAATGGGTTTTGGAATAGTAGCATTGTTTCACATGCAAAAGAGTGGACTTTCAAAAAAATAAAAAACATTAATGACGACATAATGATGATGATCGTTTTCCCTGTTGTGGAGTTCATTATCCCTTATCAGGTCATTGATTGAGTAGCTGTTTATGATAACTCATGTACCATATTCTGATAATTATCTCTTTATGCAGTCTTATCATTATCTATTACAGATTTTACTTTTTGCTGTGGGATCCTTGATTTAATGCTTTTCGGACAATTGTCTTGATTTTGGCTACAGGTGAGGATGCGGTTGGGTATGGCTTGGCCAGAGTATTCAGATGTATCTGTTGGCTCAACTTGGTACTTGAAGTGGCAATCTGAGGCTGAAACGAACTTTAAATTAAGGAAAACAGATGAATTTCAGTGGTACTTTTGGTTTTTAGTTAGAACTATCATATATGGATACATATTGTTTAATGTGTTCCAATATATGAAGAGGAAAATTCCAAGAATTCTTGGCTATGGGCCTTTGCGGAGAGATCCCAACTTAAGGAAGTTACGGAGAGTGGTACAATTTTACCCTTGCTACTGAATTTTTCAATACGAATTGCTTTATGCATATGTGGATGGCTGATTGAAGTTAGTTACTATTTCTCTGACACTCTCAATTTGTTCTAGACTTACCCTCTCCTAGACTTCAATTTGAATGATGCAAATAGTTTAATGCTAAAATCCTTACTTCTGAAAGTGCTGCTGAAAATTACGAATGTTTTTGCTTTTAATGATTTTGAAGAATAATGCAGTATTCGACAGGAAAGCAAAGCAGTTATTGACCAACCTTCATTTATTTAATTTTTCATGTATAAATTATTGTCCTGTCCAGTGGCAGATTATACATTTTATTACATTTATACTATTTTGCAGAAAGCTTATTTCAAATATAGGATGAAGAGAATAAAACGCAAGAAGAAGGATGGTATTGACCCAATAAGCACTGCTTTCGATAAAATGAAGGTTCTCATTCTATTCTTAATTTATCTTCTTGTTGTATCGACATCTGCTATATTAAGTTGCCAAAGCCCTCACTTTTTCTTTAACTTCAGAGGGTTAAGAATCCTCCCATACGGTTGAAAGACTTTACAAGTGTTGACTCTATGAGAGAAGAAATCAATGAAGTTGTGGCGTCTCTGCAGAATCCTCGCGCATTCCAAGAAATGGGAGCTCGTGCACCTAGGGTATGTCATTTTTGAGACATCCTTTGCACGTGAAAGGCATTCTCTTGGTTAAGGAGTATGTTTAAATGTATTTTTTTCTTATTTGTGTGGTCAAGCTAAACAAGACATTATCTTATTTATGGAGTATGATTTATATACAATCAAGTCCTAGTGCTTGCTTAACATTTGATCTTACTTACCATCATGATTTCAGTCTCGATGTTTCACGAGGCTAAGATATTACTGCTTATACCTTTGTGTGAATTGTACAACCATGACATCGCAGGGAGTTCTAATCGTTGGCGAGAGAGGAACTGGGAAAACATCCCTAGCATTAGCTATAGCAGCAGAGGCAAAAGTGCCCGTTGTTGAAGTTAAAGCCCAACAGTTGGAAGCTGGTCTCTGGGTGGGCCAAAGTGCATCAAATGTTAGAGAACTGTTTCAGACAGCGAGGGATCTGGTTGCTTTCTTTCTGTCTTTCATTTCATTTCAATTCTAAGTCATGGTGTCCATTCAATGATTATACCCTTTATGTCAATTGTTTTGTTAAATGGAAATTAATAACCGTCTCAATTAAAAGCTTAAGATATTAGAGAATGGCCAAAAATATTATTTAAAGGTGGTTTTCAGTACACCCCCTTGCAGGATCCTTTTTTTCATTAAAGGATTGTCACAGGTACAATTTTCGTACAGTTGATGGCAAAACTTGAACCAAGGTCTTTCTCGTGGCTCTAATACCATGTTGACCATCTTATTTAAAAGCTTAAACTGTCAGAGATGGGCCTCATTTTGTTATTTAAATTTGGTCTTCAACACTAATAACTGGTGGTTTACAACCTAAATAATGGGGTTTCTATATACTCAGATATTGGTAATAACAAAACAGGGAACTTGACACCTTTGTTTGATAACATGAATTTATTGCATTATCATATGTAAAATTTTAGTTTCTATCTTGTGATTAGTGCCGACTTTTTGGGGGTTTTGTTCACCTACTTTCTGGACATGATAAACCATGTTCCTGAACATAGAATATTTTGGTTCAATTATCTGTTAATAATTATTTGGATGAGACGGCGAAGCAATTGCAGAGCAATCAAACAGTGATTTTGTTGCTTGGATAACGTTAAACTATTATACTGTTACTTAAACATTATCTTATTTCTCTTTCTTTTTCTGTTTCTTTCTTCTTCTTTTCAAATTCCCCTTTAACCTTATTATCGTCAAATAGATGCGATTCAGTCAAAGTGAAGAATTGTTATAACTTACCTAATTTATCTAAACCATGTTTTATTTTCCTTTCTCTTCTCTCTCTCTCTCTCTCTAAATAATTTATGATGAAGGTATTGCAGTGATGTTCTAGTTCTGGTATATGGTTTTTATCTGCCAAGATAAGTCAAAGGAAACTTCACAACTTAGACACCTTTTGAAGAAACTAAAATCCAAAATTCTCAATATAAGAAACATGAAATCCAAAAATATAGTTACTTAATGTTTGTTCTTTTCTCTTGTTATTCACTACTTTACATGTATCTTTAGTAAATGTTTTCTCTCTTTTGTTTCTGTCATATTTTGGACATATTGTCTTAAATTGTTTTGTTTTCCCCTGTTAACACATGTTAGACGATTTCTGTACTCATGAATAATCATATATCTAGGCTCCTGTCATTATATTTGTGGAGGATTTTGATCTTTTTGCTGGTGTTCGTGGGAAGTTTATTCACACCAAAAAACAGGACCACGAGGCTTTCATCAATCAACTACTTGTGGAACTTGATGGGTAAATGGCTTGTTGTTTGTATTTATTTTGCAAAGGATCTATAAGAAATATACTCCGTACATTATTAAATTATCATTTCTTAAAGCCCCTGCGTGCTCCATTTTTTGGGGGAAATGTGTTTTGGAATAGTGATTTTTTTTTGCGAATTTGTGGTTAAAAATAAAGAAACATTTTGGATTTACGAGTAAAATTATTTTATGGGAGAATGTGTGATTGAAAATGAGTTTTGGGGAAAATGGGGCTCAAACGGGGGCAAAGCATTTGGATCTTTTCTATACTGCCATTAGTTACTTGTTTTCTTTGTTAAGAAAGAAGTTTGGTTTTGAGCATATGATTGCCATGTGTTTATAAACGGATAGCAATGGGCGGTGCAATGAGTGATGGATAAGTGGATGGCACTTGAAGGTCCCACGACATATATGGATAAAAAGTGTATGACTTTTAGCAAGTATTCATGAACACTTGGAAGGTCCCACGAAATAAATGGATAAAAAGTGTATGACTTTTAGCTAGTATTTATGAACACTTGCTGAACATGCTCTGAGATTTCACTAACATGGAGTTACTAAACTCATACGTCACTGATCTTTAACCTTGTTGTCTCTTCTGACCAAGTATATCATAGACAAGGTCTTCTCATGTATCTTGTTTGCAGATGATATGGTTTTAGTTGACAATCTAGGATGGGACATAATATTGCTAAACTTTGGAGTCTAAGATTTTTAAAATTCAGTAGAATGAGAGATAGAATACATGGAAGTCTTTTTAGTCATAGTAGGAAAATGGTGCAGTAGTTTATTCATTATTTGCACGATTTTGGAAGAGCAAATTAGAAGAGGGAGATTAGGCTAGAGTTAACATTGCCTATGTATTTGCTATCAAGTTTCATTGTATCTCCCAGTAGATCTAGCAATGAAAATAGCAGAATGATAAATAAGGTTCATGTAGCCTGCTCACAAATTTATTGGGAATAAAGCTTAGTTTGTTGTTGTTTTATTGGGCAATGAAAAAAGCTAAAAATTGTTCAGAAAAGTAAATGGTGGAGCTGAAAGGTGTTGAGTTGGTGTATTTCATAGTTGGCAAGACATTCAACTTAATACACTAAGAAGTTTAGCCATTCAAAATTGGCTTTTATTGTTCTGTGCGTATTGGCAAAAATGATTCTGCACAAAATTGATTTTATAATCATTTATACATCGTTTCATGAAAAGAGGATTTACAGTTTTCTAAGGGTCCGTTTGATAGCCTAAGTTTTCCGTGGAAGGTGGAAAACGTTTTCTTGCTTTTTACTATTCACCTGTTTGATTGCACTAATTTTTCAGGGAAAACGTTTTCCAAATTTTTCAAGGTACAAGCGGTTGATGCACAAAAGTTAGAAAAAGTTTTTCCACCATATTGGTGGGAAAACGTTTTCCAGTTTTTCGACAATTTTTTTTTTAGCAATTGGAACATATTCCAAAGTCAATGGTAAAAATATTTATCCATTTAATTGACAATTTGCGTAAAAAACAAAGCCAAACGAAAAATTTGCCAGGTGAAAAATTATATCAATCAAACACCATTAATTACAATTCCTTGTAAAACAAATTCTAGGCAATTCAATTCCCTGCCATTCATTTTCTTTCCACCCTTGCAATCAAATGGACCATAAGTTCAATCCGTTTCTTTATTGCTTTGGAATAAACCAACTCCTTTGTTGATTACTGAAAGATCCGCTCACGATTTGAAGAGTATACAAAAACGATTTGTCAATACAAACTACTGGCATCATTTTAAGAGGCCAAACTAGTAATGGGAAGATTCCTCATTTGTGTACCTCTCTTTCTTTAGCTATTGATTTTGCTTTCGTTCTTGAACTCATTCAATTGATGCATTGACTTTAAACAATAAATCCTGCTTGGTATAGTGACTTTCTCTCTATCACATAAATAAAGGTTCTCCACCTCAAATTTGACCTCAACATTAAGGACTGGACATCCTATTGGTTTAATGCTGTGCCCTGTGAGTGCAATTTTTTCTCTTGGATAAGAAGGGAATTTCCATTTGTTTGACTCAGATTGGAAGTATGTCAAATGCAACTTGCATGTGTCAACATTCCATCTCATAGCTTAAGCTGGGGTGTAGATGGCCGGGAAATTTGTATAGGTTCTTACTCTCATTCTTATTTCAAAAGGTTCAGGAGAAAAAAAAGAGAGAGAGAGAAAAAAAACTTCATGTAGTATTACTATTGTCTATTCTAGAATAGGCAACAGTGCCACGGAATGTCTTGATTATTTTGGGTATGCATGTAACATGTATGGGTTTAGAGCTCCTAAGGGTTACCAAGTTTGTGTGATGGTATGCTTATTTTCAAAATTGAAACACTATGTAATAGTTTGCATCGCCTTGTTGCTCTGGAAGAGAGGTAAATTTTTTTCATTTTGTGTCATTAATCATTTTGTTTTATGTTAATATGAGTGTCCTTTTCAGGTTTGAGAAACAAGATGGGGTGGTTTTGATGGCCACTACTCGTAATGTCAAACAAATAGACGAGGCACTACGGCGTCCTGGTAGAATGGATAGGATATTTCACCTTCAGCGGCCAACACAAACAGAAAGAGAGAAGATACTGCGTGTTGCTGCAGAAGAAACTATGGATGAGGATCTTATTGACTTTGTAGATTGGAGAAAGGTAATCATAAGTACTTTCTGTTAGGTTGTTGCCCCCTTTTCGGTTGCATGTTTGTTTTACTAGAATGCAATTTCATTAACTTTTTTATTGAAAAAAAAGTTGTTTTGCGACTAGTTAAGGAAAGGAAAAAGAAAAGAAATAGGAGCTTATAATTGTTTACCTTGATTGATTCAAGTTGTTTTGAAGCTCTTCATTTTATTTGTTATCTTGTGGCACTATCTTGATCTTCTCTTTCTTCCTCTCCTCAAAAATTCAATTATATCATGACTCTTTATGATGAGCCATTTGATAAGTTGTTTATTGACTCAATTGAGAAACTCTCTGCTGCTTAAGCTTTGTTTTTTGGGGCTTCTGAAGGCTCATCCTTTTCAATTAGCTAGATTCATTGTATGCTACCGTGTTTCCCTGATTTGCTTGGTTTAACGAGCACTCAAACACCTATTTACTAATTTAATAATACTTACCATTTCCTATTGATTGGGATTGTTTTACTTGAACCGGTTTATTAGTTAAAGGTGATGATGGTCAACATAAGTTTCCTATTTTATTTTTTTCCTTCATTGCTATTTACTTAATTGGGATTATTTTTTAAAGAAAAATACTTCTCTCTCTCTCTCTCTCCCTCCCTCCCTCCCTCCCCCCCCCCCCCCCCCCCCCCCCCCTGCCTGTAGCATGGTAGCCTGCTGCATCTAGTCAATTCTTTCGGAGTTAATGGACAGGCTATTGATTGGTATAGCTCAGCATTATCTCGATGTTAACATCATTAACTGGGCAGTGGTCACTGTTCTCCTCCATACATGATTGTTACTACTATGACTTAGTCAATCCCTTGATCAGATCTAGACCATAATGAAAATAATAAATTATGGTAAAATTCATATGTAAGACAATCAGGGCATCTCAGGTCTGAGGATCACATACAAATCCCCAGCACACCACCCATCATTGACAATGATTGAACTTTCCTGTGACTTCTCCAACTCCTGAGGCCAGTTCAGTGAACTTATTGTGCAACAATTACTCAGTTCATTACTTGTCTACTCTAACCTTTCATGCAAATATATGAAAGTTTCAATCTATTTTAGAGAAGTATATCATGTACTAGTCTTATCCAATTATTAGTACCTAATTGATTATTTAACAACTAGGAATATTTAAAAATCTAGTACCAAAAAATGCTATTGTTAACATCCTTATTAGTGTCCTTCCTAAACACTGAGACACCATCCTGCAGGTTGCTGAAAAAACTGCTCTTCTTCGTCCTATAGAATTAAAACTTGTACCGGTGGCTTTGGAAGGTAGTGCTTTCAGAAGCAAGTTTGTCGACATGGATGAGCTTATGAACTATTGCAGCTGGTTTGCAGTAAGAACTGTTTCTTCCATCATCATGATACATTCTCATAATTACTTTGCAAAATATTTTATTTCATCCATGATCTTTATGCTATCCCTCATTGTACAAATACATTTCGTGTCAGTTCTGGTTCCTTGACTCTATAGACATAATGGTTAGGGGCATTCTCATATGACTCATTTTTTCTTCCTTCCCATTCCACATTGTAAAGTGATAATGATGGATGCCACTATTATCATCATTATTATCTCAACATTTTTCATGATGTCATTTCGTCAATTTTGTCTCATCTAATGCTTGAGCAAATTTTTTTCCTTATCACTTTGTGCACAGTGCACTTGTGACTTGGTGCAAATAATTTTCCAAATAAGCCCCTGTTTGGTATACATTTTTTTTTTCATTTTCATTCTTCTACTCATTTTCAACCACACATTCTTTAATAAAATAATATTTTTCATCACATCAATAACTTTTCTTTCTTTTTCAATCACATATTTACCATTCATCACATCAAAAAAAATTCATTTTTTTCCCAAAAATGTGTATCAAATAGGCCATAAATGAAAGTGCATATCATTCTTTTAATCTTGTTCTATAATGGCTGCAAATCTTTCTTATTAAACTTTAGGAAATTAACTGAACATCCAAAAAAGATATCAATAATGTGTAAGCACCTTATGTACCACTTTCTTTGATTTTCTATGGTTGGCATAATATGCTGTGAACCATTTAACAACTGTTTGGCAAAATTTATAAATCATTTATAAATGGTCAAACTTTATTTTCAACCACATATTCAAATGGATCCATAAGTAGCATCCACTTATCCACAACTCATTTCTATCTATTTATAAATTCTTTCCAAACGAAGGCTTAGTTTGTCTTTAGGGATTTTACTCTATATTAATTGCTACATGCAGACTTTTGGTGGTATGGTCCCCAAATGGCTTAGGAAAACCAAAGTTGTGAAAGAGTTGAGCAACATGCTGGTAAATCATCTTGGATTGACATTGTCAAAAGAGGATTTGCAAAATGTGGTTGACTTGATGGAACCATATGGCCAAATAAGTAATGGTATAGAACTGCTGAATCCACCTCTTGATGTAAGTAACCTTTCAGACAAATGTTAATCTTGCTTTTTTAAATTTTGTTTAGTTATCCTTTTTTTCAAAGTTATTAGAGTAACCTTATTTCGGTGCATATGTTTTAGCAATTCCCACAACCTGTTAACTAAAGAAATAAAAATACAAAAATTAAATCAAAGAAGAGCGAACTTACATATTATGAACATTTTTTTACCAAGTAGCAGCTTCTAAGCATATCAATGGGCAGGTGATGAAGATCCTATTACATACATTAATTGGAATACTTTCCAAGTTAGATACTTATTTTAGGTAGTAATTAGGACTTTATTGAATTGATTTTAGAGTATTTTATTAGTTTTTCCTACTTAATTTAGAGCTCGTCTGGTAGAGCTTTTTTCCCCCCATTTTTAGCAATTATTTGACTGTCACACAAACATGGGTCCTATTTTGGCTGCAATTTTTGACTGTCTGAAAATTAAATACCAAAAATGCCCTTCTCTCATGAAGAATGAATTAAATGTTAAGGGGCAAAAGGTCATACTACCTTAAAATAGTCCATAATTGTGACTGGCCTTGTCTGACATTACATTGTATAACGGTCACATTTTGGCTAGAATTGGAAAAAAAAAAAAAAAGAAGCTCTCCTAGACAAGGGCTAAATAAGCAATACTTTCTCCCTCAGCTTCTCTCGACTTTCCCCGTTCTCCTATTCTTCTCTTCCCTTCTATAATTTTGGTTCTTTGTCTGATTATGTTCTGTTGGTATAATAGAAAGTCATTTTCCTTTGGCCAAACAAAATTCATGAAATTTTGATGGTTGTTCAAGTTCAAGAATTTACTGAAGCCACCATCCAAACCCATGCACAAATCATACCCTATCAATCTGAGCCTGTCAACCAACCACCCATCATTCTCAGGACCACCCTCACCTTCACCACCAACCCACTTAAAACATAAACCTAAAAGGTAGTAACAACCATAAAAAATCTGACAGCATGAGGTTCCTTGCTTTTGTTATCATTACTAGATTAGTACCCAAAAAGGAAAAAAAAAAAAATCCTGCTTTGTTCTATTTCTTATTGTTATTAGTGTTTTTTTTTTTTTTTAAATCTGTCTGTGTAATGCCCCAAAATCTATTTCATTTTTATTTTAAAAAAAATAGACTTGAAGTGTCAACAAAATCTTCTTTATCTAACTTAAGCGGTAATTTAACACTATTTCATAAATCTTGGGATTTGATTGATAATGTTCATCAACTTGAAATGAATTTTTTTTTTGTATATAATTAAAACAAAAAAATACTACGAATTTAAATTATAAAGTTTAACATGTCGAAAAGGCTCAATTGCCAAAATTTCTAAAATAACATGCAATTAAATATAAACAATTCTTAAATTAAAATTTGCCAAAATCTAAACATTTTACTTGGCGACCCAATAAGTATCAGTCGGTCAATCTTCCACGCGTTGACATGACCTGTTCTAATTTGAAAAGTTGTTGTAAGAGTAAGTATTTTGAAAATACTCAGGTTTAATGTGTATATTCTTATTAAGATGATATAAATATAAAATGACATAATATACCGACATTTCTTAGATGCAAACTAATCGCGATATCCAATAGCTTTAGGAATTTCTTAAAAATTCCTATATCCGTAGGATTTACATATTTGACCTAATGGTCTATCCTCTATGATTTACATAAACATCGACCCAGAGGCTTTAGAGTATATTATGCCAAAATTTATATAAACATCAAGAAAATACAAATTTATCAATTGCACAAAGTATTCTTACCTTAATTGATACTCAAAGAAATCTGAGAATGCAAATAATGAAGGTATGCAATTTTCTCAATAGTGTACGTGTGAAGTAAAATTGCAAAGAATGAAGTGATGTAAATTTTTAAAGTCAAAATACTATCCTAATTATATATACATAAACGTAACATCCATCAACCATTTAAACAAAACATCAAAATGCCTCAAGTCACAATTGTAAAGAATTCAAGGGTTAAATAAATCAATTTATTGCCTTGATCAATCAATCAAATGTCTATGATTTAAATGTAGAGTTCAACATTTTAATTAATTAATTTATTAATGAAATTCAAATTGAAATTAACGTTTTCTATTAAATAGGTAACCGTACACTTTTTTAAAAAAAATGTTATTTTTATATATTATATATTAACAAAATAACTTGGACATAACAAGTTAAAAATTACTTTTTCTTGAGTTCAATTTATGTAATTTAATATGAGCTACAAAATGAGTATAATTTTGATATATTTTATCAATTTCTAAAATACTTAAATATTCAACCTAAATAAAAGTTATGATAAATTCTATAAAAAAATATACATAAAAAATAAATCATTTATGTAAATATGTGGGTTGAGCTTATCACTTTAACTTTTGGTCTTTAGTGTGATGATGAGGCTAGCCATAAATTATTTCACTTGACCAACATCAAGTATAGGCCCACGTGAAAATAATAAGTAAAAATTTGGAATGTTACAGCCTACCCCTATTGTTGTTGTTCACTTATGACAACTGGACTATTTGGAGTCCTAATCAATCCCTTTAAGCTCCTTATCCCATATAGCCCATTTGATATAACCAAAACCTCATCTCGCATACACATATTTGCCACAGACCCAAAACCATTCAATAATTAGCACCAACCCATACACAAGTCTAAGCCCAACATCTACTTGAGACATCACCTTACCTAATACCATCGAACCACACACCAAACCATTAAGCTTGATATGATCATAGCCTTACCCACCACATTGACGTCATTCCTACTACCTATCACAACAAGTGTCTTTGTATTCGTCTCTGATATACATTGCTCCAACTAATCTAGTTCTACTGCCACCATCAGAGCTCTATTCTCTATTGTTGGCTTCGCCACTCACATTTGTAAGACAACCACTACCGCCTTCTCCATCGCAAAATTCTAGTAGCTTTGCGACATCAGTCCATTTTGTTGTGCTGCACACTGTTTGCACAAGATGGTTGCAACTGGTTTGCTTCTCCATCTCTCATCCCTTTGAAGTAACATTTGTTATGTTGAAAGTGTGGTTCTCACGCGCCGCCGCCGGCGAGTTGGGGTGTTGCAAACAGTGATCTCGAGTCGTTCTGCCCGCCTGTTTTAGTGTCTGAAGCCCCGGTGACACGATCTAAGGAAGAAGACGGAGGAGGCACACAAAAAGATGATTTTCAATAGTCGGTTTAGAGTAAAGGCGAAGGAGTTCGCAGTATCCGTCAACGAACTTGGCACTGTTAGGATGACAGAATGGGGATCAAAGATATCAACTGCAATCTGTATGGGGAGGTTTGGTACACTTTGGATGGTGAATATGGTGAACAAGTTGAGGGCGGCGGATAAGACAAATGACTTCACTGCGAAATTTAGTGAATCCTCTCGAGCTTTTTTGGTACAACGATGTGTTAATAGTCGTGGCAGATACCTGGTGATAGCACAGTATGGCGAGAGACGTCGGAGAGGAGTGGTGATGGTACCAGAAGGGGTGAACGGAAGTGGCTGGGCATCGATTTCACATGTGTTTCAGAGAGTCGTGGATTTTTTTGTCGCAGGAGACAAGGTTAAACACCGAACAAATGAATTAGAAAGGCGACAAGGGATAACTTATGCGGGAGTCACGGCAAACATACAGACCCCACAGAACGCCAAACACCGGGGACTATGGAACAAGGAAAATTAGCTTATTGAGAAGAGCGATACATGTTTCTCGATCAGTAAGGCAATACGGGACCGCATCAAGTCCTTAAGAGGGGAATTGGATGAACTACTTAGGCTAGTCGATGATGGGGTTGCAGTGGGGGCCAGGAAGTCATATTGTAATAAGTGTGGGGTGAATCTGGAGGATTGTCTGGTCAGTGGAACAAATGTAGCCAACATGGAATCTCAGCAGTTGACATCGAACAAAAGCTATAGCAAGGAGGAGCTACAGAAGTCAATGGGTGAGTCTCAGGTACCGACTATATGCGTGGAGGGGGGACCGTGGGCGAAGGAAATGGGGCCAAGTATCTTGAATTCGGAGCCAGAGACTATTGATGCAACTACAGACGTCTGCTACACGGTTGAAAGCGCAGTGGACACGAACCTAGTAGAGGGGTTAGTTGTGGCAGTTGAGCAGGATAACAGAACTGCACTGGCAGAGTGCCCAGCCTCGATCATTGGAAAACAGCAAAGGACGCCAAGTTGTGCAAATTTGGCAATGAACACATACACGAGGAGATATCAGAAGGGTACGAATGAGGGGAACCAAATGAATGATAGAGTTTTGGTGGTGTGGGTAGAAGGAGCTAAGGAGGGGGCTGTCAACAGTGATGCGACGGAGATAGGGAGGGATGAGGGACCGTCGAAATGGGTTTTCCAAAAAATTGTTGAATTCAGCAAGATGGTAGGGGTGTCTTGTGATGGGTATGAAGATAGGCTCTTGCAACTATTCGAGGAACTGGAGGCTAGTAGAGGACAGGGGGTGGGTACACTAGGAGAGAAGACAAGAAGAAAGGGTGACCGCGAGCTCAAGAGGCTTGAATGCTCGGTGAATTATGATGTAAAAGGAGGCAAGGCAAGAAGAGGATGGATGGAGAGGGTTGATGAGTGTTAAGATGATGCCAAAAATCATTAGTTGGAATGTGAGGGGGCTTAATGAAGCAGGGAAAAGGTTAGGTATTCGAAATTTGTTAAGGGGATGGAGGGCTGATATTGTTTGCTTACAAGAAACAAAGTTGGAGGGTGTTTCGAGAGCTGTTGTGAGTAGTCTATGGGGGGGACAGCATGTCGGGTATCAATTTTTGGAATCATCGGGAGCCTCCGGAGGTGTGTTAGTTATGTGGGACACTAGACTCTGTGACATGGAGGAGGTAAGTGCAGGGCAATTTTCTCTTTCGCTTTTGTTTAGAAATATTGGGGATGGTTTTCGATGGATGTTTATTGGAGTGTACGGACCTACTGCGGATGGAAATAGAGGGGGTATGTGGGATGAGTTGACTGGTATGATGGCTTGGTGGAACCTCCCAGTGTGCATTGGCGGGGATTTTAATGTGGTTCGATTCCCTACTGAGAGGTCGAGTGGTGGGAGACTGACAGGGGCAATGGAGGACTTTTCAAGTTTCATCAGGGACAACAGGTTAGTGGATCTATCGTTGATTGGAGGAGACTTTACATGGTCATCTAATCGGGATCGGCCTATTCAATCTCGTCTAGACCGATTCCTGATCAGTGGGGAGTGGGAGGCTAAGTACTCAGATGTTATTCAGAGGAGATTGAGGAGGGTGTACTCCGATCATTTCCCTATTGCACTATTTGGGAATACGAGGGGTTGTGAAAGAAGACCGTTCAGGTTTGAGAAGATGTGGTTGAAAGTAGAAGGTTTTGGAGAGCGTGTACGGAATTGGTGGGATTCTTATGATTTCAGGGGGTCTCCATGTTTTGTGTTAGATCAGAAACTGAAGGCTTTAAAAGGTGATTTGAAGAGGTGGAATGAAGAGGTGGTGGGCGATGTAAATTGTCGGAAAAATCAATGTCTTTCAGAAGTTGAAGAATTGGTAGACAAGAGGAGAGTCGAGGGCTGGAGGGGGAGGAGAAGGAGAGACGTGACGTGGTAAAGGGAGAGGCGGAGAAATTGCTGGAGATGGAGGAGATTGCTTGGCGCCAGAAATCGAGGGTCACATGGTTGAAAGAGGGTGATAAATGCACCAAGTTTTTCCACAGGGTTGCTAACTCCAATCGGCGCAACAATTCGATCACATGGTTGGAGGTTGACGGGATTACTTATGAGGACCCACAGGATATTGGGACTCAACTGGTGGGCTTTTATGAGAACCTTTACCAGGAGCAATCCGAGTGGAGGCCACAGCTGGAGGGGTTGGATTTTTCCACTATTACCGAGGAGGATGCAAGATGGATAGAGAGACCATTTGAGGAGGACGAAATTAGGGAGGTGGTGTTTGGTATGAATGGCGACAAAGCCCCGGGGCCGGATGGGTTCTCGTTCTCATTCTATCAGGTTTGTTGGGAGGTGGTGCGATCGGATATCATGGATGTGATCACCTATTTCTCTGAATGTGGAAGGTTTTTGAGAAGTGCTAATGCCACTTTTATTGTGCTAATCCCTAAAAAACCAGGAGTGTCTGATATTAAAGATTTTCGCCCTATAAGTCTAGTCAGTGGGATGTACAAGATCCTTGCTAAAACTTTGGCAAATAGATTAAAAGAGGTGTTGGGAAAAGTGGTGTCTAAGTTTCAGAATGCCTTTGTAAAAGGGCGACAGATTACGGATTCTGTTCTTATAGCGAACGAATGTATTGACTCTAGAATACGTCTGGGGGCTCCAGGTATGTTATGCAAGCTGGATATCCAGAAGGCATATGATCATGTGAATTGGGGGTTTCTTTTGTATATGCTTAAGAGGTGTGGCTTCGGAGATAAGTGGTGTAAGTGGATACAATTTTGTATCTCAACGGTGTCATTCTCAGTTTTGGTCAATGGCACTCCCGAGGGTCATTTTCGGAGCAGCAGAGGTTTGAGGCAAGGGGACTCGCTGTCTCCATTGCTGTTTGTTATTGTAATGGAGGCACTCAATAGGATGATTGAGAAAGCAGTGAGGGAGGGTCTGTTAAGAGGCTTTACGGTTGGTCATATACAGGTTTCCCATTTGTTATTTGCAGACGATACGCTGATTTTCTGTGATGCGGAGGAGGAGCAAATTAGAAACCTGCGTCGATTGCTTCTGTGTTTTGAAGCAGTTTCTGGATTGAAGATAAATTTAGGGAAATCCGAGGCTATTCCAGTGGGAGAGGTGCCTAACGTGGAGGAGCTGGCTGCTATATTGGACTGTAGGGTAGCGAAGTTGCCTATCACATATCTCGGCCTTCCATTAGGTGCACAATTTAAAAGCAGAATTATATGGAATGGCATTATAGAAAGGGTGGAGAAGAGGTTAGCGGGATGGAAGCGTATGTATCTTTCTAAAGGAGGTCGACTTACACTCATTAAGTCTACTCTCTTTAATCTTCCTACATATTTTTTGTCATTGTTCCCTATTCCTGTTGTAGTGGCAAAGAGATTAGAGAGGATCCAAAGGGAGTTTCTGTGGGCTGGGTTGGGAGACGAGAGGAAATTTCATTTGGTCAAATGGGGTGATGTTTGTTCCCCTATTACGGCGGGGGGTCTTGGATTAAAGAGCCTTGTTATATTTAATAAGGCACTGTTGGGCAAGTGGTTATGGAGATTTGGAGTGGAGAGGGAGAGTTGGTGGAGAGAAATCATAGGGGTGAAGTATGGTGTTATGGAGGGGGGCTGGAGCACAGTGGAGGGCCGTGGCCCGTATGGGGTAAGCTTGTGGAGATATATCAGAAAAGGATGGAACGATTTTCAGAATAGATTGACTTTTGTGGTGGGGAATGACGACAATGTCAGATTTTGGGATAATTGTTGGCATGGAGATCAACCACTGAAGAAGAGGTTCCCTTCTCTGCATCGCATTGCTTTGGAACCGCTGGCTAGGGTGATTGATGTATTAACTATACATAATGGGAGTACTCACTGGAACATCACCTTCGGGAGGGGCCTACAGGATTGGGAACTGGTTGATTACACGCTGTTTCTGACCTCCTTGCATGAGGTGCACATCAGGGTAGGAGGACGATTGTTGCAGGTGGAGGATGGCAGCAAACGGTATCTTCTCTGTTCGCACATATTTTAGATCCTTGTTGGAACCTGTGGAGATTTCATTCCCGTGGAGGCGGGTGGCAATGCAAATTGCCTTCACGGGTAGCATTTTTGCTGTGGACAGTTTTGAGGGGGCAGGTGTTAACGGTGGACAATCTCCGAAGAAGAGGTTGTTATGTTACAGAGTGGTGTTATATGTGTAAGAGGAATAGGGAGACGATTGACCACTTGTTCATTCATTGTGATGATGTGCGTTGGCTGTGGAACGATATTTTAGCCATGCAACATATGAATTGGGTGATGCCAAGGCATATAAGGGACGTGGTGCAAGCATGGAGAAGAAAACTTTGAGACAAGAATAGTAAACTTGTTTGGGACCTTATTCCTGGTTGTATTGTATGGTGCGTGTGGAGAGAAAGAAATAACCGCTGTTTTGAAGATCAAGCACGGTCGACAAAGCAGTTTAGGGAATTATTTTATTTGACATTGTATAATTGGTATAATGCAGCGACTAGGAATCCGATAGAGGGGCTGCCAAACTTTATGTCATTTTTATCCTGTTTAAACTGATAATGCACACCTTGTGTATTATCATTTGATTAATAAAAGCATTGATTACCTATCAAAAAAAAAAAAAAAAAAAGATTTCTCAATGATTTGATTCTTGATATCAACCATGACGACATACCTACACCCTAGTCATTAGATGAAACTTAACGCAAGGCAAATATACATGTCATTTCATCTTCGCTAGGCATGTCATAAACTAGACATATCACATACTATGAGTCTGGTTGTGTTAGTCCTCTTCAAGAACCTCCACCTACAATTTTTTTTAGTACGGGCTAGCTTAATTTTGTTCAGGGTAGTGTCCTTCTTGTGCCCAACACTTGTATATTTGTTCCCAAACATTTGTGTCCTCATTGTCTTGCTGAAGATTTTTTGTTTGCATATCATATTCTTGTCCGAACACCCATTTTGGATACATGAGTATAGAAGACCAAGATATTTTTATTCTTGATCCTATAGAATGTTTTAATGGTGAGGATAAGAGTTTTGAGTATTGTACTGTGTTTCCTCTCGTGATCACAGCTGCAATAGACACAATTACCAATTACAAAGTTGAGGACTTACCTAAGAAATTGCCACCTAAGCAAGACATCCCACATGTTCTTAAATTAGTGTTAAATTTATTGTCTACTCTTTGTGTGACTTTAACATTAAGCCCCCGTTTGATCCCCATTAAATTACATTACATTACATTAAATTTTTTTCTCTTTTCATTACAACCATACATTCGTCAAATAAAATAATATTACTCACAAATCTAAAACTTTTCATTACTTTTCCACCACACACTCTCCCATCAATCACTATTCCAAAAATTTTCAACCACCAAAAATGGGGCTCAAACAAGGGCTAACTTTGTCCTGGCATTACCTCTACCTTAGATTGCTATATTTTCCAACGCAATCATCCTTGCATACTTTTCCTATTAATATTAGATTGTTACCTACTAATTACCATCGTAGTGTTTTTACCTCTGACCATTGTTGTCCATATTCATACTTTTCTGATGAGATTAAACAAAGAATTATTTTGAATAATGAAAATTATGAGGTTACTTTTGATGCGCAACATATGCACACATGTTTTAATGGGAATTACAATGTTTTCTATGTGTTTCTTTGACCTGGTATCCTAAATATGTTAAGAAAAGAATTTTAGATCATTCATTAGAAAATAATTTATTTGACTAAGGATGTGTTTGATTGGCATGAAATTTTTTCTAGAAAAGAAAATGTTTTCTTTGTTTTGAGAGGAGGGGATCTAACCTCCCCGAAGAAAATATTTTCCTCAAAAACAAGAAAAACTAGGCATATTTCAAATGTTGGAAAATATTTTCCATGAAAATGACAATCAAACACTCCAAAAAGTTGGAATTCCGGTGGAAAAAGGCCGTTTTCAATCAAACACACCCAAAGTGTCACATTTGGATGAAAATTATGTTTTCTATATAGCATAATTGTTTCTTCATGGTGCAAATTCGAGTCTCTAGTGTTGCAATCATTTATTTTTGCTCGTCGGTCTCCCGTGCCAATGCATAATGCTCATTGTGTGAATTTTGTTGTAAATTTTGTGGATGAGTTGTATAAGTTGTTGCTATTTGGATTTGAAAAGAAATGTCTTCCCCTTGTTTAGATGATGTTATTGAGGATGATTCGAACTTTTGATGGTCATGAAAAAGATCGCCATGTTTAGGCAAACAACTGCAATCTACCTCACTCGAGTTGAGTTCTCTTAGTCGAGAAAAAATGATGGAGTTTATATTAGATATATTATTTGGAAGATATTCCAAGTTAGGTACTTAAGTTTAGGAAAAGTAGTTAGAGTTTTATTTTATAGTATTTTATTGGTTGTTTTCTACATAAATTAGCTTCATTGATTATCTTTGTTTGATTGTGTGTAATCTATACATTTGGCAATCTTTCCTGTGCATGAAACTAGAGGATTATAAATATAATAATTTTGTCATTGGAAGCTCATGATATCATTGTCACTACTTTCCGCTCTCTCATTTTCTTAAGGCACTGTAAAATCAGTTTTTTATATGAATGTTGTTTCATTTTTCATTGAAACTTTTGTTCGCTTTTGCTTCTATAATTCAGTGTTATCTTTCTCTTGCATGTGATGAAGCGTTAGTAATTATGTATTTTACTTTTATATAGTATGAACAATCAGAATGTTCGAACAAACTTCCTGAAATTGCAAGACAATGAACTAATTTTTACTATTATTTTCTTGTAGTGGACAAGGGAAACCAAATTTCCACATGCGGTTTGGGCTGCTGGTCGTTGTCTTATAGCTCTTCTTTTACCAAATTTTGACGTTGTTGATAATCTATGGCTTGAGCCTTCTTCTTGGGAGGTAGCAATTCTGTTTCAACTGCCAATTATACACTTTTGAATATGTTATATATGTAATATTACCACTTCAAGTATTTGCATTTCACTTTTACCTATTGAGTTACGTTATTCTACCACTATTATAGGTCAATGGTAATTATACCACAAATTTTTTGAAAATGTTTG
The DNA here is from genome assembly GCA_019395295.1 of Osmanthus fragrans. NCBI lineage: Eukaryota > Viridiplantae > Streptophyta > Magnoliopsida > Lamiales > Oleaceae > Osmanthus > Osmanthus fragrans. The sequence continues at coordinate 20,268,067 of CM033361.1, read as the reverse complement.
AATGTCTATGTTTCAAACACTTTTTTTTTAAATCTGAAGGAGCTGATGTTGTGGGCATGATAGCATTCAGGACAAATGCTAAATTGTGCAACTTAAGTGCTTTATAATTCCAGAAAGGTAGTTTTTATGTCCTGCACAATGTTGATCACTTGTAATTTTTAAATGACAAGATAATAACTGTTTTCATCACTTGGGTTAAAGGATCTAAGTAGGACGCCATTAACTGTGAGGAGATTATTCAGTAAGATATGGCCTCATTTTTTATGCCTCACTTCACAAACTTAAGTCGCTTCCTTTGGGTTTGCAAGTGTGGTTCCTTTCCCTTCTAGTAGTCAGTCTTAGGGGCAATAGAGTTATGATGAGGGAGCTTATGACAGAAAGGGAATGTTGGCCACTTTCCCACTTGTGATTAATTTTCAGGAGAGGGAGATGATTCCATATCTTGCATGTTCAAGCATCTTTTTCACAATTAGTTGATGAAAATTATCCTTTCGATATCATCTTAATCACACTTAAAGTTGAGTGTTCTTGCATATAAATGCAAGGTTTCCGGTGTTTGCTCTCTCCAGCATGATAGTTACTTTTTATCCGTGTTCGGATAGAATTCTTTTGATGATTCTTCTTCCTATAAAGTTTCTTTTATTATATTTTATTTACACTTTCAGAGGTGTGTCCACTATGCTAGAGTTGGATGAGGATGACTCTGGAATGTACTTTCTGGAGTCATATTCTCAGCATGTTTCTTGTGAAATGTTTACAGAAATTGGGCTCATTTTTTTGCAGGGAATCGCGTGCACCAAAATTAGTAAGGCTAGAAATGAAGGTTCAGTGAATGGAAATGAAGAATCAAGGGCATATCTTGAAAAAAAACTTGTATTTTGTTTTGGCTCTTATGTTGCATCCCAGCTGCTGCTTCCATTTGGGGAAGAAAATGTTCTTTCTTCATCAGAGTTGAAGCAGGCGCAGGAGGTTCTCTCTGTCCCTCTCTTTATACCAATTTTATTTTATTTTAATTTTTAATTTTAATTTTTGAAGGTGATACTAATTATCTTATGAATCTAATTTTCCTTTGGTACAGATAGCTACACGGATGATTATTCAGTCTGGGTGGCGTCCTGATGATAGTTCAACAATTTACCATTACGACAATGCGGTATTCATCTTTGAATATGTAAATGCGCAATTTTTCATTTGTATTAAAGGACATTGACAAGCCTTGAATACTGAATTGATGATTTCGTAAATAATGGCACTACACAAGTATAGCGCATAGTAATTCTTCTAGTCTCTGTTGTTAATGAGCTGGAGCATGCATTACAGAGATGTTATTTTTAAATGAAAGCATGTGCTCATATGTATTTTTATCTTTAATGTTGTAAAGAGAATCTGTTTGTAGTTTGGATAGACAATTATACTCTTTCTCTTGAAACCATGTGATGGCCTTGATTTTTACCTTGCAGTTGCTATGATTTATTCGCATGCCTTCTCTATTGCAGGCAACAGTTTTAAGCATGGGAGACAACTTCGAGCTTGAGATGGCTGCTAAAGTTGAAAGAGTACGTTTTTGCATAATTATCAATGTGTTCCTATTAATCACTGCTTTGGATGAAATATGTTTTGTGCATAATTATCTGTGTAGACTAATATTATAGTTCTACATTTACATCTCTCTTTTGTGCTTCCAAAGCCTCCAACTCCCCAAGCTTAAAAATTATGCATTTCGGAAATAAGAGAGAGCTTTTGTTAATAAGTGTGGTCATCTTTGGATGACAATATGAGATGTTGCTTAAGGCAATCTCAGCAGTGAATGACTTCCTAGTTTACAAAATAATTCTGCTGAAGTTCACATTTTTAAGTAATCTATTTGGGCTGCCAAAGAGCGTAAAAATTTTCACTTATAACCCTGATGGTGGCTCCCATTTACTTTTCTTATGTGAAGTAGATCTAGACAAATTTTGACTACGCTGGTACTAGAACATGGTTTCTCACTTTCTTGGGACCCACCTTGGAATAGCTTAAATCTAGTCATAAAACATCCTGTGGAAGTAATAGAAAATACACTCTAGTTTCTTTATTTCTTCTCTATACCAATGAGAGATTCTCAAAACTCGATGTCAAGAAAAAACTCCACATGTAGAAGATGAGATGAGAGACTCAAGGTTTTAAAGCTAAATTGTCTCTTCATTATAAGGCAAAAGTGAAATACTCTTTCTTGATCTTGAATTGTTATTTTACTCTTCTTTTATTTGTTTATAATTATCCACACTACCAGATTTAATCAAATCACAGTTAGCTAAACTTTTTATAAATCCTGCATACTCTTTTTGATTAGGATCCATCGGTGTATCAATTGGTCGAGAACCAGAAAATCCAGTCTCATCCAACAAGTCAAGAACATACTTTCTCTGAGGCAGGTTAACCACATTCTGAGATCTAGCCACCTCAATGCCTAGGAAATATCGGAGCTTCCCTAGGTCTTTAGTGTGAAATCTATGTTGCAAGAATTGTTTTTAAAGGTCCGTTTGTTTCCAATCATCCATAAAAATGAAAAAAATGATTGTTATCAATCACATCCCACCATCATTTTTGACTTTTCATCTCTTATGTGGGCCATAACGGCTATATTTTTCATTTTCATTCTACAAATAATGAGAATGAAACGGGGCCTAAGTCTCTCGATCCCCTCTCTGTCGTCTCCAGTGATTGCAATATCATCAACATATACAATCAAGATAACATACCCAACCTGGGAATGTAGATGGAATACTGAATGATCGGTCTCACATCGTTGAAGGTCAAACTCTAACACCACTTCAGAGAATTTGCCAAATCATGCACGAGGGGATTGCTTGAGACCATACAAAGCCTTCTTCAGTTTGCAAACATACCCCAAATACTCCCTTTGAGCAACAAACCCAGATGGCTGCTCCATGTAGACCTCCTCAATAAGGTCACCATGCAAAAAGACATTCTTAACATCGATCTGAAACAAAGGCCAGTCAAGATTAGTAGCAAAAGAAATCAAAACACGAATAGATGCAAACTTGGCAACAGGCAAAAATGTCTTGTCATAATCAATGCCACAGGTTTGAGTATATCCTTTGGCCACTAACTTGGCCTTCTTTCGATCCTGCATACCATCTGGATTATACTTGATAGTATATATCCATTTGCATCCGACTATCTGTTTGCCTGGCCTCAACGGAACCAAATCTCAAGTCTCATTATGGTGGAGAGCCTCCATTTCTACCTGCATTGCCGTCCTCCAGCTCCGGTTAGATAATACATCTCTCACTGTCTTAGGGATAGAAACACTAGAAAGATTAGACAAAGTACAAAGGCGATAAAGAATTATAAGATACAAAATGGCTAAGAGGGTGACGAGTAACACAAGAACGAGTACATTTTCGAAGGGCAATAGGTATATCAATGGCGGAAGCAAGATCAAGAGACGTTGAGAGGACTAGAGAAGGTGTTTGATCCGGCTGACATGTATTACGGGAGTATACCCATACGAGAGGCGGCTGAGAGGCGGTTGTCTAAGTAGGCGAGGATAATGCTAGAGGTGACAAGGTGGAAGCAAGAGGCTCAGGCAGCTCAACAGATGGCTCAATCGGCTCGATAGATGACCCAATTGGCTTGATTAAAAAACTAGGAGGCTCAACAGGTGACTCAAGAGTCTCAACAGGTAACTTAACACGCTCTATGGAATGCTGAACAGGAGACACGTGTGAATCAACAAAAGGAATAGGTATAGAAAAAGGAATGTTGGATGCAAAGGACTCGGAATGTGTTTAGAAAAGAATGGTTGAGACTCGAAGAAAGTGATGTCAGCACTCACAAGGTATCGACTGTAACATCGATAGCCTTTCTGAGTGCGTGAATAGCCAAGAAAGACACACTTGGTTGAACGAGCTGCCAATTTTCCATTATTAAGACCATGAAAATGAACATAACAGATACATCCAAAAACACGAGGAGTAAGATAAAAAGGTGGAGAATTTGGAAATAAAAGAGAGTGGGGGGATACTCCTCCTAAAACAGAGGATGGCATACAATTAATTAGATGATATGCAGTAAGAACATCACTCTAAAATCGACGAGGGACATGCATATGAAACAAAAGAGCTCGCGTAACATCAAGAAAATGACGATTCTTGCGTTCAACTACTCCATTTTGTTGTCAAGTGTAAACGCAAGATGTCTGATGAATAATGCCCTTACGAGCTTGATAGTTGGAAAACAAATGAGATTAGTATTCTTTGGCATTGTCAGACCAAAGAGTTTTGATTTTGCGGGAAAACTGGGTTTTGATTTCCTTACAAAACAATTGAAAAATATCAAATAACTCGGAACGATTTTTCATTAAAATTAACTAAGTCATACAAGAATAATCATCCACAAAAGTCACAAAATAATGGAATTTATTGGCAGATATGTGAACTGGATCACATATATCAAAATGAACAAGTTCAAAAGAACTAGATGAATGCTTGTCACCATGAGACGGAAAAGAGGCACGATTGTGCTTGCTATATTAACAAGCCTTACACTGAAAAGGTAAACACGGGACTAAGGAAATACCATATAATTGACGCTTTAGGATTGGCAGAGAAGGATGAGCTAATCGACAATGTCACTAATACGAAGTAGGGGAAGTTTGAAGAGCACGGGGAGGTGCCGGTGAAAAATCCGGTGAAAAATCAAAGTAGTAGAGTCCACCGACTTCATGTCCTATACCAATCATCCTCCGAGTCCGAAGGTCTTGCAAAATACAGAGTGATGGGTAAAAGGTTACGGAACAATGAAGAGATTTGTTAATCTTACTAATGGACATCAAACTAAAAGGGAAACCGAGAATGTGTAATACAGAAAGTAGGTCAATATTAGGGGTAAGATAAATCGTATCATTACCATGAACGCTGGCTAAAGACCCGTTAGCAAGAGTAACACTTATGGTGGTAGAACCTACATGTTTATAATTAGAAAGACGAGAGGACTTTCCCATCATTTGCTAATTGGCACCGAAATCTATGATCTAAGGGTTGGCCGTGGAAGACAAAAGACAGTAAGAGTCATTACCTGACTGAGCTAGAGTAGTAGTGGAAGTAGATGCAGTAGCCTGCTTGTATACTAGGTTCTGAGCATACTCATCCCGAGGCATAGAAATCAACTCAGAGTCCTCTTGAAAATCACAATCACCTCGACTATAATTTCCCAAAGATGGAACACCGGCTACGTGAGATGTCATATTGCTATCTTCTACTTCACAAAGCTATTGGCGTCGACATAGCTTGTCGAAAACTCCAAACAACCTACAATAGATTCAACGAACCAACACAAACCCAGAAAATTTCGACATTATAAGCAAAACCCAAAATTAATACTATAACAACCCCAATATAAATCAGCCCAGCACATTACATTGCCAAATCTATGATAATAAGGTAGACTAATAACCTACCCAAATCACAATCAGCCAAAATATGACAAGAAGGTAGCCCAACTGATGCAGCCCAATAGAACAACAGCCTAACGACCAACAATAGTCTAAAGCAATAATAATAGCCCAAAAAATCTCTCCAAGAGATATCAGGCTGAAATATTAGATTTAACCGCCTAATGCAATAATAAAAGTCCAAAACAATGCCCCTCACTGGATGGTCGAGTTGGTGGAGTAGGTGAGCGCGGAGGCCTTTGGTCACGAGGTCGATTCCTTCTACCAACACTTTCTCGGTTGAGCTTGTCGCATCGAACTTGCCTAGTGTAGTTAACCTGACTGACGTGGTTTGCAAGTTATTGCATCAACCCGAGGATTTACCTAGTGCGCACTCGAAGGGTATCAACTGCAGATTCCTGTAAAAAAAAAAAAAGAAGTCCAAAACAACAGTCCAACAATATGCTAAATTATTAAATAATTAATACCCCAACTCAATAACAAAAGCCTTACAGCAGGCTGTAATATTAACAACCCAAAAGAAACTTCACACAAAATCTTTAAAAATGCAGCCCAAATCTTCCCTCTCTCAGAACGAAGCTTTCTCTGCAATCTGCTCGCTAAGTCGCTGTCGACCAAACTGAGGAACAAAGCTGTCGAAAAATCAACCCGACCAAATCTGCTACTTATCTCCAGAAGAAGACCCAAAACCAAAAGAAATTTGAATCCCGAACAACGAATCCAAAAGCCAGATTAAATTGGTAAGATCAGAACTCGAAACAATTGGTCAAATTAATTCTGAAGCAGAATAGAAAAACCTAGAAATTGACTAAGAAAACCGTGGAATCAAAGGTAGCTCTGATACCATGTTATAATGAGGGTATGCACACATGAGAAGAGAAGAAGGGGAAGAGATTCTTTCTTTTTTTTTTTCTCTCCATCTTTGGTGTTGCATTATATAGAAAAACTGATGGAAACTTTCCATACACAGGATTTATACTCTTTCCTAGTACCCACAGATATCAAATCTTTCCATACTAGCTATATTACCATACCGAATGTGACACCAAAGGTGGAGAGAAAAAAAGAACAAGAAAGAATTTCTTCCCCTTCTTCTCTTCTCATGTGTGCATACCCTAATTATAACAATTAGTTACTGAATATTATTATAGAGGCCTAGTAATAGAAATAATTTTGGTACGTATTACTTTGAAGTATTATTATATCATTCCTGCTTTATTGATCTATTAGACTGACAAGATCTCTGGTCCTTTCTAGGATTGTGATCTCTTCTAATAGAATACAAGAAAAGGTTTATATAGTTTTTGCATTTTCTTATGATTATGACATGGTTGCCTTTGACTCCCCCAAACCATTTGCCTGAGTTTGCACTGCAAATAATATTTGGCATAGCTGCGAATACTAGTCCATGGAGGGAAGTTTTGTTTTATTGTCAAATTATTTGCTTGTAAATCAGTAAAGTGTGTTAAGGGATGAAATCCCACATCGAATAATGATGAAAACATAGACTAACATATAAGGATTTGGGCTACTCCTCTTAACAAGGTTGACCTTTTAAGATGGACCCCCAAATCTTAACAAAGTGAAATTAGATATTTAACAATACAATTTTTTACGTAAATAAGAATTTTGTGCAGATTTATTATGCATTTTGTAATGATTATGACATGGTTGCCTTTGACTCCCCCAAACCATTTGCCTGAGTTTGCACTGCAAATAATATTTGGCATAGCTGCGAATACTAGTCCATGGAGGGAAGTTTTGTTTTATTGTCAAATTATTTGCTTGTAAATCAGTAAAGTGAAACTAGATATTTAACAATACAATTTTTTACATAAATGAGAATTTTGTACAGATTTATCACTTGGCATATGATAAGGCGAAAATGATGCTTCAGAAAAATCGTCTAGTGCTGGAGAAGATTGTGGAAGAACTGCTTCAGTACGAAATCTTGACAGAAAGGGTATATCTTTCAATATCGACTGTGAAACCAAACATTTAAGTTCAAGGACTGCTTGCTTGATTGAATAGGCAATTGTTCTCGGTCTATTTTGGACCTATTAGCTGAACATCTCGATCAAACTCATTTGCTTTACTGCTCAAAGGGATTTAATCTTGCTGTGTTGGGTTGTAAATATGGAAAAGATTTTTAGTGATGTCTCCTTCTCATTGCCATTAGTGTCATCCTAGTGTGGTCTTTGCTTATACTAGGACTTATTCATTGTCCCGATATGCTTAATATTCAGTTTGTCTTTCCAAAACTTCTTTCACCAAATGAGTAGAATACTATTTGCAGCCTTCTTTCTGTAAATAAAATGCTAAACTGTTTCGTTATCTATATGACTGAACCTGAATTCCATGAACATCTCAAATGATTAATAGAGATGACTGGAAGAATGCTCCTAATGCATTTTGAGGATGCATTAGAAGTAAACATTCCCTTGATTCTCAAAGTTAATTCCCAAAATCATTTTACCGACTGAAGGCAGAGCAAAAACTCAAAAAATAAAAATAAAAACTAAAACTAAAAAAGGCATATGCAGAGAAGGGATGTGCAGACACTGTACGCGTGTGTTTCTACACACACAGGTGTGGCGTTTCTTATAGTGATCTGTTACAATTCTTAGGATTTCCGTGACTTAAGTAGCAAGATCCTATTTTTATTCTATTTTGGAATATTGATAAGCTCATCTTTATTTCTTCAGGATCTTGAAAGAATTATTGCAGACAATGGTGGGATTCGAGAAAGAGAGCCATTTTCTCTTTCAAGTATCAGTGCTGAAGAGGTATGGTTTCCAAGCCGTAAAAATACTAAGCCCCTATTTGGCCCCCTTTAAAATTTTAAGTTGTTTGTTACAATATCATTATCCATCACACATTCACACAATAAAATATTCTACACACAAACCAATAAAGTTTCTTTACTTTTTAAACACACATTATCCAAAAAGCACTATTCAAAACTCTTTAATTTTTCAAATAATGTGTGTCAAACAAAGGCTAAATTTGATTTTCACTCCCATATCATTCTAGAATGGGTGAAATGGTAGCATGCTTCACTCGGCTTCTAAAATTCACATTCTGTGTAGAAGTAAATGAAGCAGAAAAGAGTAACCTATTTTCATTTTGCAGGCTGCGGTTGGTAGACTTCTTAATGAAAAATCATCTGGTACTGCACTTTTAAATGCCGCCAACTAGTGTCGAAAAAGATATCGGTCGAGTTTCATGTAAGCTTGGATGCTAGTCGTTCCACCGGATATATTTATAATACAGGCATTGGCAGATGTGAATTATAGAGCATAATTCAAGAGTAGGGCTGCCAAGAGATTTTTCAATTTTCCTTCACTTTTGGTTTTTCTCCCAGTGTTGTTTGTACATAGTTATGTATTCTAGTGACATGTTTGGTAAGGTAAAGTAGAGTAGAGAACACTAGATTATGCATTTATGATTGATATGTAATAAATTTTTGGAGCAAATAACATACACCCCTCCGTTTTTAAAATTTTTAGAAACCTTCGTTGACGTTTACATTTTGTATCAAATGGTACATTTCTCATTAACCTATCAACATGAAAAATGTTTTATAATTATTTAATAAATCTAGTTAAAAATTTCAATACCATTACGTGTATTGTTATAAATAAATTTATTAAATCATATGTTAAGTATGATAATAAAATAATTAACAAATTATCTCTTAGCATAAATTAATAAAGCCAGTTGAAAATAATTAAATGTTTTCTATTTCATAATTGAGTAGTATTTTCTCTAATTTTTGAATTTTTTATACCCTTTATAATTATAAAAATGCAAAAATAATGCATTAAATGTTTAAATCCTAGATTTCTTTTTGGTTCATCTTTTATTATTGGATCAATTTTAGTTTGTCCATTAAATATGAAATCAATAATAAAAAATATGTTTAAGTCCACATTTAGTAGAAATTAAAATATAGATTTTGATTTAAGTCAAAGTTAATTTATTTTAATCATACATTTTTTGGAATTTACAACTTTTTAATCACATATTTCATCAATTTTTATTAAAATCTGCTAAAATTTTTCACTAAACAAGGGCTAAATAACTTTATACCAAAAGATAAAAATAAACTTCTAAAACATAATTTCATTGTCTAAAAAAAAAAAAAAAAAAAGAGAGGTCAGAAAGTAAATGTAATCTCATAAATAAGTAAAATATAAGAGGGAAGGACAAAATAAGAAATTTATGTTAAATAGTGGTTGTTTTCGAAATTTCTGAAAAGAGAGTGTCTATGCGATGTTATAAACTTTAGGGGAGGACTATAAATTTTGCCATTAATTTATTAAATACAATTTCCTGATTTGCATTCATTGGTATTAAGATTCGAATTTCTATACCCAAGTCGCTAGTTTAGGTACTGTCTGCTTTGGACGAGTCTGTGTCCACTTACTCCCTCACGGCTTTTTGTCGCTTCCCTAAGATTTGAATCCAAAACCTCTATCATATGATAAACTTAAGTTGAATTCTGGTACAAATTGAACTTCGTGCACTGCACCTCTCCCCACTGCTCTAAATCCTACAAAAAGTCATCGATTAACATAGAGAAGGTCATCAATTGCAAACTATGTAAAGAAAATCAAAACTGGATATGAATAATTCCAACATCATATAGTTTCATATTTAATAAAAATCATGTCCAGTGCCCGAATTTGAACTCAAAAATCTTTCATAATAGAATTAATTTTTGAAAAACAGAGAAAAACTAAAGTAAAACATGGAAATTCCTAAAAAAGTGAAGAAGGGGTGAAACTTGAAAGTATGCCCGACTTTGAACTGAGTCGAAGAATTCAAACTCGAGCAACTCATAAACATTGAATCAAGTATACTTCAAAGTTAAAAACTTAAAGCAATTAAACACATTACATAGATCCACCATTGCATCATAAATTTCGAACTTATGGTTTAATTGAAAGCTAATAAAAAATTTATATATATATAATTAAGGCAAAGAAACTCAACCAGAACTATGCAGTCATTTCAACTTTTTTGCCTACATCACCGTTATTTACTGCCTACAAAAAATATATTACCATAATTCAACGTGCAAAATACATGCACAAAATAGTAGAAGAAAAAAAAAATTCTGGACGTAATTTATTTGAAAGTGATAAGGGAGAAACGCGTATGAGAAACAAAGGTGCATGGATATTGGTAATGAAATGGAGTAAGTCAAAAACAAAATTTGCGTAAGAGAGGAAAAAAAGAGTAAATTACATGCATCCAGGTGTTTAAAATTCACAATTCAAACATTAGGTATGAAATTTATTTATTCAAACATCAGGTACCAACCTAATTATAAAACCACCCACCCCAATCGTCCCATCCCCACCCTCACCCTCACCCTCACCCCAAACCCTAATTATTCTCTCTCTTCTCGTCGTTCTCCCTATCATTCTCTCTCTGCACTCTCGCTGCACGCTGACGATGATTACAGCACCGTGAACACGATTCGCACAGCAAGACGAGACCTACCCATTTTGTGTCGCGACTATGGTGGTGAGGTGTTGGTGGCTCTTTCTCTCTCTCCTCTCGTCGTTCTCTCTCTGCACTCTCTCGCTCTTTCGCTGCACGCCAACGATGATTACAGCACCGTGAACACAGTTCGTACAGCAAGACGAGACCTACCCATTTTGTGTCGCAACTATGGTGCTGAGGTGTTGTGGATCTTTCTCTCTCTCCTCTCGTCGTTCTCCCTCTCGCTCTCTCTCTGCATGTGGACGATGACTGCAACACCGCGAACACGGTTCGCACAACCAGACGAGACCAACCCATTTTGTGTCGCGTTGTAGTGGTGAGGTGTTGGTAGATCGGGGATGTGGTGGATCTGGTGATGTGTTGGTGGATCTGGGATGTGGTTGTGGTGGTGTGGACTGTGGAACAGGAGGCCGTGGTTGTTTGTTGGTGGTGTAGTGTGGGGGGTGCGGTGGCTGTGGTGGCAGGGGACAGTGGAGGTGGTAATGGCGGTGTTGTGTGTGTTCAATTTTCACGACCGGTCATTCCTTGCCATGGGGACTGGGGAAGGAAAGTGTTGGTGTGGTGGCTCTGTGGTTGTGGCGACAATGATGGATGTGTGTGACCAACTATTTGGTCGATCTGTGATCAAGTATTGGCTGTGACCAATTATTAATTTATCTGTGACCAAGTATTGGCTGTGACCAATTATTAATTTATCTGTGACCAATCAATCAATTGTGACCTAAAAACTGTGATTAAGTACTCAACTGTGACTTAAAAAATTGATAATGTGTGACTGAAAAACTGTGTGACCAATTAATTTGAAAAATTGTGACCAATAAATAAACTGTTACCTATAATTTGTGATCTCGAAATAAATTGTGACCTCTAAAATTCTTATCGAAAAAATCTGTGACTTGTTAATTTGACAATATGTGACTAATAAATAATTTGTGATCTTAATTATAAATCTGTGACCAATAATAATGAATCTGTGACTTTATTATTTTTATTTAATAAATATTTTTAAATAATTAAATAAATACCTGATTTTTGAATTTTTAAACTATTTGCGTGATTTTTTATTTGGGGTAAAGATAATCCTGAAATATGATTTTTTTTTTCCCCCCAAAAAAACACATTTAAATGGTTGTATGATAAAATGGGCTTGAGTTACTGTCGCATCTCCCTCGTTGCCTTTTTTCTTTTTAAATAATAAATAATTTGTGACCTTAATTATAAATCTGTGACCAATAATAATGAATCTGTGACTTTATTATTTTTTTTAATAAATATTTTTAATTAATTAAATAAATACCTGATTTTTGAATTTTTAAACTATTTGCCTGATTTTGGGTAAAGATAATCCTGAAATATGATTTTCCCCCCCTAAAAAAAAGTGAAAATTACACAAACCCCTACTTTAAGAATTCATCATTCTAAAATAAGATGGGAACTTTCATAATTCAAAAATCTGATTTTTTTTTTTTAAAATTAAATATTTAAATCAACTTTAATAACTGTATTCCTTATTTCACATGTTTTTTAAAAAGGAAACTGTATATTTTCCAAACCGCCATTTATGTCCATTCCCAAAACCTGTACCCACGTCGTATCACGCCTCATAACACATCGTGCTCAAGCCCTAGTCCCATTACACCAGCATTCTTCCTCCGGCGCAAACGTGATAAGCGACCAATATCTCGTCTTCATCCTCTGGCGAAAAGCGGCTTCCTTCGACGACCATATACATCACATCCTTACAACAATATCAACTAATTTCTCGTCTTCACTATCAAACGGCACACCGTCTAGAACCGAAAGTTATGACTCGTTCTAGGAGTGAAAATCGACGAGAGAAAGTTGGGAAAGATGATTCAAATGCAAGAGGTAAATGGAAAGTTGATGAAAGTCACAAAGATTCTTCTTCAAAAAGACATAAATCCTCACGGCCAGTCACAAACCCCTCCGCGAAGAAGGTGTTTTCTCGATTTTTCAATTTTACCATGATTTCGTAGATACATTCGAACCTTGTACACGATGGGTAACGTGATTTGATGAAGTAATTATAATTTCTAAGATATATTGCATTCAATTTACACCGTGTCACTTTAATCGAAATGCTGGAATTTAGGAAGAGATTTTTGTTTTGTTTTGCAATTTGGAGGTTTAGTTGTGACTTATGTAAGGCGATTGTGTTGTGTTTGCAAGTGTGTTGTTGAGTTCTGAACCGTGGGAGGGGACTTGTGACTTACTTTGTTGCAATTGGTCGTGACCTTGCATTTCATCTGTGACCAACCACGATATTTTCTGTGACCAATTTGCAGGCATGGTGATTCAATATACCGGAGACGAGTTGGTTTCTCGGAAAAATTACAATTACGCCACTGAAGGGGGTGATGACAAATTTTAGGGACAATTTAAATGAAGCCCAGCGTGTAATACTACGGAACACATGTTTTGGTCACTTCCTCGAATGTGAGGAAATCGTTGTGCAATCTCAGCTCATACATTATTTTCTGTTGAGGCAGGTTCAACAACCAAATGACAGTGAATTGTGGTTCAATATAGATGGAAGATTTGTAAGATTCTCACTTCTTGAGTTTTGTCTAGTGACAGAGCTGAGATACGTTGGTGATGTCGATACAAAAAAGTTGGAGAAGACCCAGTCCCGTTTGAAGAAAGCATATTTCAGTACCAAGAAGATTGTGACCCACGAAGATGTGAAGCAAGCATTTCTTAGCGCACATAACATTCCGGATGAGGACGTTTGCAGGCTGGGTGCATTGTATTTCATCACGTCCTATCTATATCCGAGGGACTACAAGAAGGTGGTGGAGCACTCACTGTTTGTACTAGTTGAAGATTTTAATTTGCTGAATTTGTATCCATGGGGTAAGTCCATGTTTAACACGCTAGTAAGTTCATTGAGGGAAGGATTGAGCAAGAGAACCACCCACTATGGACTGAGAGGTTTGCTTGTAGCGTTTCAAGTATGGATTTACGAGACAATTCCCAGTCTTAATGGATCCATAATTAGAAGGATTTCCAGGATGTATCCCCGAATAAGGAATTGGACGGCCGATGATCGCCCATCGGCCGCTATGCTCGATGGACTTGATTGCTTCTCCAATCCTGATGTAAGTGATTACACGTTAAATGCACATTTTCTTACGCCCCAAATCATGTGCATTCCTTTAGTCACACTATACACATAAATTTAAGTCACATACCATATTGTTTAGTCGGTCACAAATACGTTTATATGTCACAGATAACATTGTGTGTCAACTATCATACTGAGTATGTCACATGTATACTGCTATAAGTCACAGACATCAATACCAAATGTTGTATGTTGTGATGTATATTTTTTGCTTCCGACTCTACATTTTCCATTGTTTGGAATGGCAGATGGAAATCTGTGACATGGACCCACCTGAAATTGAACTTGCAATGCCATACATGAATGGTGTGGAGTATATTAAACCTCTCCAACCTGATCATTCACGTGGGGAGAAGAGAAAGGGGGATAGAATTAACAGATCAGTTCGTCGTGCTGGTACAAGCAAAAAGCCAAGTGCCTCGGCTGTAAAACCATCTACTCCTTTACTTATGATAACCGATGGTAGGCTTGGGCATACTGATGTTCACGTTGACGACGATGATTTTGTTGATCCCCCACCGAGATGGCAGGGGACATCATTTGACGGAGATTCACCAGGTAGGGAGGGTCAGTCTGCCAGCACAAAGGAGCCGCAAACTCCTGATTCAGATGATCATTCATCCAATGTTGTAAGTTGTTGGAGTAATGTTTGTGTCAAAGCACATGTCACAACTGTTTTTATTTGGGCAGTCACATGTCACACCACAGGTCACAAATAGTATCTGCACAGTCACATGTCAAAGCACAGGTCACATCTGTGTTTGTCTGGGCAGTCACAGGTCACACCACAGGTCACAGATAGTATCTGCACAGTCACATGTCGAAGCACAGATCACAACTATTTTTTTCTGGGCAGTCACAGGTCATACCATAGGTCACAAATTGTGACTGCACAATCATAGATCATTCCATAACATTCATATCATTTTATAGGTCACATGTCTGTATATCATGTCACAAGTCACTGTGAGAAGGTCACACTTTATATGACATTTCAACACGATTCACAGGTCACTGCATTAGTGTTGTTTACAACATCACAACGACCTTATTTATATTTATTTCATGTGGTCTAGATGCTTGAGGAATTGAGAACACAGTTCAGTGGTCAAATATCTGAACTCCAGTCCAAAAAGCATTCTTTGCACAACCAGCTCAATGCAATGCAATCACAGATGTCCTCGTTGAGGTCTGATCAGCAGAAGAAATTGAACATCGTCATGCGCATGCAAGGTGAAATACGTACAGATTTGATGGACATCAAATCAAACATGCAATTCCTGTCTAAATCTGTTACTGCATTGATTACTAGTTCGATGGAGGAAATTTTGAATAAATTCAGTGAGAAGACGGGACCACATGATGTCAGGGACTCTGAACCCACACATGAAGTAAGCCACTCCGCTGTTGTCACATGATTTGTTGAATACCTCACATTCGACATTTGAAATGAAATTTTTTGTGATGCTTCATAGGTTAGAAATGTGGATAAAGGTGTTGATTCAAAGGGCAAAGGCAAAGTTGACCCTGTGGGTGAATTTGAACTCCCCTATTCACTTCGATCTCCATCATTCAACCTGGGTGTTGGATCCACTCAACCAAGCCAATTGGAGGCGATGACACCAAAAGAAGTGCAAGTACACGTCGACACGGTCATATCTAATGTCTTGAAGGAGACGAACTATGCTGAGCCTGAGGTATCTACAGGCAACTCTATCGCTTACTATGGAGTATACATGTAGAAAAGGACTGTTACCGAAGCTTTTCTTGGAAATTAAAGCAATGAACATTTGACAATTCAAAACTATGCAATGCACTAAGTATGTGTCACAGATTTCAACACATGTACATTTTCCAGGAATCACCTAAAGCAGCACCAAGTTCTGGTTTACCGATTAAGAGGGCTCCCAGGCCTGCTAAAGCACTCTAGTCTCCATATCTTGGTGATGAAGGGAGAGAAATCAAATCTTCACGAAACCTAGTAGTCTTCGAACACTATAATCAGAATGCAAATGATGCGGATATTGCTGATTTCCAAAATTGGTTTCAGAGGGGATAAAAACCTCGCAATAAGTATGTTACATTTGTACAATTTTCATTACTTTCAAACTCTAAATGATTTCCGTTCATTCGCAGGAAGAAGTTCAATGATAGAGATGATCTTATTCGCCCACCATTTGTTGTTGGTGAGTTCTTGGTGGAAACAAGACATGGTGGTATGAACTTCTATCCCGGGAGACGTCGTTGACTAGTTCGGTACGTTCGCCCACCATTTGCATATGTAACACACTACAACTTCCATCTGATCAGAGAACAAGCCACAGTACAGATCACACACGTTCGTTGTGACTGGGAAGTCACAGGTCACAAATATTGACCTGCATATTTACAGGTCACACCACAGGTCACATACTGTGACTACACAATCAGATGGAAGTTCCATAGCATTCAATGGACACATAGCATTACTGTGTCAGGACAGTCACGATACACAGCACAGGTCACACATCACTGGTCACAGTTCAGGTCACAAGCTGTAACTGCACATTCACAGATCATTCCATAACATTCACAAATGGTTAGGGAGCATGTCACACATGTTTGATGTCACTGGGCAGTCACAGGTCACACCACGGGTAACAAATTTTGACTGCACAATCATAGATCATCATAGGTCACATATATTGCAATTTGTCATTTCCTAATTGTGCATTCTGCTTACATTTTGATAGCATATGGATGTCTACTTCTTCTACGTACGTCAGTTAGCAAGATATGGAAAAAATATCAAATTCATCGCCACCACGACCAACTCGTTGTTCCAAGCCAAGCTCAAGAACATGTATCTCAAGTTTAAGCAAAATCTAAATGTCGTGACAGATGAAAGATTGCTTGATGACATTACGGGTTCACGGATTCCGTTGAGCACTCCATGGGATGAAGTGCAGCTTGTGTTTATTCCAATCCTGCCTACAAATAAAGCACATTGGATGCTTGCAGTTCTTGATATAAAGAATCATACACTACGTGTATTGAATTCAGCTAGGAAGACATAAAATGATGTGAAGGTCCGTATAGGTATTGAACCCTTTGTCAATATGATTCCGCACCTCATGAAAACGTGTTGGAGTATGGAAAGAAGATTCGTTGGAGTTGAAGGTGGATCTTGATTTCTCCCTTCCCCAACAGAAAAATGGGTATATTTTTTACAATTGATATTTGATAGTTAATCATTCTATTACATGATGCATATCATACCTAATAAACTGATTTGTCTTATTCAGACACGACTGTGGCATATATGTGATCAAATTTGCGGAGTACATGCTACATGATGACATATGATCCATGTCCATGAGATTTGATGCGGGTAGAGCACGGCTGGATATAGCATTGTTGTTGTTTAAATGTCGGGAAATGAAAAAGACCACAAAGAAGGTGCAGCAAACTGGAGGAGATAGCATTGTCATTGAGTGATAGTTTTAATAGATGGGAACCATGACTGTAATCTTTGTTAATCGTTTGTAATGACCACATGTCTGATACTTCGTATTTTAACTATTCAACATTTCAGCTGTTGTTGGAATCTTTCTTTTACATAATGCTGTGGTTGAAGCATTTCATATACATTTTCTGTCTTGAATTGTTGGAAACTTTCATTTACGATATATTGTTGTCTAGGTCACAGATTATAAGTCAATAGTCACATGTTAATGATATAGTTGTTGTATCAGCACAGGTGACAGACAGGTCTTTCCCACTTTCTCATACTACACATTCATCCTCTACATGTGCACAATTTTTCTTACATGTCACAGGTAATTGCATATTGGTCACAGCATTCAGTCACATCATTTGAATAGAAGTCACAGGATAGGTCACAGAATTTAAAAATGGTCACAGCACGTTTTGAAGACAAGTTGTCATGCGCACAAGGCATTGCATAGATGTCACAGTACATGTCACAGAATTTAAATATGGTCACAGGTAATTGCGTATTGGTCACAGCATTCAGTCACAGATCGTTTCAGCATTTGAATAGAAGTCACAGGATAGGTCACAGAACTTAAAAATGGTCACAACACGTTTTGAAGACAAGTTTCCATGCGCACAACACTCTAGACATGTGTTATTATCGTAACAGGTCACATGTGACTACTGAATAGTCACAGGTCACATGAGAAATGGTCACATCACATGTCACATAAACCTGCAGTAGGTCACATATGTAGACTGGACATTCACAAGGCATTGCATAGATGTCACAGTATATGTCACAGAAATTAAATATGGTCACATGTAATTTCAAACACAGTTTTCTAGTGGGAACACACTCCAAACACATTATAACAATATATATTCTGAACTTTTCAATTGGTAATAATGAAATCAAAATATGTATCATCATATGTTTTGCATTGTACATTACGTACAAAACGAATGAAAAAAATAAAGAAATCATTGCACTATGTTAATGGGTATCATCAGTCTTCTTTCTTCTCTTCTCTTTGTTCCTTGATTGGCTCTGACTTAATGGAACCAAACTGTTGTAAGTTCGTCGGTTGTGACCACTTTCACCACACCGACTGCATTTTACAGTTACGTTCCCTTCACATGCTGATCTGAATCTCTTCTCCGTAGGCCTTCCACAACTACGCTTTTGATTAGGTGCTAGTATCACTATATCATGTACAGCATCTGGCACTATCCATTTAGTTGGATTTCCGACGGGGAAAATGGTATCTTGGTATGTATTTCTGTATGCTTCTCTTGTGTAATAGTAAGAACAACATTCATATGGATCCATATTCATACTAACAAACACAGCCAAAGCATGTGGATAAGGTAGTTGATCAACTTGAAACATCCTACAAGTGCATGTCCGTTAATCTATATCAACAGCAAAATATGAACTCTCACTGTTAACTGAGAACTTTGTCTGATTGACAGGAGAAACCTGTAGTTATTTAGGCAAGTCACATACACAAGAAGTCACATAAACAAATTTTACAACACACATTTAAGTGTCTAAAGTCACAGATAACAGTTTAGGTCACAGTGATTAACGTTACCCTCAAGTTTCTCGTATCTGTGTTCAGTTCCCTCATTTACTTTTCATACTTGCTTGACAATGTCGTGAAAGTGCCTTGTGCGGTCTCCCTGTGTTTGCAGAACCAAGACTGTATAATTTGTCGTAATGACTCCAACAATGCCAAAATAGGATAGTTCTTGGCAGACTTTGTGACTGCATTAACAGACTCCACTATATTCGACGTCATTGTGGAATATCGGTTCATGGACATGTGAAAACGTGACAATTTCTCAGGTCCAACACCGTCCTACAAACGAAAACATGGAGATGCAAATCATATATTTTACAGTATCATAATATATTTAAGTAAATGAATAGAAATTACCAGGTAACCCCTTATCTTCCCATTAATCGCGTCGAGCTGTTGCATGTTATATTCATATTCTGTCAAAGTGTAAGCGCGAACAGCTACATTGAATGCGTGGTTTATGTTTCGACCTGATATTCCGTAACGTGATTTTAGATTTTAAAGGAGATGGTATGAACAAATCCCATGACATGTTCCCGGATACACGCTTTCAATTGCATTCTTGATGCTGTTATGACGATCCGATACAAAGCACAATCCTTCTCTATCCCCATAGGCTTTCTTCAAGTATCCAAAAAATCATGACCACAATTTGTCATTCTCGCTATCCCCAATTCCGAAAGCAAGTACAAATATGCTGTTATTTGCATCTTGAGTACAAGCTGTGAATAAGGTTCCACCATAGTGTCCATTTAGATATATGTCATCAACTACAACAACTGGCCTACAATGTTGTCATCCTCGTATTGATGCTCCTAGTGCCATGAAGCAATATTTAAATCTACCGTGATCGTCGATCTCTAGGCCTGTGACCGTCCCAGGATTTGTATGCTGCAACATGGATAAGAATCTTGGTATCTTACTGAATGAATCAGTTGGATCACCCCTTAGTATTTTTAAAGTTTCCTCTCGAGATCGCCAAGCCTTGACGTAGTTCAACGATACTCCATAAGCATACATCATTCATTGCGTATATCATTCGGCGTGTATATAGTGTGTGACGACGTGTACTTATACTTTATGCAGGATGACACAACTGTCTTTGTTACCTGTCTATGAGAACTGAGTACAACGTTCGAAGCACATGTGTGACCTTTCGCAATAAGTCTGATTTTAAACATATCTGTTTGGGCTATCTTCGATGATCTACATGTCCAACTACACTCGTTACGTAAACATTTAACAAGAAAGTCTTTCTTGTCTGACCGAACGACCACATATTCAAACATATGCTGGATTGCATACAACGACAAGCTCAACTTCATAATCTCCTTGTTACGGAAAACTCTCCCCTCCTCTACATCCCTAGCATCTGGGACGGACACAACTGTAACCGCATGTTCAAATGTGTCACATGATTGATCTACTATTGCTCCACATATATCCGATGACATATCCATTAATGAAAATTCATGTTCATTAGATTGAAGACCAATCGATACCACAATAGACTGATTTTGGCTAACTGCATCTGTGACCTCAATGTGTATTGGATATTTCGACGGGTCATGATCCATATCCTTCAACACCATGTATGACAACACATTATTGTCACCCTTGATTGTTATCGGAGGAAGATCATTGGTCAAAGGGTAATTAGCAGAAATAGTCCCTATCGTTTGGGTTCATGGCGAAAATGGTCCCTATCGTTTCAATTTTGACATTTACATCCTCATTTCATACCTTTCTTGCGATAATGGTCCTTTCCGTCAACGCACGTTAATTCCAACGTTAGACAGAAGGGTAAATCAGTAAAAAAAAAAAAAATTTGGCAGACAAAATTTCCAAATAGAAGCAACAGTCATCACTAATATTAATGTGTTACAATATTGAGAAGCAGTCGTCCTTCCAAAAGAAGCAGCAGTCCTCAATATTAATGTGTTACAATAGATACAAAAATACCATAATAATAATAAAAATTAACCAGCTACACAATATTTCTGATATACTAAACTGCCTGCTATGTATATTGCATTGAGCTATTAGACAAAAAATGATGAGATCTACAAAAAACAATTGCTGCAGTCAAAAGTCAAAAAATATTATGAGTATCCTCGCATCCTCAGGTGGCATTTGGTTGTGGCAAAGTGTTGCAGGTTCTCTTGTTGTGACCTGTTTGTCCACATTTCTTGCACTTCATTTTCAACCCCACCCTACTTGCATTTCCTGTTGATACCCTAGCATTGCTTGAAGATGCATTAGCATTACTTGATGAACGCATACATTCACGTTCATTAGCTTCCTTTCGTCTAGCCTTCTTTGGTCTCCCTGCCTTTTTGGTGTAGAAAGGTGGATTCAAGGGGTCAAGACCTGGATTAGGCCATAAATCTGGACTCGTCATGGGTGAGATAGAGGGTGTATATGTTCTAACGTACGCCACCTTCCTGTAGATGTCATCTATGTAGTCAATAATTTTCATTCCCCTTGAGATTAAGGATGCAATCACATGGCAACAAGGGATCCCAGTCAACTGCCAAGCTCTACAAGAACAGGTTTTTGCTCTGATATCTACTGCATTTAGGGTTCCAATGTTATGCCTGACTTGGAACTTTTCATTGCCAGAGTAATGTGCATACTCTCTCCTTGCAAGTTCACCATTCTTGTTTAATATCTTTTGAATTCTAGGCCCAATTTCTCCATTCCATTTTTCACAAGCTTCCCTTCGAATTACAATCCTTTTCATCAAATACACCCTAATTTCTTCTAGCATTGTCAATATTGGTTGCTCTCTTGCATTAAGTAATGTACTATTGAAAGATTCACATAGATTGTTCAATAGCATGTCACATCTAGTCCCTTCTTGAAAGTGTGATTTAGACCATTGAGAAGATGGTTTTAACTCAAGCCACCCATATGCTGCTGGATCCAAATCCAGCATCCTTTGCATGTGTTCTAACCATTTTGGAATTGTTGTTGCTCTTGCTGCATCCCACAGACAATTTTTTAAAGCTGGGCCCTTATGAGCAGCACTAAAATTATTATACAAGTGACGAACGCATGTTCTATGCTCTGCATGTTCAAAGAGTGATCCGATTGCATTCACCAGCCCTTTCTGTTTGTCTGAAATGAATGTCCATCCATGGGAGTTATGAATCCTCAAGTCATCTCTCAACAATGTCAAAAACCAACTCCAATTTTCTCCATTCTCAGTCTCTACCATTGCATAGGCAACTGGATACATTCCGTTATTGCCATCAACCCCAACTGCAGTTAACAACTGCCCCCCATGTTCTGTTTTTGAGAAAACAACCATCCATCCCAATGACTCTCCTGCATCCATTAATAAAACCTTCCTTTAATCCTCCTAAACATATGTAAAGCCTCTTGAATTCTCCTGCATGCCCTTCCAATTGAACTGTACTCCCAACATTTGTCAACCTTAACTGCTGACAATAGTCGACCAATACCTTATAATGCTCTACAACACTCCCTCTTATCTTCTCCATTGCCTTTTCCCTTGTCCTATAGAACTGCCATACAGATATGTCCCCTAAATTGGCTTTCTTAACTTTATCCATAAATCCACCAAATGTCATGTTAGGTTCAGCCCTAAAATCAGAAGCATACTTGCCTGCCAAGTAGGATGGAGTAACTTTCCTATTTTTGTACACCATACTGCAGCTATGAACATCATTGAAAGTCTTAATTTGAAAGCTTAACTTATCCTCTTGTTTTGTTGCATACAAAATCCATGAGCAAATTTGTTTACAAGTAGCTCTCAACCTCTTAGCATCATTCTTCAAATATTTGATCTCTCTATTATACCTCACTGAATGCTCAGTAATAGCATCTTTCAAAACCTTCTTTGATTCAAATATTTGCCCTGCCAATCCAAAAAAATAGTGTAAAATGTTAGGTAGAAAACTGAAGCCAATAATTATAGTTGTCATTACTTACCAACTTTGAATATTGGATCCTCCATATCTGTCCTAGGATTGAATACTTCACTCCTCATCCTTTTTCGGGAAGTGCCTTCTCCTTCTTCTTCATCGTCGTCACTATCCAAACTCCTTAGTTCATCTGAGTCACTATAATCTGTGTCTGAATCCCTTACCTCCTGCTCATTTATAAAACCAAATCCAAAATCCATATTCATTTTTGGAGGATCAATTCCAGCATTGTTAGCAAGGTCTTCATCTGTTTCATAGTCAGAATCAACAAGTACATTATCCAGTTCTACTCCTTGCTGCTCTTCATTTACACCATCACGTGATTCAGTTGTAGTACTAACATCAGGGATAGGTACAAAATTACATGTCAAGGTTTCCTCCACTTGTGACCACATTGTATCTTGATTTGCATAGGAAAAACTATCATCCCAATCATATTCTTGGTTTAGCTCATCTCTGCATTCAGTATCAGGCACATAACATCCTTCATTGATTGGATCAGACCTCCCACAACCTTCAATGTCAGCATGCTCATTTGGAGGTTGATCTGAAGCATCACACTTGAAAATTCCAGCACAAACAACAAAGACAATATTAGTATACTAGATTTAACTAATGAGCCTGAGCCTAACATTCTTTATATAAAAACCATATTGATTAAAATATAAAAAGAAGAGATAAATTTTCATTTCAAATGAGTGGGTTTCCGTCGTCGACATTTCAAAATCGTATGAAACCCACACTATACATTTCAAATATTGAAAATAAAACTTACCGGCGTCGACATTGTAGCTGCTGTTGTTGGGATGGCGGTGGGAAGGTAGTGGAATGGTTCGAAGGACTGCTTCTTTTTTGGAAGGTTTTGGGAAAGTTAGGTTTGGTGTGGAATTTGGGGATTTTAGGATGGCGGTGGGAAGGTCTTCAAAGGAGTATAGCTTGTTTGGGAAAGTGACGCCTGTTGCTTCTATTTGGAGATTTTGTCTACCAATTTTATTTTTTTTTTACTGATTTACCCTTCTATCTAACGGTGGAATTAACGTGCGTTGACGGAAAGGATCATTCTCGCAAGGAAGGTATGAAATGAGGATGTAAATGTCAAAATTGAAACGATAGGGACCATTTTCGCCATGAACCCAAACGATAGGGACCATTTCTGCTAATTATCCTTGGTCAAATTATACTTCATTAGCACTGCCACCTTAGCGGGGTCCAAAGAAAACTTGGTCATCACTATATCGACGAGCTGTTGATACCCGCAATTGCGATCAATCAGCACCAATGACATTTCTGATCCATTCACCAGACAAACGTGACTGAATCCCATTCCTGCATGTGAAAACTGAACATAATTAGTCACAGATCCAATTGTTGTAACATGTTACTTACACCAAAATGCATGTCACAGTTAAGATCCCAGATTCAATAGAAACAATGATACACTACTGTATAACAGTCACAACACATGTAATAGATTTTCACATTCAGCTCACTAACAGACACGCAACATTACACCAGAAGGTCACATTTTCGAAAATTACATAGTTACAATCACAGGTTCTGTGTAACGGTAACAACACGTATGTTGATAAAATTCTCAGTCACAGGTCACATTTTACTAATCAAATAGTCACAGTCACTAATCTTAAATAGTCACAGTCACATCACACTAACAGACACGCCACATTACACCAGAAGGTCACATTTTCGAAAATTACATAGTTACAGTCACAGGTCACATTTTACTAATCAAATAGTCACAGTCATTAATATTAAATAGTCACAGTCACAGCACACTAACAGACACGCAACATTACACCAGAATGTCACATTTTCGAAAATTACATAGTCACAGGTTCTGCGTAACGGTAACAACATGTATTTGATGAAATTCTCAGTCACAGGTCACATTTTACTAATCAGAATAGTCACAGTCACTAATCATGAATAAAATTCTCAGTCGGGTCACATATGTTGCCCGATTTCATCATTTTCCTCTTATTGTGCATCATGTGTGTTCGACAAGTGCTTATTTTTTGATCGATTAGTGAGCCGAAAGTAGGAAGAAACGAGAAATTGGATTCAATTAAGTATACATACTTACCCGAAATTGCGAAGGCTGAGATTCAATTAATAAATTGCAGATCAATTTGATTTTGCCGAAACTTGTCCGAGAATTTTTGACACGATACGACCTTGACTACGCGATTATCGTCGTCTGAGAGAGCTCCGGCAACTCAATATCTCCAATTTCTAGGAGAGACCGACTGATTATGATATTGTAGAGGAGTGATTTTATAGGAGAGTCCGGGTGATTATGATAAATGACGCTAAATTTAAGAAATATTGATTTTATGGAATATTTTTGTATATTTTTATATTTATATCATAATATCTGATTTTAAATATTTGAAATTTATTTTCTTATTACTTTTAAAATGAGCCATAGTTTTGCTCTTAATTATGAAAAATTTCCCCAAAAAAAACCATTTAAATGATTGTACGATAAAATGGGTTGAGTTACTGTTGCGTCTCCCTCGTTGCCTTTTTTTTCTTTTTAAATAATAATTAGAAATTGAAATTGATAGTGTTAGGGACTCGTACAGCATTCGATCCGCTCTCTCTCTCTCTTCTCTGAAATTTCTACTCAGAGAGTTTACCGGCTTGGAAGCTGGTACGGATATCGGTGTGCAGGCTAGGATTCTTGCTTTGGGGTTTTTACTTTTCAAGCGACAGGCTCGGCACACTAAGTTAAACAGGTCTGTATAGCCGTTAAACCCCCTTCTCTTCACATGGATAATCAGTGCATAATTTGAAATGGGTTTTCTGTAGGACAGTGAAGTGAATGGGGAGTAGGGTTCCGGTGGAGCACTATGATTTGAGGACGGCGGCCAATTCATATATTGGTAGCTCATTGAATGATCTCAATGTCGGTGATGACGTGGACAGAGAATCCGATGAGGTCGCAGTTGAAAGCTTAAGTAACGACGCATCATCCGCTGTTGTTAGTGTGAGTTTGACGCCTTAAAGTGAAACTATGAAATAAGGATAGATTATTGTGGTGAAATTTGAAAAGGGGTAACTTTCAAGTAAAAGAGTAAAATATAGAATTGATTACATAAACTTGAAATTTATAATTAAATGCATATGATGCTTAGCGTGAATCGATCAGTGCTAGGATTTAAAATTTGTTGCCCTTGCTCCAGATTCTGAGCTCAAGAATTCTATCCTTTGCTGTCTAGTTTTTGTTGAACATGACCCTGCTTGGTAGAGATTCTTCAAAACCCATTTTTCGTGAAACTCATTTTCGAAAACACATTCTTACTTTTCCATAGTTTTTAATCTATTCTTTAAAAAAAAAAAAAAAATCTACACTAGACTGATCTATAAATGGTCTTTTAATCCTCTATTTAGATTAAGTAATTTTTCTGAAAAGTTGATAATATTATACGTGATTTTCTTCTGTCCATTTTCTGGTTCTACTGCTGTTAGTTTTGAGTTTCAAAATTTTGCTTTGAACCATCATTATACAGATATTTTTCTTCTTTTGCCCCTACAGGCCCCAGTTGGGAAACCTTTCCCAACTTTTGCCTCAAAGTTACATTGCTACTAGAGAGTTACAGCCTGTTTCACCGTTCTTGCTCCCAGAAATATTTCCATTTTCCTTTTTTAGTGATTGTTTTCACCCGTAAAATATGCATTGTTAAGTGGAGATTTTGTTTTTATTAATTTATCCCTCTAGATTAACAGCGTATATTTATCTTTTAGGATTGCATGCACGAGTCTTACAGGAGCTCTTTACCACTTCACAACATACTGGTAGAGGAAGATCGAAGTAGTCTTGAAAACAATGGGTCGTCCTCAAGGTGTCCTTACAATATACTGACAATTGACGGTAACTCATTTCATCACTTGTTTAATTGAAATTTATTTAACATAGAGATTAGTTTTAGATCATCTGTTATGTGTTTACTTTCCTCCACGTCCAGATGTTTCACCCATCGAATCAGCCAGAGCAAGATTTTTGGATATCATCGTAGATAATTTTATTGACACACATCTGATTGAAAGGCCCATTTATGAGGCAGACTACATGATGCAGCAATCCTCACAAGAAAAACTAAGCAAGAGGAAATCCAGAGAGTTCAGATACGAAGGCGATGCACACTATGCTCTGCCCTTGATGTATATAGCGAACATGTATGAAACCTTGGTCAATGAAGTTAATATGAGGTTATCCTCCATGAATGGCATGCGTGATAAAACCATTGGCGTTGCCCTTGAAGCAGCTGGTGGGTTGTATAGAAAGCTTAAAAAGAAATTTCCAAGGGAAGGTATCACTTTGATTCTTCTCTATGTTAAGTTGTTAACCTTTAAATAATCAAAGTTGTATTCTGGACACGCCTAAATTTTTCAGTAAAAAATCTTATCTTAATATATGCTGCATAATTTATCACAGTTTATAATGTATTTCTTGGATACCTCATTCTATAAGATTGAGAAGCTGGTTGAGGTTCACGGACATTAGTTTAATTTCTATTCATGTTCTGTTCCTTGCATGATTTTTCACTTTCAAGTCTCCATTGATCTTAAATTGTCTTTGCAATAAAGAATAATATACAACTAATTTTCCTGCATGCAAATTTGACGTTGATCCAATCATTGGCTTGTTTACTGTTGAGGTTTATATTGTCATGTAGGAACCTGCGCATTCAAAAGACGAGAACTGGCAACTTCTTTCGAAACAAGGTCAAAATTTCCTGAACTAGTGATACAAGAGGAGAAACGTGTTCGTTTCGTAGTGGTAAATGGTTTGACTATCACCGAAAAACCAACAAAAATTGGTGCTGATGATGCTGAGTGGTATGTCAGAGCCTTAATTTGAATTTCCAGTAGCACTTTTCTTTACTTGCAATACTTGGTCCTTGTAATTGTGGTTGTCGGCAATGTACGCTTACTTATATTTCTTCATATGATATATCTGTCTTTTATTTGTAAGTTATTGTGAAAATCAAATGGGCAATAACAATCAAAGGAATTCATAGCCTCACTTATAACCTTTTTTTTCCTCTGGTATGTTTCTTACTTTATAGAGGTGAAAAGCATGTCTAGTGAAATTTTAAAATAGAATGTTGCTTCTCTAGGTGATGCCTTCTGCTATAGATGGATCCCAAATATATCTTGCCCAAACTAGCTAGAATATGCAGACCAAGAACTTTGATCATGAGTAGGCAGCTGAAAATCTGACTGTAGAAAGATAGACTTGATTCGAGGTCCTTTATCATTAATGGCATATTCTGTAAGAGACTTTTTTACCCTCCTTTGTCAAAAATTGGACATTTAATCGATGCATAATGTATAGCAATAGCGTACTATATTACTCACTGATGAATCCCTTCTTGCATACTTGTTAGCCAACTTTTTATTTTGTTCAAGGTATCATCTCTTAGTGTCCCATATCATCTATAGTTTAATTGCAACTCATATTTTTCTCAGTTTAGGTTATTTTCTTTTCTTATTATGTATTTTATGAGAATGTTATCATCCATTGTTGCTTAGCACCACCTCCTTGTAGGTTAATGGAGAGACCTATAAGACATTTATGGAGAAAAAAAAGTATCCCAAAGATACTCCACAATTCTATTTTTCTCTAGGTTGGCTTAAGAAGTTCAAATTTAAGACATGGAATCAAGTCGTTTCACCATTTACGGGAAAGTGGATCGGTTTATATGTTGGACATAGAGAACGAATTGAAGTTTATATGGGAAAAAATAGACCAGTTTGTCCTGAAAACTGTTTCAATGCAGATGAAATTAGATTTTTATATAGGTTACAACCTGATCAATTCCCTTGCAACAAGACAACTTGAAGAAAGAAGCAAGATAAATAAAGACTTAGAATTTTTGTTTGTTGTAATGAGGATGGCTCGGAAGAAAATCCTCTATGGATCATTTAAAAGTATGTTTGTCCTGAAAACTGTTTCAATGCTGATGAAATTAGATTTTTATATAGGTTACAACCTGATCAATTCCCTTGCAACAAGACAACTTGAAGAAAGATAAATAAAGACTTAGAATTGTTCTTTGTTTTAATGAGGATGGCTCGGAAGAAAATCCTCTATGGATCATTTAAAAGTATGCAACCCCCTTTGCTTCAAGAATGCGAACACGAACAACATGAATTGTCAATATAATGCCAACAAAAGATCATAGATGACGAGGGTGGTATTCAAGAAATATTTTTAATGGTTTGACAAAAAGTTACATGAAAGAGCACTTGCAATTTGTGAAACTTAAAAGGTTATTGCAAATTATGTAATTGTGAAACTTAAAGGTTATTGCAAATTATGTATTTGAATTTAAATTGGCCGTAGATCTTTTTTAACCCTTTAATTATGCTCTTTTGTTTTTCAATTAGGTTCAAAAGATTGACAGGACGAAATGAAGTGACTGTCTCTGCTGGAGACTACAAGTTTTATGCGCCAAGACACAAGTATAGGCGGGTGGGGTCAAACTCCATTTCCAATGTCAACAGTTTGCCAGTAAGCCTCAAAAAACTCTTTAGCTGTAGTGCTGATTGTTTAGCCTCACAATACGTTAAAGTTAAGTTCTTTTTGATAAAAAATTCAGACATTTTCTCCGGATGATTTTGCTCCTTTTGCTGCTTTTAAAACCAAAGCTCCTGTTAGTGAAGTAAGATATTCTTTTTCGACAAAGCTCCTGCATGGCAATGAGCATAATTTCTATTTAAATGGAATGAATTTTGTTAGATGTTCTATTGTTTTGTTTGTGATGATAGAATGATATGATATTTTTTTTGGAATAATAAGACAAATTACATTTCCTGTATTCATGAACTGAAATTGTAAGACATGTGAAGTAGGTAACCTTAACCTAATTGCTGAGAGTTTGAAACAAGATGTCCAGATGTAGGACTGTCAATGTGGCCTTCTGAGCTCATTTTAACGTAATTGCTAAGAGTTTGAAACAAGATGTCCAGATGTAGGACTGTCAATGTGGCCTTCTGAGCTCATTTTCACTGATGGAACTTTTTGTTCTCGAGTTTTTCCTGTCAACTTATTGAACCTTAACAAGTTTTTGTATTCTAGAGCTCTGTCATGTTTTAGGAGCTTGACTTTTGTCAATTTATGCATTGTCATACTCTAGTGCACTTGAACGCCTAAGCAATTTATTTTTTCATTAAAAACTGCTGGTACTTACTAATGCAATTGAATGTTTTATGAGCTAAACCTAGTGTGACTGATGATTGGCTGTTATTATATGATTTGTTTAGATCCCATGAGAAAATTAATTTGTGGTAGAGTAGGCCATATATATCTTTATGAAAAAGACATTTTTAGTGTGTAACACTTGGTCTGTACATGTGCATATGCATGTATTATAGTTCTGATAGATTTTATTCTGATTTGAATATTCTTGTCATCTTATGTATGTAATTTCTTTTATTTGTGTGTTAATCTGAATCCACAGAATACTGTGCAGACTCCGACAAAACAACATATGCAGCCAATCTCGCATCAGGTCCAGTTTCATCCTCTACATCAGAGCCATCAAAATCACATTAATCACAATCCACAGGCAACACACTTTATGCACAGCCAACAGTGTGTGCCTGAACTTTCTCATAACCAGGATTCATCAACCATCCCCCAACACATTGCCTGCTTACAGCCTCTTGGTCATGTTGGAGGACGTCTGCATGTGCTGGTAGGTTTTATTTTTTACTTACCATCAATTACTACTGTCTGCCAATTCTTTGATAAGAGGCCTTTATTGGGATTTACTCTCGTTTCAATTAGTCAACAGGCCTCTCATATTTTTCTGCCAAATAAAATTATCTGTGTCTAGTTTTATTTGTGCTATTTATATATTCTCAGTAGATTATGGTGATTATTGCTTTTAATTTGTCATATTGGAGTTATTTCACCACATGTTGGAGGATTATGAGCATTTGTTTCTTTGAATGGAAAATTGAAATGAAATACTTCTTTTACTAGTCAGTTTCCTGCTCAGAATCCTTTCAGCAACATCAGTTATGTATATATTTGTCTCTTAAAATTTTTTGAGAACTAAGAATTGCTTTTGACATGGGGACTATCACAAGCAAAGTACTACTACCACATATTTGTGCCCTTAAGCTGTTGCTTTTATTTTTATTTATTTATTTATTTAAATTGCATTTTGATCCTACCCAAACTATAAAAACAGTTATTCATTTTAATTTGCATGGACAAATTTTGATTAAAAAAGATAAAAATTATAAATTGCGGAAAAGTTTTACATGAAAAGCAATTACGGTAGAATACTGTTTTGTCTGAAGTCTTCCAATCCCAACTGGAAAATGATTTCTTCTTCTATCATGTACTGTATCTCTTACTTCATTGCCTTATAGTCAAATAACTTTGAATTTATTAATGCAGGCAACAAACCCAGCAAAATTTTGTGATGAATGTGGATCTCCTTATTTGAGGGAGACCTCAAAGTTCTGCTCAGAATGTGGCACAAAGAGATTAGGAATCTGACATGAATTTCACATACAGAATTCTTAGTTGTAACTTGTAATTGGTATGATTTTTTTTTTTTTTTTGGCAAACGATTTGTTAATATAAAATTGTGCATAAATCTCTCTCTCTCTCTCTCTCTCTCTCTCTCTCTCTCTCTCTCTCTCTCTCTCTCTCTCACACACACACACACGTTTTATTGGAATGTTTGGGGCGTTGATTTAACCACAGTAAACAAGATTATAGATATAAATATGTTAAAATTTTATTCATTGTAAGGTTTTGACGAACATTTTTTTGGGCTCTTCATCCTTGTGACGCAGAGAATGCCTCGAAATCTAAACTTCTTGGTGCTGATCCGAAAATTCACATCGAATCACTTAAGGGTGGGGCAAGGGTGTACAGAGGCGGGGAGCCTAGGCCAACCTGAGGTTCCAGGACGTTATCTAAAAATATAATTATAACGCTTTTGAAAATGATGAGTTATCCTTCTTAGACTGGGCCATGTTGGCCTTGTCCATATAGCATAACTCGAAAATGATTTCTCCAGTAGGTGGTAACATCACCCGTAACAACTAATCTTAGAAAAGTGATGATGACTTAAGATGCATGGCTACTACTTAGGTATCGTGATGATTTGTTAATGCCAAATTCTCGAAACAGTCAAATGTACTTACGTGACTGAAAAATAATATGTGATCATCTAATTTAAAAATTTATGACCAATAAATTGGTTAATTGGTTACCACGTTTTAATTGTGATCTAAAAAATTGATAATATGTGACTGAAAAATAATTTGTGATCAATTAATTTGAAAATTTGTGACCTAAATATTTTTTGGATTTATGATATTGGAATAATTTGTTACTTACAAATTTTTTGATTTGTAATCTCGAAAAAAATTGTAATCAATTAATACGATAATATGCGACCAATAAATTAGTTGTGATCTTTAATTACGTAATTGTGATCATGAATCGTATAATCGTGACTTTAAAATAATTAATTAATAAAATATTTTTAATTAATTAATGGACACCTGATTTTTGTATTTTTAAACTTTAAGCTTGAAATTGAAATTGGTTATACTTAAAATCTGACTTGTGAATTTTTCCCAAGGTTTAATCTGGTGGCCTATACAAGGGAGGTGAAAGCCCAACAAAAAAGATTGTTCTGTCAAAAATTTCTCAATTTAAAGGTCAAATGCAAAATTCAAGAACTTTTATAGACTTGAATTCGATGTTATCCCCACTCTACATCTATATCAAGCTTGAAACACCTTAGGACTCCAAATCAATTTTTTTCATAGGAAAGTTGTCGGGTTTATGTGTCTTTTTTTTGGCATGAACGGCTCATATGTAATTTTTAATTTTTTTAAAGAAAAAGTAAACTGGAATTTTCGAAGAATCCACACAAAGGGTAAATCTTGTTTTTATGTGTAAATGTTTCTTTTATTAATGGCATTAAGGATCCTCACTCATTCTCTTTCTAGGTTTTCTGTCTTCTCTCTCTCTCTCTGTTTCTCTCTCCTCTCTCCGGAAGCGAGGGAACCTGAACGAGTTTTTACCAACAAGTAAGTTCTCTCTCCTACACACGTAAAACATCTTTTTCTGTCTCTCTCTCCCGTCTTAAAATCTGAAGAATTGACTGCCATTTGTTTTTAAATATATGATTGCATTTCATATGAATCCTATTTATTTTTGTTCTGACGATTTACATTTAATTGTTATTGTTAAATTAATTTTTCCGTGAATCCGTTTTTTGTCAGATCCATGTTTAAATCGAAAAGATCGAGATTTTTTTATGGGATTCTTTGTTTCTTCCATACTTCCATACCGCAACATTTAATTTGACGATTTGTTTCTGTGAATCTACGTGTTTTCTGTTTGACGATATATCTTTATGATTCACAACTTACAATAGAAGCAATATTTTCTTTTTTCCTTTTGCCATTTTCCGTGATTGTTTCAATCCAATTGGAATTTTCCTTTTTTATTGGTGCTAACAATTCTAAGGTTCGTGGGATTTTTTTGTCAGAATTGTAATTTCAATTATGGGTCCGGGAATTTCTGAAGATTTGCTTGAATCTGATGGTTTAGAAAGCTGTTCTGTTCTCTTTAGTTTGATCTTTGTAACTTTTGATCATATTGTAAAATTGTGATTATTGGGCTTATTGTACATCCCACATTCATTTTGCAGTCTCTGGTAGGTGTAGTAAATAAGATTGAAATGAATTATGCTAAGGACCTAATGTGTGGTGTTCTTTACCTTGATCTCTAGATTTTATGGACGACGATGGATTAAACATGAGGAATTGGGGTTATTACG
The DNA here is from genome assembly GCA_019395295.1 of Osmanthus fragrans. Lineage (NCBI taxonomy): Eukaryota > Viridiplantae > Streptophyta > Magnoliopsida > Lamiales > Oleaceae > Osmanthus > Osmanthus fragrans. The sequence continues at coordinate 20,234,093 of CM033361.1, read as the reverse complement.
AACAGTCTCCTCTTAAAGAACATCTTGGTCTTCAACTCGTGTCATCTTTGGCAGAGCAGGACAAAAAATCTTTCCTATTCGGGCATGATAATCCTGTCATGGTTCCAGTAAATGGGGTTTATCGCCCTCGGGATTATGCCTTCACTGAACCTCCCGTGACACACTTGGATTATGTGAGAGACACTTGGATAAATCACAGAGATAAATTTTTACATATGTTTCCTGGGAACATGTATAATTCGGTTCTTGCAGAACCATTGGAGACTCATAATTGCATGATGTTAAACCAACCAGATAAAGCCAAAGAAACTGAGGTGAGCATTGGGGAGTCAAGTGTTAAGAATGATTATGGCCGTGGCAAAAAAAGGTCAGTTGCTGTCTCCACGAAGCTCCCGAAGGCAATGAAGTCTAAGAGAGGTCCTTCTGCACGGAAGGAAAATGGTAATTCCTCTGTTCACCATGCAAAAGCAGCGAAAAAGAATATGGATGTTGTAACAAAACGGATTGATATGGATATTTCTGGTATTGCAATTCCGGTTTGCTCTTGTACGGGTACTCCACGGCAGTGTTATCGATGGGGGTGTGGTGGTTGGCAGTCGGCTTGTTGCACCACAACTATATCAATGTATCCCTTGCCAATGAGTACCAAAAGGCGTGGGGCAAGAATTGCTGGACGAAAGATGAGTCAGGGTGCTTTCAAGAAGGTTCTGGAAAAACTTGAAGCAGAGGGATATAACTTCACTAACCCAATTGATCTAAAGACTTACTGGGCAAAACATGGTACCAACAAGTTTGTGACTATCAGATAGATTTATATTAAGGATACTGCAAATGGATTACTACTGCATCTGCCCTGTTTACATCTATATATTTTGCAGCCTGGCAGATGGTTTTTTGTTAACTTTACACGGTCCTTGAGTTCAAATAGTCACAATACATGTTCTAAAATTTTAGATGTCTGTGATTCTTAAGAACCATTGTTTAGTTTGTTACAGGGGCTAGCAATATTTCTGGGTATCAAGAGACGTATTATTATGAATGCTTTTGTTTCATTTAATTTGGTCCTTGAGTATCAAGGATTCAAGGTACATTTCTTTTCATGCTTTATTAGTTATGACATTGCCAATGACAGTCACTAATTGACTGTTGCTCGAACGTCTTTTTATTGTAATGGTAATAGTGTTAACTGTTCACTGCTGTAATTTCCACGTTTATTTAATTTTTCTAACAAATTAATGCTTAGTTTTTCAGGCTAGAGTTGTAAGTTTTATTTTTATTTATTCTTTATTTTTTAAATATATGATGAGATGTCTTGTGACAATCGTTTTCATCTTTGAACGCTTGTTGACTTGTTTCATTTGGGGTCGAGATTTATGAGAAATGCCTCCAAATTTATTTTTGAGAGAGAGAGAGAGAGAGTGTGTGTGTATTCCAAGTGTTTTCGAAGTATTATGATGTATATTTTGACAATCGTTGCCGTCTTGGCCAAGTTGTTGGCTTTGTTCATGTGATGTCAACCTCAATGACATATTTTCCTACAAAAGGCTAAATTGTTGTTGTGTATGATAGATATGTACTGTTTATTACAGATTGTATATTTGTTCTGTAGTGGTTTGACCGTTAATTCTTGGGTGTTCTTGTAATCTTGTAAATTCAAGATGCTGAAATCATTCTTAAAGAAAGATTAAAGCTTTTACTAGAATTAAATAGACCTAAAAAATGTGGGAGAATGAGTTATGTTTAGTAGAGTGAATTGGACCGTAAAAATAAGTTAAAAAATATGTTTGTTAAATTTTGATGTCTGGCAAGTGAGTTCTTTTGTTGATCTTGTACGGGGTTGGGTTGGTAATAATGACGGGGAGTTTCTGCTGAATATTTGGGGTTGTTTTCTGTGGTTGAAATGGAAGTTTGGGTAATCTTATAATCTATTTGGAGGGTAGGAACACGGAGAAATTTCTGGGATCAAGGTGTGAGCCAACCAGAATCGAGGAGTGATCCTGCGCATATTAAACAACTAGATTGCTTGTAGGCAACTATGGTAATTTATCTCGCCAAAAGAGACTGCATTAGTGGAATGATGTCTGCCTCCATTTGATTTGCTGAAAATGAGTGTGGATGTGGCTATTAAGGGAGGTGATGGATTTTATGCTGTGCGTGTTATCTGTAGGACGTTGAAGGGGCGAGGTTACAGCCATGTCGAAGCAAATCAGGAGGGCCTTAAATTTGTAGCTATGCTGTATTGAGTTTTCAATGTATCATATTGCAGCAATTCTATAGATGCCGTAAATTCTTTGATCTGATGGGAGGTAAATCGTGTGGATTGGCTCCTTTCATCTCCTATATCTTCTTCTTAGAGCCCAAGTTTCGACTCAACTGAGTTGGATCTGTAGATGTCTCTGCTAGTTGCTGACTGTCACGTTGGCTTCTGTCTTTATTTAACTTTTTGCATTCCCCTCTCAAAACTACTAATTCACAAATAAGTAATGATATTTAGTGGGTTATAATTTCAATTTATGTGACGCGAATGTAGCATTAAATAATAAGTTTAATCATATCTTTCATTTAACCTATCATTTAAGTGGAAATTACACCATTCCCTACCTTAAGAATCACGAGTTCTAAAATAAGGTAGAAAGTTTAATCTTTCAAAAATCAAAAAATTTATTTTAATTAAATTTTTTATGAAATAAATATTTGTACTAAATATATATACTACAATACACACATCACAAACCCTACCTCCCAATTTAATTCCCACCCACCTCTCTCTCTCTCTCTCTCTCTCTCTCTCTCTCTCTCTCTCTCTCTCTCTCTCTCTCTCTCTCTCTCTCTCTCTTCTCACCTCTCTCTCTCCTCGCCGGCAGAAGAATCACATCGCCATCATCAAAGACCACACCTGAGCTGGTCACTGGGGGCAGCGAGCGGCGCTTACTGAGATCGCCTTCTTCTTTTTCTCTGGGCGGCGCTGCAGACCTCCCACTGCAAAGATTGTCGGCACCGCGGCTCAATGCTCAAGATGCCACCACTACCGTAGCAGCGTTACCAATGTCGCTACTGCGACCTCATCGACCAGATTTAGTTTTGTGACCAATGGTTATACAGTGATTTTGGATCTTGTTTTGCGATAATTGTGCAATTATTTTTAGATCTGATTATGTGGTAGTTGTGGAGTGATTTTGGGGTGTGTTTTGTTGGTAGTGATGGTGAGGTTGCGGTGGTGATTCTTGTGTCGGTTTGGGGCGGTGTTGCACGGCATGGGAGCCGTTTCTACAGTGATGGCAGCGTCCGGGTGTGGTAGTGGTGGCATTGTTGACGTTGTTTGTGGTGGTGGTGGTGGTGGTGGTGGTGGTGGTCGTAGTGGTGGTGGTGGTTTGGGGTGAGTTTGTGAATTTTTTGGTAGGGGTGGTGGTTGTGGATGGAGAGGTAGTGGCGGCGTGTTGTGTGCGTGGTGGTGGTGGTGTGGTTTTGCGGGTGCTATGGTGGCAATGTGTTAGATTTGTTGTAAGTGATGGTGGTTCCGGCAGTGACGGCAGCGGCTGTTGGAGGCTGTGGAAGTGGATGTCTTGGTTGCTGAAGGCGTGGTTAGTTTGTGTTAGTGTGGTGGCGATGGTGGCACTGGCAGGGGTCGTGGTGGTGATCGTGATAGTGTGGTGGTGATGGTGACAGTGGTTTTGTGTTATTGTTATTGTGTGGTGGTAGTGTGAGGGTGGCGGTGGCGGTGGAGATGCCTGAAAAGGAATTGTGACCAAATATTAGTGGTTGATCTTAATTGAGACCGATTTGTGACCATAAAATTTGAAGAATTGTGACTAAAAAATTAGTCTATGACTTATTAAATTCTGATTTGTAACTTCGGAGAGAAATTGTGACCTATTAAAATTCAGATTCGTGATCTCGGAATTAATTGTGACCTAAGAAATTAATCTGTGACCTATTTTTGGTTGATTGTGACTATTTAATTGGTTAATCTGTGATCAGCAAATAATATGTGATCAATGAAAAATATGAACTGTGACTAAGAAATTGCTTATGACCTAAAAATTTGTTAATTTGTGATCGATTATAAATTGTGACTGATAATGCTCGTGATTTGTGACCAATAAAGAAATTGTGACTTATAAATTTTTCATCCGTGACCAAGGAAAAAATTGTGACCGTAAAAAAATTTGTGACATTTAAAAATTTTGATTAGTGATCGAAAAATAATATGTGACTAATTAAATTGTGAATTTGTGACCGAATGAATAAATTGTGACCTATAAATTTTTTGAATTGTGCCCGTAAAATAATTTTTGACATTTAAAAATTTTGATTTGTGATCGAAAATAATATGTGACTAACTAAATTGTGAATCTGTGATCAAATTATATAGATCTGTGATCTTAATATATTTAATTAATTAAATATATATTTAATTAATTAAATTATAAATAAAAATCTGATTTTTGAAAGTTGAAACTTATTTTCTTATTATTAAATTAGACTAAAATTATACTCTTACTTATGATAATTTCTCATCATTTAATGCTATACATATTGAGATTATAATTCCAATAGGATTAAATAACATTATACTTCACAAACACTATTGAAATGGTCAGGATCTTACGAAATTAGTGCTTTCTCAGTTTAATTACTTTGAATGAATTATTGTACTCCTAGTTATGTTACTTTATTGCTGCTGAGTCCCAAGAATAAAATTGATCCCCTAGTTAAAAAAATGTATCATATGCTAAAAGTATTTTATTAAGTAGGATTTACCTCATGCAAATAAATATACTGTTTAACATTATGTCTACCAATTTCTTTACTTGTACGTGTACCTATGTATTAGTAAGGATCGATACTCAACTTGGGGTTGATTTAACTTGAGTATGAGTAAGACTTCACTCGACCTACAAGTCAAGTTTGACATGAAACCTTTTAAGCCCTCGTTTGGCCTCCATTAAATTATATTTCATTTTTCTCTCTCCTATTTTTAATCATACAATCTTTCATAAAATAATATTACACGTAAATCGAATTTTTTTTCTTTTCTTTTTCAACCACTTATTTTTCAAAAAAATATTATTCCACCCATTTTCATTTCAAAAAATGGGAGCCAAACACACACTAAATTATGTCAATAAATGGCCGTGTCCACTGCTTACTCCTAATGAGTCCTTGATGAACATAAAAAGGTGGATTCCAACAACTGACAACGGCCAACCTCTTAGGTGGGGATTAGACAATGTTCTCATTAAGTTTTGCAAAAGTTTTTCTTATCCAAACCTTTAATCAAGAACATAATTTCAAGAGTGAACTACTTTGGCATATTGAAATCAAAAGTTTGAAATAGTTTATATACTAGATTAGATTAGATGTGTAAGGTGTGTTGAGTCAAATAGATAATCTGTTTATACTTATTGGGTAGTTTTAGGAACGTAGATAAGAAACAATCTTGAGCAACCATTCTTGACGGACCAGGTGAAGAATGTCCTTACCAACATAGCCTACACTTTTCTATCGTGCGAGGTTGATTGATTTGTGTATAATAAGTGCAGAAGTTAACATATATTAAGCCATATCTAGCTTGATTTCTAATTATTTTTCATATGTATGGGTCGAGTTGCTTTAGAATAACTTTGTACCCCTATCCTATATTGGACCACGGCCAAGAAAAGTGAAAGTGTCTTATTGTATGCCGTATCTTACTTGGCAATAATTCTGGAGCATCAATACTGTCTTATTGTTCTTAATTCAACTTAATGGCTTAAATCGAAATTCTCAGTCATTCCTGCATATGTATTTGTTCTCCATTTTTATCCGGTCTAGGCTCTGGAGTTTAACTCTATAAATCAAACCTTTTTCTCAAGGGTCTCCCACAAGATCTGTCTCCCGATTATACCCAAATAATTGTTTTTGTAGCAAACCATTAGGTTTGCACATGGTTTCCTCTGTTAGCTCAATTAATTGGCCTACTCTTCTTTCCAATTTCGTTTTTCCGTTTTTATTTTTCGATAATTGGAGTGTAGCTACTGAGTTGTTTCAGACTTTGAAATAATAGTCCTCTATTTATTGTGCATGAGATTTTAGGGTATATTATAGCATGAGATTTTAGGGTATATTGAAAGTCCAGGCAGAAGTCTGTTATTCCCTCTTTTTGAGAGAGATTGCGATTGCTTCTGGTTTTCTTTTAACGTGGGATCTTTATTAGATTAGGATTCCACCGACTAGAAGGGGTCCAAGGCTTGAATAAGACCAAAGTGAAGAAGTCTAGTTAGATTAGAAACAAATCAGATTTATGTTGTTCTTAAATCTGGTCTGTGTTGTATATGGATGAAACATACGTACATATTGATGTATGTAAAAGAAAATGAATGTGCAAAGCAAAAATTAATAAACAATAAGAAAACTCGAAACCTTTACCAAGAAATTTCTCAAATCCAAATTTTATTAGTGCCACTAGCATATGCCCGTACGAGAGTTTGCTTACTAGAATTCATGGATTTAAGCACTGAATGAATAAAGAAAAGATTACATGTCCATGTACTCTAAGGATACGATTAGAGGTCTCTCGCATTTTTGTGAGCTACTCCATCACCAAAACAAGAAGTTTTATGGTAAAGTATCTCTGCCTCACCCCTGCCATCGGCCAAATGCTTGAAAATGTCAATTTCGAAGGAGTTTTTTCCTGCCCGTTCTTGCCTTCTGTTACATCAGGCCCGTTCATTGTTGAGTTGCTGTAGTTTAATTGACAGTATGCGTTTCAATCACTTCATTCCTGTTTCATATAGACCTTACATGGAAAGACTTCGAAGTTATGTTTGCTTATCTTTAATTCTTTATAGGAATATTTCTAATTCAGATTCTATTTCTTTGTATTGGTTGGCAGGTCTCTGGCTCAATGCCATGGGTTGCTCACTATTGGTGAGCTTGGCTTCCCTTATTTGCCTGATTATTTTGCCTATAATATTCAGTAAGTACCTAATTGTGACTCACTTGTGTTATTATTCCTGCAAAAAAATTAATTTACATTTTTTGCTTACTGGAAAATGTTGGATCTTTTAAATTGTGCAGTACAGGGGAAGCCATCAAAAGCAGTTGTTGATTCTTTGGCATTGTTTGGGGTTTGGTTTTCTTATTAATACTTTTCCTCTTACTTCATCCCCTTCGATCTGATAATCATATATTTTTTTCTACTTGCTATTATTGGCCATAGGCTATTGTTTCTAGTTATAACTTCAGTTTTGCTTGATTTTCCTGTCCCAGTAACTCCTCTAATATCCTTTTATAAATCATACTCCCTCTTTCTCATTGTTATTGCAATATTTTGCCTTCTGGGACTAATAAAAAGAAAAGTTTCATTTCAAAATTCATGTTATATTTTGCTCTTACTTTCCCCTAAAACCCACTTACAAGGACAAAAATGAAATGAAAGTAATCTCCATTCTATCACGTTTTTCAACTTTTGTATTTGCTCAGGCCAAATAGTTAAGATACATTCCAAACGTCAATGCTATATAATGCATAAAAAAGTTGGTCTTAATGAAATGATGCAAAATTTATGAGACAGTGGGAGGATATTATGTTATTGTTGTTCTGATTTGAGAAGGCTTTGCTAAACTATTTAAACTGCAAGAATATTTTAAGATTTCTTGTTAAGTGGGGAGAATGAGAATTATCCGTGGCTTCTGAAATGAGCTTATGCCTCTTCCTTTGTATCTTGTAGTTTTGAGGGATCCTACCATAGTGTATCAGAAGACGTATTTTGGAGGACCAGCGAAATAATATTTTATCAGGACAAATTCTTTGCAGTTTCATATTCTATAAATTAATGCAGGCCAATTTCATACCATTAATGTCATAATTTCACTTTTCCTAAATTTCTTAGCAAAATGGTGTGGCAAGTTAATATACAACTATATTTAAAAACTATCCACTTAGTGATTTTCCGTTTGAGTTTCACTAGGTTGATTTTGATTGGACTTAACTTATGCAGGCAGGAGCAATGCTGGGCGATGCTTTTCTTCACCAATTGCCACATGCTTTTGGTATGGATGCGAAACAAGCTAATGCTCATATTTTTTTAATTTATTGATTATAACAAGTTTTTTTCTCTCTACTTGTGATCTTAAAGTTTTTCTTTTTAGTCTTTTAAATCTGGAATTTGTTGAGCCTGTATTCTAATTTCATTCCATTGCATAAATAAAGTTTTGGTTAATGAATAAATTCTTTTCCATATGGCGTAATAAACTTTGCACAGCACTGAATATTTTTTTGATGGAATGTATCGGAATTGTTCTGTTCCCTTGGCCATTAATTATGCTGTAATATTTATTTCTTCCTTTTCTTCGGTGATGTGAGTAGAGATGGAAGGGGGCATGGATACTGTAACATCGTTGGTAATTTTGATTTGAATACATATAGACCAGCATTTGTTAGTGAGCAATACTAATTACAAGACATAGGAAAATTTGCGTAAAAGGAAACAAGATACTTTTTACTCTAAGAAGTTCATGCTTTCGATTGCTTTCTTCTTTTAAGTTCTCTTGCGAATACGTGGTATCACTAGACTGCACAATATTTAAATTCTGTATAACTTGAGTGTACGAGTGTCCTTTGTGGAAAAAGTTAGTATAATTGTATGATCTCAGTTGTTAGTAGACATGGACAGAGGCATATTTTATCTGTAGATTTATGTGTGTATTTCACATATAAACTCAGGTACCAATTGAATGCAGATGTTAGGTTAACATAGATTTGTCATATGCTTTTTTTATAGCATTCTGGGACATCGGCTGGTGAAACTGCCAAGTTATAAATTTGTGCCTCAGTCAGATGATATCATCTTCTTTTCCTTTCTGGTTGCTGCTTCGAGCTTGTTTTTCTAATCTGCAGAAGTTTACTGGATTTTGTGAAGTGTGATGCACTCTACTGTACTTTGCTTTCGTAGTTTTGATTGCTTCTATATTATTCCTGCAGGTGGTGAGCACTCCCATTCACATGATCACCATGACGACAATAATCATGGTCACATGCATGTTGGAGAGTCACATTCACATTCCTTGAAGGATCTTTCTGTTGGATTGTCAGTCTTGGGTAAGTAGAAATTTGTGAATATGTGCTTTCCATCTTTCCTATTTCCCTACTGCCCTACAAAAAAAAAATTGTTTTATCATGCACAGAAGCACCACTGTTGGTTTATGTCGTCATTAACCATTACTGATACTATATTTGATGGAGGTCTAGTATAATGAAGATGAAGGCCACATTCTTATTACTAGAACAGGTTGTGGTAAGTACGTCATGATTGTGAAATATAGGGCTATCATTTATAATGTTTGTCTGGACTATCATTTAAGCTAGGCCAAGTTTGTTTCCAAAGGCTTAATGTATCTAAGTTTTGGCTTCTTGGAAGAAATAAAGATCGAAGTTTAGAGTGCTACCTATAGAAAAGATCAAGAGGAGACAACTACTTTATGAATCCATCCTAGAAGACTACTAAAAGGAAGTATAACTTGAAAAGGCTCATGTTATCCTTGTTAATGTCAAGCAATTGCAAGGACAATCATCAGGCCCATGCTTGGCGATTTTCAAAAAATAAAAATATAATTGACCTGGGAAAATCTTAATCAGACATGTTAAAGATTGTCTGCTGTAAGAACTTGATTTGAACTGGATGCAAAATTTTCAATGCCTAAAGTTCTTGCGAAGAAAACGAATTTAACATGATGTAAGAGCCTGAATAGTTTGCCATATTGTTACAGATAGAGTGTTTATCTCTGTGTCTCTTAGACATATTTTTGTGACCGCTGGCTGTTTTAGATAATTTACAGTATCCTTTCATCTTTTGTTCATTTAGCGTTTTTCTGCACTTTCCTGGGTATAAAAGTATTCTTTCTTACTCAATTTTACATAATTTTCCTTGAAGATCAGATTACCAAAGTTCAAATTCTTATTATGACATTTATTGTTGCAGCTGGAATTGTGCTTTTTCTTCTTGTAGAGAAACTCGTGAGGTATGTTGAAGAATTTTCTGAAGGAGTTAATGCGTGGAGTCATGGTCATCACCATAAGCACAATAAAAAATTGAAGGATGATAATGATGGTCATGAAAATCACCAGGGACCGTCTCATAATGAGAAAGATGGAAGTAATCCAGAAAATAAATCTGAAGTACTGGATAAACTGCCCACTGATGCTCCCAATGGAGATAAACAAAGTGAAAAATCTTTTCTTCGGAAGGTAGGCTGAGAAGTTTGTATATCATGTTCATTGGGGGCTAGACTACACTTTGGACCCAGTTAAGGATAGATGGATTATGTGAGACCGGCGTCTGAAATAGTAGTAACAAAAATTATAAGAATGTGCCATTTGGTCTTTATATTTTTTTATGATTTACTATAGTCCTTCCTGCTTTCTTGACTGACCAACAAATTATCCTGATTGAAGTTTGCGATAAGTACTGTTTGTTTCAAGATACAAAATTTGGAACTTTTGTCCAATTTCTCCACTAACTCCTTGTTACACTTTTGTAAATGTTGTCGTTGATTAAGATTTCATGGCATTAGATTCCTAGTCCCTGCAAATCATTTCTTCTCCTGAAATTTGCCTACTATTTCTTGCACTTGCAGAGAAATGCTGGCAGAAGTGATCCTGAAGACAAAACTGATTTACATGCAGCGAACATCTCCAATGATAACAGCGAGTCAATTAGTAGAAAAGAACCAGCCAAGGCACAGTCAAATCTGGTGTTTGGTTATCTCAACCTCTTCTCCGATGGAGTAGTATGTCCATTTTTTCCTTCTTTGGAACCTTTTTAGCTTGACTTTAAAGCTGCCATAGATTTATATTGTGAAGCATATATCATTTTAACTGTTCACAGATTTATTAAACAAGGAAAGTTTATAGACTCAATATTTGGTACAGCACAATTTCACTGATGGAATGGCTTTGGGAAGTGCTTTTCTCCTTTATGGATCAGTTGGTGGTTGGTCAAGAACTTTGTTTTTGCTTGCTCATGAGCTTCCTCAGGAGGTTTGATTCTCACGTTTGTACTTGTTTTTGCGAATATATTATAGTGATTGTATTAAATATTTTCCTTTACTACAAGTGCATTATTATATTAATATCAATTTTACATCCAAATTTGTATTTTCTTAATTCTGTAATTCGGTAGAGAAGGAAGAGATCTCTGTGCAGACTTTACTAAAAGCTTTTGGTCACTGTGGAGCCAGGTGGATCCACTGGGGGCATGTGCTCCCACTGAATTTTGGAAAAGTAACCAACAGATTTATAGTTGGTAGCAATCAAAATCAATTAGAATTAGAGAACAGGGTTGGGAAAGGTATTCTGCTTCAATTATCATGGTCTGAAAGGGGACTTGTTACATGAAAGAAAATATAATTTACTAATAAAATGATAAAATTAACCCTCTTTCACTAACTAGTTTATAGACATAGAAAGTAAGCAAAGTTATAATATAAACTGGATACTAAAGTTTCTTGTTACTTCAATTATCATGGTCTGAAAGGGGACTTGTACATGAAAGAGAATATAATTTACTAATAAAATGATAAAATTAACCCTCTTTCACTAACTAGTTTATAGACACAGAAAGTAAGCAAAGTTATAATATAAACTGGATACTAAAGTTTCTTGTTACTTGTTAATAGTAGCATGTCTTTTATTGGTTTACAAATAGACTTTGTTTGCATGGTGCCTTATTTGCAGTTATCTGTAAAATACTTAATTAATGATGTGCTTGTGATGAACACAATGAACAAAGAACAAGATTGAGAAAGAAAGAGGAAGAGAGAGGATAAAGAAAGAAAGAAGAGGGAAAGAAAAAGAGAAGAAGAGGGAGAGAATAGAGAGAAATTGGGGATAAAGTATCAATTTTATTTCATAACAAAGTTGTATCTATTACAATGCATCGGTTTAAAATAGTCCTAATTGAAGTAGGAAAATACTAGAAAATTTATTAAATTAAACCCTAATTATGTTTCCTGTAATAAGCATCCAATTTGAAAAGTAAACAACTAATAAAATACTATAAAATCTATTAAATAAAATCCTAATTATGTTTTCTAAAATAAGTATCTTATTTGTAAACTGAATTAAATATTATCTCTGCTAAGATTCCCATCAGCTTAACAATTGCTTAGTTTTAGACATGAATATGACAAATTATGATCTTGCACTATTTTTCTTTTGAAATGAAATGTGATAAAAATGGTATTTCCATTTGTTTACATGCTTAAGACTTAGGCATCAATTCTTTTGTTTGCTAATGCTATTGTAGACTGTACTCATGCTATGAACATTATGACATGAACCATGCAATTGAGTTTGAGATCAATGAATGATTGACAGTTTGGTCGTCTGTTGAGAATATTATATCTTATAATATATTACACAACATTTTCAGAATATTAAAACCTTTAGGAAACAATTGTAGTATATCGCAAAAGGTTGTAGTGTTTTCAACATTCATATTTTATGACCTTGTTTCAAAATTATTATTTTGCACTTGAGCACGTCCCCACTGGATTACCTTCCTTGTTTCTGGCCCTCCTTTTGGCTGAACCTCTTTGATTTACTTCTTCTATTTGCCATTTGGAAGCGTAGTTCAAGGAAGTGGATCATAAAATTATATAGGATCTGAAGAATCTTGGTCTAAGTTCTTATTTGCACTCTAATAATTTTATGATTCTCAGTGATAAGAGGACCATGTTGAACCACATCTTATCATGAAGAAAAGTTGTAAAAATGGTCCTGTCCTGTTATATGGTGGGAAAGCCTCTATAGTTTTGTATTTTCGTAAAATGCTCTTCATCTTATTAAATCTGTCTTGTTTTCCCAAGTATATCTTACATAGATAAATTGATTGATTTACATTTTTACTTGGTCTATTGGGCATTGAGGAAGAAATTCATTGTAACTAAGTGTTATTGATTTATTTAGATTCAGGGTTCTTTATACAGTTCACTTAATACTTGCGAATCATGAAATCAGTTTCTTATTTAATGATGTCCCAAATTAAATGCCTTTTTTTCCCCTCAAAAATCAGATTTTTCTTGTTCAATGTCATTTATGATATCATTTTTTTGAAGGCTATTATTGTACTAATGTTGCAATTACTCATCCTATTCTATTCTATGCAATTTCAACGGCCCGGGGGGGGATGGGGGGGGGGGGGGGGGGGGGGGGGGGGGGGGGGGGGGGGGGGGGGGGGGGGGGGGGGGGGGGGGGGGGGGGGGGGGGGGGGGGGGGGGGGGGGGGGGGGGGGGGGGGGGGGGGGGAATTTTCTACTATCCAATCTTCTTTTTCCTGAAAATTGTTTGATATTTTGCATTGCCAACTCAATGTCTTTGTTTTGATGTGGAGCAGATAGGTGATTTTGGAATTTTGGTGAGGTCGGGCTTTAGTGTCTCCAAAGCTCTCTTCTTCAACTTTTTATCTGCACTTATGGCACTAGCAGGAACTGCTCTGGTTAGTAGTCTTCTGTGGAAGAAAGATGAGCTTACTGCTCTCCTTCCTTTCTAAATGCTCCAAGGGTTAAAAACACTAGCGCTAAGTGAAATTCTATCGAAATTTCAGATAACTTCTAGCTGTCAATGAACTTGTACTTTTTTACAATTTGGTCATTCTGCCCGCCCCGTTAGTTTGACTGACTGAAAAGCTGATATGGCAATCCAGTTAGCAAATAACTAGATTGTCACTTCACCTTTTTCATTAGTCATTTTTAACATATATGAAAGAAACGATCAAATTATAACAATTTCAGTTTCGACAACAACTTGAAACAAAGCAGAGATTAGTCACCAATATGAAGTTTTGCTAGTGATCACTGGTGTATTTAACCCCATGTTCGAAAGTACATAAAGTAATATATGCACTGGCACTATATAGGCCTTGACAATGGGACAAAATCCGGGTCAATCCTCTTTGATTGAGGTGAGAGTTTATTTGTCGAGTAACCTATAGCTGGATTTGTTTACCCACTAGTATCGCTCGACGGTAAATGTTTATACATTTCTTTGGTACTCTTTCAGGGGTTTACCGCTGGAGGTTTTATATACATTTCCGTTGCTGGAGTGTTGGCTGAGATGAACAATGGCAGTTCTACTTTGAGAAGTACAGCAGTTCATCTAGTGTCGTTGATGATGGGCATGGGCATAGCCCTTTGTATTTCCCTTGTCGAATGACACGGGTAATTTCTTTTTTTTAGTTTAATATTGAAATATAATATTTTAATATAATATAGTGCCATGAACTTGAAGGTTCTATTAAACATCATAGTAAATCATCTATTTCATGTTGCTGCTTGCTGATCCAAGTTTTATCCTTGAAACAGCCACTGTCATCCATCACAATTGTGTCTTCTAGAAATTTAACTGACAGATAGCATTGTACTCAAGATCAAGGAGGAAATAAAGCTATAATTAAGCGGACAGTGAGCAATTGAGGTTCATTGTATGCTGGAAAGCGTTCACTTGAACTTAGATTTACATCATAGTTCGTGTATTTGTGGTGTGCGTGTGCATGTGATTGTGCATGTAAATGGGATTGAATAACGTCTCAAAGAAAGTGACACTATGACACGTCTTTGATTCTGTTAATCAACACAGTTCTCTAGTTGCAATTCATGATCCATGAGGAAGCAATCACACCATAGGGTCAAGAATCGAACTTGTTTAGCATTTGAAACATAGTAAGATTGCGGGGTGGAAGAAATTGGTCAAGAGAATGCCTCCCTAATAAAGGTTTTGTCATTGGTTCTCCGTGATGCCTCTTGCGTGTTGCCCGAAGTGGAAGCACACGATCCAGTCTCTTTTCTCTGTTGTTGAACACTGCTGAGTTTCTCTGCAACCTCTCAGAAAATTTCTCCTGCAATTTGGTATTACCCTGTATAGGAGACTTTGTCAATAAGAGGAAAGGTTACTATAAAACTTACAAGATTACACATAAATCTTGGAGCATTAGCTTTGTTGGATCAGAATGGTCGACTTAGTCGAGTTATAATTATGCTAAATGTACAGAAAGTTTGACATATGATGAAATGACATACATTTGGGTGCTTCAAATCAAGGACCAAAATGCATGTCACATCTTCTTTCAACAAAGGTGTAAACATCATCTGTACAAATAGCTTAATTCTTAATTATATTGTATACTTATCTAACCGACTGAGGATATTAGGTAAGTTAACCATGGGGGCATGAGAACATTCAATTTGAATATGTAGTAACAAGAAACGATACTTGCATTTATAACAGATGAGTCTGCAGGCATCGGGCACTCAACCGGTCTGTCTTCCTCCGGTGGTTCAGATGGGTGCTGGACCGGCCAGAACTCGAATGAACTTTCCTCTCCATTACCACGAAAATCTATACTGCTTCTGTGACTCGTCTCCTCCACAGGTTCAGTTACACTCATCTCCTCCATTCAGAGGGGAAAAAAACTGTCAAAAGGGATTGAGAGTAAGAACAAAAAGAGTGTAAGTTTATAGAGAAATTAGAGAGAGGAAATGTCTATATTGGAGAGAGAGAGAGAGTGAAAGAATTGGCATGGATGATTATCATACGATCTTCATAACAGTGAAAAGAAAGAAAAAGATTCCCACAAATTGCGACCTCTTAACTCTTTTTCACTTTAATCTTTATTGGGTTCGGTGTTTTTATGGAGAAACAAACTTTTTTAACGAACTTTCACCGTTTTCTTTGAAAATATATTCACCAAATACCACTTTTCACCTTTCTTGGTTTTGCAGAAGCTGGCATGAATGCCGATCTACTGAGAATAAAGCGGTCTCCTCTCTTTATTTTTCTTTTTCTTTGTCTACTAGGCCATGTTGGTCGAGTTATACAACTATCTTCTTTTGGTCTGAGGGAATTTCCTCCAACCTCGTGTATGATGCGATCCCTAGGAGACGAAAGAGCCCTTTGCCACTCGGCAATGTGTTCTTGAGATAAGTGTTAAAGTTGAACACACAGTTTTAACGGTCGTCTTTGAATCAAATTTTGTGTTAAAGTCACTAGATATCGTTTTCCTTTTTTCTTTTTTTGACAGGAAAATTCGCAGTCGCTACTCTTCAGGTGCGCACTGGGTAAAATCTTCGGACTGACGCAATAGCATGTAAACCAGGCCAGTCAGGTTAATCGCATTAGGCAAGTTCGATGCGACAAGTTTGACAGAGAAAGTATTGGCAGGGAGAATCGAACTGGTGATCAAATGTCTCCACACTTACCTACTCTAACAACTTGGTCACCCCATGAGGGGCGATATCGTTTTCTTTTCATTTGATTTCAAGTTGATTAGTGTCTATTTTTATTATTTTGACAAATAGAAAAACGTAATGTGACAGTCTAGATTTTTAACTACTAAGTTATCAAACAAATATATGCACAAGAGCCTCTTTTTTTTAACTAACTTTTTAAAACGATTATTTCAGTTATGAATTTGAAATAATATTGAGTTTAGTTATTATTATGAAATAAAAATATATAATATATTCAGCTTATACATATAATATTTCAAAGTCCATTTAACAATTGAATACATATTTATTGTAAAATAACTTACAACTTTTATTTTGTACCACCCACGGTTCCAAACCTTTCAAAAATATGCATCAGAGGTCCAAATGGATGAGTTTTCACCTATTTGACCGTTAGTTCATAGTTGACCAAAAAGTCAAAATTTAATTAATTTTGACTAAATTGAAAATGGCAAGATAGTACTTTGTATTTTTCTCAAATTAAATATATTAAAAAAATTAAATTAAAAAACCCAAAAAATAAAAATAAAAATACAAACCCACCCCATCCCACTCTGTAACGCCTCAACCCCTAGTGGACCGGAACGCTACTTACTTTACTTAACTTAACCGGTGGTTTAGTAACAAGTGTACATATCTTAGCGGAAGTTTAGATCTTAACAAACATTCTTTTTGAAAGATATTGGATTAAATAACTTTATAACTTTCCAAAATCACGAAATATAATTTATTTGATGAAATCATGACTTGTTCAAGATACTCAAAAGAAATAACGTTGGAAATAACATTTGAAACATTAAAGACTTTAAATCTAAATCACTTGTTCACCGGGTTCCCATAGGCTTATTGTATCTCCTTCCATCTCTTCCATCATCCAACCCGGTGCATCAACATTTAATCTGTAGATATAGGGTAGAAACCCGTGAGTTGAAAACTCAATAGGCGTCATAGGTGCAATCGTGATTAAGCTAAGCATTTCATAACAATTAACATTAGAACTTCCATAAAACATGCCGTACCCGGAGGTACCATTTGACATGAAAATGTATGCCGTACCAACGGAACCATTTGACATGAAAGGTGCATGCCGAACCGAAGATACCATTTGACACACAACATTAACCTTTAAATGTATGCCGCACCGACGGAACCATTTGACATGAAAGGCACATGCCGAACCGACGATACCATTTGACACACAACATTAGCCTTTAACATAGAACATTACTTGCTAGAAATTATAACTTAAACACGTATAACAACTTTATGCACCTCTACCTACCTCGATTTGATGCTTGATGAACTTTGAAAAGAACTTTGAAAAACTTTGGATGAACTTCAAAACTTTGACGAAGCTTGGACGTTTGGACCTTTCTTTGTTGTTTGAAAACACCTTTTGAAATCACAAAAACCTTCTTGCAGAATATTTTTGCCCACCCTTAAAACTTCTGGAAAACACTTTGAAAAATCACCTTCCTTTTCTCTCCCAAACTCTCTATTTTTCTCTCAACTTTTGAAAGCAAATTGAAAGTGCTTTTGGTGTGAAAAATCAAATGAGTGAAGAGGGTATTTATAGGTGAGGTTTGGGGTGGGTGAAAGGTCATATTAAATAGGGTAATTAAGTAGTGCAAGTAGTGGCCATTAATTCAAAAAAATCGTGGGTTTTTCTGCTTTTCCGGTCGTTACTGCACAGCTTTCAGTATTTTTATCATAACTTTTCCTCCTGATATCCAATTGAGGTGATTCAAATTGCGTTGGAAAGCTAACTCAAAGAGCTACAACTTTTATTCAAATATCATTTTCAAATTCGAATGATTTCTATGTCGAAAATGGGTCTCAAAGGAGACTAAAAATATTTGAAATGTACTTTTAGCCATAAAATGAAATACTTTGCATTCCGTCCAATCTTCATCAAATTATTTTTAAGAAAATATTTTATAAACATCATTTTACCTTTAAACATGTATTGGACTATCTTTTGGGCTTATATTTCCTTTATTGGGCCTAATGTGAAATTAATCACACAATTATGGGCCTAGCTTTATAGAAAGATTTGGGCCTCTACACACTCCACCCCACCCAACCCAATCTAATCCAACCCAGTAATCCCTCCAATCAAAACAACATTGCAGGTCGTCTTCTCTGGTGATACCTTATTAGAAATCGCAACCACTGCCACCATAGCACTCCCACTAACCATTGTCATCTTCAGTCCACATCACAATTAAAAAAAAATTAAAAATTAAAAATACAGGCAACCATCCACCACCAAATCCATCGAAATTTCATGCCCTAATCGACTACCTCATTCCACAAACACATCTCAAACAATGAAATGGATAAACAACATCATATGGATATCAAAATCAACCTTAAAGCCATGGGAGTCGTGCGGTCCAACAACAAAATTCGACAACTCTGGTGAGACATACGATTGTGCATCGCTGCCAATCGATTTGGCTCACCCATGTGCTCCAATTCACGGTGAGATATCATCCAAAAACAGCTCCGTTTGATAGAGGTCTGCCTCGACAATAAAACGAGGCATTTTCGTCTCATTCAATTGACAGGTTTGGGAATGATTTTTCACAAAATTGGCAACACACAAATCATTAGCAGCATCATACGACCACTATTGTGTCCTCAAAATTGGTAACACACAAATCATTAGCGGCATCATACGACCACTATTGTGTCCTCAATTGCTACAATTGATGCCCCTAACTAACCCAATTTTGGACTGCAATTCTGCTCAAAATTGCTCGCTAACTGGGGAATTCTGCCTCTTCCAAGTAACGAAATTGGAGCTCTTTTTCCACCAAATTCAACCTACTATCCCTCGACAACACCAAATGATGATGGATATACCCTCAATTGATCCAATTGTGTCATAAATTGCTCCAAATTGACTTCAAATTCTACACATCGGCATTCCTATTTTCATATTCTACCAATCGGCCTTTGAGTGGTGGTGATTGTCTATGGGAAGCTTTATGGGTGTTTTAGGTGTCGGGGACGATCAACCTTTGGGCCCACCAGTGTTGGTGGGAGTTATGGAAGAAGATAATGTCGACCTTTTTGTTTTCATGAGGGTGGGTGGAGTAGGATGGGCGTGGGTGGTTGGGTGTAGGGGGCTGGCGTAAATTTCTTTAATTTTTTAGGTTTTTTGTTTAATTATTTTAATGTACAAAAATGTAAAGTTACCCTTTTGTCCTTTTAAAATTAGTCAAAATTATGATCAATGTCAATTCTTTGATCAACTAACGGTCAAATGGATGAAAACCATCCATTTGGACCTCAGATGTATATTTTTGAAAGGTTTGAGACTGTGAGTAGTACAAAGTGCATGTTAGGGCAAAGTTTGAAAAAAATGAAAGATTAGGAACCGCTGCTACAATTTCCCCTCAAATTTATTTTAGGGATAACATACTCATCTTGTTAAAAAGCTCACATAAATGGAAGTGAAGCTTGAAATGTGTAGAAAATACAACCAAAAAAAAAAAAAAATTACACATTTTTCAACGATACATAGAGAGGAGAAAAAGAAAAAATGGTTTGAGTTGGACTCTGGACTACCTCAAACAAAAAGAAACGTGTTGAATAATCATCTAACATTAAACCTCAATTCTTGATCAAAAAAAAAAAAAAAAAAACCCTACAATAAGAGTAAAAAAAGGAGTCTCTAGTTTCATCCACAATTCTTATATATCCATCACACTTTAAATCTATCCCCATTGAAAATTTTAAATTATATAAAAAAAAAAATTATATTCATCCATATTACATTCCAATATTATTCTTATTAAATTTATTCATTTAGAAATTATATATTCACACTATTTTTATATATCTATCCCGTCCTAAATCTATATCTATGACAGTTTTAAAATTTTAAAAAGTATTATAGTCATCCACATTACATTCAAACATTTTAATAAATACAAATCTCACCAATTTACGTGATTTAACTTAAATTAAAGTAACCTTTGGCCCCCGTTTGACTATCTTTTTTGGGGGGAGAATGGAGTTTTAAATAGTAATTCTTAGAAGAATGTGTGGTTAAAAAGTAGGAAAACAAATTTGAATTTACATGCTGAATATTTTATTGTGTGAATGTGGTTGAAAAATAAGTATGTAATTTTTTTTTTTTATAAATAATAGTTGTCAAATAGGCGGTTAATTTCTTCAAGTTTTGACAACTTCACAAAAGTGAAAATATTAAACGACCCCATTGAGTTTGGTCATTGCCATGCAGGGATTACAAGGGGCAAATTTACTACAAATCTAACTTCGGAAGATATGGTGAAGATGGACACATGCAAATTCATGATGTGGTTTTCAATCCTAATATTTTACCACTAAATAAGTTACTCAAGTTTCATTAGCACATATCGACCATCAAGACGAAGTTCACCATCCATGTGCACTAGATAATTACAGTTCCATGGAGAAAGGCATCAAGAGACAAGAGGAATGGATAATAACCTTAAAAAATGAGAAAGTTGTGAGATGATTACGGTCACAGTTAGGGAAGGTCAAAGAGAACCAGAAGGAAAGGAAGTTGTGTGCCTTTTGAGCATGTAATACTGAAAATATATTGGCTCATTTATAATTTTAACGTAAAATCTAAAAGAATATGAAATGTACAAAATCATTTCCTGTTTGATTGCACAAGTTTTTCATGAAAAAATGGAAATTAAATTTCATTTCCGCCCATTTTACATGTTTGATACATAAAATTTTCATTGGAATTCGTTTTCCACTTTTTCTTAGTTTTTGTAGAAAAGCTTCAGGTTTTTTTGTTTATTTATTTATTTATTTTTTTGTTTTGAAATTGAAACAAATTCTAGCCCCAATTATAAAAAAATAAAATAAAAATCTCTTTAATTGACAATTTCCATAGCAAACAAAGCCAAACGAAAGGTATTCGATTAATTTTTATTTTTTTTTGACAATTGAAACAAATTTTATTCCGTTAATGGGCAATTTTCATGAAAAATAACGTCAAACGAACACGAAAATATCCAAATTTTCAAAAAACTTCGGGTGCAAATTATATTAATCAAACACAATTAATTGACAATTCCCGATAAAAACAAATTCTAGGCAATTCATTTATCTGTAATTCATTTTCTTTCCACCCAAATTTCATTCTTGCAATCAAATGGACCATTAATAAAAATAAATATTAGTGGATGAATTTAGAGTAATATATTTTATTTGATTTCACTCTTGTCGAATGGTACCTTCCGTATGAAATGATTTCACTTTTATCCAAGCTTGAATGAATACATATATAAAAATGGTTGATAAAAACTAGGGTTGGATAAAAATCTCGAATCCAATCGAACCGAACAGGTACTCGAATCTAGAACCTAAAGTTTTGATTCGGTTCTTGGTTCTGGACCAAGAACCGAATCTTTTTAAATTTTAAATTTTTTATATTATATAAGTCAAATTATTTAATTTTTTCTAAATAAATTAGCAAATTATTTTCAATTAACAAATTAGCAAATTAACAAATAGTTGGTAAGTATTAACAATACTTTAAAATATTTTTATCTCTATGATTTCTAATTTATATTTCTTTGTTTTATGTAGATTTAAATGTTTGAAGCAAATGAATTATTGATATGGAATGGATCACCGATGTTTTAGTATTAATATATGATTTTCGGTATTTGTATACATTTGTAAATTAATCTTATTGTACAACTTGTTATTTATATGTTATTAAATTGAAATACGTCAATTTGTAAAATTAAGATTGAACGTGTTATTAGTTATTTTTATTATAAATGTTAAAAAATTTAATAATGGTATGGAACCGAACGGAATCGAATGGAACCGAACCGAACGGGTCCATAATTATATCTGGACCAACGGTTTCATTTACTATATACCCGAAAAAATTTTGTTCGATTCAATTCTCTTCAAAATCGAACCGAATCATGTCCAGCCCTAATAAAAATAGCAGCTTCTAAGAAAATTAAAGAAGAGAAAGAGACGAATGAAAAGGGGGAGGGGGAGGGGGAGGGAGAGGGGGAGGGGGAGGGCGAGGGCGAGGGAGAGAGGAGAAAAAATATAGGGAACAATATATAACTAAGGTTTTTAGTATGACCATTTCAATAATAAGGTAATAAGTTTCAAAATTCAAAAATCAGGTTTCTATTAAATTTTATTTATGATTTATTTAATTAATTAATTAATTAAATATATAAAAGTCATAAATTTGTACAATTTGGTCAAAAATGCATTTATTAGGCCACAAATTATTTTCAAGGTCACATATCGAAATTTTAATAGGTCACAATATATTTTCAAAGTCACAAATTGGTATTTTAATAGGTCACAATTATTTATAATTTAATTTGATCACAAATTAAAGAATTTTTAAGTCACAAATTATTTTCGAGGTCACATATCGAAATTTTAAGAGGTCACAATATATTTTTATAGTCATAAATCAGTATTTTAATTGGTCACAATTCAAGAATTTCATAAGTCACAAATATGTGACCGCCGCTCCCACCACCGCCGCCGCCAAAACCACCACCACCACTCGACGCCAACACCACCATCTTATACAAATAAACAGAAAAACACCATCGCACCAAATCTATCACATCGCCGCCGCCACGACCACCTAACAAATCTAAAAATCGGCAACCAGATCTGAAAATTTGAAAACCACCACCTCTCAAAAACACCATCCAAAAATTGCAACCAATCTGAAAATCACAAACACCACCGATCTGAAAATCACAAAAACCATCGCACATCCACGGTATATGACAACGGCCGTGGGACAAATGGGCGGCAGAGATGCAAGACCCCGGCGTGTACGGCTGTGAGTTTGTTTTGCTGTCCGACGAGGAGTCCGACAACATTGTGAAATCACCGAAGTCCGTTCTCCGATTCTCCTCGGCAACTGACTCACATCTCGCATCTGCGTGGAAGTGATTTGCCGTGTCATTTTCTATTCATTACAGCAGCGTCGACACCTCACATCCAGCGAGGTGTTGCGATGACATCCAGCTACGGCGGAGGGTTGTAAAGAGAGAGAGAGGGTGGAATGAAATATTTTTTAACTATGGTTTATATATATATATAATTAAATTTTATAGTAAATATTAATTTAAATTATATTAATTTATTAATTAAAACCTAATTTATGTATTATGAAACTTGATTTTGGATTTATAAAAATGGTATCTAAAATACCTGTGTAGGTGTAATTTCCTCAAAAATATAAGAGATGAGGCTTCATAAAAGGGCCTTCGAAATATTCAAGGACCAAAATAGCCTCTTCATGCAACTTTAACGAAAAAAAGTCCCATCCGAAACCACGATATTGAAGGCTCGTCATTAAAGCCACCAGCCTAGACAAATTTTCCACTGATTTCAAGATTTCTGATAGGGTTTACAAATGGATTCATCTCTCTCCTTTTCACCTGAACCCTTGGTATGGTCTATTTCTAATCGAATGGACATGACCAAGTATTGGGTGTTGGCATTAATAGAGATTTTAGGAGACTCGTACTTCAAAAGCTAGCTGTTGAAATTGAAGAGCTCAAATCTATATAAATCACACACCGAAAGCCTATGTTTTGGATGTGGGATTCAAGTTTCATACCTTGCAATGAGAATTGAGACAATCTACTAAGTTTCGTGATCTCCATGTCCACGTCGAACTGGCTTTGTACTAGCCCATTACTAGAACTGGACGAACACTACTATGCCAACGTCATCATTCGCGTCGCTCGATTATAATCGAAAGACATTGTCTGTTCTGAATCTTCCGATACCATTGATATTTATCTTGGGAGAGTCATACCTCAAAAGTTATCGGTTGAAGTTGGAGATTCAAGTCCAATAACTTGTAGTAGAAACCATAATGGCATTAAAGGGATTACTGTTAATGAATGGTGTTATTAATTGTAAGGTCTCTTCTGTTCCCATGATTGGCCGTTTGATTTGTTGAATTTTAAAGATGTGCATCAGAACCTAGGAAAAATTTGGTCTCCGACTGCATTTGCGATGGCATATTATAGGTTCTTGATCATAAATTGGTTTTTGTTTTCCAGATGTATGGTGGGTGATAAGTGTGTTTTTGTCCACTTATTTAATACCTAAATAAGTTTAAATATTGATTAAATGAACGAATTTTTACTCACAATTATGTAATTATTATTTTTGTAGATAAAAATCACTTAAAGATCTACAACAAAGCAAAGAGAAGGGGGGAACGGACTAAAAAAAACAAAAATATGCATTTGGAGATCAAAGTGAACAAGTTCAAAAGTTTAAGGACCTTGTATGCAATTTATGAAGGGCATGATTGATATGAAAGTCAAAATTTGAGGATCAAATTGTATAAGGTCAAAGTTGGGAGGATCCGATAAGCAATTTTCTAGGAAACCACTTAGCTGCCAAATGAAAACAATTTTAAGGCCTGTTTGATTGGCCAAATTTTTCGTGGAAAGTGGAAAACGTTTTTCTACTTTTTACTATTAATCTGTTTGATTGCACTAATTTTCTAGGGAAAACGTTTTCCAAGGTACAAGCGATTGATGCACAAAAATTAGAAAACGTTTTTTACCATATTGGTGGGAAAACGTTTTCCAACTTTTTGATAATTTTTTTTTTTTTTTAACAATTGGAAGACATTCCAAAGTCAATGGTAAAAAAATTTATCCATTTAATTGACAATTTGAGTAAAAAATAAAGTCAAACGAAAAATTTATCAGGTGAAAAATTATACCAATCAAACACCATTAATTACAATTTTCTATAAAACAAATTTTAGACTATTCAATTCTCTATCATT
This sequence comes from Osmanthus fragrans, assembly GCA_019395295.1. Lineage (NCBI taxonomy): Eukaryota > Viridiplantae > Streptophyta > Magnoliopsida > Lamiales > Oleaceae > Osmanthus > Osmanthus fragrans. The sequence continues at coordinate 20,208,999 of CM033361.1, read as the reverse complement.
CATTTTCTTTTAATTCATTTTTTACCATTGCAATCAAACGGATCCTTAATGTTTTTTTGATAAAAAGATGGAACCTAGGTGCCACTTATACAGCAATTAGGCGCCACATTGTAGTAAAAAAGGATGGGGACCGTTTTGCCTTTTTTTTCCTTAACCTGCCTCTCTGCAAATTTGGGATGGAAAAAGGCACCCTGCTAATAAGGGAGCATGTGTCCTGGGTTACTATTTAGGGTTTAAAAACTTGGAGAAAACAATCAAGAAATTGGAGAAATAGTTGGAAAAAATCGAGATCAAACCATCACTTTCTTCAAAAGATAATAATAATAAACAAAAATAAAAAATCCAACTAAAATGATTTTATCTTCACTCTTGTATTTAATCTAATATTTTCTTCTAGTTTGCAATGTATTTTATGAAATATTCTCATTTTCATCATTTGTATAAAATGAGCCAGTCATTTGTGTTGGAATTTATGGTGGTAGCTTAATCTAGCTTTGATTAATTTTCATATTTGCTCTTTAATGTTAAAATCATTTATATCGTGTATTTACTATTGATTTTCACGTTATTCATTTATTTGGCCAATAAATGTTTATGTTAAATGATTTGTGCAAATATTGAGATATTCTTGTACATTTTAGACCACGAGTAAATACTCCAAGTTATTGTAAGGGATAAAGCTATATCACTAACCCCAGGTGATCTATCAAGTTATTTTCACAAAGATTTAATATAGTTTTTTGGTTTTAATCGACATAGAAATATAGTATGTTAAACCAATTAATTATGGTTAATCACTCAAGAGAGGAAATTAACTTAAATTGAATAATCGGATCTAACATCGTTAATAAGTAATTTGTTATTTTGCTTGTGGAGAATTAATAGGACGACGATTAAGTGAAATCTTGAATTCTAACCATGTTTCCTTCCAAAATTTTCAAGTGTTTATGTTTTCTTATTTTATAGAGTTTTAATTATTTTACTTATTTTCAAAATCAAAATCTTAATTATGTTTGTTTTCATTGTTAAATTAAATTAAATTAAACTTGTATGATCGAAAGTAATGAAGAACTCTGACTCAAAAAGTTTACTTTAAAACTTGAACGCAGTGGATAAGGGAGAAATGCACACCGGCGTTTGGGATAATGCATGAGTTGGTTTGTTGCAGAAATTACAGGGTTTGCTTGATTTGATGATGCAGGAAAAGCCCCTCTTGAAGACAGCTATGGTTCCTCTCATTCTTCAGGCAATAGATGGGATTATGATTGAGATTATCAACGTTTATGGGAAAATTTGCAGAGGGATTGCCACTGTTTTGATGAATATTCATTCTTTTGTTAAGGTTGATGCAATAATAACACTCAAAATTGTGCAGAAGGCAATGATTCAGGGTGAGCAACTCTATTCCCACTTTAAGTTTTGTCATGATATTGGTGGGGTAAAACAAAGCCGAACCTGTGTTTCGCGAGACCTGAGGCGAACGAATTTGATCACCTAAATCGCAGCAAGCAAGCAATTTTTTTCACTGACCATTTGTTTGACTTCATTCATGGTACCAACAAACCCAGATTTTCTATAATCTTTGATAAACAAAATAATTGCTTGTAAAAGCTTGATAGCTTCATCAATATCGATATTTTCGACTTGAAAAAATTTACTCACAATATTGATTGCATGTAACAACTTATACCAAATTACCATGTCAAGCAAGATTTCATAGCACAAAAAAATAAATTCCTTGATAGCTTATTTTTTGCTCTATCCACAAATTCATTCCTATGGCTACGGTATCCACTTGGATTGGAAATTGACATCAAGAGTTTAGTCCACATTAATTTCCCATAGCAAAATTTTCTATGAATTTTTAAATACAATAACCTGATTTTCATCAATCAATTTTCAAACCTTGAATATCTCCTACTTCCTTTAAAAGAGGGGATCCAGTTATACTGTTCATTTTTGGACCTAAGTGTTCACACTGGGCTGGTTCACAACTGATTCAATATTGTGCATCAAAAGGCTCCTCATTGTTCATCAAAAAATATCACGTAAATATCTCTGACAGAAAAGCATCTCTTCCATCTTCCATTTGCCTTAAACCTTTATCATTCTCTATCCTTTCTCTTCCGTATTCCATTTGCCTTAAATATATGTAAAAGCCTCAAGAACAAGAACCTCATTCCCTCTATCAGTCTATTGCTTACATGTATAACCAGTAGAATAATTTTTTTTAAAAATCCATTAATAGTTATGCAAAAACCTAATATCAACCATAAATAATAAAAGTCTATTGACAAGATCAAATATGACGGAGAAATCTTAAATCTTGATTCTTGAATACTAGATATAATAAAGCAATATTGACCTTACGGATCAAAAATGAGAGAAAACAAATCCTAAAATAAAGCAATAGTGACCTTAGGTGTCTGTATCTGATTCCGACTGTCGACGGTGACAGAGAAGAAGCTACAAAAATGAGCTGAAATTTCTTGGCTTTTGCATTGAAGAGAGAGTGAGAATGAGAGTCTAGAGATTGCTTCATTCAGCTTCGTACTCTAGATTTGATTTCTGAGATTGGGCTAAAGGTTTTGATTTCTATGGTGGGTTTTTAAAAAAATAAAAAAGGAAATAATTTTTTTTTTGGGGCCCTTAAAAATCAGGGCCTGAGGCGGAGGCCTCTTTGGCCTCTCTTCAGGTCCGGCTTTGGGGTGAATTCCTTACTCCTTAGTATAGCCATGCATTGATGCATTGAGCGCGTAATGGACGAAAGAATCCATGAATCCAAGAACTCTAGCAGATAATTAAAAGGTTCCTGGAGAAATCTCAGGAGGACAAATTGGAAAAGAAATGACAATAGGAGAAAGCCATTGTCATTACGAATTCGATGAATGATTTCAAAACCATAATCACAGATAATTGGGAGAAATTTGATGAAGATTTAGCTATAATAAGCCATGGGAATCATACAGAAGTACCTAAGAATCCATTTTTATTAGCCTTATTGACTCCACCACCTCCTTAACGCCATTAAAAATTTCCAGATTTGATCAGCTTCTTATACCCTACAAAATGGTGAAATTTTGAAAATAAGTCACAATAATGTGAAAATGATCTTACAAGGAAGAGATTAATCTTCTATTTTCAGTTTCTTCATCTCTTAAATTTTGATATGCAATTTGTATTGTCATTGAAAATTAACTAGGAGTATATTACATAAATAGATGTTTCTGCATTGTCACTCTTTTAATCTTTCTTATACACTTCACGTATACTGAACTTTGTTTTGCTTTCTTAATGGTCGAGATGGCAAATACTCATATTCATCAGATGAGACGTTGTAGGAATTAATCCTCGAGAAATCTTTGATTCGGGCTCAGAAATCAACCAAACGAACACCACATGACTTAGCTCGACCCAAGACTTCACCTTCACTTTGGTTGCTCCAAGTTTCACTCAAACCCCACAAAGAGGAATGGATGGTGGTGGTAATAGCAAGAATAGAAGAATAAGGTGCAACAATGGTGAAAAGTCTCTCCCTTTCTCCCCCTAAGTCGGCTGCCTCTCTATCTTCTCTTTCTCTCATGCACACGCACACGCACACACCATGAAAAGAAACGGTTGCAAGAAAGTTGGATATATAGGTTAGATGTTAGGTCACTTAATTGGGCTAACAATATGGGTCAATATAAACTAAAGCCTAAACCAAACAAATGGGCTACCAATTAATCCACAATCTATAATCTAATAACCCAATTACTATTTGGACTATCCACAAATGTAGGTTATTTTCGAGTCGAGTCAAGTCTTTGGTATCGATATTATCCGACATCAATTTTACATCATCGCCCAAATTATTAGGTATCAAAAAACCCAACAATTTTCACATTGATTTCCAATAAACATGCAAGCAAACAAAACACACAGTTTATACTTGCATAATCAAGGTAACCAATAAAATTGGTATCACAGACCTTACCTCGCGTTTCCAACCTGAAATACATACCATATCTGCTCCATATACTCACTAAGGCTAAGGTCACAAACACCTAAGTAGAAATAGATAATCACAGTGACAGTCAAGAACAAATAACCATGCGATGACGATATACAGTAGGATAACACATACAGATTTTTTTCATAAACATGTTCACATGGAACCAAAAATTAACACCAAGTTAATCAACAGGTCGACACATATGCAACAAATGCATAAATGACCCCACGAAAAAAGATCTCACCACAATTATTCTATCTCATTCCGTATTACTCCCACCTCGAGAACACATATCTCCACTCATTGCCCACCATGCTCACTAGACTAATCACTCAACTCATGTCTAACTGGTAAGTCACAATAGATCCTAAATTCTCGGGATAATCCTTTATCACCACATCACTTCTCCCAAACTACGTGGATAGTGGGGCTCCACCTAACAGAAGTGATAGAAGTGTCCTCTCTCTCACATTTCACCTGATCAGGGTCTCTTTCAGATAAAGAATTCCAGACATTTAATCACATCTCCACTCGCGATCCAAATGTCACACTCCACATCCCCTCGATACAAACCACAATGTACCCATAGGCATCTATACTCCACCTCAATAGACATCCAACACACTGCTAATTGCATCACAAACTCACTGTGGCAAAACAATACCTTTCGGCGACCACAAGGGTTAGGGCTCAATTTAAAAAATTGACCCACGCACCACAAGGTTACTCCAATCACCAATGCTCAAAAAATCCACAAAGAAAATTGTGAAAATGACTCTCACAAAGAGAATAGAAAAAAGAAAAATTGGTTACTTTACTACACTCACAAAAGGAGGCTCACAAAGAGGAAGAAGATAACCCTATATAGCTGCCTCACACAATCTCACAGATCACACAGGCTCACAAAGATAAAGGAGAAAACGGTTGCCCTTCTTTCTTCTCACTACCACACTCTCTCACACCACTTACAGAGCAAACAGAGCACGCCACAACTCTCAACCCATTATGCATGCAAGCATATTACACAAAATAATAAGATCATTATAATTCATGCAATTACACACACATCAAACATATTAAAAGTGTAAGATATAATATTGCAACATAATTAAGTGATCACACATGCAAAAAGGGTTACACAGATGCACGTGCAGTAACTAGGTTTACTCTTAATAAACCTCAGACAGGTCATCACTCGACCCAATGATAACATTCGTTTTACCTTTCATCTCATCTCTCCTGTTATCATCATTTTTAGGACAATTTATTTCACCATGTCCCAATTTTAATTACCACAGTTAAAAAACACATCTTATTTTTCGCACTTGCCTTAGACCTATACATGTCATCAATACCAAATAGTGACCACAAACAAAGTAAAAACATAATTCACGTAGAATAGTCTAACAAACTTTCCTAAGATTACATGTAATTCTAACAATGTAGAAAAATAATGGTAACAAATTCACAAAGAATTTAAGGCAAATAATTAACAAGTAATTCCTAGGTCTAGCAACAGGCAATGGTTACCCCTTCAAGGTAACCCCAAACTTAATGTCACCCCACATGATGACTTCTAATGCGAAAAATAAATTACGCTACACAATAATTTTAACTGTAACAATAACAAAGAAATAATCTGATACCGAGCGGACCACGTCTGAAGGTCCGTAAATATCAAGAGTTGCAAATTCACCACTTTAGGATCGTCGTCATTCGTCCTAAAATCTCTAGCAACCGCGGCAACACAAAACGACACCCGATACCGGACGTCAAAGGGCAAAATCGTCCAACTTTCACCGTATTGCCCAAAACTGAAATCCGACAACACAGCATGGTCCGTCTCGTCGTCGGGGGAAATCTGTCTTTTAGAGTCAACGTCGGATTCCTTCCGACGCGCCTTCCACGCGACTCGTCGAAATCCCACGCGTCGGTGACGGAAAAAATTCTTCGCCCTTTCTGGATTGCCTTCGTCTGCACAATCTAACGGCGGTGTCTATTTCTCCATACGATCACATGTTTGGCCGAAAAACGCAAAAACAGGTCCAACAGCTTTGGACATAGATTTCCAGATTCTGTCCAGTTTTCTACCCGATTTTCCAGCTCCGTTTCAGACCCCTTTCAGCCCATTTTCACCCCAAAAATCATAGATTTCTCAACAACACAAGCTCTGATACCATTTGTAGGAATTAATTCTTGAGAAATTTTTGATTCGAACTCAAAAATCAACCAAACGAACACCACATGACTCAACTCGACCCAAGACTTCACCTTCACTTTGGTTGCTCCAAGTTTCACTCAAACCCCACAAAGAGGAATGGTTGGTGGTGATAATAGCAAGAATAGAAAGAAGAAGATGCAACAATGGTGGAAAGTCTCTCCCTTTCTTCCCCCAAGTCGGCTGCCTCTCTATCTTCTCTTTCTCTCATGCACACACACACACCATGAAAAGAAACGGTTGCAAGGAAGATGGATATATAGGTTAGATGTTAGGTCACTTAATTGGGCTAACAATATGGGCCAATATAAACTAAAGCCTAAATCAAACAAATGAGCTACCAATTAATCCACAACCTACAATCTAAGAACCCAATTACTACTTGGACCATACACAAATGTAGGTTATTTTCGAGTCGAGCCAAGTCTTTGGTGTCGATATTATTCGACATCGATTTTACATCATCGCCCAAATTATTGGGTATCAAAAAACCCAATAGACGTGAAGACGACTACTTTGCTTAAAGCATTCTGTGTATCGATTATACTACATGTACATCACTAACAAATTTGTTTATCAACACATGAAGTGACAAGATTTGATTGTGCCAAAATCTTATCAACCAAATAAAAGAAAAGAACTTCTAACTTTCTCTTGACACCTCATCAATCTATAAAAGAATTTATAAATAATGATGTACAATAAACATTTTTTCTTCAATGCACAACATACTCCATGCTAGGTTTTGGCTTGTTATAAGTTAAATTAGTGTATACGTCTGGTCAAATCAAGGTAAAACTTTAATGTCTCAATTGTACATGACATTATGGCAACATGATATGCCTTGCGTTTTCAAGTAAATATACAATGTAATCAAGTTATATTGGCAAAATTTGAAAATCATTATTGGCTAGATCGTGTGCACATTTAGCTCCTTTTGATTTATATAAAAATCAGGCCCATGTTTGATGGAGTTTAATTGAGAAAAATAATGTTTTGAATAGTGATTTTTAGGAGAATGTGTGGTTAAAATGTAAGAAAATGTTTTGAATGTACGTACATAATATTTTATTGTATGAACGTGTGTTTCAACATAAGTATGTAAAAAAAGAATTTTCAAATAATAGTTGTCAAACAGGGGCTAGATTTATAGTATATTTTAATAAAAATTGATAGAAAGTGTGGTTGAAAAGTTATTGTTCCCATAAAATATGTAGTTAAAATTAAATATTAACTTTGTCTTAAATTTTAATTTTTTTTTTCTTCAGTTGAACCAAACATGAACTTAGTTAGAAATATAAGTTACGTCACATGCCCACCAAACAAGTTCAGTAATTTGTTAAAAAATAAGCCATTGTTTGGTAGAACTTAAAATTCATATTTTAATCTGAATTAAAGTTAATATGTAATAATTAATTTTAATTGCATAATTTAATTCTAAATTAAGCCCCATGTTTTAAACACACATTTTATTTATTTTAATCTAAATTTACTAAATTTTTTATTTTTTATCCCCCCAAACAGCGGCTAATGTTGGACAATCTAATTGAGATTTCACTAAAGTTCAATGACTAAAATCGAAATAAATTCGCTGATAAATAAATGTTGGGAGGAGAATATAGCTAGCGGTGAGTCGAGTAGTTTGTTGACTAGACTCGTCAAAGTTCGGTCCATGAACGGCTCGGACCCGTTTTGGGACAAGCCGAGCGATGGGTTCTCTCAACGAGCTGTCTAGCTCGCGTAACGAGCCCATTAGCTCGTGGGTTCGTACAAAATGTGAAGAAAAAAGTAAAAAATTAAAAAAAAAAAAAAAAAATTTAAACAAAGAAAAAAATTGAGCTCGTGAGCTTATGAGCTCATAGGTCGGGTTGAGCCGAGCCGAGTCGAGTTTGGGCTCAGCTCGGGGGTAGCCGCTCGCCCATTGTTACCCCAGATAAAGCTGCCCACGAGGGTAGAATCGTCATTTTATATGTCATTTCTGACCAATAAAGCGCTGAAAAGAAAAATAAAGGAAAGAATCTACAATTATATTCCTGTGAACTCAAGAACGCGCAACCATGGCTTTGCAGACCGGCGTCGCCACCTCTAAAGTCCTCATTCTCGTCGGTGCAGGTGTCGTCTCTCCCTATATGTATCTATGTTTGTATTTGATCTTTGTTTTGGGACAGAGAATTATTTTCCTTCATTTGGTTATCAGATTGAACTTAATTGATATACTCTAACTAGATTGTTATATATGTGTGTAATTCTTTTGTACTTTTCTTTTTGTTGATATTCTTTGATTTTATCAGCTACCTATAATATGCATCTGGGTTTATCTAATTATTTCTTATATTTTTCGAATCTGTTGAAGTTCGAGAAATTGAGGATGAAGGTAATTCATAGGGCCTATTTGCAGCCTGACATAGAAAGGAATAGAAACACTAAAAAGGCCAAGTAATTTTTTATTTTTTGTTAGAAATGAGAACAAGATAAGATGAGAATGCCAGCTAAAATTTAGAAGTTTTATAAAGGATTGCTTGGTTTACCCCTTGTTTTTCGTAATTTAATTGTTCCTTTGCAGTGTTTTCATTTGAATTTCTGTTTATTTGAATTTCTAGGATATTGATAACTTATAAAAATGGTTAAAAGATGTTTTCAGATTCAATTAAAGACTTATGTATATGTTTTTTTCAACTGTGCATTGGCTGGATGTTGAAGTTTTAAGTGGATAATGGTTGAATCCAGATTTATTTTTATGGTTCGTTTGCTTTGATGCCATTGATTACTTGGAGGAAATATTGTTACTGTGATATATAATTTTGAGCTAAAAGGCTGACAAACCACCGTTGCCTATGATGATGTACCTTGCTATCAAAGGCTACCCAGTCCTGGTGCTTTATTGTATATTGTTGCTAATTTGAAAATTCCAACTCATGGGTGCCATAATGGCTGTTAATATGGAGAACTTCAGGTCTGACTAGGTAGGTGTCATGTGTGGCTTGTTTTTAGCTATCCAAATTTGTTTATTTGGAGCAGTCAGCATTCACCTGTTAAAAAAGAGAGAGAGAGAGAACTGCAACCAAGCACATTGAGACTGGTGCCTGGTGGTCTTGGATGGACCATGAGTTTCATAAATTGTTTGAAAATTCACAAAATAAATTTTGGGTTGTCAACAGGTGTAACTGGATCGGTTATCTTGAGGAGTGGGCACTTATCTGATTTGATTTCTCAGCTTCAGGAGTTGATGAAAAACATAAATGATGCTGAAACATCTCCGGGAAAATATGATGCTGCTATGCTAGCGGCTCAGGTATGACTATCACCTTCTATGTTTTTTACTTGTACAGTTATTTTATTGTAAGATAAGCCTAAAGGATGGTATTGTGGTATCTTTCAAGTCTATCTATACTATATCAGACATATCCTTGAATAGATTTTCTCACAATAGATTGAATAACTAGAACACGAATAGAATGCCTTAGTGATATTAAAAGTGACTGGACTATTGGTTACTAACAACAATGACTAACGAGGTTTTTTTTCTAATAAATTTAGGCTCAAACTTGAGTCCTTCTTTTGCCACTCCATTAGGCTCATTGTAGAAGATCCAAATTAACATCAATTACTCTGTCCATGGTAGTTTTGGTCTAACCCTCTCTCTTTTAAATTGTTCTGCTGACATCACGTCACCTTTAATCTGGACCACATTAAGTTTATGCAAAACATGCCCAACCACTTAAGTGGTCATTCCGTCAATTTATCCATGGTTGACGACACTTTCACGTTAACTTATATTCTTATTCCTTATCTTATCCATATTAATATGACCACGTCTATATAAGCATCATTCATACTACGTTACAACTGCGTTTCTAGTAAGAAAATTAAAGGAAGATGTAGGATCATTCGAGGCTAGGTTTTCGAGGGACATAAACCTCCATGACAAACATATTTTTGAAATCAATTAAACTATTGTTTAAGCTTATAGGTATCTTTGTGTCACGCAAAACTCTCTATTTTATCCAACTTGTACTAATCCTCTGCATTACATCTTCTTAAATTCCTCTATCGCCATTTAATCAAACCTAAATACCTAAAAAAATATTTTTGAGACCACATGATCCTCCCATTATTATCTTAATTCCTACTTCTACTGAAGTGGCAAAGGAAACGTTTTGGGTAAGTATAAATTTGCATTACATCCTCTTCAGTTCCTCGTTTCTTAGTGATATCTTCTTTGATCCTCTCTTGCATTGCAGAGATTCTTCCATGGAGACTGAAGTTGTTCCATGATTGCTACAATACCTTTGGATACCACGTTGGATTATGGTTTACCACTTCTTAAGTCTTTATAAGTCCATATATGTGCAAGACTGACACATTATAAGATGGAAGAGGAGGAGATCATATAAATACACGTTTGATATTAGAACCTCTCAGTTCTTTAGAAAACCTCTCTTAAGAGAATTTGATGTAATCTTCACCATTAAAAGATCCAATACTAAAAGAAAAAATGTACTTTACTAATACTTATAATTGCAGAAATCACATCATAATTATGAACTTCCAAATATCCTTATTCTACTAGGGTAAGGGCCTAAAAGTTTAGGAAACACAATAATTGAGAAACTCCAAGTTGAACAAGTTAATTAACTAATCTATTTGTGCATATGCTGGCATGTTATGCTATTTATTTTCTGGGAGGGGGTTTTTAAGTATACTGTCGGTAAATTTAAATATTGACCCTGTAACGTAAAAATCAATTACTTACAGCTACTGCTATGGTCTATATTTTCTGCTCACCAAATTGTTCAGCAAACATTTAGATGCAGTCTGGATTACTTACATCTATGCACAGGAAGCTAAAGAAGAAAAAAGGAGTTTGAAACATGTGAAAACTGAAAAATATTTGCATGCTACATAGGAATAAATAGAAGTACTTAGCTGAAGAAAAAATGTATTTAGCCTTTTGCATATTGACATTCAATCTTGAGTCTGTTATTTTTATTGCTTTCCCAATCATTTATATGTTCTAAAGGAGAAAACTTTAATCTGGAATCAAAATTAGTAGGCTTCTTTATGAAACATGTGAATTCATCACTACTACATCTTTCCTCATCATTGGCCTTGCCTTCAGGTTCGCCAGTTGGCTAGAGAAATCAAGGAGTTAAGCATGTCAAATCCTATTACCATTTTTAATGGAAATTCATCCTCCAATGGTATGTAATCAGATTCATTTTGGAAATTCTGTGGCTTAAATTTTGCTCTCAGAAAACCCCCACCACCGATACACACAAGTGCTTGTGTGGAGTTCACCACAACTGTTTCTAACTTTTGGATACATGAAATTATAATTGACGAGAGTGGCAAGATCATTGTCAAAAAATCTACCTTTAGTTGCATAGTGAGTTGAAACTTGAAAGAATTTGTGAATCCACATATAAAACAAAAACCTTTATTTCTAAAGTACTTCTATTTCCAATCCAAAAACCCACAATATTCCAGTTGTTTGGCTTGTTGGCTAGATAGTAAGCAGCAATTGACATCCTGATACTTACTTTCATGATTGACACACCTTTGTGCTTGTTATACATTTCAAGCTTCAACTTTATTTGAGTTCTTTCATGATGGCACAGATGCTTACTTTTTCTTTGGTCTGGACAGGGAATTATGGTTCTTACATATTACCTGCTGCAGCTCTTGGAGCAATGGGATATTGTTACATGTGGTGGAAGGTGAGTTAAATATTGACATTAAGCCATTGAATCATAATTTTTGGAAATTGTTGTAAAATTGTCCATCCATAATAGATTATCCCTGTTGATCATTTGTGGTCTAAGGGTTGGTTTTTACTACTAGTTTTCTTTTTCACCATCTTAGTTATGAAAAGTTTCCGAATAGTTGTATCTTATGGAAACTTTCTTACTATGCAGTTTATTTCTCTAGTAATCAAACTAGTTTATGCATCGCAAGCTGTTCATTCGATGTTCAACTAAGGGTGGAGGTGGTGGTTATTAGACCCATAATCCACACATGATTCTTTGCTTATGAAAGTTCAGCTCTTTTACCTTCTTCGTTAAGAAATGTTTCTAAATAGTTGTATTTGATGGGAACTTTCTTGCTCTGAAATTCTTGCCTCAAAATAATTGAACTACCTTATGCATCTCAAGCTGTCGACATTCACATGTGGCTGCTGGTAGTTGTTATTATACCACAAATCTACGGATGATTCTTTGCTTTTGAATATTCTTGAGTTTTGACTTCTCTCTTTACCAAATTCACTTTATGTCAAAATTTACCATCCACTGTCTTTGATTTATTTTGATTTATTGTTTTCCTGTTATTTTTTCTTAAAAATAACTCATATGTTGCTTCCCCCCTGCAGGGCTGGTCGTTTTCTGATGTAATGTTTGTTACTAAGCACAATATGGCAAATGCTGTTGCATCTGTTTCGAAGCAGTTAGAGCATGTTTCTGAAGCTTTATCTGTAAGTAAACTACTATAAATAAATTTTGATAGTTTTACTGTCACCTTTCATTTTAATCAAATGTATTATGTGCTCATTCCACTTCACCTGCAGTCAACAAAGAGGCATTTGACGAAGAGACTGGAAAACTTAGATTGCAAGGTGGATGAGCAGAGGCAAACATCAAGGCTTATTGTAAATGATGTATGCCATATCTCTTCTTTGCCATGATAATATTTACTTGTGCAATTAGACGTGCTACAGCTGCTTTTCAGATCGTATGGTTCATACATTTATGGCTTCTTCAGATTCAACAATTAACTTCTGCTTGGATGAAATAAAAACTATCACATTCATATTTAATAATATGAAGAAATCATTAAGATACTTTGAGCATTGAGTGTAATGAGGGAAACATCTTAGTTATCATTGATGCCTCCTCCCTGAATCAACAAGGAAAAAACTAAAGAATATTTGTAAGAAAACACTACAGAAACAAAAAAGGAGAAAAACAGTTAAATGTGGAAGAAATATCATTAGGTGCACTGCATCAATTGAACATCAAAATATTTTATAGGCTTTGTGCACGTCGTGATTTTAGTCTTTATATCCGATTACTTCTCAGATATTGGGCAAATTTCTTTGAAGTGAAAGCAGATTAGAAGTCTTGACAATTCAAAAGATTCATGAACTTTTGTCTCTGTCATCTGTTAGATGACTTTCATGGCATAAGAATGAAATTGAGTGTGAGCATGAATTGGTTACAACCCTATGATGGTCATCTCTGTTCATATGCTTGCTGAACTTTGGGGTTTCTTAGCGAGGAAGTTCAATAGATGAAAATAACAGTTCCTACACAACTTGCATCATCTTTGATATTTACTGTTACTAATATTATGCAGGTAGGCGAAGTGAGATCTAATCTTAATCAGATTGGGTATGACATTAATATAATCCATGAGATGGTATCCGGCTTGGTAAGCTATCAAAGTGCTTTAAATTCAATTGATTGGTGAATAGTATTGCCATATGAGTTATTTATGGATATCTCGTTATTGCTGATTAATTTCCAGGAAGGAAAAATTGAGCTTCTTGAAAGCAAGCAGGTAAAGATTTGATCTTTTGCAATATAAGATCTCTTCTTCACTTGATATATTGAAAGTATCTGCAACTGTTGATAAATGATCTGCAGGATAAGACTAACTCGGGTTTGTATTATCTCTGCCAAGTAGCCGAAAATATTAAAGGTGGATCGAATGATAAAAAAATAAAGGTCAGAAATTCTTTTATAATCTTTCCTTATTTGTTATTTCTCCAACTTATATCATTCACCTTTGCAAACTGCTATCAAAGCAGTACAATAGTTTTGCTTCATTGAGTCATAATATTCAGATATTGCTTGGCCATTCCCTTTATGTATCGTACGGTGAAGAATTTTACAATATACCAAATAAAAATCTCGCTCAGAAGTGTTAGGATTTGAATGAGGATTGTCCTATACAGAATAGGGATTAAATTTTTACTAACTCGCATAGAATACGATTTAGCACTTTTTTGAGCCCCATTATAAAGAGAAATTTTGGTAAAATGTATTACGGAATAGTATTTTTTTTTTTGGAGTGTGGTTAAAAAGTAAAGAAACTTTATTAGTTTGTGTGTAGAATATTTTATTGTTTAATGTATGGTGAAGAATAATACTGTAACAAACAATTTAAAATTTTTAAGGGTGCCAAACAGGGGTGTAAGTTCCTAATTTTAATGGGATTAACATGATTCCCACATCGAATAGAAATCAAAAGAATCTCCTTTTGTTCCCCCAATACATAGAGGCTTTCCCTTGTGTTTTATTCATCCCAATTCAGAAGATAGTGATGGAATATCTTGGGGGTGAAACTTGGGGATCCTTTGCAGTCTTGCCTTTTTGCCTGTACGTACTATGAGGGGGTTTTAGTAGTATGTTAGCTCTTGGTGTACTTGGGGTCTGTGGTGTGAGACATTTGTGTGGTTATAACAACAGATTACCAATAAGAAGGATGCGGGAGATATGTTATAATCCTTAAATAGAAGGAGATTGATTCCAACCTTGGTCTTAATTCTAATAGAAAGTTTGCTGAAGATAGACTAGAGGGCTGCTTAAAGTTTTTGTATGAAAACATTAGTTTGATTACACTAGCAAATCTCGGAATAGTGTAGAGCAACCGTATATTCTGGGATATCACCTAGTGTTGGTAGAAATCTGGTTCTTTATTCGTTTTGACTGGTCAACTTGGATATGTGCATCCTGTTAATGCCCATGTCAAGCCATGTGGTTTTGGACTCAGATTATTAGTGTTGAACCTACTTTGAGAATGTTTGGCTGGTTTTACCTTGATTAAAAGTTCTGGGTTGGCTTTGTGAGCCTTCACTCTAAGCATATTCATATTTTCCCGTTCCCATTGATTACAATGACATGCCTTTTTACCCACTTTGAAAGCAGGGTGTCGAGACTAAGCTACTAGACCATTCAAGAGTTTTGCCGACCGAAGACAGAACAAAGGTAAGCTGTGTTGAACATGCTTTGAGTAGTATATGTTTTGCAGTTCCCCCAGCTGACAACGTGCGCTTTTGTATAACTTTCCAGGGGCTTCAGTTCATTGTCGGAAATGATGAATCAAATAAGATGCAGGAAACACCGGTAAAGATGGATGAACAGAAACTTGCTGATGTTCCTGCCAAGAATGTTTCTACTACAAAAATGAGAATTCATCGATCATATCCAGTTGGGCTATCTTTTGCTGCGGATGTCTATGGATTGGCGGCTTCATAATTTCGCAATGCTATTCTATCAAAGAGATTTGACCCAAATATTATTGCTGTCCGATTACTCGAGTGTGGAAATTTGCAAAATAAGGATTGTTTGAGCTTTACAAGGACCTGTCGAAAATCCTTGTGCTCATTTTTTGAATGTAACGTATAAATTGTATTCATCAAGACCTTCATATGAATTGAGAAAGGTTATATTGCGTTATTATTTCTTATAATAGCAAGATTGACAAATTTTGTGAAGTTCTCAGCCACTGTTGGGATGTAAAAATGAGAGCTGCTACATTGCCAGGGAACAAGACTTTCTGTAAAAATAGTAAAATACGTCCGTATGAAATTAAGAGAACAAGATAAGAGAATACGATGAGAGAATTGAGAGGGTTAAAATTGAAATGGATTTTTGAAAACCAATGTTCCACATTTATGTGAAATAATTATGACTATACAAGCTGACTGAAATGTTTCAAAAATCACTGAACTTGTATATTGATTACGGATTACTCACTGAATTATGAAATGTTTCAAAATGCTTATTGAATTTTACTCATTTGCACTGCATCCATCTGTTAAATTTATTGTTGAGGTTTGCACGCGTTTTCACTGAACTTATACATCTGTTAAATTTATTACTGATATGGTGAACTATTTTTTTTACGTGGGTCAATTAACGGAGTGCCATGTCACCTAAGATATTCTAGTCACATTTTAAACTATTTCAAAAGATAAAAAAAATGAAGGAAATTGAAACCCTTTTTCCACAATTCAAAAATTGGGCTCCATTTGTGGAGTTTTTACCATTAAAAAAAAAAAAAAAAATCCACACACAAATCAAAATCAATTCATATTTCACTCCATAAATGGAGCCCAATTTTTGAATTGTAGAAAAAAAAAGGTTTCAATTTCTTTTTTTCTTTTTAAAATAATTTAAAATGTGACTACAATATTTTGGTTGACGTGGCATGCCATTAGTCGTCACGCAAGAAAATCGTTTGCCACGTTAGCAATAAATTTAACAGATATTTTGGAGTGATGAATGGAGTGTAAACGAGTTAAGTTCTGTGAGCATTTTAAAGCATTTCATAGTCCGATCAATAATTCGTGACCACTATATAAGTTCAATAATTTTTGAAACATTCCACTCAACTATATGGATGCAATAATCCTTCAATAGTTAACATTCTGATTGATAATAACTATTATTCTAGCTGACTATTTGTGCATCTTTGAATTGATAATTACTTTGTCAAAATCAAACTATTATTCTAGCTGACGATTTGTACTCTTTTTTTTTTCTTCTTCTTCTTTTTTTTTTTTTTTTTTTTTTTTTAATATATTAGGTTTCACCTGACGTAAATATACTTCGTACAGCGGTGCCATTATATCTGATTTTTCTCACGATTTACCTCGGAAAATAATTTGCAAATTCGAAAGCAAACCAAATTTTAGACATGGGAATCGTTGGAAACCTCAATCCCGATCAACTTCAGTTCTTCAACTCTCAAGGTAGAATAAAAAGTATTAAGTAATAGGTGTAAATAATGATTTTTTTTTTCTTTTTCCAAACTTTGCTTTTCAATGGAGCAGGGTATTTAGTGTTGGAATCATTCGCAAGCCCTGAAGATATAGATTCATTGAGGAAAAGAATGGTTCTGTTACTCGATGAATTTGATTGTTCTAAGAGTACTTCAATTTTTTCAACCAAGAACCAAGTAAAGATCCTACCTTTTTTCTGTTTTTTTGTTGTTTATAAAGATCCAATATTACTATTCTTTTGGCAGCTTATATATCCCTTTTTTTCTTTTTCTTTTTTAATTTGAATTATTGAGGGAATAAGTTAGAACTTTAAGGTTCTATTACTTTTTACTTACTTCTTTTTTTCTGGGATCAGCAACAATCCACTGATGAATACTTCTTTGAGAGTGCTGAAAAGATTTCTTTTTTCTATGAAGGTACTAATTTATGATGAAATTTTGAAATTATAGTAATTTTTGTGTGCTAATTATGATTGATGAATTTTGTTTGACTTATTTATGAGACTTGCAACAGGATAGAAGGGGCTGAAGAATTTTTGTTTTGTTATTTGGTTGTGATGGGAAATAAAATGAAGTGGAAATTTATGGATATGTGATAGAGATTGTGATTTTTGTATATAAATATCTGGTTATATTTTTCGTGATTTTCAAATGTATATGAGGGAACCTGGAATTGAAATTGGGTTTGGTCCGTTTGCTGTTTTATGAGTATGTTTATAGTTCAAGATATTATAGTTCGTGTTGGTGGATGCAAGTAGGTTTTACTTTATTCGTCCATTTCTATGATGTGGTTTCGGTTTTTTTTTTTTTTTTTTCTTCACCTGACTTAATGGGATAAGCTCATGTATTTCTCTTGGTGTCTTTCTTTGTATACTTCACTTTGTAATTATGCATGAATTTGTATTTTCAACAGAGAAAGCATTTGATGAAGACGGCAACTTAAAGCAACCTAAGGAACTCTCAATTAACAAAGTTGGGCATGGTACGAAATACATCCATTTATAAATTGAATTTCAACCCCTCATCGACAACTTAAATTTTCAGTTTGCTTTCTTTTCTTATGTTTTTTTATTCGGATTAATCATGTACAACTTGAATATGTTATATTCAAAGTTAGTAGTTAGTACTATTTTCTTATTGTGATATTGCATTCATGTATTATTTTGCAGATTTGCATGGCATTGATCCAGTGTTTAAGAAGTTCTCAAGCTCAGAGAAAGTGTCAGGCTTATTATGCTCTTTGGGATACAAAAGGCCAGTGATCATACAGTCCATGTACATTTTTAAGGTACTACTTCTATATCATGTTGAAGTGTGTGAAGTTTACAATACAAATGTTCTTAACCTATGAAGCACCGACACGGAAATGTGTGTCTGATACGATACGTGTCAGTTACGTCGACACGTAATTTTTTTTAAAAAAAGTACCAATATGACATGTCGTTGACACATTGATTAAATTCTTTAAAATTCATTATTTATATAGTATAAATTTAGTTTTATACTTATTATTGATTCTTGTTGAAATTTTTTAAATATGAGTACTTATTTATTATTTACTAATAATTTTGAGTTAAAAATATATAATATTTATAGTAAGAAAGAAAAATGATTATTGTAGAATATTCGAAGAGTGTCGGCATCGACACACGTCGGACACGGACACGTTTCCCTAGTTAAAGTGTCCGTACTACTAAGTTTTTAACCATATTCTGATCCTGAAAAATGCCATTGTATTCTGATAAATGGAAATTAAAACTAGTTTTTTAAGATGTTGTGTATTAGATTATCTATTCGAAGCCCATTCACTTTATTATGAAGAGAACTCCTAGGCGTCCAGGTTTGTCCTCAAAACTTTCATAATTATTCAAGTCTAAGATGCACTGACACTCTCCAAAAGGATACATGTCCCTATTTTGGATAGGGTTTGACAATGATATTCTTCAAAGTTCAAACACTCTAATACAAATGACTAACCCTCCTTTAACCGTGTTTACAAAATAGAAACAGAAATTTAAATTTAGACATAATTTTTTTCAACTCTAGAACAATATCGAACTTTGCTGCAACCTTCAATTACCAATATAGAAGAAGAGTTGATATTAATTTTCATCAACTCAATACTATTATTGTACAATTTTCTATGTGCATAATAGTATTGCATTTGAACACAGACGTTTAGAATTTGTGTTGATGTATTGGAGTTTCTCGACCTCGGAGGTGTGTATTTGTAGAGTTCATTGTCCTCTTTGTGATAGAATATGAAAACTTCTTGTTGAAGTTGTCTCTCAACTGGATGGATCGTAAACAAGTAATATAATGAGTAGAGTGTCAAATTCTTGGGGACTTATTATCTACGTATTTTACTTTAATTAAAACTAGCTTTAATCAAGAAAAATACAAAATTATTTTATTTGGTTTTGGTTTTAACTACATCTACGAAATAAGCAGATTCTTGAAATAATCAAATTTCAAAAGGCAGTAGGATCACGAATCCGTCATTGTTGACCTACTTTAATCCTCAATTATCCTTTTAAAATCAATTCTTGCCTAGGGTGAAAATCAACGATCCAATTATAACCAATAGTCTCTCTCGACAGAGATGGGAATGGTTCAGCTCGGCCCACGAGCTCGAGAACTCACGAGCCGAGCCCATGAGCTCTTTTTTTTTTAAATATTTTTTTGAAGATATTCAAGTTTTTTGGTCAAAATTTGTCCAATTTTTTACGAGCTCATGAGCCTAGCAAGGCTCGTTGGGCAAAACTTGTGCTCGGCTCGAGCTCGGGCTCGTCATTTGACGAGTCTGAGCGGCCCACGAGTCGCATTTTGACGAGCCGAGCGGCCGGGCCAGCGAGTCACTTGGCCCATTTGACATCCCTATCTCTCAATGTCCATCAATTCTTATTCCTATGATTATTCACAAAAATCATCAAATAACGATTTCATAGAACATAATGATATTTCTATCTATTACAGGATACTATCTTGTTTATTACCGTATGCTAATTTATATCGAATCTTTTAAACACAATATAAAATCACAAAAAATGAACCTAATGGCGGTCAATCATCAAAATGGAGTAGGAACAAAAATGAGTAATTAATTAGTCAAAGAGTAAACAAGGTTTCATCTTTAATCTTAGCCATAAAGGGTTTAATCTATCACGTTGTGATTACAAAAATACAAAAATGAATATCAAACACATAACACGGATAATTTAGAATAAAATTTGATAAACCCCTTCTAGAATCTCTTCAACGATCTTGGATGGCACCTTCTTAAAATATTTGTAATTTTGCTCCAAGAATTATTATAGAATGATATTTGATGTTAATATGTGGTATTATTGGCTCAGAATTTCCTCCTTTTTGAAGTACAAAGTTTGTGGTATAAATAGGTCTCAATTTAGGGTGAAAGTTTCGTGTTTCGCTTGACCTAGAAGTTCTCAAGATGTCCTAAGATAATTAGAAGTCAGGTTGTTGAATCAAGAATTCTCAAGCATCGAAATCTGGTGCTTGAGCAGCTGAATGCATGAAATTTTCCCAAGTCTGTTGTTAGGGCATCAAAATGTGGTGCTTGAGTTCCACCTTTCTCTCCGTCCTTTCACTTCCCAACAATCGTGCAATTCCATCATTTTGTCAAATTAAGCTCCAAATATCTCCATTTTGCTTTAATTAACGTCAAATTGGGGATTTGGCATACAAAAGTCAAATACATCATAAAGTGAGTAGAAATTCGCTAAATTAATCAACTTTCAAGAAAATGTAGGAACCTGGATAAGATTGTAAAGCACACTTATCAATAGAATAGCATTGTTTATTACTAGGCAATTTCAAAGTAAAAACTTTTGCATCTAAGTTCAATGAGGGGTAATCCAAGTCATTTTTCCTTATTTTATCCAGTTTTCCAACTTCGCAATTTTTATTTATTTATTTATTTACTCTCTCTCTCTCTCTCTCTCTCTCTCTCTCTCTCTCTCTCTCTCTCTCTCTCTCTCTCTCTCTCTCTCTCTCTCTTTAAGGGAGTTTGGTAATTTTCTATGCTCCAACATGACATAGTTTATGTCATCAATTTGTCCACATATACATCCATGTGTATTTTTCATGCTATCAATACAATGGAGCATTGTAGGGCTGACTCACGACATTGTACATTGCTTGATAGCACAAATTTAAAGGTCCCCTCATAATTGTGATTTGTGAGAATGCCTAACATTTGTATTTTCCAGACTTTGCCCTTCATTTTATGCCTTTTCAGATTTGATGACAATCTTCTATTTAAGTGCACATATTTTATATATAAGCCTCTACATGAAAATGTATATGAATTTCATTTCCAGCAACCTGGAATTGGTGGTGAAGTGGTACCACAACAGGACAATTCATTTCTATACACCGATCCACCAACTTGCACGGGGCTGTGGCTAGCTCTAGAAGATGCTACAATTGTAAACGGATGCCTCTGGGCTATCCCTGGATCCCACAAAGGTATCAATGTTTCATATTTTGGTTGTCTCCCTTCCCTCTTGAGCCTCGAAACTTCTTAAATAGGGTGTTGATTTTCTTCTTTTGTCATTATAGATGGCCTTGTGAGAAGATTCATTAGAGATGAGAACGGGGTTCACTTTGATAAGCCATCCCCAACTTATGATCGAAAGGATTTTGTTCCTATTGAAGTCAAAGCTGGCTCCTTGGTATTCATTAATGGGGATCTTATTCATCAGAGGTCAGTTGACTGAATTTAGAGCTTCTTTGGGTAACCTTAATAAAATGAAGGTACTCTTGGATAACTTGCGTTTTTCTACTTTGAAGTAATAAAGTTGCATAAACTTTAAGCTTAGCCACCCGTGCTTTTTCTTTGATGCTTTACATTTAGTTATGTGAGATGTACTTAACATGATGCACATTGTTTTCTTCTGCAGTTTTGAGAACAGTTCCTCAAAATCACGGCATGCTTACAGTTTGCACGTGGTGGATACTGATGGTTGTAAATGGACTGAGGATAATTGGTGAGTGACGATTTTCAATATTTACTGTAATATGCTCTATGACATAGGAGAAGTGATTACACAATCATTGTCACCATAAACTCAAACTGATAAATTAGGTTACACTCCAATACTTCGACACTAAATTTCTTATGTTATTTACTATATAATGTGAAGTAATAGTTACTTTTACTAGCTTAGGAAATGGCTTATTTTCTCACTAGTAGAATCCCTTTATATGCCAACATTTTTTTTTGTTGGACATCATAGCGCTTGAGAATCGTCGACAACCGGAGTATGTTTTGTTTAGTTTCGGATGATAATATCTAGAACTTAGGGTCCGTTTGATTGTAAGGGTGGAAAACGGGTGGAAAGAAAATGAATGACGGGGAATTGAATTGAATAGAATTTGTTTTGGAGGGAATTATAATTAATGGTGTTTGATTGGTATAATTTCATCTAATTCGTTTGACTTTATTTTTCATGCAAATTGTTACCTTTTGGGATAAATTTTTTCACAATCTGTATTAAAATTTGTTTGGATTGCAAAAAAGTAAAAAAAAAAATTAAAAAAATTATTTTTGAAATTTTTTTGTGTTCATTTGGCTTTATTTTTCATATAAATTGTCAATTAAATGAATAATTTTTTTTACCATTGGATTTAGAATATGCTTCCATTGCCAAAAAGTAAAAAAATAAAAAAAAGATGGAAAACATTTTCCCACCATACCCATAGGAAAATAAAAGATGGAAAATGTGTTTTAAATGGTTGTACCTAGAAAAGGGGTGAAGATAAATTCCATGGAAAAGTTATGCAATCAAACACCAAATTTAAGGGTGGAAAAGAAAAACATTTTCCTTTTCCACCCAATTCCACCACAATCAAACGGGGCCTTAGTATCAGTAATCATTTTATTCAATTTCATAGGTAAGGCAATTTTCCTCAGTTTCGATTTCCAAAAAGGAACACATGCACAGCTTCCATTATTTGTAGCTTGATGTTTTCAACGTTTCCAGTGTACAACTGCCAGGATCGGGTTACTGATCATGTTTTTCTATTTCTTACTTCTTTCAGGATTCGAAGAAAGGTAGATCCTGAGCCCCTTTACATGCATTGATTCAGAAGTTACGTTGGCTACTCTTATCCTCTGTGTATATCTGTACTGCACATTAGAAACTTGCTTTTGCATAATAATGTGGATAGAGTAAGCATCCAGGGAACAAGTCAAATAAGAATGGAAAAACATTGTTTCTTTATTTCGATATATACTTTCAAGTTCCAATTGTTTCTTAGGACAACTGGACAGTGACCTAAGACCTTGAGGGAGGAGTAGATTTGAGTAGATAAAAAAAAAAGTAGAGGCTAGTCATTGACTTGTCTTGTTGGGACAAGAGAGAGTCTAGGATCAAAACGAGCAATGTATCATAGACCAACTGAATCTCCTTGTCTTAGATTCTATCTAGATCTAGTTGTTGTAATTTACTTGCTATTGTGATCAAGCATGACAGTTGCTCTGGTTGATTTTTCAAACTAAATGAAAGTCGAATTCTAAGCTCGACTAAGTTCTAGCCAAGATGTTATATGCCCTTATCACCATGCACTTTGCTAGCTCACTTGAAAGACCTTAACTCAAGCCAAGGCCCCGCCACATCTAAAAATTAAAAATAACGAAAAGAAGCAAGAGTTATACTCAACTCACTCAAGTATATACTCAGCAACATGATGAAGGCTTATTCAACCTATCTCACAACAAAGGAATGGTCTTGCAAGATGGTTATCTTTTCTGTATCCTTGTCCAGTCTAACATGGTACATCATACGTTATTTAAATTTACCTCACAATTATTGTCATGGTTTAAACCGGGTTGTGTCAGACAAACAAAGCCCGGTTTTGAGGCAGCCTATGCCAAGCCTCATGATTCATCGGCATGGCTTGAGTCTATTTTATTTTTAAGTTATTGTTTTTTTGAGTTAAAAATGAAGGAATTTTAAGGTATTTCACAAAGAAAAGAGAAAGGCAATGGTAGCAGTAAAATAGCTGTTAGTACTTAATAATCTTTAATATACATAAACATAATGTAAATTTAAGGAAAGCCCACAAACATGTTCCTGTCTGGTAAATACACTACTAAATGACAGAAACCTCCATACTCAATTTTTCAGAGGAAGAAACTCAAAGAATTTATTTGGAGTGATTTTCATGCTTGTAAAATTAATTTCCTCTTTAGTAGAATTAAGGTTAATTCTCTGGTCATTTCTCCAAATTGGAAATAGCTTAAGAGTTGAATTTTCTTCGTTTCCCATATCATCATTCTTGAAGGGAAGCGATATGCTGAGGTTCAGGCCAAGAAAATGCTCTGGATTTTCTTGATCTGAATCTTTCAATAGACAGGTATCATTCTTTTCAACTCTCTGCTGCAATTCTCTCTGTATGCACCTGTCTGTTCCATATTCTGCTACAGCTGCTCTATGCATTGATACAGAATCCTGAAATATTTTACAGTTAATAAAAAGCTGAGAAAATTTTTACACACTGATCAAGAAATTCTTTTTCCATCATATAAAAGGTTTCTTTTTCTTTAATCTGCATTTAAGCCGTTTGACCTTTGTACCACATAATGAGCCAATAATGTAAATGTTAAACAAGTCAAAATTCTAGTGTTTTTATATACGAAGGTAGTATGTACTTTTTTGGAATGCTATGCATATACTGACCTCTGAAATTGGAGTCCATTTTGAGGGGCTAGGCAACTTTCTAGGATGTTTAGTTTCCATGTCTCTCCTGCTCAAATCTGCTAACAAAATCACAATTGCAGCAAATTAGTTTGTTTTACATATGAAACAATATTGTATAAATTCAAAATCTTTCTTCCTAGAAAAACACAAATAGAATGATATATGGTAACTCCCTCTTGAGGGTTTAAGGTGGGCCAACCTCGTGCCCGAACCTAGGACGACCGATGTTTATACCGTTCATCCTAAGCCTCATGGCCCTGCTCGACTCACATTGGACCAGCTTCCAATGAGAAACCTTTTTTTATTTAATTTTTCAAAATTAGAACAGACATAACCGGTGACAAACCATTCGTGTGAGTAGCAGGACTGGCATCCTTGACCATTCACGACTTAGAATCCTTCGTACTAGGTCTTGCCATGGACTAACCGTGTCCCGACTCAGTCTACTTTACTCTACTCCCTCAGTATAACAAAGTTTGTAAGTATACCTGCATGTTTAATTTCAGGGTTCTCAAAGACATTGCACTTCCTTTTTCTAGATAACAATGCCTCTTGTTCACGACGTTTTTTCTGCCTTTCTCTTGCTTTGTGGTTTTGAAACCAATAAAACACATTTTTCCCTTCAATTTTACCAAATTGATGAAGGTTTCCAGCAATTTGCTGGATTTGTTGAGCTGATGGACTTCTTACTCCTCTTCTGTACATTTCTTGAAGTGCCTGTAACTGATCTGCTGTTGGATTCCATCTTGAACTCATGACTGAAGGTTCTGCATTTCTGAATTGGTGAACATCGTTCACACAAGCTACAAGAAAAAAAGTAATTGAAAAATCAGTTCAAAGATAGCAAAAGGTGAAGGAAAATAACAGTATAACGAACAAGATTTTAGTTTCTTTTCTTCATTAATATTATCCAAATATGCTATCGATCCAATCATCCCTACTAATTATGGCTTGCGATTATGGAAGGTATAAATATGGGCATACTTTGGTCGTGGTGAATGCAATAGCAACAAGGAGTGCTAGCGTGGATCGTCGGCTTTGGCATTAGAGGCCGAAGTTTCCGATCATTCGAGTGATCACTAAAATGTACCATCCACATTGCCTCTGCGTGTGGAGATGGGGATTCTTTTGAGGGTATTTGTAGGGATTCTATGCTCAAGAACTGACTTTATAGCGAGTTTATTGAGAAAGAAATGGTATGGATATTGCATGCAAAGTATTGAATGGAGCTAAAGAGAGTAGATTGAGAGATAAAGACTTAACAAGGAGACAAGAAAGACGATTGACCATGGTATATATATAAATATATCTTCTTTGTCATTGACAGGCCTAGAGGGGTGGGGGACAAAGGCTAATTGGCTATACAAGGAGGAATTGAATTGAAAAGAGAGGCTCGAAATTCTGGTAGATTTTGGGAGGCGGAAATGAAGTGACCGGACAATGATGAGATTATGAAAATTTAGTGCCATTTAGGGGTGAAACAAAAAACTGTCAACTCGTAAAATGGAATTGAAATCGTGATTTTTTTAAAACCATTGTTTTGGTTCGTGTGATTTAGGTTTCAATAGTTTCGAAATCGAACCAAACTATTTAGAAATGTTGTGTTTAAGTTTCGATACTTAAAAATCGTTTGAATCTAAACATTGCGTTCAGCCCAATTTTTTAGAAAAAAAAAAAATACATATTTTATCTAAGATATATTACTGTTTTAATCAATTTATTCTTCAAAGTCTCTTTAAGAAAATAATGATTTATTTATTATTATACTTTTTTATCTGAAAAATGAAAATATAAGCTTAAATTTTATGGTTGAACTTGTATTAATTTATTGATTTAAGCTTGTATTGAGACAAATATATTAATATTGTAACATTTGTATTTGGAAGGTTTCAATTCAAGTGTTTTATAATGAAAATTTAGACAAATATATTTATTTTTCACTTGTTTGAAAGATGCTATTATTATGGCACTAAACTATGATTTGAAACCAAATTAAACAGCAAAAAATAGTTTGGTTTGGAATCCTTCCAAACCGTTTAAAATAATTTGATTTGAAAATAGAAGGAACGCTAGCTATATGCTTAACACATGCAAGTCGAACGTTGTTTTCGAGGAACTGGGCTGAAGGAAAAGAACCTCTTTTGATTAACTTCCTCCAGGTTTAGAAAGACCCGGGGTGAGTTCAAAAATTATCAAAATTGAACCGTGTTCATCTCTAGTGTCATTAGATTTCAATATCTTGTATTTAATTTACTATTTTGCCGTGGCAGAAATGAGAGCATAGACATTCAATTTGGCATATTCTCTTAGGAAATTTAGTTCTTAGGTCTTGAAGCTTGATTGATGCATTGTACCATCCACTGTCTAAAAGAACTACCCTTTGGTAAAGACCACATATATAACTCGAGCGAGTACTTCCTCAAGAAAAGACTCTTGGGTGATTGTTCACTCGAAAACAATTTTCGTAAAGTTGCAGGATCGTATAAGTGATTACAACTTATTCGATATTGAAAGGTAAAGAAAGATGGACTCGTAACATAAAGCTCGCAAAAGTCTCGACGAACTGCCATCATAACTAAATCTTGGTTGCTCAACTAACATCAACTGTTTCTTATATTTCCAAACTCCCACAATTTACTTCTTTGTCTCGAAGAACTTGAAGAATTCAATCCCATTATTGTTTCAATCTTGAAAAACTTGAAGAATGCAATCCCATAATTGAAGCATTATTGACTAATTATATTCTCTCTCTCTCTCGTAAGCATTGTTGTCCAATAATTCACCCTCGTGCAACTGATTATATTTCTTATCTAACTTCCAACAATTATTTTCATTCAATTTCACAATAATTATTAAGTCATTTGTTGAAGAAGAATTATTTGTGATATACATTATTTTCAAGTCAGCTCCACTCGTGGGCTCATTGCCTTGTTTTCAATTCGTCCTTTGTCCTTCTCATAATGGTTTTCAATGATTCATGTCATGTATTTATAAAAGAACACTTCGTAGATTCTACGTATTGGAGCCAAACATATCGAAGTTTAAAAATATGCATAGAAAGAGTTTACTTTTGACTTCGAGAGGTTGATCATTTTGTTCAATAATATGTTTAGACTTGGGGCCCGCATACTTTTGAAAAGTTAAAAGGTTACTTCTCAGACTAAGAAACTGCTTTGAACATGTTGGATTATTTTCTAAAACTATTTCGTGTGATTATAAAAACTTTTAGAGGAAATGATCTAAAGTAGTTCAGGAAGTTCTCCTACAAGAAACCAAAGTAAAAATAGAATTTCTGTCAAATGGGTCCTTAATAGTTTATTATATATTGTAAAATTTTGATTTCTGTGACAGTATTGACAGTCTATTTTCAATTTTGATTTTAAAGGTCCCATGTCGAGAAAAGAAAAACAAAATACAATGACAAAAGTGTCAACCTAAATGCTTTTCTACTATCCACACTTTTTATATTTGTAGAGGTAGATAGTTAAAAGATCATGTAGTTGCATTTCACAATTGAGCATTTTATTTAGTATTTTTGAGTTTTTTTCCCCCAAATAAAACATAAGAATCTTTTATTTAGCTTGTTCAATACACACAATATTAAATAATCCTAAGGGGTAGTTTAGTTGGTCAGCATTGAATTTACTCATCAATGGTCACCAATTCGAGTCCTCTCAGGACCACTGAGGTGAGTATTCGACTATAAACCTCAGGATCCGTGGAATTAATCGAGGTGTGCGTAAATTGATCCGAACATCCACGATCATTAAAAAAGAAAAATACACAATATTAAATGGGATTGCATAATATAATAAAGTGTGAAAATAGAACTACGATTTTTTAAGTAAAACATCATCTTAATCCAAACTTCCCTTCACATATCTTTTATTAACAAATTCCACTGAACCCACCCCTTATAACCTATATAAATTCCGTCAAGCTACCTATGGGTGGGAGGGTGTTGACACCTTCCCTTACCAACCCTCACAATAGTGGGGTCCCACAAGATCCCATCTTTTTTTTGTATTTTTTATTCTCACGAGGCCCATCATATATGAGTGAATATCATCCAAGTGGTGAGATTTTTTCTGACAAAATAGCAAAATTCATATAAATTATCATCCAATTCTTAACTGCTCCAGTAAATGTCCTTTCTTTTTTTTATTTTTTTCAAAAATGAAAATGAGGAGATTCTTTGGTGAACGTCTTATAATCAAAACTAACAAATGCATCAATTGTTTAGACCATTTTTCTCAATTTCACATAAATTGATCTGCTCCGTTCTGATAAAAATTGTTCGATGGGATGTATGAGTGGAAATTACATGAAAGCATACTATTCAATATTGCATTTCAAAAATCAGAATGATAGTTTACATATACAAAAATCAGATGATAATACAATTTTTAATATTAAATAATAGTATCATAAAATTTAATTAATTATATACCCACACCCCAAACCATAATATTCATTTCCTTCATCATTTTCAATTAATTCTCTCCCACTCTCTACTATACATCTTCTCTCTACCTCACTGAGCACCGTCGTCATCGCAGATCGACCAGTGCATCGTCGCTGCGACAACATCCCTACAGTGATCTGCGATTCGGGGGTTGTTGGTTTGCTTTGGTCTCGGTACGTCTGTGGGTGGTGACAGTGTTATGGTGGTAGAGGCAATGGTGGCGAATCTAGTTTTGTTGGTGGCGATGATGATGGATCTAGTGGTGGTGGTGGATCTGGCAGTGGAGGCGGGTTTTGTTGGACAATGATGGATTTGACGGTGGTGGTGGTGTACGGTGTGGTGCAAAGTGGTGGTGATTTGCGTTGGGAGAGAGTTTATGACCATTTATTTGGGCAGCCATGGTGGTGCATTTGGCTTGTTTGAGATGGTGAAGTTGGTGGTGTTGATGTCGATTGTCGTGAGGTGGTGAGAGGGTTCTTTTAAGTTTAACCCAATCAAAAGGAGGAAATTCTACTTTAACTTATCAAAACATAAATATTTCCACAATGACCTCCATGATAGTAAAAGACAAAAACGCCCTTAAGTATATAAAACAATTACTAAATATTGTTTTGTTTAAAAACAATAATATCATTTATTTCACAAATAAAAATCAACTACTACGTAAATTTTCAAACTTGATTGTCATTTATTATCTGTCCATTCCAACACAGATAAAAAATTATCTCAACTTTCATTAGCCTCAACAATAAAATCTGAAAAATCGATCGAACGCTGAAGACCGAATTTTTTTTATATCAATCACTATAATTTCACTGAGTACATTTTAAGCATATTTAATTTCGTTTGCATCAAATTAGTATACGTTTTTATCGATAAAATTTATTATGATGTATAATGTATTAGTAGATTAAATTGTTAATAGATTTGTAATTTTTTAAGCATGAAAAAAATTCATCTACATCGTTCAGACGAAAAAATAGATCTGATGAAAAAATGCATTACAGATGAAACGGCCTGTTTGGTAGACAAACGGCTGTAACAGCCGACTGTTTTTTTTTTTGTAGTTACTGATTATTTCTAAAAATTATATTTCGTCATGCAGATATGAATGTAGTCCCGGTTTGTTAGTTTGGTGATTTCGAACTAAATGAAAGAGATCGATGGGTATGAAAATATACAGGCGACAGAATCACTACTATCGCGGTTGCCATAACATCAAGTACCTCATATGCAGAATTGTATAGTGATTTACAGAACAAGTTAAATGTTGATCGGTCTCAGTACGATATGGAATTGAAATTTATATTCAATGAGCACGAATCAATTTTCATGTCACATATTAGGATTTATTCTGATGTTGGAGTGAATTATCTATTCCTTATGAACCAAAAGCACACGACTCCTCTTTGTGTGACTTAGTGAGGAAGGATGTCGTCAAAGGTAATTCGGATGGAGGTGAGGGTAATGATTTTTGGAATACTGTGGAGATAGCTCATGAGGATGATGTGGTTATTCCAGAGACAGATGTTTCTCATCGTGATTGGATCGTTACACACAGGATTTCATCCGTAGTTCACGACAGCAAGAATCAGAATGACTTTACAAATGAGGATTTGTTTGTTTACCGTCAGACACATGAGCAGTGTGGGACCTCAAGGGTTGGAATGAATGGACCGTCCTCTAACTCTTCGCGTGTGGTTCCCGATGATGATGATTTGTATGTTACGCAGTTGTTTCAAGCAAAGAAAGATTTGCAGGAATCTCTACATCTACTTGAAATGAAACACAACTTTGAGTTCAAAGTAAAAAAGTCAACCAAGTCATTATTGACGATCGCCTGCGTCGACGACAATTGCAGTTGGCGTTTGCAAGCGACAAAGATAGACACGAACGAGTGCTTTATAGTTCGTAAGTATGCACGGGAACATACTTGTGAAATGGGAATTGGTCGAAGTGATCATAGACAAGCCCGTGCTTGATTTATTGGTCGGCAGATAATGCACAGGCATCAGGAGCCACGGACGATCTACAAACCTTCGGATATTAGGAACAACTTTCATAGAGATTATGGAGTGGTCTTGAGCTACCAAAAGGCTTGGAAGGCTAAAGAATGCGCATTTGAGGATTTAATGGGATCAGCTGAGGAAAGCTATGCTAAATTGGTCAGGTACTGTCACAACATGGAGAGAACTAATCCTGGATCGACATATTTTATTGAGACAGAGGGCGATAATTGCTTCAAAATTTTCTTCATGGCTCTTGGACAATGCATTCGGAGATTTCGAAATGCCATGCGACCCATAATTCTAGTCGATGACACAACTCTGAAATCTAAATATGAAGGCAAGTTGATTATTGCTACATGTCAGGATGTCAATATCTAAATCTACCCTCTTGCATTCGACATAGTCGATAGTGAGAATGATCTGTCGATGCATTAGTTTTTTACAAAGTTGAGGGAAGTAATCGGGGAAGTCAAAGAGCTTGCATTTGTAACTAATTGAGGACGGTCTTTAATAAATGGTATCGCTAAAGTTTTTTTCGAGGCACATTATGATTATTGCATGTACCATACACAAGGAAACCTGAAGACCAGGTATCGGGGCAAAGGCATCGTTTCATTGTTCAGAAGAGCGGCCAAAACGTACAATGTTGAAAAGTGTAACTCGTTCATGAAAGAAATAGGTAAGAAATCATTCGAAGTTTGGGAGTATCTAACAAAAATGGGGATTGAACATTGGGCTCGTTCACACTTTCCAGGCCGTCGATACAACATGATGATGTCGAACAGCGCGGAGTCTCTCAATGCATTATTCAAGAAGGATCGAGAGTTACCCATCCTTGCATTGATTGAGAACGTTCGTAACAAGCTGCAGCAGTGGTTTCACGATCGACGTGTAGAATCACGTAATTGTTCGAGCATGCTAGCGTCTGCTCAAGAGCAGAAACTCTGTAAATCTGCAAATGTGCGAGAAAGTTGAATGTGGAACCCCTGGATGAGTCGCGATGCTTTGTGAAATGTACACGTACTACGGCATACATGGTTGACTTGACTGAGAATACATGCAATTGTAGTTGATTTCAGTTGGAGAGTTTTCTATATGATCATGCAGTCGCGGTGACTATATATCGAGGATTTGCACTGAGAACATTATGCTCTCCTTATTACACGGCTGACTCTTGGAGAGCAGCGTACGCAGAGACTATATTTCCTCTACCTAATGAAACAGAGTGGGAAGTTCCCGACAATATTATCCATCTTAATATTGTGTTACCACCAGAAGTTCAACCGCGTAGTCCTGGACGTCCACGTACGTCTAGAATACCATTTACCGGAGAGTTTCATCAACCGCGTATGTGTGACAGGTGTAGAGCTGTAGGTCATACTCGTCAAAATTGTAACAGTCATATTCTCCTAAGTGACATATAAGCCGATGTATGAAATGAATAAGATTTTTAATGTTTATGTTATTAAAAATCCAATATTTAATTTTAGTCATCATCAAATTTTAAATTATTATTTTCAATGTTAATTAAATAATATATTCTATGATAATTTCTTTTTCTTTTATTTTTAAAATTAAAAATATGTAATCAAAAATATTTGTAATGCAATATGAAAAATATATAATTGTTAAAATTAAAAATCGGTAAGTAAATATTAATTAAAAATTATTTATATTCTTTTATTTATATTTATTTATTTATAATGTGTAATTGTTAATATATTTATAACTAAATAAAGAATTTAATTTTTTATTTAATTATATAAATAATATATTTATTACTTAATGTAAATGAATAAAGGAAATATTAAATTTAATTAAATATATCAAGTTAAATTTTTAATTACAATCAAAACATATTTTAATTATATAAAGAATTTAAAATTACATTAGTAACATAGAAATACAAAATTACAAATGATTACAATGTACATAAATAAAAAAAATCGCACTTATACAATAGTTACAAAATTACAAAGAATAAATAAAAATAAAATTTACGGATCGCAATTAAATTCCCATAAATCAGCTGCTAGCTTGTTTCTCCAGTTCTGAATCCATGACTGGTTGATAGAATCAACCTTCTAAGCTATACTTAAAAACTCTATATACTTTATCATGTAAATGCCGCAATCATCACTGCAATTAAACAATAATTGGTTAGTGATATGTCATGTACATAAGAAAAAAGTTTTGAAGTTAAAAAAATAACAAACATTTACGATATGGTTTGTCTCGTCGTTGTCGTGCCCTGCACGATGGCCAGTCTGTCCTGCACGAAAATATCCACTAATCTAGCCATCCGGGGAACGATCACAGCCACCGGCTCACAGATCTGCTCAAGCTGACTCTGTGTCAAGCACGAGTGATCGGGGTCATACACATATACCTTCGACTCAGGGATGACGATCTCCAGCAATGTAGAGATGGTTCGCACAGACTGTAATGTACATATGTGTACAACTAGTCCATGGCCTCCCCTCGACCTTCGGTGACATCCCCGAAAATTCAATCGGCCAAATAATCCGGTACTACGTAGTCGCCACCCTGATGTCTAAACGACTATTACTCAATGCCAATGGCTTGAAAGAACTCCATATTCAATATGAGTCGGCCTGAGATGCAAAAGGATTTCGAGAGTCTCACAGCTCGGTCATGCAATAGATCCATGACAAGGTCGATGTGCTGCATCAAGAAGTATAGACAATTAGTTCATCAATTAATTGTAAAATTATATACATATAATAAATAACAATATTACTATTTCACTTACATCGTCGGTCAGCCAAGTACCAGAAGTGGTGATGTCATGGAACCAGCTATAGACGTTCTAGATCGCCTTTCTCGCGATCATACGAGGAACCCTGAACATAGGAACAGATAAAATCTTAAACAAATATGTAACGAGTAAGCGTATCGTAATTCACTAAAACTAATACAATACTTACCCGGGTCTCCACTGTCTCCACTCCGTCTCGAACGCCTTCCATTTGGCGATATCAACCTTCCTAAACATGTTCGGGACGCCTCCATCAATAAATATCCTCCTCTTGGCATCGACCGTGTAAGGAGAAAAAATGTAATGTGACAGCATCTTAGGCCTATTGTCAACCACCTGCTCCAGCACGTCAACAGAACGCTTCTTACCCTCAGTCACAGCCGGCTTCCTCTCTCCCCTCAACTACCTCATCCGTCCTCCCCTCCTCCCCCGTCGGGGCTGCCTCCTCCGTCCTCCCCTCCTCCCCATTGGGGTTGTCTCCTCTGTCCTCTCCTCCTCCGCCACCTCTCCAGTCCCCGTCTCAGTAAACAACCAACTCGCGAGGTCCATATCTCCCCAGTACTGTGGGTGACCTTCTCTCCGTCTCCTCTTTTGTCCCCCTCTCCGCCACGCTCTCTCACTCTACCAGACGTAACAGCCGATCGAAGCGATACGACCTCCTCCTGAAGATCTGCAACGTGGCCACGCAGCACATAGACATCGTGTGACAGAGAGTCGACTTTGTCGGTCAGATCACGACTCTGATCCGTCAACTCTTGGCGCAGATCACCAATCTGTCCGGTTATGTCTCGTCGTAGCGCGCCGACCTCCCCTACAATAAATCAAATCATGTCTCGTCATAGCTCGCTGACCTCCCCTGCAATAAATCCAGTCAACCGGGCAAATAAATCATCGGCCTGGCTCTGATCGGGTGTAGGAGATTCACAGGAGAATTGTCGGGATGGGGGTGACGAATATGCTGCGGGCGGAGGGGGCGACCATGTCATGGGCGGAAGGGATGCCCCCGCAGGTGAAACCATGGGCGGAGAGGGTGCCATAGGCGGAGGTGATCCTCGATCAACTGGATCGCGCTCCTACAAAAATATCAACATAAAAAATTAATAACTTCAACCTCATAGAAAATGCTGATACATAAATTATCGTCAAGTCACATACCCTATCTCGGTTTAGGATCGAATCGGTCTCCTGGACCCTCTTCCATCGACGGCGTCAACTCTGTTATTACTTCAAGCTGACATATTGACGTTTGAATTATTTTAACAAAATGCAACGATATTTTAAACTGCATAAAATATAAATGCAAAATTCACAATACTCACAGTGAGATCGTAGATGGACAGTCATCCTGTCGGGATAATCGCCAATGGTGCATCGGGGGGCAACGTGTCTTCAACCGTTTTGCATAGCGGCTACCCAGTAGGGGGACGGTCTCGTACGCCCAGATCTGCAACATATACAAATATTAGATATGAATTACGTTTATTTTTTTCAAGTACGCTGAGTATGTTAAATATTTACCTGCACTGTCAGGGGCAATCTATATACATCGTACTTACGCACTGTCCCCTTGGGGTTTGAGTACGATCTGGTGAAGACGTGGACGGTGTCATTGTAACACCTTCGGCCCTATGGATAGTTGTTGAAGCCATTCAGGTCATCGACGATCTCTAAATGGAGGAGATCGATCGCAGTCTTCTTATGGTGACATCGCAGAACGTTCTCCAGAATGTAGACCAATCCTAACTTTAATAGATCTAGCATGTGGTCACATCTCCAGACTGCGTCAATCAACTGCGACTGCAGCACCGTCCCCTGTCCCGCAAAGTAGGTATCCATCAACCTGTTGCTTCATCGAGCAACCTCGCCGCCCGTCAACTGTAGCCCAGTCATCAAGGCAAACTCGGCTGGAGAGAAACTGACGACCTTGCCCCCGAGGTCGAAGTGGAGGGTATCGCTGTCGACTGGACTCAGCAATCGACATAATAATGCATCGATCATCTGCCCCGAAAACTGTATCTCATGCAAGTCACGTAAAATTCAGATGAATGACTGTCGAAACATCTTTCTCTGCTGATCATCCAACAGCTGCTCGACGATTGTAAACGCATCAAAACTACTGTTCCAAGTAGCTTTCCCCGCCATCCGCCTCAACTCGTTCTCCAGATGATATTCCATCCTACAAAAATTCGAAATGAGTCATGTTAGAACACTGTACAAGATATAATGTAATAACGTATAATAAAATCACATTAAGAAATCTGAATGACAACTACTACCAACAAAGATATAGAATATGTTTAGTAATTAATTACCATTCTTTTTAATTGCAGATTTTTAATTTCAAAAATAAAGTAAAAAGAAATTACAATTTAAATAATCGATTTTTATTTAATTACATAAATAAAAATTTTATACAAATATAATTTAAATGAATAAATAAATTATCGGCTTTTAATTAAAGAATATTACTATTATTGAATTAAATATTTAATTACCGATTTTTATTTTTTAAAACTATATTATTTTTTATATTTAATAACAATTCTTTTTAATTACATATATTATTTAATTTTAAAAATAAAAGTAAAAAGAAATGACAATTAAATTATAAATAATAAGGTAATTTTTTGGTAATTATCAATTTCGATTTATTTATTTAATTACATAAATAAAAAATTTAAACAATCTTAATTTAAATGAATAAATAAATTAAAGAATATTAACAATATTGAATCAATATTTAATTACCGATTTTATTTTTTTAATTATATACTTTTAATATTTAATAACACTTCTTTTTAATTACAATATTTTTAATTTCAAAAATAAAAGTAAAAATAAATTACAATTAAATTATAAATAATTAATAATTTATTTTTCGTAATTATCAATTTCAAATTATTTATTTAATTACATAAATACAATAATTTAAACAAACTTAATTTAAATGAATAAATAAATTATTAAAATTAATTACAGAATACTAATATTATTGAATTAAATATTTAATTGCCGATTTTTATTTTTTAAAATTCTATTTTTTTAATATTTAATAACTATTCTTTTTAATTACAAATATTATTTAAAGTTAAAAATAAAAGTAAAAAGAAATTACAATTAAATTATAAATAATAAGGTAATTTTTTGATAATTATCAATTTCAATGTATTTATTTAATTACATAAATAAAAATTTTAAACAATCTTAATTTAAATGAATAAATAAATTAAAGAATATTAACAATATTTAATTAATATTTAATTACCAATTTTTATTTTTTAAAATTATATATTTTTAATATTTAATAAAAATTCTTTTTAATTACAATATTTTTAATTTCAAAAATAAAAGTAAAAAGAAATTACAATTAAATTATAAATAATTAATAATTTATTTTTGGTAATTATCAATTTCAAATTATTTATTTAATTACATAAATACAATAATTTAAACAAACTTAATTTAAATGAATAAATGAATTATTAAATTTAATTACAGAATATTAATATTATTGAATTAAATATTTAATTACCTATTTTTATTTTTTAAAATTATATATTTTTAATATTTAATAACAATTCTTTTTAATTACAAATATTATTTAATTTTAAAAATAAAAAAGTAAAAAAATTACAATTAAATTATAAATAATTAATAATTTATTTTTGGTAAATATCAATTTCATATTATTTATTTAATTACATAAATAAAAAATTTAAACAATAAGAAAATATTATAATTAAATAAAGAATATATTTATTATGTTATTTAAATTAATAAATGAATTAATTAACGAATATAAATATTATTGAATTAATATTTAATTACAAATATTACTTAATCTTTTATTTTTAATTATTTTAAAAAAAATAAACGTAAAAAAAATTACAAAAAAATTGATAATGATATGTAATTATTTGTAAATTATCAATTTAATACTATTTATTTAATTACATAAATACAAAATTTAAACAATAAGTAAATATTATAATTAAATAAAGAAAATATTTAATAGTTAATTATAGTTAGTAAAATTTTAATATTAATAATTTATTTAAAAATAAAATTTAATTTTGGTAAAATTATCAATTATCAATTTTTTTAATTAAAATTACAATTTTTTTTTTCAATTATCATTTTTCTTTTTTTTTTAAAAAGGGCATAAATAGTCGGCCAAACCATTTAACAGTTGGGCCGACTGTTTTGTGTTGCCCAAAATAATAAAAAATTAAAACAGCTGGCCCAAGTCCAAAAAAAAAAAAAAAAACAGACGGCCCAAATTTTGGGCATTTTTAAAAAGCAGTCGGGTTAACAACGACTGTTAACCCGACTGTTTCTGGGTCAACTCGACTGTTTCTTTCTCCCCTACACGTTGGATCGCTGAAAAAATGTCATTTCCGATGATTCCAAACTCAACTAAGGCCAAATCCACCTAATCTAAATCTATATACTCAATCATCTACCCAAATAATTAACAATAAACTACAAAAACATTTAAAATATCATGTCATGTTCATAAAATCAAAATCATACTCAATATTCTTGAATTAATCTTATTTATCTTCGGTCAAAAGGTTGAATTTGGTTTTGTGACCGTCGATTATTATTTCCGGCCGGTGAAAATCTTTACTTTTCAGTCGGTTTTTTCTCCCTCTCTTTTTCACGTGTGCGTCAAATGAAAGTGAAATGGAGGGTATTTTTGGACTTTTAACGTCAATCTCGATTTTATTTTATTTTTAGTTAAATTCGGTCAAAGATCCTAGTGGAAATACCCACTTTTCAACAGGTCATTTACATGTATTTCCTCTGGTGGCGATGGTGTGTCTAAGGAGTTGTGACAAATTATTTTGTTGATTATGACCATTAAATTGGTTAATTTGTGTGACCAATAAACAATACGCGATCAATTAAAAAAGATAAATTGTCATAAAAAAAATAATGTTTCACCTAAAAAATTGTTAATTCGTGACTGATAATTTGATAATTTGTGACTGTATAATAAGTTGTGGTTTATAATATTTGTGATTTATGATCGATAAATAAATTGTGAATTATAAATTTTTGATTCGTGATCGATGAACAAATTGTGACCTATAACATTTTTGAATTGTATTAGTAAAATAATTTGTGATGTGACCTTAATATATTTAATTAATAAAACATATAATTAATTAATTAAATCATAAATAAAATTTAATAAATATCTGATTTTTTGAAATTTGAAACATTTGTTTTTAATTTTGAAATGAATGATACTTAACATTTTAGTTACGATTTTTTCTCGATGTATAGATATATGATTATTTTATATGTATAGATATATGATTATTCAATGAGGGGCGGCCACTTAGCCAGTTTTTAAAAGAATTTGTAATTGATTTTGTAGTTATAGACTGATCCATTAATATAACAAAGCAACAAGCCTGGACCTTGAAAAAGAGTCCACACCATTAGGGTACAAAGCAACTCTAAGAGGTCAAACTTTGGACATCAAACGTTTGAATTATTAAATTTGTGCATAACAAAATGTACGAAGTTTACAAAAATGGGCTTTCTTTCCCAGAGCCAAAATGCTTGCTAGATAAAAATATCAATAGCCCTGCTAAGGGTACCGAAAAGGGGGGTACCGAAGCGTGTACCCCCCCTCACATAGGAGTGGGGCCCGCACCTTGGCATTATTTAATACACGCGGGCCCCGCGCATTTATGTGAGGGGGGTACACGCTTCAGTACCCCCCCTTTCGGTACCGTTAGACAAATTCAAATATCAATCTACACATTTCCTCCTTACCAAACGATTATTTGTTCAAAAGGCAACATAGATTGCCATCTTCATATTATGAATTGAAAAGTTCCAGAATACAATATTCTTTTAAGCTATTGGCAGAATAATCAGTAAGCTTGTACAAATCACACAGCATATCCATTTATAGGCAGGATCAGCATTATTTTCTGTACTCTTGAAAGATCTATCCATGAGATACAGGTCGTTTCGGCAAATAAGCGAGGAGCTCGACTAGTTGAGAAGTTTGTTACAAGTGCTAACTCCAACAGCAGCAGCAAGATGCCAACCAGCATGTAGAAATGGCGTTTCAGGAAATATGTCATCAGCAACGAAAAGTACACCTCCTAGCAATGACGACATCTTATGCACGTTATGGGCCATTCTGAGGTCTGGATCTTGAAACGCTCTCTTCGCAAATGCAACCTGGATGACAAATCGGAAATATTATTTTGTCAAACAAGTTCGTTATGAATCTATCGTAATACTTCTAGCGACATTTTTACTGTTGACAGTAAATTTATTTTTGTTTTTTAAAATGACAGCGAAGGAATTTCCAACCTACTTTAAAAGATAGGAAGTTTCGAAAAAAATTCTGTCGTTAATAACTATAATCTTTTCTAAGAAAAATAGCAAAATACTCTGTCAAAGAATATGTTGCTATCAGCAACATAGTTTTTCCAGTGGAAAGTAAATGGAATGGGAGTTGGGAAGTGGGGGAACTACTCATCAATTGGTAAACAGAAGGTCAAATGTGCAGTGAACACGACTATAATTTGTACTTTCATAATATATTCAAAATCATTATCAAATATAAGTCTGCAACTAAATCAAACGAGGCAAAAGATTGATTTTCAATTGACTAATTATATTTAGTATTTTTAAACTGCATAAGCGTACCTCCATGATCCCCGTGTGAACTGCTGACACCATCAGAGGCTGAATTGGTAGAAAGAAAGCTGAAGCAGCCATCAGTAACTTTGGATTCTCATTCCTAAGTGCCCTAGACAGACACTGCAATAAGAATTAAGTTCTGGTTTCTATGTAAGCGAACCGAAAAAGAAAACATACATAAAACCCCAAGTTTCACAGATAGATTAAGAACATTCTTGACGTAAATCAAAATAAGAAATTCACTGGGTTGCCCTTTATGGGTCAAGTTTACCCTATTCTAGATTATAAACAGATTATTACATTGCTATAAAAATAACCTTCTTATTCTTTCAAAGAATTCTCAATCTCTTATGGTCTATTTGGTAGGTTGGACTGTACACGATTGGACAGTCTGTCTGTCTCCAATAATTAATTCTCACTGACCACGTCCTATAGGGATCATCGACACAAATAATTGAGGTGAATCTAGCTCTCGGACGAGCTAGGACAAGATTAGAGGCTGTCAATGTGATTTCATAACTAGTTGGTGCGTTCAAATAATCAAAAGAAGTTCTGTTTCTAAGAAAGAAATTTTTTATATCGTCTTGACTACTCTTGTCTAATTATGCTAATAAAACATCCACTTAGTGTTTGGCTCACCCTCGGCAGCCTAAATGCATAATTTAAGAAAATTTTATAATCCTGCATTTATCATGAAGCGATTTTTTTCCCCAACATTAAAGCCCATAACAGTTAGAATGATTCAATTATTTATACTCACCACAGTTGCTGTGGCTATCATTGTGTAGTCGGCCCATCTGAGATACTTCCTCAATTTTCCTCTTGAGGCATGGTATACACTCGAAGCAATTCCTACTCCAATTAATGAATTGGCATAGAGTTTACAATTCAAATTCTTCCTGCAGAATTAGCAAAGCAAGACATATAAGGTGATACGCATATATAGCTCCTGTACTCCTTATGAAAAAACCAAGTGCATGTTAGTATAAAATATGGATAGAACTCGACAGTTTTAATGAACGAGAGTTTAGCTTTTGTTTGGTTTTTAATACTTGCCGAGAGCTATCAAATCATCCCTACCAGACGTGCCATAAGGAAAAAACTAACCTTGGGGCCTGGATCCCAAGGGCAATGAAAGGAAGTGAAGTAAGCACATTAATGACTGTTTCTGCAAGATGTTTATCGCCTAACAAGGAAAAGGTACTATGTTAGCATAAGAAATGAAAATAGATGCATCAAGAAGATATTTCATCTACACCAACAGATGACTTTGTCTTCACAATACCATTCACACAACCACGGATTGGCCTCAGACAAGCAGGTCTTTGCTGCCATACTTTCCTGGTTAAATCTTTTAGTTAAAAATATATTTTTCTCATAAAATAAACATAATCTTTTAAATTGTACAATCGTATGTTAAGTAGAATAAAAACTCAAAACTCTTCACTTACTGTACTCTTAGCCTTCGGTTATGGCTAAAGTCAGATCTTCCATAAGTAGATTGATAAGAGTCCCCATCCAGTTTTATTTCTTCATATGCAAATGGTGAGTGAGGCACCAAATGCACTCCATGCACTCCATTTAAGGCAGTACTAGGCTCCAATGCACTCTCGGGACTCATATGCTGCTTGGCAACCAGTCGACAGAATCGGACTGATTGCCAGGATACAGAGAAGTGTGGATGCACCAATTCTTAAACCACTGTATCAAAATTAAGAGAGAACTTCAACGAGACATCAAAAGAATTGTGTTCGCACACCTCTAGTGTTGAAGCCCAAAAATATTAATATAGAAAGGTTGGAAACATACTAAACTCAGAATCATTTGCAAAATGCTTCAAATTTTATGTAGTTTATAGCTTAATTCTACCAATATTGCTAGACATAATTCGTACCTATGTCACAAAATATTATCCTCATATGGCACTCTCCTTTTGATCTTGCTCTAAAACATTCTTAACTAGAAGCTTACGGAATTCTCATCTTTCAAATAAATCCTTTCTAAAACACTCTCCTTTTGATCTGACTCTTTGTCCATTCTCTAATGCCCCTTCTTGTCAGTTCATAGGACAGGTCTATACACATCAGATATTGAGGAACAATAAATCCTTTCTCTTCCAATATTTTCCACGAGTTCAACTTTTCTCAGAGTTTCCATGACAAAAACAACATAGGTGAGCACAGTGAGCAGATTTGCCCATCCCAAGTTGGGTGAACAATCTAAATTGTTGATTGTTTCTCTTTAACCTTTTCATTTCAAGGGAAGTGAGAGCCAGATGTGATTTGTTCAATATCTTCAGATATATTTAAATGGTAGTTACCATGTATGACTCCCATGGAGTACTAAACCAACTCATCTAAAAGTTTAAGTCGTGAGGGAGATCACACTTTTGTATATTAATGCCGTGTTTGATTCCCATTTTTAAGAGAAAATGCATTTTTGAATAATTGATTGATGGAGAATGTGTGGTTAAAAATTAAGGAAAAATTTTGGATTTGCGTGTAATATTATTTTATTGAAGAATATGTGGTTGAAAAGAAGAGAGAGAAAAA
Source organism: Osmanthus fragrans (assembly GCA_019395295.1). Classification (NCBI taxonomy): domain Eukaryota; kingdom Viridiplantae; phylum Streptophyta; class Magnoliopsida; order Lamiales; family Oleaceae; genus Osmanthus; species Osmanthus fragrans. The sequence goes on along the minus strand of CM033361.1, from coordinate 20,165,801 downwards.
TGGGAATCAAACAGGGGCTAAAATTTAGTTCTACGTGCTAGGCACTTGTATCACTTTTTCTTCAGAGGAAAGATACACGCACACGATAAAACTTAAAATCAAACTTGGTCGGGATTAAAATTACATTTTTAGTAGATTGTGATAGAAGTTTTTGAAATATGTGGTTGAAAAATTGTGGACCCACGAAAGATGTTAATATTGATTGTTTGACTTTGACCTAGATTAAAATCAAATTTTAATCTATCCCAAACAAGCTTATATCATGTTAAACTACCTCGTCTTTGTCCAAAGAATAAACATTCATTCTTCATTGCATATTATAAAATTTAGCAAAACTGAAATTGCATTGCCATAAATCATAATTGAGTCAAGAACTAAGGGTATGCTGTAATCCACGGATTTTCAACCCAACTCGTCATCACATTAACGTATGGTGCACAAGAAAAAAGGAAGTCACACACAAAACTTAACAAGAATCGATCACAACAATCACTCAGCCCAAACATAATATAAACCCATTATAGTATTCCCATGTCCGAAATATAATTGATGAATGACATGTAAATTACAACAGACAATTAACCCCGGCCCAGAAGGGTTTCTATCAGACACCCAAAAATAATTAAATCAACATTAAAACCAACAGAAAGGAAAAGCAATAAAAAAAAAAAAAAAACCCAAATATAGGGTAGAATAAAGCCACTTAGCCAGATTGAAAAACAGGGAGTGAAACAGACTGGGTCACAAAATGATTGGGCATTTTTGTTTTAATTTTTCAAACTATCCAATTATGCATCAACATTGGAGTTGAGCCTGAATTTGAGCATGGAAATGTAGCATGATTGTATAAGGTATCCTAAGAGAGAGAGGAAGATGGTTACCTAAGAAATGGGAATTCGTGGCAGAGAAAGAAAATAATGAACAGGATCAGTTTTCAGGTGGTTAAAATTGCGTTAGAAGAAATGTGGGCGGAGAGTAGACGCAGGGATTTATATAAAGCGAAGAGATGCGAATTATAAAGACGAATCTTCGTTACAAAATGATAGTGTTTGCGGCATATTCGCATGTTACTTGCTAAAGGTTCCCCGAATCTTACATAGGATTTTGTCCCTCTCAATTTTGTAAAATGTTATAAAATAAACTAACATTATGTCGTATTAAATTTTACGGCAAAGTTCGAGTTAACGGCTCGTTCACGGTTCAACAAGACTTCTGCTTTTATTTCTATTTTTTGTAGTATATATTTTTTATTCAAATATGGGGTCCACGTGTCTCACATCTGTAGTCATTCTATGAGATCTCTTCTGTACACTCAGCTTTCTCCTATAAAAAATTATTCAAATAGATTCGAAATAAATTTTTAGTCACAGATTCAATTTTTAATTTTTAAAAAAGCGTTACCAAAACGGGCCCATATAGGCTATTTGATATAGATTTTTTGAGAGATTTTGTAAAAAGTTATTTTTTAGTGATTGGCTGCAAGGAAACTTGGTGAGTACGTGTGCAAACTCATTTTATTAAAAAAAATTATAGTTGGAAATAAATTTAAGAAAAAATAAATTTTAAAGAATTTATATGAACAAAGACTTATTATTTACCAAGTAATGCTATTTGTATATAATCATGTACATAACAATGACATGAAAGATAAAGAAAAATAACAAAGAGATGGAATGAAATTCAGTTATTATAGTGAGCAATGCTACGTAGCCATACTGGGGTTGCAATATCAGTTTATGTGGCACTTGATGATAAAATGTGAAATTAAATAAATTATTTAACTCCACTTATTATTTAATGTCATGTTAGCGTTACCTAAATTTATAACTCCGAGCCAGACAATAATATTATTTAACTCCACTTATTATTTAATGTCATGTCCCAGACAGGTGAGAATTGGTGGCGTCTCAGACCACTGAAATAGAAAAGAAAAAAAAAATTATATGATTTTTTTAATTTTAATATCATTATATTTTGTGCTTTTGGGAGGGGGAGGGGGAGGGGGGGGGGGGATAATAATATTAAAACTCCGCTAATTTTGTGTGCTAACTTCACCATGATTGACAAAAAAAAACCTAGCTAACTCAAGCATTCATTGTCACATTGTTGCATACAAAAAGAAGCTCTATGTTCTTTTATTCATATTTTACTTCTTATTTTAGTACTATTTATAGAAATGATAACATAATATTTTTTAGTACTTTTTACTCAATGTTTACTTAGTTTGTATTTTCGTAAAGCCTTTAGATTTTGAGACTTTTCAAGTAATTAAATATTATTTAATGGATAAAATAAGAAAATTTATAACTCCGAGCCAGACAGTAATATTATTTTAAATCCATTCAATTTGAATTTGTATTTTCTCCATCACAATGTGTATAGTTCTACTTCTCCGACCACCTCTACAGTGGCAAGACAGAGAAATATATAGTTGAAATGGCCTAAATTTAAGGAGTTTTAAATTGAGAATGTTAGGAATTTGGGGAAATTGTTGATGAAAATGAAATTTAAAAAAAAAAAAAAAAAGGGGGGGGGGGGGGGGGGGGATGTGGGGAACCTTAGATTGTTGGGCCAAGACTATTGGGCTGATCTAATTTTGCTGGATTGGGCCATCAATAGCCTCGGACATGAATATAAGGCTAGTATTCTCTACTCAAATTTTAATGAATTTTACAAGTTCATTAAAATTTAGGTATTCTTAATTTATATTTTGATAAATAATTTAAATCAATTCCGTTAAATCTTAGGTATTCACAATAATTAGTATATTTTTTTAAGACTTCATTAATATGAAGGATTTGAATAGATTTTCATAGCTTTCAAATTTATAAATGTACGTACCGAATTCCTTAATATGAATAGATTAGAATATATTTTCTTGCGAAATTTTTTTCTTCTGTTTAGATACCCAAATTATGGAATTCCCTCATAGAATTCTATAATCCACTTATATGTATGTTGTACACACACGAAACGGATGCAAATTTGGGTTGTGAGTTGTATTCAATTGATGGTTCTTTAATGATGTGGAAAATGAAAGGTTTGGAATCGACGGTGCTACAAACGAAATGATAGGATAAAAGCTGCAACAATTCGAAAGATTTGAGATTGCGACTATTCCTAATTTTTATCAAAATTTCTATTGAAAGTTCTGTCAAACGATCATCAATGATAAAGAGAGAGAAAAAAAGGTTTAGATAGAAGTAGGTTTTGGATGGTCTCTTTTGTTATCAACATTAGATTCTAATCATCTCAACTGTTCATGTATTCAATGCAGAGGGTCCAAGAATCCTCATTTTCTCCCTTTTCATAAGCACAGAAAGAAAAGGCAATTTTCTTGTTAGGGTGGTTCGATAAAAAGTAATTGGGAACATCTATCATTGTTAGTGCTTGAATAATCGCGAACTAGACTTTTATGTAAAGAAAAGACTCGTTTTTGCCACTACCCTCGACTTTTTTGGAGCTAGAATGGGCTCTACTTTCAATAAAGTGAGATCATTTATAGCCAAATTTTAAAAGAAATATATTTATATTCGTCAATGAGTACACAAAGTTACTTAAAAGTAATTTTGTCTTTTTAAGCTCTGCCAAACATGCCAAATCCTTTAACCAAGTGTTCGTTACCTGGTGGACATGAAGTTATTTAAACATGAGGAAATTAGACTATATACCCTAAAGATAAAGCACTTTTAAAAAGTCATGTGAAAGATAATTATAAAGTATAAAATACTATATATTTACATTAATTTTAGCCCATCAACAAACTAAACCCTACTCTATTTCCCACTTCCCTCTCTCTTTTCTTCTCTAGAATAATATTGATTGGCCTTGATCTATGGAAAATGACTATTGTTGGATATTTTATTGACACTAATAGTGACGGCTTGATTCCGAAACAATTAATATATAATGGTTGCCTAAACTTAGTTGGGTTGGTAGTTTAATTATGGATGAATTTGGTTATCATTAGTCCATTAACTTGGCCCATTATGAGTGAGTCTTGGCCCAAATGAGTGACCTAAACTTAATAGAAACCTAGCCATTTTGTGTGTGCTAAATGGAAGAAAGAATGTGAGAAAAGGGGGCAGCCGACTTGGAGGGGAGTTGGGAGAGATTCCACCATTGTTGTCACTTTGTTTCTTCTCCATTATAGTCACCATCTAGTGTCCTTTGTGGATACTAAATAGAGACCAATTAAAAGGGGAAAAGAGGGCAACCAACAAGGTCTTAAGGGCAACCATTGTGTAGAGAATTGTTGGGTCGAGTTGGGTCATGTGGTATTCGTTTGGTTGATTTCTGAGTTCGAATCAAAGATTTCTCGAGGATTAATTCTTACAACTATGAATTCAGTCACGTCCATCGTTGGCTTCTAATGGGAGAAGTACGGCAACCGTTGCGGCACCACCGATGATGACACCGTAGAATATGCTGATGGACGAGCTGGATCAAATGTTGAAGTGGCCACAGCTTGTGTTGGACTCCATAGTTGTATAAGAGATTTGTGGTTTCTGTGGCTCATTTGGGGATCAAGAACGATGTGTTCAAGACTATAATCCAGCCTCAATGATTTCAATTAGTAGTGTAAGAGAAGGATATTTTCTCATTTAAATGTAGACTTGGTTTCAAGCCATTCTTTGCTTCTTGCTTCTGGATAACATGGCTGGTTTTATTTGATGCTGAAACTGGTTCTGCTTCAAGTTTTTGAATTGTGTTACATAAGATGAAATATGCACTTTTCACCCTATAAAATGCTTTGAACATAATAGTGTATAATGGTTGACTCGGATTCCTAAAGATTAGACAAAATCTTTTGTATTAATGGATTGAATTTCAGGTATATAATTTGTGTTTGTCTGTAAACGATTTGATGGGGCATGTCCATTTTTCATCAAGATATCTAAATGATAATACAATACAAGGAAAATACAAGTGCTGATTATTGTGTAATGGATGTCAACCCAGAAATTTCTTGCTTCACTGAAAATATTGACTTGAGTGGAATTGTATTGAGATCTGATAATCTAGTGATGAATGAATTTGGGGTGAAAAAAAGTGATGGTGTTTTCTTTTAAGCAAGTTTAATGGCAAGATTGACAGAGGGGATTATGTGGCCCAGTAGATGGAATTAGATCATGATGGCATGGGGCTTTTGAGGATTCTCTATCTCTGCCAATTTTGAATACGAGACTTCTGAACAAACAAAAGTCCGAAGTGAGGTAGGATTAGCAATACCATGACGAAATGGAATGAATGTTTGTCACTTTTTTTAATTTCTGTTACCTTCAACTTGTAGATTGTATGTTACTAAGATAAAGTTATATTATATGTTTAGTTAATACAAGTGAATCATAATCACAAAGAGACAATATGTAAAAGAAAATCAACCACTCATAAATCTATTCTTATATTTTGATTGAAAATTGGCACCTTTTTTTTTTTAATTTCTGTAACTTTTTTGAACTTATGTCCCTTAATTGAATTGCTTCCTTCCATATTTAATGCCACCAAACAAAAATCATCTCAACAACTTGTTTCTAGTACTGAATTTCACTCTATCTTGATTGGGCGTCGAATTCAAATAAGATTTGACTTAGGTGGAGGTCAATGGGTTGATTGAGTTGATAGATGATGGTGGCAGTGAATTGATTTAAAGATATTTTAGCTTTTTGATTGGTGTTTTATTAATGAACAAACTTATAGATGTTTGGCACTGAATGGAGAAAAAAGAGGGACGGTAGTTGTGTCACTTTTTTCCTATCATTTTATTAAATTGATTTCAATGTTTTAATCTACGTTTGTTACTTTTTTGAATTTTTGTCACATTTTAAAAATTTGTCACTTTTTTAAGTAAAAAAATCACTTTTTAAAAAATAAAAATAAAAGTGTCACTTTTTAAAGTGACATTCCGTTACTTTTTATTATTATTATTAAAAAAATGACAGTGTCACTTAATTTTATAAAGTTTTTTTACTCTTATTTTTTATTTGTCATTTCTTGAAATTTTCGTTACTTTTTTAGTGACAAATATCGTTTTTTTTTTTAATAAAATGTGATATTGTGTCACTTTTTTTTAATTAAAAAGTGATACTTAAAATTTTATGAAGTATTTTTTACTTACAAAATACTTTTCATATGATTTTTTTCAAAAAACCCCTAATTTTAGGGTTATTTTTGTAAGTTGCACCTTAAACATTGTTGTTTAGTCCGAAAAAAATTCTGCTCATTCAGAAATGAGAATAGTACAATTAGGAGTGTACTACATGTACACAATAGTATACATAACACTCTACACCCTCATATGGAGGGGGCCCCACATATAATAAAATAATTGTGAATCCTCCTCCATGTGAGGAGGGTGTAGGGTGTTATGTACACTATTGTGTGTACAAGTAGATTTATCCGTAAAATTATGGTTCAAATACATAAGATTGAGGTCCAAACTGAGATAAGATCATCTCGAGACAGTATTTGATGCATACAAGAAATGATGCCAAGACAAATTGCAGAGCATTGAGGTAATTGAAGGAGATGGAATAAGTATGCACTCTCTTTATCGACTTGTGATTTTAGTTGAAAAGGTTAAATATAAGTGAACTTTCTTAATAATCCGAAACACGACTTAACCACCAATCTTCATTGAACTTGCAAACTACGCCACGTCACGAAAGGGAATCAAAGTAGACATGATTAGTATAGAAGAGAATATACATAGCATATTCTAATCACCCATCCCACATACTTGCCTTCTAGACATTGGGTTTCTATTGACAAAACATAAACAAATGATAAAAAGGAGAATCATGGTTTTACAGAACTTGACATTCAAATTCAAGCCAACCACAAATTTAAACAGCAATTTTGACATACTGCCATATGCTGAGTTGCTCCATTGTAGGTCTAGATGCAGATAGAAGAATCCCGACTCAACGACCAAAAGATATTGACAATAGAACCTATCAATTCAAAAGAAATGACAACACTCCATTGACAAGCGTCTTCTTTGTATCCAATTGATTACTCGAGCTTGCGATATTCAAAACAGATCACATTCCAACTTCACCACCTCATCCGAGCCATCCCCAATCACAAACCAGAGTTCTTCTGAAGGACATCATAAATATCATATAACCGAAAGACTTAACAAACCGCATCAGCTCATTTACGATTCAAATGTGCTACCATCACGTGAGAAAAACACAGTAGCATGTTCATGTATGCCATATGCATGGAGATCAAGATACATTTAACATTCACTATACTGATAAAAGCTAATTAGTAAACAAGAATCCTATAACAAAGACAGCATTTTTCATAGCTTTTGATTTATAGCAAGCGTCTTTTAGTCATATCACAAGAGACAATGCTGTCCCAATTAAAAAAAATAACCCAAGGTTTCAGCTTTTGCGAACGATATATTCAACAAAGAGATGCAAATGTAACCAAACAACAAAAGAGAATCTATTTTATTCTAGAGGAAACCTGAAAAGGTTTTACATTTATTTGTCATCGTAAACTACAATGACTAGACTCAAATCACACAATCTAAGCATCATTTAAAACAAAAACCAGGTTCTTAAGTCTAAACACCAAGAACAATAATATTCTGATCTCAACTCAATGAGAAGAAACCTTAAGATTGCGAGATTTATGGAACCAAGCCTTCCAACTTCCTGTTCCCTTCCGAGCCATTGTCACCGACTTCTCATTGTCTACAACCTTATCAGTTTGCGGTTTCTTGCACAGCATGAAATTCCGAACACCAGGCGACCCAATTGTCTCCCAGGGACTAAGACCTACACCCAAAGAGAACATAGAAGATCAATACTTCATCAAATCAAAATCGAATCATCAAGATGAAAAAAAAAATCGATATCTATCACATCCAATTGAGGACAACAAGCCATGAACCAAAACCAACAGACTGTTATCAGATTGCAGAATGAAGAAAACAGTAGGTATAATAAATTGAATCCACTTGCAGTTTTATTTTCAATAAATTATATATGGAGTATAACAAACAAAAACAGCTATTATCCATCCTTCAAGAGTTCATTAAGAAAAAAATTATAACCACCAACCTTAATTTAATTTGAATTCACCTAAAAGTTAATGGAAAACAAAATTTCCCAAAAAAGGATACATATGGATTGCAATTTCTACAAGACTAAAACTCAAATATTGTTTACTAGGTTATAGTCACCAACACAAATGAACAATTGACATCAAACTTTTCATTAAAAACATATCAAAGAATTAGACGAAAACAAATAAATTATGCGGAAAATTCATTACCGTCAATCCCAGCAAGAGGACAATAAAGCACGAAATTATTGAGATCCGACCCCAGAATGGGCAGCCTCCTCTCGCGGGCATACGATTTCAAGGCTGTATCAATTACAACAGCAACAAGCTCCTCCTCGTTCACCACAAACCGGATCGGGCCAGCGCTCCCAACCACCGTAATGCTGATGAGAAAACGGTTACATTTCCCGACTTGATTCTTCTTCTGCTTGAAGAGCAACATCCTTTAAATTCCGATTTTGTTCTCCAAATATTTTTTCCTTATTTCGAAAAGCGATAAGTAAATACCAAAAAGAGAAGGGATTAACGAATTCAATTAAATAAAACAGACAAAAAAAAATAAGCCGAATTTCAAAATTGAATTGAAGATGTTTTTGATTCAGGGGTCAAGGCCTTGGCAGCGGTAGTACCAGCCTTCCATACAGGAGCCGAAGCAGAAAGAGGTGTCAACAGAAAACCCCCTTCTTGGAGAAGAAGAGAAGGGGGATATCATTAATTGTGTACCCGAGATTTCCACCATTCACAATGGAATTGTTTGTTGGGATTTTGGGATAAACTGGCCCGAAAGTTCGAAGCAGAAGGGGCAGAAGAAGAACGGAATAAGATTGCGATGACAAACAAGTTGGTTCGGTTGAGAATGTGATGGAAAAGAGATGCCTATCCTCTCTCTATATATAAATGTATGTAATTCTTTAGGGTTAGGGTTCTATCTCTACAAAATTATCCCAGAATGGGCTGGAAATTGGTTTTCTTGGCGAATATTCTAGTGAATTTCCAAGAAGCATCCCTCCGCGCCGGCCCATTTTAGAGAGATTATAATTTGGTCCTACTATATTTGCAAAATGTCTTTTAGGTCCTCATGAAGTTGTACCTTCGTACAACACGCGTAAGATAAGATTCACGTGTGATGAAAATTTTACATAATATTTAGGCCATTTTTTGAGGAATTACTTTACTCACCGCGCTAAAAGGTGAGCGGTACTTTCATATAACTAGGTCATACTCTTTTCACAATAGATCCTTATTCATCGCGTGAAAGATGAAAGGGTACTTTCGTACAACACGCATAAGAATCCCATTTGACGCAATTTTTACGTAATATTCGGCCCTTGTTAAGAAATTATAACTTGGTCCTTTTTTTTTGCAAAACATCTTTTAGGTCCTTATTCGCAGCGTGAAAAGATGAAGTAGTACTTTTGTACATCATGCATAAGAATTACATGTGATGAAAATTTTATGAAATATTTTCAAATTGGAAAATAATTAAAAATACATTTCTCGATTTGATGATTTCGTTCAAGTCGTTGTTTCTTAGATAAAACTCCGTATGCATGCACTAATACTTGTTTAGACCAAAATATTTGTTACCTATTTAGCAAATGAACCATGCTATGTGTATAATTTAGGTTGACAACATCGATTGACAACGTCTCACATTGGAGGGATCCAAGGCGAATAAAAAAATCGTGGATCCCCTCCCATGTTAGAGTATTGTCAACCGATTGTACAAATAACAAAATTCTTAGTAAAAAATTCATTAATAGAAGGAAAAGTTTTCAACATGTTTGAATCTCATTAAATTACATTCCATTTGTTTCTCATATTTTCAGCCACATAATTTTTCATAAAATAATATTACACGTAAATAAAAAAAAAAATCATTCTTTTTCAACCACTCATTTTTCAAAAATTCACTATTTCCACCCATGTTTTATACCATTTTATTCTCATAAACAGTGCACGTGGGAGTTTGTACTCAAATAATCAGGTACTCAGTCATATTTTCCGAATTAATGACATTGATGTGGTTAAAAATAAATATTCCATTAAGAATTATACTTTTTTTTTTCAATTTAATAAATGACATTGATAATGATAGAGTGACGTTACCGTTGATGTAATTTTTGAAAAATAATTTGTTGAATATTTTTTCTCAATCTCAATTTCTGTTTACTAAAATAATAAAGAATAACAAGTTGGCAGTTAACAAATTTAAAACGCAAAATAAGATTACACTGGGTCAAAAATGAAACAAGAACACTACTTAAGTAATTTAAAATAATTATAATTATATTTTTGTTCATGACCAATGCAAGTACATGTCCTGATCCATTAGATGACATTTGAAGGAAAATGAAAGCTATGTATAGTATTCAATACGGAATTTCAATTGTTAGAATCATAGGTTTTCCGAAAGTCCATTTTGATGGCACACCTAGAACGTTTTAATATTAATAAAAAAAAAATCAAAATTCGATATTTTGAATATAGGGGAATTTGAATTAAAGTTTGAATGTAATTTTTTCCCTTTCCATCGTAATCCCGGATTAAAAATGATCTTTTGACCAAGTTATGGTGATAATATTTGGTTGGTAAATATTCAGGAAGTCGTTATTACTCTGTCACATAAATTTATTTCATTGATTTAGAGTCCACTTTTGCTTTAAAAAAATCGATTTTCTTCCAATAATCTTTATTTATAATAATAATAAAAAAAAGAATAAAGCTCATTGTACAGAAGAATTTGATAAAAGAGGTTGACATCCACTCACATGCACATAAGTCCCGCATAAATAAAAAAAATTTAAAAAAAGTGGAGCCTCTTATTGTGAGTATTCTATCAACTTCTTTACGATTAACAGGGTTAAAAAAAAAAAAGGAGGTTGGAGGTTTCTTACATTTTTTGAGGAAAGAAATTGAAGTTATACACCACGTTGAAAGGTGCTCAATATCCTTTGTCCCTTGAATTAAATAGTAGATTATCTGTTACGATATTTATAAAAAATCCAAATATCTTAGGATATTTTGTCACCCCACCCTACGGTATAGAAATCAAAATAGTAGTTGATTTTTAGACATTTAAGGTCATGTTTGATCCTTATTTTTTAATAATTTATTTTACTCAAAGTTATTTTTAGTCACACGGACTCATATCTTCTATCAACTTTTCAATAATATATTTTATCAATATTTACAATTTTTTTTTTATCTAAATTTAATAGCAGCTAATTATTATCGAAAACTTGAGTATGAAAATTTGACAATAGTTAAGTTTCTAATGAATATATCGTTCGATTATTGATTACTTTGAACAAACGGTCAACAAATTATAATTTTTTTACACATAATATAGTGACAGTTCATTTCAATATGCTTTGTTAACTCATGAAAAATTGGATTTGAAGCAATATTTACAACAACTTAATTATCGCAAAACAAGTTTGTAATGCCTCATACGCGAATATTTATTTAACAAAGCTTGTACAGTATTATTTCATTAGTATTAGTAATCATAGCTTGATATTCAACACATGTTTAGCTCTCATTATTCCACATTATAATCGAAGAAATAGTAATTTTTTGGAGAATGTATATTTAAAAAAAGAATGATTTTTTTTTTTAAATTTATGTGTAATATTATTTTATTAGAGAATGTGTGGTTGCAAAGAATATGAAAAAAGTAAATTATAATTTAATCGAAAATAATGGGAGTCAAACGGGGCTCAACTTTTGCACTTGATATGACCACCACATTTTACCTCTTGCTCTTTCGAGTGACTAAATAGCCTACCACAAAGGTGCAATAATTAATACAACACCCTTTCTAATCATCATCCGTGTAAAACATCGATGGTAATGTGTCAATTATTGCACATCCATGTAGTTGGACCACTAGTCGTGGTGAGCATTTGAGATTATGTTTTTACTCGATCACCATTTTCTAAAAGTTCAATTTTTTTCAAATTTATTTTTTATTATACATTTCTTCATAAAATAATTTTACGCGTTATCCCAATATTTTTCCCTATTCCGTGATCACACATATTTCCAAAAAAAAAAAAATTACTATTATAAAATTTATTTTCCAAAAAATGGGACAAGTTTGAGCAATTGTAAGATTCTATTCATTATTGCATCCATATGCATAACATTGGAGCATGCGCATTATGGAAATTTACACAAGAGAGCTGCTATGTGTACCCAAACGTTTACACGTCCAATTACACGGCCTCACCTCTCCTCTCACATGGAATCGGACCCCACGCATTTGTTGAGCGTGGGGCCAGACCCCCATGTGAGACATGGGGATGGGGCCGTGTAACAAACGGCATTCCCCTTTACACAAATAGGCCAAGAGCAAAGGTGTATTCTAAAATTACTGTTCAACTTTTTGTATTCCAAAAATATTTGCATATTTTCTATATAAACTGGATTTCCAAAAAGACGTAAATATAGGGAACTAACTAACACAAAAATCACCAAAATTTCTACATCACTTGACATCAAATTGATCCCTACATCAAAGAGTCTTTTCAGCGGAAAATACAATTTTCATTTCCCATCAGCTATTGTAAGAAGAAACCAGCCAAAAATCTATAGTTTCGGGATTGCAATAAAGTCTTGAGTAAAGTCAAACGAACACCTTGGTTGACACCCCCCTCACATGGAGTGTAGGTCCTGCGGAAGTAGAATAATATTTTTCTTCCCCATGTGAGAAGCGGGTGTCAACCACGGTGTCAATCAAGGTGTTCGAGTAGCATGGTCCGTTAATCTTGGGGTACAATTTTAGGAGTAATTCATGAAACTACGATATAAAATTTTATCCAAAGATTCTTCATCACAATGTATTAAATCACATAACATGTAAAACCCCCAAAAAATTTAAGTTTTTAAATTTATTTTATACCAAAAATAAAAGGTAAATCAAAATACTATAAACATTTTAAATGAAATCAATTGAGTTATAATTCATTTTAGGACCCAATTGAACATACGTATAAAGTTGGGCTATGGACCGAAAATTTTGAAAGGTATAGTAGGAGGTCATTTAAAGCCGAGCATCCATTCTCGAGGTAGCCATGTCGTCTTTGTAATAATCTATAGTTTTCTTCTAAAATTGTGTTGTGTAATACGTCATGAAACCTTCAAAATGGTATCAAACAGTATGGATATAAATGATCAACAAACGAATGCAAAGTGTGTATCCCAAAACTAAGAAGTTATAAATTTTAAATGTTTCCAGCAGCCATTTTTGAACTAGTTGTACGATCGCTATGATCTATATATCTCGTGACGAAAAATATGTTGCAGAGTGTACAATATTTATAAATAAATTGTGGTGAGACTTAAATATTGGAAAGAAATATAAATTTTATTATTATGATCTTGTAAATATTATAATGTAGAAGATCTTATTTATAAGGTTACAAATAACTGTAAAAGAAAATAAATATAAAAGAAAATATTACACAATCAACTATTAAGTAAAGTAATCATACACTAAAATGAAATATTATAATGAAAAATACTACATATTATATTTCTATATTTAACACTCAATATGTGGTAGAATATTGAGTTTGAAGAAATCGATCCAATCAAATCTTCCAAATTGAAGAACTCCGAGCACTTGGGGATTTAGTCATTGTTGATGGGGATAAGTGACTTCTTGTTTGTTGGAAGAAAATATTTGATGGACATTAGAAAATTTCAAATTTTTCAAGGGGCAGGGATAGGGAAAGGGCAGATAAAGTTCAAGGTACCGACCCTCCAAATTTTTTTTTTTTTTTTTTTTTTTTAATATAAAAAAAACCTATAGTTTGCTTAAGAGGCAGTGAGAGTGTCGATAAAGTTCAAAGTACCAACCCTCCAAAGCATTTTTTTTGTTAACATAAAAAAATCTCTAGTTTGTTTAAGAGGCAGGAGGAGTGCCGATAAAGTTCAAAGTACTGACCCTCCAAATAAAACAGAATTAAATTCCCAAGAAATGAATTTTTTTTTATTTTTTATTTTTTAAATATGATAGAAATATTGAAAATTTAGGAAACATAACCACTCATTATTTGAGAGCTTCTTTGCCGAGAACTTCGAGAAGGAGTTGTAAAGTGACATCCGACATTGTTGAAGTAGTTGCAGAAAACTTTTGAGACATCTCTTTCAAGTTACTGTCATTCTATTTTTGATTTTTGATTTTTTTTTTTTCAAGTTTAACCCAAGATCAAGTTAAACCTGCTCTGATATCATGTGAAAAAAATATAAATTGTATTATTATGGTCTTATAAATATTACAATATAGAAGACCCTATTTATAGGGTTACAAATAACTGTAAAAGAAAATATTAAACAATCAACTACTAAATAAAGTAATCATACACTAAAATACTAAAATGAAAAATTATAATGAAAAATATTTCATATTATATTTCTATATTTAACAGATATAGTAACCTATTTTAATATCTCGTTGAACCAACTATTTAATTTAAAAGTTTAAATTATTAAAAAATTATTGATACTTGTGGGGTGGGGTCGTGTGGATCGGTGCCGTGGGTGGAATGAGGACCGTGTACTTTGCTTTTGGCCGTGATTGTCGAGCCTTGCCTCCCCCACTCTGTTCTTCTACTCGTGCATTTTCTCTCTTTATCTTTTCTTTTTCTCTGTCCTTTTCATTTCATGTCGCACTCTCTTTTCCTCATTGTTTGCTTTCCTTTTTAATTTTTGTTCTGAAAATAATCGACATCGTAGATACATAAATATTAGTACAAAAAGTTTTATCTCAAGAGTAGGCATAAACGGTAGTATGTGTTTCATTTAATGTATACATAAATTTAGATTCAAACTTTTACGTAACTAACGATAAAATAGACCGATTTTATCTTAAAATTAATTCCGAACACTTTTTTTTTTCCCAATGGAGATCACTCAACTTATTAGTTTGGACGCAAGACAATTACGAGTAGAATAATTGCTAAAACAAGCGATGATTCACACATTATGTCAACCATGTGGAACTAACTATAATTTATTTTCACTTTATAGGTGAACAAAAAATGGAAGATAAATCAAAATAAACCCGAAAGTCTTTATATAAAAATATAAGTGATATAAATTACTGTTAGTACGACATTTGATAATTTTAAGGATGTTTCGCCCGGTTTAATTTTAAGTGAAAAAGCAATTTAAAAATGCAAACTTGTACAATAGCTAATTATCATCTTTTTATTTGAGTTTGTTACAATAGTAGATTATTAAAAACAAGGATTCAATTATTTTTCAATCTAGGTTCCAAAAATAATTGTTTTCCAGTTAAATGGCAGCGTAAGCATTTTACAATTCAACATAAACCCCGCCAAATGGTCCGAATTTCCCGTAATTAAATTAATTTTTTTGTTCTTCAACGCCGTATCAAACGACTCTTGCCTCGTCCATACGCAAAAAAAGACCTTAAAAGAAGCAAAATTAAGAAATACACCATTACTCATCTTCATACTCTTTACTTTAACAGAAATCAGAAAATTATTAGTGGGTTTGAAGTGTAATTGATGAGGAAAGTGTAAAATGGAGGGAGCAGAGGAGGAATTGGAGAGAAGGAGCAAGTTCTTGAACAGCTTGATACAAAAGAAGAAGGATGTCGAGCATAAAAAGCAGAATGATAGTATAAATGTGCGTGTGAGGGCTTCAGATATGCCTTTAGCTTTGCAAAATCATGCATTTAGGTTTGCCAGAGATAATCTTGATTCAATGGCTTCTGGGAAGCTTGACAGCAAACGCCTTGCTCTTGCACTCAAGAAGGTAACGTGGGTTTTCATACTAATCACACTGTACAATTATTCCCTCGACCACAAATCTTTTAGATGTATTTTGGATTCAATGACATGTATTACAGTATTAGGTAAGAACATGAAATTCTAGTTCGTGGAAATTGAAAATCCGAGAGGCAAGGTTTATGTCTCTCCATGTACATATCATGTTTGGTGTAGATAAAAATTAGATTAAATTAATTTTAATTACACATTTTATGAGATTGTGAACTCTTCCACCTCACATTTTATCAACTTTTATCAAAAGTTACTAAAAAATCTAATTTTAATCTACACCAAACAGAGCATACTAGGGTAGGGGCAATGCCAAAACCCATTCTGTTTGAAAATGGTGCTGTTTTGGCATAATTTTGAGTTGGGCCCGTTTCTTTGGGTTGGAAAATGGGCATGTAGTGGTTTCTCTGGGTAAAGGATTTGGAAGACTTCGTGTGTGTGCGCGAGCACGCATGTTTGTAGGCTGATTATATGGTAAAGGGTAAAATACATGTCAGAAGAATATTTACCGTAATATGTTAGTAGACATAGCCTATTGCTGTTATGTTATAAATGTTTTTGATAATATTCATACGTTCTTAAAATCTTCTTTACAGACAGTAATGTGTAATTCTTCCCAGGTGGTCCAATTATTGTGACGGGAGTAGAGTAAGAATGAAAACAATCCCTTGGTCCCACGGTGAAAATTATTTGGGAATAAATTGTGCAAATCAATCCAATTCAATCTTCGTCTCCTGTGTGTCTATCGTTAACTATTTTTAGTTAATCATGGCTTTAAATTCCATGTACTTCATGAAGGAGTAATACAAGACTTCATTAGCAAATTGTAGGTATATAACAGCTTTTTAGCCCTAACTAGCGATTATGTTTTCGTCACCATCAATCATGATCGAAGTAACAGCTATGAATACTCAAAATTCCATCACTAATCACAAGCATCACTCTCTCTTGCAATTCTCGTAACATCCTTGCCAATCTTGTTTCAGTCAACGTAGTAGCTCAACTCCAACTAAAGCTCAATTGACCAGATTATGTGCATGTTTGGGAAAGTGAATAAAAGCTGAAATGCGTGGATAATAAGTAGGTAGTAGTTGTGGGTCTTGGATAAAAAGAATGTTTGACCAACTTAGATTATAAGTCACTTCCCGAATATGCGCTATGTTTCTAGGAGATCCCGGTTCACAGTCTTCTATTTGACTTCAATCTTTTAGGTTATTTGGACGGATCTTTAACTTCTCCTCCAGAGTTTGATAGCATTTAAACTTGCGATCCAGCTTACATGTTTGGCTACGTCTATACCAGTTACTTTTGCAATCTATCATGCGTCTGTATCTAAATCTATTAGACCCTTTGTTGTCCCCCATCTCCCCATTCCCCGTTCATTTAGTTTAGACAAGGTTTATTTTACTCGGACTCTTAAGTTTTTCGGCAGGGTTAAGATTTAGCTAAAAACATAATTCATCTTCCCGAATATGAACCAATTACTGCAGTAAATCTTTGGGTCAATGCTTCCAGCTGTTTTAAAAAATATGTGACCGTCATTCTACCTGTCATCCCACTCTGCTCTAACAATACGTGCCCGAAATGTTTAGAGTAGCTTGAAATGTAGTCCTTTTTAGAGGTAGTGTTTGACATAAAGTTTGCTAATGCGGTAAAGGTCTTCACTGAGTGGCCCAATTATTCATTTTACACTTATCCCTCCTGGGAAATTTCTTGCAAATGGAGCTGAACTAAGGGACTAATTTACGCTGTTTCAGTTGTACTTGTATCTTTAGTTTGTTTTGCATTTCTAAGAATTTTGTATTCAGCGGTATTTCTGTTGTTTGTTACTTTGTCTAGAGCCTTGGTTGTCATTAGTGTCTTACAATTGTGTACTTAGGTTTGTGCTCTGGAACAGGTTCCCAGGTTTGTGAACATATGCCAAGACTCTTGGACCCCGATTTTTCAGTATTATAGATAATTGCAGTTTGTTTTAGGCCATGAATGAATTATTAGATCTTTTCTTTCCATGATATCAGAGCATCTTTATCCTAGATGTTGTCTAAGATCCTAAGTTTGTCTGTGGAACATATATCCCTTCTTCTATCAGACCTGATTTAATTACAATTTAACCCGGCTTGATTTTCTCTAGTTTGCTATCAGAATCATCTACATTTAGCCATTAAACCTAGAGCATCCCAGCAAAATATCTATCTCATTTCAGTTTATTCCAGCCAGCACTGGATCTGGATCTTCATCTTGGTGCAATAGATTCATTTAGCTCTGTATTCCCTTCTCTCTTTAATAAGAATGGAAGAAAAACCCTACTTTTCAGAGGACTTATTAGATGCAAAAATTACTGATCGGCTTTTTTTGTGGTTGCCTGCTAATTTTTATCTCTTATTTGAGCTGTAAATTTTCTCATATTTCAACTACAACTGTTGTCCTCCTCTTTTCGACTATAAACAATTGTCACTTCAGCGTCTAGGATATGATGTTCTTTACGGTTGCTTTAATAATAATCTATACCCCTTATCTTAATTTGAAGGATAGGATTAAGAGGCCCTGGATCCAAAAATCCCGGTTTCATTGTCTTCTTCAAAGTTAGTCCCTAAAAGCAGTAGTAAAAAGGTGAGGAGAGGTCTCTAGGAGTCTTACATTGGATACTTAAGTTAGCGAATTGTACAATAAACCTGCCTCACATACGTAGGATGTGGATCATAAGTCTGTATGTATAGGAAATTAGCCCTTTCCAAATAAGAGTGCAGGTATCAACAAACGCTTACCATGCCACTGGGAGAAATGAAGTAGCGTCTGAGCTTTTGAGCAGCAAATCTTTACGTATTTCTAATGTACTACAGATTTTGGATTTTAGCATTGATGTCAAACTGAACAACGTTTAACTCCTGTTATTTGGTTCAAACTTCCTTTCCTTTGTTCTGTTCCTAGTTCATTTTTACATTGGCTGAGGCCTTGGTGCCTAGCTATAAGAGGTCAAGAAATACGACCCCATTAACTCATCTGCGAGTCTTAATTTTAGGAGTAATGCTATCCATTGTTAACACGAGTCTAAGTGGTAGTGGGTCCCGTAATGTATTGTTCAATAAAGTTATGATGCTTTTTAATGCATTGGACAATGAATGAAGGGGCTCACTGCCAACTAGATTGGTGATGATACGATGAATATCATTATTCTAAAATTGGACTTCAAAAATAGCTTGAATGTCTCAGGTATATCATAGTCAATTAAGTTGGGTTTTGCATTTGCCTTTTATGTGGTCAAATTTCGACTCATCAATTGCAGTAATTTTTTCAGTTTACCATGGTATACTTTGAGAAAATTGTGATCTCCTGTGAACAAAGAGGATAGAACTAAATATGAATAGTATTTCCCTATCAAAATGCCATACATGATATATTCTTTGAATGTATTATTCCTGAATCAACACTTCACTTGAAGCGAAAAATCTTAATTAGGTATCAGATACATCAAGTGAAATTACTATTCCTTGTCATCTCTTTGTTTTAGACTCGGTTTCTTTTCTCTACAAATATACTGTTGTGCTTGATGTACGATGAATGGACGGCTTACAACAAACTTCTATTTACCTTTCCAGGAATTCGACTCAATGTATGGTCCAGCTTGGCATTGCATTGTGGGAAAGAGCTTTGGCTCATATGTCACACATTCCGTGGGAGGATTTTTGTATTTCTCAATGGATAATGTCTATATTCTTCTATTCAAGACTGCCGTTGAGCCTTTAGACCTTTGACCGTGCGTTGTGGATTCTTAAATGGTCAATAACATTTGAAATTTGAAAATCTGAATAGCAGATCATTTGATTGAGAAAAATGGGACGCATGATTTTGTTTTGGTTTATTTTGTGATAGAATTATGTTATTTTTCTTAAGATCACCTTTGAGTGTTGCTATTGCAGTTTCTTGTATCTTGAGCAAAGTTTTGAATTTTATATTGCTGGTTGAAGTTTATGGTTGTCAATTTCTTTTACATGGAAAGGACAAGTAATATACTTTGGAGTGGATATAATTAGATGCAACAGAAATATGTAATTAACTCAAACACAAGATACATAACATGGTAAATTCCGAAAAGGATACATACATGAACCTCGTGTTGTGGTTAAATAATCCACTAAAGAAAAATCATACAAGCATATTGTGTTCTTGAATTACAATTAGGATCCGTTTGATTGCAAATGTGGAATTTGGGTGAAAAAAAATGATTTGCAGATAATTGAATTGTCTAAAATTTGTTTTATAGGGAATTATAATTAATTATATTTGATTGATATAATTTTTTACCTAATTCGTTTGACTTTATTTTTCATGCAAATAGTTTATTTTTTGGATATATAAATAAATTTTTATTTTTTTGACGTTCGTTTGGGTTTGTTTTGCATGGAAATTGTCAATAAAAGTGATAAATTTTTTTACCATTGAATTTTAAAAAATTTCTAATTGTATAAAAAAAATTGGAAATTATTTTCCCACCAAAATGATGGGAAAATGCACACGTTTGAGCAAAATCAAGAAAACTAAATCCATGAAAAATATATGCTATCAAACACCAAAAAAATAGGAAGATGGAATTTGAATTCCTAGTTCTAGGGGAAAAAAATGGTAATCAAGCGGACCCTTATTTATTGACCACGTTACGAAAAATTAAATTTTAACTAAACTAAAAAAAAATCAATATCAACTGAAAGCTTTCTTGTTTTGGCTCTCTTTGTTTGTTGAGGAATGGGATCAAACACAGGATCTTGATCTTCCTACAATCGTTCCCGAGCTACTACTTAAACCAAATCTCTTTTGCAAAGAAGTAAGGCAAGTCTCAACATTATTTTGAGAACACAAAAGAGAAGTAATAATCAACCCAAGAATATTTCTTATACCATAAAATCTATTTTAATGTCTAGGATTAAAAACGATGGACAATGAAACTCAAGAATCTATGCTTTTGAAAAATCATGTCAAATACAGGATGTGCTCGAGTTAGTATACAAACATACTAAGGGTGTGTTTGGTAGAGATTAAAATCGGATTAAAATTGAAAAATTAGCCGTTATTGTTGACTTTTATTAAACGAGTGAGACCCAATCACGATCATATTTTCAATTTTAATTGAATTTTAATCTCTATCAAACGGGGCCTAACTCAACATGGACCACTAGCTTGACGTATTTGAGTACACTACATGTGCACAAAAAGTTTTATAAGTAGAATTATTTTATACTTTCTTTTCTTCTCATGTATCAGGGAAAAAAATTGATTTATGTGCAGCATCTATGAATTTTTTGAAATATATGGATAAAAATAATTTAAGATTTTATAAAATAATTTATAAACATGAGCTAAATATAGACTTAGTTTACTGGTGGTTTGGGAGGCAATCGAGAACAAAAAAAACCTATTTTGGTAATAATGAAAATTTAAGGAGTTCAATGTCAACTAAAAATATAAGTTTTGCTCCTAAATATGTAGGAATGATTTTTTATTTATAAACTGAAAATATTAATTTTAGCGTTAAGTTAAGATAAAAATAAGTGGTTTATTTTCTATCTTTGATAAAAATAAAAAATAAAAATACATTTATTTTAAGATCAGCTTATTAATAAATTAAAGTTTTCAATCCATCTAACATGCACTAAACTTAAACGTGATATGATTTTACTGTGATTTTCAGAGCTTTTTCTGCAGAAAGAATGAGCTGCATGATTAAGCATTAAGGCCCTGTTTGATTGGCCAAGTTTTTCGTGGAAGGTGAAAAATGTTTTCCTATTTTTTACTATTCACCTATTTGATTGCACTAATTTTCCAGGGAAAACGTTTTCCAACGTTTTCCAAGGTACAAGCGGTTGATGCACAAAAGTTAGAAAACGTTTTTTCACCATAGTGGTGGGAAAACGTTTTTCAACTTTTTGACAAATTTTTTTTTTTTTTTTTTAGCAATTGGAACACATTCCAAAGTCAATGGTAAAAAAATTTATCCATTTAATTGACAATATGTGTAAAAAAACAAAATCAAATGAAAAATTTGCCAGGTGAAAAATTATATCAATCAAACACCATTAATTACAATTCCCTGTAAAACGTTTTCTAGACAATTCAATTCTCTGCCATTCATTTTCTTTCCATCCGTTTTTCCCTTACAATCAAACAAACCCTAAGGGTGTGTTTGATAGAAAGATGGAAAATGAATGGCAAATAAAAAGTTTGGCAGGGAAGTGATTTGCCTAGAATTTATTTTAGAGGGAATTGTATTAATGGTGTTTGATTGGTATAATTTTTCACCTAATCCGTTTGGCTTTTTTTTCATGCAAATTGTTACTTTTTGGGATAATTTTTTTATAGTCTGTATTAAAATTTGTTTGGATTGCCAAAAAGTAAAAAAAAAAATTAAAAAAAAATAATTTCATAAAATTTTTATGTTCGTTTGGCTTCATTTTTCATGTAAATTGTCAATTAAATGGATAAAAAAAATTTCCATTGAATTTAGAATATGTTTCCATTGCCAAAAAGTAAAAAAAAAAAAAAAAAAAAAAAAAACATCCAACAAGGTGGAAAATAATTTCCCACCAAAATCATAAGAAAATATTTTCCTACTTTTGTGCTTCAAATGATTGTACATTAGAAATTGGTGGCAAACATTTTCCAGGGCAAATTTGGCTAATCAAACAGCCAAAAGTAGGAACTAGAAAAATATTTTTCTAGTTCCATGGCAAATGTGACGAATCAAACACAGCCTAAAAGTTTAATATGTTTCAAAGTCAATATTTTAGTGTTCGATAAACAAAAGTGATTTATAATTATTTTTATATGAATTTACTAAAATGAAAATCGATCGTAATTGATAAATATATTTTATACACTTAATCGAGATCCTAAATGATGATATTTTACAATTGTTTGGATAAAATATTACATAATTTGTGTTATATTGTCTTTTCTAGGTAAAACTCGATGTTTGGTAACAATTTTTTGGACATCTTTTAAAGACCATAATCCATCCAAAATGTGGGAGACCTCCCAAAACCCTAAAAATCTCTAAGGCCCTATTTGATTCTCATTTTAATTCTCATTCTTCTATTCATTTTCAACCATACATTCTTCAATAAAATAATATTTTCCATCACATCAATAACTTTTCCTTCTTTTTCAACCACACATTTCCCATCATATCACTATTTCAAAATTTATTTTTCCCAAATAATGCCTATCAAACATACTCTAAATTTCATCTATTTTTGAGGTGAAGAACGAGGCTAGACAGGGTCGGTTCTGGCCCAAGGCCACTAAGGCAGTGACCTTGGGTCTCAGGTATAATGGGGCCTTCAAAAATTTTGAAAACCCAAAAATAATTATTTTGAAATTTTCTCTACTTTCTTATATTAAATATTTTATGGTAGTGTAAATAAAGTAGGAGCCTCCCTATCAATAATGTCTTTCAATTTATTGCTACTTTTAAATTTTTATTTTTAAATATAAGATATTTTTGATAATAAATAGTAGGCATTATCCTCATACCTCATCGATTTTAAAAAAAAAAAAAAATCTTTATATTGTATTTTTTTGAAAATGAAAATTGATTCTCATACAAATCAAATGATAAGTGAGTACCAAAATATAATATTTCTTATCATGAGAAATCGTTTGATTCGGACATGTTTCAATATGCTTGTAAAAGAAATTATGTACAGCGCCTCGTAATGATGAGTCGCCTTGGATCTCAAAACTCTCAGGGCCGGCCCTGAGGCTAGATCATCAACGTCAAAGAAATTGTATAAAATTCTTGAAGACTATCCATCCAAAAGCAAGATTTCATTCAACAAAGCGAATTTCTCCACTTTCTTTCATATTTCTTTGATCAGGGTGATGCCTTTTTATTATTTCTCGTATAATCTAATAATTAGGATATTTGGCTAGGTTTTTCTTTGTATTAGATGGATGATGACCCTATTGTTTGTTTATTTTAATTCAAGACAATTAGTTTAGTAATTATTGACTTTTATGATTGGTTTTGCATTCTCATTGAGTTATTTGATTGCTTGATTGCCAATTAGATAGTAAGTTGCTTATTGTAGTCTAGGAATACTCAGAATAAGTCTAGAACGCGGCAAAGTCAACACATAGACAATAAGTATTATGAATAATATATATGAAATGTGCAATCATATGTGATAAATCATATGAATCAATGCACATTTTTCATATGAATTCATACTAGAAATATGATCGAGTCGTGTTAAACATATGTTTAATATATTTTGGAAAAAAATATTGAATAAAAGTGGATTATTAATTGTCTTGAATGCATGAATTTACTAAATTACCTTTTAAGAATTGAAATAAATGGTAATAAGAGGGATTCAAGAATCCAAAACAAACATTTACATTAGATTTAATCACTTTTTAATGCTTTTTTAGAGTAGAATTAGAATAAATAACAAACATATCACAACTCTTTTAATGTCACAACACTTCAAGTTTAATAGTAACTAGTAAACTACAAATTAGACTCTATTCATCGTGGGAACGAAACGCTTAACTCATAAATCTTATTACTTTTGTAACGATCTCGTATACTTGTGGATTTCACACTAACAAGTTTTTGACACAGTTATCGGGGAATAGTGCTTTTAATTTTAGTTTGTTAGTTTTATTAGATTTGATATTTTATTTTTCGTTTTTGTTTGTTTTGGACTATTCATATTACTACCTAATTTCTTTATGTTTCACTTCTTTTAGGTTGTTAACAGTTTATGCAAGATTCTGAAGAAATTGAACTCCTGCCATTGGATCTCAACAATCGAAAGAACATTCAAACAACGTAGAAGAGAACAAAGAAAAACAAAGGCAATGGCTAAAAATCAAAACCAAAATCAAATTCAGGATCCAATTCAACAACCACCACTAGCTCTACAGCCACCTATTGCCAACGAGGGCCAAATGTTAGTAGAAGATTTGTGTGAATCGAGTACCTGCACCAGTGCAACCTGCAATTATCTACCCGCCTTTTGGACATGCTAACTTCCACATCCGACCAAATGTCATCAATCTCTTCTAGAATCATCAGGGCATCAGTTCTGCGAGAAATCTACGGAGAATCTACATGAACACATACATGTTTTTCTCATATTGTGCAAAGTTATTAGTCATGAAGGGATGTCATCTGATGCATTTCGAATGCGATTATTCTCTCACACTCTGAAGGATTCTGCAAGAAAGTGCGCACGTTACCTCATAGGAGCATCTTATTGTGGAATGACATAGTGCAAAAGTTCACGATGAAATTCTTTCTACCATCTCGAGTCCATTAAATTCGGAATAAAATCTACACATTTAAGTAAAAAGATCTTGAGAGCTATCTAGAGGCATAAGAAATGAATAAAAAATTATTCAGGAAGTGCCCCAGTCTTGACATTCCTAAGCAAGCCCAAGTATACCTCTTTTACCACGGAATATGCCAAGAATTCAAGAATATGGTATATGCGTCAGCGGGAGGATCGATAATGACTATGGATGTGGACAATGCTTATGAGCTATATGAGAGAATAGCAGAAAATCAATCAATATGGCTGAGCGATAGAGAAGCCTAGAGAAATATACCTAATATGCATAATGTGGATGCAGTGACATAGTTGGCAGCACAGATGGAGGTAATAACGAAAAAGCTTGACACTTTTGTGAATATGGTACAATCTCCAACTCTAGTATGAGTAGTTTGTGGGACATATCACATCATTGCAAGTTGCCATTTGGCTTCTACTCAAATAGGTCAGTTAGTAGAGGTCAGTTATGCACAAAACTTCCAGAGGCAGCGGAACTATCCCAACAATTACCATCCAAACTAGAACAAACAACCAAATTTCTCATGGGCTACTAATCAAGGTCAAAATGATCACAATAGACCATCAGGATTCCAACAGCAGTAGCAACATCAACAAGAGTGAAGACCGTCACTGGAAAATTTGTTATCTTAGTACATCACAAAGATTGAAACAATTTTCTAGAATTAACAGGCTTCCATCAAGAATTTGGAACAGCAAGTGGGATAGATAGTAGCTGCAATAGCCAACAGACCACAAAATACATTGTCTAGCGACACAGAGAAAAATCCACAGGAGCATGTACTAGCAGTTGAGGCGGTGAGTTCTGAATTTAAAGAGTCACTTTCATTCATCCCCGCCATTTTAGGTTCAAGCTATCACCACTAGATGTGGGGTTCAACTACCGAAAATTAATGCAAAAATGAAAAAGACTAAGTGTACTCAGGTATCTACAAAGGGCAAGGAACAGGTGGAGTATTATAAAGAATCAACAGAGAAGGATCAAGAAATGCCTTTGGATAGTCCACATGTTAAGGTAACACTTCATATCGAAGCACTTGCACAATCAGCCCCATTTTCTCAAAGGTTGAAAAATACCAAGTTGGAGAAGTAGTTAACAAAGTTCCTATAAGTCCTCAAAAAGCTGCATGTCAACGTCTCTTTCATTAATGCAATCCTTCAAATTTCAAACTATTCCAAGTTTTTTAAGGAGATGTTGACTAAGAAGAGGAACCTATCCGAGCACAAAATGATAACACTATCTGAAGAGTGCAGTGCAATCATCCAGCACAGGATTCCTCCCAAACTAAAAAACCCATGGAGTTTTACTTTACCTTGCTCCATAGGAAATTTATATAATATAAATTGTTTGATTGATTCAGGAGCAAGCATAAATCTAATTCATCTATCTCTTTAAAGGAAATTAGGATTGAGAGATCCTAAAGGGCCTCTATTAACCTTCACCTGCGGATAGATCGCTAAAACACCCTTACAGAATAGTTGAAAACATGTTTGTCTAGGTGGAGAGTTTATTTTTCCAGCTGACTTCATCATCCTAGACATAGATGAGGTATGTTAGATGCCAATAATCCTGTGAAGGTTATTCTTGTTTACAAGTCGAGCCTTGCTGAATTTTGATACTAATGAGATAGTCCTGATGGTAGAAGACAAGCATCAGAGCTTCACTCCGGAGAATCCAATCAAGCAATCTTCCTACTTTGAAGATTGTTAACGAATAGATCATTGGAAAAGCTACAAAGGCAGGCCAGACGCATTATGAATTATTGGTAGGGACAACAATGGAAACAATATTATTTGGAGACTCAAGGATAAGTCGAGGAAGTGCAATGACTACATTAAGTGTAGGGCAGAGAACTTTGTTTTCAAACCACCATGAAGAGCTTAGAAACAACACGAGTCAAGTTAAGGACTTTAAAACAAAGTGCTTATTGGGAAGCAATTTAATTTTTCTTCCATTTATTTATTATGCTTTCTAGTTATAGGATAATTTAGATTAGTTATTAGTTTTAGTTAATGAATCATCATCCGCTTCTCGTTTCCTCTCAGGTCCTTGAGATATTAGTTGGTGTACTAAATGTTTGAACTAAGTAACACATGTTCTAGATTTTTTTTATCCTTAATGCTATATTTAACTGCACTGTGCAGGAACAAGACGTCACAGAACACTTAAACCAACATTGACCAAGGAGACAAAGGGAACAATAGGAAAAACTAGCCATTGAATTTCACGCCATATCAGGGAAGCATTTTCTTCATTTTTTTCCCAGCCCTTTATATGCAAACTTATGATTTAATATTTGAAAACAATGTTTAATTTAAGTTTGGAGGTGGAAAACACGAGTTTTCTTTTGTTTTGTGTATTTTTCTACGTGTTTTATTGCTTTATATATTAGAAAAATATGAAAATTTAAAAATTTTGAAAAATTCCAAAAATATTTTCTTTTTGTATACTTACGTGAGTTAATTGGTCTGGTTAGCAATGATGAATATATTAATTCATGAATTGATCTATGAATGGTGAATATGTTACATGCTTAGGTTAATTTTTACTTTTCATGTGAAGTTTGATATATATTGAGCACGTGAATTAAGTTAAGCATTGTGTAGAAATGAGTTGATTCATAATTGGATAGGTTGAAATAATGGATCATAGATGATAAATCCAAAACCACTATATTTTATAACTTTAGACCAAATTTAAAATAGTTTGAGAGAATTTCACCGCTGTAGGAAGATATTGAGAAAAATGAGGATTTCATGTATAAAATTCAAAATCTTTTGTGGATTGTCTAAGGTCAATATGATAAATTTGGGCGAAAGTCTTAAGTTAGATGTCGGTTCACTTGGATATGCATTTAATGAGAGACATTGCATTAATCAAGGCAAAAAAAAAAAAAAAAATTATTTGAAATTTTCTTATCATAGCATTTATGACTTGAGCTATTAAGTCCGTAAAGCTGTTAAAACATGTTGTCCTAAAGTCAACTGATTTGGGGGTCATCGGCCTAAAACTCACTAAAATGGTCATTTAGAAAGTTTAAAGGGAGAGAATGATGTAAATAAAGAAAAAATTGTTGGAAAAAAAATAGAAAAAACAGGTGCATGAACATAGAATAGTACCAAATACCTTGGTTAAATCTCAAAGAGTACTTGTTTAAGAAATTTTTACTTTTGATAAGAGATTATTAGTCTAGTTGAATTCTGGAGAATGAAACAATTAAAATATGGAGAATCCTTGTTTATTGACATATTGACTTATAATTAGTGAGATTTACATAAACTAGAAAGGTGAGGATAAAATAAAAATTCAATCTTGTTTCAGTCAACATAGTAGCTCAACTCCAACAAAAGCTCAATTGACCAGATTATGTGCATGTTTGGGGAAGTGAATAAAAACTGAAATGTGTGAATAATAAGTAGATAGTAGTTGTAGGTTTTGGATAAAAAGTATGTTTGACCAGCTTAGATTATATGTCACTTCCCAAACACGAGTTATGTTTCTTGGAGATCCCGATTCACACTCTTCTATCTGATTTCAATCTTTTAGGTTATTTGGACGAATGTTTAACTTCTCCACCAGAGTTTGATAGTATTTAAACTTGCGATCCAGCCTACATGTTTGGCTCCGTCTATACCAATTACTTTTGCAATCTATCATGCGTCTATATCTAAATCTATTAGACTCTTTGTTGTCCCCCATCTCCCCATTCCTCGCTCATTTAGTGTAGAGAAGGTTTATTTTACTCAAACTCTTTAAGTTTTTCAGCAGGGTTAAGATTTAGCTAAAAACATAATTCATCTTCCCAAATATGGACCAATTACTGCAGTAAATCTTTGGGTCAATGCTTTCAGTTGTTTTCAAAAAATGTAACTGTCATTCTACCTGTCATCCCACTCTGCTCTAACAATACATGCCCGAAATGTTTAGACTAGCTTGAAATGTAGTCCTTTTTGGAGGTAGCGTTTGACGTAAAGTTTGCTAACGCGGTAAAGGTGTTCACTGAATGGCCCAATTATTCATTTTACACTTATCCCTCCTGGGAAATTTCTTGCAAATGGAGCTGAACTAAAGGACTAATTTATGTTGTTTCAGTTGTACTTGTATCTTTAGTATTTTTTTTTTTTTTTTGCATTTCTAAGAATTTTGTATGCAGCGGTATTTCTGTTGAGTCATAAGTGTCTTAGAATTGTGTGCTTATGTTTGTGCTCTGGAACAGGTTCCCAGGTTTGTGAACATATGCCAAGACTCTTGGACCTCGATTTTTCAGTATTATAGATAATTACAGTTTGTTTTAGGCCATGAATGAATTATTAGATCTTTTCTTTCCATGATGTCGGAGCATCTTTATCCTAGATGTTGTCTAAGATTTTAAGTTTGTCCGTGGAACATATATCCCTTCTTCTTCTGTAAGACCTGATTTAATTACAATTTAACCCGGTATGATTTTTTTTACTTTGCTATCAGAATCATCTACATTTTAGCCATTAAACATAGAGCATCCCAGCAAAATATCTATCGCATGTCAGTTTATTTCAGCCAATACTGGATCAGTGGATCTGGATCTTTATCTTCATCTTGGTGCAATAGGTTCCTTTAGCTCCCTATTCCCTTTTCTCTTTAATAAGACTGGAAGAAAAATCCTACCTTTCAGAGGACATATTAGATGCAAAAATTACTGATCGATTTTTTTGAGGTTGCCTGCTAGTTTTTCTGTTATTCAGCTGTAAATTTTCTCATATTTCACCTAGAATTGTTTTCCTCCTCTTTTTGACTATAAACAATTGTCACTTTAGCGTCTAGGATATGATGTCCTTTACTGTTTCTTTAATAATAATCTATATCCCTTATTTTAATTTTTAAGGACAGGATTAAGATGCCATGGATCAAAAATCCAGGTTTCATCGTGTTCTTTAAAGTTAATCCCTAAAAGCAATAGTAAAAATGTGAGGAGAGGTCTCTAGGAGTCTTACATTGGATACTTAAGTTAGCAAATTGTAGAATAAACCTGGCTCACATACCTAAGACGTGGATCATAAGTCTGTATATATAGGAGATTAGCCCCTTCCGAATAAGAGTGCATGTGTCAACAGACTCTTACCATGCCACTGGGAGAAATGTAGTGTCTGAGCTTTTGAGCAGCAAATCTTTACATATTTCTAATGCACTACAGATTTTGGATTTCAGCATTGATGACAAACTGAACAACGTTAACTCCTGTTATTTGGTTCAAATTTCCTTTCCTCTTGTTCTGTTCCCAGTTCATTTTTACATGGCTGAGGCCTTGGCGCCTAGCTATGAGAGGTCAAGAAATACAACCCCATTAACTCATCCGTAAGTCTTAATTTTAGGAGTAATGCTATCCATTGTTAACACGAGTCTAAGTGGTAGTGGGTCCCATAATTTTAGGAGTAATGCCATTACCTTATCATCACCTTCAACATTCTATTGATTTATTGAATCAAATGACAACTCATCTCTCTCACCTAGATCATGTTGTCCAGGTATATTTGATACTATTTGATGTTTGTCTCATGCTGGGTTTCAGGAATTGATAAGATGGATTTGATCTCTCTCATTTCTTCCAACATGACCTTATTCTTGAACTGACGATCATTAATATATTTATCCTCCAGGAAGGTTGCATTTGTGCTAACAAAAACCTTCATATTTAGAGGACTATAAAAAATTATCACTTAGTATCTTTATGATATCCCACAAACAGGCACATCTCTGATCTAGACTCCAACTTTTCTATATTCTCTTTTAGCACATGAGCTGGACCCCAAAATCTTGGATGTGATACAAGCAGGACTTGAATCCATTCCAAAATTTCAGGAGAGTCTTAAGAACAAATTTAGAAGGAACTAAATTACCAATATATCCAACTGTTTTTCAGTGTATATCCCAAAATGAGAAAGGTAGAATTGTGAAACTCTTCATTGACCTAATCATATCTAACAATGTCATGTTTCTTCTTTCTGAAATGCTATTCTGTTGGGGTATACCAGGCTGAATTCTCCTGAGATGTATTCACCACCTCGATTAGATCGAAGTGTAATAATACTCTTACCCAAATGTTTCTCGACCTTAGTCTTACTTGAGTTTCAAGCTATTAGGTAAATGTATTTGAATCTAGAGTAATCATTTGTAAAGAAATACTCATAGTTCCCATTCTCAAGTGTATTCACAGGTCCATATCATAATACACTAGTTCCAATACATATTCGGCTCTATCTCATTTTGTCGAAAAAGGATATCTTGGTCATATTACCTTCCGAACAAAAATTACAAACTAACAATGGTTCAATCTTAACTGAGTTTAGAGAACCATCTCTAGTCAATTTTATATTCTGGTAAGGTTGATTTGTCCAAGACACCATAGATTTGTATCACTAGTATGGTGTGACATTTTATGATATACAAGAGCAATATTTTATTTCATATGTGGAATAGTTTAAAATATAAAAACCATTAATCAAATGTCTAGTGCAAACAAGAACTTTATTCATTAAAATATTAAGCGTATCAGACGCTGAATTTATAGAATAACATTATCCTATTAAATCGAAAATAGAAAAGAAATTTCTACTTCATTTGCGAGACATAATAACAGTCTTTAAGAATCAAACACCTACCAGTATGAAAATAAAAACAAAATACTCATATGATCTTGTTAAAACTATTGCTCTTAAGTTAACGCTAATTTTAAACTGACATTCACTAAGTTTCTGCTTTCCTGAAGCACCCGCATCAACATATAGATATGCTTAGTGGTTCCAAAATCTATAACTCAGGAATTTGTAGTATCAACCACTAAACAATATTCAGTAATGTAAAAGATCACCCGTACTTTGTTTTCTAGCTAATGCATCTGGACAGTCTTTCTCGAGTATCATTTTCAACTGCTGTTGGAATACTTGCCTTAAGGCTTTCCATCTATTTTTAATTTTTTGTTGCTCTCATGCTTATTGATAGCTTTCTTCATCTTCCTTCTAAATCTACCTTTTGGCTTGGAATCAGAGGAGCCACCTAATGATGCACGAGCATTGTTATTGTACCCTTAAGGCCACTTTCCACACAACAACTCTATCATTAACTAATTTAATGGTATCTTCATTTTGTGCAAGTAATAGTCCATAGTAAACTATGAAATATTATCAGGTATTGAATTCTATACCGCGTCAAACTGAGTCTCCTTGATAGATGGTTGCACCCAGACTTTTAGTCATGTTTGAAGTATGCAATCATAGTCAAACTATAAAACTTCATAGGCACTTAAGATTTCATGTAGATGTTATATAAGGTACAAATGGCTTCAAAAGAGCATTCCTACTTTGATGACCAAACATGCCATGAAAGGTCTGTAGTGTGTCATGGGAGGTACTATGACTTTCCAGAATTTTGTTGTAACATGTTTGGCATTGAAGTCAAAATGAAACAACTAGTCATCTTGTCTGCGGTCTTCCACTCAACATATCCAGCTTTTTGGACTTGTTACATGGTCTCAATAGGTCCATCAGGACATCCGTTAGGCGCAAAATTAAGTTTTTACACATTGAGCACAAACATTGAATTATGATTACGCCCAAAGTTTACCGCGGTGTTGTAGTGTAGCTTTGGGGTGTCGTATGCACAGAGAGATGGAAAAATTATTAAAGATTTCAAAAGTGGTGGTTTGTTCTCTCAAATTCGCAAGAATGTTTGGTTGTTGACAATTAAATCAATAACAAAGTTTTGGGATAAAATTTAGTAAATTAAGACAGTGAAGCTTTGGAATTCCCTCACCCGGATCAGATCATTCAATGTCGTCTATTCAATTTAATAACGCAATTAGAGATTTTCATCCCGGCACTCTAATCGGAAGATTTATCATTCAAGATCAATATGATTCACAATTACACTCCTAGATTCTAAGTTTCATTCACAATTCCCACAATCATCTATTGAAATAAGATTACAAATTTACCATATACTTGTAGCATAAAGTAATAAACAATCATACCAATAGATTAAATGAAATACAAATTCAACACATGGTTTAATTATTCGATAGAAAGAACGTGATTAATTCTATGAAAATCTAACACATGCTAAAGCAATTCCACGATTAATTCATAAAGATGAAAATCTAGATCTAGAAGTTTATTTAACAAAATAAATACCAAGTTTGATGAATAAACGACATGAAAATCCTAAATCCGAATGAGTTCCTCCCTTTGCTTCACAAGATTTGATTAGCCTTCCATGGAGTTTCTCTTGCCAAAATGGTGTTTGAGAGGTCCAAGATGATGAATAATGAGAATAAAATGCTTCTGGACGTATTTTGATGTATTTAGGTCGAGAAAATCAAGCAAAACACGTTTTCATAGGTGTTTAGGTTATTTCCGGAATTAGAACAGATCTACCGAAAAAAATCACTAAGCTACCGCTTTGTGTAAATTCAAGCGGTAGCTTAGTTCAATGGTAGCTGCCTTTGAATTCTCAGTAGGATTGTGGGCGACCGCTTGCCAATTTACTCTAAGCGACCGCTTAGTTATAATATTTTTCTGCCGGAAAGCTTTTAGTATTTTGACAATATCTTTCTCTTCCGATATCCGATTGAGGTGTTTCAAGTTGTGTTGGAAAGCTAGATCAAAGGGATACAACTGTTATTCAGGTGTAAACTTCCAATTAGATCGGCTACCATGTCAAAAAATTGTCTCAAGATGAGGCTAGAAATCGGTGCAAAAGTTTTCAGCTTGAAAGTTGATGTGTGAGAATGTCTTGGCTATATATCACCCCTTTGACTCCTTTCTTCCTCCAATTGATGCCGAACACTCTCAAATCTTCATATCTTTATTTTTCTTGCCGAATCATCTTTTGGTATTTGCAATTTGGTCCTTTAACTTTCGCTTTCTTCTATTTGGCCTTTTTCACTCTTTTCTCCAAATTTCCATTGTTTTCATCCATTTGCGACCTAAACCAAAATATAAGTACATTTAGGCACTAATTAATCATGAAAATGCAATTATTAATGGATGATAAACATGATAATTGAGCTATTATCAAATTACGTTTCCAATCCACATAATTTTTCCCAATTAGTTGGTTTGTTTTAGAATGACGGAAAAATTGGCCAAGTGATATTTCACCTAAAAATAATTATACATTGCATATTAAAATTGAGCAACAAATAACAATTTAGCATATGATGCATGAATGCACATAAATTTATCTAACTACAATAATTCAACTATTACTTTATCATTGTGATCCAATAGGCCCCTCTATAGGAAAGGTCACCGTGTTCACTGATCAAGTTGAGACCCTCACACTAGACAAATCATATTTGACACCAAATGTGTATATAAGTCTAGTATTATTTTATTTAGTCATCAAGATCATAAACGAGAGCATCTATAGGAAGTTCATAGATGATCTCGATTTGAGTGTATAACCTTCGTCTTGATCTCAAGATACTTGAAAATAATTTCGGGCATCTATAGGGTGATCACAAATTATATACTTATCTAGACCATCTTGCCGCTAAGGAATCCAATCAAGCACCTTGAACTACGCGACCCTCTTCTAGGGAGTCCGTTGCATTACCGTCACAAAGCAAGTGCGTTACTTTGCTTATTGATTGACCAAAGGAAACCATAGATTTTTATTTAAATAAACACTTTCTCACACTCAATATTTTAAAGTAATGGATTTTAATTAAAATAATTACCAATTGTTCATATTAATCAAATTAATGTACAGAATAATTATTACAAATTTTCATTTCAGAAAAATTTAATGTAAATTAATTTAATCAAGAAAAATCTAAATAATTATCAACTTTTCATATTAATCAAATTAATGTACATTTTAATTATTACGATTTGTTCTATTCAGAAAAATTTAATCTAAATTAAATCAATCAAAGAAAAATCAGTGTTCAATGATATGCATCATATTCATAGTATTATGAACAATGTCACAGATATATCTATATGTTATGATATCTAGAATGATAATATTTCAAACAATAATTTAAAACATTCATAAAGTGATAAATTAAAAATTATTTGTGACCCAAAAATGACTCAAAAATTAAATTAAAAACTAAGTAGACTGAAGCCCAATATTTAATCAAAATTTTATGCCCAAAAATTCCAAGGGTCCAATAATTGCAATACAAACAGCAATAAGACTCTGCCACCGTATCTGTAAAAATTATTTCCAAAGAAAATGAACCCGTTAGGACCCCGAACCGACTCTCACAAGTGAATCAGGACCCAAGGTCAATCGGGATCTACGCAAAAGCTTGCAACTGCGCGACCATATTTAATCTTTCTATCTCTATTTCATTTGTAGGGCTCAGTCGTGACTTCTTCCAATAGATGAATTAATCTCCGATTCATTTCGCCATCCTAACTAGTGAATCATTAATATTCATTTTTTTCAATAAAATCTTTTGCATGCATAGGTTCCATCATTCCCATCGATCCGTACTTAATGATTAGGTCCAAATTCTACAATGGAGCTCATAATCCAATTTTTTCTTGGGTCAATCTTTTGCTGCCTACTGCTGTCAGCAGCAGTGCTAGCTTGCTGTCGACATCAAGTAGGCTTCATGCTGATGGCAAAGCAGCAAACTGTAATCATTTTGCTAATCTATTGTAAGTTGTTGATTTGTTCGTCGTCTTGATCTCCAATCTTCAATCAATCTACAAGATACAAAATTATAAGAATTGAAAAATTACATAAATCATATATCCTCTAGGCTCACAAATTTTTTTTTTCTCTAATTGAATAAAAAATTAAATCAAGATGATGGAGTCGTAATCCACATATCTTGTTACAGACTCGAAATAACGAATTGCAATCAAGAACTGGCAACAAATAGTTGGCTTACAATTTAAAATAATCCAATCATTACATAATAAAATATTCCTAGATATTGCTCGACTAGAACATACAATCAAGATTTAGAAATAACAAGCATGCGAACGATCTAGATTACTCTGATACTAGTTGTTGGAATGCGGAAGCGAAATTACCCAAAAATTAAAAAAATCATTAATTCAATAAAAAAGATCGTCCAGATGTTTACGTGTATATTATATCAAGAATAAAGAATTCGAATTTTTACCTAAATTCGATGATCAATTCTTGAATTAATTTCGAATCACGAACTTCTAGCTTTTGGATCACAAACTTGATATTTCAAATCTCCAAGTCTTTTATGATATTCTCCAAAGTCAAGACTATATCGGTGGGTGGGCATCTTCTTTTAATTAAATAAAAAACCAATTCTTAAACTGGACAATTTATAAAAGTAAGAAAATAATTATTTTTGGTCTCTTTTTCTCTCTCCAAATTTGAACACTATAGAATTTTGTATTATGATTGTTGTTCAATTCCATAGGATGTCTAGGTTTCAATTAATCTCTATTTATAGAGATAGAATTGTTACAATCATTGTATAATAATAATTTCACATTCAAATAGAAATTTTAATTAAAATTCAAGTATGAGTTTTAATTAAAATCCATATCCAATTAGTTTACATTTAATTAGATGTACAATCCTAAAACTTCAATTACAATTATAAATAAGTTTACAACTTTCATAGTTGTAATTACCCGTTTAATTATTTTTATTAAATTTTTGATAATTCATTTTATTGCCCACATTCATTAAAGTGAGATAATAATATATTTATTAATTTTTTTAATTAATTAATTTTTTAAATTTAAATTATTCAAATATATTTGGTAAACTAATGATTTTATTGTTTGTCATATTTTTTTAGATAATCTTAGTTACCACTTCTATTAGAAATACTAAAATTTTGTGGAGTTTTACATTTAAAGTATTGATTTTTTTTTTAAAAAAAAATTTAAACGGGGCGGCGTCTTTGTTACCCGTACTCGTCCCTGGGTGTAATTTCCCACCCTACCCTCGACCCGAATACCCAATTAAGCGACTAATCACCGCCTCGTTCGGGCAGGGCCCCATGAGTATCGAATTTAAAGGGTTTTTTTGTCATCCCTTACCGTAATTAAGTTCTAATACTTTATATAACTATCATAGGGATCTGATCAGACATATATTATCCAAGTTCCAATAATTATCCTGTCTAGTCAACCCTAGACCACTCAATCTAATTATTAGTCTTAGTTTTTCCACTAAATTTTTTTTTTTTTAACTCTCAAAATATATAAGATCGCTGAAACCAATAAATCTGTAATATTTTCTCTTGGCCTACATATATGTATTTTATACCGATCCGAGATCTGATAATTATGTACGAACATAAATGATAATAACATATTTACAATAGCTTAAAATTTTAACAATTGAGGATGGAAGATGTGAAAAATAATTGGGGATAAATGTATTGTGGGAGTGTGTGACTTGAACTATTGATTGGTCTATGTAAATATATGTCTGCCACATTAGAATTCTCCTTTTGCTGGATTATTGCCGATATAATCATAAAAAGCTAATTTTTCAGAAGTATAGTTTGTATCTTACAGTAATCGCTCTTGATATCTCAGCTTGATAAACGTTTGCAATAGAAAACTCGATGATAGAAATATAATAAGTAAAGAGGCACAAAGACAACAAGGGCAACTGATGAGAGAAACAAATGCCTTTTTCTGATGGTTAGAATAATACCACAATATGGACCAGAAGAAAAAATTAAAGAATTTGAGGTGAAACGAGGGATGGAAAACCATTTATATTGCCCCTTCTCACTGATCTGCTTAAAGTTGTAGAAGAATTGGGTGTGTCATGAGATACATTAGGCAGTTATAAAACTTCACACCATCAAATGACTCAAATTTCTTCTAGGAATCATGTTGATGTAAAAAAAAAAAAAAAATTGTCCCTCAAAATCTCCACACTACAAAGGAAATATCATATCTACTATTTCAAAACAAACATTTCCATGTCCAATTGTTACCGTTCTTGTTGACATCAAATGATTATGAAAAAGGCAGAAAGTTGTTCTTTAATAAATTAGTACGGTAACCAGACGTCACCAGAGAAACAAACACAACAAAGGAAGAAAATATCTATGGCAATTAAGTAAGTGAACAAGTTAAAAAAAAATTCAAAATCAAAATGTACCGGGACATTTGGCAAAATGGACACAATTTTGAACTGTAAACTTGATGTTTATTGTCTAAAGATATGTGCATATGAATGGAGGGAAATATAGTGACGATCCCAAGGAACCTAAGATGAGGATGGATTGGTTAATGTAAACACTTCAAACCGTGGAACTTGATCCACTCATTCCCTTAAAGGCTGAAAATGCTTATATCAGTTTATTATTATTATTATGATATATATATATATATAAACAACAATTATCCTAAAATTACTGTTGGAAACTATTTCATCAGTTTCTTTGGTTGAATGAAAAATCAACCGTTTCACATTTTGATTCAGTTTCAAGCTGTGGTTGAATGCAAAATTAAATCTCATTCTTCATTACCATTTCAGTTGTTTGATTTGTTACTAAATGAAAATTAATGCTATGTTTAAATGGAAATCAAAGTAACTCACCTATATAAAGTCAACCTCATTCTCGGTTAACAACAGAGAGTGAACACAACAAAGAAAAAATTTAGTTTCCCCCTCCTTCATTTCCAGCAGTCTCGATTTTGTTCATTTTCTTTCTTTGCTAAAGTTCTTTAAGAGATAGACACAGCTATTTCGTAGGTCGGTAACGTTGTGCAGCGTGAACCGACAACCGATTGTATCCTGAGAATCGAACACATATCAAAACCTCTTGCACCCCGGTGAGACAGCGAATTCGATTTAAGGAAACCGTGTAAACATGGGCCTTCGATTTTGGTTTGATTCACTTTGATTCTCCATTTTTTCCCCTAC
This sequence comes from Osmanthus fragrans, assembly GCA_019395295.1. NCBI lineage: Eukaryota > Viridiplantae > Streptophyta > Magnoliopsida > Lamiales > Oleaceae > Osmanthus > Osmanthus fragrans. The sequence continues at coordinate 20,126,682 of CM033361.1, read as the reverse complement.
AAGCTTAAATCGAATTCCCATTTCGGGAAATTTTGAGAATCAGTTTTTTCTTTCCAATTTGATTACTGTCATTTTTTTTTCACCTTCAGGTTGTTTAATTTTTACATAATTTGTCTGTTACAGAAAAGGTTGACAATATATCTATTTAATTATGTGTAGTAAGTTTATTAGGTTTGAATCAGTAAGGTCGAAGAGAAAAAAAATTTAGTTTCTGTTTCTGTTATTTTTTGTTCATCATCTGTGGTTTTTTTTTCCAGTTCATGGTTATTTCCTTTCATCATTTCATGGTTTTCATCAGTTATGTTTACCATTTGCATAAATTTTCATTAAGATAGTTTGTTGAATCGATCAAACTGAAAGAAGGGGAAAAAAAAAACAGAAAGTTTCGGTCTTTGCATGAGAAATGTGGTTTTGCATGAATTTGTCATGTTGCATGGTTTTAAAAATCATTTGGTAATAATTATGTAACTATTTTACAATTTCAGTGATGATTGCCCATTATTTGGAATGATTGCCTACTTTTTCTTAAATGATTGATTTTAATCATTGGTTAATGATTTCTAATTTTTTTTTTAAATAATTGTTAAGTTGTTAATAATTTGACAAATAATATGTTCTTCAATTCTGCGATTTTTTTCCTGAACAAATAATTTAGATATTGAATTTATACACGACTTTACAAATTTTTAATTATTTGTTGTTTGTCTAAGGTTTCAATGGTGTTACATGAAAATGACGATGTGAACAACGGAAGCAACACTGTTGGTATCGGTGTACCAAATCTTGCTATGACCACCGTTAACCCTATGGAGACCACGACTGGCATTCCTCCCATTGATGGGATAATTGGAGGAGGGATTCCTCATGTTGGAGTGAACCCAACTTTGCCTACGGCTGCGGTCTCGGCAATCCAGTTTGGCATAATACTTTTGTCAGTGCCTAGGGCTGTGGCCTCGGCACTTTTGTCATCGTTTTCAGCTCCATTTTCGGTGAATTATGCAATTCGACCGGATAAGTTTGCTGGTACTGATTCTAAGACATGACAGAACAAGATGATTTTTTATCTCACTACATTGGGCCTTGCACGTTTCTTCACTGAGGATGCCCCTATCGTGGCTAAAAACGACACTGATGTGCACAGGCGTGCAGTTTGGGACGCTTGGAAAAGTGCTGATTTTTTGTGCCGCAACTATGTCTTAGATGGCCTACAGAATTCTCTGTATTACATATATGTGGTAAAGAAGTCTGTTAAGGAGCTCTGGGAGTCCTTAGAAAAGAAATACAAGACCGAGGATGCTGGGTCCAAGAAATTCTTGGCCAGTCAGTGTATGGACTTCAAAATGGTTGATCCATGTTTAGTGGTGAGCCAAGTGTAGGAGTATCAAGTGCTTTTGCAAGAGATGCATGCTGAGGGTCTGACTATGTCAGAATCTCTGCTAGTGGCTAATGTTATTCACAAGCTACCACTTCAGTGGAAGGCTTTCCAAAACTATTTGCAGCATAAGAGGAAAGAGATGTCTTTCAAGGATTTGATTATCAAGCTGCGCATTGAGGAGGATAACAAACGGGCTGAACGCAAGTTAGAGAATTCTTACTCTGAGAAGGCTAATGTATTGGAGCACGGCCAAAGTTTTGGTACTAAGAAAGGTCACTCCTTTCAAGCCAAACAGGGTAACGAAAATTGAAAAGATAAATAGCAAGCTACGGAAGGGTCTCAATTGAAGCCTATAGGTGGGGTAGGAAAGAAACCTAAGTTCCAATTCAATAAAAAGTGCTTCAATTGTGACAAAGTTGGGCATCGATCAACAGACTGCTGTGAGCCTCGGAGGGATAACAAGCAGCATCATCATGCCAATATGGTTGGAAATGAGAGAGATCATCTCTCAGATGACATGTCTGGCCTAAACCTCACGACGATGATTAGTGAGGTTAACCTGGTGGGGTCTAACCCTAAGGAGTGATGGCTAGACACTGGGGCCACTTGCCATGTTTGTTCCAACAAGAGCATGTTCACTACTTTTGCACCAGTTACAAATGGTGAAAAATTGTTCATGGGAAACTCTGCAACTTCTGAAGTACTTGGTAAAGGCAAGGTAATCCTGAAGATGACATCTGGCAGAGTGCTTACTCTGACTAATGTGTTGTACGTGCTAGAGATTCGCAAGAATCTGGTCTCTGGGTCTCTTCTAAGCAAGAATGATTTTCGCGTGGTCTTTGGGGCGGATAAGCTGGTGATTACCAAAATAGGAGTTTATGTGTGGAAATGCTATATGACTGATGGCCTTTTTTAATTGAAAGTAATTGCTGTAACCCCAACTATTATGAATAATGAGAAAACTCTTTTTGTTTACTTGCTTGAGTCTCCTAATTTGTGGCATGGTAGATTAGGTCACGTAAATTACAATGCTTTACGTAGACTAAGCAAACTAAACTACTTGCCAGATTTCAAATTGATTTAAATCATAACTGTGAAACATGCGTTGATACTAAACTTACTAGGTCTTCGTTTCATAGTATTGAAAGAAGTACCGAGCCATTGGGACTAGTCCACAGTGATGTGTGTGACTTAAAATTTGTCCAAACACGAGGTGGCAATAAGTACTTTATTACTTTTGTCGACGATCGCACAATATCTTGTTATGTGTACTTGCATAAAAGCAAAGACGAAACTATCGATAAATTCATTCTTTATAAGAATAGAGTTGAAAATCAACTTAGCAAGAAAATAAATGTGCTACGGAGTGATTGTGGTGGTGAATATGAATCACCATTTGGTGAATTTTGTGCTAAATATGGAATAATTTACCAAACTACTACACCTTATTCACCTCAGCAGAGCGAAATTGCTGAGCGTAAGAATAGAACTTTAAAAAAAATGATGAATGCTATGTTGATTAGTTCTGGATTACCACAGAACATATGTGGAGAAGCTATTCTTTCTGCAAATTACATCTTGAATAAAGTGTTAAGAAAGAATATGGATAAAACTCTGTATGAACTTTGGACAAGTCGTACACCTTCGTATAAATACTTACGAATGTGGGGTGCCTTGCGAAGGTCGCGGTGCCTCCTCCTAAGAAGGTCAAAATTGAACCTAAGACAGTTGACTGCGTGTTTATTGGTTATGCACAAAATAGTAGTGCATATAGATTTCTTGTGCATTATTCAAATATACTTGATATTCACCCAAACACGATTATAGAGTCTAGGAATGCACAATTCTTTGAGAATATATTTCCTTGTAAATCTTCGAGACAGTTAACTTCTGCTAAACGTGCTCTGGAATCTACTATTTCTGGCAGCAGTATAGATCCAATTGAAGAAGGTGAGGATGGACCTAGACGAAACAAAAGGACCAAAACTTCTAAGACGTTTGACCCTGAGTTTCTCACATATTTGATAGAGAATGATCATCAAAGCTATAAAGAAGCTATATCTTCTCCAGATGGTCATCTGTGGAAAGAAGCTATCAAGAGTGAAATCGATTCTATCCTATAGAATCATACTTGGGAATTAGTAGATCTTCCACCGAGCTGTAAGCCTTTGGGCTACAAGTGGATCTTCAAGAAGAAGATGAAAGCGGATGGCTCCATTGATAAATATAAAGCTTGGCTAGTAATCAAATGTTATAAGTAAAAAAAAGACTTAGATTACTTTGATACTTATTCTCCTGTGTCGAGAATAACTTCTATCCAGAAGATAATTGCTATTCCGGCCTTACGAAATCTGGAAATACATCAGATGGATGTAAAAACAGCTTTCCTAAATGGAGATTTGAATGAAGAAATCTACATGGAGCAACCGGAGGGATTTTCAGCTCCAAGTCAAGAAATGAAGGTTTGTAGACTGGTTAAATCACATTATGGTTTAAAGCAAGCACCGAAGCAATGGCATGAGAAGTTTGATAATGCTATGTTTTCTAGTGGTTTTAGAATCAACGAGTATGACAAGTGTGTATATGTGAAGGACACTAATGACGGATATGTGCTGATGTCATTTTGGGAGTAAAAATTACTCGAACATCAAATGGACTTGTGTTTCTTAATCTCATTAAATTGATAAGATACTAGACAAGTTCAACAAGTCAGATACCAATGTGGCCAGGACTCCAGTTGATTTAAGTCTCCACCTATCCATGAACACTGGTGATGGTGTGTCATAGTTAGAATATTCTCGAATAATTGGGAGTTTAATGTATTTAATGACTTGTACGAGACCGGATATAGCATACTCAGTTAGCAGATTGAGTCGCTACACGAGTAACCCAGGTGCTATCCACTGTAAAGCCATTTTCAGGGTGTTATATTATTTAAGGTACACACATGATTTTGGATTGCATTATTCTAGATATCCTGCAATAATCGAAGGGTATGTTGATGCAAATTGGATATCAGATATGTCAGATTCCAAGTCTACTAGTGGATATCTTTGTTCGTCAAAATCCCGCAAGTGTACGGGTTCGTTGTACAAGTAATAACTAGTGAGTTAAAAGTTATCGTCCCACAGGGAATAGGGTTAAATTCTTGTGTACTCGATATATTTCAATTCGTAATTGTAACAGAGAGAAGATTTGTGAAATTGTGATTGAAATTGTGATTAAACTTAGAAAATCTATGAAAACTTGATTTAAAATTCAAATGTGTAAAAGTATTGGATTTCCGACTCCACTGATCAATTCTTAATTCTAATTCTCGACTAGTGTTGAACTTCTCAATTCATGCAATTGTGACAATCGATAATTCCGCATTTGTTTTTTATTCTTTTCCAAGATATAACAAACCTATGATTACCACGAGATGATCCTATTCCTAGTCCGAATTCATATGGCAAACACGCATTAATATTTAGGATTATCATACATGATCGCACACACCACAAATATTCTTCCTAATATTTATTGCCTATGTGTTCCAATAACAATGTTCTACCTACCGTGAGTTTTTCAACACTACGAATAAGCAACTTTATTGTCCTAATGGTGCGCAAACATTAAAACGATATGATTATACATATTAATGGAATCACATTACAAGAATCGATAATAAAAACACCAAGTCTCGAATTAAAACTAAAAATCAACAAGTTTCATCATCCATCCAATACAAAAGATTTAGCCTCGCATATTCATGTAGAAATTACAAAGAAAATAAAAGAAAGACATCACTCGAATCATAAAATGATGAAGAAAATCTAAAAATCTTCAACTTTGCCTTCAAATCCGAATCCAAGCGATGAATTCTCCCTTCTTCAATGTATATTTTTCTCTTTTTTTCTCTCCAAAATATGCTTAGAAGCTCTCTAATTAGGTTTTCACCCTTTTGACGGCCCTTAAATAAGTAGGTTTTCCCCAAAAAAAGTCCAAAAACCTTTCCAAAAACAGAATAAGGAAACTGGAACTTTTCCCAGAATTTAACCATACGTACGCATGGTTTTATGTGTGCGTACGCACAATGCATTCCCCAAGGTTTCAGTAGAGCAATTTTAGCAACGTGCGTACACACGGCCTGTAGGCGTGTGCGTACGCATGGTACAAATTTTGGGGACCAATTTGGCAATTTGGTCCCTGAACTTTTTCATGTACGTGTTTTGATCCTTTTCCAAAATTTCTCGTCTTGTTGACTTCTAATCAATTCCAATTGACTTTTGGCATTCCCAAATCATCATTGAGCACTCCGATTCAGCTTTTGAAGTATTGCATTTCAGTCCCTGAACTTTGCATTTGACGCGAATGAGTTCTTTTTCCCGCTCATTTTCCTTGTTGCTGCATCTTTCGTTGATTATTACCTACAAACAATATATGGATAGAATTAAGCCATGTTTCATCAAATTTGACAACAATTAATCAATTTGAAGTGCTCAAATGAGTGTGTAAAATACCCTTATCAATCTTCACTCTTGATAGTGCAGCTGTCTTTTGGAAATTGTCCAAACAAACTTGCATCGCAAGATCTACAATGGAATCAGAGTTCATCGCTTTGGACAAAGCAACTGAAGAAGACGACATAATATCATTCCACAACTACTCTTACAAGGTATTATCACTCTGGACTACGTGAAGTCAAATGATAATATTGTGGATCCACTAACCAAAGGGATAACTCGAGAGCTAGTTGTAAAAGCATCGAAGGGAATGTGCTTGCAACCTATAAGGCTATGACATTGAAAGATGTCATGGTGGAAACTCAACCTAGCTGAATGGAGATCCCAGGATCTAGGTTCAAAGGGACAACCAAATCATGTTTATCTGTGTAAATCACTGAGAAGGTTATCCTTCTGCTCATTCCTATGGTGCTCACAGTGATTGGAAGATGCAGGTTAAGCTATGCTTTTAATGACCATTAAGCGTTATAGTGAAAAACTGAGTTAAGAGGTCACCTATGTGAGTGTGAAGTGGGGCCGCTTCTATAAGGATTGGGAAGGCTATATCCTTGAAAAAACACTTGTAGAACCAGGCGACGTGTTCATGGCCAAAACGAACACAACAGTGAGAACTATGCTGTGTCTAGAATGGTCCTGTGTGAGATCTATTATCTTGGTTACACAAATGGCGAAACAGTTCAAGACATCAGATCCACTAGTTTGCTAGTAATTTTCGATCGGTTTCACAAGGGAATGTTCAAAACTAAATGCTACCTATCCTATGCAGGATTGATTCATTTACTCTCTTTTTCTCTCTTGAGTCTTTGTTTTCCAAATTTTTCATTCATGTGGGGGATTGGTGGAAACTATTTCATCAGTTTCTTCAGTTAAATGAAAAATCAACCGTTTTACATTTTGGTTCAGTTTCAAGCTGTGGTTGAATGTAAAATTAAATCTCATTCTTCATTACCATTTTAACTGTTTCATTTGTTACTAAATGGAAATTAATGCTATGGTTAAATGGAAATCAAAGTAACTCACATATATAAAGCTAACATCATTCTTGGTTAACAACAGAGAGTGAACACAGCAAACACAACCAAGAAAAAATTCAGTTTCCTCCTCCTTCATTTTCAGCAGTCTCAGTTTTGTTCCCTTTCTTTCTTTGCTAAAGTTCTTTGAGAGATAGACACAGCTAGTTTGTAGGTCGGTATCGTTGTGCAGCGTGAACCGACAACTGATTGTATCATGTAAATCAAACACCGATCAAAACCTCTTGCACCCCGGTGAGACGGTAATTCGATTTAAGAAAATCGTGTAAACACGTGCCTTCGATTTTGGTTTGATTTACTTTGATTCTCCAATTTTTCCCCTACAATTACCACCAAAGCTAAAAATAGAGGAAGTTCCCTGCCTCTTAATTCCAATTTCTTTGATTTCTTGCAAACTGACGCTAGACCATTTTGAGCAATAAAATTTATCTCCTTAACCAATGCCTACTTATAAAAAATTTAAATATTAGAATTTAGATATGTCAACATATCTCGCTGACAAAAATTTAATATAAGCATCTTTGTATGTATAGTTGCGTATTTGTTATGAATAATATGAGTTTATATTATAATAAAGATTTTTGTGATTTTATATAACATAATAACTAATATTTGATAGAACTTCATTTTTCATTTTTTTTTTTGTAATAACTAAATTTTATACAATGCTTCATTTCCTCATATAATTGATACTATCAATTTTATTTAAATAGTTCATCTAATAAAAATATAAATTGACACTAAGAGCTCATCTCAATGTATTACTGTACAAGTAACATAAACTAATAGAGTACATTTCAACTGATGACATGAAATTTGAGCCTTGGAACTCGTATTTGAAAAAATCCAGGTAAAGACCCTGCTTTTATACCACCAAACATTAAATAAATTTTTAACAAACACAAGTGAACTGAGGTAAGATGAGAACGAACACAATATTGCTAATATACGTGCTATTGTGATGAAAATTATCTCCTCAGTTCCATGGGGCAATACATGTTTCTTATAACTTGATTTGAATGACAAATACCACCCTACAGGAATATAAGCACTCCATGTTACATTAACACAAAATTCATTCATAAACAAAAGCATGAGGGTACAAAACTCATAGAAGTAATCCATGTAAACAATAACTAATTCCCACATAAATAGAAAGCCCAAAAAGTTCAGATTTCCCAATTCAAATGAAATTTCCACAATTGTATACCTTTTCTTCAAAACCCATAATACAAAACACCCAAAGTTAACAAAACTCACAAGAAAAACAAGATATCCAATCTAGTCACAAAACCATAGTTTAAAAACAACACCCACATACAAAAATACATATAAAAATATATAGAAGGGGAAAAGGTACACGATGGGAATGGAGGTGGAGATCCTAGGCCAGAAGTAGTCAACAAATGCGATAACATTAGATAGTGCACGTAGCTTAAGGCCAGGTGGGTCTCGTTGAACATTGCCAGTAGCTATTCGAGCTCACTATTACCTTAGTACGGGTGAAACCCATTGCTTTGACATTCGATTTGTAGACAACACGAAAATCGTGGTCACGATTTGTGGAGAGAGTTGACTGCTGTTAAGGTTTGTTCGAAGAAGAAAGAATGATGTAAAAGAAAATCACAAGATAGAGGAGAGAGTCGACCGCAGGGCTTTGTTCGAAGAGGAAGGAAGAACGAATTTAGGGTTAAGAATGGATACCGAAACTAAATGGATGACTGAGCTCACCATTACCTTAGTATAGGTGAAACCCATTGCTTCGACATTCGATTTGTAGATAGCACGAAAATGGTGGTTGCGATTTGTGGAGAGAGTCGGCTACTGTTTAGGTTTGTTCGAAGAAGAATGATTTGTGGAGAGAGTTGACTGCTATTAAGGTTTGTTTGAAGAAGAAGAAATGATGCAAAAGAAAATCACAAGACAAAAGAGAGAGTCGACTGCGGGGCCTCGTTCGAAGAGGAAGAAAGAACGAATTTAGGGTTAGGAATGGATACCGAAACTAAATGGCTGACTGAGCTCACCGTTACCTTAGTACAGGTGAAATCCATTGTTTTAACATTCAATTTGTAGATAGCATGAAAATGGTGGTCGCTATTTGTGGAGAGAGTTGGCTGTTGTTTAGGTTTGTTCAAAGAAGAATGATTTGTGGAGAGAGTCGACTGCTATTAAGGTTTGTTCCAAGAAGAAGAAATGATGCAAAAGAAAATCACAGGACAAAGGAGAGAGTCGACTGTGGGGCTTTGTTCGAAGAGGAAGAAAGAACGAATTTAGGGTTAGTAATGAATATTGAAATTAAATGGCTGACTAAGCTCACCATTACCTTAGTACAGGTGAAACCCATTGTTTCGACATTCAATTTGTAGATAGCACGAAAATGGTGGTCGCGATTTGTGGAGAGAGTCGGCTGCTGTTTAGGTTTGTTCGAAGAAGAATGATTTGTGGAGAGAGACGACTGCTATTAAGGTTTGTTCGAAGAAGAAGAAATTATGCAAAAGAAAATCACAGGACAAATGAGAGAGTGCGGAGCTTTGTTCGAAGAGGAAGGAAGAACGAATTTAAGGTTATGAATGAATATGACATGATCCGGCATAGAGTTATTTTTGGACGATTATTTTTTATTTTCGCGAGAGTTTTATTTAATCTAGAATTCTTATATTTTGGTAACTTTCCATATTTTAGGACTTTATTCTATTTTTAATTAGTTTATAGGTTTTTCATATAAATATTTTATTATTTCATTGTATTGGACAAGTTTTGATTATGAATTATTGAGATTTTCTCTCTTGTTCTTCATGAACACCTTCGAACTTATCAAATATATTTGTTATATTTGTGGCGTTCAATCCTTAGAACTTATAAAAGAATTAGACAACTTTTGTGATGTTCGCAAATCGAGGTGCATGTTTCTGCACATCAACGAGTCTAAGATTTAATATACCTTAGGTTCTTGGTTCGAGAAGCATCGGGGCGAGATCTTATCGTCTACAACTTGAATTTGGGCTTTCCCGGCATTTTCAAATCAATTCCGCGAGTTTCATGCGATTCTCCCACTCGAATCTCATCAAGTGGTTTCAAATGTTGGGCTTCAGATTCAAATTCTATCTTTTTTCTTCTTTTTGAGTATTTTGTTTTGTTTTTCGTGTTCTTGTGTCCAATAATAATTTTTGAGTTTAGATCCAAAAATTACAAAAAAAGAATCAAAGTTATTTTTTGGACTATTTAAGAGTCCAAATCAGTTTTCGTTTGTTACGCTGGACTTGTAGTCGAATTTTCGAGTAAAAAAAATCGGAATTAAAAAAATTATTAAAAAATTATTATTTAATTCCGAGAATTTCCAGCAGTTTTCAATTTTCAGTTTTTGAGTAAAAATAATTAAGGATGGGTGGTGATTGGGTGCATATTTTTCAATCTTGATATTTTGTGGGTAGTACGATATGTAGTGTGGTTATTGATAAGGAGTACATGTCAAATTAACTAGTATCACGATGATTGAAAAATTGGGATTATCTTTACAATACCCTAATCCTTATAGGATGACTTGGTTGAAAGAGTGTGAAAAGGTAGATGTGACCAAATATGTTCTAATAAATTTCACAATTAGTAGATATAGTGATAAAGTTTGGTGTGATGTAGTGCCATTAAAATCTTTTTCTATTTTGTTTTGGGAGGTCTTGGAAGTATGAGAGGAATGCTGTTTATGATAAGGTCAGAACAGGTATGGGTTTCTTCTGGACGGAGAAAATATCACTCTAGTTAGCTTGACATTAGAACAATCCATTGCAGACCGATGAAATGTGAGAGGTGAGGCAGAAAAGAAAAGCAAGAAAGAGAGATGACCACATCGAAAGAGAACACCGTGGTTGAATTGCGAGAGGAGCCTAGAGATAGAAAAGTTGAGATGGAGGAAGGTGATTTGAAAAATATAGTTGATATTAGGGAGAGTGAACAAACAAAAGAGGAATAGTCTTTGGAGAGAATGGAAGGTTTAGAATTGAGCTTGAATGAAAATGAGAGGGGAGTTGAGAGGGTTTTGGTGAGAATTAACAATTCACTCCCTAGTTTTGCTACTTCTGTCTTGCATGAATTTTGAAGACTTGATTCCTAAAGTTGATTTTGTGATTCTCGAAGAGACGAAAGAGTTTCAAGGACAGTGGAAGGAGTTCATATGCGAGGGTGTGAGCAACAAAGATGATCTGATTGAGTTCCTGTTACAATGCATACATATCTACAAAGTCGATGGGTGCCATGCGTTGATCTTCTGACATGAAAGGAAAATTTTTCATTTGATCCAGGTAGTACAGTGATAAAACTAGTGGCATGTTGGTTATCTCCTACACGATTGCAAGACATGGATTCGAGGACAAATCCTTAGGAAGAGAGAGGGAACGATATGATCCGGCGTAGAGTTATTTTTGAACGATTATTTTCTATTTTCGCGAGAGTTTTATTTAGCCTATAATTCTTATATTTGGGTAACTTTTCATATTTTAGGACTTTATTCCGTTTTTAATTAGTTTCTAGGTTTTCCATATAAATAGTTTATTATTTCATTGTATTGGACAAGTTTTGATTATGAATTATTGAGATTTTCTCTCTTATTCTTCGTGAACACCTTCGAACTTATCAAATATATTTGTTATATTTGTGACGTTCAATCCCAAGTAAAAACCATATGGGGATGAATTACATTGCTCAAGTATTTGTTCCATATCGTTTTCGGGCACACATCTCTGAATAATTAGATACGGGCCCCGTTTGAACCACAAAGGATCTTCCCAAAAATAATGCTTAATGTCTGTAAAGAACCTCTTCTTTTGTTAGTAAGAAAGATCCGAGGGAGTGATGCCACTAGCAAGAAAATTCACAGAGTCAGAATACCATGGTACATTAGTGGCTTGTAGAAGATGCATGATTTGCAAGAGTTGTTCATCAGAGAATACCTCATTTATCTCCCTATCCACCACTTCTTCGGTTTGCTCAAGTTGAGACAAATGATCTACAACAACATTTTCGGTCCCTTTTTTATCGCAAATTTTCAAGTCGAATTCTCGCAAAAAGAGTACCTATCTAATCAACATTGGCTTGACATCTTTCTTTGCCAACAAGTACTTAAGGGCTGAGTGATCGGTATAAATAATAACTTTGGAATCAATGAGGTAGGACCGAAATGTATCAAATGCAAATACCACTGCGAGTATTTCCTTTTCGGTAGTAGCATAGTTCAATTGAGCATCGGTCAATGTCTGTCTAGCGTAGTAGATAATATGCAAGATTTTATCTCTCCTCTGCCCCAAAACCACTCCAACGACATTATCGTTTGCATCGCACATAAGCTCAAATGGAAAATTCCAATCCGGAGCTACAATGAGAGGGGTCGTGATGAGTTTCTCTTTAAGAGTGTTGAAAGCATGGAAACGACGTGGGATTCTTTTCAAGCAATGAGCAAAGTGGAAAACAGATAGCTGGTTTGAAATTTTTTGTAGTGAGTATTTAATTTTATTTATTAACTAAAAGTATAGTAATATCTTTTAAACAAAACAATATTTTGCAATTGTATTATTCACTTAAATGCATATTTGTCTTTTAATCTTCAAGAGGTCATTGTGAAAATATTCAAATGTTCAAAAGTCAAAATGAAAATTGGATGATTTGGCTGACTCAAATTTAAAATACCCCAATTTCCCCTCTAATTTTTTATGACAGTAAAATAAATAATTTCTTTTTGTCGAGAGCCATTAGAAATAACTGCTTTACTTTCACGCTCTAAAGTCTAAAATCTATAAATCCACGGCCAACACGAAAACCTCGAAGTACCAGGAACTCCAAAATGATGAGAGCTACGACTCCGGGCCTGCCCAGCCAGCCCGTACCCGAAATGGATCAGAACAGCACTCTACAGCAGCAGAGAGCTTCGTCTTCCTCCTCTTCTCGGGCCCACCATTTCCACCATCCTGCCAGACCCGCGATCGTTGAGCTGTTCAACCTCTATCTAGGCTGCGTAAATACTAATCATTGTGTTAATATGATCATGTCAATAGTTTTCACTATTTCGCCAATTCTGTTATGTATATATATGATTTTCGTTTTTATTCAGTCTTTTCCTTTTTCTGGGTTTTTACAGAGAGGTGCTCAGCATAAATTAAATGATTCATTTAGAGAGGCTCCGTAAGTGAATCACTTTATCATACATGTATTTTTTGATCTTTATGAAATTTCCTAGCAAGTTTTAATTTTTTTCTGAAATTTCCGGGATCTTTTAATGCTAACCGTGTCTTTTGCTGGAAAAATTGTCATTGCTTTGTTTTATTAAACCCTTTTTTTCTTATTGTAAATTTCTCTATTATTAAAGCGATGCTACGACTTTTTATTGGAATTTATGTACCCAATGAAGTTGAAATGTTTGAGAACTTAAAAATTTGCTGTTTTTAATGTTTTGTTAAACACTGTAATCCCATTATTATAACGATCGCTAAAATTGTTTGGGACGAGCAACATATAAATTTTCACTCGCTTTAGAGAATCTTAACTGAAGATCGTTGGTATCCAAATGGTTAATGTTGAAGAGATGACGTCTATTTTCACAGCTGCTTAAACTAATAATATTAGTCTCAAGCAATCACAAATTAGCAAAATAAATTGGTGGAAAACACTTTGATTCATTAGCTAACTAATCAAGTGAGAGTCTGGACTTCATTACTTGCATAATTGACGGGATATTACTTATTTACGTTTTTATATTATATATGATTTTTCCCCTATAGTGCAGGTATTTATAGGCAAAATAGATCACACCATTCGTACTTCATGCATCAACTTTGAAATTTCTACCCTTACTTTATTGTTCTTTGTATGGATAAAATCTTATGATGAATATTGACAAAATTGTTTCACAGGAACAAGACACAGAAGCGGGTTACTGCTTTTAACAGAGAGCTTCCTCCATCAAATGAACAGTTCCTCTTAGATTTTGAGCAGCTAAAGATCCAATTTCCTGTAAGCTTTGAGACACAAGTGCTGGTAGCATCAATAGTTTGTTGATTACATTAAATTGGTTTCTTAACTTAGTGGTGCATCTTTTCCAGGACCAGGTGCAGCTGCGTGCTGTGACAGAATCTGCTTTAATTTCTCTGGTTGTCCAATGTTGTACTCATGCACCTCGGGCTGAGTTCCTTCTCTTTGCGTTACGTAGTTTGTGCAGCATAGGCTACATAAACTGGGATACTTTCTTGCCGTCTCTTCTTTCATCGGTTTCTTCTTCAGAGATGTCTGTTGGCCAAGGGAGTCAAACACTAGCAGCTGTCGCTTCCACAACTACTTCACAGTCGGGAATCTTGCCATCCTCAGCTGTGGTTCCCAATACCTCTAATTTTCAGTCGTCAAATCCTGCATCTCCCTTGCCTTCTGTTCACGCTATTGGATCCCCTGCTCAGTCTGCAGCGGAACCTTCATCATGTGCCACATTATCACCCACGAAGCCAACTGATGCCATCTGCAATGGGCAACAGCCAGCAAGGGTCAATTTATCAATCCGAGATTGTGCTTTAAGCAGTCTACGACAGTTGTGCTGCAAGATAATTTTGATTGGCCTTGAATCTAATCTAAAGCCTGTTACACATGCAGATATTTTCTACCATATGTTGAATTGGCTAGTTAACTGGGACCAAAAACAACAGGGAGTTGATGAATTTGACAATATAAAATACTCAAAACCTGACAAGGCCCTAATTGAATGGCTGCACAGTTGTTTAGATGTGGTCTGGCTGTTAGTTGAGGATGATCATTGCCGTGTGCCCTTTTATGAACTTCTTCGTAGTGGTTTGCAATTCATTGAGAATATACCAGATGACGAGGCCTTGTTTACACTGATTCTGGAGATCCACAGGAGGCGAGATATGATGGCAATGCACATGCAAATGTTAGATCAACACCTTCACTGCCCCACATTTGGAACCCCTCGGTTTTTGCCACAGGCTACAAACATGTCTGGCGAAACAGTGGCTAGCGCGAGATATTCACCAATTACTTATCCGAGTGTGCTTGGAGAACCTTTGCATGGAGAGGTGATGCCTTTTTCTGCTAACTTGTGAGCAGTTATTTTATGTCTTCCCTTGATTTGGAAGTAGAATTATTTTGAATATTCCGACACTAAAGGTTGGAAATTAGAATTCCATTTTTGAAGATATGGGAGGACTTTCTAACAGGCGCTAATTGCTAGAGATTGGGGAACTAAATGTGCAATATCCCCTATATGTTAAGAGCCAAATATGGTATTAGCTCCTTGAGTTGACGTCAGCCCTTAGTCTTCCTATAACTCTTGTTTTAAATGTTTCTCTTTTTTGAGACGAAGAAACGAAACGTAAGACTAGAAATCTCTGAATATGAAATGTTAGAACGAGAGAATGATTGAAACCATATTTATGTTCTCTTTCTAAATAAGAAGATTGCACGAAATGGTTCCCTTTAATTTAACATCTGTGTGTTTTTTGGAATAGGATCTTGCAGCATCTATTCAAAGAGGAAGTCTTGATTGGGAGCGAGCTCTGCGATGTTTGAGGCATGCTTTTCGCAACACTCCATCTCAGGACTGGTGGAAGCGTGTGCTTCTTTTGGCTCCCTGCCATAGGCATCACACACAAGGACTTACTCCGGGTGCTGTTTTTACTTCTGATATGATTTGTGAAGCCACAATTGATAGGATTGTGGAATTACTGAAGCTGACAAATTCAGGCAATATATCTTATACTCTTTTCTTTTTAAACATGTCTTTTGCTTTGTATTTAGTTTGTCTTTCCTTTACTCTTGGCATGTTTAAAAATGTGTTTTCTTTTTACTTACATGTCTTTATAACATTGCATTGTTCTGTAGTATTGTCAAACTATAGGGGTAGAATATATCATATGGACATAGATGTTTGTCTTTATCCACCAGAAATTATATATAACTAAGATCCTCAGTTTGTTATCTCTCCTCTAATTATGCCCCAAGATCACTACTATAATTATGCTAATGAGGTCAACTATACAATAATGGAATATAACTAATTGCAGCTATTCTCCACATACTCTAATTATAATCTTTAGAAATCTATGTTTTTATAGATTTGGTAGAAAAAGGATATTTTATTCTATTGATTGGGTAAGTAGTCATCTCACCCTTTTATAGGTACAGTACAGTTGATAAAATAGGAAGTATAGCTACAATTATGCGACTGAAATATACAGCTCTGCACTACTGATTTTTAGGAAATAAACAGGATCCCTATAATTATGAAATGTGTAGTCACGTTTCCCTAAAAATTAGGAAACTTATTTGCCCTGATTTGGTGTGATTCTCAACACTCCCCCTCAAGCTGGTAGGAAGATGTCGTTCATTGCCAGCTTGCTCACCAATGTATCGAATTGCTTCTTTGGTAAACCTTTAGTGAGAATGTCTGCTACCTGTTCAGACGTGGGAATGTAGGGCATAATAATCAAACCGTTCTCCAGTTTCTCCTTGATAAAGTGTTTGTTTATTTCAACATGTTTAGTTCTATCATGGCATGGAGCACTGGATTGTGTGCGATTGCAATAACGGCTTTGTTATCACAAAATACCTTTATAGGTAAGGGACTGGTAGTTTTAAGTTCTTCAAGTAACTGTTTTATCCACAGAACTTCACAGATACCATGTGCCACTGCCCTATACTCCGCCTCAGCACTACTTCTAGCCACCACATTTTGTTTTTTACTACACCAAGTTACAAGGTTTTCCCCAACAAAGGTACAATATTCCGAAGTTGATCTTCTGTCTGTTATACTCCCTGCCCAATCTGCATCAGTAAATACTTCAACTTGGAGATGTCCCCTATTTTCATATAGAATTCCTTTTCCTGGTGTCCCTTTTAAGTACCTTTTTTTTTTTTTTTTTGATAGGTAATCAATGCTTTATTAATCAAATAATAATAATAATACACAAGGTGTGCATTATCAGTTTAAACAGGATAAAAATGACATAAAATTTGGCAGCCCTTCTATCGGATTCCTAGTCGCTGCATTATACCAATTATACAATGTCAAATAAAATAATTCCTTGAACTGCTCTGTCGACCGTGCTTGATCTTCAAAACATCGGTTATTTCTTTCTCTCCACACGCACCATACAATACAACCAGGAATAAGGTCCCAAGCAAGTTTACTATTCTTGTCTCGAAGCTTTCTTCTCCATGCTTGCACCACGTCCCTTATATGCCTTGGCATCACCCAATTCATATGTTGCATGGCTAGAATATCGTTCCACAGCCAACGCACATCATCACAATGAATGAACAAGTGGTCAATCGTCTCCCCATTCCTCTTACACATGTAACACCACTCTGTAACATAACAACCTCTTCTCCGGAGATTGTCCACCGTTAACACCTGTCCCCTCAAAACTGTCCACAGCAAAAATGCCACCCGTGGAGGCAATTTGCATTGCCAAACCCGCCTCCACGGGAATGAAATCTCCACAGGTTCCAACAAGGATCTAAAATATGTGCGAACAGAGAATATACCGTTTGCTGCCATCCTCCACCTGCAACAATCGTCCTCTCCTACCCTGATGTGCACCTCATGCAAGGAGGTCAGAAACAGCGTGTAATCATCCAATTCCCAATCCTGTAGGCCCCTCCCGAAGGTGATGTTCCAGTGAGGACTCCCATTGTGTATAGTTAATACATCAATCACCCTAGCCAGCGGTTCCAAAGCAATGCGATGCAGCGCAGGGAACCTCTTCTTCAGTGGTTGATCTCCATGCCAACAATCATCCCAAAATCTGACATTATCGCCATTTCCCACCACAAAAGTCAATCTAGTCTGAAAATCGTTCCATCCTTTTCTGATATATCTCCACAAGCTTACCCCATACGGGCCACGGCCCTCCACTGTGCTCCAGCCTCCCTCCATAACACTATACTTCACCCCTATGATTTCTCTCCACCAACTCTCCCTCTCCACTCCAAATCTCCATAACCACTTGCCCAACAGTGCCTTATTGAATATAACAAGGCTCTTTAATCCAAGACCCCCCGCCGTAATAGGGGAACAAACATCACCCCATTTGACCAAATGAAATTTCCTCTCCTCTCCCAACCCAGCCCACAGAAACTCTCTCTGGATCCTCTCTAATCTCTTTGCTACCGCAACAGGAATAGGGAACAATGACAAAAAATATGTAGGAAGATTAGAGAGAGTAGACTTAATGAGTGTAAGTCGACCTCCTTTAGAAAGATACATACGCTTCCATCCCGCTAACCTTTTCTCCACCCTTTCTATAATGTCATTCCATATAATTCTGCTTTTAAATTGTGCACCTAATGGAAGGCCGAGATATGTGATAGGCAACTTCGCTACCCTACAGTCCAATATAGCAGCCAGCTCCTCCACGTGAGGCACCTCTCCCACTGGAATGGCCTCGGATTTCCCCAAATTTATCTTCAATCCAGAAACTGCTTCAAAGCACAGAAGCAATCGACGAAGGTTTCTAATTTGCTCCTCCTCCGCATCACAGAAAATCAGCGTATCGTCTGCAAATAACAAATGGGAAACCTGTATATGACCAACCGTAAAACCTCTTAACAGACCCTCCCTCACCGCTTTCTCAATCATCCTACTGAGTGCCTCCATTACAATAACAAACAGCAATGGAGATAGCGGGTCCCCTTGCCTCAAAACCTCTGCTGCTCCGAAAATGACCCTCGGGAGTGCCGTTGACCAAAACTGAGAATGACACCGTTGAGATACAAAACTGTATCCACTTACACCACTTATCTCCGAAGCCACACCTCTTAAGCATATACAAAAGAAACCCCCAATTCACATGATCATATGCCTTCTGGATATCTAGCTTGCATAACATACCTGGATCACCCATACGTATTCTAGAGTCAATACATTCGTTCGCTATAAGAACAGAATCCGTAATCTGTCGCCCTTTTACAAAGGCATTCTGAAACTTAGACACCACTTTTCCCAACACCTCCTTTAATCTATTTGCCAGAGCTTTAGCAAGGATCTTGTACATCCCACTGACTAGACTTATAGGGCGAAAATCTTTAATATCAGACACTCCCGGTTTTTTAGGTATTAGCACAATAAAAGTGGCATTAGCACTTCTCAGAAACCTTCCACATTCATAAAAATAGGTGATCACATCCATGATATCCGATCGTACCACCTCCCAACAAGCCTGATAAAATGAGAACGAGAACCCATCCGGTCCCGGGGCTTTGTCGCCATTCATACCAAACACCACCTCCCTAATTTCGTCCTCCTCAAATGGTCTCTCTACCCATCTTGCATCCTCCTCGGTAATAGTGGAAAAATCCAACCCCTCCAGCTGTGGCCTCCACTCGGATTGCTCCTGGTAGAGGTTCTGATAAAAGTCCACCAGTTGAGTCCCAATATCCTGTGGGTCCTCATAAGTAATCCCGTCAACCTCTAACCATGTGATCGAATTGTTGCGCCGATTAGAGTTAGCAACCCTGTGGAAAAACTTGGTGCATTTATCACCCTCTTTCAACCATGTGACCCTCGATTTCTGGCGCCAAGCAATCTCCTCCATCTCCAGCAATTTCTCCGCCTCTCCCTTTACCACGTCACGTCTCTCCTTCTCCTCCCCCTCCAACCCTCGACTCTCCTCTTGTCTATCCAATTCTTCAACTTCTGAAAGACATTGATTTTTCCGACAATTTACATCGCCCACCACCTCTTCATTCCACCTCTTCAAATTCCCTTTTAGAGCCTTCAGTTTCTGATCTAACACAAAACTTGGAGACCCTCTGAAATCATAAGAATCCCATCAATTTCGTACACGCTCTCCAAAACCTTCTACTTTCAACCACATCTTCTCAAACCTGAACGGTCTTCTTTCACAACCCCTCGTGTTCCCAATTAGTGCAATAGGGAAATGATCGGAGTACACCCTCCTCAATCTCCTCTGCATAACATCTGAGTACTTAGCCTCCCACTCCCCACTGACCAGGAATCGGTCTAAACGAGATTGGATAGGCCGATCCCGATTAGATGACCATGTAAAGTCTCCTCCGCTCAACGGTAGATCCACTAACCTATTGTCCCTGATGAAGCTTGAAAAGTCCTCCATTGCCCCTGTCAGTCTCCCACCACTCGACCTCTCAGTAGGGAATCGAACCACATTAAAATCCCCGCCAAATGCACACTGGGAGGTTCCACCAAGCCATCATACCAGTCAACTCATCCCACATACCCCCTCTATTTCCATCCGCAGTAGGTCCGTACACTCCAATAAACATCCATCGAAAACCATCCCCAATATTTCTAAACAAAAGCGAAAGAGAAAATTGCCCTGCACTTACCTCCTCCATGTCACAGAGTCTAGTGTCCCACATAACTAACACACCTCCGGATGCTCCCGATGATTCCAAAAACTGATACCCGACATGCTGTCCCCCCCATAGACTACTCACGACAGCTCTCGAAGCACCTTCCAACTTTGTTTCTTGTAAGCAAACAATGTCAGCCCTCCATCCCCTTAACAAATTTCGAATACCTAACCTTTTCCCTGCTTCATTAAGCCCCCTCACGTTCCAACTAATGATTTTTGGCATCATCTTAACACTCCATCAACCCTCCCCATCCATCCTCTTCTGGCCTCGCCTCCTTTTACATCATAATTCACCGAGCATTCAAGCCTCTTGAGCTCGCGGTCACCCTTTCTTCTTGTCTTCTCTCCTAGTGTACCCGCCCCCTGTCCTCTACTAGCCTCCAGTTCCTCGAATAGTTGCAAGAGCCTATCCTCATACCCATCACAAGACACCCCTACCATCTTGCTGAATTCAACAATTTTTTGGAAAACCCATTTCGACGGTCCCTCATCCCTCCCTATCTCCGCCGCCTCACTGTTGACAGCCCCCTCCTTAGCGCCTTCTACCCACACCACCAAAGCTCTATCATTCATTTGGTTCCACTCATTCGTACCCTTCTGATATCTCCTCGTGTATGTGTTCAATGCCAAATTTGCACAACTTGGCGCACTTTGCTGTTTTCCAATGATCGAGGCTGGGCACTCTACCAGTGCAGTACTGTTATCTTGCTCAGCTGCCACAACTAACCCCTCTACTAGGTTTATGTCCACTGCGCTTTCAACCATGTAGCAGATGTCTGTAGTTGCATCAATAGTCTCTGGCTCCGAAGTCAAGATACTTGGCCCCACTTCCTTCGCCCACGGTCCCCCCTCCTCGCATATAGTCGGTACCTGAGACTCACCCATTGGCTTCTGTAGCTCCTCCTTGCTATAGCTTTTGTTCGATATCATCTCCTGAGATTCCATGTTGGCTACATTTGTTCCCCTGACCAGACAATCCTCCAGATTCACCCCACACTTATTACAATATGACTTCCTGGCCCCCACTGCAACCCCATCATCGACTAGCCTAATTAGTTCATCTAATTCCTCTCTCAAGGACTTGATGCGGTCCCGTACTGCTTTACTAATCGAGAAACATGTATCGCTCTTCTCAATAGGCTCATTTTCCTTGTTCCCTAGTCCCCGGTGTTTGGCGTTCTGTGGGACCTGTATGTTTGCCGTGACTCCTGCATAAGTTATCCCTTGTCGCCTTTCTAATTCATTTGTTCGGTGTTTAACCTTGTCTCCTGTGACAAAAAAATCCACGACTCTCTGAAACACATGTGACATCGATGCCCAGCCCCTTCCGTTCACCCCTTTCTGGTACCATCACCACTCCTCTCCGACGTCTCTCGCCATACTGTGCTATCACTAGGTATCTGCCACGACTATTAACACATCGTTGTACCAAAAAAGCTCGAGAGGATTCACTAAATTTCGCAGTGAAATCATTTGTCTTATCCGCCGCCCTCAACTTGTTCACCATATTCACCATCCATAGTGCACCAAACCTCCCCATACAGATTGCAGTTGATATCTTTGAACCCCATTCTGTCATCCTAACAGTGCCAAGTTCGTTGACGGATACTGCGAACTCCTTCGCCTCTACTCTAAACCGACAATTGAAAATCATCTTTTTGTGTGCCGCCTCTGTCTTCTTCCCTATATCGTGTGTCACCGGAGCTTCAGACACTAAAACAGATGGACGGAACGACTCGGGATCACTATTTGCAACACCCAACATCGCCGGCGGCGGCGGCGGCGCGGGTGGCCCCTCCAACCCGCCCACCGGGGTCGGAATCTCCTGCATAGGGCCCCGGTGTGGCGCGTTCCCCAAGATAATGGCCGGAATAGTGCCAGATCTGGCGGTCGGAGCTGCAGATCCACCTTCGCCGGCGCCTAAGCCCTCCCTCCTTGCCCAGGGAGGCTCGCCTCTGTTTGCTGAGTCCATCCGACCGGCGGCGCTAGGGTTTCCCCCTAGGGTCGCCGGCTGAAAGTGGTTAATGGGTGGGTTAGGTTTGTGTGGCGTGAGTCCGGTTTCGACTGGTGGTAGGGGTGGATGGTTGGGTTGTAGTGTTGACGGAGATGGTGGTGGTGGGGTGGGTGGTGGTGGTGGTGGTGGTGGCGGGTTGGGTTTGGATCTGACGGGAGACTCCATGGGGGTTGGCTGCCGGTTGACTCGCTTCTTCGAATACCAGATGTCCCTTTTAAGTACCTTAAAATTCTGTGAACAACATCAAAATGTTTTTGATTGGGTGAGTGCATGAATTGACTTACCATGCTCACTGCAAATGCAATATCAGGACGTGTATGGGAAAGATAGATTAGTCTCCCAACTAAGCGTTGGTATCTCTCTCTGTCAAACATTTCCTCTGGATTTGCAGGCTGAAGTTTCAGATTTGGTTCTGTGGGGGTTTTTGCTGCTTTGCAACCGAGTAAACCTGTTTCCTCTAGTAGATCAAGTATGTACTTTCTTTGAGAGATAAAAATGCCTTTCTTGGATCTAGCAAACTCCATTCCAAGGAAGTATTTTAGAGGACCCAAGTCTTTGATTTCAAACTCATGAGCTAATGCTTTCTTCAGTCTATCAAGTTCAACATCATCATCTCCAGTCAAAATTATTTCATCCACGTACACTATTAAAATTGCCGTTCTTCCTTCTCTTGAGTGTTTGTAGAACATTGTATGATCGGCTTGGCTTTGCAAGTGCCCTTGAAGCTTGACGACTTTTCTGAACCTGTCAAACTAGGCCTTAGGAGATTGCTTAAGACCATACAATGACTTCTTTAATTGGCAAACTTTCTTTTCTCCTAAGTTTTCTTCGAAACCTGGTGGTAAGTCCATAAACACTTCTTCCTCCAAATCTCCATTTAAGAAACCGTTCTTTACATCTAACTGTTGCAAAGCCCAGTTAAGATGTACTGCAAGAGAAAGTAACATTCGAATGAAATTGATTTTAGCAACAGGTGCAAAGGTTTCTTGATAGTCAATTTCATAAGTTTGTGTAAAATCTTTAGCTACTAGTCTCGCCTTGTATCTCTCAATGCTCCCATCAGACTTACATTTGATTGTGAAAATCCACTTGCACCCTACTGTCTTCTTCTCTCTTGGTAGGTTAACAATTTCCCAGGTTTTATTTTTTGAAGTGCTCTCATCTCCTCATACACTGCTGACTTCCACTCCGAGTGTCCTAGTGCTTCCTGTATATTTCTAGGTACAAATAGATGAGAAACATTTGTTGTGAAGGCTTTGTATTTTTTTGAAAGTCTATGGTAGGATAGATATTTAGCAATAGGATGTTTGGTGCTTTCTCTAATTCCTTTACGAATGGCAATAGGAACGTCAAGATCATAGAAAGGTAAAGGAGTAGGGTTTATAGGAAGCTTACCGGGGATTGAAGAGCTAGAAGATGATTGACCATGCTCAGGATTGATTGGAAGATTCTCAATATTGGGATTTAACATGCGTCTAGTGTAAACACGTAGCTCAGTTGACATTGGTAAAGTTTCTCCCCCTGTTTGTGATACATTTTTATTTGGCATAGATAGATCAGTATTTTCCATATTTTCTCTAGATTAAGTGTCCATTTCCTGATTTATTTGAGGGAAAAAAGAAATTGGTTTTGGTTCTTCTTGTTGCCAAAACTGATCTTCATTCAGATTCTCCCTTTGAAGAGAGATTTTGCTATAAAATGGGATTGTTTCAAGAAATTGAACATCTATACTAACATGAAATTTTTTTGTGACGGGATTAAAACACTTATAGCCTTTCTTATTAGGGTAGTAGCCTAAAAAAATACATTTTTCAGCTTGTGGATCAAATTTGGATCGAAGATGGGATGGAACATGAACGAACACCGTACAACCAAAATTTTTTAAGGGGAGATTATTGATGAGATGTGTGTTTGGAAAAGATTTTTTAAGAGTTCGTAAAGCAGTTTCATAGTTCAAAATCCTAGTAGGCATTCTATTAATCAGATAACAACTTGTTAAGATTGCATCTCCCCAAAGATATTTAGGAACATTCATATGAAACATAAGAACCCTAGCTACTTCAAGTAAGTGTTTATTTTTACGTTTTGCAGTTCCATTTTGTTGAGGAGTATCCCTACAAGTAGATTGATGAACAATGCCTTTTTCTTGTAAAAAATTTCCTAAACATTCATTAAAAAATTCTGTTCCATTGTCACTTCGAAGAATCCTTATTTTGGTTTGAAATTGGTTTTCTACCAAAGAGTAAAAATCTTTGAAAATTTTTGCAACTCCGTTTTTTGAATTCATTAGATAAAGCCAACATAAGCGTGTATGATCATCAATGAATGTCACAAACCATTTTTTTCCGGTTAAAGTACTAATCTTAGAAGGACCCCAAACATCACTATGTATTAGATAAAAAGGTTTTGAAGCACAATAAAGTTTATTTTTATAAGAGTTTCGATGGCTCTTAGCCAAGAAACAAGTTTCACAAACCAAAGAGTTACAATCCACTCTTTCAATTAAATCTGGAAATAAGTACTTTAAATAGAAGAAACTAGGATGTCCTAGTCTATTATGCCATAATATTATTTGATCATAAACAAGATTTGAATGGACACTACCAATGAAACCCTGAGCTTGTTTATTCCTAGCGTGGTTGTCATTAAAATAGTAGAGATCTTCTATCATTCTAGCGCTGCCAATCATCTTCCCCGTATTCAAATCCTGGAATTCACAACAAGAGATATCAAAGATAGCACGACAGTTAGAATCTTTAGATAAACGACTTACTGACAGAAGGTTACAAGAGATTTTTGGGACATGTAAAACAGATTTCAGAATAATTTTTTCTGATAAACGAATTGAACCTTGGCCAGCAATGGGAGATAAGTTTCCATCTGCAGTACGTACTTTTTTATTTCCAGAAAGTGGTTCATAGGATATAAACAAATGGGACAGATTGGTCATGTGATGAGAGGCACCTGAATCTATGATCCAAGATGCAGATAATAAAGAAGAGTAGGCACACAAAGTTCTACCTGTTTGAACCAAGGATGCTACAGGAGTACCAGGAGTCGGTGGAGCAGGTTTCAGCAGCTTTAGGAGTTGCTCTATTTGTTCTCTACTCAAAGAGGTGGTCTCAGCAGTATGTGCTTTGGCTGGGGCATGGTTTGAATTAGTTTTGTTATTTTTCCATTCTACAGGTTTCTAATCAGTAGGTTTTCCATGTAATTTCCAGCAAGTTTCACGAGTATGTCTTGTTTTATTGCAAAAATCACACCAGACCTTCGGTTTGTCATCTTGGCGGCGCTGAGTATTAGGGGCACGATAGGTAGTAGCAGCAGTACCCATTAATGCTGAATTTTCCACCGGTCGAGCAGTGATTTTCTTGCCAAGCATGACATTTCTCCTGCTTTCTTCACGTCGAACTTCAGAAAAAACTTCGCCAAGGGAAGGAAGAGGTTTACGACCTAAAATCCTGCCTCGTACTTCATCAAAATCAACATTGAGTCCAGCCAAAAATTCGAAAATTCGTGAGTTCTCCTCCTTTTTCTTAAAGTAATTGCAATCATCCGTGTTCTTCCACTCATGGCCATCATTGAATAAGTCAAGGTCTTGCCATAAACCTTTGAGAATATTAAAATATTTAGTGACAGAATTCTCACCTTGACAAATTTCCCCCAGTTTGAGTTGTAACTCATATGTTTGGGACTGATTTCCAAGGTCTGAATACATCAAGGTGACATTATCCCAAAGGGCTTTAGCAGTAGGATAACACATGTAGTTTGCACTTATTTCCTCCTCCATAGAATTCACTAACCAGGCCATTATCATGGAGTTTTCAGCATCCCAAATAGCATGTCCAGCATCAGTTTTTTCTGGTTCTACAATGTCACCTGTTAAGTAACCGATTTTCCCTCTCCCTCTAATATACATTTGCACGGACTAGGATCACCTGAGAAAATTGTTCCCATTGAGTCGAATTGTGGTGATCTGGATGGAATGAGAGAGTGGTTCAGTTGGAGGTTTAGAGGAGTTGATATTGGCACCAGTGGTAGGGGTTGATCTAGAAATTTCTGACATGGTAATAGGTAGGAGGAAAGCAAATAAAAGGAGAACAGAGGTCAATTATGTCGGCTCTGATACCATATAGATTTGGTAGAAAAAGGATATTATATTCTATTGATTGGGTAAGTAGTCATCCCACCCTTTTATAGGTACAGTACAGTTGATAAAATAGGAAGTATAGCTACAGTTATGTGACTGAAATATACAGCTCTGCAATACTGATTTTTAGGAAATAAACAGGATCCCTATAATTATGAAATGTGTAGTCACGTTTCCCTAAAAATTAGGAAACTTATTTGCCCTGATTTGGTGTGATTCTCAACAGTTTTATATGCATTTTTACTTGCACAATTCACTTTTTTCCTTCGTAGATTATTTTATTTTGCTCATACTGTTAATCTGCAGAAACAAATTGCTGGCAAGAATGGCTTATCTTTTCGGACTTGTTCTTTTTTCTGATGAAAAGTGGATGCCTTGATTTTGTTGACTTTGTGGACAAGTTAGTTTCCCGGCTTCAGGATGGTGATCAACATATTCTTAGGACAAATCATGTCACGTGGTTGCTTGCACAAATTATCAGGGTTGAGCTAGTGATGAATGCTCTAAATAAAGACTCAAGAAAGGTTGTTTCTTATATGATTTTGTACTGACAAAATTTTTATCATCTCTACCGGTGTGTCTCGAGTCCTACTCTCCATGTTCATAATCCCCGTGTTCCTTCTTTCTAAGGTTTTCTGTTGAGCAGTTCAGGATGTCTTGATAAAATTTCGTTTCATTTGTTTTATATACCAACTAATATTGTTGATGTTTAAACACCCATTTGGATCTAATATTGATAGTAAGGATAGCTGTCAATAAATAAATAAATAAATCAATTTAGAATCCATTTTGACTTTTAAATTACAATCTGCTGGTAGGTGGAGACAACCAGAAAGATTCTTTCGTTTCACAAAGACGACAGAAGCTTGGACCCTAATAATCCGCAAAGTATATTGCTTGACTTCATTAGCAGTTGTCAAAACTTGCGTATTTGGTCATTGAATACATCAACTAGAGAATATTTGAATAACGAGCAGCTTCAAAAGGGGAAGCAAATAGATGAATGGTGGAAGCCAGTAAGCAAAGGTATACATCCAAATGTCATCAGATATCTTTGTATACAGTGATGTAATTTTTTTGTCACTTAATATTCTTGTAGTAGTCATACTACTTATAGCCTATTTTACATGAATGCCTTATGTATATGTGCTCTGAGTTCGCATGCCATATCTCCAAATTTGATACAGTGCACACTATGAAGTGCTTTTAAACCAAATGTCTTGCCGACATTCAAGTAATAGAAGTGGAAAATAATGGCTAATGCTTGTATCTGGGAAGAAGTGGTCATGGATGGTGGTGATATGTATACTTATGTTAGAATAATTGGTATAATCTGAGAGAGAGGAACAGGACGGAATCAAATGGGGAAAAAAAGGATGAAAGTATGGAATAATCACCTGTAGTAAAATAAAGAAGAAAGGAAAAATTAGTGAGAGGGGAGTCTGGCAGATATGTCATGGTTTTGTTGGTTGTGGTTTCTTTTTCTCTCTCTGGGTTTAAGCAAAATATAAGGAAAAAGTAAGTACACCTGGTTTCGGTCCCTGATATCATATCAGCTGAGCTATAAAACACTTCTATTATCTTAGGGCAGATAGGGTCACATGTATAGTTAAATGTGTTCAACAAGAATCTTTTTCATATTTCATATTTTATATATTTTTAACAGATGCTCTAAAACACTGCCTCTTGCCAGTAAATTATGATTATGTTATTGTGCCCCGTCTCTTGGTTATGTTCTCATGGAAGCTATCTTATATAGCCCTAGGAATTCCTATTATTGGGTTTAGTTGTTTGTGTTTTATGCAAGCATAAGTATCAGCAAATGCTCCATTGCAATAACATCTAGTAAATTGTCATCTCAAAATTTTTTGCCAAATTATATTCCCCATAGAAGGGGTAAATATGATTTGCATAAGAGCTGTATGAAAACCCCTTGTGTCTACTCCTCCTCCTCCCTCTTGCCAAAAAATATGGTTTGCATAAGAGCTCTATGGAAATTCCTTGTCTCCTCTCCTCCTCAGAAGGCTTGACAATTGCATAATTTTCATAAATGGGTAGAGGTGAGACTTGAACTCAAAGCTTTCAACTTTGGTACTATGTAAAACCACCTCATCTGAAAGTTAAAGCTTTTAGAGGGAGACATTTATATATTATAATTTTGTCTTCAACAGAATCTGTTTATTTATTTCTGTTTGTTTATTCAAATGCTTCAAATATTAGGTGAACGAATCATGGACTATATGAAAATGGATGAAAGGTCAATTGGAATGTTTTGGGTTGTTTCTCACACTATGGCACAGCCTGCATGTGAAACAGTGATGAATTGGTTAACCTCTGCCGGAGTTACAGAGCTGTTACCTGGACCAAATTTACAGTCGAATGAGACATTAATGGTGATGCAGGAAGTTAGCCCACTTCCAATATCATTGTTATCTGGATTGTCAATAAATCTATGTTTGAAATTGGCTTTTCAGATGGAAGAATCCATGTTTTCTGGACAGGTAAAAACCATGATACACATTATCAAGCATATACAAGTGCACGAGTGTCCTGACTAATATGCTTAACATTCATCAGAGCATATGTTACACATTCTCATACATAACTGGAAAAAATATCACGCATGAAGAAGCTAACCTTGGCAAGAGGCTTTTCTACTGTGCGTGAGTATGAGAAGATTGCCCAGTTTTGGTCATCTTCAGTATCTTAGCATCTTCTTCCATCAAGGCTAATCCTCTTGGATTAGGAGCTGTTAAATATTTTCCTTGTGCATTTTTCCATTTTGACAAATGGTACCCTGGTAGACTAACTTATTAAATTTGACTTTGTTGCATTTGAAACAGGTAGTGCCAAGCATTGCCATGGTTGAGACGTATGTTAGAATGATGCTCGTCTCCCCTCATGCATTATTCCGTTCACTCTTGACAGTAATTTCCTTTGTCCTCAAATTTATGCTTTCTACTTTGATTTGGTATGTGGCAATGATTGATGATTCTGTTTATTGAAGCACTGGAGATTTCCTTGATTTGATGGCTTGATTCCATTTTATTGCTGTGTTTTGGATTTTCAAAGACTGGTCAGAAAAATTTCCTGCTATTAAAACTAATTAATATAGAGTAGGCATGGTTCTATCTCAGTTCAAATTAGCCGATACCTTCTATTTGAAAGCCAACTTCAAGCTTGGGACATGGCTCTAGATATGAATTTTGGTCTCAACCAGTAATGCTATAGTTATTGCTGGCACCCTTATTTACATATTGGATACCATGTAATGATTGTTGAATGGTGTTGGAAATTATGAAGGAAAATTAATCGGGACAGAAATGTGAAGAGGAAGAGAGAGTGAGTATTACTTTGCATTTTCTTCCACTTTTAAATACTAAGAGAGACTATTTATAAGGTTACAAATAACCAGAAAAAGAAGGTTATCACTACCTACCATTATCTTTGTTATGAATACTTCCACAATTTTCCCAGTGAATACCCACCATAATTTGTTATATAAAAAAAGGAAACTAGTAAACAAGGAAAGTCAAATCTTCCAGCACTCCGTCTCCAGCTAGTGAGGAGATATTCTCTTTCACAGGATTTGACAGAATGTTGATTGACTTCATTGGTATGGTTAATTTGATAACAGTGCCCAATAACCAAAGAGATCCCTAACTGTGAGGTACCTTTCGTAGAAAAATATCTTGCCAAATATGGATATTTCTTGGATCTCATCAATTAATGTCGAGAGGCTTTCTGGCAATATATGTCAATTCAATTGTTATTGAAGTTAGGACTGTTTACATGTATATATTTACAAATGCAGAGGCTAAACTAGGAAAGAATCAAACTAAAGTGGGAAAAAAAAATCAGGAAATCTCCTAATCTTAGGAGACAAATCAAAACTAACTCCCTAAAATCAGGAAATACACAATAGCGGTAGAATCTTCCGTAGTACAGCACATGTATATTTCTCCACACTCCCCCTCAAGATGATGAATGGATGTTATCCATTCCAAGCTTGTCAACTAAATTCTGAAAAATTGTACTGGACAACCCCTTTGTGAGTATATCTGCGAGCCGATTCTCTGTGGAGACAAATGGAGTGCAAATCAGGCTACTATCAAGTTTCTCCTTTATAAAATGTCTATCAACTTCTATATATTTCGTGCGATCATGTTGTACCGGATTATGTGCAATATTGATAGCTGAGTTATTGTCACAATACAATCTCATGTGACCTTCCCACTTAATCTTAAAATCTTCCAAAATTATCTTCAACCATAGGAGCTTACAAATTCCAAGTGCCATTGACCTGAATTCTACTTCTGCGCTCGATCTTGCAACCACGTTCTATTTTTTACTTCTCCACGTAACAAGATTTCTTCCCAAGAATGTACAATAACTAGAGGTTGATCTTCTATCATCAATTGATCTTGCATAATCAGCATCAGTATAGACTTCAAGACTCAATCCTTCTCCTCATCTAAACAAAATTCCCTTACCAGGTGAACCCTTCAAGTACTGTAGAATTCTATTAACTGCTTTAAGATGAGTCTCTTTTGGATTATGCATAAACTGGCTCACCACACTAAGTGCATGTGCTATATCTGGTCTAGTGTGAGATAAATAAATCAATTTTCCAACAAGCCTATGATAATTTTACCTCTATCAACTACAGCATCTTCTGGGACATCACTAAATTTATAATTGAATTCTATAGGTGTGTCAACTGGCTTACACCCCAGTTTACCAGTATCCTTAAAGAGATCAATCACATACTTCTGTTGAGATATAAAAATCCCTTGTCGAGAGTGGGTCACTTCTATGCCCAGAAAATATTTCAATTTACCAAGCTTTTTGATCTCAAATTCTTTCACCAAACATCTCTTTAATTTTTCAATTTCTTCCATATTGTCTCTGGTCACTATTATGTCATCCACATAAAATAATAATGCAGTAATTCCCCTCGAAGCTAAATGTCTCACAAATAATGTACGATCACTTTAACTATGTTTGACCCCAATACCCAACATAACTTTGGTAAACCTTCCAAATCAAGCTCTTGGAGATTGTTTGAGTCCATACAACACTTTTTTCAATCTGCATACTACTTGTTCTTCATTTGTAGAGCCAATTCGTGGAGGAACATCCATATAGATTTCTTCTTCAAGATCACCATGTAAGAAGACATTTCTGACATCAAATTGTTGCAATCTCCATCCAAAGTTGGCCGCCAATGACAATAACACTCTTAATGTTTCAAGATAATCTATGCCGTATGTCACGTGTTTTATGCAACGTGATATATACCGCAAGTGTACGGTGTCAAGTTTTGTAATATAGTAAAGAAGTTAGGATGTCGAATTCACAGGGATTATAATTTAATTTCACTAAGTACTATAATTATGTAACTTTTACTTTATTTAGATGAATGAATGGTTGAATGAATTTTGTTTACTAATCTAACGATGAATGTTACGAATTCAATGGATGCAAATTATATGAATTTAATCAAGATCGAAAGGCCTAGGGAATGATTTCACCTAACTATCAATTACAATTTAATTAAGTTCAGCTGTTCTAATCAATTATCCATGTTTAAAAGCAAGAATCCTAAAGTATTCTCTCCTATCTCTCGAGTGCCGGCTAGAAATTAATCCTAAATTCCAATTTCAATATCTCTATTCCAAATTAAAATCTAGAATTTATAAAAGTCTTGATTCTTTTATGGAGTAAGCTTAATAGATTCTATACTTTCTCTCGAAACCCATAAAATCTACGTTGTATCAATCCTATAATCACGCATAAATTCCCCTTCCTCGAGTGCCGAAATTGACTAGCATCTATTCATTCAATTAGTAGCCAATTAATTGAAAACATTAAAATCATGGCACAATTAAACATAAGTGGAAAACAAAATAGAAATAACCATCGCAAAATTAAATAATATTCTCAAGTTTGGCTACATCAAACTCTAGTTAAATTCTTTAGCTCATGATAGGGAATATGAAATCCATACAATTCATAATAAACAGCATCAAGAAAAAGATAGAAAAACTAGTCTTTTGGGTAGATCTTCAATCTTCTTCCTTGATGCTGTTTTGCCTCCTTTTGATTTCTTCAATCTCGCCCCTTTGAATTGTCACATTGCCCCCTTTTGAATTCTAGGAGAAAATAGGTCTTTTGAATGGTATTTATAGTATCTTAGGAGTATTGAACGAATTAGGGTTGAGTTGGGTCAATAAAAGAGTCCAAAAATATAATAGAAAAACACTTTCCCCGTGTAGGTAGCTCCTCGGCGCTGCACATTCTGTAATTTTCAGTATAGTGGGCGCTGCGGCGCCTAGTTCGGGTAAAAAATGCATATTGCGCTTCCTTCAATATTTTTATCATAAATTTCTCATCCAATGTCTG
Source organism: Osmanthus fragrans (assembly GCA_019395295.1). Lineage (NCBI taxonomy): Eukaryota > Viridiplantae > Streptophyta > Magnoliopsida > Lamiales > Oleaceae > Osmanthus > Osmanthus fragrans. The sequence goes on along the minus strand of CM033361.1, from coordinate 20,093,820 downwards.
ATTGGGGTGATTCAAGATGCGTTGGAAAGATAACTCAAAGGGTTACAACTTTTATTCAGACATTATTCTCCAATTCGATCGTTTGCTATATCAAAAATGGGTCTCAATATGAGACTAAAAATCCGGGGAAAAACGTTTTCGGTTGGAAATTGATATGTGATCATACTTTGATTATACTTTTCTTCAATTTCATTAATCTATACCACAACATCAAAACGCACATTAAAACATTCTAAACACTCTCAAAGCTAACAAAATAATAAATTAAATCACATAAATATCATGAGTGGAGCACTCATCACCGTAGGTCTGAATATAACCTTTGATAACCAATCTCGCATTATATCTCTCTAATGAGCCATCAGACTTATGTTTCACAGGAAAGATCCATCTACACCTAGCAGCTTTTTTTTCCTTTCGGCAATTTCACCAAATCCCATGCCTTGTTTTTTTTTCTAGAGCCTCCATCTCCACTTTCATGGCATTCTTCCAATTCTGATCTCCTAATTCCTCAGATAGTGTTTTGGGAATGACATTACTATCAAGGCTAGTGAGAAAGACCCTATGATTATGGGATAGCTTTTTGTAGGACATGAAAAGGTATAAAGGATGTTGGGTACAAGTCCTAGTTTCTTTCCTTTGGGCTAGAGGGATGTCATAGTCATTTTCCTCTTAGGTATCCAGAACATTAGAATTGGGAGAAGTGGTTGGAGTACTTGCCTCAATAGTCACGGGGTTTGGATCAGATGATTGTACCTGCACAGGTTCAGAGAATGGCCCTTTCTTTCTTGAATAAACCTTGAGATGAGTATGGTTTATTTTTTGTGCTACATGTGTGGAAGGCAGATCATTTTCCGCTGAAACAGAAGGGACTATAGGAACGAACTCGGATTGGGCAGGAATAGGCGAGGACTGGACATGAACAGATGAGGACTTGGATTGAACAGGAACAGATGGGAACGGCTTCGACACATGCAACTCAAGAAGGAAAGAGTTTATCCTTATCTTCCATGAATGATATCTTTCCCTGAAGAAAAGGATCGTGAAAGTATTGATCATCCTCAATGAAAGTGACATGGGCGGATACATGAAATTTTCGTGTCGGAGGATGATAGCACTTATAGCCTTTTTGAGTAGACTATAACCAACGAAGATACATTTGAGAGCCCTTGGATCGAGCTTGTCCCTATGTTGAGAATGGACATGAACAAATGCAACAACCAAATATTTTGGGAACTAGATTGTTAGTGACATTGAAATTTGGGATAGAACAATGCAAAGACTTTTGCTGGACTGAAAATCAATATGATGAGCTGCAGTTAACACGGCTTTTCCCCAATAATTTTTTGGAACTTGTTTTTGGAAAAGAAAGGCTCGAGTAACTGCTAAAAGATGGCCATTTTTTTCGTTCGACCATTCCATTTTGTTGGGGAGTGCTAATACAAGATGACTTATGAATAACGCCATGTTGAAAAAATGGAGAGGGTTTGATTAAAATAATCTTTGGCATTGTCAGATCTCAAACGTTTAATTCCTACTCCAAATTGTGTTTTAACCATATTGTAAAATTTTTGAAACACAAGACTCACATTCGATTTGTTTTTTAACAAAAAAATCATGTCATATGAGTGCAATCCTCAATAAACGAAACAAACCAACGAGCCCTAGAAATGTTGGGTACAGTTGAAGGCCCCCAAATGTCGCTATGAATAAGAGTGAATAGAATATATGTTCTTTTATTGCTTATTGAAAAAACAGAATGTTTGTGCTTTGCGAGTTCACACACACTGTAATAAAAGCTTTCAACAGCAATTTTATTGAACAATTAAGGAAACATCTTAAGAACATTAAATGATGGATGATGAAGACAGAAGATGAAGCTAGATGTTGTCTTTATTGGATTTAAAGGACTCGATAAGGAATGACAAAGGGAAACAATCCTCAATTCTACGTTGTTCACTTGGTTTTTCTAAATAGTAGAGCCCATCTCTCTCCTTAGCATGTCCAATCATCTTTCTCGTACCTTGTTCCTGAAATACACAATGAGAGAGAAAAAATCACACTGCAATTAGTATCTTTGGTTAGTTTTTGGATAGATACAAGATTGGTGAACAATTTTGGAACATGAAGGATATTTTTCAGTATAGGTGAATCATTAATAAAAAATATCTCCTTGACCGGCAACAGTAGTGACTGAATTATCAGCTATAGTGATTTTCTTATTACTAGGACAGGGTGTGTATCAGATAAATTTTGTGGTGGAAAAAGTCATATGGTCTGTGGCTCCCGAGTCAATGACCCATGTGTTAGGGGTAACATCATCCAAAGCATTAAGAGCTTGAGAAGAAGATGATATACGTGAAAATGCTAGATTACAAGTACCTGCCAAAGATGATTGCTTCTCCAATGACCTCAGAAAGTTCTTCAATTTCTCAATCTCATTCCAGTTGAATTCAAATGGTGTCTCTGAAATGTTGCTATCTTCTGTTGATTGCACTCCGGCCATATGAGCTTGACCATGTCCTCTTCCTTGTCGGCTTCTCCTTGTAACATTCTTATTTGGGACTTGTGGCCTGTCGTGAAGTTTCCAACATTTCTCTTTGGTGTGACGGAATTTTTTGCAGTAGGTGCACCATAAATTGTCTCAGTTAAAAGAATTTGACTTACTTGGTTGATTGTTTTCTTCAGAGGATGGTTGATCTAGCACAGTATTCTTTTCACTTCTTTTTGACACCAACGCCGAGTTTTCAACGGAAATAGTCTCAACCATAACTCCTCTCCTTCCTTCTTCAGCACAGATTATTGAAATTGTCTCCTTAAGAGATGGTGCCAAGGATTTGAACCCGTACTGCATCAAACTCAATATTAAGCCCAGCCAAAAAATTATAAATTCTGTCCTCTTCAACAAACCTCAAGCGTGGCTGCATCTTCACTAAACTTTATCTGGATGCATTGATAATGATCTATCTCTTGCCAAAGACTTTGCAAGAGATTAGAATACTCAGTAATTGTCCAATTTCCCTGTTTGGTGGCAACAATCTTAGTCTTGATCTCATAGATTTGTGCAGCGTCGCGAACCTTCGAATACATTAGGTTGATAGGCTCCCAAACCTCCTTGGTGGTATTAAGGAGCATGCAGGTGTCACTGATTTCTGGGGACATAGAGTTCCAAAGTCAGGACATCACCATTGAGTCTTCTTCGTCCCACGCATCATATTTGGGATCTCCCTTCTTAGGACCAGTATTGAGCAAAAGACTCAATTTACCTCTGCCTTTCAAGTGTGTTTGCACTAGTTGAGACCACTTCAAATAATTTCTCCCATTTAGTTTGTACACAGCCCGAATATTGGGTAGTTTCCCAGTAGTAGAGTAGTTTTTCTCCTTTTTCTTAATCTTGGTTGCTTGAAGGTCAGATGTGTGGTTGACTTCGGTTTTTAGACATGACTCAAAAGGAACAAAAGAATAACTGAGAATTTTTTTCGAGTGGAAAGAAGAATCTCTGGTGATGATAAAGTAAAAATAAACAAGAGAAGAAAGGAACTCACAAAATTCTGGAATGAGAACCAGAAAAAAATCAAAAGATTCCTAGAAAGAGCCTAAAGCTCTGATACAATATTTCAATTCAATTGTTATTGAAGTTAGGACTGTTTACATGTATATATAATTACAACTACAGAGGCTAAACTAGGAAAGAATCAAACTAAACTGGGAAAGAATAAAATTGGGAAAATCTCCTAATCTTAATCTCCTAATATTAGGAGACCAATCAAAACTAATTCCCTAAATCAGAAAATACAATAGCTGTAGAATGTCATGTATTACAATACGTGTATATTTCTCCACAATTTGCAATGGAGTGTTAGCCTTCTTGTTAAAGCAGACATGGAAAAAAGGGTAAAGCAATCCAAGCTGGGTAATTGAAGATTCCTTTCTTGGATCATTATCAAAGTCCATTTAAAACTCTCATTATACTACCCCAGCAAAAGACGAGGGCTTTAGCACAAGTCTATAAACTTCTTTCATGAAATTATTGATGACATGCTTGGTATCTAACCTAATCGTAAAGACTCCTTAAATATTGGAAGAAGCAAGGGATTTTACCTTCTCAATGGGAAGGCTTGGTCCAATATAATTTCCCCAACCATAGCCCACGGATTTGATGAAGAGAACTCCTTAATATCTTTATTTTTAAGTTTCACAAAAGGCTCTCCATTGAAAGAAATAGGAGAATTATCTGGAAAAGGGGAGAAGAAGATGGTTGCTCGAAAATGGAGACCAAAGATTTGCTCCATGCAGTGGATGATGGTGGTTAAAATGGTGGGGGCAGCGTGGAGGTGGTGGGGCTGTTGTCGAAGACAAGTTTGAAATGGTCGCTTTTTGAACTGTTTAAGCTTTTAGATGAGATAATTAAGATAATAAAAGAGTCAATTCAAATTGTGCACGTGTTAAAAGTTTGAATAAAAGAATGAATCCGATTTGCACGTAACATGGCATGTTAAAGACAGGATTTCAATGAATATGTGGCACCTCTTTAAAACCTTAAGCTTTTTGATGACATGGTTAACTTATGTCAGGGGATTTAGCTGGGGTGGAGCTATATCTCACATGAGGGAAGGAGGGAAAAATCTAGAGAGAAGTCAAAAGAAAAAAAATTCTAAGAGAGATTTTTAGGTTTAATTTGAGTCAGGATAAGGCTTAGTTTGTTCTCTCTGTCTTTTCCTTTAATGAAAAACCAAAACAATAGTGTACATGCCAGAAATTGTAGCCAGCGTGGGCCATCTTTTTATTCTTGTGTTGATATTTGAAGAAAGTGTGAGTGATAGCAAGAAAGGTCATTGGGTGAGCGTCTCAAACTGGTTGTAATGTGCCTCAGTTATGGAAAACTTCAAGAAATTGGAGATTTTGAAACCTCTGCAGTAAGAGTAAGGGTGTCATTGGTGCACATTTCCCCCTATTCTGCAATTCTGCTCTGTCTGGCATTCAATTTGTTATGCTCCCATTGTATATTTGTAAGGAACTCGAGCTTCACTTTGTGGAAGAAGATGATGTAGGAAGGGAGTGGAAAATGAAAATTATCCGTCTAATAAACAATGATATTATAAATACCTAAGAAGTGTATTAAGGTGTTATTGACTTGAACATGATCAAAAGGTTCTATTTGTACTATTTTTTCCACTGCAATGTGGATTAATGCTGATCTTCCCAAAAATGCTTTTGGAAAGCTGTTTACATTTTTTGTTTGATTCTGTTTCTTGTTGTATTTATAGAAATTCAGTGTTCTATCCACTTCTAATATTTTTCTCTGTTGATCTATAAAATGGCACGTAATTGTGGCTGAACTTCATTTCTTATTGCATATTTTACTTACTTTATTCTAGTTCTGATGTTGAACTTCCATTGCAGCTACTGGCCCAAAGGAACCAAACCTCATTGAGCAAACCCGCAGCTTCCATTTTGGTGTTCGAAATGCTGAACTATCGTTTGCTTTCACTCTACAGGTGAAGAACACCTTTTCCTGTGTTCCTTCACTGAGCTTTCAATGTTCTCAATTTAGAGCCCATTTGGCCCCCATTTTTTGTTAATGAAAATGGGTGAAATAGTGTTTTTTTGAAAAATGAGTGGTTGAAAAAGAAGGAAAAGTTTTCGATTTACATGTAATATTATTTTATGGAAGATTGTGTGGTTGAAAATAGGAGAGAGAAAAATGGAATGTAATTTAATTGGATTCAAACTAGGGCTTAATTCTGTTCAGGCAACCTGGCCGAGACATAACTGTACACACTTGGGTTTTTTTTTTTTTTTTTTGCGGGGGTGGGGGGGACATGGATTTTATGACACGTATCAGATATGTGGGGATGTGTTCCATATAATTATAGTGTTCTGCATTTTAAGCACCAAAGTCCACTTGAGGTACACACCAAGGACATGAGACATGTCAGGACAGTTTAGGATCTAAATGTGATTATAAAATTAGAAGTACAGCTTCTGATTATAATCTGATGAACTTTGGGTTTGAAGGAAAAGACAAATCTAGTATGATGGGACAAGTCAGGAGAGATAACTCGTGTTTGTTAGGAGGTAGGTCTCCCCTGGGAATCATTCAATACTTTGCCTTCTGTGGAGGTCAAGTTTTGACTCGTGTCCTTGTCCCGTGAGACCATAATAGAGGAAGCTTTTGTCATGCAAAAGTTCTTGCAGTAACTATCATTTTTGACGCTTTCAGTCAAGCTGAGATTTATTTTATAGCGTGCAGTTGAATAAACAGGCTGATAAAAGTTCTTTTTTTGGTGGTTTCTTTTTAAAGGTACCAAGGAAAGAGCAAAGGTTTAATGTATGATGTCACAAAAATGGTTGCTACATTGAAAGTGAAACGTGGAGAACATCGCCTTTTTAGACTGGCTGAGAATTTATGCATGAATCTTGTTTTATCAATGAAGGATTTTTTCTATGTGAAGAGAGAAGGAAAGGTGGGAGGACAACTTTGAAACCATAATCCTTTCGTAAATAGCTTTTTACTGCAACTGCACTGACTTTTGTCTGGTCGAAGCTCGTGCAGGGTCCAACTGAGTTTACAGAAACATTAAATCGGATTGCAGTAACTACTCTTGCCATCATCATCAAGACTCGTGGCATTGCAGAGGTTGAGCACCTACTATACCTTCAACCAATGCTGGAGCAAATACTGGCCACCAGTCAACATGCATGGTCTGAGAAGACTCTTCGGTATTTCCCGCCTGTTTTGCGTGATACCCTGATTGGCAGGATGGATAAAAGGGGTATGGCCATTCAAGCATGGCAGCAAGTACGTGGTTTCATTAAAGAAGCTTTGCTTTTCCCGCTTCATTCTCCAATAGAAATGAAACTTCCAATTAACGCAGGTGAACCGTGAGAAGACAAGCAGTTCTTGGCAAGCCAAGTCTCTTTAATCCACTGACCACTTTCACTGAACTAAGAAAAATAACTACTGAAGTGTAGTGAATAAACTTCTTTAAGTATATTACAAAAATATATTGGTTACGAGTTTCAATTTGGTAAAAAAACATGTATACACGTCCGTCCATTGGAACATTTCTTAGGTTTCTTCACCTTTAATATGTACAAGTCGAAGATTTTGGAGAGAGTTCGGTTGGGATAGTGTGTGTTGGGGGTTCTCGTATGGAATGAGCCAAAAAAGCTAAGTATCTGTTGACATTTATTTTCCTGTGCAGTTTAATCTTTTATCACTCAACTTGGTGTTTCCTCTTGCCACTTTCTTCATTTTTTTATTCTATCTTCCCTGTTCCGGATTTTTAATTTCTTGTTGAGATTGATTAGTCTTCATCCTTTTGCTGATAATTTGGGGTTACATTCCATGAATACAGGAAGTTTCATGGTAAGTGATTGTTATGAATTGTGTGCGTTAAGTTAGGTATAAACGTGATGTAGCTGGTAAGAGTATAAGCCTAGGATTATTTCCTTTTGAGAAATATCATTTTCATGTATATATATGTGTACCTGTTGGTAAATAAATATGAAAGTGAGATTTTTCCCAAATCAATTAACAGTGATGATAATTGGCAATGTTGACGAAGATTGCACCCTGACTCACTTTCTCATCTCCCTCCTGATCATAAGGTGGTGAACATGCAAATTTCCACCTTTTCAAAGAACTGCAAATATCCGTTTGGACAAGCTTTGGCTTGTCTCTACCAATTAAGCAATTTGAAATAGATGGAGGACAATCAGAAGTAATTGTCTGGGTTTAATTTTCAACTTGGTCAAAAACTGTTTCAAGAATAATCCGAAGGACATCCTTATCTTGAAATTTAAAATAAGGGCATTTACAAATGAAGAAAACTTCATTCTTAGGTTCTTTACATTGTTTCTTTCCACAAGCTACTTATTTTCCTAATATTTTTTTTGTTTTTGGCAGGCAGAAGCGACTGTGCTTAATCAGTGTACCCGGCTTCTTTCACCATCAGCTGATCCAACATATCTCTTGACTTACATCAATCACAGTTTTCCTCAGCACCGTCAATATCTCTGTGCTGGTGCATGGATACTTATGTATGGTCATCCCGAGAGCATTAACAGTTTACATCTTGTAAGGTTCTACTTTCTTTTAAAAATAAAATAAATAAATAAAAATTGTCATACGTCTCTTGTTTTTTGATTACTTGCTCAATGGATTTATTTATTTCCTTGTATGATCTATAATAAGTCTCTCCTCCAGCCCTACTCTATCTCACATTCGTTCAGTTACTCACGAACACATGCACACTCATGCTTGGTGGTATACAGGGTCGTGTCTTGAGAGAATTTTCCCCAGAAGAAGTGACTGCCAATATATATACAATGGTGGATGTATTGCTGAATCATATCAACTTAGAACTACAGCGTGGCCGTTCCTTGCAGGTTTAGACTCTAACCTTTTCCCTTTCCTTATTTTCTAATTGTAGATTTTATTTTGTAACACGATAGCAGTGTTCCTGCTGAAGTTCATTTTATTGATAGTTGAAGATTAACTTATTTTCCCCTTGTTCAGGATCTTATGCTGAAAGCATGTACAAACCTTTCCTTCTTCATTTGGACTCACGAGCTTCTTCCTTTGGACATTTTACTATTAGCGCTTATTGACCGAGATGATGATCCCCATTCTTTACAAATTGTGGTAGGTTTGATTTGCTGCGTACTTTTTTTATGCCATTTTTTGGATTCTATTCACCCTAGTATCGTCTTCAGCAACAAAATAATGAAGGCATATGCCTTTTCTTTCCCAAGTATATTACAGAGTTCTGAAATAGATATTTATCATCAAAACAAAATATGTTTCCATTGGAGTTCTAAGATAATATTGCTTATATTAGTTTTGACTTTCATCTACTATGTCTAATATGTAGCTATTCAAGTTTCATGGGAATTGCTAAAGTAGAGAAAACTACAGTAAGATGTTACTAATATAATAATATTTTGAAAACAAGAAATAGAATTCTTACCATTTTTTGTTTAAAATAATAATATTTGTGAAAAGTAGTGTTCTAAAAAGCGAGAAAAGGTGTGGCCTAGGTGGGTCTAGCCGTGGGGCTTGAGGCAAAAGCCCCGCATATAGTGAAGGCGTGGAAAAGACAATCAACCCAATTTTGATCGCCTAATGCAGGCCTAGGCTGTGATGCTTGGACTTTTCATTCCGGTCGGAGTACCCGTGTTAACATGACAAAGGTACCGGTATGGAATACGGGTTTGATTCTTCAAGTTTCAATCGAACCCGACAAAAAATCTTTAGAAAAATTGAAGATTTACCTTAGTGGCGCTGGTGATGTGTGTAACGTGTGTAAAGAAATAGCAGGTTGGCACCGGCTATCCTTGGTCCTTTGTTGGTTGTCTTCATTTGGAACCCTATAATCATGAAGAAGGAAGACGCAACGACGGGAATGAAAGAAAGATTTGGGTTTAATTGGAGTTGGGTCATTTTTATTGGGCTAATAATATGGACGTGGGTTGGCTTAATAATATGGACATGAATGGATTTAATTGGGGCCATTTTTATTGGCTAATAATGTATGTGGATGGGCTTAATAATATGAATATGAATATGGATGGATTTAATTGGAGTTCGAGCCATTTTTAATATGGATATGACTTATGAGTGGCTAATAATGTAATTATTTTTACACCACGTATTTTAGTTTAATAAAATATTCAAACAATACAATTAATCATTTTTTTTTTTTTTCAATTCATCATATTTAATTCAAAAAATACAGCAATATCAAAGTGAAAATAAAATCGAAAAAACAAAATTAAAGTTTGAAAAACGTACCCACGTACCCATGTCGAAAATTTGAACTCTTTTTAGTCATGTCTCCATATCCTACATTTTAGAAAATAAAAGATTCGACACTTAGATACGTACCCTACCTGAGTCCGAGCATCATAGGGCCTAGGCATCGCACCTCATATTTTTATTTCCATTTTTTTGTCCAATTATTTTAAGATTAAATAACCTAATTAAATAAAATGAAGAGTTAGACTATGGTGCATGTTGCTATCTAAATTGTCTAATTGTAAAAAATTGCTAATGACCTGTTTGATGTAGATATTTAAGAATAAATTGTGAAAAAAATGATATTTTTGGAGAATGTGTTGTTAAAACGTAGAAAAAAATTATTGGTCCCATGTAAAATTATTTTGTTGAAAAAATCTGTGGTTAAAAATAAGTTTGGGGAAAATGAGTTGTAAAGAATCTGTTGTTGCAGAGACTAAGTATAGTTGTAGTGTTTTGTGATCTTGTCTTTTTCTTTTTTTGAAACTTGAAAATTATGCATCATGTTCCTATAAATCTATTATGATTAGTTGTTTACTAATTTTAATTGCATATACTTGGGTAATAGACTTGCATAGATTCTAACTTTCAATGTATGCGTTAATTTATTTATTTAATAGTCTTAAAATAATTTTAAAAATATTAAAAATAGGAAAACTCCTTATTATGCCTAGGCTCGTAACTCGTAAGACTTGAGGTTTGACCTTACCTTGCTTCGCGCCTTTTAGAACCCTGGTGAAAGTGCAAGGCATCTTCTGACTACAAGACTAAAGAGAAAGTCCAATAGAAGAATTTGTTCCACTCTAGAACAATTAAGGAAAAAGTAAAATCCATGAACTCCTTCTAAGAAACCTATAAAGATGCTAAAAGTTTTGTCCTATACCATTAGTAAGTTACTATATTTACCTTCACAATTTTTTTCTATTATATACTGTCAAAAACACCCGATTTCCCAAATTATAGCCAAAACAACTTTTTTCAACATAACCTTTACCTTCTTACCGGAACCCAACTCGATTAGCTTTGATGAATAATTTATTTCAGCTACTTGGTGAAAACCAGCTATCTTAAGAAGTCTGCTAATGGAGATCCATAAATATTTTATTTAATAATTGCCAAGTTTGAATTCTTATATTAGGAAAAACAATTAGGAGCACTGTCGTCACCTGCACCCCATGTGATAACAGCAGAGCATAAAAGAAACCTTCAATGCATTCTTAGTCCTTCCTACACATTACAAATCATTAAGGGAAAATAGAAAGTAAGGACATCTCCTTTAGACCATTTCATGAGTATTAATCTTTTTACGATTAACCAGCCAAAGAAACACCTTATTTGTGTAAGAGGCATTGGATTTACAGATGGAAGTGGAAGGATCTAGTATATGGAATTTGGCCAAATCAATTGAAGCATGGAAATATAATTTCTAGGAACTATAGTTTGGCCTTGTTTATATAGGCCTTACAAGAGATCAAAATAAGGAAACAACTTTTACACAAGTAATCCTGTAATATACAAACTACACATTCCTCCTAACCTTCAGAATAATAAAATTTATCCTGATTTCTTATACTTGACAAAAATAAGCTTTTCAATCCACTCTTGTTCTCCATCATAGGTCTGTTATTGGTGGGGAGATGCTCAGTGTTACTGTGGCAGTGGCATGGAAGTGCAAAATGGGGTGAAAAACTTCTGGTTCTTTACATATGTATGACAATTATCATATATAAATACGGTGGATAAAATGATGTTGAATAATGAATAAAGCTTCTGTTGTTAGACACTTCTCTTCCGCTTTCATACTGGATCCATTCACGTTTCCTTTTTAATAGATATTGTCGAGGCTCTGGCCTCTGGGTACTACTTTCTATGAGAGGCATACTGAGATCAAGATAATTTGAAGTAGCGTAGTTTCCGCATCGTCATGGTAGGATTAGTTCTCTGACTACTGTCAGCCTTTTATTAAACCTATTCTCCAAACGTCATATGATCCTTGAGGTCCTTACCTGTTCGTTTAGGTTCTAGCTTTTTCGTGTGTAGTTGCTTATTTGATTGAAGTGGCATGTAAACATCTGGAGCCAGAGATTAGTAGGAACTTGTTAAGGGATATAATCCCACATCGAATAAAGATGTAAATATAGGCCAATTTATAAAGGTCTTGGACTACTCCTCTTAACAAGGTTGACCTTTTAAGATGGACCTCAAGTCTTAACATGGTATCAGAGCCCATTAAACTCCAACGAGCGATTCGATCCTTGTAAGACTCAAAAATATGAACATATGGATTTCAAGATTGGTCTGCTCAAACGAGCCACCATCTTGCGGGGGTATGTTAAGAGATATAATTCCACATCGAATAAAGATGTAAATATAGGCCAATTTATAAAGGTCTTGGGCTACTCCTCTTAACAAGGTTGACCTTTTAAGATGGACTCCAAGTCTTAAAAGAACTTAATAATAGGTTGAGGAAGGATCCTATTTCGTGAAGATCTGGTCTATTTATTTTTTAACATGTCATTAGTTTTTTAAAAGTTTCGTGCTTTCCACAGTTTATTAGCTGGTTCCAAGTATTTTGATCGAGCAATTTGTCATTCTGTCTGCAAGGAGATGCAGATTAATTTTGATTTGTTAGCCTCCTCTATGAAGTTCTGAGGGAATTTCTCTGAATTTATATTCTGCTAGATGATGTATAATGTTGAAATTTTAGAAACTTTCACATTTCTTTCGAATCAATATAATTCCATTGTGAAATAGATAAAATAATTTCTGTAGTTAACTTGCATTACGAACATTACTGTTCGTACCAAATGCTATGATGACACATTTTGTAGATTCACCCACTCTTTTCATTTCCTTTATTGTCCAAACAGATGAACCTACTTGACAGTAAAGAGCTTCAACAAAGAGTGAAATTGTATATTATGAATCGTGGCCCACCTGAGCATTGGCTTTTCTCTGGAACTTTCAAACGTGTTGAATTGCAGAAAGCCCTTGGAAATCATCTGTCTTGGAAGGAAAGGTGATGTCCTGGACATTATGTTACTTATTTGAAGAATGCAATATAACTCATAACATAGAAGCAGATACTTGATTTATTGAATTGCAAAAATTATTGCTCGTCTACCCTAATGACTTCATATTTAGAAGTAAGCAATCATGCCAATTATATCATGATGTTACCATGTTATTGACATTTACGATGCTTGAAAATGGTAATCAGTTTCATATGCAGTCACATACATCCACTTGCACCATAGCTGGCAAAACATTTATAGATGATAGTAGTAAATTTTCCAATAAGATATTGATTCCCACCTTCAAGAAAAAAAGGTCTGGCCTTGCCTAGTAACTAGGGCCTGGAATGCCCTTCATTCTCATCTTCTTCTAAATGGTCTTGGTGATCTGAGTGCTATTGTTGATTGATAAGGGCTGAAACAACATTTAACAAAATTGCGCATTGATATGATTTCTTCTTTCGTCTGACACCCTTTCTTCCAGTTTTGAGGTTTCTTTCAGTTCCTGAGAAAGAATGGGTGATAATATTCTTCTTAAATACCAGATACATATCTGTCAGCGGTCAGGACGAAGTTTGGTGAAATTAAGTTGAGTGTTAGAACCAACTGATGTTGAAGAGTCAACAGATTGTGTTGATTGGACCTTCTTCTAAGAGCAGGATGACCCCTAGGCGTTGTGTTTTTTTTTTCCTATCAATTGGGCCTCTCCCTTTACCATCCCCATGGAGATGGTCTAAGGGTATATTACTACTCTTAGTGCGGTACACAGTTAGATGGAGGATGTAAGCATTATTTAGAATGACTGGGCATTCAAATGCCAGGGCTCAGTCCTGGATAGGTGGTGGAAACTACCAAGGTTGAGTTCAGTAGGGGCAACAGGAATTTCAGGTGGAAGGTTGAAATGCGTATTTGAGTATCTTTTAATTCGTCTTTGATCATCTAATGGACTGTTAACAATCCTGTCTCCTCCCTGTTTGAAAGAAGGGGTGCTTCTAGTTAATGAAGCTTTAGGTTAAACAAAGGTTTGAATCAACTAATGTAGAAGAATTAGCACAATTTGTGTTTAGGGTAAGATACATTATACAACTTGATTGAAATGTAATATACCCTGCAATATCATGGGGAGGTCCCCATGAGAATTTTTCGATGGGAAGGGAACTTTGATAGGTGGTTTTTTTTTTTTTTCTCTCCATTCTCTCTTCAGCAATGTATAAAACGTTGCAGTTTTCCTGGAGGCTACCTGCTTGGTTGGTATGGGCTTAGCATTAGGAATAACAGTTCATGGTGTACCTCTGGCTTGTGTTGACATCCAAACAAAATTCCCTAGCAAAGTGTGCACTTCCTTTTCCCCAGCTTTCATTCGATATGTCATGGATTGGATCATGCGAACACTAGCAAACTATAACTCAAAAGCTTACATAATTGTCAATAATGTATCCTATTCGATTTTCAGTTGTAGTTTATTTTAGTTTGAATTGACGTTTGTATTTCTCTCTTAACCAAGCATTAATTAATACGACATTCTCATGTAACTTATATTTGTATCTTATCTTTTCTTAACTCCAATGTTATGATGTGATTACGCCCTTTTCAACAATTCACTTCATTTTCTTAATGCATGCATGTTGCTTTTAGGTACCCAACATTTTTCGACGATATTGCTGCACGTCTGCTTCCAATCATTCCCCTGATCATCTATCGACTTATTGAGAATGATGCTATTGATGCAGCTGACAGAGTTCTACAATTTTATCCAACATTCCTTCATTATTATCCTTTGAATTTTACGTTTGTTCGTGATATACTTGCCTATTTCTATGGGCATCTTCCAGGAAAATTTATTCTCCGGATATTGAATGTATTAGATGTGAAAAAGGTGATGATGGCTCTTCTTGCCTGGATTCCTTTGTTCTTTTCTGGAAATTTTTAATCATTGACTTGCATATGTTTGTTTCAGATCCCGTTTTCTGAGTCCTTTCCTCAGCATGTTAACTCATCCAATGCTGCCATTGGCCCTCCATTGGACTACTTTGCTACTCTTTTACTTGGAATAGTGAATCACGTAATTCCTCCTCTAAATAATTGCTCAAAAACTGGACCAATGGGAGACATTTGTTCTATTCGAGCTCAACATAATAAGGCACAGGCAACATCACAGGGTGGCCCAGCAATTGCTCCCGAAGGTCAGAAACCGTTCTATCAAATCCAAGATCCTGGCACATATACCCAGCTTATTCTTGAAACAGCTGTCATAGAAATCCTCTCTCTTCCCGTAACTACATCCCAGATTGTATCTTCACTTGTTCAAATTGTTGTTCACATACAACCAACTTTGGTTCAATCTAGCAATGGGTTACATGGGGCTTCTAGTGGCGTTGGGCAAAGTTCTGTTTTGCCCACTTCTCCTTCCGGGGGAAGCACTGATTCATTGGGTGCAACCAGAACTACTCCTTCAGCTTCAGGAATAAATACGTCAAACTTTGTTTGGCGAAGTGGCTATACATGCCAGCAGTTATCGTGCTTGTTGATCCAAGCTTGTGGTCTTCTTCAAGCACAGCTTCCTCAAGAGTTCCACGTTCAACTCTACATGGAGGCGGCCCGTGTAATAAAAGAGAGTTGGTGGCTAGTAGATGGTAAAAGGTCAGTCAGTGAACTAGAATCGGCTGTAAGCTATGCTTTGCTAGATCCAACATGGGCTGCCCAGGACAATACCTCAACAGCCATCGGTATGCTTTTATTGAATTTCAGTATACCTCTCCTCCTCCTCCCTTATTTTTTTTTTTTTTGGTTAATTTCTTGTTATGTTTCTCAATATTGTTTTAGCTGCCAAACTAAAGCACCATCCGTTATTGGCCACTGGAATTTTTTTATCATCAGTTAGATCGTTCCTACAACTCTCATATATACTTCTATCGTTATCCAAACTCTTATACTATATATCAGAAGAAATAAAAGATGTAAACATGAAGTGCTTGCAAGGCTAAGCTTTTAAGTGCTTTTAAGTAGTGGGTCCCAAGGAGGCAAGGAATGTGTGATTAAAAATGATATTTGACCAGCGTATAAGCACTTAAAAGATTTGCCAAACATGCACAAGACTGTGGCCCAGTGACTGGTTCTGAATTGCTATATTGTTTACTCATCTATTAAATGATTAGAAAAAACTTTTACTTTTAATTTCATTTAGGTGGAACCTGATTAACTATGGAAGCTAAATGTTTTGGTTATAATTCCATTTGAGCAGGCTAAATGAATAAATTAGCAAAAGTGACTAAATAAGATTAGTTAATGATGGTAAAGGAATATTCTAACACATCTGACGACGTTTCAGTTGACCACCAGTGCCACATGACTATAATGAATACAATTATTTACATTTAAGTCGCACGATATTTTCCGTACTTGAACTGATGCCTGTTATATACACAGGTAATGTGGTGGCTTTGCTCCATTCTTTCTTCTCCAACCTTCCACTGGAGTGGCTAGACGGAGCGCATCTCATCATTAAGCACCTCAGACCCGTGACATCAATAGCAGTGTTGAGAATAGCTTTCCGGATTATGGGTCCATTGCTTCCAAGATTGGCCAATGCTCACACCCTCTTCATTAAGGTATGTTCTATGTAAAGATGTTACGAGCTTTGCTTGTTTTTTTATTATTATTATTGTTTTCTTATTTTCTTCTTGCCATTTTCTCTCGGTAGAGGCAAAGAACAGGCCCTCTGGATTTTTATAGTTCTAATAACCTTGTTATTTAAAGATGTTAAATTTAATCAAGTGATCTTGCAAAGATGGAATTGCAGATCGGAGCAGAGAAATATATACTTCTCACGAACCACAGATTTCCTTCTCTGTATACCTTTAAATTCTTGAAAAAAATGCTAATTTTCTAGCTAATCGATAAGCAATGTCCATGAAATGGTTACGGGAGCAACTACAATAAATGGCGAAATTTTAATCCCTGTAAAATTTGACTACGGATGATTTTGTTTTCATCAATGCCATAATCATTTTACGGAATTGTGTCAGACATTATCGCTGCTTCTAAACGTCATGGTGGATGTTTTCGGAAGAAACTCACAACCAACTGCTCCTGTTGAAGCATCAGAGATATCAGACATCATAGACTTCCTGTAAGATCATTATTCTCCTTGAATAACATTTGTCGTTTGCACACAATAATTCTAATGCTATCGAACCACTTCTTTCGACAGCCATCACGTTGTTCATTATGAAGGGCAGGGAGGGCCAGTGCAGGCAAACAGCAAACCCAGAGCTGAAGTTTTGTCTCTTATTGGACGAACTGCGGAAAATTTACGTCCAGACGTACAGCACCTTCTTTCTCACTTGAAAGCTGATGTAAACTGTTCTATATATGCGGCAACTCATCCAAAATTCGTTCAAAACAATGCATGACATGTCGTAGAAAGCTCTCCATTTATGGTTTTGCCACTTTGCCAGAAAACTTTAACACACGCTTTGACATGATTTGAGATGGTAGAAGATGATTTGATAGGAAAGCTGATTGTGTTTAAAACAGTCCAATGATATAATACCACGTGACATTATGTCAAACTTCAAGTCAGAATCTGGTGCTGTAGCATGATTGATCCATTTCTTCTGTATAAGTTGTTGGAGGTTTAGGACGGTCCATAAATTTTCAACATGGGAAAAAGGTGTAAATTGCTCTCTGCCTTGTGTAAGATTACTGTATTTGTATAAATATGAATACTTGACAATAAACGAGTATCTGCGTTTTGTTTCAAAATGTTATGATAAAAAAGCCCAAAAATATTTTGTTATTAATTTTTCTTTAACCCTGGAATATAAGTAAACTTTAAATCTTTAAAAAGTTTGAATAAAACATTTTTCTAATTATAATCAAATAGATGCACGCACATACGTACCCATGTTTGAGTTTCATTCTTTAGAAATTCATTTTCAACTGCACATTTTTTTTGTAAAATTATTTTACACGTAAACTCAAAAAAATTTATTACTTTTTAATCACATTCTTAAAAAAAATATTATTATAGAATCTAAATTCCTAAAAAATGGGGCTAAAAAACACATTATGCAGTTTGCTTTATAAGGCAGATTTTAAAATTCACCTATTTTATGAATATGTTAAAGAGAGAATAAATTATGAATTATCACTTGTCTTAATAATGCTAATTTCAATATAACATATCATACGTACTGTTTTGCGCGGAAATTGGGCATCGCTAACAATTAAAGAAGCTTCGGGCGATTGTATAAGGAACAACGACCTCTCGAGATAAATTTCCAACGATGAGTGTTTATTTATGAAGATTACAATTCACAAGGAACGAAATGCTTCTAAGGGGTACAAGCATACAAAGTAATTGAAAATTGACAAGAAAGACTTAAAGAAATGAAATTACATAATTCTATGTTCGAGAGTGATTTGTTCAGTCCTTATTTCTGCATTTTTTTCTCCTTTTTATACTCTTTAGGCAGTTTCTCTTGTAGAACCGTCTGAAAATCGTCTATCGCTGTGTAACTGCCCACTTTCTCCATAATGAATGATTTGTCAATAAACTGTAGTTTTTAACTGCTGCCCCTACTTCATTTAACCGCTTGTAGCCGAAATTCTTGGATTGTAAAAAGTGATAAGATCGTCAGTTTAACTATTTTGATAACCGTCGCTCTTCAATAAGACGCTATGCTCGCCCAAGTCTTGGACGTCTCACAAAGTTGATCAATGTCTCGCAGGGTTGGGCGACCATGGGCCGTTGCAACACAACTTCTTCTTTGGTGATCTCATTTGGGCTTATCCTTCGAGCCATGTTTCATTCTTCCTTCTCACTGGGCTCTGCTCTCTGGCCATTCAATAGGGTTTCATTCTTTTCTTCGAAACGGGCATCATTTTTTTGACCATTTAATTGGGCTTCGTTTTTG
This sequence comes from Osmanthus fragrans, assembly GCA_019395295.1. Lineage (NCBI taxonomy): Eukaryota > Viridiplantae > Streptophyta > Magnoliopsida > Lamiales > Oleaceae > Osmanthus > Osmanthus fragrans. The sequence goes on along the minus strand of CM033361.1, from coordinate 20,075,086 downwards.
TGTGTCAACAGATACTCATACAATATAGTTGTTATAGAGGATACGACTTGATATAACAGAGTTAACAACAATATAGATGAAGACCATTCACTGAAGACTAATGCTCTGATCCGTTGCCCAAGCATTGAAGAAACTATGTATATCAAGCTTCAATGTAGACAATTTTGGCTGAAAGGTGTATATCAGTGATCACCAATGGTATGATGGTTGATTAAAAACAAAATCTATTGATAATTTAAACAGAATTATCAACAACGATACATTAATAATCGGCTGACATACTTTTGTGAGTGATTCTCGTCACAATATTATTAGTAATATCGTCAAGAACCAACAACGAGGCTTCAATTACTAACAAGAATCTGCCAGTGGCCGTGATAGTATTATTATTGCAGATTATGATTGAAATCAATATATATTAGTGATTCAGACCAAATTGGTGATAGTGATACCCAAATTGATCACTGATTCACATTCGTCGGCAATTACCAATACTGCTTCAGCGATTACCTCAATTGCTGAGTTAGATTGCCTCAATCATGTGAAGGCGGTACATTTTCCCAATTTTCAAGTCCCAATAGGAGCTATATCAAAAGAACATAGTGAATATTAATGAACTATTTTAAGACCTAGAGCTTCATTTCGTTCAGTGATAATATAACTATACTTTCCATGCCCTAGCCTAGCCAAAGAATCTTTTTGCATTTTCAGTATAACGTTTTGGCAGACTGTCTTGCACATTTCATTGTAAACACTCTAAGGGTGCGTATGATTGCAACGGTGGAATTTGGATGGAAAAAAAATAAATTGTAGGGAATTGAATTGCTTAGAATTTGTTTTAGAGGGAATTGTAATTAATAGTATTTGATTGGTATAATTTTTCACCTAATCCGTTTGACTTTATTTTTCATGCAAAATGTTACTTTTTGGGATAATTTTTTTTACAATCTGTATTAAAATTTGTTTGGATTGCCAACAAGTACAAGTAAAAGTAAAAGTAAAAAAAAAAAAAAAAAAAGATGAAAAATCATTTTCCCATCAAAATCATGGAAAAATAAAAGGTGGAAAATGTGCTTTAAATGGTTGTACCTAGAAAATGGGTGAAAATGAATTCCATGGAAAAGTTATGCAATCAAACACCAAAATTAAGCATGGAAAATGAATTGATTTTCTTTTTCCACATATTTTCACTCATTTTCTATGTACAACCATTTAAAGCACATTTTTCACCTTTTATTTTCCATGATTTTGGTGGGGAAGTGTTTTCCATTTTTTAATTTTTGGCAATGAAAACATATTATAAATCCAATAGTAAAAAAAAAATCCATTTAATTGACAATTTACATGAAAAATAAATCCAAATGAACAAAAAAAATTTCAATTTTTTTTTTATAACTTTTTTGCAATCCAAACAAATTTTAATATAGATTGTAAAAAAATTTATCCCAAAAAATAACAATTTTCATGAAAAATAAAGCCAAACGAATTAGGTAGAAAATTATACCAATCAAACACTATTAATTTCAATTCCCCTTAAAACAAATTCTAAGCAATTCAATTTCCTGCAATTCGTTTTCTTTCCATCCAAATTTCACCCTTGCAATCAAACGCACCCTAAATGATCATATGTTGGAATGAATTATAGAATACATTGAAAAATTAATTTGGAGATATTTAAAGAGCTTAGTACACTTGTGAAGCAAAGTTGGTGATTGGAAATTTCAATGAGCTTCTATAGTGTTAGAAGGAACTAAAGCTAGTTTCAGTTCCGATTTTCTAAAATTCATTTTTACTCAAACTCATTTTTAACTACAAAATTTAAAAGATTCACTACTTTTATCAACTTTTCAACCACATATTTTATAAAAAATCTATTTAAAAAAATAATTTTTAACGAAACCAAACAAGGGCTAAATTTCAAGGCAAAAATGTATCCTCATAAACTTTGTTTTTAAATAACTTATTATTATTATTTACAGCGACACACATGTGTTAAGGGATATAATCTCACATCGATTAAAGATGTAAACGTAGGTTAATTTATAAGACATTTATGCTACTCTTCTTAATAATGTTGACATTTTAATATGGACCCAAGTCTTAACAACGTATAATACATACATTATGCGGGTTGTTATGTGATAGATGTAAAAGTTCACCTATTTCATAAATATATTAGAGTATAAAATAATTTTATCACTCTTCCTAGTAACTTTAATTTAGTAGGATAAACAACTTGACAGGCCTAGCTAGGGCAAGAGATCAATTTCATACAACTCGATACAAAGGTAGAACTGATATATATTCTATTCACATAAGACTAAATTGCTAAATGTTTCAGAATAATTAAATGGTCAATACTTAAGGGTTGGAGACCAGAATGTACAACTTTAATAAGTTGGTATCTCCACTGCAATTTTCCCTATGTAAAGTTAGGCATGGCAACGATCCGGGCTGGGCCGGTTTGCCAAATTCTCGGGCTCGGGGAACCTTGCTTTTTCTGGGCCCGATCCGAGCCGAGTCAAAGACAGTTGGGAAATTTGGGGCTCGGCTCGGGATTCGATTCGGACTTTTTTCGAGCCGAGCCTCGATTTTTGTATTTTTTAATTTTTTCCTTTTAAAAAATTCAGTATTAATCTATTTTTTTTACATTTTTTTGTCGCGGGCCGGCTCGGACCGAGCTCCAAAAATAGGCTCGGCATCCTAAGCTGCAAGCGGGCCTGACTCGAGGTTTTCAAGAGCCGAGACCGAGCCATTTTGCCACCCCTATGTAAAGTTGTATAAGAGAAAACATGATCTTTTGGAATTGACTAAAAACATCTGGAGTAAATAGTAAAAAGAGGTCATTTATCATAGTTTCTTGTTTGGATTTTTCTAGAGATATCATTAGAGACGAAAGTTTTCTAACCGTCCTTCAAATGAGTGTGTGACACACATAACTTATATAAGTTTACGCGTCTTACTTTTTAATGTAAGAAAATTTAAAAATTTTCAAGGTGATAATATTTTGTGGGTTTTTTCACTTACAAATGAAAGTTTTCGTAAGCGAAAAATAATATTTTTTCTACTGGATATAATTATTTCGAACTTTTTGTATACACGAGAACTAATATCAAGCTAAAAGAAAAGGGTTGTGAAAATTGTCGTGGCATTATTAAAATATTTAGTTGAATTATACTAACTTCCATATTGTCCGCAAATTAATTTGTCTTGGCTCTATATCAAATACAGTCTCTCTGTCGACTGTCATGTAGCTAAAATTCAGATTTTTAGTAGATTTTGATAACAGTTTATGAAATATATTAATAATACAAAAATCAAGTGTGGGGCTGTGAGCTTGATTGAGAATAAGGGAATAAAGTAATGTTGAGATGATATAAAGGATTATGGTATCAATCTGCCATATTCAAAGAAGCCATGAAACAATAACAAAAGTGAAAGGATAATTGATGAAAGAGAAGATTCTACACACTTTTATATACATTTTGATTGCCCATTTTACAAAAAGGAGGGGAATATTGTCCAAAATCATTAATGTTGCTAATGGCTAATATAATTGCTTATAATATATAAACATTAGACAAATTAACACATACTCAAATAGCTAGCTAGTCAAACTCGAGGTGCATTTCCTTGACTTGCTAATAATTCTATCTTGTGGAGAAAGATATTCATTCAGCTCACTTAGTAGTTACATTACCTGTCGTCATATATATAAATTGTACACAAAAACCATATATAATTGATGTACTTAATAATAATTTTGACTACAAACTTTAAAGCGTGAACAAGAAATTCATAAAAACGACTATCCTTTCTAAAGATGTTCAAATAAATTAAATTGTAAAATCTTATTCAAGACTTACAAGTAATAAACTATAATACATGATAACAAATTGTGCATTTGGGTTCTTTACTTCTTTTCACCTCGCACACCTTCTAAAGTTTTCCTCAAATATGGAGAAAAACTTTTCAAAAGGAAAAAGGTAGAGATAATGAACCAGCTAGAAATAAAAGTTAAAAAAAATTATGCAAAGCAAAATATTTAATTGCCAAGGATGCACCCTAAATTGTTCTTCATTTGCCACCTGCAAAAACAAAGAAAAAATCAGTTCATTTCCATTTTCAATGATAACTACTTATTGAAAATGTTGTGGCTTTTCTATTTAACTATTTACTGATCGAAAGATATTGTAGGATCGAGCTAAAACCGTTTAATCTGAAAATCTTTTCATGACATTCGACCGCCATCATTTAAGTGAAAAGGGACGTTGTTGCTCGTAACATATACGAATTCTTGTATTTTTTTAATTTTCTTTTGTTGAAAGAAAGGGAGGAAAAGTGAAGTTTACCTTCACTATCACAAATTTTAGTGAAGAAAGATAGGAAAACAATTATCACTGCAACACCAGCTATGAGTCCAATTGTAACTGCTAGGGTTTTCTCCATGTCATCGTCATCGTCATCATCGTCTTTATCTGGGATCAACAAAAACAAATATTTAATCGATTGGATTAACTTTTGAACAGAGCGGAAACCACCGGCCACGGCGGTGGAGCAGCTTACCGCTTTTGGAGGAGTAACCACGCTCCGAGAAGCGAGCGTAGCATTTGGCCAAGAACATGTCACCCCAAGTTGAAGATTGACACTCACTTTTCAACCGTCCGATTGCCTCCGATAAACAATCCTGGCACTCGCTCGTACTCAAATCCTGTACACACTGTGCTATACCCTGGGCTTTCCCGGACCCACCAATCCGAAAATACTGGCCTCCACCCGTCAGATAAGCCAGCAAGGCATCCCTCTGAGCCAACACCTCCGAATCATACCCAATCGACGGCCCACATCTCTTGAACACAACAGTCTTGTCTTCAACCCCCAAGAATGATATATTATCGTACTTCACGAAACACCCATCCAGCTGCAACGCGCCACCTGACGCGCCACCACAGAGGGTCCCAATTCGACTCACTGCATACGTCACGCAGTCGTGGCAGTCGGAGTTTCTGAGGTCGCCACGGCACTGGAAGAGGCCGTAAACGACGTCGTTTTGGACGGAGCCGGGGAGGGAAACCTTGAAATTGTTGTAGTTTGAGAAGGCAGCTGAGTCAACAAGGGATGCCAGGATTGAGTTGACGTTTGACTCGTAAGGCGTACCCGGGTTGTATTTGAGCTGAGAACAACCAGCATATATGAAAGATTGTAGAGAAGAAGCTGAAGGGTGTGCAAGAAATGAAAAAACTAGAAGATGACTCCAAATAGATAATACAGAAGAAATTTGTTGAGCATGCATGTTTATTTTCGCTACTTGTGTGTGTTTGAAAGAGAGAAGGTGATGAATGAATATATATATTTGAGGTGGGCGCGATCAACTAAGTCGATAATTACTGGGTATCTTGTAAATAGAACTGAACTGAAGGGATTGAGATGGTTACACGAATTTTTTGTTTTGTATTTTTCTGTGGTCTGGCTCGAGGTTATTTGAGAAGTTTTCACTGAGCTGGCTCAGGTTTACCAATCACAAGTTTCATGTTAAATGCAGTATGAATAATGAAAATTGTGATCAAGGATTCATTTATCAACCGCCACCTGTTTCAGAGTTTTCATTCTCTAAGCCTTTGTTTGATGAGGGATTAAAATTATATTTTTAGTAGATTTTGATAAAAGTTGATGAAATTTGTGATTGAAAAGTTGTGAATCCTATACAAATATGTAGTTAAAATTAATTGTTAACTTTGATTTAAAATAAAATCTAGATTTTAATTTCATGCAAACGGAGATAAGTAGAAAACAATAGAATATTAATAAAGGGTTATTAGTACAAAACACCCCTACGTTTGAAGTTTAACGTGCAATTGCAATACGTTCTCACCTTACATTTTTTTTTTTTTTTTGGCATTTTCACCCCATTTAGACATTTCATTGCGGAAATCATTATTTGCATCCAATTTCTCAATAAAAGAGTTGTGAAATGATGTTTTAAAAAACAAAAATGTTTTAAAAAAGTACAAATGAATCCCAAATAAATTATTAAAACCAAATATATAAAGAAAATCATCATTTTCTTCCTCATCCATAGGGTGAGCTAAGTTGATATAAAGTAACTGCTGATTTTGCTTGGAATCAATTTAATTCAAGAATGTGGGGGAGAAGGTAAGGGATTGTTTCTAGGTTTTGCCATCTGTGGTGGTGGCGATTGTTGGGTGGTTGTGCGTAGATGGCGATGATTTTTGCTTTGGTTTGCGGTTGGGGGGAGGGGATGAGGTATATTCGTCATTTCACAATTTTTTATTGAGAAATTGGGTGGAAATTGATGAAAATTATGTGTTGCGCAATTAAATGTGTAATTAAGGGTGAAAAAATAAAAAAAGATAATAACGTTTTTCACAATAATAATAAAAGGTATGGACGTTATGTGCTAATTATCCATCTAATAAACTATAACTTTCAACCATTAAAAGAACACATCAAGTTTTGAAAATAAGTTTCTATCTCAAAACAAAATAGCAATTATAGAAATAAAATATTTTTATTTTTATGGGCTAATTTTCAAAATTAAAATTAAAAAAAAATGATTGGGTTAATTCAATTCTTTAATTTCATGTCTAAAATCGATAATTGAATCATAAATGGTCGATTCTCAGTTCTAATATTTTTAGTGCCCAATTTAAACATAAGAAGAACTAGTCGATTACGTCCTTGTGAGAACCAAACTAAATTGGGTAGCGTTGAAAGTTTTAGACATAGATCTAAAATGTTCTATAAATTGTAACGTTTATACTATTGTGTGAATTTTCTCATTTCACTTTCATGCTTTTTGACTAACTAGGCAAAAAATTGATCATTCTGAATATACATTGATCTGTATCAATTTTTTATTTAAATTAACTTAAACTTTAATTGATTCAATTTAATTCTAATCCGGTTCGAATGGTTAATTGTCTATCTCTATAGAATATGAACCATAATTCAGACAAAATTATGGAGAAGAGAAGGCCTAAAATTTTAGTACTTCTCGAAGTCTAACTTGACTAGGTGGGTACGTACTGTTTTGTGGGGCCTCCCCAAGAGCCATGCTTGCATATTTAGGCCATGTTTGATGGTCATTATAAAGAGAGAGAAAAAAAAATTGTTTGAATCTATTCATAGTAAAAATTATTGATAATCGTCTTATGTGACATACATATAACAGTTTGTTATTTGATATATGATGTAATAAAAATTTACCATATTAAAGTATCAAAACAAACTACCACATATATGTCACGTATGACAGCTACTGGTACTCATTACTATGAATAACATTAGTCTAGATTTTTTGGAGAATGAGTGGCTAAAAAATAGAGGGAAATTTGATTTATGTGCAGAATACTTTATTATGTGAATATGTGGTTGAAAATGAATATAAGAAATAATGGTTCAATTAGATAGGGTCAAACAATTACTTGCTTAATGCTTTCTTTATATTATAATGATTTGCAGTTTGAATTAATTTGAGAATTATCTTGCTAAGTTGGACCAAATCTATGGTCTAATTAATACTTGATTAGTTATTTCCACGTTTTGTACTGAAGTTGGTTCAATAGAGACACGAACAAGATGATTCAGACAAGCACTTAATTTGTATAAGTCATTATCAATTATAAGTCAATTTGGGATTGGTTAAAACGAATGATCTAGAATGTAAAAGCCATACGTGATGGGAGATTTGGAGACGAGAATTGAGAAAAGGGAATTGAGAAATCTATAAAAATTTCAAAGTAGTTGTAGGCGGTGGGATAAGAGATTTGGAAAAGAAGATGATGAAAGGTTTGGGTCTGTGCTTGACACAAACGAAATATTTAAATATACTCTGCAAAAAAAGAAAGATTTGGGATCCCAACTGCAATTATCCCTTTAATTTTGGATGAATTTAATGCCTCTACTAATAGATTTGGGCGATAGGATAACTTCCATACAAAAAAGGTCATTTAGGGAGTTTTCAAAAATGAAAAATCAAAAGGCCGTCTTATTCAAAAAAAGCCAACTTATGACATCCCTTCTCTCCCACTTCACGCCTTGAAACACACCATTCTTAGAGTCTCCCAAAATTACAACAAGCAACTAATTATTTAAAGAATAATTCTACTTGTACATTATGATTGTCCGAATGGGTACCATAATAAACAAGTGGCAGCCCCCTATTGGGGGGACGACTGACGCATCAGTCGTCCCCCCAATAGGGGGCTGCCACTTGTTTATTATGACACCCATTCGAGCAACAATAATGTACAAATAGCAGGACTGTTATTTAAATGGTGTGCAAACATTCAAAAATGTAACGAGCTTGCAAGATTAATCAAGAAACACAAGAATTATTAAACTATTGATAAGTGAGTTTTGTGCACTTATTTATACAATATTATTAAGCCTTTATGTCGTCAAATTATTAATTTCTACTTAACTTGAGTTAATTTTCTCCTGTTTTTAATGATGGACTCGTTTGAAACAATTGGAAAGGAAAGAATAATTAATTGGCCATTAAGTAGAAGTTTGTGGACTAAGAGTCTGTTTGGTATAAATTAAAATCTGATTTTAATTTAAGTTAAAATCAAATAATCAATATCAATCACATCTTTCATGGGTTTCTTAACTTTTCAACCACATATTTCAAAAACTTTCATCACAATCTACTAAAAATCTAATTTTAATCCCCACCAAACACCCTCTAAATCTCACTAAAATAAAAGCTGGATGATCAAAATCGAGGAGAAAATGAAGAAAATAACTGTACAATTAATTGAATTCAAGGATTAAAGTGCATTACTCGGAAGAATCAAAGCCTTGAAGTTAAATAATGCATTGGACTTAAAATGGGCCTCAACTTGAACATTAAATGAAAGTATAATTGGACCAAAAGTGGGCTGAAATTAAAAGGGAATTGGACCTTCTTTTTTTCTTTTTTCCATTTTTTTTTTTGGGAAATTACACCATTCCCCAATATTAAAATCAGGAATTCTAAAATCAGGTGGGTAGTTTAACCTTTCAAAAATAAGAAATTTTATTTTAATTAATAAAAACTTTAATTAATACTTTTATAAAATAAATATTTTTACTAAACTATATACACCAAACTCTAATTTTAATTCTCACTCTCTTCTCTCTCTACATTCCTTCTCCCACAACCATCTCTCTCTCTATAGAATCGTCTTCTCCCTTCGTCGATTTTCTCTCTACAGAATCGTTATCATCCATCCATGTTGTCTCTTACAACCCGCCGCCTTCGCCCGTCGTCTATCCATATCACGAGCAAATCACCGAGACTAGCGCTTGCAGAAGTAGTGTTTGCGAAGCAGATCTATGACCGACGCACAGAAAGTGGTGTTTGTGGTGGTGGCTGGCGGTGGCGTTTGTGGTGATGGTGGTAGATTGACGATTTCAGTATAGTAGTAAGTTGCGGTGCGGTGGTGGTACAGGTGGTGGGGGTGAAGGTTAGGTGTCGTGGTGGTTGTGCAGTCGGTGATAGTGTGTTTTATTACGATTTTTGAGGTGATGGTTGTGTTGTCGGTGGTGGCGACGGGTTTGTAGATTCTTTGGTGGGGGTGGGGGTGGGGGTGGGGGTGGGGGTGTGTGTTGTGAGCATCATGGTGGTGTTGCAGGTACCGTGGTGAAGTGTGTAGTGGTGGTGGGCGGTAGGCGTGGGCGTGGGCGTGGGTTAGGTTGAGTTTTGTCTCAACCCAAACCCAATCCCAATCCAACAATGTCGATTTGATACAAAATCAAACCAACTCAACCCATGTAAATGTTGAAACCCAACACAACCCAGTCAATTGTTGGTCGGGTTAGGATGGGTTGGTCGGTTTGGACAACGTATAATTTATTATCATATATTCAAACAAAACCAACACGTTACACATCATCCAAATAACTAAAATACGATTAATATTTAATACAAGGTATAACCACCCAAACAAAAATTGATTTAAAGATAACTAAATAAATGAATTTTGTGTTTTTATTTGGTGTGACTAATTTTAAATTTAAATATATTTTAATGTCCCATTAGATGTATTCAATTACAAAGAAAAATGTCAGATTTGATATATTTAGTTTTCTTAGGACTTAAATGTTATTTGCAAAATTTTATTTCGACACAAAAATTATATATGATGTGTATATGTTTACATATGAATTTAAATATTACTGTTAACGAATTTTTTATTGTATATAAATTTTTAATTTTCTGATACATAACAAAATTAGAAATAATAAAATGCAATAAATTGTCTATACAAATACTCTTAAACTCATTCTATATGCATGGAAAAATTATATTAATATTTATACATGCATCTATGTCATATTAAAATTTCTATTTAATTTTACTATTTTAATTTGAGTTAAACATCTATTTGGTCATCAAAGTAAATAGTACTCTAAATAAAATTAATAATGTTAGATCTCGTGTTTGATTCCTAAAATTTATAAACGGACGTTTATAAACAAACCTTAGAATGATGTATTAACATGTTATGAAGGCTATAAAAATAAATAATTATAATAATAAGCTCTGTGCTAGATTTTATACTTATAATATACTTAAAATTATGTTAGAGTTTTGTTTTTCAATTTAACATCTTTTTGCCTTTTTTATTTTTTTTAAAAATTTTGGGTCGGGTCGGGTTTAGGTTGTTAACCCATAACCCGACCCGACTGACCAATTCGAAACCTGCCCAAAAAAAGCAAAAAATTGACCTAAACCAGTAGATTTGGGTCAGTTTGGTCAATTTTTTGGGTTCGATCGATTTTTTGTCCACGCCTAGTGGGTGGGGCGGGTTGGTGGTGGTGCAGTGGTAGCAGTTTTAACTGTTTACAGGATTTGTGGTGGTGGTGGTGGGTTTGAGAATTTTTTGGTTGGTAGTGGTGATGTTACCAGGTGATGATTGTCAGGTAGTGGTCACAGATTAGTTGATTGACTGTGACCACTAAAGTGGTTAATCTGTGACCAATAATTTGAATAATTTGTGACTAAGAAATAATATGTGATCTAAAATTTTTTTAATCTGTAACCAATAATCTGATAATTTGTGATTGTAAAATAAGTTGTGACTTATAATAATTGTGATTTGTGATCGATGAATAAATTGTGACCTATGAAATTTGTGAATCGTGATCGTAAAATAATTTGTAACCTCGAAAATAAATTGTGACCTATAAAATATTTGATTTGTGACCTCGAATAAATTGTAACCTATAAAATATTTGAATTGTGACTTTGAAATAATTTGTGACCAAATTATATATATCTGTGATTTTTATATATTTAATTAAATAAATAAACATTAATAAAAATCTGATTTTTGAAATTTGAAACTTATTTTTTTATTATTGAAATGGACCATACTTCTTTTCTTTTATATATATATATATATACATATATATATACACACACACGTGAACAAAAAAAAAGGAGAAAAAGTGGCTGGCGGCATAGGCGATATACAGAGAAAGTGGGCGGCTGAATTTGGAGGCACAAAATTGAAGTAATATATATACATACACATAGGGTTGGACACGGTCCAATTCGGTTCGATTCTGACGAGAATCGAATCGGATCCAAAATTTTCGAATATTTAATAAGTGGAACTGTTCGGATTCGGTTCCATTCGGTTCCCAGATTTTGTACTATAATTAATTTTTTTTAATATGTAGAAAGTTACATTAATTCAACAATTACACTCTTAACTCTTACAAAATAATGTAGTCCAATCTTATACGTCTTTTACGTATCTTTTTGCTGAGTTCTTCATAGATTTAATTGTGAAAATCACAAGAAAATTACAATAACAGGTTTATAATAATTAAGAGGCGCGAAATAATTTGTGATTAATTAATTTGATAATATGTGACCAATAAATAAATATGTAACTAAATTATATATATATATGTGTGTGTGTGTGTGTGTGTGTGTGTGATTTTTATATATTTAATTAAATAAAAATTAATAAAAATCTGATTTTTAAAATTTAAAATTTATTTTTTTATTATTAAAATGGACCATACTTATGAAAATTTCTTTTTCTTTTTTTTTTTGCACACAAAATTCGGCAACTTTGTGGAGGTTATATCCCCTATATATTAAAAGAGTGAAGAAAAAATTACTGTAGAAACTCTCGTTAAAAACGATGTCGTTTTTACCGTGTGATTTTTTGTGATTTTTTGTTTTTTTGTGATTTTTTGCTATATATTACTTTAAAAAAAAAAAATTGTTATTTAATTTTTTTTTGCTCTATACACTTAAAAAAAATAACTAGATATTTTTGTAAAAAAAAAAAAAAAAAAAAAATGTGAGTGCTTAAAAAAAAAAAAAACAAAAAATTAAAAAAAAATTTACCTCGCACAGTGCGAGTGCATGTCTCGCACTGTGCGAGACATGCACTTGTGCGAGACATGCGCAAGTGCATGTCTCGCACAGGCATGTCTCGTACTGTGCGAGACATGCCTTTTTCAATTTTTTTTTTTTTTTTTTTTTTTTTTTTCTTTCAGAAACTTATATTTTCGCCTTTATTTGAGTCTTAATTTGGGATATCAAACGAAATCGAAATATTACATTCTTAATATCATTTTGAAGAACTCACGGCCTAATATTTCACGACGTTGATGGTGTGTGAAACGGCCAATCTTAGCGAAAGTTACGTTACGTCAAAGTATGCTATTCCAAACTAATATTTCGAAAATTTCGATAACAAACTAACTTTACAAATTCTTCGACTATTCTACGCTAGCCGAATCTATAAATCTTTTATATCCTCTCGAAACTCATTTCGAGAACTATATCGCAGATATATCGAATGATGTAAATGAATATCGAAAATAGTTAAACGGACGTCAAACGCGTGTGTTAAAAAAGACGTATAACTCGTTTTTTAATATATTACTTATATTTTTATCTTCATTGTCAGGCTCATTACGGAACATCAAACGAAGTCGAAATATTACATTCTTAATATTATTTTGAAGTACTCACGGTCTATTATTTCACGACGTTGATGGTGTGCGAAACGGCCAATCGTAGCGAAAGTTACGTTATGTCAAAGTACGTCGTTCCAAACTAATATTTCGAAAATTTCGATAACAAACTAACTTTACAAATTTTTCGACGATTCTACGCTAACCGAATCCATAAATCTTCTATATTCTCTCGAAACTCATTTCGAGAACTATATCACAGATATATCGAATCATCTAAATGAATATCGAAAATAATTAAACGGACGTCAAACGCGTGTGTTAAAAAAGATGTATAACTCATTTTTTTGAATATATTACTTATATTTTTGTCTTCATTGTCAAGCTCATTACGGAACATCAAACGAAGTCAAAATATTACATTCTTAATATTATTTTGAAGTACTCACGGTCTATTATATTATTTCACGATATTGATGGTGTGCGAAACGGTCAATTGTGGCAAATGTTACGGCGCGTCAAAGTAGAAATAATATTTCGAGAATTTCGATAACAAACTAACTTTAAAAATTCCTAGACAATTGTACGATGGTCGAATCGATAAATCATCTATATTATCTCGAAATTCATTTCGAGAACTATATTATAGATATATCGAACGATCTAAATGAATATAAAAAATAGTTAAACGAACGTCAAACGTGCGTGTTCAAAAAGACGTATAACTTATCTTTTTAATAAAATTTATGTTTTTTCTTCATTTTCGGGCTCATTAGGAAATATCAAACGAAATCGAAATATTACATTCTTAATATTATTTTGAAGTATTCATGGCTATCATTTCACAAATGTGTGCGAAATGGTCAATCGTGGCAAATGTTACGGCTATCAAATAGGTCGTTTCAAACTAATATTTTGAGAATTTCGATAACAAGCTAACTTTAAAAATTTCTAAATGATTGTACGTTGATCGAATCGATAAATCTTCTATATCATTTAGACTTCGTTTGATATTAATAATATAATATTTCAAATTCGCTTGAATGTTTAAAGTTAGATTGTTATCAAAATTCTTGAAATATTAGTTTGAAATATTAGTTTGAAACGACCTACTTTGAAGCGTCGCAACATTTGCTACAATTGGTCGTTTCGCACACCATCAACGTCGTGAAATAATAGGCGTGAGTACTTGAAAATGGTATTAAGAATGTAATATTTCTTTTTCACTTATATGTCATTCATGACTTTATTTCCATCTATTTATTGTAGTATACATATACAGTCTCAACGCTAATATACACAAGGAGAATAACGTATGCACGTGCATCGCACGTGCCTTCACTAGTATATATATATATATATATATATATATATACACACACGTGAACCAAAAAAAGGAGAAAAAGTGGGTAGCAGCATAGGCAATATACAGAGAAAGTGGGCGACTGAATTTGATGGCACAAAATTGAAATAATATATATACATACACTTAGGGTTGTGCACGATTCGATTCTAACGAAAATCGAATCGAACCCAAAATTTTCAGGTATTTAGTAAGTGGAACTGTTCGGGTTCGGTTTCATTCGGTTCCCAAATTTTGTACTATAATTAATTTTTTTTAATATGTAGAAAGTTACATTAATTCAACCATTACACTCTTAACTCTTACAAAATAATGTAGTTCGATCTTATATGTCTTTTACGTCTATTTTTACTGAATTTTTCATAAATTTGATTGTGAAAATTACAAGAAGATGACAATAGCAAGTTTATAATAATTAAGAGAGGCGTTGTCGAATTTCAATTCAATTTCTCCAGAAAAAACGATACTCCTGTAGAATAACAGATTTGGATAAAACTTAAAATAATTTGATTAATTTGGAATTGGACTGGAAATTAAAATAGAGAAAACATATTTTTGAGTTAGAAAATAATAAAATAACTTGGCTTATTTAAAATAAATTAAAAAATTTAGGGAGATTCGGTTATTATTCGATTATTCAGTTCTTGCTCCAGAACGAAGAATCGAATCGAACCCGTTGATTCTCGATTCAGATACCCGTTTGGGTATTTAACTTAAGAAGAGCCGCTCGATTTGGTTCAGTTCAGTTCAGTTCAGTTCGGGTCCGATTCGATTCAGAAATTTTGCCCAGCCTACATACACACATGCATGGAGGAGGATTGGCGGCAACTTCTGGAGAAGGCACGTGGCAGAAGAACGCGGAAGTGAAGTGGCAATCTCAGCCGGACCCGTTTTGCATTCGAACCGATGTTGGTGGGCCGAACCCATTGGTGGCAGTCGACCCATGTTGTTGGGGCAATTGGCAAAGGCTCCCATGAGGAGATATTTGTTTAAAGAACATGTGGAAAGTGGAGTGATGTGACAACTCGCTAAAAATCCTACCCCATTCAGCTAGCAAGTCTAGTCTAGTCTTACATAGCAGATCTAAAACTGCAAAGCATCTGTTACACTCAATGCAATGTGGCCTAGGAATGATTGATTGATATCGACGACGGGAGAATTTAGCCGCAAGAATGAGACCACGTGCATTTTCATCCAACGGCCTGCATCCGTCATCCTCTATTATAAAAGCTCCTAATTTGCTCCATCCAATGTTAATGTCAGTTTGATAAAGAATCATTCCCTATATTATCTTATATTGCATCTCTAGTTCTGAGCCCTTTCTTTGCTTGATATATATCTGTGCCCAAGCCTATCCCACATTCAGTTATACACATTCAGAAGTTGTTTGGGGCTGATTTTCCAAGCCAATTAATTGATTTTTGAACCGTTACAAGCCGTCTTTTTTTACTAGCAAACTCACGGGTGGGACCCTCAGTCAAATATAACGACTATATTTTGGCTTTTAATCCATTTAATAATCAGAACCAGACACGTGCTTAATCATATTGACTTAATTGTTGGAGTGCCTACGACCACCCCCCCCCCCCCCCCCCCCCCCCCACTAGCGGAGTTTGGTCATATGCTTTAATGATTTGTTCAAGTGTGCAGAATGAAAACTCGTGTAAGCATTCCTAGAGTTGGGATCTGTTGAACACGTAACCTCTACAAAAAGTGGTCAACATGGCATATGGTGATGTGATTCTTCGAAGAAGAAGAAAATGATTCGATGCCCTTTAATTCCATTTTAAGTAAGTTAACAATATAATATTGTGTCTTACTAAAATGTAAAATAAAATAACAAAAAATAAGTAAAATAGTAACACACGTATGTTATTAAATGTAAAATAAGAAAACAGAGTAAAAAATAAAAAATAAATAAAACAGTAATATTGATACATGATTCTCAATGTAAAATAACAAAGTAAGGTTACTGGGAAATATTTTTCAAGTTTTAAAGGAAGGTGGGTAGTTGTTCAATTATACTCCCTCCATCTCATTATATATGTTGATTTTTCTTATTTTTTTTGGTCCCAATTATATAGTATTGTTTTTTTATTGAGAATATTTTATTTTGTTCGTTTACTAATATGCTCTTGTCTAATTACAATCAATTTTTTTCACTTCATCTTGAAATTGTACAAATATAAATAAGGGCAGATTAGAAATTTTTTTGATAAATATTGTTTTTTCAATAACATTAAATACGATTTTTTTTAATCTTTGTGAAAAACAAAATTATCATATATAAATGGGATGCAAGTAGTATGTTTTAATCATATTATGTATTTACTTTTACTGCGTGTAACCAAAATAAATTGTTCATTTTCTAATGCAGAAATTTCTACAATATTCACAACAGTGTCACTCTCCACTCGAGTTAAAGTTCAGTTGAGCTTGGTGGACAGAACTCGGCTAGACACCTCATATCGGGGGTGGGGTGGATTATTTTTTGACATTTTTTATTTGAATGGATCCACACATTGTGAGGTTTCTATAAATCTTTTGTTTATTCGTAAAAGTTGTGGCTGTATTGATCTGTATGATAGAAATACATAATTAAAGCCCTGCTTTACGATTGGGTTAATTCGTATCGAAGGACAATAAATTAAAGAAAAGACGTGATTAATAATAGAAGGCATCTTCAAAAGCACTGCATAATTATCCCTTTGTTGTTCAATTATCCCTTTGTTGCGGAGATTTTGCATCAATTATCCTTTTGTTGATTATAGTGGTTGAGTGATCCTTTTAACTCACGATCCGTTTGATTGCAAATGTGAAATTTGGGTGAAAAAAAAACGAATTACAGAGAATTAAATTGCCTAGAATGTATTTTATCGAGAATTGTAATTAATTGTGTTTGATTGGTATAATTTTCCATCTTATCCGTTTTATTTTATTTTTCATGCAAATTATTACTTTTTGGGATAAATTTTTTTACAATTTGTATTAAAATTTGTTTGGATTGCCAAAAAATAATAAATAAAAAAATTGAAATTTTTTTTGTCTTCGTTTGGCTTCATTTTTCATGCAAATTGTCAATTAAATGGATAATTTTTTTTTACCATTGGATTTAAAATATGTTTCCATTGCCAAACAGTAAAAAAAAAAAATGAAAAATCATTTTCCCACCAACACCATGAGAAAATAAAGGTAGAAAAGTGTGTTTTACTAGGTTGTACCTAGAATTTGGGTAAAAATGAATTTCATGAAATTGTTTGACAATCAAACACCACAAATTAGGTGAAATTGCACAAATTTTTCATTTCCACACATATCAAAGACACCCTTAAAAGAATAGTTTTAATGAAAAGATCTCAAATGGACACGTAGTGGGACAGTTCACTTCATTGATCTATTTTTAATATTTTAAAGAGTTTTAATGAAACGATCTCAAATATACACGTAGTGGAACAATACACTTGACTGATCTATTTTCGATATTTTGAAGAACTGATTTTACAAACTCTCGTTATTCCATTTTAAGTGGATTTCGTCAATTCAATTTTGCTTCAACGTCAATTCCAATCAAAGGTAGCGTAATTAGAGAAATTGGCAAAGTATACTTCCACAACCATCAATTTGTTGGCCCACCTATCGAATTCTTCCACGTGTCACGTTGCTCAGGCTTCACGTTTAAGCTTGCCGGCGGCCGACCCTCAACAAACTTAACCGCCTCTGATTTATTTATCCATTTGACATCGTATCCACTATCCAACATTAGACTTTGTAATTCTTGCCCCCCGGATTTTGTGTAATTCGCTGAAATGCCCCTAGTCCCTTGTAATTCTTAAAGTCGGTTTGTTAATTGTTTGGTCAACCAATTTTACATTTGAATTACATAAAAAAAGGATAGTCTAACTCTAACACCGCTTTGTAAATAACCAAAAACATTTAGAATTAGTCTATATGTACATTATTATGTACATAATAGACTACACCCCCTTCACATGGAGGAGAACTCACACATAATTAAATATTCGTGGTCACTTTCATGTAAGGGGGATGTAGTCTATTATATACACCATGAGGTGTACATGTAGACTAACCCAAACATTTATTAGGCTAATTACAATATTAGACAATTATTTAATATTTCGGGCCTTTTATAATATGATACTAATCAAATTATCAATTGTGTTCTATCTCGTTGGACAATTGGATAACTACTACTTAAATTTCAATCGAGCTAGTTTGGATAAGTGATAAAGCTTTCACTTGACATTTGTAAATGTTTAATTAATTTTAATATATTAAGCTCATATTTAAGCCCCATTTTTTTAAGAATGCATTTTTACAAATTTCATTTTCAATCATACATTCTCTCATGCACATATTTCAAAAAAAAAATCTTACTTTTTAACAATACATTTTCCAAAAAATCACTATTTCATAATACATTTTATTTCAAAATGGGGATCAAACAGGGGCTTAAGTCTTTGTTTGATTCAGATCAAATCAAATTTTTAATAAATATTGATAAAAAATGATGAAATATATGGTTGAAAAATTTACGAGTAGTATGAAATGTGTAATTAATATTAAGTATTGACTTTGAATTAAATTTTAATCCACTTTTTTAAAGGATCGAGCTAATATAATTCGGATCAACCTAGAACGAAAAACATGGTCAACAGATAATAACAAATATCTTGTTTCGTAAATCAAATTTGGTCATTTTAGTAATTTTCAATCAGGAAAAAGGATATTTATGAATCTTTATCATTATTCCATTCGCCCAATTTCTAACCAAATTCATTGAATAAATCGCCTGCCTTCTGCCATCCACTCCATATATAAATACTCGTCAGTAGTCGTTAGGCGTGTGAGGTGTGGTTTCTGCTTACGCCTAAAATGGAGCAGAAAATTAACAAAGAAGACGGATTCATCGGCGGAGTACCGATTCACAGCCAAGTTCGAAAAATCAGGCAAGAAATGGAGAAGATAAATCACCCGGCGCTCCAGCACTCGGAGATCAGACCCGTGGTTCAGGAGATCCACCGGCAGAAGCGCTGCAGATCGCCGCTAGGAATAGCACAGCGACCGATCTCAGTCGGGAACTAATGGAACAGTGAGATTAAAGTATCGAGTGTCTTCTCTTTTCCCCATTTTCTTTGTTCCATTTTTCTCATTTTCGTTCAGTTTTTAGTTGTACATAATTTGGTGTAGCATCAATCTGGGAAGAAGAGGAGTTTTTCAATTTTATGATTTCAAAATCAATCTTAGAATTTAGAATTTTATTTGCGTTTCAAAGATTTTAGCAAAAAACCTCATTACGAATAATTGATTTATCTCACCTAGATTACAAATTTTTCGCGAAAATTTTCATTTTAATTGCTAAATATTATTTTGATCAGTTAATCCGTGAATTTGAATATTTTTTACTGGTCTTTTATTTTGATAATCAAACTAATAAATATAGATAGAACGATCAACTCGAAACAAACTAACATTAGTTGCTTCTCTTATACTCAAAGATGTTATGGCTACCTTAAGATCCATCAAAATGATTAAGGTTAATGTTTGTGTTAACTTTTAAGGGTTGAATTCGACATGAAAGTATGTTCTTGAAAGCACTGTACCAAAGGACTCACCTCGATAGGGAACAATTAATGCCTATCGATAATTTTGGAATCAAATAGATACAATCTTTTATGTACAAAAGATAGTACAAGTTTCACTTGATTTACGATGAGCAGTGCTATAAGTACTAGAAAAACACACAGAAAATATTTTACAGACATAGGTGGGGAAATATCATTCAAAGATGGGGGGAAAAATAAAATAAAGACACACACAAACGGCCAGGATTAGCTTTTTTAAAATCTTGTATGAAATCCTATCAGTTTTCCCTTTACGCAGTGAATATTCCATTTACCACGATGTGATGACAATTTACTTGAGGTCACTTTATTTTTCAGCTTGCCGAAATTATGGACATGATTGGCAAGGTTTTTGTTTTTACTTCTACTTCTGATAGAAGAGCTTCTTGGAAAATCTACATCAGAGTCATTTTGACATAATTTTGAAATATCAAAGATTGTTTCTAAGATTATAATGCTGTTTTTTTTTACATATTTGGATAATTTTTCACAAGTATTTTGTCTCGCTAGGAGAACTTATAGAGGAAACTTGCCTAAGGGTGCGTTTGATTGTAATGATGGAATTTGGGTGGAAAGAAAACGAATTGCATGGAATTGAATTGCCTAAAATTTGTTTTAAAGATAATTGTATTTAATTGGTATAATTTTTCACCTAATCCGTTTGGCATTATTTTTCATGTAAATTGTTACTTTTTGGGATAAATTTTTTTACAATTTGTATTAAAATTTGTTTGTATTGCCAAAAAGTTAAAATATATATTTTCATAAATTTTTGGTGTTCATTTGACTTCGTTTTTCATGCAAATTGTCAATTAAATAGATAAATTTTTTTACCATTGGATTTAAAATATGTTTTCATTTCCAAAAAGTTTTTAAAAAAATAAAAAAAAAAAACACCCAGCAAGGTGGAAAAAAAATTTCCACCAAAATCTAAGAAAATAAATTCTTACTTTCGTACTTCAAGGGGTTGTACGTAGAAGTTGGTGACAAATATTTTTCATGATAAAATATCAGTCAAACACCATAAAGGGATAGAAATGAAAAACATTTTTCATTTCCACCCAACTTTCCCTCCTACAAAAAGTAGAATCATTGCCGAGCGAACCCTTAGAACGAGTTAGTAAGTATAGTGAAGTTGGAAAAAGGTGTCAATAACAAACCATTATTACTCATATAGATTGAAAAACATGATCAAACAACGGCCATCGAAGGACGAGAAACAAAACGACACTCGTAAATAAGGGTGAGAGTGGTGACTTTCTTATTTTAAGACACACAAACATACACAAGGAAGAAAAAAAAAGAGTTAACATCATATAATTAACTCCAAAAAGCACACGTTTAATTCTTATTTAACTCAATCTCGGACTCTGCAATCAATTTGGACAATGCTTGGTGCAGAAACAGCGGCGGCGGAAGCCCCTGCAGTGGCCACCACGAAAGCCCTCCGTCTGGCACACGGCGGCGCAATTGGCTCTTCTCAAACAGAGCCCTACAAACCTTCGGCTTTGGGACTCGCATATCCTTGCCTCTGCCACCATCATTGGACCTGTCCCTGTAATCACATAAACGAAATTAATCTGCATGTAATTATTTTGGACAGAACAAAAATTTTCACTTGACAAATTAACAAAAGCCCTCCTCGCATGTGATGTGGTAACCTAAATTGTTAAGGAAAACAAATAAAAATCCTAACGTCGAGTCGAATATAACCATGAGAAACTGGTTTACCTGTGGCCATGAAAAGCATCAGCACGAGCATAGCAGTTGCACATAAGCTAAGAAAACGCTCCATTTTCTTAAGACAGAATTTGTGTGTGTGTGTGTGTGTGTGTGTGTGTGTGTGTGTGTGTGTGTGTGTGTGAATGCGTTTTTGCAAGTAGGCATTGTCTGTATTTATAAGGGTTTAATGCAAAGTATAATCCATCTACTTATTACTTTTTCGAATAGTCGAGTAAAAATAATCAAAGATTGAGACATCACTTATCAACAAGCACTAGCCTTGTCTGTCCCTTTTTTTTTTTTTTTTTTTTTTGGGATAATCCTGCTTTTTTCAATAAAGTAAGTTAATTTCGTGTTAAATATATGGAGTCCTCGATATTTGGTGGTTGTATATAGTTTTGAGATTTAGAAGAATAATATGTCATCGATAATTTTGTTATAATGCGACAAATCAATAATTCAAATGTGTTTCAATACGTTAAATTTGTTAAATGTCTACTGTTCATTTTTCGTTAATCATATATTTTCTCCCTTAAAAGATATTAGCACGAGCTTCTTTTTTGTGTAGAGAGACATGAATTCACAAATAAATTTTAATATTTTCCGCCTTCGGTTTGGTAGAATCATATAAAGATAAGTAGATGTAACTCTATCACTGAGAATGAAGCATGTTGTTTATTGTTCTCCATAGTACAAATATAAGCGTTTAAATCAACGATAAAACTATACCAAACGGGAAGTAACAATTTAAAAACTTTTTTTACATACCTAACTTATTTAGTCCCTATTTGGTAGATAATAAATTCATATTTTTAGTATAGTTTGATAAAAATTAATGGGATATGTGGTTAGAAAGTTGTGAATCCTATAAAATATATAATTAAAATTAATTATTAATTTTAACTAAAATTTTAATTAGATTTTTGCTTAATTCTAGCCACCAGTGTCTACGTCAAATCACCAGATTTCAACATGTTCATATCTTTGCTTTTTCTCTTTTTCTATTTCAAGTTGCTTTTCTCTTTCTCTGGCAGCTTCTACTTAAAATATGGAAGAAGGAAAGAAAAAATGAAATAATGTATTTAATAATTTTTACTGTTTGTCGGTAACCTTTTGATCTATAATAATTCCATAAATAATTAACTTTTAGTGCTACACAAAAATAAAACGTGTTCACGGGAAGATTTTGACAAAAGCACAAATTATTGCAATGATGATGATAATAATAATAATAATAATAATAATAATAATAAAACATGCCTTTCAATTTTATAGTGTTTATCACTTAGGGTCCGTTTGATTGCAAGGGTGAAAAAGGAATTGAATTCCAGGAAATTGAATTGCCTGAAATTATTTTACCGGGAATTGAATTAAAGGTGTTCGATTGATATAATTTTCCACCTTTCTATTATAATACGTTTGGCTTTATTTTTCATGTAAATTGTCAATTAAATGGATAAATTTTTTTATCATTAGGGACAAAACATGTTTAGATTGCCAAAAAAATAAATAAATAAATAAAATAATAAAAAATTTATTTTTTATTTTTACGTCTGGCTCTGTTTTGCATGAGATTTGTTAATTAAATGGATAATTTTTTTTACACTTTATCTTAGAATTTGTTTCTATTGCTAAAAAAAAAAAAAAAAAAAAAAAAACCAATTCCCACAAAATAGCAAGGAATTGATTTCCACGAAATCACACTTCAAGTGGTTGTACCTTGAAAAAGGTTGGAAATCGATTTCATGGAAAATAAAGGCTATAAAACAGCGCAAAAGCAGGAATATGGAAAACGATTCCTAGTTCCCGAGAAATTTTTTGGTTATCAAACAGACCCTTAGAGTTATTTGATAAAAGTTGATAAAATGTGTAATTAAAATATTGATAAAAGTTGTATGTCTCATAAAATATACTGTTAAAATTAATCAGAACCGTTCTTTCTACTCATGAATTTGATACACTTATTCGACAAATAATTATGACCTTTAATTTAAATCAATCCAACTCTCAATACGTATTTCACTAAGGTCATAGGAGAGTTTGTTATAACCACTTGAAATCCATAAGATATTTAGCGTTGGATAAGCTTAAATTAAAGATCATGATTATTTGTCAAATAAATATGTCAAATTCATAAATAGGAGGAACGATTCTGAAAATTAATTTATGCATCATAATATGATATGCTAGTATGTGAAACTCATAACCGCAATGTAGTGGCAAATTAAGATGCGGCGTTATCTTCAGTGGAGATTGATATTCTACTATTTGTAATGAGTTGGTCGAATTCAAAATTGACTGGATATTTAATCAAAATTATAAAGAATTACTAATTCGTGTTTTATGACCAAGAATTTTACCAAGCGTACTAAAAAAATTTGTATTCGCCATTTATTTAGCTAAGATTTAATCCCAATACAGCTGGTTGAATTCGAACTCTTTCATTGAAATGCTTGTTCAATTGGCATTCTCAATAGACATTCTTGAAATAACTTATTATACATTAAATAATTCAAGTAAAAACTTTTATAAATTTAATAATAAAATCTTATTAGATGAATTTGCATTGCTAATAATTTATAATTGTTTTTCAATACTAATAAATCAAACCTGTATTGTATTGATTTGAACAAAAATCATTTTCATATATAGAAATAATAAATTAGTATGTTTTGAACCAAAAATAGTAATATTAACAAAAACGCACTTAAAGTTTGAGTAATATTAACAAAACACACTTATATATTGTTAAGATTCGAGTTCCATCTTAAATAGGTCAACTTTTACAAGAGGAATAATTCAAACCCTTATATATTTGTCTATATTTCAGTAATTATCTAGCATGGAATTTCTCCCTCAACTTGTTGTCGCAAGATGGTAATTTGTTTGAATAGATCAATTTTGAAATTTGTATTCTCCTTTTTTTTTTTTTTAGTTTTAATCGAATCAATTTGCTCATCGAAGCTTAATGTGCTGTAATATCATATTAAAATTTGGTTCTATCTTAGAAGATCAATCTTCATAAGAGAAGTAACACAAACCCTAATATATTTGTCTATTTTAGTTAATTAATAGATGAGAGATTTATCCATTAATATATATCAGAAAATTTGAATAATGCTATTTATGCCACTGAGATGATTGCACGTGTTATGATGATTAACCCTTGTTTTAGCCCCAAATTTTTCAAAAATTCATTTTTAAAACTCATTTTCAACCTCATATTCTCCATAAAATAAAATATTTAAAAAAAAATTACTTTTTAACCACATTCTTTAAAAAAAAATCACTATTCAGTATTACATTTTTCTCCCAAAATAAGGCTCAAACAAGGACTAAATGATTAGAATAAAGTGAGATAAGTCTCATATTCTTAAATTTTATTCACCGTTCTATACTTTCACTTACTATGAATCAAGTAACTATTTCAATTTTGTTTAATTGTTTAAATACTCCAATTTCATCACTTGAAAAGTTGAAATGATGGGTGTCCTTGACATGGCAGTAAAAAAATGACGTCAATAAAGTTATATTTGTCCACATTTGCAAGTTGCAACTAACTATTATTTGTGATGGCCATCATTTGTTGCAGATCGCCGCCAGGATTAACACAGCGACCGATCTCAGTCTGCAACTAATGGAACAGTGAGATTAAAGTATCAAGTGTCTTCTCTTTTCCCCATTTTCTTTGTTCCATTTTTCTCAATTTCGTTCAGTTTTTAGTTGTACATAATTTGGTGTAGCATCAATCTGGGAAGAAGAGTAGTTTTTCAATTTTATGATTTCAAAATCAATCTTAGAATTTTATTTCCGTTTCAAAGATTTTAGCAAAAATCCTCGTTCCGAATAATTGATTTATCTCACCTAGATTACAAATTTTTAGCAAAAATTTTCATTTTAATTGCTAAATATTATTTTGATTAGTTAATCCGTGAATTTGAATATTTTGTACTGGTCTTTTATTTTAATAATCAAACTAATAAATATGGATAGTGTTACGGGCAATCCCAAATGGCCCCACACACACCACGTGGCCGAATCCACAGTCTGTCGTACATCCGAACCCTCCATGTCGAACTGGTGAGGACGAACCCACAGTCTCGAACCTCCACTGCTGAACCCATTGTGACCGAACTCTTGTGCGGTATCGAACTCATGTCACGTGAACAGTAGGCAGTATGGCTCTCCTATAGAAGATATTGTGTAAGAGATCTTCTGACAAGTGGATGATGTGACAACACGCTGCAATTACGGCTGCACCAATCCCGCGAGTCAGAGTTCAAACATAGGAGGTCAGAGCATTAAATGCACTGAAGTCTATGACAAGAAGTTCAGCCGTTGAGATAAGGCCACGTGTCCACTCATCCAACGGTTCTTACTCACCATATCTTACTATATAAGCTCACACATTGTGTCATTTGAAGGTAATGCTAAATTGACTTCTCAATACTAAGCAATTCTCTCTATATTTTACTGTTCTCCCCAAGGCCGACCCCCTTATACTTCTTGGAGGCTCACGTTTTAGTCTTCCCACACTCATATATTTCCACTCCAACTGACTTGATCGTCGGAGTGCGCGCGGCCGGCTCCCCCCCATCTTTGGAGAAGGTCACGTGCAACTGACGGTTTGTCCTAGTGTGCAGGAACAAAGGCTGAACCGGACGTGAGAGGGCCTGGGATCTGTTGACAACTCATAGGTGCAATTTTTGAGGTCAACAGATTGGCGCCGTCTGTGGGAAACCACACATTATAACCACGAACATCCTAGTGGTCGAAGCCAGTCGAAAGGAAGCAAAAGCCTAACCTTGTAGAAAAGGTCGAGGTTTCTTGGAAAAGGAACGAAGGAAAAGCCCCTCCCATTGGTTTTAATCGCAAGTTTAGAATTTGCCGTTACGATGAGTTCCAGCAATTACGGTTCTCACAGCCAAAGCCACCAACGGGGGGACTCCCGTGGCAGAAGCCGTCAACAGGAGGCCTCTGAAGAAGAGGTTCTCCGAACGAACGTCAAGATGCGGAGACCCCATCACCTTCACAGGCGGGGCGGTACAACAGCACGCCTAGTTAGGGAGGTAGGAGAAATGGCAGCGAACATGAGGAACTTGGCAGAACAAAACGCTGCCATGCAGCAATTGCTTCTACAGATGCATGGACAAGCTGGATACCAACCCCCCCATCATGAGGCCTATCAACAGGATGATGAGGCCGAAATTTTCGCACAACATGCAAGGGAACCGAGCCCCCTGGAAAGGGAGGTAGGCATGGATACCTCTTCAACTCACATCCACACCCACCTCGGCGGAGACCCCCTTCAAGGGGGAGGGAACTTCCCTCCTGAATACGCACGAGACCCGGAGCCAAGGAGGTCTACTAGTGTGTTTGACAGAATTGGTACATCAGTGCCTAGGAATAGGCCCCAGCGACCCCCTCCAAATGTGAGGCGACAAGAGCAACAGGAGCCCCAGGAGGTTCGCCAGCCTAGGAATAGGCGGGAAAGAAGGGACGCTGCGAACCAGCAAAACTTGGCAGGGATCGCTCAACCGCCTCGGTATCAGGCGGAGGAAGGGGAATCCAGCAGCCCTTGTAGGTCCTTTGAGCTCGATGATGATGATGACAGCTTGTCATTCTCGCGCGAGCTGAGAAATGCACACGTCCCCAGCCATTTTGTGCCCCCAAAGATTCCAAAATATGAAGGTAAAGGAGACCCGGCTAAGCACCTCAACAACTACAAGACACACATGGCTCTAAGAGGAGCCACGCCGGCGTTGAAATGTTGAGCATTCCACCTCACTCTCACAGGTTCTGCCGAAATATGGTACAATCGCATACCTGCAGGAAGCATCAGAAGCTGGCCCGACCTCAAGAAAGCCTTCCTAAATCAGTACCTGTCTAGTAAAGAAGGAGAGGCCCCTATACAAAGGCTCCAGGACATGAGGCAGCAGGCGGGTGAAACGTTGAAGAGCTATTTGGCCTGCTTCACTGATGAGATGACTTATTGCGAGCAGGTAACGGATAGGGAGGCCCTATCGGCACTCAGAGGCGGACTTAACATGAATACCCTCTTTTGGAGAAATGTGCGAAACAGAAACCCCACTACCTATGATGCCCTTGTGGAAATGATGAGGAGCGAGATAGTCAATGAGGAGTTGATTGACCATCGCAACAGGACCTCTTTGGGACTACCACCCACTCAAAGACAAAGACGAGGCCCTGTATCGCACTTGGTAACCCAGCAATGGACCCAAGCAGGGCAAACAGTGGCCCCTACATCAGGCCAAGCACTGGCCACAGCCACTCTAAACGCCGTACCCTCACTGGCATATGAGGAAGTGGGTCCCAGTGGAGATATGCAACCAAGCTCCTCAAGGGGAAGGGGCAGAGGAAGAGGCAACGGACCTAGGAATAGGCCCTATTGCACATACCATAGGACATTTGGTCACAGTGACAGCAACTGTTTGACGAGGCCCTCGAACCAAGGACAAACGGGTCGGAGTGAGGCTAGAGGTCCTGCGAACCAAAATTTGAGGACTGCCAGCAGGGAAAGGAGAGATCCCGAACCCAGAGATGGGGGACAAAGAAGGCAAACAAGGGACAGATCGCCTCGTCGAAGAGACGACAGGCCTAGGGATCGTCCAAGGAGCACACAGAGGCAAAGAGAGGCCCATCCCAACGCAGAATTGGACCCCATCAGGGAAATAGACACTATAATCGGAGGACCCCACATTGGGGGAGAGTCTAGGAACGCTCAGAGGAATTATGCCAGGGAAGCCAAAGACTCCCCCATGACAAGTTATTCTGTCAACGGGTCCTACCGTGGGACTCACACCCTCCTGCCAATCACATTCACGCAAGAAGATACGACTGATGTCCACTACCCTCATTGCGATGCCTTGGTAGTGAGGGCTATAATAGCCAGAAATGGCTTGAATCGTATGCTTGTGGATAACGGAAGTTCGGTCAACATATTTTTTGGCACCGCATTTGATAAGATGAAGGTCGGTTTCAATCCTACCCCAATGACAGCCCCATTGTACGGATTCACTGGGGATAGCATCATCCCCAGGGGGAGGATCACGTTGACTGTGGAAATGGGAACACCCCCCTTCACAGCCCACCACCGCATGGAGTTTTTGGTGGTGGACCACAGGTCAGCATATCATGGAGTCCTGGGTCGACCCGCGTTGAATGAGTTAGGGGCTGTAACATCCATTCACCACCTGTGCATGAAGTTCCCCACTGACAGGGGTATCGCCACTCTACGAGGCGACCAGATGGGTTCGAGGAAGTGCTACCTGAACTCCCTGCGAAAATCCGAACCCCGCAGCACAAACATGATATACTTGGATACAGAAATGGTCGACGCCCCTGCAGAAGGGTCAGCCCCTGAAGAAGGGGAAGACGTCGAAATGATAAGTGCGATCATAGATGAAATCCCCCCTGAACAAGGCGTCGTGGATACCGTTTTGGATCCAAGGATTACAGAATCCAACTCTCAGGCTGCCCCAGTCGAAGAACTGGAGCCTTTCCAGGTAGATCCTGACGACCCCACCAGGGTCCTGCAAGTTGGGAAAGAGTTGGGGAGTGAACGAAAGGGGTTATTGGAGAACTTCCTCCTCGCAAACTTGGATGTTTTTGCATGGAAGCATGGAGACATGGTGGGCATCGACCCCAAAGTCAGCTGCCACCACCTCAACATCGACCCCAAATTCACTTCACACCGACAAAAGAGGAGGACATTGAACCCAGAAAGGTATGAAGCCCTGAAGGAAGAGGTTCATAAGCTGGTAAGCAATGGGTTCATCCGTGAAGCGACCTACCCGAAGTGGGTGTCGAACCCCGTACTGGTAAAGAAGCACAATGGCAAGTGGAGGGTCTGCATAGACTTCTCCAACCTAAACCAGGCTTGCCCAAAGGACAGTTTCCCACTTCCAAGGATTGACCAACTTGTGGATGCCACCGCCGGACACAAACTACTGAGCTTCATGGACGCTTATTCTGGATACAATCAGATCCCCATGTACCCACCGGACGAAGAAAACACCTCATTCATTACGGATCGAGGTCTTTATTGCTACCGGGTGATGCCGTTTGGCTTGAAGAACGCAGGGGCCACATACCAAAGGTTAGTGAACCGCATGTTTGCAAATCTTTTAGGCAAAACAATGGAAGTGTATGTGGACGACATGTTGGTAAAGAGCCTCGAAACTGAAGACCATATTGAACATCTTACCGAAGCCTTCGAAGTTTTGAGAAAATTTCAAATGAAGCTGAACCCACTGAAGTGCGCCTTTGGTGTAGCCTCCGGGAAATTCTTGGGCTACATGGTAAATCAAAGAGGGATCAAGGCTAATCCTGATAAGATTAGGGCCCTGCTAGATATGAGGTCCCCCCACAAACCAAAAGAGGTGCAAAGCATCACAGGTCGGCTCGCTGCGTTAAACCGGTTCATCTCAAAGGCGACGGATAAGTGCCTTCCTTTCTTCAAAGTCCTAAAAGGAGGGAAGAAGTTCCAGTGGAATGAGGAGTGCGAAGCGGCTTTCCAAGGGCTGAAGAAGCACCTTGGGCAAGCCCCCCTCCTCTCCAAGCCCAAAGAGGGAGAAGCCCTATCAATATACTTAGCCGTATCAGCTGACGCCGTGAGTTCGGTTCTTGTGAGGGAGGAGGAAGGTACCCAACTGCCTGTCTACTATGTAAGTAAGGCTTTCACCCCTGCAGAATCTCGATATTCAGACATGGAAAAGCTCGCATTTTCACTTATGACCGTCTGCAGAAAGTTGAGGCCTTACTTTCAGGCCCATAGCATCCATGTGTTGACGACCCTCCCCCTCAAGCAAATCTTGCAAAAGCCGGACGCCTCTGGAAGGCTAATGAAGTGGTCCATCGAGTTGAGTGAGTTCGACATCTCATACAAACCAAGGGCCTCGGTGAAAGGACAGGCACTGGCAGATTTCATAGTCGAATTCTCTGGACTGCAAGTTGATACAGAAATTGAAGAAGCAGAACCCCCAACTTGGAGCCTTTTCACTGACGGTTCTTCCGGTGAGACCGGTTCGGGAGCAGGGGTTATTTTGTTGAGTCCGGAGGGACACAGACTTTGCAGTGCCATTAGGTTCGGATTCAAGGCTTCGAACAATGCTGCAGAATATGAAGCCCTCCTGGCAGGCTTAAAATTATCAAGGAAAATGCAGATAAGGAGGTTAACCGCCAGTAGTGACTCGCAGCTAGTGGTTAACCAAGTAAAAGGGAATTATGCGGCAAAAGACAAAAACATGGCTTCTTACCTGAAGAAGGTTAAATAGCTCATTTCCCACTTCGAGAAATTTGACCTTGTGCAAATTCCAAGGTCCGAAAACACACATGCGGATGCCCTGTCCAAGCTGGCTAGCAGTAAAGATTCTGAACTCCTGAAGATGGTGCCAATTGAACACCTCGCTCAACCGTCCATAGCAAAAGGAGAAGAGTTCATGTGGATAGAAGGGACCCCTCTCTGGATGCAGCCAATCGTCGCCTTCCTAAAGGATCAAACCCTCCCTGAGGACAAAGAAGAAGCCCAGAAGCTGAGGCGTCGAGCCGCATATTACGTGCTCCAGGACGAAGTGTTGTATAAAAGGGGGTTTTCGATGCCCCTTCTAAGATGCACTAGGGGTGATGAGGTCAACTATGTTTTGAAGGAAGTCCATGAAGGGATCTGAGGAAACCATACCGCCGGTCCGGCCCTAGCATATAAGATACTCAGACAAGGTTACTACTGGCCAACGCTGAAAAATGATGCCATCCAGTTCGTCCGCGCATGTGATAAGTGCCAGCGTTTCTCCTCCATTCAACGTCAACCATCTCAAGAGTTGACTGCTGTATCTAGCCCGTGGCCCTTCGCCAAATGGGGCATCGACCTGATAGGTCCACTTCCTAAAGGAAAGGGAGGTGCTTCACATGCAATTGTGGCTATAGACTATTTCACCAAGTGGGTGGAGGCCGAACCCTTAACAAAGATCACCGAAGCGAACACTTCGAAGTTTGTATGGAAGAACATCATATGTCGGTTCGGAATTCCCCATTCACTTGTGTCGGACAATGGAAGGCAGTTCGACAATAAGAAAGTCAGGGAGATGTGCGAAGAGCTTGGAATCAGGAAACATTTTTCTTCTCCTCACCACCCCCAAGCAAATGGCCAGGTAGAGGCTGTAAACAAAACAATCAAGCAGATTCTGAAGAAGAAGCTTGATGCGTCGAAAGGGGCTTGGGTGGACGAACTACCCCATGTATTATGGGCAATACGCACCACCAGCAAGACTGCAACGGGTGAAACCCCCTTCTCCATGGCATATGGTGCAGAGGCGATGAGCCCCGTTGAGGTAGGGTTGCCTTCGCCTCGTCGCTTACAGTTCAATGAGATCTCAAACGAGGAAATCAGAATATGCGAGCTGGACTTTCTTGGGGAAAAAAGGGACGCCTCACAGGTTAGGCTCGCCACTTATCAAAGGAAAATGACGAAATATTATAATAAGAAGGTGAAGAAGCGATCTTTCAGAAGGGGCGACCTCGTGCTGAGAAGGGTTTTCCTAAACTCTAAAGAGCCCGACGTCGGAACCCTTGGCCCAAATTGGGAAGGCCCCTACCGCATAACCGAAGAGATCAGGGCAGGAACTTTCAGGATCGAAACTCTTGATGGGAAGCTGCAGCCCCACCCCTGGAATGTTGAACACCTAAGGGTCTACTATCAGTAATTTTTTTTTCTTCTCTGTTCAGTTCACGAGGCATACGTTCATAGCCTCCTCAACTTTGTGTTTACTTTCTCATATATGGAATGGAACTTTGCTGTTATGATTGTTTCCACTGCCTCAACTTTGTGAAGACGAACCGTTTCACTTTGTAACACCTTCTGTTTTAAGAAGTTCGGCAACCTACAAATCCCAAGTTAAAACGGTTCGGCACGGCTTGAGTGTTGTGAACCACACACGGTATTCATCAAGCCTTATTTAAATTGATTAACAAACAATTTACTGGATGAGCTATTCGACGAACCGTTTCACTTTATAGCACCTTCTGTTTTAAGAAGTTCGGCAACCTACAAATCCCAAGTTAAAACGGTTCGGCACGGTTTGTGTGTGGCTAATAACCCACGGTATTCAACAAGCCTTATTTAAATTGATTAACAAATAATTTACTGGATGAGCTATTCGACGAACCGTTTCACTTTGTAGCACCTTCTGTTTTAAGAAGTTCGGCAACCTACAAATCCCAAGTTAAAACGGTTCGGCACGGCTTGAGTGTTGTGAACCACACACGGTATTCATCAAGCCTTATTTAAATTGATTAACAAACAATTTACTGGATGAGCTATTCGACGAACCGTTTCACTTTGTAGCACCTTCTGTTTTAAGAAGTTCGGCAACCTACAAATCCCAAGTTAAAACGGTTCGGCACGGCTTGAGTGTTGTGAACCACACACGGTATTCATCAAGCCTTATTTAAATTGATTAACAAACAATTTACTGGATGAGCTATTCGACGAACCGTTTCACTTTGTAGCACCTTCTGTTTTAAGAAGTTCGGCAACCTACAAATCCCAAGTTAAAACGGTTCGGCACGGCTTGAGTGTTGTGAACCACACACGGTATTCATCAAGCCTTATTTAAATTGATTAACAAACAATTTACTGGATGAGCTATTCGACGAACCGTTTCACTTTGTAGCACCTTCTGTTTTAAGAAGTTCGGCAACCTACAAATCCCAAGTTAAAACGGTTCGGCACGGCTTGAGTGTTGTGAACCACACACGGTATTCATCAAGCCTTATTTAAATTGATTAACAAACAATTTACTGGATGAGCTATTCGACGAACCGTTTCACTTTGTAGCACCTTCTGTTTTAAGAAGTTCGACAACCTACAAATCCCAAGTTAAAACGGTTCGGCACGGCTTGAGTGTTGTGAACCACACACGGTATTCATCAAGCCTTATTTAAATTGATTAACAAACAATTTACTGGATGAGCTATTCGACGAACCGTTTCACTTTGTAGCACCTTCTGTTTTAAGAAGTTCGGCAACCTACAAATCCCAAGTTAAAACGGTTCGGCACGGCTTGAGTGTTGTGAACCACACACGGTATTCATCGAACCTTATTTAAATTGATTAACAAACAATTTACTGGATGAGCTATTCGACGAACCGTTTCACTTTATAGCACCTTCTGTTTTAAGAAGTTCGGCAACCTACAAATCCCAAGTTAAAACGGTTCAGCACGGCTTGAGTGTTGTGAACCACACACGGTATTCATCAAGCCTTATTTAAATTGATTAACAAACAATTTACTGGATGAGCTATTCGACGAACCGTTTCACTTTGTAGCACCTTCTGTTTTAAGAAGTTCGGCAACCTACAAATCCTAAGTTAAAACGGTTCGGCACGGTTTTTGTGTGGCTAATAACCCACGGTATTCAACAAGCCTTATTTAAATTGGTTAATAAACAATTTACTGGCGAAGTCTTATTCATCAAGCCTTATTTAACGGTTCGGCATGATAATTAATATTACAAGTCATCTGAGCTATTCCCATGGCGAACCCATGCGACTTCTTTAATAACTTATCTAAGTTGTTACCTATCATCAGTTCAAAAGCTACTCAACGAGGCCATACATGTCGAAAGTCGAATCAATGCAACAGAAAGAAGAAAAAATACAAAGAATGGCTCCATTAGATAATATCAAATCCAGTTAAGTACAACTACTTTACTTCAAAAAAAAAAAACAACCCCCCAAAACTACTTGCCAACCTCCACCACCTCCTCCACCACTTCTTCAGCCACATCCTCAGCAGGAGTCGAGGGTTCGGCTGAAATGAACTCCTCCCTCACAGCAGTGAGGTCCACCTCTGGGTGAAGTTCTGCAACCCTTGCAAGAACTTCACCATAGGCAACACTCCTCCAATACAAACCAAGGCCGTCATACTCAGCAGTTTCATGAAAGTGGGCAACATAATTGTTCACTGCAGCATCTCCCGCCTCAACCAACTGCTGTTTCAAACTGGCGACCTCAGCAGTCAGATCGGTCACTTGGGCCCTCAAAGCCGTCCTATCTTCGTTGGCCACCTCCAATGCAGTCGAAGCAATCTTTTGCAAATTATCCGAGTTCTCCACTCGCTTTGTTAGTGCATTCACTTCAGACTTGCACAGGTGAACCTCCTCTTTAAGTTCAGCATTTTCAGAGGAGACTTGCCCAACATTGGCCTCCAACTCCTCCTGCTTGGCCCTAAAGGCTTCGATGACCTCATCTGCTGTCGAGGCCTCTGCCTTTAGCTTTGCAGCTTCCGACTCAGCAGTGGCAGTCCTTTCCTCGAGTTGACGGTTCCGGTCCTGCAGCCTCTTCATATCCATTTGAGCATTAAATATGAAGCCTTGGGACCGAGCCTGCATTGCCAGTCCGGCCTCCAGCATATCAGTTAATTCGCAGGTCTCAGCATAGGATGCATACTTATCAGTCCAATACTTGTAACTCATCCTAGCTGCTGCTTGGGCTTCGGCCGGCAGCATCTCCAACGCCTCGGGGGCAATCTCGTCAGTTCGGCCATCGAGAAAGTCTCGAGCCTTAAACTCTGTAGGGCCCTCCATCCTAGTCTGACGCCCCCGCTTCTTCCTAACCAACCCAGCCTCCTCCTCATTGCCTTCATCAATGTCAATCACAGGCAAAGAGTTCAACGGCTTCACATTGATGGGCTCCCGCAAGGACTCCTCTATTGACGTTTGGCGTGAAGGAGGAGGAGAACCCTTGTTCTTTGTCAGAACCAGCCGCCTTTTCTTAGGCACCCCCCCAGCAGAGGGTTCGGCTTTTTCTTTCCCTTTAGCCTCCACTTTCTTTTCTGGAGGGGGTGGCGGATGAGCCTTTGACAGCCGGCTCAGTTCTTCCCTCTGGTTCTTATAAGTTGCCGAACCCGTACTCAAAGGCTTCTTGTTCTTCGCCTCGGCAAGACGACGCATGTGGAACATGTCCAATTTCACATACTCCTTGTTCAAATGTTGCTCTGAAACCGAACCAAGTGCAGGTTAGCAAAGAACTGCACATAATAAAAATATATATATATATATATATATATATATATATATGTATTATAGGTTCGCAACTTACCACGGGTCGACATCAGTAAATGTGTCACGAATGGGGCTCGTTTGGCTATGACGTTCTTGAAGTCCCTTTTCTCCGAAGGCAGTTCGTATATGGCCCTCACAACGGCCCACTCGCAAGGTTCAAGCTCGAACCGATCTGCAGGAACTAAAAAATTTTGGAATCAGAAACACCACCAAAATGGAAAACAACAAGACAAATAAATAACCACGGACTACACTCACTATACTCATGGTAATGGGTCGGCACGGTTATCTCTGGGACTGCATCCCCCTCCACTGTCTGTCAGCGACCCCTTATCCAGAACCAAGAGGACTTCCAGTTCTTAATTGAAGAAGGAGTGCCCCAGATGAAGGGGGAGTGCGAACCCCAGGGGTTAATACAATACCACCCCCTGCACGAATCGCCCCCACTCGAGGCTCGGAGCTGAAAAAGAGTTTGAAAAACGTGGGGAGGCATATCCTCGCCAAGAGTGACCTCCTTCCACAAAAGGAAGGCCCCTGCCAGTTGGCTCCATGCATTCGGTACAAGTTGGGTCAAAGCCAGGTTGTACTGCCTAAGAATATATCGAAAAAAAGGGTGCAGGGGCAACCTCAACCCCCCTGCCAAGATGGCTTCGCTCACCGCTACACACCCCTCTCTAGGGTAGCAGGCCCGCTCATCAGGGGTCGGTACGAACATTTCTATGGTTTCAGGGATCCTATACCTCTCCCTATATGTCTCCAGCTCACTCGCCTCTACATTCGAAGCCCATTCAGATGCCCCCCACTTCATCCTATAATTTACAGGCCCCTCCGGTATCATCGCAACACTATGGGGTCCCCCCATCGCGTCCATTATTCTGGAAGTAGGAATGGGTGGGGACATGCCAACCTCGGCATACAAATTGGCAGTCTCTTCATCTCCCAAAGAACTCCCAGCTTCCCTATTTTTCGACGAAGAGGCCATTTTTTATATCTCAAAAGAGGGAAGAAAACTAGACACAACACTTACGTTGACGAAGCTAAGAGAATAACCGGTTCTGGCAAAGAAGGGCAACGGCCGGATGAAGAATCTCGAAGGCAGAAAGGAAAGAGCTCCCAACACTTTGAAATTTTTCTCTCGCGAAGTGAAAAAGCGTGGAAATGAAGAAGAAAGCCCCTTTTATACGAAATGGAATCTCATCCCAGCCATTGGATTAGCCTGGTTTTAATCCAAGCCCTACACCTGTCCCCGCATCAGGGACGTAGGAATGAAAAGGCGCTATCACTATTTTTGAATCAAAGGCCATGATCAGCGCGTGCAACACACGCACAAACGACTCGAGTCAATACGCCAGCTGTCCCCAATAATCATTATCACGCATTAAATGTTTGCGTAATACGAAAAAAGTAACTGCCCTCGACGTAATTATCTTTGCACCTTGGAAACCAACGTCAACGTCAAAGTCAAAATCACAACAGGGTCGCCTCATCGCCTCGTCAACAACAGGCTCGCCTTCATGGCTTCGTCTCTTCTACAACAGGCTCGCCTTCATGGCTTCGCCTCGTCAACAACAGGCTCGCCTTCATGGCTTCGCCTCTTCTACAACAGGCTCGCCTTCATGGCTTCGCCTCGTCAACAACAGGCTCGCATTCATGGCTTCGCCTCTTCTACAACAGACACTTCTTCTACTGACATCACGGTCAGGCCTTCAAGTCCACGCACTATATAAATAATCATACATGGACTTCGGGGACTAGTTGTTACGGCCACCTTTCTTTTCTTTCTTTACTTCAAGTCCACGCACTATATAAATAATCATACATGGACTTCGGGGACTAGTTGTTACGGGAAATCCCAAATGGCCCCACACACACCACGTGGCCGAATCCACAGTCTGCCGTACATCCGAACCCTCCATGTCGAACCGGTGAGGACGAACCCACAGTCTCGAACCTCCACTGCTGAACCCATTGTGACCGAACTCTTGTGCGGTACCGAACTCATGTCACATGAACAGTAGGCAGTATGACTCTCCTATAGAAGATCTTGTGTAAGAGATCTTCTGACAAGTGGATGATGTGACAACACGTTGCAATTACGGCTACACCAATCCCGCGAGTCAGAGTTCAAATATAGGAGGTCAGAGCATTAAATGCACTGAAGTCTATGACAAGAAGTTCAACCGTTGAGATAAGGCCACGTGTCCACTCATCCAACGGTTCTTACTCACCCTATCTTATTATATAAGCTCACACATTGTGTCATTTGAAGGTAATGCTAAATTGACTTCTCAATACTACTTAGCAATTCTCTCTATATTTTACTGTTCTCCCCAAGGCCGACCCCCTTATACTTCTTGGAGGCTCACGTTTTAGCCTTCCCACACTCATATATTTCCACTCCAACTGACTTGATCGTTGGAGTGCGCGCAGCCGGCTCCCCCCCATCTTTGGAGAAGGCCACGTGCAACTGACGGTTTGTCCTAGTGTGCAGGAACAAAGGCTGAACCGGACGTGAGAGGCCCTGGGATCTGTTGACAACTCATAGGTGCAATTTTTGAGGTCAACAGATAGAACGATCAACTCGAAACAAACTAACATTAGTTGCTTCTCTTATACTCAAAGATGTTATGGCTACCTTAAGATCCATCAAAATGATTAAGGTTAATGTTTGTGTTAACTTCGACATGAAAGTATGTTCTTGAAAGCAGTGTACCAAAGGACTCACCTCGATAGGGAACAATGCCTATCG
Source organism: Osmanthus fragrans (assembly GCA_019395295.1). Taxonomy (NCBI): domain Eukaryota; kingdom Viridiplantae; phylum Streptophyta; class Magnoliopsida; order Lamiales; family Oleaceae; genus Osmanthus; species Osmanthus fragrans. The sequence goes on along the minus strand of CM033361.1, from coordinate 20,036,580 downwards.
ATAATTTTGGAATCAAATAGATACAATCTTTTATGTACAGAATATAGTACAAGTTTCACTTGATTTACGATGAGCAGTGCTATAAGTACAAAAAAAACACACAGAAAATTTATTACAGACATAGGTGACGAGACGAAACATCATTCAAAGATGGGGAAAAAAAAAAAACAAAGACACACACAAACGGCCACGATCTGTCTTTTAAAATCTTGTATGAAATCTTGCCAGTTTTCCCTTTACGCGGTGAATATTCCATGATGTGATGACAATTTACTTGATGTCACTTTATTTTTCAGCTTGTCGAAATTATGGACCTGACTGGCAAGGTTTTTGTTTTTACTTCCACTTCTAATAGAAGAGCTTCTTGAAAAATTTACATTAGAGCCATTTTGACATAATCATGAAATATCAAAGATTGTTTCTAAGATTGTAATGCTGTTTTTTTAACATATTTGGATAATTTTTCAAAAGTATTTTGTCTCGCTAGGAGAACTTATGAGGAAATTTTCCTAAAAATGCGTTTGATTACAAGGGTGGAAAGAAAACGAATTGTATGGAATTGAATTGCCTAGAATTTGTCTTAGAGAGAATTGTAATTAATGATGTTTGATTGGTATAATTTTTCATCTAATTTGTTTGACTTTGTTTTTCATGCAAATTATTACTTTTTGGGATAAATGTTTTTACAATCTGTATTAAAATTTGTTTGGATTGCCAAAAAGTATATATATATATATATATATATATATATATATATATTCATAATTTTTTGGTGTTCGTTTGGCTTCGTTTTTCATGCAAATTATCAATTAAATGGATAAATTTTTTTTACCATTGGATTTATAATATGTTTCCATTTCCAAAAAGTTAAAAAAAAAACAAAAAAAACCAGCAAGGTGGAAAATTTTTTTCACCAAAATCATAAAAAAATAAATTCCTATTTTTGTGCTTCAAGGGGTTGTACCTAAAAGTTGATAGCAAACATTTTTCATGACAAAAAATGTCAATCAAATACTACAAAAGGACGGAATCCAACTTTTCACCCTATCAAACAGAGCCTAAAAGAAAGCTCTTCTACAAAAAGTAGAATCACTGCCAAACGAACCCTTAGGACGAGTTAGTAAGTATAGTGACGTTGGAAATAGGTGTCAATAACAAACCATTATTACTCATATAGATTGAAAAACATGATCAAACAACGGCCATCGAAGGACGCGAAACAAAACGACACTCGTAAATAAGGGTGAGGGTGGTGACTTTCTTATTTTAAGACACACAAACATACACAAAAGGAAGAAAAAAAAAGAGTTAACATCGTATAATTAACTCCAAAAGCACACGTTTAATTCTTATTTAACTCAATCTCGGACTCTGCAATCAATTTGGACAATGCTTGGTGCAGAAACAGCGGCGGCGGAAGCCCCTGCAGTGGCCACCACGAAAGCCCTCCGTCTGGCACACGGTGGCGCAATTGGTACTGCTCACACAGAGCCCTTTAAACCTTCGGCTTTGGGACTCGCATATCCTTGCCTCTGCCACCATCATTGGACCTGTCCCTGTTATCACATAAACGAAATTAAACTGCATGTAATAATTTAGAACATACCAAAAATTTTCACTTGACAATTAACGCAAAACCCTCCTCGCATGTGGTAACCTAAGTTGATAAGAAAAAAAAATAAAAATCCTAACGTCGAGTCGAATATAACCATGAGAAACTGGTTTACCTGTGGCCATTAAAAGCATCAGCACGAGCATAGCAGTTGCAAATAAGCTAAGAAAACGCCCCATTTTCTTAAGACAGAATTTGTGTGTGTGTGTGTGTGGATGCGTTTTTGCAAGTCGGCATTGTCTGTATTTATAAGGGTTTAATGCAAAGTGTATTCCATCTACTTATTACTTTTTCGAATAGTCGAGTAAAATAATCAAAGATTGAGACATCACCGATCAACAAGCACTAGCCTTGTCTGTCCCTTTTTTTTTGTGGGATAATCCAGTTTTTTTCAATAAAGAAAGTTAATTTCGTGTTAAATATATGGAGTACTCGATATTTGGTGGTTGTATATAGATTTGAGATTTAGAAGAATAATATGTCATCAATAATTTTGTTATAATGCGACAAATCAATAATTCAAATGTGTTTCAATACGTTAAATTTGTTAAATGTGTACTGTTCATTTTTCGTTAATCATTTATTTTCTCCCTTAAAAGATATTAGCACGAGCTTCTTTTTTGTGTAGTGAGACATGAATTCACAAATAAATTTTAATATTTTCCGCCTTCGGTTTGGTAGAATCATATAAAGATAAGTAGATGTAACTCTATCAGTGAGAATGAAGCATGTTGTTTATTGTTCTCCATAGTACAAATATAAGCGTTTAAATCAACGATAAAATTAAACCAAACGGGATATAACAATTTAAAACTTTTTTTTCATACCTAACTTATTTAGTCCCTGTTTGGTAGATACTAAATTCATATTTTCAGCATTGCTTGATAAAAGTTAATGAAATGTGTGATTGAAAAGTTGTGAATGTTATAAAATATTTTATTAAAATTAATTATTGATTTTAACTTAAATTTTAATTAGATTTTTGCTTAATTCTATCCACCCGTGTCTACGTCAACTCACCAGACTTCAACTTGTTCATATCTTTGCTTTTTCTCTTTTTCTATTTCAAGTTGCTTCTCTTTCTCTGGCAGGCGGCAGCCTCTACTTAAAATATGGAAGAAGGAAAAAAAAAAATATTGAAATAATGTATTTAATAATTTATACGGTTTGTCGGTACCTTTTGATCTATAATAATTCCATAAATAATTAACTTTTAGTGCTACACAAAAACAAAACTTGTTCACGTGAAGATTTTGACAAAAGCACCAATTATTGCAATAATAAAAATAATAAAAATTATAGTGCTTACCACTTAGGAGTTATTTGATAAAAGTTTTAATAAATTTTGATAAAAGTTGATAAAATGTATAATTAAAATATTGATAAAAGTTATATGTCTCATAAAATATACTGTTAAAATTAATCGGAAACGTTCTTTCTACTCATAAATTTGATACATTTATTTGACAAATAATCATGACCTTTAATTTAAGTTAATCCAACTCTCAATATGTATTTCACTAAAATCATGGGAGGGTTTGTTATAACCACTTGAAATTCATAAGATATTGAGCGTTGGATTGACTTAAATTGAAGATCGTGATTATTTGTTAAATAAATGTGTTAAATTTATGAGTAAGAGGAACGATCCTGAAAATTAATTTATGCATCATAATATGGCATGCTAGTATGTGAAACTCATAACCGCAATGTAGTGACAAATTAAGATGCGACGTTATCTTCAGTGGAGATTGATATTCTACCATTTGTAATGAGTTGGTCGAATTCAAAATTGACTGGATATTTAATCAAAATTATAAAGAACTACTAATTCGTGTTTTATGACCAAGAATTTCACCAAGAGTACTAAAAAATTTTGTATTCCCCATTTATTTAGCTAAGATTTAATCCCAATACAGCTGGTTGAATTCGAACTCTTTCATTGAAATGCTTGTTCAATTGGCATTCTCAATAGACATTCTTGAAATAACTTATTATACATTAAATAATTCAAGTAAAACCTTCATTAATGAAAAAAATTATAAAAACTTTTATAAATTTAATAATAAAATCTTATTAGATGAATTTGCATTGCTAATAATTTATAATTGATTTTCAATACTAATAAATCAAACCTGTATTGTATTGATTTTAACAAAAATCATTTTTTGATATATAGAAATAATAAATTAGTATGTTTTGAACCAAAAATAGTAATATTAACAAAAACGCACTTAAAGTTTGAGTAATATTAACAAAACACACTTATATATTGTTAAGATTCGAGTTCCATCTTAAATAGGTCAACTTTTACAAGAGGAATAATTCAAACCCTTATATATTTGTCTATATTTCAGTAATTATCTAGCATGGAATTTCTCCCTCAACTTGTTGTCGTAAGATGGTAATTTGTTTGAATAGATCAATTTTGAAATTTGTATTCTCCTTTTTATTAGTTTTAATCGAATCAATTTGCTCATCAAAGCTTAATGTGCTGTAATATCATATTAAAATTTGGTTCTATCTTAGAAGATCAATTTTCATAAGAGAAGTAACACAAACCCTAATATATTTGTCTATTTTAGGTAATTAATACATGAGAGTCCATTAACATATATCAGAAAATTTGAATAATGTTATTTATGCCACTGAGATGATTGCACGTGTTATGATGATTAACCCTTGTTTTAGCCCCCAATATTCCAAAAATTCATTTCTTTAAAACTCATTTTCAACCTCACATTCTCCATAAAATAAAATAAAAATTTTTAAAATACACGTAAATCGAAAAAAAAAATTACTTCTTAACTACACATTCTCCAAAAAAATCACTATTCAGTGATATATTTTCCCCCCCAAAATGGAGCTCAAACAAGGGCTAAATGATTAGAATAAAGTGAGATAAATTTCATAGAAAGATGCTAGATGTACAGAAAGAAACTTACAGAACTGTTACAAAATACTCACAATAGGGGGTGCGTGGGTGATTTATTTGCCATTTTTTATTCACACCCCAGACCCACATCCATCTCACATCTGGAAGAGTTCTGTGAGAGAATCTTCTGTACATGTGTATTTTCTCAATTTCATATTCTTAAGTTTTATTCACCGTTCTATACATTCACTTATTATCAATCAAGTAACTATTCCAATTTCGTTTAATTGTTTAAATACTCCAATCTCATCACTTGAAATGATGGGTGTCCTTGACATGGTAGTAAAAAATGAGGTCAATCATCTATTTCACTAAAGTTATACTTGTCCACATTTGCAACTAACTATTATTTGTGATGACCATCATTTGTTGTACCAAGTTATCATTTTTTTTTTTTTTTTTTTTGCCATGATAGTGGATGAAGTGACCTTAATTGAAATCAAATAACTATACTTTGATTTGAACAAAATTAAAGTGTAATTACTAGATTGCACAAAATTGAAGTACAATTAACTAATTTCAGTATAATTACTATGAATGAAAATTAGCCTACATTTAATTGGTCTTATCAATTAATTAGTGTTCAAAAAAACGTAAAGTGTGAGTAAGTATGGAAGTCAAGCTTCAAACATTACGAGTACTTAGGCGTAAAAAAGTATTTTCTTATTTTTAATATTATTTTAAATTTTAAATCATTCTAAAAATTATTTAATAATTAAAATAATACACACCAAACATCTAAAATCATAAAATATTATATTTACTTAATAATTCATACAATCGGTGAATTATACAATTTTCAAATTTTCAAAATGCAAAAGCTAGACTCTTTTTCATAATTTTAGCTTTCAATTAGAAAATCATATTTAACAAATTTATAGGAACTTCATATGCATTTTTGAAGTTTTTAACAAAACGACAACTCTCAAAATCATATTTAACATAATATAAATAGTACCGTAACTTGAATCTTTATTGAATAAAGTCATTTTGAAATTTTGTTCAGAAAAGTCATTTAAAAAGTTGAAACTAAAGTTTAACAAAATATTTTTTTTTTTTCAAAAAAGATAAAAAGTAAACAAATTACAATCAAATAAAAAAAATTAAAAAACGCCTAGGCTAGTTGCCCAAGTCTCACGTCCAGGGGCCACCTAAATGTGTTTTTCAAAACGCTGCATCACACGTCACATCCGCGTGGATCGATAGCATATTTAAACAATTCTTTCCTAAACCCGTCGCAATTTTTTATATTATTATATTTTATTTTCATGTGTTTTAATTTAAATTATATTTAAAAAATAAAAATAATATTTGATAATTAATTAAATAGGGTAGTATCTGCGATTTTTTCCAGCCAGTCCCGCCTATTCAGGATTTTCTTCCTAAACCCTTAAAGTCAATAAAGGCGTGAGGTTGCCCATCTAGAAAGTTATTTGGTCATTCTCGCAAACGACGAGAGTGCTTAATGTCCAGAGGAGCTTTCAGGGGATAGCAGTGCCTTGTACAATTTCTCTTTTCTCTTTCAGCCAGTACAAGAGTTCAGTTCTCTCAAAAGGTTGCCATCCCAATCCTAAATTCAATTTGGACCTCCTTGTTAACAGAATTGGACCAAATTACTATTTATCGTGGAAGATTTGCATACCTCTGTAAAAAGAAATTGACAGAGTTGGCTATTTAAATAAATGATATTAGCGTGGGAACGTAGTTGATTCTCGTTTTTCTTCCATAAAAATGAAAAATATGATCGTTATCAATCACATTCAACCACCATTTTTTATTTTTCATCTCTTATGTGGAGTTCATAACAACTAAATTTTTCATTCTCAGTCTACAAATAATGTGAATCAAACGGGGCCATGAATAAGGTTGGCTAATTTAAAACCGAAAGCATATTTGCTAATATCTATACCTATATTACATATAGAGTTGTTAGGTTGAATCTTTCGCATAGGCTAACATTTTCAAATAAGCTAAGAAATCGCCCCATTTTCCTGAGACAGAATTTGTGTGTGTGTGTGTGTGTGTGTGTGCATTTTTGCAGGTTGGCGTTGTCTGTATTTATAAGGGTTTAATGCAATAATAAGTCTACTTGTACATAATGGAGTATACCGAATGGTGTACATTCCCCTCATATGGGTGGGGGACTCACTCGAATTAATTGTATTTTATTCATGTGAATCCTCTACTCATGTGAGGAGAATGTACATCATTCGATACTTCCTGATGTACCGCTAGCAAACTTGTTAATGCAAAGTATATTCCATCTACTTTTTACTTTTTCGAGTAGTAGAGAAAAAATAATCAAAGATTGAGTTGTCACTGCTCAACCAGCACTAGCCTAGTGGCCTTGCCTGTCCCATTTTTTTTGTTTTTTTCTTTTTTCAAGATTGTCTTTTTGCTTCTACTTGTATTTAAAAAAATAGAAGAAGAAGGTTGTCTTTTTCGAATACTCGAGAAAAGAAATCAAAGAGACGAGTCATGGCTGCTCAACAAGCACTAGCCCTGTCTGTCCTTTTTCCGGATAATCCAGCATTTTTCAAGAAAGTTAATTTCGTATTAAAAATATGGAGTACTCGATAATCCAGCTTTTTTCAATAAAGTGAGAATAATATGTTATCGAATATCGATAATTTTGTTATAATGCGACAATTCCAATAATTCAAATGTGTTTCGATACGTTAAAATTGTTAAATGTGTACTGTTCATTTTCCTTTAGTCAATCTAGTTTCTCCCTGTATAAAAGATAGAGTTTTGCTACAGTAACAGATTTTGGTAACGTCGTCGACGTCCCTTCCAATAGGGGGCTTCATGTGTCGTCGGTCACCAAACCCTGTCATCAACCATGTTCGTTTATCTTTTCCCTAAAAGATATTAACACAGGCTTCTTTTTTGTGTGGAGAGACATGAGTTCAAAAATAAATTTTAATACTCTTCATCTTCTGTTTGGTAAAATCATATAAAGATAAGTAGATGTAACTCAGTAACTCTAATATTGAGAATAAAGCATGTTGATTATTTACTCTTAATTTTATGTCGCATGTTATTATTGTTCTCCATAGTAAAATTATAAGCGTTAAATCAGCGATAAAACTAAACCAAACTCGATGTAACAATTTAAAAACTTTTTTTTTTTTACATACCTAACTTATTTAGCCCCTGTTTGGTAGAAATTAAATTCATATTTTTAGTATATTTGATAAAAATTAATGGAATGTGTGGTTGAAAAATTGTGGACTTTATAAAATGCATGGTTAAAAGTAATTATTAACTTTGATTTAGATTTTAATCAGATTTTTGAATGGTACCAAACATGGCTAATTTTAGAATTAATACATGTGCACAGGGTAGGGGTTCGTAGAATCTCTGCCGACACTCACACAAGGTGGGTCCCGCTATATAAAAAACTACCCAAAAATCCGTCCATCCACCCACCCGTGTTGTGTGTATTCGATACTGGTTCAGAGAACCCCTATCCTATCCTACCATACCCTACCCTACCCTACCCCAAGCACCATTCTTAATTTTATGCACCTTGTCTACAGCGAATCACCGGATTTTCAACATGTTACTATTTTTGCTTTTTTTTTTTCTTTTTCTATTTCAAGATTTCTTTTTTGCTTCTACTTATTTAAAATATGGAAGAAGAAGAAAAAAAAAATTGATGAAATTAATAAATCATAGTATGTGAAACTCATAAGTCATAACCGCACTGTAGTGACAAATTAAGATACGATGTTATCTTTAGTGGAGATTCATGTTCTACAATTTGTAACAAGTTGTTCTAATTCAAAATTGACTGAATATTTAATCGAATTATAACGAACTATTAATTCGTGTTTTATGCCCGAGAATTTCACAAGTATACTAAAAACTTTTGTATTCCCCATTTATTATTTATAGCTAAGATTTAATCCCAATACTGGTTGAATTCGAACTCTTTCGTCGAAATGCTTGTTCAACTGGTATTCTCAAAAGACTGTTGAATTAACTTATTAAATAATTCATTTAAAACCTTCGTTAATGAATATAATATTACAAAAACTTTGATAAATTTAATAATGAAATCTCATTTGATAAATTTGCATTTCTGATAATTTATAATTGATTTTCAATACTAATAAATCAAACCCATATTGTATTGATTATAACAAAAAATCATTTTAATATATAGAAATAATAAATTAGTATGTTTTGAACCAAATATAGTAATATTGACAAAAACACACTTAAAGTTTGAGTAATATTAACAAAAGACACTTATATATTATTAAGATTCGAATTACATCTTAAAAACACAACATTTTCTTGGCAATTGATTTTTCATCCTCTTGCGCCCCCCCCCCCCCCCCCCCCCCCCCCTCACGTGCACCAGTTCCTCCTTTTTCATGACTTTGTTTTCCCACCAATTTGGTGGGAAAATGGTTTTCTACATTTTTTTTTTTGGGTAATAGAAACAAATTATATCCCTTTTGGTGTTCGTTTGATTTTTATTATCATGAAAATTGTCAATCATAGGAATAGAATTTGTTTCAATTCCCAAAAAAAATAAAATTTAAAATAAAATTGGAAAATCGAAAATCATTCGTTTGACTTTATTTTTCATGTAAATTATCAATTAAAGAGATTTTTTTTTACAATTGGTGATAAAATTTGTTCGGATTGCAAAAAAAAGGTGGAAAACAAAAAATCACCAAAAAGATGGGAATTTAAATTAAACAAAAAAAAACAAGAAAATGAGTCACATGAGGCAAAAAAATGGAAAATGAATTCCTTAGAAAAAAAAAAGAGCTATCAAACAAATCAAATTTGAAAGATGGAATTTACTTTCCATCTTCCTAGGAAAATATGTGTGTGTCAAGTATTTGTACAAAGGAAATAAATTAAGGGCATTGTGGCTCTGGTTTGTAATTGACTGAGCATCTAATGTGATATACGAGTCGAGTCGAGTCGAGTCGTTGTGGTACCAAATATTGGCTTGACAGACTTTTGAAGGTAATAGTGGTATAGGATAAAGTCACATGTACATCACATTTTTACATCATGCTTGTTATTATCCTTTTGCCAAGATTTGACAGGTGAAAAAATCATTTTTTAAAATTATCAAATTGTGTGTTGTAACGTAACGGAGCGTAAAAACTTGACATACACTATAATGTACACCACAAGCATGATTGTAATGGTATAAGACATCCCCTCAATGATTATTTGTGTATCTTTACTTGCCACGTGTCAACTAGATGAGGTTAAGTAGTAATGCGTTTCTAAAGTAAAATCCATCTAAAACAACCTGAAATGATCCCATGCAAACAACACTACGATGGGTTCGCGTCATATTAGAAAAGAACTCATTCTTAATTGACAATTTTGTGTAGAATGAGTGTGTTCGATAGGTTGGGCCATCGAGGCTCAACATGGCCCATCTTGCCTTAGGTCAGCCAAGCCCGACAAAGGTTGTGTCCGGTTTAAAAGGGCTTTGCTACATCATGCACTCATTTTAAGATGGGAAAAGTTCGTAACTAAGAGGTTAAGTATTATCTATTTCAAAATTAAGAACAAAAAATTCAAATTTCAAAAATTAGATATTTATTAAAATTTATTTATGATTTAATTAATTAAATATATTGATCTCACAAATCTATACAATTTGATTATAAATTAATGATTTAATTAGTCTCATATTATTTTTCAGTCATAAATCACAAATATTATAAGTCACAAATTAACAATTTTTTTGGTCACACGTTATTTCTTGATCATAATTTATTTTTTTTATTGATCACATATTATTTATTGATCACAAATTATCATTCTATTTTTCTTATTTTCGATTTAGTTTTTAGTTGTACATAATTTGGTGTAGCATCAATCTGGGAAGAAGGGAAGTTTTTCAATTTTAAGATTTCAGAATCAATCTTAATATTTAAAATTCGAAGGGTCGACTTCGACACAAAAGTATGTTCTTGAAAGCATTGTACCGAAGGGCTCGGCTCGAAAGGGAATTTTGAAATCAAATAGAAACAACCTTTTATGCACGGAAGATGGTACAATTTTCACTTGATTTATGATGACAATTTACTTTGAGGTGACTTTAATTTTCAGCATACCAATTTTTATTTTTATTTTTATTTTTAAATACTTTGTATGTATGAGCAGGAGAAGCTAGCCTAAGAGAAAGTTCTTCTAAATCAGTGCCAATTGTTCCCTTAGGACGAGTTAGTAAGTACAGTGACAGTTGAAAAAACGTGTCAATAACAAAGCATAATTCCTCATAGCCATAGATTGAAAAACGTGATCAAACAAAACGACGCTGCTTCATAAGGGTGAGGGTGGGAACACTCTTATTTTAAGACACACAAACATACACAAAGAAAAAAGAGTTTCTCCAAAATCACACGTTTAATTCTTATTTAACTTCTCGGACTCTCTGATCAATTTGGACAAGGTTTAGTGCAGAAACAACGGCGGCGGAAGCCCCTGCAGAGGCCACCAGGAAAGCCCTCCGTCTGGCACACGGCGGCGCAATTGGCATTCCTCGAACACGGCCCTTTGAACCTTTGGCTTAGGGACTGGCATATCCTTGCCTCTGCCACCATCATTGGACCTGTCCCTGTAATTGTTTCGAACAAAACAAAAATTTTCACAAAACCGTCCTGGCCTCCTTGCATTTGGTAACCTAAGTTGTTAAGGAAAACAAATATAACAATGAGAAACTAGTTTACCAGTGGCCATGAAAAGCATCAGCACGAGCACAGCACTTGCAAATAAGCTAAGAAAACGCCCCATTTTCTTGAGACAGAATTTGTGTGTGTGTGTGTGTGTGAGAGTGCGTTTTTGCAGGTTGGCGTTGTCTGTATTTATAAGGGTTTAATGCAAAGTATATTCCATCTACTTTTGACTTTTTCAAGCAGTAGAGAAAAAATAATCAAAGATTGAGTTATCACTGCTCAACCAGCACTAGCCTAGTGGCCTTGTCTGTCCTTTTTTTTTTTCCTCTTTCTTTTTTCAAGATTGTCTTTTTGCTTCTACTTATATTTAAAAAATGGAAGAAGAAGATTGTCTTTTTCGAATACTCGAGAAAAGAAATCGAAGAGACGAGTCATCGCTGCTCAACAAGCACTAGCCTTGCCTGTCTTTTTTCCGGATATCCAACATTTTTCAATAAAGAAAGTTAATTTCGTATTAATATATGGAGTACTCGATAATCCAGCTTTTTTCAATAAAGTAAGAATAATATGTTATCTGTTGTAAAAGGAAAGTTTATTAGGGTTTGTAGTGAATGACAATTATACCCCTGTAACCCTAAAAATTATTACCATTGTATCCCTTATTCTTACCTATAAATATAGGGCTCTGATCATTAATAAAACACACACAAAGGTATTGACTCTAACTCTCTCTTCTTCTTTTTCTCTATTTTATAACACGTTATCAGCACGAAAGTTTAATTTTCAAAGTTAATTTGGTAACATATGATTTTTTTCATGGTAGTTGCAATCACGATACAGATACACATGATAAATCCTCACAATTGCTTTGCTGTAAATCACGTATTCAGTTTGTACCCACCATCATTGTGTCAGTTGGCAGTGTAAATCTTATATATTTTTGTGCCTCCATATTTCTTTGCATGAAATATGAATATCTCTCTCTCCCTATTAATGAATTGATATTTGTTAATCAATTTCTTCCCTCTAAACCCAACTGTGTCCGTCGTCATTGATTATTTAAAGGATGGGATTTTAATTCTCTTATATTCTTTTTTTTAAAACATAATTATCTATCACATGTGCCAAAATTAATTTGGTGACGTATGATAATTAATATTCTTTAACTTGATTAAATATTTGTGATGTTCTATTTTAAATTTTAAATCAATATTCTATCATGTTGTTGCTCCTGAAGTAGCACAACTTTATAATTAATATTTCAGAAGAATATTAATAGTAAATTTGTCTATTACAAATAATTTATTGTTGCTCCTGAAGTAGCACAATATTATAATTAATATTCCAGAAGAATATTATTTGCTCCTGAAGAGCATAAATTATAATTTTTAATATTCCAGAAGAATATTGATATATTGCTCTTGAAGAACAATAATAAAATGCAATGTGCTCCCGAAGTAGCACATGTTTCGAAGAAGATGTTATTTTATATTAGTGTTTCTCCCTGAAGGAAAACACATAACTTATGTCATGTTAATTTTGACCACTTAATCAATTATTCCGTATTCTTCGAAACTAATTGTATTTTTTTATCGTGTAGTTAATCAAATGGCAAACATAACAAAACTTGAGTTTGCTGCACTTGACATATCTGGCAAAAATTATCTGTCATGGGTGCTCGATGCTGATATCCACCTTGTCTCAAAGGGTCTGGGAGAGACAATAAGAAGGAAACAAAGAATCCCTGCAGGATCGTGCAAAAGCACTCATCTTCCTTCGCCATCATCTTCACGATGGGTTGAAAATTGAATATCTCACCGAGAAAGATCCACATGCTCTTTGGAAAAAATTGACTGAAAGATTTGATCATCAGAGGACTATAGTCCTCCCTAAAGCCCGTTATGAGTGGATGCACCTTCATTTGCAAGATTTCAAAACTGTAAGTGAGTACAATTCTGAACTTTTTAGAATATCTTCAAAATTGATCCTGTGTGGAGAAAAAAATAACTGATGGAGATATGTTGGAGAAAACTTTCTCTACCTTTCACGCCTCAAATGTGCTCCTGCAGCAGCAATATCGTGAGCGTGGTTTCAAAAAGTACTCAGAACTTATATCTTGTTTGCTTATTGCTGAACAAAATAATGAACTTCTAATGAAAAATCATGGGTTACGTCCAACTGGTTCTATACCATTGCCTGAAGCAAATGGTACTGCATTTCCTGAAGCAAATGCAATATCAAGACGTGGACGTGGACACGGATTTGGACGTGGACGCGGACGTGCACGTGGAATAAATCATGGACGAAATAATCAACAAAGTTATCATCAGCAAGGCAACAATTTCAAAAGGCACAAAGCAAACGAAAGTAGCACACCCAAAAAGGTGCATGAAGAAAATTGTTTTAGATGTGGAATGAAAGGGCATTGGACACGTACCTGTCGTACGGCAAAACACCTTGTGGATCTTTATCAAAAATCAATCAAGGGAAAAGGAAAAGTTGAGACAAATTTCGCTAATTATGATGGTCCGATTGATGTGACTCATTTGGATGTCTCTGACTTCTTTGCCGATCCAAATGGAAATATTGACCACTTGATTGGGGGTGGTGTGATGGAAGATATATAGATTAATTTATTTTCTATGCTTCTAGTATTTCACTTTATTTTAGAAATTTAGTTAGAAATATGTTTTTATTTTTCACAAAAAAAAAAAAAAAAAAAAGGGAAAACTTTATTATGTATCGTCAATTTTATATTATTGAATCATGTTTACTTCTTTAAATTTATAAATTCAAATCTTTATTAAAACATGTGTATTTTATTGTATTTATAGATTGATGATGGATTGTCAAGATACTTGTTTGATAGATAGTGCAACTACACATACAATTCTTCAAGACAAAAAATATTTTTTGGACTTAACATTAGCAAAAAATAATGTTAATACAATATCTGGTGCATCGAATATCGTTGAAGGCTCCGGAAGAGCTTGTATTATTTTACCAATAATACTAAATTATATATTGACGATGCACTTTACTCTAGCAAATTCAGAAGAAATTTGCTTAGTTTTAAAGATATCCGCTGCAATGGATATCACATTGAGACGATGCAAGAAAATAGTGTTGAATATCTTTGCATAATTTTCTTTATATCGGGCAAAAAGCAGATAAAAGAAAAATTTCATGCACTCCCATCTGATATGTACTATACATTTATAAAAATGGTTGAATCAAATAATGTCACGAACCAGAAGTTCGTTGACCCAAAAAGTTTTATACTTTGGCATGATAGACTTGGACATCCAGGAGTTATAATGATGCGCCGAATAATAAACAACTCACATGGACATCCTTTAAAGAACCAGAAGATTCTTTTACCTAATGATTATCCATGTGTAGCTTGTTCACAAGGCAAGTTAGTCATTAGACCTTCAACTACAAAGGTCAATGTTGAATCTCCAACTTTCTTGGAAAGAATTCATGGAGACATATGTGGGCCAATACACCCACCATGTGGACCATTTCGTTATTTTATGGTATTAATTGATTCTTCTACTAGATGGTCACATGTTTGCCTACTTTCCACTAGGAATGTAGCATTTGCTAGACTACTTGCTCAAATCATAAAATTACGAGCACAATTCCCCGATTACTCAATCAAGACTATTCGTCTTGACAATGCTGGTGAATTCAGATCACAAGCATTCGATGATTATTGTATGTCAATTGGGATTACTATTGAACATTCGGTTGCGCATGTCCATACACAAAATGGTTTAGCAGAGTCGTTTATTAAACGTCTACAACTTATAGCTAGACCATTACTTATGAAAACAAAGCTACCAACTTCTGTTTGGGGACATGCCATATTACATGCTGCATCATTGGTTCGTGTTAGACCAACTGCCTATTATCAATATTCACCCTTACAACTTGCATTTGGTCATGAACCTGATATTTCTCACCTAAGGGTTTTTGGTTGTGCTGTCCAAGTCCCTATTTCACCCCCACAACGTACTAAAATGGGTCCCCAACGAAGACTTGGGATTTATGTGGGTTTTGATTCACCATCCATTATTAGGTATCTGGAACCTTTAACGGGTGATCTATTTACTGCACGTTTTGCAGACTGTCATTTTGATGAAATGACTTTCCCAATTTTGGGAGGGGAAAAACTACATTCTAAAAGACAAGGTACAATTTCTTGGAATGAAATAACTCTATCTCACTTTGATTCTCGCAGTAATCAATGTGAGCAAGAGATTGAAAAAATCATTCATTTGCAAAGAGTTGCAAATCAATTACCTGATATATTTGTTGACACGAAAAGAGTGACAAAGTCATATATACCAGCAGAAAATATTCCAGCAAAAATTGATGTCCCTGCAGGACAATCTGCTGTAGCAAACGAATCTAACATACGCCTGAAGCGTGGTCGACCAGTTGGTTCAAAAGACTCTGTACCTCGAAAAAGAAAAGTACAAGAGAAAAAACCAACCAAAAACTTCGGAAGAAGTAACATTAGAAAAGATTGATCAATCAAATATTGAAAATATGGTTCCTGAAGAATCACAAGTGTCCGAAAATAATGAGATTTCAATAAATTATATGTTATCTCATAAATTATGGGAACGAAAAAATGTTGTTATAGACAATATTTTCGCCTTTAATGTGGCTCTTGATATTATGCAAAATGAGGATCCTGAACCACAGTCAGTTAAAGACTGTCAAAATAGAAATGATTGGCCAAAATGGAAAGAAGCCATACAGGCGGAATTGAATTCCTTAGAGAAACGAAAAGTGTTTGGACCTGTAGTTCGAACACCTGAAAATGTAATCCCTGTAGGATACAAATGGGTTTTTGTACGAAAGAGAAATGAAAATAATGAAATTACAAGATACAAAGCCCGACTGGTAGCTCAAGGTTTCTCACAAAGACCAGGAATTGACTACGAGGAAACATATTCTCCCGTAATGGACACCATCACTTTTAGATTTTTGATTAGTTTGACTGTGTCACAAAAACTTGATATGCGCCTTATGGATGTAGTAACTGCATATTTATATGGTTCACTTGATAGTGACATATATATGAAAGTCCCTGAAGGACTTAAAGTGCCAGAAACAAACAATACATACTCGAGAACCATGTTCTCAATTAAATTGCAAAGATCATTATATGGATTGAAACAATCCGGACGCATGTGGTATAATCGTCTTAGCGAATATTTGTTGAAGGAGGGTTATAAAAATAACGATGTCTGCCCATGTGTTTTCATAAGGAAAACTAATATTGGATTTGCAATTGTCGCAGTTTATGTTGATGATCTAAATTTAATTGGAACTCCTGAAGAGCTCAACAAAACTGCTAATTATTTGAAAAATGAATTTGAGATGAAGGATTTAGGAAAAACCAAATTTTGTCTCGGGTTGCAAATTGAACACTTCCCAGAAGGATTATTTGTTCATCAATCTACATATACAGAAAAAGTTTTAAAACGGTTTTATATGGATAATGCACATCCATTGGCATCACCTATGATTGTTCGATCACTTGATGTGAAAAAGGACTCATTTCGTCCACTTGAAGATGGAGAAAAGGTTCTTGGTCCTGAAGTACCATATCTTAGTGCAATTGGAGCATTAACATATCTTGCAAATTGCACTCGACCCGATATAGCTTTTTCTGTAAATCTCCTTGCAAGATATAGCTCTACACCAAGTCAAAGACATTGGAATGGTGTTAAACACATTTTTCGTTACCTAAAGGGTACGATTGATTTGTGATTATTTTACTCCCAAAAGTCGGATCTACTTTAGTGGGATATGCAGATGCAGGTTATCTATCTGACCCACATAAAGCTAAATCACAAACAGGATATGTGTTTACAAGGGGAGGAACAGCTATATCATGGAGATCTGTGAAGCAATCCTTGACAGCAACATCCTCAAATCATTCTGAAATTATTGCAATCCATGAAGCAGGGCGAGAATGTGTATGGTTGAGGAACATGACCCATCATATCCAAGCATCATGCGGGTTAATTTCAACAAAAGATAGTCCAATAATTTTGTATGAAGACAATGCAGCTTGTATTGCACAACTCAAAGGAGGCTATATAAAAGGCGACAGGACGAAGCATATTTCTCCAAAAATTCTTTCATACACACGAGCTTCAGAAGAATGGCGACATCGATGTTCAACAAATTCGCTCAAGTGACAATTTGGCCGATTTATTCACAAAAGCACTGCCAACATCTACATTCAAGAAGTTAGTCCATGGGATTGGAATGCGTCGACTCAAAGATTTTTAGTGATCAACATCAGGGGGAGTAGCTGTACTCTTTTTCCTTCGCATAGGTTTTATCCCACTGGGTTTTCCTAGCAAGGTTTTAATGAGGCAGCATTTATTTTTAATACTCCAAAATAACTGTACTCTTTTTCCTTCGTTTGATTTTTTTTGTCCTATTAGGTTTTTATCAAACAAGGTTTTAACGAGGCAGATATTTTGTAATGTGTCATTCAAGGGGGAGTGTTGTAAAAGGAAAGTTTATTAGGGTTTGTAGTGAATGACAATTATACCCCTGTAACCCTAGAAATTATTACCATTGTATCCCTTATTCTTACCTATAAATATAGGGCTCTGGTCATTAATAAAACACACACAAAGGTATTGACTCTAACTCTCTCTTCTTCTTTTTCTCTATTTTATAACATTATCGATAATTTTATTATAATGCGACAATTCCATTAATTCAAACGTGTTTCAATACGTTAAAATTGTTAAATGTGTACTGTTTATTTTCCTTTAGTCAATCTAATTTCTTCCTGTATAAAAGATAGAGTTTTGCTACAGTGACAGAGTTTGGTGGCGTCGCCAGTGCCCCCTCCAATAGAGGGCGCCACATGTCATCGGTCACCAAACCCTATCACCAACCATGTTCATTTATCTTTTCCCTAAAAGATATTAACACGGGCTTCTTTTTTGTGTGGAGAGACATGAGTTCATAAATAAATTTTAATACACTTCATCTTCTGTTTGGTAAAATCATAAAAAGATAAGTAGATGTAACTCAGTAACTCTAATATTGAGAATAAAGCATGTTGATTATTTACTCTTAATTTTATGTTGCGCGTTATTATTGTTCTCCATTGTAAAAATATAAGCGTTAAATCAGCGATAAAACTAAACCAAACTGGATGTAACAATTTAAAAACTTTTTTTTTTACATACCTAACTTATTTAGCCCATGTTTGACAGAAATTAAATTCATATTTTTAGTATATTTGATAAAAATTGATGGAATGTGTGGTTGAAAATTGTGAATTCTATAAAATGCGTGATTAAAAGTAATTATTAACTTTGATTTAGATTTTAATCAGATTTTTGAATGGTATCAAACATGGCTTAATTTTAGAATTAATCCATGTGTACAGGGTAGGGGTTTGCAGAATCTCCGCCGACACTCACACAAGGTGGGTCCCGTATAAAAGACTATCCAAAATGAACACTGAAGCATAAATCATTGCAATAATAATAATAATAATAATAATAATAAAACAAGCCTTTTAATTTTGTAGTGCTTACCACTTCGGAGTTATCTGATAAAATTTGATAAAATGTATAACTAAAAGATTGATAAAAGTTAAATGTCTCATAAAATATACTGTTAAAATTAATTAATAAATCATAGTATATGAAAGTCATAAGTCATAACCGCACTGTAGTGACAAATTAAGATATGATGTTATCTTTAGTGGAGATTGATGTTCTACAATTTGTAACAAGTTGTTCTAATTCAAAATTGACTGGATATTTAATCGAATTATAACGAACTATTAATTCCTGTTTTATGCCCAAGAATTTCACAAGTATACTAAAAACTTTCGTATTCCCCATTTATTATTTATAGCTAAGATTTAATCCCAGTACTGGTTGAATTCGAACTCTTTCGTCGAAATGCTTGCTCAACTGGTATTCTCAAAAGACATTCTTGAATTAACTTATTAAATAATTCATTTAAAACCTTCATTAACGAATATAATATTACAAAAACTTTGATAAATTTAATAATGAAATCTCATTTGATAAATTTGAATTTCTGATAATTTATAATTGATTTTCAATACTAATAAATCAAACCCATATTGTATTGATTTTAACAAAAAAATCATTTTAATATATAGAAATAATAAATTAGTATATTTTGAACCAAAAATAGTAATATTGACAAAAAAACACACACTTAAAGTTTGAGTAATATTACAAAAGACACTTATATATTATTAAGATTCGAATTTCATCTTAAAATGTCAACATTTACAAGATGAGTAATTCAAACTCTTATATATTTGTCTATATTTTAACAATTATCTGGTGTGGAATTTATCTCTTAGTATGTTATCGCAAGATGGAAACTTATTTGAGCAGATCAATCTTGAAATTCTTTTTTTTTTTTTTTGTTAGTTTTAATCAGAACAATTTGCTTATCGGAACTTAATGTGTTCTAATACCACATTAAGAATTGTATTCTATCTTAGAAGATCAATCTTTGCAAGAAAAGTAACAAAAACTCTTATATATTTCTCTATTTTAGATAATTAATAGATGAGAGATTTATCCTTTAACATATATCAAATAGTTTGAATAATGCTATTTATGCCGTCGAGATGATTTCCTGTGTTATGATATTAAAAATGCTAAGACGAATATAGTAAGACGAGTCTCGTATTTATAAATTTCATTCACCGTTCTATACTTTCACTTATTATCAATTAGACAACTACTTCAATTTCATTTTATTGAAAAAATACATCAGTTTTCACTCGAACTGACAGGTATCCTTGACTAGGTAGCAAAAAATGAGGTCATCATCTATTTCGCTAAAGTTATACTTATTCCACATTTGCAACTAACGATTATTTGTAATGACCATTTATTGTACCAAGTTATCAATTTTCTGCTGTGAGAGTGGATGGGTTCGATTTTGTAGTAATGGTGGCGAAATGGTTGTGAAATGAGAAAGAAATTCTCAATTTTTTTTATGTTTGTGCAGGAATTCTTTTGAGGGCAGTGCAGATCTAGTTACTGAAGGTGTTGCTGTTGCTGGGGATTAAAATGGTGTGGTGGAGATGGAATGCAATAAGAGATTGTGGATAAGGTGGAGAGAGAAAAAAAAAATCAAAGAGACGAATCATCATTGCTCAACAAGCACTAGCCTTGTCTATCCTTTTTTGGGATAATCGCGGTTTTTCAATAAAGTTAATTTCGTGTTAAACATGTCACATGTGAAGTACTCGATATTTGGTGGTTGTATATAATTTTGAAATTTAGAAGAATAATATGTCATCGATAATTTTGTTACATTTTCGTTTAATTAATCTATGTTCTCTCTGTATAAAAGATATTAACACGAGCTTCTTCTTTTTGTAGAGAAACATGAATTCATAAATAAATTTTAGGGCCTGTTTGATAGCCATTTTTCAGCCCGAAGAATGTATTTTTTGCCCGTTAGAAATTCAATTCAGTCAACTTTTTTTGACTTCCCCTCTCACAGCCGTCTTTTTTTACTTTTTCAACGGTCATTTTTTACTTGTGTTTTGTTGAACAATGGCTACCAAACAGATGCTTAATCTTCTTCATCATCGGTTTGGTAAAATCATACAACGATGAGTAGATATAACTCTATCACTGAGAATGCAGCGTGTTGTTTATTTTCTCTTAATTTTATGTATACGTTACTAATATTCTCCATGGCACAAATATAAGCGTTTAATCAACGATAAAACTAAACTAAACTGCATGTAATAATTTAAAAACATTTTTACATACATAACTTATTTAGCCCATCATCAGTAGAGATTAAATTCAGATTTTTTAGCATAGTTTGATCAAAGTTGATGACATGTGTGGTTGGAAAGTTTTGAATACTATAAAATGCACGGTTAAAATTAATTGACTTTAACTTAATTTTTAATCAAATTTTTTAATGATACCAAACATGGCTTAATTCTTTGGATAAAGATATATATGTAAAGGGCCGTCATAGCCTTACTCGTGAAGCAGAACCCCAGTTATATCCACCCGTATGTAAATCAAATCACCAGATTTTCAACACGTTCATGTTTTTGCGTTTTTTTCTTTTTCTTTTTCAATATTTTCTTTTGGCTTTTGATAATGAATAAAGGTTTGTCGGTAACCTTTTGACCAGGAAAAAAAATGAAATAATTTGTTTGACAATTAATACTGTTTGTCGGTGACCTTTTGATCTAAAGAGGAAATACATGAAAATAACCTAAATTTGAATCCATATTTCCAAAGTGACCTAAAAATGGAGCAATATTTTCAAAATAATCTTTGACCATTTTAACTACCAAAAATACCCTCTCACATAAAAATTGCAACAAAAGTCATTATAATGTATAAAATACTTCAATTAGGTCCCCAAGAAAATATAAATCCAGAATCTTTAATAAATTTAAACTCGGATATTATACAAAATTTTATTGATCTAAAAATTGAAACAAAAAGAAAATTAAATTATTTAAAAGAAGATTTAAAAAGTTTCTTTTTAAATTATTTAGATCCAAAATTAAGATATAAAGATACTTATATAGACAGTCAAGCAATTAGATTTGAAAATAATATACATAAAGAAATTATCAATCTAGAAAGAAGAATTGAAAAATTAAATACAATTATTGAAGAAAAAGTCATAACAAGAGATAGTGAATTCTATAAATTTTATTACGATTTATTAAATATTTACGAAAATAATAAATTTTGAGATTTTGAAGACGGTCTTAGTACCCCTCATCTTAATTGGTATCAGAGCCATAGATCATAACATGATAATAGAAGATTTAGGAAATAGATATAAAATTAAAAAAGATATATTTTGCGATAATAATAAGAAAACCTATAATAGCAAAAGAAATCTTAAAAATCATACTTATAAAATTAAAAGATCTACATTTAGATATTAGAAAGGAGATAATAGAAAAAACAGAAATTAGTATAATAAGAGACCTTATGATATGGGAAACTATTATAGAAACTATAGATCAAGAAGAAATGGATGCTATAATAGAAAATAATATAAGTAATTATGAAAATTAAAATTAAAAAGATAGATAACTATTATAAATTAGAAGAAGAAAAAGGATATAAAATATTGTATGAACCTATTCCTATTAAATCAAAAATATTAACATTAAATATAATTAAAAAATTATCTAGAGAAATAAAAGAACAAATATTACATAAATTAAGTATATGATCTATAAAAGATAGATATGTATATGAAATGATTAATAAAGAATTTGAAAGTATTTTATATTATAGAGAAATATATGAATCATCATAAGTTATAAATGAGTAATGATAAAGTAGCTAGAAAACTTAATAATATTGTTAAAAGTCTAAACAAAATACAAGAAAAAATCTCAAATATACTAGGAATACCATGAGAGATAAATAAATCACAAGAAAAAATGTTAGGAAAACTAAAAATCGAAAAACTATAATTAAAAGCAAAATATTTTGAAACTGTAAGAGATGATCAATTACCTGATAATAGAATAACAATAGAAAGTCTTAATAAAATTATCAATGAATATAGAGATAAAAAGTGCAGATTATCATATTTATTAGAAGTAAAAAGTGGAAAAATATAATGGCTTTTCAGAATCATTTGATGAACTAAGGAAATTAGTAAAAGAATTAATAAATGAAACTAAATAATTAAAAGATGAAGTAGGAATGTTAAAAGTAGAAATTAGAGAAATGAAACAAAATATGAAACCAACAGATAAAAAAGTAGATAAAGATAGAATAAAAGGAGAAATGACAAGAATAGGAAAGAAACATGTAGAAACAGAAGGATACTATGAACCAGGAAGTATGGATAATAGATTTAGAAAAGAAATATTACAAATAATCCTAGAACAAGAGAAATAATTTGAAAAATATACAGAAGAAAGAGAGGAAAAAATAAAAAAGATGATGAATGAAGAAATAGATAATCTAATAGAAAACTTTGACCAATTAAGTATAGAAGAATTAGAAAATTATGAAATATTAATGAATACTGATGGAGGACCAACACCAGCACCAGGAAGTACAAGTAATAATCCAAAATTAGAATTTCCTGAATTAGAAGGAGGATATGCACCAATGCCACATAGACCTTATAGACAGTACTATGATAGAATTATAACACAACATAGAATAGAAAAATATAAAGATCAATTTACCCCAAACTCAGACTACAATAAACCAATAAATCATGGAGGAGCAAAACTAGATTTAGATTGTACAATAGATATTAAGAAAGCCTTGCTACAGTGGGCAGATGCAATGATATTATTCTTTTTATATAACCAAGACGATACATGGGAATCTACGGATAGAAGAATTGACTATTTAATAGCATCGTTTGAAGGAGATGTAAGAAATTGGTGGGAATGAGTAACTGAAGATACTAAATTATTAATGAGAAAAAATATACAAACAGAAATGCAAAAAACCTCACAAGAGGGAATAAAAAAGTTAGTAGAATATATATCAGATGAATTTCTAGGAGAAAATTGGATAAACAATTCAGAAGAAGAAGCTAGAAGAGAAAAATTAAAAGCAAGATTAGGATTAAAAAACATTATGATATGTGATATGTGCAAAATAAAAGAATATACATGTCAATTTAAAAATTTCTATTATACCCAATTTTATAGTAATGAAAATCAAGGACCATACTTAGAAATGTATTTTGCTAAATTACCAGGAACATGGAATATATATTTTAAAATAGAATATAAAAGATATATAAAGGATAATCCTGTACCAGATACATTAGGAAGTATAATAAAATTCCTATTTGAAAGATTAGCAGAAATATGTAAAAATAGACAACTAATGAAAAAATCTGAAAAATTAACAAGAATCTGTTGCGAAGAAATAGAGAGACCTATTAATTGGGGATGTAGACCGGAAAGAAAATATAAAAGAAAATTCAAACAAAAAAAGTTTAAAAAATATAGACAATTCAAAAAAAAATATCAAAAATCAAATAGGAGATATTATAAAAGAAAATATCAACAAAAAAGAAAAGAATTTAAAAAAAATAAAAAAACAATGCAAATGTTGAAATTGTGGAGAAATAGGACATATAAGCCCTGATTGTACTAAAAAGAAAGTTAGTATTTTACAACAAGAATATGAAAAAATAGAAAGTGATTTAGAAGAAATAACAGATATTATAATTATGAAGGAGAAGAGGTTTACATATCAGAATCAGAATGAACCACGAAATACAAGAAGCTGAAACTATAGAAGAAAAACAAGAAATAGAAAATTTTGAAGGATATGGATTAAAGGTAACATTCGATAATAATACATTTAGAAAAATAGAAAAATTATCATTAGATTTAAAATTAGGAGAATGGAAAATATTCGATAAAATATTTAGAAGAGAAAGAGTAGCTATAAGTGAATATCATAAGATAGAAAAATCAATAGATATAAGAACAGCTTCAGCAAGTCATAAATTAGTATTACTAACAAAATCCACAGTAGACCAATTAATGGCAAAAAGAAAAGATACAATACGTTTATCTAGCAGGAATACAATTAATGTTCAAATCCCTATTTAGAGAAGGAACAGATTCACCAATAACAGTAAGTTTACATGATGGAAGAATACTAAATACTAATGACAGTCATTTAGGAACTATAGAAGGAAATTTAGCATATAAAAAATTAATATTTACATGTTATCCAAAATATTGTGTATCAATAAAAGATAAAGATTTTAATGAAGTATTAGGATTACATTTTAAAATACATAGAAAAAAGATATTATGGAAGAAGGAAATCATATCATGACCATAGAATATAGAGCATTATATACATTTACTAACTCAAACTATGGAAACATTTATTCTAAAAAACCCTATATAGAAATTCACAAAGAATGTAAAGACATATTGAATATTGTAGAACCAAACAAGCAACTAAACCTATTACCAGAAATATATGAATTAGAAATATCTAAAACAAAGTTAGATGTAATAGAAAAAATAGAAAATAATTCTTTAATAGAATTTAAAGATGGAAAATTAAAGAGAAATAATAGTACATCTATAATACCAAGAAAGACAATAAATTGAGAAATAATGGTAAAAAGGAATATAGGAAGTATGCAAATATATGGAGAATATTATAATGGAATAGAATATATAAAAGGAAAAAATATCATAATTGATACAGGAGCAGCAAACTGCCATATATCAGGAAATAGAGATAAATGAATAATAAAAAGAAGGGTAGAGCCTTATAAATATATCAATTTTGATGGAAAAACACATACTAGTGAATTAGAAGTAAAAATACCAATAGTTTTAGATGGAGAAGAAATGATAATACCATATTATGTAGATAATAGTATGAGAGATCATTACCATATATTATTAGGAATGAGTTTTTTACAAGTATTAAATCATTATAATATTAATAAAGAAGGAATCTATATAACACATAATAATAAGACATTATTTTGTCCAAAAGAATGAATAATGTAATAACATTTTCATTAGCAGTATATATACAAATTACCATTGTAGAAACTAATATAACAACATGTGCCTTAATAGATACAGGAAGTGATATAACTATTATCAAGACATTTTTGTTAAAAAACTGGAACAATGATAATACTATAAAAATAACAGGTGTCACAGGAATATCGACACCTATTACTAAAAATAAAGAAAATGTAGAAATCCTGTTAGGAAGTAAACAAATAACTATAAATAAAGTATATGTATATGATGTATTAGAATGTGATATATTATTAGGAAATGATTTTGTTCAACAATTCCAATATTACCAACAAAATAACTATATGATTATGTTAAAAAAAACACCATGTGGATATCTACTAAAAATTTCAAGAGAATTTAAACCATACAGAGTTCAGCCAGCCCAACGTGGTGAAAGGACAATAAAAATACCAATAAAAACAACTATTAAAATACAAAAAATACAAACAACAGAAAAATCAGAATTAATAGAAGAAATAATAAAAAAGATAGGAAATGTCTATAATGAAAATCCATTACCTTATTGGAAACCTGAACATCCAAGGACAATAATAGAATTAACTGAAAATATAATAATAAGAGTAAAACCAATGATGTACACTATACAAGATACTCAAGAATTTAGAAAACAAATTGAAGAGTTAAAAAATATGAAATTAATCAGAGCTAGCAATGGACCACATAGTAGTCCAGCTTTTATGGTAATGAAACACTCTGAACAAGTACGAGGAAAACCAAGAATGGTAATAAATTATAAAGAATTAAATAAATATACAAAATTTGATGGATATTTCTTACCAAATAAAGATGTTTTAATAAACCTTACAAAAGGAAAAGAATATTATTCAAAATTTGATTGTAAGTCAGGATTTTGGCAAATTAAAATGGAAGAAGAATCAATACCATATACGGCATTTAGTACGCCTCAAGGTAAATACGAATGGATAGTTATGCCATTTGGATTAAAAAATGCACCTCAAATATTTTAAAGAAGAATGGATAATATTTTTAGAAAATATAATGATTTCTTATTGGTATATGTTGATGATATACTAATATGTTCAGAAAATAAAAATGATCATAAAAATCATATTATAAAATTCCTAAAAGAATGTCAAAAAGAAGGAATAGTCTTATCTGAAAAGAAAGCTATTATAGAAAAAAACCTGAGATAGAATTTCTTGGATTAATTATAGATAAAAATGGAATAAAATTACAGTCTCATATATCTAAAAAGATAGAAAGTTTTCCTGATAAATTAGAATCTAAGGAACAAATACAAAAATTCTTAGAATGTTTAAATTATGCAGAAAGATTTATTGAAAATCTTTCAAAGAAGAGATATAAAATACAAATTTTACTTAGAAAAACTATTACTTAAGGATGGAACGAAGAACATACAAAAATAGTTAGACTACTCAAAGAAGAATTCAAAAATTTACCAAAATTAAGATTACCAAATGAAAAGGATAATTTGATAGTTAATACTGATGCCTCAGATAAATATTGGGCAGCAATATTAAAAACAGATTTAAATGAAATATGTAGATATTCAAGTGGAACTTTTAATCAAGCAGAAATAAATTATACTACTCATGAAAAAGAATTATTAGCAATTATTAGAGGAATAAAGAAATTTTTTCATTATTTTTATTATCTAAAAAATTTATTGTTGAAACTAACAATTCTCAAGTTGCAGGACTTGTTAGAAATAAATTACCAATGGAACCCCAATACAAAAGGTTACATAGATGACAATCATATTTATCATTCTATAATTTTGACATTATTCATATTAAATGTACAAATAATTATCTTGCTGATTTTTTAAGCAAGAACATTGCATTTGGAGATGGATAATATCAAACAGATGATATCAGAAATGAAATCTGCGGCAGCCTATGCCAAAGAAGAAGCAGATGATATAAAAATTGGAATGGAGACATTAGCTGAGCTCTTAAGTCATAATATTAAATTATTACTTTAGATCAGTGAATCCCATGCCAAGGTTACAAACGAAATGAAAGACAAAATTGATGCTCTTGAAGCACAATTAATGTCTACTGATACAAATAATAGAAGGATTGATGTCTTGGCACAATCCTATGATACCAAACAGGGATACCAACAGGTACCAAGGAGTGATCCACAATGCGAAAGCAGTAGTGGACCCCAGCACTATCAAAAGAGATACACAAAGTCCTAGAAAATTGACCATAAAATCCAATGATGAACATACAAGGGTTATTAGAATCAGAACCGATGAAGATGATGATACCCCTTTATCAGCAAAAGAAGAAGAATATAGATCTTTTGCCAAAATTGTTTATGAATTACAAGAAAATGACTCCTATTTCATATCTTCAGGAGATCATGTTTATCCAAGGTTACTAATTACCAATGATGCAGACCCTGTCATGGTCAAAATGGCAGCAGACTATGGATTTTTAGATCTTATCTACCCCGGAAAAGATCTAAAAGAAATTGAAAGATTCGATGAAATTTTTAAATCTGAAGTATCCAAATTTGCCAAAGGAAGGTCCATATACATAAAATTTTATTCAATCAGTCCAGAAATTGATGGAATGATATTTTATCCTACTGAACATATTATAACAATCGGATATGTTAGTAGAGAGTTTCAGATTGATGTCGGTCACAATAAAAAACCATTACCAAAAATCACCAGATCATGGATAAAATCCCGAAAAGTTTTAGGGACGAAAGTCTTATATAAAATGGCAAAAAGCTTGTATGACAAAAAATTCAAATGCTTGTGTCAATATGAAGGATGAACTCTTCTCACCAACAATGGAGGAGAAAAATCAACAATTCTGAAAGAATACATTGAGAAATTTGATACTCATCGAATCAATGGACCTATCACAACCATACAAGAGGCATGCAGAATAAGAGAATGCCCCACTTGCCGACAGAATCAAAGATAAGAAGACAAAAATGATAAACACATGGAGGAAAGGTGTCCAAGCTGCTACAGGAGAATCTTTCCAGCTGTATGTAAAAACAAGATCTGAAGGACAATTATAGAAGGACTGTGTCATTTATCAAAGAAAATGTAACAAAACAACTAGGATGGAGGGGCTATGCGGCTCTTGATGAAAAGCACGAGGCAATAAAATATTATTAGTATGATGTAAGTAATGATGTAATTTATCTTCAGATTTGTGTATAAATAGAGGCATTTGGGCTAATGAAAAGGGCAGAGTTGGTTGAGCACTCAAACTGTGAGATAGCCAAACAATCTTCTGTCTTCCATTATAATCATATTTCAGCCTTTAGATATCAATAAAATTCCAAGTTATTTCATATCTAAATTATCTTCAAAAAATATCATGAGTTTCTAAACACCTCATCCCATAGATTCTTGAAATATTGAAGAAGAATTCATTTCTTACTTTAACAGAAAGAGAGTTTTCTTTAGTTAATATCTATAATCCGAATTCAAAGAACTGACACAGTGAAGGTGGAAAGTTGGAATAGCAATTATCTCATAGAGGCAGGAGGCCATTGAAGGGAGCCATTTGTAGATCCAGAACCTGAAGGTTACTCAGTTCTAAGAATAAAGATTTGAGATCAAAACTAAGGTAAAACTATTATTTTTGTTAAATTTAGAAAGATATTTTCTGAAATCTTAAAGAATCGTTGGGATTACTTATCTGAATATTTGAATGGCTAAATTATCTAAATGTTTGTATTTAATATTTATTTTATTAGCATTGTTAGGATTTATATAACATGCCAGGATATATAATTGAATGATTAGATAACTTATTAGAAATTTTATTAGAAAAAATAAATAATATTATCTATCAAATGGAAAGAATAGATCAATCATCGTCTGAAGAATATTATATACTTGGAGAAAATTTTGATAGATATATGGAGGATTATGTCAATCTATTAGATCAAAGGATGAATTTATATGCTAGAATCCGAGATAAGAATAATACAGGACAGAATTAAAAAAACTATTTTAAAGATAAGGATATATTTTGCAATATATAAAAAAACTCATTTCATTAAGGGTAATATAGACATTTTAACATTTTTTTAGTCAAAGAGGTCAATCTTAAAAATCTCCTATTTTATCAGGTCATTTTTAAAGAAACCCCTGATCTAAAAGGATTATTTTCAATAATTTATAATTCCATATATAATTAACTTTTAGGACATGTTTGATAGATGATATTTTTAATGAAACTGAAAAATGAAAAATATTTTCAATCTTCCAATTTTTGGTGTGTTTGATAAACAAAATTTTTCATGGAAAATATTTTTCCACTTTTGCTTCACACATAGGTCTGGCACAGTTTGGTTCGGTTCGATTTGGTTCTCTCGATTTTGAAGAGAATCGAATAGAATCGAAAATTTTTGGGTAGTTAGTAAACGGAACCGTCAGGTCCAAATACAATTTTGGAACCGTTCGGTTCGGTTCGGTTCCATTCTGTTCTTTTCGGTTCCATAATATAATTAATTTTTTTAACATTTATAACAATAGTACAGTCTGATATGTTTAATCTTAACTTTTACAAATTAACGTATTCCAATTTAATAGCATATAAATAACAAGTTGTCCGATAAGATTAATTTACCAATATATACCAATAACAAAAAATAGATAGTAAATTAGTAATACTAAAATATCGATGATCCATATAAATTAGAATTCATAGACTCATAGAGATAAAATATTGCTAATACAGTAGTACTTACTTACTAACTATTTGATTTAACTATCAATTTCTTGACTTGTCATATTAGATACGAAGAAAACTCTAAAAGAAAGATTGAAAAATCACAATTAACGAACATAAATAAACAAAAAAAAAAAAAAATTCAACTAATAAGATTTAATAAGAAAAAATATAATATATTTTTATTACATGTCTTAATGTCCTCATAGAAATCAGTCTTTTCATTACAAACTCTATCTTTGTTAATTTATTTTTTTAAAATAAAATAATTTGATTTATCCCATATATAAAAATTAAAAAAAAAATTCGGTTCTTATTGGGTTCTGGATAGGCCTGGGCACGGTTCGGTTCGGTTCTCTTCAGAACCGAATCGAACCGAAAATTTTCGGGTAGTTAGTAAATGAAACCGTCGGGTCTAAATATAATTTTGAAACCGTTCGGGTTCGGTTCCATTCGATTCAGTTCGGTTCCATAGTATAATTAATTTTTTTATCATTTATAACAATACTACAGTCTGACATGTTCAATCTTAGTTTTTACAAATTAACGTATTCCAATTTAATAACATATAAATAACAAGTTGTCCAATAAGATTAATTTACCAATGTATACAAATAACAAAAAATAGATAATAAATTAGTAATATTAAAATATAGGTGATCTATATAAATTAGAAGTCATAGACTCATATAGATAAAATATTTTAAAGTATTACTAATACAGTAGTACTTACTTACCAACTATTTTATTTAACCATCAATTGTTTGACTTGTCATACTAAATACTAAAAAAACTCTACAAGAAAGATTGAAAAATCATAATTAACAAACATAAATAAACTAAAAATTGTTCAACTAATAAGATTTAATAAGAAAAAATATAATATATTTTTTATTACATATCTCAATGCCCCCATAGAACTCAGTTTCTTCACTGCAAACTCTATCTTTGTTAATTTATTTTTTAAAAAACTAAAATAATTTGATTTATCCCATATATAAAAATTAAAAAAAAATTCGATTCTTATTTGATTTTTCGGTTCTGGGTCAAGAACCAAGAATCGAATTGTACCCGTCGGTTCTCGATTCAGATATCCGTTCAGGTATTTCACTTACGAATAACCGCTCGATTCGGTTCGGTTCGGTTCAGTTCGATTCGGAATATATGCCCAGTCCTAGTTCTGGGTCTAGAACTGAACTGTACTCGTCGATTCTCAATTTAGATATCTGTTCGAGTATTTCACTTACAAAGAACCGCTCAATTTGGGATATATGTCCAGCCCTACTCACACATTCACCGTTTCCACCTTTTTGATGAATTCCATTTTTCACCATTTTTTTTAATTTTTTGTTTTCCAATTTTTTTTTTTTTTTTTGCAATCCAAACAAATACTATCCCCAATTGTAAAAATATATATCCCTTTAATTGACAATTTTCATGAGAAACAAGCCAAACGATTTTTATTTTTTTTAGATTTTTGCAATGAAACAAATTCGACCAAATTGTAACAAATTATATTTCTTTAATAGACAATTTTCATGAAAAATAAAGTCAAACGAACATCAAAAGATCAAAAATTTCAAAAAATTTCGGGTGAAAAATTATACCAATCAAACACAATTAATTGACAATTTCCGATCAAACAATTTCTAGATAGTTCAATTCCCTATAAATTGTTTTTCTTTTCATCCAAATTTCATCTTGTAATTAAATAGACCCTTAGTGCTGGTATGTGAAACTCATAACCACATTGTTGTTACAAAGATACGTGGTTACCTTATGTGAAATAAAAACGTGTACACTTGAAGATTTTGACAAAAATAAAAGGTCTCTTTTAGGTCATTTATATTCTTTTGAACACAAATGCACAAATTATTGCAGAGAGAGAGAGAGAGACAGATGCACCTTTCAATTTTGAAGGATGCTACATGTACACCATATTTTACAGTATGGTGTACAGCTCCCTCACATAAGAGAAGGTCTCACGAATTTTTTATTCATGGTGGGGTCCCCTCTCATGTGAGGGGACTTACACTATGTTGTAAAGCATGATGTACAAAATGCATTTTCCTTCAATTTTATAGTGCTAGTATGTGAAACTCAACACATTCTTGAAATAACTTATTATACATTAGATAATTCATTTAAAACCTTCATTATTGAATATAATATCGTAAAAAAATACAATAAAAGCTTATTAGATAAATTTGCGTTTGTTGTAAAAGGAAAGTTTATTAGGGTTTGTAGTGAATGACAATTATACCCCTGTAGCCCTAGAAATTATTACCATTGTATCCCTGATTCTTACCTATAAATATAGGGTTTTGGTCATTAATAAAATACACACAAATGTATTGACTCTAATTCTCTCTCTCTCTCTTCTTCTTCTTCTTCTCTATTTTATAACACGTTATCAGCACGAAACTCTGACCAATTTTTCATAGCTTAGTAAAGGTAATATTTTTTTTTAAAAGCATAATCATCTATCATGTGTATTAAAATTAATTTGATAACACGTGATTTTAGATATATATTCGTCGAAATCGATTTATTTACTATCGATAACATAAACTGCCACTATACGCATGCAACTCTAATTGTCTTCACCCAACCGCCAGACTCTGTATATGTTTAATACTCAGCCATCAATTGTTAACTCCAACAAAAGGACTTTTCTCTTTCTTGTGAAGTGTGTATATATTAATTTTTTTATTATTCTCATCTCCGTCTTTTTCACAAATTCACAAAGTAGCTGGTCAATTATATGTGTATAAGTTAAACTGCCAATTAGTTTATAAACAAGGTTGAAACCCAATTAGTTTATTGAACTGCCAAATAGTTTATTTGCTGCACATTGGTAGGGTTTAGAGTTGCTATTTTATTTTCGTTACTTGCTATTAATAAATTTTTTTTGTATAAACGTTAGAGCGTGTATTTTTTTATTCATAATTAATATTCCAGAAGAATATTAGTAATAAATCTATCTATTATAAATAATTTGTTGTTGCTCTTGAAGTAGCACAATTTTATAATTAATATTCTAGAAGAATATTAATTGCTCCTAAAGAGCATAAATTATAATTTTTAATATTCCCGAAGAATATTAACATACGGCTCTTGAAGAAATAATAGTAAAATACAATGTGCTCTCGAAGTAGTACATGTTTCGAAGAACAAATTATTTTATATTAGTGTTTATCCCTGAAGGAAAACACATAACTTATGTCATGTTAATATTGACTACTTAATCAATTATTTCGTATTCTTCGAAACTAATTGTATTTTTTATTGTGTAGTTAATCAAATGGTAAACATCACAAAACTTGAGTTTGCTGCACTTGACATATCTGGCAAAAACTATCTATCATGGGTACTCGATGTCGATATCCACCTTGTCTCAAAAGGTCTGGGAGAGACAATAAAAGAAGGAAACGAAGAATCCCTGCAGGATCGTGCAAAAGCACTCATCTTCCTTCGCCATCATTTTCACGATGGGTTGAAAATTTGAATATCTCACTGAGAAAGATCCACATGCTCTTTGGAAAAAATTGACTGAAATATTTGATCATCAGAGGACTATAGTCCTCCCTAAAGCCCGCTATGAGTGGATGCACCTTCGTTTGCAAGATTTCAAAACTGTAAGTGAGTACAATTCTGAACTCTTTAGAATATCTTCAAAATTGATCTTGTGTGGAGAAAAAATCACTGATGAAGATATGTTGGATAAAACTTTCTCTACCTTTCACGCCTCAAATGTGCTCCTGCAGCAGCAATATGGTGAGCATGGTTTCAAAAAGTGCTCAAAACTTATATCTTGCTTACTTATTGCTGAACAAAATAATGAACTTCTAATGAAAAATCATGGGTTACGTCCAACTGGTTCTGTACCATTGCCTGAAGCAAATGATACTGCATTTCCTGAAGCAAATGCAATATCAAGACAAGGACGTGGACGTGGACACGGATTTGGACGTGGATGCGGACGTGCACGTGGAATAAATCATGGATGAAATAATCAACAAAGTCATCATCAGCAAGGCAACAATTTCAAAAGGCACAAAGCAAACGAAAGTAGCACACCCAAAAAGGTGCATGAAAAAAATTGTTTTAGATGTGGAATGAAAGGGCATTGGACACGTACCTGTCGTACGGCAAAACACCTTGTGGATCTTTATCAAAAATCAATCAAGGAAAAAGGAAAAGTTGAGACAAATTTCGCTAATTATGATGGTCCGATTGATGTGACTCATTTGGATGTCTCTAATTTCTTTGCCGATCCAAATGGAAATATTGACCACTTGATTGGGGGTGGTGTGATGGAAGATATAGATTAATTTATTTTTATGCTTCTAGCATTTCACTTTATTTTATAAATTTAGTTAGAAATATGTTTTTTTTACTTTTCACAAAAAAAAAAAAAAGAAAAAAAAAGGGAAAACTTTATTATGTATCGTCAATTTCATATTATTGAATTATGTTTACTTCTTTAAATTTATAAATTCAAGTCTTTATTAAAACATGTGTATTTTATTGTATTTATAGATTGATGATGGATTGTCAAGATACTTGTTTGATAGATAGTGCAACTACACATACAATTCTTCAAGACAAAAAATATTTTTTGGACTTAACATTAGCAAAAAATAATGTTAATACAATATCTGGTGCATCGAATATCGTTGAAGGCTCCGGAAGAGCTTGTATTATTTTACCAAATAATACTAAATTATATATTGACGATGCACTTTACTCTAGCAAATCCAGAAGAAATTTGCTTAGTTTTAAAGATATCCGCTGCAATGGATATCACATTGAGACGATGCAAGAAAGTAGTGTTGAATATCTTTACATAATTTTCTTTATATCTGGCAAGAAGCAGATAAAAGAAAAATTTCATGCACTCCCATCTGGCATGTATTATACATTTATAAAAATGGCTGAATCAAATAATGTCACGAACCAGAAGTTCGATGATCCAAAAAGTTTTATACTTTGGCATGATAGACTTGGACATCCAGGAGTTATAATGATGCGTCGAATAATAAACAACTCACATGGACATCCTTTAAAGAGCCAGAAGATTCTTTTACCTAATGATTATCCATGTGTAGCTTATTCACAAGGCAAGTTAGTCATTAGACCTTCAACTACAAAGGTCAATGTTGAATCTCCAACTTTCTTGGAAAGAATTCATGGAGACATATGTGGGCCAATGCACCCACCATGTGGACCATTTTGTTATTTTATGGTATTAATTGATTCTTCTACTAGATGGTCACATGTTTGCCTACTTTCCACTAGGAATGTAACATTTGCTATACTACTTGCTCAAATCATAAAATTACGAGCACAATTCCCTGATTACTCAATTAAAGCTATTCGTCTTGACAATGCTGGTGAATTTAGATCACAAGCATTTGACGATTATTGTATGTCAATTGGGATTGTAATTGAGCATTCAGTTGCGCATGTCCATACACAAAATGGTTTAGCAGAATCATTTATTAAACGCTTACAACTTATTGCTAGATCATTACTTATGAAAACAAAGCTACCAGCTTCTGTTTGGGGACATGCCATATTACATGCTGCATCATTGGTTCGTATTAGACCAACTGCATATTATCAATATTCACCTCTGCAACTTGCATTTGGTCATGAACCTAATATTTCTCACCTACGAGTTTTTGGTTGTGTTGTCCAAGTCCCTATTTCACCCCCACAACGTACTAAAATGGGTTCCCAACGAAGACTTGAGATTTATGTGGGTTTTGATTCACCATCCATTATTAGGTATCTGGAACCTTTAACGGGTGATCTATTTACTGCACGTTTTGCAGACTGTCATTTTGATGAAATGACTTTCCCAATTTTGGGAGGGGAAAAACTACATTCTAAAAGACAAGGTACAATTTCTTGGAATGAAATAACTCTATCTCACTTTGATCCTCGCAGTAATCAATGTGAGCAAGAGATTGAAAAAATCATTCATTTGCAAAGAGTTGCAAATCAATTACTTGATATATTTGTTGACACGAAAAGAGTGACAAAATCATATATACCAGCAGAAAATATTTTAGCAAAAATTGATGTCCCAGCAGGACAATCTGCTGTAGCAAACGAATCTAACATACGCCAGAAGCGTGGTCGACCAGTTGGTTCAAAAGACTCTGTACCTCGAAAAAGAAAAGTACAAGAGAAAAACCAACCAAAAACTTCGGAAGAAGTAACATTAGAAAAGATTGATCAATCAAATATTGAAAATATGGTTCCTGAAAAATCACAAGTGTCTGAAAATAATGAGATTTCAATAAATTATATGTTATCTCATAAATTATGGGAACGGAAAAATGTTGTTATAGACAATATTTTCGCCTTTAATGTGGTTCTTGATATTATGCAAAATGAGGATCCTGAACCACAGTCAGTTAAAGACTGTCAAAATAGAAATGATTGGCCAAAATGGAAAGAAGCCATACAGGCGGAATTGAATTCCTTAGAGAAACGAAAAGTGTTTGGACCTGTAGTTCGAACACCTGAAAATGTAATCCCTGTAGGATACAAATGGATTTTTGTACGAAAGAGAAATGAAAATAATGAAATTACAAGATACAAAGCCCGACTGGTAGCTCAAGATTTCTCACAAAGACCAGCAATTGACTACGAGGAAACATATTCTCCCGTAATGGACACCATCACTTTTAGATTTTTGATTAGTTTGACTATGTCACAAAAACTTGATATGCACCTTATGGATGTAGTAACTGCATATTTATATGGTTCACTTGATAGTGAAGTGCTAGAAACAAACAATACATGCCTGAGAACCATGTTCTCAATTAAATTGCAAAGATCATTATATGGATTGAAACAATCCGGACGCATGTGGTATAATCGTCTTAGCGAATATTTGTTGAAGGAGGGTTATAAAAATGACAATGTCTGCCCATGTGTTTTCATAAAGAAAACAAATATTGGATTTGCAATTGTTGCAGTTTATGTTGATGATCTAAACTTAATTGGAACTCCTGAAGAGCTCAACAAAACTGCTAATTATTTGAAAAATGAATTTGAGATGAATGATTTAGGAAAAATCAAATTTTGTCTCGGGTTGCAAATCGAACACTTCCCAGAAGGATTGTTTGTTCATCAATCTACATATACAGAAAAAGTTTTAAAACGATTTTATATGGATAATGCACATCCATTGGCATCACCTATGATTGTTCGATCACTTGATGTAAAAAAGACCCATTTCGTCCACTTGAAGATGGAGAAAAGGTTCTTGGTCCTGAAGTACCATATCTTAGTGCAATTGGAGCATTAACATATCTTGCAAATTGCACTCGACCCGACATAGCTTTTTCTGTAAATCTCCTTGCAAGATATAGCTCTACACCAAGTCAAAAACATTGGAATGGTGTTAAACACATTTTTCGTTACCTAAAGGGTACGATTGACTTGAGATTATTTTACTCCCAAAAGTCGGGATCTACTTTAGTGGGATATGCAGATGCAGGTTATTTATCTGACCCACATAAAGTTAAATCACAAATAGGATATGTGTTTACACGTGGAGGAACAGCTATATCGTGGAGATCTGTGAAGCAATCCTTGACAGCAACATCCTCAAATCATTCTGAAATTATTGTAATCCATGAAGCAGGGCGAGAATGTGTATGGTTGAGGAACATGACCCATCATATCCAAGCATCATGCAAGTTAACTTCAACAAAAGATAGTCCAACAATTTTGTATGAAGATAATGCAACTTGTATTGCACAACTCAAAGGAGGCTATATAAAAGGCGACAGGACGAAGCATATTTCTCCAAAACTCTTTCATACACACGAACTTCAGAAGAATGGCGACATCGATGTTCAACAAATTCGCTCAAGTGACAATCTGGCCGATTTATTCACAAAAGCACTGCCAACATCTACATTCAAGAAGTTAGTCCATGGGATTGGAATGCGTCGACTCAAAAATTTTTAGTGATCAACATCAGGGGGAGTAGCTGTACTCTTTTTCCTTCGCATAGTTTTTATCCCACTGGATTTTCCTAGCAAGGTTTTAATGAGGCAGCATTTATTTTTAATACTCCAAAATAACTGTACTCTTTTTCCTTCGTTTGATTTTTTCTCCTATTAGGTTTTTATCAAACAAGGTTTTAACGAGGCAGATATTTTGTAACGTGTCATTCAAGGGGGAGTGTTGTAAAAGGAAAGTTTATTAGGGTTTGTAGTGAATGACAATTATACCCCTGTAACCCTAGAAATTATTACCATTGTATCCCTGATTCTTACCTATAAATATAGGACTTTGGTCATTAATAAAATACACACAAAGGTATTGACTCTAATTCTCTCTTCTTCTTCTTCTCTATTTTATAACAGCGTTGCTAATATCGTATTGATTTAAAAAAACAAAAATAACCATTTTAATATATAGAAATAATAAATTAGTATGTTTTGAACCAAAAATAACAATATTAACAAAAACACATTTAGCCCTTGTTTAATCCCCATTATTTCTAAAATACAATTTTTTTTAAACCACGCATTTTTCAATAAAATAATATTACACACAAATTCAAAACTTTTCTTTAATTCTTAACTACACATTTTCCATTAATTTACTATTTCAAAATACATTTTTAGACCAAAAAAAGGCTCAAAGTTTAAGGAATATTAACAAAACACACTTATATACATAGTTATTAGATTCAACCCAAACATTTACTCGAACAAGGTATTGGGTCTCGAGCTACTGGTCGAACCAGCGGATCAGTGGTTGGACTAATGGATCATTGCATAAAAATCTACAAAAAATATAAAGTATAATTTTTTTAGGCAAAATTATAGTTTTTAAGTTATTTTTCACTAATTATTTAGGTCTATAAAATAAAGTAAAATGTTGGACTAAAGTTTTTTTTTTTTTAAATATTTTTAGAAACCCTATAAATGATTCATTGACAGATATAAGGAAAATTCTGTTTGTACAGAATTTGTCTGTACAAAATATTTACAGATACTCACATGAGTGGGCCCCATGTGAGTATTTTATTGTCCAAAAAATACCCACACATCCTCCCTATTGTATCTTATCTATATAAGTTCTGTAAAAAAAAAAAATTATGTACATTAAGTGTGCCTCTAGATATAAGTTATTGCACATAGAAAAATATTAAAGTAATTTGTGTTCCAATGGTGAGGAACCCACTATTTCCCTTGGATTAAACTTTGGACCCAAAATTTTTGAAAAAGGATTTCAAAACCCAATCAAATCGATCAATCAAGCCAGTAAAATCGCCAATTAACTCGATCAAATCCCCATTTTGATCGAGTTAGGTACATTTTTACCAAATTAATTTGTCCGGCCCAATCAAGGGCTCGGGTCGCCGATTTTCCGACTTGATTGATCGGGTGGGGTCGGGCCTAGTTTTATAACGATGCTTATATATTATTAAAACTTGGAGACTCCTTAAAAGATCAAACATTTTTAAGAAGAGTAATTGAAACTCTTATATATTTTTGTTTATATTTCGGTAATTATCTGATGTGAAATTTATCATTTAACATATTATCGCAAGATTGTGACTTGTTTGAGTAGATCATTCCTGAAATTCATGAGCTCTTTTTTTTAGTCTTAATCGAATCAAATTACTAGTCGAAATTTAATGTACTCTGATACTAAATTAAGATTTGAGTTCCATCTCAGAAAATCGACATTTGTAAGATGA
Source organism: Osmanthus fragrans (assembly GCA_019395295.1). NCBI lineage: Eukaryota > Viridiplantae > Streptophyta > Magnoliopsida > Lamiales > Oleaceae > Osmanthus > Osmanthus fragrans. Next base: position 19,996,309 of record CM033361.1, on the reverse strand, counting down.
GTTATCCAAACCCTTATATATGTATCTATATTTGATAATTATTCGATGTAAAATTTATTCTTTAACATATATAAAATAGATTGAGAAAATACTATTTATGTCACTGAGATGATTTCACGTGTTGTGTTATTAAATGATAAGATGAATAAATTTAATGGGTGAATTTCATTTACGACTCTACATTCTCTCTCACTTATTATCAATTAGGTAAATTAGAATAATAAACCAATTCCATCACTCGAACTAACGAGTATCCTTAACATGGTAGTACAAAAGGAAGTCATCATCTATTTCACTAAAGTTATACGTATCCCTTATTAGCAACTAATCATTTATTGTACCAAGTTATCAATTTTTGTCATGATATTTGATAAAGTTACCTTAAATGAGATTGAATAAATGTTTAATTATCTAAGTGAGATCAAATTAAAGTAGATTTACTCAGTTGGAATCAAAATAAAGTATAATTACTGGAAGGAACAAAAAATTGAAAAATAAATACTTAGTTTCAATATAATCACTATGAATGAAATTTAGCCTACATTTAATTAATCTTATCAATTAATGGCATATCACATACCACATCCTCGGTGGAGGATAAATAGCATATTCCTAAAAATAGGAATGTCAAAATGACCCGTCTCATCCAAATTAGTAAACAGGGTGAAGACGGAACATATTCCTGTTCTCGATTGTTCCAACCCGTCACAATTTTTTTATAGTATTATATTTTATTTTTTTTATGTGTTTAATTTCAATTATATTTAAAATTTAAAAAAATGTTCAATAAATAATTTAAAAATAATGTTCAACGCGTCATAATAGAAAAGAACACATTCTTAATTGACAATTTTGTGTAGAATGAGTGTGTCAAATAGGTTGGGCCATCGAGGCTCAACATGGCCCATCTTGCTTTAGGTCAGCCAAGCCCGACAAAGGTTGTCTCTCGTTTTAAAAGGGCTTGCTGCTACACCATGCACTCATTTTAAGATGGGTAAATTAGGCCTAATATCCTATTAAATTAGTTAAAATCAAAAATAGACTTTTAAACTATTTAAAATAGTTACCACGTAATTAATACGTCCTAAAATTTCAAACCCCAAAATGTTCACTATCCCCAATTACCGTTCCAATTCAAAAGAGAAATCCTCTTCTCCCCTTTATCGTCTCCGCCATAGGGTTTCTACCATTCTAGGTGGAAACGAAGCTCAACGAACACAGCAACAACAATAATTGTTCTCCTGTAAATATCACTCTCCTCCTCCACATATATACACATCTGTATGTAAGCTTGTATCTGTGTATACATGTATATACATATATCTGTATGTAATTCACTATTTCGAGATGTTTTGATTATTATCAATGTGGTGTTCAAGTCGATAGTCTAGATTCATTCATGGTTTGAAGCTGTTGGCATTTTATTATGAAGCTGTTGCACTCTTGCTTATCTTATAGCTGAAGTTGTTGCACTTTTGAACCCCTTGCTGCAGCAGATGAATCTGGCTTCTGATGTTGGAAGGACCAAGGAAAAAGTAAATTACGATCGCTTCCAGAAGGAGGAGCAGACTTCTCTTTCGCCTAAAAGGGTTCTCGACAATGGGGGGCAAATTAGACTTTGGCCAAGATAAATCCTGAGAAGGCTTTTGACTAATTTTATGTATGAAGTAGCTATTAAGTTGCTAATCAAACTACGTGTGTTTTAATTATTAGACTTTGAACTAATACTTACTTTCATACAAACAAAATCCATTATCATGTGATTGCCTGAACTTTGACTATTTTTTTCAGGAAGTACATACTTAACTTGTCTATGAATTGAGTATATATACATTGATCATGTGATTATTTACATATGAGATCAATTATTACTATATCAATATGGGACCAAACATTTCGAGTTAGATTTATTATTCACTGTAAATGGACATCTGCAAACCTGAGAACCAGATTCATTGTGTCAAAAAGTGACATTTTTAAAAAGTGAAATTTTTAATTAAAAAAAAAAAGTGACATTGTGTCACTTTTGGAGTGTTTGTGTCACTTTTTGTTTGAATTTTAACACAATTCAAACAAAAAGTGACATTGTATCACTTTTTCTAAAAAAATTTGTCACTTTTTTAGTCGCATTTTTAAAATTTTTATCACTTGTTAATGACAAACATCATTTTTAATAAAAATGAGATTGTATATCATTGTTTAATAATAATAAAAAATGACACTAAACTTTTAAAGGTGATATTGTGTCAAAAAAGTGACAATTTTTATAATAAAAAAAAAAAGTGACATTTTTTTAATAAAAAAATGACATTGTTTCACTTTTTAATTTTACACAGTATTTTTTATTTCCAAAAAACTTTTCATATGATTTTTCAAAATATCCATAAATTTAATATCACATTTGTCATGGTCTGATTGCATTTTCTTGCTGTTATTCAATGGATTCGATGTTATAGTAACGGTGTCATGATGGTTGTGAAATAAGAAAGCATTCTCAATTTTTTTTTTTTTTTTTTTTTTTTTTTGTGTAGATTCATCTTGAGGGCAGTGCGGATGTGGTTATCGAAGGTGGTGGTGGTGTTGGGGATTAAAATGGCGTGGTAGAGATGGAATGTTGTCGGACATAGTGGACAAGGTGGAGCTTACCGGAGATGGTGGGTTTATGGTGGTGTTGCAATGCGGAAATGGAGAATGTGGTGGTGGTGCTATCCTTTTCCAAAAGTGGAGATGGCAATGGTTTTGATGTTGGTGGCAATAGTTGTGTAACAATGAATGCTACAAGTGGTAGCACTACAACAAAAAGGACATTTTGCAACACTTAAAAGACAATATTTTTTTATCGCCATCAAAGTGGCGTCAAAAATAAATTTTTTACTTGGCTAAAATATATGTCGTCGCAAGTAGTAAACAGCAAGCAATGGTCATTTCTTGCAAAAGATTGCTTCAATTACGTTAATTGCACAGAAGAAAATAAAATGCGAAAGCACATAAAATTTGGGTTGGGGGGAGGGTTTGATTGATAAACAAAGTAAAGCAATAACATGAGAATGAAAAAGATTCGATACTAGAAATGAAATAAAAATGAACAACGGAGGCGATTTATCAACAAAAGAGAGAGTGTAATCAGGGGATAATTCTTTGCCGCGAGAATGATTTTTCAATCCAATTTTACAAAAGATTTTCGTTCAAATGATTAACAACAATTCGAGAATAATCAAAAACCCGACTATCTCGAACTTTTTTTAATTTTAGTTGAATAAAAGAAACTCGTTACCCAACCTTAATCATTAAATAGCCTACGATAAGATCTCTAGATTTAATTTAACGAAAGCATTAACACGAGAGAGTCAAATTGAATTAAGCGCAAACTCGAAAACTCGATTTCCTCACTTAAGTGATAATCCATATACATTCAATTGAATAACGATTATGTACTACCGTCAATTGAAATGTACTTGTCACTAGGTTTTGGTAAAAATAGCTGTTACGTACTAAAATTCCCAAAATAGCAAATATTGAAATAACTCAATCATTTAATTGCGTCGCTAAATAATCAAGAAGAACAATATAAATATTAAACACAATGGATTAATCACATTGATCAACAAAAGAGAGAGTGTGATCGAGGGATAATTCTTTACCGCGAGAATGATTTTCCAATCCAATTTTACAAACGATTTTTGTTCAAATGATTAACAACAATTCGAGAATAATCAAAAGTTCAACTACCTCGAACTCTCCTTAATTTTAGTTGAATAAAAGAAGCTCGTTACCCAACTCTAATCACTAAATAGCCTAGGATAAGATTGCTAGATTTAATTTAACGAAAGTATTAACACGAGAGAGTCAAATTGAATTAAGTGTAAACTCGAAAGCTCGATTTACTCACTTAAGTGATAATCCATATACATTCAATTGAATAGCGATTACGTACTACCGTCAATCGAAATGTACTTACAACTAGGTTTTGGTAAAAATAGCTATTACGTACTAAAATTTCCAAAATAACAAATATTGAAATAACTCAATCATTTAGTTGCGCAACTAAATTATCAAGAAGAACAATATAAACATTAAACACAATGGATTAATCACATTAACCACGAGAACTATCAAGCACAAATCAATTGAAAAATCATTACTTGGATAAAAAATTACCCCCAATCACATCTAAGTTTAGCTATCCATAATATAATTACAAATAGCCAACAAAATACAACAACAACGCATGGATGAAAATCAAAGTAATGAGAAGAAAAAGCTTATTGAAATGAAGAAGGTTGAATAGAGTCTTCAATGTCAAAGAGTTTCTTCTTCTTCTTCTCCAAGAATCCCCAATGTAGTTGCAGGTTTTAGCTCCAGAATTTTCTCCCTCTTTGGTTGGCTTCCTCCTCCAAAACGTGCCCTAGAATGAGTCTTTAATCTTGTATTTATGTTGTATTGAAGGTTGAAGATGGGCTTGAGTCGAAATGGGCTGAAAGATAGATTAAAATTCGAGTTTTCTCGCTACAGGGTGGCCGGGCGCCATAGCGCTGGCAGTGCTGAATTTTTTTTTCTGGGCGCCATGGTGCAGGGCTTGCTGAAATTCAGATTTTCACCCCTCTTTTAAACACCTCAATCAACCATTTTTTTCCTCCTCAAAGTGATAGTCATTTTCGCCAAATTTGAGATCATTGCATCTTCGATACTTTTGCCTCATTTCTCGCTTAAATTCCTTCCAAACATCAATCAACTCGGGTTATCGCCTATAAAATAAAAATATCCAAATTAAGCGATAAATTACAATGAAAACCTAACAACTATCGAAGTTTAAAGGCCTAAATAAGTGTAAAACTCGCACTTATTATTTTTGAATTGAGTGTTGCTAATGGAGTTTATCGCAACATTTTAATAAGTGACTGTTGTAATTGATTAATATAATTGAGTTTTGGCAACATTTTTTAAGTGAATGTTGTCGAAAGTGACGTTTTGCAACGTTTATTTAGTGTTGTGAAAAATAAAACTTTTCGCAACGTTTAAAAAATGTTGCGAAAAATTTTCAAGGGAGTCATCTGCCGGTCACCATCCCCAATTTCTACTAGTACAAGTTTTCTTCCAGCTTCCCAAAGTTTTGTATCGGAGCTGTAGGTCAGCTCCCGGTGAAAATTGTCCAGCATCATTCATATGTTATCGTCGCCACCAATCTTAGCTTGTATTTTGAAAATTCTATTTTTTTTGGTGAATTGAAATCTGTTCTAGAATTTGTTTCCTTTTTACACATTTGAAAGAGACTAAAATATAACGTAATTTTTGTTATAGGACTCAGTCCATTCCTTTTCTAGACTAGGGCCCTAGGGAGAGAGCGTAAAAAATGGACTCTTCAACTGACTTGAACGATGGAACGGAGTTATTGAGGTAAATAATTGAAATTGAAATTCTAAAGGGCAAAATTCATTGTAGTTGATTCTCTGTAAATTTGCAATTTATGATAGTATGGAAGATAATGGCAACAATGCAATCGTGTTGCCAGACAAGAAAATGAATAAAAAGAACAAAAAGAAGCAGGTATATGTGTACTAAATTGATAAGTATGTTATCCCTGAATTACTTTCTCAATTGGATTGTATTTAATCTGACAATTTAATGTCTATTTATTGATTATTAGGAGTCCGAAAGCTCAGGATAAATAAGGAGCCAAAGTTCAGCAAATCCCAGAAAAGAAAATTAAAGGAACTCCAGGTATGTAAATATTTTACTTGGTATCTCTGTGCAGATTCCAAACTATTTCTCCCTATCTGGGCTAGGGAAGGAGGCTATATTGGAAGCAGCACGGCCAGATTGCATTGTGCCTGGACAGACTACACCTATTAAGGCCCTGTTTGATTCCCATTTTCATTTTCATTCTCATTCTTCTACTCATTTTCAACCACACATTCTTCAATAAAATAATATTTTCCATCACATCAATAACTTTTCCTTCTTTTTCAACCACACATTTCCCATTATATCACTATTTCAAAATTCATTTTTCCCAAATAATGCCTATCAAACACACTCTAAATTACTTGGTCTTAAGGTGCCTTTTGTGAGCCTGAACTTTTTATTATTAAAAAGTTAATTTTTCTCTTCATCTCTTAAATGTTACTTACGTGAAAAATCAACATACACTCTTTGCTTATTTTGGTATTTATTTAAACTCATATCTATATTTTTCGTTTGGCAATTTAATGACTTAATTTGGGAATTGAAACTCAAAGAAAAAGTTCATAGAAAGACTTAAAGAAAATATGTCATTACTAGTGATGTTCCAGGCAATTCTATCCACATTGCATCCACAATGTCTAAACTCATAATGCTTCACCATAAGATTTTGAACAAGCTGCACTTCCCAGTCTTTGAAAACCTGATAACTTCACACCACCTTCCCATCAAAAAAGTTGATGATATTCAAGTTAGTGAGAATCTAAATTTGGATAGAAAAAGTTAGCCTGTAAACTCAAAACTAATTATGTTAGTTTAGAACATTCAAAGTTAATTAATATATGCTATTGAAATATTCATTTGTTGCCCCCAAAAGTGCAAAGAAGATTCAGAGGAAGGTCTTGATGATTATTAGATTGCTATTCAATGAAGCAGCACAAAGAAAAATCGTTAGTACTTTAACTAATGGTACTTTATTTGTGAGTTTAACTAATGAAGCTTTCAACTGCTTTTGCAGTCTGTTGTAGACAGTGGCGGACCTAGAATTTTAGAGTTGGTGGGTCCTAAAATGAAAGATATTGAGATGAAGGAGTGGGGAGTACGGGGGTTCGGGGGCAGCGCCCCTGAATTTTTTTTTTTGGAGTTGAAGGTAGCACAAACATTCATAATGATTAAAGAGCTTGTACAATTAAAATTATAGAAGTTTGAAATACATATTATTTTTCATTCTTAAATTGCTGCAAAAATGAAAAAGTTATTAACTCGAAAACGCTCATCCGATCAATTACAGCAGTAGGCTGACAAATTGAAATCGGAACTATTTTTTAATTGTGTTAGGCTGGTCAAAATCAAATTCAAATATGTAGACAAGAATTTCTATCCAATTTCGAGGTCTCAACCCAAGCTACCAAACAGCTTCTTCAACAATTAGACGGATCTACTACAAGAGGTGAAAGCACTTCGTTGCTACTGGCAATTAACAACCTTAGGAAGAACCAAACATATAACTAAACCAGCAAAACGGGCAAAAGAACAACACCTTAATATCAAAACAAATCACAACCTTCAACAACTCTCTGAATTCAAATTTTAATTAACTAAAATTCATTTTCAAAGCCAGATTTTCGATTTTCCATCTAAATTTGTATTTATATCTAACATGTTATAATGAAAAATTACAGTATACTTTATAGATGTTATATTCCAAAATCTGTACTTATATCTAACATCTAACATATTATATCTCAAAATTGTAAAATATTTTAAATAAAAAAAATGAAGAAAAAAAAAAAAAAAAAAAAAAACTGGAAAATCTAGTTAGTCATAGGACCCACCAGGTCCACTGGTGGGTCCGCCACTGATTGTAGATAGTGTGCATGTTACAAGCGACAAAAGGGTTAGTGTCATTGGTGAACAAAACTACTCTTCATTTAAGTTATCGTATGTTGGGTTTCTAATTTTTTTTTTTTTTTTTTGGTTCTGTAATGCAGAAGGAAATTCAAATAAGACCTTCCTTGTGGAATGGAAATCAACGGCCATGTTACTTGTTTGCAAGGAAATTCTTGCCTGAAACTTTAGAGTGGAGCGATAGCTTCGGAGTTTATTCTTTGGTCGATGCAAGAGTTGCATTCGACCCCCTTCATCATTGTTTTTCCTATAGCTTCTTCTACTGTTGTAAAGCTCGTCATTATAGATAGAATCAAGTGCTCCCCAATATGACTTCTCTTTTAGTGATAAGGCAATAGACAGAAAATGGAGGCTACTTCAAGTCGAGCTGAAGAGACAGAATGTTGGACAGGTCGGGTTTAGAAGAACATGTATTATTTTCTTTTCATCTATTTTTGGTTTTATATTAGCTGAATTTTTCTGTGTATTGGAGTAGGAATTGTGTGGGGTGCAAGTGCTCACATATTAACAGCAGTGATTGGTTTTAGAGTTCTGTCCTTGCCTTGGGCCATTGCTCAACTGGGATGGGTAGCTGGTCCAACGGTGATGTTCTTGTTCTCATTTGTCACCTACTACACCTCTGCCCTTTTAGTATCATGTTACTAGTCGGGCGATCTCGACACCAGAAAAAGAAACTATACTTACATGGATGTTGTCAGAACCAACCTAGGTAATTTTCTGTTCAACTACGGCCCCAATATTACTGTTATATTTCAAACTTATCTTCTCGTGGTACTTGGAAATTTCAGGTGGATTTCAAGTGAAAATTTGTGTAGCAATTCAATACTTGAATGTTTTTGGAGCTGCAATTGGTTATACCATTGCTTCCTTTATAAGCATGATGTAAGTATGGAGCCAGAAAAACTTTGTTTTAGTGCAATTTTGCTTAGTACCTTCCAGATATGGAACCAGCATGATCCGATTATGATCGGTCCATTATGGTTCACATGCCAGGCCAAAACGGGGGATGTGCGTAAAGTCATTAAGTATCTATATCAATAATACCCAGAAGCTCTATTATTTGTTGTGGGAACTATTATTTGGATGATGTTGTATCTTATTATAATATTCAAGTGTATGGATTCAAAAATTTATAATGAAATTATTAATTTTTATGCAATACCAAAATTTGTTCAGAACGAGTCATTTCAATTTTGTGAGTCAATTTACATAATTTACATATATTGTTGTATTAAATAATAATAATAATAATAATAAAAAGAGGATGGATACGGGAAACGTTTTATAAACATTGCAAAAAGCCCCACACTCTACGGCAACATTGTGATTTTGTAGGCATATGACTTGGTTGATTGGACATTCCTTAAAAGGGTGCTTGTTGGGATTGGATTTCCTCTGAAATTTATTGGTTGGGTGATGGAATGCATTACTTCGCCTACTTACTCCATTGCACTTAATGGTAACCTTTATGGATTTTTCAAAGGTAAAAGGGGACTTCGTCAAGGTGACCCTCTTTCCCCTTTTTTGTTTGTTATTTGCCTCGAGTATTTTTCTAGAATGCTCAAAGGTGCTACCGATAATAGTGAGTTTAATTTTCATCCTAAATGTGGCCCTTTGAAGATTACTCATTTGGCTTTTGCGGATGATTTAATGCTCTTTGCTAGAGGAGACTTAATCTCGGTTGGAATTTTGATGGACTGCTTATCTAAGTTTGGAGACATGTCTGGTTTGAGGATGAATGTAAATAAGTCAAACTTGTACACGGCGGGTATCCATGGGAAAGAATTGGAAGATATTTACCACTTAACTAACATGGCTAAGGGATCCATGCATTTTCGTTATTTGGGTATACCGCTAGCGGCGACAAAATTGAAAATTAGCTCCTATGACTCTTTTACCAACAAAATTCCGGATTATGTTGGTGTTTGGTCTAGAGTTACTTTATCTTATGCGGGGAGAGCGGAACTTGTGAGATCCATTCTCCAAGGAGTGGAATGTTTTTGGCTTTCTATTTTACCTATTTCAGTCGCGGTTGCAGCAAAGATTGTTAGTCTTTGTCGTAATTTCCTATGGAGTTCTAAAAAGCCATTGGTTGCTTGGAGTAGTATTTGTTTGCCGAAACATGAAGGCGAGCTTGGTTTTAGAGATGTTAAATGTTGGAATTTGGCACTCTTAGCCAAAACTCTATGGAACATTCATAGCAAGAAGGATACCCTTTGGGTGAAATGGGTGAACCAGATTTTCCTCTGTGGACGGAACATCTGGGACTGTACACCTAGGAAAGATGACTCTCCACTGTTTAAAAAGCTATTGGAAATTCGGGACCTGTTCGTACAGCCTCGAAGGCCGAATCTGGGTAATGGAAACGAGATGTCTGCTGGTGACAGATTGGCCGATTGGATACTTGAGGGCAGATTCAGTGTGACTACAGCCTATGATTTTCTCAGACCAAAGGGGCCGAAGGTTGCTTGGGCAAATACCGTTTGGAATGCATCCGTTACACCGAAACACGCCTTCATCCTTTGGCTTGGAGCTAAATCCAAGCTACTAACTAAGGACAAACTGCAATTTTTGGATATTGATCGTAAGTGCATTTTTTGTGGTATAGCTGAAGAGACGGAGAATCACCTTTTTTTCTCCTGTCCTCTTAGTTATTCCGTTTGGGAGACTATCCGTTCATGGTTGGGCGTTAAACGGTCCATGTCTACGTTACAAAGTGCTTTGAAGTGGATCAAGAAGGATGCTAGAGGGACTACTTGGCATAGCAAGGTTAAGAAGACAGCTCTTGTCAGCACGGTTTATCATCTTTGGACGGCACGCAACAAGAGGATTTTTGAGGATCTTAGGCCACATGTTGATTGCATTGTTAGACGGATTAACACATGTATACAAGGTAATGTTTTCTTTGTATCCTTATATTTTGATTCATTTTGAGTCTATTGCATTAGGCTGTTAGGTCTCCTCTTTTGTACATCTTTCTTTTTTGATTACCTAAGTTTCCCCGGTTTACTTGTATTTGCACATGCTATTTGATTGCACGGGTATGTCCGTTGTAATTATCTTATTTTGGAACTTTGATAGCTCGGGTATGCCCGTTGTATTTGTACATTGTACAGCATTTGATCTATATATTCACATTTACCGATAAAAAAAAACACTGTGATTTGGAACATTTAGAAAAACGTTGCAAAAGTCTTTCAACAACTTTTTTTTGAACGTTACAAAAGGCTTTTTTTCTGTAGTGTAGAGCCAAAGACGATGTTGGTATGATACTGAATATTATAAGTGATGATAGTGACGGCGACTGCAAAAGGTAGAGATGGACGACAAATTGTATGTAAGACACTGTGCAACAAGTGATGACCATTCATGGTAAAAACGTACCGTGAAATGTGCAAACATAATATTAGACATTGTAACACACTATGTTGATCGTTCAAATCACGTGTTGCTCAATTACGTGATCGGATCTAATAATTGTTTCGCCACTGAAAAGTCCGATTGCAGTGAGAGACTGATATGAGAACGAGATTGTTCCTGAAAGTTTGGTGAAGACAGGACTTGCGATGCAATTTGTAACTTTGGGTTTATACGGCAATATTTTGAATTTGGGTTTAAAGTTGCAATTTTGTTCCTCCCTAAAATTTAGATTTCAAAATTAGGTTTAAATTTATTTTGACTTATTTTGTGAATTTTGACTAATTCAATGATCTGATTAGAATTGGGGATTTTGATCAGAATGGACATTGACTAAGTTCTCTGATTTTATCAATTTGGGGTCAAATAGAATATTGTTTTAATCTAGTTCGACTTAAAATTGAGATTTTGACTTAAATTCGGGTATTTTCAATTTAGGGAATAATTGAAATTCTAAATAAATATTTGGCCCCATTAAAATTATAATATATATTTTTTTCTCTTCTTATCAACTACACATTCTTAATAAAATAATATTACACGTAAACCATTTTTTTTCTTTTTTAACCGCACATTATTCAAAAAAACACTATTACAAAATTTATTATTTCAAATAATGGGGGTCAAACCGTGAGACCAATTTTTTGGAATTGTATCAATTTAAGGTTAAATTGAATTTATCTTAAAATTTGAGTGACCTAAATTTAGGTATTTTTGATTTAGGGAATAATTGAATTTTAAATTTAATTTTGACTAAATTTCTGGAATTGTGTCAATTTAAGGTTAAAATGAATTTATCTTAAAATTAGAGTTTTTAATATAGATTTAATTTAATCAAAATTGGGAATTTTGACCTAACTCAATTTTGACCGGAATTGAAAATTTTGATTTTAAACTGAATCTTGACTTAAATTGACTGGTGATTAGAATTTCGAATTTGACCAAAATTATAATTTTGACTTAATCTATGTTTTGATCTAATTTGGAATTTTAACTATAAATTTGAAATGAATTGGCATGATTTAATTTGGATTAAATCTAGGACCGTGCTAGAGATCCATGAATTAAATTCCGAGACTAAACAAATGGCGCCCCCTCATTTGAAGGGGGCCTGTGTTAAATCCCGGGATTTATAGTAGTGTGCATGGTATTTGTCTAGTGAATGATTGTGTAGTTGACCTATGTGATTGGTTTGAATAGTTGATTTATTTATCCATGCTCTAATTATGAGACATTCATTCGTGTCCATTTTATTGATTTTTGACACGCGAGCTAGTTGCTGTAACTATAGGCTTTGTGTTTATTTTATTATTATTTTTGTACTCGAACTTAATAATTATTAGCTCGCGCGTCAATTTATTTTTAGGTTTGCGTGCAATTAATACAGAATATAGGTTACAATGATCTACAAGAAGACAACTAATATATGTTGCCGCAAGAAATTGAGATTATCGTATTGGAGCATTCACGATTTGATGATGCAAGACGTAGAATTTTTTTTTTTTTCTATTTGTTGTTTCTTTTTATTTTTGACAGAAATCATTCAGAGGTTACGCTACACATTTTTTTAAAGTTTAGGATGTATAATCTATGATCTAAAGGTTTGGAACATTCGTTGCAAATTTCCCTTTTTATTAATATAAATTGTATATTATAAATTTATCTCAAATTATTTTTCCACTAATATATTAGTTGTATATATGTGTGTAAATGAATTTTGTATAGCTAATATGAATTGACCTAACTCGCATGTCCTAAGTTGGTGGGATTAATTTATTTTTGACTTCAAAAAAATCAACTTTTTACAGAGTTACTCTTATATTAAACAGATTACCTTAAGATTTTGTTTGGTACACATTAAAATCAAATTTTAATTTAAATCAAAATTTAATAATCAATATTAACCACATTTTTTATGGGTCCCACAACTTTTTAACCATGCATTTCAAAAATTTCTATCACAATCTACTAAAAAATTCAATTTTAATCCCCATCAAATATCTCCTAAGACATAAGATGTACGAAAATCATCGACAGTTTATACTAAAATATATTTAAAAGGCTTAAGTCATTAATTTCTAAAATGTTTGCTAGGGGCGGGCCCCACATATCTTTAAAAAAAATGTTGCGTGGAACCCCTCATTGTTGTCTGATAGAGAGACCTGTGAACATGAAGCAGGGCTCATATGTTATAAATATAAGAATCTATTTGATAGCACATTAATTTTTTTGAAAGTTGAAATTCGAATTTTAACTTTTATTTTTAACTTATTTGAATGATCAAATTTTTCATGAAAAACGTTTTCCAATTTTTTTAAAACAAAAATTATTTCAAGAAATTCATTTTTCATCACTTTGGTAGGAATTGAAATTTCACCTTTATTTTTATTTTTATTTTTTTAGTAATAAAAACAAATTCTAAGATGAAGTGTAAAAAAAATTATCAATTTAATTGACAAATTTCATGTAAAACAAAGTTAAACGAATACCAAAAAATCTCCAAATTTTTTTGGACAGTCTAAACAAATTTTGTCCCCAATGATAAGAAAATTTATTCATTTAATTGACAATTTTTATAAAAAATAAAGTCAAACGGACACTAAAAATATTATATTTTTTAGGTGAAAAATTATATCAATCAAACACTTTTAATTATAATTTTCAATAAAACAAATTATAGACAATTCAATTAATTGTAATTTATTTTTTCCACATAAATTTTATCTTTCTATCAAATAGACCTAAGTCACTTTTTAAGAAGACAAAAAAAAGTTAGGGAGCGTTCTCTTTGCCGTTTTCATACCGTTTTTTGTTTTCAATTTTTCAAAACATTGAAAACGCGTTCTCTTTCTCATTTTCGAAAACAAGTGTTTGAAAATGGCTGAAAACTTTGTGAAGAAAACAAAAAACAATTTTTTTACGTTTTTGCTGTTTTCTTCACAAATCTGTCAAAACTAAAAAAATACGAGTTAAAAAATATTTTTTCAAAATAATAAAAAGAATAAATTTTCAATAATTTCAAAATGTACGTCTAAAATATAAAACACAAAACGAATTCAAAACTCAAAACACAAAATTAAAATACGAAAATAACGCCTTCTTAATTTTTTTCAGACAAAATAGTAATTAAGAAATCTTTAAAAAAAATTTAAACTGGGTGCGTCCTGCAGGCGGCACATAGCATAAAAACTCAGCTGACAGAAGAATAGTAAGACACGTAGCAATTACAAGCAAATACAGATAAGAGCTGAAGTGGGTCCCATTGCCCACCTCGATTATCGACTTTATCGAAGCCTAGTGGATAAGTCTTTCCAGGTTCTGATCCTCTGTACCTACTCCTTTTCTATTTGTCCTATACGCTTTGCCGTTTTGACTCCAAAGCACTCAACGAAATTATGGAAATAGCCCCATCAACTACCAACACTTATCTACTGAAATAAGTTAATCAAGATTTTCAATAGTAAAACATAAATAAATTACATAAGTAATCCAACTATAAAATTCATTGAGAATTCAATTTTGAATGAAGACGAATGCTAAAAACATACTTAACACGTGCAAATCGGAGAAAAGTTGTGCATCCAATGAAGATGAGTCATAGTGGTGATAAAAATGTTCGTGGGCTCGGGTCGCCCGAGATTGACCCAAAAAAATTCGAGTCGAGCTCGGCTCAGGCTCGGTTGAATCGAGTCTAAACTCAGATCGAGCCCTCTTTTAGGGCAAAAGGCCGAGTCCGGCTCGGCTCAAGCTTTTCAAAAACATATAAAATTTTTAAAAAAATTGGTAAAAGAGAGAGAAAACGAACCGACATGGCTTGGTTGGAAAAAAGCCCGAGCCAAAACTCGAGCTGAGCCTCTTTTCCCTGAACGAGCAAAGCTCGACTAGGGCTCGATCTCGCAAAAAGCCTGTAAACCTGATCCGAGTCGAGCCCGAGCCTCATATTTTGGTCCGCGAATCGACTCGACTCGTTAACACCTTCAGATGAGTGGACTAAAATATTATCGATCACCAATTGAGAGACGTTTAATGTTTAAAGTGATAGAAATAATAGTCAATGTAAATAGAGTTTTAGAATAATAGTTGGTTTTCGATTTGAAATGATTAATAAAGTGACACCTTCTATTAATTTATGTTTGGTTATTACTTGTAAAGTAGAATTGCATTTGTACAATTAGACTTCTCTATTAACATATTTAAGTAAAAGTTTTGCTACAGGGACAGAGAAATAGACAGGTTTTGATGATCGACAACACGTTTTGTTACAAAGAAATGGACAAATTTTGCTGTAGGGAGGGGGCGTCGGTGTCGGTCACCAAAATCTGTCCATTTCCCTGTTTGTCTAAAAATAGTGTAAATTTTTTTTTTTTTTTTGGCTCTCTTGCGTGTCAAATTTAGAATATATCAATTAAATATTAACTTCAACTTGCTGAAATCGTAAATTCGTAATGATTAAATAATTACAAAAACGATAGAAATAAAGATAAGGTTTGAATTTAATTAAATATAATATAAATTAGGTTATCCATAGTGAGATGGAATTTAATTATAACTTTTGAAATAATTGAAAACCTTATCTATATTGGACCATTTTTGCCAGCTATATATCAATACAATTATTTATAATTAATTAATACTGACTATCTTCATAGGAGGGGAAATTTCACACTAGGTCCCTCAACTTATAAGTTTGTTTCATGTTGGTTACAAAACTTGTAATTTTATTTCAATATAATCATTGTATCTATAACCGTTATCGAACCCAACAGAATCACTAATTTGCACAATATCAATCATTGCCCAACTTACATTTTTGTCGAGACAATCTTTTTGAATACTCAAATCATGCAGATATCACGTATTTTATTATGACAAATGATGTGAATATATGCACTTATTTTGTTGGTCAGTCGCAAACTTCACCGATCAAACCATAAATTACGATAACCGAGTCGCGAATTTTATCAAGATTGATATTCTCGTCAAAATGCAAGTTGAAAGACATTCGATGGAATTTTTAGGGTTATTTTTGTACGTTTACAACGTTAGTTGAAAGTAAACTCCAAAGAGACTAATAAAATAAAATCTATTGCGGTGAACAGCGTAAACAACCAGCTTTGAGGCAGCTCCACTGATCCATTCCACTCGCATAAATATAAGCACTCACTTTCCTTTACATGTTCTTTTCCTATGTTAGGGTTTTGAGGGATTTTCAATTTTCGTGAGTTGAAGTGTCAAAAACTGGCAATTTTCCTTAGTTGTTTCTTGAATTCTATCACTGTCTGTCCCCATATTATTTCTGTAATATGATTATGTGGGTTGTTTCTGCATTGTTCTTACTGGTGGGATATATCTACTGTTAGTCTTTTTATTTTTCAAAAAAGCAGTTTTATCACATATCTCAATTGTGATCTGAATTTATTCTATTCCTTTTTTATTCTCTGTGTTCTTTGACATGAAATTTGAGATATTATGAACCCCATGATTGGATTCACTCGTCAAAGTCAAATCTTTAGAGTAATTTCTATCACCCTTTTTGTTCTTCATCTTGTTAGGCTCAAATTTATCCTTGTTTCTTGCTTGAAATAGTAGAGTAATTAGTTGACCTTGAGAGCTTCGAGTGTTATAGGTATTTTATTTATTAGTTTTTTTGTTTCTATGTTTGGAAATTTTCATAGTAAATTGAGGTTTTGGGCTGTTGAGTTTGGTTTAGTTAGCTGGTTTGGGATAACGAAAAGTGAGCAAAATGATGTCTAGATCATATTCAAACCTCTTGGATCTTGCATCCGGTGAGAACCAGGCATCGTTCACCCGGATGAGTGTGAACCGCCGGATCCCTCGTATCATGACGGTTTCGGGTATAATGTCTGATATTTACGATTATTCCTCAGAGAGCGTGTACTCTGATCCATCGTCTTCCTGTATTCAACGGGATAGGATTATTGTTGTAGCAAACCAGCTGCCCATAAAGGTGCATAGGAAAACTGATCATTGTAAAGGGTGGATGTTTAGTTGGGATGAAGATTCACTTCTTCACCAGCTGAAAGATGGCCTTGGGGGTGATGACATTGAATTTTTTTATGTGGGCTGTCTTAAGGAAGATATTCACCCGTCAGAGCAAGACGAGGTGTCTCAGATACTCTTGGAGACGTTTAAGTGTGTTCCAACTTTTGTCCCTCCGGATCTGTTCAGCAAGTATTACCATGGGTTTTGTAAGCAACAGTTATGGCCATTGTTTCACTATATGTTGCCTCTGTCACCAGATCTTGGTGGTAGGTTCAATCGCTCCTTGTGGCAGGCATACGTGTCAGTTAATAAGATTTTTGCGGACAGGATCATGGAAGTGATTAACCCGGAAGATGATTTTGTGTGGGTTCACGATTATCATTTAATGGTCCTGCCCACTTTCTTGAGGAAGAGGTTTAATAAAGTGAAGCTAGGATTTTTCCCTGCACAGTCCATTTCCGTCGTCTGAAATTTACAGGACTTTGCCAATAAGGGAAGAGCTTTTGCGAGCTTTATTGAATTCTGATTTGATTGGGTTTCATACTTTTGATTATGCCAGACATTTTCTCTCCTGTTGCAGTCGGATGCTAGGTGTGTCGTACGAGTCAAAAAGGGGTTACATAGGCCTTGAGTATTATGGTCGGACTGTAAGCATTAAAATTCTTCCTGTTGGCATTCATATGGGGCAACTTCAATCAGTCTTGAGCCTTCCAGAGACAGAAGCAAGAGTTTCTGAGCTCATCAAGCAATTCTCGGCTCAAGGGAGGACAATGTTACTTGGGGTCGATGACATGGACATATTTAAGGGCATCAGTTTGAAGTTATTAGCAATGGAGCAGATGCTATTGCAGCACCCTGAGAAACAGGGAAAGGTTGTTCTCGTGCAAATAGCCAATCCTGCTAGGGGCAAAGGAAAAGATGTGAAAGAAGTTCAGGACGAGACATATGCAACAGTGAAGCGAATAAATGAGACTTTTGGAAAACCGGGATATGATCCAGTCATATTAATTGATCGACCAATGAAATTTTATGAGAGAGTTGCGTATTATGTTGTTGCTGAGTGTTGTCTGGTCACTGCAGTTAGAGATGGAATGAATCTCATACCATATGAGTACATAATTAGTCGACAGGGAAATGAGAAATTGGACAAGGTTTTGGGCTTGGAACCATTCATTCCTAAAACGAGCATGTTGGTTGTGTCTGAGTTCATTGGGTGTTCTCCGTCACTAAGCGGAGCAGTTCGAGTCAATCCGTGGAATATCGACGCCGTGGCAGAGGCAATGGAGTGTGCTCATGTGATGGCTGAGCAGGAAAAACAATTAAGACATGAAAAACATTACAAGTATGTCAGCACCCATGATGTGGCATACTGGGCTCGTAGTTTCTTTAATGATTTGGAAAGGACGTGCAAGGATCATACGCGCCGCAGATGCTGGGGTATTGGATTCGGCTTAAGCTTTAGGGTTGTTTCACTTGATCTAAATTTCAGGAAGCTGGCAATGGAGCACATAGTTTCAGCTTATAAAAGGACTACTGCCAGGGCTATTCTTTTAGACTATGATGGGACATTAATGCCTCAAAATTCGATAGACAAAAAGCCGAGCACCGAAACGCTTGAAATGTTAGATAGTTTATGTAGAGATAAAAACAATATGGTTTTCATCGTAAGTGCGAGAACCCGAGCCAAATTAGCCGAATGGTTCTCGTCTTGTGAGAAGCTGGGAATTGCAGCGGAGCATGGCTATTACTTAAGGTATGCAAATCACATTTTTAGGGCATGTTTAGTATGAAGTATTGGATACGATTCAACACTACAATGAATAAAAGTTTAGCTTCTTTTTTTTGTTCAGTATTTTGTTGTTTAGTCCACGGTGACAAACATGCTATCTATGAAAACCATGTAGTTCTTAATTTATGTGATACACCATACACAGTCTGATCTCGAAATCGGTTTTCCTGCGGCAGGACAAATCGAGATGAAGAATGGGAAACATGTGTGCCTCCCGTAGAATGCAGTTGGAAGCAGATTGCTGACCCAGTGATGAAACATTACACTGATGCAACCGATGGATCAGTAATAGAAGACAAGGAAACCGCAATGGTTTGGTGTTACGAGGATGCAGATCCTGATTTTGGATCTTGTCAAGCTAAAGAAATTCTTGATCATCTTGAGAGTGTGCTCGCCAATGAACCTGTCACAGTCAAAAGTGGGCAGAATATTGTAGAAGTTAAGCCGCAGGTTTGCGATGATGTGTTTTGATAATTTAATTTTCTCATTAAATCTCTCAGTAACGGTCATACATAAACACCAATAAACATGAGACCGAAATACATGCATTCGTACTAAATTTGGTTGTATTAGAGTAAAACATAGGAGGATAGAAATCTCTGTTAGGCGAAATTAATAAAAATTATGATATTGCCTTCTCTATTTTGTTTATAAGACGTTTAATCTTTCATACAAATATTTATTATAATTTAAGTAGTTCAGTTTATTTATGTAATGCACACTAGTTCATAGCTCATCCTGGCCTAAACATCTTCTGTGGCTTATAGAGGTTACTTATCTTGAAGCTTTTTCTTAGATGTACACAAACAAGAATGACTTTATTCAGGTTACTTATCCTTCGTTGAACCATTCAAAGCTTAAGCTATTAGATTTGACCAAATCCACATAATTTAAATATTGTTAATAACACACCTCCTCACGTGTAGGCAGGATTTTTTTCCCATCAAAGCCTAACACGTGCACAATTCATTTAAATGGGTAGTGTCAAGGCTTGAACACGGGAACTTTGCATTCTCTAATACCATGTTGGACTATTTGATTTAAATGCTTAAGCTGTTAGATTGGGTCAAATATATATCATTTAAACATTGTCTTCAACATTCTTTCATTCTCTACCCTGCAGTAAAATGGGGTACAAAAGGCAAAAGCTTATAATGATTATAACAAATATAT
Source organism: Osmanthus fragrans (assembly GCA_019395295.1). Lineage (NCBI taxonomy): Eukaryota > Viridiplantae > Streptophyta > Magnoliopsida > Lamiales > Oleaceae > Osmanthus > Osmanthus fragrans. Next base: position 19,976,340 of record CM033361.1, on the reverse strand, counting down.
TGTCTATGGCATGAGCTCATGTAAATTTATTTGATCTTTGGATACCGTATTGGCATGTTTGGCAAGGGGATTGGATGGTATAGGATAATATTAAGAAAGAAAAATTAAAATCTTGTTCTTGTACTATTTAGTCTGCATTACTTTTGAACAGTTGAAACTTGAACTTGCTTTTGCAAATGAATTTTACGTGACTTTGATTATGCAGGGAGTTAACAAGGGGATTGTAGCAAAACGCCTACTTCATTCTATGCAAGAAAGAGGGATGTCGTCCGATTTTGTCCTTTGCATAGGAGACGACAGATCTGATGAGGATATGTTCGAGGTGATCATGAGCTCTGTTGCCGCTCCTTCTATGGCTCCAAGTGCAGAAGTGTTTGCCTGTACTGTGGGTCGGAAACCGAGTAAGGCAAAATACTATCTTGATGATACTGTAGAAATTGTCCGACTGGTGCAGGGACTAGCTTCTGTTGCAGAACAGATGGTACCCATGTAGGCTATCAGAAGACCATCGAAGATGTTTTGTAATAGTATGTATGTACCGTTTTCTCCTCTTTCACTCTGTCAATTTGTTAGACTAAGAGAAGCTGCATGAGTTGTGTTTGTTCTTTCTTTTGATTTTGTCATGAACTTTTGTGATCAATTTCTTGATAGATGTATATAAGTGATTGAGTATACGGTACTTGTGTTTGGTTTCATCTGGTCAATGAAAACTTTGATAAAATCAACCGAGTGTTGGTTGTAGGGAAAGTGGTTTGTTTACTGATACCATTTACGGCTAGTTGGTTGGGTCCACTAAATGTTGCCTAGTCCTTGTAGAGCCAACACTGCCACCAAGAGGCTCGTGATGATAACCAATCCTTTTGGTAGTACTCTGTTCATTATTATATTACTTGTCTACGATCCTCCTCATGCAGCGTGAATATCAAAACTCACTACATCATTTGATATCGAAAGTGTAGCATAGAAGTCTCTTTTGAAACATTGATACATGAGTTTTTGGAGAATTATGCGGCGGAGTATTGCTATAAATGTGAGAGAAGCTATCTATTTCTGAAATGAGAGAAATTATTGAGGAGGAAGTTCCATCTTATTAAGGGATGTAATTCAAACCCTTTTATATTAAGGACATTTCTATATGTACATCAATCTTTACATAAAGGATTATATAATGTCCACATAGTACTCTATCATTTGTCAGTTTAAGATACTGTCAATTTTTTCACCCAATTTTTTTCTCCACATCATTTTCGATAATCGCTTATATACCATTTTTCTGTATAAACAGCAAAATCTTTATATTAATCTATGTTTCAGTATTTAATTAATATATGATTTATATCTTGATTACAACTTATTAAGATTTGGAGTTTCATCTTTAAATGTCAACTTTTCTAAGAGTAATAGTTCGAATATTTATATGTTAATTATTTATTTTATGTTCGATATTTCATCTTAAAATTTTAACTTTGTTAGGAAAAGTAACTCAATCTATCATATATTAGTGTAAATATCATTATTTAACCGATATACAGTTTATTTCTTAATATGCCCCGGCATAGTCTTAGTTGGATTGAATTATTGAAATTCAAGGATTTTGATATCATATCAAGACTCTTAAAAGGCCATCCTTAGTAGTGAGAAGAGTAATCCAATCATACGTCGATTATAATAATTTTGATGTTCTATGGGATTTTTATCCTTTACAAACAAAACTCCATCTGTGTACCCTACCTTGTTGTCTGATATTTTTTGTATTATTTTGTTCTTCTGATCCTCGAAGGGGAAACGAGGATCAAACCATCAAACGTGTATTTGGGTAAAACTTAAAACTTACCTTTAAAATTGACTTGTAAAGAGAAAGTGCAAGCGATTTTAAGCTCACAGATGAAATAAAATTAGAGTTATTGTTTCCAATTTTTCACATCTGCTTTGAACTCTTATGAAACGTAGTCAAATCCAAGTTGTCCAATCCCAACAAAGCCATTCCCGAAACCTTTCATTTGTAAATACCTATTATTGATTATGTAAAACTCACTCTTATATAGAGAGCATTGCCCACAAATTAAGAATTAACAATGTGACACGCACCTAGAATAAATTTTAATTTTCAAGAATAGCACACAAAATTAGAGCATGTTTAAGAAGTGTTTATAAATAAATACAAATGAGTAATGAATAAGTAGATAATACTCATTAATCTCTAGAACTGTAAGATTAGCTTGAGCCTTATAAATTTTGTGACGAGCCCAGATGTTCTACTGCAATCACCCTGCTTTTCTTTCTGAATGCTTATCAATAATTACATCTTCTAAAGTCCGAATCAACCAGATCAGAAGCAAAGACCCATTAGGGGACTTCTTATAGTAGCATTAGGGAATAATTATCAAATATATAGATTCAAAATGCAGCTTCCATAAAAGCAGCTTTTGACTTTTCAATAAGAGTCCGTTTGATTGCAAGATAAAATTTTGGTGGAAATAAAACGAATTACGGGAAATTGAATTGTCTAGAACTTGTTTTAGTGGAAATTGTCAATTAATTATGTTTGATTAGTATAATTTTGCACCCAAAAAAATTTGAAATTTTATATCTTTTGATGTACGTTTGGCTTTGTTTTCCATGAAAATTTTCTAGTAAAGGGATAATTTTTTTTTACCATTGGGTCTAGAATTTGTTCCAATTGTCAATAATAATAAATTTGTATAACGAATACCATTTATTTAGTTTTATTTTCCACGAAAATTGTCTAGTAAAGGAATAATCTTTTTTACCATTGGTTCTAGAATTTGTTTCAATTGCCAATTCTATGAAACGTGGAAATTGCAAAAAGTGTAAAATATTTTCCATGAAAAATTTGGCCAACTAAACAAGCCAAAAGGGAAAGTTTGCACAATCAAACAAGGCCTAAAATTCTTACCAAACGGGCCCATAGACTACTTGGATCGAGGAATTAGTGGTCAACAGTCGGTTGACCCGGCCCATTTTCCAAAATAGTCTTTGACCAATTTAAAAAAAAAAAAAAAAAAGATAAAATACATAAAAATGTTAAAAAATCTACATTCCCGTTTATACCCTCTTTTGAAAAATACCCCCCTACGCCGCCGACATCCCGCCCGCACGACCCAACTGCCGCCGATCACCGCCGCCCGCACGACCCCGCCCGCACGACCAGTACCGGAGCACAAGCCGCCAACGCCGTCAACATCTTCAAACTTGAACAAGGTGAGTTTTGCAAACATGGAAAACATTTAATTTTTGAAATTAATGTGAGATTAGAAGTAGATTAATTGATTATACTATGCCAAAATGATTTGAATGTGTGATTGGGTTGTTAAAGATTGTTTTTTGGGAGTGGAGATCGCCGGAACGGCGATCTCCACGTGAAAAGCCGCCTGCGAAATCGCAGGCGGCATTGGAAGAAGAAGGCCGGATCCGGCCGGCCCGTATGCCCCGGGTGGCCCAGAAGCTGGGCCAACCGGGCCATCCGGCCCAGAAGCTGGGCCGCCTGGATGGCCCAGCTTCTGGGCCATCCGGGCCAAACGGCCCGGCCGGGCCGTTTGGCCCGGAAATCAATTTTTTTTTTTAATTAATATTTAAATTAATAATTAAAAATATTAATATTTATTTAAATTAAATAATTATTAATAATTAATATTAATATTTACATTAAATATTAATATTAATATTAATATTTACATTAAATATTAATATTAATATTAATATTTACATTAAATATTAATATTAATTTATTTTTTTATTTATGTAATTATTTTTTTGTTCGATAGTTAATTATTAAATATTAATTAATTGTCGCAATTTTTTTTCAAAATATTAATATTTAATTAATTGAAATGCGATGTTTTTCATTTAAATATTAGTATTAATATTAAGTATTACTTAATTGTCGCAATTTTTTTCAATTAATTAATATTTAAAATAAATATTAATATTAATTAATTTTTTTTATTTACATAATTATTTATTTATTCGTTTGTTAATTATTAAGTGGTAATTAATTGTCGGAATTTTTTTTCAATTAATTAATATTTAAAAATATTAATATTTAAATTAAATATTAATATTTCATTAATTGAAATATTAATATTTCATTTAAATATTTGTATTAATATTAATTAATTGTCGCAATTTTTTTTTTCAATTAATAAATATTTAAAAATATTAATATTCAAATTAAATATTAAAATTTAATCATTTAATTGAAATGTTAATATTTCATTTAAATATTAGTATTAATAAAACTTTATTTTTTTATTTACATAATTATTTATGTATTCGTTTGTTAATTATTAAGTAGTAATTAATTCTCGAAATTTTTTGTCAATTAATTAATATTTAATTAATATTTAAAAATATTAATATTTAAATTAAATATTAATATTTCATTAATTGAAATATTAATATTTCATTAATTGAAATATTAATATTTCATTTAAATATTTGTATTCATATTAATTAATATTAATTAATTGTCGCAATTTTTTTTCAATTAATAAATATTTAAAAATATTAATATTCAAATTAAATATTAAAATTTAATCATTTAATTGAAATGTTAATATTTCATTTAAATATTAGTATTAATATAAATTTATTTTTTATTTATATAATTATTTATTTATTCGTTACTTAATTATTAAGTAGTAATTAATTGTCGGAATTTTTTTGTTCAATTAATTAATATTTCATTAATATCTAAAAATATTAATATTTTAATTAAATATTAATATTTTATTTAAATATTTGTATTAATATTAATTAATTGTCGCAGTTTTTTTTCAGTTAATAAATATTTAAAAATATTAATATTCAAATTAAATATTAAAATTTAATCATTTAATTGAAATGTTAATATTTCATTTAAATATTAGTATTAATATTAATTTATTTTTTATTTATATAATTATTTATTTATTCGTTACTTAATTATGAAGTAGTAATTAATTGTCGAAATTTTTTTTCAATTAATTAATATTTAATTAATATTTAAAAATATTAATATTTAAATTAAATATTAATATTTCATTAATTGAAATTTTAAAATTTCATTTAAATATTTGTATTAATATTAATTAATTGTCGCAATTTTTTTCAATTAATAAATATTTAAAAATATTAATATTCAAATTTAATATTAAAATTTAATCATTTAATTGAAATGTTAATATTTCATTTAAATATTAGTATTAATATTAATTTATTTTTTATTTATATAATTATTTATTTATTCGTTACTTAATTATTAAGTAGTAATTAATTGTCGGAATTTTTTTTCAATTAATTAATATTTAATTAATATTTAAAAATATTAATATTTAAATTAAATATTAAAATATTAGTATTAATTATTAAGTATGAATTAATTCAAATATTAATGTTTCATTTAAATATTAGTATTAATATTAATTAGTTGTCGTAATTTTTTTTCAATTAATAAATATTTAAAAATATTAATATTCAAATCAAATATTAAAATATTAGTATTAATTATTAAGTATGAATTAATTCAAATATTAATGTTTCATTTAAATATTAGTATTAATATTAATTTATTTTTTTATTTAGGTAATTTTTTATTTATTCGTTAGTTAATTATTAAGTATGAATTAATTGTCGCAAATTTTTTACAATTAATTAATATTTAAAAGTATTAATATTTAAATGAAACATTAATATGTAATTAATTCAAATATTAATGTTTCATTTAAATATTAGTATTAATATTAATTTATTTTTTTATTTATGTAATTTTTTATTTATTTATTCGTTAGTTAATTATGAAGTAATAATTAATTGTCGCAAATTTGTTACAATTAATTAATATTTAAATGAAATATAAATATTTAATTAATTCAAATATTAATATTTCATTTAAATATTAGTATTAATTGTTAAGTATGAATTAATCGTCGCAAATTTTTTACAATTAATTAATATTTAAATATTAATATTTAAATGAAACATTAATATGTAGTTAATTCAAATATTAATGTTTCATTTAAATATTAGTATTAATATTAATTTATTTTTTTATTTATGTAATTTTTTATTTATTTATTCGTTAGTTAATTATTAAGTAATAATTAATTGTCGCAAATTTGATACTATTAATTAATATTTAAATGAAATATAAATATTACATTAATTCAATTATTAATGTTTCATTTAAATATTAGTATTAATATTAATTTATTTTTTTTATTTATGTAATTTTTTATTTATTTCTTCGTTAGTTAATTATTAAGTAATAATTAATTCTCGCAAATTTGGTACAATTAATTAATATTTAAATGAAATATAAATATTTAATTAATTCAAATATTAATGTTTCATTTAAATATTAGTATTAATATTAATTTATTTTTTTATTTATGTAATTTTTTATTTATTTATTCGTTAGTTATTTTTTTAAATAAATTAATTGACCATTTAATTAATTTATTTATTTTAATTACGTATTTAATTTTTCGTAGTTGAATATTTCGTTAATTATTTATCGTATTTAAATATGCATCTTCTTCGTTTAGTATGGAATCAATTATTTTTGTATTTAGTTAAATATTTCGTTAATTAATTGTCGTAATTAAATATGTAATCGAATCGTTTGATACGTAATTACTTAATTATTTAAATATTTCATGTATCTTGCGTATAGAAGTGAGTTTGTATTTTTGAATATTACGATTCATCCATTATTATTTGTACAAGATTCTAATAGTTGAAATTTATAAATTTTGCAGGATGGAATATCATTTAGACGACGCCGTTCGACAGGTCCCCGGCAAAGTTACAGCGTATTGTAACTTTGCTACATTTACGATGGTGGAGGATATGCTCGATGAGGAGCATGCAGACATGTTGCGTCGATCCTGCTTATGGCCCCTACGGACGTTGCGAGACGTACAGTTTTCTGGCCAGATGCTCGATACATTGTTATGTCGGCTACTTAAGCCAGTTGACGGAGATATCCTCATATTTGATATTGGGGGTAAGGTAGCGACATTTTCTATTTTTGAGTTTACACTCATTACTGGTTTGAGATGTACGGGGGCAGAAGCAGCAAAAGCCCGTATTCCGAAGAATAAAAGACTGTTGAATGAGTATTTTCATGGGCAGCCGACAGTGACACTGGGTCAGTTGGGAGACGCATTCAGGGACTGCGCCCAGATGTCTGATAAGTTTAAGCTTGGCTTGGTGCTTATCGTGGAGAGCGTGCTTAGATGTCATCATAGGAAGACGTCGATTGACGTTTTTCATCTGGAGGTTGTTGATGACTTTGATACCTTCAACAATTATCCATGGGGACAAAGTTGTTATATAGATACATTACGCCACTTCCGGAGGGGTTATTCATTGCCTAAGGGGGGTAGGCCAGAGCGCAAGTACGATGCGTACGGCATTCCGTTGGCTGTACAGGTAAAATGTTTACAATAATGAATTATCTATTTTTTATTACATTTTATATATAATAATTGCAATGATTGCAGATATGGGTATACGAGACTGTTCCCATCTTGGCTTCCCGGTATGCGAGAAGAGGGGAGACATGCTTCCCTCGGATGCATCACTGGCGAGCACAAGACAAGCCGCTCGCCAAACACTTATCTGCTCTCCTCGACGATCCTGAGGTACTAATTATACATTTACGATTTATGTTTTATATCCTTTTGAAATCTCAATTAATTGTAAGTAACTTGGGTGAAATTTTCATAACTCAGCTTGAAGTCATCGCTGAGTTGAGACCGTCAACCGAGGAGGAGGGGCAAATTTATCTCCGCGACTTGTATGGGCCAGTTGCGACAGAGGACCATGTGCCCGAGCACGTTGCCGATAGATTGGGGGTATGTTTATTGAATATCGTTTTTGCTTATTGTGGTTTTGATTTCTTAAAATTAATTTATTCATTTGTTAACTTTAATATTGTAGGAGTGTCAGCCAGTATCGCCTCCGTCGAGGGAATCACCTCCATTGAGGATATCATCTCCACCGAGGGTATCACCTCCACCGAGGGTATCACCCCCGCCGAGCAGATCACCTCCGCCGAGCAGATCTTCGCCGACGATGAGATCTCCTCCTGCACGTAATAGCAATGCTGCCAGTGATGATTTGATCCAGCTTTTCACTACATTTATGGGGGAGATGAGAGTGGAAGTAGCGGAGTTACGAGCCGATTTAGGAGCCCTTCGTACAGAGTTACGAGCCGGTTTAGGAGCCCTTCATACTGAGGTCGAAGGGTTACGAGGTGACATAGTAGCCCTGCGGGATACTCGCGACTCTCGGGATGGAGCAGGCAACCGAGGAGATGGCGGTTACCATGATAGAGGGGGTGATGGAGGGCATGACAGTTTTCAGGGAGGAGAGGGGGGATGGAGGAGGGGATCAGATGGGGTATGATGATCCAACGTGGACATCGGAGGCTGCATTCGACGCATTTTTTGAGGGTGTACCCGAGGTGGAGGAGACAGTTGTGGGGGCACCGGAGATGGTGGAGGTTGAGAGGGTACCGAAGATGGTGGAGGTTGAGAGGGATGTTCCAGAGGGCGAGAGGACCCCAGACACGATGGAGGATGTAGTCTTTGTGTCGGAGGGGATGACAGAGGTCGGGAGGGGGCAGAAGCGTGCTGCTGACGTGCCAGAGTTGGTGGTAGGTAAGAGGCAGAGATTGCCGTCACAGTATATCGTTTCGCCCTTCACGGCCGAGGCGAAGAGAAGAACGTTCATGGACGGGACATTTCCCAATCTCTTTCGCGAGGTTGACCCCGTTAGGCAAAAAGCATTTGATGAGTGGTTTAAATCTCTTAAACCCGAGTAAGTATTTTATGATTTCGCTTATTTGTCGTTATGAAATTATTTATGATTTTTGTAACAACTTAACTTTTTCTCGTCATTTTTTCAGAGATAGCTACACCATCAGGGAGAGGAGGATATCGAATCCCAGACGATGGTTTGAAGATGTATTAAGATCGGGAACATGGCTCGCAGACGACGTAAGTGTATTTGAGCACATGGTGATTTAATTTCGTTACGTAAGTTCTTGTTTTATTTAATTAAACAGTTACACTCTTATTTTTTGTGTTTTTACTGTAGCATATTGACGTGGCCATGGAAATGTTGCGCGCTCGAGCTCAGAGATACCCGAGATCGTTTGACTTTCCTGGTCGAGTCATCCTCAGCTCCGGGTTTGCACGTATCGTTGATATTGAGCATAGCACGCTACTATTACAAGGAAATGGATACGTGCTGCCTGAGTACATGTTGGAGTGGGTCATTGGGCTGGAGCTGACCTGTGGAAAGCCGTGGGCGGATTGTACACATATATACGTGCCCGTGGTTGCGAACTCACACTATTTTGCAGCGGAGATTATTTTTGCTGATTCGACTATATATGTGTACGATTCGGATCATAGCTGTTTGTCACAAGACCAACTGCAGCTAATACTGGAGCCGATGTGTGTGATAGTTCCCATGATGGCTAGACATGCGATGATTGGAGTAAATGATAGACTAGCCATTGTGAGAGTCACGACGACACCGAGACAAGGACTGTCGTAAGTATTTACAAGTTATTAATTTGAAAAAATTATTTCTAATTATATATTATCGATCTAATATATTATTATTTACTTGCAGGGGCGATTGTGGTGTGTTCACAATAAAGTATATAGAATTTTTGAGTATTGGTCGTCAGGTTGATACAATAACTCAATCGTGGATAGATATGTGGAGGTTGAAGTTAGCCTGCGATATGTATGAAAATAATTTTGATCCTTAGTCTACTATGTAATATTTTTAATTATCAATTTAATAATATTTTTTTATTGTAATTCGTGTCCTAACTTATTTATGAAAATAGTAAAGAAATTAATATATGAAAGTAACATCGATTTCGAAACATCATTCTATAATTGAAAAACAATAGAACGCCACATGTAATTACTTGTACAACACAGTAAATATGAAAATTACGGCCAGAATGTGTAAACAGTACATAAAAATTAAATTTTATTCAACATCCGTATCATTGTTGTGCAGAGGAATCTGAGTTGGACAAAATCTTCTAGTGTGCCCCGTTGCACCGCATCTATCGCACTTACGCGGTTGGGGAAATTCTCCGGTAGATGGTATTCTAGATGTACGTCTACGCCCAGGAGTACGTGCTCTGGCGTCGGGTGACAACAAATTATTCAGTGGAAGAATGTGGTCGGGAACTTCCCACTCGGCTTCATTTGGTAGAGGAAATATAGTTTCGGCATATGCTGCTCTCCAATAATCAGCCATATAATAATGAGTGCATAAACTGTGTGGTGGAATTCCTCTATGCTTAGCCACTGCGACTGCATGAGCACATGGAAAACTCTCCAACTGAAACTGTCTACATGTGCATGTGTTATCATTCAAACTCACGATCCAACCCATATTACGTTCGCATCTCACGGAGAAGCGAAATTGATCCAGTGGTTCCACATTTAGCTTTCTCGCCACCTCTAGAGTTTTGAATAGTTTATCTTCCTGAGCCGGGGTCAACGCACTTGTACAATTATGTGATTCCTCACGTCTGTCATGGAACCATATCTGTAACTTTTGTCGAATATTCTCAAGCATTGCGAGAACTGGTAACTCTCGATCCTTCTTGAATAATGAATTGAGCGACTCCGCATTGTTCGACGTCATCATGTTGTACCGACGTCCTGGAAAATGTGACCGTGCCCAATGTTCAACCCCTATCTCTGTTAAATATTCCCATGCACCGTGTGATTTATGTTCTATTTCGACCATAAACTTATCGAACTCTTCAAAACTGTATGCTTCTGCAGCTTTCTTGAATAATGTAACGATACCGCTACCCCGATATTTAGTCTTCAGATTACCCTGTATATGGTACATGCAATAACCATGATGTGCGTTCGGAAAAACTTCAGCTATACCATTTATTATTGACTGTCCCCGATCAGTCACAAATGCAAGGTTCTCGACGTCCCCAATAACTTCTTTCAGCTTCGTGAAGAACCAACGCATCGCTACATCATTTTCTCCATCGACTATGCCGATGCAAGAATGGAGGGTAAATTTGGATGTTGGCGTCTTGACATGTAGCAATAATCAACTTCCCTTCATATCTAGCTTTCAGCGTTGTACCATCAACTAGAATTAGGGGTCGCATCGCATTTCGAAATCCTCTAATGCATTGTCCGAGAGCCATAAACAAGTACTTGAAGCGATTCTCGTCATCGCTCTCAATAAAAAACGCTGAATTAAGATTAGTTCTCCCCATATTATGACAATACCTGGCCAATTTGGCATAACTCTCCTCGGTCGATCCCATTAAATCCTGCAATGCACATTTTTTAGCCTTCCAGGCCTTTTGATAGCTCAGGTTAATTCCATAATTTCGACGCATGTCGTTGGCGATATCTGCTGGTTTGTAAATAGTCCGTGGGTCCTCAAATCTGTGCATTATCTCTCGCCCAATAAACCATGATCGAGCTTGCCTGTGATCATTTTGACGAATACCCACTTCGCAATTGTGTTCTCGCGCATACTTGCGAACTATAAAGCACTCATTTGTTTCCATCTTAGTCGAGCTCAAACGCCAACTGCAATTATCATCCACACAAATAATTGTATACGCAGATTTGTTTTTGATTTTTTAACTTTGAACTCAAAGTTATGTTTTATTGCAATCCGGTGCGCAGCTTCCTGCAAATCTCTTTTCGATTGGAACAGTTGATCCACATACAAATCTTCATCTTCAGGAACTACACGCGAACAATTAGAAGAGCGTGTACTCGGCCCAGCATGTGAACTCCCACCAGACTCATGTCTTTGTCTAGATACAGCAAGTAAATCCTCATTCGTAAATTGCCTTCCAAACTCGTTATCTTGAACTTCATCGTGAATTCTGTGTGTAACCGTGAGACCGTGGTCGGTAGCAACTGTTTCAGGAATAACCACATCATCCTCACAAACAATCTCAACTGTATCCCAAAAATCATTTACATTACAACCCTCTCCATCGGAGACTTCGTGATCACCCTCGGGAACATTCTTTCTCAATAAAGTTACGCCAATAGGAGCCGACTTTCGACCTTGGTTCAATGTAATTAGATATTTCATTTGCACTTCAGAAGTAACTTTCACAGGCGGAATACTCATAGTTGAATGCTTCTGAAATAAAAATGCCAATTCCATATCGTACTGAGAGGGATCGACGTTAAGCATGTTTTGTATTTCTTGATACATTTCCGTAAACAGTGTTTTCTTTGTTATATATACTGCATTAACCCCATCTCCTTCACTTGTCCATTTCCATTCCCATTGGCCACTTTCCTTCTTTTCAAATTCACCGAAATAACAAATTGGGATTAATGTCATGGATCTGCATTATGAATTAATACCAGTTCACAAATTAATTAAATATCAGAAATTATAAGGATCTTAAAAAATAAAAAAATAAAAAATAAATTCTGATCCGCACGACCCAGACGTGCGGGCCGGGCGGATCCGCACGTGCGGGTAGTGCGGATCCACACCACGGGCAGGGCGGATCCGCACGGCGGGCAGTGCGGATCCACACGACGGGCAGTGCGGATCCACACGGCGGGCAGTGCGGATACTAATTTTTTTATCCGTTTGCCCAAAAAATTTATCTACCAACGTAAAAATAACGAATCAATTTTTCAATTTAATGATAACGAAATTAAAAATACGTAAAATATATATTATTTCCTCTGTTTACCTAAAAAATTATAGATACATATTGTAAAATTAAATCTAACAATGTCAAAATAACGAATCAATTTACTAATTTCATGAAAGTGAAATTAAAAATACGCAAAATATACTTACCGATTCCAATTGATGGCTCTAGAAACAGTATTTTTTGATGAGTGTTTGCTAAATTTATGAATTTTCAAATTTGAAATAGATGAAAAATGGAACACTTTTCAACTGTGTTGGATTCAACAGATGAACGAAGTGAAATTACGTGAGATATGGATGTGATTTTTTTATAGTCAACATAAGGGTATTATTGTCTTTTAAACAATAACCCAATTTTGTTATTATATAACAAATGTAAGGGTAAAATAGTCTTTCACGCATTGGATGGCTATTGTGGAAAATGTTTCAAATTTTTTGCCAAAGTGAAAAAGTAGTCCTTTGACTTGACTATACTAAAAAGTACCCCTACTTGGATCTACAATCTCCATTCCCCACCACCCCTCTTCATTTCCCGCTTGTCGCGGCTGCTTCGTCATACCCCTGTGTAATTTTCCCTAGTATCGACGCTGTTAGTTTGGGGCACGCCTAATTACCAAGGTACCGGTTCTTTCCATTTCCAACTTTTCTTGCTTACATTCCAAGAAATGTCCTTAAGAAATTTCTCTCAAGCACGTGCAACCATGTGAGGAAAGTACAGTAATCTGACAAAGATAAAGCAGTACAAGGAAGAATATTTTGACCAGATTAAGGAATAAAGACGACTGAATAACATTCGCAGATCGTGAATTTATAGCAAAAGGCCACGGGACCTTTTCTGTATTCTCCACTACATATGCTCTGCATTTTGTACTCGTGTTTGCTACGCAGTATTAGACGAAGAAAAGACACCACTAAATGTGCTATACGTATAGAAATCTTAAAGTGAACATCATTTTACCAAGAAATCATTGAATAACATGGAATCTAAAAACTATAGACGAAAAAGATAAACGAGAATCTGATGTTTAAAAATATCAACAAACTCGAATTATAACACTCACACTAGCTGCAGATACAAATATAGACTGCAAATATGAAAGAAAAAAGTGGACCAACAAGACTCCTATACAACATAACAACTGCCACTCGAAATAAATCTGCCAAAAGGTTAGTTGAACTTCCACATCCTCAGTTTCTTAACTTCTAATCAGAGGGAAAACATTCTAAGTCAGAAGCATACCACCAAGTTTTCCGGTGGCTTTCAGCTTTGTTGACGTTTTACTTTTTGCCAGATGACGACCCATTGGCACGCTTGTCAAAGTTTTACATCAATCATGAAAAAGAAAATTTTAGATAATGAGATGAACTAAGAACCCAATACAAAGTCTATGCAGACAGCTCCTTGCTATTGCAGTAGGGCCATTTGTTATTGCGCGTTACGTGCTGATCCACTTCTTGCTAACGTCCTGCACAATAAATATATTAGTTGGCAACCAGAGATATTCTGGACCCGAAAGAGAAGATAAACTCGTGCAGTTCTTTCATTGAATGGGAGTCAAATTCAAGCCAGCAAAATATATTAATATTCGGGTCCTATCAAAAGTTCGTCTGCTTCAAATTTCAATTAATACCTTTTACAAGGTATTCAACATTCAAAAACATGGTTCGGGTGACTCCCTTGAGCAAACTTCACCTTCCCCCAGGCAAAACAAGACTTACAGATAATAATCAGACCTTGCCAGGGAAATTCATAAAATAGAAGGCAAGAAGATGGCCGACAGACGGACGTGGTGCCGGGGGTAAAACAGAGAGACTGATGTTTATAAACACCAAATCCCAATGCATTTTGGACATAACGAAACACCCCAAAATTTCAATCAGTCCATGTCAAGATGTAGAGTCACGGGACTTACAATGAGGGTAGAACTCATGAATTGAAAACTCGTCCGTCATTATAAAGCTAAAGTTCGGACAAGAACTTCAAGTGCTTGGCCAAATTCCACTCGGCATACACTATTTACCAACTAAGGGCTTTAACTCTGTGTAGTACTCATAACTGATTCATCCAAGAATGCCATGCTCCAAAGAAGTTCCACCATCTCTATTTTGGTGACTATCAAATTTATGTTTACCTGTTAAATAACCTAGGCACAGTTCAAAGATAGGGTTGCAAAATGGTTGTCTATAGCTACTCCTTCGAATTATAGGAGCACCAATGCCAAGTTGAAAGTAAGTAGAAAAGACATAACAAGGTTAATGGGAGTTATTTTCAAAAGATAAAGCAAACAGATAACGATAGGTACCATTCTAACCCATCTGGAACACTTGGTAATACGAGTGATAGTAACATTGCAACGAACAGGTATACCTTCCAGGGAGCCCCTGAGAATTGGTTGCTGAACTTTTAGAATTCCCAAGCCGTTTGGCCTTACTTTCATGTTCTTTTTCCAGGCGCATGGCAGCCACCTCCTTCTCCACAGCAGCTACCTCCCTTCTCATCTTTTTAGCCTCAACCTCCATAGCCTTGGTTAAAGTTTCTACCTTCTTTGCTAGCATCTGATCAACAAGAAGGAAAAGGATTTATAGGCAAAAAAGAAAGAACGAAAGAGTGTTGAAGATTTTAACATAACCAAGAACAAAGTAAACCTCAATTGCGTCGTCCTTGTCTTTCAGGCTCTGATCCTTTTCATGACCAGCTTTCCTCATGGCAATCACCTCTTTCTGTAACAGATCATATAATATTCCTGGTACAGTATCCTCTGTATCTGTTACTTGCAGATCATTGGGTTTTTCATCTTGATTTCCTTTCCAAGTGTTAGTTTGTGTGTCTGTGTCCTTAGTTCCATCACAGGACTGACTTTGCTTGAAATTAGCTCCTACTGCATTTAAGAGGATTTTACCCCTGTCGAGATATCGTGAGCCACCATCAAAAGACTTTGATGCACTTTTTGCATGCTTCAACACCGTACTGCTCCCAGAAGATCTCAGCTGAAAGGATGGAGATCTCTTGGGTAAAAGGCCATTGGAAGTCAGTTTAGATGTGTTTTCAGCGCCACCCAATGATTGGCGACGTGAAGAACCGTTGCTTGAACTTCTAACATCCGGCATGCTGCGAATGGCCGAGTTCGGTGATCTTAAAGTTTCCTCAAGGACTTTCATCCGCAATAGATATTTGTCCTGGAGGGCAAAGCAATAGATAACTTAAATAAAATCATGAAACTACATAAAAATGTCAATTACTTTCACCAAATATGTCAATTACTTTCAGCTGGGCTTCAGATTTTGCAGCTCGCTCAGCTATAGCAAGCTTATCCCGTAGTTGCTGCATCTCTCCCTGTGAGAACAGCTTAAGATTATTGACAGAACTGGTAAAACTTCAGAAGTGAACTAAAGTACAGAGGAAAACAGATAAGGGCAAGCAATTGATAAACTGTACCTGCAAAAACCTTCTTTCTTCAAGCCACTGTTTCACAGGCATTACTTTATCACTAGCATCTTTCCATTCATTAGCTACAACAGTTGCCACCCTATTTGCTGTTACTTTTGCACGAGCCAACTCCCTATCAAGAGTTTTTCTCTCCTCCTGGAAAAGCAGAAAGAGAACCATTCAACCAATTACGGTTGCAACAGACAATTCAATTGACCTATTTGTAAATGAAAGTTCATCTTGTGGATGGGTGTAGCACTTACATTCATCTCCTGAACTTTCCGCTGGTAATCCCGTACAGCATTAGCAGCTGCACCACCAGCAAGCACAGCCTCTTCAAGCTCGCGTACAGTTTGGGTTAGCTTTTCAACCTCAGCAACCTTGTGTCGATGCATTTTATCCAAAATCTTATTCTCTTCCTGATATATGCATGCATTGCAGTGAAATCTCATGTTAAGAAAAAGGTCAAAACTAGAACATACTCACAAAATTTGAAGGTCCTTGAAAATGAAACAGCAAGCAATATTACAATACCTGACAAATTTCTATCTGTTTCATCAACTCTTGGTTCTTGTTCTGGAGATCATCCACCATAGAAGCCTTTGCCAATGCCACCTGCACAGTTCTCTCTGCTTCGAGTAAAGCTGCCTCTTTTGATTTGGTGAGCCGGTCCAGAGCCTTGTTATCATCCTGAAGCTTGGCAATCTGAAAAGAAGGAAGGACCAAGTATTTGAGAAAATTACCATACGAAAAATAAGCAAAATTCCATAGATAAAACAAGCAAGAGCAGAAACCTCCTGTCGAGCAAGCTTGAGCTCGGCCTCCAAGGGAGCCAGTATGGCTTCAATTGGAGGCATGTCATCGTCCTTTTGAGCAGCGTGAACTCTTCGAAGAGTGGCTTCCGCTGCAAACTGAGCTGCCATGGAGGCCTTCTTCTCATCGTTAATTCTCTTGATTTCAAGATTCTGCAGCAAGAAAATGGTCATAATCACATTTATCAGAATTATAAATTGAAACGGCAAAGGATGTAATTGGTACCTTGCTTTCTAGAAGAGATTCTGTTAACTTGAGCTTCTCCTCCACCTTCGCCAATTCTTCAGTGAGCTGCATTTAAATGGCAGGTTAATTTCACTCAAAATTTACACAAATAGCCTCATACATCTCAACAATCAGGGAGAGACAGATGCCAGGAAAAAGAAAAATGCTGCATTGACTAAGTTCATGAAAATAAACCCAGATAAAATGTCAGGAATACTGTAAAAATAATTATTACTTGAAAAGAATGCAAATTTTCAGAGTTTCTTAGTTTAGCTGGATTTAACTTACTTTTTTTTATATTCACTTTTTTGGAGCGGGCTGGGAATTGGGAGTGGAAGATGATTACCAATGGGGACCGACCTCAATCTAAAGAGTAAAGTTGGGAATTCAATAATTTAGCCGCCGTTTGGCCCCCATTATTTGGGATTATAATTCTTGAAATAGTGTTTTTTTGAATAATGTGTGGTTAAAAAAGAAGCAAAAGTTTTGGGTATAAGTGTAATATTATTTTATTGAAAAATGTGTGGTTGAGAAGAAGAGAGAAAAATAGATTATAATTCTAATGAGGACCAAACGGGGTTTTAGATGCAGCATTGAACTTTACAATATGGTCAACATTTAGCTAAATCAATTATACTTTTGCCACTGCCAAAGGACATCAATTGCCAAAATTGACAGCATAACACATTCAATAAAACTCAACATTCAATCATTAAAACGCTAGAATTGGAATGAAATCACAAAAATCTTCCACAGAACTTTGGCATGCAGAATGATAATAAGGTCATTGAGAGATGGACAAAAGCTAAAAATCATTTTTCCTAGGAGAAATGAGGAACATGGACAATTTTAAAAACCCTGTGCCAAATGCTCTTGAAAACAGATCTGCCCAGGGAGCAACAGCTAGGCATGGCGGAAAGCGTAATTTAAGTAAAATAAACTAAGGGCTTATTCGGTAAAGATTAAAATCCAATTTTAATTGAAAATATAGTCGTTATGCTTGACTTTCATCTCACGTATGAGACCCAATAACGGCTAATTTTTCAATTAAAATCTAATTTAAATTTCCACCAAACACACTCTAAAAGAAACTGAATTTTACTGAAAATATCCACAACTTAAAGTCGAAAACAATTGAATACTTTAAAACTTCAAAAAGCCAAAATTAAGTGATCACTGAATTGCAGTGACAAAATACAAGAATAGAGTTCATAATAGTTTCCCTCCATTTGGAACTTGAAACCAGAGCGAATATAAAAACATTTTTCCGACTAGTTTGCTACCACTTAAGTAGGCAAGCGAGGGTCCCAAGTCAAATCAAGGGGAATCCTTTTTCTGATTCCATTGTCACTAGAAACTATATTTATTGCTAATAAGGTCCAATTCAAGAAAAACAAAGTCCCACGACCCCAGGACTTTGAGGTTAGAAGTTGAAGTCCTGATCAAATTCTTCACGTAATATATTCAAACTCTTTACATTGTCACCAAAATAAATTTAAAACTTGCCAACCTGGCTTATTACCGTGTCTTACAAATTACTAAATTTTTAAGCCCCTATTTGGTAGTCATTTTTCCCAAAATGCATTTTTCTCTCTCCTTTTTCAACCACACATTTTTCAATAAAATAATATTACACGCAAATCCAAAATTTTTCCTTAATTTTTAACCACACATTCTCCATTAATCAACTATTCAAAAATGCATTTTCTCCCAAAAAAAATGGCTACCAAACTGGGGCTAAATCAATCTTTAAATTTCCCAATTCCATATAACATGTAGTTGAACCAAACATTTAAACAAATAAAAATCCCTGTCTAACCGTTTAAGCTCTTAAGTTTTTAATGAGTTGGTAAACACGGTACAAGAGCCAGGTCTTTCCTCACACACCGTGTGTCAGGCATTTTATGAAAATATGAATCCGGCATGCCCGTTAGATGGCATGGTGACGACAGCTTTTAAATAAATAAATGTGTATGATATCTAACCTCCTAAGCTTTTACATAGTGCAATTAACAAAACTCAAGACTAGATAAGCATAATTAACAAGTTTCTAGACCAGAAAAAAACTAAACTTTGTGAAATGTAATTTAGAAAGGAAACATAGAGGGTAAAAATGGAACCTCTTCAACAGCTTTTTCACGAAGACGCTCTGATAACCTCAAAGCTTTGATCTGAGATTGTGCTTCCCCCAATTCCCTATCCTTATCTACAAATCACAAACAGAAAAGCAAAGTGCCACATTCAAGTCAGTTTTTGTACAACTTAAATATTTTTTCAATTTTTTTGAGAAACACGCAATACAGCTAAAAAACAACGGAGTGTTAAATCAGACCACAACACAAATCTAACGGATCCAGTTGGGATGGACTGACCTCTGACTTCATTTTCGAGGCGATTGAGCTCCAACTTCACAGGATCCGACCCGTGGAGCAGATTAAAGAACTCATCGGCATCTAAACTCGGCCGGACCGCCGTTCTCCGCCGCGATGAGCCCCTGCCTCCCTCTCTGAACGACGTGGACATCGTCAAGGGAGTTGCCAGTGGAGCCTCACTTGGCCGTTCATTGTCGTTTGCTTCGCCGGAACTCAGCTCCGGCGTCCAGCTAACACTTCCCTCGCCGGAAACTTCCGCCATATCCGATCTATAGGCTTTTTCTCTTGCACATCAAATACACAAAACGCCCAAATCTATTCCTCCAGTATGTGCATTTATACAAACACCTCACAGAGAAATCACTGCATAGACAGCGGATTAATTATATAAACAATTATAAGTGGAGAGAATTTCAGAGGGCTTATTCAAAAATGTATTGTGTAATATATTAGTGAAGATAATAGAGAAAGAGAGAGAGAACTAATTTGAGTTCAAATGAATGCTCCTGTGTTTGTTTCTCTCTCTAGAAAAAAATGTATCTCTGCGTGAGAGAGAAATGTGTTTCTGAACTTACCAACTGTGTGCGATTTGTCCAGATAATTCATAATAGCACTTCATTAAAAACAGCGAGACAGGGTGTGCAGAATACGAAAGGACAAAAGAAACCCTATAATTTACCAAAAAGACTTTGAAATTACATACAAGCAAGCTAAATTGGGAAAAGATCAAGGGTAGTTTTGAACTCAAAAGAATAGTTGAGCGTGGAGCACATTCAAGAGGTGAAGAGAGAGAAAGAACTCTGAGTGTCAGTGTGTGAGAGAGAATGGATGAATTCTTGTGTGGTTTTTTTTTTCTTTCTTTTTTTTTTTTTTTTATAGGAGAAGTTGAAATTAGGATCCGTTTGATTGATATAATTTTTTACCTAATTCGTTTCACTTTATTTTCATATAAATTATTAATTTTTGGGATAAATTTTTTTACAGTTGAGGTTGAAATTTGTTTAAATTGTCAAAAAGTAAAATAATAATAATAATAATAATTTTCAATTTTTTTGTGTTCGTTTGACTTTATTTTTTATGCAAATTGTCAATTAAATGAATAATTTTTTTTTATCATTAAATTTAGAATGTGTTTCAATTATAAAAAAAAATTATAAAAAAAATACAGCAAACCTAGAAATCACTTTCCCAACTAAAAGGTGGAAAAGTATTTTCCCTAATTTTGAGGAAATGAGGCGCGTGTGGCAGCAGGTGGAAAAACTTTAGCCTAGAAAAAATATGGTATCAAATACTTAGGGCCTCTTTGATTGGCCAAATTTTTCGTGGAATGTGAAAAATGTTTTCCTACTTTTTACTATTCACATGTTTGATTGCACTAATTTTTTAGAGAAAACGTTTTCCAACGTACAAGCGATTGATGCACAAAAGTTAGAAAACGTTTTTTCACCATATTGGTGAGAAAAAGTTTTTCAGCTTTTTGACAATTTTTTTTATAGCAATTGAAATACATTCCAAAGTTAATGGTAAAAAAATTTATCCATTTAATTAATAATTTGCGTAAAAAATAAAGTCAAACAAAAAATTTGTCAGGTGAAAAATTATACCAACCAAACACCATTAATTACAATCCCTATAAAACAAATTCTAAACAATTCAATTTACTGTCATTCATTTTCTTTCCATCAATTTTTTACTCTTACAATTAAATGGGCCCTTAAAACTTGAAAAGAAGGAAAAGATTTTCCATGAAAAATCTTTGCTTTCAAATATGTCCTTCTGTTTATTTCCACTGAAGGCTCCTCCCCCTAAAATTAGCCAAATTTACTTTTTAAAAATTAAACATCAACTTCAATTTTGCTTATTCATTAATGGAAATTGATTTTTTTATGAATTAAAGTTAGAGCACGAGGGCATCCTTACCAAACAAGCCGAGAAATGGAACGCGAAGTTAAGTCGTAAAAAACATCGACAACTTCTTTTGATCAAGAAGACGGATCTCGACTGCACTCACTTGACTTTCTTTTTTTATGATATATAAGCTACATTTATTGTTGACTCTAAATAAATCTCACAACAAGCTCAATTCTTCCATAAAACAGCAAGATGGGCTTGTGTGCGCTTCTTCATTTTTAATTAGGTTCTCAAGATTCCCGTCCTCTTCTTTAAATGGGAGGAATAGTACAAGAATAATATTTCTAGGAATTTGACTTTATATCGTTCGAAAGCATATAAATCGAAATTCAGAGTGATAAGAACGATAATTAATATCACATCATTTTGAAATATATTTTTACATTAAGCATGTCTTATATATAGTGCATTGTGTCGGCCCTAGGAGAGTAACAAAAGGTAAATAAGGTAACATCAAGTCACGCTCAATTGTAGCATTAGATTTTGGCACTTGTTAGGAAAAAGAAAATAACAATTTTGTCATACAAAATAATTGGTATGGTGGAAATCTAAGAAATAAAGTAGTAGTGTGAGCAGAAGGCATAGTGGCGGCAAGAGAGGAAGAGAAGTGTATTTGTTAAAATAATAATCACTTAATATTTTAAAATGCTATTAGTAGATTATGATATCAAATAATTAGTGTTATATCTAACATGACGTGATAAGATTTTTGCTAGCCATTTCAACTTACTATCTAGGTCTTAACTAGAAGGTTAATCAATGATATTTAAATTAAGAGGATCAAATTCAGATCGAGTAAAAACTGTCAACGCAAAATCTAATAGGATTAAAATGTTAACAGATCTTTGCCACCTCCCTATCCACATGTTGTAACACATGCACAATCACAAACACCGTTAGTTTGCCAAGATAAACCATCTAAGGGTTGGTCGGGTGGCCATTTACACTTCAATTCTCAATTCCGTTGCTGAATAATAAGAAAAATTATGCAAGGAAAACAAATGGACAAAGATCCTGGAATTTGATTTCATACCTATTTCTTCGTAGTGCATGGAGCATTTACTTGAAATCTAACGTGATGGGTATTTTGTACCTTTTACCTTATTTAGCACTCGTGTTGCTCTCTAATTTTTAGGACTTTTGTACTTTTTAATGGTTTTGGATTACGTGGCAGTGGACCTTTTGCCATGTAACAAAATGAATGCTATGTTGTTCTTTTATTTGGAGCTAGAAATATGGTGTCACGTGATCTATGCCTCGCAATCCCTCTTTTAGCTTTATATGAGATTGAGAGGATTTTTTCAATGCAAATAGGTGCATCGTTCTCCTATGGGGATTGCGGTTGAGGTTCATATTCTTTAAGCTAGCCAGAATGTTCGCGAGAGGACGAACCCCTTTGATGAATCTATTCTTGCCTGAGATTGGATGTTTAGCTTGGTCATTTTGAAGCAACGTTGGCAAGATACCCTTGAGGCTCACCAAACTTTAAGGTTATCATAATGTCATGACTCCTGTGTTTGATGTGGCACCCATATGAAATGGTGTAGTAACAAAAATCATAAAAGGTCAAAATATTAAAATACAACGTATACCAAGAGAAGACGAGGTTAAGACACCATGGAAACATATGAGCTCCCTCTACACTATTTGTTATAAATGTAATATCCTGAAATTTTATGCTCAATTATTTATTTGAGATATTTTTATGCCTGGATTATGATTTTTAAGTGTGATTTAATGTTAATTCAGGTAATTTGTATTATAGCAAGTATATACGTATATGGCCCATGTAGCCCTATACGTTACAGGGGGAAGCCTTTAATCTCTTTGCACCTATCACGGGCTGGGACGGATTTAGGGAGGATTGGGCCGTTACGTTCACTATAACTGACTCCATTGACTTCATTGCTGTAGAACTCAATAGTTACGTCTACTTGTTCGACACTATACTTCAATTCTGCCCTTCTAAAAGGACATCAATTCTAACAATTCCTTTGTTGTCTACAAAAATGGCGTCGGGATCAAAATCTAGACCTTCAAATGTTGTCCCAATGCAATGACGTTTTACATTATGTATAGCAAAATTCGACCACCACAAAGGTTTAACCGAGCTCAGTTTATCTTCAATCGACACCACCAAGGAACCAACCCAAAACTCAACTCCGACTCTCCCACTACGGTTGCTTCTAGATATTCCTACTAGAAAAACCACAAAGGAATCAAAGTCACAAAGACAATAACCACAAAGGTTGAAAAGGAAGAATCAAGATCACAATCAAATGGAGATAAGAAAAGGCAGCACACGTGAAGAGATGAGGTAGAAAGAGGTCCAAGCTTATAACACAAGAGAGCCACCCATATAAGGTAAGTTAGGGTATGAATAGTAGTGGCTCAATAACATAAGTAAGGCCCAAACACTAAGAACAAATGTGCTGCTCAATATGGGTAACACAATTTAGCCATCCGAGTAAATGGGTCGGGCTACAAACAGCTCTAATAAATTAGGTTACTCCGAGTGGCCCAAACAGAAAGAGTTTGGTCGTTCCATTAATGGTGTCGATTTACCGTTCAGTCGTTTGGTCTAAACCAACTGAATTAAAATCGGGTTAACATCATAGTCTGGGGATTTATTGGATATCAAAACCCAACAAATCTCTACATTGATGTCCAATAAATCTAAAAGCAATTAAAACACACAATTATTACTTGCATAATCAAGGTAACTGGTAAAATTAGAATCACAAACCTTACCTCATGTTTCGAACCAAAAATACATACCATACCTGCTCCATATGACCAGGGCTAAGGTCACAAACACTCAAGTAGAAGCAAATATTCACGGTAAACAGTCAAGAGCAAATAAACCCACGATTAAGATATAACATAAGATATCACACAGATCTTTTCAAAAACGCATTCACATAGAACAACAGATTAACACCAAGTTAATCAAATACACGGTCAACACATATGCAACAAATGCATAACTGACCCCACGAAAAGATCTCACCACACTTATCATATCTCATTCCGTGTTACTCCCACTTCGAGAACACATATCTCCTCTCATCGTCCACCATACTCACTAGACTAATCACTCAACTCATGTCTAACTAGTAAATCACCATAGATCCTAAGTTCTTGGGATAATTCTCTATCACCACATCACTTCTCCCAACCTAAGTGAATAATGGAACTCCACCTAAAAGAAGTGATAGAAGTGTCTCTCTCACACTCCACCTGTACAGGGTCTCTTTACAGATAAATGATTTCAAACATTTGATCGCATCTCCACTCATGATCCAAATGCCACATCTCATATCCCCCGGTACAAACCACAATGTACCCCTAGGCATTTATACTCCACATTACCAATAGACATCCAGCACACTTACTACTAATGCATCACAAACTCACTATGCATGCAAACACATACACCAATTAATCAAGTCACTTTAATTCATACAATTACACACATCAAATACATTGAAAGTGTAACATATAATCATACAACAGAATTAAGCAATCACATACATGCAGAAAGGATTACACACAGATACAATGCAATAACTAGGTTTACACTCAATAAACCTCACTAGGGTCATCACTCGACCTTATAGCCAAAGTCGCATCACCTCTCATCCTATCCTTCTGCTTATCCATCTTCTTGGAACAATCCCTAATAAAGTGTCCAGACTTACCACAGTTGTAACTCTTCTACCATTAAACTTGTCACATCTCTTTCCCTTCTTCTTACCTCCATCATCACTCAAGTCACTACTCGAATCACTATTGTCATGAGCTCTACTCAAATTCATTTGCTTAAATTTCAATCTATTCCTCATAATATACAACGCATCACTCCTCATATCTTCTTTTTCAGCTCTAAGTTCTATCTCATTACTTTTAAGTGAGTCAACGACAATTTCAGGTGTCAAAGTGTCCCTACCATACTCAATAGCATTATTAACCTCTTCATATGATTCATGCATAGAATTAAATAGGATTATAACTTTATAAGTTTCAGACACTTTCTCATCACAATTAATAATGTCTTGAACAAGTTTGTTTAAAACATTTAAATTGTTATCAAGATCCTTTGAATGAACAAGTGTAAAATTATAGAGGTATAAGCAAGTTCATCGGCTTCTTCTTTTTGTTCTTTTGAAAAATCAGCTGAAAAATTGTCTTCAATGATTTTTGAAAAAATTTGTTGGACCAAAATACCCTTCATTTTTTATTGTCAGATTGTAAAATTATCTTTTCCATTAAAGATTCTCAAATCAAAGTTGTAACTTGTCATTTTATAAACTAACACAAAAACACGAAACCACACAAAGCAGTTTTAAAGTCGCAGACAATATACTTCGTTCTAGATTTCCAGGATTTCGTAAGACTCGTGGTCTTAGATCAAGGGAATGTTCGAACATGTAATATCTAGGTATTCTAACGAAAGTAACAACACAATGGAATTAACGATGCAACAAAATAGGTATGTCCAATCACAGAGGGTTCCAAATAGCAACAATTATATCACAACGATCAATAAACTAATTTATCAAAATTAGGTTCTCAAACGTAACCAATCAAGAGCAAATAATCCTAATTTTTAGCACAAGCAATGTTACCCCTTCACGGTAACCACAATCATATTGTCACCCCATACGATGACGTGCTAGTATTGAAATTAATGGGATAAGCCAATTTACCAGAGCGGATGTAACTGAGTCCGGGAATTACGAGAGATGTAAATCAACTGCTTTGGGACCACCACTATTCACCCTAAAGATTAAGCAAATATACAACAGTTTCGACCGGTGACCCACCAAGGGCAAAATCATCCAACTTTTGCTGCAATACCTGAAACGAAAAACTAACAACACACGAATGTTAGAAATGTCAAAATAAAAATTATGTCTAAAGAAACCACCTCGAGAAAGGTCCCATGCGCCCTCACGCGAGCCGTCAGAATGGTCAAGCGCCGCCACCGGACCTCTGATGCGCCACTCACTCAGGAGCTCCTCCACCTGCACGTCCCAACCCCGGTCTCCGTTTCACTAATGGACGTCTGGATTGTCCGAAAATCGAGCTTGAAGGTATAATTTTTGCACACAAAACTGGGCAGTTTTATTTCTCTGTTTCTGCTGCGTTTTTCCATCAATTTTTGGCAGGAAATCCACCACCAAGGCTCTGATACCAGATGTAGAACAAAAATCGACCACCTCAAAGGTTTAACGGGCTCAGTTTACCTTCAATTGATACCACCAAGGAACTAACCCAAAACTCAACTCCGACTCTCCCACTACGGTTGCTTCTTGATATTCCCACTAGAGAAACCACAAAGGAATCAAGGTCATAAAAATAATAACCACAAAGGTTGAAGAAAGGGAAGAATCAAGATCACAGTCAAATGGAGAGAAGAGAAGGTAGCACACACGTGAAGAAATGAGGCAGAAAGAGGGCCAAGCTTATAACACAAGAGAGCTACCCATATAAGGCAAGTTAGGGTATGAATAGTAGTGGCCCAATAACAAAAGTAAAGCTCAAGCACTAATAACAAATGGGTTGCTCAATATGGGTAACACAATATAGTCATCCAAGTAAATTGGTCGGACCACGAGCAACTCTAATAAAAATAGGTTGTTTTAAGTGGCCCAAACGAAAAGGAGTTGGGTCGTTCCATTAATAGTGTCGATATACCGTTCAATCATTTAATCTAAACCGACTGAATTAAAATCGAGTTAACATCATAGCCTAAGGAATTTATTGGGTATCAAAACCCAACACTTTCTCTGATAAATGACCGTCTTCTTATTGCATGCACCTCCTGATAGAGAAAGGGTATGGAACCTAAGCTCCAAGAATTTCTTGAGTAAGAACCATTGGATCTTCACTTGGTAGTCCAATGATATGAAAGATTGATTCAAAATAAGTAGGTTCGAGTTTTGTTATTAGCTTTCTCAAAGACTAAGATTTAAAGTAGTCTGTAAATTATTGATTGCTCTGTGTAACTCATTCATTGGTGTACAAATCAATACAAGATGAAGTACCACAAACATCTTTGTTACTAATTGCAATTCCAGTGGCCGATCAGTGGGAACGAGAAATTTGGGATATGTTTGGTATTTCTTCCTATCTTTATGTGTGTGCATATGCATACATGCAAATATTTTCTTCTAATGAATAACACTATGTGTTACACTTGCGAATGTGTGTATCAATTTAGTTGGTTTTGTCCATTGTCAATATTTTTTGAAGCCCCTTTTCATGTTTTCCTGTGCTCCTTCATAAAAATTATGGTATTAGTAAACAGATGAAATGTTGTTTCATTCTTTGTACTCTGCTACAAGTTCACTTACTTTCATCGAGTTTATTGAAGATATGTCAAACTTTTACCGTATGGATGTCGTTGATCTAGCTTTGCGAGTGAATTACCCAAATAGTCACTGAACTTTACATCATGCTTCTACAAGGTCACTGAACTTTAAAAATCACTTAACTCGTCACTAAACTTTTCAAAATGTTTACATTGGATCGCTGAACTTTAAAAATCACTTTATTCATCATTAAACTTTGTAATAAATTCTCATGGGGTCACTGAACTTTACAAAAGGTTTCTCAGGGATCACTAATTTAGTGACCACTGGGAAATTTTTTGCAAAATTTAGTGATGAATGAGAATATTTTTTAAATTTAGTAACCCTGTGGAAACCTTTTGAGGAATTCAATGATGAATTAGATGATTTTTAAAGTTCAATAACCTTATGGAAGCATGGTGTAAAGTTCAACGACTATTTGGACAATTCACTCCTAACTTTGCAATCTTGAATAACTTATAGTTGCATACTATTGTGCAATTTGGAGTGGATTTTTTTAAATTTACGATTTAAGATAATTCCCGTAAGTCACAAATGTGTTGTTTGGGGAGGAAAGAAGCTCGTTTTTACATTCGCTTTGAGAAGAGCCCATTTTCTTATATCAATTTAGTCTTCACAGCTCTATATCTAGATTTCTAAGAGTTGGCTTCTTTAATATGTCTAAAGCGCCAAGAATACAAGGCACTGTGATGTCAAATCTGATTTTGTTCGCTGCATATCTTACATATCTTTCGTGCCTCAACTGATAACTGGATCATCGACATAAAAGTTTCCCCTCGGGGCATTCTTGGTGAATCTTGGATCAATTGTTGCAAAAACACTTCTTTCTTCCCCCTGTTGATGAGAACCAACGGGCAGAAGTCGTGTATCAGCAAATGGGAAAGACAGAAGTAATATCAAGTTACACATCTTCTAAAATCCTAAAAAGACCAAATGTGAGGAGGAATACTTTGTATCTTGTTTTCCAAGATTTCATGTGCATTATATATAGTGGAATCTTCCAATACCATTAAGACATTGTTTGCTATCCCTTAAGACTCGACATCTTCTACACTTATTTGAACCTCAGCTCAAAATAAAGAACAAAATGGGTGAATACGTATTTCCTTCTCGATTAATTTTCACCTACGGTTGCAAATCCTTCTAATCGTGAAAATTCATCAAAGTTTATCCATCTTCAAAATCTCTCCAAATACCAAGTATGTTATGGTTAATAATGCCTAGTTCTTCAAGTATCGAGGGATATTAAAAGAGGGTCCGGACGCTTCACTTCAAAAACACGTTGCTTCACCAAGGATACATCAATCGTTCACATACCAATTCGCTTTGTCCTGGTTGGTTGGAAATTGTTGTTTTGACAACTGAGGTCAAATGTTCAAAAATTGTAGCTCCCCACACCCCACTCAAAAGAGAGAGAGAGAGAGAGAGAGAGAGAAGAAAAAAGGATCACTCACGTGTTGGTTGGACTATCAAGGCCTTTGCTTGCTTTGATATCATGTAAAACTCTCTCATCTAAGAATCCTAAGTTTTTAAATAAGGTAGTTCAACACCCGTTAAAGTTGTTGCCTTCTGTATCACTGAGTTTTAAGGGTTTTTTCCTTATTATTAGCTATGAGCATTCCTTCAACTCACTATGTAAAAGTTGGTGCCTCTGATGCACTTTTGCATAGTTCCTTGAGTCCCAAGTCGAAGTTCTCAACAAAATGCTAAGAACGGAGTTCTGATTTTGGTGATCTTAACGCGAGAACAAAGCCCGGTTGCAGGTTTTGATGATAAAGTGGCCAAAAGGAATACTAATAGAGCAGAGAAACCAAAGCATAAAAACTGTACATCAAAACGAACTCGTGGCTATGTTATGAGTAGAAACTACGAAGTCATGAAACCAAGTTTGCTAACTGTTGCCATGTATACATTGTGAATTCAGCTATGAGAGATGTGGATCTTTCTCAATCAACAGTCGACAATTTACACTGATCATATGGCTCAACATGGTGGTCAATTTTTGGTACCGGCATTACATGTTAAAAGAGTTATCCTGTGTCTTCAATTATGTTCAAGAGTAGAGATCAAGCAGAAGCATATGCAAACTTTTTCTCCTTATGAGTTGCTTATAAATGAAGGGAAATACACGAGTGGTATGCCTGGTAGAGTTTATCGAATGACCCACAAGATTAAAAGAAAGAAAAGAAATAAAATTTTACATGTTCTATATGTTCTATGTAATATTATTTAATGCGTGAAATGTACTAAACGCTCCAAAGTTATGCAAAATGCATGAAATGTACCGAATCACCCAAATGTATTAAAATGCGCAAACTGCACCAAATCAGGTTAAAATGTATCAAAATGCGAGAAATGTACCAAAACATATCTGAATTTACCAAAATATGTGAAATATACCAAAACGTGTCAAAATTTACAAAAAGCGGCAAATTATACCAAATACGTGAAATGTGTCAAAAAGCGCCGAAATGTACAACATGCATCAAAAATGCGTTTTAATGTACCAAACTAAGTGGATCGTACAAAACGTGCAAAATGTACTAAAATACACGAAATATAACAAAAATTTCCAATATGTACCAAAACACTCTAAAGAAGTTCCCGATACCAAGGAAATGTAAGGGATCTAGCGGAAAATTTAATTTTTTTTTTTATCTTCGTATTTCTTATGGTGCATTTAGGTTGGACAAGAGGATTATACCATCCCATCAATTTTTAAATACACGTCCTCGTAAAAATCATTTTTCACTTTAAATACTTTTTTTCCAAACAAAGAGAGAGAATGTGAGGGGGTGGTGATGGAGAGATCTTTAAACTAATATTTAAGATTTTTTGTTTACTATATTTGTTAAAAGAATTGGAAAGAGTAACGCTCCCCCTTTATTTTTAGGAGAGGAATTTTCTTTGTCAAATTAAAGGCTCAAAATTTAGGGAGAGAAAAAGGATTAATGTCTTACAAAATATAACCCATCTAAAAGACTTAAATCAGTAAATAAGCAAAAGCAGAAATTGATATATACGTCGAAGTACTAGTATATTTTTAAAAATACTGTCAAAACTAAAAAAATTTGAAAAATACTGTAATTTAAATATTTTTAGACCATTAATTGTTTGATTCACATTGTTTTAAAACTAATTTTTCTATAGGATTATTTTCACCACACATTTATATAATAAAATATTTTGTACATAAACCCAAAAAAAATTCTTACTTTTTAACCACACATTCTCTTCAAAAATATTAGTCAAAACTCTCTAAAATGTAAATAATGGCGACCAAACAGGGGCTTATTACCAAAGTCAAAGTAGTAAATTATGCCGTTGTTTGAGTCTATTTTTTTATCAAAATATATTTTTCAATAGTAATTTAACTCTCACTTCAATCACACATTTTTCAATAAAATAATATTACATACAAATCCAAAAAAAAATCTTTTTTTAATCACAAATTTCTCATCAATACACATATTCAAAAATGCTTTTTTTAAATATATATATATATATATATATATATATATATATATATATAAGAATGAGGCTCAAACAATGACATTTATAACTTAAAATCCCCGTTTGACCCACATTTTTATTTTCATTCTCATTCTTCTACTCATTTTCAACCACACATTCTTCAATAAAATAATATTTTTCATCACATCAATAACTTTTCCTTCTTTTTCAACCACACATTTTCCATCATATCACTATTTCAAAATTCATTCTTCCCCAATAATCTCTATCAAACATACTCTCAAATTCAACTCTTTCCCTCCCAAATTCAGCTAGGGTTCTTTTATACTCCCTGTCAGATAAATAAATGTTTGCTTTCTTTATTCATATGCCCCAAATTATAGTCATGTTTTCTTGTTGAAACTTGAGAGTATAGTTGATATATATATATATATATCTTAATATACCCCTTTTTATTGTGATTTGTTATCAAATCACATGAGCTCCTAGTTAGAATAATAAATTAAACACCAAAAAATACAAATCCCAACAACTTGTTGACATTAACAATTTGAATTTTTATTTTTGATTAAAAAAATGAATCTTTTATGGTTGCCATGTTTGACACTTTTTCGTTGAATCATGCAAGGTGCACAAATAAAATTTCACAAATATTTTACAGACTTCCACTTGACATTTTTACATTAATCCTTGACAAAAACACACAAAAAATGCACCATACAGGTGCTAACAATGCAGCACATGTAAGCTACCTGTAAAGAATTCCCCTGCCAACTTTACAATCTTAGAGTGTGTTTGAGCCACATTATTTGGGAAGAATGTATTTTGAAATGGTAGATTGATGGAGAATGAATGATTGAAAAAAAAGTTATTGATGTGATAAAAATATTATTTTATTGAAAAATGTGTGGTTAAAAATGAGTAGAAGAATGAAAATGACAGTTTTAATGTGTACCAAACGGGAACTTAACATTGAACCTTGCATTAAAGAATGATTAGTTTCAAAAATAATTTAATAGTTTATTGCTATCTAGTTTTCAACAGAGTAATGATGTTGGAATATATTAGAAAAAATGTAAGTAGAATTATATTAGCTCAATTTTCTTAATCCATGTGAAAAGAAAAGTAAGTCTATTTTTATGGGACAGATGGAGTATTATTCAGTACATTTTTATCCTAGCAATTATTTATTTATTGGTGAACTGGGATCGACCCAAAAGGATAACTACTAGATAGAACGGTAAAATAATTATAGTTAAAAAATTTCAAAATCTTTCTTATTCACTTCAATCGGCTGAACATAAGTTTAGTCGTTTTGATCGTAAAACTATTCACATGGCCAAACTTCAACCCAAGCGAGTAGGGACAAGAATGTGAGCATTGTGAATTCAGCCAATCCACTTAATATATCCTAAAGGTGCATTGTGTTTCGTATTAAGACTACTCAAATTATTTAATGTGTCATGCTTTAATGTCTTACAACAAATAATTTAAATTGCACGATTTATGCTAGAAAAAATTCCATGACAATTTAATCAAAATATTTAATTTTATATAAAAATGGAATAATATTTAGTCATACAAGTAACCCTGAACAATAGTTCAGTTGGTCGAACTTTGGGTTTACTCCCCAATGGTCATCAGTTCAAGTCTCCTCAGGACTACTAAAGTGAGTATCCGACTGTAAACTTTAGGGTCACGTGAGATTAGTCGAGGTGCACGTAAGTTAGTCCGGACATTCACTGTCATAAAAAAATTAAAAAAAAAATTAATATGTTCACAGCCTTTTTTAGTTGACAACCAAACAATTATAAGCTATTTGTAACAATTCTTTTTTGTAAAAGCAGTACTGATAAAGCTCTACTTATATCCAAATTCATTTCCCCCTTCAAATAGAGGCCACAGAAAATTTTCTTGAATTCTCACATAATTTCGCTCGCCCCTTTCATTTTTCATATCAGAGAAAATGGGATTCAAACTATTGATACAATCTTCTTCTATGTCGATTTAGCAAATGAATGCGTTAAAATATTTCCAACATACTCTTTATTTATAAGAGCATCTTTAAATTTAATGAGTAGCTTTTTTATGCATTCCAACGAACTCTCCATTTTGACTCTTAATTTTGTTTTTTCCAATATAGATATAATAATTTCTCCTCATATCTTATTTTACATAAAATATATGTTAACTGGAAATCACCAATTAGAAGAGTGGCTTATAAGTTCCTTATTCATTTGTTGATGAATCCAATCTCATCACTTTCTTCTCTACAAAACAAAGTCTTCGAAGTTGATTTAAATTGTAGAGTATTGATATTTGTAATATTTTAAATGCAGTCTCTTGAAGCTCATTTTTAAGTGTTGATTTAGCCTTTGTTTGGCTCTTATCTCTATCATATTTTTTTTTTCTCCTATTTTCAACCATACAATATTTCATAAAATAATACTACACGAAAATCGAAAATATTTTCTTTTTTTTCAACCATACATTCTCCTAAAAAAAATACTATTTCAAATACTAAATTTGAAAGAAAAAAAAAAAAAAAAAAAAGGTAGGGGAGGGGAGGGGCCAAACAAAGGCTTAGCCCATGTTTGATTCTCATTTTCCTAAAAAAAAAAAAAATCTTTTTTTTCTTTTTAACCACGCATTTTTCAATAAAATAATATTACACACAAATTCAAAAAATTTCTTTAATTTTTAACCACACATTATCCATCAATCAATTATTCAAAAATATTTTTTTCCCTCAAAATGGGAATCAAACACGACATTAATAAATAAAATATTTTGCTCCTATTTGATAGTCATTTTTGGATAGTTGATTAATAGAGAATGTGTGGTTAAAAATTAAGAAAATGTTTTAGGTTTGCGTGTAATAATATTTTATTGAAAAATATGTAATTGAAAATAAGAGAGAAAAAAATGACTACCAAATAGAAACTTTATGTTTGAAGAGTTTTTTTTTTTGAAGATAATCTTAAACCTCTTAAATATACCTCCAAAATTGAAATGATAACAAAACTTTTTTTAAAGTATTACTAATAAAAAAGCTCTCCTCACAACAACCGTGTGAAATGGGTCTTTATACAATCCTCTATCTAATACGATGTAACACAAACAATGTACCATAATTCACTTTAAGTCTCGTTTGATTTTCATTCTTTTTAAGAAAATGTGTTTTTAAATAGTATATTGATAAAAAATATATGGTTAAAAAATAAGATAAAATTTTGAATTTACATGTAATAATATTTTATTTAAGAAGGTTTGATTGAAATAATATTAAATTACTGTTGTAAAATGTATGTATTTTTTTTTTTTTTAAAAGAATGGGACTCAAATTACTTTTCTCATTTCTCTTTGTTACAGCATCTTTTGCCAGCAAAAACTGCCATCCACAATTAAAGAAAACAAAAAGACAAAATTTTCCCTTCTTCCAATGCACTTTCTTTTTTAAATGAAATATTCCCCAATATTATAATAAAAGCAAATCAATTAATCAAAGAAAAATCTAACAAATTTTAACACAAATAAAAAAGTAACTCATTTTAACTTTAAAACTCAAACCACAATATGACTCGTCTTCTCAAAAGTAAAAAGAATATTAACTCAACCTAAGAAAAGAATAAGCCCCTATTTGACGATCATAAAAAAACAAAATTTTTTTTTTCTGACTCATTTTTAATTTTATATTTTCATAATAAAATATTTTACATGTACTTTTTTTTTCCTATTTTATAACCAGACATCATTTAAAAAATTATTATTCCACAATTCATTTCTCCCAAAAAAAAAAAACTATATTTAATAATTGGACGAAATCACTATTTGGCCCAATTTTTAAAATTAATTTTCTCTAACTTATTTTCAATCACATATTTCACGAGACTAATAATTTTTTTAACTATATATTTTATCAATTTTTATCTAAATTTTCTAAAAATTTAATTTTCAAAACCAGTGCTAAAAACAATGCATTTCAAAGACTTGCAAAATAAACAATTTACTCAAAAGTGGAAAAGGAAGCCAAAAAATAACTTATTTTCCAACATTTTCATTTTACAATATTAATAACCCATTTAATAACGAGTTTATTTTTTATAAAAGAGTTTTCTAAAAAGCTAACTAAGATTAATACTCTTTAAAAATTATTCCAAAAATTTATTCAAATATGTTCGAAAACATTTTTAACTTTTCAAAAAACCTACCAAAATAAGCCCTAAGAGTGATTCAATACTAAGCCCCTAATTAAAAAAAAAATCTTACTTTTTAACTACGCATTATTTAACAATTCACTATTACAAATCTTATTTTATCAAATAATGTCCATCAAACATGGCCTAATTTTTACAAAATAAGCAAACAAAAATGTTCTTATTGTGCCCTTATTTGACAATCATTATTTCAAAAAAAAAATAATAATAATTCTTATACTCATTTTCAATCATTCGTTCTCATAATAAAATATTCTTGAAGTAAACATTAAAAAAAAATCTACTTTATAATCACATATTCTCTAAAAATTTACTATTCAAAAACTTATTTCCAAAAAAAATCTGCTAAACAAGGGCTTTATTTAAGGCTTTATTTAAAATATTTCCAAGAAACTTTCTATTTTTAAAAAACATATTCTATTATTTGAAGAGCATCTATAAATTTAAAAAATTGAAATTTTAAAGTACTACAACAAACTCTTTATATTTGATACTTAATTTTACTACTCTCAATAAATATTTATTATCTTTTAACTTCGTATATTAAAAATTGGAACATTTTGAATGTATTTAAATATATAGAATTTGTTTGACTCTCTAAATTTTTAGAGACAAACACATCATTAAATATTATTGTTAGGTACAAAACAGGGATTTGAATTGGTGACAGATGTGGCAATATTATTATAGGAGCAATGCTACACGAACTGCAAGAGTGATCGCATGTGAGTGTAGGAGAAAATATTATTTTATTCACATGAGACTCGTACACTCACATGCGATCACCCATGTGATCATCTATTCGGGTATAGTAGTATTTTTCTTCTTGTAGAGTTCCAGACTGAGAAAGAGAAAGAGAAAGAAAGAAAAGAGAAGAGAGAGGGACGGGTAGGAAAAAAACAAAAGGAAAAGGAAAGGAAAATAAAATGAAAAAAATTTCGACGCGTTTGAAATCCGTTCACAAGGATTTTTAATTCTAAATAACTCAAGTATACAAAAAATTTAACGAGAGTCATGTGAATAATACCATAAGATATTATTATGTAAATCTACACAAAACCAGCCATATGGCTAAATATGGAATGAGCATATGAATAGACTCAATACAGATTCCATGCCAGTATTTTCACAATTTAATATAAAGACAAGTATCCACATAACATAATTTTCTTGTGAGATAGAAATCTAACCGTCTAATTCTCATTAATGTTATACACATTCTTAATCTCCACTTAGAATATTTAGTCATATAAAAATGAACATGAGTAGATCTACATAGTCATATTCTATAGTATTACTTATACGACTTTTCTTTAATTTTGATCACAAATAGCACATAAAATATTTAATTTATAAATTAAAAAATAAAAACACAAAATCACTTAAAATGTAAAGAGAATCATATCTAATTCGTTAAAAAAAAATTTACTCGAGTTATTTAAGATTAGGGTATGTTCGGTAGAGATTAAAATTGAAAAACTAACCGTTATTGTTGACTTTTATTAAAATCGAATTAAAAATTCTTGCAAACAAATATCAAACGTGCTGAAATTTTTTTTATTTTCTTTTCCTTTCTTTTTCTTTTGTTTTTTTATTTCACTCTCTCTCACAGGAACTCTACAATAATATTGCCACATCTCCGCCAATTCAAATCCCTGTTTTGTATCCGTTTACAACTCTGTACGCCTAGCATTTTCCAACATGTAAAAAGCATAAGAGATTAAAGAGAACGAGCATTTGCATCAATTGCCGCTCCATAAATTTACAACAAGTTACAACATTATCAAAGTCTCAATCTCAATCACAACCTAAATTAAAATTAACCCAAACTACAAGGACTAAAAAATTAAATTATAAATAGAAACAACAATTAGCAGTGAAGCCCCTGAACTACTTGTTGTGTTGTAATCAAGCCCCCACTGGAGCAGCCACGGCTTGCTTCACTTTCGGTGGTCTTCCCCGGCCTCTTGGCACCCCACTTGTTGCTCCAACGGCGGAAGAAGGCGGCGGAACCCCGGTTTTGGTAGCCTTCGGCGGCCGTCCACGTTTCCTGCCAGAAGCAGTTGAGCTCGCAGCAGCTTTAGGCTTTGGAGAAGGCAGCGGATCATTGGGATCTCGGGATTTGGGTGGGCGTCCGCGGGGGCGAGGAGGAGGCAGAACGGTGCCGGGTGGAAGAGGTTTCTTGGGCTTTGGTGGCCGGCCACGGCCGCGGCGCGGTGGAGCATCTGGGCCCGGCCTAAGGTAATTGTTCTTGACGAAAAGGAGCTGCCCAGTGGCCTTCATCTTGTTCAGGTGATGAGAAAGCAGGGTTGTGTGGGCCGGCGGGAGGTTTCCATAGGTGGTCTCGATGTGCTTTGAAATTGCTGATTTGTTTGAGCCATTCTTATCATTCAACGCATCAATTGCATTCATAATCAACTGTAAAAACAAGTGACTCAATTTCAGCACAATTTTTTAAAGATTAAATATGCTGAATTTTATACGTTGAATTTCAGCACAATTTAACACAGTGCCGAAAAAAAATGTACGAAACTGTAGAAATTAACGAATTTCAGGTGAAAATGAAGGTTTCAAAACCCAAAATTAAATCCGCAACGAAAATTTAAAAAATTCCAACAATTGTTTAGTAAACCTTCAAAATTTAAAGCAAACAAAAATTAATGAACCTACGTTGAACAGAATTAAAAAGAATAACGCTGTACCTCTGGGTACTGAGGCAAAGTGGCAGGAGCTGCCCCTATAGCTACAGCCGGCGCTGGTGGCTGAGCATGATTTGGAGGGAGTGGATCGTTAGCCTGGTGTTCTTCAGCTGCCATATCTACAAAACTAAAAAATCTCAAAACAGAAAAATTCGAATTGTAAAGAGAAATAGAGAATTTTGAGAGGGAAAATATTTTCAGGGGAGGGAACTGTAGAGCTGATGAAAATTTGTTGCAGAAAACTCAGTGAAATGAAGGGATTTAAAAAGGTTAACAGATCAGAGCTGGAACGAGTGAGCATAAAGGGAGGAAGAGGATTGAGTGTTTTTGAGATTAAATCAATGGCTAGGGATTGTTTATTTCTTCTTAATCCAACGGTTTTAAAATTATTTCATTAGATTCACCCGGATTGCTGACATGGCTGTGTTATTCCTTATCTTAAATTTTCAAGTTTTTTGGGGTGGTTGAATTACCAGATTACCCTTGGACACCAATAAATTTCTCAGGCAATTTGAAAATTTAGGAGGTAATCATCTGCCCATGGTCTATGAACTTCTATTCTACGTATCAAAATTTCATTGGCTAATCAGACAACAACCAATAATAACTGGAATTCAAAAGCTAGGCAGTGGGGCCTACTAGTGAAGAAGAGAATGGATTTGTTTAGGTGCTCCTCGGTATTACAATTTTTTTGTGGGGCCCACAGGCGAATCATATGGCAACAAGAGTGTTGACTTTTTCTTTGATAAGGATGTGAGGTGCATACATAAGAGACCTTTTTGTCTTGGTTTAGTTTAGTATTTGTGGGCTCATTAAGAAGTGATAATATTCTCTCATATTATTTCAATTTCTTTTTTGGTTTTTTTTTTCTTTTTAATTTTATGGGATATATTGCATACATAGGAGAAAAATAAACTTGTGTCTATTTGGAGCGGGATACAATTGTCTATGTTGTTCATAAGTTATGTATCATCAATTGACAATCTAGTGTTAGTGAATCTTAGAAGTTTAGTATCGTGTTGTGATCACGGAAGTTATTGTTGTTTATTCATCATACATCTATCTATCTTAACCTCCTTTGTGCCCTTTCAATGTTCGAATTGGATGCTCGGTCTTATATTTTCACACCCTAGAGGGTATGCACACATGCGTCGTCGTGATAAATTCAATTGTATGTCTACATCAATGCTTATAACCATGTCTATCGAATTGTGAATTGTTGTATATAATAGATTGTCCAAATACTCGATTAAACTCCACCTATGTACCACAATAGAACTCTAACTCCCAAGATTTTTGGGGTTGGTATCAATTTATGACCAATTGGAAGATATTAGTGTTGCTAATAAGCACGGATATACAATATCGTGATAAATAATATAGTGGTAAAGTCGAGTGTCATTCTACAAGGATTGTTTAAATTTATTGAGTGCCAAAAATTATTATAATCTTAACTTTAGCTTGTCAAGCAACTTACGGGATTCATGAACTAAAATCAACAAAAACAAAAGTACAAAGTGATTACGAGACAAAATTTTCAAGCAACTTAACCATTTCATATGATGAACAAAATTTTCTTCTCTATGCTATATAGACATAAAACATTATCCCCTTACCTTCAAAAGGTAAAGATGGACAAATACCCCATAAAAAAAGGTTTCACAGGACAAAATGAGGAACATAAGATAAGCAACCTTGTACTATTGTCTGCCAAGATTACCACAAAATAATACATCCCCACCCAATAAGGGGACTTGCAAAATTCTTAGCCATTTCTTATGATCACCGTTGACATTTGGAAATGACACATGACACTAACCAAAAATAGACGACAAAATATAATCAACAACACAACTGAATATCTAAACTTACGGTCCGAAGATTTACCGACGATCTTTTTTGACACGCGATTACACACGTCACTTCATAATCTAGCTCCACATCGTGTAAATCATGAAGATGTTGCAAAAATCTCTTGAAGAAGATGCCCATTTGATTCATCGCTATAACGAGTGTTTTCATCCGATATGAAAGTCCAATGACACAACGTTTTCTTCTAAAACTTTAATCCGTACTCATGGACAGCCTCTCTTCCTGAAAGTCTGCTAAAGATTCTTCCATGATGCATTCTTGATTGCCAAAAAAACCCTTCTTCTTCCTTCGCCGCTTGATTCAGATCAACAGATAATTCATCACTATCCTCATAATCTAACAATTTCTTCTCAAATCCTTCCAATCATCTCTCTATTTCTTGTTTTTCTTTCTGTTTCTTCACCATGATCTCATTCAAAAGTTGCAAAGCTTCTTGATCATATTCAGACTTTTGTTCCGTCATTCTCTGAAACTGCAAATTTTCCATTTGCATTGCTGCCTTCTCTTCTTGCAATCGATCTATCATTGCAATCATTTGAATCGAAGCCACAGCAGAAGCCTTTTGTTCACCTCCTAGCACTGATTTGCGGTGTTCGACTGTAGCAACTCCTTCGCCACCTTCCAACTCACTTGTCACACTTACATCCAAAGAATCTTCAGTCCCGGAATCCTTTTTCTCGTACAAGTTATATAGAGACTGTCCACAGAAGTGGGCGTATTGGGAATCATGTCTTCAATCTCGGTTCGAATAAGCAGCAAGAGCTTGTTTGATTTAATGGATTGAACAATTAAAATCTCCTTTTAGTGTACACTCCAGCCTAGTCTAGTATATTAGTGGGGATTAAAATTAAATTTTTTAGTAGATTGTGATAGAAGTTTTTAAAATGTGTGGTTGAAAAGTTGTGGGACCCATAAAAAAATGTGGTTAATATTGATTGTTTGTCTTTGATATAGATTAAAATCATATTTTAATCCAAACAAAAGAGACACTCTACTGAATGAATTTCATTTGTTGTATCTAAATCAGGAATATCCTTCTTATTGTTGTTGCCCTTTTCCTCTTCTTCCATTGAATTTGTTAATTCGACCGGAACAAGTTCAGAAACCATCCTCATCAAATGAATCAGTAGCAAAATCTGATATTTTCTTATCAAATCATAGCCTTCTTCAATCAAATTTGTGGGCACATTCCACAGAATGAAACAAAGTTAATTCTGGCACTGAAGACAAGCAAACCTTGCACATTTCACCAAATTCAGACAACTTTTTATGATTTGAGCACGAACCTCTTCGAAACTGGGAGTGGTGAATTCGAGCACGTATTCTTCACAATGGAAAAAATATCGTAAAAGGAAAGATTGATCATGGGTGAAGTCCTTTCTGACCTTTGCTTGTTTAATCGGGTTGTTTTGAATAAGAAAAATTACACAAATACGTTAAATTATGAGTTGAAATTGAAATAGTCGATTATGAAATAATCTAAAGAATACCAATGCTAATTTTAACAGTTGACTAATACTTGAAATGTATATTTTATTAAAAGTGCCTTTTGATAGGGGTGTCAAATAGGGTGAGTTGAGCCAGCTAGCTCAACCAAAATGCGGCTCAACTCACCCCTTCGTGGAGCAAGTCGAGTTGACTCGTAAGTTGCTTGGCAATTTTTTTTATTTATTTATTGATATAGCATATTTTTCAAAGTTTGGTGAGCATACTCGTACGAGCTAACAAGCAACTAGTACGAGAAATTAGTTGTTTGATTCGACTAGCCTCACTAACACCCTTACTTCTTGGTAATTGAGTAGACCGCTTCAATTGAAATATTCTTATCCCAAATATTTGAAATTTCAAATTCAAAATTCATCAATTCCTAATCAATTCATGGTCACAACCCACAATTCCGATCGTCATTATCTGAAATGGTTGATGAACTAACCTATGTGCCTTTCTGGTGGTGCAAGATGGCTCTGCTGCTCCGATGAACAAATGTTACCTGGAAGATGAGGTTGAGGCTTCCTCCCCTGTTGTACCTCTGGCGTATGAATTAGTATGGAATTTGAAAATATATACTTAGGAGAAAAATGCATAGACAGTGTTCAGATAGTCAAAATTTTGAGAGTCATACCTAGGGGTGGCAAAATGGCTCGGTGGCTCGGGCCGTTCGGGCTCGACCCGTGAAAAGCCCGGTATAGGCCCGGCTCGCGGCCCGTGATACCGAGCCGTGCCGACCCGGCGAGCTATACAGGCCGGCTCATATCACGGATTTTTTGGGCTCGCGATAAAAAAAATGTAAAAAAAATAGAATGATACTGAATTTTTAAAAAAAAAAAATTAAAAAAATAGAAAAATACGGGTCGGACCGGGCTCGGGCCGGCTCGGCTCCGAAAAAGCCCGAGCTTAAGCCCGGGCCGAGCCCCAAAAAATCCACCGAGCTTGGACTCGGCTCGGATCGAGCCCGAAAAAAGCCCGGGTCCTCCAAGCCCGAGCATAGAATTTTGGCCCGCGAACCGGGCCGCCCCGGCTCGTTGCCATCCCTAATTTCACCTTAAAAGTATTTATAAGTAACTGAGGCTGGGTAACCGCTGGGCGGTTATAGTGTCCATTGGGGGTCGACAGTTCGACATATGCGTAGAGTGCCTATGGAGGTCGATATTGGCATAGGCGTAGAGTGATCATAGGGGATCGACGGCCCCGCACAGTCGTAGAGCACCTATGAAGGGTTATCATAGGCGATGTTTAATACCACCCAATATCATTATCGATTGCCAAAAAAAATTTCTCGGACCCCTTGCGGTATGGAAATGGGCCTCCTCTCTACGAATGGCAAGAAAACTAATCCATTTAGGAAATATTTCATATTTAAGGTAGTTAAGATATATACAATTTCAAAATTAAGAAATATCTTTTCAACTTTCAAAAATTAGGTCATAATTAGAATGTTATAGAACGTCACGGACATAAATCACAAATTTTATCTGTCACAATTTATTTATCGATCATAAATTATCAAATTGATAAATCACGTAATATTTATAAGTTATAAATCAAGAATTTTATAAGTCATAAATTATCAAATTAATTGATCACAAGTTATTTTCAAGTTATAAATTATCAAATTACTGGTCACAACTTAATAAATTATGAATCACGATTACAATTTTAGTCGTAATCTCACTTTTTAGGTCACATATTATTTATTGTTTTAAATTATTTATTTTATTGATCACATATTAATTATTAATTACAAATTGACCAATTTATTGGTCATAGACTCTTCCACCCACCCTACACCAACAGAAAACCATGCTATCTCAACCTCTCACGGGGTGGCCGAGTTTGTGGAGTAGGTGAGCGTAGAGACCTTTGATCATGAGTTCGATTCCCTCTACCAACACTTTCT
Organism: Osmanthus fragrans; assembly: GCA_019395295.1. Lineage (NCBI taxonomy): Eukaryota > Viridiplantae > Streptophyta > Magnoliopsida > Lamiales > Oleaceae > Osmanthus > Osmanthus fragrans. Next base: position 19,932,839 of record CM033361.1, on the reverse strand, counting down.
CGATCGAACCTATCGCACCGGACTTGCCTAATGTAATTAACCTGGCTGGCGTGATTTGCAGGTTATTGTGTCAACCCGAGGATTTACCCAATGTACACCCGAATGATAGCGATTGTGGGTTCCACATAAAAAAAAACCATGCTACCTCAACATTGCTATCGCCTGCACCACAACCACCAACTTCAAAATGCCGCCGCCACCACCAAATTGCACAGCACACCATTGCCACCATCGCATAGTAGCACCACCACAATTGAAATACTACTGCATCACACATCATACCACCATCGCACCATACTGCACAACACCATTGCACCTCAATACCACCATAACACCATCATCTGAACTAGGGAAAAACCACCACAGCATCGCATCATTCGCACAGCTTCACGACCACGCCAAACCTTCGCAAAAGCACAAATAAAACTATCGGCCACCACAAACCACCATAACCACTCCATAGCATCCATTTTGAAAAAATTAAACTCAAAAAAAAAAAAAAAAAAAGGTCTTCACCACGCGCAACGATGAAACATTGTTGCGCATGAAGGAGTGCCGCTGACATGAAGTCATGGTGCATAGCACAATGGGCGACATCGTAGCTATGCAACAGGAAGGAAAGTTGTTGCGCACGAAGCAACAATGTTGACCCCATGAAGATTCGACAGGATGGGTACGTCATAAAGAGTAATATATGTGAGAAATGAAGTAGCTATGGGTGATGGATAGTTTTTTTTTTTTTTTTTTTTTGAGTTAAGGTTTGTGGGGGGGGGGGGGGGGAGGGTGGGTAGGGGTAGAGGTCGTAGATTAATTTAATTTAATAATATTAATTATTAATGTTAAAAAATAGAACTGTTATTTGAATTTTGAATAATTAAGTTGTAAATTTGATTTTTGAAATTGAAAGTTGACGTCCATGTGTAGGTGTAATTTTCAACTTTATTTTTTATAAGCTTCATCACTTTTCAAAAACTAGACAAAGGTGAATTTTACGTTGATCGACACTTTCTTTCTATACGCAAGTCATTCCATTCTGGTCTCAGGAGAGGAGAAGGGGATGAATCAAGGCATTCAGTCTTCCAAACTTAGTGTGTCGAGCATAGAAAGGTTCGTATGCGGAAATTCCATCAACGAAACTATTTTTTTCAGTGCAATCGCTATAACTAGTGACTATATAAGCTTTTTTAGATTGTTGGGAAAAGTTTGCTTTGAAGAATTCCCAAGAAAAAAATAAGTAACAATTTACTTGCAAAGAATTTGTAAATTAACTTATGTTGCACTTTTAATCTTCCATTTATTAAACATTTATTTTCATAATCTAACTAGAGAAAATTACAGTCAGGGAGGTATTTAGAGATCCATTTTCATAAATCCAAAATCAAATTTAATATTTCAGAATTCAGGTTTTAAATAATAATATATATTATTTTTTATTTATAATAATCAACCCTTTTTTTAAGTGAAAATTGGAGAGAGAATTTTTAAACAGGTAAATTGATTCTTACCCTAATTCATTTGTAAATTCAATTCCTAATTTCCTATTCCGTCTCTCTCTCTCTCTCTCTCTACCAATGGAAAGCCGTAACGGTCACCGACCTCCCTCTTTTCACCGGCGACTGCGCTTAACCGCTCCAAGATTTGGTGGCGGCTTTGTGTGGTGTTGGCGATGGCTTCGTGCGATGGATTTGGACTTGCCGACCAAGGTGAATCATCGTCCAGAAAGTGAGATGCAGCACCGGACGCGCGAAGCCGTCGTGAGACTTCTCTGTGCTTTGGTGGCGGTGTTTATGGAGGTTGGCTGGCGGTCTTTCTGTTTGTGATGGCGGTGGCTGGCAGGCTGTCTTTCTGTTTGTGATGGCGGTGGCTGGCAAGCTGTCTTTTTGTTTGTGATGATGGTGGATGGCTGGCTAGCGATCCTTCTGTTTGTGATGGTGGTGGCTGGAGTTTGGTGTGGTGGTGTTTGTGGGTGCTGTGGTAAACTTTATGATCACAGGATTGTGATTTATGTATCAAGGTCACAATTCATGTATCAAGGTCACAGGGTTGTGATTTTTGTATCCAGGTCACAGGATTGTGGTGGGTGGTGGGGAATGACCACGGGTGGTGGAGAATCATACGACACAGATTTGTAACAATTCATCGATTCATGGGTGCAGGTCAGAGGTGGTGGGTGGTGGCAAATGAAGAGGAGATTTGGGGTGGTGGGTGGTGGCGAATCATCGCGGGTGGTGGAGAATCATACGATACAGATTTGTAACAATTCACCGATTCATGGTGGGTGGTGGCGAATAAAGAGGAGATTTGGGATGGTGGGTGGTGAGGAATCACCGCGGGTGGTGGAGGATCATACGACACAGATTTGTATTATACATACTACACAGATTTGTGACTTGATCCCCGGTTCATATACGTCTGCTCAGGTCACATACTTTGTTACATAGACACAGGTTAAAGTCTTGCGTGCACAAATAAGAAGTTACAGACTTGTGGTCAAAGTTCTAAGTTCACATAAAAATGTGTCAAGTCGATGTTGAGGGTCACAAATTTGTTTACTGATTAATTTTGTAGGCTATGGCTTAATTGTGACCACCGGAGGCAACTATTTTTCAAATACAGTTCCAGTAAGTCGAAACGGGAAGAAATGCACCATAATGAAGTTTTCGGCTAGCACAGATTTTGGATACTTCTGTTAAGATGGTAACCGACTCCTTGATTTTAGGAATTGAATTGATCCAAGTTAATCATACCATGTATATTTATTACTATATTACTATATATATATATATATATATATATATATATATATATAGATATAATATATTTTATATATCTAATTAGAACCTGATTTCTGAATATTGAAAACGTAAATCTTACTTTTGAAATGATGTATAGTAAATACCTGAGTTATGTATTGTTCCCATCTAATTATTCTATGCAAATTTTTTTCTACCAATGGGGTTGGCCCTATGTCGGTCAGGGTTAACTTTGGATCCAAAATGCCTTTCGGCTGGCCCACTCCACCCCTTTTTTTATTTTTATTTTTTTCAATGGGCCCCAACAACAAAGAAAAATGTGAAAAGAAGTTGTTGGACCACACCGTAAAGAATTGCAGCTTCTAAAAGTCATCATATTGTCCATCTTTTTTCCTTTTAGTTTCTTTTATTATTTATAGTTTTACAACTAGATGATATTTTATTAGTAGAATGAAAATAAACATATATATTTCTTCCACGTCAATTAGAACGTACAAATATGTTAAGATCCGTTTGACATTACTTTTGAAAAATGAAGTTTTTGAGATTCAAAAGATAATTTTGAACCCGTTTATCTAATTTTATAAAAGTATTTTCATCTAGAAAGCTCTTTTAAAATTAATTTCTAAATAAAAATAAAGGTAACTTTCTCTAAAAACTCTTCTACAGAAATGAAAAGTCATGTCAAACGAGCCCTAAATCGAGTATCACAATCATTTGTTTATCAAGATTTCAGTGCGGGTCATGTTCAAAATACCGATTTTAGAAAATTTACCACCCTTAGGGATGTTATATTCAAAAGCTAATAAATAAAGGTTGGAAACTTAGGCACAATTATTCCGTTCCTTAAATTCAAAAATATATGAAAATTCAATGTTTCCTAAGCACGTAATTGGAACGTAAAATTAAACTAAACTATAATGCAACGCATGAATTTTTTTTTTTAATAATCCTTTGTAATTATGCCATATCAATATACCAAACATGCCTTAATTTGATATCTCATGCAAACACATCACAAATTATAGCAATGTGTGTTAACTGGAATATTAGAGAGAATATAGGGACTATGATGCAAATATTTCATAAAGTGGATTATTAGCTCTATCCCATTATCCATCCACTTCCTTGCTTTACTTTTTAAACTCTATTAACTATCCAATTAGAGAGTTGAAATATTGAAAAGCAAAGATTATGCTGACTGATCCCTATTTTAAGGAGTTGTTTGGGAAAGCTATAAAAATTAATTATGATAAAAATAAGTATTGAGTCTTTCATGATTCGTGAAAAAGTGGGCAATAATTGTAGGTCATAAATAATGCAAGGTTAAAATTAATTGTTGACTTTGACTTAACATTTTCTCAAATTTTTAAACTATTCTGCCGCTTGTTAATTTTGATCATATTTCAATAACGTTGCCTTGACGATAATACCATTATGATTTACAACACGAGCAATGATTACCAAGGGATCTTTATTAACAAAACCTAGATCTAGGGGCCGCGGGTGGATAGGAGAAGGGAAGAAAAGAAAGAGGGTCGCTCCTATTAGGAATGTGATTAACTCATAGCTTCACCACAAGCAACAAAGTGTGGCTAGGGAAAGCCGACAACTACACGAGAGGTAAGCTATTAGTTGTTTCCACTAAGGCGGGGAGAAGACGGAGTCGATTCTCTAATATGTTACGGGAGAAAGATAAAGAACCCTGCCAAATGGGGGGGCGGGACACATGTCCCCTTAGAAACAGGGTCGTCACTGACCTGTTTCTATAGCATAACTCCATGTTACGATATTTTGTTAGTTGAATTTGATGCTTTTTTACTCTATTTTAAGTTAATCAGCATTGTGTTACACTAGAATTTGAATGTGGATGGGTAATACTACTAATTAACTCAATTATCCTATATCACCCTCCAATGTTGTGTACCAAACGCGTATAAACAATGATCGATGCCTCATTCACCATTTTAAGCAAAAAAAAAATGTCAATTCTAAATATAGAAGTTAATCTTGCAAATATCAAGAATACATCCCAGTGCCAAACCAAAATCAAATGGAGATCCTATTAAAACTACCTTGAAATATAATAGGCACTTCTGAACTATAAGTAGTAAGGTTATCAACCATGTTACTACATGAAATTATATATTTATTTGTTCTGTCTTTACAAAGAAAGATGAGCATACGATTCGAGCTGAAAAACTAATCTTCCACGCGAATGGTTGCACCACCACACTGCTTCACTCATTTCAAACTTGAAAAAATCAACTAGGCCGAGTAAATTACATTCCACAAATATGTGCATCTTTATTATAGAAGGCTAGTGCTCCCAAATGGGTTGCTTGTTTGAGGGTGAGCAGCAGGAAATGCTCCAAGACCCGTATCGCCAAAAGGATTTTGTGGGCCCATCAGTAAATTTTGTTGCTGTTGGGGGTGGGGATAAGCAGGTTCGAACGGACCAAAAGGATTACTTTGATATTGAGCCATTGCTGCCATTTGAACAGCCGGAGGAGGAGCAACAGTATTGGATAATGCAAATGGATCAGCAACTTCAAATGGATTGTGAGCAGGCGCTCCATATGCTGGTTGCTGTGATGCTCTATAAGCAGATTCATCGTACAAACTATTAAGAGTAAGGGAATCCAGTCCACCGGCCTGCCAAGCAAATATCCACAAAGCAAAAACTATAACCACTATATGGAGATAAAATTAAAGTGTCGATTTACCATAAGTAGCCAAATGTTTGAAGTAGACAAAACCATATACACTCTATTTGCAGTTTCACGTGTCGACACACTCAACGAAGTACCCAAAAGAATAATGATATTCATCAGAAGATGATGATGATCATCTAATGTAGCAGTGGGGTCACTGCCACCTTCTCCAATGATTGAAATGCATCCCAAATTTTCAAGAGAATGAGGCTGTGACCCCACTGCCACATAGGCTGCTGATGAATTGCATTACTCATACCCAAAATGCTTTCTTTTATTAATTTACTGTTAAATACATTTTCTGGCAGGGTTTGGCATGTTATCAAAAGCATGCCATTACTTTGGCAGAGTTTCTAATTTATATGCCCTTTTTAACAAAAAAATTGTATGAAACCCATCTGATCCATATCAGTACCTCCTTTATTGGCAATTCAATTTACTGCAACGTTATCTTTCTTTCTTGTTAGCATATTCCATTTCTTTTCAACTGAAATTAACTATTTTCGTCATTAAAAGGAAGTGAAAGCACTTATATTTGAACTTAAACAGCTTATAAGAACTCTCACTGCTAGCCATGTTCTCTTATGTAGACTTATTAGCATACTTCACGAATTCTTCATTTCTAAAACTAAACAATTCTTTTTTTCTTTTATTTTTAGAGGATGTGCATGGGGCTGTTAGAAACTTAAAATGTGAACAGAATTTTTTGAAAAATCTGACTTTAAAAGGTTGTGCACCAGCCCCTTATAAAAATTTAATTATCAATCCCAGCCAACTCTTTATTAGGACACGAGAAGTGCAGGAATTCCAAAGCTTGGAAATATTTCGTGCCATGTCAGTATAAGCTGATACTTCACATGCAACCGCATCTCTATTGATATCTTTCTCCCTTCAGTTTCCCTAATCTTGTAACTTCAACCAATTTTTTATGCAGTCTGCTTTCTAACTTCACCCTTCATATTGCATATGCATAATATATTATATTTCTATAATAGAAATCTTTGACATGTGCCAAAGTATATTGCCTAAAAGATGTTAAATGCACACCATCCATAGGCACATCTCTGGTAATGGAAGAAATTTAATTATTCTATGGGATGAACACAACGTGAAGATGGGAGATGCATGGCAGAGATAATGAAGTTAGTAATTCACTAAGCTACCAAGTGCAGGAGGACCTACTAATTGCCTGTCCTGAACTGAAGATAAGTTGCTGCTGGGAGTAGTGACGAGGGCAAGTTCCCATCCACTAGGGTCAAAATCTTTGGATTGCGAAGCACTAGAGTCAAATGTAGCATCTGCAGCGTGTATAAGATATCAAAAGAGTCTTCTTTTAAAACGTGATGAATTAAAGAAGCTTAAGCAGAGCAAATAAGTCAAAAGAGAAAGGAGCACATAGAAAATCCTAACCAGATGGAACTATGGCCAAAGCCAACATATTGCTTTCCTCAATAGCAGATGCATCAGGTGCAATAGCATTCAAGCCCTGAAATATATAAAATGGATGCAGTAAACGGAACATGGAAATGCTGATAGCAGAGTATTTGAGCACCAAAGCTCAATCACAATGGTACGAGAATAACAGGAAATAAGGAACTCACCAGTAAATCATCAGTGTCCAAGTTATTAGGAGGAGGTGGAGGGGGATCAGCTGCCTCTGTGGTTGAGACAGCATCATCGTCTGAAGGAGGTGGCTTAGCTTCCTCAGACAACACTTTTGCATCTTCAGAAGGTGAAGGAACATCCTCTTGTCTATACGTCAACTGGAGCCTTTCTGGATATTCCTGAGAAAGAATGATCATAATTAGAGTAGCATGCATTCCTTCGATTAGAGTTATGACATATCTTTAAAGATTGTTATATGCCAATAGTTCAGAAGATATAAAAGATGCATATAAAAGCCATAAAAATAAATAAATAAATGGTGCCTGCAAACTTGTGCAGAGAAATCAGAATTTCTTTTTTTTTTTTGATAGATAATCTCACATTTTATTAATCAAATGATAATACACAAGGTGTGCATAATCAATTTAAACAGGATAAAAACACAATAAAATTAGGCAACCCCTCTATCGGGTAAGTGGTCGCCGCATTAAACCAATTATACAATGTCAAATAAAATAATTCCCTGAGCTGCTCTGTTGACCGTGCTTGATCTTCAAAACAACGGTTGTTTCTTTCTCTCCACACACACCATACAATGCACCCTGGAATAAGATCTCATACTAGTTTGCTATTCTTGTCTCTAAGTTTTCTCCTCCATGATTGCACCGCGTCCTCTATACGCCTTGGCATGACCCAATTCATCTGTTGAACAGCCAGAATATCGTTCCACAGCCAACGCACACCATCGCATTGAAGAAACAAGTGGTCAATTGTCTCCCCATCCCTCTTACACATATAGCACCACTCTGTAACATAACAACCTTTTCTTCGAAGGTTATCCACCGTTAACACTTGTCCTCTCACAACTGTCCATAGTAAAAATGCCACCCGTGGAGGCAATTTGCAATGCCATATCCTCTTCCACGGGAATGAACTCTCCCCAGGTTCCAACAAGGATCTGAAATATGTGCGAACAGAGAAAATACCATTTGCTGCCTCCCTCCACCTGCTACAATCGTCCTCTCCAACCTGAATGTGCACCTCATGCAAGGATGTCAAAAATAACATATAATCATCCAATTCCCAATCCTGTAAGCCCCGCCCGAAGACGATGTTCCAGTTAGGACTCCCATTCTGAATAGTTAATACATCCTTCACCATAGCAGAGGGTTCCAAAGCAATGCGATGCAACGAAGGAAACCTCATCTTAAGAAGTTGATCTCCATGCCAACAATCATCCCAGAATCTGACATTGTCACCATTCCCCACCACAAAAGTCAATCTATTCTGAAAATCATTCCATCCTTTTCTGATATGTCTCCACAAGCTTACCCCATGCGAGCCACGACCCTCAACTGAGCATCAGCCCCCCTCCATAACACCATACTTCACCCCTATGATTTCTCTCCAGAAACTCTCCCTCTCCACTCCAAATCTCCACAACCACTTGCCCAACAGGGCCTTATTGAACAGTACAAGGCTCCTCAATCCAAGGCCTCCCACATTAATAGGGGAACAAACGTCACCCCATTTGACCAAATGAAATTTCCTCTCCTCCCCCAACCCTGCCCAAAGGAAATCCCTTTGGATCCTCTCTAATTTTTTTGCCACTGTAACAGGAATAGGAAACAATGACAAAAAATAAGTAGGGAGATTAGAGAGAGTAGATCTAATGAGAGTAAGACGGCCTCCTTTAGAAAGGTACATACGCTTCCACCCCGCCAACCTCTTCTTCACCCTTTCTATGATCCCATTCCAAATATGTGTACTTTTAAATCGTGCGCCTAAAGGAAGCCCAAGATATGAGATAGGCAACTGCGCAACCCTACAGTCCAATATAGCAGCTAACTCATCCACGTTAGCGACCTCTCCCACTGGAATAGCCTCAGATTTCTTCAAATTTATCTTCAATCCAGATACTGCTTCGAAGCACAGGAGCAACCGACGCAAGTTTCTAATTTGCTCATCATCTGCATCACAGAACATCAATGTATCATCTGCAAAAAGCAAATGTGAAACCTGTAGATGACCAACCATAAAGCCTCTTAATAGACTCTCCCTCACTGCTTTCTCAATCATCCTACTAAATGCCTCCATTACAATGACAAACAGCAATGGAGACAACGGGTCCCCTTGCCTCAAACCTCTGCTACTCCGAAAATAACCCTCGGGTGTGCCATTGACCAAGACTGAGAACGACACCGTCGAGATACAAAAATGAATCCACTTACACCACTTTTCTCCAAAGCCGCACCGCCTGAGCATATACATAAGAAACCCCCAGTTCACATGATCATACGCCTTCTGGATATCAAGCTTACATAACATACCTGGAACCCCCAAACGTATTCTAGCGTCAATACATTCGTTCGCTATAAGAACTGAATCCATAATCTGACGCCCTTTTACAAAAGCGTTCTGAAACTTAGACACCACTTTTCCCAACACCTCCTTTAATCTATTTGCCAGAACTTTAGCAATGATCTTGTACATCCCGCTGACTAAACTTATAGGACGAAAATCCTTGATATCAGACGCTCCCGGTTTCTTGGGGATTAGTACAATAAATGTAGCATTAGCACTTCTCAAGAACCTGCCACACTCGAAGAAATAATTGACCACCTCCATGATATCCGATCGCACCACCTCCCAACAAGCTTTATAGAATGAGAACAAGAAACCATCCGGTCCAGGTGCCTTGTCATCATTCATACTAAACACCACCTCCCTAATTTCGTCCTCTTCAAATGGTCTCTCTGTCCAATTGGCATCCTCCTCAGTAATAGTGGAAAAATCCAATCCCTCCAACTGTGGCCTCCAATCAGATTGCTCCCGATAGAGATTTTGGTAGAATCCCACCATTTGAGTCCCAATATCCTGTGGGTCGTCATAAGTAACCCCATCTACCTCCAACAGTGTGATCAAATTATTACGCTGATTGGAATTAGCGACCCGATGAAAGAACTTTGTGCATTTATCACCCTCTTTCAACCATGTGACCCTAGATTTCTGGCGCCAAGCAATCTCCTCCATCTCCAACAATTTCTCCACCTCTCCCCTTACCACTCCACGTCTCTCCCTCTCCTCCCCATCCAACCCTCGACTCTCCTCCTGTCTATCCAACTCTTCAATTTCTGAAAGACACTGATTTTTACGACAATTTACATCTCCCACCACCTCTTCATTCCACCTCTTTAAATCTCCTTTTAAGGCCTTCAATTTCTGATCCAACACAAAACTTGGGGACCCCCTGAAATCATAGGAGGCCCACCAATTCCGTACACGCTCCCCAAAATCTTCTACTTTCAACCACATCTTCTCAAACCTAAACGGCCTTCTCACACCACCTCTTGTGTTCCCAAATAGTGCAATAGGAAAATGATCTGAGTACACCCGCCTCAATCTCCTCTGAATAACATCGGAATATTTAGCCTCCCACTCACTGCTAACCAAGAATCGATCTATTCGTGATTGAGCAGGCAGATCCCGATTAGATGACCAAGTAAAGTCTCCTCCAGTCAACGGTAGATCCACCAGCATATTGTCCCTGATGAAATTTGAGAAATCCTCCATTGCCCTTGTCAATCTCCCACCTCTCGATCTCTCAGTAGGAAATCGAACCACATTGAAATCACCGCCGATGCACACTGGGAGGTTCCACCAGGCCATCATACCAGCTATCTCATCCCACATACCCCCTCTATTCTCATCAGCGTTAGGCCCATAGACTCCTATAAACATCCACTTAAATCTATCCCCAATATTTCTGAACGATAGCGACACGGTGAATAGCCCGACACTGACCCCCTCCATATCAAGAACTCTCGTGTCCCACATAACTAGCACACCTCCTGAAGCCCTTGATGATCCCAAAAACTGATACCCAACATGTTGTCCCCCCCACAAACTACAAACAATAGCCCTTGAGACGTCCTCCAACTTTGTTTCTTGTAAGCAAACAATGTCAGCCCTCCAACCCCTTAACAAATTTCGAATTCCTATCCTTTTCCTTGCTTCATTAAGCCCCCTCACATTCCAACTAATGATTTTGGGGATCATCTTAACACTCCATCATCCCTCCCCGTCAATCCTCTCTAAACATCATAATTCACCGAGCATTCAAGCCGCTTAAGCTCGCGGTCGCCCTTTCTTCTTGTCTTATCTCCTGGTGTACCCATCTCCTGTCCTCTACTAGCCTCCAATTCCTCGAATAGTTGCAAGAGCCTTTTTTCATACCCATCACATGACACTCCCACTGTCTTGCTGAATTCAAGAATTTTTTGCAACACCCAATTCGCTGGTCCCTCATTACTCCCTACCTCTACCACATCACTATTAATATCCCCCTTTTTTGAGTCATCTACACACACCACCAACGCTCTATCATTCCTCTGATCTCCCTCACTCGTACCCTTCGGATATCTCCTCGTGTATGTGTTTACTGCCATATTTCCACAACTTGTCGATACTTGTTGTTTTCCAGTAGCCGAGGTTGAACTATCTGTCAATGCAATTCCGGTATCATGCTCCGTTGCCACAACTAACCCCTCTACTGGATACATGCCCACTGTGCCCCCAACCTCATAGTAGTTGCCCTCAACCTGGGACTCACCACTTGGCTTCGTTATCTCCTCCTTGCTATAAGTTTGGTTCAGGTCCATCTCCTTGTAGTCCATGTTCGCTACATTTGCTTCGTTGACCAAACAATCCTCCAAATTCACCCCACACTTATTGCAATAGGACTTCTTGGCGCCCACTACAGTCCCACTATCCAATAACCTTATTAACTCATCCAATTCCCCTCTCAAAGTATTAATACGGTCCCTTAATCCCTTACTGGTCAGAAAGCTATCGGGTATGCCCCCTGTTATTGCTTCATCAGAGTTGCATGTGTCTCTCTTTTCATTAACCTCAATTTCCCTATGCCACATTCCCCCCTGTTTGGCGTTCTGTGTAGCTTGTATGTTTGCCGTAACTCCCGCATAAGTTTTCCTTTGTCGGCTCCCTACCTCAGTTGTTCGACGTTTGGCCTTATCTCCTGCAACAAAGAAATCCACGACTCTCTGAAACACATGTGAAACCTAGGCCCAGCCCTCTCCATTCGCCCCCTCTGGCACCATTACCACTCCTCTCCGACGTCTCTCACCATACTGTGCTATCATCAAATACCTGCCACGACTATTGGCGCATCGTTGAACCAGAAAAGCTCGGGATGACTCACTAAACTTCGCACTGAAATCCTTTGTCATATCAGCCGCCCTTAATTTATTCACCATATTCACCATCCAGAGTGCACCAAACCTCCCCATGCAAATTACGGTTGAAATCTTTGAACCCCATTCTGTCATCCTAACATTGCCGGACTCGTTAACGGACACTGCAAACTCCTTAGCCTCCACCCTGAAACAGCTATTGAATATCATCGTTTTGTGTGCATCCTCTAACTTTTTACCCTGAGTGTGTGTAACCGGGCCATCTGACAACAAAACAGACGAGTGGGACAACCTGGGATCGCCGGCTGGAATATTCCCACTCTCAGGCGGCGGCGCGTGGGGGTCACGCGCCGGCAGACGCCGTGCCGGAGCGGCGCGTGGCCCAACCAACTGCACCTCTGGCGTCGGAATCGCCTGCAGGGGACGCTGGTGAGGCTCGTCTGCCCGGACGGTGGCCGGAGCTAGGGCAAACGGGGTTCCAGATCCTCAGGCGCTTCTCCATTCCTGTCATTGCCGGCGCCAGAGCCCCCATCTCCGACCCAGGGAGGCTCGCCTCTGATCGCTGCTTCAATCCGACCACTGGATCTAGTGTTTCCACCTATTGTCGCCGGCTGTAAAGGGCTGAGATATAGGTAGGGTTTTAATGGCGTGAGGCCGGGGTGCAAAGGGTTATAGGGGTTGCCAGGCGAGGCCCTACTCCCGTCGCCGGCGCCGACGGGTGGTAGGGTGGTGGTTGGGTAGTTGGGTGGTAGCGATGGTTGGGTGGTTTTGGATTTGACGGGGAAGGTGTCCATACCTGAGGACGACTACCCACAAACTGGATACACTGAGAAATCAGAATTTCATTCACGGCAATTGAGATTATAATAGTAATTCACATAAAGCTGTAACAACCTACTTTAGGGAACTGCCAAATCTGTCTAATTTGGTTACAAGGGGAAGGATCGTGGGCAATGCTTATGGCTGATGCATTGTCGCGATAAACCTTCATAGAAACTTCCAGTCTTACTCCCAAAAGGCCAAAACAACAAGACTCGTTCTTATCTAAAAACAACCAACAGAACCTTGAGCCATTTATCTAAATTCGTCTTCTGCACTTTATCTGACCATCACTAATCGTTTAACACCTAGTGATATGATTCCCCCCAATAAATGTACAATATCAACTACCAGATTTTTAATCACAGACAAAACCAACTCGATATGCAACAATATAGGCTCTCACTCCATCTTCACACCTTTTCCATGTAAAATTGCTTTCCCAATATGACCCGAGAGAATGTCATGCTCCATCTCTTCTGTAGAAGTACTTAAAAATCCGTAGACAGTTCTGATATGTTTCTCCCATGGTGGATGCATAAATTGACATATTACACTAACTTTGAGAAAAAAAATTGGCCACTGTGCTTGAAAGTTGTGAGTTTTCACTAGGAAAATTAATAGTTATGTTTGCAGGGAGTGTATTTGTTATTGCAGAAGACAAAACAACCATAATAAGGATAGAAGAGACAAATGGTTACAGGACTAAACAAGGAGTCTGGATATTAAGGCCGCATGTTGGTACAGGAAAACGTCTAGGTAATCAAATCTAGAAATACAAGTGGGATATTGGTAATTGAGGCCCAGGTTTTTTGAAAAAAGAAAAAATGGTAAAGTAGACTGACATCGAAGGCGAGAAGAAAGAAAAAATTTCTGCAACAAAAGTAGAGCAAGAAGGCGATGAAAGGCCATCAGATTTACAATAGATCAGGAAAAGGAACACTAGAAGAGGACTATTATCAGCTCTGTTACAATGTGGAGAAATCATAATTTCATTCGCACAACTATTGAGATTATGAAAGGGATTCATATACTGCACTGAGAACTTATTCTAAGAAACTACAGTTTTACAAGGAGAATTTACAGCCTACAATCATCAGAACAGTAATACAATTAGGAAAGAATAATGATAGGAACTAGAAAGTAACAACTTCCAACAGTGTGGAAATACTAACCAAAGTTTCATTCGGAACCGAAACCATCTGTGGTGCTTCTCTTATATATTCCTCCATGGTCACAAGAAAGGATTGTGGAGGCTAGGGGGAAAAAATGTTAACTTCTCATCCGAAGATTAAAGAAAAATACTTGAAAGTTATGGCACAAAAACCTATGCAGTCTCTTTACCTCTCTCAACACAGGGAACTGGAAGTTTCTAGCAAGCTCAAGTCCTTTGCAAACTTCATAGAAGTCAGAAAGATTGGCAGCCTGCACAATAGCATACAACATTTTTACAACCCACCATAAATCAAATACAAGTCCCTCACTTCCTAGTTCCTAACCTATGAGTGACTCGAAAACATTACAAATCTAACTGAAGAAGCTTAATTGAGGTCTGCAGTGCAAAGAACTACCTGCTGACCAGCTCTTTTATAGATGTCAAGGGCTTTAATGGCTTCATGTCTTGGCATCTCGAAAAACTGAAATGGAAATTCAAAGAAATTAAACAACTGTTAAAATATAGTTTAAGAAATTAATCTAGCAAACCTAATAGTCATGTCACCTTGTCAACAAGATTGATAATTCCATCATTTATAGCACAATAAATTTTAAAACTCTCTTTGAGCACCTGAAATCCCATATATTGAACAGGAAATGTCAGCAATCTTCAAATTATATCTTAAATCAATCATGCACAGCAAATATGAATAAAGATTCTCAAAAAAGCAACTGGTATATTTTCTTACTTCCTTTTTTACATAAGTGAGAAGGGGGGAAGTGAGACAATGAAACTGTCATTATGCCAATGTTCTATCAGAGTATCAGTCTTCCCCTTCCCCACCAGTTTCCTTTCTTTCCATGTTAACAGATGATAAGGTTTTTCTTTATATTACTCGCAGTTTAACCTCATACTAAATGCACCAGAGCACTCATTTCCATATTGTCAAGTTTACCTTTGTTCCAATGAAGATTGTGAAGGTACAGAGTGAGATCACATACCAGGGCAAGGGCATACTGAATCACATAATTGCCAACAGCTGCTCCTTCGGGCTGAAAATTCATAATTGTTCACAATATTCAGTTTTCTATTATACTGTTAATAAAGAATTTCAGAGTTTACCCCAGGAAGGTCGGGAATAAAATAATAAAATGGAAAACAGATATGCCCGTGAATTATAGTTATGAAAAAACAGAAAGTACCCGGCATCCAATAAGACGGTACAGCAGCTTCTGCAAAGCAGGCAGCTGATCCAAAAGTTCTTCACTGTCCAAGTTTCTAGTTTTACTGTAACCCTGCCAAGCAAGGAACAAAACAATAAATTTCGATCAAGTTAGGAAGTAATAAACCATGAATTAAGCTTGAAATGATGTTCTTAAATTGAGTTTATCTTTTTAGCTTCTCCATTACCAGGTTCTAATGGGATTGAAATGTGATCTCTGGGACTAGAAAAAATTCACTGGCCTAAGCCGTCTAAGCATCCATATCAAGGAGGAACACTAAATTCCTATTGGCGACTCACAAATAATAGCAAAACCCTATCAAGTTTCGAAGTATAGGTCCAGAATATTCCAACAATTCCCACAGTAATTAACTTTATAATTACTGTCTTACTGAACATATCAAATGCAAACTGATGAAAGTATTCAACTCAACCATAATCATCCAAGATTACTCTAGAATTCCAAAAGAAGAGGAGACAAGACATTTCATGCAGAACGAATATCATACTCCACAAATAAGATAGTAAAGCAAATATTTCCCCAAATTATTATTCACTGCATGTTCATAAGATTCGTGAAATAATACAACCTTCTCTTGGCCTTGTGCAGGTCCTGGAAGACGCTCGGCTTCAATGTCATACTTCAGTATCCTAAAGCATTCAAGTCTTTCTTCCAAGAAAAATGCATATGTCCGTACCCAGGCAGAGCAATCCCAAGCTGACAAAAGAAAGAAGGCGTGCACTATTCCTGATTCTCGGGGCAGGGGGGATGATAAAAGACAGGAATATAAAAATCAAGGAAAAACAGGGCATTTGCCTTTACCAATGGGACTTGAATCATCCTTAAAATTGGACAATTGAAGGATGCGTCCTCTCTGCTGGAAATTCAAAAGTTCCTCCCTAAATGTGGGATCACCTTCTCTCAATATTCTATGCATAACTATCAGTGTTTTTAATGCAACCTGCTAGGAAAAGCAGGAGGTTACCATATATAAATACATGACCATGTAAGTTAAACAGAATTTACTCTATTCCATGCAGTAAACACAATTTTTACCCATAATGCTATGAATTGAGTGCACAAACAGCACATACACTTAGAATATATAATAAAGATCTTTCTTTTGACCTTGGCTACATTCATAACAACTCTGATGTGATCAACCAGATACTGACAGTCCAGTTCCAGAAAGATAATTTATTCAAAACCTTGGAAAACCAAACATCATATCAAAAATGAGATCTTCAGAAATCCCTAGAACAACTAAGAGTAATGAACTTTTTCCTTGATTTTCTTTCAACCTGCAGATGCAGAACAAAAACAAAAAACTTTGCTTTACTAGGAATCTTAACCTTGGATTGATGCCTCTAGCAAGTAGCAAATGGAGGAGATTGATGTCT
The DNA here is from genome assembly GCA_019395295.1 of Osmanthus fragrans. NCBI lineage: Eukaryota > Viridiplantae > Streptophyta > Magnoliopsida > Lamiales > Oleaceae > Osmanthus > Osmanthus fragrans. Next base: position 19,915,956 of record CM033361.1, on the reverse strand, counting down.
AGAAGAGTAGGACCAATGAAGGGAGCTTGGTCAGAGTGTGTGCCGTATACACTAGCTTAAGCAAAATAGAAGAATAGGGTGAGGGGAAAGATTCTTTTCCTGAATTTGTTCGATGAGAAATGCGAGTATGTTTGACTACTAACCTTCTGAGTCCTTCAGTTGAGCTACAACAAAAAGAGGAAGGTAGCCATTCCACCATGGGAAAGGTGACAACTAAAAGAGAAAGTTACCCAATCTAACGAATTGTGACTCTAGGCTAATCTGGGAAGGCAGCAATTAAAACATAAAAGATCATTTATAGCTTTAAATCATTTACTGGTTCATGTGAACATTCACTGAAGGTTCTTCCAGATGAAGTTTCAGGTCACAATCTTTATAATTTTGACAAACTGACACAAAAAAGATTTGGCATGAGCCATGAGTTTCCAAATAAAACACAAGAAGAGTTTGATAATATGCACTATGGAGCATGTGAGCTTTCACTGGCTCACTGCATCAAAAAAGAATGCAACTCAATGTTTCAAATGATTCATTCTTGGTCAAATAAATTCTGATAGATTCACTTGGGCAGCTAATCAAAGCAAATCCTTAGCCATATTAACACTGACAAAATCAAACCCAAAAGGCCAGCTACAAGTATATTATGCAATACTGAAACTCAAGGCCCATGGAAACAGAATCCATACCGTCCAGTTATGTGTCTTTGCCAACCTCCTTGCAAGTGCATGTATGCAGTATGCAACATCAGCCCGAGGCCGAATTGCTGATGTGGAAGCCAAAATTTCTACGAGAAGCAACAGAACAATAATAGTACTGTGACAAAATCACTCATTTTGACTCCATGATTATGAAATCCCAAATTAAAAGCCTTCTAACTTCTAAAAAAAAAACCTGGAAAGTAAACTTATTTAATTTAACATATTGGAATCCATCTTAATAATGATATTTCCTCTTGAATTTATAAGACCCCAAGCCCGAAATTCAAAGGTTATCTAAAACAGCAGAACAAATTTCCTAGTAAACACGAATTCAAGAATAATTTTTCCCACATTTCTTAAAACAAACTAAAAAGAGAATCATTTCCAGAATGCACACCCTTTGAAAATGAACCCAAAAAAATTACTATTCTCCTTGAGGTTCGGCCAAAAGGATAAAAATCAAATTCTCCTAAAATATAGAAAACCACCAATTGCGGATCTATTATTATAAATTAGAATATAAAAAGAAAAACTCACTTCTGAGGTGTCTATCTTTGGGTGGAATTTCTACGTGATTTGTAGCCTTGACAATCGCCACATCCACATCCTATTTTAAGCCATCCAAATGAGAAAAACCCATAAATCCAATCATCAAATTTTTATTCCCAAATTTTTTCTGTATGCACATAATCAAAATACAACCGTACAAGTATAAATTTACATAGAAATATAAATAGAGAGAGACAGAGAGAGAGAGAATAAAAAGGGGAACCTTGAAATCGGAATTAACATGGGCAAGTCCAACTTTGGTGTGATCTTTTAGAGCTCCGTACGCTTTTCTCCATGTTTGAAGTGTGCCCATTTGCCTCTTCCTCCGTTCAGATCGCCGTCTTTTTCTTCTCCTTTTTTTCTATAGATTTATCTTACAAATCGAAATTTCTCAGTGTGTTTCTTGCCAGAGAGAGAGAAAGAACCGAGGCAGCTTTTTTGTTTAGTTTTTATTGTTACTTAAAAATGGAAATATGGATTTTCCCTCTGTTTTTTATTTTCCTACTTTTTCTGCAAACTTTTCACTAGAGGCCACCTAACTTACAAGTTTTTTTTTCATATTAATCACTCAACTTCATTTTATTTCACTTCAACTGTCCTGTACAATTCCTAGATAGTCGATCAAATGTATGAGGCGACACTTGTTTGACGTTAAATAAATAGTTTTTTATCCTATGAAAAGGTTTGAATTATTAATTTAAGAATTATAATTATTTCAATTTGTTCCACAAACTAAGGCCCCATGTGATTCTCATTTTGGAGGAAAAATACATTTTGAATAGTTGATTGATGGAGAATATCTATTTAAAAATTAAGGAAAAGTTTTGAATTTACGTATAATATTATTTTATTGAAAAATGTGTTATTGAAAAGAAGAAAAAATGAATTTTGAGGGAAAAATGAATTTTGAGAAAAATTGTAATCAAACAGGGCTTTAAATTTGACTTGTCTAAGAGTGATGGACACAATGGTCAGGTTTAAACAAAAATGCAAATTAGATCGAATTATATCAAAATTGAGTTATTAAAATAAAATAAACCTAAAAGTTGAAGGACTTCCTTGGTAATTTTCCCTTTTTCCCACGTAAGGACTTTTATGGGTTTGTTCGATACAGATTCTCAAAATCAATTCTCATTTTCAATCACACATTCTTCAATAAAATAATATTTTTCATCATATCAATAATTTCTCCTTCTTTTTCAACCACACATTTCTCATCATATCACTATTCAAAAATTAATTCTTTTCCCAAAAATCCCTCCCAAACACCCTCGTAGTTTTGTTCCTTCGGTTGGTTGGATTTTGGCGACCCATTCGCCGTTGATGACGATACATCATACATGTCGTTATCGCTGTTTTGACAAAAGTTTTTTATAATATTTTTTATTTATTAAAATAAATTAAATTAAAAATAGAAAATATTTTAAAGTAGACAAGATTCTAAAGCTACCCACCAATTAAAAAGAATTAAATAATATAAAGAATCCTAGGTAGCATGTTCCTAGATAACAATTCTTATTCAACCGATCTTGATGTATAAAATGAGGGGTACAAGACCTCTCTAGATAACACACAGCATAGTGGGATGGTTTTTTTTTTTTTTTTGCAATAAAATATTCATGTGGGACACATTCCATTTGTGATTTTTGTAAGCATTTTGTGAAATTTGCTCTGTACAACAAGAATTATTCATTCTTATTTGTGAATTATTATTTTATTATTAAGAATTGTAGATTTATATTATTGAAAAAAGGAAAAAAAAAAAAATTGTTTCATTGCACTAAGAGTACCTTTTTACAAAGACGTGCTCTATTAACTTTACACGTTATTTTTTTATATTTATAAAAATCACTTTAGATTTTGATCAAATGAAAAAAAATTAGAGTGCCATTACTAATTTAAAATATTAAAAGCATTATTAATTGTTATATCTATAAATTAGGTAGCAAGTGATTTTTTTTTTTAGTTGAAGGAGGGCAATACCTCCGAGATTTTATTAATTTCCCTCACTTGTGGCGGATGAATACTATGGTTACAAGTGGAAATAAAGAAAACAATAAATCAAGAAGACTACTTCCCTTACAATAAAAGTAAAAGCTAAAGAACAAATGTAGAGCAGTAAAAGATAAAGTACCACTTCCTCACAGAGAAATTTGGTGCAATTAAAGATAAAAATTAAAATTAAATAAAAATAAATGAGATTACAATTCATAATATAATACTGGGCAATTCATGTTTATCTATTTGTACGAGTGCCCTAATATGTCGTGGTATGTCAATCAATCCATAAATCTGGTATCGTCGATGATCACAGTCATCTGCTGCAAGAGCATCTGCAACTTGGTTCCCCTCTCCGTACATGTGGGAAACTGTGGCTCTATTGAAGGAGGTGATGTCTGCAATCTTCCTGAGTATACCCTGGATAGCCTATGGACCTCCACCTTTGATGATGCAGTGGATGGTTGCACTGAAATCTGCCTCAACCCAAATGTTTAAAAATCCTAAACCTTTAGCCAATAGTATTTCATCAAGGATAGCCCTGAGCTCTGCTTCTAGTATCTTGCACTGTCCATATGATGTTGAGAATGCCCTTATACATTTTTTTGTGTGGTTCCTAATGATGCCGCCTCCGCTCGCAAAGTCATCCTTGACACATCCATCAGTATTGATCTTGACAGATCCGACGAATGGAGTGCACCACCAAACCATAATACGGGAAGGAGATGGAGGGAGGGTCATAATAATCCCAAAAAATGGAGCAAGCTACAAGTCATTACACCAATGTAGTGGTCGAAATAATCTTCCAATGTGTAGGAACGAGATCATGCAATACTCCAAATTATTCATCTAGGTCTCATGCAGATATTTCTATGCTTTGCATCATTCATTTCAGTCCATAGAAACAGAAAATCAGTAGAGGGATAATGATGCGAATGTGCCCACTCCTGGTATATTGTCCTGAATATTGTCATCTTAGAGATCTCTGTCGACGCTCTCACCTACAATCATAGTAATCTGAAATATACTTCTGAAATGCTGCCGGTGGCAAGCACGTGATGGAAAAGGTAATCGACTAGACAATCAATTATGTCAATTAGATTGTGCATATTTTATTTAGGAAAATTTTCATATCTAATAGATTTAGTGTGGTCCATTTCAAAATTAAGAAACAATGTTTAAAATTTTAAAAATCATATATTAATTAAATTTTATTTATGAAATAAATAATTAAAAATATATTTTATTAATTAAATATGTTAATGTCACAATTATGTACTATAAGATTATAAATTATCAAATTAATTAGTTATAAATTATTTATCAGTCGCGAATTTGAAAATTTATAGGTCAGAAATTATTTTATAGTTATAAATCAAAAATTTTATAAGTCTCGATTTATTTATGATCACAAATAAAAAAATTGATAGATCACAAGCAAATCACAAAATTTACAAATCATGACTCAAATTTTTAGGTCACAAATTATCAGACACATTATTTATTGGTTATAAAATATCCAATTTATTGGTCATAATCTCAAATAATTGGTCACATGTTACTTATTGGTCACAAATGAACAAATTTAGCCCCCGTTTGATTCTCATTCTTTTTACAAGAATGAATTTTTGAATAGTGTATTGATAGAAATTGTGTGGTTAAAAAATAAGAAATTTTTTGAATTTGCATGTAATAATATTTTATTGAAGAATATGTGGTTGAAATGATGTGAAATCATTACTGTAAAATGAATTTTTGGGAAATAATGGAGCTCAATCATGGGCTTATTAGTTCCAATCAACCAAATAATTGGTCACAAACACCATAACCCTATCATCATCCCACTTACAACTGGCATGACCACCACAACCCTCATTGCCACCGCCAACACCTCTACCTACACCGCCAACAAAAATAGCCTCAAACCTCCAACACCACCCAAATATGAAAATTATCACCACCACTCCAATAACCAAAATCTCACCGCCACCACCAGATCTACTACTACCTATACCAACCACCTGTACCACCACCACCGTGACTGACCATCGAACTAGTAGTTGGCCAAAGAGTTTCCCCACTGCCAAGGCCCTAGCTTCACTTTGTCAACGCCGTCTCCAACTGCTATGAATTACCAACTTGCACCATAAAGCCCTCTATTAGGGATGACAATTTGGTTCGTCGGTTCGGGCAGAAAAAAGCCCAAGCTAGCCCAGCTCGAAGTTTGTAGAATTGAGCCAAAGCTGGGCTCGGAGCCGGGAACAGAGCCAAAGCCGACCCGTGTGGATCGTCACCAGCTCATAAAAAAACCTTTAAAGGCATCACACAAGCTACCTTTGAATTTTAAAAAAAAAAGGAACCGGTCGTTGAAACTCGGGTCGAGTCTCGATTTTTTGGTCGAGCTTTTGCTTAACTCAGCTCGTTGACATCTCTAGCCCCTACCGAACTGCCAACAACAAAATCAAAGAACAAACCAAATCTAAAATTACCACCATTGCAGTCGCTGTGTGCGACTTCATCGCAGCGACGACTATAGCGTATAATCTAAAGTGACGACTGCAGCAGCACATTGGTATTTGTGCGCGCTTCATCGCAGCAGACGATGACACTGTCGCACACGTCATTGTGTGAGGCGTCATAGTGCCACTAGCAATGTATTCCGACGATCACCCTTTGAATTTGGAGGCATTTTTTGACAATTAAGTGGAAGAAATGAGAGAGAGAGAGAGAGAGAGAGAGAGAGGGAATAATTAGGGTTTGAAGTGAAATTTGGTGAGGTCTTTTAAACAAAATTTTTAATTGAAAAGTAAAAAAATCTGCATGGGTATAATTTTCACTTTAATTAAACAACTCGTTCTTGTACTTCGGCCCAGTTCAACGGTCCATTATCCTTTCTTTCTATAAGTGAGTCTATTTCACACAAAGGTAAGTTTACTCTAACCCTAGTCAAATCCCCTCTTCCGACTCTTGCATTCATTCTCTATCATTCGACAATTGACTTGATTGTTGAACTGCAAACAATTGTCGAATATTTTCTTGACCGATGACATTTGCCTCCTAATGATGTATTCTAGTATGCAGATGATACCTACGTGGAAGGGAGGTGGCCAAAATTCCATTGGCCACGCATCCTTTGAATTTTGAGGTCAACGTTAATTCCCCATTATTTGCTAGGTCTTTACGTAGCTTTATCTTGTCCAATAGAGTAAAAAAATTAAAGTGGCGTTATTAATATACATTTCTGATTTTCAACACTTTCATGCAAGTCGTAGGATACATAACAGAGAGGAAATGTTTGATGCATTTTATGCCTTTATCGACCCATCATCTCCATCCAGTAGAAATTATGAGATCACATGGACACATTTTCGCATTCAAGGTTCAATTGGGACGACAGCTCAAGGGTCTTTATGACAATTAATAATTTGCTTCATTTTCAATCAGGCCATACTCCAGTGGGGAATCTATTAGCTCTTTGTACACTCCAACGAATCAAGTATGTTCGCTTCATCATTACTCACTCTAATATGTCACAAATTCATCGATATAACATGGTCACTAAGGTACTTGAAAAATAACTTTATATAAAATTTCTTTTACAAACCATTTTCATTTTCATAAAACTTTGCATTTACCTAAGATTCGTGTATCCATTACATGTACATCTTCAGCAAACCCTCAAATGAAACCCAAGTTTTTCCAAGCTCATTATAAGTAGTGAATATGTGAAAATATGTAATGTTTCACCAAATTATAATCAATCACTCACAATGTCCCATAAAGATAAACTTACTTTCATTTTAACACAGCTTAATATATATATATATATATATATATATATATATATATATATAATTAATATAGTTAAAAATATAATTTTTCTTATATTTTTCTTAATACACCCCTACATTAAATAATAATTTAAATAAAAATAGTTCATATTTGTTAATAACAAAACACATTAAATAAGAATATATTAAAAAACTAAAAAATCAAATATACTCTCAACGAGTGATGTATGACAGGGGGAGAATAAGCTTTGACAAACGAGTTAAGCTATTTTGACAGAAGCAGATGCCAGAAGGGACAACAGAGGAGCAGATGGATTGATTTTATTGGCTGCCAAAAAATATTATTTTTTCTATGGACAAATCAGTGTTTTGACACCTGTACTTCTATTATGCAATCTGTCAATTCCTTCTGTTAGTGCAGCAAAACTCCAAACAAAACATTGGCTAAAACATATGACGGTAAAATATATAATAACATAAGTTTCTGGAAAATGTTCGCGTTGAACCAAATTCAATGAAGACATTATAACAGGTATATCCTTGATCCCTTCCAAATAAAATCTCTCACAAGTCAAATAAGAAGTTCGGATTCAGGCGATCAAGTTGCATAAACACAAAGTGGTAAGCTGAATTGCTTCATGAATGACCTCCCCAAACCAAAAAAGTAAAATTAATGATATCTAACACCAATGGAGCTAGAGCACCAGTCTAAATGACCACACTTGATAAGTTCACTTAAATAAATCATGTGACATCACATTTTAAGTGAATTTACTATTTAATGTCATGCAACTATCACCTAGACTGGTGCTTGACACCCGCCATAATGAATAACATTACTCAAAAAGTAAGCAAGCAAAATCAGTTCGAAATGCCACAACAGAATTTGCTTCTTTTCTGCAGTGATAATTTTCCAACTGTTCTAATTTAAGTCACTATACTCGCTATTACACAAAGACCTAGCTCTTCTACGACTTTATTCACGCAACTGTGGATAGTTTTGCCCACGTTAAAGGATAAAAAAACCAATGTCTTGCGTCTCTCAGATTTGGCTGTAAATTTTGCTTTTAGGAGGATTAATGAGCATTGAACGAAGCTGAAAACTTGACCCAATCCCATTCACCCAGGTTTGGGGAGATTATAGCTGCTCCCACTGCCAGTACCACAAACGCAAAGGCCACAGTTTTGGCACAACTGTGCCCACGTGATATTTTGCCCAATATTACCTTACAGTATTTATCCGCTTCCTTGAAGAAAGCTTGGTGAGCAACATCCACTCCACCAGCTAATGCTTTCTCGTTCTGTGGACAAAGATGGTAGGAAACAAGTCCAGTGTTACAAGCTTATACACAAGCATGTCTGCAAGATAGCAATTCAGGAGTGTGTGCATTTGAGGAACTCTAAAACCATGACAATTAGACTCGAAAAAAAGGTTGAACTACCAGCTAATCGTGACGAAATATCAGAAAATAAATACCCACTTTTTGCCTGAAAATCTTTAGAGTTTGCCTCGATGCTTCAAGAGAAGACTGTTGCAATGGAATCCCCTTGCACTCCTTCGCAAGCTTCCTCAAGGCTGCAACGCTAACCTCTATGTTGTCCATATAGATCTTATCCTGTTTTAAATCAATTTTAGAGAGAATTTTTAGGTGAATGCCATTATAAATGACCAAAAGGGTAAATATAGAGTCATTAAATAACAAATTGCTATAAACTGATCGAGAAGGTAAACGGGTAAAAGCTTTAAGTCTCTTCAAATGAAAGATATTGGCTTTAGACAGGGCTGTACATGGCTGATGTAAAATTAAGCCTCCAACATCATTTGCATAAATTCGCAGCATTAACAGTCTAATGCACAATCTGATGGAATGCAAAGTAACAACTAAAGCCTACCCATTGCTTGTAGCAATCAGGATTCTGAGTCAAACACCAGATAAATACGCTAAGTGCTTCCTCGGTTAGCTCTGGAATCTCTGTAAATAACGCTTTATCAAACTCACCATGTGCTTCAGCGATTGTAACTAACTATTTAAAAAATAATCTTGGGAATAAGATGTCAGTTAAAATTTGAAAATCACCTTCTTGAGCTGATTTCACAGCTACAGCCTGTATCTGTTGTGATACTTGTTTCATGGCTTTGCTTCCAGGAGCACCAGCAAGAGCAACTTCTTTCAGAGTTGGATAGATTGACTCGAACCTTTCGGTTGCCTGAAATACATACCCGAAGAAAGATAAATGAATGCACTGAGAGAAATGTACAAGGATGCAGAGTCGGGCCGGACAGGATACTGGCTGGAACTATTAATTAACATTGTAAAAGTTCTACAATAACTCCAACCTTGACTCGTGCAGAAGATGCGGGGAAGGTTAAATGTAGCAGTTGATCAAGCGATGCAGGTGGAATCAGGCGCTCCCCCTTTCTAACCGAACTGTTTACTAATATACCACGAGCTTTTGGGGCTGACAGAATCCTGACTCAGAATCAAGTAATTTTATCAATTAAATGGCAAGAAATCATAAACTAGGTTCATATCAAGTTGTACAAGTTTCAAGAGAAAATCACCTTTCAACAACCTGCAAAACCAAATCCCTAGATTGTGGGTTAGAGCCCAATTTGCCTTTAAGCATAGGCAAAATATGATGTGCCCACAAGTACAATCCTACAGCCAGATCTCCTCGAGAGGCCTACATAAAAAGGCTGAACTTCAGCTTCTCAGAAAGGAGCGCCAATGATTGACAATGATGCTAAAGTAGCTAACTACTCACCTGCACTACCATCCATGCAATAACTGGAAGCTTATCTTGCCCTTGGTACTTGTTTTCCCTCAAATTCGGTAATACATTAATTAGAACATCAGGTTTCCGTCGTAATACCATAGCTAAAACTAAAAAGATGGCGACCTGACATATCAACATAAAGTAATATATATATCAGTCGATGTACAAATATTAAATTGATCAAACAATATGCCATGACCACGCTACATAGATAGGGATGTGTGGATATATTATGGATCGATCAACGAAACAATCCATTGATCAATGGTAAGCGTGTGAAAGAAGCATTTAACATTAGTAAATAGTAAATCACTTAAAAGTGGAAATCAATTGAACAACTTGGATTGTTACACAATGACCAATCCTAAGCATGTAAGAGATGATTATTTTTGGTTCTTTGATTCTGTAGGGTGTTAAAAAAAGGAAATTACCACTGTAGCCTTGAGGTTGGGGACCTACACAACCATTTTCAAAAACAATTGATCCAAGACTCTCCTTGGAAAGGGTAATTTAAACCACAATTTGCCAAATTCTACTTATTCTTTTCATGTATTATGGATTAAAATTGAGAGCAATAATAACACGAAACAGAAAACGAAAGAAAGCAAAACACAAAATCTAAGGTGGTCCACTCTCAATGTGAGAGCTACATGGACACATCCACCTGTGTTCACTGATGCCGCTGCAAAATTGTAGATAAAGAACAATAGCATTACAATGTGTTTTCAGGCATACGTCTCTCTCTGTTTTCTCCATACTATGACATGCCGAAAGGAGGCTCGCTAACCTTTTATAAAGGTGGAAAAATATTAAGGTGACCCAATACATGAGTGAATTTCCCAAATCTTACGCGATCCCTTGCATGGTCATCTCTGTCCACAACTAGTAAAATATAAAGGAAAATAATCTGAATTCACCATTCAAGGGAACAAGAAAATCTCAAAGGCCTGGTAAAAAAAACCAAGAACCAGACATTCCATCCCTCATAACTCATATCCTTGATTACTATTTCAAACTACAAAGCCTTTCATATCCTTAAGATTTCTCGCAGGAGATTGACTATGAAGCTGTTTTGCTGTTTTTAGGCTTTGTCAAAATCCTCTAAATGAATTTCTAAATGGCGCTGGGATCCATCTTAGATGGAGTTTCTCATACCAGCTGACACAAATTAGCATACATGGATACAATTTCCTTAAAAGTTGTGACTATAAATTCAGAAAGAAATCCACATATAGAAAGACAACATTTATCTGAGATTCTGAGTATGGCAGGACCTCATTAGGGTCCTGTACTTGTCCATTAATCTAGAAGAATAAAGAAACAGTCTACCACAGTCATATCCTAAAAAATTGAAAAACTGTTATAGGAGAATATGAGGTTAAATGGCCCTAGCAGTTACAAAGTTCTTGTAAGGAAAAAAATAGTAAAAGTGCTGGGCAAAGAAGGAGACCACTTGTTACAAGAAAAGAAGAAGAAATTGCTCAAACATTCGCAGTCTTCTGGAGATGAAGACCTTGGACTCCAATTTACAAACTAAATTCCACAGAAAGTGTTACATGTAAGATGTAGAAAGGAGGGCCAAGCGGGAGAAAATGAAGGTAGACGCTTTTAAAAGAAAGTAATGACCGGGCAACCCTTGCGTTGCTTGCAGACATAGCACTAACAAAATTTGAAAGGAGACATTTGGAAAAGGGGGCACGGGAACTGACAACCCTAGTGCAAGACAATTAGATATAAAGCGGCTCATAGTCAAGTAAACTTCTTTCTAATAGTTGAATAGTGCGACAAATGTTGCAAATAGAACAAGATAAAACATTGAAACACGGGGAAAAAAGAAACGAGGGAGGGGACACGAGAATATTTAGAGAAAGAAAACCCACACCCCCAGAACTCTCCACATCTACAATTCGCCAGATACTTTCCATGCCTCAAATGCATTTTAACGAATCTAGATGGTCCCTTACAGTAATAGAAGGCCCACATAAGTATCCACTACCAAAATTACACTCAAATGCCCTACTAACAATGCAATAAAGATACCAACTTAATATTTACAGCAGGAATAAAATTATATAATGTGATCGACCTGAGACTTCGAGGATGTTGATTGCCCTCCTTTCTTTGAGCCCTTAGACCCCAACTGTTGAGTGGTCAAATCAGCAAAGATGCCGTCCAGTGACCACAACACAAAAGAATTTAGTGCCTCATAGGAACAATGATTGATCCAGTCAACCGAAGTCTTATAAATGGCTTCGGAAATATACGAGACAGGAACCTGACATTGAAAATCAACCCAATAGATCTCCCAGCATTATATAGTGTCAGAGAGTGAAAAAAATAACAAATAAAGATCCAAAAATAAATGGTGTATGTCTTGAAGAATAAATCCAAAAATGTCAGAATATCTAGTAAACCAGGCATCATGATTATATAATATTAGGAATCACTAGCTTTCACTGTCCGAAGTTGAATTGTCCTTTTCCACACAAAATGAGTGATATGATTTTATAAATTGCTTGTGGTCCTACTCGCAGTGTTCATCCATCTTTGCATTTGAAGCACCAGCCTTCAGCTATTTCTTCTTTCCTTATGATATCTTCCAAATGCAAAGATAGAGAGGATGATATCTTCCTTCCATGTTAGTCTTCAGCTAATACTAGAACCACTCTAGTGTAAATGCTCCATAAATTCCAACTTATTAACATATTAGCTACTGAAGCTACAAAACTCAACAACCTTCAAAACCTTCTATATCATTATCTGTTCCCTACTCACTTAAATAGAAATCAGAATTTATGGGCATCATATATTTTTCTTGAATCTTAAAACATGCTAATAAATGCAAATAGACATTTGTGTGCGAATCACCAAAGTGCAAATATATGATGTTACGCATGTTAACAAATCCCAGCTTCTCCAAGATGCGTAGATACTACAACAAAAGTAAACCAACGCACTTCGGCAATTTTGTCCACCGTAGACTCCCTAAACAACTTCAGCCACGGAAACTGCGATGAATTCACTGCTGCAAATGCACGCCCAAAATAATCTGCAAATCTCATCAATTGTATGTCCTGCTGCCCCTCATACGACACCTAGTAAACCAACACACAAAAAAAATCGAAAAATAATACAAAATTAAATTATACCATAACAAAAATGAAAAGTCAGGTAAAATACAAAAAAAAGAAGAAGAAATAAATAAAGAAACTTACCAACACGTTAGAGAGGAAAGAATCAAGATCCGCGGCATCGATCTTCGCAGCTGCCTCAGCCACCGTTACCTTAGGCTTCTTAACCTTCTTAGGCTTCTCTTTCTTATTCACCTCCACTGAAACATTCTCCTTTAGATTACCATCCTCATCGTTTCCATCATTATCCTCGTCATCATCCCCCCATCTCTTCTTCGATCTCACCGGCGCATCATCCTCATCAAAAATAGCGGCTGCAGCGCGCTGCGCCTCCAATGCCCGTCGGCGCGCGTCTGCGTTCTTCTCTAAATTCTTAAATACATTATTTTTCTCCGGAACAGCAGAAGATCCATTAGACTCAACCCTAGAAGAATCCGACGTCGTCTTATTTTTCCTTAGTTTTTTAGCGTAGGTCACTTTTTGCCAGCCGTGGCCATTTTCCTCAGCCTGGTGGATTGGCTCGAAGGAAAATTGAACTGATTTTTCTTCTTCCATTGTATGTAAGAAAATCGAGGGACTTTGAAAATGAGAAGAAAATGATCGGAGGACGGAAAAACCAACGAGGAAGGGCAGATGAGTAAATAAAGGAAGGTGACCATGAATTGACCTCTGTCTTGATTAAAATTACGAAGATACCATTGTTGTGAAGAAAAATGCGGAGGAAAATTACGAAGATACCATTATTGAATTTTTATTGCAATAAAATGGAATTTTTAGAAATATGATTAATTGAGCTCCATTAATTGCGCGTTAAATTTTGGTGGTGAAGTACAACTATAAATGCTGCAGAAAATTTTAAAGAAATCTATTCGTTGAAACACGCTGCAACTTGTTAGGTTTTTTTTTGGCTCTGTAATTTGGTTTTAGCCTTGGACATTTGTATAGGGATGGCAACGGGACGAGTCGATCTTTTTCATCCTCGACCTACCTCATACTCACCCCATTACCCGTTTTTGGACGAGTGGCGGCGGGGCGGGGGAACGAGACGGGGTCGAGTCGGGACAGGTAGGGATTCCTATCCTGTTTATTACCCCTTTTTTTTATTAATATAATAAGGGTGTTTGAAAAACAAAAACATTTTTTTTTTACAATCCAAAGTTTCAGAAAAACGATATTCTCTTCTTTGTCGAATGTGAAAAAAAACAAAAAAAAAATGACAGGAAAAAAAATGATCAGATAGACGTGAAAATTAAATAAAGAGTAATACAACGTTTACTAAAGAAGCTTAATGGATCTTTAAATATAAATAAATGACAAAGAATTTAAGAATATAAGACGAAAATTCAAGGAATAAGTAATTTTTATAATTAATTTGGATTGTAGACTGAAATGGTGTTCTTGAGAGAGAGAAAAGCAGATGAAATCCTGAAATATTCACAAGGTAAATTAAATAATAAAATGCTAAAATAAAAGTTAAAAATGTAAAATTTTGCGATGCGAGGCGAGGCGGGGTGGGTCAGGGACCTTAATACCCATCCCCGCCCCGTACCCTCTTCGGGTCGACGTTCTCTAACCCGCCCTCATCTCGCGGGTATCGGGTTTGATGAGTTTTTTTGTCATCCCTACATTTGTACGATAGAAAAGATGTTTCAACGATTGTTTTATGATTCACAGCAATATGTATTATGTCCTCGTTCGTTTTGGTGATCCTAATGAGAAAACTAGTTCAAGATTGTATTTGTGTTTGGCTAAAATTATTATAACTTATAAGGAAGAATAGTAGTAGATTCCAAAAAATGTGTAGTTTATAAATGGGTATTTATATAAATGTGGTTAAAATTTATGTGAAAATTAATTGAAAATTATAAGTTACTGATAAATTTATTCAAAAATAGGTCATGTATACCCTTGTTTGTACTCATTTTTTTTTCATTCTCATTTTTAACCACACATTCTTCAATAAAATAATATTTTTCATCACATCAATAATTTTTCTTTCATTTTCAACCGTATATTCACCATCTATCACATCAAAAAAATTCATTTTTCCCTAAAAATGTGTATCAAAGAATTACTTCAAGAAAAGAATATGTCACCTCACATTGAAACAAGATCCTAGAGATAGAATTATTGTATTTTATTAGCAAACTCCGGTTCAATATTTGCATAACCTTTATCTTCCCTTACCATAAGATGATGTCACCCACATTTGGTCGAGGTCGAGAAGCTATTTGGCTCGATTTCTCTAGCAGCTATTTGATCATTGTCATCGCAATGAAAAACTTACTCAAGAAAGTTGTTCTCTTACTTATGTGAAGCTATTCTCGACACGTCGAAATCAAGAATATCTCTATTTTCAATTATATATGATACTCCATTACTCGACACTTATAGATAAGCTACAATCACATTTTGGGTCAACTAAGGCCCTGTTTGATTCTCATTTTAATTCTCATTCTTCTACTCATTTTCAACCACACATTCTTCAATAAAATAATATTTTCCATCACATCAATAACTTTCATTCTTTTTCAACCACACATTTCCTATCATATCACTATTTCAAAATTCATTTTTCCCAAATAATGCCTATCAAATATACTCTAAATATTCACATAATGCGCACATAGTATGGAAAGGCACGACCTAACACACTCCTCACACGCCTCTCCTGAAATTTTGTAACTTGAAACCACAACGACCAGGTGAAGCATTAAGTCAAAGAATAGCACCCAATAGCTAAAATTTTGTAAATGTATGTTAATCCCCCAAATGGTCATCGAACTTTGCCAAAAGTCTCCAAGAGGTCATCGAACTTCCAATATTCCATAAATAGTCACTGACTTTTAAAAAAAATCCTCAGGAGGTCACCGAACTTAAAAACTCCCCTAAATAGTTACTGAACTTTGCAAAACGACCCTAAGAGGTCACTCAACTTTGCAAATCATGTAATAAAAGAGCTTATATAGTTGAAACTGTGCACTACGTAAACCCACTTTGGTGCATGCATAAAAAAATTATTGAATTCTCTCACAATGCTAATAATATATTTAATATTATTATGATCATTATCAGAGAATATAATTGCTAAAGTAAACATTCGATAATGCTAGTGTTAATAAACCAGTCATCAATAAATTGTTAAGGGTATTGCAATCTGAATTTGATATTTATTTGTTTCATATTCGTTGTGTGTGTCATATTTTAAATTTAATTGTGCAAGATGACTTGAAACATATCAAAGATGAAATGCAAAGAATTCGAAATGCATTAATATATATCACAATCTTACCTAGTAGAAAACAAGCATTTGAGGATTTTTGTACCGAAAATGGGATGATGAATTCGAAAAAATTTGTTACTGGCATAGGGCATAGATTGAACTCCAATTATTTAGAGTGACCCCCTAGGACCGTTTTGCAAAGTTCAGTGACTATTTAAGAGCGTTTTTAAGTTCGCTGACCTCTTGGGGACTTTTATCAAAGTTCAGCGACTATTTAGGAAATATTTGAAATTCGGTGACCTTGGGAACTTTTGACAAAGTTCAGTAACCATTTGGGGGATTAACCCCTTAGTCAAGTACTAAAGTGTAAGCAAAGTATCATTCCCACGAGGATCAAGTACTTATTTCGATTTCGATTTCGATTAATATTAATTATAATTGAATAACACAATAGGAATTATTTTAATTATGATTAATTAACTTAGAACTCTCTAAATACTAAGCTATTGAACAACTAAGAAACGTTTATAATTCTATTAACAAGAAGCACTAGAATCTCAAATCCCCATTTATTATTCCATTTTAACAAGAATCCAGGACAATGACACATTCGTTAGAACTTGACGATCAATGTTCCTATTTTGTTTAACAATCTCTATCGAGTAAAATTAAACATATCGTCGCATATGGCTCTACTATATCTCTATAAATGAAGCAAAATGTAAGGATGTGTTTTACAAAAAGCATTCAATTAAATCACGTAAGGCATAATATTATATATCTATCCCCTATCGAACCCTACAATGATTATTATCGTGTGCTATAATTCTTATTATTTCTTTCGAAGAAACAAATCACAAAATCAATTCAATTATTAGCTAAGTAATTGAAAGTATCAAAATTATAACAATCATTCAAGCTAAACAAACATCAAAGTCTCGAAATTGGAATTAAAACATCATAACAAATGGTTCATCTTCATCCTAGTAACTAGAATTTTAGCCAAGTATCATGAAATTACAAAAACACATATTTGATATCAAAGTGCATGGCTGTGCTGTCAACTTCAATTTAGGTTAATGATAATCACAACCATTCAAGATCTGTCGAACAATGGGAATAAGAGGATCAGGAGAAACCTCCACCCTAAATCCACCGCAAGATCTATTATTACTTTCTCTTATGGACTGCGGACATCACATGTGTTTTTTTCTCCTGTTTCTTAGATTTGGTACCGTAGTTTAGCAGTCGAAGGTGACATTTGTAATAGGGGAGAAGAAGTGGTAGTTTGCAAAGGATGATGATTCCAGTTGTAAATTTTCATTGAAGAACAAGATATGTCAACCTTGCATACAAGCTATCGTGGCAACGAGGCATATTCAGGATAGGGTTCTCATTCACCATCCCCGTCCCCGCTCATGAGGGGTTCATCGGGTAGGAAACCTTATCCCCATATACCATCCATTTTAAGTATTATTTTAGCAGGTGTGTTAAATCTTCATGTGGATTAACGCCTGTTAAAATTATCAACCCCTTTTAGCCGATCTCCTATTTTAGCTCACGCGCGTATTTCCTATTGTATCAAAGATGAAAACTTGAGTTATGATTAAAGGGACTTAGGGTCTGTTTGATTGCAAGGGTGGAAAACGGGTGGAAAGAAAATGAATGGTAGGGAATTGAATTGTCTAGAAAACGTTTTACAGGGAATTGTAATTAATGGTGTTTGATTGGTATAATTTTCCACCTGAAAATTTTTTTGTTTTGTTTTGTTTTTTATGCAAATTGTCAATTAAATGGATAAATTTTTTTATCATTGACTTTGAAATGTGTTCCAATTGCTAAAAAAAAAAAAAATTGTCAAAAAGTTGGAAAACGTTTTCCCACCACTATGGTGAAAAAACGTTTTCTAACTTTTGTGCATCAACCGCTTGTACCTTGGAAAACGTTTTCCCTAAAAAATTAGTACAATCAAACAGGTGAATAGTAAAAAGTAGGAAAACGTTTTCCACCTTCCACGGAAAACTACAGCAATCAAACATGCCCTTAATTCAATTTGGAATTTCAAATATTTTTTATAGAATTTTTTTTAACATAAATTACTTTTATAGAGTTCAATGAACTTCTATTGACTTTTTCATAATCAATGAAAATCTTCATAGACTTTTGTTAAGCAAAACTGCTAAGGTACATTATGGGTTATATCATTAATTTTTCTCCCACTTTCTCCATTAACACACGGATTCCCATCACATAGGGAGAAGGTCATGCAAAATGTACATATAGCATTATTCTTTGTTAAGAGACTTTTACATAACTTATTTGACCTCTACATACTTTCATTTTAAGAGGAAAATCTTATATATCTTATTGACTATCGTCCATCTTTTTGAAAAAATTACTTTTAATGATCCAAAACATACAATATCAAAATATATTTCTCATGTCAATAAAAATATTTTCTAAAAGAATATAAAAATGCACGACACTTAAATTAGAAAATGAATAACAAAAAATACAAAAAAATTACCTATAAATACTATTTGATACAAAAGATTTTTCTAATGTACAATATTATCGATATGTTCAAATCTGTATAAAGCCATTAGACAAGTAACAAATATATGAAAAAATTATTACAGATTGATTTAATTTTAAAAATTAATTACAAAATAATTAAGTTTTTATAAAATATTAATAAAAAATAATTATCTCTATAAAAAAATTGGAGAAGAACCACGAAAAAGAAGAAAGTGAAAATTTTTATAAGTATTTTTATTTATAAATTGGTTTTTCATGCGAAAAAAAAAGGAGAAAATGTCAAAATGATGAAGAAGAAAATAAAAATAGAAACGTGAATACTAGGGAGAGAGTGATTACAGCAAATGTTAAAGACAGAAGAAAATATTGATATTTTTTTTCGTATAATAAATCAAGGGTACGCAGAATGAGAGAGGAAGGCGAAAAAAAATAAGAAGAGACAAATATTATAGATGGAAAGAATTTTTTATTTTATTTTTAAATAAAGTATTTCAAAATCTTGAAGGCGAATGAAAGACTTTTAATAAGATTTTGTATTTTTATTGTTTTTCTTAAAATTTGTATCTATAGGATTTTATAAAAAGTCATTGAAATTTTGAATACCCTATGAATTTTTAAAACTTAAAAATTGTTTTTGATTTAGTACATCACGATTTTTTAATTTTTTTTTTTAAAGAATAATGTTATTTAACACAACTGGTGCTATGTTATAAACTAAATGAAAGAAAAATTAAATGACCAATTTAATAGTATTTCTCATTTGACGTCAGATTAATGTCGCTTAAATTTGTGTTTTATTTAAAAAGTTTATAGCCCTTGTCCCACAATTATTATTTTTCATTATTTTCTTCTCATACTCATTTTCAACTATACATTTTTACAATATATTATTCTTCCAAATTTTAACTCTTTTCTTACTTTTTAATCACACGTTCTTCCAAAATTTACTATTCAAAAACTTATTCTTTTTAAA
Source organism: Osmanthus fragrans (assembly GCA_019395295.1). Taxonomy (NCBI): domain Eukaryota; kingdom Viridiplantae; phylum Streptophyta; class Magnoliopsida; order Lamiales; family Oleaceae; genus Osmanthus; species Osmanthus fragrans. Next base: position 19,896,277 of record CM033361.1, on the reverse strand, counting down.
AAAAAAAAACTACTGTCAAACAAGGGGTGAATACCTAGAGTTTTATGAAAAATCTCAAGAAGTCTAAATTGAATAAATTTAAACTTTTTAAATCTCTAAAACTCTTTACAAAGTCTAGATTGAATACATGATTCGCCAAGATTTAATTAGTCAACAGATCTAAAATGAAATGCCGTTAAATGAGTATCCAATTTATGCCCCCTATCCAAGCTCCACTTTTTAAACTTAATTTTAACCATACATTTCATAATATTCATAATTTTTTTATTAACTTTTCTTAAAATTTAATTTTCAGTTAAAGCCAAAAAGGGCTATATTGACAATGATATTAGGGATATGTTTGAGTCTCGTTTTGTGTAAAAAATGGGTTTGTAATAGTGATATCTTGAAAAATGTGTTGTTAAAGAGTAGATTTTTAAAAAAAAAAAAATTTCGTGTAAATTCTTTTATTAAAAAGTTGTGTATTTAAAAACAAGTCTCTGTTTGGTCTCTATTATAATGTAATTTTGGGGAAAGTGTATTTTGAAATAACGATTTTTTATTTTTATTTTTAAGAATGTGTAGTTTTAAAAGAAGAAATATTTTTGAATTTAGGTGTAATATTATTTTATTAAAAAATATATGATAAAAAAATATATTTTGAATAAAATAGAGCCCAATGAAGAGCTGACAGCCGAATGTGAAGAAAAATGAATTTTAAAGCTTGTTTTGTTCGAATTAAAATATGATTTTAATCTAAATCAAAGTCAAATAATTAGTATAAACAATATTTTTTTAATAAAATAGAGCCCAATGAAGAGCTGACAGCCGAATGTGAAGAAAAATGAATTTTAAAGCTTGTTTGGTTCGAATTAAAATCTGATTTTAATCTAAATCAAAGTCAAATAATTAGTATAAACAATATTTTTTAATAGATTCCACAATTTTTCAATCACATATTTCAATTTTTTTTTTCATAATCTACTTAAAAATTTAATTTTAATCTCTATCAATCACCCTCTTAAAACTATAGCTGGCTAATTCCACAGGCTAGATGGCTCAACAAAAATACATTTGAATTTTCGCTTCAAATTAACGTGCTTTTCGCAGCAAACTCGAGTCTTCGATTTCTGTTCGTCAAATTTCAACTTAAAACAAAACTGGAGAGAAAACTCGCCCACTTTTCTTTCTCGAAATTTTCTTTCAGTCTCTTTCGTGGAAATTTCTCTTTCCTATTAGATCGCCTCTAAACTCTGGTCCTCTCCAACTCATCAGCACTCTTGTGTGATATAACAGGAGGGATTATATCAGAATCAATTTCAAAAAGGGTGGGATAAAAAGTGTGTTTTTTGGTGGGGTTTGCTATGGCCGATGGGTTGTCTGTGATTCCAGCATCGGTTCTCCGTAACCTCTCAGATAAGCTCTACGAAAAGCGCAAAAATGCTGCTCTCGAGGTTTTATTTTATATGTGCTTTTGTTTCGGGCTACAATTTTGCTTGATGTGATAATTTTCTGAATTTTTTATGCTAGGTTATGTTTTTATTAATTTTTTTGGGTTTGGTTGGATCTAGGTGGAAGGGATAGTGAAGCAATTGGCCGCAGCTGGAGATCATGATAAAATTACTGCGGCTATCAATTTTTTGGCTTATGAATTTGCTTATTCACCTCAGGCAAACCATCGCAAAGTAAATTTTATCTTTCAAAGAAGAATTTTTCTAATTGTTGCGTGGGTGGGGATTTATTCATTTAATTTCATACTCTACGTGTTGACTTATCCTGAAAGACCCATTTCTTGACAAAAAATTCCAGGTTTTGGTGGAGCAAATACATAATTCGTTTTATTGTATTATATACACGTTGCCTTTCTTTTGGTTTAGGGAGGATTGATAGGATTGGCAGCAGCTACAGTGGCTTTGTCTTCTGAAGCATCACAACATCTCGAGGTATGAACTTCTCATCGAGTTCAGCGATGTTCAAGTTTAATTACCACATTTTTACGACTTTTCTTCAATTGTGAACCTTTTTTGGCTTTTGGGATAAAGATGTTTTTAGTGTTTTCCCATGTGGACATCTGTTAAAAAAAATTCAAGTACCTCTGAGCATGTAAAATGCTTTCAGTTTCTCAAATTTTGCTCAAGATGAAGAAAAAATGGCTAAATCAGACACATTATCTGACAATATATAGTTTTATTGAGTTTAGATCTGTCAATGTACATGTAGAGACTGTTTTTATCTGTTGAGTACTAGCATATTGTATTGAGTAAATGATTGAAAAGGGAAGCTAATACTGTAACTCGATGATCATCAATTGTGCATTTCATGATTAACTGATATTGACTATGATGAGTATGAAAGTGTAATTTATTTTATTTTATATCTTTCTTGGTGTAATTACTTTTCTGTTAGTCATAACCTTGAAATGGTTACAATCTAATAATACCTAATTTAACCTTTTGTGAGTTGAAGTGTTTGCTGGCACAATGACAAGATTGACATTTTACAAGCCCCATCAACCTATTTGATTTGATTTCCAGGTGCACTAGTGCAGAAAATAATTTCTTGCCACATCCATGTCTTGTAAGTGAATAATTTAATAATATGAAACGAGGCATTAATTGCTTGATTAGGTCACTTAAAAAGTCATGCCATGGTGCATTGAATAATTATTTTGATATTTTAACGGAGATTTTTTTGTGATGTCATGATGGGAGATATTTTCTAATGATTTCTTTTATTTGTGGTTACAAGATTAAACTTATCTGATGTGTAACGTTAGAATTTAGAAACAATTTCTTAAAACGACCCTTGGTAATTACAACTTGAAAGAGTTTCAGGAATAGTAGATGTCAAGTTTGAGTTGAACCTCTTACTAATCGATAAATACTCGTTTGTTAACCTGTCTGATAGCTTGAAGCTTTGTAGTATCTATTATAGCATATTTGATAGGAACCATTACATCAATTTTTTTTTTTTCAAAACATGTTCTGCATTCAATCTTTAGACAAGACTAGACAATATAGTCGACAAGATTTGAAATTTTTGTTTCTTTATATTGTCCAGTCACGTCTACCAAACGTATATCTTATCATATTAACACTTGACTTGAAAGATTGACATAAATGGTGGATCCTCTGTCGATTCTTGAGAAGTAGACACTGCTTAAATTTTTTTCAAAACTACATGAAGATGAGAATCTTGTCACTCAGCAATGAGATTGGGTTAAGACATGATGGTTATTGGTTGTCTATGGATATGCGAGAGTGGGTGCCACTATATGACATCAATGTGTATGGGAATTATAGCCTCTATTCATGTTTCTTGTTTATAGCCAATCTATTCAGTTTTTTATTTTTCCTGGATTTATCATGTAAGTTTTAAGGACGAAAATTGTTTATCCGATTAGTTATAGGAGAAGAATGATTCCTCTGTGGAACTTGAACCTCCACATGTTATATGCTACCACTGCATGAAAACTCTGCATTATGGAACTCCATTGGCGAATACAGTATTGATCCCAAGTTTCGGGGAACTAGAATAGCATTTTTACGGGGAAATGTTAAACTGAAATTAGCATTAGTTTCTAAGAAAGGCCTTAAGTATCTATCCCAACCTTTCTAGTTTCAGAGAATGACACTGGGATTCATTCCCACTTGAATGAAGTATTGGGAGTCTTGGAATTTTACTGGGGAACATAATCCTTTTTTGCTCGACTATATCCCAATGTAATGGAAATGTTGTTATTTTAAATTTCTACGTAAATCTTACTTGCAAGAAAACTAGATATCATGCTATTTGATTTTGTGAATCGATCCAATTAATTAATTTATTCTTCATTCTAGATATTCTTTTTCTAAGTATGGCGAGATATTGGTACCAAAAGTTTGCTCTTTTCTTACTCCATTTTGCTGCTTTCTGGACTTCTATCTGCCAGCAAATTGTACGACCAGTCCTAAGTTCCTTTTCTGATCAAGATAGCAGAGTTCGTTATTATGCATGTGAAGCTCTGTATAACATTGCAAAGGTGAGAGATAAACCAAATACTTTTATAATGTCGTTTTGTCCTACATGTATTTTTGGCTGCACCATTTATGTCATTGGGTTTCATTCTTGCTAATTTGTAGATTGTGAGAGGAGATTTTATAGTGTTCTTCAATGAGATTTTTGATGCTCTGTGTAAGCTTTCAGCTGACTCAGATGCCAATGTACAGAGTGCTGCTCATCTTTTGGATAGACTTGTAAAGGTGATTAAATTTCATTTGTTGTCTATAGCTGTCATTTTCTCGAGTTTATTTAAAAAATGTGCTTAGGCATGGTGCTTTGGCAATTATTTGAATGCAGGACATTGTGACAGAGAGTGATCAGTTCAGGTCTGCTGTCTCTTTGCTCTAGTTTCGATACTATTTGTCAGATTACGTTATTAAATTTATATGTAGAATTTGGAATTTTTTTTTCTCTAACTTCAACTGTTGCCGTTCTATCCTGACACAGCATTGAAGAATTTATACCATTGTTGAGAGAACGAATGAATGTCCTAAACCCTTATGTGCGACAATTTCTGGTAGGATGGATTACTGTTCTCGACAGTGTTCCGGATATAGATATGCTTGGCTTTCTTCCTGATTTTCTTGATGGTGAGTCGTCATATTTGAGGTTTGACAGATTCTGGCAGTGTTTCCGCTAGATGCACGCTTTCACTCGCATGATGAAATTGCAGGCTTATTTAACATGCTAAGTGATTCCAGCCATGAAATAAGGCAACAAGCAGACTCAGCACTCTCAGAATTTCTTCAAGAAATAAAGAACTCTCCAGTAAGATTTATAAGTTATACCTCTATTAACTTATGTGGGACTTGCTTGGTGATACTTGTGCATTATATTTCCTCTCTGAGAAAATTGTCGCAGGCATCAACAGTTATTATTAAGCCCTGTTTGGGCTCCATTATAATGTGTTTTTGGAGAAAATGTATTTTGGAACAATAGCAAGATTTTGGGTTTATGTTGTAATATTATTTTATTGAAGAAAGCGTGGTTAAAAAGAAGGGAAAGAAAAATATATTTTGAATAATATGGTGCCCAAAACAGGGGCTAATTTTATTTTGAGAAATTCCATTGCTGACACTTTGATGCAAAATTGAAAGTGTATTTGAGACGCAATTGGAATCTAACTGATTTAGCTGTCAATTTCATTTACTATTTTTCTAAATTTATATTTTGACTCAGTTTATCCTAGAATACATTATTTTGATGATAGAATGCAATGCAATTTCTGTGTCTTTCTCCACATACGTCTCTCACGTCTTCCTCTTCCTCTCTTCTCATCTTCTAGAATTCTACTGCTAGCTATGTGCATACTAAGTCACACGAGTACAAGTTTGTTTTAACTAACACGCAAAATTTACTTTCATTTTTAATTCCTGACTCGAGCAGTGCTACTCTTTAAGTCTGTAGATTATGGTCGCATGACTGAAATACTGGTCCAGAGGGCAGCGTCGCCTGATGAATTTACTCGATTGACTGCTATTACTTGGGTAAGAACATTTAATGACACAATTGCTATTGCAAATTGCAAATTGCTTATTCCAATTGCAGAGCAGATTTTTGTGTACAAGATATTTCCAGTTTGTTTAAATTTGTTCAAAAGAGTTTCAAAACACTGTCTGCTCTGCAGATTAACGAGTTTGTGAAACTTGGTGGGGATCATCAACTTGTTCCTTATTATTCTGCTATTCTTGGGGCTATTCTACCTTGCACGTCAGACAAAGAAGAGAAAATAAGAGCTGTAAGTTTTCATTTTTAAAATCTTCCTTTCAACATCTTATTTCATTGCTTCTTCAACTCCTCATTTTTATTGTTTTCTATGATTTATTGAACTTATCCATTTTCAAGGAACCGTCCACTTTTGTTCACCTTCTCTCTTAGTTGTTAAATTATATTCTTTCCTGATGTAAATAACTGCTTGACTTCAATGCTTTACAATTGCTCTGTGGTTAAATTTTTTTATTAGGTTGCTCGTGAGACAAATGATGAACTTCGTGGAATCAAGACTGATCCAGCAGAAGGATTTGATGTAGGTGCAATCCTCTCTGTAGCAAGGAGGTATCTTCCTCTTACCCTGTTAAATACTCTATTATTTGGTCAATTTAAAATTTGCCATTCATTTGTTTCAATAACATGCTGTTCCTTTTAGAAGGTGACAAAAGAAGCTGGGTAGAATAATTTTTCTTTTCCTTTTAAGATAAGATGTATGGTTTGAAATGCCTCACGGAGCAAATGTAATCCGCCAAGTTTAGAATTTACTTTTATGTATCAGGCATTTGGCTAGTGAATTGGAGACAACACGTATTGAAGCACTGAACTGGATATTAACCCTTCTAAATAGACATCGAACGGAGGTAATGAGGATATCATACAAATTTTGACTGTTTTGCTATTTTTTGAAATCTTCCTTCTCCAATTGTTTAGATGTTTTACATGATTTTCTGTTGATTTTTATAACTGCTTCCGTTGCACTTAAGTGTTCTTGTATTGGTCAGCTACAGTAGTTGAAAGCATTAACATTTCTAATTAATTGGAAAGACCTATTGTATTCCACAGTAGGTTTAGGGAGAGAGAACTGAGAGAGTTGATTGTTTTTATTCCTCATACTTGCTTCTGTTGCTTGCACTGATGCCTTAATAAAATTCAACCTTTTGAACTACAACTCTTGACGAGCAAGGCAGATGAAAGTTACTCACCATGTGTTTCTACATTATATTTTCTAATTCTCCTCAACATTATATCTTGTCAATCATGACTAGCAGTTTCTGGGCTCCCTGAGTCTTTTTGTCTCAAGTGCTTGGTAGTGGGCCCCATTCTAAGGAAGTTGTTGGCAACCAGACTTATCTGGTCTTCAATTATATGAGCAATCAAGTGATACGTGCTTTGATAGAATTCTTTTTAATTTTCGTTCTACCTTGGCCAAGGACTCTCAACTCGTATTCACTTTTAGATTCCATTGGACATTCTCCTTGTTTGTTATCATGGATCAAACCTCTGGTTAGGACAAGGTCGATATGCGATAATGTAACCTGGTAACTGATACAGAAGACAATATATTTCCTCTGGTCTAAGATCATGTAACCTAAGAATAGGACAAGTCATTTACAACGGCTTGAACTCCCATATGGATTGGCTTATTGTGGTGTTAGTCGAATTTTAGCTTGTGTTCCTACAAATACCTGGAAGATTACTGTGACATCTCATATCAATGATATGAAACACATCATCTCTTTAAGAGAAAGACTTCATGTGCTAGTGTTACTAGATTATTGGTGCCCAACTTATAATCCAACGACTACGATCCTTAAATAATCCAACTAACAACTCAATCCTAACTTTTAGCAATTATGAATCTAGATATATATTAAAGTCCATAAACTACCTTTTATCTATCCAGTTTGTGGGTAGTCATAAGATTTGTAGTCAATTTTCAGTGAGCTGTCTAGTTTGGCCTATGTGTTGGGACAAAATCGTTATGTTGAAAGACTCCTTGCTGATCCTCTACATTGCTCATATCCAGGTTTGGAGCCAGAATTTCGGTTCAGTGGGGGCAAGACTTAAGTATGGGAAAAAGAGATTCGAACATACATTCCATGGCACATTCCTTGTTTCCCTTTAAACTGTTAAATTGTCGTATTTGAGGATTAGTTTCATGTAGATCCACTCTTTATTTGATGCTAGGTATATGAAACTGAAAGTGATTAGTTTCATGTAGATCCACTCTTTATTTGATGCTAGGTATATGAAACTGAAAGTGATATATTTGTTTTTATAATGAATCCTCACGTTCTTTAATATACGTGCAATCTAGTAAAAAATGTAATGTCTATGGTCTAGTAAGTTGGATTGAACATAACAAGTAACGAAATTTATAACTAATCATTTACTTATTTTGTCTAATTTAGGTAAAATATGGCTTGTTTGGTAAATGAACTATACAATATTAGTGAAAAAAATGATTCTAAATTTTTTTTAAGTATGTTGTCCGCTTGCATCTTGTACTATATACCAAATATATCTTTAATTTCCAATTTAGAGTCTAGAAAATTCCAATTTTGCTAATTTTGTATTTAGTTCATCAATCATCACTGTAAATAAATTAGCAAACCAATTCTTTTTCATTTTATATATTCTACAAGCAACACACTAGATCACATCCCAAAAATATCCAGTGGAAAAGACTAATGTCCCAAGCCCGAGCCCACTGGGAAATTGTCCCTACTGGGCCTATAATGGTTCCCCCCCCCCCCCCCCCCCCCCCGCTCATCGTGGGCTACCTCCTTTACAAGACCGTGGGTGTATTTGACTATTTGTAATTGACCTGTATGAATTTTGTTGATGACTTAATGTTGTCCTTGAAACCTGAGAAGAAATGTTATTTGCTGATGAAAGTAATTATTCACATCGGCTTAAGAAAATAGAAAGAGATTGTTAAATGACATTGGTAGTGGAGAGTGATCCATGCTTAAGTTTGACCTATAGAAGTATTTACGGGTCTTTATATATGTTATTTACACCCTATTTTCATTTTTCTCGTTTATCCATGTATAAGATCCAATCCTTCAGATGTCTGTGCTCAAAGATTTGAGCTTACTGATTCTGTTGAAGTGGAGGCCTGCACATACATCACACTAGGAAAAATTTTTATGCTCGTCTTTTTCAATAAATCCAGTGGTGACCGTAAAGCCGGTCTTAGGATGGTACCCTGTTGCTAATTTATGGACTGTGACAGTAAACTTTTATAAATATAAGTGTCGGAAATATAATTGCAGTCTGCTTAAATTTCAACCATTTTATGATTCAACTGTCTAATGAGACATGAAATAAATCTTATCTTCTACATGGTATATCAGCATCCTCCGTATATGCTGGTTCCATTTTTGTAATTTTGCAGTGTCTGATAGATGCCTTGTTAGAAACTTGCTATTTATTATTGTCTCATTATTGGCATTGTTGAACTTTTATTTTCTTGATTTTGAAAATTTGGTGAGACCTTGCTTTGATGAACTAGATTTCATTTACTACTTTCACAAAAACAGGTTCTGTCTTTTCTCAATGACATTTTCGACACCCTTCTGAAGACACTTTCTGATCCTTCTGATGAGGTATCATCTTCTGCTGCCTTCTCTGTCATTCATGAATTGCTTATTTTCAATTTAATTTTATATTATTTTATGATTCTCCATTTCGCCTACAGATTTCTGTATCAGTTAAATTGAGCTTGTTTGCCTTTTATACTAATTAGTCAAAGCTTATGGTAACAGTTTGGTTAGGGGATGTCTTTTTGGATACAAATATTCTTCTTTGTTTATTTGATTAAAAATGATGCTGGTAAGTTGTCTTCATTGTCATCTTCATCTTCATTCGTCTTTGTTGTTACAGGAGATAAATTGAACTAAATCTTTTAGAGGACTCAAACCCTGTAATGGCTTTCAGTGATATGAGTATTGCCTCACTTTCTCTTATTTGGAGAACAAACATAAGAAGAACCCATTTACATGTACTTTAACCCTTGTTTGATTCCCATTTTTATGAAAAAATGAATTTTGGAATAGTAGATTGATGGAGAATGTGTGGTTGAAAAATAAGAAAATGTTTTTGATTTACGTGAAATATTATTTTAATAAAGAATGTGCAGTTGAAAAGAAGAAAGAAAAATGCATTTTAACAAAAATGGGAATCAAACGGGGCCTTACACTCGATTAAGAAGAGGTAAAGGAAACGGAATAGAAACAGTGGATATTATATAAATGGTTACAAGTTAGAATAAATAGTTTTCTTCATTGTAAAGGCTGCAAGATCTAGAATCTGGAAACAATTCATCCAGGTACATATGAAGTAAGGATTTATTCATTGTGTGCGACATTGAAGAGAAGTACCCTGGGTTCCATGTTAAATTCTTGACACTCTTGAAAAGCTTTATTAGGTCTTTCTTGCAAACAGTGCACTAACATTAAGAGGACCAAATATCAGTGTATAGCATATCATCCTCTCAATTTCTTGAAGTCAACCTGCTGTATTATAAACATTACCAGCAATGATTCCTCAAGGCCTGCACATATGGAATGGATAGAGTCAGAGTAAATGATCTGTTCTTCCCCATCTGCTTTAGAGATAAAGAGTAGCTGATAAAATGCTCTTGTGGTCTGGCTATAGTGTTATCATTGTTAAGATTTAATCAATAATACTCGGTGCCTCTCAATGAGAGGTTGTCTTTATTATATAGAATTGGAATACAACTAAATATGGAAAGCAATAAATCCAAATATGACTAAATATTCAATAATAATAACCTACTAAATATAAATATATTTTCTTATTCTAACATCCCCCTCAAATTGATGTTGGTAAAAACATCAATTTGCCATTACGAGCTAGTTGCGTTGTCGAGTCATCATTTTCAAAGAACCCAAAAACCAAGAGTACAACCATGGTATGAAAAAACGTAAACGGGTACTGAGGCGTTTTTCGTTCACGAGGCGAGGCGTAAGTCTCAAAACGTTTTGAGGCGTAAGCTTCACCACAAACAAAAAAACTTAAGTTGAAAAATCAGAAAAAAACATAAAAATATATAATTAATGGTTTCAATGAACAGTAAACAATCATGAATATTTTTTAACAAAAAACAAAAAGCAAAATTCAAAATATATTAATGACGTTGAAAATAATCAATAGTTATATCCAACAATAAAAATTAAATATAGTGTTTAAATTAAAAAAAAACCCTAAAAGTCTCCAAAATGAAATATAATACTAAGATATAAATCCTAAAGGTCTCCATTATCATCACTATCCATACGATCCTCTAGGTCATTGTCATCTCCAACTCTGGTATCATTTTCATCGTCACTGTTAATATTTATCATATCATCTTCCTCGTCAATCAGTAGTGATGGTGCCTTTCCCTTATCTGTGAATTCAAATAAAACGTTTGTTAATTTAATTTCTAAAGAAATAAATAAATAACAGAAACTTTCATATTAACATTTATAAGAATACCTTCGTGAAAAAGTGCGTTTTTTATTCGGTTGACTTTTTGTGTGAGAATTTCGAGAAGAATTTTCAACCCCTTCAACATCAAAAAGAGCTACATTGGAATCACCATTAGTTAGATCAAATATGCTTGACTGAACTTCAGGATCTTGACCGGCTTTTCATTCATCATCAGATGGCAATTCCTCAACAGTTAAAGGATCATCATCCTCTTGCAATATCTTCAGTCGTGTATGTCGAGCCTTGAGCTTTTTATTATACAAGATATAGACTAAAGTATTCAACCTCGTTGTGGTCAAGCGATTTCTTCTTTTGGTATGTACTTGACTGAATGTACTCCAATTACGTTCACACTCAGAAGATGAACAAGTTAGACTTAAAACTCATATTGCACATCTAGTCAATTCTGGAGTTCCATCACCAAATTGAGTCCACCAAGCAACTAGAACAAAATAATAATGAAAGAATAAACAATGTCACTCGCGTCACGTCACGTGTAAAAAAAAGGGTGAATTCAAATTGAAAATAATAAAAACGTGAGGTAAGTAAAATTTAATATCTCCTAATACATAAACACATACCAGGAGAATGTTTTGCGCAAGTTGATTTTGCATTTTCGAGACCAAAGAAATTATGTCTGCTTAGGAAGTCATCCAATTGGAGATCTGCTTTCTCCTTATCTTTTTGATCAGGGATGAGTCTCACCATGCAATTAAATAGACCCGCTTTGACTTCAGGATGCTTAGAAAAATTATCTGCGTATTGAAAACGAGGATTCATATAATATGCAGCAACATGCAAGTCTCTGTGCAGCTGATATTCCTACTTTTCATCTATTATATCCCAAATCTCCTTATAACTCGCTTCCTTGTTGCCCAAATTTTTTGCTATCTCCTTTTTGGCAGTATCCATAGCTCCATAAATAAATCCCATGGCAGGCATCTTTTCAGAATCAACGAGTCTTAGTACAGTAACTAAAGGATTTGTGGTCTTTAATGCATATGCAATGCTTGGCCAAAAATTACTATCTCTTAATATGATCTTCTTTATTTCTTTGCCCTCTACTTTGTTTGCCCATCTTGAATTCACCCATTCCTCTGAAGTAAACATAGTTTGTAGCGGTTTTTTCAATTCATAAATTCTCTGCAGAGTCAAGTAAGCGGTAGCAAATCTAGTAGCACCAGGTCGAAGTAGCTCCTTCTTTGCAATTTTCCTCATTAATGCCAATACCCATTGATGATTATAAATGTAATTACTTATCTTCTTTGCCTTCATCAAAGCATTCTTGTGTCGTGGCAACTCTCCAAGTTTTTCGAGCATTAAATCAAGACAATGTGCGGCACAAGGAGTCCAATATAAATTTTTTCTCTTATCCATCAATTTCTATCATGCTGTTTTATAGGCACTAGCATTATCAGTTATAACCTGAACAACATTTTCTTCTCCAACTTCTTCAACAACGTCATCCAGTAACTTAAACATCAAATTAGCATCCTTAATTGCATCTGAAGCATCAATAGATTTTAGAAAAATAGTTCCATGTGGATTATTGACTAGAAAATTAATCAAACTTCTATTCCTCATGTCAGACCAACCATAAGATAAAATAGAAACTCCAGTTTTGCTCCACGTCTTCTTTATATCTTCAACTATATTTCCGGTAGTTTCGAATTCCCTTTTTAAGATCCAAGTGCGTAGATCATATACAGTAGGGGGCTTAAAACCTCTGCCATATGAACCAATAGCCCGACACATGTTAACGAAAAAAGGAGATTCTACAGCGTTGAAGGGTATTGCATTTTCGTAAAAGAATCTGCCAACATCCAAGCTGATTTTACCGCGTAGCTCTTTCGGAGTCATTTTTATTATTGTCATCTCCATCATAGTAATTACCAAGGTGTACCATGTCATCAAATTGTTGTTGTGAAAGGTGTTTTTTCATGGTTCTTGTCTTCATATAATCTTCGATCTCTTTTTTGACATTTTCAGGAACATTGGGACATGGAGCAACATTTTTATGTGTGCATGCTAAATGTTCTTTCATACGCTTGACCCCTCCTGTAATTTTTTTCTTGCAAAACTGGCATTCAATATAAAGATAGGTCTTCTTCTCATCTCCCGAACTTACAACTTCCATTCCTTTCCATATTTCCAGGCCGGATCTTTTCTATTGCCCTTTCCCATCCTACAAGTTATTAAAAAAATTATAAAAGGCATTAGTTTGATTGCCATATGTACTTGAAAGGTGGTCTCATTCATTCTCTAAGAATTTCATAAACATGACATATAAAACTTTTATATGTCCAATTTGATTAATAAACCAACCAAGAACATAAACAATTACTCCAAATACTTGGAAAACACATTATTTCAGTGACCAATTTGATTAATAAACCAAGTCCCTTAAATTACTTTGTAAAACCCGCAGCAAAGAACAATAAGGAAGAAATCTCGTAAAAATATGAACTGCTGAATGCTTTTCCAGCTATTTCACACGTTGATCCAAAAGAAAGTATCACGAGGACTTCAATGAAGAACTATGTTAAGAGCAACTAGCATTCACCATGACCAAGACGCCAATTTATTTTTCCTTAGTAAGAACACATAATGAAGAAGAACAACCACAAGGACTTCAAATATTTAATGGCTTCTAGGAGCATCCACTGTCCAATAAAAGGTCATCCCCTCTAATTTTCTTGTGTTAAAATAATTTACTTTAGAAAAATAGCACAACCAAAGAATTTTTTTTTAATACTGTACATCAGTTAAAGAACGCGCCTGTAGACATATGAATAATATATGATACGTCATACGTTATGTCTAAATATGATATTGAAGTAAAACTAAGTACCAAACTCTCTATCCCAGCAGTGCTGAAGAAGACCTGTCAGCAAGTCCAGAGAGAAGATCCAAAGATTCCAAAATCTGAAGAACTGAAGAAGACCCGCATTTTTTTTCCAAAATCTGACTTCTGAATTTCTGCCGTGTATTTTTAAACACTCTGCGATTCTTGGCGTTTAGTATTCTAGGTTTTTTTTTTTTTTTTTTGGCCCAAAAATCGGGCCCTGTTCCTTTTTTTTGGGGGGTTTAACCGTTTAATTGAGGCGGCGCCTCAGGTCCCTTGAGGCGGGCCTGCTGAGGCGCAAGTGCATAGGGAGTACGCCTCAGAGGTGCGCCTCACCCACGTTTTTCCATACCATGAGTACAACATTGCACATCTTCAAACCCAAGAACCGAGTCAAACCAAAACACCGAAAAAACTTGCATCACACTTGATGCACCGAAGAGTCACACATTGATAAAAATTATATTAACCGTGGACAACTGAAAGAAACTCACACCAGAAAGGTTGAGTTATAACTATGACTGAGAATCCACACCATAAATGCTGAGCTATGACTGAGAAGAAACCAAGAGAGCTCACAATCCAAGGAGAATTTCTAAAAGAAATTCACGAAGTGTGCCGACAACACACCATGAGCTCTATACGTCGGAATGCCAATCCAGGCCGGAATGCCAATACAGGCATGAACGCCAATACATGCCAAAATTTCAGCAATATATTGCTTACCAAAATGCTGCAAAAATCCCACAACACAGCACCAAAACAACCAAAATGATCTTCCTCCGAGAATCCAAAACTCGAGCCCATCACTCGACCAACCAAAAAACTCAACAAGAAACTGTAGCCCAATAAAAAAATTAAGAACCCAACAGCAAACGAACTCTCTAAACATTCAACAAACTGACCCAAAATAGCAAGCCCAGGAGTTCTAATAGGCTGCAAAAATTCTAATTAAATAACCCAAATAATTCAGTCCAATAATCAGCCCAATAATGGGCCCCAAACCAAAAACCAATCAAATGACAAGATGCCCAAACAAGATCCAGCAGCCCAATAAGCAAATTAAACCACAAATAACTTGGGCCTAATAAACCCAAGCCCAATTACACCACACAAAAGCCAAGGCCAACTCACAGACCTCCAAAAACGGTGACGCAGAACCTGCCCAATAAATCCAAAAACACGATCCTCCAAAGAAGACCCAACTCACAACAACCAGGAAACACGACACCAACCACCACTCTTAATCACCGATTGCCGACAGCAAAAGAGACCCCGATGCCACTCTGCCAACCACCAACAGGACCCAACATGCAGTTGCACAAGACTTTTCTGTTCTCCCATACAAGCCGCGAGGAATGAAGCAGAACGTTGACAGCCCTGAAGAATGAAAGCAAATCCTTGACAAACCCATATCTCACAAAGGGGCCGAGAAGCAGCCGGAAGCACAGAGCCCAAAAAAACTCACAGATGCCAACGAATCTGAAGATGACCCAAGATAAATGAAGAATTCGCACCCTTCACCTTCTCAAAGTTGCATAGAAGAGTCGCTCCAACCGATGAAGCCGTCGACCCTTATCCCAGATTGACCACCAAAAAAAAAAAAATGGGTTTCCCGAACCAGGACAGCGAGGAACTCCAACATCAATTAAATCCCAAAATAATAGAACACGACTGCAAATGGCCGACAGCCCAAGATGCAAACCACAATTTTTATAACTAGGGAAAACCAAACAAGTCCCTGTCTTCAACGGCCGAAGCACTGGACTGACTCTGTTTTCGCTGCCGCCATGGTTGGGAAGGGTGGATACTGGATTACTGGGTTCTCTATTACGTGTGACAATCTGGGAAGTATGATTTTAGAGGGGAAAAAATTGAACGGGGGCAAGAAATTCAAAAGAGAAACAAAAATTGGCTAGCCGGACGAGCGGCACACGGCCGTTTGCCGGAAACGAAATCTTGAAAGTATAACTCAAAGAAAATTAAATTGGCTCTGATACCATGTTAAGATTTAATAATACTTGGTGCCTCTCAATGAGAGGGTCTCTTTATTATATAGAATTGGAATACAACTAAATATGGAAAGCAATAAATCCAAATATGACTAAATATTCAATAATAATAACCTACTAAGTACTAAATATAAAGATATTTCCTTATTCTAACAATCATGAATTCTTCCCATGTCCAGGCTAAAATAATGACTCTGTCTATTTGCATGCATGGATAGTCAGAATTAGAACATGCTCTATCTGCCTTTCTGCGAGATTGTTCTTGTCAAGTGTCTCTAACAATTGAAGGGGATCTGTCTTGTGAGAATCTCGAACTGGCTTTTGAGAGCTCACACTCAATATAATATTAGACTGAGATGTTTATTGATATCAGGCACCCCAAAATAATGATTTGGGAGTGTGATATGAATGGTCTCCACCCCCTGAAAAAAGAGCTAATTGGCAATTGGGTATCGTTAACCTTCAGTTTTGTGTAAATTTTTGTTGATGCTAGGATATCCTTCTTTCTTACTTATTGTCTTCACTAGTTCGTTATCTGGTAGTAGGGACAGAAAAGTGGATAAAAATGAGAAGTGCAAGATGCCTTAGCCTTCATAATCTTTTTCTTGTTTTACTTTTCCTCCCAGGTAGTGCTTCTGGTACTTGATGTTCATGCATGCATAGCCCAAGATGACAAGCATTTCCACCATCTGATTGTTTATTTAGTTCAGAATTTTCGGGTGGACAACTCTCTGCTGGAAAAGTAGTTTCTCATCCCTGCTGATTTATCCTGAAATAATTGTCTGATAGACTTGTATAGTGGATTGAATACTATTCTTTAATTTTCTCACAGACGTGGTGCTCTAATAATTCGCCGACTCTGTGTACTGTTGGACGCTGAAACAGTTTATCGGAAGCTTTCCACAATTCTGGAAGGAGAATCTGATTTGGATTTTGCATCTATTATGGTTCAGGTTATTGTATTATTCAAAACAGGAAAACTCCCACGTTTCACATTTTATAACGAGATGAGATATTGTTAAAATTTTGCACAGCCTTGGTTTCCAGCCATTATTTGTGCAATCCTGTAGGTAAGAAATTATATGTTGTGCATGTGATGAACCATGTTTCCACATTCTCCTTTATTTCAGGCATTGAACTTAATTTTGCTCACTTCCACTGAGTTGTCTGACCTACGTGACCTCCTGAAACAATCAATGTTCAATGATGCTGGCAAGAAATTATTTCTTTCGTTATATGCTTCATGGTGCCATTCACCAGGGGCTATAATAAGCCTTTGCCTATTAGCTCAAGTAAGCCTCAAGTTAAATGCATTTTATTTCATTGTCAAAAAAAATTCAGCCACCACATCTCCTGTTCTCCTTCACTTGTCAGTGATAAAACTTAGGATATGCTACCTCTTACTCGGATTGTTGTGCAGACTTATCAGCATGCTAGTTCCGTTATCCAATCGCTGGTTGAGGAAGATATTAATGTTAAGTTTTTGGTTCAGTTGGACAAACTGATCCACCTTTTGGAGACTCCTACATTTGCGTACCTTAGGTTACAGGTAATAGTAATTTCTAAAGTGTATGTGGTGTTGACGAACATATGTTCATCTTGTGTAGTTTATAAAACCAATGCTTTGTGATTAATTTTGTTATTTAGTATCTATAGATGCATGCAAGCGAATAACCTTGTAACGAATGCATGCATATGTAAAGATGTAGATGACTTGTATTGCTCATACAATATGTATTCTTTGATGTACTTCTCTGTATGCAAAAGTACATAAACCATCTTTGCTCGATGTTTATGGGTTTTAGTGATCGATATATATGTGTGCATTGACACTGGTGCATTAATAATCATGCTTCCTAAATTATGTTACTTCACTCTAATGTTAAGAGCAGGGGACTGAGGAGTTGAAATAATCTCATCTTTACATCTAAACATGATTGAACATATTTGGTGGCCGTCCCTGGGGCGTGGGAGATATAGCTAGGGTTCAAGGATTAAACTTGTGGTTCTTGGTTTTTATCCCCATCTGCTAGGGGACGTATTCACCAGTTCTTAAAAATGATAAATCACTTCATCACCACTTATAGTTTTGATGTTGTGTCAAATATTAGTTGATCAATTTTATTTTCTGACAAATCATTTGCAGCTTCTTGAACCTCAAAGATATATGTGGTTGCTCAAAGCTTTGTATGGTCTTCTGATGCTGCTTCCTCAGGTATGCAGTTGCCTTAATTATTACCTCACCTGTGTTTGAAACATTAAAATGCAGTGTATAAAGTTCAATACTCATTCAACAATGGAAATACACTTGTTCAATGTGCTTTTTAATAATGGAACTGACCAGAAGTTAGTCTGCCCTTTGAACGTGAATGGCTTTTTAAATAATTCTCATCCAAACACTTCCTTTGCTTCAGTATACAAGTTAATTAGCAGATCATGGTGAATTCACTCAATAGACATGGCAATTGACTTTGATTTATGCATCGAAGTTGTAGCCCATGAAGTCATATATATTTGAGCTAATTTTTCATCAGTTTAAGTTGGTTGATGTTCAATCATTTGATTGTTCGTTAAAGGAGTTTTTGAGTGTTTTCAGATGTAATTAAGTGAAAATTCATTTCCATTCTTGACGATGTTCAGCACGTCTTCCTTCCTATGCACCCGGTCATTGTGTGGAGAAGCATTGGGACATCCTTCGGGAAGTACTTTGTGTCACTGTGGATACTTTTTATTAGAACATTCTTTTGATGATTCTACCACTAACGTGGCAGTCATTGAACCTTAAGATTATTGTATCACAAGGGCTTTAATATTTGTTGTACAAGTAAATGTACACTGGTTGAGATATATCTTATGGTTAGTGCTCATATCAATGTGATTTGTATGTGTTGATTTGCTGCCATTAAGATCTGTTAGTTTATTTTTACATGATGCAGCAAAGCCTAGCCTTCAAGATTCTCAGGACTCGTTTAAAAACTGTACCTTCATACTCCTTCAGTGGTGAACAATTAAAGCAAATACCATCAGGAAGTGTACTTTCGGAGGCTAATTACATGGGAATATCACTAATTTCAGAGGACGGTGATCCGTTTCACAATTCACCGAATGTGCATAATGGAATAAACTTTATTTCGAGGCTGGAACAGTTTAAGCACATTCAGCAGCAGCATCATGCGCATTCTAAGTTGCAGGCACAGTCTCGCCACAATTCTTCATCCACAAAGGTTTGTAGTGCTTTCCAGTGTCTACTTAATTTCCTATTAACCCTGGAGTAGTTTATTCAAAGACTGTCTTAACTTAGTTATATTTTTCATTAAATCTGAACCAAGGATGATAAAATGGAAGAGGAAGAGAGTTGGGGTTAAATGACTTGAGTTTAGGCAATTGAGATCCCCTTATATCTATGATTTATATCAATGCATTTGATTTTTGTGTTCCCATGCATGCTTAACTTGTAATATGTATCCAAGTCGAAGCAAAGCTTGGATTCTTGTGAATTTAAGTGAGGAAGAATCATTAGTTGATCTTCGATTAGCTAATGCTCGATGATATTATTTTTCGATTCATGATGCTGATTTTTGTATAATTTGTCAGTTTGTTTTTCTAAGTTGGCTCATGTTGAGTTTGATCAGGAGGTACAAAGACCAGAAGATCCAAGACAACCTTCATTGGTGCCGGATAATAGCATGCCTCCATCAAGATCCTCGCGCAGAGGTCCCGGACAGTTACTACTTTAACTGTTTTCCTCTCGCGTTGAGGTTAATTATAATGCGACTTCAGTATTCAAGCCCGGTGTCATCTGGTAAAATTGTAAATTGCATATCATCGTAGCTTTGCCCTATTGAATCCTCAAGGGCAGGGGATGGTGGATATTGGGTTTCAAACCAAGATGTTCTTCATTCTCATGGATGGATGTGGTACCCATATGGTTATGTTATTTTTATTGAAAAACCATATGGGCAGGAGGTAGTAGATACTTGGTTCAGGATATTACAAGTTTGTTCCTGTTATTTATTTATAAATTATTATTCATCTATCACAACAATAACAATAAAAATAGCATTCGTGTATTTTCTGTAGGGCCACTCTTGGTCGTTTCTTCTTCACCTTCTTGACGTGTTTAGTTTTGAGCGTTTGCACCTTTGATATCTCCAATTCTGCTACTACCGTCGATTCGACAGGGTGGAATGTAGCGACCCGAAATTTTAAAAGTACAAATTTTATAACTTAAAGTGTATCGCTACGATAATCTCATCAAAGTTTAGAGTTCGTTTTACGTCCGTCGAATTGTCTAGCGAACAATTAATTTAAGATTTTCAAACGATTTTAATCTTAAAATTTCATTATTTACTTATCGAATTCAATCTCGAACAATTTTAAAAGTATCAAATTCTTATCGATTTAAATTCAATTTTAAGGTTCGATATTCTATTTAAAATCCAATTTCATTAATTCCAAATTTTATCTTTTAATCTAATCTTATTAAATCCTGTTAGCCAAAGAATTATGTTTCAACACAAACTCTAGGTCTAATTTATTGCCTCGTTTTTTGTGACCTAACCTACTGTTGATCACTATTCAATCACCTTCACCACAGCACCTCTCGACTCCAAACACACGACCAACATCCAGGTAAAAATTCACCATCTGTTCCCTTCAATTTTGATCAATAAACAACTGAAAGTGTCACGCGATCATCACCACCACACCTATGTTTTCACAACCACAGAAACTCGGTTTCTAGCCTTCCCACCGCCACACCAATCTGCAGGCAGACCATCATCCAAACCCTGTTGCAAATCACACAAACCACTGCCACCACCAAGAAATCGAACCACCAACAAACCGCCACCAACCCGCTGCCTACAACACCATCGACCCCCTCCATCTCATCCAAAATCAACCCCAAACAACCACAAAACCAAGAAATCACAACACCCAATCACATACCTTGACTCCACCCATGTTTTGACCGGACTGCCCGCCGGAAAACCCAAGAATTTCCGCCTCCTAGCCTCGGTTTTTAGCCTCGGTCGTCGCCCAAAAAGACCCCCAATTGACCCCAACCGCCGGCGCTACCTCGCGACGGCGACACCTCCGATTGTTGGCCGGAAAACACCCCACTTCGCCTCGCCTTCCCGTCGCCGATTTCCCCCCTCCTCTTCCCTGCCTATCGCGTTTTGTGAGAGAGAGAGAGAGATAAGTTTTGTATATATTTAAGTTTTGAGAAATTACTCCTTATGCCCTAGCCTTTTAAAAGTCCTTCAATTTAGCCAAAGTTTTAAATGTTTGTTATTTTAATTTCAAAGTTTTTCAAATTGTGTAATTCAGTCCCTATGTTTTAATAACTTTTAAATTAGCCCGCAAAATTCCAAAAGTTTAATTTCAGCCTTTAAACTTTTAAATTCAGTTTTAATACTCTTTCAATTAAGCCCTTAAATATTTTAAAGTCTTAATTAGACTTAGTATCTTAAATAATATTAATTTTATGTTTGCTAGACGAGATCGCGGGCAAAGTGTGAAGTACGGTAACATTTCAATTGTTCAATTTCCAAGAAAGTTTTTCAAAACTTCGAAGTGGGGTTTACATTTAAGCAATTGTGGTTATTTGTCCATGTTAATTCTTGATGTGTGATTTTGATTGTGATGTAATGTTTATACATATGAAAATGTTGTCAGGGATCGTAAATAGGTCCGGGATCGAAATCGGGTCATTGGGAATGCCCACAGTGCTAAAATTTGCTAAGCTTATTACATGTTGTCAGGGATCGTAAATAGGTCCGGGATCGAAATTGGGTCCTTGGGGAATGCCCACAGTACAAAATTCTATAGTATGTTGTATGGATATTATTTTCACCACTGGATTGCATATTGTGACTTAATTTGGACTGATTGCTGTATCTCCACTGAGTATAATTCGTTATGCTTACCCCACTATTTTTCCAACCTTTCAGGTTAAGGAGCTTGGCAGGGCAATGCAACGAGCGGGGCAATTTTTATTTAATAATAGAACTTTTAAATTTCAAGTTTTGAAACAAGAAGTTTTAAATAGTTGATTTCCATTTTGATACTTAAATATTGAATTTTGGTATCTTTGCAAATGTCGATTTTTGCTTATTACATTTGGTATTAACTCTTGAATGTGAGAAAAATTATTTTAGAAGTGATGTTCCACGTTTTGTGTTAAATTGCTATGGATTTTTTAAAGTATATGTTTGCCTTCGTATTGTAGCGACTTTTGAAAATATTTAATTACAGGTTACTTTGACTTAAGTAGCGCCTCGAGTTATTAGTAAATTTGGGGCGTTACATGGAATGAAGCAAACTGGCATAGGTGAATAAAATAATAAAGTCGAGCAAGGACGAGTCTTTCAAGTATGTCGCATTTCCTTTAGAAAACAAGTTTTCAATCTTAATGCTGGGCAAGGAAATGTCGTTTCAATTATTAGGGTCAGAGCATAGATGAAGTGAGTAGGACAAGAAGGAAGCAGCTCAGAGCCAAACAACTGTAACTCGTGTGATTTTCTAACACAATAGATAGTTTATGTGATTAAACAGTCTTGGAAAAAGCATGTTTTGGAAGTGCATATAGATAATTTTATTTATAAATAGATAAAATGATGATAAATAAGTGAATAGTAGTTGTGAATTTCACGATACGTGTAAATAATAATTTGACCAATTATAAATAGATTAAAAACATTAGCCAAACATGGTCTTGCTCATGTTTTGTAGATTATAAGTTCTGAATTCTATAAAATACGTAAATAAAAGTTGTGAATATTACGAAATATGAGAATAATAACGATGTGCAGGCCAAAAAAAGCTCAACCAAGCATACAAGTGAATTAGAATTTCAAAGCGAGATGTGTGGTACAAAAATTCTACCTCAAACCAGATGGTGGGGTACTGATTGAAGAATGAAACGTGCATTTCTAGAGATAAAATTACATTGGCTGTATGATCATGGACATGCCACTATAGTTAAATACACGTCGATTCGCTAACAGCAGTAGCAATCAGGAAGGTGATTTGATTTCCATGTACAGAGAGATTATGTAATACAAAGTTCTCTTTTTTCTACTTTTATTTCCATGATACAAACATCTACAGTAAATTCCGAACAAAATCTCCACAAGCCAGAATATATATAATTTCTGAGCATATCGAACGAGTAACATCCCTATTTTTCCTCAACGCAAGTTCTTGATTTTTTCCTATTCCAAAGAAAAAGCTCCATTGCAATACCTGCATAACGCATAATCAAAGAAGATTGTTGTGAGCATAATCGTATTCAGTCATATACCAGGATGTAACTCGGTGATACTCAGATCAGCTGGTCGAAAAAACCAAATCCAAAATTTCTTTTCTTGAATGCACAAACAACTTAAATGGGTACAATTGTGAGGACATGGCTAAGCAAACTCCAAACACACTGTAAATATGTAACGTTCTTTAAAAATCATATTTTCCAAACTCGACAAGGGTGTCCTCAACTATAATTTTTAGGGTTGGACAAAAGTCCTAAACCGAACCGAACCGAATCGAACGGTTCTTCTGAAATTAAATACCCGAACGGGTACCCGAATCTAGAACCGAAAGTTTCAGTTCGATTTTCGGTTCTAGACCAAGAGCCGAATCTTTTTAATTTTTTAATTTTTTTTATATTATATAAATCAAATTATTTAACTTTTTCTAAATAAATTAGCAAATTAACAAATTATTTTTAATTAACAAATTAACAAATAGTTGATAAATATTAACAATACTTTAAAGTATTTTTATCTGTATGACTTCTAATTTATATTTTTTTATTTTATGTAGATTTGAATGTTTGAAGCAAATAAATTATTGATATAAAATGGGTCACCGATGTTTTAGTATTAGTATATACTTTTTGGTATTTGTATACATTTGTAAATTAATCTTATTGTACAACTTGTTATTTATATGTTATTAAATTGAACTACGTCAATTTGTAAAATTAAGATTGAACGTGTAATTAGTTATTTTTATTATAAATGTTAAAAAATTTAATAATGGTACGGAATCGAACTGAACCGAACCCGAACGAATGCATAATTATATTTGAACCCGACGGTTCCATTTACTAAATACCCGAGAACCGAACAGGACCATATCCAGCGCTGATAATTTTGATGGATTTAAAATATTATAAATCTTAATGAATTTCGTGGATTCGTATATATTTCTACAAATTTCATAACAATCTCATCAAATATAATGAAATTTTAAAATATTTGATTATATGTATTTTTAAGTTTTAAATCCATTCAAACCTTTTAAAATCTCTACATTAATGAAATCTTTATAAATCCATCAGTTATTGAGAATACCTAAATTTTAAAAGATTTCATTGAATTTCATTAAAATCTTAATTGGAAACACCTAAATTTTAATAGATTTCATTAAAATCTCAATTGAGAATACCTAAATTTAGAATGATTATTAAAATTCATCACAATCTCAATTGAGCACGACAAATTCTGCTCTAACAAAAGTTTTACTAATGAATTAATTTAATACTCATTAATTTCCAGTCTCATAGAAGGAAATTAAATTAATCTATAATGTGCATAAAAGTTTCTATTTCCACATTACAATGAGCAACTTCTCTTCCCTTTTGGGTTATTTTAATTTTTTATCCCAGCAACCAAACCACTTCCCAATATATTTTTACTCATTCATCTGTATCAGTTTGTGTGGAGATGAGTATTTACAGCCAGCGAAAAGACAAGGGTTATGCAGTCGGATACATAATAGAACAATGTTTTGTTGAGGTGAGTAGTCACTCTGCTTTCATCAAAGAAAATCAAGTGATTTTTTTATTAAACTTACCAATTCTGGACAATCAATTCGCATATATATCCACATTTCACCAAAAGTTCTCTGATAAGAGGCAAATATTATTTAAGTTCCAGAAATTGCATTGTTGCCTTCTCTTATCTTGATAAATTAACTTTGTTTCAAGAAGAATTCATATAACTTTGAAGTCAAATAATTTTCTGTGAAGGCCAAAGTAAAAAATGTTACCTGTCACTAAACTTCTCGACAGCATCAGAGGCATAGAGAAGCGTTTCATTGGCTTTCTCAAGAACCATATAGAGTTCCTTTCCTCTTGTAAGCCGAGCAATAAGCCAAGCGTTGTTTTTAGCTCTAATGCATACTTCAAGATCCTTCTCATGGCCTAGACCATCCAAGATAGCTCTATTTTTTTCTGAGTCAACCTCTTCTCGAAGCTTACTCAAGGTGATTAAGGAATCCTGTTCCACATCATCACAACAGATATTTAAATTCAAAACTATGACCAGTTGGTTGTGGATTATTTTGCGAACCAAGGAATTTCGCAAGCTGAAAAAGTGGGATAGGGAGGAGTTGAAGGGTAGAATTGCTTGATTGCTCAAACTTGACAAATTGGAGTTTTCAAACATTAGATTTTCTTAGTGAAATAAATTTTTATTCTTGGTCGTATTTGGTTTTATTTACATATGCTTCTTTGTCATACATCCTTGTTTTATTATGTTAAAGATGTCTTGTTCTCCTCCTTGTATACTTCTGGAGGTAAGGCTATAACGCCCCCCCTCCAATAGTATTTCACTCTTGTATCAACAAAGTTGGTAGGGGTACCCCCATTGGGCCTAGGTGGAGACCTAAAATCCCGCCTAGGCTTTAAGGTGTTTCAGAAAAAGTTCCCAGGACCATGACCGGTCCAAGATAACGAAATAACCAGAAATCTTCATAATGTTGTTATGACATTTCAAGAAATACTGAGGCTTTAAAAGTAACTTCTCTGAGAATGGAAATCTGTTAATCTTTTTACTACGATAAAATCATTCAAATGTTTCCTAATTTATCATTATAGGAGAATTGTGCCATGTGAAGACAAGAATGCTACTTAAGCAACTAAACCTACCTTAAAATATGAATGAATCAGAGTAAACTCAATTCCCAAACAATAAAAGAAATTAAATAATAAGTGGTTACTTAACCACACATGAAAGTGTTGGATAAATATAGCTATAGGCTAAACTAGACAAGAATAATGCAAATCACTCTTAGTGAAGGAACAGGAATAACCTTTGTCAAAGTTGTTACTTTTCCAGGAGGAGAAGACCGAGATATATATCTATCACCATCCACCAGTAAATAACGATACCCACTAACATGATATGCATTCTCACCTCCCCATCCTCTCGATAGTTTCTCCTCAACTCTGAACATCTTTAGCGATGCCTGAAATGTATAGTGATTATTATGCAAGGTCTGCACAGAAACTGAAATGATACAAGTAACCAACCACAACATTGTTATATTTACTAGAGAAAACACATTGCTGCATTTTTTTTAAAGCATAAACATGTTATTATTATGATAAAGGCTAATCTTCCAAATATCCATAACAGGTCAAAGCAAAAGTCACATATTTCAACGGCCATCAGACTGCATTAGCAACAGAAGTTCCATAGTTGAGATAAGGGGGAGTAGAAGATGGAGAGGGGGCAGTCACCCATGATGAAACATGAGGACGAAAATATAATAAAAATAAAACTGGTCAACATGTTACAAGATATCATTTCACATAAGAAATTTGTAAAACTGACATTCTGTGAAGCATAATAGTAGCTTGAGTTAGGCCATTACCCAGAGGATATATATCTTATCATTTTAACTGACAAGTCACGCTTTAAATGCATAGAAATTCAAAACTATCATATATTGGATGTATTTCAGACAAAAAAATTCAAACCCATCACATCTTGACCATCCACTCAACAAACAAACTTTGACAACCCAAATTCGATTTCTGTCAGTCCAGCTGGATTTCTTCTATTAGTCTGGTCTGTAAGTCCACCATACCTACGAGTCCAATCATCATTCATCCCAGTTGAAAACACCAATCTGTACATGATTTTCACCTAAGTTTAAAAGGGCTCAATCACGTACCGGGGCATTTTACCTTTTTGAGGCAAGGTTTAAGCCTTGAGGGGTGATAAGTGCATTTTATGCACTTATTTGGACCTAAAAATAAAGATATTTAATAGTTCTTTTGAACAATTATAGTCTAATTTATTGTATATTTCGTTTATTAGGTGAAACTCGATGAATGGAAGTGGAATTGAAAAAAAAAAAGCAAAAATTGGCAAAAAGGGCAAGATTCAAAGTTTGAAGACTAAAGTGTAAATACTCAAAAGTTGTGTTGAACCACACGATGAAAATTTGAGAATGCTCGAGGTCAATTGGATGCAATTAGAAGTCAAAAGGAGTGAAATATGATCAAAATATGAACATGGTGTTGATTTTCAACCGCACAAGTATGTTTCAGATTTTCAGCTCAAAATTAAAACTCATTTTTGACCTAGTAAATATTCGAATTGGAAAAAGGCTATTTCAAGTGAAATTATAAATTTTTGAGTTATCTTTACAACCCAATTTGAATCGCCTCAATCGAATATCGGGAGGGAAAGTTATGATAAAAATACTAAAAGAAGTGCCGACAGATTTTCACTCACGGTGCCACTAAATTCCACACTACAGAGACGCAGAACCGTGGGGCTACTCCTATGGCGCCGAGGCGCCACTTGGAAATATCTAGGGCGCATTTTTGGCCCGTTTTAAAGCCCATGAAAACCTACATTCGAAGCAAACGTGGGGAGGAGTATAAATACAAGTTTTTGACACTTTTGATGGAGTTTCACACATGGAGAGACATGGAACATAACTTGGAGAATTAGAGAGCAAAATCAAGGGAGAAAACACATAATCATCAAGATTAAAGACCAAATGCTAGGGTTTGAAGACTTTTGAAGTTGAAGAAGATTCTTGGTGCAAGATCAAATTCTTTCCATGATCAAGATTTGAAAATCTCATTATAAACTCTATATTTTTTGTTTTTCTTTCATTATTATGAGTAGCTAAATTCATAGCTAGGGCGAAACAATGTAATCTATGTGTGACCTTTAATTTCTTTTATTTAAGATTCTAGTTCTTTAAATACACGTGTTATTTTATTCATGAATTTAATGCTTTGAATTTTTTAGCCAACTATTCAATGATTTTGTGAATCCATTACGAATCAAGAGGTGAGTTATAGATTTAGACGATATGTTAAAATTCGATAATTTAGTATAATGTGTAGAGATACTTATACTAATTATTGCGATTGTTAGATGAATTTTTAGAACTAATATTTCGTTTAACTAAAATTGATTCGCATAGAGATATGAGATTGAATTAGTTAAATATGCTCAATGAAAACTCAAGAAAGGTAAATTGAATACTTTAAAAAAAATCAACCAAACACTACAATTGTAATGAATCTTGATTGGCAAATTAAAGGGGATCCATAGGTAAAATTGTAAAGTCCCGGCATCCATATTCATATTTTTAAACCTCAAATTCGATAAGTTGTGTGCAAGAGATAATTTAGTTTAATTAGAATAATTTAGACACCAATCACGAAACTTATTATTCGTTTTCGATCAAATTAAAGTTAGAAATAATTGAACCAATTGTTAAATAGTAGTCATCGTGGAAACGATATCCAAACTCTTAGGTCCACATTACTCCTTGTTACAATCCGTACACTTGCTGGATATAAAAATCGACAACAAAGGGTTTTCAGTCTTGAGTTCACATTACAACCATTTCGACTTGATGTTAGTGGATCTGGAGTCCACTGTCCAGTTCTAATATATGCATGCATCAGACATAATTGAGTTAAATAAAGTTGTTGATAAAATTGAAATAAAGCTCTTCAGATATATCTTATGGATGTGAATTATTCATAACCAGTAAAAAAAAAAAAAATCCTCGAATGAATAAAACTGCACCAGAAAGTTCAATATTGGACCAGTCCAAAATAAGCAAAGAAAACAAAAACTCACATTTTCAAGGATTTGTTGCTTCACCATAGCAATCTCTTGCTCCCCATTGAGGACAGATGAGACTGGAATGAGGAGTATCACAGTAAGGCTTCGGAGCTGATAAGCACATAAATACATTCTCTCCTCTGTTTGCTTAAGCCAAATTGTTGGGCTGGTTGGAAATGGACTACCAAACTCTGCACCCCAAATATTGGAAACAAGAAAACCATCCTTCCCCTTAGACCATTTGTCATGCTGCAAGGGCCTCACAACATGATAACTGCGATTTCCGACTGGGGATGTATCACCTGAATTATAATATTGATCTACACTTGGACAAGAATTTGCCATTACAGCTCCAGCAGAAGTATTACACACAGTGCTTCCTTTAGGCAGATAGGACCAGGAACTTGCTCCGGAGGATAGAGCTTGAGGGGTTAACCTTAGGACAGCATATGTAAAAAGGTTTACGGTGTCATCCTGACAAAAAGGAATAAATAGTATTATGCCCAATCTAAATTTAGATCAATCCCAGGTATCTTGCTGAATTTAGCTACATCTGAAGGGTGAAATGTTTTTGTCCTCCTTTTTCTAATGCTAAGAGGGGAAATGTAGAAGAAATGAGCACAAAACATCAAACCATACAGGAGAAAGTGTTGTGGACACCAGCAGGTCCTGGAACATGGTAAGTGAGTAGCACTTTGAGGTCCCAGCACAGGATTCTAATACTCTGACAAGTGACTGCCAGAACAAGATACAAGGTGAAAAATTAAATATAAAAGATTTTTCAATGGCTTACTATGTTAGCCAACAGCATAGTTGAAACCAAGCACAGAAAATTCTAAATGTATAAAATGGCAGTGTTAGTTGAGAAATTACACCACAACTGTACTTTTACTTTAAACACAGTTTATCTCCTACCTGTGTACCGGTAAGTCCTACTTTTACTTCAATAAAAAGAAAAAAAAATCCCAAAAATATCTTGCATCAACTTTCCCTTTTATAATAACCTATGTGTAATGCATTATTCTATGCCTAGAGTAAACTATTGTTACTTTGAACTTCAAACTCCTATCAAACATAATTTGTTTCCATAGAATTTTCTTTTTAATAATTTTTATTTTTTTATTTTAGCAAGTGATCAAACATTACCAATCATCTACGACAAATTATTTGCTTTTCCTGATCATTAAATAATCATTAGAGTGAAAGAAATTAAGAGTTATTACTCAAAACTTCGTGACTCTATTCTTGTGTCTGTGAAGATATTAGCGAGTCTTGTGAGTAAGGATAGCTGGATAGGCATTTTTTCTCGAAACTGGTGAAACTGGACTAGAATCAAATAGAATCGCCGTCTAGCTCTAGTTCCTCTGTCGATTTTGTGATGGGACTATGCGTTGAGAACCGATCAGTTACAATTCGGTTCTCAATGCTATCTAAATGATTTTATAAACACTTCAAAAATTGATAGCTTTATTGCAACCCCAATACAAAAAAATAAAAAAAAATAAAAAAATTTAGTTCAATCTATTGTAAGAATTCAAGTTTCTTGTTGTTCCCAAATTGGCCGACCATTAAGATTCATGATCTTCTCCTTAAGAATTATTAAAGATAATGAGGTTATAAATACTACATGTATTTTTAAATATATATTATTGTATGAATTTTCTCAAGATATACTCCATAAGATATGTGGTATGAAGCATTTAATTTATTGTTAGATAATTATCTATGGGAGCTGCACGTATTTTACTGGATATTTTTAATACTTACTCTTACAATAATTTTACAGGTTAGTTCGAGTCGATTGGATCTGTGGCAAGATGGCGATGCGAGCTGCCAAGTGGATCGAAGACAAAAATAAACATTAAGTTCTTTTTTGACGTCAAATTCATTAGTTAGTTTTAATTTGTTCAAAAACGGGTTTATTAGCTAGGTGATTTTGTTTTTATTTTCTTCCATGTTTAGTTTAAGTTTATGAATATTTAAGTTATTTATTTTTAAAGAAATTTATTTTTATCATTCCGTAATTATTACAAAGAAAATTGAGTTTTGGTAACACTCTAGGGTTTATGAAAATTTGGGGTCTTACAGCTAGATCATGCAATATTGCATTATTTTGTAAAATATGAACCAAATAAAACTTAATATATCAAGTCAGAGACTAACACCCAACATGTACTTAACCATTATCTTTGGGCATAATTTTTTTAACATGAGAGCTAATTTCTTCCTTCCAATTGATTGCCTTTCCAAGTGAAGAGCCTCAAAGATTAGTAAGCATACCCAGTTTGCTTATACAAGTGGAAAATAGTAAACTAATAACAGTCTATATGTCAGAGGAAATGAAAGCAAAGCAAATGCCATTTTCCCATCACAGACGAAAGAAAATTATCAAATTTGTCACATTTAAGAATAAAAAATAGTACCTAAAGACCAACCTGAACATCAATTGCAGCCTCCCGCCCCACCGTTAACATTTGTACTGTTCCACGTTCTTTTAAA
The DNA here is from genome assembly GCA_019395295.1 of Osmanthus fragrans. NCBI lineage: Eukaryota > Viridiplantae > Streptophyta > Magnoliopsida > Lamiales > Oleaceae > Osmanthus > Osmanthus fragrans. The sequence continues at coordinate 19,865,021 of CM033361.1, read as the reverse complement.
GAGTCACGAAAATTCGGCAACTGAAGTTTCTTCCCAATAAAAAAATCTGGCCCAAAGAGAAAATACAAGGTGTGAAAATGGCTACTTCATATTGCTCCAAGAGAACAAATCAAATGTTTCTACAGCAACTGCAGCATTACCCCAGCAGCAATAATCCAATGGAGACCGATTTTGATATGCTGACAATTAGTGACTTACAATGAAATATTTTAAACCATAGAAAATCTGGGAGAAAAGAAGTCAAGCAGAAGTATGTGTAGCTTATACTACATTTGAAGTCCACTCACCACTCAAATAATCCATGAAGAAATAATATAAATGTGTCCGGACAAGTCCTCCTGTAGGTTCCTTATCAACCAATGTTCGGACAGATCCATGAAACATCATAAAAAGGGAATGAACTTCCTTAAGAACTCTTCTTAAAGCCTCAATACGCCATATGGCTTCTGACTCCTTATTTTTCTCTACTACCTACAAAATGATAAGAACTCAATTAACAAAAATAAGTCGAGAACTGCTAACATGCTTGGTGTGTATAGTTATAATGTGTAAACTTCAATAGTTGAAATATGCGATTGATCAATATATAGAACGTCTAAGCTTGAAAAAGAAGAACTTTAATGTCTTTTTTGGTTTATGAAAGGGAAGTTTTAATATACAAGACATGATTTAGGTGGAAACATTCCCAAGTAGAAGTTTACTAATTAATTAACACATGCAGGCAGCATAAAGGTATGTTCCACCTACACAAAGGTAACTACCAATTGAAGAAAGCAGGTTCAACTGTTAATTAACCTTCAATGTAGTTTGTAGATCAACGTACAATGTTAAGTAATTACTGTTTGGACTTTAATTAATTAGGGCTTGTTCAGTAGAGATTTAAATCTAATTTTAATTGAAAATATAGTCGTTATGTTTGACTTTCATCTCACACATGGGACCCACTAACGGCTAATTTTTCAATTAAAATCTAATTTAAATTTCCACCAAACGGGCTCTAAATCAACTTACATAACACACAAGATAGTAAATCTTAAATCAAGGTATGGATTTTGCAACATTAAAGATCTTATACGAGATAAAGAGTGACGTAGGCCGATTATAGCAAGATTCCTGTCATGCCAATCTAGAGAGCAAGTGTGGATTAGGCACACTTTACAATTAAGTAAACAGGGAATGTCATACTAATCACAGTATTTAGAAAAGAAGCAATTGTGTGAGAGTTAATAATTACTGATGTAACTACATCGAACAAAATCTAGAGAGCAAGTGTGGATTAGGCACACTTTACAATTAAGTAAACAGGGAATGTCATACTAATCACAGTATTTAGAAAAGAAGCAATTGTGTGAGAGTTAATAATTACTGATGTAACTACATCGAACAAAATCATTTCTGTAACAGTTAAAGAAAATATATATTGTTCATTATTCTACCCCAGTACACTACCCAAAATATATTAGCTGTGTTATTGAGGAAAGAGATGGAGAGGGAGATTAGCTTCTTAAGAAAAAGATCCGCACCATCACCATCCAGATATCTGGCTCTGCCTCATAAAAAACATGAGAATGCATCTCTGCTTCAATTACATCGCAAGCAGCCTCTGGAGAGAATATTCTGTAGAGGACCCATATTATGCACCGAATAAAACAGTTAGCATATAGATGCAAGAAACTTCACAAAAATGTCTCACATCCAAACTGAACAAAAACAATCAACATTACCACGCTGAATTCCACTAATTATGTAAACATGGGTTCCATTTTAAAATTACTGCTTTAGACTTACAATAAAGGAGAAAAGAACCATAATTATAAATATAACAACAAACAAGTTTTTATAACTGATGCAATAACCAATGAATATCTGAAAAGTTAATTTAGCTTTTATTTGGGTTGTCATTAACTGTGTAGAAATGGCATTTTTAATGTTCTCTTTCAAATTTGAATTTAACATCATAATCCATACCATGCACCGATACGATATCTTTAAGAGCTTAATATTGGTAAAAAATAATGAACTCGCAATACGTAATCAGTAAAATTCTCAAGGAATAATCTTACTGTCAACACTTTAACTTTCAGGCATTTTCACCATTGTAGTGTAGTTTCCTATTGATATGAGTCAGGATAGGCCCCAGGCGATCAAAAGTGCAATGTTCATTGAGAAGAAGTTGAGGGCTCGTTCGAAGGTGTTTAGGGCTGATAACGTGGTTAATGACGTCGCACAAAGTCATACAAATGCATGCTCGAGAAAGGGGACACCTGGGGTTGAAGACAACATGCCAATGAACAAGTTTCATGTTTGGGTCGACGCCGAAAATCAATTGGATCAACACGAAAGTTATACAATTGTTTTCAGCCTTATATTGAAACCTATTTTTGACCTGGTAAATGATCGAATTAGAGGATTGTGTCTGAATGAAAGTTGTAGCTCTTTGAGTTATCTTACCAATGCACTTTGAATCACTTCAATCGGATATCAGTAAAGAAAGTATGAACAAAATACTGAAGGCTGTCCAGCGGAGAAAACGTTGTTCCAAGCAGTCGCCCAGAACCCTTCAGCGAATCCAGGAGCTGAATTTCACCAACCAAGCGGTCGCTTGGCTTACCGCTTGGTACAAAACTGAAGCCGATTTTTCTATTTTGGCGAGATTGTTTATTTTGATTATAATTCTTATTTTTGGTAATTTCTATATTTTAGGACTCTAGAATTTCATACTTTCCATATTTCCTAAGATTTATTGCTTTAGTATAAATAGGATTTTTATTCTCATTGTAGAAGGACTTTTGATGAATTAAATTAATGAAGATTTTTCTCTTTTGAAGCTTGGCTTCAAACAATCGAACTTATCAAATATGTTGAATATTTGTGGCGTTCAAAATCGGTGCGAGAGTTCTTCAATTATGTAATCAAGAGGTTCAACGCATCATCGTTATCGTTGGATTTTTTGGTTCACTTTGTTGGGTTCAAGTCCAACCCGGGTTTTATTGGCGTTCTTGGGTTCTGCATCAATCTCGTTGTGGGTTTCGTAGTCACCGTTACTACGGAGTTCGCATCAGTTGGTATCAGAGCAAAGGCTCCAATTTAATCAGGTTCTATCTTTGTTTTTATTTTTTGTTGAGTCTTTGTTTTTCTTTCTTTTGTGTTCTTTGTATTCTTGTGTCCAGTAAGTTATTTTGAGTCTTTAATCTAGAAAACTATCAAAAAAATTTCAAAAGCTGTTTTTGTGCTCAATTTGAGTCCAAATCAACTTCCGTTTTCTTTGTCGTTCTCGTAGTCAAATTTTCGAGTTTTGTAAAAAAAAAAAAAAAAAAAAAAAAAAAAAAAAAAACTGTTCATTGTCGGTACTGTTCATCCGAAAAAAAAATTCCTTTGCTTTATTCTGAAAATTGTTACTACCCTATTATCAATTCTAAATTCAAAATCAATTCCCTCTTCAAAATCCAATCCAAATTCAAGAACCACTTTCTTGAATTAAATTATTCACTCATCAAAATTATTCAACTATTTCCTTAAGTCAAAATTCAATTTTATCGGGTCAAATCCAATTCAAGAACCACTTTCTTGAATCTATCAAAAAAAAAAATTCAATCACAGGTTGTCCAGTTTCATCTGCTTTGAGTCACACCCAACTGGAATCAAGTCAACATGTTTGAAGGGCAATGTATGAATTATTATAGATATGGTGTTGATAGAGGTAGGGAAACGACAATTGCAAAATTTAAGGGTAGAAGTGATCCAGATGCGTACATGGCGTGGGAAGGAAAGATTAAAGTAATGTTTGAGCGCTATAATTACTCTGAGAAGAAAAAGTTGGAGTTGGTTGTGAGCTCCTTCGTAGACTATGCTGTGATTTGGTGGGATCAATTAACAACATCTAGGAGAAGGTGTGGTGAGAAAAATATTGAAACTTGGGATGAGTTGAGGAGTATTATGAGGAAGCGTTATGCGTCTAATCATTTTTATAGGAAGGATAGGTGTGATCGGGAATTTCGAAATGAGCCTAGAAGATATAGTGGAATTGAGTATTCGAGGGGAGAGAAAATATCGTTTATGAGGCATGTGGGTAGTATGTCAAGCAAAAGGACTATGTTGGATTATGAGCGTAACCTTTCAGAGTTTCGTGACTCAATTGGTCACAGGGAGAAACAAAAAGGCTCGAGAGAACATAGTAAGGTGGTTGATTGTAAGAAAAAAGAAAAGATGCCACAAGAGAATAAAAAGAAAATTGAGAGTGAACATCCAGAAGGGAAGGTGAAGTTGCAAAAAGAAATTGAAAAAGAATCTTCGGAGGGGAAGAAGGAGTTGGAGGTGAGCTTAAATGAAAAGGAGCCTGAAGTTGAGGAAGTTGTGGTGAAAACTAACAATTCCCTCCCTGTTTTGAATACTTCTGTTTTGCAGGTTATCGAAGAATTATTTTCAGCAAACTATCCCATTGGACTACCACCTGACCCGGGGATTGAACTTCAAATTGGCTATCAAGGCATGGATTCGAGGACTAATCCTTTCGAAGAGAGAGAGAATGATATGATCCGGGCTACGCTAGAAACCATCAAGAATCCGAAGAAATTTATATGCAACGGATTAGGCAACAAGATTGAACAGAAAGCAAACGAGGGATCATTTGCATTGACGTTGTTACAATCACTGAGACGGCATAAGACACAAAGAAGGCACAGTGGCATGCTAATGGAGATTATTCTGGGAACATCACAAACTTGCAGAAGGAAGCCGTTGGGACGAGCACACTTTGATCTATGTGCTGGTTATTGGGTGTTCATACTACAGAGGCGGGAAAGAATTCAGAAGAGATCCAAGCTGCATCCTAGAGGAGATGGACAATTCCATGTTCTTGACTTGATTGGGAGAAAAGGGTATAATCTGAGCATTGAAAGTACAGATTCGAGGGCAAATCCTTTTGAAGAGAGAGGGGATGATATGAGTCAAGATAGGCCCCAGGCGATCAAAAGTGCAATGTTCATTGAGAAGAAGTTGAGGGCTCGTTCGAAGGTGTTTAGGGCTGATAACGTGGTTAATGACGTCGCACAAAGTCATACAAATGCATGCTTGAGAAAGGGGACACCTGGGGTTGAAGACAACATGCCAATGAACAAGTTTCATGTTTGGGTCGACGCCGGAAATCAATTGGATCAACACGAAAGTTATACAATTGTTTTCAGCCTCATATTGAAACCTATTTTTGACCTGGTAAATGATCGAATTAGAGGATTGTGTCTGAATGAAAGTTGTAGCTCTTTGAGTTATCTTTTCAATACACTTTGAATCACTTCAATCGGATATCAGTAAAGAAAGTTATGACCAAAATACTGAAGGTTGTCCAGCGGAGAAAACGTTGTTCCAAGCGGTCGCTTGGAACAAATCCCAAGCGATCGCCCAGAACCCTTCAGCGAATCCAAGAGCTGAATTTCACCAACCAAGCGGTCGCTTGGCTTATACGCTTGGTACAAAACTGAAGCCGGTTTTCCTATTTTGGCGAGATTGTTTATTTTGATTATAATTCTTATTTTTGGTAATTTCTATATTTTAGGACTCTAGAATTTCATACTTTCCATATTTCCTAAGATTTATTGCTTTAGTATAAATAGAATTTTTATTCTCATTGTAGAAGGACTTTTGATGAATTAAATTAATGGAGATTTTTCTCTTTCGAAGCTTGGCTTCAAACAATCGAACTTATCAAATATGTTGAATATTTGTGGTGTTCAAAATCGGTGCGAGAGTTCTTCAATTATGTAATCAAGGGGTTCAACGCATCATCGTTATCGTTGGATTTTTTGGTTCACTTTGTTGGGTTCAAGTCCAACCCGAGTTTTATTGGCGTTCTTGGGTTCCGCATCAATCTCGTTGTGAGTTTCGTAGTCACCGTTGTTACGGGGTTCGCATCACCTATTTTAGCAAATATTATATAACTGGAAGACATCCTGGCTAAACCCACCTGAGATGAATATGACATAGAGCATGGGAAGATTTAAGGCTATCAGAGCAATAGGCCCCTTAAGATTTTATAAGTCATAATATAAACAAGTGAACTTGAGTATGCCACAGCCAAAATAGGATAGACTGCAAAAGATAATTGAACTAAGATAGAAGCTTACGTATACATAATTGTGGTTTACTGCTAACTTTATGGCACTAGCTATAATGATAAGTGCTTCTAATAAAATTTCTTATCTATATTATGAAGAATATTAACAAGTCAATGCTTTAGGTTCCAATTAGGAGACTAGAAGGCTATTCCTTCTTTTAACTTTTCTTTTTCACGTCAATTTGAAGGATGTCTCTTTTTAGTTTTTACTCAAATATAATTTAATGTCATTAATAATAGTTGAAGATTTGTATATATTATCAGGGGTGAAAAACTGAAGAAATAAATTTATTTTGAGAATATCCACCACATTATCCTCTCCGCAGCTTCTAAAAGGATTAATCTCTTTGCAGCTTTGGCCATGAAGAACTGAAGTAGAAACCCCAAGATACCATTGTTTGTTGTGGACACACAAGGCCAATCCAATCCAATCCAACAATAAGAGACAGGGAAGACAAAGTCCAATTATCACTCAAACTCTTCAGTTCACATGGAATGCTCGCTCAATCCAAATGACCCCAATACCATGCAGTCACGTTAATGCAGAAAAAACTGAAGCTTCAGCAGAACAAACATAAAGTAAAGAGTTAAAACAAGTTAAATTCAAACACTCGTAACACCATGGCCAGAATTTTCTCCCTTTGGAAGCATGTAACTTAGCATCATAATTACGAACAAGTAAATTCATATAGGTAAAAATGAGTGTCCAAGTAATAACCTAGTGAAAGTGATGAGTCCTTCGCTGAGGCCAATGACAGAAAGCTGAGTGGTAAATGGCAAATCAGCAGGATGGAAGAAGAGGATCTTGTCCAACTCCTGCCCTTCATTTTGCCCCCTTCTCAAATCAAACACACACAGTTTTACAGCTTCACTAGCATTGCTCCCAGATGATAATACCATCTCTAATCTTACTTTTCCTGCAAAAATCGTGAAGAAAGTTAAATAACAGTACAATAAACACCAATTTCAAACTACTTAAATTAGATTAGGAATCAAATTTTTATTTATTTCTTAATTAAACCATTTATATTTCACAGGTCCAGCAGCACGATTATCAATTTTGTTAGTTGTTTGATAACAAATTGAAAAACCCATTCTTTATTAACGGGGGAAAAAAAGGAATGATAACAGGAACATAAATGGCTTAATTATTAAATACGCCCATGATTTGTTCCATTAATTAACCTCCGAACAGACGGACAACAAAATTACGTAGAATTTAAGATGTGATTGAGAATTACAATTTCAAACTTGAAATATGAAATTGAAAGTAATTACAAACCTGCAGCTTAATTTGAAATCCAACAAAATATACAATCCAGAGAGAACCTACAGAGTTTTCCATTTTTTACTTCCCCGGATTTGCGCTTATTATAGTCCTGACACGTCCGTCCCAACTTTATATTGTAATTTTCACTCTGGATCCCCAATCTTTTCGATTTATGAAAATTTCATCCTCTCCCCCTATCCCTGAGCCTTTCATTTTTCCCATCGGAAGGATAAGAAAAAAAAAAAGATGCGGAATGAAATCACCACAAATCAAAAAGATTGGTGGACTAGAGTGAAATTTATCCTTATATATAGTTCGTGTTTGATATAGATTAAAATATACTAAAAATTTTAAGTTGAAATCAATAATTGATTTTAATTACACATTTCATGTAATCACAATTTGCCTTATCTATTTAGTGACTTTGGCATTGAACATTCATAAATTGTGTACTATCGAATCCAATTTCCAACAACAACAACAACAACAACAAAAAAAAAAAATCCAATTGTGTCGAACTTTCCATTTTTGGAATTTAACCACTAATTTCATCAATTTTTATTAAAATTTATTTTAATTATTGTAATATTGTTCACTTTTTAATTTTAATTAAGAAGTTACATACATCATTTTTAATTGAAAACAATGTCACTCGTTAATTTAAAAGTCTCGCTTAACTTTACACGGTATTTTTTATTTTCAAAACACTTTTCATTTAAACCACCATTTGATTCTCATTTTTTCCAAAATAAATTTTTCATTCTCTTCTTTTCAACCACACATTTTTCAATAAAATAATATTACACCCAACCTCAAAATTTTTTCTTTATTTATCAATCAATTATTCAAAATGTATTTTTCTCCCCAAAATGGGAATCAAACATGACCTTAATTTTTCAAAATATTTCTAAATTTACAAGTATTTTTGTAAGTTGGCCTTCACATTTGGACCAATTTGGTAGATCAATTTAAAGCCCAAGCTAAAGAATCACCTAAGCCCAAACTTAATTTTCCTTTCGAATCTACTCATAATCACCAAAGCTAAAGAATCTCTTAGCCATGTTTGACATTCATTAAATTAATTTTTTTTCAAACTCATTTTCAATCACTTACATAATAATATATTTTACACGTAAATTCAAAATATTTTTCTATTTTCTAATCACACGTTCTTCAGAATATTATTATTCCAAAATTCTTTTTTTTTTTTTTTTTGGAAAAACTAGGGATGTCAATCTAACTCGTCAACTCAAGCGATTTGTTGGAGCTGAGCCGAGTCTCATTTTCGAGTGTTGGCCATTGCATAGCTAGCTGCCTTTGTAAAAGGGTAGCTTCAAAGCTGATTTTGGCTTGCTAGTACAGCTGCCCGCTTTATTAAAAAAAAAAAAAAAAAAAAAATCTGGGGAAAAAGAGCCAACTCGATTCGAAAAAGCCTGAGCTGAAAGTCCCAGCCAAGCCCCATCACTTGAGTCATGAACTTCGATTCGACTCATTTACATCCCTACAAAAATCTCATTAAAATTAATGTTCTTTTTATTCGACATGGATGCTCTTTTACATCATTCAAAAAATATTTATCAATTATAATACTTATCATTCTTCAAACGCGATTTGAGATAAATTATAAATCAGTTAAACAAAAACATGTAACATGCCATTTCTTAAAAGTCACTTTTTCAAAACCGAAGAAAAGTTTTATCTTTTATTTTAAATTTTATCAAAAAGATTTATTTCTTAATTCTTACTTAATGAAGTGTTTGGCCCTCATTGAAAAAGGAAAATTAGACCTTCAACTTAATCATGTATGGTTGACGTAAATTTTAAAAATGATGAGTGAGCTCGCTCGTATTTATTGATTGTATACTATTTTGCTGCTCGCATACCACTATACTAAAAATGTGCTCATTTGAAATAGATTAATGGTTTTTATTCTTCGTCCTTTGTCATGTTTTTTGGTCTTCGTATACACATAAAACTTATAAACAACGCTCTAAAAATGAAAAATAAATAAATTTATTATTTGCTTCAGTTTCCTCCAAAATCATTTTAGTTGTTGAGAGATGAAAGTAAACTTTGAAAATTTTCATATTATGTTAATTAGATATCTTTATAATAAGTTATCATGTTTTTTAACGTAAAGTTAAGCACTAATGACACAGGACATCAATTCATGTCATGTGTGCTTAATATAAGTATCGATGTTTAGTAGATCATTTCTCTCTATGTAATACAAATTATTTGGCATTACAGTAAGAATTATTGTTAAAATTCATAAAAAAATAAAAAAATCTTATAAAAAATAGATATTCCATATTTTGTTTTGTTGACCTCGAAAATCCAGAAGGCCTTACTGTCAATAAAACAATTGTTATGTCATTGTCGAATTGTAAACACCAAGATCACTAGACAAAAAAAGAAGAAGGGACTGACGATCGTCAAAACTCCGATAATCAAGTCAACTGTCTATACAAATTATACAGTGAATCTCGTATGCAAAAACAAATAAGCAGATATTTGACTATAGCTTAGAAAATATATACCATTTTTTATTATGAGTACATGGCTATCTATGGAGGACAAGTCCTTGTGGAATTAAGTTGAGATATCAATCATAATTCGAGCCGTGGTTATGATAAAATTTCTTATGTGGCTAAATTTCCTTGTGGGTATTGATTTCTCAAGATTTCCCCTAATCCTCAAGGATGTAATGTTGGTTTTTAGGAACAGGTAAGGTAGTTTCTACTCAAATACTTTCTTTCCAAAGTATATCAAAACCCAAATCCAAAGCCATGGGAGCCTTCAAAAACCAAACCTCTGATTGCTTCTCATGAGTGTCCGGTTGCTAGGTGTTCAACCGATGGGTGAAAAATTATGCTATTATGTGAAGATCGTAAGAGATGATAATGTTGAGAAATTGGTTGTTCAAAACCAACAAAAGAAGTGAAAAATGGCTAACAACTTCGGTCGACCGAACTGGACTGCGGTCGACCAAAACTCTGCAGGTTTTTAACCAAAAAGTTGCAAGAAGTTTCGGTTGACCATTCGGTCGATCGAAATGGAGGTTCGGTTGACCATTCGGTCGACCGAAAAAGTTCGGTTGACCAACCGGTGGACCGAAATCTGTGACCGTTGGACGATTTTTTGCCATTGGGAATTCATTTTTGGAGGCTTTTCACTTGGTTTTGGCACCATTTCGTGAATATGAACTAGGCCTATATATAGTGGGGTCTTGTTCAATGAAAAAAACACTTTGAAATCATTACAATCTCCATATACAAGATCAAACTATCTTTTTACTCATATTCTTACATTTTATTATGTTTCTCAAGTTTTGTTGGTAGAAATACTTTGTGCTTTATATTTCTACTACAAGGCTTTATCAATCCTTCAAACCATTTGCCGGAAAACCTTTAAGCATCTCGAATTTACCGGAGAATGGGCAAATATTGTTTGAGGACAGCGATCACGCAGTTGAGCCTTTGCATCGAAGTTCTTGTTCTTGTTCTTGAATTCTTGTTGCTATTTCGGTTTGTTTATTCTCCTACTCGAAGGTATTATTTCCAACAATCTCAAACAATATTCCTGCAATGGAGAGTGAAACAACAATGGCTACCATAAAGTTGATGAATCAAGACTTGGTTCGTTTGGATCGCTTCGATGGCACGAACTTCACAAGATGGCAAGATAAGTTGAAATTCCTTCTTACAGCGTTGAAGATTTTTTATGTGCTTGATCCGAATTTGGAAAATCTACCCGAACCATCCGACAAAGACACCGATGAGTCAAGGGTGAATAGAAAGAAGCGTGAAGAGGATGAATTGATATGCCGCGGTCATATTCTCAACTCGTTGTCGGATCGGTTGTATGATCTATACACCAATACAACGTCGCCAAAAGAAATATGGGATGCATTGGAAAGTAAGTACAAAGCGGAGGAAGAAGGTACCAAGAAATTTTTAATTTCTAAGTACTTCGATTTTAAATTTCTTGAAAATATCCCCTTGCTTCCCCAAATTCATGAATTGCAAGTGCTGGTCAACAAATTGAGGGCGGTGAAGATTGAAATCCCGGAGACCTTTCAAGTGGGGGCAATTATTGCAAAACTCCCCGGTACTTAGAAAGGATACCGGAAGAAAATTATGCATAGTTCCGAGGATCACTCCTTGGAACAATTGCAAAAACATTTGCGAATTGAAGAAGAGTCAAGAATGCGTGATAAGAGTGAAAACTCTTATGAAGTCACTTCCAAAGCAAATGCAATTGAAAAAACGGAACCGCCAACAAAATCCAACAAAAGGAAGCCTTCAACGAACTTCAACAAGTTCAAGAAGAAGACAAAAGGAGGTTGTTTTGTGTGTGAAAAATCTGGACATTATGCAAAAGATTGTAGACACCGAAAACAAAACAACTTCGAGGGCAAAGTGAACTCCATAAAAGAAGATAGAATTGTGGCCACCATTTGTGAAATCAATGCAATCAAGGGAAAAGTTCCCGGATGGTGGTATGATACTTGTGCTACAATACATGTATCATATGACAAATCTTCTTTCAAGACTTATCATGAAGTTGATGAAGACCAAGAGATTCAAATGGGTAATGAGGTTCGATCTAAAGTGATTGGAAAGGGAAGTGTGGATATTATCTTCACTTCCGACAAGACCATTACCTTGACCAATGTACTACATGTTCCCGACATGACTAGAAATTTGGTTAGTGTAAATCTCTTAGAAAAATTGGGTATCAAAAGTGTGTTTGAATCCGGAAAACTTGTATTATCCCTAAATGAAAAATTTGTTGGAAAAGGCTATTCTAGTGAAGGAATGGTCAAATTATGTACCGTTGACAAATTGAATGAGAATAAAAATAACTTTGCTTATGTTGTTGATTTATTTCATTATGGCATGCTAGATTAGGACATATTGGAAAAAGTACTATGAAACGTATGATGAAATATGATTTAATTTCATATGATGAAAATGACGGTTTTAAATGTAAAACTTCTGTAGAAGCAAAGATGGTTAAAAAGCCTTATCAAAGTGTAAAAAGAACATCTAGTATTTTAGAGTTAATTCATATGGATATTTGTGAATTAAATGGCATGTTAACTAGAGGTGGAAATAGGTATTTTATTACCTTTATTGATGATTGTACTAGATACACATATGTTTACTTAATGAAACATAAAAGTGAAGTTTTTGATATATTTAAAGTATATAAAAATGAGGTTGAAAATCACTTAAATAAGAAAATAAAAACCTTAAGAAGTGATAGAGGTGGAGAATATTCTTCTAGTGATTTCAACATATTTTGTGAACAACATGGCATAATTCACCAATGTTCGGCACCTAAAACACCGGAACAAAATGGTTTGGCTGAAAGAAAAAATAGAACTTTAGTTGAAATGATAAATGTCATGCTTACCTATGCTAAGTTGTCATTTAATTTGTGGGGTGAGACCTTGTTAAGTGCATGTAGGATATTGAATAGAATTCCTTCTAAACAAACTAAGGTTTCTCCTTATGAATCTTGGAAAGGAAGAAAACCTAACATTGGATACTTCAAAGTGTGGAGGTGTCTTGTTTATTGTAAGAACACAAACCCTAATAGGACCAAGTTGGGTCCAAGAGGCATTAAGTGTGCCTTTGTTGGATATGCTAACAATAGCAAATCATATAGACTATTAAACTTGGAGACCAATGTGATTATTGAATCAAGTGATGTAGAGTTCTTTGAGAATTCGTTATCTTCGGATAATGAATTGAGGGAAAATCTCTTAGATATCCCTAACTCAAGTGGAACACAAGATGAAACATCTTCTAAAGGTGTTGATGAGTCAAGTGAGCCACGAAGAAGCAAAAAAACTCGAATTGAGAAGTCTTTAGGACCGGATGAAATCGATTCTCAACGCATTTCCTTTTACTTAGTAGAAGGAAATGAATTGAATGTCGTAAGAACAATTCCATTTGTTCTACATGTGGAAACCGATCCTAAAACTTATAGAGAAGCTATGACTTCTCGTGATAGTATGTTTTGGAAAGATGCAATCAAAGATGAAATGGATTCAATAATGTCAAATAATACTTGGGAGCTTGTCGATTTATCACCCGGATCCAAACCTATTGGATGTAAATGGGTATTCAGGAGAAAATACAATGTTGATGGTTCTCTAAATACTTTTAAAGTTAGATTAGTAGCTAAAGGATATCGACAAAGAGAATGAATAAATTATTTTGATACATATGCACCGGTAGCTAGAATAACATCAATAAGGATATTATTTGCACTAGTTTCGATACATGACTTGCATGTTCACCAAATGGATGTCAAGACGGCATTCTTGAATGGGGATCTCGATGAGGAGGTTTATATGGAGCAACCTGAAGGTTTTGCTCTACCCGAAAATGAACATAAAGTGTGCAAGTTAATAAAATCGTTATACGGTTTAAAACAGGCACCTAAAAAGTGGCATGAAAAATTTGACTTAGCTATAATTTCGTTTGGTTTTAAACATAATAGCGTAGACAAATGTTTATATTCAAAGGTATGTGATGATTATGTGATATTTATATGCTTATATGTTGATGACATGTTGATTATGAGTGATCACATGGATGGAATAAAAGAAACAAAGAGGTTTCTATCTTCCACATTTAAGATGAAGGATATTGGACAAGTGTATACCATTTTAGGTATCAAAGTCACAAAGACTAGTGGGGGTTACCATTTAAGTCAATCACATTATGTTGAGAATGTGATAAATAAGTTCAAACACTTGAACATAAAGGAAGCAAGTACCCCAATAGATCCAAGTTCAAAACTTGTAAAGAATGATGGAAGGGCAATTGCTCAATTAGAATATGCAAGTGTCATTGAGAGTCTTATGTATGCAGTTCAATGCACAAGACCAGACATAGCATATGCAATTAGTAAACTTAGTAGGTTTACTAGCAATCCAGGCAATGACCATTGGAAGGCAATTGGAAGGGTTCTTGGGTATTTAAAGAAAACCAAGAACTTAGGTTTACAATATACTAAGCTCCCGGCTGTATTGGAAGGATTTACCGATGCTAGTTGGATATCTAGCACGGGTGAGAATAAATCCACTTCCGGTTGGGTGTTCACTCTTGGAGGAGGAGTAGTTTCTTGGAAATCAAAGAAACAAACATGTATAACGCACTCGACCATGGAATCCGAATTCGTAGCATTATCGGATACCGGGAAAGAAGCTGAGTGACTTAAGGATCTCTTTTATGAGATACCTTTGGGACCGAAGAATACATTTTCAATATCTATCTTGTGTGATAGCCAAGTCACGTTAGCAAAAGCATACAATGAGGTATACAACGGAAAGTCTAGACATATGAGTTTTAGACATGACTACATAAGGAAATTAATCAAAGATGGAATAATTTCCCTAAATTATGTTAAGTCTATCGAGAATTTAGCAGATCCTCTAACTAAACCTCTAAATCGAGATTTAGTAACATCTACATCGAGTAGGATGGGGTTGAAACTCTTAAAATAGAAAGATTCACCAATGACAGCAACCCTACCTGTCATTACTCAAAAGGTAATCCACGGGTTCAAAGGGTAACAACAAGTCATTTGATATGTGGATAGCTTCAGCATTATTCAAATCCGCGATAACCCTATCCTAGTTATATAATGTTGGTTGTTACTGAAGTGAGGGTTGAGCTTCAAGCTCTTAATGAAGTTCAGTGCTAAGAGCACAAGTATCTCTAAAAGTAACAAAGATGCTGGAAGAACTTCACCTAGACGAATTTCGAGGTGGTGCCGCCTCAATAGAGAGTTAGAGTTACTCTCTTAAAAGTTTGTCGAAAAGGATGAGCGCAAGACCATAAAAGCGCTAAGCGAGTTTGAGGAACTTGAGAACACGTGGTACTCATGTGTGTGTTCTTACCGGTATTGTCACATGGAATAATTGGTTCAAAGCTTCGAGCTACCTTTGATTCCGACTTTACTTTGTTAGAATTACACTATGGTTAGATTCAAATCGAAAGATATCTAATCCTTAGGCATGAGTATCGTTCATGTTGAATATGAGACTTGTTAATTTTGAACAAGTGGGGGATTGTTGAGAAATTGGTTGTTCAAAACCAACAAAAGAAGTGAAAAATGGCTAACAACTTCGGTCGACCGAACTGGACTGCGGTCAACCGAAACTCTGCAGGTTTTTAACCAAAAAGTTGCAGGAAGTTTCGGTTGACCATTCGGTCGACCGAAATGGAGGTTCGATTGACCATTCGGTCGACCGAAAAAGTTCGGTTGACCAATCGGTCGACCGAAATCTGTGACCGTTGGACGGTTTTTTACCGTTGGGAATTCATTTTTGGAGGCTTTTCACTTGGTTTTGGCACCATTTCGTGAATATGAACTAGGCCTATATATAGTGGGGTCTTGTTCAATGAAAAAACACTTTGAAATCATTACAATCTCCATATACAAGATCAAACTATCTTCTTACTCATATTCTTACATTTTATTGTATTTCTCAAGTTTTGTTGGTAGAAATACTTTGTGCTTTATATTTCTACTACAAGGTTTTATCAATTCCTTCAAACCATTTGTCGGAAAACCTTTAAGCATCTCGAATTTATCGGAGAATTGGCAAATATTGTTTGAGTACAGCGATCACGCGGTTGAGCCTTTGTATCGAAGTTCTTGTTCTTGAATTCTTGTTGCTATTTCGATTTGTTTATTCTCCTACTCGAAGGTATTATTTCCGACAGATAATATTATTGAAATTGGAGCTGGGTTGGTCAAATGCTTTCGCTTGACAGAGAGGAATGCACAAAATTGTCGCATGTCGCACTCTTGATTGCCTCTGTGATTTTCACTGTCACATGGATGGTTGTTGACTTTGTAGATTTTGAGACGTAACAATTTTAGATAGATATGACCCCACAAAATTTAAGAAGAAAGAAACCTAAGATATTTTTTGTGGCTCTGACCCATCAAATATGTTGTGCTTTTAGCAAAGCTAATTTTTTTTTGCCAATCTAAATACCTAATCTTTGACAAGGTTGGAGTACCTTGTTCTGTTTCCCCACGCTTATTTCTGTAGTATCTAATAGAATACCTTGGTAGGTTTTGACTTATCCACAGTATTTTTATTAAATATTTGATGACTTGTCTCCATACCAAAGCAGCACCATATAAAAATATTAATAAGGGCAGGGTTGATCTTGAAATTTTTGAGGCCCTAGATGATTTATTATTACGAGTCCCTTAAATTTTGTACATGTTCGGTCGCTCCTGACAATGACACTATAAAAAGAGAAGAATGCATTTTCATGAAGATAAATTATTGATCAGTAGTCGTGATGAGTTTTCTCCCTTCCCAAATTTTACAGTAATCATTCTTTTTTCACCGATATTACTAGTCTACCGCTTTACTAATAAGTTATATTATGCATAAGAATAGCCCCCAAGGCACATCTCCAAGTGGTAAAAGAGGAGGGTGGAGAAATCTAACTTTACTTGAGGCTGTCGTGTCAAGGGTTCGAATCCTAAATATGGATTTGGCTCTTGAGTAAATGTAAGTGTACAAGCAACCTTACACCCTATACCCTTAGAGGCATAATCTGCGATTTACCTCCCTCACGATACTCCAAAACAGGGGTGGTGTAGGATCCTCAAGGTTGGGGTTCAACCTTTATATTATGCATAAGAATAAGAATTTTAGTGTAGCAAACAAAAATCAAAATATTCCTTTTTTTCCAAAAAAATGTCGAAGGATAAAAGAATCATCAATCATTTCATTAGAGATTTTACATTTAATTTTGGCCATTTAAATTTGCTTCAACTTTGTAAATCCATTATCCATAGATTCTAGAGTGAGTAAGAAATCTATATAAACTAAGGGAAACAAGCTGTAGAGTAATATTCTAAAATTTACAATATTATAAACCCAATTTGTACCTAATTAATTATGCCAAAATGGATTTACTTGCAAACTTCAGCCAATATTGTAAGAGCAAGAAATGTACTTTCAAATTATTCAAACTTACAAAAATAAATAAAAAAAGGAACCAAAATAGATTGTAGAAGATAAGCTTCCTACTTATATAAATATTGTACCCTAGATGAAAGAGCAATTCAGCATCATAAACACAATGGTTGTTTATGAACTTTTCAATTTCTTCAAAATGGTAAGCTCTTAGACCTGGAGCTTGATTGAATTATTACTTCAAACTGGAAGGAATAGGTATAGAATTTTAATATTTTATACGGATTCTTTTCTTCATTCTTGTCCTTGTTCTTCTCCGGTGGCAGTCCTCTTCCTTCATGGGCTCTTCCAGTGGCGATCTGATGGAATTGATTATTTCAATTTAATAAATCAAAGTTTCACCATCTCTTCATCCTCTTACCCTAGAAAAATGACGTTTTTATGAAATACTAGTAAGACGCACGTGACATGGTTTAGTTGACTATGTAATAGCGTAAATATAAAGAAAATATTATCTGTATTAGTATTGAAAACATTTAATATACTACGACAAAGTTTAAAATAATACTGCTATGTGTAAACGTTGGGTGATATGCCCCACTAATGAGATAATAAAGTTCAATCGTCGTTTTCTATTTCATGATGTAATTTCTTATGTCCCCTTCATTGTAGTTCATTAGTTATTAACCTAGGTGTATGGACAACGTCGCCATTTATGTTTGAGTAGGCATATAATTCACAACTTAGATTTCAAAAATCACAAGCAAGTTGTTGAAAATAAACAAATAAAGATGTCATAAATTACACAAATAGATATTGAGATTGTTCAAGAATTTACTAAATTTAGGCGATTGTGAAATAAATTGAAGGTTTTGCAAGTATCATTTGACCCAAAAAAAAAAAAAATAGAAGTTATAATTCTTAAATGCAAATAAGATAATAGATAACTTAGTGAGAGAAAGGTAATACAATCAGAGAATTAAATACTCAAGTTGTAGGGAAGAAGAAAATTAAACCAATATCAATCTACATATGAGTAAAATGAAGCAGCCATCACTATACAATGCACTTGAAACACGTGCAAATATATTATGTTGAGAAACGAAATATTTCGCATTGGTGTTTATACAAACACCTTAAATTCGCTGAGAAAAGCAATGTAAAGGAAAGGAAGAAAATTAAGATGTTGGCTGCAAATTACAACTGGTAATACTTGAGACATGGAGAAAAGTATATAGCTCTCAAATACCACAATAAAGTTGGTCTTGCCAATGCCAATTCTAATTTCAAGGTACCAAATTTAGTCTTTTTTTTTTTAGGTTGTTAAAAAAGTAATGTATAGAACATTGTGGTCAAGTTTGTTTAACAAAAAACTCCTCAAGAATGAATTCAAGAAGCTAAGATAATCATAGAGAGATATAAAGAGAACTTACAAACATCTATATTGAAAAAATAAAACTTTGCAAAAGAATTTTAAATCACTCTTCCATTATGGCTGCATTCCAAACTCTTCACCGATGCCGGTCTCCTGCTCATTGGCAAAATGAAGCTTCAAGGTTGAATTTTTAACAAAATAAAATTCTAAGTAAAGATAAGATTTTTTCTTTTACCAATGTAATATTTATGGAAACTACACATTTACGTTCCTCTCATTTAGCAACTGAAGAAAGCATAAACAAATGAAAGTAATTTAGACACAAATTAAGCTCCAAAAATTGCACTTTCACAAAAAAATAATTAAAGAATGGAAAGATGACACTAAAGCACCAACTCCTTTGCATGTTTGAACTATATTTTATTCTAGAACATCAGCACTGCCATGAACTTCCTTGTACAATTAAAAGAAAATTTTATATTAAACCAAATATGCTGAAGTAGAAAGATTGACAAATCATGGAAAAGTTGGAAGATGGTGACTAAAAACAAATGCTAAATTATTTTGCTGAAATAGCAAGAAAGTAAATGTTTCTCACATGTCATAACATCAAAAACGAAAAAGTGTGAGCGTGAGTGTTAAAAAAAATAAAATAAAAAGAAAGAAAGAGGGTGAGTGTTTAAAGAAAAAAAAATGTCGCGCTGTGCGAAGCAGTGCCTCGCACTGTGCATGACAGCACTATCTCGCACAGTGCTAGACAGAGCACTGTTTAATTGAAATTTTTTTCCCACGTTTCTTCATTTTTAAAAAAAAAAAAAAAAATATTCTTCTCTTCTTCACGCACATTTCTTCCACATTTCTTCACGCAATCAACCATTCTTCTCATCTATTCCACCCACTCACCTCACCCAAAATCACAACCATCCATTGTTTGAGCTGGAATCATGATCACCCTTAAGCATATAGAGATCGTTTGATTATCAGAAACATTCGAACATTTAAGATTGAAAAAATTTCAAAAATAAATGTACCGAATTTTTAAAAAAATAATAAAAAAAGAAAACGACAAACAACCAGAGAAGTTCTATATGCAAATACATTCATCAAATTATAAATGCATCAAAGGGAATGAAAAATTGTCATTTCCCGATCAACAAACCCAACAGATAAGACTCTTGCTTGATTATATTTCGACCAAATTTATGCTCAATCTCATATCAGACAATGAAAAGTTAAAACTATGTGAAAAAAAATGTTAAAACCAACCACTATACATTCGATTCATAGCAACAAAGAAAATTTACTTACCAAAAAAAATCATTTTTCAATCATTCTCTTTCTTAACGATGAAAACTTCAAACCTCTATAAAACAAAATAAAAATAAAAGATTAACATTTTTGGAATGAAACTTCTGACTAAATTAAGTAGTATATAATGAGAAATTGTTAGAGAAAAATAGAAAATAGAGAAGAAGTGATTGTGTAGGGGAAGTGAAACAAAGAAGAACTGTGGCTTGTGTGTGAAAAAGGAGAAAGAGTGAAGAAATGGGAGAGAGAAAGAAGTTTATGAGAGAGAAGAAATAAATTATGGTTGCAGAGATTGATGTAGAATAAAATGATGTACGGCTAAAAAAAAAAGCTGTAAAAATAAACCCAAAACAATAAAATAAATGTAAGCAAAAAAATAAAATAATAAAATTGGAATGACACGATTCCATAGAAACAGTGCCAAAAGAAATTGACTCTTTTATTTTATAGTGATTGTGTGGGTTTTTTATATGTTTTGTTTTGGGCCAAAAATAAAAATAAAAATATGGGACCCCTCAAAATCTTGAGGCCCTAGGCAGTTGCCTAGTTTGTCTTGGGCCAGGGCCGAACATAAATAGGGATCAAACCCAATCCATTGATCGTATTTAATTATAGGGAACAATTCATAACTAAAATTTTAAGTATATCACATTTCAATAATAAGAAAATAACTTTCAAATTTCAAAAATCAGGTTTCAATTAAAATTTATTTATGATTTAATTAATTAATTAAATATATAAAGATCACATATTTGTACAATTTGATCGTAAATTCATTTATTAATCACATATTATCAAATTAATTAGTCACAAATCAAAGATTTTATTAGGCACAATTTATTTCCAAAGTCAAGGATTGAAATTTTAATAGGTCACAATTTATTTTTGATGTCACGAATTATTTTATTTATTTTCGAGGTCACAAATTATTTTACGATAAAGATTCAAAAATTTCGTAAGTTACAATTTGTTCATCGATCACATACTATTTACTAGTTACAAATTAACAAATTTAGTGGTCACAAACAACCAAATAATCTGTGACCACCACTGTCTTGGCCAAAATCACCCCTACCTCCCGACGGCAACATAACCACCTCACACAAATCAACAAACAAACACTCACCGCAACAGATCCATCACCACAAACAAACCCATCACCACCAGCTCACCCACTACCATGACCATATTTGAATCACCTGTCGCAAACATCACTGTCGACCACGCATAGTAATTAGAATCAAAAATAAAAAAAACTCCCAAAATCAACCACGCACTGTAGATCGAATAAAAAACAAAAAATTGCAGAATTGGGTAGATTCGAATAAAAAATGAAAAGTTGCATATTCGAACATCTCGTCATCACCGCACTGCCGTCGTCGCCACTTCCACCATTGTCGTCATCCGCACCACCACCACAAGCACCATTCTCCAACCAACACCCTATCACCACGGTTCGGGATAGGCTCACGTCGTGGCTTCATATCACAACGCTCACCCTCTGCGACTTCATATCGCGGCTCTGCGACTTCGACGACGCTCACAACCAATCGGGGTATGTAGCGGCAGCAATGGAGAGGAGAAGAGAGACGGGTGGGACGGTAGTGGTAGAGAGAGAGGGAGAGAGATGAGAGAATGATGATATTAGGGTTTGAAATAAATATATAATTAATTAAATTTTATAATAATTTTATTTAATATTAAAATATTTTATAATATTATTATTGATACCAGAATTTTGTATAGTTAAATCTTCTCTCCTATTTTTGAAATTGGATTTTTAAATCTAGGGGTGACTGTAATTTCCTCTTAATTATATGTAATGTCTTGTATTATTATCGATAACAAATTAACAATAATAACACAAAACAGAAAATTAAAAGTAAGTAAAATATAATTTGGATTTATTCTTTTTTTAATATGAGAGTTGTGTTCACTTGTTATCATAAGGAATCGCCATAAAGAAGAAAGAGTATTTTTCGAAAATTATTCAAACATATTAAAAAATAACTTTTGACTTTTAAAAAATTTCACGATATTACACTAATAAAATATTAAAGCAATTGAAGACAATGTTCAAACTATCTAATATTTGGGCCCCAATATAATGTCGATTTCTGCGAAGTACAGAAAAAATGAAAAAAAGTCTGATGATAGTGAAAAATTCTAAATATAAAAGACAAATAGATTTTCTTTAAGTAATGTTGTCGCTATAAATATAATATCCCCAGCCGAAGAAAAGAGAGCGGCATTGAAATTGATTGGTGTCCTCGGGTATCCGGTGCCATGGGGCCATCCCGCCCCAGGATTCGACCCATCAAGAACATTACACCTAATCAATTGACAATTTGGCATGGACCACCCAAACCTAATTCTTTCGAATCGAACCTAATTCCGTCACGTACAAAACTAGGCACGAAAAAAGTCGATTTTCAATTCAGTTCAATGAAAATCGAATTGAACCAAAAGTTCACATTTTGATTCATATTTTGACAATTCATTAAATTAATTATTGACTTTGACATAAATTAAAATTTATATTTTAATTCTTATTGAAGGGACTAAATTGAACAATAATAAATTTTATGGTATTTAATATTCATACAAAATGTTACCCATTTTTTATAATCCAAATAGATTTAACTCAACTATTGAGCCATTATGATCTCGATAACCTATTAATGAACCGAGATCTAAAATTACATGATACATCCTCCAAAATCTCTCCAAATTGCATATTATCACTAAGGGGCCATTTGGCAATAATTTTGCTTCTCGTAGAAAAGTTTAATGAGGAAGTTGTCTTAATTAGTGTTTAAAAACTAATTTTTTAAAAAGTTTTTTCTTCCAATAGAGCTTTTAAAGGAAACCATATTAGATCAATTTTCTCTAAAAAGTAAAAACCCTTTTAATTAAAAGAAGCATTTTTTTATAAAACAATCAGCTTATGAGTCTCAAAATCCTTTTGACTTCTCAAAAATCATTCCAACCGAACCCTAAATAATTTTGTGAATTTTATCTTAAATTCAATTTTTTATTTTCTCCACCGTCACCCTTCTTAGTTAAAGCCTTAAAAAGGCGATTGACGTAAAGCAAGTCATATCTCCAATAAACGGGAGACAAATATCCTTTAATTTCAATTTGAAAGACCTTCTGCTCATACTGCTCTCAATTTATAATAGTGTTCTAAAAAACTTGTATAGACTTGAATTTCGGGCAAAACGTCTCGCTTCGCACTTAGACGCTTTTTCTTTTTCAATTCCTAAACGACTGAATTTTTTTCTTCATTTTTTTTTATCTTCTGTAGACGAGTTTATTAGTGTTTTTAAAAATCTTGTATTTGACTTTAGTTTATTATTATTTTTTTTTTAAAATCATTTGACTTAAATTTCAAGTTTTCAAAAGATTTTATCTGTACAAAAGTTTAAAATGACTTTATCTAAATAGTTAAATAAAATTTAAATTTTAGTGTTATCTACATTACGTAATTATGATCTTAATATTCATTTTATTACAAACTTCAAAAGCATGTATGAAATTCTTATAAATATATTAAGTGAGACTTATCTAGTTGAAAATTGAAATTACGAAAAATATTCTAATTTTTGCATTTCAAAAACTTGGAAATTGTATAATTGACTAATAATATGAGTTATCAAGTAAATATTGTATTTTATAATTTCTAGATACTTTATTTTAAATTTTAAATAATATTATAAATAAAAAAACGTTTTTTTACGGTTAAATCTCGTCTGAGCTCGCTTAAACTCATAAAGTTTGAAGTTTCGACTCCACATTTAATCACGGTTTACGTTTTTTAGAACGCTGACTAATATTATTACACGATGAAATTATTTAACAATTTAGCATCTAGTCTAAGCATAAATTAGTCGAAATCTTTTGACTTCCGAGAGATAGCTTAGAAAATACACAAAATGCACGGCAAATTCAAAGCATATGAAAAAAAAGAGAAAAAAAAAAAAAAAAAAAAAAAAAAAAAGCACTAAATGGCCATATGGGGCTCAAGCTGGCAAGCATATCCACAACCAAATCGTTATCATACATTTTGTCACATCGACTCATAATTAATATAAAATCAGGCATTCATAGAGGGTGTGCGCATGAGCTGTATAGATCTTTTGACAACATTCTGATATCATCAATATTAATTAATTGCTTATTTATGGATTTGATTATTACTTTTAGTTGACTTAATTCACCATACGTAAATGACAAACAAAATGAGGATCCCCCATATTATTTTAGTAATTATGTGTCACGTTGCCGTACTAGCATCATGTATAGCACTAACCAGATTAAATAATTCTTTTTTTTTTTTTTAAATGGAACTCGGATGAATTTCAGACCACTTAACACAAAATATTTCATTTACTTTCTGGGGTCAAGAATGTCGCATCCAATTTGTTTAGTGTGATTAATCTGATTGACGTAATTTATAAATTATGACGTCAATTCGATGATTTACTCAATACGCATCTGAAAAATAGCGACTAGCGACTGCGAATTTTTCCGTCAATTAAATAAAAATTATATATTTCATTTTTAGTAGAAGAAATTCGTTAAAATTTTAATTTAAATCAACTTCCTAAAAGCATTTCTAACTACACAAAACACTTTCAAACAATTATTCAAATATGTTCAAAAGTATCTCTTAATCTCAAAAGTTGCTTCTGGCTTATCAGAAGCTCTATCAAACGGCATATAGTTCTTGGTCGTGAGGGCTAATTGACCAAAATTATCCTGATTCAAAATTTTCTGGTCTGGTCGAGTCGAGCCGGTTCAATTTTCAAAACAACGAATGAAATGTAACTAGATGGCATCAAGTAACAATATCAAAGTCTTCCCAAGAGAATAAAAACCACTTAACATTTGCATTTCAAAATTGCCTAAGAAGAAAATGCAGGGATTAAATTCTGGTATATTACAATAAAAACATCTCCAACAAAGTACTAAAATCAAAGATCATAAGGCAAGATAAGAGGAGGGAGGAAAATCCGAAGATAAAACGGAGGGAATTAACAACCAAATCTCTACACCAATAGATCAATTTCAGCTAATTGTAATCTCATCGACCATCTGAAGATGTAAAAGAATCCGCGAACCCAGATGGCCGAGTGGGAATACTCGAATGAGTGTTGTCAGTGCTACCAAAGTAAGAAGAAGAACCATCCATGCCACTCATTCCCTCCAAAGCCTGCCATTTCTTGACTGCTTGAGGTAAAGTCATGTCGTAATCAATTCCATATATGTCGTCTGGATCAGTAGGTTCCGTTGGTTTCCAGAGCTCGGCAAGAGACGAAAGCACATTGACGGCATGACCCATGTCGGGTCTCTGATGAGGTTCCCGAGCACAGCAGTGGCCTGCCAGCTCAGCAACAGTGTTGATACTAGCAAGAGTTTCTTCATCCAGATCAAGTGTCGGATCAATGGCTTTGCGGAACTGGTCCTTGTCGAGGAGCACCCTTCGAAACCATGGGACGAGATGTTGTCTATCGTCTGGAAGGGTTTCATCTAAAGCTTTTCTTCCTGTGATCATCTCCATTAGAATCACACCAAAGCCGAAGACGTCAATCTTAGTAGTCACTCGGCCCGTCACTGTCCAAACACGAGAACAAATTATTCTTAGATTGTGAAAATATTTCCAAATGTAAAGGAAACACAAACCCTTGGGTATTTTCTATCTTCAAAAGACACTACATAACTATGTCATACAGGGAAAATATACAACAATGACAATGCAGCTAATTTAATGTCTCTGATTTCATATTACATAAGAGAAACACGGAGAACTTAAAAGCAGCAACTATCACATTGACAACCCCACAACAAAGGGCACAAGAGATCTAAACACACTAAGCATTTCAACTCAACAAATCCCAAGCAAATACAGCAAAACTACGTATTGCCGAGGCCAACCCCAAATTTCAATTATCAAATAAATGACAAGCTACAGAAACCAAACTAGCAAATCTAGATAGAAATAATCACGAGAGGTTTAATCAATTACTAATTGGATTGCATCATACAAAGATAAACAAATAAACCAAGGTAATTTAAGAGCAAGAAACTTATACCTGCATATTCTGGTGCAAGATAACCAAAGGTTCCAGCTAATCTAGTAACAAGTGATGCTTTCCCATCCGGAGCAAGACGAACAAGTCCAAAATCTGCAACTTTAGCCCTCATATCGTCTCCCAGGAGTATGTTGGATGGTTTCAGATCCCTATGAATAAAACTTTGTTGCGCTAAACCATGTAGATACTCAACACCTCTGGCAACGTCCAAAGCAATGGTTAACCTTTTGGTCCATTCTAGTGGTTTCAAACCTTCTTCCTTCCAATTAAATAAATACCTACTAAGTGTCCCCTGAGGCATGTATTCGTAGACAAGCAGCCTCTCAGTTTTATCTAAGCCGTATCCTAAAAGTGCAACCAAATGCCTATGTCGAACTTTAGTAAGAACAGCAATCTCAGACTTGAACTCGTCCAAACCCTTCTCACTCATCACTCCAGATTCCATCCGCTTAACTGCTATCTTAGTCGCGTCAGGCAACTCCCCTTTATAGACAGTTCCAAATCCACCTCTTCCCAGTATATTTTCTTCGCTGAAATTATTTGTCACTTCTTTCAGCAACTGAATAGAGATAATCATATTACCAGCCTCAATAATATGAATATCACTTGGACCACTGCTTCCATGACTATAAGGCTCACTCGTCCCACCGTTAATGCTTGAACCAGCAATAGTAATTTTGACAGCATCTTCTGACCCTGAGTGACGAGGATGTAAAACTAGGGCATGAGGAGACTGAACTTTACCAGAACGCTTGCGTTTAGTTCTATAGAAACACAAAACCAAAGCACCAGCAAAGACAAGTGCGCAAACACCACCAATCACTGATCCCACCACCAATCCGGTGGGCGATTTATTTTCTCCAGTACCCTCTGCTACTCTACCACCCCCAGAAGACGATCCAGGTGTATTCCCAGAGGGCTTCCCACCAGGGGAAGTTGTAGGTGGAGCATCCTTCCCAATATCAACATTTCCAGCAGTCTTTACAAGTACATTACTCCGAAACTTTGGAACTTTCCCAGAAATCTGATTATTTGTAACGTCTAACTCATTAAGATTAGGCAAGCTGGTTAGCTCGTTTGGAATAGTTCCAGTCAAGTTATTATTAGCCAAAAACAACTTCTGCAGTGATGTGATCTCTGAAAAAATTAGGGGAAATCGTCCCAGTGAGACTCATTCTTTGAAAATTGACCACAGTAATGTTCCCACCGTTACAAGTGATCCCCATCCATGAACATGGATCATTCCCTTTCCAGTTCTCAGCAAATGTCCTCGGATACCCCACATCCCGAGCCACAGAAAGCAAAATATTAACACGGGAATCACATTCATCTCCAGGAACAGGTGAACAGAAACTATTAGTTTCCTCCACCATATCCACCTGCACTGAACTGCTAAATTTCGGGGTTTGCCCTTGCAACATATTGTTAGTTAAATTCACCACCATCAGTGATTTCAGTCCAAGCAAGGATGTTGGCACCGGGCCTGTCAAACTATTATCCCTTAAACTCAAATTTTGCAACTGGTTTAAGCCTGAAAAGTCCGGTAATGGCCCTGAGAAAGAATTTCCGTGCAACCAGACCTGAGTCAATTGCGTCATATTTTGTAAAATAGCGATAGAACCATTCAATTTTGAATTACTGTTCTGACCATTGAACCATAGAGACTGTATAGATGAGCCAGACAATGTTGAAGGCAGAGGGCCTTCAAGATAATTGAAGGCTAAATGTAAATTTACTAGGCTCGAAAATGTATCGCCGCCGAAAAAATCAGGTATTGGCCCAGAAATGTTAGCAGAAGTTGCTGAAAACGTTTGCAAAGTCGAAGCATTCTTGAGACTTTCCGGAATTGCCCAAGACGAAAAGGGGTTATAATCCAAGTAAACTTGCTGTAACGATGTCATACCGTTAAAGAAATCCGGCGGTATGTAGGTGAAACCGTTGTTGTTGAGCATAATGGACTGGAGCGACGACAAACCGGCGAGACTTGGAATTGACCCAGTGAGTTCATTAAACTGAACTTCGAAATACTGTAAAGAGGTGAGATTATTGAGGCTAGGTGGAAGAGACCCTTTAAGACCCTGACGCCCAATTTGGATCCGGGTCACCCGTTTATCATTATTAGAGCACTGCACGTTCTTCCATTCGCAGGGATCCGGGTCAGTCCAACCGAGTGAACTAGGCGCGTTTACGCTCTTCTTCAAGTCTTGCATAACTGCAGCATCGCCGGATTGGGAGTTCCCAGTAGTGACCAAGAACAACAAAAAGACCAACAAAATTAATTTTGACACCTTAGAAAAAGAACCCATGTCGATTTCCTTCAATTCAGACGGCGGATTTTTAACGCAACTAACATATAGAGAAGGAAAAACAAAAAAAGAAAATGACAGAACAGAAAAGAACAAATAACCCAGAGAATTATTGCTCTTCTGACTAGGGTAAATATTTTATGCAGGCGAAAAGATAATTTGGGTTTTTAGAGAAAGGAAAGAGAAGAGACGGGGGTGGGGGGGGAAAGGGTTCTTTGAGAGCAGATGAAACGGCGAGAATGGAGGAGAAAAAGGGTTGGAATCTTGGAAAGTACTGTTGCTACTGCGTGTAGTGTGTGTTTTTGCCATAAAGAAGAGAGTGAATTTTGGCGTGGGAAGAAGAGGGAAATAAGTACAGTTGGCATATGCGTGTGGGTCCCACTGAATTTTGACTGTTTTGCTTTGATATTTTTTTATTTTTGTATTTTTTTGATACCAGATTTTCCAACTTATACGTCAAATTATATTCTGGACCATCAGTCATCGATTCCTCAATAACTGTCGGAAGTTAACCATGAATTATGCCCAATTGATCAAGGTTCGTACATCATTTATACTACTGACCCCAAAGATCCTCCTCCATAATTATTACATCAGCAAACTTTGATATTTTTTGTTTCTTCGTATAACAGTGAGATCAAGATGTTTAAACTTTAAGGTCCCGTTTGGTAGAGATTAAAATTGAAAATATGGTCGTTACTGGGTCACATTCGTCTAATAAAAGTCAATAATAACGACTAATTTTTCAATTTTAATTTCTATCGAACACACCCTAAAGTAGATAACTCGAATTAAAATTAAAATTTTAATTTAAGTGAATTTCATGGCATTTACTAGGGGTGGGCGTGGGTTGGGTTGGGTCGATTTTTTGTCCAACTCAAACCCAACCCAACTTGGTCGGTTTGATAAAAAATCAACCCAACCTAACCCAATTATTGATTTAAACTCAACCCAACCCAAACCGATCAAAATCGGTTTGGGTTGGGTTGGTCGGGTTGGGTTTCGGCCCAATCAAAGTTAGATTCAATATATTTGTTAAATTTGGATACTTTTTTAGAATTTGAAATTACTTGAAAATCTACGTTTTTTAAACACACATATAAGGAATTCTTTTTAAAAATAATGTATAAATGAGTTTAAAATTTAAGAAGTATTTTTTTTTTTACAATTTTTTGAAATTCAATCACTTCATTATCATGTTTTTAATTTTTATTTTAACGTCGAATGACATTGCATTTTAAATAGTGTTCCTGTGAATTGGTCTATGTGAAGAAAATTGACATTTATATATTATAAGTCATTATCTTATCTTTACTATTATGTCTATTTAATTTTTTTTTTTCATATTAGATATTAATTTTTTTAATTCATCGGGTTGGGTTGGGTTGGGTCGGGTTGGGTTTTAATTCATAACCCATGACCCAACCCAACCCAACCTTAAATTCAATTTTTCAACCCAACCCAACCCAATTGAACTTAAAAAACCAACCCAAATCGATCGGTTTGGGTTGGATTGGTCGGGTTGATCGGGTTGGTCGGGTTTTTGCCCACCCCTAGCATTTACAACCATTTACATATAAAATTCATAAATTTCTATCAAATTTTACTGCTAATTTAATTTTAGTATCCCCCAAACAGAAGCTTATTGTTACTTTATTTTTTCTATGATTTGCTATAAAACATTATTTTGTTGTTGTTTTAAAATTACTAGAGGGCATGTTTGGTGTGATAAATAGACTCTTAAGAACGGGAGAGATATACAATTCGCATGATATATTGAGAAGAGTAAAAATGGAACTTGTTGAATTGTAATTTGCTAAATGTATATACCTTCCTCGACAATAGAAAAATAGACAGTTTGTATAGTTTGTATTGCGTCATCAAGAGTAGGAAAATGGTCGACTTGTCGAATCACCAATAGCAATGCAAACATGTTCTTAAGGCTCTGTTTGGGTAGATTTGTAAATTATTCATAAATTGTCAAACTTCGTTTTCTATTACACGTTCAAGTGGATTCACAAGTATTATCCACTAAATCTTTACTCAGTTTCTGTTTATTTATAAATTAAATCATTTATAAAGGTGATAAAATTAACCATTACTTTATGAATTCATTAGATCTTCTACACACATAATTATAACCAAACAAATTGAAATTTTAATTAAATTCTAAGTTACTTATGAACATATTTGATAAATAAGTTTATGGTTTATAAGCTATGGTACCAACAATAGTATATTTAGGTGTATTTAAAAATGTAGGCCCCTTTTGGTTCCCATTTTTTCTCAATAAAAATAAAAAATATGATCGTTGTTCATCATATTCAGCTACCATTTTTTACTTTATATATTTTGGGTGGGGCTCATAACGACTATATTTTTCATTCTAATTTTATAACTAATGTGTATCAAACAGGGCCGCTGACACTTTTTTCAAGTGAAGAATGAAGTTACGAAATTTATAGTCGCAAATTACGTTGATCAAAATTCACATAATCTTTGAGTCTCACTTTATAAGAGAGTAACATTTTTTTTTTCAAACATGCTCTAAATAAACATATTTATGTTTGAAAATTAATAACTTTTAAGCATGGCTAAACATTGGCTTTAAAAAGTTTGCATAAATCTAAATGTCTTCAATTACGATTTTGATGAATTTTAAAAGATTATAAATTTTAATGAATTTTGTGAATTTGAATAAATTTTCACAAATTTTGTAAGAATTTCATCAAATATGGTGAAACTTCAAAAGATTTGGTTATATGTATTTTGAAGCTTGAAATCCATCCAATTTTTTTAAAATTCCTCTATTAAGAGTATCTGCAAAAAGCTCTTTAAAAGTGGAATGATCTGTATTTTAAAGAGTCGATTTTTAAAATTTTACTTTAAGAGACTTTTTAATTTAACATTTTAAAATAGAGAGTGAGACCTCTCTATAATTTGATGCTTCAAAAATTCTAACTTCCAATACACAGTTTGTTGACTTAATTAAATAAATATACTTGAAGAATGATATAATTATTGGAGGAAAGATGATAAAAACAAAAGAATGCAAATAATAATAATAATAATTAACACATATTGTGAATGATAAAATTAAATGTTGAAAATAAAGAGATTATTGAAGCATTTTAAAATTTTTGCTCTTTAAATTTATAGATGCTCATTAAATTGTAGAATATGCTCTTTAAAAATAGAGAATTTTTTGAAGATACTCTAATGAAATTTTTATAATTTCACTAGTTCTCGGTGATACCTAAATTTTAAGAATAATTTCACGTGTACATTATGATACCATAATGTACACGTGGCATAACATCATTAGAGGGTTGACAAAACTGTTTTTCAACCCTCCAATGATTTTATGTCACGTGTAAATTATGGACACCATAATGTACATGTAGCATAACCCAAATTTTAAAGAATTTAGTTGAATTTCATTAAAATCCAAATTGGAAATACCTAAATTTTAATGAGTTTCATTAAAATCTGAATTAAGGATATCAAAAATTAGAAGGATTTTTAAAATTCATTACAATCCCAATTGAAGACACCCTAACTCTGAATTTTATAGATTTCATTTAGTCTAAATATCTCCAATTATCTTAATAGATATCATTAAAATTTCAGGCGTCCCTAGTAATTTGTGAATTATAAAAGGATTTCACCAAATAGAAGGATTTTAGTATATTTGAGTGGATTTCGAGGTCATAAATACCAAATTCTTTAGAGATTCCAACTTGATTACTCGAATTTAAGATCACAAAGTCAAATTATTTAACAAACTTAAATTAAATTAATAGTAATGAAATATCTCGTTTTCAATTCTCATTCTTAAATTCATTGTTGGAGTGAAAGGGAAATGAGGAATTGGGTTCTTGTTCATGTTGAAATTTAGAATTGAATTATTATTTCCTGCTATTAAGACCGAAAAATGAACCAATCAATTCCGCTTTTAAAAACTCTATTCACCAAACATCACTTTAATCATAAAAATATTTAGTTTATATTTTGTACATAATACTCGAAATTATGATGAAAGTAATTTTATTTTCAAATTGAACTAATTTTTAATTTATCGGTATTTATTTACTTGGTTTTGTACATTAATAAAAGTAATTCCTTTAAATGAAAAAGTTATAATTTTTTTTTTTGTGGTAATAAATGATTAGGCGTGAATATAAACTTTTAATTGCAAAGACAGAACTTTTAATATCTTATTGGAATACTAAGAAACCAATTAAAATTAAATTTGATTGAATTATTGTCAACAATATATTTTTAAGCTTCACAAAGCTGAGCTGGATTTGACTTCATATTTATGTGAAGGAAAATATCGCTTGTCCCGACTTGAGGATAGACTTAAAATAAGGGTGCCGTTTTAAAGGGGGCAGCATCACTCTTTATGTGAAATGAGAAATTAAATATATTAGGAGCCCGTTTGGTAGTAATTAAAATTCAGTTAAAATTGAAAATATGGTCGTTATTGAATCTCACTCGTCTAATAAAAGTCAACAATAACGGCTAGTTTTTCAATTTTAATCCGATTTTAATCTATACCGAACACACCCTATGAATATATTACTTGTAGACGGGACATGCTTAAAAATAGGAGCGCCGTTTTGGAGGGGGCAGCATAACTCTTATGTGAAATGGGAAATTAAATATATTAGGAATATATTAATTTGGTCTACAATTAATAATTTAATAATTACAGATCTAGCTATAATTAAGCCGAAATTTGGGGTTTAAGTAAAGAAATAGACCAAAGTGGGCCATCTCTGATTCCAGTACAATCCGCCTTCTCTGTTCTTTCAATAAAATTGTGGGAAAATTACATAAACAGCACTGGACGAGGATAAAAAAGAATTCTAACTTTTTCTTGGATTTGATTTGCAAGTCTAAAGTTCTTAACAATTGAAGAAGTCAATGGCTGTCCTAAAACAATTGTTGGGAAAGTTGCCAATAACTTGCCAAATTAAAAGGGAAGAAATGAACGTTTTATGATAATAAAATAAAGGCAGAATTTGATATTTTCTTAGAGTTGGAGCAAAACATGTCAAGTTTATTGTTAGTTGATTTGTGTGCATCTTTAGGTCACCGAGACGCGTAACCATTTTTGGGGTAGTGGAATTGTCTATCTCTTGTTGGTTGGATTTCTTCTGTAATAATGAAAATACGAACTTTCGATTTAAAGGTGTATTAATGTGTTGCTTTTTAAGACAATATTTAACTTTCATTCGAACGCTTTTGAGTATGGTTGACGTTAGTGTACTAAACATAAAGAATCTGAACAGTAAAGAATTTGAGAAACTTATACAAGGAGTTTTATATTTCATTTCTGTTAGAATTAGGTTGCGATCGAATTCTATTTAAAATGTTATTTGAAATATATTTGGCAAATTATAGTTGAAATTCTATTTGGAATCACAATTGTGAGTTGAAATTTGTGTTGAATGTGAAGATGTATAGATATGGACCACGGAGAAATTTTCGGCGCTTTCTCGTTAGTTGACCACTAGACTACAGCTCGAGTGCACCGTCGTAATTCTATGCAGAGAGTTGGCGCCTTCCTGGCGCTCAAGCTACGGCTCGTCCAGCCCATGCTTGTTTTTGCGTTTTTCCGCGTTTTGAACATTACTTTCCATATATAACTCTACTATTACGGTTTGGACGTCCCCTACTTATTCCATATACATAGTTGATGCTTTATTATGATTTAGATGAAATGAGAAGCATTGTAAACACAAAACATTTGTATTCTTTCTCTATATTATTGATAAGTGTGGATTTCGCAATTAAATATAGGTCTGGGCAAAAAAATCAAAAAATCGATCAAACCAATCAAACCAAACCGATTCGAGTTGGTTTGACACTTAATTTAATTATTCATATTTTTGTAGGCAATAACTTGAGTTAATGATGATTGGAAGAAATTTGCGCAAGAATTTAGTCAAAAGATTAGTGATGCAAGAATTCCAAAGTTCGGCGAACAAAGCCATCAATTTTTCTATGAAGAAGTGTGGCTTGAGGAGGTGAAATAGGTGCAAAAATAGGAAGAAAGGAAGCTAGCACCAAAAAAGTGCTGAGTGCAGAAATCGAAAGCTGTGTGTACGCACAGTTTACAGAGTACGCACGCTTGACAAAACCAGGCCTGAGGCTGACCTGCGTGTACCATGCGTACGCACAAGCCATGCATATGCATGGTACCTTTCTGGAGCAGAACTCGGGAAAACATGCGAAACCCGATTTTAAATTCTAATATCATCCCTTTTAACTCCAAACCCCTTTTTCCCCTTCTCCTCCACACTATATTGAAGATTTGGAGAAGATGAAGAGGAAATCCTTTTGACATTTAAGACTCCATCAATTTGTCTTCTCATCAATAAGCTTTCTATTCTCCTTAATATCTATTTTTTCTATGTATTGTAAGATGTTATTGATGATTTGTAATCACATTATGAGTGACTAAAATTTAGATGTGATTGTGGGTAATTTTTGACCCGAGAAATGAGATTCCAATAGTTTTGTGCTATATAGTTCTTTTAATTAATGTGATTAATCTATTGTGTTTATTGTTTTTATTGTTCTTCTCAATTATTGAGGAGCGCTGCTAGATAATTGAGTAGTTTCGATATATGCTATTTTGCGATTTTTAGTACGTAATCGCTAATTTAACCAAAACCTAGTAGCAATTACATTTTGATGGATTATGAGGAATTTGCAATTGAATGTAGGTGGATTATCACTTAAGTTAGCAAACTGAGCTTGCGTGTTTGTGCTCAATTCGACTCTCTTGTGTGAATGCTTTCGTTAAATTTAATCTAGTGATCTTATCCTAGGTTGTATGATGATTAAGGTTGGGTAAAGAGTTTATTTTATTCAACTAAAATCGAAGGAGAGTTTGAGGTAGTCGAACTTGTGATTATTCTCGAATTGTTGTTAATCATTTAAACGAAAATCTTTTGTAAAATTGGATTGAAAAATCATTCTCGCGGTAAAGAATTATCCCCCGATCACACACTCTCTTTAGCTGATTATTCGTCTCCGTTGTCTAATTTAATTTCATCTCAAGTATTGGATCATTCATATTTTTAGTATATCGCTGCTTTAGTTAAATAAATCAAACCTCCCCCCTTCCATTTAAGTTCTTTTTTTTTTAAACTTTCTTTTGTGTGATTAATATAATTAAACCAATTTTCTACGTGAAATGACCCTTACTTATCATTATACTATTTGAACGACGTTTATTTTTAGTCGAGTAAAGAATTATTTTTGATGTCCCTTTGGTGGCGATCAATTATAATAAAATTTCCATTAACTGCAAATTACATTGTTACTGTGTTTTTGTGATTTTTATTTCACTATAATCTCGTATTTCCTCCGATAAATTGGTATTGAATTAATTCGGTTGAGAGACTACAACTTTTGAATTTGAGATACAAAATAAAGTTAAAAATAATGCATGAAAGTGTAGAAGAAGGTTGAGAGAATGATTTAGAATTCTATCAAGTTATCACATATTTAATC
The DNA here is from genome assembly GCA_019395295.1 of Osmanthus fragrans. NCBI lineage: Eukaryota > Viridiplantae > Streptophyta > Magnoliopsida > Lamiales > Oleaceae > Osmanthus > Osmanthus fragrans. The sequence goes on along the minus strand of CM033361.1, from coordinate 19,829,058 downwards.
AAATAAACCTTGAATCTATATATAAATAGATTCATGTCACACAATATCAAATAAGTGACAATCGCTGAAAAGTGCCTTTTAGAATTGAAATACATCAAAGAAAACCGAAAAATATCAAATTCTAATGGCCAAAGATTATTTAAGAATGAAAAGATATTATTGCTGTCGCTCGACAACACAAGTGCGTAGGCTAGTGTTGCAAGGCAGCACGCTGAACATAGAGTATATGTGCTGGACGGGTAGCACATTGCTGTGGCCATGGAGTATGCTAGCGCGGGTGTACTAGCTTGATATCCAATCTGGTAGCGCGGATGCAGCAATTTCTATTATTATCTTTACTTTAGTTAAAAACAATGGAATGACAATTTTGCTTTAAAATGTCTCGACTAGCCCAAAAATAGTTGAAAACCATCCATTGGGATGAACGCGCCGATTTTCCAAAAGTTGGGGATAACTTTATGAGTGATTTGAAAGGTTATGGGCATTAGACTTATATGTATCAATGGTTTAGTGGTTTAATCATGAAGCCAATTATTCAAAGAGGGAGATTAGACCCGATATTAAAATGAATAAACAAAACTCACCCCAAAATTGTCACATTCGAACTCTAATCATCATGTCTATCATGAGGTGTCTAACAGGTTCGTCATGAGATCATATATAACTCTTTGAATGAGTCACTATCCATACCCCATGGAATTATATCTTCATAGTTAAATCTCATGAAAAAGGCGAGTTGCGTTGTTTTGAACACATAACTTTTGATTGTCGTCCATAAAGCCTTTTTGCTAGATGTTCACGATGCAAAATGGCAAGCTAGGTTCCTATTGAACATACGACCACCAAAGTCCATACAATCCATGTTGTTGCATATTCTTTCTTTGATCCTGTATTTGCCACTTGCCTTATTATCTTAGTTCACTGAAGAAGTTGGTAACGAGATCCTTTACTATCTTTTGAAAATTTGTTCCAACGTTGACTCGACATCTCATTGAAATGGTTGACTATATTCTTACTATAATTTTCATCCCAAGTGTCAGACAAACCTTTACCCATTTTTTGTGAATCAATTCCTAAATTATCAAATTGCACATTTTTCACCCCTTCAGTTACTAAATAATGCAAGACAACCGCTGGAATATATCAGTCGCTGAAGTTCTAGAATGTACATTTTGGTTCTTATCCTTTCAAAAATCTATCAAATCAGTACCCAGAGTTTCATAAATTTGCAATTTTGTCTCCAAAGTGTCAGATTGGTTTAATTCAGCCCCTAAATTTTTAGAGACGTGCTATTTGCCCTGAATATTATATATTGTGAAAGTTGGTCCCTCAGATTTCAAAATTGATCCATGACTCTAAAAATTAACACATTTGCCCCTGCATTTTTTGAGATTTCAAATATACCCCTCAATTTTCTGATTCTGGAATTTTGTTCCTGAACCTTCTATTTGGTGCAAATTGGTTCTCGACATTTATATAATATCAAGCTATTGCACAATTGACCCTGTGCTATTGAATATTTCAAAATGATCTCTGAAATTTCAGTATTGTTTATCTCTCAGTTCATGAGGGCCTGTTTAATAATAATATGGGCTCGATAATAAGGTTAGCCTCATCAAAAAGTAAATTGTAGATTTTGGCCCAATGGGACTACATTGTAGATTCAAAAGGTCCCAAAAGCTGATCCTTCTTGTTCCACCGTCATGGGCTTTACCAATAAGACACTAGAGCCCCTAGCAGCACATCCAAATTTGCTAAAGATGTGGGAGAAGAAAACTATGCAACTGGCACGTCTCGAATTCGAATTTTAAGGAGGAGAATTTGGGATAGTTTAGTAAAAACGCACTCAGACTTTTGCCAACTTGGGCATATCCCTCGATTTGTCCTCACATCAAGGTTTAGGGCGCGGACATGGGTGAATGAGAGTAATGACGCGTAATCCAAAAAAAAATAAAAAAATAAGACACTAGTATCTGAAATTACCCCAGTGTTGAATTATGGGAGAATGTGGCCACTCTTCAGAATTAGTCGGACAAAGTTCGGACACTTGAGTTACCCAAAAATAAGACGCTAGCAGCCTAATCGATTTAGGTCATTTTGACAGAGCTTTTACTTTTGCTTCTACTTATTGTAAAAGTTTTTCTAAACAAATTATTTTAATTATTGTTTGATAGCTAATTTCTAAAATGGGTCACATAGATTCAGCTTTTTAAAAAAAAAACTTTTCTAATTAAAAAAAAAACACTTTTATAAAAGTAACAAACGAGTCAAAAAAATAAATTTTGAGTCTCAAAAATCCTTTTCATCATGAAGGAAAATAAAAAGAAGATAAGATATAATGTGCATTGCAAAATCAATTCGCTCAACGTTAAGGATCTTTCAACCTTTAATGCACATGATTTGATTACGATAATCAAACGTTGTTTACATAGTTTAATCTTTATTTTTGTACCGTACTAATATTTATTTAAATTAAGATCCCAACTACCACCACTGCTGTTGGTAGCTGCACCATTCCATTTTCATAAATCAGGACTTAGGATACAAGTTGCATTACTAAAAAAAAAATAAAAAAAAATCTCAACACTTAAGGGTAAATTTTATATTTGATGAAAGTTTCAATTGAGTCATCAAACTTTACTTTCGTCTTAATTGGATTATGAAAGTTCAATTTAGTCTTAAACGAGTCATTTAACTTCAATTCTAATTCCAAATATTACCATTTTGTCACGAGTTATATTGATTATTCAATAATCATAAATTTTTTACCTTTTACCTTTTATTTTTAATATTATTATATTTTATATTTGAATTTTTTTATTATTTAGGGTCTGTTTGGTACGGATTAAAATTTGATTTTAATCTAAGTCAAAGTCATACAATCAATATTAACCACATCTTTCATGAGTCCCACAACTTTTCAACCACATATTTAAAAAACTTCTATCATAATATACTAAAAAAATCTAATTTTAATTCTCACCAAACACCCTCTTAAATTAGATCTCCGTCGAATTCGAGTTTCGACTCTGTAACTGTTGTCAACTAAACAATTTTCGTAAGTTTGGAGGATTATGGACGATGAAATTTGATAGAGAAGTGAGTTTTAAAAGTTAAAACTAAATCGAAGTCGAGTGATCGGAGATGAAATTCTTATGAATATTTACAAACCAAGGAGATGGTTTTTAAATACTCCCACCAACCCCAAGGGGTAGTTTGGTAAAACTGCAAATATAATGATTCATAGCAATGTTCTTGGTAGATCCGCAGGGTGATTGTATTTCCTTTATCGATAACCTGCGGTAGGACTCTCAGATTGTAAACTCTCTCTCTCTCCGTCCGTGTAATAACAAGAAATGGCGTCTTCGAGTATGGTGAAATTGAACGCCGCCTCTTCATCTTGGATCGCGGGCCACCAGTCCTTCAATCAACGCCCCGGATCCGCAGGTCCTTTCCGTTCTCGCCGTGTATCTGTCATCCGCGCCGGCTCTTACACCGATGAGCTCCTTAAAACCGCTGTAAGCTGTCTCGATTTGGAAAATTATTTAATAATTAAAAACATGTTGTTTCATAGGTGTGCGTGTTGTATGCACGTGTATGTTAATGTACTTTTTGGTTTATCGAATTGAATGTTACGGTTTGACTTTGGCGAATTGTCGCTAAAGATTTATAAAGCTAGCAACTTTCTGTCGATACTGTCCTCTTTTTTACTTTTTGTTCATCACTAAGTTAAACTAAGACGTTCAGTTCCGGTTGATCATTGATGGGAACATTGTGTTCATGTACGATTTATTGATGTATTTGACTTGTTTGAATTTTATAATTATTCCAGGAGTTTTAAAGCGAATGCTTGCATGCTTTGATAACGGATATTGATTTTTTGACAGCTTTGTTAACATGGGATTGAATATTTTTGAGTTAGATTATTACTAATTGACAGATTTGTTTTTCTTTGTGTAGCTTTAATATAAAAAGATCTAATTTAGCATTAATCAATGTAAATCTTTGATTTTGGGATGATCAATGCTATTGCTAAATGAGTGATTGAACAGAGTCTTGTAGCTAATGAAGTTTTAAAAAATGTTTTCTATCATTTGACAATAAGGAAGCTTCTGTTGTAACTGTGCGTGAGCTCATGGTTCAGTCTGTTGTAGTATGACACCACTCTGTGGATATATATGCTAATTGATTTATAGAAATCGTTCGTTATTCAATTGTTATTCAGAGTCTACTTTTGTTGTCATTTACTGATTCAAATCGATTAATTAAACATCGAAATAGTTAATATATAGGCTAGCTGAAGCATGTGTCATCTCCAGCTATATTTTCCGAGTTTTATATCATTTGGATTTTAAAACCCAAACTAGAGATACAAGTGAAAATGTTTTGAAGTTGAGATTACTTATTTAGAATAGCATAAAAGATTCTGTTCTCTTAGCACTAGCAGCATAAAATATTTTGTCTCCTCTTATAACTAAAATAAGCAAGCTCATATAAGTCCACCTGAACATGCTTAGTAATTGAAACTGGGGAGTGCTATGTATTTTATGCCACAAATGTTGTTGCTTTCTCATTTATGAATTGGAGTTTGGTGCCATTTCCAAAGCATTTTCTCATTGCTGTTATATTCTTTTCGGCTACAGAAATCAATTGCATCTCCAGGTCGGGGTATCCTTGCCATTGACGAATCGAATGCAACATGTGGGAAAAGGTTGGCATCCATTGGACTCGACAACACAGAAACAAACAGACAGGCTTATAGACAACTTCTGCTGACCACTCCTGGCCTTGGTGACTATATTTCTGGTGCCATTCTCTTTGAGGAAACACTTTACCAGTCAACTACTGATGGAAAGAAGTTTGTGGACTGTTTGCGAGATGAGAATATTGTACCCGGTATCAAAGTTGATAAGGTAAGCTTGTATTACTTTAATCTGTAGGAAATGTTCCTTTTTTGTTTTGAAGATCACCAAATTACCTGAACTTTCATGGTTAGAAGCTGCTATTTCATACCTCCGTGTTTTGTTTTGTTTTGTTTTTTTTTTTCTTTTGACAGGGTTTGGTACCGCTACCAGGATCGAACAATGAATCTTGGTGCCAGGGGCTAGATGGACTGGCTTCTAGATCTGCTGAATACTATAAGCAAGGGGCTCGTTTTGCAAAATGGTTTGCTGTTTTCATTTTAAAATGTCAGCTGTATCTTTTACTTTAGGCTGTCCATGTCAATAAATTGTTTCCTTTTATTTGCTGACCTTTTCCCCTTTGCATTCTAAACTTTCAGGAGAACTGTCGTTAGCATACCATGTGGTCCTTCTGCTTTGGCTGTTAAAGAAGCAGCATGGGGTCTCGCTCGTTATGCTGCTATTTCTCAGGTACCTATCTGAATTCTAATTCCACTTTATTCCTCTCATTTCTCTTTCCAGCATGCTTGGCTTGTTTCAGTGTATTAAATCCAGGTATTCTTAAAAACCTAAGAACAAGACAGGTATCTTACTTTCTATTGGTGGTGAATTTAGAGGATGAATTTGAGATTTCTTGTGCAGGACAATGGTCTTGTGCCTATTGTAGAACCTGAAATTCTTCTGGATGGAGACCACCCAATTGAGAGGACACTTGAAGTGGCAGAGCGTGTGTGGTCAGAAGTCTTCTACTACTTGGCAGAGAACAATGTTGTCTTTGAAGGCATTCTACTTAAACCTAGCATGGTAACTCCAGGCGCTGAGCACAAAGAGAAGGCTTCTCCAGAGACCATTGCCAAGTATACACTCACCATGCTTAAAAGAAGAGTGCCCCCGGCAGTTCCAGGAATCATGGTATTAAAACATGGACTCCCTATCAATTATATTAATACTATGAATTTTAAACCTTTTTATCTGAATAGCTCACATTGTTCCCGAAGCACCAAGTGTGTAACCTCAAAAATTTGGTGAGGCAAAGCTGTAGACTAGTATATTGAGGTCGAAACCAAAGAAAGGGAGTTTTGAGCTCTGCAATTGGAGGTCCTCAAATAAAAAGCACATATAGAACGAAAAAATAAAAAATAAAAAAATTGGTGCAGCCAAATTTACCCCATACGATGACCTTTTAACAAGTTGATGTATTGAACTGTCCTGCTTTCATTTTATATTAATTAAACAGTTCTATGACAAAAGAATATGATCAATTTGAACTGAATACTTGCATCAGGAATGCTCTTTTTTGCTGCATTACACTGTAAATGTTGGGGTCATTCTTTTGAGTGTTCCTAGTTTTGCTAATACTTCCTTATGAACACTTCTTTTGATTTAATGTCCCTTCAATAAAATTTCTTTCCTATTGTAGTTCTTGTCAGGAGGACAATCTGAAGTAGAGGCAACATTGAACCTCAATGCAATGAACCAGAGTCCCAATCCTTGGCACGTATCTTTCTCCTATGCACGAGCACTTCAGAATACCGTGCTTAAGACATGGCAAGGACGCCCAGAGAATGTAGAAGCTGCACAGAAGTCACTTTTGGTGCGTGCAAAGGCGAACTCCTTGGCACAGCTCGGAAAGTACTCAGCTGAAGGTGAGAGTGAGGAAGCTAAGAAGGGAATGTTTGTTAAGGGCTACACATATTAAGTGCCAGGTTAATTCACAAGTCAACCCAATGTAGTCGAGTAATTTTGATTAGTGCTTAGTTTCTCTCTTGCCAGGAAACAACGGAAAAGCCCGTGGCTCTATTATTTCCATATTTAATATAATGCGGTTGAATAATAAATAAGATGCGAGAAGGATTTATCTGAATTTCCACCCTTGATAGGGTGGATTTGGTGATAAGTTAGGTGCTAGTTGACCATCTTGATATAATCTTATTTTGAAATACTTGGATGCTGAGATGCTTTCAGAGGCCATCTTGATAGGGTGATCTGAAAGTTGTTTGAATTATTGTGTACTTGTGATCTTTGTTTGCCTTATATTGAAAAATTTTGTGGTCGTTATTTTGGTAACAACTTGCTGCATTAGCAATTTAGCATAATTTTTAAGACTAAGTGCATGTTGGATATATAGTATTGGACAAAATAGGAGATTATAATGAACAAGATTTTAGTATTTTTTTTCACTTCAAGAAAGGTCTTTATGGCTATCCTCTTCAAGAAAGCCATGTTATGAAATCTGGGTTAGGTCATGCACTGTCCTGCTTATTTTAAAGCATGTTTGAAAGTGTTAATAAATGATTTAAATTATAAATAGATATAAATAAGTGGTGTATAAGTGAATAGTACTTGTGGGTTTTTCGTAATGAATTGATAAAAATCAGCTTCAGTGTTGATAAATAGTGAGTTGTCCTCGAAATGCGACATGATGTGGCTAAAATTTTGTTCTTTCCATTTGGATAAAACTATTTTGTCAAAAGGATTTGACATATATATTGACATAATTGCATGTGATAGTAGATGATTGGATGAAAAAACTGTCTGTACTTTAAACCGTCCAATGATAGAATGTCACATGACATTATATTAAACTTTATGTCAACCTTGATGTTAATGTAGCATGATTCTTTTCATTTATGTTCTATCATACTTTGTCTATCAGACAAGATTTGTTGGATGAGTATATTAAGGAACTCAAGGGAGATGAATCCAACAATGTAATGACACACATTTGTCATTACCTTTGTTGGGGTGTTGAATCACAGCTTGCAGTTGTTAATTGTTCGCCACCTTTATTTCTCACGATTTGTATTTTTATCCTAATGTTGTTACTAAGCTTTCATCTCTTTCTTTAAACGAGCCATTTCATATGCTATTAATTATTATTATTAAGATAGAAAGATTTTCCATGACGAATGAAATGTGTTTGGCTTATATGTCATTCGTTATTTGTCACCATAAAAATCTTGTGACATTTGACAACACGACTTTTAGCACTTGAAAAAAATTGCACGGCTAATGATATGAGTTAAGTCAAGAATTTCAACCGCCAGACGCCAGATTATGTATTTTTTCAATCCTTTTAGGTGGGGAAAGCTATCACGATTCGCAATCAGCCTCTTCTGTGTGTTCTATTCTGTTGCTATCTATTTAATTCCAAGAATATTAGTTCATTAAGACGATATTTATGCTGGTGCTTTCAGCTAACCTTACGCCACATGTTACCGAACTTCGACGAATGCTGGTGGAATAGCATTATTCTTGATGTATTAATCTGCAACTGGTTTGGTAAGAATATTGAGCTTCTCTTATTGATTTTGTTATGAGGCAAAGATTGTTAAACTATTTGACCATGTTTGGTTCATAATATTGGACGTGATTGAACAATACAACAAACAAAATTCTAGTGCCTCGAGTTAGGTTGATTAGTCACCTTCTTAGAGATGCTATCAACCATCTGTTAATGGATAAATGTCACATTAATTAAATATAAAAATATTAACTAACATATAGTCATAGATGTTGAATTACTCTTCTTAACAATGTTGATTTTGTAAGATGAAACACAAGTTTTAATATGGTATCAAAACCTATTAAGTTCTAATTAACAATTCAATTCGATTAAAACTCAAACGAGCACATGAATATGAAAATTGTTGTGCTAAAATAAGCCACAATTTGTAGGTGCATGTTAATGAATAAGTCCCACAATGATTAAATATGAAGACATTAACCAAGTTTTATTACGATCCCATCTTTGGTGAGTTGCTGACCAAGTTTTAAGATGGACCACAAATTGTATTGATCAAAATTGTGGGTACAACTATTCCGAGTACACCCGAGCATGGAAAACAATACATTACAATGAACTAATGATCCAAAACAGGTAATGGAACATGAATCAAATCATTACAACTTCGGCACATCAAGTACACAAAATTGGATGGATAATTACCAATTGATGAAGATCCTATCGAAATTTCCCTTGAGTTAATCATAAAGGCCGTCTTCAATTTATTTGAGAATCAAGTGGAGTACAGCTTCTTGTAAACAACCTCCTTTACCTTCAATAGCATTCTTTTTTTCTCCGGGTGAGCTTCACTTCGTACCCCCTTTCTCTTTCTAATTTTCAACTGTAATTTTATCGGGTAGGCTGATGCCAAATTGTATTGAACAGCTACCTCGAATTTTATGTTCAAATTCATTTTTCAGGATCATGTTTTGTTCACAACATTGTTGGCATGTGACATGACTCAAATTTATACTAGTGAAATCTACATATGATGCATAGAACAGTTTAGTGCTCGTTAAGTACACAATACGATTCTTTTCCCAATAACTATTGAGAATGTCTTGATCAGAACTAATCTCGTCCATAATGGGCAGTGGTGTTGCCACATCGTTGGCGAGCAATATATCTCCTACTCACTATGGGCAGTACACCAGTTCTAATGTCTTGATTATGTTTATCTTTTTCAAATTCCGATTCTCTGACTAATCTTGGCCCATCCGGTCCCTTATGTATGTGTTACCATTGGCCAAAGAACCCGAAGCAGTTGTATCTTCTATTGATATATGAACAACTCCTTAGACCAATAACTTACCGGCCTTGTTCGTTACAAATGGTGATGCTATGGCATTAAGCCCCGTCTGAGAAGCAAATCAATATATCTAGTGAGAATTTGAGTTTGAGTAGTGCAAATAAGAATTGTCTCTCTGCCTATCAGTTGTGACTACCACTTGCAACTAGCCAGGAAAAGGGGAAACAGAAGAAACCTTGATGATCGAGTTCTTACAAATTCAGTATAATCAAAACCATACAACAGACCCGTGGACCTCTCTCTAATTGCTTAAATCAAGATTTTCCATTTCTGGGACAATACCTGTACCTAAGCAACTTAATTCAGATTCTAACTGTTTCAATGAATTCCTCAAACCAGTGCAAGCTGTAACAAAGTCATTCGAAAAGCCTTTTAGATTTCCTAGCTCTAATTCTGTTTCACAAGTAATGCTGGAAATCTTCTCCAAAGCAGCCTTAATTGCAGAGATTTCTTGTGGAGGATAAAGGCATGCCCCGAGCTCATCAACTTGTACTCCAATTTTCTGAGAGAACATCAAAAGTTTCTCTAGTGAATCTGTTGAGATAGCACAACCATCTACACTCTCCTTCTTAAGCAAGCTTGTAATAGAGCGAATCAGTTCCTTGATGAATGCGAGTGTTTCAGACACAACGCTGGTAGTTAAATGAGCAATTTTCATCTCTTCAAGAGACAGGTCATTGCCCAGATCTTCATTACATGAATCGTTATCGTCATCTGGTTTTTCTTCTGCTTTGATGTCTACCTTATCAGAAGCTTCGTCCGCTGGGTCAAAGGAAGCTGGTTTCAGTTCCTTCATTTCACGAAGAACATCCTTAACGGAAACTGCAACTTGGGTCATTGCTCGTCCGATTGCCATTACATTTGACGAAGGAGTCTTCTTAAGGGCTGAACATACATCCCAGACTGTGCCCACTAGTTGTGGAATTGAGACTTTTTTAGCTTTATCATGGGATCCTACACAATCATTTAGGAGAAGGAATGAGTTGATTTCGAGTAAAATACGATCAACAAATTTCACACTCAAATAATTCAAGCACGACGTAATGTTACAAGTGATTTGGGGAAAGATGACCAAAGATGACATGGCTTATGATGTGTGAAATGAATGAACTCAAGGAATGAATAAACATTGTTCAGCCCTTCTCGTGCTTAGCACCAACCCAATACACAAAATGTATTATAACTTATTTGACAAACGTGGCAGTGACCCCACTGCTCATAGACTAGTGCTAAGCACCTGTGGGGCTAAATGACATTACTCTTAAGGAATTGGAGAAGCACGCGTATCCAGTAAGAGCTTGGTTTTCTAACCCAACAGAACAGGAAATTTACTTACAGGACACTATACACAGGACTTCTTTCCAGAAATCTGGCTATTTGTCTATTACAGCAGTTTTAACATAAGAAGACTATGAGTATTTGCCAATTGTGAGAATGTCGATATATAGAGAACACTATAACTAGTAATACAAGAAGAGTACAGCAAGCTGACCATGATTTCCAAGCAAATTAGGGATCTGAGACGAATGATTACATTTTCAACATTCCGTCCCTTTTTTGAAGTGGAGACTTAACAATCTAACTTACAATCATAACCATATAAAAGCAGGAAGTTATTGAATTCAATAATGATACAAGAATATGGGATCATATTTTCATGAAGAAAATATTATCTTTTACTGACACATTTGTGCAAGAAGTGTGTCATGGTCATGGATGCCCGCAGATTCGTCATGCATGTTATTATACACACAAGCTGAGAGAGAGCGAATGGGAGAGAGAGAACACCATATGAAGAGACTGCATCTCTCAACAACATGAAACTGCTGTCAACAACTTGTTTTATGGACAAATGAATGCAAGAAGAGAGGGTTGGTCCTGCTCCGACAGAACTTCCATGGGATAGTAAAAGGAAGCCCTGCAGCATATTGAAGTATGCAGCCATGTTTTCTTCAAGCACTTTAACTTCTGGTTCTGGGGTTTCACCAGTGTAAAGCATTCCAACTGCATTAGAGATCAACGACAAAATAAACCACCTGATATGAGGCTATTTTCCCACACATATCCCCTATTACAATAGAAAGCAAAGAAATAACGGAACAATCTTCTGTCAATTTCATAGAAAACCATTTTTTAGCTTTACTTACTGGACATCCACAGCTTCGAGGAGGAACTGAACAACCAAGACATCTAAATAAGGCAACAAGAACGAATTCATACACACAGCTCTCTCCTTATCCTTCCATTTCTTGTTTTTCCTTCTTTCACTTGAATTCTTTTATTATGTAAATGTGATCTTTGGTCTACAGTTCTACTTGTTTAAAACATCCATCAGCTTGTGAAGTGCTATTGGAAAATACAGTTTTGATATTGGCTGAGATTCAAACCAACCATCAGCATTCTAGTCAAGGTTTAAAAAGGCGTAACTAAGTATTGAGACAATTTTTCTTTATGAGACGAGGCGTAAGTCTCGAAGCGGATTGAGGCATAAGCCTCACAAAAAATAAAAAATTTAAGTAAAAAAATTAAAAAATAATACAAAACTACCAAAGTTGGTGCATATAGTAGTCATTAGTTTTTGAAGACTGACTTTTGAATTTTCGTTTTTGGTCCTCTAATTTCTGGCTACTGTTTAGTTTTCTAGATATTTTATTGTTTTATTTGGGCCCAAAATAATTTTTAAATGGGTAATTTTCTTTTTTAAGAAGGGCCTTTCAAATTTTAAATGAGGCGCACGCCTCATGCTCCTAAAAAAATACCGCATCGATGCATACTACATGCTCCTTACGGTGAGGCGGGCCTCGCTACAGCCTTTTTAAACCATGATTCTAGTGAGCAGTCAAATAAGAAGGACAGACACGGACACAACATGAGATTCTAACACGATAATATGGACACTGAGATATGTAACTTTTCCAAAAAGGCAGGACACGGATAAGTGGGGTCACGTCTATTCAAATTCTATCTATGCATGTTATGTTCAATTTTAATGTTTGACGTCCATTTTTTCTTTTTTTTTTGGGAAGAATGAGTTTTTGAATAGTAAATTTTGGAGAATGTGTGGTTAAAAAGTAAGAATTTTTTTAGGTTTACATGAAGAAAATTTTATTGTGATAATGTGTGGTTGAAAATCAGAATAAGAAAAAAAAGAATTTTGAAAGAATGGTTGTCAAATAGGGGCCTAATTATTTTTCAAAATGAATACTTTTTTTTTTGAACTTTGATTTTCATTTTGGAGAGATGAGATTTGTTAAAAGAGAGGAATAACTAGTTCTTGTACTTTACTTTGTATAACATTCCAAATAATGTAAATATTCATGTATTAAAATTGCATACGGTAGGTTTAAAAAAATTACACGTAAACCCTAAACTTTTCACTACATTTTAATCCCACATTTTCAAAAAAATCAATATTACAAAACCTATTCTCCACAAAAATGGGGCTCAAACAAAATACCTATTTCAAATCCTCAATCTTTGTCCACGTGAATGAACTTTTTGTACAGCTAATAAAGAAAAAAAGGCACAAAATATTTCAAGTTACCAAGGCCATAACAAACGTTTGAAATAAGTCAAATTGTACGGGAAAACCTTTCTGAATGTGCATTACATCGACAAAAGAGAAGAAGATGAGTTTGTCTAAAGTCAAATGAAGAAGCAATTGCAATGCTAAGTTTTGTTAAGCATTTTCTATTGACAGTGGCGTTCTAGTATGAACTAATGTCGAGTTAGCCGGTTATGTAGTCATTCATAAAATCGGTGTTGAGTTATAAAATCAACACAAATTCATTATTTATTTAACCAAAACCAAGCAATATTCACGGCAATATTGACTAATCAAAAGATAAAAACAGCTGAAGTTCTGTAAACAAAGCGTCACCAAGCAATAAACTAAAACATCAAATTCATGACTCGTGAGAAAAAGTATTTGCACCTAATCCATTTGATACACTCCCAACATACTCACTTCAACTAATTCCGTAAATTAAACTATAACAATTTTCAAGAAATCAAACAAAATAATGATAACCAAAGAAAAACTTGAACAAATAGGAACTGCGAAGCATTTCATAAGCTGTCACAGAATTCTTGGACGAGAAAACGAATTTAAGAAAAACCCATCAATCAAAACCAATAAACGAACACATGTAAATAGGAAGTCACACGCAAGAAATTGAGCTTGAATTAACTGTACAGAGACAAAGAGAGAAAGAGGGAAAGACCCGTAGTGGCTTGTTTGGAGATTTGTTCTCCCATTTGAATGACCTCATTCCAGCTAACCTTTTTAAGAGATGAAGCTGGTGTTTGATCCAAAATCTGCAAAGTAGCACAAAAAAATTGCTAAAAAAATTGATAATCACAGCAAATCAAGAAGATACACAAAAACATGTTCTTCAAATCACAAAAACAATTAAAAAAAAATACTGATTTTCACCTGGAGAGTTTCGTGGATTGTGTTGAGGTGCTCGTTTAGAGATCGGGTCAATTTCTCTTTTGCTCCTTTTCCCATACCAAAATCTGGACACAAACGAGTGGACTAGGTGAAATTGTTACTACTATTTAGTTAGGGTTCTTGTGGTTATGCACGTTGTTGTTTGCTACACGAACAGTCGGGTCGGGTAGACATGGAACGGACCTGCCAAGATCCAGATTACGGAAGTCAACAACTCAACGTCCGCCATTTTTCACGCGCCCAGGCCAAAAGTTTTTTTTACCATTAACTTTTTTGCAAATCAATCCTTACCATTTTATTTATGAATTAGTCTATGAGTATATTTGATAGAGATTATTTGAGAAAAATAAATTTTAAAATAGTGATATGATGGGAAATGTGTGATTGAAAAAGAAGGAAAAATTATTGATGTGATGAAAAATATTACTTTATTGAAGAATGTGTGGTTGAAAATGAGTAGAAGAATGAAAATGAAAATGAAAATATGGGTCAAACGGGACCTATATATACATAATAGACTATATCTTTCCTCACATGAAGGGGACCAACATATAATTAAATATTCGTGACCCTCCCTCTATGTGAGGAGGATATAGTCTATTATGTATACCATGAGGTGTATATGTAGATTAATCTTTTTTTTTTTATTTACCCAAAAAAAAAATTCGTAGACTTGGTCCTCAACTTATATTTGGCGGTATTGTCCCCAACTTATTAGTTTTGTAACTATGTTATCTCTAATGCATCAATGCTTATTTTGAATTCTCCATCATTTTGATCATTTATGTTAAGGATGAAAATGAAACGAGACGGGGCGGATCAAGACAGTCATTACCATCTCCAACCATTGAGAATTTTCGGAAGGTGAGAATGGTGATTAAAAATTTCTAATTTATAGCGCAAGTGTGATTAATTAATTATTTTCTTAATTATAGTTAAAATTGAAAATATATAAATAAAAAAATAATTGTGGACGAGTTCTAGGAAATTGGAGTAGGGGCACGTTTTGCATTCTCGTCTTGTTACTATTCGAAATAGAGATTTCTCATTTCATATTGAATAAGGCAATACAAGCGGATCGAGGATGAATAATTGTGCTTTCTCAAGCTATGTACATGGTCGAGTAGCATTAGTGTAATTAGTACCCTAATGCTACTCAAACAGGTGCTGCCTTGGTTGAGGCAAGCCTGTTTAAATTGGACAGCTAGCTCTAATTAGCCTCCCCTGCTATTTAAATTTTCTGTCTTTCAGTCCTGTTTGAGTAGCAGAGCTCTAATTAGTAGGTTGAGACCAAATTTCTACAAAGCCTTGGGGACTAATGCTGCAATTTTTGTGCCGGAGGTCAACACTGTACAGTCTGTGAACTACCCAATTGCCTTCGCTCTCTCTCGATTATTCCTCCCAATTCCCAATTCACAATAACCCGAGCATTCTCCATCTCATTTCTGTACTTTCTCTCTAGAAAATCATCACAGCTCTACCATGGCTTCGCGGAGGCTCTTAGCCTCATTACTCCGCTCCTCCGGCTCCCGTAGCTCTCTATCGAGAGCTTTGAACTCGGCCCCAAAACCAAAGCACCGGCCATCTTCTGTGGGCCACTTCCTCCACCGTGTCGCTGAGTACGCCACCTCCGCTGCCACACCTTCCTCCTCGCCAGCCCCGCCCAAAGCAACCAGTGGAGGTCCCAGTGGGAAGATCACCGATGAGTTTACTGGGAAAGGTTCGATCGGAAAGGTGTGCCAGGTTATCGGTGCTGTGGTTGATGTGAGGTTCCATGAGGGTTTGCCTCCGATATTGACGGCGTTGGAGGTCTTGGATAATCAGATCAGGCTGGTTTTGGAGGTGGCCCAACACTTGGGTGAGAACGTGGTCAGGTGTATTGCTATGGATGGTACTGAAGGGCTTGTCAGAGGCCAGCGCGTGCTCAATACTGGCTCCCCCATCACCGTTAGTTGTCGTTTCAGATTTATCTTGAACATTTGTTTTTATTTATTTGAAGACTTTGTATTCTCTTAAATTGATATATTTTTCAAACGGTCTCTATTTAATTTGATTTTAAAAAAATAAAATCAGTGCTTTTGATTAGATTTTAGGAAAACAGGTTTGGGGTTTCTATGGTTTGGGCGAGACATAGGTTTAGATCTGAACTTTGATGTGGATTTAAGCTTTTTCAATTTGATTTTGGGAACTTGATTCTTGAGAAATTTATTTATTTATTAGAAAATTTTAATTCTTTATCTTAATATCGCAATGACTGAATTTTTTTGGAGCTTTGAATTTTTTGAATAAATCTTAAAATTTGGGTTATGTTACTAAAGGATGGTATTATTTGTAAAGTTGCAACACTTTTCAGATGACATTTACATTTGCTTGTTGAAAGCAATGCCAGAATTTATGATTGACATGGTTGGCTTCAGCATCTCTCAAATGGTTTGGTTTTAATTGAGAGCGAGTAATCTTTGTTTCGTTTGTTGAGGTCTTATGGTGGCCAGTTCTTGTCTCCATTGACTAAGGTGTTTTTAAAGATATATCTGATGTCTGTTTAAGTCTTGACATCCCACGTGCTTTTCTGTTCCAAACTGTTTGCAGACTTGATGTCGTAAGCCTCAAATATGGTTTGACTTTCTGGTTGGGATGGTTGATTATTACTCAGATTGTTCTTACTTTGATTTCTGAAGTTGTTTATGATTATGTTTTCTAAGAGTGTTATTTTTCATATGATGATGATGATTTTGTTTCTCTTCATTTCATCAAAGGTGCCCGTGGGTAGAGCAACTCTTGGCCGTATCATGAATGTCATTGGAGAGCCTATTGATGAGAGAGGCGATATTAGTAAGTGGTGTTGCTTTGGAATGATCCATACTCTTTTAAGTGACTAAAAAAGGCTTGTGTCTTTACTAATATATGAATGGTGCTGCAGAAACCGATCACTACTTGCCAATTCACCGTGAAGCTCCCCCCTTTGTGGAGCAAGCAACTGAACAGCAAATTCTTGTCACCGGTATTAAGGTACTTTCTCAGAGGTCCAATCTGTACTCGATGGCTTCCATTCTCATTCACCTGCTATATATCGTAGTTTGGAAATTCATCTCTTTTTATGTTGGTCACCAATATTGTGTGTTGTATTGTCATATAAGGTTGTCGACCTTCTTGCACCATACCAAAGAGGAGGAAAGATTGGACTGTTTGGTGGTGCTGGTGTAGGAAAAACTGTACTTATCATGGAACTGATTAACAATGTTGCAAAAGCACATGGTTAGGTTTTGATTCTTTGCATTATATCTCATAGAGCCCTGGCTTGCTTAAAGCTCTGACTTCTGCCATTTGTTTTCCTTGTCAGGTGGTTTCTCTGTATTTGCTGGGGTTGGAGAACGAACTCGAGAGGGTAATGATTTGTACAGAGAAATGATGGAGAGTGGCGTCATTAAGCTAGGTGATAAGCAGGTTGGTATATTTTAATTTTGTTAATTGTTCCATCCAATTAATATTTTCTCCTGCTAGTTTACTATATTTACCAGGTTTACATATATTTCATTCTATAATTATTTATCAGGCTGATAGCAAATGTGCTCTAGTCTATGGTCAAATGAATGAACCCTGGTGCTCGTGCCCGTGTTGGACTTACTGGACTGACTGTGGCCGAACACTTCCGAGATGCAGAAGGGCAAGATGTGCTTCTCTTCATTGACAATATTTTCCGATTTACCCAGGTTGGTTTGCATTATTTGATCATTCTTGATTATGTATTTTGTGTTTGGATCACATCTTGATAATACCATGTCTTCAATCGTTTTGCTAACTTATTTGCAGGCTAACTCAGAAGTGTCTGCTTTGCTTGGCCGTATCCCATCTGCTGTGGGTTATCAACCTACTTTGGCTACAGATCTTGGAGGCCTTCAAGAGCGTATCACAACAACTAAGAAAGGTTCCATTACCTCTGTCCAAGCCATTTACGTTCCTGCTGATGATTTGACAGATCCAGCTCCTGCAACCACCTTTGCTCACTTGGATGCCACAACTGTGTTATCGCGACAGGTAATTTAGACTTTCTCTTACTGCAAAAAACATCATGACCTACAATTTGACCTTTGTTATTTTTATTTAGATTTCTGAGCTCGGTATATATCCTGCTGTCGATCCACTTGACTCAACATCTCGCATGCTTTCCCCACATATCTTGGGAGAAGAACACTACAACACAGCCCGTGGGGTACAGAAAGTCCTCCAGAACTACAAGAATCTTCAAGATATTATTGCCATTCTTGGAATGGATGAGCTCAGTGAAGACGACAAATTGACTGTTGCACGTGCTCGTAAAATTCAACGGTTCTTGAGCCAGCCTTTCCATGTCGCAGAAGTTTTCACGGGTGCCCCTGGCAAATATGTTGAGTTGAAGGAGAGCATTAACAGCTTCCAGGTAAAGGCGACTACCTTGCTGCTCGTGCTTTATTTTTGCTCCCTATTAGTAAAGAAGAAAGCATACTGGGAAAATAAAATGTGTCTGAATTCATAAACTGCCATTTCTTGGGGATTTTAAACTCCTTTTCTTATGATTGGTGGTTTATAATCTGCTATTTGAAGAGGATTTTAGTCAATATTTCCTCTAACTATTTCCTCCTTTCTTTATTATAAGTGCTTTGGTCAATATGATGATGTAAGTTGTGATGCATTGCTCAACTGTTTTCAACAGGGAGTCCTGGATGGAAAATATGATGACCTTTCAGAACAGTCATTTTACATGGTTGGAGGAATCGAAGAGGTCATTGCCAAGGCAGAGAAGATTGCCAAGGAATCTTCTGCATAGATAAATTATTTTTCTCCTCTTGTTCCCTCTACTGTCAATTGCAAAAATAATTTTGTTTGTGGCATATGCCAACAACAGGAGAATTTTTTTTGGGACCAAATTTCTGGCTTTTTGTTTCTATTTTATGTCAATGGCAGGATTGTGCCACCAAGAGTCCCTGCCAAGCCCCCTTGTTATCATGTGACGTAATAATGGATGGTAAGATGGCAGACTTGTACAAATTTTTTTTTTTTTTGGGTGCTCGGAATATTTTATGCCTTCCAAGTAGTACGTACCGACTAGTTGATTTAACCATCAATTACTTGACTTGTTATACTAGATACTAAAAAATTCTAAAAGAAAATTTGAAAAATCACAATTAACTAACATAAATAAACTAAAATTGTTGAACTAATAAGATTTAATAAGAAAAAATATAATATATATTTTATTACCTGTCTCAATGCTCTCATAGAACTCAGTATTTTCAATGTAAACTCTATCTTAGCTAATTTATTTTGAAAAAGTTAAAATAATTTAATCTTTCTCATATATAAAAATTTAAAAATTTTAAAAATTCAGTTCTTATTCGATTTTTCGGTTCTAGGTAGAGAACCGACCCGAACTCGTCGGTTCTCGATTCAGATACCCGTTTGGGTATTTCAGTTACGAAGAACCGCTCAGTTTGGGTCCGGTTCGGTTCGGGAGATATGTCCAACCCTAACCACCACTATCACCACCCCAAACAAAAGTAAAGAGGCCAATAATAATAACGCCCCTAGGGGCACATCCAAGTTGGCAAATGATGGGGGAGAAAAAAATTACGCAGTTGGCATGTCCTGGGTTCGAATCCTAAGAAGGAGAATTTAAGGTAGTTAAGTGAAAACACACTTAGACCCTAGCCAACTTGGGCATATCTCTCGATTTACCCTCACACCAAGGCCTAGGGGGCAGGCAGGTGTAGGCGCGAGTAATGACGCGTAATCTCAAAAAAAAAAAGAGGCCAATAATAAACCCCCTACCCCGAAACCCAAACCCAGCTCAGAAATCTCGTCCAGACTCGAAAATCCGAATGCCCATTTAGGTTCACAGCTGTGTTTCCATTCCCGGGCCTGTCTCCACCACCTGCTTATGGGTTCCACATGCTTGACCGCCGAACCATAATCCTTGTTGATGGCTTCGTCCGATCATACTTAGCGTTGCTGCTTGATTACACGAATTTTACGCCTATGCCAAGGCCTGGATTCCGGCCCGAATTTCGTGGCCCTCTAGAATTTGGGCTTGATAGGCCTCATTTCCCAATGAATTCTGATTTTATGTCGGAGTTCAGGCCCGAGTTTCGTGGCCCGGATGACCCATTTGGAAGGGCCCATAATCAAGAGTATTGGAATTCACTGGGACTCCATGAATCTGGCCGAGCCCAAGCACGACGATGTCTTAGCAGGCATTTCTGGGCATCCTTTGAGCTAGTTTGCCATCATAGGCTTTTCAAAAGATATGTTTTTAAGTTATTTTTGAGAATTTTTTAGAGGATTAAATTTGCTATCTTGAGATTAAATCAATGTTAAGTCGACGCCATTGTTGCCCGCCAAGAAATGTGGTAGTGAATTTGGGTGGTTTTTGGGCTGGAGAATGGTGGTGGTTTTGGGCAACAGTTTTGGGAGGTGGTTTTAGGTGAGGTGAGGTGAGGTGGGGTGGGGGATGGGGTGAAGAATATGATGAATAGTTCTTTTTAAAAAAATAAAATTATTTTAGTTAATTATTTTATTATAGGGTTAAATAATAAAGTTACATTTTTACCCTTTAAAAATGGTCAAATTTTGGTCAAAATCAATTTTATTGGTCAACTAACGGTCAAATTGGACGATTTTCGTCTATTTGGACCTCGAGTGCGAATTTATGAAAGATTTGTGACTCCGGGTGGTACAAAATGAAGATTAGGGTAAAATCTACAAAAAACGCAAAGATTAGGGACTGTGACTACAATTTTTCCTAAATTTTATTATTATGATACAATAATATAATTTGGATTCCTGGATTTATCGAAAAAATGACAATATGCGTTTAGGTTTTGATCGAAATTCTAATTCATGTGAACAAAGAATCAAAAAAATTGTTACGTAATTATATAACCACCAAGAAAAATAACATTTATTTTATCTCAAAGTATTGAACTTAGAAAAATCCTAGAAAGCCAGAACTATTCACCAAAAACAGAAAAATAGAAAAGATTCCCCCTGTATTTTTACCATTATACCCTTAACTTTAAAATATTGCAAACAAATCATTATAATAGAAAAAGAAATACGATAAGGTCCTAAACTATTATGAATTCAAAACCTTTAATAAGTATAACTCCAGATATTATACAAAATTTTATTGATTTAAAAATTGCAACAAAAAGAGAATTAAATTATTTAAAAGAAGATTTAAAAAATTTCTTTTTAGATTATTTAGATTCAAAATTAAGATATAAAAATACTTATATAGATAGTCAAGCAATTAGAATTGAAAATAATATATATAAAGAAATTATTAATTTAGAAGGAAGAATTGAAAAATTAAATATAATCATTGAAGAAAAAGTCATAACAAAAGATAGTGAATTCTATAAATTTTATTGCGATTTATTAAATATTTACGAAAATATTAGATTTTGAGATTTTGAAGACGGTCATAGTACCCCCCCCCCCCCACTTTAATTGGTATCAGAGTCATAGATCATAACATGATAATAAAAGATTTAGGAAATAAATATGTGATTAAAAAGGATAGATTTGGGATAATAATAGGAAAACTTATAATAGAGAAAGAAGTTTTAAAAATCATACTTATAAAATTAAAAGATATACTTTTAGATATTAGAAAGAAAATAATAGAAGAAACAGAAATTAGTATAATAAGAGATCTTATAACATGAGAAACTATTCTAGAAACTATAGATCGAGAAGAAATAACTGCTATAATAGAAAATAATATAAGTAATTATGGGAATTAAAATTAAGAAGATAGATAACTATTATAAATTAGAAGAAGAAAAAGGATATAAAATATTTTATGAACCTATTCCTAATAAATCAAAAATATTAACATTAAATATAATTAAAAAATTACCTAGAGAAATAAAAGAACAAATACTACATAAATTAAGTATAGGATCTATAAAAGATAGATATGTATATGAAATGATTAATAAAGAATTTGAAAGTATTTTATATTATAGAGAAATATATGAATCATCATAAATGAGTAATGATAAAGTAGTTAGAAAGTTTAATAATATTGTTAAAAATCTAAACAAAATACAAGAAAAAACCTCAAATATACTAGGAACACCAGAAGATATAAATAAATCACAAGAAAAAATGTTAGGGAAACTAAAAATCGAAAAACTAGAATTAAAAGTAAAATATTTTGAAACTGTAAGAGATGATCAATTACCTAATAATAAAATAGCAATAGAAAGTTTTAATAAAATGATCAATGAAAATAAAGATAAGAAGTGTAGATTATCATATTTATTAGAAGCAAAAAGTGAGAAAATATAATGATTTTTTCATAATCATTTGATGAACTAAAGAAATTAATAAATGAAACTAAGGAATTAAAAGATGAAGTATGAATGTTAAAAGTAGAAATTAGATAAATGAAACAAAATATGAAACCAACAGATAAAAAAGTAGATAAAGATAGAATAAAAGGAGAAATGACACGAATAGGAAAGAAACATGTAGAAACAGAAGGATATTATGAACCTGGAAGTATGGATGATAGATTTAGGAAAGAAATATTACCAATAATTCTAGAACAAGAGAAAAAATTTGAAAAATATGCAGAAGAAAGAGGAAAAAATAAAAAAGATGATGAATGAATAAATAGATAATCTAATAGAAAACTTTGACCAATTAAGTATAGAAGAATTAGAAAATTATGAAATATTAATGAATACTGGTGGAGGACCAACACCAGCACCAGGAAGTACAAGCAATAATCCAAAATTAGAATTTCCTGAATTAGAAGGAGGATATGCATCAATGCCACATAAACTTTATAGACAGTACTATGATAGAATTATACCACAACATAGAATAGAAAAATATAAAGATCAATTTACCCCAAACTCAGACTACAATAAACCAATAAATCATGAAGGAGCAAAATTAGATTTAAATTGTAAAATAAATACTAAGAAAGTATTATTACAATGGGCAGATGCAATGATATTATTCTTTTTATATAACCAAGATGATACATGGGAATTTACGGATAGAAGAATTGACTATTTAATAGCATCATTTGAAGGAGATGTAAGAAATTGGTGGGAAGGAGTAACCGAAGATACTAAATTATTAATGAGAAGAAATATACAAACAGAAATGCAAAAAACCTCACAAGAGGGAATAAAAAAGTTAGTAGAATATATATCAGATGAATTCCTAGGAGAAAATTGGATAAAAAATTCAGAAGAAGAAACTAGAAGAGAAAAATTAAAAGCAAGATTATGATTAATAAACATTATGATATGTGATATGTATAAAATAAAAGAATATACATGTCAATTTAGAAATGTCTATTATACCCAATTTTATAGTAACGAAAATCAAGGACCATATTTAGAAATGTATTTTGCTAAATTACCAGGAACATGGAATATATATTTTAAGATAGAATATGAAAGATATATAAAGGATAATCTTGTACCAGATACATTAGGAAGTAAAATAAAATTCTTATTTGAAAGATTAGCAGAAATATGTAAAAATAGACAATTAATGAAAAAGTCTGAAAAACTAACAAGAATCTGTTGCGAAGAAATAGATAGACCTATTAATTGGGGATGTGGATCAGAAAGAAAATATAAAAGATAATTCAAACAAAAAAAGTATAAAAAAATATAAACAGTTCAAAAAGAAATATCAAAAACCAAATAGGAGATATTATAAAAGAAAATATCAACAAAAAAGAAAAGAGTTTAAAAAGGATAAAAAACAATGCAAATGCTAGAATTGTGGAGAAATAGGACATATAAGCCCTGATTGTACTAAAAAGAAAGTTAGAATTTTACAACAAGAATATGAAGAAATAGAAAGTGATTTAGAAGAAATAACAGATATTAATAATTATGAAGGAGAAGAGGTTTACATATAAGAATCAAAATGAATCACGAAATAGAAGAAGTTGAAATTATAGAAGAAAAACATGAAATAGAAAATTCTGAAAGATATGGATTAAAAGTAACATTCGATAATAATACATTTAGAAAAATAGAAAAATTATCATTAGATTTAAAATTAGGAGAATGGAAAATATTCGATAAAATATTTAGAAGAGAAAGAGTATCTATAAATGAATATCATAAGATAGAAAAATCAATAGATATAAGAACAGTTTCAGGAAGTCATAAATTAACATTACTAACAAAATTCACGGTTGACCAATTAATGGCAAAAGTAAAAGAAAAACAAAAAGAAAAGATACAATATGTTTATCTCGCAGGAATACAATTAATGTTCAAATCCCTGTTTAGAGAAGGAATAGATTCACCAATAACAGTAAGTTTACATGATGGAAGAATACTAAATACTAATGATGGTCATTTAGGAACTATAGAAGGAAATTTAGCATATAAAAAATTAATATTTACATGTTATCCAAAATATTGTGTATCAATAAAAGATAAAGATTTTAATGAAGTATTAGGATTACATTTTAAAATACATAGAAATGATATTATTGAAGAAGGAAATCATATCATGACTATAAAATATAGAGCATTATATACTTTTACTAATTCAAACTATGGAAACATTTACTCTAAAAAATCCTATATAGAAATTCACAAAAAATGTAAAGACATATTAAATATTGTAGAACCAAACAAACAACTAAACCTATTACCAGAAATATATGAACTAGAAATATCTAAAAAAAAATCAGATGTAACAGAAAAAATAAAAAAATAATCTTTAATAGAATTTAAAGATGGAAGATTAAGGAGAAACAATAGTACATCTATAATACCAAGAAAGAGCATAAGTCGAGAAATAATGGTAAAAAGGAATATAGGAAGTATGCAAATATATGGAGAATATTTTAATGGAATAGAATATATAAAAGAAAAGAATATCATAATTGATACAGGAACAACAAACTGTCATATATCAAGAAATAGAGATAAATGATTAACAAAAAGAAGGGTAGAACTTTATAAATATATCAATTTTGATGGAAAAATACATACTAGTGAATTAGAAGTAAAAATACCAATAGTTTTAGATGGAGAAGCAATGATAATACCATGTTATGTAGATAATTGTATGGGAGATCATTACCATATATTATTAGGAATGAGTTTTTTACAAGCCTTAAATCATTATAATATTAATAAAGAAGGAATCTATATAACACATAATAATAAGAGATTGTTTTGTCCAAAAGAATGAATAATGTAATAACATTTTCATTAGCAGTATATATACAAATTACTATTGTAGAAACTAATATAACAACATGTGCCTTAATAGATACAAGAAGTGATATAACTATTATTAAGACATTTTTGTTAAAAAATTGGAACAATGATAATACTATAAAAATAACAAGTGTCACGGGAATATCGACACCCATTACTAAAAATAAAGAAAAGGTAGAAATCCTATTAGGAAGTAAACAAAATATATGCATATAATGTATTAGAATGTGATATATTATTAGGAAATGACTTTGTTCAACAATTCCAATATTACCAACAAAATAACTATATGATTATGTTAAAAACACCATGTGGACATCTACTAAAAATTTCAAGAGAATTTAAACCATACAGAGTTCAGCCAGCCCAGCGTGGTGAAAGAACAATAAAAATACCAATAAAAATAACTGTTAAAATACAAAAAAATACAAATAATAGAAAAATCAGAATTAATAGAAGAAATAATAAAAAAGATAGGAAATGTCTATAATGAAAATCCATTAGCTTATTGGAAACCTGAACATCCAAGGGTAAAAATAGAATTAACTGAAAATATAATAATAAGAGTAAAACCAATGATGTACACTATACAAGATACGCAAGAATTTAGAAAACAAATTGAAAAATTAAAAAATATGAAATTAATCAGAGCTAGTAATGGACCACATAGTAGTCCAGCCTTTATGATAATGAAACATTCTGAACAAGTACGAGGAAAACCAAGAATGGTAATAAATTATAAAGAATTAAATAAATACACAAAATTTGATGGATATTTCTTACCAAATAAAGATGTTTTAATAAATCTTGCAAAAGGAAAAGAGTATTATTCAAAATTTGATTGTAAGTCAGGATTTTGGCAAATCAAAATGGAAGAATAATCAATACTATATACGGCATTTAGTACGCCTCAAGATAAATATGAATGGATAGTTATGCCATTTGGATTAAAAAATGTACCTCAAATATTTCAAAGAAGAAGCAGATGATATAAAAGTTGGGATGGGAGCATTAGCTGAATCTTAAGTAATAATTTCAACCTATTGTTTGAGATCAGTGAATCCTATGTCAAAGTTGCCAATGAAATGAAAGACAAAATTGATGCTCTTGAAGCACAATTAATGTCTATTGATAATAAAGATTCAAGGGTTGATGTCTTGACACAATCCTATGATACCAAACAGGAATATCAACAGGTACCAAGGAGTGATCCACCATGCGGAAGCAGCAGTGGACCAAAGAAAGATATTATTATCCAAAGTCCTAGAAAGATAAGAATTGGTGATAATCCTAAAAAGATTATTATCAATGAACAGCATACGAGATCAATTCAAATACAACCAGATGAAGAAGATAAGATCCCTTTGTCTTCAAAAGAAGAAGAATATAAAAAATTTACCAAAATAATTTATGAATTACAAACAAGTGATTCATATTTTATTTCACCCGGTGAACACGTTTATCCAAGAATAGTGATGATGAAAAAATCTGATCCAGTCATAGTCAAAATGGTAGCTGATTATGGTTATTTGGATTTAATTTATCCAGATAAATCTCTTAAAAAAATAGATCGATTTGATGACATATTTAAATCTGAAGTCTCAAGATATGCACATGGACGATCTATTTATCTTAAATTTTATACTATTAGTCCTGAAGTCGAAGATGAAATTTTCTATCCAACAGAACATATAATCTCCATTGGACATGTTGGAAGAAATTTCAAAATGGATGAAGGGTATATTGATAAACCGTCACCTAAATTTACAAGATCATGGATAAAAAATAGAAGAGTCATTGGATACAAAGTTCTTTATAACATAGCAAAAAGTTGTTATGATAGAAAATACAGATGCATATGCCAATATAATGGATGGACACTTTTGGCTAATGATGAGAATAAAAAATCTAAAGTTTTAAAAGATTTTATCACCAAGTTTGACACGCATCAGATTCCTGGTGCCATTTCAACATTACAAAGGGCATGTAAAGCTAGAGACTGCCCCACTTGCCGACAGAATTAGAAGAAAAAGATGAAAATGATAAACACATGGAGGAAATGTGTCTAAAATGCTACAGAAGAATCTTACCAGCTATATGTAAAAACAAGATTTGAAGGACAATTATAGAAGGACTGTGTCCTTTATCAAAGAAAATGTAACAAAACAACAAAGGATGGAGGGGCCATGAGGCTCTTGATGAAAAGCACGAGGCAATAAAATATTATTAGTATGATGTAAGTAATGATATAATTTATCTTCAGATTTGTGTATAAATAGAAGCCTTTGGGCTAATTAAAAAGGCAGAGTTGGTTGAGCACTCAAACTGTGAGTTAGTCAAACAATTTCCTGTTTTCCTTTGTAATCATATTTCAGTTTTTAGATATCAATAAAATTTCAAGTTATTCCATATTTCAATCGTTTCAAAAATAACATGGGTTTCTAAACACTTCACCCATAGATTCTTGAAAGATTAAAGAAGAAATTCTTTCTTACTTTAACAGAAAGAGAGTTTTCTTTAATTAAGATCTTTAGTCCGAATTCAAAGAATTGACACAGTGAAGGTGGAAAGCTGGAATTGCAATTATCCCGTAAAGGCAGGAGGTCATTGAAGGGAGTCATTTGTAGATCCAGAGCCTAAAGGTTACTCGGTTCTAAGAATAAAGATTTGAGATCTAAACTAAGATAAAACTATTATTTTTGTTAAAACTAGAAAGATATCCTCTAAAATCTTAAAGAATCGTCGGGATTACTCATTTGAATGTTTGCATTATCTGAATATTTAATGATTATTTTGTTAAGATTATTTTAAAATGCCAGGATATACAATTGAAGGATTAGATAGTTTATTAGAAAAATTATTAGAAAAGATAAACAATATTACCTATCAAATGGAAAGATTAACTGAATCATCATCTGAGGAATATTACATACTTGCAGAAAATTATGATAGATATATTACAGATTATGCTAATCTATTAGATCAAAGGATAGATTTATATGCTAAAATTCGAGATAAAATGAATAGAGGACTAGATTGAAATATTATTCTAAAAATCAGGATATACTGTGCAATATACAAAAAGTTATACAAGAAAATGATATTTATGTCTTTTTAATTATGCCACGTCATCAAATTTAAATCCCTGTCTCTGACCCTGTTTTTAACCCTAACTTTGTAGCAAGGTCCTTGAACTTATTTCCATACAGTATAATTCTTTTGTTGTTTCCATAAATACAAAGTGTTTCCGTATCCTACATGGAGGTGGAATTTATACTTACCAAGACCTGGAAATTTGAAATCCTAATGTTACACGAATTGAAATTCTAAACCCTATATATACATATAATGTAAGCAATTCATCGTTTTCTCAAAAGTAAATACATAATTTTCCCAGTAGTAATCTCTCCATAGACTCAAGCTTCTTCTCTAAATACTAGTAAGACGTTCACCATGTAAGAGCCTAGGCATAGAGAAATACGAAGACGTGAAATGAAGGAATTTAGGTGAATAGAAAAGGTGAGCTCGTCCAAAAGGGAAATAAGAGTAAATAAAAACTCAACTTAGAAGCACAATAATTAATAGTACTTTAAATTATCACATAAACATGATGCCAATACCATTAAGTGGGAAGATTATACAAAAATAATCATAGAACACAAAAATATAGGTTAGAGAAAGAGAGTTAGAGTGCCTTCTGAAGTTATTTGATGAAGATGGTGCTTCCATTTTACATTTTAGCTTGTCAAATAAGGGAATGAACCTAATTAGGCCTGGGCACGGTTCGGTTCGGTTCTGAAGAGAATCGAACAGAATATTTTCGGGTAGTTAGTAAACGGAACCGTCGGGTCCAAATATAATTTTGGAACCGTTCGGGTTCGGTTCCATTCGGTTCAGTTCGCTTCGGTTCGGTTCTGTTCGATTCCATAGTATAATTAATTTTTTTTAACATTTATAACAATACTACAGTCTGATATGTTCAATCTTAACTTTTACAAATTAACGTATTCCAATTTAATAAAATATAAATAACAAATTGTCCAATAAGATTAATTTACCAATATATACAAATAACAAAAAATAGATAGTAAATTAGTAATACTAAAATATCGGTGATCCATATAAATTAGAAGTCATAGACTCGCAGAGATAAAATATTTTAAAGTATTGCTTATACAGTAGTACTTACTTAACAACTATTTGATTTAACCATCAATTACTTGACTTGTCATACTAGATACTAAAAAAACTCTCCAAGAAAGATTGAAAAATCACAATTAACAAACATAAATAAACAAAAAATTGTTCAACTAATAAGATTTAATAAGAAAAAATATAATATATTTTTTATTATATGTTTCAATGCCATCATAGAACCCAATATCTTCATTGCAAACTCTATATTTGTTAATTTATTTTTAAAAAACTAAATAATTTGATTTATCCCATATAGAGCTGGGCATATTTCCCGAACCGAACTGAATCGAACCCGACCCGACCTGACCCGACCTGAACCGAGCGGTTCTTCGTAACTGAAATACCCGAACGGGGATCTGAATCGAGAACCGACGGGTTCGGATCGGTTCTCGGTTCTCGACCTAGAACCGAAGAACCGAATAAGAACTAAATTTTAAAATTTTTAAATTTTTATATATGAGAAAGATTAAATTATTTTAACTTTTTCAAAATAAATTAGCTAAGATAGAGTTTGCATTGAAAATACTGAGTTCTATGAGAGCATTGAGACAGGTAATAAAATATATATTATATTTTTTTTTATTAAATCTTATTAGTTGAACAATTTTTAGTTTATTTATGTTAGTTAATTGTGATTTTTCAAATTTTCTTTTAGAGTTTTTTAGTATCTAGTATGACAAGTCAATCAATTGATGGTTAAATCAATTAGTTGGTACGTACTACTGTATTAATAATATTTTAAAATATTTTATCTCTAAGAGTCTATGACTTCTAATTTATATGGATCACCGATATTTTAGTACTAATTTACTATTTACTTTTTGTTATTTGTATACATTGGTAAATTAATTTTATTGGACAACTTGTTATTTATATGTTATTAAATTGGAATACATTAATTTGTAAAAGCTAAGATTAAACATGTTAGATTGTAGTGTTGTTATAAATGTTAAAAAAATTAATTATAGTATGGAACCGAACAGACCCGAACCGAACCGAACTGAACCGAACGGAATCGAACCCGAACGGTTCCAAAATTATATTTGGACCCGACGGTTCCGTTTACTCACTACCCGAAAATTTTCGGTTCGGTTCGATTCTCTTCAGAACCGAACCGAACCGTGCCCAGGCCTAATCCCATATATAAAAATTAAAAAATTTTAAAAAAATTCGGTTCTTATTCGATTCTTTGGTTCTGAGTCTAGAACCGAGAACCGACCCGTACCCGTCAGTTTTCGATTCTGATACCCGTTCGGGTATTTCACTTACGAAGAACCGCTCGATTCGGTTCAAGTCCGATTCGGTTCGGTTCGGGATATATGTCCAGCCCTAAACCTAATAGCCTGTTTGTGCTCTATAAGTTCACATAGATGGGATGAACAGATGAAGACCATAAAAATAAAAACTCAAATATCTAAAACTAAAGCTAACGGTAAAAGCAATTACTTTTTAATAGTTTCAGAATTTTGCTGGTGATGAAATCTTATGTTCTCGGCTCCCATATTATTACAAATATTCTCATTTTCTTACCAATTAATTCATAAAATCCCAATTCCTAAATTCACCAAGTATATTCCAATTCCAATTCTAGCTAAAAGAATTACGACTCTCCATAATAATTGTAGAAAATAATCCGCCTCAAGTAGCTTTTATTTACACTACAAACTACTGTTGTAAAAATCAAGAAAAAAAATCCAAGAGAGGGTGTGTGTGAGGTTAGAGAGAGTCAATATCCATACAATCCTAAAACCACTTTTAATTCCCAATTTTATAGATAAAACAAGATATCAATTTGCAAAATCTGTTAAAAAGATAATAATAATAAATAAAAAAAATAAAGTGAAAATTTTGAAGATTCACAAAACTACAATATACCTCATCAACCACAACATATTTCCCGTTGAAATACTTCAAGTATCTCTTCGCATCACCAAGTGCAATTTCATAAGAAGTAATTCCTGTAGGATCTGCAGCTCTACGACGCGTTCTTGTGGTGCTGAGTAAGTGAACCCTGCATAAACCATCGATGAAGTGAGCTTAAAAGTAAATTACACTTAATGGTAACAATAAAATGCTAAAAGGACAAAGTAATGTCAAACCGGAGGTGGGAAACAATCTTCAACAGCCCTACAAAGAACGAAAAAATCACCATTGGTACTGGTGTCAAGAGCAGAAGAAGTTTTGCAAAACGTTTGAAAGGTCAATTTTGTTGCTGTAACTCCATCCCCATCTTCATGGACCGTTATCCTTTTAATCTTTTTGTCATTTAAGTTTGCTTTAATTAGTTGCATAACACCAGGATCTTACTAATTATTGAAACTTCACTTCTAATAACTATGCTAAATTATTTATTTCAAGTTAATTCATTATGCTCAAGGCAAAGCAAATTCTTCTTCATTGGAACCTTTGCTTTTTGGTATGTTGCGACCAAGTCCCCTGCAACGTGAATGACTCTATTCTGTCCTACCCCACCTTCCTTCTCCTCCCCTATTGCAAGATAATATATAGTTGGAAGTTAAATTTCCTTCTCTTTTTGTCAACATTGAACTAAAAGTTGGTAATTTTGGGTTTTCAAATTTCATCTGCAATCATGCAATCAGGGATTGTTCTACCACATTTCTAAAGTCAATTGCACAAAATTTTGAATTCCACTTAATGTGTGATGTTAGAATATATCATAAAATATGTTTGAAGTGAGAATATATTCTAAAAACCAAATCCTATTGTCAAACCAATTCTCTTAAACATCTAGAGAACATAAAATGAGAACAAACTTTAGGAATTTCTACATAGCGTTCTCTTCGTGTTTCAGTTTTGTATTTTGAGTTTTGAGTTCATTGTGTTTTGTGTTTTGGGTGTCCATTTTGAGATTGTTGAAAACTTGTTCTTTTTGTCGTTTTGAAAAAATATTTTCCAACCCGTATTTTTTGAGTTTTGACAAATTTGTGAAGAAAACAGCCAAAACGTAAAAAAGTTGTTTTCTATTTTTTTCACAAAATTTTCAGCCGTTTTCAAAAACTCATTTTCGAAAATGGGAAAAAGAACGCGTTTTCAATGTTTTGAAAAATCGACAACAGAAAACGACTCGAAAATAATAAAGAGAATGCCCCCTAAACTTCCAAACTGTAGTATATGTATTCAGCGTAACGGATCCTGGAGTCGAGTAAATTGAAGACATAGTCGAAGAAATTTTGAGCCACAATCAGAATGATATCTTGGTTCCGTATAGCTGAGACTTATTGGGACGTCTTGAATGCTATCTATCAATGATTTGACGTACAGTCTTTACTAGTACATGCAGAGTATTTATAGGAACATGCACCTCTCTTAAAGGGACTACAACCAACTTAAGGGTAATGAAATCCTAATGACGTTAAACTACGAACAATTAATAAAAGTTACTCTTGATGCTTGATTTCATACCACCAATACAAACACATATCCCATGTCCAATAATGAGTTAAAAAGACAAGTAAAGAAGGACCGGTTCGATTCAATTCCAATTTTTTACAGAAGTACAGTTTTAACAATTAAAATACTCTTATTAGCATAAGGTTCTCATCTATGCTTGAATTTTCTACGCCAAAAGTCCAGTAGCAGTTGAACAATTGGTTAAATGGACCTAACCTCAATGGAAGTTTAAGTACACCTGTCTTAGCCTAAGTCCCAATCACTAAACCCAATCCCACCTAATCTATCATTTGATCTTTCCAAACTCATGATTCAATTGAAATTTGAAACCCAATTCAATTCTAAATTATCAATATTCCTGATTTTCCCCTCCACAACCCGTCCCTGTTTATGAAAATTTGCGGCCAAATCAAGACTCGATTGTTGAACTTTCCTGCAATGATTTTGAGATATTTCAATGGCTCATTAAATTACGTGCTAAATATATAAGCTTTTATCTATAAGTTGTTTATTAAACCCTTTTTTTTTTTTTTTTTTTTTTTTTTTTTTTAAATTTCTCCATTTGGGTTCCAAGAAATCTGTGTAGAAAATGAAAGAAGAATATAAGTTTTTTTTTTTTTTTTAAGCTTATTAGTATTAACTTGCTAAATTTTTTGTTCTTTATATTCTCTCTAAGTGCCTTCAATTGAAAAAAGTAAAACCTAATATCATGGTTGCTCCACACTGTTGGATGCACATTTAGTCCCTGTTTAACGATCATTATTTCAAAATTCTTTAATTCTCATTCTCATTTTTAATTACATTTATACAATAAAACAACCATGTTTGGTATATATCTTCATTGACATTCTTTTTTTTTTTTTTTTTTTTTTACGAAATATCACATGTCATTCTACCATTTGTCATTTTCTTTTTGAAAAAAAAACTGTTTTTTCATCCAATAAAAAATTGCCAACACAAATTCTGTCATCTAAGGAGGAAAAAAATTAAGTACAAGTTGTTAAATCCACAATAAAAATATTTTGCACGTAAATTTAAACTTTTTTTCAGACATTTTAATCACACATTCTCTAAACAAAAAAAAAATCACTATTCAAAACTCTATTTTCTCAAAATAATGGCCAGGGGCTTAGCATTTAAATTTCGTAGGTAATATGCTTGTCATCACTATAAGTTAATTGTTATTGTGTATTGATGACAATGCATATGTAAATGAAATTGTTGAATTGTTGTTACAAATAAGAGGTCAAACTCCTCCCCAGAAAAACAGGAACTACTTTCGGTTCTTTTCAATGGTTGATCAATCTAATAAAAGTAATTTTTTACATTGAAAATAACTTCAAGATATAATATAATATAATTATTATTATTTTTTGGGATAATTCCAACCGTGGTCCCTAACCTTTCAT
Organism: Osmanthus fragrans; assembly: GCA_019395295.1. NCBI lineage: Eukaryota > Viridiplantae > Streptophyta > Magnoliopsida > Lamiales > Oleaceae > Osmanthus > Osmanthus fragrans. The sequence continues at coordinate 19,794,837 of CM033361.1, read as the reverse complement.
TTTTTTTGCAAACTTTATCATAACCTTCATTTTATACTACTCAAAGTCCTGAACCTTTAAAAAACTCGCACATGGAATCCAAATGGATGGAAATGGTCCAATTGACCATTAGTTGACCAACAAATGTGGACTTTGACTATTTTTTATCAAATTGAAATGGGTAAAATGGTAACTTTGCTATTATATACATAAAATAATGTTTGATTCAAAATTTTAACAAATTAAGTGAAGGATAAAATAGTGAATTTACATATTCGAAAATAAAATAAATAAACAAAAAAGTGTTTGTCTTCTCCACCCCACACCCACCAAAATCTGGCATCACTCCCAATACCCAACATTCCATCACAGTGACCCTACATCGGAACCCAAGGCCGACGAACCCAATCCAACCTTTCCCGTCGGAATCCACGCCACACCAAGTTGCCAACACAGCTAGTCATCGGCGTCATCTCCAAATCGTATCCCCACATTTTCCCAACCAACCCAACCCAACCCACAAAATTTTTAACCAAAACCTAACCATTGCAATAATCTTCAATCTCTTTCCACCAACCTGTTCGTCACCCAAACACATCTTACTGCGAGTAGCTACACTCACCTTTGATCGAACAAATCCATCACCTTCACCTCTACAGCCACTATTATCTCCTCCTGCTCACACCGGTTCTATTGAATCATTTCTCATCTTTATCGATGGGATATAGATTTGAAATTGAAGCTTTTGATTTTGTTGTTTTCTCTTTTCGCGACTCCCCAAGATGATGATGGAAATAGCGGCGACTGCAACTCCAACTCCAAATAAGCAAATGACACCAATTCTAGTTTAAATTGAAGTTTGGGTTTGTTTTTAAGTCATGTTCCCCCTTATTAGATGTGGGTAAGGTCTGTTGTTTGTGTACATAATAGCAAGAGCCGTGCTATAGTGACAGGGGTCGATGCAGGACCCCTCACATAGGGGAGAGGGCCTACAATTTTTGGAAACATTTTATTCACGTAGGTCCCACCGCACAATGAGGGGCCGATCATTGACCCTGTTACCAATTCTTGGACATCCGATTTTTTCCTAATAGCAAATGGGGAAGATTCTTTGTGTTGTTGTTTGAGATGTTGGTTTTGGTAGCTGGCGATGGCCGGAAGTAGCAGGTGGTAGTTAGCGAGTTGTTTTTGGGTTTTGGTTTGGGGGTGGGTGGAGTGGGAGGGGGGTGAGATGTGAAAGATGATGATTTTTTATTTTTTATTTCTTTTATTACATTTCTTGTTTTTAAAATTGTTTTATGTATATAATAACAAAGTTACATTTTACCTATTTCAATTTGGTCAAAAATAGTCAAAGTCCACATTTGTTGGTCAACTAATGGTCAATTTGACTATTTCCATCCATTTGGATCTCATGTGCGAGTTTTTTTAAAAGTTTGGGATTCTGAGTGGTACAAAGTGAAAGTTAGGATAAAGTCTGCAAAAAAAAAAAAAAAAAAAATGAAATGTTAGGGAATGCGGCTACAATTATTCCTTATTATTATTATTTTTTTTTTATGTTATGAGAGTTTTATTACGTTGACTCTTTTAAATTTCAATTTCTCAAAATATTTCAATCACACGACCATGATACTTATTTTAATGAATGATGCTGAATGTACATCATTATTCACACAGGATGGGTGACCGTCCTCACCCATGCTGTGGGGTCCGCGATTATTTTAATCACAGGATCCTACTATCAAATGTGAGAGAGCTATGTACTGTGATGTGTACGATACTGTACATGTAGTCTAGTTCTATTTTAATTTACCACATTCACGTAAAATAAGTATGACTAGCATTTCTACCTATTCACTGATCGAATCGAGTTGACTTGACGTTACACGGATTAAAATGTTCTCAGTTCTTGTCCTATCATATCACTCAAAAATACCAAAATAAATAAATAATCGTCTTTCAACCTGTGTAAGTCGCTTTAGCGAGAAGCGACTTTAATTCAAAAAAACGTGTGTGTTAGTTCTTTGCTGATCCTCTCATATCACTAACCCAAACATTCTGAGACCATAAAAATTCACTCTCTTCTGGTGTGTGTGAGTAGTCCAAAAGGGTAAGTATTTCTTTCCAATCCTATTATCATTTTTTCCCTCTGCTTATAGAAATTTATTCTGATCCTATTTGTGTCTATGAACACTGGTCTGTAATTTTTATTGAAATTCAGTTATCAAATAAGGGGTGAAAGTTGGGATGGCTTAATTTTGAATTCTTGTAGTTTGCATAACTTTAGAAATCAAGAATTCATCATATAATGCTTAATTCAAAAAAGTAAAAAGACCCGCTGTTACAGTTTTAACATTATGTGTTCAATTATTCATTGATAAAAATATGAGAATCTTTGAAAATCTATGTAAGTATGTTAGATTTGAAATTATCGTTTCGGTTGTAGGCTGTAATGGGGGAAATACGACTTGAAATATGAAATAATGAAATAAAATTGTTCCATTTTGAGCTGAATCTATGCTGAATTCAGTCAATTGGATGCTTCAGTAGTTTTGTTCCAATGATCTACTCAAATTCATAACTCTCCTTATTTTTTTCACAAAATTTTCTGTTAATAATGTCTTTGTTGAATGTATCTACTGAAATCAATATTTAATTGGTGAAGTTCTGGAAAACTTTCAGTGATGCAATAATCTGAAATTGCACTCTTGTTTTTAGAAAAAGAAAAAATGAAAGTATTCGCTTCTTTTTAATATTTTGCATCTTTAGTATTCTTTCCGTGGTAGATTTCTCTCTCATTTACGAAAAGTACGGAATCTTGGGTTACTAATTGGTGGGATACTTGGCAATCCAAAAATTTTGTGAATGATAATCAAAAGAAGAGTATTTTAGAAAAATTCATAGAATTAGAGGAAATCGTCGGCTTGAAATGATCAAGGGAATGATTATTGATAAACAAATATTATGTATCTAATGTTTCTGATCTTGCGATGTGTGGTTGTCAACCACTCAGCATATGAACTTCGTGTATTAATTCTCTGTTTGCATGAACATTGGTGTATGGCCGGTGACTATCTGTAAATTTCTTTGAGTATGGTAAACATTGGAAGTAGATTGCCGTTCAATAATTATCGTGTTTGTCAGCTTGCTTAGGTTCCCCCATATAGTTTGAGAGTGTATCAGACTCTGAATTCTCTTTTAAGTTTTAATAGAATAGGAAACCAATTATTGAGAGGTCTCAGTAAGTACCGTGTTGATGGTTTGAGATAAAAACTAACAGTAAGTTGGGCAGGCCATTAAGCCCTTGTTTGGTTTAAATAAGAATTAGATTTTTGTAGATTTTGATAAAAGTTAATGAAACGTATGGTTGAAAAGTTGATATAAATTACGAGTTCCATTAAATATGTGGTTAAAAATAATTTCAGAAAAATGAGTTTTATAAAATGGGGGCCAAACATGGGCTAACTGTAGGAAATATTTTTTCCCTTTTCTTACATAATCTACTTCATCTGTTAAGATAGCTCATAAGTAAGCTGGAATAATATGTATGTCCAAAGGGAGAAACCAATAAAATCAACTATCTACTCGAGCCTACAGTTGCTTTAGGTTCTTTTTATTAGTGCCAAATGGCTACAATCACATTGGTCGTTCTTGATGCTCTCAGTCCTTTCTTGTTTACCTTTTCGTTGCTTCATGAGTCCATTAACAGCTCCACCTACCGTCGCTTGCATAAATATTTGAAGTCAACCAGGCTTTATTGTTGTCTTTGTTTTTTATATTAGAGACCTTTTACTTACTTGGTTAATTATGCTTCTTGTTCAGATGTACAGTTTACTACCGTAAAAAAGAGTTGTTTGAACTAGAACAGAAAATCCGTAAAGCTTCATAGAGAGGAAAATTTTCAAAGAAGATTTTGTTACTTTAGCTCTAATTGACACATTGTTATTTTGGTCATTTTCCATCAGGTGATTGGAAACTGCTCCTTGAATATAGTGCTCCCGCATTAGATGAAAAAATTGCCATCTCAAAAGGATAGTACAAGGGATAAGAAATCCATCCCACTTCGGGCCACCCTCTGCTTTTAGTGTAGCACAGCAACGCGAAAAACTCCATCATGTTGTCCTTGGCAACTCCTTTCACTGCTTTCCCTCTTAGAATTCCATGTGCTTCCCGCTATAGCCAGGTTCATTCCCTTGTAATGGGACCCATCAGAAGCAGTAGCGAGAATGGCAACACCACCACCAGCAGTGATGATGGAAATGCATCACCCCCTGTCCAACCACCCATAACACCACCAGATACTGTAGAAATACGGTTTCGAAGAGGTTCAAGGCGGAGAAGAAAGCAGCAACAAGATGATAAAATCACAATGAATTCACGGGCTTCGACTCCCAAGGAATGGGATTCGATGAGTCTCACTGAGAAGGCAGTCGAGTTATATATGGGAGAGAAGGGTTTATTATTTTGGCTTAACAAGTTTGCTTATGCTTCAATCTTCATTATTATTGGAGGATGGATACTGTTCCGCTTTGTCGGTCCTTCACTCAACTTGTACCAGCTAGATACGCCTCCGTTGGCTCCGACTTCCATTTTCAAGGGTTAGTGAGAAAAATCCTATAGCAGGACTTTGGCCAACGGGCTGGGAACACTACATGTCAACATTCTGGATGTGTTTGATACATGAATTGGACATTACAGTCGATAAAATTAGAACATCTTTATGTTCTTTTATATTGTCTTAGTACAGTCTCTAACGTACCAAACAAGAAAGGCTATCATATTGAGGCAATCGATCTTTTCCCTGCTTTCGTTGTCCTAAGTTTTGTATCACGAGGCCTCAGTGTTGTGAAGTATAAACACCTTCAATTATATTATTTAAAATTGCTTCTCTTTTTTTAATAAAAAAAAAAATCTCGGACTTTAGCTGTAAGATGTAGAATTATTGTATTATAAGCGTCCTATTTCTTTTGTGGATGTAAGGAATGTTTGGTAGGGTTTTTGTTTCTTGTAGAAGAATTTATTAAGAAAGTTATCTTCTAAAAACTCTTCTAGTCGGACAAGCACTTTCAAAAAAACTAATGAACAGATTCAAAAGCAATTTTTTTAATTTCAGAAGTAGTTTTCGATTTTTCAAAAACCTTGTCAAATGGGTAGTACATTAGCACTTGCATTGAGTTGGAGGTAAGAATTAAATTGAACAATGCTCTTCATCTCTATTTGAGCTTAGGGGTGTAAATGGTTCGACTAGGGAGATTTTCGACATAGTTATATATTAAAGCTTTGCTATAGCCGTTAAGGGGACATCCTCAGCTCTTGTTTCATCACTCTATTGCCTTAATCTAAGTTTGGAGACCTGGGTGGGGTAGCTCCTGCCCTCGCCTCCAAGTGACGCACACGTGATGAGACAATCATTTAAAACGGTTTAATAAAATTCTAAATCTGGCCAAACCGTTTCAACGTACATGCCAAACCAAAACCTAATCATAATTTGTGGTTTGTGCATTTCAGTTTCAAACTACCAAACAAAAGCTCCTCTAATCTTCAAGCTTCTCCAATTGACATAAATCCACCTAGATTTCGTTCAACTGAAATCTTTGCAGTTCTTTTTGTCAACTATTCTTAATCGTTATGAGATTTATTTGTTCGTTTTGAAAAGATTTAAGATTGTTGCTATAATTTTCTTTTTTGTTATTTTTTATTTAGTTGCTTTTTAGAATTTATTTAAAGATGGGGCAAGTTCGTAATAGTAAATCTTTTGAAGAATGTTTGATTAAAAAGTAAGAAAAAAATTGAGTTTACGTGCAGAATATTATACTGCGACAATGTTTGGTTGCAAATAAATATGAGCCAAAAAGAGTTTTATAAAAATGGTCCCAAAGGGTGGTTAAATGGAATAAATGTAAATTTATGAAACAATTTATGGAAATTAATATATCTCGCGTTCAAACTGAATCTACCCCATCAAACCCTAAATAAATATTTTTCAGTAATCTCAATATCAAATTCACAATCAAAACTCACCAAGAACCCTTCGATCCAGTTTGATCCAGCTTAATAATTTCCAACAACCATCAAGATCTCTAGAATCCTAACCACAATCTGAAATTCTGGTACACAATTGGATTCTTTTGTAACATAAACTTTATTCAAAATCTTTTCTTCAATGCTATTTTCTTCCATTGATCCATTCCATGCTACAAGGATTCTGTAATTAGTTTTTGTAGGAATTTCAATGGGAGCTGATAAGAAATGGCTCTTAATCTTTTTCTCTGCCGCCTTCATTTCAGTCGTATTCTTGTTCTTAATTTCGGGATTTAGGTCCTCGTATTACTACTCCTTTTCCTCGCGCAAATCATTTGCTTCAGCGGTTCATCGCGGGCCGAGTTATCCACCTGCTTTCGCTTACTATATTTCCGGTGGCAGAGGCGATGAGGACCGTATGTTTAGATTGTTGCTGGCTGTGTATCATCCTAGGAATAGATATTTGCTGCACATTGCTGCAGATGGAACTGATGAAGAGAGGACAAGGCTGGTGACAATGGTTAAGTCTGTGGCTGCAGTTCGGGCCTTTGGGAATGTGGATGTGATAGGGAAGCCCGATCCGGTCACTTACATGGGGTCCACGAATATTGCGGCCGTTCTCAGGGCAGCTTCGATTTTGTTGAAATTGGATGGTGGATGGGATTGGTTTATCACTCTAAGTGCATTGGATTATCCACTTATTACGCAAGATGGTAAGCTTTCTGTTTTGGAATTTTGAACTGTTTGTTTCTTCCTGGTAGGAATAGTTTGTGCCTTTGTCGAATATGGATTCTTGCATCATCTGTTTGTATGAAAATCTGTTTTTGTTGTTTTGTATAGCCTCTGGAAAAAAAAAGGGTAATTGTAGGCATTTTTATCTGTACATTGTCATGGCATATTTTTTGTATCCAATATTTTTATTTCCATGGAGGAAATTATGAACTGGGTTTTGGTTTTAGTTAGAAATTATAGAAATGAATTATTTCTTGATGAAAATAATTTGGTTTTTTGGTGCTCTCCGATTGGACTGATTTGCAGAATGCCATTTTAGCTAAATCTTTGCTGTTTGGATTGTTTAATCTAGGGTACACTACTCCTTTTTCTAATTTAAATCTGATTCATTGGAGGACTGTTTACATGCCACTCTAAAGAACATCTCATATTAGATGCCATTGTCCTAGTATTGTGATGTCTAATATATTTGTTATCTTCGTAAGGAATGATGTCTATTTTAATGTTTGAGATATTTTCATTTTTTCTATAATTTCTTGACATAATTTGGAGTGACAATTTGGTTAATGAGTATCCCTTGTGACCAAATTAAGAACCTTACTTGGTTCCTTTTAGCACTAGTTATTTTTCTTCGGAAACAAATCTTTCCTGATGAATTAAAAAAAGAAAAAAAGTTGACGAATTGATGATGGCAATGCTTGCAAATCCTACTTGTACCCTTGAATCTTACTGCAATTTGTAAGTATTCATCTTGAGATGATGGTAGCTGAATTCTCAGAATATGTTACAACACGAGACTTATTAGATTCACTTTCTAGTGTAAGTTGGAGATACAATTTTCACATTAGTTCTCGTAATAGATTTTTCAGTTTCTACACAATACAGCTAAATGTTCTTATCCTTAAACAGTTAAAACAATCTCTTGCTATTATAAATTGTCTTAGATCCAAATTTTGACTGCTTTTATTATTCAATCTGTTATGTGTTCTCACAACCTTTTTCCTATATACCATTGGAATCTCTAAATTTCGTGAAGCTAAACCAGTGTACTGTAGAGACTTTTAATTTTGAAAAAAAAATAAACTTCTATTCCCTTTTTTTAAGTATTGGGAGCCGGTAGAGTCTGCTTCTCTCCCTAGAAAATCCAGTAATTAAGCAAATCCAATACTTGAGTATTACTCACTGTCCCATGCTTATCAGAATGAGAGCACATATTCTATAAGTATCTCTACTCAACTCCCAAGGCATCTATGGGTCCATTTGGTAGGACTTTTGAAAAGGCAAAAGCAGTTTATGAGACTAAGAAGCTGTTTTTAAGCCTTTTTGGTTAGAAAGAACTTTTTGAGGAAATTAATTCACTGTGATTTCCTCAATAGAAGCCCTCCATATTGGTCCTATATCTTTAACAAAATAACCTTAGCCCCCCTAATGGTTCAAAGTGCCAATAGTGTAAGCTACACAGCATTGTTGAATTTTCTTAGCTACAGTATTGTTGAATTTTCTTTCTTTCAAGCCCTTAGTTTGTTCTGACGAGGCTGTACAAGTGTCCTCACACATGGGCCAAACACAGGTGCTGGTTCATGCTAGATCAATAGGCTGTGAATGGCCTCAGGCCTCTTTGGTGGAAATTATGGAAATCTTGCTTCTCTAACCATCTCACACCATACACAGCTTAATTTTATCCCGACTGTGCTTTTTACACTTTTTGAGAAGAGGAAAGTAGGGTTGAGTCGGTGGATGGGCAGTTACCGGAGAAATAGGCTTAGACAGGACTATCAGGGGTACTAATGCAAACAATGTCCTCAGGTGTGAATTCCAGTTGGTGTTGAACATTATAAATACTTGAAAGAAATGTTCTTTGATCTTTCAAGAGTAAGCTACTAGAGCTGTTACATTTAAATATATCAGATTTCTTGGATGGAAGGGTAAGGACAAAGTTGAAAATTTCTGAGGGTACATAAGCCATGCGAAGTCATGAAGCTTTATTGTTATGTAGTTCATATTCCCGGTTGTCTAAACAATCTAATTTGACATGATCTTCATTTAGGGCTTGACTAAAGGAGAGGGATCTTAGTTCCAAAATGTTCTGTTATGAATGAATTAACAAATGTAAAATATGTAGGTATTGAGAATTAGTGAAAGAGCACCAAATTTGTAGTAATTCTACTTATAACGAGTCTACGTCCACTCATAGAAAACTTTCTTCATATCTTTCTCTAAATCTACAGCAATTATTTCCCTTTTTTTTTGGGGTATAGGCGACTTTTAAGTATCGATTGAACTCATGACTAGTATTTTACTCCTCTTAGTCTCAGGCAAAGGTGAAGCAATGTGCGGCGTTGTATTAGATGTTATTTATATTGCCAAGTGCTTATTTGATATTCTTTTTCCCCTTTTGAGAGTAGCTGCTCATGTTGATGTACTTATCACCTGAGTTTCCATTTCTGCTTATTGGTGCTTAGATCTTTCTTTTTCTTGAAGATCAAATTCCAATTTCATTCATTCAAGTCCCAACAAACTAAAATTCTAGATGAAAATAGGCAAACAGCCATTCCAAGATCTTGTATCAAAACTAGAAAATAAAAAAGAAGCTATAACGTATGCTACTTCATTCCCCTTTTGAAGATGAAGCAATAAAAGCCACAATAACTTCACGCAGCAAAGAGGATTTAAAGCTGTGCACAACCCTGACTGACTCACATTCCTCTGTCTCTAAGTTAAGCCTAAGGTTTCTGGCAAGAATTAAACCATGCACACCGCCATGGCCTTGGCATTTTCAGCAGTAAGTTGTCCCACCATCCTCGTATCTGTGCTTAGATCTATTTCCTTCATATTGCTAGTACATTTCTTACTATACTTTTTGTTATGAAATTTACCGTGTTATCCATACTATTGCTTTTTTTAGATGTCCTTAGAAAAGATTTTGTGCCATTCCCAATTAATACACTATTTGGCGATTTTATAAGAGAATTGTATTCCTGCTTACATGCTAATTTACCTATTTAATTAATATGCTTTCAGATTTATCCCACGCATTCTCGTCTGTTAAGAGAGACCTGAATTTCATCGATCACACGAGTGACCTGGGATGGAAAGAGTAAGCAAATTTCAGTCTTTGTGCTATTGTGCAGTGTATGATCAAACTATTCTAGTAATCTGTCTATTCATGTCATTGCAGGGGTCAGAGAATTAAGCCCATTGTAGTTGACCCAGGTCTTTACTTGGCCCGAAGAACCCAAATTTTTCATGCGACAGAAAAGAGGCCAGTGCCCGATGCCTTCAAGGTTTTCACAGGTAAATGCTTTTCAAATATTGTATTACTTGCAGAATTCTTCTCGACTGTTTATTAAAGAATTGTCATCAATCCAGGTTCTCCATGGGTTATCTTGAGCCGATCCTTTCTCGAGTTTTGTGTTTTTGGTTGGGATAATCTATCTCGGACCCTTTTAATGTATTTTACTAATGCTGTCTTGTCTCAAGAAGTGTACTTCCAATCTGTAATTTGCAATTCACCGGAGTTTAAAAACACGACACTCAATTCTGATTTAAGATATTTTGTCTGGGATAGCCCTCCCAAGATGGAGCCCCATTTCCTCAACACTTCAGATTATGAAAAAATGGTTCAAAGTGGCGCTGCTTTTGCCAGACAATTTGAAAAAGACGATCCAGTTCTTGACATGATTGATAAAAAGATCCTCAATCGTGATCAAAACCAAGTTGTTCCCGGGGCATGGTGTGCGAGCCGAAAGAGCTGGTTGAAAGATAATTGCTCGAGGTGGGGTGATGTGAATGTTGTAAGGCCGGGACCTGAGGTAAAAAAGTTAGAAGAGGCCATAAAGAAACTTAACGATGACTGGAAGTCAAATTCAAACACCTGCAGTTGATATCTTCTTTCGGAAAGCGTCCAAGACTGGTACTGTACCTTATCTTTATAACTTCAATTCGCATGCATTATTTAGCAATGATGCAACCATTCTTCCGGTCGAGGGATTCTTCGATGTTTATTTTGAGATGAAGCTGAAGGCTCATAAGAATATGTTCCACATTCTTGGACAGTGTTGATTACTGTAAGCTTTGTTTCTGGTATTGTTGCCGAGTTACATTTACTGCTCACAAGCTAGTCTCACAGCTTGGATTCCACGTGAAGGGGTGATGAGGAGGCTATTTATATATAAAAACAATTGCATTGATGACTGATGAGTTGTCAAATTTCAGCAGCATGACAGCAACAGATGATTACATCTAGACATGAAGTTCAGTTCTATGTTAATGTTAGTTGGCTTATTTATGTAGTTATTAGCACAATACGTCCTCACGTTTAAAATATATTGTGCAAAACATCTCTATCTTACTTTTTTTGCATTTTCACCTTTTTATTGTGAAAATGATCATTTTATCAATTTTCTCAATAAAAGAATGTGAAATGACGAATATATCCTTATATTTAAATAAAACAAAAGGAACTAAGGGTCCGTTTGATAGAAAGATGGAATTTGGGTGGAAAGAAAATGAATTATAGATAATTGAATTGCCTAAAATTTGTTTTACTGAGAATTGTAAATAAATGTGTTTGATTAATATAATTTCTCACTTGAAAAATATAATATTTTTGGTATCCGTTTGACTTTTTTTTTATGAAAATTGTCAATTAAATGAATAAATTTTCTTACCATTGATGACAAAATTTGTTTAGATTGTCAAATAGAAAAATAAAAAATTGAAAAATTTTTAGTGTTCGTTTGATTTTGTTTTATATAAAATTTGTCAATTAAAGGGATACATTTTTTTATACTTTATCCTAGAATTTGTTTCTATTGCTTTTAAAAAAAAAAGGTGAAATTTTAATTTCCACTAAAGTGGTGGAAAAAGTAATTTCTTGAAATCAAGAAAAATTTCAAAAGTTAGAAAACGATTTTTATGAAAAATTTGGTCAATCAAACAAGTCAAAAGTAGAAGTGGAATTTGAATTTCAAGTTCCAAGGAAAATCTGGTGATATCAAACGACCCTAATTGTAATCACAGTCTTAAAATTTTAAAAAATTTACAATTGAGTTTCTGATAAATAATTGAAAAACAAAAATCACTTCGTTGTTGCCCACGGTAAATTATTGAAAAGCAAAAATTACTTCATTGTTGCCCACGGTAAATTATTGAAAAACAAAAATCACTTCATGTCATTCTAGCCTTCCAACAAACATGTAGAAGATGCCCACTGTAATTTCAACAAATCTTTCACCTGTTCATGAATTGTTTTAAAACCTTAGTAACGCACAAATTCATCAAATATTTTGCAATGTATTAATTCTGCCAAATTGAGAATTTCTAGAAAATACCACCACTGAGTAAACCTTCCCGGAGATTTTATTTCTTTGGTCTCGCCGCCGGGGTAAGAATGCCGTTAAAGACGAACGGGAGTCACCGCAGCTGAACTTGGAAGCAGATAGGGAAGCGTATAGATCGAAGATCCATTGACTATCACGATTGAAATAAAGAACCCAACACCCGAATGATCACTTTGATTGAAATGTTTAATAACGAGAACCAGGCAGAAACAATGACTACGCAACCCACAACTAGATTGAGATCCGATCCAAGAAAGTCAAGATAAACAAAATTTTGGATTTAATCCAAAAACGATGAAGCAAACAACCAACAAACGATGGATTTGTCGACCTCTTGATTACACAATTTATGAATCTCAACCAAATTTGTGAACGCCGCAAGATGTTAATATTGATAAGTTCGATTTGAACGCCACAAGAAGTGTATTCTTGATAAATTCGGATTGTTCAATCAAGAACAAGAATTTAACGGCAATTGCCTCGAGAATAATCTCTCAAATTAATTCATATCAAAAAGTCTATTTACAATAAATAATAAAAATACTATTTATACTAAACCCTAATTAAGTTAGTTAAAATGGAATTAAACTCTAAATACAAAGAAGTTACTAAAAATAAGAATTTTAGCCAAAACAAAAGATTTCGTGCAAAATGAAACTTCTGCCCACCCCCCTCCTCTTCCCCTTGGATCACATCATCCCCTCTTTCTTTGAAATGATTCGTCATCGAATCCATACATTGAATGCTCAAATTATAGCTCTTGTTTTCAATCATGGTAAGAACATGGAATGATCTATCTCCTCTATGATGCAGTTTAGATCTCTTTTGAACGAACCCATCTCTTTCGTATGTACACCCAATAACCATCACATAGATGATATAAAGTTCAGTGGACGATTGTCATTAGGTGAGTGATGGAAATGGACGAAGCAAAGTTCAGTGGCCAACGGGACAATTGATGAAGTTCGATGAGTAAGTCGTGACATAGTATAAAGTTCAACGGTCAACGAAATATTTAACTCCTTGGTGGTAGATAACATGTCGAATTCTCAAACTTAAGTCGCTTTAAACTGTTAAGGGATAAAATCCTACATCGAATAAAGATAAAAATATAGACTAATTTATAAAAGATTGAGATACTTCTTTTAATAAGATTAACATTTTAAGATGAAATTTCAAATCTTAACATAAACTAGTTTTACGACATTGAATGAATTGGAGATTGAAATTATTTGGCAGCCTAAATTGAATTCAAAAATCATTACATTGGGATGAGATGGGGAAGAAGATGAATTAAAAATATTTTTTTAATTTTTAATTATTTATTTGGGATTCATTTGTAATTTTTTTTTTTAAAATTTTGGGATTATAATTGCAATTTGTTCTTTATTATTATTTTTTAAAATTTAAATATGAGGGTATATTCATCATTTCATAACTTTATGAAAATGATAATTTTCGCAATGAAAAGTTTAAATAGAGATGAAAATGTCAAAAAAACATACGACGTAGATGTTTTACATAATGAACTTCAAATATGGGGATATTTTGTGCTAATAACCCTTTCTTGGAATAACATTACTCCCAATATGTGTTTTGTTTTTGTTTTTAATATTTTTGTATCAAGATCATTGAAAGGACTCAATCTTAACCCTTTCCTTTATTGCTAAGATTATAAACGAGCGTGTAAACTAAAGAGATACGAATGTGCAGTGAAAATTTCTTCGAAAGATTTTATACCCAGATTATATACGAGTGTTATCATTGGTAGTGGTGGACGCAAAGATTTGTATTAGTGGGGCACACTCAAACATGTCAAAAAGATGACAAAAAAATCTAACTATTCGATATCTTATTACATAGAGAGTCATTTTCTTTTATCATGTTAAGTTTTCTTATTTTCTAGGTGCTGTAGATTCTCCCCAAAAAAGTCGAATGCCCCCTTCATGGAAGAATAGATAAGCCAATCAAAAAGCATAGAGAGTCATTTTCAAGAATGTCTAATACGTTGCAATATCTACCCCTACAAAATTTTTCTGGTGAAGATTTAAGCTACAATAATACCAGCAATGGGGAAAATAGCTGCTCTATTCAAATCTCTCATGCCATAGAAACAATTTTAAGCCTATCATATATCAAAACCAACAGGAAACAAGCAACGCCGGCAAGGTAATTATTTATTACACATTTACACCACAAATCAAAGAAACAAAAGCTCTAAAATATAAGAGAATTTAAGGGTTAAAGAGTTTACTTGGCCCAAGAATTGGCTGCAGTCATAGGCGCCTGGCAGTCTCGGTCTCGACGATCAGTGGCAGACGCAGACGGGTGACGGCACGACAGATTTGCGCGCTTGAACGATCTCCTTTGTTACTCCACATTGCCTAATTCAAATGGATGGAATTTGGGATTCAATTTGCAGACTCCGATTAGGTTAATTAGGGAAACCCATTAGATTTGGAGCCAATGGGTCATTAGATCTAATGGTCCATTGAGCCCAAATCTAATGAGTTTTCAAAAATAAAATTTGAATTCTACAGTTTAAAAAAAAAATAAAAATAAAAATAAAAATTCAAACCTGGTTGGTCACGTGACCCACTAGGTCCACATGTGGGTTCGCCCCTAAGCATTGGGTCTTCCACTGAACTTTGTAGATAGGCAGTTTATCGACTTGAAAAATATAATCTCTCTTCGTTCAAGTTGTTTATCGGGCAACAAATCATAGGGATGTGGGTTAAATCGTCTAGAAGTTCCTCCAATGTTAGTTGGGTTTCCATGGCTGTTTCTAAATATGGAACATCGAGTTTTGGTGCCAGATCAATAAGCTAATATTGCCTTTTACAATTTAATTGCAGAAATTACTAGTATTGTGAGTACAAATACTAATTGGCTTTTTTGGGGATTGTAGTGAATCATATACAAATACTAATGAACCATGCTATGGAAACATGGCCAATGACGCGGCAGTTGTAGCGACCCGAATTTTCAAATACAAGTTTCATAATTTAAAAGTATATCGCTACGACAATCCCGTCAAAGTTAGAATTTATTTTACGTTCGTCGAATTTGTCTAGCAAAACAAATTTATTTACGATTTCAAAACGATTTTTAATCTTAAAATTTCAATATTTACTTATCGAATTCAATTTCGAACAATTTTAAAAGTATTAAATTCTTATCGATTTAAATCCAATTTTAATATTCGATATTCTATTTAATGTCCAATTGTTATTAATCCAAATTTGTTTTTAATCCAATTTTATTAAATCCTATTAGCCAAAGAATTGTTTTCCAATACAAACTCTTGGCCCAATTTACTACCTCGATTTACGTGCCCTATATTCACTATTTTTTCACCTTCATCACGTCTGGCAGCACCTACAGTAACCCCAATCACACGGCCTCCTCTCAACACCACAGAAATTGGTAAGAATCCACATTCCATCTCCCTTCAATTTTGATCAATTAGCAACTGAAAAATTTGAAAGATTCATCACCATGTCACCCATGTCAAAACCGAATTCAAACCTACCAATTCCATCCCGTTTTCACTGCAAGTAGGTTCAACCAAACCACCGCCTTCATTCACCCACAATTCAACCACCAATCCAGTCGACCCGCCACCAAGAAATCGACCCACCAACAAGCCGCCACCAACCCACCGCCTACAACACCATCGGCCGCCTCCATCTCATCCAAAATCAACCCCAAGCAACCACAAAATCAAGAAAACACAATACCCATACACTTACCTCAACTTCACCCACGATTTGGCCGGACCTCTCGCCGGAAAACCCAAGAAACCGCCGCCTCCTAGCTTCGGTTTCCACCCAAAAGACTCCCAATCGACCTCCAACCGTCGCCGCTTCCTCGCGACGGCGACACTCTCGACTTTTGGCCGGAAACCACCATCCTCTAGCGCCACTTCCACCGCCGGCTTTCCTCTTCTTCTCTCGAGCCCCTATGTCGCGAATCGAGTGAGAGAGAAAGAGAGATAGGGATTGTATATTTTTTTAATTTTTGAGAAATTACTCCATTTAGCCCATGTTTTTAAAAGATATTCAATTTAGCCCCAAAGTTTTAAATGTTTATTATTTCAATTTCAAAGTTTTATAAATTGTTTAATTCAGCCCCTATGTTTTAATAACTTTTAAATCAGCCCACGATTTTCAAAAAAGTTTATATTCAGCCTTTAAAAACTTTTAAATTTCAGTTTTAAATACCTTTTAATTTAGTCCCTAAAAGTTTTAAAGTTTTAATTAAACTTAATATCTTAAATTAAATTAATTTTGTTCTTGCTAGACGAGTTCGCGGGCAAAGTGTGAAGCACGGTAACATTTCAATTGTTCAATTTCCAAGAAAGTTTTCAAGACTTCGAGGTGGGGTTTACTTTTAAGCAATTGTGGTTATTTGTCCATGTTAATTCTCGATGTGTGATTTTGATTGTGATATGATGTTTATACATATGAAAATGTTGCCAGGGACCGTAAATAGGTCCGGGATCGAAATCGGGTCCTTGGGAATGCCCACAGTGCTAAAAATTTGCTAAGCTTATGCCATGTTGTCAGGGACCGTAAATAGGTCCGGGATCGAAATTGGGTCCTTGGGAATGCCCACAGTACATAATTCTATAGTATGTTGTATGGATATTATTTTCACCACTGGATTGCATATTGTGTCTTAATTTGGACTGATTGCTGTATCTCCACTGAGTATAATTCGTTATGCTCACCCCACTATTTTCCCAACCTTTCAGGTTAAGGAGCTTGGCAGGGCAAGGTAACGAGCGGGGCAAATTTTAATTTATTTATAACACTTTCGAATTATTGATTTTGAACAAAAAATTTTAAGTAGTTGGTTTCCATTTGACATTTTAAATACCGAATTTGGTATCTTTGCAAATGTTGATTTTTGCTTATTACATTTGGTATTAACTCTTGAATATGAGAAAAAATATTTTTAGAAGTGATGTTTCCGCGTTTTGTGTTAAATTTCTATGGATTTTTAAAGTATATGTTTGCCTTCGTATTGTGGCGATTTTTGAAAATTATTTATTTACAGGCTACTTTGACTTGAGTAGCGCCTCGAGTTATTATTGAAATTGGGGCGTTACAGTGTGGTATCAGAGCACA
Source organism: Osmanthus fragrans (assembly GCA_019395295.1). Taxonomy (NCBI): domain Eukaryota; kingdom Viridiplantae; phylum Streptophyta; class Magnoliopsida; order Lamiales; family Oleaceae; genus Osmanthus; species Osmanthus fragrans. The sequence continues at coordinate 19,777,631 of CM033361.1, read as the reverse complement.
GGTTTACCTTTCTGTAGACTTGTGAAAATTTTTCAAAAAAAAAAAATATATATAATAAAAAAAAAAAAATGTGTTTAGTATTTAATTTGAATGCTACCCGCTCTTGCCGCGCCACGCCTACTCCGAAAAGGTAAAAATGTTTAGAAAATTTTATTTGATGAAGTCTGAAAATTTTCATCTGCTGGATACCATGAATTTATTATATTACTGCATCTGAAATTGATTGTTACAATGAAAAGCTACATGAGAATGAAATTTTGCTATAGTTGATGCAGTTTGAAATGTTTGAAAGTTTGTATCCAGTACATGTTATAAAAATTTTCCATGAGCTATTATGTTTGGGAATTGAACTTGTAATGTGAAGTATTTAAAAAATATTTGGAAATTATAAATTTAGTCCTCGGAATTAGGCTAAAACATAAAGTAACCCATTTCAATAGAATTTACTTTCATAATTGATATGTCAAAAAGGACTGTATGGGATAGAGATGTGGGAAGAACTGTTTGTGAAAATTCAATAGAAGAACATATTTCGGATTATAGATATTGGTTGCAATTTTATTATTTGTTTTCCTTTTGGAAAATTTGAGATAATAATAAAATTTGCTTTTAGCTCTATTGTGATATTCCTTTTAGATTCTATTATTCCTAAATGGCCATTGTGAATTTGACAACCTAGTGGATGCTGAAACAAATGTTGTGATTTAGGAAAATGTCTCGTAGAACAAATCGAGTTCCCGTGAATCGGACTGCTGCAAGACAAGCTACCCCAGGCCAGACTACTACTGGCGATGCGGGAAATGATTCGATAAGGGATCTCGTGAATGCACTTCAGGGGCTCATTCAACAACAAGCCCCGACAGCTCGACGAAATGCCCTTAATCCACGGGCTAATGCAGACAACACAAGCATAGTTGTTGAACAGTTTCGCAGATATAAACCACCAACATTCAATGGTCGAACAGGACCCCTAGCTGCAGAGGAATGGCTAAGGGCATTAGAGAGGATCTTTAAACATATAGCCTGTTCGGACGCTCAGAAAGTGTCATGTGCTGTGTTCCAACTTGAAGAGGATGCAGATCATTGGTGGGAGTCATATCAGCGCACCAGAACTGAGGCACAACAACTTGAACTGACATGGAATGGATTCAAGGAATTAATAATACAGAGGTATTTTCCCCAGTCTTTTCGGGATCAGAAAGAAACAGAGTTCCTTGAACTTCGACAAGGAAGTATGTCCGTGGTGGAATATGAAACGAGATTCAATCAGTTGTCCAGGTATGCTATCCATCTGGTTGACACAGATATCAAGAAAGCTAGAAGATTTGAAAGGGGCTTACGCCCAGAAATTGGAGGAATCATGGCAGGCTTAGGACTCACTACTTATGCCGAAGCAATTGAGCGAGCACAAGCTATATCATCTCGCTTAAACCTGGAAAAGACTACTCAGAAACCCGCAGAGGTACCAGTAAAAAGGAAATGGGACAATCAGAATATGAGCAAAGGTAGATATCAGAACAAGAAGGGAAAATCATGGGGAAAAATGGAGGAAAAGGCTAGCACTGAGAAACCTGTATGCCCGAAGTGTGATAAGCGTCACCATGGAGAGTGTTTACTCGGAAAGGAGATGTGTTTCAGATGTAAGAAACCCGGTCACTTTGCTGGTGAATGTCCTGAATTCAAGGGTAAGGAAGATGCCAGGAAAGGAAAGGCTCGAGTTTTCGCTTTAACTCAGAAGGAGGCAGAGAAAGATCCCGACGTGATGACAGGTATTCTATCAGTATTCAATATACCTGCTATTGTTTTGATTGATTCCGGTGCTACGAATTCTTTCATCTCTGCTAGTTTTCATGCTAAGATTGGGAATGTATGTGAAAGTGTGAATGAGGCCTTAGAAGTTAGTATCCCTTCAGGTGAAACTATTATTACTAATCTGATGTCGAAAGCTGTTAAGTTTGAAATAGATGGGAAGAACTTAGAGGCAGACTTGTACTTAATAGACATGAGGGACTTTGATATCATCTTAGGCATGGATTGGCTTAGTTGCAATCACGCTACAATTAAGTGTCATGAGAGGGAAGTGCTCTTTCAAAAACCAGGAGAATGTGAATTTACCTTCTTCGGGACAAAAGTTAAAACCATGCCCCGTGTCATATCAGTGTTGAAAGCACAGAAGATGTTGAGAAAGAGTACAAATCAAGGATATCTAGTGAGCATCACTAGTGTTCAGGCAACTGAGATAACTGTTACAGATGTACCAGTTGTGCGTGATTTTGTGGATGTATTTCCAGAAGACCTAGTTGGTATTCCACCAGATAGACAAGTGGAATTCATGATTGATTTAGTACCTGGAGCTGCACCCATATCTAAAGCACCCTACAGGATGGCACCGAAGGAACTTCAGGAGTTGAAGGTACAACTACAAGAACTGTTGGATAAAGGATTTATTCGACCGAGTGTATCGCCTTGGGGAGCACCGGTTCTGTTTGTGAAAAAGAAAGATGGATCAATGAGGATGTGCATTGACTACAGGGAGTTGAATCGCCTCACAGTCAAGAATAAGTATCCTTTACCACGAATAGAGGATTTGTTCGATCAGTTAAAGGGTGCCGTTGTATTCTCCAAAATTGATTTGAGATCAGGTTATCATCAGTTGAAGGTTAAAGACAGTGATATACCAAAGACTGCATTTAGGACTCGATACGGACATTACGAATTCACTGTGATGCCGTTCGGGTTAACTAATGCACCAGCTGTCTTTATGGACTTAATGAACCGAGTATTTCATCAATACTTGGATCGGTTTGTAATTGTATTTATTGATGACATTCTGATTTATTCCAAGGACAAGGAACAACACGAGGAGCATCTCAACATTGTATTACAGACACTTCGACAGGAAAAGTTGTATGCAAAATTCAAGAAGTGCGAATTCTGGCTTGACCGAATTGGTTTTCTTGGACATGTGGTTACCGCAAATGGTATCGAAGTTGATCCAGCCAAGGTTGATGCTGTCACTAATTGGAAGGCACCAACCAATATAAATGAAGTTCGTAGTTTCTTGGGATTGGCTGGCTATTATCGAAGGTTTATCGAAGGATTTTCAAAAATTGCTGAACCGATGACCCAGTTGACCAAGAAGGGAGTGAAGTTTCAGTGGACAGAAAAGTGTGAGAAGAGTTTTCGAGAATTGAAACAGAAATTGGTATCCGCACCAGTTTTGGCTATTCCAGAAGGGTCAGAAGGTTTTGTAATCTACAGTGATGCATCGAAACAAGGTTTGGGATGCGTTCTGATGCAGCATGGAAAAGTGATTGCATATGCATCTAGACAGTTGAAGCCACATGAGCAGAACTACCCTACACATGACTTGGAATTGGCTGCTGTAGTTCATGCTTTAAAAATATGGCGACACTATCTATATGGTAGTAAGTGCGAGATATACACAGACCATAAGAGTTTAAAGTATTTCTTCACTCAGAAAGAATTGAATATGAGACAGAGAAGGTGGTTGGAGTTAGTTAAAGATTATGACTGTACTATCCACTACCACCCCGGCAAGGCCAATGTTGTTGCTGATGCACTTAGCCGGAAAGGTAAAGGGCAGTTAGCTGCCTTAACCAGTCAAGAACAATTGATCAAGGATTTTGCCAACATGAGACTCGAAGTAGTAGCTCCTCCACATCACACAACTGCAATTATAGCTACTATGATTGTTCGACCGACTCTCAGAGACAGAATTAAAGAAGATCAGGGTAAGGATAAATTTTTATGCAAGATTAAGGACCGAGTACTCGCTGGCAGTATTAAAGGTTTTGAAGTATCAACTGATGACACTCTTATGTTCAAGGGAAGATTGTGTGTACCGAAGGATGAAGCCTTGAGGAAGGAAATTTTAGAGGAAGCACATTTTTCACCTTATACTGCACACCCAGGAGGTACGAAGATGTACCAGGATTTGCGAATAATTTATTGGTGGAGAAACATGAAGAGATCAATTGGCTTCTTTGTTGAGAAGTGCATGACTTGCCAACAAGTTAAAGCCGAACATCAACGTCCGTCTGGAATGTTGAACCCACTTGAAATCCCAGAATGGAAGTGGGAACACATAACAATGGATTTTGTTGTAGGACTTCCAAGGTCAGTTAAAGGTCATCAAGCTATATGGGTTATAGTTGATCGTTTGACAAAATCAGCTCATTTTCTTCCAGTGAAAATGACTTTCAGTTTAGACCAGTATGCTCAATTGTACATCAGAGAAATTGTAAGATTGCATGGTGTACCAGTTTCCATAGTGTCAGACAGAGATTCTAGATTTACATCCAAATTCTGGGAAAGTTTGCAAACAGCTATGGGAACTAGATTGAAATTCAGTACAGCATATCATCCACAGACAGATGGACAATCAGAGAGAACTATACAGACTTTAGAGGATATGTTGAGAGCTTGCGCTTTAGACCTTGGTGGTAACTGGGAAACACATTTACCTTTGGTTGAGTTTGCATATAACAATAGTTTCCAGTCTACCATTGGCATGGCACCGTATGAAGCTCTTTATGGCAGAAAGTGCAGATCACCAATTTATTGGGATGAAGTTGGTGAAAGGAAAGTTTTGGGTCCAGAAATAGTGGAACAGACTGTAAAGGCTGTAGAGAAGATCAGAGAAAGGATTAAAATAGCACAAGACGGACAGAAGTCTTATACTGACAAACGACGAAAGGAACTACAGTTTGAAATTGGTGAAAAAGTATTCCTTAAAGTGGCTCCTATGAGAGGAGTGGTAAGATTTGGACAGAAAGGGAAACTTAAACCAAGATTTATTGGACCTTTTGAAATTTTGGAAAGAGTTGGAAATGTTGCCTATAGGTTGGCTTTACCGCCAGAGTTAACAGCAGTACATAATGTTTTTCATATCTCAATGTTAAGGAAATATGTCCATGATCCGGACCACATTGTTAATTATGCATCGTTGGATGTTAACAAGGATATGACATATGAGGAAACTCCTGCAGTTATACTTGAGAGGAAAGTTCATACCTTAAGGAACAAAGATATCCATTTAGTTAAAGTCCAATGGAATAGACATGGTAGAGAAGAGGCTACTTGGGAAAGAGAAGATGAGATTTTAACCAAATATCCAGACATTCTCAATTCAAGTAAGTTTAATTTCGAGGACGAAATTTATTTAAGTGGGGAAGGTTGTAGCGACCCGAATTTTCAAATACAAGTTTCATAATTTAAAAGTATATCGCTACGACAATCCCGTCAAAGTTAGAATTTATTTTACGTTCGTCGAATTTGTCTAGCAAAACAAATTTATTTACGATTTCAAAACGATTTTTAATCTTAAAATTTCAATATTTACTTATCGAATTCAATTTCGAACAATTTTAAAAGTATTAAATTCTTATCGATTTAAATCCAATTTTAATATTCGATATTCTATTTAATGTCCAATTGTTATTAATCCAAATTTGTTTTTAATCCAATTTTATTAAATCCTATTAGCCAAAGAATTGTTTTCCAATACAAACTCTTGGCCCAATTTACTACCTCGATTTACGTGCCCTATATTCACTATTTTTTTCACCTTCATCACGTCTGGCAGCACCTACAGTAACCCCAATCACACACGGCCTCCTCTCAACACCACAGAAATTGGTAAGAATCCACATTCCATCTCCCTTCAATTTTGATCAATTAGCAACTGAAAAATTTGAAAGATTCATCACCATGTCACCCATGTCAAAACCGAATTCAAACCTACCAATTCCATCCCGTTTTCACTGCAAGTAGGTTCAACCAAACCACCGCCTTCATTCACCCACAATTCAACCACCAATCCAGTCGACCCGCCACCAAGAAATCGACCCACCAACAAGCCGCCACCAACCCACCGCCTACAACACCATCGGCCGCCTCCATCTCATCCAAAATCAACCCCAAGCAACCACAAAATCAAGAAAACACAATACCCATACACTTACCTCAACTTCACCCACGATTTGGCCGGACCTCTCGCCGGAAAACCCAAGAAACCGCCGCCTCCTAGCTTCGGTTTCCACCCAAAAGACTCCCAATCGACCTCCAACCGTCGCCGCTTCCTCGCGACGGCGACACTCTCGACTTTTGGCCGGAAACCACCATCCTCTAGCGCCACTTCCACCGCCGGCTTTCCTCTTCTTCTCTCGAGCCCCTATGTCGCGAATCGAGTGAGAGAGAAAGAGAGATAGGGATTGTATATTTTTTTAATTTTTGAGAAATTACTCCATTTAGCCCATGTTTTTAAAAGATATTCAATTTAGCCCCAAAGTTTTAAATGTTTATTATTTCAATTTCAAAGTTTTATAAATTGTTTAATTCAGCCCCTATGTTTTAATAACTTTTAAATCAGCCCACGATTTTCAAAAAAGTTTATATTCAGCCTTTAAACTTTTAAATTTCAGTTTTAAATACCTTTTAATTTAGTCCCTAAAAGTTTTAAAGTTTTAATTAAACTTAATATCTTAAATTAAATTAATTTTGTTCTTGCTAGACGAGTTCGCGGGCAAAGTGTGAAGCACGGTAACATTTCAATTGTTCAATTTCCAAGAAAGTTTTCAAGACTTCGAGGTGGGGTTTACTTTTAAGCAATTGTGGTTATTTGTCCATGTTAATTCTCGATGTGTGATTTTGATTGTGATATGATGTTTATACATATGAAAATGTTGCCAGGGACCGTAAATAGGTCCGGGATCGAAATCGGGTCCTTGGGAATGCCCACAGTGCTAAAAATTTGCTAAGCTTATGCCATGTTGTCAGGGACCGTAAATAGGTCCGGGATCGAAATTGGGTCCTTGGGAATGCCCACAGTACATAATTCTATAGTATGTTGTTGTATGGATATTATTTTCACCACTGGATTGCATATTGTGACTTAATTTGGACTGATTGCTGTATCTCCACTGAGTATAATTCGTTATGCTCACCCCACTATTTTCCCAACCTTTCAGGTTAAGGAGCTTGGCAGGGCAAGGCAACGAGCGGGGCAAATTTTAATTTATTTATAACACTTTCGAATTATTGATTTTGAACAAAAAATTTTAAGTAGTTGGTTTCCATTTGACATTTTAAATACCGAATTTGGTATCTTTGCAAATGTTGATTTTTGCTTATTACATTTGGTATTAACTCTTGAATATGAGAAAAAATATTTTTAGAAGTGATGTTTCCGCGTTTTGTGTTAAATTTCTATGGATTTTTAAAGTATATGTTTGCCTTCGTATTGTGGCGATTTTTGAAAATTATTTATTTACAGGCTACTTTGACTTGAGTAGCGCCTCGAGTTATTATTGAAATTGGGGCGTTACAGCAATCACCCTGTCAGTAGGTGGGAGTGGGACACATGTCTCCACTTGAAATAGGACGTGTTATTTATCTTTTTCCAATATTAATCGGCTTTTATTGGTATTGCAGTGAATCATATTTCATTTGGCTTTATTTTAGGATTCTATTCCCAAACTAACGCTTTATCTTAAATAAAAATTGTGAAAAAAAATTCCAGTTTGCAGTATTTTTAGATAAAAAATGTATAAGCTTTCTGGAAATATTAATGTTATATAAGCTACATTTATATAAATTTCCCCTTTTTACTAAAAATCTTGTATGACTCTCTCTCTCTCTCTCTCTCTCTCTCATTGCTTTGATTACATAGAATCGCACTAGTGAATTTTATTAGAATTACTTAAGGGGCGTTCTCTTTGTTATTTTCAGGCCGTTTTCTGTTTTCGATTTTCTAAAATATTGAAAACACGTTCTTTTTTTTATTTTCGAAAACGAGTTTTTGAAAACGGCTGAAAATTTTGTGAAGAAAACAGAAAACAATTTTTTTACATTTTGGCTGTTTTCTTCACAAATCTGTCAAAATTCAAAAAATACGGGTTGTAAAATATTTTTTCAAAACGACAAAAAGAACGAGTTTTCAACAATCTCAAAATGGACACCCAAAACACAAAATACAAAACGAATTCAAAACTTAAGACACAAAACTGAAATACGAAGAGAACGCCCCCTAAATTTCTTCTTATAATTAAATTTCATTTTCAAATATTTTAAATTTATACAAGTGGATCTCTACATTTACAAGTTATTTTTGTTTACTGTCTCATTTAGCCCCCGTTTGAGCCCTTATCATATCATATCATATCATATCCTTTTTTTCTCTTTCTCTCTCCTACTTTCAACCACACAATATTCCATAAAGTAATACTACACATATACCAAAAATTTTATCTTCTTTTTCAACCACACATTCTCCAAAAAATACTATTTCAAAAACTCTTTTTTGAAAAAAGAGGGGCTCAAACGGGGGCTTAAAAAAAGGAAATTCTGAAATATATAATGGCATATAGTGATTTATTATATTTAAGCTAATCTTATAAAATTTTCCACTTTCCATTAATAGTTCAATTTTCTTCTATATCAAGCATGGCTTAGGACTATAGTTATTAGACCTGACTCGGACATTGACCCGATCAAAGTACTCAGTTTTGGATTACTGGTCGAATTGGCAGATCAATGCTTAAAAATTATATAATTTTTTTCTAAGACAAAATTAAAGTTTTAAAATTATTATTATTAAATATTACATATGTTAAAATTATTTTGTTACATATTCAATTTATCTTAATTAAAATTAATCTTTCTATACATAACAAGTCTATAAAATAAATTAAAGTGTTGGACTAAAATTATTTTCAAAATATTTTTAAAAAATTATAAATGATTTACGAGATACATAAATATTATAACACAAAAATAACCATAAACTAATATGTTTCAATGGATAGGTGGTTTTCATCTAACCTTGAAATTTAAGGTTCAATCATTGGATTCAAAAATTTTAAGGATAATTTTGGAAATTGGTCACCAAGCCAACGATTTTAACTCGGTCAAACCCAATTTTTGATCGAGTCACGTGCATTTCAATAAACTATTGTACCTGGCTTGAATTCAAAAAAAATTAAGGATAATTTTGCAAATTGGTCACCGTGCCAACGATTTTAACTCGGTCAAACCCGATTTTTGATCGAGTCACGTGCATTTCAATAAAACTATTGTACGTAGCCCAGTTTATGGCCTAAATCGTCGAATTTTCGGCTCGATCGATCGATTTTGACTGAGTTTTATAACTATATTTTGGAAAGCTTAACGATCTTACTGGTATGTATAAATCAAAATGTTTTTGCAAATTCCAATATTTATACTCAAAATACAAATATATTATAAGTATATCATAAATTTAACCATCCCTTGTTTGGTTTTGGTAAAATCATTTTTTTAATAAATTTTGATAAATTAATGAAATGTATGATTGAAAAATTTATATGAGTTGTTCGTCCCACGGATTTTAATGAAATAATACTAAATGAGAATTTGAAATGATTTTTATCCTAGATTGGCAGGGGAATTTTTTTTCCCCTTAGACAAAAATTATTGATGAAGTCTTGTGATTTTGTTTTGTAGCAATATTCTTGAATTGCTCAATCCTTGAAATTGTCACCAAGAAAAATACAAAAATTACTCCACAACGAATGGCCGTCCAAAGTTTAGTTTGTTGGTACCACGTCGTATTATGCCAAACACTACAAATTTTTATTCATATAATAATAGCTGGTCTTTAAGAAACAAGGTACCTTTTGTAATATATTATATTTTTGTATAATTTTTTATTTATTTTTGGTATTATTTATGTATCTTTTATAATATTTTCTCTACTACTAGTCTGTCCCAACTCCCAAAATATGATTTTAAAAGTGCTCGAGATCAAACAATAAACGTGACACTAAAAAATCAGGTTAATGTCCCAAATAGTCACTGAACTTGATCAAAAGTACTCAGAAAGATCACTGAACTTCAAGACGTTCCTAAATAGTCACTAAACTTTGCCAAAAGTTTTCGTAGGTCATTGAATTTCAAAACTTTCATAAATAGTCACTCAACTTTGCAAATTTTTTTCTAAATAGTCACTGAACTTTGCAATTTTTGACCACATACATCATTAAACTTTGTCAATACCAATGACCTTTTAGGAATTTTTTGCATAATTCAGTGACTATTTAGAAAAGTTTTGAAGTTCAGTGACCTCCTTGAAACTTTTGACAAAGTTTGGTGACTATTTAGGGACGTTTTGAAGTTCAATAACCTTCTTAGGTACTTTTGACAAAGTTTAGTGACTATTTGAGGTATTGGCCCTTAAAAGATCTATGACATGGTCACATGGATGGGATTTGATTGGTCTTAACTTACCTTTTCAAAATAAATAAATAAAAAAAAGGAAAAAGTAAAAGAAGAAGACGAAAATTCTAGTGCATGTGTGCCCACACAAATCCATCAAATTGGCAGTTCTAGTGTGCCACACAACTTCAATGCTTGTTTGGGAGAAACTAATAAAGTTGTTAAAATTTTGAGTTTAAAGTAACCAAATAAGTTAAACAATACATTTTATTAGATTCATAACTTTTATCAATTTTTTTAATCATACATTTCATCGACCCCCCCCCCCCCTTCTAAATTTGCTAAAACTTTTACGAAACAATTTGTCGAACAACCTCTTATATTCTTACACAATAAGTCGAATAAACTTGACATTATTTTGATAACTCACTTAATACACTTTAACGATCAAATTTGTTAATGTAGCTATTGATCTTAATGTGATATATATATATATATATATATATATATATATAAAAGTCTCTCATTTTTCTAAAATCGTCAATTTTCTTTTGACACTATTAATATATGATAATCAGGCATTTTGAGAGTCAGTAGGTCATGTGATTCTAAGCGTAATAATTGTTTGACTTTCGTTTACCTAATCGTCAAATTTTCTACATGATATTATTGAACATACAAATTTATCATAAAAATATCAGAAATTATCTATTTTCCCAAAGTATAGCATTGGATCCAACAAGAATTCCATCATTACGAAATTTCCACAAAAGAAAACAAAATATTTGTTACCTTTTATTAATAAAATAATAGAATAAATCAATAATTGACCACAAAATATGATATAATATAATATCGTTGCAGCAAGGCAAAGACAATCTTATCTAGCCATTCACAATATTCTTCTTCCAACTGTATTCTCTTGTTTTTATTCCAGTTAGTTCCAAAAATCTCGCCATCTTCTTCGTTCCACCAGTTATTTTACAAGTAAATTCAATTATAAGTAAATTTCTATTACACTTTCATTCTTCTTTCTTTACTATTACACAAGACTTGAAGTAAGTGAGGCCGTTTGGCAAGAATTTTTATTTTAATTTTTGCTTCATCTTATAAAAAAGTTTCCCACTATTTTAAAACTAATTTATAAAGAATAATGTCATTTGCAGTTCCTCACTATCGTAGTTGCTCTACGTGACATACATGTGTGTGATTGCTTAATTCATTGTCACATGTATGTCACGTAAAATTGCTACAGTAGTGAACGACTGAAAATAACATTACACATTTACAAAATAGCTTCCCCTTCGAAACATTGGGTTGTGTCATTCTTTTTCAATCACACATTCTCCAAAAAAACACTATTCCAAATACTAAATTTGAAAAATAAAAGGAAGGGAAGGGGGGGGGGGGGGGGGTGCAAACAAAGGCTTAATTGGTAGATCATTTAACATATGAAATTCAATTGGAAATTTTGAAAAGTTTAATGGACTTTTTTTTTTTAAGTGCTGATTTATGTGGATTTTATTTTAATAAATTTGTATGGAATTAGTGAAAATCTTTCGTAAACTTCTATAAACTTTTATTTCAAATTTTTTTATAGATTTTTGTAGAATTTAAAAGACTTTTGAAGACTTTCTTTTCAAATAGAATTCACGTAGATCTAGTGCAATAATGTGAAATTCTCACATACGAGGTGATGATTCATACAATTCTCCTTATCTTCCTCATATAATAAAAAAATAATAAAAATTTAAGACCTTAATTAAATAAATAATAATCAAAATTATACACACGCACGTGGGGGCTCACACTCACATATATAATAAAAATAATTTTAATATTCAGTATTATTAATATAATATACATTTAAACAATAAATAAAAATCAATATATTTAAATTTAATTATAAGTTAGTCTATATAAAATTTTATAATTTAATTAAAAATACATGTTTTTTCACAAAAAAAAAAAAGAATGAAAAAAGAAAAAAAAGTTATGAGAATTCAATTAAATTTTTTGTTGGAAAGAAAGGGAAACAAAAAGATAAATAGAAACAGATATAATGAATAGAAAAAAAATAATTTTAATTATAACTTTAATGTTTTTAGAAGGAAAATGGAAAGAGAAATAGTGAAAAAAATAAATATTATTATTATTATTTGTAAAAGTATTCCAAATTTTTGTGATTAATGAGCGACAAATTTTGAAATTTTATTTTTGTACTTTTTGCTTAAAAATTATTACTCTGGAGACTTTTATAAAAGTCTCTAAAAGTTATTAAAATTTGAATATTCCAACTTATTGAGACTTCTAAAAAGTTTTAGTTAAATACGCTCTTTTAAACATTCAAAAAAGTCTTAATTGAAAACATCTATACTTTTAGAGAGACTAAAAAAAGTTTATAATGAATACCCATGATTTTTTTAAATCTCAAAAAATTATTAAAAGTTTCAATTGAATACACCCCCTAAACGAATTAGTTGATCGGTAAAATTTAAATACTTAGCTTATATTAAACACCAAAAATAAGAAATATCAATTAATTTAGGAAAATTGTAGCAGCGATCTCTAACATTTCACTTTTTACAGATTTTACTCTAATATTCAATTTGTGCCAATGGAAGTCCCAAACCTTTGATAAATTAGCAGTAGAGGTCTATATAGATGGAAATCATTTGACCATTAGTTAATCAACAAAATTTATTTTAACAAAATATAAAAGGGGCAAAATGGTACATTCATTATTTTTTTCACATAAAACAATTAAAATAATGATAAAAAAAAAGAAACATGATATGTTCATCTTCCTTACTAGGAAAAAACCAGACTTTGGGTGTATAGTATACACCAAATCCAGAATCAGGTGTATAGTATGAAAATTCAGAAAACAGGTATTAACGAAATCTCACTCCACATATACATATATATATATATGGAATCTGTTACATCTCTCCTATAATTAAGCTAAGTTTCCTTTTATAACAAGATTCCAAAAACAAATAGAAAATCGCCAATCCAAAAATATAAAATCATATCGTCGATTGATTCCGAAAATTCGCTTCCCCCAGAACTAGGTTATCGCGTCGATTGATTCCGACCAAAAATTCCTCCATATTGTCACTGACACAAAAATTTTCGAGTTACAGATTGCCTGAGAAGATAATGGAGGTAAATATACTAATATGTAGATCAGCGATTCGATTGTTGTAGTAGTATCGATTTCAATGATTAAATCCCGAATTGATCAGCCTAATAAGCACGTTATGGTCACAGAAAGTTGGATCATATTCAGTTGTAACTAAATGTAGGCCACACAAGAAATGTGATCTGTATTTCATGCATTGCGGGATTTTTGTGTGAGCATGTTGTGACCAATTTATTTTCCACAATGCTGTGACCTTCGTTTGATATGGATGCTATTACTGTTTCGACATTGTGACCTTCGTTTAACATAGATGAGTGTTCTTGCACTCAAAAAATCTCTCGTTCATTTCCTTTTTCTAGTTGTTTTTAGCAAATACCAGTAATCACAGTAAAATCGGTAAGTTTGAGAGTGCATATCGTATTTCATTGAGTGCATACCGTATCTCATCAATATGGTAAGTTCATAAACCAAATACCGGTAAGTTACCTTCCAAATACGGTAAGTTGCAACACAAATACCGGTAAGTCTCAAATACGGTAAGTTTGTATAAAACAAATCCGGTAAGTGAACTCTAAATCCGGTAAGCTTCAAATTAACAACACTACTCAACGAATACCTGTGACTCCATTTCTAATTCTGAAATGTTTCGAATGTGCCCAATGTGAACGGTGGGTAATTGTGAAATATGTGATGTGAAATGTGCCGACTATGTACTGTGTTCTTTGAAATGTGACCAACTTAGTGAACTGTGGTAATAGTGAACTGTGATACGCAAAATGTGACCAACTGAAGCAGTGTTATGTGATACGTGACCAATGTTTATATGTGACCGAATGTTTATATTAATACATTGTGACACGTTTTTGAGTCTGTGACACGCAACACCAATCTGTGACCTATATGGTAATCGTAATATTCATTTTATGGACGTATGTGACCTGCATTGTAATTGCTTCATGTGTGGCTTGTGTTAGGGGTGTACGCGGTCCGGTTTTACCAATTTTTGACAGATTTTCAAATCAAATCGTTTACACCGGTTTGAGAAAAACTCAAACCTAAACCAAACGGTTTGGTCCGGTTTTAAATCGTCGGTTTCGCTGTATATTCTTTTTGTTTGTCGTCCGATTTTAAACCACCGATTTCACAGTATATTTTTTTGTCTGTCTACTTTTATGCTATTAATTTAGGAGTTGACATTTTTTTCCAGAATCGGTGGAACCGGACCGGAACCATTTAGAACCGATAGATTCGGTTTCGGATATTCTAAAAAATAATTTGATTTTGGAACAAATTATTAAGAACCAACTGGTTCCGGTCCAGTTCTCGGTTCTAGTATGATAACTGTCCGGTTCTCATAGGATTTTTATTTTTAATTTTTTGGTAAAATATATGATTCAATCTCCAATCACTTTTATTAAAAATAATAGGGTTCCTTTTTCATTTTAGACCCCAGCACTTTCATTATTCTCTGTGACCTACTCCAATCAATATGTGACCTGTGAGCTGTAAATAATTGCAATTATATGTGACCAAATCTGTCACTCATGTATTGAAACAAAAACATTCTTACGCGCACATTCATTTGAAAATAAAATATAGTCATTGAACAGATGAAATTTTATTTGTCATACAATTAACAGAGGATGACATCTACTTGTACAAATGTAATTTCAAAATGTCAATCTACTACAATCTCTTCCCCCTTGGTAGGCTGCTTTGCCCTCTTCACGTATACCTCCTGGTGTTTGTACATCATTGTGGCAATGTTGAGTCTGGACTTGCCCACATCAAACTTATACGGTATGGATTATCGGCCGTCATGGAGGATATACAATGCGTATAAAATGATGAAAATCCCGCAATCGTGACTGTTAAACAACAGAAAACATATGAGGTGAATAATTAATTTGTAAATACTGTACATGGATTGATTTTGGTCACAAACTTACCCATTTGTTTGTTGTGGTAGCGTATCATCAATGTACACCTTCAGTTCCTTGCATTCGGATTCTACATAATCAGATACCTTTTTCAAAATTCTCAGACTGTTCATCAGAGCAAGTAATATTTTGATGTACGACTCAATACCTTGAAGAACCTTCCATTTACGGTAGCTCTTACCTGGCGAGTTGAATACCGTCAATGTATGGCTTCTGAACCGCAACAGTCCAAGCATCCAGTGGGCTTTGTTTGTAGGCAGCAATGGTATGAACACATACTCAACGTCGGCCCATAATGTGCTCATAGGAAGGCTAGACCCTGTTAGCAGTTCAATCAAGTTGGATTCCGACATTAGAACGTTAGGATCCTTGATGAAAGCAAGGTATAAGTCTTTCAGTTTGTTCTGAAACCACGAGTCTGTTGTTGTGGTAGCCCTTAAGTTTACGTTCTGGCCATCTTTCGCTAGCTGACGAATGAGTAGAAACACACATCTATGTGTTGTTTCAACAGGGAAGGAGCGATGTAATGAGTACAAACACATGTAACCTACAAGGTAATGTTCTGTGACTTGAATTGAATAACCTCTAACATGCAACATAATGTACTATGACTTGAGTTCAATAACATCTAACATGCAACAGTGATACTTTGTGACCTGAATTAAAACAAAGCTAGCACGTGTAGTTTTCTGTGTCTAAAATTCAAACATATAATGCTCTGTGACCATCTAATTAAAACAGGTTTTGTAACCATATTTCAATAACATCTAACCTATAATACAATTGAGTATGTGACTTCATCACACAAGATCTGTGATTGAATACCAATGCAGTGTGACTAATATTTTTCATCGAGTGATATTAGTTAAATAAATGAAATCGTACCGCGCTGCTTAGAGAAGAATCAGAATCTATCAGCTGGTAGAACCAGGTCTTGTGCCCAACTGGAAACGAACCAATAAGAAAAACAGGTTTGATAATATTGTCCACCTCGCTAAATTTTTTCCTGTGACAAAGATTAAAGATTACGAGTTCGGAGTTATTAAGTAGCATTCACAACTATATACGAAACGTTTATACCTATTTTTTGTTTGTAGCCTCTGTTGAACCAAGTCATGAATGCCGATGTGCCCACTTCTTCAATTTGCCCCCCGGTGGTTTTCGAAAATGATGTTTTCATCATGTGACTTAAATAGTTGTAACGCCCCAATTTTATTAATAACTCGAGGCGCTACTTAAATCAAAATAGCCTGTAAATAAATATTTTCAAAAGTCGCCACAATACGAAGGCAAACATATACTTTAAAAATCCATAGCAATTTTACACAAAACGCGGAAACATCACTTCTAAAATAATTTTTCTCATATTCAAGAGTTAATACCAAATGTAATAAGCAAAAACTAACATTTGCAAAGTTACTAAAATTCAATACTTAAATGTCAAAATGAAAATCAACTATTTAAAATTTCTTGTTTTCAAAACTTGAAATTCAAAAGGTCTATTATTAAATAAAAATTGCCCCGCTCGTTGCCTTGCACTGCCAAGCTCCTTAACCTGAAAGGTTGGAAAAATAGTGGGGTGAGTACAACGAATTATACTCAGTGGAGGTATAACAATCAGTCCAAATTAAATCCAAATATGCAATCAAGTGGTGAACATAATATCCATACAACATACTATAGAATTGTGTACTGTGGGCATTCCCAAGGACCCAATTTCGATCCCGGACCTATTTACGGTCCCTGACAACATGGCATAAGCTTAGCAAATTTTAGCACTGTGGGCATTCTCAAGGACCCGATTTCGATCCCGGACCTATTTACGGTCCCTGGCAACATTTTCATATGTATAAACATCATATCACAATCAAAATCACACATCGAGAATTAACATGGACAAATAACCACAATTGCTTAAAAGTAAACCCCACCTCGAAGTATTGAAAGTTTTTCTGGGAAATTGAACAATTGAAATGTTACCGTGCTTCACACTTTGCCCGCGAACTCGTCTAGCAAGAACAAAATTAATTTAATTTAAGATATTAAGTTTAATTAAAACTTTAAAAACTTTAGGGACTAAATCGAAAAGATTTAAAACTGAAATTAAAAGTTTAAAGGGCTGAAAATAAACTTTTTTTGGAGTTTGTGGACTAATTTTAAAAGTAATTTAAAACATAGGGCTGAATTAAACAATTTATAAAACTTTGGAATTGAAATAACAAACATTTAAAACTTTGGGCTAAATTGAAGGACTTTTAAAAGTTGGGATTAAGGAGTAATTTTTTAAAATCAAATATTTACAAAAACACACATCTCTCTCTCTCAATTCGCGTTAGGCACAGGGAGAAGAAGAGAGGCGAAGCCGGCGACGGGGAGAGGGTGATTTGGCGACGGCGAAGGCGGAGTTGATGGCCAATATCAGCGGCACCGGTGGGAAGAGTCGATTGAAGGGTTAAAACCGAGGCTAGGAGGCGGCGATTTCTTGGGTTTTTCGGCGGGAAATCCGGCCAATCATGTGGGTGGAGTCGAGGTAAGTGAATGGCTTTGTGATTTCTTGATTTTGGGGTTGTTTGGAGTTGATTTTTGGTCGAGATGGGGAGTCGACATTCGGGCAAAACGGGGCTGCCGTTTCTTTTGGGTGGTTGCAGGCGGCAATGAGGTGGTGGTGGTGGTGTAATGGGTGCGTGAAGGTGGCTCGCCTGGGTTGGAGGTTCAATTTTGGGTGAATGGAGGCGGCGGTTTGGTTGCACCTACTTGCAGTGAAACGGGATGGAATTGGTGGGTTTGAATTCGGTTTGTTGGTGGTGTTTTGGTAGTTTGCAGTTTGGTGGTGGCGGCGACTCGACTGTGGGGATGGCGATGCAGTTTGCAGTTTGGGTTTGGGTGATTTCGACATTGGCGTGGTGGTTGTTGTGGTTGCAGCCGGGACGAACTGTGTGTGCGTGTGTGTGAAAATTTACATTGCATTGGGATAAAATTTGATGGAGATGGTGATCCCTTACCTGGGTGTTGGCTGTGCGGTTGGAGGAGGTGTTGGAGAGGCGTGATGAAGGTGAATGAATAGTAGGGCACGAAAAACGAGTCAATAAATTGGATTTAGAGTTTGTGTTGAAACAAAATTCTTTGGGTAATAGGATTTAATAAAATTGAATTAAAAGGTAATATTTGGAATTAATGAAATTGGATTTTAAATAGAATATCGAACCTTAAAATTGGATTTAAATCGATAAGAATTTTATACTTTTAAAATTGTTCGAAATTGAATTCGACAAATAAATATTGAAATTTTAAGATTAAAATCGTTTTCGAAATCCTTAAATTAATTGTTTTTGCTAGACAATTCGACGAACGTAAAATGAATTCTAAACTTTGACGGAATGTCGTAGCGATATAATTTAAATTATGAAATTGTATTTTGAAAATTCGGGTCGTACAATAGTTTCCCTTCTCCAGCAACAAACGGAGACTGCAGAATCCTTGCGGGCCTTGACACGCACTTGACTGATAATTCAGAAGATGGTTCATCGGCGAGTGATCCCTATTTAGGTCACATTGTGACATCTTAGATTTTATAATTTGAAAAATCAGCTTATAAACAACCTGGCTGATGTTTTGTAATTATATGTGTGACATGTGACCTACGAAGATTTACAAATTGTGACTTATTTGTTTATAGTTTGAATGATGGATTCCTGAATACCTTATTGTCAACGTTTCTAGTTACTGTCACCACATCGGATATTATGGAATCAACCTGCTTATGAATTTCTTCGGAATGCGAAATGTCAGGTTGTGTAAATCCAATCCCCAAATCAAACGACGGTGGTTCAAGGTATATAGGAGACCTACCTCGTCGATTGGGTCCAACTTTTCCTTCCCTTTCATGTCCACATTCGCTTCCGCATTTTTCACCTGTAAATAAAGTAGGACAGTGACTAAAGTGTCAAAATGCAACCACAATTATTTCACAGAATGCTAAAATGTGTTGTACCTACCTCCTCAGTCGTCGCAGAACCTCCAGCAACCTCATGTTATTTGTGTCCAGCTCCGCTATCACTTGTTTTCTCGCCAAAACGTCTCATTATCTCGTCCATTGTACTGGAAATCATGGCGGGGATCGATTCACATAGAAATTGTATGTTTGTCCGAATCTGTATCATATCACTTTTTATTTCTCCCTGCGTTTGGATAATGTAACTCATCTTCGTTGTGTGCTCGCCCTTCATGGATGACATCTGTTACTTGATGTCATCAACCTCTGCAGTCAACACATCATTATTTGACTTGAGAACTGAAATTTGTATACTCAATTTCCTCATACAAATTTGTAGGAAACTAGGTCCAACTGTGAGCAGATAGTGCACACTCATTTTAAGCACCGAGTTAAAACATACCAAATCACAACGAACATGCATCGTAATGACATGTGAGCTGACTTGAATCACATATAAAATGTAACATCATACTCTGTGGCCTGATGTAGCACAGGTAGCTCACTAACTAATGGACTGTGACCTAAATGCAATCACGTATAACATGCAACAAAAGGATCTTTGACCTGATTTGTAGCAAAGCCAACACAACTAGCATGCAACCAAATGATCTGTGACTTGACTTGAGTCACATCTAACATGCAATGTAATGATATGTGATTTGATTACAAAAAAAGTAACTCACAAGCTAATGAACTGTGACAAAAATTCAATCACGTTTAACATGAAATGCAGTGATCTGTGAATAGCTTTAAAACAAACCTATCAGGCCGGGGAAGGATCTGTGACATATACCATAAAATAGAGTGAAATGTGACGAATGAAGAAGGACTGTTATACAACTGCATGACATAAGAACTTACATCACCTCATTGTGCCCCAGGAGAACGTGTTTCCTTTGGAGAATGACGGATAGGTAATGGGCTTTCATCCGACAGTGGTTTCGCATGGGAAGGTGCCTCCTGCCATCTCGGTGGAGGATTAGCAAAATCGTCGTCTTCGGGGGCAGTAGCCTGTTATGTTCTACTGCCCGTTAACAGAAGCACCGAAGGAGCAGACTTACCGCTCGTACCGGCACCGTCGGCTGACCTTTCAAGGTTGCTTTTCTTTATGAAGCTTTCACGTGCAGGCTTCGATTGTTTCGATTTCTTGTAGTGGATACCATGCATGTATGACATGGCCTTTTCAGCAGCCGAAGGTTCCATGTCACAGACTTCAATCTGCAGGAAGATGTATATTTAAAAAATATAATTACAACAATTGCCAAAAAGTGTACAAAATGTTTAAACAAAGTTTACATTTTGGTTTGTGAAGCAGTCTGCTCTGTCCAACTTGGCAGCAGATCGTTGCTCATCTGCAAACCAATTCTTGATACGAGGATGCGTCCTCGATAACCGGGTGACAAAAATTTCATCGAGACTTGAAAAAGTTTCGTATATCTAAACTTGAAAGGCCACTAACATACCGCGTAGCCCATAATGAGAGTTCCTCCTACTCAGACCATCCTTTAGTGACCTCAATGTAGCATCAAATAGTAACTTTCCCCATGAAAATTTATTTATTGCAGTGAAGTCCTCGACAAAGGTGAACAAGAAGTCGTCTACAACCTTCTTGTAATCTCTAGGGAAGAGATATGAAGTGATGAAATACAAAGCCCCAATCATAGCAATGTCCTGATCAGGAAGGGCTTCAACAAGGTCCAAGTCAGGCATTTGACAAGCAGACATGAATGTGGACTTGACATCTTCATGTGTGACATTATCCACTGCAGAGAAGTATTTGGACTTCAATTGAGAAGTTTGACTATCAAAACTTGAGTGTCAGTATCTCCGGAACACCTAAGCCTTGTGACTATACATAATTTAGAGATAGAGAATCTGACATATCGTCCACATACATAAAACCACATCTCTTCGTGGTTAGGGTGATAAACCTGCCTGAGAAGGAAGTAGTGAATCAGTTGATATTGTATCCCAATTTCCTAGCACTCCAGGAAGTGTGCGAAGCAGGTGCCCATTAGTATACCCTTCTGTCTCTTGCTTAGGTGTGTTTGAAATGTTGTAAGAACGTCCTTGTACACAGATATTGTGATCTTTCCTAGAAACCACCCGTCTTCCGGAATTTTGAATTCCCAAACCTGCAGTGAATTTGTACCACAATTTAGGAAGATGAGTTGGTCACATATACTCATAACAACCCAGGTCATAGACATAACAACATGGGTCACAAACATAGATAATCTCATGACTATGGTAACAACTATGTGGTATGGCCACATATGGACTGTGTTTGTTTATAATGAGAGATACCCATACAACGTGCTGCATTCAGTAAATAGATTCATATGGTCACATGCACAGACACACAAACATGAAAACATGTGGTCACATGCACTGGTCAAATGCCTTCAAAATGTGCTGCATTCAAGCTACATAGTCAGAACATTGTCTGTCACATACATGCATCATGGTCGCATTAAGCATTCTCGAGGTTGGAAAACATAGTTGTCGAAAAAATAAAAAAAAGAACTCTATTTCCAAAACACAATTGAATAAAAGAGAACCATAGTCCTTTCCAGTCAGGTCACAGATTTATAACTCGTCGGCACAACCGAATTTCAGTGTGAGAGTAGACATCAAATAAAAAAGGGAAAGTGAGTTTCCATAAATCAATGGATTCAAAGCGGAAAACCCTAGCCCTGAACAGAACGGTCACAAATTCAAAACAACATAGGTCACAAACTCATCCCATGGTCACAGAATGTTCAATACATCTTACCTATCGATTTTTCCCCAATTCCATATCACTAATGTTTAAAATAGAAAAAACAAATTGAAAATACCTTCATAGAGGTCCCTTTCCGCATTGTCACAGACGATGCATGCTTCTTCGGTGGAGTACTTTTGGGGCAACCATCGTTATTCCTCTTACGTCTTGTTTGCGGCGTCTCCTCGAGGTTTATTACCCATTCTGAACCCTTGCCTTTCGTCATTAATCGTCGCTTGAGTCAAACGTATGTAAAAGTGGTTGGGAGTAAATCAACTGCGCGTAGATGATGGGTGGAGTGGTTTTGAGAGAGAGGCGGTTTCGAAAGTAATGAAAGTTAAGAGTAATGGAGATTTGAAATACGATAATTACGGAACCGATTGTTATTTATTTAATATTATTAATTAAAATAATTAATATATCTTTATAAGTACAAAACCTGATCTATGAATAAATATTTATATTGCCTGGATTTTGCACCTGTAAGTTGAAACACCTGGATGGGTGTAATTTCCTCATTCCTTACTATACCCTATCCAATCAAATTCCACCCCAACCCCCATTTTCACCCTACAAAATCAAATCAGTACCCAACCCCGCCTCCTCATTTTCTACAACGACAACCTACCCCCCCGCCACTCTTCATCACTGTAGACTCCGTCTTCCCTACCAATCCCCACCTCTACCTTTATCACATTTTAGCCCCCATTTGGCCTCATTATTTCAAATTATAATGGGTGAACTAATATTTTTTTTAGAGAATGAGTGGTTGAAAAAGAAGAATTTTTTTTCGATTTATGTGTAATATTATTTTATAAAAGATTGTGTAGTTGAAAGTAGAAGAGAAAAAAATAAAATTTAATTTAATGGGCCAAATGGGTGCTTAATTATCCAATTTCAATCATTATATCAAACACCTCACAGGCATCATGAAATCTTCCATTTTGACAAAATGAATTGATAAATGTAGCAACATGGGTTGTAACCTATTTTCCAACATACAATCCAAAATAATTTTCACTTCATTAAATTCTAAAATGGTTCTTATTGTGCCCTCTCTCTGGAATTTATCCACAGTTTCATTTGTCTGAGAAGGTTTGGGAAAATGAGGGTACCTTTTGGGATTGAGTAGAGGTAGGAAGAGGTGCAGAAATGAGAAAATTACATTTTTGGGATCTGTTGCTAGTGTGGTGAAAGGTGTTGTAGCTATGGTGGCGATCCCAAACAGGGATAAATCAGCAAGGACATGTGTGGTATTGATTTGTGGTGGCGGTCTCAAATCGAGATAATTAAAGGATGAGAAAAGGTGTGATGGCCGCAAACAAAGATAATTGCAGCGGGAAAGCTTTGAGAAAAGTGTGGTAACCATTGCAGTAGGCGATGATGTCTCTGGTTTTTTGGTTTGGGTGGGTTGGGAGAAGGAGATGAGTAATTTTTTTTCCTTTTTATTTTATTTTGTTTTAGTTATTTGAATTATTTTACAGAGTTAAATAGCAAGGTTACCTTTTTACCCTTTCAAATTGGTCATAAATGGTCAAAGTCCAATTTTGTTGGTCAACTAACGGTCAACTATCCATTTGGACCTCTGCTGCTAATTTATCAAAGATTGGGGACTGCTGTTGATGCAATTTGAAGGTTAGAATAAAATTTGTAAAACAATCAAAACTTAGAGACCGCTAGTGCAATTTTTCCATTAATTTATGGATAAATTTACGTGAATCTCAGAATGTTATTTTTTTTTCTCAAATAATTAATTAAAATACTTGACAGCTGTTTAACCCCCAAAGTCACAAACTCATAAGCCGTTGTCCCCAGACAATATTCTGCACATCGTGGTTGTGAGAGAACCCCAGATACCCATCCCCCACCTCCAACAACGTCTTCCCCTTTAATGGCCGGCGAAGATACCGCGGTGGTCGCCGGTGGTACCACTGGTGTACCTCTCCAGTTAATCCATGACGTTATAAGGATCTCCGGCCCCGGCTTCTCTGGTCGCTTCAAGAAGGACTGTACGGACCTGGCCCGCAGAGTCTCACTCTTGGCCTATTTCCTTGAAGAAATTGAGGATTCGAAGAAAACCATTAAAAATCGTGAAACTTCTTCGTTGAATTCTTGCTTCTCTGATCTCGCAATGGCTCTCCAGGCTTCTAAAAGGGTCCTTTTTGCTGCTAACAACTTCGAAGATTCCTCTGTATGTATATACAATACTGCACTGTATGGCATTTTTTTTTCATTTCCAGTTAAGATATTTATGTATATGACCTAATTGGTATATTGCATTGTTTATCTGGAGTGGATGAATCGAAATCGCTGTCTTTATTCATTCAATTTTTGTCAGTTTGATTGATGAAATTGTTAGATTGGGATTGGTATTGATTGTTATATAATGTTGATTTGACTAATCAAGAATGTCAATTATAGCTATATGATGTTGGATACTTTCTGCAGCTCTGATCTGATCTGTTATTTGAACATTTGATTTCTCAATTTTTTATACTTAGGGTATATGAATTGTTTACATAGTTATTACATTGAAATTCGGGGAATAATGGGGAAAGATTCAAACTGTTTTTATAATTTATATGAGATGGTCTTTCTTCAATTTATCTGGGGGAAAAATTCAAGCAATGGGGTGCTTGATTTGTACCTGAGGTGCATAACCAGCAGTAAATGAGTTTTCTGGACTAAAACAAGTTTCAAGAATCTTGAACTAGCATGGTTAGATTTGTTGTTTCGTGATGATGACTTAAGCATATGATGAGGTGCATGTATGAACATTTTTGGCATGATTAGATTTGTTGTTTCATGACGATGATTTAACCAAATCTGGCCTTTGTCTCTAAAGGGTAATGGAGTCCATGAGCTATAACAGGTCATTTACATGTAGTTAGTAAATTTATGGCGTGTCTGTGTTATAATTCTGTGTATCCTTTTTTTTACAAAGATAGATTATGTTGCTTATCCA
This sequence comes from Osmanthus fragrans, assembly GCA_019395295.1. Classification (NCBI taxonomy): domain Eukaryota; kingdom Viridiplantae; phylum Streptophyta; class Magnoliopsida; order Lamiales; family Oleaceae; genus Osmanthus; species Osmanthus fragrans. Next base: position 19,752,608 of record CM033361.1, on the reverse strand, counting down.
CGCAAAGCACTGCCTTTGATACTGTATCGCAGATGATACAATCAAGGGTTTTCTTGGTGGAACTTAATTTTTTTGAATTCTTGAAGCTGAAAAACTACAGCCTTCAATTGTCTTTCTAACTAAAAGGCACTTGATAATAGATCCCTTCGCTATAACTAATGTTGGACAGAGACGATGGACAACACAAGGGAGATTCATATTATTCTATTATTGTTTCATGATGAGCTTTCTTGTATTTCAGTTAAACGCAATATATTTACTTTTAACTTTTTACGTAGTATATTTGCCATCCACATATTGGGGTATTAATTTGGAATGAAGATATTTAGTGGTTGCACTTGTCTCAAAGAAATGTTGCCTGCCTCTCATTATATTTATTGTTCCTTGATTCAAGGATGGGGCTACCAAGAAAATCTTCTTCCAGTTTCAATGTGTGACTTGGAAATTGGAGAAAGCGCTGGCTAACTTGCCATATGATTATTTTGACATATCCGAGGAAGTACAAGAACAGGTTAGTTTTGACTCTTTGAGCATCTTTATGTGGTTGTCTGGACTGGAATCACACATAACATGATCATTTTGCCAGGTTGAATTAGTCAGAGCACAATTAAGGCGAGCAACAGAGAAATATGGTGGGCCATTGAATTCAAGCTTATTATGTAGGGCATTATCCCAGTCACCAGACAAAGATATCAATCCATTTCAGTTGGACAACACTTTAATGGGAAGTCTACATGTAGAAAATATTGATAACGAAGTCGGAACTAAATTGGAAGGTCATGTAGAAGGTATTAATGGGTCAGAAAGCCATCCTTCACATGAAATAGGTCAGGAATCAGAAACTCCAAGGATCTCGTGCACATCATCCGAGGTTTGTATCCAAAAGGATTCTGATAGTGGAAGGATAGATAACTCTGCCAGCAAGTGTCTGGATGTGAACAAGAAGCCAGAATCTCCTGTAATTCCTGATGACTTCCTTTGCCCCATATCTCTTGAACTGATGAGGGATCCGGTCATTGTGGCCACAGGGCAGGTATTTTTCGCATTCTGAATTTCCTTCTAGTCTTTTTTGTTCTTATATGTCCCAAAAAAGGAAAGAAATAGGCTAATGTTAGATGGAATAATTCAGGGAAATTTACTGGATGGTGTAGCTTGTAACATATTTTACTTTTGCAGACTTATGAGAGATCTTACATACAGAGATGGATCGATTGTGGCAACACAACATGTCCAAAAACTCAGCAGAATCTCCAACATCTAACTCTAACTCCAAATTATGTTTTGAGAAGTCTAATATCTCAATGGTGTGTCAAACATAATATAGAGCAGCCGTCGACATTTATGAGCGGGAGGATTAAGAAAAGTGACGGATCATTTCGTGATGTTAGTGGGGATATAGAAGCCATTAAAGCACTTGTTCTTAAGCTCTCTAGTCGGTCCATTGAGCAACAAAAGGCTGCAGTGGCTGAGATCCGATCACTATCCAAAAGAAGTACGGATAATAGAATCTTGCTTGCAGAAGCTGGAGCTATTCCCGTCCTCGTTAATCTGTTCACATCTGAGGATGCTCAAATTCAAGACAATGCGGTCACTTCCATTCTGAATCTTTCCATATACGATAATAACAAGGGGCTCATAATGCTTGCCAATGCAATTCCTTCTATTGTTCAAGTTCTTAGAGCTGGAAGCATGGAAGCAAGAGAGAATGCTGCAGCAACCCTCTTTTGCTTGTCCTTGGCTGATGAAAATAAGATAATAATAGGTGCATCAGGGGCACTACCGGCTTTAGTTGACTTACTTCAGAATGGGAGCTCACGAGGGAAGAAAGATGCTGCAACTGCATTATTCAACTTGTGTATTTATCAGGGAAACAAAGGCCGGGCTGTAAGGGCAGGCATTATTACTGCCCTATTAAAAATGCTCACTGATTCAGGCAATAGTATGGTCGATGAAGCTCTGACCATTCTTTCGGTTCTTGCTAGCCACCATGATGCAAAGGCTGCCATTGTGAAAGCTAGCACAATACCCATCCTGATAGATCTATTGCGAACGGGTCTGCCTCGGAACAAGGAGAACGCAGCTTCCATTTTACTTTCCTTGTGTAAAAGAGATAGTGGAAATCTTGCCTGCCTAAGTAGGCTTGGTGCAGTAATACCTCTTTCGGAGATTGCCAAAAGCGGCACAGAGAGGGCCAAGAGGAAGGCTACTTCATTGTTGGAGCATCTTTGGAAGTTGCAAAATGTCTGACAGGTTTTTTAACCCCAGAAACTCATTATTTGTTCTTTCGATTTTTATCTGATTGTTTATATAACTCGATTTTTAGCGTGTGAAGGAAAACGAGGATCGAAACGTGAACATTAACATAACTTTCCTCGTATTTGTTTACTTTCTTCACTGGTTGCGTCGACGATTGTTTAACCTGTTCAATTGTAACCCCTCACTAAGACAAGGAACTGATTACTTCTTGATACCTGCTGAAAAGAAAGACAGGTTCAAGTCTGTAAGCAGAACACATGTTTTGAATAGTGATTAAGAAAATTATTCAGTTTTTCTTTCCCCTGCTGTCAAAAGCTGTCTCAATACTAGATTTCATTGCTGCATGGTTCCTTATCTAAAGTTGTCATTTACAAGTTGGGTAGCATTTTCTTGATATTAATACTATTTAACACAAGTGGTGTTACGAAGACCAATATATGTGGAGCACCAAGTGATGTCTGTTAAATGTAGAAACATGAAATCCAAGGCTATTGTCTAGGGCAAATTGGTGTTATATAAACTCATGTTTTAACACAAATAGTTAACACAGCATTAGCCATTATTTGTCATCCTTTAAAATTTTAAATTGTTTGCTACGGTATCATTTTTCATCATACATTTACACTAGGGGTGTAAGCGGTCCGATTTTACCGATTTTTGACAGATTTTCAAACTAAATCGTTTAAACTGGTTTGAAAAAAACTCAAACCTAAACCAAATCATTTTGAACGGTTTGAAACTCAAACCTAAACTTAACGATTTGGTACGATTTAAATCGTCGATTTCGTCGTATATTTTTTTGCATGTTTACTTTTATATTATTTAAATCTAAATTTAACCGATTTTAAAAATGAATAGTTGACCGGTGGTTTGAAGCCTTGAATTGAAGGAGGAGGCGCTTGTTGTTGAGATTACAGAGTTCAAACCTTGAGAGTAGTCACTGGAGGATGAGGCATCGGGACTGGGTGGCGAAGGCGGAGTGGAGGAGGCGGAGGCGAGATTGTGTCGCGCGAAAATGGGAGTAGCGTCGCGTATGAGGAAGAGATGTTGGTTTCCAGCTTGATTAGGTTTTGAGTTTGATAATTGATACTTTGCTTTTCAATTGAAATGAGAAATGTATGGATTATGGGTCATGCCGTTATGGGTTGAGCCGTTGGGCTAGAAATTTACCTATTTCTATTGGGCTGAAAAATATAAATTGAGATTATTATAAGACGAAATTACATAAAAGCCGACATTTGAAGATTACATTACAAAAATCAGGTCCAAACTTTAATTAATCACAAACCAAGTAACCTAAAAATATCTCTCTCTTCACATTCCCGTTCCACTCCTCTCTCTCTCTAAACACGCATAATCAAATCGAGGACACTATGCTTGCAGAATCGACGGAGACGACGACGGCACCCGTCTTCTCTTCTCTCTAATCTCTCCTCTGTTAACAGTAGCGGTGCCTCCCATGGAAGAGAATCTCCGGTGCGGCGGTGTTACACTCAGAGTTGAATAGCCAGAGCAATAACTGTTTGGCGCTCAGATCGCGAAATCGTCACAGCGTCGATCTAAGCGCCATTGTGAGTATCAGAGTCAACACTCATAGTAGCGAGGTGCGGCATCGTTAGGCTGCGCTGTGCGCGCGACGTTGGTCGACAGTGCAACAACATCACCACGTGCAGAAGATGTGCTGATTTTTGTGATTTCTGTGTGTGTGGGCGATGTAATGGTGGTTGGTGTGATTGCGGCTGTGGAGATGATCGTTGGTGCGGTGGTGGTGGAGGCTGATCTGTGGTGTGTGTGTTGATTTGTGCAAGTGCTGTGGTGGTGTTGGAGTTGGGGTCAATCTGGAGATGGTTGTTGGTTTTTGTGGGTTGGATGGCATGGTGTTTGTTTATGGTGGTGGTGTTTGGGGTTTTTCTTTTTCTGGTTCCGTGAGGACGGTGGTGGTGGGTGTGTGTGCTGTGGGATGCGATGGTGTTGGAGGCGTGGTGGTGTGCTGTGGTATTCAGACGGTGGTGGTGAGCTGTGCGCTACTGTTCGTCTTTGTTGGTAGTGGTCGAGGTGGGCGGTGGTGGTGGCTCTGCTGGTGGGTGTGTTTGACGGTGGTGGTGGGTTATTTTGTAGGGTTCGTTGGTTTTTGGAGTGGTGTTGGCCGCGATTGTGGTGGTGGTGTTGTGGCGGGTGGAGTAATCTGATCAAGTATTGGATCGGGGTCGGGTTTGGTAAATGTGACCAACTATTTAGTTGATTGTGACTAACTCTCAAACCGTGACCCTAAAATTCGACAATCTTTGACCATAAATGGCGATAATTTGTGATTAAAAAATTAATTCGTGACTAAAAATAATAATCTGTGATCAATAAATTTGAAAATTGTGACCGACAAATAAAATGTAACCGATAATTTTTTTAATTTGTGACCAATGAGATAAATTGTGACCTATAAAAATTTTGATTTGTGACCTTGATATAATGTGTGACCTATAAAAATTTTGATTTACGATCTCGAAATAATCTGTGACGTATAATTTTTTTGATTTGTAATTTCTTAATAATTTGTGACCAATTAATTTGATAATATGTGACCAGTAAATAAGTTGTGACCTATAATTATGTATCTGTGTCCATTAATTGTATATTTTTGACCTTATTATAATTAATTAGTAAAATATTTTTAATTAAAAAATAAAAACTTGATTTTTGCATTTGGACAACTTGAAATATGGAAATTGAAGTGTGCATAGTTAATGCCTTATTTTTGAATTCTTCCCTTATTATAATTTATATATAAAATATAAATTAGGATTATTAATATTAATCATAATATATATGTAGTAGAAAATTAGAAAATGAAATAAAATACACACAAATAAAAAACTATTGAATTTTATATAGACAATACATAAGTCAGGTCTTTACTATACATAAATTCAAAATTAAGGTTTACGTTTCAAACATTCAGAAATCAGGTTATAAATATATATTATATATTATATAATGTATATAAAATAAATATGGAAAGATTAATATAATTCCTTAAATCAAGCAATCAGTTACAATCTTAACAGAAATTCACAAATTAACATAAATCTTCGTCTCTGCAAATTTAGAATTTCTTCCCGGTTTCCTTTTGCTGAAGTTACGATTTGAAACCTGGAGGTTTCCGACGGTCACATGTTTGTCATGGTCACACACCTGCGAACCATAAAACAGAAATGAGGACTTGGCACACAAGTGTGTGACCATGACAAATCACAAAACCATAACACCACCGAACACCGGCCTTAATCACCATCACAAACACCGTCAGCCACAGAAACAAAATCCTGTGACCCAGTCCTCCAAAACAGAATTTGAAATATAAACACAGATATGTGATTGCGTGATGAATGTAGACAAATATGTGACCATAGACGCAGTGCAAACCCATCACCCACAACCAAGGAATGGCAAACACGCTGCAAACCCACAACCAAGCAAACCAACAAATTTGTGACTACAGACACGCTGGATGATGATTCACCTTGGCCGGCGAGTCCAGATCCATTACACAAAGCCGCCCCCAACACCACACAAAGCCGCCTCGTCCACCAACAGATATGTGACCACGTGATGAATGTAGACAAATATGTGACTATAGACACAGCAAACCCATCACCCACAACCAGGGAACGACAGTCACGCTGCAAATCCACAACCAAGCAAACCAACAAATTTTTGACCACAGACACGCTGGACGATGATTCACCTTGGCCGGCAAGTTCAGATCCATCACACAAAGCCAGGCGTCCACCAATAAAAAGACCGCCAGCCATGTTGTAGAGAAGAATGAAGTGCCAATGTCTATTCATTACAGCAGCGTCAGCGCTCACATCCGACGAGGTGCTGCAATGACATCCAGCGACAACGGCGGGTTGTAGAGAGAGAAAGAGATGGGGTTGAGGAAATTATAAATGAAAGGAATTAGGTTTTAATGTTATAATTAATTAAATTCTCTCTCTCCAATCTTTACCTAAAAAAGGGGTTGATTATTATAAATTTATAAATAAAAAATAATTTATATTATTATTTAAAACCTGAATCTTGAAATATTAAACTTGATTTTGTATTTATGAAAATGGTATCTTAAATACTATAGTGGCTGTAATTTCCTCTTTTACATATTTGAAATTTTGGATGAATTTTTCAAAAAAAATTATTTTTTTATTTTCATATATTTTTTCATCGATCTGATTTGGTTTTAAACCACAATTAAAATTCTCAAATCTAAACCAAACCATTTTTGACCGATTTGGTTTGGTTCAAAATCATTTCGTTGGCGGATCCACGTGACATCAAATCGACGGTTTCTAAAATGCGATTTCGATTCGATTTTTCGATTTGACGATTTTTGCTTACACCCTAATTTATACAATAAAATATTCTACACACAAATTAATAAAATTTAATCACACATTCTCCAAAAAATATTATTCAATAACTCATTATTTTCAAATAAATTCTATCAAACGGGCTCTTACTCTTTTCTTGAAGGGTGTCACCTAGAAATTCTAGGTTTAGTGTTAAGCCATACAGGAAGGTCTCAAGTATGCAGTGTGATGATGCCCCTTCTGTCAAATAGCCTTCAATGGAGACAGAATAGCCTTGAATGAAGAAATAGTGGTCGGCTTGCCCTTGTTGTTGCCCCTGTTCTCGTCCTTTTCTCCTATTCCCATTTAATGTGTTTTTTTTATGCACACTGGTGAAAGGCGCACATGTAAACACATGAACTGAAGTAGCATTAGAGTTTGGTATATTTAAGATGGTGCTTACTCAAGGAAGAAGGAAGTACACAAAGGTTAAGATATCTCACCATCGAATCGGATTGCCTTAAAGCCTGTTTGGCAACTAGAAGAAATACTTTATAAAATTAATTAAAAAATCTTAAAGTGGTTTTTATATTTCAAAAGCTCCTTTCGATTTCTTAAAAATCATGTCGAACATGTACTTAATGCGTTAGTAGCTATCAAAATTTACGACCATTCAATCAGATATAGAATAATCACAAACAACAAAATCTCATTCTCTACAAATTTAGAATTGAGTACATGAATTCTTCAACAAAATTACAAATAAAGTAATATGATTCATAAGTTATGAAGAAGAAAAAAATTTCAGGCAGTTTTCTTGTTCATATTTTGCACCAACTGCCTCATTTGAAATCTCCAAAACAAGAAATAAACCAAACCGAAACCAATCAACACAAATATCCAAACATTCTCTCCTTTACTCTCATTTTCTGATTCTACTTCAACTATACTAAACTCCTCTCTTTCTGTATTCCCCATTATGCCCTCGTTTACATGCCCATATAACACATAGACCCTGTCATTTGCACCCACGACAACAGCATTAGCCTGCCTTTCTTCTTCAAGGGCAGTTTCGTCAAACACCACTCCCTCGCTCCAACTGTCATCACTCTTGATGAAATACAGTTTATACTGAGAGACAACCATCACAACGCCGTCACTTCTAACGGCGATCCCATCCGCCGCTGTTATGTCTCTGTTAAGAATAACCTCCCTCGCCGTTCCGTCGTCATCGTTAACTTTGAATAGTTTTCCTGTGTTTGACTGGGTTACTAGTAAATAGCCCTTGGAGTTGTGAACGACGCCGTTTAACCCGCAGTTGTGATAGGGTGCGGTGCGGTCCACTGGATGGGATTTGAAGGCTTGGGATTTTGACAGAATTGAGGCCTGTCCTTCGATGTTGACTTTGTAGATGACGTCGTTGCCCGAGTCCGTGACGTAGGCGTTTCCGGAGAAGTCAACTGCGACGTCGTTTGCGACGACGGTTGAGTGAAGGGGGGTAGGGTGTAGGGGAGTAACGAAGAGTTGGTGAAAGGTGGAGAGGTGGTAGGAGGATAGGGCGTTGAAAGCAGGGATTGTGGGGGTAGAGGGGCGATGGACGACGACGAGGATGCGGTGGTGGCGGCGATCCAGGGCGAGACCGAGGAAGGAGGAGTTGGGCGGGAGGGAGGCATCGGATAGGAGATTGGAGGTAACGCCGGCGTCGGAGACGGAGAGGAGGATTCGCTGTCGGAGAGATCCGAGTACAAAGTGCTCCGACTTTGGGTCCCATATGAAGGATTCCGGATAGAGATTATGCCACCGGAAGTTTATGACGTGGTGCTTCCGGCAAGAAGTGGGACCTACTAAAACGATGATGACGAGAAATACTAGGATTGGGTTGAACATTATTCTGTTATTACGATGCTGTAGGATCTGCGATATATTGCCACTGAGGGTTTGATTTGATTTCTTTGTAGGATTGTTTTTGGTGTTATTTGAGAGGTGCCGAAGAATCCAATAGAAGACAATTGGAAGTTTATGTAATTATGTTTGAGCCTATTTCTTAAAAATTTAATTTTAATTATACATTTTTTTTAATAAAATATTTTTAGAAGTAAATTCAAAATTTTATTGTACTTTTATCTAGGTATTCTTAAAAAAAAATGGATTTGAATGTTTTTTTTTATCGGTAAATGTGATTAATATAGATCAAAATACTGTACAATGTACAAATACTACGGACATACTCGAGCAATCGGAGATCAAGAACATAAGTCTATTACAACGGGCAAACCCGTGCAATCAAAAGACATGAAAAAGCTACTCTGGACATTCCCAAGCAACACAAAATAAAAGACGTAACGACATCAATTAGCAACAAACTGAAGACTCATAGCGAATTAAAACATTCAAATTGATTTGAATGTTGCAAGCATGATACATCTGTGGCTGACCAAAAATGTCCTTATATTCATTCATGGAATATTAGCTGTAAAAAAAGTTGGACGGAAGCAAGATTTCATGTAAAAATTCGTCGTTGCTAAAAGGTGGAGCAAACTTGCCTAGTTGCTCAGAGATGGACAATGTATCTCTCTTTATGGGGAACGGCGATGAAGTCGCCTGAGTAAGATTTACATTCTCACAGCACGCTAGTTGTCATGATAGATAATGTGTTACTACTAGTGGTGGTCAACGTCTACACATGGACGTTGACATGACATTGATGGGTGTGTAGTGAAATTGATGTCGATGACTGATAAACTATTTAGAAAGTTAAGTAACACTATTTTACCATAGTTTTTGAACATGTTTTATTTAACATAAGTAATAAAAAAAAAAAAAAAATGTTTAGAGTTTGTTGTTAATCTCCCAAGTGATTATGTTCTTACGATGGAGTATCTTAATTCTCTATTTTGAGAATTTGGAGTGTTAAAAGTTTGTTAAAGCCATACCCATTTTTTCAAGTGTTGTGATCAAAAGAAGAAGAGGAGAAGGCAAATTTTTCGACTTGTTTTCGGTAATGTGGAGACTGTAATTGTTGCCTCAAACGTTCCAACTTGAGAGGTGCCGAAGAATCCAATTCGGAGAAAAGAGATCAGTTGGCCGAACAATCCTTCTTCCACGAATTGATTTAAGTTCAGAAGAAGGATTTTTTTTTCCTTTCCCTATAAATAATGTGTTATTCTCTTCATTTTTTTAAAGAATAATTAGCTCATAACGTCCATTCCTTTTAATATTATTGTGCAAAACGTCTCTACCTTCATTTTTTTGTGTGGATGTTTTCACCCTTAATTACACATTTGAATGAGCAAATCTTCCTTTCCGCATTTTCATTCAATTTCTCTGCTAAGTGAACCATTGTAGTCAATTGTTTTCAAAGGCAAACAAGCTTTCAGGAAGCTATTTGAATAAAATTAGTGTTTAGGGTCTACAGTTATTGATTAGAACCTTTTGAACTTGCGGCATCTCATTATTGATTACAGTTATTTGACAAAGATGTCTTCAAGTTTTGGGAGATTGATGTACCTTCAAACACTTTCTTATTTTATTGTCGGTGGAGGACTGAGTCAAGTATTGGAGAGTTCGAGGACTTGATGCATACTTTCCATTTCAGGATTGCAGAGAAGTAAAATTAAAGAAGCAATTGAGGCCAAATTGGAAGTCAAAGAGCACCTTGAAGAGTTAACTTTTGAATGGACTAGTAGGTTTGATGATAGCCGAATAGGAACTATGGAAGAAGTACTTGACGCCCTAGAACCTCATAAAAACTTTAAAAATCTCGTGACCAAAGATTATGGTGGGAAAAAATTTCCACGTTGGTTCAGTGATCCTTCATACAAGAAAATGACCAGCATCCATCTCTATGGTTGTAAAAAGGTGCGAGGCCTTGCCAGCATTGGTCAACTACCTTCACTCAAGGACCTAATCATTGAAGAAATGGATAGTTTAGAGGTTGCTGGCTTTGAGATTTTTGGTGATGATTATTTTCCATCACTTGAGAACCTGAAAGAGTGGAAAGAATGGTTATCTTTTGAAGATGAAGCTGAAGGATTTGCTAAACTCCGTGAGCTTGCAGTAATTAAGTGCCCAAAGTTAAAAGGATTCTCCTTCATATTTCCTTCCTTGCAAAAATTGGTTGTCAAGTCCTGTGAAGAATTATCCACTTTCTCAAAACCTCCTTCTATTCCCTCTGGGTCATTTAACTGAATACTCAGAAGCCATAAACTTCCTCAATCTCCGAGTGCTTATCCTTGTAGGTTGTCCTAATTTAAATGAACTACCAACTCCCCTCCCTTCATTGGAAGTACTTCAAATAGATGGGCGTAATACACTGGCTGGACTTTCAATGCTTTCGCAGCTGCGGAATTTGGTCTTGATGGATAGCGGTGTGGAGTTGCTTGGGTGTCTTCTTGATCTACATTCATTTAGATCATTGGAAATTCAGAATATTTCAACATTCACATGCTTACCACAGGGGTTCATTCAGCAATCTTCTAAACTAGAGGAGTTAAAGATTTTTTCATTGTGAGGATCTTGGGGTTCTGACAAATTGGCAGATTGGATTAGTGCAGCTTATGTCTTTTAAACGTTTGACAATTTCTCAGTCCCAAACTCACTGATTTGCCCGAGGGAAAGAAGTTGCCACCTATACTTGAATACTTGGATTTGAGGCATTGTCATAACTTGAAACAGCTTCCATCTGATCTATGCAATCTCAAGTCTCTGACGGAGTTCAGAGTCGAAGGATGTAAAATGCTTGAATCATTTCCACATAGGTCCCTGCCAGGTACACTCAAACGTTTCGTGGTTCAAGGATGTGATGCTCTGACGACTATTCCAATGGAACTTTTTGGTAACAATAACGTGCTTGAATATTTAGAAATTGGAAGGTGTTCTTCTCTTGAGTCGTTCCTTGAGCAAGGTGAGTTCCCAACAACTCTCATTCACATTAGGATCTACAACTGTAAAAAGCTTAAACTGTTACCACATGGGATAATGAGCAAGAACACAAAACTCAAGTATTTTGAGATGTACAATTATCCCGCTCTCGAGTCATTCTCAGCTGGCCAGTTACCCATGACTCTCAGGCGGCTTCAGATCGGCAATTGCAATATTGGTTCCCCGGCTGCGAATCTTTTGCTATTGCAAGTATCTGGTTGTCCAATTCTGGAATACTTTCCTTCAGGTGCATGACGCAGCCTCAGTTTTAAGACATGTTGAAATTAAAGAGAGTGAGAATCTCAAGTCGCTTCCGATGGAATCTACAACCTTGGAAATCTTAAAGAACCAGCAGTAAGTTTTTGTCCTAACCTTGTATCCATAACGAAACAAGGTTTCCCTGCCAGTTTAAGATTACGTTCAATTACTGAGTGTGGAAATATCAGTTCTCTGGATGGGTGGAAGCTGCACAAACTGAAATCCGTCAAATTTTTTTATCCTTGGTGGATTTCCTGGATTTGTTTCATTCTCTTCCTCACTCTATTACTGAACTTCGATTTGTAGACTTACCAGACCTCGAATCCCTATCTGAGGCACTACAAGTTCTCACGTCGCTCGAGAGTCGAGAGCTGAAAGCTTTGCCAAATGGTGGTTTGCCAGCCACGTTATCCACACTAAAAATTTCGAACTGTCCTCTGCTAACACCACGGTGTGAGAAGGACAGGGGAGAAGATTAGCACAAGATTGCAAATATTCCCACTTAATTATAACTTAGTGGAGACCACTTCTAGCAGTGAACTCATCGTTTATGCTGCAAAATCATGTCAGGTAAAACATTGAAATCTTGCTTTCTAAATGTCGGGCATTTAACATCCATATAACCATTTTACTTTACAGAGAGCTCTCCTGTACTTCGATGATTGTCATGATTTTTAGTAGGAAGTCAGTAGGTTCTGCGTCTTTAGCATATTTAGCTGTATTATCTTACAATCTGAACTGCATGACAATTTTACAGTGATTTCAAGTGCTCGCATGTCTATAAATGTGTTCGTTCTTACCATGGATGTATTCATAAATGATATGTGGATTCAGACGTACGCCTAAATTTTGTTGTGGCTTGAGTTTTCGATTTAAGTCTTGTCCTCTGTACAAACCTGATTATTACCAACCACTTGTTTTACCTTTAGGTGAAGCAGTCGAATTGGTTGATGCAAATGAACACTCGAATTCTGGCTGAATTCTTCTACAGAACCGATGCATGGAAACAAAAAAAATGGGCGATTTAACCTCATTCCATCAGGAAGAGACCATAAAATGCAGCTAATCTGTTGATGGCTTCTACTAGTCGACTTTTCAATTTCCTTTAAAGGTATAAACTATCAGAATGTCACTTGTTATTTAATGGCATTAAAATTGTCGTACGTTGGTTTTGTCTAGCAGCAAAATCGGGACGAGAATAGTTAGCAATGCCCGTGAATCTTGATCATACTAAATGAGAAAAGAAGAAGATGATGCAGTTGTTGGACTGCCATTGTCTACGGTGGGATTGACTTTCTTTGTATTCTCTTATTCTCTTATCAAAGTCGATTTTAACCGTACAATTCATAGGATTCACAACTTTTCAACTACACATTCCATCAACTTTCATTAGAATATACTAAAAATCTGATCTTGTCTAAAACCAAACAGGGGCCTAATTATCTGTAGAGTGTCAAACGCTACTTGAAACTGATGTAAATAAAATTGTCATTATGCATGTATCTTTTAAGTATCGTTTGAGTAATTACAGTAAACAAAAGGGTGGGAGCAGTGCTGATGGGATTGAAAAACAAACTGAAGATAAAATAATTTCCACAAATTAGACATGTCAATGCTCGAGAAGTCTCTCATTTATAATAGGTAAAGAACATTTACTTTTGATTTCTATAACCATTGTGTTTCTCGTCAAAAAAGGTAAAGAATATGATTGTTTGACAAGCTACTTTTCGAGTTAATCTAACTTCCACTGCATCCTTCGTGCTCTTTGTTATTATTTTCCTCTTTCTTGACATAACAAAGAAACTCCCAGGTGTCTAGCAGTGGGGTACAAGGGGTAACCGTATAGTTTAAGCCTTAACACGTACCAACTTTGCAGACAGTAGCATCACTTGGCATCTCCATGCCGCAGGAACTGGACAAACTTAGATCTCACCTCTGGAGGGATACGAACTGGACGATAGTTTTTATCAAGCCAGACTGCTGTGCCTCTTGCCTCCAAAATCGGCTGTAGACACACAAACACAGTTTGAGAGTATCAGCAATTGCCCTTTACAATTCTTCCCTTGTAGTTTTTTTTTGTTTTTTTCGTTACTATTGAATTACACTACAAGATTACAATAAGAATATATGAGACCTCTTGATTAGGTAGCTTGACGATCAAGTGCTCAAAGAATAACCGAGCAGCAGAAGAGGCAGACACCCTCACCTTCACGAGAAACCTGTCTCCGCTCTATAAACACAGGAAAATTATGAGAAGGGCAGCAAAATCTTATATTAAGCAGTGAAAAATATGGACAAGGAAAACAATAATGTAAAGAATAGACATTTCTTGTACTTCACTCTGTTAAATACCCAAGATATGCAAAATTCTTTTCCTTCGATTTGATGGAATATAAAAGTGCATTTGTTCAAATCAGTAAAAGCATTTTCTCTGTAAGCAAGATGAAGTTATTAGCATCCTTATACTCTATATTTTCAGTGTTCTGTGAGCTTGAAATTCGGAAACATATAAGAAACAAGAAAGAGTACGGTGCTTGGATCTTAAATGGCATACCCTTAAAGGTGCAAGAAATTTTAGTGACAATTCTGACAGCGCTAACGCATTACCAGTACGGGCAATTGCATCAGCATTTACCCCAATTCTTTCCAGAAGTTCATGACGACCTGTTCAAATATTAAATAAGAAGTTAAACCTACCTGAAAGAAATGAAAATGATAATTTAAATGTATTTACTTTAAACAAATGTTATAAAATTTGTGATTGTGATGCAAATCATTCGACTCCAATGACAAATCCTACCATTCCCTGGTTGTAAGTCATTTGTCTCACTCACAAATCTCTCTTAAAGCTCAGTAAGTTCAACCTGATCTTATATCTTGAGTCAAGAGGGCAATATTTTAAGTGAATTTCGATTTATCTTTCCATTAAAGCTTAATCTGAAGCCAACCTAAAGTATCCATCAAGGCTTGGCCCATCATCACTTGGGAAGCACATTACTTGGCCCTTATCCATCTTTTGACTATAAGAAACATATTTTAAAATTTTCACAATTTTCTTCTATACACATTGACTCGAGCAACAGCTATCCATAAATAGGAGAAAATGATGGGCATAAGCATCAGTTCACCGTGTTCTCTATAGTAACTACTTGTCCCAACAACTGCATGTAGGCACTGGGTTATCGAGATATTTAGGGCCAAGTAGTCATCACCTAAACAGGGTTATTCTTTTTATTCCATACATATTCATAACTCAGCTTTTTAACTTCATAAAATTGGTGTATCTAACTCTTCCACTCTGCTATCAAACAAATATAGCTATTTTTAGGGGAATAAATCATGACAAGGGCACAACTAGAACTAGATCATCTAGGTCATTTTGGAAACTTTCTGCAAGACGACATACTCTTCTGACACTTTTTTCACTCATATCAGCTAGGATTATCTTGGAACATTTCAAGCTTTCAATATGACCAAATTGAATCCCTCAATGGCAGCACAAAAATTTCACTGTGAAGTTTAAATTATGCAAAATAGCGAAGCCTATTGCAGCCAAGCCAATTCAATCTTCACACTGAATTGTCAAAGTTTAAATCAACACTCGTTTTTCTAATAAACAGAAAATATTCAGCCATTTTCTGGGTCAAAACATGTAATTCAGAGGCCAATTGGCATTACATGGAGTGGTTCCACAAACTCAGGCATTTCCTTGGCTGGACTTTCCAAAAGCCCAACCTCAGTTGGCCAACCCCAACTCAGGTGGCATGCAGGAAATTCAATCAAATTATATGAATCGGTTTATGGACTTCACACTATCTGGTACTTTCAGCATTAATCATAAAACACAATTACATTTTTGCCTATCAACTTCCGGGTGAAAACCAAAATATTTCTGTATGTTCTGTTATAATTTTTTGGAAATATACATACAATATGAGCAGCAGCATTACACAGAGAGGAGTACTAACATTTTAGTATTGACAAACTCTAAAAGTTTTTTGTAGATGTTAATGATCGAGATTGAAGAAGTTCTTAGTGCAAGCAGAGACAGATGATGATGATTATCTATTGCCAACAGGAATCGCCAACATATAGTCAATCCGTGTTTAATATTTTACAGATTGTATATATTTTAATCGAGGGAAGATAACTGTTTAAGCAGTTCTCACCATGTTGACAATAACTTGCATAGACAGCATTATTTACAACACCATATTGATCCAATTCATAGTCCCGGACTATAAGTTCAACTTCGTGGAATTCACCCATTCTGACAAACAGCAAAAATCATCTCAAAAATACAATTTTCAGATACTTGCAAAATAGTTAACAAAATTCAAAAACAGATCGATCCAACTACAAATCTTTAAAAAAATTAAGAAGGAAAAAAATATAACTCCGAGCAATCAACTATGAAATTTAAAAATATCAAAACCAAAAAACCCATGATACAATTCCCACTTATTACACTGAAATCAACCCAAAATCAAATATCCACAAAAAAAAAAAAAAAAAAACGACTTTCTTAAACTTTAACAAGAAACAATTACCCTTTGCCACCCTTGAAATCAAATGCAATAGCACTGCAGCTTCTGAGTGGAGAGAAGCTCGATCTTTGACACGGAAGCCGGAGATGTCGCCGTGGGAATGCCGGAAAAAGTAATTGACGGCGTAAAGTGGGACAAGTCTCATTGGCAAGTGATGTGTGGGAAGACGAGTGAATTGAAGAGGAGACTATGGAGTGTAACTGTAACATTTTCTTGAACCGGAGCTGAAGAAAGGCGTAGAGATTTGGCAAAGCATAAAATGGTGAAAAATTTGGGAGCTTTTTGGGCATTTCTTGTTGCGTTAATATTAATGCCCATGTTTATAAATGTCGACGGTTCGATCATGGTCTTTTTGTCACGTGCTTGACTCGTGATGGTCGAAACATGAAGGGAAAATTGCACTACCAATCTCTGATTTATGCGGTTTGATAGTACTTATTAGATATGTTACATTGACAGTTGTCAACCAGTTCTGTTATTTCGAGTCCAAGAGTTAATGAGATTGTCATCACCTACAGGCTTGGTAATAGATCCGTCGATGAATCCTAGCTTGTTCTTCACAGACAAAGCTATCATCATACTTCTGCTCTAGGGTGCATAATTTTCACCAGTTATAGGCTGGGAAACCAAAACAAGACATGAATTATCTGAGTGATGAAGGCAGTAAGGACTCGATCCATCATCAATGGTCGAGTTGTTCACAACAGATGCTGAATTGTCTGATATCATTGAAGCACCGATCGTCATGGGGATGTTGAATCAATGATCGGAGTAAGTCAATTATCAATTGAACTTCACAAAATGAGATTTGATTGAAAGATCAGACTGAAGCAGAAATCAATTATCAATTGAGTTCCACAAGATGAGATCCGATCCGATTCGATCCCATCTCTGCAGAGAGCGAGGAAGACGAGTTAAAAATTCCACAATCGCTCTGATACCATATTGATTCAAGAGAGAGAAGGCGGAAAAATTGTATCTATTTTCTGAATTGAAGAAAAATTACTTTACAAAGCACATAACCATCTATTTAAATAACAGAACAAGTTGACATCTGTCAATGTAAAATATCTAATAGTACTTTTATTTTTTCTTTTGCTTTTGCTTGTTATAAGATAATATTTTTATCAATTTTTAAAAAAAAATTCTTTTAATCAGATAAAATACTTTTCAAATATGTTTAAAAGTAAATTCACAATATTAGAAATAGTTTTTGACTTTCAAAAAGTCTTGCCAAACGACTCTCAATATCTTCTAAGGTATCTGTTTGATGTTCCCATCGATCATATCATTTTGATGGTTAAAAAAATCAATTTTTATTAGATAAACCAAATTTAGCGTCCGTTCAGCCTCCATTTCTTTTGTATTTTGCAAAATCATTTTCAACAAATGTGGGTACCTTAGTTTGAATATCTTGAAAACAGTTTGACACCATATGACACCATTTGAGATCTGTTGTCCAAAATTTGCTGGCTATTCAATAAATGATTGTTGCATCATTTTAAATAAATATATCCAACTTTTCTCTCACCGTCACTTGTGCTTAAAATTAGGTAACAATTTGATGTAAAATAATGTGTCAATAATTCATTATAAACAACAAATTGAATAACAAATTTTGACGGTAAATCTCAACTCCATATGATACATATTTGACTTCTTTCCATTTATGAACAGTACATTATGCACAATGTTCCTTTTTGCCCTTCAATGGGGAGAATTCTAGGGTAATTGGCTGAGGGTAATTGCATAATTTTTCCAAAACAGGGTAATTTTGTCATTCACTTCTCAACGGCCATTTTGATTTTCCTATTCAACTGACAAATGTGTTGACAAATTTCAAATTTTAATTAATCTGTCACTATAGTAAAATTTATTTTGGTCACAGAAATCTCATTAAAATGAGATCTAAATAGGGGCTTAACTATTTAAACATTTTTCATAATTCTAATTGCTAAAAGTCATAATGTTTGTTTATTATATATTAAGATGTTTTTTTTCCTCTCTCTATCAATTTTTTTTTAGTTTAAATCAGATTTCTAATTCATAACATCTATGAAACACCACTAAAAGAGAGATTTCATTAACATGCATACAAGTCTAGTTGAGACTTGGAATTTTGTGTTTGAATGTGTTTTTGTTTTTGATAAATTATATCTATTTTAGTTCAAATATGTTCCATTCAACTACCAGATTGATTGTTTATGCTAAGCTTCGTCTGCGTGAAATTTGACAAGTTCTCCATATTAATCAAGAAGCTCAAAAGGTCTATTGGAAATCTTACAAAACCAAAATGTTTAAGCAATCTATTGAGAAACCAATAATTGATTAATAGGTTAAATCAAATTTATATTGCATAATATCTATGAAACACCACTAAAAGAGAAATTTTATTAACATGCACACAAGCCTAATCGAGACTTGGAATTTTGTGTTTGAATGTGTTATTATTATTATTTTCGATAAATTATGTCTATTTTAGTTCAATTCAATTCTGTTCCGTTAAATTAATGTAGTTTCAAATATTTCTCCATTTCTATGTTGATCATCTATGACATATATAGTTGTATAGCTTGAGGGATGACATGAAAACAAGATAGGATTAGGAGGTTAGCTCTTTTTATGGATTTGGGCGCAGAGAATGCCATTTTACATTGCTAAATTCATGATTTTTAAGTCAAACTCAAAAAATTTGTTTCAATGTGAGTGGTCGAAATACACTACCATTACATTTTTCAATTATAGATATATATATCTCGAGGCGGATTCTCCTACTCATAAATTTGACACATTTATTTGACAAATAATCGCGACCTTTAATTTAAGTCAATTCAACGTTATAAGTATGTCAAATTTATGACACGAAAAAGAAGAAGAAGAAATTAATTAAATTGTATTTTCGAAACAGTAGAACTTAATCCAAGTATGCAACGGTAAAATTTTGCAATGGGCTTGTAATTTACAACTGGCAGGCTCCTAAAATCTTAATTTATTTTTGCTTAATCCAATGGTGGAATCTGATATTGACGAAAATGAAAATATGACCGTTATGCGGGACATATTTATAACCCTCCTGTTCTTCAAACAGAGGCGATGAATTTTGGGTTTTTCTGGAACTAGGCAAGTATTTTTTGAAGATGGAGAATTAGAAAATTAACAACAGGGAGTCACTTTTTTTACGACCATTTCTTTAGCTATATGATTATCATGTTCTTTATTCATATATAGAATGAATCTTGATGGATAGTTTCAATTAGGGTATTGTTCATTGGTCGAACTGATTATCAATTTGGGTTTCACTGGATTTCTTGTGGAGAATTTTCTTAGGGTTTTCATTTTATGTACGGTTCATTTTGCAATTCTGACCATTGCCTCATGATTTTTCTATCAAGAAGAACTCGACAAAGATTTTTCAAGATGGATTCCAGTGCTGTTCCAGACACGTAGAAGTAAGTTAATAATGAGATTCATGACAAAAAAGCAGGTTAGTCATATTTTCACGGTAATTTCTTTAGCTATATGATGATAAAATGGGTTTCAGTGGATTCTTTTTTTGTGAATTCCCTGAGGGTTTTCATTGAATCTCTAAGTTTTGGGATTCTGCAATTGTGTTCTCTTTTGTTTCTATAATTTCTTTTTCTTTACAATAGTGTTCTGTGTTGGTTCATTTGGATGAATCTTGTAAGATATTTTCTAGGTTGAATCGATGATGATTTTTGGGTCACACTGCAATTACTTCTGTGAAATCTCTGTGGGTTTTTGCTGGATTTTAATGGTTGTGTTTGGTGTTTCCGTTTTATTCAATTTATGGCAATTTCAGCAATTGTGTACCTCGGGTGATAATGTTCTCTGTTGTTGTGTGTAATTCCTTTGTCTTGGCAAATGGCAATTAAGATCTTTGGTACATTTGGATGGATCAGAAGGATTTTTCCATTACTGTATTTACATTTGTTTTGTGAATTTTATATGATTCATTAATGGAATTTGTGTTTGGTTTGATTATTGATAAGTTTTGGGTTCCCTTTCATTTGATGTATGGTTACTTCGGCATTTGTGTTTTGAGTGTATCGTGTTCTCTTTTCTCTTTAATTTTTTTGATCTTTACACATGTACATTCTGTTTTGGTGCATTGGCTTGAATCTTGAAGGATTTTTCCTGGGTTCAATTTCGGTTTGCAAGATTTATTTATCTGAATTCCCTGTGGATTTCGTTGAATCTTTAATAGAATTCGTGCTTTTTGTGTTTGGATTAAGGATATTTTATGTATGCGCTTATTTCAACAATTATATTTTCTAGTTAGATAATTTTCTTTTCATGTATGTAATTCCTGTGTCTTTACGATTACATTCTTTTTAGTACATTTGAATGAATATTGAAGGATCTTAGTCTGTCTTGTTCTTTGGATGATCAATCTTGGGTTTCACTGGATTTGTTTGTGTGAATTCTGGGTTGAGTTTTAATGTAATTTGTGCTTTTTGTGTTTGGTTTGTGGTTCCTTTTCCATTTTAGAAATTATGTTCTTAGAGTGAAGATGTTCTCTTTGTTGCTATAAATTTGATAGCAGTTCTCTCTGTAATTTTGATATCGGTTCGTGATTTTGGTTGGGCTTTGATTGAGTGAGCTTCGACCATTACACTTTTCCATTTATGTATGGTTAATTTAATGAGTTCTTTTTGGTTCTGTAAGTTTTTTTAGTTTTTATGGTTTTTTTCGGGTCTCTCGATCTCTTCATTGTCAATAATCTAGAGTATGTATCAGATTTCACTTTTGCTCTATGTTCTAAACGTAGTATTACTTTCTGACAAAGGTCTGATGCTTATCCGGGAAGTTGAATTCATTTATCTTTACAAATTCTGCAATTTACAGCAGCTTGGACGATCAGAGGAAGTTTTGCCCATTTGAGAACCCAACCGTTTAAAGAGGAATTAGACATATGAATTAGATTAGTCTTTGGAAGGCTAATCCACATGTCAAGTAAGTATGTAATTCTCTAAACTTTTCACATACTAATACTATGTGAATAAACAGCTAGAAACTATACTTACTTTTCAGCCTTGGAAATGATCATTTTATGCTTCAACAATTTTGTTTACTATTCCTTTCCTGTTCAAGAACTCAATTAGAGTTCTACAGAAAAGAAGCAACCACAAAAACGTCGTCGAACTTGAAGAGTCCTCTTCGCACCTGTCTCAAGGTTTGTCTTTGATAAGATCATATTGGTTTGTTTTTATTTTTTAGTTTTCTCTAATTCACTTAGTTTTTTCATAATCAATTCATTTTGTAATTGCAATCATGATAAAAATAAATGGTTAAGCGTGCCTCGTAGTTAGATTTGGCTAGGATTCCTAAAATCGTAATTAAACGACCTTGATATTTTCATTCAACTTATCCCTAAGGATAAATTATACCTAGGCTCTTGGACTAGATTTGGACCTTAAATGGTAATGCTTGAACAAGGTCGAGACACCTTGAGTTAGACTCGGTCCTTGGGAGGGATTATTCTCATGACACTGGTTCAAAAGTCACTGGATCCACTCTTGCTCGAGCATAATTATACCTAGGCTCTTGGACTAGTAATGCTTGAACGAGGTCGAGACACCTTGAGTTAGGTCCTTGGGTCTCATGACACTGGATCAAGTCACTGGATCCACTCTTGCTCGAGCATAATTATACCTAGCCTCTTGGATTAATATGCTCGAACAAGGTCGAGACATCCTTTGGAGGGATTATTCTCAAATGGCATTCACGACTTGCTCGACTCAATATTCTCCGACGAGATCGAGATTTGGGTTCCATGGAATTAAGTTCAAATGAAAGCATTACTTACTCGAGTTGAAATCGGTAGACGGACAGGTCATCTCAAAACCTTGACCAAGATTTCATCAATGCAGGCTAGAATCAATGCAGGCTAGAATCGAAGCATATTTGGATGGTGGGGAAGTAGCAGTTTTCACTTGTGGTAAGTGATTATTGGTTGGCTTACAAAGGCGTCTTTGGTTTAGGCCCAATTTGATTCCCATTTAAAAAAAAAAAAAAAAAATGAATTTTTGAAAAAATGGGAATAAAAAATATAGGCTTAATTTCATCAAATATAAAGTGGTGGTATCCTTGCAAGCTCCAATGCTATTCGTTGACACTACTCGATCTGGAAGGTATTTGTTGAATAATCCTTGTCGAAATTGTTGTAGATCATAAATTGAGGATTTTGGTACAAAGTCGAGAATGGCGATTCGCCTAATGCGTAAACGCAGGTGGCAAAAACCAATTTTTAATTATTTATTTAAAATTTAATTAATTATTTAACATTTAATTATTTTAATTGTTTATTTAATATATAATTTGTTTTTGAAATTGTTTATTTAATATTTTTTATTTTATTTGTTTATTTATTTAAATTGTTTAATGAATGAATTCATCTTTTGGGTATTATTTCAAGGGTACAGAGCCATTTGAACAGGCTCTGTACAAGGGGATTTATCCTTATTTTAATCCTTGTACAAAGTGTGCAATTCAGTCAGTAAATGTTAGTCTTGCTAGCGGGTAAAACCTTGATATCTTTAGAAGAAATTTGTCCAAGTGGAAATTCGTTCAAGTGTTGCAACTCCAAAATAGGCTTGTCAAAGAGGCTTCGATAATTCATTTGATAGGAGATTTAGGTGTTGTACCATATGCAACCTTATGGTTATGAGAATACAGATTACGTTGGTCAACTCCAAAATAGGCTGAAACACGTAAAGAAAGGTTATGAGAATACAATTTATGATCAATCGGTATAAACATCGAGAACTACGAATATTCAAGCCACTAAAGTTGGAGAGGTAACAATATTCAATATTGGGTTTATCTTAAAGCGCTCCTTGGTTTGGCTATAAGTTATATTTTTTAGTAGATTTTGATAAAAGTCGTTGGTCTCATAAAAATGCGTGATTGAAAATGAGTTTGGAGAAAAGTAAGTTTTAAAAAATTGGGGCTAAACGAGACCTTTTTGTGAAAACATTTTGTCAAAAATAGTCTAAATGCTAATGTTGATTATTATTATTCAGTGTGAAATTCTATATTGCTCAAAATATGAAAGAATAATTAGTAAGGGTTTGCATTGTGCGTCCTAATAATTTTAACTTTTAATATGGAATCCCCATCCTCCAAATCAACCGTGCTATGTGCCCGCACATTTTTCTATTGGGTGCGGAAATTAACTATTCAATACATCCTAATTGCATAAAAATCCAATGTTGAAAAATAAATTTAAATAGAAATAAACAATAGAGAGAACCTCTTGGTTTGGAAGCTTGAAGATGAGATGCTCAAAGTATATGCGAGCAATAGACCATCCCGTTATCCTTGACTTCACCACAAACACATCTCCACCTTATCAGTCAAGAAACATTAATCTATCAATGTCTATAAAAACAATTTATTAGGCATATGTATATTTGGTATAATATTTTCCCTAAAAAAGATGATATGTTTTCCTACATTCGGGATCTTATTCTTGCTGGCCAAGAATACTGGCCAAGAATACACTTTGTATATATGGATGTAAACTCTTGGAATAAAGTCTTGGAATAAAGGACAGAGAAATATCTTTCTTCTTACTCAAGTCCAGTTGAAAGGAGAAAACTAGAACGAATGGGCAAAGGCAATCAGAACTGCCTTGCGAGCCAAAAAGAAGTTTGGCTTCATTGACGGGACGATGAAGTAGCCATCGGGAGATTCAACTGAGCTTGAAGACTGGTGGACGGTTAACTACGTTGGTGTCGTGGATCTTGAACACCATCGAGCCAAAGCTGCGATTGACCATATCCTATGCGGAGATTGCACGAAACCTTTGGGAAGATATCAAGAAGCGTTAAGCGTTTTTCTGTTAGCAATGGACCCCGAATTCATCAACTTAAAACTGAGTTGGCCGAATGCTTCTGGGTGTGACGATTGTGGTCGATTGAAATCGATTTGGGATTCATTTGGGAAATTATGAGCAGATTCCAACGTGTCGATGTGGAGGATGCATCTGTGACATAGGAAGCAAACTGAATAGAAGGCACGAGGAGGAGAGATTGCATTAGTTTTTGATGGGTCTAGATGACTCGATTTACGGGACGGTGCGCTCTCATATTCTAATCACTGATCCGCTTCCAACTTTGAATCGAGTTTATGCAATAATTGTCCAAGAAGAATGTGCGCAACATGACCCGCAAGAAAGAACAACGAAGTGAGGCCACATTTGCAGTAAACTCGAGAGGTAAGATGGAAAATATATTGCAAACAGACTGAGCAAAGAAGGGTCCTTGATTGGTTTCCCGATTGGTGGGGAGATTGACCAAGGAACAAGCGGACGTGGCGGATTCGAGTGCAAAGGGAAGAGGTGGCAGATTCGAGCCAACGCTGCAACAACGAATCATAAAGCCAGAACATAGAACCTGAAAAAGGTGGATTGAATGGACTCAGCTGCTGAATTTGTTAAATGCACAAAAGGAAACGACTGTAGGGAGATTGAATGGTAAGATAGAAGAATGAATAATTGATACAGGAGCATCACATCATATGGCAGATAGCATTGATTTGTTAAATAATGTACAGAGAGTCCATACATATTCGATCAGACTGCCTTATGGAAATGTAACTTTGGAAATGTAACTTTGGCTGAGAAAGAAGGAACTGCCGTGTAAACAATTGAAGACAAACAATGTTTTATATATGCCTAATTTAAAGTGCAACTTGTTATCAGTATCTCAATTGACAAAAGAATCAAATTGTGTTGTGTTCACTGATACATCTTGTTTTGTACTGGACCGCAATACGAGTATGATGATTGGAGTGGGTGAGGAACGAGAGGACTATCTCAAGAGTTTGGAATTGGCAATGCAATGAAGATAAAAAAGAAGGATGATGAGAAAAATTTGGCGTCAAAGGTTAGGGCATCCTTCCAGCAAGATGATTCGACTTTTTCCATTTGTTGATAGATAGTAGAGGGCATATTGATGGTTGTGAGATTTGTTTTCGAGCGAAACAAAGTCGTGATGAATTTACATTAAGTGATAATAAAACAATTCGTATTTTTGACTATTGTTGATGATTTTTCACGTGGTGTGTGGATTTATTTGCTGAAGGACAAATCTGAAGTGATAAAAACTTTGCAAAACTATTTAGCTTTAATTCAAAGACAATTTAATAAATTTGTGAAGATGTTGCGACAATGGAACGAAATTTATGTGTTTTAAGGGATTATTTTAAACAATGTGGGATAATTCATCAAACTGCATGTGTGAGAACTCCTCAACAAAATGGTTAGAGTGGAAAGAAAACATCACCATATTACTTAATATAGCTAGGGAACTGCGATTTCAAGCAAGATTGCCCATCGAATTTTGGGGTGAATGTGTGCTAACGGCTGCATACTTAATCAATCGGACTCCATCAGTTTTGTTAAAAGGTAAAACACACCTTATGAATTATTATTTGAACAACCTCCCTCATATACAATGTAAAGGTTTTTGGGTGCTTAGCTTATGCACATAACCAAAGAAGGAGGGCGATAAATTTGCTAGTCGAAGTAAAAAGTGCGTCTTTGTTGGTTATCCGTTTGGAAAGAAAGGGTGGAGTTTGTATGATTTGGAGACTGGGGAGATTTTTATCTCGAGAGATGTCGTATTTTTCGAACATGACTTTTAGCTTTAATTCAAAGACAATTTACTAAATTTGTGAAGATTGTGTGCAACGACAATGGAACGTAATTTATGTGTTTTAAGGGTTATTTTAAACAATGTGGGATAATTCATCAAACTGCATGTGTGAGAACTCCTCAACAAAATGGTTAGAGTGTAATGAAAACATAGCTATATGTAGCTAGGGAACTGCGATTTCAAGCAAGATTGCCCATCGAATTTTAGGGTGAATGTGTGCTAACGGCTGCATACTTAATCAATCGGACTCCATTAGTTTTGTTAAAAGGTAAAACACCTTATGAATTATTATTTGAACAACCTCCCTATATACAGTCTTTGTTTTTGGGTGCTTTAGCTTATGCACATAACCAAAGAAGGGGGGCGATAAATTTGCTTCGAAGTAAAAAGTGCGTCTTTGTTGGTTATCGGTTTGGAAAGAAAGGGTGGAGCTTGTATGATTTGTAGACTGGGGAGATTTTTATCTCGAGAGATGTCGTATTTTTCGAACATGAAATAAAAAATTCTGAAGTGATGAAAACTTTGCAAAACTATTTAGCTTTAATTCAAAGACAATTTAATAAATTTGTGAAGATTGTGCGCAACGACAATGGAACGTAATTTATGTGTTTTAAGGGTTATTTTAAACAATGTGGGATAATTCATCAAATTGCATGTGTGAGAACTCCTCAACAAAATGGTTAGAGTGTAATGAAAACATAGCTATATACTTAATGTAGCTAGGGAACTGCGATTTCAAGCAAGATTGCCCATCGAATTTTAGGGTGAATGACTTAATCAATCGGACTCCAATTGTTAAAAGGTAAAACACCTTATGAATTATTATTTGAACAACCTCCCTCATATACTAATGTAAAGGTTTTTGGGTGCTTAGCTTATGCACATAACCAAAGAAAGGGGAGGCGATAAATTTGCTAGTCGAAGTAAAAAGTGTGTCTTTGTTGGTTATCGATTTGGAAAGAAAGGGTGGAGCTTGTATGATTTGGAGACTGGGGAGATTTTTGTCTCGAGAGATGTTGTATTTTTCGAACGTGACTTTTCCTTATCACCATGAAATCAAAAATGATGAGAGACGAAACAACAATTTTGAAAACTTATTAGAAGAGGGACTAGAGGATATGATGTCATCATCTAGAGGGACTAGAAATGAACATTTAACAGAACATCTAAATAATGAAGATGGGTTGGAAGAAGATGAGGTGGAGGACTGAGTGATAACACCTATTAATGGTGATGATGGTAGGGCACAAGCTGACGAAGTGACAGAACCTGAGTGCTGTAGGGAGTCCGCACCTAGGTTGGTTGGACGCGGACACAAAAATAGGAAGCAGTCTGTCCGGTTGAGGGATCACATTCTACATACTGTGCAACAATTGAAGAACAACCCTTCTATTTTCTCACTTGACCATCAGCAATCCTCAGATAGTTTTTACTCTATAGCTAATTATGTGAACTATGATAAATTTTCTATACAACATCTTGCTTTCTTGGGAGCTATTACTACAGGGGCCCACATCATTTGGTGAAGCTTTGAAAGACGAAAGATGGCGAGAAACAATTAAGGAGATATGGGCTTTGGAGGATAATAAGACTTGGATTGTGGAACCTTTACCCCCAGGCAAATGAGCCATTGGTTGCAAATGGAACGGTTGAAAGATACAAGGCACGATTGGTAATTCTTGGAAACAGGCAGGTCGAAGGAATTGACTATACGGAGACATTCGCACCAATAGCAAAAACGGGAACCGTGAGTTTTTCTAGCAGTGGCTGCCGCCAAGAATTGGGAAGTTCATCAAATGGATGTGCACAATGCATTTCTGCATGTGGATTTAGATGAAGAATTGTATATGTGATTGCCTCCAGGTATTAATCCTGATGGTTTGTCGCTTGAAGAAATCTTTGTACGGTTTACGACAAGCTCCCAGGTGTTGGTTTGCACTTTGAAAAAGTATGGTTTCCAGCAAACTGCTTCAAACTACTCTCTTTTTACTTTACATCAAGGAAAGGTACAGGTTAATGTTGTTGGTGATATTATCATCGCTGGCAACAGTTCCATTGCGATTTGTCTTTTTAAGGAATATTTAAGTCAATGCTTCCGCATGAAAAACCTGGGTGTCCTAAAGTATTTCTTGGGCATTAAGGTAGCTCGAAGCTCACAAGGGATATATTTGTGTTAGAGAAAGTATGCATTGGATATTATCGCCGAAGTGGGTTTGCTTGGTGCTAAATCGGTCTTGACACCGATGGAACAAAATCAGACCTTGGTTATGGCAAAAGGAAAGTTTTTGTGTGATCCTAAAAAATATAGGCGTTTGGTGGGCCGACTTATCTATTTATCCATTACGCGACCTGAGCTATCTTATGGTGCATGTGTTGGCTTAGTTTATACAACAGCCACGTGAAGAACATTGGGTTGCTGCACTCCGTGTTGTTCGCTATTTGAAGAATAATCCAGGACTAGGGATTTTGTTATCTTTCGACTGTAATTTGGAATTATCTACCTGGTGTGATTCGGATTGGGCGGGTTGTCCACTCACTTGCCGTTCTTTGACTAGTTGGTATATCCTTCTTGGACACTCGCCTATTTCCTGGAATCCTAAGAAGCAACATATTGTATCGCGTTCTTCGTCTAAAGCGAAATATCGCTCTATGGCCACTACTGTTTTTGAATTAAAATGGCTGAAAGGGTTGCTTCTTGCTCTTGGCGTTACGCATAAGAACCCCGTGAAAGTGTATTGTGATAGCCAGGTCGCTTAGTATATTGCCGCTAGTCCAATTTTTCATGAGCGCACAAAACATATCGAGGTGGACTGCCATTTGTTCGTGATGAAGTGACTAATGGAACTATTCGACCTACATATGTTTCGACTCATGAACAGTTAGTAGATATGTTTACCAAAGCTTTGGGTCGACGTCAATTTGAATTTTTTGTTTGCAAGTGGGCATTTGGGACCTCCATGCTCCAACTTTAAACAGAGGAGGAGGAGGAGGAGGAGGAGGAGGAGGGGGGAGGGGGGCGGATTAGCGCATATGTATATTTGGTATAATATTTTCCCTAAAATAGATGATATGTTTTCCTACATTCGGGATCTAATTCTTGCTGGGCCAAGAATACACTTTGTATATAAGGATGTAAACTCTTGGAATAAAGGACAGAGAAATATCTTTCTTCTTACAATTGAATATGGCTTAAGTTCTCTTAGTGAGAAATATATTCCATTTGGACTCATAGTTTAAAACAATATTGGCAGAAAAATTTATCTTTTAAAAATCCATCCCAAACTCGTCGACCAGCTCGATTATATGAAAATCGTCCGAAACCCTTGACATTTTTCCTTTTTCTGGGTCGAAGCTCAGGTCGATTTTTAAACGTTGACTTTAAATACCTAAAACATGAGGTAGATATTTTAATTTAACCTACCTGTAGGTAAAATTGTATTATCCAGCATACCTAACTTGACCAACTTTTATATGCATGCTTTTCTAGAATAATTTTTTAATCAAAATCCATTTTATTTCTTAATTATTTTTATACATAAAATGGAGTAAGGAAGTCATACCCTTAAGGCAGCGGCGAATCCAGTATGAACTTTCAGTTAGAGCGAGGGTTGATTTTGACCATTGATCGTTGACAATCAATGATCATAATAACCTGGTCCGATTGTTTGTTGATTAAAATTTGATTAAATAATATTAAAATTTATTCAATATTTATGTAAATGAAAATATAGTTCAATACAATACAAGACCAAATTCTAAAAAAAATGTACGATGCAACCCTAATCTGTTATTATAAACTTAGACAAATAATTAGTACGTCTTATCTTTGAATACATGTTTAGTCCAACAAATCTATGAGAAGGGTGTAAAAAGACTTCTTGTCCCTTATATTCATAAATAAACAAAAAAAAAAACATAAAAATAAAGACAAAGACAAAGACAAAAGTTCGACAAAATATATTTGTAATTTATTTCAATGCACGCTAATAGAACATTTGGATTGAAAATCACCCGTGATGATTAAATATGTTAATTAATTGAACGTTAAATATGTGAATGAGATAATAAAAAGTTGAAAACATAAATACAAAAATAAGCAAATATCACACTCTCATTGCAATAAAAACGTGATTAGAGTAATATAATTACCCAAATTGAAAACACAATTTCCTTTGCTTACAAATGTCTCCAAGTTTGAAAAAGTTGAAGAGCGAATATTACATTATATTATAATTAAAACTGTGAATATCCTTGGTGAATGGGCATCCCACTGTTGACTGTCCTCCACTTTTCAGTAGTCATGCAAATCCCATACAATTCAAAGGTTAATTTTACTCACTTCAGTTGACTTTGCCGAACTTTATGACTCTCTTTTTGTCTGTCTTCCTTCTTTTTCATGTTTTCTATGGATTTCCTTCTATAAATACTCACTGAAATTTAGTTCAGAAAATTGTCTGCTCTTTCTGCATCTCTTGAAATCCTTCATGGCTAAATGCTTTGCTCTGCTTTTTTCGTAGCCCATTTTTTTTTTTTTTTTTTTTTCAGTTTTTACTCATTTAATCTGAAACTGAGTTTGAGAAAATTCAAACTTTCATTGTTGGAGTTTAGAATGATTTGAAACCTTCTGCTTTTTCTGATGTTGAACAATGGTATAAATCCACTCTTCGAAGCCTCAGTTCATATCCTGAATCCAACCAAACAGAAAAAACCCAAGAATTTCTACATGTTTATAGAACAGCTTTCCATGGATTTTCTGCCAAACTCACCCCAGAACAAGCTCAAGAACTCAGAAATCGTCCGAAAATTCTCGTTGTTTTAAGCAAGTAATTATACATTCCCGCGGATCCAACTAGAGCGGCCGCTCTAGCTCGCAGTGGCCTGGATCTGCCACTGCTTAAAGGTGCAATATATTTGAGGGACAATTCTGTCACAGCTAATGCATTACCAGTGCGAGCAATGGTATCATCAAGAGTCGAACATGTAATCCTTTCCAATGTTTCAAAACGGCCTGTAAAATATTGTTAGTTACCAAACTAATTATCTCATTTAAAAGTTCAAACAATATATTTAAAAGAGACATTTTCAAATTCGTTTATTTCAATACATTTCTTCATTTAAAAGCTGATTTTACTGCCATCAAATATCTAAAAAAAAACGTAAAATTTGACAAATAGATAACAGTAAAATTTGAAATTAAGAAATATTTACATATTTGAAATTAAGAAATATTTACATATTTCAAATTATGTTAAATGGTTAACTCATCTACAGTAAATTTTGTTCGCATTTTTGTCTTTGACATGGATCTCATCTATACATATATAATAGAATAATGCTACTTTGCCAGAAAGTAGGTAACATAATAGATGTTGACAAGATTTGATTAATTAAAATGTCTGTCTAGACACGTCTAGGTTAGATCACATCTTGCCACCTCTTATGCCTTTTAGAACCTTTAATAAAAAATAAAAAAAAAATACGTTCTCTATTCACCTACCTCACCTCTTTGCACTTTGCTCTCCAAAATTTTCATATATGTTGCACTTTGGTCATCAACCATTAAAAGTAACATTTACATATATCCACAACCTTCTATTTTCATGACACATACCTGATGGATGGTTTTATCTTGTCTTGTCTTTACTTACCAAGTAGGGATGAATTACAAAACTATCGGGACAAACTAGCATTGTATCTAAACTAGTCGTTTTGATTTGATTTACCAAGTAGGGATGAGTTTAAAAAATGTTGGACCAAACTAGCATCGTATCTAAACTAGTCGATTCGGTTCGATTCTACTCGAGTGCACCATCCATTTTAATTTTTCTTTTGAATTTCACCATAATATGTCAACTCAAATTCAATTCTTCATGGTGCTATTTATAGTCTCAATACAAATTGATCCCTTAAATATCATAGATGTCATCATTTTCAAGGTAACTATGTTGTTTATAAGTTATTTACAAATACTCAAGTCATCGTTTATTCACATATTTTGAGGGATCCATAATTACTACTTACTTATCTACCACTAATTTCTTTATATTTATAATATTACATAACATATTTATAAAACACTTTCCAAAGATATTTTATTATTTTCAGCCCCTCAAATGATAAAGTAAATGAAACTGAGATTAAAACATATCTTTCAGAATAATGTTATTTGCAATTGTTCACTACGACAATCGTCTTGACATACATATAACATGTGGTTATTTGATACATGAGTGAAAAAAAAATTATCAAATTATATGTCACGTATATGCGACATAGGACGACTGTCGTAGGGAATGATTACGAATAGCATTACTCTATTTTTCAAGAACTCATTCAAACTAATCATTATAAAAGAAACACTTCAACTAACTAAGAGAGCTTACCATGATCGCAATAACTTGCATAAACCGAATTGTTCACGACTCGAAACTGGTCCAATTCATATCTTCGTACTTTGAGTACAACCTCATGGAACTTCATCTTATTCACCGGTCTATGCAATTAAGAAGTATTTTAAAATGTCAAAAATAATTTTATATTTTTGACATAGAGGTGCCGTAACACTATCCCTCTATTTGGATACATAATTTTTAAATTCTTTTAAAATCAAACGTTAATTTCAATCACACATTCATAATTACTAGTCATTTATTATTTAAACATATTGTGGGATTCACTGCTATTCATCTTTATAAATGATTTATAAAGTTGTTAAACGGAGGCTAAGTATTACAAGTGGTAATGGTGACAACGGCTGCGATGACGGAAGAAATAGAGATAATATGTGTATAAAATATTGTGTTACAAGTGATTATAGTGACGGTGGTGGAAACAGAGAGTGGTGAAACACATATAACACAATCCTACAAAATGTAGCACGTGTAAAATAATTTATTATAAAATAATTAAAAAATGAAAGTATTTTGGAGAATTAATAATGGTTTAAAAGCATTTATGAAATTATCAAACTTTTTAAGGCTATTTGTGAGTTCTTCCCTACCCCCAAAAGTTCACGTCGAGGCCAACCTGAATTTTACCCATCCTAAAATTTAATCTAGCCCCCACCCCACCCCCTAGTTATGCTGATTGGAAGAGAGAAGAAATATTTGGCTATGCTTATATATAGTCATATTCAATCTAACATGCAGACGTACCTTAAATTGAAACAATATAGCACAACCCGAAAAATTGAAATCTATCTTTTTACATGAAAAATTTAAGTATAGCTTGATGGATGATAATTTGATAACGCACCCAAACTACTTATACTTGCATGAATTCTCAAATGTCAATAATTGGTGGGTTGCAGGGGGGGGGGGGGGGGAGGCTTTCTTACTGTCCATTGACGTTATGGCTCCTGCTCATGACTAAATTAGGAGAGACGTGGGCACACCGCAGCTGGAAATGCCGCCACGAAATGGCCGGAAAGTTAGGTGGTTGGTGGCGGAGATTGATACGTGAAGGCGGTAGTACGATATTGTTGGAATGGTGGATTAAGCATGATGACATTTTTCTAGTGAGTGATTGAGGAAATATTGAGGATTTGGGAAGTCTGAAGATGTATTTTATGGGCATTTTTTCAGCATTTTCACCAAAAAATTGCTTCTTTCGCTAAAATTTGGCCTTGTCCTTACAGAGGTCGAACCTTGGGGCAGATAGGACGATCCGACTATAGAATTTTAAATGAGACGAGTCGACTCGTTTGATCAAAGTGTGGCTCAAATTGTTTCTTTGTGGACCAAGCTGATCATTTTCAAAATTACATCATTGCTTACATCATACTAATAATATTTTATTGCCTCTTGCTTTTTATTAAGAGCTTCATGGCCCCTCCATCCTTTGTTATTTTGTTACATTTTCTTTGATAAAGGACACAGTCCTTCTATGATTGTCCATCAAATCTTGTTCTTACATACAACTGATAAGATTCTCCTGTAGCAGTTTGAACACCTTTCCTTCATGTGTTTATCATTTTCATCTTTATCTTCTAATTCTGTCGGCAAGTAGAGCAGTCTCTTACTTCACATGCACTCTGTAATGTTGAAATGGCACTAGGAATCTGATACGTGTCAAACTTGGTGATAAAATCTTTTAAAACTGAAATTTTTGATTCCCATCATTAGCCAAAAGTGTCTATCCATTATATTGGCATATGCATCTGTATTTTCTATCATAAAATTTTTTTGTTATGTTATAAAGGACTTTGTATCCAATCACTCTTCTATTTTTTATCCATGATTTTGTAAACTTTGGTAATGGTTTATCAATATGCCCTTCATCCATTTTGAAATTTCTTCCAACATGTCCAACGGAGATTATATGTTCTGTTGGATAGAAAATTTCATCTTCGACTTCTAGACTGATAGTATAAAATTTTAGATAAATAGATCGTCCATGTGCATATCTTGAGACTTCATATTTAAATATGTCATCAAATCTATCTATTTCTTTAAGAGATTTATCTGGATAAATTAAATCCAAATATCCATAATCAGCTGCCATTTTGACCATAATTGGATCAGATTCTTTCATCATAATTATTATCGGATAAACGTGATCACCGGGTGAAATAAAATATGAATCACTTGTTTATAATTCATAAATTATTTTAGTAAATTTTTTATATTCTTCTTCTTTTGAAAACAAATGGAATTCATCTTCTTCATCTGGTTGTATCTGAATTGATCTCGTATGCTCTTCATTGATAATAATCTTTTTAGGATTATCACCAATTCTTATCTTTCTGGGACTTTGGATCATAATATCTTTCTTTGGTCCACTGCTGCTTCCGCATGGTGGATCACTTCTTGGTATCTGTTGATATTGCTGTTTGGTATCATAGGATTGTGCCAAGACATCAACCCTTGTATCTTTATTTGTATCAATAGAAATTAATTGTGTTTCAAGAGCATCAATTTTATCTTTCATTTCATTGGCAACTTTGACGTGGGATTCACTGATCTCAAGTAATAGGTTGAAATTATTACTTAAGATTTCAGCTAATGCCCCCATCCCAACTTTTATATCATCTGCTTCTTCTTTGGCAAATGCTGTCGCAGATTTCATCTCTGATATCATTTGCTTAATATAATCCATCTCCAAATTCAATGTTCCTGCTTAAAAAATCAGCAAGATAATTATTTGTACTTTTAATATGAATAATATCAAAATTATAGAATGATAAATATGCTTGCAATCTATGTAACCTTCTATATTGGAGTTCCATTGGTAATTTATTTCTAACAAGTTCTGCAACTTGAGAATTGTCAGTTTCAACAATAAATTTTTTAGATAATAAAAATAATGAAAATTTCTTTATTTCTCTAATAATTGCTAATAATTCTTTTTCATGAGTGATATAATTTATTTCTGCTTGATTAAAAGTTTCACTTGAATATCTACATATTTCATTTAAATCTATTTTTAATAATATTGCTGCCCAATATTTATCTAAGGCATCAGTATTAACTATCAAATTATCCTTTTCATTTGGTAATCTTAATTTTGGTAAAATTTTACATTCTTCTTTAAGTAGTCTAACTATTTCTGTATGTTTTTCATTCCATCCTTTAGTATTAGTTTTTCTAAGTAAAATTTGTATTTTATATCTCTTTTTTGAAAGATTTTCAATAAATCATTCTGCATAATTTAAACATCCTAAATTTTTTTGTATTTGTTCCTTAGATTCTAATTTATCAGGAAAACTTTCTATCTTTTTAGATATATGAAATTGTAATTTTATTCCATTCTTATCTATAATTAATCCAAAAAATTCTATCTCAAATTTTTCTAAAATAGCTTTCTTTTCAGATAAGATTATTCCTTCTTTTTGACATTCTTTTAGGAATTTTAAAATATGATTTTTATGATCATTTTTATTTTCTGAACATATTAGTATATCATCAACGTATACTAATAAGAAATCATTATATTTTCTAAAAATATTATCCATTCTTCTTTGAAATATTTGATGTCCATTTTTTAATCCAAATAGCATAACTATCCATTTATATTTACCTTGAGGCGTGCTAAATGCCGTATATGGTATTGATTCTTCTTCCATTTTGATTTGCCAAAATCCTGACTTACAATCAAATTTTGAATAATACTCTTTTCCTTTTGCAAGGTTTATTAAAATATCTTTATTTGGTAAAAAATATCCATCAAATTTTGTGTATTTATTTAATTCTTTATAATTTGTTATCATTTTTTATTTTTCTTCGTACCTATTCAGAGTGTTTCATTACCATAAATGCTGGATTACTATGTGGTCCATTGCTAACTCTGATTAATTTCATATTTTTTAATTCTTCAATTTGTTTTATAAATTCTTGAGTATCTTGTATAGTGTACATCATTGATTTTACTCTTATTATTACATTTTCAGTTAATTCTATTTTTGCTCTTGGATGTTCAAGTTTCCAATAAACTAATGAATTTTCATTATAGA
Source organism: Osmanthus fragrans (assembly GCA_019395295.1). Classification (NCBI taxonomy): domain Eukaryota; kingdom Viridiplantae; phylum Streptophyta; class Magnoliopsida; order Lamiales; family Oleaceae; genus Osmanthus; species Osmanthus fragrans. The sequence goes on along the minus strand of CM033361.1, from coordinate 19,716,154 downwards.
CATTTCTTATTTTTTTATTATTATCTCTCTTATTAATTCTGATTTTTCTGTTGTTTGTATTTTTTGTATTTTAACAGTTATTTTTATTGGTATTTTTATTGTCTTTTCACCACACTGGGCTGACTGAACTCTGTATGGTTTAAATTCTCTTAAAATTTTTAGTAGATGTCCACATGGTGTTTTTAACATAATCTTATAGTTATTTTGTTGGTAATGTTGAAATTGTTGAACAAAGTCATTTCCTAATAATATATCACATTCTAATACATCATATGCGTATATTTGTTTATAGTTATTTGTTTACTTTCTAATAGGATTTCTACCTTTTCTTTATTTTTAGTAATGTGTGTCGATATTCCCGTGACACCTGTTATTTTTATAGTATTATCATTGTTTCAATTTTTTAACAAAAATGTCTTGATAATAGTTATATCACATCCTGTATCTATTAAGGCACATGTTGTTATATTAGTTTTTGTAATAGTAATTTGTATATATACTCCTAATGAAAATGTTATCACATTATTCATTCTTTTGGACAAAACAATGTTTTATTATTATGTGTTATATAAATTTATTCTTTATTAATATTATAATGATTTAAAATTTGTAAAAAACTCATTTCTAATAATATATGGTAATAATCTCCCATACTATTATCTACATAACATAGTATTATCATTTCTTCTCCATCTAAAACAATTGGTATCTTTACTTCTAATTCACTAGTATGTGTTTTTTTCCATCAAAATTGATATATTTATAAGGTTCTACCATTTTTTTTTTTTGTTAATCATTTATCTCTATTTCTTGATATATGGCAGTTTATCGCTACCGTATCAATTATGATATTTTTTTTTCCTTTTATATATTCTATTCTATTAAAATATTCTCCATATATTTACATACTTCCTATATTCCTTTTTACCATTATTTCTCGACTTCTGCTTGATTTTTTTTGGTATTATAGATGTACTATTATTTTTTCTTAATCTTCCATCTTTAAATTCTATTAAAGAATTATTTTCTATTTTTTCTATTACATCTGATTTTGTTTTAGATATTTCTAATTCATATATTTCTGGTAATAGGTTTAGTTGTTTGTTTGGTTCTACAACATTTAATATGTCTTTACATTCTTTGTGAATTTCTATATAGCATTTTTTAGAGTAAATGTTTTCATAGTTTGAATTAGTAAATGTATATAATGTTCTGTATTCTATAGTCATAATATAATTTCTTTCTTCCATAATATCATTTATATGTATTTTAAAATGTAATCCTAATACTTCATTAAAATCTTTATCTTTTATTGATATGCAATATTTTGGATAACATGTAAATATTAATTTTTTGTATGCTAAGTTTCCTTCTATAATTCTTAAATGACTATCATTAGTATTTAGTATTCTTCCATCATGTAAACTTACTGTTATTGGTGAATCTATTTCTTCTCTAAATATGAATTTGAACATTAATTGTATTCCTACTAGATAAATATATTGTATTATTTCTTTTTGTTTTTCTTTTACTTTTGTCATTAATTGGTCAACTGTGAATTTTGTTAGTAATGCTAATTTATGACTTCCTGAAACTGTTCTTATATCTATTGATTTTTCTATTTTATGATATTCACTTATAGATACTCTTTCTCTTCTAAATATTTTATCAAATATTTTTCATTCTCCTAATTTTAAATCTAATGATAATTTTTCTATTTTTCTAAATGTGTTATTATCAAATGTTACTTTTAATCAATATCCTTCAAAATTTTCTAATTCTTGTTTTTCTTCTATAGTTTTAATTTCTTCTATTTCGTGATTCATTCTGATTCTGATATGTAATCCTCTCCTCCTTCATATTTTATTAATATCCGTTATCTTTTCTAAATCGCTTTCTATTTCTTCATATTTCTTATTGTAAAATTCTTATTTTCTTTTTAGTACAATCAGGGTTTATATGTTCTATTTCTCCACAATTCCAAAATTTGCATTGTTTTTTTTATCCTTTTTAAACTCTTTTCTTTTTAGTTGATATTTTCTTTTATAATATCTCCAATTTGGTTTTTGATATTTCTTTTTGAATTGTTTATATTTTTTTTATACTTTTTTGGTTTGAATTTTCTTTTATATTTTCTTTCTGGTCCACATCCCCAATTAATAGATCTATCTATCTCTTCGCAACAGATTCTTATTAATTTTTCAGACTTTTTCATTAGTTGTCTATTTTTACATATTTATGCTAATCTTTCAAATGAGAATTTTATTCTACTTCCTAATGTATCTGGTACAAGATTATCCTTTATATATATCTTTCATATTCTATCTTAAAATATATATTCCATGTTCCTGGTAATTTAGTAAAATACATTTCTAAGTATGGTTCTTGATTTTCGCTACTATAAAATTGAGTATAATAAAAATTTCTAAATTGCCATGTATATTCTTTTATTTTACACATATCACATATATAATGTTTATCAATCCTAATATTGCTTTTAATTTTTCTCTTCTAGTTTCTTCTTCTGAATTTTTTATCCAATTTTCTCCTAGGAATTCATCTGATATATATTCTACTAACTTTTTTATTCTCTATTGTGAGGTTTTTTGCATTTCTGTTTGTATATTTCTTCTCATTAATAATTTAGTATCTTTAGTTACTCATTCCCACCAGTTTCTTACATCTCCTTCAAATGATGCTATTAAATAGTCAATTCTTCTATCCGTAGATTCACATGTATCATCTTGGTTATATAAAAAGAATAATATCATTGCATCTGTCCATTGTAACAAGGCTTTCTTAGTATCTATTTTACAATCTAAATCTAGTTTTGCTCCTCCATGATTTATTGGTTTATTGTAGTCTGAGTTTGGGGTAAATTGATCTTTATATTTTTTTTCTATTTTATGTTGTGGTATAATTCTATCATAGTATTGCCTATAAGGTCTATGTGGCATTGGTGCATATCCTCTTTCTAATTCAGGAAATTCTAATTTTGGATTGTTGCTTGTACTTTCTGGTGTTGGTGTTGATCCTCCACCAGTATTCATTAATATTTCATAATTTTCTAATTTTTCTATACTTAATTGGTCAAAATTTTCTATTAGATTATCTATTTCTTCATTCATCATCTTTTTTATTTTTTCCTCTTTCTTCTGCATATTTTTCAAATTATTTCTCTTGTTCTAGGATTATTGGTAATATTTCTTTTCTAAATCTATCATCCATACTTCCAGGTTCATAATATCATTTTATTTCTACATGTTTCTTTCATATTCTTGTCATTTCTCTTTTTATTCTATCTTTATCTACTACTTTTTTATCTGTTGATTTTATATTTTGTTTCATTTCTCTAATTTCTATTTGTAACATTCCTACTTCATCTCTTAATTCCTTAGTTTCATTTATTAATTCATTTATTATTTTCTTTAGTTCATCAAATGATTCTGAAAAAGCCATTATATTTTCCCCACTTTTTACTTCTAATAAATATGATAATCAACACTTTTTATCTTTATTTTCACTGATGATTTTATTAAAACTTTCTATTGCTATTTCATTATTAGGTAATTCATCTCTTACAGTTTCAAAATATTTTACTTTTAATTCTGATTTTTCGATTTTTAATTTCCCTAACATTTTTTCTTCTGATTTATTTATATATTCTGCTGTTCATAGTATATTTGAGGTTTTTTTCTTGTATTTTGTTTAGATTTTTAACAATATTGTTAAGCTTTCTAGCTACTTTATCATTACTTATTTATAACTTATGATGATTCGTATATTTCTCTATAATATAAAATACTGTCAAATTCTTTATTAATCATTTCATATACATATCTATCTTTTATAGATCCTATGATTAATTTATGTAGTATTTGTTCTTTTATTTCTTTAGGTAATTTTTTAATTATATTTAATGTTAATATTTTTTATTTATTAGGAATAGGTTCATAAAATATTTTAGATCATTTTTCTTCTTCTAATTTATAATAGTTATCTATCTTCTTAATTTTAATTCTCATAATTACTTATATTATTTTCTATTATAGCAGCTATTTCTTCTCGATCTATAGTTTCTAGAATAGTTTCCCATATCATAAGATCTCTTATTATACTAATTTCTATTTTTTCTATTATCTCCTTTCTAATATCTAAAAGTATATCTTTTAATTTTATAAGTATGATTTTTAAGGCTTCTTTCTCTATTATAGGTTTTTCTATTATTATACCAAAATTATCTTTTTTAATTATATATTTATTTCCTAAATATTTTATTATCATGTTATGATCTATGACTCTGATACCAATTAAAGTGGGGGCACTAAGACCGTCTACAAAATCTTCAAAATCTACAAAATATTTTAATATTTTAAAAATTCTTTTATCATTCTTTCGGTTAATCTATTATTTATTAAGGATATGTAAAATCTTAGTGTTAATTTTAATTTTTTATATTTTAGTGATAACATAGTTTTTATTGGTCTTCTCATTTAATAACTTGTTTTATATTCTTTTTGTATTATAGGGACTAGGTTGCAATTTTTTAAGTTAAGGGTATTTTTGGTAGTTAAAATGGTCAAATGTTATTTTGGAAATATGGCTTCAATTTAGATTATTATGAAAATAAGGTATCAAATTTAGGTACCGAACTGGGTACCATAAGGGCAAGGTTGCCCCCTTTGCCACACCTAGCCCTAGTATTAAGTTCGAACTCATTAATTCTGTTATTATATTATAATTGACTTGTTTTAGAGATGAATTTTTCTAAAAATCTTATGTCGAAAGAAGTGTCGCGAACTTCATATTTTGCAATTTGTACAAAGTGTATTTACAAAATTGGTTAACTTTGGTAAAATCGAGACCATTGATTTTCAATTATTTAAAAATTTGTTTTTGAAATAATTGATATAGATGTTACTTTGTCAACTGACTTTGTACATATAACATAACTCTTAATTTAATAAATTAGGTTGCAAATTAGCTAGCTAGAGATCACGATTCCACTGAGAAGATAGGACAAACTAGGGAGGAGATCCTAATTAGGAAATTAAATATTTAGCCTTCATTTTTAATGAAATTTCATCAGAATCACTCAATTTAATTTGTTGCAATTATATAACTCTTTCCAATGTGGATGTATAATAAGTCAATTTGTTTGGTTCTGATTGTTAATTTGTGGAGTTAGTATGCAGACCAACCTTCGGGGCTAGTATTGTGCAGAGCAATGCCCATTGACCAAAATTTCATTGAGGATAGTTTATAAATTTTACACTTGTAATTTCAAAATTTCCTTAATTTGCTTATAAATAGAGAGATGTCATTAGGATTTTATTATTATCATAAAAAAAAAAAAAAAGAGATTAGAAAAGATAAGATGCGAGTTTCCATTTGTAAATTTTTTTCATCATAGTGAATTATGACAACGATAGACAAGAACATAGTCTCACAAACAAATCATTATAAATTCTGCATGTTGTGCGTCTATATGTCTATTGCGATTTTATTACTCTTGATGATATTGAATTAAGGTTTATAATTCTTAATACCGCTTCCTTTAATAATGTTAACATCTACATCCTATGTAGACTAAGTAAATATTCTAATGTGTAAACACTTTGTATGAGTAGCATATACTAATAATCCAAGATTAAGCGAAAAGGTGGCTTTAAAGGTGCATCTTTTAATATTCTATTTCACTCTTCATCTTCCCTCATGATACTACTTCGCTATTAGTCATCAAGAGGTATTTAGCCCTGTAAAGTTGTCCTTGCTGATTCACATGGGATCCCATATGAGAACAAAAGAAGAGAATGAAAAAAAAAGTCGATTAATATCATCCACATCATCAATCCGTAAAATCAATCTACACACAATTATGTACATGTAGCAATACTAACAAAATTGCATATGAATAATCTTATTACAACAATTGGAAATTGAGCCATTCCAATCATATTTTAATAAAAATTGAGTAACCAAATATGTAATCCACCCTATCATAATTAGATCTCATACTTTCATACTAGTTTATGTTAGGGTTTTGACTTTATATCGTCTCGATTAAAACGGAATTGGATTTTAGTTTCCCACATGGAATATGATTCAATTTATCTACTTGCAATGAGATTTATATGAATCCCATACCGAATAGAAACAAAAAAGCCCTCATTTTCGATTCCTAGAAATAACATCATCTCCTTACTGTTTTATTTTTTCTTCAATACATGAAATTGTTATGGACTATCTTGGAGTGAGAGTTGATGATCCTTTATAGAGTTTGAAGAGTTGGAACACAGAGAAGATATATCAAGTGTCAAATACGACATAGAGAAATTTGATAGAAGAATCATTTTGGCTTATGAAAAATAGAAGTCAATGAAGATTTAGTCTGAATTGCCCAAGGATTTGGAAGGAAGATCAGTCCCCCTTCTTTTTAGCAAATATGGATAATTTGGACACCTTAAGAAAACTTCTCCAAGAGTTAGCAGATTTGGTTAATTACTTGAAGTCAATTGATAAGTGCATTTTACACACTTATTTAGGCCACAAAACATGGCTGATTGTGAATGTATGTGTTGAAATATGGCTTAATTCAGTACAATTTGTGTTTGTAGGGCTATATTGATGGATGAAACGAAAAAATTTTCCTTCTTGTAATGAGATTGTTAGGAATCTCACATCAAATAGAAATTACAAGGCTATCACGTGGGTTCTTGAAAATAGAGTCTTGCCTTTAGTGTTTGATCAATCCCAATTTATGAAATAGTTATTAACTATTGAAGGTGAAATTTGTGGATTTTTTTGGAGTCTTCTTTCATGTACGTATTGAGTGAGTTTTTCTTATAACGATTGCATAAGCACAAAAGTGTATCCATAATCCCCTATTGGACCTTACGTTATTTGTTTAACACATTTTGAACCATTTATGAACTTCCCAAAAGCAAAATTTGTAACAAATATCTTAATGGTGATCAATCATTCAAACAAAATAATAAGAAGAATACCAATTGCAATCGCTCTTGACCAATCTCCTAGATTCTCCTTCCTTCATGCTCAAGAAATTCGGGTTGATGCCATAATCAAGAGAGAATCTATCATTTCACCGGTAAAATCTCTAAGTTTCCTACACTTTGATCTCCTAGACTTGTGGTATTTATAAGTTATCTAAAACCCAAATACGCACTCCCTAAAATAGCCATAGCACCTTTAAAATCATGGTGTTGAAGCTATCGTGCTAACTTTGCATCAGGGAGATCACACCAGCGAGCTCACTGGTGCGGGCCTACTCATGTGCTGGGTGGTCTTCAATATTTCACGTATAATTTTTGGTAGGAAATTAATAATAGCGATCCATAAAAAAACTTGAACTCTACATTCAATTATTCTACCGATGGTGTCTAATTTTGCTTTGTGGAAATCTTTGTGTTTGTACTGCAATTTCCCCTCCTAGTGCGTGCGTTGGGTCCTTATTTCGCTTATTCTACTTACGGGTATTTGATCTATCACTTCACTCCAGTGGCGGACCCAGGATTTTAGAGTTGGTGGGTCCTAAAATGAAAGATATTGAGATGAAGGAAGGGGGAGTACGCTGCCCCCGAAATTTTTTTTTTTTAGTTGAAGGTAGCACAAACATTCATAATGATTAAAGAGCTTGTACAATTAAAATTATAGAAGTTTGAAATACATATTATTTTTCATTCTTAAATTGCTACAAAAATGAAAAAATTATTAACTCGAAAACGCTCATCCGATCAATTACAGCAGTAGGCTGACAAATTGAAATCGGAACTATTTTTTAATTGTGTTAGGCTGGTCAAAATCAAATTCAAATATGTAGACAAGAATTTCTATCCAATTTCGAGGTCTCAACCCATGCTACCAAACAGTTTCTTCAACAATTAGACGGATCTACTATAAGAGGTGAAAGCACTTCGTTGCTACTGGCAATTAACAATCTTAGGAAGAACCAAACATATAACTAAACCAGCAAAACGGACAAAAGAACAACACCTTAATATCAAAACAAATCACAACCTTCAACAACTCTCTGAATTCAAATTTTAATTAACTAAAATTCATTTTCAAAGCCAGATTTTCGATTTTCCATCTAAATCTGTACTTATATCTAACATGTTATAATGAAAAATTACAGTATACTTTATAGATGTTATATTCCAAAATCTGTACTTATATCTAACATCTAACATATTAAATCCCAAAATTGTAAAATATTTTAAATAAAAAAAATGAAAAAAAAAAAAATCTGAAAAATCTAGTTAGTCATAGGACCCACCAGGTCCACTGATGGGTCCGCCACTGCTTCACTCTTCATTATTATTTCACATCATCTTGTTTCTTCTTCAATTGCTTTTCATTTTCATACCACTTTCACCAATATAACTTGAGTTCGAGGAATTCATCCTACAAAATAAAAACAAAAATATACTAAAACTCAATAGTAATCGACTCTAACCAGAGGCGAATCCAGGCAATTGAGTCACGGCCGTTGACTGTCAACCATCGGCCGCAATAAAATATTAAGAGCCCGTTTGATTTTTTTTTTTTTTGGCAAAAAAATGCATTTTTGATTAGTGATTTAATGGAGAATGTATGGTTAAAAATAAGAATTTTTTTTGAATTTGTATGTAATATTATTTTATTGAAAATGTGATTGAAAATAAGAGAATAAATGTATTTAAAAAAATGAAAATCAAACAATGCCTAAAATTTAAATATAACAATTATTTTGTTCAACTGAACATATATGGTCCTGTCTGGGATAGATTTTCAAGCAAAAAATAATGGATTTTCTAGCCGTTGTTGCCCAGTTAGGCCGTCATTTTTTTACCAGGCATTTCACATGTGGGACCCGCAATCCACTCCAAAATCTGCCCCAAACAGGGGCATGATATATGGTTGAAAACTAGAGTTTTTGGATAATGATTGTCAAGCATGACTGAATAAATTGGTTAAACATTATGTAAATAATTTTAAAACATCACTAATTATAGGACAAGAACAAGAACAATTTGGTTAAACCTTATGTAAATAATTTTGATATACACAGGAAAAATATCAAAATTCATCACCACATTCAAAACATTCTACATTGATAAGATTAATTATAGGACACAAATTTTACTTCTCAACTGCATATTACTTCTTTCGCTATCTAATATTTTACATATACTTGCAAGTTTACACAATGTGATTATATTAATTTTATGTGCTTGTGTAATCTCATTTTTTCGCAATCGATTTTTTGTGAACGAAAGTGGAACCTTCTATTAATTAAATTGTTGAAAAAAACTCCTTATAACACTAAGGTCGATTTTCCTACAAATTCATCCATTATTAATTGATCATACTTAGAAATCAATTTATCAGAGAAAAAAATCAAGAAGAGGGACAAAGCACGTGTTAAAATATTTCTACTCGCATTAAAATCGGTAAAAAATGAACATATATTATTTTGTTACATTGAGTGTCAAAGATCAATGAGCGTCATGATGATCAAGCTTTCAATATGCTTAAGGAATGCTCACAGGTTTGAATCTCCTTCCTTGCATTACTTTTGGTAAAAAATGTTGAAATACAAAAAATTACACAATGAATTACTATTGAAGAGTTTTGAACCCAAGACCTCAAAGACCTCCAATTTGATCATGAAAACTCTAACCAACTAAGCTATTAGAGATGTGTGCATAACAAAATGAATTATTAGATATATAATATAAATATTTTATCTATTGTCAAAAATAATAATAATAATAATTCTTCCCGATGGATCTAGCACACGTGGGTGCTCGCTAGGTGCTGGATCCGTCCCTAACTCTAACACTCAACATGTATGTAAAATGTCTTAATAAGTGTGTAGGATACACTTATCGTTATCAAACACCTCAAATTTATACTTTTGCTAGTAACAAGCAAAACACATTCTAACCTAGACACGAATGCTCAAAACAGGTAAAGAAAAGGGGTATCTTGCCACATTTACCTTAGGTTTAGGTCCAAGTATTTAATTCACGACAAATTTCCAAACATTTATACCCAAAAGAGTTTTTACTTCCAAATGCCTAACGGGGTGTATGTGTGTATGCGAGAGTAGTCAAATCCAATTATCACTTGTGAGATGCACACTTCCTAACTTGATATTTAGGGCTTGTTCGGTATAAATTCTCAAAATCAATTCTCATTTTCATCTACACATTCTTCAATAAAATAATATTTTTCATCACATCAATAACTTCTCATTCTTTTTCAACCACACATTTTCCATCATATTACTATTCAAAAATCAATTATTTCCCCAAAAATCACTCTCATAGTCTCTCCTGAAGTGTTATTTCTAATGTTGCTTTCAAAACACTCATTACTATCCCACTCAAAATTTGTTTTATCGAACTAATAAAATTAACTTTCTAGACATGTAAAGATTCTTCCTAATTTTGATTTTCAAACTTGTGGAGGCAACTCAAATCCACTAGTTTTCTACATCTCCAAATTATACTATCCAAAACTTAGTCAAGCTTAGTGCAACTTCTGTTTCATGCAATGCTTTATCCCTTTTGAACTTGCTTCTTTGTTTTTTGGGGGGATATTTGGTTTAGCAATATCTTTATAGAAAGAAATCAAATTAAAATTCTATATTAAGTAAGGTAAGCAAATATCAACAGCCATGAATTGAAGTAGATTAGTTTCTCGTAAATTTCACATTGATAGAATATGAAAACATTAATCAATGTTTAAGGATTCGAGGTACGCCTCTTCTTAAGTTTAATATTGTAAGATAGAAAACAAATATATTTAATAATTATTATGGTATCGCGACTACAAGGTTTAAATGAGCCATAATCTTAAGTGGGCGTTTTATATGCCTTAAATATGAAAAGTAAAAACAAAAATAAATATACAAAGATTTGGTCTATTCCTCTAAACTATTTTGACTTTTTAATATGGAATTTGAAAACTCAATAAAGAAACCCTTGTACAAAATGAAAAAAAAGATGGATTATATATTTAGTCGAACAACTTTTGATAGGGAATTTGTGCTAATGAAAATCATGGAGTAATTAAAGGCTTCAAATTTTGTGGGTGAGAATCATTCCCCAATTTCTATCATAGTTAATTTTAAAATAAAAAAAATACTAAATGAATAGTATGTAATTGGTATGGTATGCAAAACTTTATATAACCTTATTTGGTTTTTGTGAAAAACTGTATTTTTAGCGAAGTTTGGTAAAAATTGACAAAATATATAGTTGAAAAGTTGATAAAAATTGTGCATCCCATTAAATGTGTGGTTAAAATTAATTATTAATTCTTTAGCTAAACCATGCATGGACATAATGTAATAATATATAGGATGTGATTTGTTATTTAAGCAAATACTATTTTTTGAAATCATTATAGTATAAAACAGGGACGGATACAGTGGGGGGGGGGGGGGCTGGCTGGACTGCAGCCCCCCACTCAAGTCCAATTTTTTTCTAAAGGTTTTTTATTTTATTTTTTTGAAAAAATTGTTTTTTTATGTGTAAATTTTTTTTTTTTCGCGTAGTAGCCCGGTTTGAAATTTTGTAGCCCGATTTCAAATTAAATCATAGATCCGTCCCTGGTATAAAAATATAAATTTATAAAGTATGGTATGAAAAATGTAATTACACCATATACACACGATGTAAAAATTCTTAAGAAAAAAAGGAATAATGAATGAGATTTCGGAGCAGGGGGAGGGGGTCGAATTTTGGAGAAATGGAATAGGTTGAATTATATTTTCATTTTTTTTTTTCAATTGCACTAAAGGTGCAATCGTATTTATGTCCCAACGATTTATTTATTTTTATATTTTTATTATCAATCTTTCATTAACTAGAATATTTTAGTCTCCAATAATGTTTTATATCCAAAGTCTTTTATCATGCTTTAAAATAAAAGACAAATATTTAGTGTACTTTTGTCTTAGTTTTTTTTTTCCTTCTTATTTTAAAATATAAGGAGAAAATAAGTTTTTCTATGCCCTTCGGCCCCTTCCGACATACATTTTTGTATGAAAATAGTTGTAAGAGACAATACGTGAATTTAGTTAAAGATTAATAATAAAAATTCAATGAAAAAAGTTTAAAACATAAGTTCGATAGCGACTAAAAGATAAAAGATGTAAATTTAATTAAAAAGAAACATGTGCATCCCAGGCCAACTAGTTATAATAATAATAATAATAATAATAATAATAATAATAATAATAAAGAGCTTACTATGCTGACAATAACTTGCATAAGCAGCATTGTTTACAACCCCAAACTGATCCAAATCGTATCCCTGTGCTTCGAGTACAACTTCATGGAACTTCATCTTATTGGCCGGTCTAAGCAAACAAGAAGTATTTTGGCTCCGGTTCATGACTAAATTAGGAGTGACGTGGGCACACTGATGGTGGAAATGCCACCACGATATGGCCGGCAATTTAGGTGGTGTGGGGGAAATTGGTACGTGAAGATGGTAGGACAAAATTGTTAGAGTAGTAGATAAAGCATGGTGACATTTTATTAGTGGAAGATTTATGGAATGGTGAGGATTTTGGAAGTATGACGACGATGGACGAATCCAGCATTAATCTTCAGCTAGGGCAGAAGTTGATTTTGACCGTTAACCATCAGTAATCATCGATCGTAATAGCCCAGCCCGATCGGTCGTTTATTAAAATTTGATTAAATAATATAAAAAATTATTCAATATATATGTAAATGCACTAAAACATAAAAATTATATACATATGAAAATATAGTTCAATACAACTCAATGCCAAAATATTAAAAACTATACGATGCACCCTACTCTATTTTCCACATCAAGAAAAAAGTTTCTTAAACTCTATTTTCCACATCAAGAAACTCCATTCTTCCTCATCATCATAAACTCTGTTTTCCACATCAAGAAAAAAGTTTCTTATAAGATTGAACCCCGTCAGAGAAGTTGAATCAGTCATCAAAAATTAGCTAAACATAAGTTTAAGACTCTATTAGATTATGATAAATCTAGGAAAAAAATAGTCATTGGAATTATTTACCCAAAATAAATTATTTCTTAAAACTAAAAATCAAAGAAAAAGGATTAAAAAAACCCCAATAGTCATTCAGATTGTTATCTAATTAAAAATCGCAAATTCAGAAATAAATGAATTATATGCCCATAATTTACTAAGATAATACAAAATTTTCCTACTTGAAACTGAGAAGTAAAATGAAATTTAAACACCGTAATTCAAATCCTTAATCCCATATAAAAAAAAAAATGCACAGGATATGTATTTTGAAGCACTCACTAATTCAACAATCAAATTTCAATATTTAATGGAAAAAGAAAACAGCAATTAAGAAAACTGTCGTAGAAATTGGTGTTTATGAAGGTCTAAAGACCCAATTTCTGGTAGAGATTGGTAAGATCAATGGCAAAAGCATCATTTGGAATTCACCCCACTCCACTTCGACGTTGGATGTTGCTTCTGCAGGCTGCAGCTCTGCTTCGATTGGAAAATTGGAAATATGGAATGGATATTGGAAATTTGGAAGTAAGGGTTAGGGTTTGCTCTCCTCTCCTCCTCCTCAATCGCCGAATGTTGCGACTTGGACTGGGGGAAATGAAATTGGGTGGTGACTTATGAGGTTGGTGGTTGGACCTAGACGATTTGGGCCAGACTTGCAAATGTTTTTTAAAGGCCCGCAGCATGAAGCCCAATTCATAGTCACAAACCCACTCACGAGCCTTTTCTTCTTCCTTCTCCCCTAAGTTTTCTCCCTCCCCCTTCCGGCGCTCAGTCACAGTCACATCTCAAACAGTATTTTCGATGGATCCAGCTAGAGCGATCGCCCTAACTCGCCACTAGCTGGATCCGCCACTGATGACGACATATTTATTGACATTTTCTTATCATCATGTAGAAAATGTGAATCAAAATAATGAAAATGAAAATAAAAAATATTACCATAAATGTATCGATTTTAATATCCTGTCAAATGTATAAATTGTGGCAAGTAATAAAGTATACGTGAGTACAACTATCAATCTCATGAGGAATAAGTATTTAGTCTAATTCTCAATTAGCCTAACTTTTATTGAATATAAACACACAATTAAGTTGCTGAGTTAGTTTATGTATTAACAATCTAAATTAACTAGCTAACCTAAATATGTGGTAGGAAGCGTTTATGATTACTTGACTAAAGAACAAACACTAGGACCACGTATCCCTCTACATTCATCTATCTTGATATCAATTTCATAATTTAACAACATTTATTTGGTTATTAAGATCAATGATCTGATCATATTCCAGACTCTCTCCCGAGAAAAATCAAATTTATCCTTATATATGACCCAACAATATCCCTATCCAGAATGCGAACATGTAAAACTGTATTAAAACAAAAGAGCGTTTATATGGCTCTTGCAAAGCATAAATAACTATCCCCAATGTTTATATGATCTTACAATGATTGATATCCGTGCTAAATTTCTATCTCTTCTTAGAACAACAATAAAAATCATATACAAATTCAATTAATGGCCAATTAATAAAAAGTATTAAGCTCTTAACAATCTTTCAACACTAAATAAATATTTGAAGTGTTAAACTAAAGAATTTAATATAAAGATTTCAGAAGATAGTATTCAATTTTTTTTGGCATCTATATAATTAGTCAATCATCAATAAATTATAAGAACCAAATTAAAGGTATACAACATCAATAGAAAATTAGAATTTAAGAAGAAAGAGGGAAAAGTCTTAAATCTTGAATTATTTCAATAGTTCTTGAATCCTCCTCTAATTTTTCTTCTTTAATAATCTCAAGCAATATAATATGTAAAATATGTGTACAACATTGGTCATTTTTTCAAGTTTTCATTCAACTTTGGTCCTTTTTCATCCTGAATGGCTGAATCTCAGTTTTGATGACAAAACTTTCAACATCTTCAAAATTGATTCTCGAAACTTCACATTAATTCGATATTGGTCCGTCTCAAGTTCCAAAAGTTTGTAATTTATTCCCCAAACTTTTCAAAAGTTAATTTTGACACCCAAAACTTGTGACTAACATCCAATTGCTTCATTAATGCTTTCAATTGATCAAATCCAATTCGATTGATCATCAATTACTTTGAATTAACCTCAAATGAGCTCCAAAAATGACTTTCAGATCTATTGCATCTAAATGCATTCAATTTGGGGGTTTTTTTTTACCTACAATTAAAATATTTACACCTAAATTAGGTAGATATTTGTTCAATTCGCAACAAATAATCAAGTATAAAAGCCCAAATAAGTGAATAATATGCACTTATCACACGTCCAAACTTAAATTTTTGCATGCCCCGAGTATGAATATCTACTAAAGATACAAGCAAACAAACATAAAGAACTAATGTATTGAACAACTTTTCGTACTCTTATCAATTACCAAGTAAGGAAATTATTTGACAATTCATAAAGAGCTCATAAATAATGCAACTGAAACTAATTTTCGCTTAATCAATGTTCGATTGACACGTATGTGCATAATCAATCGATAGTATTATTCTTTAAATTTGTTACTTTACCGACCCTAAATAATTAAATATTTTCTTTCATCTCTTGTTTTTCAATCACATACTGTGGATATGCATTCTAAGGTTCATTTCACATCACTCATTTATTTTACGCTCAAATTGAGTGGAGTTTCATCAAAGAAATTTAATATCTTGATATATGATGATTTTCCTTAGATTACAATGTTTCAACCTCCAAGTTTCACCTATAATAATAAACCTCACTAAAAGTCTAAATTCACAATTAATTAAACAGGTCTTAACCAGACAGAAGTAGTGCTTATAATTATTTTGTCCATCCTCAACACACTTTATTGTATTTTTTGTTCTTTTATTTTTTTTATTTTGTCCCTTCTTCTATTTTTGAGATCTTTTCATTGGATTTTGAAGGTAGTTTTCAATCAATACTAAAAAGTAAATTGTTCAAACCAATTGATCTCAAGATGCAACACATTATTGAGATTAATGTTCCATTTTAAAAGATCAACTATGCTAAAAGAATAGTTCAGCGTAGGAATGACAAAGGGACATGTTCGGGGAAGCGGGCTTTTTACGGGCCCGAGCCTAGCAAAAGCTCGTAGGAGAAAAATGGGCTCGGCTCGAGCCTTTACGAGCCGAGCCGGCCCATTTTTTCCCTCTTCATATCAATTTTTTTCTTTTTAAAAAAAATATTTTCGAGTTCACGGGCCGGCTCGGGCTCGGGCTCGGCCCGTTGCCCTTGAAAGAGGCTCAGCCCGAGCTTTGGCCTGTTCCACCGAGCCACGAGCCGAGCATAACTCGGGCTTTTACGGGCCGAGCCCACAAGCCTTCTTGTCACCACTATGCTGTCCTCGCTTATTCTGGGTATGGTCATGATCGGGATGAAGATGGGAGAAGGAACTATTAATCAACGTTCATATTTATTATTATATTTGAGATATAATTAAAATAGACACTATTATTATTTTTTTTAAGTATAATTAAATTATACATTATGAATTATAATATAAGCTAAATTAAACTAATTTATAATTAAGAAATTGAAAAGAATGATACAAAACTACATTATTTATAGACGTTAATTCTCTAATAAGAATGATAGATTTTCGATTACGGACAATTAAGCCCCAGTATTTTAAAAATAAAGATATGAATGGGATCCCAAATCGAAATATTTAAATAAATGTGTTGAAGGAAAAGCCTATAAAAGAGAGTGGTGGACCAATTTAATTTTTTCACTATTAAATAGATATTGAACTTTACATTTCTATGGGTCATTTTTAGTGTTTAGCTTATTAGTATATTTTCTATATTATTTTTGGTATTGTAATATTTTTATATATGAATATAACTATAAAAAATAATTTTACTAGTCCGGGTGCAGACCATTGACCCGTCAGCGCCCCGTCCCCGACTAGCGACAATAATTTTAGCCATATTAGATCTCGTTTCTTGATTGATCATGGAATTTATGTCCTACTTAGTGCGATTGAAAATTCTCATCGAATTACCAATCTTAACTCAACCCTTTATATGTTAATTATTAACAAAGATCACTGTATTAGAGTTATTATGTACGTAAACATTAGTCAGCCCTTATCGATCAAGACATAGTGGCCTCTCTATTTGGAATCTAGAATTAATTTATATAATATAAGGTCGAAAATTGAGTGGTGTAGGTTAAAGGTCCTGTAGTAAATTCGACATGTCACTTCTTAGGTCCAACTTGAATTGTTTGCCCGGACTAACCTTTTTCATTTTCCCTTGTCGGTGCGTTTAGATGTAATTGGTGGGCTACTTTACCTCGTTACTCTTCAATCGAGGTCATTTATTAAAATTTCATCTTTTATTTGTTTTTATAACATGTTTTAAATGTTAATGGGCAAGACTCTAAGCCGGTCTAGAGAGCCAGTGCATGGTATGGATGTCCAAGCCGATCATTATCCCGAATTTAGACCGTCTCACCCATTATCCCACTAAAAACCATATAAAATTAAATTGAGTTAGGTCATAATTGAAACCTAATAAAAAAAATATTACAAAAGTCGGTCCATCTATTATTTAATCATAATGGAATGGTTTTGCCTTCAAACCTAACCTAAACGAACCTACGCGCGAAAATCCTCACTAGGGACGAATTTACCTATTATTGAAGTTAATGGGCTAATCAAGACGAATAGAAATAGATTTGAAATTTTGAAATTTAACAGCTTTATACAAATGTTAATACCTCTTTTTCTCGTCTACGAACCAAATCTCACTTCTAATCTCTAACTCTCTCGAGCCATCACCGGCTTACTCAATGCCCTTAACTTTATACCCCCAAAAACTGTTCGGCACCCCAATTACCCTACCATAGTCCAAATTAGGGTTGTAAACAAAAATCGTCAAACCGAAATCGCATTTTGAAAACCGTCGATTTGGTGCCACGTAGACCCGTCAACGAAATGGTTTTGAACCAAACCAAACAGGTCAAAACGGTTTAGTTTAAGTTTGAGAAATTTTATTGCGATTTAAAACCAAATCGGACCGGTGAAAAAATATATAAAAATTTAAAAAGTTAAAAAATGAAATTTTCTAAATTGTAAGTTGTAAGACTTTAGTGTTGAACTTTTTATTTATTTTTAAATGAGGCTCATATATTCTTTAGGCTCTAAAACTGAAAGTCTGAAACGATTTATCAAGCAATCTCACGTTATATTCCATATAAGTTATTATCACCAAACAATCATCAACTTATATAAATTGTATAGTACTCCAATAATTAAACAAATTTCAATCAAAATCAAAATCCTACATTGAATTCCTGGATATCCTTTAAAAAATTATTGCAACTTCTAATTCTGTCGATTATAATTTGTAGAGATCTAGATGAAAATTTTTGATCGAATCAACAACTATGTAATCAAAGTGAAAACAAAATAAAAATTTCGGATTTTAGAAATGAAATTATATATTGTAAATAAATTTATTTAAATATAGATTTACCCAATATTCTAATTTGACCTGAAAATCAGTTAATCAAAGAATTATAAGAAGAGAGAAGAAAAGAATCAAAGAGAAGAAGGAAAGTGTTGGGGTCTAAAATGAAGAAGAAACCATATTATTTTTTATAAAAGTGATTGGAGATTGAATCATATATTTTACAAAAAAAAATTAAAAAAATCCGATGAGAACTGTCTGGTTCCCATACTAGAACCGAGAACTGGACTAAAACCTGTTGGTTCTTAATAATTTGTCCCAAAATCAAATTATTTTTTAGAAGATCCAGAATCAAATCGACTCGTTCTAAATGATTTCGGTCCGGTTCCACCGATTGTGGAAAAAATGCTCACTCCTAAATTAATGGCAATTAGTCTCTGATACCACTTGAAAGTTATGGGATAGCGCTAGACTGTTACTAATTACCACCACAAACCCCCACAAAATACCTCAATACCACACCGCTGCCACAGACACTACTCACCGGCAGAGCCACCATCACCGCCACAACCCAACCACAACATCAATCGGCCACCACCACCAACACACAAATTATTACACATACCACATATCAGCCACACAAATAGAGGTGTCAAGATGGGCGGGCCTGAGCCAACCCGTGAACCGAGCGGGCCGAATCAGGGGCCTAATATATTTTTTACCGGTCTGCGCCGGGTTTTGGAAAAACCTCTTTTTTTTAAAAATAAAAAATAAAAGATTTTACCATTTATTTTTTAAGTGACAATCTTTGAAAAAAAAAAAAAAAAAAAGCCCGACCCGTTCATGACCCGGCCATGCGGGTTTTGCGATCCGGGCCGGGTTACTTAGTTTTTTCTATCTGGGCCAGACCGGCCCATAATCCTGCATGACGCAGACTTTTTTATAGCGGGCTGTTCACGGATTTTTAGTGTGCGGGCCAGCCCGGCCAGGACCGGACCGCCCGTTTTAACATGTCTACACACAAATCAGCACATATACCATGGATCGGCCACCACCACCACCTACCAACACTCAGATCGATGCTGTGACGACTTTACAGCGGTCACGGCACCGACGCTCGTTGCGGCGAGGAGAGTGGCGCTCAAATTTCGAGAGGCTAGACGACTCGAAAACCACCCCATAACCAAAACCACAAACAGCATTAACACTACCACTACACCTCGACGCCGTCGCTATTGAAAACCTCTGATCTTCGAGCACGAGATAACACCTCCGTCAGTCACTTCTTCCGTGTTTTGAGCTTGCATTTTAGGGCGGCAAACAGGCTGAACAATAAATTAAAACAGGTCGCACACCGCCATCGTCGCACCACCGCCATCGCCACCTCTGCCACCGCACTACACCGCTACTGCCTGTCGTTCTTACCATACCACACAACACTGCTACCTAGATCCACCGCACAGGGCTCACCACTACCTCGTCGTTGGCAAATCTGAGGTGGCGCCTGCAATCGGGAGGGAGAGGAGAGTAAAGAGAGAGAGAATTGAAGGGAAAGTTAAGAGAGAGAGAGAGAGGTTTTGGTTAATTGTTATTTTATTATTAATATTAAAATTGAAAGTTACGGGATAGCGCTAGATTGTTACTAATTACCCGTTTTTAGTTTGACCTTATGTGCAGAATTAATCTAACCAAAGCAACATGTCGCTTTAATTAATTTCTAGATTATTAAGCAAAAAAGTCCAATTCCTATATTGAATTACCGCAATTATAATATTACGAAAATCACTAAGTAACAACAATATGTTGATGGAGAAACCCAACAAGGGAAAAACTCCGGGACCAAGCCAATTACCTCCATATTGACAATAAGGATTACAGTGTGATTCCAAACTAGCAACTTCACTTGTTCTAACTGTAGTAATTCCTGTAATTTTCAAGATCCACTGTCCAACTTCTAGACTCACAATCTATCTGCCGTAGATGACTCACGATCTACCTTCTGCAGCTTCCAAGATCTGCTGTTGCGTTTTCAGTCTCCTGATCTTCTGTCAATTTCTCTACAAGTAGAATTCCAAGAACCTCCTGTTCTTGTGCTCTTCCTGCGCTTACTTCACCTCTTCCAAATCCCAATGAAAGAGTCAGTTCCTTAAAAGATTAAGGATGTCAGATGTTTTGGATTATGGAACTTTGATGTTTTCGAAAATCGAGTTGTTGGATCTCAAAAATGAATGTATGAATCTCTCAATGAGTTATGTTCTTGGATCTCTCAAATCATATATAATGTTTTTCTCTCTTTATGAATAATGTAGCAACCTTGATGAAATCGTGCACCTTTCCTCCATTTATATGTAGGGCAAAATAAGTGTTATGGATCGTGTATAACTTTCCAAAAATGTAAACCCGTGTTGGCCATAAAATACTGTTGCTCGAGCGAGGAGCTTTGTCGCTCGAGCGAAGGGCCTGCCGCACGAGCGACAATGGGGCGATGGTTGAGTGCTAGATGTTTTGTTTCATCCGCTCGAGCATGACTCTCACGAGCAGCTAGCGAAAATGCGGCGAGTTTCCTTCGTGTTCCAAACTTGAATCACAAACCCTACACTATACAACCAACTATGAAACTTTACAATTAAATCCCTAAACTTCTAAAATGTTCAAGTTGATCATTTTGTTTACAGAATAGTCAATTACAATAATCTAACACTAACAAAAATATATAATTATTACTTGATTTGTGATTAATTAAAGTTTGGACTTGATTTTTATAATGTAATTTTCAAATGTTGGTTATTGTGTAATTTCCACTACTTCAATAAGATAGAAGGCCGGGCCTGACGAGCCCGTCCACTTATATCAATTGTTATTTATCTTTTCCATATGGTATTATTTAGTATCACCCGAGTAAAAGTACAATTAGAGTGAGAACTTAACAGAATAACATCAAATGTGATAACGTCAAAAAATTATATATTTCAAAAGGTCACTTTTTAAAAAATCTTGTTTGAACGAATTTTAAAATAGTTAAACAATCCACATCATATAATAGAATTAAAAGCGACATTCTCAAAAAGCGATATATTGAACACTTTTCACACGAAATGCTTTAACTTAGAGCTTGATAAAATTGCTATGCTAGTATGTGACTCGTTAGATTTTTAGGATTATGATTAAGTAAATATCAATCCCGTTTATAGAACTAAAACTAGCTCATTTCTTCAACTAGTTATTCCGAAACATATCTCTATATGAGATAAAACAATAACATTGTAACAAAAGTAGTGCTCGCTCCATCCCACAAAGATGGACTTACTTTTATTCCACACATATTATTGAAATTTAATTAATATAGTTGGAACGCTAATTTTACTTGCATTTTTCCTACCCTATATTGAATAATGGTACTTCATGTTTATTGATATCAACTAACGAGACACGTTAAATAGAGACATATTAGGAAAATAAGAAATTAATTATACTGTCAACAAGGAAAGTGAACTATAATTCAGAATAAATGAATAAAGAAAGAACAATTATGCTACCTTACTACTTTGGTTGACCACTTGGATGACTTCAGTCCCACCACTTCCCTCACATGGGGGGCAGAATATATTAAATTTAATGAGGTGGGATCCGACCCCATGTGAAGGGAGTGGTGGGGTCGAGTCATTCAAGTGGTTAATCAAAGTGACCAAGTAAAATAATCCAAGAAAGAAATCAAGCAAGCCCTTTAGGAGACAGAGGAGTATATGTTTTAGATCGACGCAAAAAAAAGGGAACTTGAGTGACTTCCATTATTATATCCTCCAGTTCATTGACAGCTCTATCTTCCTCCAAGAAAGAGCCAGTTGTTTCAACCTTCAAATCGTTGTGACACTTCACCTTATAACACATAAATAAGGACATTATTTTGTACATTTGCGCATCAATCCACTCAACTATTTGCAAGAATATGAACCATTGGCATCTCCTCAATCTAAGCTACGGTCACATGAAAAAAGTATAAAACTTTAATAGCATCCAAAAATGGACATAAAAATAACAAAGCACCAATCATCTACTAGTAGACTCTACCCTATTACTCGAAGAGGAAAACTCTCCACTTAGAATAAATCATCTTCCAATGCTAGTACAAACTCAAAAACTCCCCCACTTCAATAATGGGATTCCCATTCTCTCTCTCTCTCTCTCTCTCTCTCTCTCTCTCTCTCTATTTTAGTTAAAGTGTCATGAAACCACGAAGGACTTGCTTCGGCAGGCCCCTACGTCAAATTGTCATGTTTTAAGTTATATGGCCACTTTAAAAGCAGCACTAGATGGATAAACTTGAGACCATTTAACAATTTCAAGAAACTGCAAAGAAATGGAGTAAGGACACAAAATTCGTCGCTAATGTTCAAAATTTTGTTGATGGGAAGGAAATTTTCATTGATGATACACAAAATCGTTATGATACGAGATGCATGTAGTCATCGTCATAAATTGATTTTTCAGTAATAAATTTAAACATTTAGGTACAAATTAAAAAAAAAAAAAATGAATGAGAAAAATAACTCGAAACATAAAAACTAAATTCAAATTAATTAATTCTAAAAATAAATATGTATTTCATAAGAATTTAAAATAAAACTAAAACTAGCACAAAACAATTTTGAGCAAGAAAATAACTCAAAGTAAACTAAATGTGAATAAAAGTTTTATTTGAGAGATCGATTGAAAAGTCTAAGGGTCTATAAGCACATAAATCATATACTAGTTTGATCAACCAATGTGGTGAGAATGTTGGTGCACCATGAGCAGCATGTGGATTGTAGATTCATCGTATTGAAAGAACATGTTGATCTTGGACTTGGTCTTAGAAAGTCAATGCAAAGAATTTCGATCCAATAATTATTTGAAAACGATTTAAATAAATTGGGATAGCAAATAAAAATAGTGCTAATAAAGAGGTCACAGCAGAGTAACCACTTTTTTGTATTCGAATATAAGAAAGTGTGTCGGAGATGCTTATGAGGTACATTCATAGAGACTTTTGCAAAAAAAAATTGAGCTTTGAGAACTTGGGGTACAATTATAATTATATAAAATTCCCTCCAAATATAACGAGTCTGAAAGTGATCAAAAGCAGGAGAAATATTACACTCGACGCATGATAACAAGAAGTTTGACTAGGATGAATTAAATGTTTTTCTCCAACTTTTATATTGTTCTTGTCTCCAAAAATTTGTATTTTATTTTGTCCTCGTTATTAGTAGAACATGCCACTTAAAGTGATTAAGAGAAAATGCAAAGGCAAATAAATTAATTTTTATCAGTGTTCTAAAAAAAATAAAGCGTGATTAGGCGTGGAGCCGAAACTTCAAACTTAAGCGAGGTTTAGGCATAAAAAAAAAAAAAAATTCTTATTTATAATATTATTTCAAAATTTTAATCATTTTAAAATTATTTAAAATTAAAATAATACATATTAAATATCTAAAATTATAAAATACAATAATTACTTAATAACTCCTACCATTAGTCAATTATACAATTTTCAAGTTTTCGAAATGCAAAGATTAGAATACTTTTCATTGTTTCAATTTTCAACTAGACATGTCCTACTTAATAGAATTATAGGAACTTCATACATGCTTTTATAGTTTGGAATAAAATGAGTCTCAAGATTATAATATAGATAACACCAAAACTTAAATCTTATTTAACTAATAAAAAAAAATCATTTTTAACTTTTGTACAGATAAAATCTTTTAAAAACTTGAAATTAAAGTCAAATAATTTTTTTAAAAATAATAAGCTAAAGTCAAATAAAATAAAAAAACTAATAAAGCGCATCTACAGATGATGAAATATATAAAGGAAAAATTCAGTCGTTTAGGAATTGAAAAAAAAAAAAAGTATATAGGCGCGAAGCGAGGCATTTTGCCCGAGATTCGAGTCTAGATGGTGCCTAAGCGAACTTTTTAGTACACTGATTTTTATATATAAAAATATATTTCATACAAATTTAAAATATAAAGTGTATGTATACGACCAAAGGACCTTTGGATGATTTCTGTCCAACAATTCGTTAGTTAACCAAAGTCACCAAATGACCATAATTTGACAAATTTTAAAAAGGGCAAAATGACCTTTTAACCTTTTATTAATTAAAAAATGAAAAAAATTTGTCGGAGGCTCCAAATCTTTCAACAATGTACAACGAGATCCCAAACCTTTAATAAATATGCACTGGAAGAACCTCTAAGAGTTTTCGTCCAAAATTCTATGAGTTAACAGAAATATTCATCTTCTTTGATCTACCCAACCCATCCAACCACCTAACATTTAACTCAACCAATCCATCCATTGATAGGAGGGTAGCTTCCGTCACCATTGCTATTGTTGATTTTGAAGAAAATTTAGCTATCTTTATTTTTATTTTTTTCCAATTTTTTAAAAGTTTTTGTTAGGTGGAAATTAAGAATGAGATGGGTGGTTGTAACCGATATCTGATGTAATAGAAAAGAATTTTTTTTTTTTTTTTGATGATGTGATTATGTGTTTGATAAGGTCTTTAATTCCATGGAGAATAGAATTCAAATTCAAATTCCCACCTTTTCATTGTTTGATGACATTTTTTTTTGTCAATTGGAACAAATTCTAGATTCAATGGTAAAAAAAATTTATCTATTTAATTGACAATTTACATGAAAAACAAAGTCAAACGAACACAAAAAAATTTCGAAAATTATTTTTTTTATCTTTTGGCAATTCTAAGAAATTTTATTCCTTTAATTGATAATTTTCATGAAAAACAAAGTCAAACGGATTAGGTGAAAAATTATATCAATCAAACACAATTAATTACAATTCCCAGTAAAACACATTCTATGCAACTCAATTCTCTGCAATTCGTTTTCTTTCCACCCAAATTTCACATTTGCAATCAAACGGACCTTAATTGAAAAATTGAATTATGTACTTCAAGAATAAACATTAATTAGTATTTCTTTCAGCCATTTGAGAAGAATAAGAAATACCCTTATGCCTTACGAAATCTGATGTAAAAGAAAAGGTGATATTGATTATTCTTGTGGATATAAATGAAACATTCTACTCAAACGTCATATATTGATAATTTTTAGTAATATTTTAATTGGTCCAAGATGGATATGCATAATACGTAGAAACTATTTGACAGCTTAACTAGATGATGTTACTCTAATCCAGCTTTATCTTATCTCTAAAGAGATTAAGAGATATAAAACGCTTAATTATGGATCAAAAGAAAGTTGATAGTGTGAACGTATCGAATTAGTTCTAACTGAGAATCAAGAGATTTTGGTTCTGGTCTCGGCTCAAGCTACAGAACTGAATTCATCATTTCAGTACCAAAATAATTTTTTCTTTGCAAAAATTAACAACAAAACTTGAAGTTCACGGTCGTTTAGGTTGAACCAAACCGATCATTTTAATCTAATTCAATTCCTTCAGTATATGAGTAGAATACTCGTTAATTATCAGTTCGGTCTTATTCTCATATACATTAGATCGAAGTCTACAATGTCTAGCTGAGAGTCAAGTGATGACGTGAAATATATTTATTCATATTAAACCTCAGCCGTAGGGCATATTAAGAATCAAACAATTGGATAATTATCTTCAAATAAAAAATTAGATTCTATAAAATTTAGAGCAGGAATATGGTTGCCGCCGCCTTACATGACGTACCAGATAATCCCACGTTTGTATTAAAAACAAAAACGTGGAATTATGAAGTCATACTAGCTAGTCTAGTCAAGCACGTTTCTTGCATAAAAATTCCATGAAAACGAAGAAACAAGGAAAAATACACTTTAAGTTCGTTCATTTTCAAGAATTCCTTTTCTCTAGGCATTTCCTTGCTCTTTCCTTAAGTCCATGTTTGTGAATATGTCAATTGCAACATGTATGGTTAACACTTCACTTGTATGGATTCATGGGATGTGTACAATTTGGAGCGATAACCAATTTGAATCTTGATTTGATTTAACATAGATCTCAATTTGTTTTCAATTTAATGCTCCAAGTCTTTGGAAGCAAAACCTAGAATTTCAACTTGGTGGGAGTCATTAAAAAATCTAAACATTTATTAATTTTTGGTTTTGGTTTTTTTTTATAATTATTTTAATTATATATATATATATTTTTTTTTGTGAAAAATGTAAATTTATCATTTTACCCTTTTAAGAATTGGTCAAAATATGAACAAATCTACTATTCTCGTCAACTAACAGTCAAATGGATGAAACTTGTTCTATTTAAAATGTTTGGGACCATGAGTGACAAACTAAAGATTAGAGTAAAGTCTGCAATAAAATGAAAGGTTTGGGATTGTGACTGCATTTCTCCCTATAAAAAAAGAATATCGGATATTTTTCTCTCTCTTACACCGTCAAAACTAACTCCATTATTAAGGTGACCTAATAAATGTATAAAGAATCGAATAGGACAATGCTACAAGTACAGAATATTTTCATTGATTTTTTGACAGATGACCCAATTTAATTGGAAGATGAAAAAATAAAAATAAACGGACATACACGTGCTGGCAGCACCTTTAAAAATCCCGTCTACCATTCCTTGTACACAGGGAATTATCCTATCAAATATATCCATAAAAGTAAATGTCCATATTAAAAAGATAAAATCTTACATCGTTTAAATATCAAATATATATCAATATGTAAGGGCTTCAGTTCTTCCTCTTAGTGAGGTTGACTTTTTGAGATGAAATGAAGACACAAATTTCAAGATAGATATGTTCAAACGAGCTGACATATTAAGTGATAAATCTCATATCTATTAAAATATTCATATAAAAGGATTAAGCTACTTTTATTGAAAAGTTGATATGTTAAGATGGAATCTCGAGATGACAATTTAACCCGCCTCGACCCGAATGGAACCAAAAAAATTCCCCCCGACGAGTTGGCGTGACGGGCTAGGCGAGGATGTCCCGACCCGTGAAAAAAAGAATTTTAATAAATGGCTAATTTTATTTACAATTTTATAACATGTTTTTAATCCAACAATTATATTATACAATTATCAATTTAAAATTTTACATAACTAACAATTGTTTATATAATTTATAAATTCGGTCATTCAATCTTTTTATTATAATTAAATTATATAATATGAAATTTTGAATCATGATAGTTAAATAAATATTCTTTACTTTTGAAAGATTTATACCAATTAATCAAAGCAAATTAATATCTTGATAAAAAAAACTAAAAAAAAATTTAAATTATATGGAATAATCTTTAGATTTTGGGTTAAGGATTGAACTTTAAATAATAACAAAACTCGAATTTTAAAAAAAAATTAAAAATTAATGGGGCAACAAACGGGACAAATTCTCACGCCGTCGCCACCCACGCCCCGTCTAAGGCGGGGAGGAAGACGGGGTGAAGGTGTCCGCCCCATTGCCATTGCTAATGAAATCCCAAAATTTAATAATTTGAATCAAGAACGCTGTTCTAAAAAGTGCGCTTAGGCAGTGCCAATGGCGAAAAGTCAAGCCAAGTGGCTTGACGCCTTAGTTGACTGCGAATGTGCGCCTTATTATCTTTTTTTTTTTTAAATTAAATTTTGAAGGCTGATTTTTTCACTTCATCTGTCATAAATTCAAAACAACCCCTTAAAGCCTTGAACAAAAGAAAATTTTCAAAATTTTCTATCTATTTATCATTTAGTATTTTCATTTGAAATTTTTTCTCTTGTTGAAAATTTTGAAAAAATGTATAAAGTTCCTATAAATATATTTTAAATATTTGATAGATATTATTTTTAATTATTAAATGATTTTTTTGATTGATTAAAAATTAAATAATATTAAAATATGAAAATGCATTTTTACGTATTTGTCTCGTCTAACCTCGCCTAGCTATAGTTTGACCTTCACGCATAATCACGCATTACATTTTTTAAAACACTGATCGAGAGGTCAATTATATTGTATGATAAGCTTTATAGAGTACAAATATCTCTATTATTTCTACGATCCCCAATGTCGGTTTTGTTTCTTTCTTTTTTTCCTAGGTGCGTAGGGTAGGGTAGGGTAGAGTGGGGTGGGGTAAGTGAATAATGAATCAATTCGCATAAGCGTGAGTGGCATTCCGCAGACTTAGATGCTCATTCAAAGAGCATTACTCTGTCAACTCACCAGTTCATTGCACACACACTGACTATGAAAATTCTATGGGAGTTGTTGTCAAGAAAAAGTTATCGTGTGGAGAAACTCTCTGTGTGGGGGCCTTTGCTTTCCTCAGTTCTTTTTAGACTACTATAAATCACTTACTGGCTTTGAACTTATCTCATACTTGACCTTAAACACCAAACACAATTTTCTCCCTTCTTATAATTTCATTTTCCATTGCATCATCATGACTGAAAATAGGACACTAACTAAAAGCATAAGCAACTCATATGAAGAGCCATCTATTGAACTAAGAAGAGGGCCATGGACTCTTGAGGAAGATAATCTGCTTATTCATTACATAAGTCGTAATGGTGAAGGTCGTTGGAATTCCTTGGCTAAATGTGCTGGTAAAAAAATTCTATCGTACGCACTTCGAAGTTGTTCATAATTACTTATTTTGTAGTGTTTTTAATTGTGTATTTTTTGGTTTGTAGGGCTTAAGAGAACAGGGAAAAGTTGCAGATTAAGGTGGTTGAATTACTTGAAGCCTGACATTAAGCGTGGAAACCTCACCCCACGAGAACAATTTTTGATTCTTGAACTTCATTCCAAGTGGGGGAATAGGTGCATTTTGCACTTTTAGTTTCATTTTTCCTTCTTAATACTTTCCCAAGCCGTCCAAATAAACATGTCAAAATATCCTTAGTACTTTTTTTTAGAAGGATTGTTAATTTATATCAGTCTGATGCAGGTGGTCAAAAATTGCCGAGTGTTTACCAGGAAGAACGGATAATGAAATCAAGAACTATTGGAGAACAAGGGTACAAAAACAGGCACGACAACTTAAGATCGATTCGAATAGCAACAAGTTTCTTGAAGCAATTCGACGATTTTGGATGCCAAGATTGCTGGAAAAAATGGAACAAAATTCTTCACTAATCTCCTCTCCTTCTTCCACTGAGACTCAGAAGTCCACACCCCCTTCACTAGCAACAAAGCCAGGGCCCTTGACTTCGCCATGTCTAAAATCAAGCAACCAGGTGAATACTTCTGATCAGTACATGGAAGAATTAAGCACAAGAAGTAATTTAAACAGGGATTCCTTAAATTCTGTGGGAAATTTGATGCTGCCTGAAATTTCAGAAAATTTTGGCTTTCCTGCACAAGTTTGTGACAATATAGTCTATGAGGACTCAGTTCAAAATAATTGTTACCATGTGGACCTTACAAGTTATGAAATGTCAGCATTGGTATCAGATGATACTTCTATGTCAGAATTCCAGGTGGCAGAGTTTGATTGGTTTAGTGAGGACTTAACATGTACTTCTTGGAATATAGATGAATTATGGGAATATAGAAAGCCTGATCAGGATCTTGGGTTCTAGACTCATCATTATTGGCCCTAATTTTTATTTTTATTTCAATTTGGGGCAAAAAATTTACTGATCATATGTTTATGAGTCCAATGTTTTCATCTAATTACAATTTGGAACTTGTGGAAGTGTATCATAATGCTATATTTTTATATTGAGTTCTGATAACGAATGAGATCTTATGTTGAATGAAAGTCTTTACTCTTGCGGTCGAAATATGCTTCCTATTTCATTGATCACTTACCCAAGTTGGAGTTGCGAGTAGAAAAATGATATAAGAATATATGAGAACTTTTCAAGTCATGAGTGTATTTAGAAGTTGAATATTTATACAACGCATCTTCTTTACGTAAAAGAACGTGTGCAAGGCATACGATTACACACTAATGAATAAAGAACATTTACCTATATTTTAGACCTTGTATTAAGTCCATGTTCGATTTCCTTAAAAATCTGTTAGGCCCTGTTTGATTATATAAATTTTCCAGGGAAAATGGATTTTCCCACTTTTTGGCCTGTTTGACGAGATAAATTTGCCCAGGAAATTGTTTTCTAGTTTCCATGCACGTGACCTCTATTTCCAAGTAAATGGTGAAAATACTTTCCTATGGGTAGGCTGGATTTTCATTTTCCAGGGAATGGAATTGAAAAGAAGCTGACTTTCCCTGTTTATTTATTTGCTATTTTGGGACACACGTTGACTGCATATAGAGATTATGAAATTCGAGAAAAAAATGTTTAGGTTAGAACAGTTATGACGCCTTTTCCCTTGATTTTGTTTCTGCTGACAATGCCTTTTTTGAGGTTCTGCAGATTCTCTAGATGCTCCAGGGCGTAAAACCATGGAATTAAATCACACAGTGAATGAATTAAATAAAGTCATTGCTGGAGTAACCTGCCGAGAATTTGATAATAAACCTCTTTCACAATGGATTGAAGAAATACATACTCCAAAAATGTCTAAAATGCCCGGTATCCTATAATGCTACAAATTTGAATTTCATGGTCGAGTGCGTTAGACATATCTATTTCTTTGATTTCCAAAAAATAGCTCCTCTTCTAAAAGTGAACATTCAACCGAAAGTGGATTTATTTTCACCCGTGCTAGATATCTAACTAACATCGATAAATCCTTCCAATACAGTCGGAATTTGAAACAAAAATTTAGTCTACTTTGTCATGTCATGTATTAAGTCTTAAACGCCCTTCATTTGAAATGTCTAAAATGCCCAATTTGAAACAAAAATTTACAAAATCCTCAAACATAATTTCTCACTTTTTATACCTAATTTAAAACCAACAGCAAAACGGCATACTACATTTTTTTTAAACGATTGAGTGCCGTTTTAACTAAATTTATGTTCGTATCACTTTATGTTCCCTCATATTCACATAAAAATTAATGAAAATAAGTTTACACTATATTTAGAGTTAAATTTTGAGTTCATGATCCAAAACGGCATGCTGTCATTATAAATGACTCGGTGACGTTTTAACTGATTTTATTTATGTTTAACTTTATATTGTCTCGAATCCACATGAAAATGAAAGTAGACAAATTTTCATGAATTGGTTTTAGAAACTCACAATTTTACATTTTTCGTTCGGATTATCTTGACTGTGCACATTACGTTCCTCTTGGTTCACATAATTCTTATAATTTTTAATTTCCTCCATTGGTTATCAAACACCAATAGTTGGAAAATAATACAATTTTCATGAAAAATATAGTCAAACAAACATCAAAAGTTGGAAATTTTCAACATTTTCCAAGTGAAAACTTATACCAATCAAACACCATTAATTGAGAATTCCCAAAAAACAAGTTCTAGACAATTCAATTCCCTGAAATTCATTTCTTTCCACCCAAATTTCACATTTGCAATCAAATGGACCCTTAATTATCAAAAGAGTTATGCTATTCAAACACGGTCAATGATAAGCCCTGTTGAAAACCACCTTGGCCCTTGATCCGATTTGTATTTTTTAAGTGCAATTCAGATCAAGGGCCAAGGTGTTTGCCACCTCGACCCCAGTCAACAGGGCCTATCATTGGCTATGTTTGCCAAGCAAAACTGTTATCAAAATCAGATACTTCGCAACACACATTTACAATAAAATATTTGTGCGAAAAGAATCCACATGTTGCAGGAGGCTGATAGACCATATTACATACAACCTTCATTTACCATATGTACCCCCTCATCTTGCTAAAGACATGTTTGCCCCCGTAACCTGTTATACAATTGTGATATGATCTGGCACATGCCATAATTAGAAAAAACTTTCTTTTTTTCATAAAGTATTTTATTTTGGCTAGAATTCTTATTTTTGGCTAGTTTGTTATTTTAGGACTCTTTGATATCGTATTTTCCATATTTCTTAGGGTTTATTGTTTTAGTATAAATAGGATTTATATTCTTCATTGTAAAAAAGACTTTTAACATTATAAAAATTGAGATTTTTCTCTCCATGGTTCTTCAATGAACTTTCGAACTTATCAAATATTTTGATATATTTGTGGTGTTCAAACCTAGAACTTATCAAAGGATTAGGCACCCTTTGTGGCGTTCGCAAATCGAGGTTCGTTAGTTTTGTAATCAAGAGATCTTTCAAGTTTCGTTCTTGTTTAGTTGTTTGGTTCAATAATTTGCGAGTCGAGATCCTATCGTCTACAACTTGAATTTGGACTTTCCCGACGTTTTGAAATCATTCCACAAGTTCCAAGCGATTCCCCCAACCGGGATCTCATCAAATGGTATCAGAGTTTGGGCTCCAAATTCAAATTTTATCATTTTTATTTTGTTTTGAGTCTTTTGTTATTGTTCTTGTGCCCAATAATATTTTTGAGTCTTTGATCCAAAAATTAAAAAAAAAAAAAAATTCAAAAGTTGTTTTTGGATTATTTAAGAGTCCAAATTAATTTTCATTTGTTTTGCTGGTTTTCTATTCAAATTCCCAAGTGTAAAAAAAAATCCAAAAAAAAAAAAATTTATTATAATTTCGGGAATTTCCAACGGTTTTCAATTTCCTGTTTTTGAGTAAAAAAAAATTTAAATGATGTCGAATGATGTGATACGGCGGTTTGACCGATTATTAGAGGATATATGCGATAGAGTTAATAGGCTTGAACGAAGGAGAAGACATCTTGTTGGAGTTGGTGTTGATAAGAAGAATATGTATAAAAGGGAGACTAGAGAACATCGTAGAGAACGTAATGGAATCGAGAAATCGGTAGTGGATGAAACTTGTGTGGTGATGTGTGATCTCCATACTATCAACGTGAATGATGTTGAGCAGCTACGAGAGGCGATTTTTCAAACTAGATGTCATGTCAACAACAAGGGATGTAGTTTGATTATTGATGAAAGTAGTTGTATTAATATCGTTAGTGCTATGCTTGTCGGGAAACTTTGGTTGGCTATAGTAAATCATTTCAGACCTTATAAATTGCGGTGGTTAGGTGAATGTGAAGAGGTTAGGGTATGTGAGCAAGTGTTGATAAGTTTATCAATTGGGAAGTACCACGATGAGGTGTTATGCGATGTAGTTCCTACGTATGCAGGGCATATACTGCTGGGTAGGCAATGGCAACTGATAGGAAGGCAAAACATGACGGATTCAAAAATAGGTACAATTTTGCTAGGGATGAGAAGCCTATTATTCTTGTGTCGTTGACACCACAATAGGCGCATGAGGATCGACTCAAATTGAGGAGTGAGAAAGAAAGGGAATTGAGAGAAAATGAAAGTAAGAGCGAAAATGATGAGTTGGTGAGCTCGAGAGAAAATAGTGAGGTGGTTAAGTGTGAGGAAAAAAGAGAAAAGCCACGAGAGAGAAAAGAAATGGAGAGTAAAAATGAGAGTAGAAAGATGGTAAAAGAAAGTGAGTCTTCAGAGAGAAAAGAAAAATCAGAAGAGAGCTTGTAAGAAAATAAAAGTGAAGTTGAGAGGGTTTTAGTGAGAACTAAGAATTCCCTCCCTAATTTGTCTATTTCTGTATTGTAGGTTTTTAAAGATTTGATCCATCAAATTAATCAACCTTACCTTAGTTTGGAGAATTCTTTAGTACCGAAGATTGATTTTGTGATTCCTGAAATTGATTTTGTGATTTCTGAGGAGACGAATGAGTTTCAAGGACGGTGGAAGGAGTTCATATGCGAGGGTTTGAGCAACAAAAATGATATAATTGAGTTTCTGTTGCAATATATACATATCTACAAAGTTTATGGGTGCCATGTGTTGATCCTCTGGCATGAAAGGAAAAGTTTTCCATTTGATCCAGGCGGTACAGTGATAAAACTAGTGGCAAGTTGGTTATCCCCTAAGCGATCATAATGCATGGATTCGAGAACGAATCCTTTCGAAGAGAGAGGGGGTGATATGATCTGGCACATGTCATAATCTGAAGAAACTTTCCTTTTTTTCATAAAGTATTTTATTTTGGCTAGAATTCTTATTTTTAGTAAGTTTGTTATTTTAAGACTTTTTGATATTATATTTTCCATATTTCTTAGGGTTTATTGTTTTAGTATAAATAAGATTTATATTTTTTATTGTAAAAAAGACTTTTGACATTATAAAAATTGAGATTTTTCTCTTCGTGGTTCTTCAATGAACTTTCGAACTTATCAAATATTTTGATATATTTGTAGCGTTCAAACCTAGAATTTATCAAAGGATTAGACACCATTTGTGACGTTCGTAAATCGAGGTTCGTTAGTTTTGTAATCAAGAGGTGTTTCAAATTTCGTTCTTGTTTGGTTGTTTGGTTCAATAATTTGTGGGTCGAGATCCTATCGTCAACAATTTGAATTTGAACTTTCCCGACGTTTTCAAATCATTCTGCGAGTTTCATGTAATTCTCTCAACCGAGATCTCATCAAGTTGTGTCCAATTTGAGTCTCTCATTGAGAAAAAAAAATTAACTTTATAATTCGAAAAAGGGCGAAATAGTCTTCAGAGAAAAAGATACCATGAATTTATGGGACGGCTGTCATAAATTGTCTTTGAAGAACTTATCTATAATTGCAAAAGGCCCACATAACGGGCTAAAACTTTGACACCATCCTAAGCTAAAGCTCACTGGGAAGGGTGGTTGTCAAATCAAGAAAACTAGGTTGAATTGACAAGTTGAACGATTCATAAGCTCTAGTGTAGTCTAATCATCTAACTTCTGAAACAATTTGAAGAAAGGATGGCAGCAGCAGGTTCTTACAACACGGTGATTATAGTTTTAGGAGTTTTGTCTACTGTGCCAACATGCATTGGCATCGTTCCATGTTGGGGAAAAAGGCCAGATATAGAGGATTCTCTTTGAGGGATGGGGTATTGTATACCATTCTATATTAGCCCATTTTTAGCTAATGAAAGTCCATCATGGGATAGTATTTTTGGAAAGAATCATGCTAGTGGTACATCGGAGTGTACATCACGGTGTACACCCTCCTCACATGGGTGGAGGTCCACTCAAATATTTTATTCAAGTGGGTCCCTCCATGTGAGGGGATGTACACCTTGATGTACATTTTATTATGTACCACTAACATAATTCTTTTGAAAATTTGAGAATCAAACTTAATCCAATGTTGCACCTTTAAATTCTATTACAAAATATCGAGATTATACATATCAATGCCATATCGATTATTTTACGTAAAAAGGCCAAAAGGCTTGAACAAAGAAAATATTAATCACTCACAATTTAAAAATTCTCGACAAAGGATTGACAAGTCAAACTAGGGTTTCATTCCATGCCGCTAGAGATGATAATGATCAAAATCGAATTTAATTATCAACCACACTATCAGAAATAAATTCAGTATCGTATAATGTATCTATAAATTGAGAGGATTATAAATGGATGTCAAATTATTGGAATAGATTGACATGAAGTTGCAAGCGACCAAGTGGAAGATCAATGTCAAATAGAAAAGAGGATATAAAATTTGAACTGCTAACCAACTATACATATCAATATTTCCATATCAATACATGGGATAGGCTTGTAGAAATCATATTGAATTGCTTTATGATAAATTCAACATGTAAATGTCATAATTAAATTTTTCCAACTAATATTTACGAATATTTTCTCTCGAACGACTAATGAAGAAAAATCAAAGTATTACCCAATCAAAAATCATGTGCTGGAATTTTGAGGTTTGGCATTATCAAATCAGCCAAAATTATGCTTAAAGTTGCACATTAGCATGTGACCAAAGAGTCAAGTTTACATGTGAAAATGGAACTTCTGAGAGCAAATTGTTCTTCCCCTTTTTCGATTTTCGATCAAATCATTCTTATCACAGCCATCATCTCATGCATAAAAAAGTCCACAATAAAGGATCTCTACATTATTTTTCCTTGTTTGACACGAGTTCTCACCCTCTCTCTAATGGCCCTCATATCTCATCTATTCGATTTTCCTCCAAGAATTGATTGGCGGAGGGCCCCTCGAAATGAAGGTGGCTTGTCATCTCCAATGATCAAGAAAAAGAGTTCACATGATTTTTGTAGCACTACCCAATACAACAATGTCCTCACGATTACGGAATGTGCTGACAGATACAGCAATGTCTTGACAAATCGACAGTTTCCTTCCAATGGCTTTTATCTCCTTAGTCTTTTCTTTAATAATAAACTCATTCCCCCCCCCCCCCCTCTAGTTTAGGCATGTTTTTAAATAATGGCAAAGGTTTTTTTTAAAATTATTTAGTATTTAAACTCTTTTGTTACCCATTATAGGGTTTGTTGAATATTGATTAAAAATTAAATATAGAAGATTTATTCTTCAATCTTCAAGGTCGAAGGCTTTATCATGTCCGAATAATCGCTTGAGATTACCGTTTATCTTGATTCCTCTTTCATCTACATTATATTGACTAACACTATATACCAAACATAAAAAAGCATCACTAATCGAAAACTCTTTCCTTCTTCGCGTAGAGTAGAGTATAATCAATTATAAGAATCATTTTCTTAGTCTTCTACCCAAGAATTCTATGCTAGATACCTCCCTGTAGAGAATCAGCTTTACAAATTACAAATGTTCAATAAAACAGTACATACAATAGCAATCAATTCACCATTGTTATGGATTAAGCGCATAACATGTGCTACCTAGAACAATTTATAATGCGAACACGGAAAAATGAAATCAAGAAAGCAAATGATTTAAGGTGATTCACTCTCAATGCAAAAGGTCGAGGTGCCACTGCCGAATTGCTCTATTTCGAATAAGAGAATTACCATATATTTTGGACCATGGCTCGGATCACGGACGAGGAGGGAAGTGTTCATTACATTAGCCAACACAAAACCAACAATCATCCCTCGTAAATGATGCACACAGAAGTGAATTATCAGTATTTCTACACAACTTCCCACTGCAGTAAGGATTGCGACAAGTAAAATTTAATTTCTATTCTAATAAAACTTGCAATCGACCATCAACATATAACCTCATTTTTTATTTTATCTACTTCAGTATATTCACATATCATGTCAACATTCTGTTATAAGATAATAAATTCAAGATTAAAAACACTATTTCACACTTGAAACTTGAATATTCCAGTATGAACTTAGAATGTGATTTAATTCATCAATAGATTTGGAGTCACCGAGTTCACCATGACTATCAAATTCTAAAACTCGTTGAATTAAGTAAAATTTTGCGATAAAGAAGCAGGAGGTATTCAGGACCGAGGATAGGATACTTTCAGTGAAGATAATTCATAATTGAAAATTAACTGAAACAGGCAATTGTAATAATCTGAACTTTCATTATGATTCTTGTTTTCTTCAAATATAAAACGAGTATATATCCATGCATTTGGGTTTGAATAATGAAAACCTGTTTTTCCATCAGTACATGGATGTTCTATATTTGTACATAGACCCATTGATTAATTGCTTGCTACTCTAACAGCCTCTTCATTCCCCGCCGACCAACACTTCACTTTCCTGCCTTGCCATAAGTATCTCGCAAGGTGACAGTTCGGTTGAATACTAGCTTTTCGGGTGTAGAATCCTTATCAATAGCGAAATAGCCTTGAACAGATTGAAACAAACAGGAAATTAGAATACAAGTGAATCTAGAACAAATACGCAGGTAAGACAACCATAATTATTCATTAAAAAGACACTTGTAGATTTTTTTTATTTTTTTTTCCGCTAATTTAAACTGGATAAATCTCCATGGAAAATGAGAGAATGGAGGAGCCCGGTTAACATATGGTGGTGTGCTATATATTTTTCCCTTATCTGTCTCTTCACCAAGGGCATGTATTTGGTTTAAGCAGAAAAGTCGTAAGGGAATGAGGAGGGAGGACTAAAAATGGAAATAAATGGCTCCATTTCCACGTCTAATAAGAAAGGAGGCGAGAAATGCCCTCCCACATCAATCATGCCTAAACCAAACTTTAAACCTCCAAGATTCAGCCAACCATCATTATAACAATATTTGCATTTCATTCACAGAGCACAAGCAAAGCTATGGTTATTAATTCAGGAGTTGGTTTGGTGCTGGTAAGGGTTGCTACTCGTGTTCGTTATGGAGGTGACACCCTTGTCTACCAGTTCTAGGTCATTTTGTTCAGTTGTGGCAGTATTATGATTCTACAGTGTTATGATTGCTAGAATGAATTGTTTCATCAAAGAATTTTAAATTCATGATTGCAGTTGTTAAAATTAATAACAAAATACACTTACAAGTCTGTCTCCTAATGCATAAGGTGTTAAAAATATATGCCAAGGCGTTAATTGGAGACACAACAGAATTGAAATAAAAATAAAATTATAATACATTTTTATTAAAATTTAAATGAAATAAAAATACTAAATAAAGGAAATACAAGGCTATTTTTTTGCATGGATGGTAACTATCAAAAAGAATTAAAAATTAATGAGCATAATCATTAGAAAAACTGGCAGAAGCTGTATAAAGATAAATGAAAGCATTTAGGGCTTGTTTGATACCCATTTTGTTGGAGAAAATGCATTTTTTGGGTTGATGTGATGGTGAATATGTGGTTGAAAAAGAAGGAAAAGTTATTGATGTGATGGAAAATATTATTTTATTGAAGAATGTGTGGTTAAAAATGAAAATGAGAATGAGAATGAGAATGGGTACCAAACAGGGGCTTAAAGAGCTGAAAGTTAGAGGAATGTACCAAGCCTTTCAAACTGAAATCTGTCTCCAACCGTAACATCTCTAAGTGAAGGTACAGCATATGCCTCAGATATGACTACTTTAGATTCCGGGTTCAAATCACCAAGCCAGTCGTCAAGTTCGGAAGGATTCTGTATGCAATAAGAAACCAGCATGTCAAAGACAATATTCAATGCAAAAAAGGAGAATGTGCTAAGACTGAAAGAAAATGTATCACAAGGAAAGATTTTGAACCTCAGAAATGAAGAGTTTGTCAAACAATCTGACTTCTATCTTTAGTGGATCAACCCCGGGAGCAGATTCTGCAACCCAGTGCAGCACCCCCTGTAGAACAGAACATAATGCATGCAGAAAGTTCCAGCATCTGGAAGAACCATTCAACTTTATTAATTAATGTTAACATGAGTACCTTTGGCTTGGTTTTCTTCAGAGGGTCATATTCCGCCCTAATTTCAAGAATAGTCTCCTTATCATCACCAAGAATTACTTCGGTGCACTTAATAGGAAATGCATACCTGTATTGATGGAGAAAAGGCATGCGTAGATGTTACATATAAATATTAATCAATTGCTGGTACACAGTATGTGAATGACCTGAAGTAACTTCAAATCATAGGCACCTGAGGAGGACAGATTTTCCAGGAGCAAGCCCATAGTAATCTCTAGAGTCTTTCAATCGAAAATCAGAATGTTCAATGTACACAACATTAGAAAAGGGGACCTGTTGCAAGAGCAGGAAAAGAAAACATACAATGATGATAGTGACATCATCTTAATTGAATAAAATAACTAGCATTAGACAAATGACTCAACAAGAAAATGGAGCAAATCAGTCATATAAAAGAATAAAGCATTTTAGGCCTTCTTGTGCCACAGCTCTAATCCGAATGGAGTGTTCTGTTATTCTTAGATAAAATAAACAAACTAGAAAACAGATCTGTCATTAAGTCCGGTTTGCAGAACCATCTTTTGACTATGCATTATGTTTTGGATGTAGTTAGTGGCCCCTCCACAAGGGTACCGCTTCTGCTGATTGTTTATTGGCTGTTGACAAATCACTGGGAAAAAGTCTAATAACACAAGTTTAAATTAATCAAACACCACAGAAATGCAGTGTTCACCTTGTAAAACGAAGATGCATCATCCACTGGAGCATCAGGCCACTTCTTTGCATCACTGTAAATTACTGAGCTAGCTTCCAAGTTTGTAATGACTACCTGATAAACAGGAAGTGTTGATACAGAATTGCTCATTTGGTTCCTAAGCATTCTTACATAAGTATTTGTCTGTGTGGGCTATATGCAATATGTAAATTTACACAGACATACATATATATTAGACAAGATGCAAACCTTAAGTGGATTTAGTACAACCATTGTGCGAGGTGCTGTTCTATTCAGTTCTTCCCTTATGTGGTACTCTAGGCGATTCAAATGTATCATACTACAGTCACTGCAGCACAGGGAATTAATGCAATCATTAGAGAGCAAAGCATAATCGGAAAGCACAACAGAGAAATTTATAAAAGAAACTCAACCTTCTGGTGATTCCAATTCCTCGGACAAAAGAATTAATGGAAGTTGCAGTTACCCCTCTACGTCGCAGTCCAGCAAGTGTCATTAGACGGGGATCATCCCAACCATCAACCCATTTTTCTGTTACAAGACGATTTAACTGCAATAACACATCTCAAGTATAAATTCAGAAAGATAAGCATATATAAATCAAACCAACCAAGCACTATAATCAATGTCAACAATCAAGCCTTCAACTTACCTTGCGCTTAGACATCACCGTATTGGTGATATTCAATCGGGAGTACTCCCATACAAAAGGTTGATAAAGGCCAAGTGCATCCAATAACCAGTAGTATGATGCTCGTCGTGTCTCAAATTCGAGAGTACAAAGCTGCACAGAACAATTAAACTCCATTTATGAAAAAGGTACAAAGAATACAAACTCAAGCAGCTTTACTTTTCACAAGTACTTGTCATGATGAACAGAGAATTATGAGGGAGTTGTTGACAAGCTCCTCTTCATAGATTTTAGACCCAACCAATACATGATAGAAGCCTCTAAGAGGTTGGCAATCCATAAATAACATAATTCTTACAGAAGCAAGTTTCTTCAACCAGACAAAAAAACTGAACCACAGTTCCTCTACAAAATAACTGCCGCCACGGAAAAAGGAAGAAGTATAAAAAGGAAAAATAAACGGGATAGATGTCCAAGAACACAACATAGTCTACGAAGAAACTTCACCCCTTCATACACTCACATCCTTTTTAGTTTGAATAATCCTAATCAGATTGCACAGTACAATCCTATCAATCATTCCCATCAATCAGCCTACATATAAGAGGTGCTTGAGTTGTGAACAGCCCATCGATCAGCATACATGAGTGAGCCTTGAGTTCTTTAATATTTTGAATTAAAAATTGATAAATTTGACTAAGTGATGCTTCCAATTAAAATAGAATGTTAATGATCTATAAGTACCAAAGCATACAGACATACCGAATGAGTTATGTTTTCAAGAGAATCTACAATGCAATGTGCATAATCATAGCTTGGGTAGATGCACCATTTGTCTCCAGCATGTGGATGAGGAGTAAACTGAAAATTTGAAAGTAAAACTAGTCTGTGAGCAACTCATTTGCATTTCAAAGTCAGTAACTTTTTGAGTTAGAACACATACCTTGATACGGTAAGCAATAAGGTCATACATATTAAAGTTATCACTCTGCATGTCTTGTTTCATTCTTAATGTAGCCTTGCCTTCTTCAATCACTCCCCGCCTCATATCATCAAACAAATTTAGGGATTCTTCAATCGGTCTATCTCTCCAAGGACTGTTCATCTTCTTTTCCCTGTACTCTTTTATCTCTTCAGGTGTCTGTGTAAGTATCAATCGCATATTTATTCACAAATAAATGTCATATGTGGACAAAATAACAAATAACCACACATTAAATTTTATGTTATCTGCTAAGCATTACAAAACATGTGCACTCACTATAACAATATTTTGCCCTTGTTTGACCCCCATTTCTTAAAACTCATCTTTTCCCACTCATTTTCAACCACACATTTTATGGGCCCACAACTTTTATCAACTTTTCAACCATACATTTCATCTTTTATTGAAATCCACTAAAAAATCTGATTTTAATCCAAACCAAACAGGGACTTTATATCAGTACTTGTGAATAGGTCAAATCAACCATTATTCAGTGTAAGGTAACAAAAGAATGGTGAAGAAAATAGAGAAGCAGATGATGAAGACCATCAAAAGGACCACGATAAGGAAAACAAACCTGGTGATCAACATATGCATGGCCTCTCCTGATCAGCTCCACAGCTAATTCATAGAGTTCTTGAAAATAATCACTGGTGTAAGTGATCTGTAACATTTCAACATACATTAGACATTACACACACAAGAAATTGTCCAACGTTTTAAGAGAAAACTATACCTTGAAAGGTTCCCACCCCATCCAACTCACAATTTCTTCGATATGATCAATATATTCTTTCTTTTCGGCTTCTGGGTTGGTATCATCATACCTAAAAGAGAATTTATTTGGATGATAAGGGGAAATCTTCATACTTTGTCAGATAAAAATGGGTGGCCAAAAAGGAAACAGACTTCTGATATTTTTTGAGTCTTGGCTATATAAGAATAAATTAAATTAACTGTACAAAGAATAATGTTCAGATATCGTATAATAATCAAACAATGGTTTTGCATAAATAAACTGCACATCCCTTCACATTAATATCAATTACCAACAAGTTTCCAAGACATAAATTATTCTGATTTTTTACCATTTCAATCAAACAAAAGATAACTTCCCTTTACCCCACTGTGGTTACTCTTTCTAATTTTGATAGATTATGTCATACACAAGTATAACATTACCAACTTGAACAATATAAATTATAGCTTAGGACAATGCCAACTAAGACGTCAAAGAAAATACCAAGTCTAATATGCAATTCCAGACAGTCATCTGGCAGCATTTCCCAGGTCACTTGTTGGCCTATCAACACTATCCATGGCAAGCACACAGTGGGTACTGCGCAGCAACAAGCGTGCTGGAAGAGGCATGCATTGCATCTGTGCATGGGGGAGGGGAATGAGTTTTTAGAAACTAATTGAGTTTGGAGTTCATTATGTCTGAAGCTTCCTGCATGAGAAAGCAACTACGTTTTGTCATGTGGAAGCAGGGGCGGAGGTAGGGGGAGTAGGCCTGGGCAGGCCCAATTAATTTTTTTAAGGTAAAAGAAATTTAATAGATTTTTTTTTTTTTTTTTTTGTATCAGTCCAGTATTAAAAAATAATAATAAGAGTCTTCAAATTTGAGGAGAAAGGCAAGCAAATGGTATGGCCAAATATTTTGAGTGATTTGAAGATAGATCCATCTCTTTTTCTCCACTCTGATGAATTCATTGAAAGATCTATGGTAATTAGGTGCTTCGCAACTAGAGAGCAGGTCAAAACTAACCAAATGTGTATTAGGGTTCATTTTATAAGATAAGATAAAAGCTTTACTCTAGTATTCAACTTACCACAATCCCCCTAATTAACCTGGAATCAGCTACAAAAAAAAAAAACATAGATCGAATTACAAGTTCATTCAGCAGGGAACTTGAACAACAACAAAAAATTATTCCAAGTTGATTCCAATGGACTGATTGAGTCCATAAGTCTAAGAAACAG
Organism: Osmanthus fragrans; assembly: GCA_019395295.1. Classification (NCBI taxonomy): domain Eukaryota; kingdom Viridiplantae; phylum Streptophyta; class Magnoliopsida; order Lamiales; family Oleaceae; genus Osmanthus; species Osmanthus fragrans. The sequence goes on along the minus strand of CM033361.1, from coordinate 19,672,230 downwards.
TAAGAATCATTAATTAGTTATTCTTGTGTTATTGGGAAAATTGCAGCCAAGCTACCAAACATTTCATTTGTGCCACCGGAGGTACCAAACCTTTAAAAAACTTGCACATGGAGTCGAAATGGATGGAAACCGTTAATTTGACTGTTAGTTGACTACCAAAAACAATTTTGATCAAATCTATAAAGGGCAAAATGGAACTTGAGAATTTTTAACTTAAAATACAATTAAATTATTATTAAATAAAAATGAAGAAAAGAAAAATAAATTAAAAACATTTCCCCTAGCCATTCACTCCCCCACTTACCCCCTAAAATGGGAAAACCCATCCCCACCACCCACACCACCGGGCACCACCGTGCAACACCGCCAGCACCACATCGAGGGATGAGGGACCTAAAAATCGAAAATTCAATAATCTTCACCAGCATCCAGTGCTTCTCTTTTGCTCAATTCATTTCCCCCAAAGGAATCCCGAGATTCGCCAACATTTTTCCCCAAAGGAATCCGCTTCGCCTGCCCCAATTGCTCCGGTATACTTCCACTCATTCATTTAGTGTAGTTGATGAGCCAACAGAGTGAAGAAAGTGTAGTTATCCCAACCACCGCCAAGCAGATAGTGAGCACATGTGGGACCAAAATCGGGCTAAAAACCACGAACAGTGGTGTCGTGAGAGCAAGCTCGATAAGGGAGCTGGCGAGAGTCAGCCCAGCAAGGCAAAAGAGAACGCTGCCTACTGGTAAAAGAGTGACTACCGCCCAAGACTTGTGAGGTTAAAAGACGACTCATACCCCCCTTCTGTCTGGTGGTGCTGCTGGAAAGGGGGTAGGGTGGGTTGGTGAAGGCTAGAATAAACAGACAGAGATAGCCTTTTATTTTGGGAGAATTGCAAAATACTGGTTTGGGAGGAGATTATCCCAAATGATACTAAAGGCAGAACAAGCGAAATTGAAGGCAGGATTCAAATGGATGGTGTTTCACTGATTATTACAGATGGACGGTGGAGGTCTGGGCAACAGTGGTAGGTGGGCTGGGTTCTAATTTTTGGTTTTAGGTTTAGGTGAGGTGGGTATGTGTGGGGTGAGTGGAGAAGATGTAGTGTTCTTTTTTTTTTTAGGTTTTTTATTTTAATTGTTTTATTATTAGAAAATGTTAATTTACTATTTTAACCTTTTAAAATTAGTCAACATTTGGTCAGATCATTTACTTTCAGATGGGGAGGTATGGGATTTATGATTCTTAATGCCACAAGGAAGCTTCTAAACCCCCTTCCTACACTAAGCAAGCAACAACACCCTGGAGCGCCTAAGGTAAGATCTAGGCTTCTGAAAAGGTGTCAAGTCTCCATCATATGGTGATGGGAACCTTACAGTACTGACATACTGATAGCTCAAATGGGCACAATATGGCATCTTTCTAGGCTGAAGGACAAAATGTGGTAAGCAAGATAGCCAGTTGATAGAATGATGAAGGCATGCAACAATCAGGAGCACGAAGCTCAAAGAACATAAACATCCAAGTTTCAAATCTACAGCAGATAATCAGTAATATTCTAGACTGGAAGACTGTCTTTAGGCTAGATAGTGTAAAAGGCATCGCATGAGCAAAAATAAGCTCCACTGTGAGAATACAATGAAGTGTCACTTTACTATACCAATAAATTAGGAGTTGAATCACAAAACTGAGTCAACCAAAAGTCCTCAAATTTTAATGGCAACTCTACTTCCAGCAATGCCATTTATTCATTATATTTCAGTTGCTCAGTTATATCAACTGAAACCTCCTTCCATTAGCTTTACATATAAAGTAAATCCATAATGGGTCAACGCTACCCATAATACCTTCAGCCATGACCACTTTTCTCCCACCTATATAAAGATGAAATTGTACACCTCTTGTTGTTTATTGATTCAAATATGACAAAGCATAAAAAAAGGTAAGAAATACTTCCATAAAACAACTTAAAAATCCAGTAACAGAAGCTTGGATTGACACAAGAAGCTACAAACTGCAGGTAAAAGTGATTGTGATTATCAACATATGTTTCACATTAAGGTCTTTATAAGGAATATATGAGAATAGGCATCAACGATAATCTCAATCTACTGATTTTAAATAAGAGCACTATTCAGGGCAAGGAGATCCTCAGGTCCCTTTAAAGGAAGAAAAAGAGCTAAACCAGTTCAATAAAAACTGTATGTAGGCTTCATTGTGACAGAGTTGGATAAATAACGATAAATTGACAAAAATACATTTAAGCAGAATATTGTTATTGTTAAAAAAACAAAGCAGTAAAGAAACAATTCTGACCTCAGATAGCAGCATCCTCCCCTCTCTTTTGCCAGGCCAAAATCCACAAACATGGCCTATGCAATTGGTACAAGATTAAGAGTAAGACAATTACAAATATTATATGATATCCAACAGATTATCTTGAAAATATGATCACCTTGGCGTGACCTATATGCAAATATCCATTAGGCTCAGGCGGAAAGCGTGTAAAAACTTTTCCTCCAGTCACCTTCAAATGTCTTTCAAGCACTTCCTTCGAATTGCAAGCTCTTAGAACAGGACGATCACTGAAATATATTTCAGTATGTACCTAGAAGTAAGCGATAAAGTTAATAACCACATAGACGACCACTAAATAGCGGCAAACCGGCAGGTGGTCGACTGTATAAGAAGTTAAATTCTCAACTCTGTAGCTGAGAAAATGTAATGGCAAAAGAACAAATATGCTTACATATTTAAAAAATTCAATAGTTTGGATATGACAGGCATATGATGTGAAGCCTCTTAACATAGTCGAACAAATAGAACATAAGAGAAGTGACTAGCACACAGATTAACAAGAATCCTGGAATGGCATCTGAAAGTAATGAACTAAGCAAAATCCCCACCAACACCAAGCCCAGAAAATAGGTAAAAAATTGAGAATATCCCGGTAGCTAGATAAACATTGTATTCATGTTGTACATTACTTGGTGAAAGCCTATGAAATGATGAACAAGTGTTAATCATCCTGATGATATCAGTTAATCTCATGTGACTTATGACATCAAATTATTTGTTTGTTCAAATTGCAACATGAGCTTGAAGAACTTGTATAAAATGAAAGTATGAGAAGCTACTCATACAACAAAGGGAGCAGCATAGCAGTTTGGTACCTTAAAGTTTTCCTCTGGTGAGGGAAATATTAAAAATGGATTAATTTCTTCTTCAGATGGTTTTGCTGTCTCTTCAACAGTTGCTTTGTCCTGCATAAATTGAAACATAAGATAGCAAAAGAAACTGCCTGCCACTCATATATCAAAGTCCCAAGGCAGTGTTTCATTCATAAATAATAAGTCAGCAACATAGATATGACCCATTTAGATCTGGCAATATATTTCAATGGCATATGTCAACAAGATGAAAATAACAAACAAATTAGAACTACAAGTCCTGAAGAACCTCCATGAACATTTCACTGGTTATGGAATCTACTAACACTCCAAAATTTCAAAAGACCAGTTGACAACATATAATATAATATGATCCCAAAAGATTATTCAAATAGAACAACTAAACTGACCTCAGCTTTAGCAGCCTTCTCTTTCTTCTTTTTCATGGGCTTCTCATTGTCTGCAGCAGTTCTTTCACCAAGTAGAGCATACAATTTTGCATCAATGAGTTGCTGTTGCCAGCAAATGACAAGGTAAGCAAAAAGGCATTATAATAAATAAAGAGAAACTTCCAGTTTACTTTTGCATAATTCAGATTCTTTATATGAGAGCTAAGGAAGCGAAAAGATAAAGCAGCGGTCAACAATTACCTTCACAATCTTAGGATCAGCCCACGGTTGCTTCTTTCGAACATAACCAAATAAATCACCGACTGCATGCAGAATAGTAGATCAAAAATCTTGTCAACATTTTAAAAAAGAAGTGAAAAAACGACAGGCAAAGTTCAGTTAAAAATATTTGATAAATAGATAATCTTTTTCAGAACCTCCATCCACCATTTCCCATATTGTTTGCACATTCAATAAGAAATAAGCTCAATGCTGGCAAGAAAATAATTGTACATGGGAAAAATGAAATCAATATGACGTATTCTAGAATTCTGAAGACATATATTTATTGATTGTACGAACCATTATTAATAGTCAGGCATCAAAACTAATGAAGCACCAGAAACTGGTAAGTAAGACACCAAAGATTATAAGCAACAATCAGGATCCTGCATGATTACTAATACTAATAAACTACATTTTAGTGTATACTATTCCAAGTTACCCTCACGTTGCAGATAGCAGTACAAGTTCTATGATGCAACTAGGCTCTTTGATCCCTCAGTATACATCCACAAGCACGAAACCTTGTTCAAACTATTGGGAGAACCATTTGCTTTATGGATTGGGAGCATTGGTGCAGGAATCAGTACACGTATAAAACTATCCTTCTCTGTTCTATCTATAGTTAGTTCTACCTTTCTGGGTGGTGGGTTGAAGAGTAAATCAAGATCTTCAACGACGTGGCAGAATTTCATCCTTAATTTTTTTTTTGTACTGATGAAATATTACAGAGTTGTGGCTAAGGATTACAAAAACCATTTACCAGTAAAAGAACAAGGCTGGAGGAAAAGAGAATTAGCAACAACTAGTTAGAAATCAAGTAAAATGCAAAAATGAGAAGGAAAATAAAGCATAAAAATGATCCTAATTGCAGACTTTTAATCAGTAGGAAATAGACATGCATTCCCAAATCCATACACAAATATCTAAATAAAGTGCCTTGCTTCTTCACAGACCTTATTATAGATTAGAGGTCAAGATTGTCACTTTGTCGCCTTTTCTCTGTAAGAGGGTTTATCCTTTGAAGTACTTGGACTTAAATCATGCTGTATCATTTCGAATTAATATCTACTCCAATTTTCTTAAGAAATAGATCATAGAAACCTCAGGTCTTTTAATAGTTTGGATTCATTTTTCCAATCAAACCATTCAGCCTAGGCAAATAAAAATCTTGTTTATTTTCTATTTCCATATTAAAAAAATTATGTTCCATCTTTTGTACAGACTATGAAAAGGTAATACCAACCATTTGTTCGATAACGCTGCACCAAAATAACAGCTTTGTTCTCCTCAAAAATCTCATTAACAGAACTTTCAATATCTTCCATAGAAACTTCAACTCCTACATATACACAAAAGAAAAAATTTCAGAACTTTTAATACTAAGAAAGCATTTGACATGATGCATTAAAAAAACCTAGAAATAAAGCATTCTAAAAACATTCATGTTGTAGACGAATGAGTAAAAATTATTGCAGTTGCGTTACTCTCTACTTCAGCAGTATCAAAGTAGAAGTTGACTGAAAAATATAAAATTGAGGATAATTCAAAGTCTATGGATAACAGTTGCATCCAAAATCACAAGTATAAAAACCCAAGGCTTAATAACAAACAAAAGGAAAAATCATAAAATCATACCAACACCACAAGCAGCTTCAAAATCATTGACTTTCAAGTTATCAGAAGCATTAGCATCAAGAAATGAGAAGGCAGCTTCCAACTGAGCAGGAGTTTTAATCTGTGCAGGTAAAATGCCCTCTTAATGTCATTAACAGAATTTTCGACTACAGGCGGCTGGCAATATCTAGCTACTTAGAGAAAAAAAACACTCAAAAGGAAGTGATTATCAGCATAAAATGTAGAGAAACTGAGCTACAAACCTTTAACGAAACAATATATTTAAGCAAGGTAGGTCGATGTACAAGTGCATTTGAGGGGAATTTCGTCGCAACCTATCAAGAAAAAGTGTTATGTTTTGCATATGAGATATCCTATACCACAAATAGAAAAGGCCAAAGTTAAAATGAAAACTAAATTCTTCCCAAAAATGTTTGATATTCCTGAGGTTCATAATAAAAAACACTCAACAATTAAGGGTAAGATCTTCTTGATGATGAGTTACAACTATTCTAAGCATCAAGATATGAATGATGAATAATGCCTCGAGCTCCCATTAAAGGTAATCATCAAAGGGAGACAAAAAAAAAAAAAAAACTAAACAAAAAAATTAATGTCAAGGGACTGCTGCACCTGAAGAGCCCAAGTTCAAAAATAAATACAAGCTTACTGTGTAAAGAAGATTTCCAACAGTCCGATCACACCCACCAGTTACAGCTGCCTGAAATACAATATTTAAAATAACTTAAGTAACTACATAACTCCTCTATAACATATATACGAGCATCTTTAATAGGAACTAAGGAGCATAAAGCCAAAAAAAAAAAAGAATAATTACAGAGAAAGAAAGAAAATGAAAACCGACAGATTCAAAGTTCCCCCATAATTCATTGTTTTTCCTTTTTTATTTTCATGTTCTCCCATCTAATAAGGCACAATCATATTAAAATTTTCTGATTCACTCAATCCTCTAGTGATGTCATGCATGAATGCTTCTGCATATCTTTTTCAGAAAGCTCCTTTCTTTATCTTTACATGAAATCATAATCATGTCCAGATCAGAAACCAAAATTTTCTCAAGTTTATGTTAAGCCAAGCAGCTAGCACACGGGTCAATTAAAACTAATATACATATGCTCATAGTTGAGTTACTTGCACTAAATCTCAACTAATATTTCCTTCCTGGAATTTCCTTTTATAAAGGACACACCCTTTAAACCACACACTTGATACAGTAAAGTTTTCCCAGTTTGTAGAGTAAATAACAAAAATTGCACAAACAATTAATACATAGGCTTATAGTACATGTATTTGCATAGCTAAGCCCCAAAAAAAAAAACAACCCTGCTACAAAAACAGGGTCAAAAACAGGCCCAAATAATTTTTTGGTCTGTTTTTGACCCTGTCCATGTGGTTTAATTCAAAAAAAATGTATACCTATTAATTTAATTAAACAAAACAATGGTTTTCAGTTCATTTTTTTCTATTTTCCCAGATGCCTATTTGAAAGTTATGCAACTCTCTGAATTGAAAATGAAATCAAGATGCAAATGATAACATACTCAGATGTATCACATACACCTACATAAATTTATAACCAATAAACACAACCCTTCAATCCAATTAAATAAAATCAATTTTCCAGATTGAAAATATTCATTTCATTTAATCTTCCGCAGCAAAGCCAGTAGAAATTCCCCCACTCTCGAACTAAATTAACAAAACTCAACATGGACTAACAATAAAATACGCAGAAAAAAAATGACATATACATACATACCTCATGAATGACGGCGGTCAGATTAGAAGTGACCTTATTATTAGCTAAGGTGTTTTTTGCAGTCTTTTCATCTAATCCAATCTTTAAGAACAAATCCAAGGGCTTCTCACTGCCACTGTCATTCTCGTTTTTCCCCACCACCATTTTTCCCCAAATTTCAATCAATTTCTTGTGCTCTGGTGTATGAAAATCTATAATTAGTAATAATTCAAAATTGGGTATGGGGGAAAATGTGTATTTGTGGTGTCTGAGTGGTATTAAAACTAAACCCTAGCGAGTGAAAAGTTGAGAGATTCTTACAAATAATCCTTGGTAGGGAAAGGTTTTTGTTTGACAATTAGTCAATGCCGGCTTAGATTTGGAAAGTTCGTATTTCCTAACGATATTTATAATTATAATAATTTTTAAAATTAACTGGGCGATATTTATACGAAAGAAAAAACGGACGTAAACAAGGGAAAAATCACATCTTATGAGTTATGACTTTATGACTTAAGTTTATACCGATTCAATTTTAATAGAACAAGTTTACATTTCAAAAATTAGATTATAAAAGATCGAGGTTAGGTCCGCTTAGCTTCTCGACGAAGATCTTGAAAGGATTTCTAGGTATTTTATGAGTGTGTAAGGCTTGACTTATCAAGTGATGGATGTAGTGTGTAAGGCTTGACTTATCAAGTGATGGATGTGATAGATAGGGCTTTAGTTCGTTTTTACAGATCTCTCCTTTTAAATTCTACTAATTAAATAAATAATTATATATAAAATAATTTCAATTTCTTCAGTCCGGGCAACTATCACTGCGATCCACCTCATTGCAATTCCCTCTTACGATCGTCGGTATCCACTTGTCGTCAACATCCACTCTCACAATTAATGGCATCTAAATAATTTTGCCAAAAAAAGATAAAATGTATAGAGATTGTCGGCAACTAGACATCTTTCTTAGCGACTAACTGATCATCACTCAGCGAATATTGAGCATCGCTCACTCAGATAATCGAGAGATGAAGAAATATAGCGTCGTTGAGGAACATCGATTGAGCATTGTCGGCAATTGATCATCTTCTTTGACGACGACTAAGCAGCGTTGGTGTCATTTAAATCTATATTTTAAAATTGAAAATTGGAAAACAACCTCTGATATAATTTACAGAATACTCACCGAATCAAATAACTTCAATTCTCAATGGTGCTATCTAATTAATTGAAGTTGTGATCATTTCGAAGAAATCAACGTCATGTAACAAATTCTCTTGAATTTACTACTTATGATATTGTTCCAATGACCTATGACCAATTCTTTTGGATCTATGACATGTAGGCATTGATATGCTATCTATGAATGGTGACATATGACCAATTAATATTGTCATGAGAACATTTGTGATATATACAATATGACATGTGAATGGTGACATGTGACCTATGAACTATACATCTGACTAGTGGACTATAACATGTGATATGTGGACATATGTGACCTATAAATATACGATTTGTGACTTGTGAACTATACTTGTGACCTATGAATGATGACCTGTGAACTATAATATGTGACTAATTAATATTGACATATGAACATAAATCAATTATCTGTGGCATGTAACAAGTAAACAAAAACATATGACATGTTATCGGTTCACATGTCACAGGTCATTAGACACAGGTCACATGTTAGTTACAAATTAACTTAATTTATGGGTCACAAACATTGCTTATACATCCCAAACCCAATCCAAACCTAGCACCACCAGCCACCACCATGCTCGTCGCCAATACCATCACATCACATTGAATCAAAAATTCATTAACAAAACCACACGACCGCCACCACTATCACGACCACTAGGACTTGTGGATGCTAGCAAAATGAGCAAACAGAGCGAAGTGCATAAAGAAATCCCACCATTACCTATGACAGCTTCTGATAGAGAGAGGGAAATGGAATAATGAATAAGAAAAAAAAAAAAGGTTGAGAGAGAAAGTAAACATGTGGGATAAATTAAAGGGCTGTGAATTTTCACCCACCCCCCTATAGAAAGGGTCTATACATGCCTTGGTCAAATGGGTCTGTACAAATGACATTTTCCTAAATTAAATGATAGAAAGAGAAAAGAGACAGTACATTGGGGTGGGTGGGTAAATTTTACAATAATAATAATAATTATTATTAGTATAAGTTAATTTATGACCTATTTATGATTAATTAAACCTCACACTTGATTTTAACACTGTAATCTTTAAAAACAAATTGCAATGTAATTTCCACCGTAAACAATATGTGGGTTTTTTTTAACATTGACAGTGTTACCATATTTTATTCATTTATCCTCGACTTTAAAAAATTGATAAAACTTTGACTCAATATCAATAATTAATTTTAAAAATATATTTTATAAGATTCATAACTTTTCATTCACACATTTATCAAATTTACCAAAATCTAATAAAAAAATCCAATGAATATAGATCTTGTTATAAATTAGAGAGAAAAAAGTGAGAAGTCAATAAACTTGTATATTTTATTAAGAATCAAAGTCTTATAGTTATCGAGAATAATTAAGAAAACAATGGTAATAAAAACTATGGCTACAATGATATAATTATCATTCACTAATAATCATATTAGTAATGGCTCAATATAACATAGTAATGGCTCAATACATAAAATATTAAAATCAGATTAGTCACTTGCAGAAAGCTCGTAATCCATACATGCATTTGGACTTCTATTCAATGGGAACTAATTATAACTTGATTTGTCGTCATGTCCTTGACAAATTGGTTGCCCTTCTTGAACCTATATTATGCCATTGGATCTATCATATTTGTCACTCCAGGCAAGGCTGGTTAAAGGTTGGTTTAAAGGTTTACTTGTTATCATACAATGGCCAATTAGATCGCGGCAAAATAGACGAGCTTCGTCCCAACAATGGAAAGGGCAACACAGGGTCAACAACCATAGTTTCACTAGTTGGTAACATTCTCGTACAAAATCTGAAGTCTAATGTACCGATCAGAAGCCCACATCATATAAATTACGGAAGTGCTATACGTACATAATGGTGTATCAAATGCATTACACCCCCCTCACATGGAGGGGGACCCACACACAATAAAATATTCGTGGGCCCCCCTCCATGTGAGGGGGGTGTAATGCATTTGGTACACCATGATGTTTACGAATAGCATTTTCCCATAAACTATTGCTGAGCAAGGATTCCTCAGAAAAATGAAAGTTTTTAGAAAAAAATGTGAGAAACGAATCTTGATAATTTCAATGTGTTAGGAGAACTGATCTTGGGATTTTTTGAATTTGAAATTCCAGAATGGCTGAAGATAACACGGCTCCAATACATTTTGATGAGGTAAAATCAGAACACATTCAAAATCGTTATTCAATCTCAAATTGTGAAAGACTATTCCTTACCGAACAACATTCTTAAAACCGTAATTATTTTCCCTCTTCCTCATGGTTGCTGCACTTCGTGAACAAAATATGCAGTTGCTACTTGGTACTTCACCTTGTTACGGATTAATGTTTGTTACTTCCTATTGTTAATGGAGAATAGGTCATGTTTTGAACTCTTTGCATGGAGGTTTTAAAAACACATATTAGTAATAATAGCAATGAAGTTGTCGGTTGTTACTTTACCTCATTAGGGAAGAACAATTGTCTCGTCATATTATCAATATAAATTATGTCATATTTGATGTTTCTTTATTTTGCATTGTTACAGGTGATTATTAATGAAGATTGATAATTGTTTTTATAAATATTTAATGGAAACTTAGAGCCCATTTGATGCACATTATTTTGAAAAAAATGCATTTTTTTGATATAATGAATGGTGAATATGCAGGAAAGATCTCTTCCCCGATTCGGGGAAGAGATCACTTTCCCGATTGGAAAAGTTGGCCTAGATGCCAAATTTTTATTTTTTTTGGCAATTCCTTCATATTCTATACCCAATTGTAAAAAAATTTATCCCTTTAGATGAAAATTTTCGTATAAAACAAAGTCAAACGAACACGAAAAGTTAACTAATTTTTATTAACTTTTGGAGTTCGTTTGGCCTTGTTTTCTATCGAAATAAACACCAAAAGGGATAAATTTTTTTACAATTGAGTATAGTATTTGATGGGATTGTCAAAAAAAAAAAAAAAAAAAAAAAAAAAAATTGGCCCTTAAGCCATTTTTTTATTCGAGAAGAGCTGCTCTCTTCCCGATTCGGGGAAGAGAGCAGCTTTGGGTGAATATATGGTTGAAAAATAAGGAAAAGTTATTGATGTGATGAAAAATATTATTTTATTAAAGAATATGTGATTGAAAATGAATAGAAGAATAAGAATGAGAATTAAAATGAAAATCAGACAAGCTCTTAAATTAAAAGTATATAATATATTATTTGATAGTCACATATGCGAGGTGTCAACAATTGATGACTTGTAAGGAAACCACCCCTTTCCTTTATTATTTGTAAGGAAACATCCTTAAAACATGGAAACTTTAAATTCAATGTATTTTTCATTTGATTTAATGACTGATTGATAATTTTCAATAAATATATACCATCCAATATTTTTCAATCTTCATATACGTATTATAATATATTCAAAAGCGAACCTTCTCTTCTTCCTAAAATTGAAATAAGTAATGTGCCATATGTTTTGTGATGGATAAGGTTGGTGCGATTGACGATGTGGTTGGGAAGGTAATTGCCGACAATACGGTTGCGATTTGAAAGGTGGTGGACATGAGGATCTGGTGGCAATGGATTTGAATATCCAAATTACATATCTGTAAGGTGTTGATGGGAAATGATGATTGTTCGCTGTTAGGTGGTAGTCATTAAAGGCAAGGATTGTATGTGATGATGTTGATTGCTAGCCGATGGTGGTTGCCAAGAGGTGGCGATGTTTGTGGGTCAGGTTTGATTAAAGAAAAAGTAAGAGCAACATATTATCTCACAAGTAATATAGGATAACACAACATGTTATTTGTGAAAAATGATATTAAAAAAAAAAAAAGCAACACGAGGTGACACAATACATACTAATGAAAGTTGATTTTTTTTTTTTTTTTTAATAACCCCCAATAAAAACATAGTACAATATAATACATAATAACAAAACACATTATTCAGTAAAATGGTGATTTTTATTGAAAAGTAACATATTTAATGTAATATGTAACCCATGTAAAAATGTAAAACTACGTTTTTTTCTCTTTTAAATCTAAAAATAATACAATATATTACTTTTTATGAATTAGTTTTAATAATAAGTAACAAGGCATACGTAACAATCCAAAAAGTAAAAAAGACGGTATTTTTTCAATTTTTTGTTTAATAATAAGGTAGTTGTCAAATGTTATCGAAAAATAATATAGCACAATTAATTACATCAACACATTTAAAATCTCAAAACATTATTGCTACTTGATTTATTTGTAGAATTGTCCACTCAACATTTTCATAATTTTTTAATAGATGATATTAAACTAAAATTAATACTATATAAATTATCAATATAAACTGAAATTAATATTTGAATCGACCAAATGAACTTGTAAAAGTTAAAGGATTACATGACAAGTGAAATTTAGGGCTTGGAAGATAGTCTTAACCAGTCATTCTATTCGATTTTCAACATACAAAAAATCAATATCTATGGAAAATTGCATATGATCAACACATTTACTAGTTTAACGCAGCATTTCACATTTTTTTCTTTTTTGGCTATTTACACTAAAAAAATTTCCCTTCATTTATGTTATTCGAAATCCAAATTATTTACATAGAAATTAATGAAAACTCATCACAGGTGATCAGGGGCGGACCTAGGGGGTCCCCTAGGGTCAAGTAACCCCTCACTTTTTTAAATTTATTATTATTTATAAAAAATAAAAAATTTGCTTAGGTTTTTATTTTTATTTTATTTATTAGTAGGAGATAATTACAAATTTTGATTGTGACCCCCAATCCAAGTCGTCTGGGTCCGTCCTTGTAGGTGGTGCGGTACCTCAAGCGTTCAGTACTAAGGAGATAAGTTTAGCTCATACACTCAAGCCACTTATTATTGATTGAAAAATAAGTTGATTTTCAACATTTGAAAAAGAGCAATTTGGTCATTATCTTTTTATTATAATTCGACAACTATTTTTCACAGTTTTAACTTTATAAAGTTAAGTTTGTCTCTCAAGTGACTAAAAATTCAAAGTAAAACATATTTTATATGAGGAACACGCAACTAATTAAGATAACTTTTAGGTTATATGAATTATTAAAGATTGATTGTGAAATAAATTATAAATAACAAAACATGGAGAACCAACTTGTTGATTTTAAAAACTGAAAACGAACTTGCTATTCGAACAATAAATTAAGGACTAATTGTGAAATTTTCCTTCATCATCTGTGATTTTTTAGCTTTTTTTTTTCTTTTTTTTTTTATACACGTGATGAAAACAAAGAAATAAAAAATTCTAGTTAAGAAGCCAATCAAGTCTGCTAATTAACAAAACAAAAATAATAAACAAGTGATATTGTTATTCTGAATTCTTCCAAGTTTGTAAGGTGATATGAGTAACTATTTTCATGTTTTAACATGTGCAATATCTCATAGTCAAGTCTTAAAAGCAAGATGCAACAATTTTCAAGAAGAACTTTATTCAAATTTTGAGTAATCTCTCTATCTTAGGGTGTGTTTGATAAGGTTTTATTTTTCCGATTTCAATTTCCACTTTTGCGCTGTTTGATAGCGTTTTTTTCCATGGAATTGGTTTCCACCCAATTCCAAGGTACATCCACTTGAAGCGTAATTCCGTGGAATTCAATGACTTGCTATATAGGTGGGAATTGGTTTCCACCTTTTTTTTTTTTTTTAAGCAATAGAAACAAATTCTAAGATAAAGTGTAAAAAAATTTATTCCTTTAATTGACAAATTCCATACAAAACAAAGTCAAACGTAAAAAAAAAATAATAATAATAATAATTTTTTTTTTGACAATCTAAACATATTTCGTCCCCAATGGTAAAAAAAATTATCCATTTAATTGACAATTTGCATGAAAAACAAAGTCAAACGTATTATAATAGAAAAGTGGAAAATTATACCAATCAAACACCTTTAATTCAATTCCCGGTAAAACAATTCCAAACAATTCAATTCCCTGCAATTCAATTCATTTCTACCCATTTTTCATCCTTACAATCAAACGGACCCTTATAGTAAATATATCGTCTCAGTTGAATCACTTTCAAGTAATGCGTTTCTCTTTACCCTTAACGAGCGACAACCTATGAAAATATCCCAAATTCAGCCCTTATGCTCGATGCATGTCCAATATTCCTGATAAAATTTGTCATCCAACTTCTATATATGCCTTGTATACCTGATCGAGGTGGTTATAGGAATTATCTTTCAAAACTTTCTAAATTTCTACTTTTCCACATTATCAACATAATGCGAAAAAAGAGAGTTACACGAACGTTATTAATGATGGCATCCTCTTTTTTGCTAAAGTTTATTCCAAATGAATTCAACATCCAATTCTCCTTTGCTTTTTAGACAATTCCTCATTGTATGATTCAAGGTCTTGCTTGCACAAGATGGGCCCCTGTCGAATTTCTATGGAACCTATCAGCATGAGTCAATAACTTGTCTCAAGTCCGCATAAACAAATAAATTTTTAATATTGTAGGGAAGTTTGAAATAAAAGTGAGATGTGAATTCTTTCGAATAATGTGTACTCTCCCAAAAAAAATTACATCTTATAAAATTTATTTTCAAAAAGTAAGGCTCAAACAGGATCTCAATTTACATGTCGTATACATGGTTGAATCATATCCCAACAAAGAAAAGAAAAGAAAGAAAAAACTCTCAGGGCACATCTCCAAGTGGTAAAAGGGGGAGGTGGAGAAATCCAGCTTTGCTTGAGGCTGCCGTGTCAAGAGTTCCAATCCTTAAATATGAATTTGATTCTTGGGTAAGTACAAGTGTGCAAGCAATCTTTCACACTGTATATTTGGAGGCATAACCTACGATTTGCCTCTTTCATCAAAACTCAGGATAGGGTAGGTGGGCACGTCAGTAATGGGGTGTAATCCAAAAAAAAAAAAAAAAAATTGAAAGAAATGTGAAATAGAAAGGACGAAGGTTAGATCTCAATTCTTAATTTCTACCTCCTCCTCAGTCAATATGTTGGGAATATATTCAACTGTGAACAGGTGAATCAGAGAATGGAATTGGATGAAAATGGAAGTACACTGCATTTGCAGTAGCATTACACGCCCACACCCCTAGTCACTTCATTGTCACTTGTAATGAATTTTTCTAAGAGGTACCAAATATGTCTCCATGGCACGTGATCTTAGTGGGCAGGTAACATGATCTGTTCACGAATAATGAAAAAAGGCCAGCACGGATTGAGATATATAGAGACATTGTCACCATGTACTCTCTCCATCTACTCCAACGTGGGATTGTCTATAGTCTATCTCCTCTCTGTTCTCCATAAAAATTAGATTTTGATAAACATAGATAAAATATGTAATTAAAAAATTAATAAAAATTGATAGTCTCATGAAATATTAATTTATGGTTAAAAAATGAGTTATAGAAAAATCAATCTTATTTAGAGAATTTTTAGCAAATTTTTTTTATTAAATTATAAGCTGCGAGTCTTGTAAAATGTAATAATAAGTATTTAAAAGTTGTGGATCTTTACAGAATGTGTGAATAAAAAAGAGTTTGGTTAGCTTATAAATAATTAAGCTTTGCCAAACATGAATTCAACAGACTCTTTTTTTCTTCTAAGTTTTAACCTATTTTTGTTAGCTAGGAAATAGATGATGACGCTATTTGAATTAAAAGCTCTTGCTGTTCTAATATCAT
This sequence comes from Osmanthus fragrans, assembly GCA_019395295.1. Lineage (NCBI taxonomy): Eukaryota > Viridiplantae > Streptophyta > Magnoliopsida > Lamiales > Oleaceae > Osmanthus > Osmanthus fragrans. The sequence continues at coordinate 19,656,098 of CM033361.1, read as the reverse complement.
ATTAAACTATCTTATTTATGTTAAATTCCCGGCCAACATTAAGATTTTTTATTATTGGAAAATCGTTAGTAAAAAAGTGAATTTGATCAATCTTTGATTGTATATTTGTATTGGTCCCGCTGCCCAAATTTGACAAGAAATGGGTCAAACATGTTTTACTCCTTGAGTAGATGAGTTGGTTTATTTGGAAGTCAAAAACTACTTTTTGATGAATGAGAAATTGGTGAATGAAGTATGGTTTATAAACATGATTTTTGAAATTATTAAATGAAAATTCAAAAACATAAACGGTCGCTCGGGCGGCCACCTTGTACACAATGAGTGACCAATTTTTTTAAAAAAAAACCACTCGAGTGGCGAGGCAATAGCCAACGAGGTATTGATGAACTTGTGCAACTTTTCGTGAACAAGTTAATTTTTGGGTTGTATCTTTTTGGCTGCAACCATTCAAGCTCTTTAAATTGGACTCCTCTATGACGGTTTCATTCACTCCAATTCCATGAAATCATTGTATACACTGAGGGTGCGTTTGATACGCTAACATTTTCCTAGGAAGTTGGAATCGAATTCTAACTTCCACTTTTTCACTGTTTGATAACGTTTTTTTACCATGGAATTGGTTTCCATCCAATTCCAAGGTACAACCACTTGAAGCTTGATTTCATGGAATTCAATGACTTGCTATATGGTGGGAATTGGTTTCTACTTTTTTTTTTTTTTTTTTTTAGCAATAGAAACAAATTCTAAGATAAAGTGTAAAAAAATTTATTCCTTTAATTGACAAATTCCATACAAAACAAAGTCAAACGTAAAAATAAAAAATAAATTTTTTTTTTTTTTTTGGCAATCTAAATATATTTTTGTCCCCAATGGTAAAAAAAATTATCTATTTAATTGACAATTTATATAAAAAAAAAAAAAAGTCAAACGTATTATAATAGAAATGTGGAAAATTACACCAAATCAAACACTTTTAATTCAATTCCCAGTAAAACAATTCCAAACATTTCAATTCCCTGCAATTCAATTCATTTCCACCCAAATTTCACTCTTGCTATCAAACGGTCCCTAACATCAAGTAAATAGCCGAATTTCTGCATCAAAATTGTTTTTCCATGTCATACCAAAAGAGTACGAAACATTATTTAGTTCATTGTTTCTTATAATTCAAAATGCAGCAATCACAAGAATTGATCTTTGTATCTTGAAAAAAGATCACAAGAATTGATCTTTGTATCTTGAAAAAAGATGACAATCCACCGTCGGTACCTGTGCGGGGCAAATTCATTTTAAGAACAAAAAAGTTCAACTCTTACCTTGATCCTTTGCATTTTATTCTTTTGATGTTTGTATTCTTTCAAGGTTTGTATTTTTATTATATCTAGCAATGAAGAAATCACTCCATTACAATTTTTATACAATTTCTTGCTTCCTTTTCAAGAAAGGATATGTTACTATTGATTACGTTTATTATGCTTAATGTACATGCAAGTCTTCTAAACATTTTTTTATTATTATTTTTATTTTTTATTTTTTTTATGGCTTTTGTCCATCATTTGGGACGTGTCCCCCATGCTTCGATGATGAAGTGAATTAGTAGAAAAGAATTATGATAAAATTAAAAATAAAGTATTATTATGCGCGAATAACTTTCTCAACATAAATCTCGAGAATTTTCTAGTGATTGTAGTTAAAAAAAAAAAAAAAAAAAAAAAATTATCGCCGACGTTAGAATTTCTACTCTTGGATTGCTACAGCAAAAGTCACCCACTAGAAAAATTTCACTCTCAACATCCCTTTCATTGTTGCTACATTCTTGGGTCTGTTTCAACATCAATGGGGCACATTCATGAATTGAGGCACCTCTTTAACCAGACATAAGGCAGTGAAATGTAAAGGAAAAAGTTAATTTCTCTTGGACAGATCTCAAGTACTCTAAGAGGCCAATAGACATAGGCATCATCATTTTGTGTTTCTTCGAAAATTAGCAAACACTTCAAAGCAACCAAAATATATCTTGATAGTACATTACATTTCATTGAGTTTTATTCATGTCATGCACACATTTTAATGAAAAGTTAATATATTTGTATCAAGACGAATCTTGGTAATTCAAGGTATTAATACTCGTAAATAACAAATTACACCAGATTTATGGTGAGCTGTTTCATTACGTGTACAATTAAATATGACTATCACATCATTGTATTGTGGTAGATAACGTCACTCCATCTAGCACGATGCAAACGAATTAGCCATTCAAATTTGACAACCAGACAACCATTAAAAATATTATTATTATTATTATTTTTTTTTTTAGTTTTGAAATAATAATTTTATGGATAATGTAGGGTTAAAAAGTAGGATATGAATTTTGAGTTTATATGTAAAATATTTTATTGTAAAAATGTGTTATTGAAAATGAGTTTAAGAAAAAAAGAGTTGTTTTAATAATTGTCAAACAGGGGATTAGGTAGTTCAAGGTCTTAATACTCGCAAATTGAGAAATGCGTGAGACGTACGATGAGCTATTCAACTACTCGTACAATTAGATATGATTATAGTAGCACTACATCGGGTGTAGATAACAGCAGTTTGTATATCAATATGCAAAAAATAAAATAAAATTGTGCCCTCCCAAAATTACAGGTAGATATTTTTTTTTTCCAAAACCACCTAAATTGGACTAGAATCAACAAGTTTGATTCAATTTGATTCTAGATAGATTTATTTACTTTTGAATTTGTTTAGTTCAACTTGGCTCTACATGAATTTAACTACTCTTGAGTCTCATAAGAGAGACCTTGTCCGGCTCTGGCTTAACTTTGGAATATAATAAGTGCTCAATTTTTTTTTATATTATATCTTAATTAAACAAATTATTTAGTTAATTTATATAAATTTACATGAATTAATATGGTTAATATTTTGAATAATGCTACCTTGATAGAAATAGCCGGCTAGATACAGTGACAGAAGATGTCGTGGCGGGAGTTGATTGGATGAGACAGTTGACTGCGTTTAAAATAGTCCAATAATGAAATGTCATGTGACGTTATGTCAAACTTTATGTTCCTGTAATATGATTGTAATTTTTTAGAAAAATATAAAAAGAAGCGAAGTGGAACCAACCAATCCTGATCTGAGTCAATTCTTTCACTGCAAATGCAATCGTTTTAGAGAAGTTCTATGTGTACACAATGAATTGTACAGAATTTATACAGATGAGACACAATAGGGGGTGGGTGGATGATTTTTTGGGCAATAAAATACTCACATGGGTCCCACCCATGTGAGTATTTGTAGAAATTCTGTATAGAAAAATTCTGTACACTCAGAATTTTTCATCGTTTTATTCAAAACCTTAAATTTTAATCGAGCCAAAATCACTCCCACGCCTAACCTAAATGATTATAATATTGAACCAAACATGGCATTTTTATAGAGTTTTATATTATTTATTTTTCCTTTCCCCTCAAATAGTGGTTCGAACGTTTAAAGTGAAATTCAAAGCTCTAACCTATATTAGCCTTTCGGTGCTGAAATTCAACCACTTGGAAAAATGTAAATCTCAATGTCACTCCCCAGTAAATCATGGTATGTGCCTCCGTAACTTTTGCGCTACCAACACATGGCATAATCCAATTTCAAAACTATCTGAAAAAAAGCAGATTCTCACAAGTTCATTTATTTTCTCTCTGTCTCTTTTTGACTTCCAATCTGAAACACTACTACTCTTTCTTGATTCCTGTGCCTTAATCTCTGGTATAAATTCCCCATTTGTCACTGTTAAAACCTTGGAAAAAATGGCAGTAGATGTTGTAAGTCCAAGAATCTCATTCTCTTATGATCTAAGAGAAGCAGATTTCGTGCCAGTAGAATCCCACAACCCTCAATCAGATTTGGATTTCATTGATTTTGATTTCTCAATTGGCGATAATTTCTCGTTAGAACTTTCATCTGCTGATGAACTCTTTGCCAATGGTAAAATCCTCCCTGTCGAAGTCAAGAAATTCGAGCCCACAAAAGAAATCTATCAATCCGAGCCAATTGAACGAAATCCATCTCCAGAGACTCGTAAAATTGCTCAAAATGCAAATGAAGACACAGTTACAAAGAAGAAGACTCTTATAGAATTTTTATCAAACACATGCGATGCTGATGCAGACGAAAAGCCACCCACAAAACCATTTTGGCAGTTCAGAAGAAGCTACAGTTTAAATTCTGACAATGGATTACTTCGATCTTTAAAGTTTCTATCAAGAAGCAATTCGACTGGTTCGACTCTGAATCCGAAGCCATCGGCATTGCCGAAAGTTATTCACAAGCAGAATTCTCTGAAAGAGCCATCAACTAGGAGCAAAAACCCATCTGCAAATTCTTCAGTTTTCAGCCAAAACTATTCCAATATTGCACCAAAAAGACCTCCATTAAACAAGAGTTCAAGCAGATCTTATGGCAATGGAGTTCATATTAATCCAGTTTTAAACATTCCTCCAACTTACATTGCTAAAGGTACTGTAACTTTATTTGGTTTAGGTTCATTGTTCTGCAATGGAAAATCCAAAAAGAAGAAAAGATGATCCTCGATTTGTTCATCTTTTTTGTACAGTTGTAATGTTGTACCGACTGAATTATTGGCTAAAGGAATCCTATGAGTTTAGTTAAAAAACAAAGAAAACATGTTAGCATAATTATATAAAATAAAAAAAGGTGAAAAGCTAAGAGATTATTAGTCACTCAACTTAGATTAATTTCATGATATCTATCAAACTTTATTTTATTCTAGGTAATCAATGAATTCAATAATTTATTTTGCTTTGATCACTCATTTGAAATCAATACTATTAGACACGAACCGAATTAATTGATTCGATTGAATAAATCAGGATAAGAATTATTAAAATTGTCGTCTGTTGATTGAACGGTTGAATCACTTTCTAAATTATTTATTTAATCTTTTTAATAATTGTTAGATCCTGGTATGACCCTTTTGCCCTCTCTCCTTTTGTGATCAATGCAAGGACCAGTTTTTAAACGTAAGTTGAAATTCATTATTTTTTAAGAGTATATCTATCGCGAGACAAAAAATTGATGCAGTACAATATGATTAGAAAATTAATGGATTTTAACTAAAAGACTAAAATGAAATAAAAGGCAAACTTCAGTGATTACTTTATAACTAAAATAAATTTTGATAATAATTCTCTTTAAGTCGGGAGACTAGCCACATTTCTTATTTCTTACCAAAAATTAATATGTACCTACTATTTGTACAGAATTGGGATGACATATACTCACAATAGGGGATGCCAACTTTTTTTTTTTCCGGGAATATTAAATTCACGTGGGGCTCACATGATTGTGAGTGTCTGTCAACAATTTTTGTCATCCCAATTATGTACAATAGTCATGTTATAGTGTCCGTTTGTTTGACCGTTTGGATGATCACACCCACACACATTAGGAGGAAAAATATTATTTTATTTTCGCAAAACCCACACACCCATGTGAGGGTGTGATCAAGCAAGTAGTCATTCAAGTGGGTTGTTTAACATTTTTCTTATGTACAAATGGCTAAGTCAATTAATATAGATATTGGAATGGCATAAATACATATATTTCCGTTCTCTAAGCAAAAAAATTCAAACGAAGTGACTTAATTGAAATAAAATTTAGAATTCTCACAAAATTACAGCAAGAACGAAAGCACAGAGAAGACAATATGTCAAAAGTGAAGAGACAAAAGAACAAGGCATCCTTCTTTTAAGGTCATGCCATGCTTTTATTTCTTTCTCTTTTCATTTTCTGTCGTTTGAAACAATTACATGTATGACTTTTTTTTTAAAGATTAAGGATTCTTTTTGGATTTTATAATGTTAATTAATTGAAAAACTTTAGTCTCTGACTTTCCTCTAATTCAGGCAGTTGAACAATATCTAAGGAGATCAAGACAAGGATTGAAGCCTAAAGGAATTTTAAAAGTTAATCTATGATTAGAGGTTTCTCGATTGATAATCACTTCATTGATATAATACGATAGACCTAAAAATATAAAAGTATAAAGCATCTGAACACCTAGAAACTTAGCACAACCAAGGCAATTCGTGCACGAAACATGTGAGGTAGGCACTACATGTTACATGAGGGATGGCCACAATGTCTGAAAAAGGACGAGGTCATGCTCGACTTGGCTAGTTTGATCCGATTTTTTTACATGTAACTTATGATTGCTAAACTATGAATGTTATAGATCTCCAATCTTTGATACTTATCAGCTTATATATTTGTAAGTTATTATGGTGAAAAAAAAGAAATTGAGTTTGAACTTTTAAGAGGTATGTTTGATTACGAACAATTTAGCCTCTGTTTGATTCTTTTTTTTTTTTTTTTTTTTTTTTTTTTTTTCAAAATTCATTTTTCTGTCTCTTCTTTTCAATCACACATTTTTCAATAAAATAATGTTACATGCAAATCCAAAACTTTTAAATAATTTTTAATTACACATTCTCCATCAATCAACTATTTAAAATGCATTTCCCCCCAAAATGAGAATTATAGTGTAAAAATGAGCGGGTCAGTCTGAAACTGCCCATTAGGCTGACCTACTTTGCTGATGGGCCAATCTAGCCTGAGGGTCTAGGCCCAACAATTACAGTGGCCCATGATTACAATATTGCTTTTTTTTTTTGGGTATTATTTCTTAAATTTTGCTACTTGTCCGAGGTTTTGTGTCAAGAAATATTTTCTTTAAAAAAAATTTATATTTATCATTATTAAATTTCATACAATCATTTTTGTTCGAATAAGAAATTTAACCTTGATGGAGTAAGACCATCTTCAAGAAATTTTATTTTAAAAAGAATATTTTGTAATTTAGTGAGTAAAAATTTAGAAATTTTGGAAAGTCAAATTTACTCTCTATTTTAAAATGTTAATTGGAATAGTCCATTGGAGTATAATTTTAAGAATGAGTTAATTTCATAAATGGTCACTGAATTTATCCAAAAATAACAAAACGGTCACTGAATTACGAAACTTGCACAAACGGTCACTGAATTATCATGCGCTTTCACAAACGGTCACTGAAGGATCGTGATGATTTAAATTCAAACTTAAAGGACAGAAACACGTGAACATAGAACCGTGAGGACCTCAAGTGCAAATTCCATATAAAACTCAAAATCATTCCCTTGTCAACCCACCACCTTTGGACCATCATAACTCCAACCTTCGGCCACCAAAACCATCGGACCAACACATCAAATTGAAGCCCTCGCTGTCCTCTACGTAACCCACCCAAGAATCGGCCTTAAATCCGGCCGAGTTGGCCGGAATTTCGTCCCAAAGTCGGCCTCTAGCACAGGACAACGCTATCAGATGCCACTTTGGGACAAAATTTCCCCACTTTCCAGCCACCAAAACCACAGGACCAACACACCACCTCGAAGCCCTCTATGTAACCCACCCAAGAATGGCCCCTAACTCAACTGGAAAGTTCCCGAAATTTTGTCCCAAAGTCGGCGAGTCGCACATGACAGCACTGTCTGTCGTCAATTTGGGACGAAATTATGGCACCTTGCGGCCTTCAAAACCACCGGACCAACACACCATATTGAAGCCCTCATTTTCCTCTATACAACCCACCCAATAATGGCCCCTAACTCAGCCAGAAAGTGGTCATAATTTCGTCCCAAATTGGCGGCACGCAGTTTTGTGCTGTGCTACCCGCCGACTTTGGGATGAAATTCCGGACACTTTCTAGCTGATTTAGGGGCGATTATTGGCTGGGTTATGTAGAGGGAAGCGTGGGCTTCAATTTGGTATGTTGTTTCGGTGGTTGTGGAGGTCGGAAGGTGCCAGAATTTCGTCCCAAATTAGCGGCAGGCAGTGCTGTCCTGTGCGACCATCCAACTTTTTTATCCCAAAGTGGCATCCGACAGCGCTGTCCTATGCGAGAGGCCGAATTTGGGACGAAATTCCGGCCAGCTCCGTTGGATTTTAGGGCAATATTTGGGTGGATTACGTAGAGGGCAGCGAGGGTTTCAATTTGGTGTGTTGGTCTGCTGGTTTTGGTGGCCGAAGGTTGGAGTTATGGTGGTTCAAAGGTGGCGGGTTGACAAGGGAATGATTTTGAGTTTTATATAAAATTTGCACTTGAGGTCCTCACGGTTCTATTTTCACGTATTTATGTCTTTTAAGTTTGAATTTAAATCATCACGGTCCTTCAGTGACCGTTTGTGAAAGTGCATGATAATTCAGTGACCGTTTGTGTAAGTTTCGTAATTCAGTGACCGTTTTGTTATTTTTTGAGTAAATTCAGCGACCATTTATGAAATTAACCCTTTTAAAAATTGACTCTTTAAAATAGAGAGTATTTTATATTTTAAGAGTTTCTTGGAGATACTCTAACCAATGATAAGAGCCACAATTTTCGGTTGTATACATTTTGTATTTGATTTTTAAACCCATTTTAATGGAATTATAAAAAAAAATTAAATAGATTTAATATGGACGTCAAAATTCATCAATAGTCAAAATGTAAGAGAATCTTCGCTGTTATTGATGTCGAGATTCACCTGAACACACGTCTATGACGGTATTGTGGCTATCCAGCATAATATAATATATAATAGTCGACATATATATTTACTTTTGAAATACTTTTCTAGTTTTGAATATTCTTAATACCAACTTGTTTGACCTTCATTTCTTAAAATTCATTTTTCTTTTAAACTTATTTTCAGTCACACTTCACAACTTTCATCAACTTTTTAATCACAAATTTCATCAATATTTACTAAAAATCTAATTTTTATCCAAACCAAATTGGGCTAACTATTCTGGTTGTTTGATGACTTGTGCTTGTAGATGATCCCCATCTTACATCATGCGTATCTAGACTTTGCTCTCAAAGCTGTTATGTTGGGTCACTTGAGCCTTTATCAGCTTTATAATTACAAGAGCTATTGAGTATTATTAACCTGGACTTTGCTATTGAGACAATTTAAATAGGTTGTGATTAGGACCTGATTATAAATTGGGTGTTGCTTTTTAGCCACTAGATCTATTAGATATTATCACTTTTGGCTTGCTCTCAAAGCAATGTGAATTGATCGTAAGGTTTTGACAATTTGTTACTCGTCATTGACTATTATATTCATTGTAATCTCAATTATTGTACAAGTTGCCCTTTCTCACTTTTTGTTGCGTAGATGCTACTGTATTGAATGGAGCGAGCGGTGATTGAAATTAAATCGCTTTTGAAATGGTGGAGCGGTGGTATTTTACCATTGGAGTTCACCTTCATGCATTGAAGGAACCTCTGAATCCCTCGCTAGAGCCTACGCCACAATGTGAAGTTGTACAATTTTAAGGATGGCAATGGGACGAATCAAGGGCAGTTTGACCATTCTTGTCTTCCGCCCCATCGAGTATTTTTGTCATCTTGCTCCGTTTCCATACCTAGCTAAGGCGGGGTAGGACGGGTTCCTTGTCCCATTTTTTTATTTGTTTTATTTTTTATGTCTTTAGTTGGTTAAAATTATTATTATTTTTTTTTTCAATTTATTAAAAACCACACATATTCCTTTAGAAATGATGATAATTATTTCCTTTTTATTTTGATAAAAAATTTAAATTTAAAATAAATTTTAAATGGGGCGAGTAGCAGGGCGATTACCATGTTTGCGTACCCGTCATGTACCTCTTCGAGGCCTTGCCCTGCTTCGTTTACCCAATTATGAAGATAATCCTTGTCTCATTCGGTACGAGGCCTCGCGGGTATCGACAGGGACGTGGACCTATGAAGGGACAAGTGGGTGTGGTCGCCCCCCTTCGATTTTCAAATGCGGCTTTTTTAAATTCAAATTTTCAAATTTTTTTTGGTTACTTTTCCAACTTATTTGAAATAATTTTTTTACGTAATTGTGTCTCGCACCCGTTGAACCATAATTTTGAGTCCGTTTTAACAGATTTTTCCATCCCTATTCAATTTCTTCGATCTTTGTGTTCCCGTAGCCATTCTTCATGCACAAAAAATAGCGCACACATATTTGAAAAGGATGAATAATCAAGAGTATTGTCGAATAGAGAAGAAAGGAGAGAAAAATGTTTGCTTTGTATTGTAATGGGTTTGGTTTTTGCATTATGGAGAATCGCCAGGAAGACTCGTTTATATATGTAGATTACAAGGTCATTCGGATTTTTTATTGGCTTATTTCAGGTTCAAAATTATTTTCAAGTTTGGTTTAATAGCTATTGCTAAATGCGCTTCTTACTAAGGAAACACGACTCAATTCAGCAGCTTTTGAGTGAGATTTTGAGAAGAGCTGCTGTTGGGTTTTTTGATACCCAATAATCCCGGACGATGATGTAAATTCGGTTATATATTCAGTCGGCTTAGCCAAATGACTGATCGGTACATCGACACTAAGAATAGAACGACCCAACTCCAATCTTGCTCGAGCCATTTGAAGCAGCATAATTTATTAGAGTTGCTCATGGCCCGATCCATGTATTTGGATGGTTATAATGGGTTAGCCACTTGAGCAACCCATGTGTGTGAAGGTTTGAACCATTACTTAGTTGTTTGGGCCTCCTTTAATCTAACCTAACTTACCATATATACTTGGCCCTATTCTATTTTAGTAGAACCCGGGTCTCTCTGTCCTTCACGGGTTCTTGGTTCTTGGTTCCTTGTGTTGTCTCTAAGTGGGTGAAATATAAGCAACCATACTTGGGGGTGCTATTGGTTGGAGTTGTGGGTTGTGAAGGTTTTAGTGACGATTGGAAGTGAATTGAGCCGGTAAAGCCTTGGTGGCGGTGCTATATACCTCTACAATTGCTTTTTTGAGGAGCACAATACTTTGACACATGAATCAAAGTTTATCCTCGTGAAAGAACTGGCAAATGTAATATTATGTTCTTTCAAGTATGTAACGGATCGAATCTCATGAGTGTTATTGGCGCGGTACCATAACTTTTTATCTTCTTTGTATGCCAAGAAAGCTGCTGCATTTTTCTGATAATGCACTAGATGTTATGCTTTTCACCAATGATCGTGTTTCGCTTTTCCCCTCCTGTATTCTTCGATTTTTACTGCTGAGTTTTTATAATAGTATTCTTGAAATGGCTTGTTTCTACAGATATCAAAAACATTTGGGCCATGAGGTTGTTTCCGTGCACAATTTCACTTGTGTTGGTGACAAGTGAGATGCTTATGTGATTCTTTTTGTCCATTTATGAATTAACTTCAGTAGTTAGTTAGGTGGTGCAACTATCAAGTGGTGGGTCACAACCAGTAAGTGATGAAGTCAAAGGAAAAATAAAGAAAATTTAAGTGCTAATTGAACAGAATTCATTCTTCAAATCCATTATATTCATCTCTTTTCCACACAACACAAGACTGAAGATTCCTTGTTGACAATGGAAGAAGCAGATGAAACAAATAGCTTAAACTTTAAGAATGCATCTCTAATCTGCATACTGAGTTTGAGACTTTTGGAGACATGATTTAAATGAATACATGTGATCATTCTATAATAACTTGAACTTTTAGATGATATGGGTAACATAGTATTAGAGCCACAGAAAAGATTAGGATCAAGTATCGTAGTTATTCATTTATGAAAATTGTGCACGTAGGGACAAATACGAGATTTAATTGAATAGAAGTGACCCCACTTCAATAGTATAACTTTTAAATGAGGTGGTCAAAAGAGACAGAAATGTTATGTACATCGACTTGCATAAATCATCTACATAACGCTGTTCTTCAAGAAGCCTTGAGATTTCTTAATACTTCTTTGAATATGCTCAAGGTAGGTATTTGTAATGGATTATATTCATCTCAATTTTTTATTTGTGATTTTTTTTTTTTTGGTCATGCAAGCATAAGGACATGTTACTCAGTTTTGTCATTTGAAAGTTTTGCTTCTATTAATAAAATAAAAAACTCGTCCTACGAGAGAAACAAAAGCTTAATGAGATCGAGTGGTTTGGTTAGTTACAACTTGTATATAAATGAGTTTCACCTTAAAAAGTTAATCTATTAGGAGTAACTAAATTTCTTTATAAATCAAATATTTATCCATGCTTAAGCGAGGTAGATTTTTGTTCACAACTTTCAATTATTCCCCGTGTCAAACGCAGTACCTCAAACCATAAAGAATCATCAAGTTTCTAACTTTTCAATGTCATGGGACACCACCTTACATGAACACAATTATCGTGACAGCTAACCACGAATTTCTTGATCATCCAATCAAGGTCCACCATCTTCCTTCGACTACAACTAAGAATTCATCGAGTATGTCCACCCACACACACACTCCATGTCTAATGGGCACAATGTTTCTCTCACTTTCCCGTTGCCAAACAAGAGAAAGTGAATCATAGTATCGTAAGTTATAAGAGTCCATCAACGAAAGTCTCTGTTTGATTTGCTTGAAAATCAGTTTTTAATAGATTTTGAAAAAAAAAATGATAAAGTATGATTGAAATGTTGACAAAAGTGGTCGAGTACATAAAATACGTTGTTGAAAATGAGTTTAAGAAAAAGTAAATTTTAAAAAATTGGGACCAAACATGAACAAAATTTAGTAAAATGTAGTGCGTAGTCTGAACTCCCAAAGGAATCTGGAAGCCGCAAAGGTGCAGACATGAATAATCATTCCAAATGTCATGTTTGAACACATAAAGATGGGTATTCTGAGTTGTCTCTGTGAGTAACAATGAGTGAGGTAGCTTTCAGAAAGCTATTTATCGTTTAAATGGGCTCACATTCTAGATGAGCATCGTTTTCCTCATTATATTGATGAGATTACTCGTCTGAACATGAGGATGGATCTATCTCGTGAGAAATTTTCAATTCAAAGCCTAAACAAAATATTTTTAATTAATTGCACGTTCTAGAAAAATTAGTTGCTTCAAAGAAAAATGCATTTTGTACATCATGCTTTACAGCATGATGTATAGCCCCTCTCACATGAGAGGGGTCCCACAATGAATAAAAAATTCGTGTGACCCCCTCTCATGTGAGGGGGCTGTACATCATACTGTAAAATATGGTGTATTTGTAGTATAGTTCTGCTTCAAATACCATATAAATTAGTAATAAATACCAGAGCTCTTTATTTAATCAGAGCTTGTTTGAGCCCCTTTTTGTCCAAAATATATTTTGGAATAGTATTTTGATGAAAAATGAGTGATTAAAAATAAGGAAAAATTTTGATTTTGCGTGTAATATTATTTTATTAAAGAATGTGTGCTTAAAAATTAAAAAAAAAATTAATTTTAAAAATAATGGAAATCAAACGATAGCGGATATATCTTGCAATAAATATTATAATCAAGTTATTAAAAATAATTTAAATTCTTAATTCTTTTACAGCTGCCTTACACATGGTACTTTCATCTAAACTTGCAGCATGTGTGGAAAATTGGACCAAGATGGCTGACATTATAGAACAAGTGGGTCCTAGGTGACAATTTCTTAGGCTATGTTTGATAATCAATTTTTTTTCATGGAAATAAATTTTTTTTTTCCACCTTTACCCATTTAGGGGTGTTTGACACCAAAATTTTCTCTAGAAATTTTTTTCCAGTCCAGGTCTTTTTTTTGGCAATAAAAAAAAATTCAAGATCCAATGATAGAAAAAGTTATTCCTTTAATTCACAATTTGTATGAAAAACAAAGTCAAACGAATGATATTCGTTATGATAATTTTTTTTAATTTTTTTTGACAATTGTAAAAAATTCTAAATCCAATAGTTAAAAAAAAATTATTATTTTTAATTGACAATTTACATGAAAAATAAAGTCAAACGAATGATATTCGGTACGTTAAAAAAAATTTAATTTTTTTTTTTTTGGCAATTGGAACAAATTTTAGATCCAATGGTGAAAAATTTATCATTTTAATGGACAATTTTTATAAAAAAACAAAGTCAAACGAATATCAAAAAATTTCCAAGTGAAAAATTATACCAATCAAGCACAATTAATCCACAATTCCCGGTAAATCAAATTCTAGACAATTCAATTCCCTATAATTCATTTTCTTTCCACCCAAATTCCACCTTTGCAATCAAACGGACCCAATCAAAACCCTAATAATAGATTGAGGAAATTTCTAATGACATTGCCTCAGGAATCCAAAGGATTCAATCTGTTATACCGCCTTCTTATTCTAGTAGAGACACAAATCAGACCATGCAAGCTGCAATAGACTAGATTCTATTCCGACTCACGAGCCTAACCTCACCTCACCCAACCTGAACACAAGCTAATTTAGAAGCACTCAATTTACCTTCAAAATATCAGTCAAGTCATGCACAGTTCTTGGCCTAGTTTATGTATGGGCCAACACGCTTATATAGTTAGGTCCAAAATTGGTTCTTCTTGTGGTCTCGACCGAAAACGATCATTAGCAGTAACAAAGTGAAGGAATCTCATGACACCACAATCAAGTACAATACTATAATAAGAAGATGATGAAGTGTACATGGATTGAAGTTAGCATATGTCTCCATCAATAGAATTACTGAATAAGAATGCTGCAAAATGTATGGATCTAAATTGCACAAAAACACAAACTGGAAGAAGTGGACATGTGGGAGACTTTACATCCTTAACACGTTATGGAGAAAGACACATAATTTGGTGAAGTTTGTGACATTGTGTTTGTAAATAGAGGTTTGAAAAGGGCTTGTGAATAGGAAAATGAAATTCAGATCACATAATGTTTTTCCACTTTGTTATTAGTTATCTTAAATTTGACAACTCCATAAAGCTGTTTAAATACAAGCAAGTACATTCTGGTGTCACATGTCACTAAAAATTCGCGTTCGAAAATTATCGTTTAGTGTGATAATAAGATCAACTTATTGTTAAAAATTAGAGGATATATTGGGTTTGCTCTCCAATAATTACCAGTTCGAGTCCCCTCAAAACTACTGAGGTGAATACATTCATGTGTCACATGTCACTTAAAATTTGCGTTCGAAAATTATCGTTTAGTGTGATAATAAGATCAACTTACTGTTGAAAATTAGAGGATATATTGTGTTTGCTCTTCAATGGTCACCGGTTCGAGTCCCCTCAGGGCTACTGAGGTGAATATCCGACTGTAAAATTTAGGACACCGTGGGATTAGTCGAGGTACGCGTAAACTAGTTTGTGTCCAATTTGTGTCCAAAGAAATACCCATCCTTTTTGCCAGGTACTTTGCATGTTTTGAAATTAATTTTAAAGATCGTTAGTTTGACAGATTTTGACCACGACAATTCTCAATCTTGACTGTTTGTCAAATTGATTCAATGGGGAAAATAATGTAGTAATGATCGATGCTGGTTAATTGATCAACTTAATATTGATATCCCATCAAATTTTAATTTGATCTTGAACTTCAAGATGATATAAGAGATAAAACATAAGAAGAGAAACATAGTAGATAAACATTAATTGTACTCGAGTTATTGATCTTGACAAAGATATTGCATCTATCTTGTACTCTCTATGCCAATCTTGACATGTAACAATTTACCTATAATAAAGTTGGTCTCATCTAAAAAGGGTATCAAGTTTTAGATATGTATATAATTAACAAACAATTATCTATGAGTCCCAATTTTAAAGAATTTAGCAATACCAACATAATTGAAAATTTGGTCCTTAAAAGAATAAAATCGAAGAATGTTAAAAAAATGTTCTAATAGAACGACAAAATAATTCATTTAATATATCCGAAGTTTGTTGTGAATTAATCTTTGTTTCAATGTTACTATCATACGCCTATCATTTTCTGAATTATCGTATTTCTACTTTCAATAAACCTGAAGGTAGTTGCTCTTCTTAAACAGGTACGAGATGATCAACATAATCGAACACGGGTTTGAACCCCAAACAAAAATCAAAATATAATTGTAATCCGAGCCCATCTAATTCACGATTTATCCTTAAGATGAATTTGCTCCCTTCTATGGCCCTTAAAGGCAAACAACAATCGTCTCCCAAAATAGAATGATTTTTCCCTCTAACGGAAGCATTACATCAATCTACAAGAGTTCCAACAAACACAACTTTGTGCTCGAAAATCTGGAACAGAATGTATGAAGTATTGCATTTGTATATCATGGTGTGTATCATAATTGTTTCGATGTATATTCGAATATATACAATGTGAAATTGGTGTAAAAATTCTTGCATAAAAGAAAGTTATTTATAGAGTGTTTATTACTATTCATACAACGTGAAAAGCTTCTTCACGAATAGTGGTGACTATTTAGACGCCTTTCCACACAAACAAAAACATTTGTTAAGTCAGTTACAAATAGACGATCAGGCACAGGTAGAAAAGCTTGTGGAAAAAACCAAACGGACCCACCCATCGCATCGAACCAAGCTGAATTGAACTTGTGCACGTGCCGATAGGACGACGATGATGGTGCACATGTAGGGTTTGGATCGAATCCAATAGGTTCCAGGTCTCCACCTTTCAAAGACTAGTGATACCCCTTGATGGCCAAATGCATTGCCAAACTTTCACTATTTTTTATTTCAAAAGTTCTTACGTAGGATAAGTTATAGCAATTCAATCAAATTTTTCCTTGTAGTGGATTACTTTGAATCAAAATATTTCATTCAAAATTAAATGATTTTCGACAAAAATAAATAAATCATGTTTTTTCTCGCAAACTAGAACATGAATATGCTTGGTCTCGTTAAATTTAAATTATGGATTCCATTGAAATTTGAGCTCAAATTTGATCCATATCACAATTTATAAAGCCATTTTTTCCCAACAATCGTAGCTTGTTATTATCGCGGGTACTAGCTAAATTACAAGAATCAAGTGACATATGAACTTATCACAGGACAAATTATTTGTTCTAACTCAAATAAGTGATATTATAATTTTATTTGATCTATGTAAAAGATTATCATGATGAAAGAGAGCTATCTAGGTATTTGATAATCACCCAAAAATGCCTAGGAATCTGATCAATCATTATTGGAAAAATCCACATAAAGACACAGAAATGATCTAATGTCCACGATGGACATGAGTTATAATGTCTACCATGGATGTGGCAACATCTGTGGCAATACCAGATGCACTTGACAACACCCGATGTTGTCACGTCCATCAACCATGGACATTAGATCAAAACCGCGTAAAAATATTGCATTCAACTCAATAATTGGATGGTTTCATGGAAACTATTGTGTTGATTTGTAGAAATTGACAGACATATAAAATCATAGGGTAATTAGTGTATATAGCTCGTGAAATCGAACCAAATTGTTATTTTTACGGACTACATACGTAATGTCCAACCTTTAATTTTTGGCATGAGACAAAGTTAAAGAGCATTGAAATTCAAGCAAATAGCGTGCACTGTCGATCGGCACATGAATGGTCCCTTTGGCTTTTAACTTCTATTCTTGTGAATAAAACTAAAAATTTGAAGGTGACCTGTTTAAGTCCCACAACACGAGTTTAGGGGTTTTCCTGATTGAATTACATAAGTGGTTGTCACATCCATGGAAATTTAATGGGACACTAACCAACACTCAATATTTTGGTTTATTTTTACCTTGTCAACCACTTTTTGCTTTATTTTGTCAACCAATTTAAAATTATTATTATTAATTTTTTTTCTCACTGGTCTATGATATGTTTGCGAATCCTTGTTTCAAGATAGGGTCCGTTCGGATTGAGAAATTTTAGGACGAAAGGAAATGGGCGAGAGAAAAATGAGAAGGGAAAGTATTTTCTTGGAGAGTGGTAGTTAGTTATTAAGCAAGATAAGTTATCGAAGTTGTGGATAAAAAGTTATGTACGTTTTAAATCATGTTATTGCAACAAAGCAGACTCGATACATACGTGCAAGCCATTCTTGACGCATGAGCGCTCCAAATCTCAACTTTCGGGTTCATTTAGGAAATCTAATTTTGAGGGAATTAGGGTATATTGGACTCGTTTGTAGGGCATTTGAGACTCAAGTCATGCCTCGTAACACCAAGAACACACACCATACAACATACATAAAATCTTGGAGATAAATGCAAGAATTCTCTTAAGGCTCGGGTTTTTTTTTTTTTAATAGGAAGAAGGTGTCGTATGAGATCATTGAAGATATTCAGGACTAAGGATTGTTCCCAATTCTAATTCCAACTAATCCTGTTTAATTATGTGCTTAAAAGTTGTCTTGTATTTAGAGTGTGTTTGAGCCACATTATTTTGAAAGAATTAATTTTAGAATAGTACATTGATCAATAATGTGTGGTTAAAAATTGAGGAAATTTTTTGAATTTGCGTGTAATATTATTTTATTGAATAATGTGTGGTTGAAATGATGTCAAATCATTGTTTAAAAATGCATTTTTTGAAAAGAATGTGGTTCAAACAGGACCTTAAAATCTTAACCATGTTAGGTTAGAAATTGTGTTACTAGAGTTATAAACAAAGCCTTGTTAACTCTTTGATCTCTAATTGATTGTTTTTTAGTTATAGTTCTTATGTTGGTTGATTGTTTATTATTAAATTGATTGACATCTTATTAGTTGACCAATTTTAAGATATTCATTATATTCATGTTGAAATCGAGAAGTAATACGTATTTTTAGTTCAATTAACAAACAATACTAAGACATATATATATATATATATATATATATATATATATATATATATTTATTTATTTATTTATTTATTTGTAGCTTTTGCTTTTTTCTTTATTGAATTCTTCATAGATTTGA
Organism: Osmanthus fragrans; assembly: GCA_019395295.1. Lineage (NCBI taxonomy): Eukaryota > Viridiplantae > Streptophyta > Magnoliopsida > Lamiales > Oleaceae > Osmanthus > Osmanthus fragrans. Next base: position 19,637,332 of record CM033361.1, on the reverse strand, counting down.
CTGTTAAAATCACAAGAATAAAAAGATAGGGAGCTCACAATAATGAAGAGAGGAGCGATCAAACTTCCAATTTGATTTCTCCAAAACGACAAAAACGATAGAATAAGAGATTTGGGTAAATTTTAGATCAATTTAATTAAGTTGCGTTTGGTTGAAAATTAGAAATAAGAAAATCATATTTTGGGTTTTGGCTAAATAGTTAGCAAATTAATTAAAAAAATAAAATAATTTGACTTATTTAAGATAAAATAAACTAAAAAAAATTAGGGAGATTCGATTTTTATTCGATTCATCGATTCTTGGTTTAGAATTGAGAATCGAACCAAATTCATCAGTTCTCGATTAAGATACTTGTTCAGATATTTAACTTAAGAAGAATCCCCCTGTTCGGATTTGATTCGGTTCGAGAGCTTTATCTAGCCTTTTAAGTTCTCAAATTCAAATTCATTGAATTTGTGCATTTCCAATTAAGGCTAATTTTAATTAGAGTTAATAAATAAATAGCCAATCCTCGTAAAATGTTTAATTATTCGTTGTTATATTTTTCATATACGATACCATTCACTAAGAAAATTATATATTTGGTTGAAGTCACATCTCCTCTCGTTTTCTTTTCTCTCCAACTTTCTTTTCCAAACATAATGCTAGACCCCTATTGTCAACAAAATTTCAAAGGATAAGAAAAGCATCCAATCCAAATTAATTTCTATTATTTTGTTTCCAGTGTGTTCATTCGGCTCCATCAGTCCCCAAAATTGTCATTGCTTTTCACGATTATTAATAATTGATAACAAATTATACTCTCGTGATTTATTTTGTAAGCTCCATTGATTATTATGAAATTTATTACACATGGCTTCAGAGTATACATATCACTGGGTCAATCTGGTTGGTTCAATGCACCTTGTTTTGGTGGTAACAGCTATATTTCGATTCACAAACTTCTTTTTCAAGAATTTCATAATTGGACGCTAAATCCATTTCATATGATGGGAGTTGCCAGTATATTGGGTGTTGCTTTGCTATGCTCTATTCATGGTGCTGCTGTAGAAAATACTTTATTTGAAGATGGTGATAGTGCAAATACATTACGCACTTTTAACCCAACTCAAGCTGAAGAAACTTATTCAACGGTCACCACAATCGCTTTTGGTACCAAATCTTTGGAGTTACTTTTTCCAATAAATGTTGGTTACATTTCTTTATGTCATTTGTACCAGTAATCGATTTATGAATGAGTGCTCTTGAAGTAGTCGGTTTGACCCTAAACCTACGTGCCTATGATTTCGTTTATCAGGAAATTCACGCAACGGAAGATCTTGAATTTAAGACTTTCTACACAAAAAACATATTCTATTAAACGAAGGTATTTGTGCTTGGATGACAGTTCAAAATTGGCCTCATGAAAATCTTAGAGTACGTTTGGTTCCCCGTTTTGAGATCATTTTTAGTTTTCAATTTTCTAAAACATTCAAAACGTATTTGATATATTATTTTCAAAATTGCATTTTTAAAAACAAGGAAAATTTTACAACATAATTCAAAATTTTTGCGGTTTTGAAAATACTCAAAACAATGAAAAAAAACTTAAAAATTTCTCAAATTTAAATAATTAATAAAATTACACAAAACATACCAAAATACAAATGCCACCCATCTCCCAATCTCTCTTTCTCTTCCCAAGCTCATCCAAAATGTCATAAAATTATTTCTAAATTTTTTAAACAAAATGTGTTTAACTCAAGATAGTGCTATTTTTATTTCTCTCTTTGGTAATGCAATGTTATTATTATTATTAGCATTTTATAAACTATAATTCAGAAATTCAGAATCAAAAGAAAATTTTCCTTGAGAAATAAATCTTAAAATGTACAAACTCTTAATACCCTACACATAAATTTAACTTCGGCTTTTTAGCTAGCTGATTAGCCAAGCCAACCTTATCTAGAGTTCGAACTCCTGAACTCCCAAGCCATGTAGTACCTTTCTGTGCACGGGATGGACTCGACAATATACTGAATAAGATTTTAACTCGTTTTTTAATTCAATTATGTCCAATAACATGCGATCTTCCCTGTCAAATATGTCGCCACGTCTGAAGTCCCCGCTAAACTTATGGCTCGGCTGGCGCGAGGCTCAGATGCAAATCAAGCCCGAATGTATCATCGAAATTAGGCCCATCACCTGGTCTAGAAAATCTACTTAATGAGGGCCCATCGAGCTTCCCTCTATGGGCTTTAACGGGTTGACCCGTAACACTTGTCAAGCTGGACTCCCCTGCACTGCTGGCATACGATAAGCTCCCTACACCCCTCCCAGTTGTAGGTGCAGGAAACACGCACCCGTGCGACACATGTAAAGGATGTGCGGCGCGTGGAACGTAAACCCACGACGGAGAAGGCTGCATCGACGCAGGAAGAACCACCGGACCCGACGGAGAAAGTAGATGAGGAGGCGGAGCAAAGGCGGAGACTATAGGGTTTCTCATGTAAGACACGGTTGCGTTTCTGTTTGCTTGCATTTGTGCTCGTTTCAATTGTTGCCTCTCTTTCTTGTGGGCGTTTTGATGGCCACCTAAGGCCTGTGAATTGGCAAACTCCCGGCAGCAGTACTGGCACTCGTATTTCCGCCCGTCAGAGGTCGGAAAACCACCGGACTCTGGTGACCCTGATCTTCTTTTGGTGGATTCTGCCTCTTCTTCTTCTGTTACGTTAAAACCAAAGAGCTTCAAGACTCCATTACTTGTGCTGTTATGGCATGTCTTACTTTGATACTCTAACTCTGCCATTTTATATATATCTATGTATGTAATTATGTGTGTTTATGGGACTGAAAGAAAGGGCTGAATTAAGAGAGTTGATACATTTGTGGGGGGGTAAAGTTACTAGGGTTTAAGCTTCTGTGGGCAGTGTAAACGATAGATAGATACCATATATATACATAGAGCCGAGGGGGTGTGTGGCGGAGGGGTGGGGTGGGGTGTTGCGGACATCCCAAGAAGAAGAAAGTAAGTGTAAAACTGGGGACAGTAACCCAAGAAACACTTGGGGAACCAATGGATTACATTTGTCTTTTGACATGATATGCACCCTTTTCAATTTCACTAGGATTGGAATACCTAAAATACCCTTGGATTCTAGATGCCAAAATTTTACTAAAAACTAATAATTAGAACTTATTATAGTACATGATTTTGAAGGGGAAGGGTCAATTCACTTTGCTGTTTTTGTGTTAATGTAAGAAAAGTTGAAGCTAAGTGAAGGATGTGATGCATGTGAGTAAGGCGGGGCAAAAAACCTACAACTCGAAAGCTTGACCTGATTGGATCGAGTTTGACATTATTTCAAGTTGGATCTGGTACCATCATATTTGAAATTATATAGGTCAAGTAGGTTTATGTTCCAAACCTACCAAACTCGTACAAATCACCCTAACTCGAAATCAAAATATGAAAAACATACTCTAAAATCATATGCAAAGTCGACCATTCTTTCTCTTACACCATCAAAATCTAGCTCTCCCCGTCTCTCCGATGAGCATCTCTTTTCTCTTTGACGAAACTGGCAGTCATTGATTTGACAACACCCCTAGTTCTCGCTAGTTTCATGATAATTCCTCAGCTTTCTCACATTTTGAAAATAATTTTCAAAGACACCATTCTCACTCTATTTTCTCAATCTGACACAATGTGTTTGATTAAGAGTTCTATTTGTACCCTTATACCCTTATCATAAAATCCTCGAAATTCAGGGTAAAAATCGCGCCTTAATTGCTTTCTAAGTGAAGATTGAGTCAAATACGGAAACAAACGTGAACATGGCAATTATTACCATGCGATTGCACAATCTAATGTAGTGTGATCATTTGGCACAATCTGTTTCTTTTCTTTTCTACATCTTAAGTCCTTGCAATCGCAAGGGCTCATGCCCTGTGAGCGCAAGTTTTCCTTTTCGTCCATTTTGATCGCTGACTTCTTCCTTTTGTTTAGTTCGATTTTTTTCCATGTGCAATTTTGATTTTTCATCTTGAATCTTTACGATTTAATCTTCCATCGCCCATAATCATCAGTAATCAATCCAATACAAGTTTCAAAGGTTTTCAATTTAGTCCTCAAAATTTTCAAATATTGAATTTAACTCTCAAATTGGTGAGGACTTTGATTCTCAAGTGTTTAGTTGCACATTAGAAGCATTCCAATAAAAAAATGTCAGCATGCATGTAGCCTGAATAAAACCCATATCTTTCTACTAAAATCAGTGGCTTGGGTATTTGTACTTAGTTTCTTATCCACATTTGGAATGTACAGTGGAACGAGCCCCAAGGACCCGTCTCTCTTTATAATTATCTCTATATTTATAAAGCCGAGGTCCATGTTCATGTGCACTCTGACTCCCTCAACTACAAAATGCTCCACACTTTTGTAGTCAGATTATATAAAACATATTTTGCTTTCACTTCACTTGTCACGCCTTATGTCATGAAATATACTAATTGGTTTCACACATGGAAAAAAATCTTTAAAAATCGTATAGTAGTCCGGCTTGAAATTTTGTATAAAACATATTTTGCATTCACACTTTTTTTTTCGTATAGTAGCCCGATCTCGAATTCAATCCTGAATCTGTCCCTGCGAACAATCTTATTTCAAAATTTGAAGTTCATATATAGTCCCTTTACTTAGAAAATTAAAGTGGAGACAATATTAGCTAGGTAATTAATATTATATATGAAATGTGTAAATTAGTTGTAACTTGTAAGTTTGCCAGTGTGTAAGTGTAACATCGTACAAGCTAGATTGGAGCCCACCATTACGTGTTGATGATGGATTATTGTTTAGGATGTTTGCGTGATTGACGTTGAAATTTACATTGTTTATGCATTGCTTTCCCTGTATAAGATCTCCCCAATCAAACTACATGAGTTTAGAGAGAGAATGTGGGGTGGGGTGGGGTGGAGTAGGTGGGGGCGAGGGAAATGGGGAGGGATTTACAAAAGCATAGTTGATTAATGTGTGTATGTGTGACAAAAATGAATTAATCAAAGAGCTCTTCCAAAGTCTTCACCAAAACTCCAAGAATGACCCACCATGTTTTCTCTTTATATCTTGTCTCACTTAATTAGTCAATTTTTTCTTCACAAGAAATCCTAATTAAGCATAATTTCCTTGGTTGAAAGTTTATGAATTTTGGATTAAGGATAAAGCAATTATGAAAATTGTTTATATTTTTAATAAGCAGTTCTCCACTCCAATATTCCAACCAGCATTTATATAAGCATAATCATGATACGATATGAAACTCAAATTGACTTTTGAAATAGGCTTTACAATTATTTTATAGAAAATATTTTGAGACGTTATTCAAACAAGATAGAATCTAATTGAATCAGAGAAAGACATGTAATAGAATTTGTAAATCATGGTGCAAAATCTGTTTAAGATTAATGTGCCACATATGTTAGTAGAATTTCAATTCGATTTCGGATAATTATTCTCAAGAGGACTTGGTTTCTGTAGCATTATTTTATTGAACTAGTGTTCATTATGGTTTGTGAAGATACATTAAATAAATATTATTTTAAAAGAATAATTAACATTATAATCTTTAATTCTTTTGATGATTTTTATTTGGTAGTTAAGAAAAATTGGTTTTGGTTTTGTTTCCCACTCATCTTCTAGACTATTGTTTTTCTCAAATTGGAAAAATTATGTAATTATTTATAAGTCCTATAATGGTGGGACCAAGCTATTGTTTGCATGTTCAGTAGGGAGCTAAAATTATGGTCATTGATTAAGGAAGCCCAATAAATGAATAGAAAATGTTAATTAATTTATAGCTTTAGAAAATATGCATCCAATGATTTTTGGGGACATTTTCAATGGCTATGGGGCTCAAGAAGTAGGTTTGACAAGAAAGATAATGTAATGAAGTGACCCTTAATTTTAATGTAAGTGGTTGCATTCATAAAGATTGGAAGTTTACATAAAGTAGTTTAGACTCTCAACAGGTGGCTAATTTAAATTTTGTATTCTCTAAACTTTAGGGATCATTTTCAATTTCTTTTGCTGTAACATGTTTGGTGCACTGACTAAATCAAATATATTTAATTATGGAATTTGAAGGGAAATTTTATCGAATTGATTGATACATCATTTTACGACTTTAGACATTTTTAATAAGAGCTTTGCTGTGGGTACAGAAAGGGGGTTCACTGAACCCCCATTGATACCTCACAGTAGAAGGGGTTGGGATTTTTTGGGCAATTTTTTATTATCATGCGGGACATACCCATATGAGTGTGTGTAAAACCTCTGTAGCCATATTTTTTGTACAAGTGAAAAAAAATCCTTTTAATAAATAGTTGAGTGACAAAAGTTTAGGCCATGTTTGATTCCCATTTTAATTCTCATTCTCATTCTCATTCTTCTACTCATTTTCAACCACACATTCTTCAATAAAATAATATTTTCTATCACATCAATAACTTTTCCTTCTTTTTCAACCACACATTTCCCATCATATCACTATTTCAAAATTCATTTTTCCCAAATAATGCCTATCAAACACACTCTTAATAATAGTTATACATAATAGTCTTTATTTTATAAGAAAATTGAACTAATTTACTTAATAAGTAAATCACTTGAGACAAGATCATATATAAACATGCATACATGATATATCGCCAGTTCCCTATCTAAATCGTTTTAACCTTTTTGGAAATATGAATGCACTCTTTCCAAATTCCCTAAAATTTTATATCCAAACATGTTAAGACAACGTTGTCAAAAATTACCATATATAGATGTTTAATTAAGGGAAAAATAAGAGAAACGCATGGCCACTCCATTGTTATAGGGAAATTACATGTGACTGTGCATCTATTTGATCTCTCACACTTATTCACATTGACATGTTGGGACCCTATGTACTAGATTTTTTGGTAGAACCCTGCAAGGGAACTCCCCCACCCCTTGGTGTGGTGTGGGATGGGGTGGGGTGGGGGCAGGGACGGAGCCAGACGTTTGATGATGTGGGGTCAAAAATTGAAATACAATTTTTTTTAAAAACAACATATCATTAATAAAAAAGGTATAGAAAAAAAAAATAAAAAAATAATAATGATGGGAGATATATGGCTAAGTAATAGCCATAGAAATTAAAAGATAAATAAAAAAAAAAAGGATAGAAAAAAAAAAAAAAAAAATGTGGGGTCATTTGACCCCACTTGACCCTACATAGATCCGTCCCTGGGTGGGGGGAACCCCACAGTTTTAGAATTTCATGTAGAGTGTTTAGCATTTCCAATCAACTTTTTCGAGGTAGCTAGTTGATTAATCAACAAATGACCTAAAAGTTTTTCCTGGTTATGGTTCCACCACCTAATATAAAACACTTTTAAGGACACTAATCATGCTGTTGTTAATTGAAGTCTTCGTGGAATTATCGTTTAAGATCATCCGAATCGTGATTGTGGCCCACCTAAATGTATTTATCAAGAAAATCAAACCAATGAAAGCTTATTTATTTATTATTATTATTATTTTTGGTCTATGTAGCTTAAGTTTATTAATTTGAGACATGATGCTATCATAAAACAACCCCATTAACTTTCTAATCATGTTTCCTCCCTTTTACAACCGTTGCTTTGGAAGGACAAAAAAGAAGAAAAGACAACTATAATGTAACTTATTTTGCAAGTTGTAATCCCTTTTCAGATACGTTTACAACATATTTAAGTAATAAAAAATAATGTGGGCATGATTCAATATTCGTGTTTGAAATACTATATCGAACCACTTATGAATAAAGCATAATCTCTTAAAAGATAGTAAATGTATTTATTTAAATTATATCTTCACGTAAAACCATAATTACCCTCAAGCATGGTCGAATACCATTTTTTCCCCTCAAAGGTCTAATATAGCATAGCTTTCATAAATATGCCATCTAAAAACTTGAGTAATTAGAGGATCAATTCATTTCATCAATTGATGACAACATAATTTAAAACGATGTTTATTTACTTCTAAATCATAAAAACACTTTAACATTAACTTTCTGATTAAAGTGATTCAATATATTACAAAGTTTAAGGCATGGGCGGATTTAGGGCCGAGGCTAGGCTGGGCTAAAGCCTGGCCCTCCAACCTTCTAACCCAAATACTAATAAAAATAATTTTTTTTTTTTTTTTTTAAGTGTAAATGGTTTTTTTTTTTTTTTTTCATATTAGTCCGTGCTAAATTTTTTCTTGGATCCGCCCCGGGTTTAAGGGTGGGTGGAGCTAGCTTTAAGTCATGTGAAATTGCTCTCCATCTATGTATAGAAAAATAGATTAGCATCTCAATTAATTAATTAATTAGTAATTAATCTAATCAGAATCCTAAGCCTGTATTCCAGTCTAAAATATCCATAAATATTTAAACCATTACTATAAAATCTATTGGGGCATTGCATTTAAAATACAAATAATAGATAGTCCCGTGAATTTAGAGGTTGAAGAAAGAAAGGCAAATTAGTCAACCAATGAGACAAAATAAATGTGGGAATTGAGTGGACACTTGACGGCCACATGAACACCACATAACATGTTAATTGAGAGACACATTCACATGTAAATTTTAATGGCAATTAATTAATTTTTCATCTCTGGGCTCAAAATATTTTTTGGCAACGTGGATAACAACTTTTGGGTGATTCGAACTAATATTTGACAAAAAATTCTTGATTGCCACATGTACTTTGACTGTTCACATCAAGTAATTAATTTTATTTTATTTTATTTTTGTGATTTCTTTTAATGTTTGGACAATTGGACCCCAATCATCGAGAGTAATGCTATCTAATTTAAGCGACGTTCATTGATATATCATCTTAAAGGGGATCCACATTTTTAAATTTAGAATAATGCTATTTAGCATCAGTCTATTACATTATGTAATTCATTTAAGTATATATTTCATTTAATAACACTTAGTACTACCTAAACTAATATTATAACACCATTGATGCTAAATAATATTACTCTTCAAGATGACTTATCAAGTAATTAATGCAACTTAATTATCACATAGATTCATGATCATAAATAATCGAGATAATAGCATTATTCATTTATTAAAGAACATTATACACACAAGATTTCATAAATAAATTGTGTTGAGAGAAGATTTATTTATAGTGTTTTGCTTGTTCATGATGGATTTAGAATTATCAATAAAATGCGATACTAAGTAGTTGGTTCAAGAGATTGATCAACAAACAAACACGAACATTAGCAATAGTACTACAAGATCTGTACGATTTAAATTAATGAAATCAAATGTGAAAAATGTATCAACTGTGTTTCAAAGTTGGAAGAAAACTTGATGCAAAGAAATATTTAAATTCTATTTCCACCACACATGCATGATGATTCATTCATTAATTGGAGTGTAATGGAGATATAAATAATTAAGCGTCCATATGCATCTGAGCCTAGCTCATAAAAACAAGGTTTAACTATACCTTTCTTTAGGAACGAATGCAACAAATATAAGCTCGGGCAAGGACCCGTTAATCATTGAAGAAGGTCCAATGATTCGGTCAAGATAAAAAATGGTCAAAGAAGCGATGAGATTGCTCGTTCAAGCTGCAATTGATGAAATGACAATTTTGGCAAGCAAAGGGACAAGTTGCAAGTTGGGCTCGGAGGAAGATTCAAAGTTGATCAATTTGATACAAGTTTTGGACAAAGGAGCTGAAATTTCCTACTATGTTACCGCATAGTAGAACCTTAGTGCAGAAATCCGGCTGGAAATTTTTGGGTCTTCTATGCGACCGCATAGAAATATCCTATGTAGCCGCATTGTACAAAAATTGGATGAATTTTCCAATTTCACGAAAGTTTCATGATTATGTTAGAATTTTATTTTTTTGATATCTTTGTAATCTTTTAGATTTTGTTTATGTTTTAAACTAGGTTTTATGGATTTCTTATAAATAGCACCTTTTATTATACATTGTACAAAACTTTGATATTATATTCAATTGAGAGACAATTTTTGCTTTCTATTCATTTGTTCTTTCTTGAGCAAATTACTGAATTTATCAAAATTAATTCTTGTGGCGTTCAAACAATTGGGTGAGATTCACAAATCTTGTGATCAAGAGATCGACATATTGTAGGCGATTATGTTGGTTGTTTGATTCATTATTTTTGGGTCAAATCCAAAACTTTAATTTATTTGACTTTCTTGGGTTTGATTCAATCTCGTGTAAGTTTCGTAACTACAATTGCTGCGTGAGTTCGCGTCAACCTCACAACATGATTAGATTTCTTAAAGAAAGAACCTCAGATAAACAATCCTTGAAAGTCTTGGAAGTACTTGTGACTTGAGCCATTAAAAAAATACAAGTGGATGCAATAGGTCTCCACAAACAACAAATTTAACAGAGGGACTTGTAGTTCCTAATGAGTAGTTTTCATATTTTATGGCATCTCCTTATAAAAAATTATCAGCTAATATATTTATGTATACGCATATATTTATGTATACACAAGTCTAGGAACAGATAACCTAAGACGGTGTTTTTTTCCTAGGTATTTATTTCTATAATCTACAGTGGCAAGTTAGCTTATACCCTTTATTTTTTTGGGTGGCCTTTATCAAGAGAACATGCCACAAATTTTGGGCAACTAAAAATGTTGGGAGGTTCAGACAAGCTGTGTAAGAGGAAACATTAAATAATACGTGATATGGGTTATTATAATTTAGCATAGTCCTGTCTTAAGCTAAAGTTTAGCATGTAAGTGTTATGTCCTAAGTTCGATTGCTTTTGGACGTAAACACTTTTAATATGATTAACGTATTATTATTTATAACAAATCTATTAATTAATTGAATTATTATCCTGACATATTAAATTGATAGTTTGTAGATTCAAATTTTGGTAATTTGTTAATCACAAAAAATTGTAACTGTGAAAAGCAAATTACATAAGATTGAACTTAATTTATCCGTGATCGTAAGTAATAATGAGATACATATATTGTTAATACGGATAGACCATCACGTCTGTCATTTTTCACTTATGAAGTGAGTAGTATATCTTACAAGCTAAAATATATGACATTTAAATGGACGCGTTTATGTTTTGTTACGAGAATAAAATATTGAAAACCTGTTTTAGAGATTCCGTATGGATAAATCTTTGAGTGTTAGTGGTTAATTTTCAACGTTCGATAGTGGAATTGGTCTTTTGACTTGGAAGTCATCATAGTGCCTTATACGATGATAAGCATACTTTGATGATGTTGGATGTTGTTCTGTCAAGAGTTGTTAATATGACATTGTTTGAGTCTATCAAGAAAAATATGAAGATTTTGAATGATCAATAGACGATTTGTCATCTTAGATAGTAAGAGATTATACGATATGGAAGTCGTTATGTGTTTCGGGAACGATTTCGATGTCGTTATTACGCAATTAGTAGGGCAGTAAGTTTTTTCCATTGTAACGATATGGAAGTCGTTATGTGATTCAAGAATGATTTTAATGTCGTTATGGTTGAATAAGTCAGTTTTTCCACTGTAACGATATGGAAGTCGTTATGTGTTTCGGGAACGATTTCGATGTCATTATGACACAATCAGTAGGGCAGTAAGTTTATTCCATTGTAACGATATGGAAGTCGTTATGTGCTTCAAGAACAATTTCAATGTCGTTATGGTTGAATAAGTCATTTTTTTCCATTGAAATGATATGAAAGTCGTTATGTGTTTCGAAAACGATTTCGATGTCGTTATGACACAATAAGTAGGGCAGTAATTTTTTTTCATTGTAATGATATGGAAGTCGTTATGTGCTTCAAGAACAATGTCGAAGTCGTTATGGTTGAATAAGTCAGTTTTTCATTGAAACGATATGGAAGTCGTTATATATTTCGGAAATGATTTCGATGTCGTTATGACTGAAATTTAGCTTAATACCGAATTTCATTTTTACCGGTTTAATACTTACTGAATTTCAAAAGATACCGGTCGACCGAATCTCACACCGATCGACCGAAAGGTGTATACCGGATTTCATGTTTACCGGTTTCATATTTACCGGATTTCAAAAGATACCGGGCGACCGAATCTCACACCGGTCGACCGAAAGGTGTATATCGGATTTCATGCTTACCGGTTTCATACTTACCGGATTTCAAAATCTACCGGTCGACCGAATCTAACACCAGTCGACCGAAAGGTGTATACATGATTTCATGTTTACCGGTTTAATACTTACCTGATTTCAAAAGCTATCGGTCGATCGAATCTCTCACTGGTCGACCGAAATATGCTTGACCACATTGTGTATGAAAGTTGTTATGTGCTCCAAGAACGATTTCAAAGTCGTTATGGTTGAATGAAAAAAACAGTGTAATTTTTATATTGTAACGATATGGAAGTCGTTATGTACTCCATGAACAATTTCAAAGTCGTTATAGTTGAATGAGAAAAATAGTGTAGTTTTTATATTGTAACGACATGGAAGTCGTTATGTGCTTCAGGAATGATTTCAATGTCGTTACGATTGAATTAGAAAAATAGTGTGTTTTTTATATTGAAACAATATGGAAGTCGTTTTGTGCTTCATGAACGATTTTAATGTCATTACGGTTGAATCAGAAAAATAGTGTTTTTTTTTATATCCGTCAGTTTTGCTTAAATCCGTCAGTTTTTCCTATTGAAACGATATGGAAATCGTTTTGTGCTTCAAGAACAATTTCAATGTTGTTACGTTTTTAGTTTTTTCTATTGGAACGATATGAATGTTCAAATCATTGGACAATGAAAATTTAACTATAATTTTTCAAGATATATATAGGTTATTACAATAAAATAAGCAACATTGGTCAATGTCCTAGTAGTGAGGAAAATATCATTTTTTTAAGAGGTTGAAGGTTCAAATCCTTGGACCTTGAAAATTTGACTCTAATTTTTCAAGATATATATAAGTTATTACAATAAAATAAATAACATTGTCGAATGTGCTAGTGGTGAGGGGTATTTTTTTTTTCTTAGAGGTTCATGGTTCAAATCCTTGAACCTTGAAAATTTAATTTTAATTTTAATTTTTCAAGAGATATATAAGTTATTATTAAATGTCCTAGTGGTGAGGGTGATACATTTTTTCCTTGGAGATTCAAGGTTCAAATCCTTGAACCTTGAAAGTTTGATTTAAGATTTTTAGACTCGGTCAAACGGGTTTGACTGGGTCGGGTAAAATAATTTTGGCCCAAAATTCATCATTTATTTGGTTATAAAGAAAATGGTAAAATTGATATTTAATAATCTTAAATAATTAAATTTTCTTTTCTTTTAAACAATTTGGTCAAAAGCCATTTAAACAAAAAACATTTTGAGGGGTGGTCATCCCAACTCATTTCCACAAAAAAAAAAAAAAAAAAAAAAAAAAAAATTGGAAAAAGAAGGAAGAAAATGAAAGAAAAAGAGTAGAAGAAGGGTAAGTGTAGATATCCTTATCTTGGGTTCAATTTATCTATTTCTTTAAGAGATTAAGAAGAAAATTATTTATGATATTGTTATGTTAAATTTCTAGGGTTTCACATTGTGACATAAATTTTCGAATTTATGGAATATGAGTGTATTTTGGAGCTCAAACTTGTGGATTATTTAATTTTCATTTGAATCAAGGTAAGAAACTTTGATTTTGACAAACCCTAGATTTTAATTGGATGCTTGAGTATAGATTATTTGTGAGAATGATTATGTTGATGGAATATTCACATGGAAGAATGATTTTGGGAACAAGATATATATATATATATATATATATATATATTAAATTTATTGTAGTGTCATTTCTAGTTTTCACTAGATTGTAAATGGTGAATTATTTTTATATTTGGAATGAAGATTATTTTGATGAATTAGATTTTAGTGAAATGACTAGAAAATGGAATTTGCTCCAAGTGAGTAAAGGAAATTTGAGAAAAATTATTCAAGTCACGAGAAATTAAGTTTTAGTATTCGATTATGAATATTTAGAACTACATGGTATCGTGGTTGTTAAATTGGTTGTTTTGTATCATATTTCAGGCAGTGACGTGAAAACTCGAAAAAACTCGTCAATTTAATCAGATTTATGTCTATAGACCAGTGAGTGGATATCTACTTTTCCGAATTAAGCATTTATTTAAATTATATTAATTCTCAAGTTTATATAAAATAATTGCTTATTAGATTTCTTATAGTAAATCATATAAACTGCAAAAGTTATTTATTTCAGATGATTGATTTAGAAAACATGATTTTTATAGCAAGTTCTTTTTAAAGTTAATTTTAATTCAGTTAAATCATTTCTTTAACATGTTATATTTATATTACATGTTCAATCATAGTTAAAGTCATTTTTAAAACCACTAGAAAGTACCCAGTTTATTTTACCCTTGTCTGCACTAGTGTGAATGTGTTTCCAAAGTGTATGATCACATATGGTTACTTTACCCGCTCTACACTTGTGTGAATGTGTTTCCAGAGTGTATGATCAGTTATGGTGATTTACCCGCTCTGCACTATTGTGAATGTGTTTCCATAGTGTATGACCAGATTATAGCTCTACGCGCGCATGACCAGAATTACAGAATTTCGGAATTGAATAACTTTGCCGTGTATACTGGTATTAACCAATACATGAGTGAGGTTATTTCGGGATACCTTTTTGGTGTGATTTTTCAATATTTCTACAGCTTATCAGATTTCATATTATAGAATTCAGTTTATTCAGTTCTCAGAATAACGCTTTCAGCTTATAGTATTGACAACAATAATATTTCAAAGGTTCTCATAGAGCTACTTATCTGAAATAAATGACAAAGAATTTTATGAAGCAATTATGTTACAGTTTGAAGGTGTTACTAGATTTCAGAATTTCTCGAAGTTTTAACAAAGTAAGAATTTCTAGAAAATATGCATAAACAGAAAAATATACTTATGTGCAAACTATCCACTCACTGAGCTTCAAGCTCATATTTTGTTACCCATTTTTCTTGTCAGATAGTAGCTGAGTTGGGCAGCATTGGAGCCTGTCAATTCACCGCGTTAAGCCACACACTATCATTAGTTGTATGACTAATTTTGTCAGTCTACATAGTTTATATTCCTTTTGCGTCACTTGTATGTTTTGTCGGAAAAGTTAATTAGTAAGTTGTGTATTATTATATGGGCTCACTGTATATTTGGTGTCCTTAGTACTTTTGGAGATTTTTGTTTATATAGGATAGTAAATATCGAATTGCCAACATTTTATTTTAAATAGTTTGTATTTTGAAAGACTAGTGTATACTATTTTAAATTATATGAACTTGTTCGGGGAAAATTGATTTTTATTCAGGTGGTTTTAGTCCCTATTTCAAAGGAAACTATGTCAAAATTCTTTTAAAAATATGTCACAGTCAAAGAAGGTAAGTTGCCTTGGTGGTGGGTTCGATATTTAACTAGATTCTACCATCGGCGCATGACGCATGTCGGGTCCATTAGGATGACTCGGGACGGGTCGTGTCAATTGGTATCAGAGCCAGGTTTCGATAGTTTTCGTAGTTCATACATTGTCATATCATGCATATTCAGTGTATGGTCTCATGTCGTGGTGGCAAAAGTCATAGGCTCTCAAGCTTTTGCTACTAGAATGGTGGAGAAATTTTTTTTAACAGATTCATAAATGAATAGTATGTATATCAGTTGTAGTAATTTGATGGTTGAAGTTGTTATTATTATTTGTTGAGTTGGAATTGTGGAGTATGTAGCTCATTAAGAGCTGAACATATTGTTAATTTAGAAGTGAAAGATTTGATAGTTTTGTTAGTCATTTACTTATGGACATTTGAAGTGATAGATGATACAACCACTTAAGTACCAATTTTTATGCAGAATTTCGTGATTTTTATTAATGTTTACATAGAAATGTTTTTAGTTACAGTTTGCACGATGAATACGGGGAAATGATATAATGTGTAATTGGTGACAGTCAGTGATGAATTTTAGTTATCTTGGAAGCCAAATGATCATAGCGGTGTTAAAATTTTGTGGTGATTTGTGGCCACTTATATGAGATGGTGATATGATTAATGACGGTGTATACTTGAGCTATATGATGAGAAATTGTGGAAGATAAAATGATGATTTGTTTATTGATAGATAATGATGTGTTATTGTTTATCTTAGGCATGGGAAAATTAACATCCAAGTAATTCCAAATATTTTATTATTTATTTGGTTATAAAGAATATGGGAAAAATATGGATAGATTTCACAAGGATTTCTTATTGTGAGGTAAATTATTGTTTAAGAAAGAAAATATTGGATAAGTGTATGTATGTTAATTGGGTAAAAGGTATGAAAGGAGTATGTCGAATAAATGCATATTATCATTTTTGGGTTATAGAAAAAGAATCATATATTGCGGGAAAGAAAAGAGAATGATTAGCATATTTCATGTATATGCATGTATGGATTGAGGAATGGAGTGAGACCGTGAAATTAAGGAAAAGTAAAGAATGACAGAGTTGAAATTTATTATGATTGAAATTAGCATACGAAATCTTGATGTACATTAATGTGTGAAATGTCACTTGATAGTTATAAAGAGTACTATTTTTGTGATTCTAAGGAAATATGAATAATCAAACGTTTGAAGTTATATAATGGAAATATTAGATGACAATGTTACATGATATGGTGAATAGCAAGTCAAAGAAGGTAAGTTGCCTTGGTGGTGGGTCCGGTGTTTAGCTGGATTCTACCATTGGCGCATGACGCGTGTCGAGTCCATTAGGATGACTCGGGACGGGTCGTGTCACAACATATGTATTGATAGCATACAAATTGCTATAGCACAAACAACCGAGATAACTGCTTCCATACTTGGTCACTCGGAGCCTCTAATCACCAAGGGTCCCAGGAAGTTGTAATGGGTCATAGCTTAACTTCATGAATATCAGAGAGAGAGTGATAACTGAAAAGTTGAAGGATTTACTGCTTTTCTTGGCTGTAAAAAGAGGTTGGGTTTAGGTGGGATCTGCAGAGATTCCATGTTCCCTTCTAACATTTCTACAACCCCGCTCATTGATGGTCTAGTTGCAGGATCAGTTTGTACGCACCATAGGCCAACTATTAACATTTTCCTTCTCATCAAATGTTCATTTGCATTCACAATGATGTTCAGATCAAGTCCAGCATTCTGCTCAAGGTTCTTATATATCCAATCAGGAAAATAATTTTCACTTGAATGATCAACTCTGACTTCAATATTTTTTTGTCTCTCCAGCCATTTCCAAAATCATCATACCATAGCTATAGACATCTGACTTGTGAGAAACATCTCCAAAGTTTCTACAAAATATTTCTGGAGCTATATACCCTATTGTCCCTCTAGCCCCTGACATTGACACTATACTGGACCTATTGGGGCAAAGTCTCGCCAAGCCAAAATCCGATATTTTAGGGTTGAACTGTTTATCCAGGAGAATGTTATGAGGCTTTATGTCGAAGTGCAAAATCCGTGTATTACATCCTTGGTGCAAGTATTCTAATCCCTGTGCTATGCCAACTGTAATTTGAAACAACTTTTCCAATTCCAGTCGGCATTCTGTTATGGAGCTATTGTGGCCTATGAACTTCTCAAGAGATCCATTGTGCATGAACTCGTAAATGAGAGCTCTTTTGGAACCCTCAAAGCAAAATCCCAAGAGAGTGACAATGTTAATGTGGGAAGTTCTACTGATACTTGCAACCTCATTGATAAATTCTTCTCCATTGCCTTTCGATTCTTTCAAAATCTTTACTGCTACAAAACGGCCATTGGATAACTTCCCTCTATACACATTAGCAAAGCCCCCTTCCCCTAAGTTGTCACTGAATGAGTTAGTCATTTTCTTAAGATCAGAATAGTTGTATCTTCTTGTTGCAATATTCTCATTGTTCTTCAGGAAGAGTTCAATGTCCTTATCGTTTTGTGACTTTCCCTTCAAATTCAGCATGCACGTCCTCTTGTTGAAAGCGTACAAAATTATGGAGAAGAGGACTACCGCTGCAGCTGAAACACCTGTGATGAAAAATGATATCAATGCTATTTATAAAGCAAAAAAAAATAAAAAAAATATTGGTATTGAAATTTGGAAGAGTTACCTGCAATCAACATCAATTTCGATTTACTTCTTCCTGCTGCTGAAGTCAAATTCATGTTAGATTAGGAGAACTTTATAAAAATAAGATGTGAACTCATTTTTCTCAGAATACTCTCTCTCGAGCGTGTAAATCCCCTATTTGACGGAGGATTAAAATCTCAGTTTTAATTTAAGTAAAAGTCAACAATTAACTTTAACCATACATTTCATAAGATTCGCAAATTTTTTAATTAATCACATCTTTTATTATCTTATATTAAAATCTATTAAAAATATAATTTTAATTATCTCTAAACAGAAGCATAGTGATTGTAATGCAACGTACTACAATAAAACCCCTATAAAGTAACACACTTGGAATAAGGAAAAAAATTGTTTTAAAAGAGTTATTTTTTATTTTTATGTAAATGAATATTTATAAATTTAGAAATGATTTTTATTTTCACTAATTGTACATGGTTTTTTTTTTTTCAAAAACATTTGTATAACTTATAAATAATAATAATAATAATAATAATAATAATGGTGGTTGTCAAAAGTTTATATGTATGTACATACAAAAAAACTATGCAAATTTGTTTTTAGCATCACAAGAGTCGATCAAATGAAGATATTGCTTATGAACCACAAATCGGTGTATTCATGTATCCATAAATTACGTGAAATCATTTGTTAGTCTATGCTATAGAATGTGATAGATATCGAATATCTTTTGAATTATCCTAGTGAAAATAATACGATGATTGAAATCACCTACCGATGAGAAGATTATTAAAGGGGAATTGAATTACTATGATCCTAATGATAACTGTGGTTTATAAACCATTTTTCGAAATAGATTAGGGATAAGGCAGAGTTTCATTTGAATACAAGAAAAGGCAATAAAATATAAATACATATGTTGAGAAAGAGTTAAATTGACAAAATAAAAATTGATATCTAAAAAATATCTTAATTCAATAATTTTGATTATAATATTAAAAAAAATTAAAAAATCGTGTTTAAAAGATGTTACCTTTTTCACATCGAAATTGATTATTTTGGTCAGCTGTACACTGTCCTCCACCTCGGTGGCAATCAGTACAATCTTCAGACACATTCCATTCTACAATATATTCGTACGCTAACCGTTCGAACAAGTCAGCTGAACCTGATACAGGCGGTGATTTGACCGGCAAGTAAAGAACAGAACAATAATTTGGAATTGGGGGCGGAAGATTTTCATTTGAATTGGCGTAATATATATCGAATTCGCAGTCTGTGTAGTTTCTATAACTTTCATGTAAACGACGTATCTCATCGTCGTCAGAGTTCATATTTTTGGGGCATTTGATCAAAGTGATATTGGGGAAGAATATCAACGAAATAGAATGATTGTATGGAATATAGAAATCAAGGAATAAACTACAGCTCTTAGTTTGCAAAAAATTTTCAACAATAGGGTTCCGAATCAATGCTCGATTGGTAGATATGTTGCTCAGAATTTCATACGACGGAGAAAACCTATCAGTATCCAGGTGAATTCTTGGATTCGGAAGAGCATCGCACTCAACCGGGAACAACCCACATCCGGGGTGCGAAAAATTTGCCAGAGGAAACTCCAAATTGCCAAGATTTCCACACTGGAAACTTTTTGGGCATTTAGAATACACGAAGTTGAGGCTAAATACATGAAGAAACACAGAGAAATAAACAAAAAAACTGGAAGCATCCCTACAGAGCTTTCTTGAAGAAACCATGATTAACAAGAAGAAGAAGATGGTGAGAGAGCAAATTTTCTATCTTTGTCCCAATTCTATTTGAAAATTATTTGCATCAGACGCGGCATTTGACTTTGAACTTTTTTCATCAAGACTAAAATAAAAGGATTATCAGAAGGTACTGTCGTGCTGAGTCGAAAAAGTCAGCCTAAACCAATAACGCTGAAGTTTCCTACCCAACAAATTATTTGAATTCCTGACCTGCGAATCAGAAATAACTTCAACGCCTTACTCTTCTTATCATTTTTTCCATTTTTCTATTGTCAAAATTGTGGTGGAAAAATAAAGGATAGTTTGGTGGCTTTTACTGTGCTCACATTAGTGTTACAAAACTATTCATTTCATTGACTTTAGTGTTATTTTTAATTTAAAATGTAATATATGAGGTAGATTACGTCACAATCACAATTGAACTATTCGAATTTAAAATGGTCATTGGCATTATTTATTTAAAATAAAAAATTTGTGTCTATAATCTCGCAATCATAATCGAGCAATTTCAATTTGAATTTTCACATTTGAGGGAGAAGAATTCAATGCGTAAAAATCTTCAATTTTGAGCTTAGTTGTGACCAGTAGTTTATGGGACAATTAAATGATTATTTGATCGGAGTTCTTTTGTTTTTACTTCTTGTAGAAAGAGCTTTATTAAAAAAAATAAAAAAATACATACCTTATATCAATTATTTCTTAAAAAATTCCTATCCAGACATAATACTTTTAGTAAATTATCCAAATATGTTTTAATGCAGTTTTTTAGTATTAGACATGACATTTAATTTCTCAAAAATCCTACCAAAATGGTCCTAAGTCACAAATTTACAATATATTTAGATTAATCAGATGAAAGATTGTCTCTTTAACATAGAGGATTCTTCGGTGAAAGTTGGCAAGAGAAGAACGCATAAGTTGGGCTATAAGCCGGTTCAGGTGTGAACCTAACTTTTAACAAATTGGGTTATAGCCTAATCTAAAATTTGGGCCAAAAAGATTTATTTCTTTTACTTCATAAATTTGGCCTAAAACCTCATTTGCGTCAAAAAATTGGCTCAAAAAAACTAGTCCACACCAGAAGTCTATATTCTAATTCCAATCTAGCTCTAAATTTGGTAAGTTCTAACTCCGTCCCTAGTAGGTCCCACAGTAGGATTCAAAGTAGTGAGATGCATAATTTGGGCTGGTGGCAATTCAAGTATGTAGCAATCAATTTGCAGAACTAGAAAATAGAGAAAAAACAATTCAAGTATCGAGGAAGACTCCTTATTCTTGTTTCTATATCTCATCTCTATGTTTAGTTAAGAGCAAAAACAAGACCGAGGTATACAATCAATTCATGGTATTGTCTCAATTGTTTCTATAATTAAGAGATAAATTTCATATTGACTAATTAGCGAAATATATATATGTTTGAACTACTAATCAGATTGCTTTACTTAAACAAATCACTATCTTATGAGGACAAGTTAAGGAATAGATCTTATATTGACTAAGATGCAGATGATCATGTGTGGATTTGAACTATTACTATTAAAAAAGGTTTTTTTGTTTGACGAAACTCAAAATCTTAATAGCTACTTGGTCTAACATTATAACATATGGAAGAAAAAACCATACAGCACATTATTTCTTGAATTTATCCAAGCCTCTCTTACGTAACACAGAAGAAAAGATTTAGGCTGCTAAAGTCACCGTACATGTTCTGTCAACATACCCTTTGGCGTATTTGAAGTTAAGAAAACATCTAATTAATTTTTCAGTGTGAATAGTAAACTTATCCTAAGAAACTTTTATCAAATTAATTTTTCAATTATCACATTCCATAAATCGAAAGCGATAAAAAAGAAATATAACATACCTACGCAACCCCAGTAACTGGGTCCGTCAGGGCAGAAGCAACGGAACCTGTAAATAGTGGTGTTAAAGCCACATCGGCCGCCACTTCTCTCACATGTACTGCAGTCACTGGCACTGCCATTCCATTTCAGTTCAAACCCTCTTCTCCAAATTTCATACTCTCCCACTCCAGTACTCTCTTCATCTCCATGCACTACCACCGGCGCCACCACAATTTTTTCGCAATTTTCCAATCCCTTCTGCAAATTTTCATCCTTATCCCAAATTGCTAAATCCAAATTATCTCTATTCTCACCTTGACAGTCAACCTTGTTGGAAAACTTCAATCGAAAGAGGAGAGAACAATTTTGAATCAGCAACAAATCTGGAAAACAAATTTCAAGAAAGGTCCAAACACGTAATCGTTGTCCTTAAACAATATTTGTCTCTTCTCCGATAAATTGGGATGTTAAAAGGTTTTCCGACAAATGGTTTGAAAGATTAATCAAGCATTGTTGTAGAAATGCCAAAGCACAAGTATTTCCACCAAAAACTCAAGAACACAAATAAGAAAATAATGTGAAAGTGAGTAGAAGTAGAGATTGATCTTGATTGTAGAGAGTATATTGAACAAATATGTTAATCAATGTTTTTCAATTAAATTCACTAAGAACATGACTCCTCTATATATAGATAGACCTCAGTATTGTACACGAATTGGTGCCAAAAATATGTTGAAAGGGCACCAAATTCAAGTGACAAATGGTAAGAAACCGTCTCCAACGGTAACATTGAAATGCACTATGCGACCGTATAGTACAAAACCATGTGGTCGCATAGTTATACTCGGACAGAGAATTGAAACTTCTGTCCATTTCTATGCGGCCGCATAGGATTTGTTCTATGCGGTCCATAGAACAAAATTCGACCTTTTAGTTCCATTTATTTCTTCTTTCTATTTTGTTGGTTTTGAACAACCAATTTCTCAACAATCCCCCACTTGTTCAAAATTAACAAGTCTCACATTCAATCGTAAACGATACTCATCCTAAGGATTAGATATCTATCGATTTGAATCTAACCATAGTGTAATTCTAACAAGGTAAAGTTGGAATCAAAGGTAGCGTAAAGCTTTGAACCAGTTATTCCATGTGACAAAACCGGTAAGAATACACACACAAGTACCACATGTTCTCAAGTTCCTCAAACTCCCTTAGCGCTTTTATGGCCTTGCGTTCATCTTTTTCGACAAACTTTTAAGAGAGTAACTCTAATTCTTTATTGAGGCGGCACCACCCCAAAGTTTGTCTAAGTGAAATTTTTCCAGTATCTTTGTTACTTTTAGAGATGTTTGTGCTCTTAGCACCGAACTTCATTAAGAGTTTGAAGCTCAACCCTCACTTCAGTAACAACCAGCATTATTTAACTAGGATAGGGTTATCGCGAATTTGAATAATATTGAAACTATCCACATATCAAATGACTTGTTGTTACCCTTTGAACCCGTGGATTACCTTTTGAGTAATGATAGGTAGGGTTGCTATCATTGGTGAATCTTTCTATTTTAAGAGTTTCAACCCCATCCTACTCGATGTAGATGTTACTAAATCTTGATTTAGAGGTTTAGTTAGAGGATCCGCTAGATTCTCGATAGACTTAACATAATTTAGGAAAATTATTCCATCTTTGATTAATTTCCTTATGTAGTCGTGTCTAAGACTCATATGTCTAGACTTTTCGTTGTATACCTCGTTGTATGCTTTTGCTAATGTGGCTTGACTATCACACATGATAGATATTGAAGATGTATTCTTCGATCCCAAAGGTATCTCATAAAAGAGATCCTTAAGCCACTCAACTTCTTTTCCGGTATCCGATAATGCTACGAATTCGGATTTCATGGTCGAGTACATTATACATGTCTGTTTATTTGATTTCCAAGAAACAGCTTCTTCTCCAAGAGTGAACACCTAACCGGAAGTGGATTTATTCTCACCCGTGCTAGATATCCAACTAGTATCGGTAAATCCTTCCAATACAGCCGAGAATTTAGTATATTGTAGGCATAAGCCATTGGTCTTCTTTAAATACCCAAGAACCTTCCAATGGCCTTCCAATGGTCATTGCCTGGATTACTAGAAAACCTACTTAGTTTATTGATTGCGAATGCTATGTATGGTCTTGTGCATTGAACTGCATACATAAGACTTCCAATAATACTTGCGTATTCCAGTTGAGCAATTGCCCTTTCATCATTCTTTACAAGTTTTGAACTTGAATCAATTGGGGTACTCGCTTCCTTTATGTTCAAGTGTTTGAACTTGTTTATCACATTCTCAATATAATGTGATTGACTTAGATGGTAACCCCCACTAGTCTTCGTGACTTTGATACCCAAAATGATATCCACTTGTCCAAGATTCTTCATCTTGAATGTGGAAGATAAAAACTTATTTGTTTCTTTTATTCCATCCATGTGATTACTCATAATCAACATGTCATCAACATATAGGCATATAAATATCACATAATCATCACACACTTTTGAATATAAACATTTATCTACGCTGTTATGTTTAAAATCAAACGAAATTATAGTTAAGTGAAATTTCTCATGCCACTTTTTAGGTGCTTGTTTTAAACCGTATAACGATTTTATTAACTTGCACACTTTGTGTTCATTTTCGGGTAGAGCAAAACCTTCAGGTTGCTCCATATAAACCTCCTCATCGAGATCCCCATTCAAGAATGTCGTCTTGACATCCATTTGGTGAACATACAAGTCATGTATCGAGACTAGTGCAAATAATATCCTTATCAATGCTATTCTAACTACCGGTGCATATGTATCAAAATAATATATTCCTTCTTTTTGTCGATATCCTTTGGCTACTAATCTAGCTTTAAAGGTGTTTAGAGAACCATCAACATTGTATTTTCTCCTAAATACCCATTTACATCTAATAGGTTTGGATCCGGGTGGTAAATCGACAAGTTCCCAAGTATTATTTGACATTATTGAATCCATTTCATCTTTGATTGCATCTTTCCAAAACATGCTATCACGAGAAGTCATAGCTTCTCTATAAGTTTTAGGATCGATTTCAACATGTAGAACAAATGGAATTGTTCTTACGACATTCAATTCATTTCCTTCTACTAAGTAAAAAAAAATGAGTTGAGAATAAATTTCATCCGGTCCCAAGGACTTCTCAATTCGAGTTCTTTTGTTTTTTCGTGGCTCACTTGACTCATCAACACCTTTAGAAAATGTTTCATCTTGTGTTCCACTTGAGCTATGAATATCTAAACGATTTTCCCTCAATTCATTATTCGAAGATAGTGAATTCTCAAAGAACTCCACATCACTTGATTCAATAATCACATTGGTCTCCAAGTTTAATAATCTATATGATTTGCTATTGCTAGCATACCCAACAAATGTACATTTAATGCCTCTTGGACCTAACTTGGTCCTATTAGGGTTAGTGTTCTTACAATAAGTAAGACACCCCCACACTTTGAAGTATCCAATGTTAGATTTTCTTCCTTTCCAAGATTCATAAAGAGAAACCTTAGTTTGTTTAGAAGGAATTCTATTTAGTATCCTACATGCACTTAATAAGGCCTCACCCCACAAATTAAAAGGCAACTTAGCATAGGTAAGTATTGCATCTATTATTTCAACTAAAGTTCTATTTTTTCTTTCAGCCAAACCATTTTGTTTCGGTGTTCTAGGTGCCGAACATTGGTGAATTATGTCATGTTGTTCACAAAAATGTTGAAATCACTAGAGAAGTATTCACCACTTTTATCACTTCTTAGAGTTTTTATTTTCTTGTTTAGGTGATTTTCAACTTCATTCTTATATACTTTAAACATATCAAAAGCTTCACTTTTATATTTCATTAAGTAAACATAGGTGTATCTTGTATAATCATCAATAAAGGTAATAAAATATCTATTTTCACCTCTAGTTAGCATACCATTTAATTCACGAATGTCCGTATGAATTAATTCTAAGATACTAAGATTTTTTTTTACACTTTGATAAGGCTTTTTAATCATTTTTGCTTCTACACAAGTTTTGCACTTAAAAACATCATTTTCATCATATGAAATTAAATCATTTTTCATCATACGTTTCATAGTATTTTTTCCAATATGTTTGATATTTTGTTTGTTATTATTTGTATTGATCATCTCATTACCTATTTATAGGTCTTGATCAATACCCCACGAATTGGTGCCAAAACGTGATGAAGAGTTGCAAAAAACCCTCCAAAAGCCGTAAAAAAACCAACTAAAAAATCGCCCTAAACGGCTCTTTTTCAACTCTATGCAGCCGCATAGTGATGCACTGGCAGAGACTTCACGTCTTTGCCTCGGCCAATGCGGCTGCATCTAGTTTTGCCTATGTGGCAAAACACTTGGCCATTTTGTTCTTTTTGGCTTCCACTTCCAATTCAATCTCATTCCACACGCACGTTTATTTATTTCGAACAACACAATCGAAGGAGGAGAGAAAACAATTTTGAATCAGCAACAAATCTGGAAAACAAACTTCAAGAAAGGCCCAAACACGTAATCGTTGTTCTCAAACAATATTTGTCCATTCTCCGATAAATTGGAATGCTAAAAAGTTTTCCGAAAAATAATTTGAAGGATTAATCAAATCTTGTTGTAGAAATACCAAAGCACAAGTATTTCCACCCAAAACTCAAGAACACAAATAAGAAAATAATGTGAATGTGAGTAGAAGTAGAGATTGATCTTGATATAGAAATGGACAGAAGCTTCAATTCTCTGTCCGAGTATAACTATGCGACCACATGATTTTGTACTATGCGGTCGCATAGTGCATTTCAATGTTATCGTTGAAGACGATTTTCTTCCATTTGTCACTTGAATTTGATGCTCTTTCAACATATTTTTGGCACCAATTCGTGTACAATACTGATGCCATTATATAGAGGAGCCATGTTCTTAGTGAATTTAATTGAAAAACATTGATTAACATATTTGTTCACTATACTCTCTATTCTCTGTCCGAGTATAACTATGTGACCACATGATTTTGTACTATGCGGTCGCATAGTGCATTTCAATGTTATCGTTGAAGACGATTTTCTACCATTTGTCACTTGAATTTGGTGCTCTTTCAACATATTTTTGGCACCAATTCGTGTACAATACTAATGCCATTATATAGAGGAGTCATGTTCTTAGTGAATTTAATTGAAAAACATTGATTAACATATTTGTTCACTATACTCTCTACAATCAAGATCAATCTCTACTTCTACTCACATTCACATTATTTTCTTATTTGTGTTCTTGAGTTTTGGGTGGAAATATTTGTACTTTGGTAATTCTACAACAAGACTTGATTAATCTTTCAAACCATTTGCCGGAAAACCTTTTAGCATCCCAATTTACTGGAGAATGGGCAAATATTGTTTGAGGACAACGATTACGTGTTTGGGCCTTTCTTGAAGTTTGTTTTCCAGATTTGTTGTTGATTCAAAATTGTTTTCTCTCCTACTTCGATTGAAGTTTTCCAACAATTGTTTTCTCTCTTCCTTCGATTGAAGTTTTCCAACAAACCTTGTATAGCAAAAGATCCTTAGGCAAAGGTTCTATACAATTGGACAACAAATAAAGCCTTGTTACATTAACATACTGAAACTCTCTAATAGGAAGTGTCGTGTTTCTGATTTGTGGAAGGCATCTGCTGTTTAAATTACTCAAAAAAGCAGCATTATATACACGAAAAGAACTACTAGGATAGGAAATCTTTTCAACTATATAGTCATTTTCGGGTACACTAATCGTTGGATAGCCATGTATGCCGCAGTTGAGATGGAATCCGGGGTAACCGCAGTAGGATTCTTGCAAACCTTCAATATAGAATGGAAATGTAATGTTTGGGCCATTGCTACAATTCCTGAGCACGCATGCTTCGTACTGAAAATCAGTAGCTGAAGATTTTCTTGACAAAAGGATAAGACATAATATACAAAGATCTAAAGATATCAAGAAAACTGTATATTTCATGTTTTGGTGAAATGAATTCCAAGCCTCAGACAGAAATGGTTGGCTGCCTGTGTCTTCCTTATTTATTAAACTAATAGGTCATGCCAAGAAAGTCGCAAGTATTGACCAATCTCAGTCCAATGTATGTATGGTGAAATTCTTGAATATTTGTGCAAGGGTTTTACTGGTTTTTCATTTAGCGTTGTGGAATATACAAGAAAGAGGCCACAGATTCAATTTATGCTTGTGTGCCATTCATCAATTTGTATCTTTTGTGCAAGTGGATGGAAAAAATTAAACTGGTCCATGATTCTACCGTAGTCCATGCGATACTTCACGCCCTTTATTTCGGCGTAGTTTCTACGTTAGACTGAATAGTAGTCGGACCTCTGACTTGGTCGCATTCTTTATTGGATATAATTTATGAGTAAAGAAAGAAGTTTTTAAAAAGTTTTTAAAAATTGAACTCACTTTAGATTTTATTTTTCTGTATAACATTTATTCATGCTATTGGAACTTATTTTGACCTAAAGGATTAATTACCAACATTATGAAATGGAGTCGCAAACAAAAAATAATAATAATACTAATAATTATATCTGTTGCAAGAAATTAGATATTGATAATAATTTGAGATTTCATCTTAAAATGTTAAGTTTGTTTAGAGGAAAAACTCAAACGCTAGTTTTTATATGTTAGTATTTTTATATTAAATTGATGTGACATTTTATTCTTAATATATTCCTACAAAATAGTAACTCGTTTGAGCACATCAACATTGGAATTCAAATGGTCGTTCAAACTTTAGACAGATTGCTTTATTTATTTAAGTTTGATAAACTCTAGTATCATATTAAGACTTAAAGTTTGATAAAATCATAACAAACTTTCGTGAAACAAGTACTAAGTGTATAAATATAGACATTCCATCTCGAGGGGATTGATAGAAAAATTCCATTCTTGGATCATATAATACTGTCGCATATTGGCAACATTGATCTACATTTTGTGTATACCACTTTCCCTTAGAAAACGATGTCCAAATTTCGCTAATATATTTTCAAACATTTCATTATTATTCACGATAATTTAATAAATCACCTAAAATTTGATTGCCTAGACATTAACGCGTTGGATAAAGTTATGTGTACACAATGGTACAATGAAGTTATAATAATTGACACAATATTGTTAAAACAACAAATTTAAAATATATAAATAAAAAAAAAAAAAACCTATTTAACAAATAGGGATAGAAATTGACTTGAAAAACCATAGCGTTGCCTCGTCCCGTCCAAAAAATAATAATAATTAGTTATTTAAAATTACCTTAACACAAGTTTTTTATGCCCAAATCTGGACTGATTACCCAAATCCATTACTACAATTCTCAAATTTTCCTAAAATTACAATAAATAAGGCGGGAAATTAAAATCTTCAACGGGATGGAACAAGGTGACCATTTGGTTGCCATCGGAGGAAGAAATGTAAATTATTCTTCATAGATGTATCCACATACACCCTATATTCATAAGATTCATAATCGTCTTATCAAATTTGAATGTCGAACTTGAAACTTTGATTAGATATTGTGTTGGCTCATCTTATTTAATTACAAGCTTGGTTAAACTTTTTGTTGCTATTCTATTTTATTTTTTTTACTCTGTTAACCTAAAAAAACTCCTAATTAATTTGGGAAATAATTAGTCACTAATTTGGACCAAGTCGTGACGGAATCGTTGAAAGGAGAACGTTAAAGTGTGAAGTTTGACCGATAATTGCAACCTCATTGATAAATTCGTCACCATTTCCTTTGGA
Organism: Osmanthus fragrans; assembly: GCA_019395295.1. Taxonomy (NCBI): domain Eukaryota; kingdom Viridiplantae; phylum Streptophyta; class Magnoliopsida; order Lamiales; family Oleaceae; genus Osmanthus; species Osmanthus fragrans. Next base: position 19,607,711 of record CM033361.1, on the reverse strand, counting down.
TTCTTTGAAAATCTTTATCGAGATGATGACTGTGTAACTTTGCTCTGTACACACTAACAAAGCCCCTTCTCCTAAGTTGTCACTGAATGAATTTGACATTTTTTTTTTTCTAAGATTCAAGTAGTCGTATCCTTTTGGTGCAAGATTTATCCCTTCAAATTCAGGATGCACTTCCTCCGGTTAAAAGCGAACAAGATTACGGAGATGACTAGTCATTGACTATGGTTGCTGCTGAAAGACCTGTGAAAGTTACATGATAGCGCTAGACCGTTACTAATTACTCGTTTTTAGTTTGACATTATATGCGGAATTAATCTGATCAAAGCAACAAGTCACTTTAATTAGTTTTTAGATGATTAAGCAAACAAGTCTAATTCCTATGTTGAATTACCACAGTTGTAATATTATGGAAACCAATAAATAACAATAATATGTTGACGGAGAAATCCAACAAGGGAAAAACTTCAGGATCAAGCCAGTTACCTCTACTATCGTCAATAAGGATTACAGTGTGATTCTAGACTAACAACTTCACTCGTTCTAACTGTAGTAATTCCTGCAATTTCCAAGATCCACTGTCTAACTTCCAGACTCACGATCTATTTGTCGTAGATGACTCACGATCTACCTCCTGCAGCTTCCAAGATCTGCTGTTGCATTTCCAGTTTCCTGGTCTTCTGTCAATTGTCTCTACAAGTGGAATTCCAAAAACCTCATGTTCTTGTGCTTTTCCTGCGTTTGCTCCACTTCTTCCAAATCTCAATGAAAAAGTCAGTTCCTTAAAAGATTAAGGACGTCAAGTGTTTTGGATTATTGAACCTTGATATTTTCCAAAATCGGGTTGCTGGATCTCAAGAATAAATGTATGAATCTCTTAATGATTTGCCTCTTGGATCTCCTTCATATATGTTAATAAATCTCTCAATGTAAGAATAGTGTAGCAACCTTAATAAAATCGTCTGCCTTACCTCTATTTATATGTAGGGCAAAATAAGTGTTATGAGCCGTGTAAAATTTTCCAAAAACGCATACTCGTATTGACCATAAAATACTGTCGCTCGAGCGAGAGAAAATGTCGCTCGAGAGAAGGGTCTGTCGCACTAGCGACAGTGGGCGCGAAGGTCGAGTATGGATGTTTCTGTTTCATCAATTCGAGCATGACTCCGGCGAGCAACTAGCGAAAAATCGTCGAGTTACCTTCGTGTTCCAAACATAAAACCCTAAACCCTAAACTAACCTACCAACTATGAAACTTTATAATTTAGTCCATAAACTTTATAATTGTTCAAATTGATCTTTTTGTTCACAGAATCGTCAATACAAAATATGACACTAACAACCTGAAAAGAAAAAAAACATTGCCTACTTTTATAAATTGAAGAACTTAAATGAAATTGCACTGAAATTTCAGACAGAGTTACCTGAGTTGAAAATTAGTTTCGATTTACTTTTTTCTGCATTCGAAGTCAAAACACATGCTAGAGTTTAAACAAACTAAAAAAAGGGAAATCATTTTTCTTAGTATACTCTCTCCAGCATGTAAAATCTTTACAAGGCATTAACATTTGATTTCACACTTGTGAAATAAATTTACGATTCAAGATTTTCTGTCAAAATGTATGTTATACCAAAAGGAAATGGCTAGTTTGTAATTCAACAAATTTTATATTGTTCAGTTGTGAGGCTTAATTATTGTCGAGCCTAATAACTGTAACTTCGTGGAGCTGGTCGCGAGTGTCGTCGCTATGGGGGTTGGAAATAGAGCAATCCTTAACCTTTATGTATTATCGTCAAATAGAGAAAAAGAGAGATTAGAGGAGATAGAATTGATATTTCTTCTTATACACCTTTTTTCATCATTGTGAATTATTGCAGCGGCGAGAGAAGACGTAATATCAAAATACAGCGAATTTCTATAAATCTTGCGTGTTCTTGATTGTTTATTTTTTTTCTTTAAATTGATTGCTCCTAGTGGGACACAATTAGAGTTTATAATTCTTAACAGAAATGATTTTGATTTTGATTTAAATTAAGATCACAAAACAAGTAGAGATAGCATTGCTAAAAGACAAACTTTGAAAAAGCAATGACATAATGGTGAATATTATAATGTTCCTGTTTGTTAGAAATTAAAATCTAAATTTTAATTTAAATAAGAATCAACAATTAATTTTATGGATCCTACAAGTTTTCAACCACACATTTCATCATCTTCTATCAAAATCTATTAAAAATTTGATTTTAATCTCCACCAAACAAGATATATATAGTAATGGCAATGCAGGGCACACTACATAGAACACAAGTCAATTGAATCTGGTTGTCTTATAAATTTCCTAGCAATAGAAAACAAGATTTTCAGTTGAATTACGGTAATATATGTCAAAGAGCTTGCTATCGGTGTGGTTTCTATAATTTTCTTGGAAATTAGGCATCTCCCCGTTGTAGTTCATACCTTTTGGGCGTATGAACAGAGTGATATTGGGGAAATCTAAACGAAATTAATGGAGAGTTTGGCAAAGAGACATTGACAAATGATCACATCTTTCATTATCTAAATAACGTTGAAGAAACGGATTTCGAACCAATACTTTTGTTGGTAGACAACTTGGTCAGAATTTCATATGCTGAAAACTATTCATTTTCCATGTGAAGTTTTGGATACGTATGAGCATCACACTCAACCCTGAACAACCCACATTCGGGTTGCGAATAATTGGCCGAAGGAAACTCCAGTTTGACACGAGTCCCACAATGGAAATACCTTGAGTATTGAGATGTTGAGAATTAGAAACCATAATTTTATTCCACGGAGACCAATTAATTTGCAAAACTAGAAAATATAAAGATGTTAAAAGTTTGTTTCATGTGAGACCATGTCAGCTTCCACCACTGCTGTAATTTACTATGATAAGAAAAAATTCACAAGAAAAAACCACGCACGCTATCTTCTCTGATCACTCTATTTTTCATATAATGGTTACGCAAACCTAACGGCTCCTTATTTAAAAGACAATATGGGGGCAAAACTGAAATTACAAATATGAAATTGTTAAATTGTCCTTGATGAAATTTTGATCCAAGGGCTCCACAAATCAATAATAATTACGCTCCACAATTTAACATGAGAGTTCATTTAAGTCAAGGATAAGTATATTAAACAGAAGAGATACTTGCAGCTTCCCTACAGAACTCCCGTTAAAAAAAAAAAACATGGCCTACAACAAGAACAAGAGGAGGTCCACTATCCGATTTTCACAATTTATTTTAATGCAAGTAGACTTGGAAAACCTTTTTAACGGACTTGTTGATAGCAAAGAGGATTGCCATTTGCTAGGAAATAAGTGAAAAGATTTGCAAGATCCAAACAACTTCAGTTGTCACTTTAGCAGACTTAGAAAGTCTTGAAAATGAATTAACCAAGAAATTAACACCGTTAGTTGGATTGTTAATTTGTACTTCTTAATCCTCAGAAGCATCTATTTGACTGGTAATTTAGGATCAGTTTCTATGAACACCGAATTCTATTTTCCCTTTCTTATGACTGATCTAGATTATGTATTTGTCACATTAGTAGACTGATAAAGTCTTGAGATAGAATTAACCAGGAAACAGCAGTAGACCAGACCACTCTGGTTGACAAGTCATACAAACATCTTGATCTGGGCCATTCAGGAAAGAATCTATGATAATATATATATATATATATACAGAGGCGGCCTTGAGGGCGTGCGAGGTGAGCGACCGCACAGAGTCTCAAAAATTGTAGGGGCACCAAAAATAAATTTGTTATAGTTGTATATTTATTTATAATTAAACATTTAAAATATAAAATTATTATTAAGCATAAGATATTAAAATTAAGAATATTGTGGCTAACTAATTGTAATTTTCTAATTTTATTGAATATAATATTTTTAAATAGTATTCCTACCTTAAATTATATTCGTAGGAGGAAACATTTTGATGAAAATGCTACTGTAGATGATGCACAATCACCTGAAGATTCTTTCAGAACCAATTATTTCCTTTATATAGTAGATCAAGCAATTGGATCACTTGAACGAAGGTTTGATCAATTCAATTCATATGAAAAAAAAAATTGGATTTCTATTTTCTTCTCACAAGTTAAACTCATTGGATGATGCTAATTTGAAAACATGTTGTGATCATCTTGATATTGTTCTATGACATGTAAATTTTCACGATCTTGATGGCAAAGATTTATTTCAAGAGCTAAAAGTTTTGCGAAATATTTTACCAAAAGAAATAAAGACGGCTTTTGATATATTGACTTATTTGAAAAGATTGGATTGCTTTCCGAATGCATGTATTGCTTATAAAATATTATTGACAATTCCTGTCACTGTTGTATCTGTTGAAAGAAGTTTTTCAAAATTGGAGTTATTAAAATCTTATTTGCGATCAACCATGTTACAAGAACGATTGAATGGATTAGCTTTGATATCTATTGAGCAAGATTTTCTAGAAAATATTGATTACGAAAGTTTAATTACTGAGTTTGCTTCTAAAAATGCGAGAAGAAATATTTTTACATGATTTGTTGCATTTCAAGCTTTACACGTGATATTTTTATTTTTTGTTATTTCAAGGTTTGCTTATATGGAATTGTCCGAAGAGTCTTAGTGAAGGATGGTTCTTGGATGATGACATATGAATTTTGATGAAATTCGAGAGATGCTTTTGAGATTTATTTATATTTTTCTTATTCATGATATGTAAAAAAAAAAAACAGATATTTAAATATCATATTTTTGCGATGAAATAATATTATTGAATTTTTTTTTAATATATGTTTTAATTACTTGAAAGGGGGCACCATTTTAAAATCTCGCATAGGGCACCAAAAGTCTCAGGGTCGGCTCTGTGTGTATATATATATATACAGTGGTGATTTGGTTTTAAATTAAGTCTAATGGTAGATCAAATTTATATGTTTTAAATCGAATGACTCTTCAGGGATTGAAAATTAATTAACCAAGAAATTAACACCAGTTTGTTGAATTGTCAATTGGTACTTCTTAATCCTTAGAAGTATTAATTTGACTTGTAATTTAGGATCAGTGTCTAGGAACACGGAATTCTAATCAACAGAATTCTATTTTCCTTTTTTATTTCATGATCTAATACATTGTACTTGTAGAACTTCTGATGAATTATGCACAGCCTCATTCTCAGAGCCAGAAACCTACAAGTTCTTCCATCAGGGAACTTTATTTCTACGACTCATGGGTGGAATTCATGGTCACCCTGGGAATTGGAATGCTATCCATAATCAAGCTTAATATGACGAAGAAATAAACATTAAGCTCACGAAACATCCTAGAAGAGAGAGGGGATCAAGAACAATGATTAAATGCTATGCAACATCTTACCTTATAAGGTAGCTCTTCTTGCATATTTTCTTTTGAGAATAAAGGACAATGAAGATAAGCATGGAAGCAGAATATTCCAATTAGTCGAGTATTTTCCAAGCACTAGGTAATAACAATGACTAGAATAACTGAAGGGTACTTGAATGTCTTTAATTACTCTGTTTTACACATTGTGAAATTTAACATAGGTATGTTACTTACAAATTGCAATAGCACAAACAGCATAGATAAGTGCTTATATGCTTGGTCACTAGGAGCCTCCAAACACCCTGGAAGCTTAAATGGTGTCATGGCTTCAATGCATGAACATTCAGAGAGAGAGAGAGAGTGCAAAGTCAGAAACTGAAGAATTTTCTGCTGCTCTTGGTGGTGAAGAGAAGAACTTAAGTAGGGATTAGGTGGGATGTGCAGAGATTTCATGTTCCCTTCTAATATTTCAAGAACCCTATTCATTGATGGCCTTATTGTAGGATCAGTTTGTATGCACCATAAGCCAACGATTACCACTTTTCTTATTCTTAAATATTCATCTTCATTCAGAAAGCCATTAAGATCAAGTTCAGCGTTCTCTTCAAGGAATTTATACATCCAATGAGGAAAATATATTTCTCTTGAATGATCAACTTTAACATTAATGTTTTTCCTCTCTCCAAACATTTCCAAAACCATTGTCCCGTAGCTATAGACATCTGATTTGTGAGAAACTTCTCCAACATTCCTACAAACTACTTTGGGAGCTATATACCCAATTGTCCCCCTCGGCCGGAGCATTGATACTGTACTCGACCTATTGGGGCAAAGTTTAGCCAGACCAAAATACGATATTTTAGGGTTGAAGTCTTTATCCGGGAGAATATTGTGAGCCTTTATGTCAAAGTGCAAGATTTGTGTATTACTACCTTGAGGCAGGTATTCTATTCCTCGAGCAATGCCAACTGCAATTTCAAAGAAAATTTTCCATCCTAACTGACATTCTGCTATGGAGCTATCGTAGCATATGGACTTCTCAAGAGATCCATTGGACATGAACTCGTACACACTAGCAAAACCCCCTTCCCCTACGTTGTCACTGAACAAGTTAGTCATTTTCTTAGATCAGAGTAGTTGTATCTTCTTGGTGCAAGATTCTCATTGTTCTTCAGGAAGAGATCAATGTCCTTGGTTTTACGTTTTTGCCTTCCAATTAAGAGAGACCCTTGGACTATCTCGACATATATCAATCCTAAAATGGAATTACATGAAAGTTCAAATGCAATTATATATGGGGCTTTCTCCATCGCTACCGTTGCAAGGATGGTAAAAATGTGGTAAAAGATGTTGAGGCCAAGTCAATTGCATGGTTAAGGGAGGTGGATTGGCTCTTCCTTGTGCCGTTCAATGGTTAGAAGGCTCGCAAAGCACCCAAGGAGCAACTCGCAGTTAGTGACTCCCATTTATTTTGAAGGATCATGTGTTCTTCTTGCAAAACTATAAAGTAGAAAGGATATCAGATGTTTATCGAATTTGATTAAATTCTTAATCTAAATTTCTTGATTATAACATACACGTGAACATATAGTAATAGTCTTATATACTTGGGGAAAAAAAAGAATAATCGGAAAAGTGTTGTTCTGTATTCCAACATTAACAACTTGCAAATTGCTAGAGCACAAACAACACAGAACTGCTTCTGTTCTTGGTCACTAGGAGCCTCCAGTCACCAATACCAGGAAGTTTGAATGGGGTCATAGCTTAACTTCATGAATATCAGAGAAAGAGAGCGATAAATCAAAAGTTGAAGGATTTACTGCTTCTCTTTGCTGTAAAAACAAGTTGGGTTTAGGTGGCATCTGCAGAGATTCCATGTTCCCTTCTAACATTTCTACAACCTTTCTCATTGATGGTCTAGTTCTAGGATCAGTTTGTATGCACCATAAGCCAACTATTAACATTTTCCTTCTCCTCAAATGTTCATCTGCATTCACAATGTCATTCAGATCAAGCTCAGCGTTCTGTTCAAGGTTCTTATATATCCAATCAGGAAAATAATTTTCACTTGAATGATCACCTCTTACTTCAATATTTTTCTTCTGTCCAGCCATTTCCAAAATCATCATACCATAACTATAGACATCTGACTTGTGAGAAACGTCTCCAAAGTTTCTACAAACTATTTCTGGAGCTATATACCCTATTGTCCCTCTGGTCCCTGGCATTGACACTATACTGGACCTGTTGGGGCAAAGTCTCGCCAGGCCAAAATCTGATATTTTAGGATTGAAGTCTTTATCGAGGAGAATGTTATGAGGCTTTATGTCAAAGTGCAAAATCCGTGTATTACATCCTTGGTGCAAGTATTCTATTCCCTCAGCAATGCCAACTGCAATTTGAAACAATTTTTCCCATCCTAACTTACGTTCTGCTATGGAGCTATTGTGGCATACGAACTTCTCAAGAGATCCATTGGGCATGAACTCATAAATGAGAGCTCTTTTGGAACCCTCAAAGCAAAATCCCTGGAGAGTGACAATGTTAACATGGGATGTTCTACTGATACTTGCAACCTCATTGATAAATTCTTCTCCATTGCCTTTCGATTCTTTCAAAATCTTTACTGCTACAAGACGGCCATCGGATAACTTCCCTCTATACACACTAGCAAAGCCCCCTTCCCCTAACTTGTCACTGAATGAGTTAGTCATTTTCTTAAGATCAGACTGGTTGTATCTTCTTGTTGCAAGATTCTCATTGTTCTTCAGGAAGAGTTCAATGTCCTTATCGTTTTGCGTCTTTCCCTTCAAATTCAGCATGTACTTCCTCTTGTTGAAAGCGAACAAAATTATGGAGGAGAGGACTACCACTGCAGCTGGAACACCTGTGATGAAAAATGATATCAGTGCTATTTATAAAGCAAAAAAAATAAATGGTACTGAAATTTGGAAGAGTTACCTGCAATCAAAATCAGTTTTGATTTACTTCTTCCTGCTGCTGAAGTCAAAACATGTGTTAGATTAAAAGAACTTTATAAAAGTAAAATGGGAGCTCATTTTTCTTAGTATGCTCTCTTTCCAACATGTAAACCGTTACAGGGTATGATTTATGAACATGTGATTTCATATAGTAGTGAAATAAGGGTGTGTTTGATCCACGTTATTTTTGAAAACTGTATTTTGGAATAGTAAATTGATGAAAAATGTGTGGTTAAAAAATAAGAATTTTTTTTTGATTTAAGTGTAATATTATTTTAATAAAGAATATGTGGTTGAAAAGAAGAAAGAGAAAAATGAAATTTGGGAAAAATGGGAATCAAACAGAGGCTAAATTTATCTGGTGTCAAGATTTTCTATCGAATTGCCTGTTTACTAAAAGAAAATCACTACATTTAACTCAGCAAACTTTGTAGTTCGGAAATGCTTTAAGATTTAGATATCACATAATCACTATAGATTACATAGTCTTGATCTCTTGCCTTTAGTGGTCGGGGACTCAGGATAAAAACTTCGTACCGTTGATGTGATAAGAAACCTTAATTATGTTTTTTTGAAACGGTCATAAATTCAGAGAATCATAGCTAGGATTCTCTTGCAACATCAACATTGAGAAGTTTTTATCTTACCCACTGGGATCAGGAGATCAATTATAATAGATTACAATGCTAACAAACATTAAAGAAGAGACTTAGCAGTGTATATTTGTATATCCCCTATTTGACGGCCGATTAAAATCTCAATTTTAATCTAAGTCAAAGTTAACAATTAATTTTAATCATACATTTCATAAAATTCACAAATTTTTTAATCACACATTTTATTATCTTATATCAAAAATTATTTAAAATCTAATTTTAATTTTCATCAAACAGGGACATATATAGTGATTGTAATACAACGCACACACTCTCGGACTAGGAAAAAAAATATATTTTAAAAGAGTTATTTTTTATTTTTTTTATAAATGAATATTTATAAATTTAGCAATGTTTTTTATTTTCACTAATTGTACGTGGTTTTTTAACAAAAATATATGTATCACTTATAAATAAAAATAATAATGATGGTTGTCAAGGGCGGACATAGATATTTTGACTTAGGGGGCACAATTAAATTCTATGCAAATCGGATTTTTTTCTTGATTCATACCTGAGAAAATGCATATTTACATTTAAAAAACATTTCTTCTTTAATATTTTGCTCATCATTTTCATCCATTTGATTTCGATCAATCATTTTATTAATATTTTACTCATCACAAAAAAATGCATATTTACGTTTAACAAATTTATAGTGCATTTGATACAAACAATCAAATTAAATAATCGAAATGAAAAATATATAACCAATATTCAATATTAATAATCGATCAAATAAACACAGATAATTAAATATTATTTAAGTTGTATATAATCAGTTCAGACACATTTTATAAACATAAATATAATAGGAGAAAATGCAAATTTAGGGTCTTATTAATAGAAAATTTATAGTAGATGTGATAATTTGTTAAGAAATTAAAGACAATTTTTTAAAAACTATAAGAGTTAAAGTTTTGGTAAAAGGCGTAAGGAAAGATAGAACAAGAGAAAAGAAAAAAAATTCAAATTTATTGTGTTTTTGCCCCCTTGTGGGGATTAAAATCAAATTTTTATTAAATTTTGATAAAAGTTAAAAAGTTAAGTATTCAATGAAATATGTTATTAAAATTAATTCTTAACTTTAATTTAGATTTTAATCAATAACAAACTTTATCCAAAAACAAAAGTCAAAGATCAAAAGTTGGGGGGTCACGTGACCCGTGCAAATTTGTTTTTAGCAATTGCAGGAGTCGATCAAATGAAGATATTGCTTATGAACCACAAGTTGGTGTATTCATGTATCCATAAATTACGTTAAATCATTTGTTAGTCTATGCTATAGAATGTGATAGATATCAAATATCTTTTGAATTATCCTAGTGAAAATAATTCGATGATTGGAATTGCCTACCAATGAGAAGATTATTAAAGGGGAATTGAATTACAATGATCCTAATGATAACTGTGGTTCATAAATTTTCAAAATAAATTAGGGATAAGGCAGAGTTTCATTTGAATGCAAGAAAAGGCAATAAAATATAAATACATATGTTGAGAAAGAGCTAAATTGACAAAATAAAAATTGTTATCTAAAAAATATCTTAATTCAATAATTTTGATTATAATATTAAAAAAATTAAAAAATTGCATTTAAAAGCCGATGTTACCTTTTTCACATCGAAATTGATTATTTTGGTCAGCTGTACACTGTCCTCCACCTCGGTGGCAATCAATACAATCTTCAGACACATTCCATTCTATATTATAATCGCTCCCTAACCGTTCGAACAAGTCAGCTGAATCTGATATAGGCGTAATATATATTGGGGGATATGAGGGCAGAAGATTTCACCGGCAAGTAAAGAACAGAACAATCATTCGGATATGAGGGCAGAAGATTTTCATTTGAATTGGCGTAATATATATCGAATTCGCAGTTTGTATAGTTTCTATAACTTTCACGTAAACGACGTATCTCATCGTTGTCAGAGTTCATATTTTCGGGGCATTTGATCAAAGTGATATTGGGGAAGAATATCAATGAAATAGAATGATTGTATGGAATATAGAAATCAAGGAATAAACTACAGCTCTTAGTTTGCAAAAAATTTTCAACAATAGGGTTCCGAATCAATGCTCGATTGGTAGATATGTTGCTCAGAATTTCATACGACGGAGAAAACCTATCAGTATCCAGGTGAATTCTTGGATTCGGAAGAGCATCGCACTCAACCGTGAACAACCCACATCCGGGGTGCGAAAAATTTGCCAGAGGAAACTCCAAATTGCCAAGATTTCCACACTGGAAACTTTTTGGGCATTTAGAATACACGAAGTTGAGGCTAAATACATGAAGAAACACAGAGAAATAAACAAAAAAACTGGAAGCATCCCTACAGAGCTTTCTTGAAGAAACCATGATTAACAAGAAGAAGAAGATGGTGAGAGAGCAAATTTTCTATCTTTGTCCCAATTCTATTTGAAAATTATTTGCATCAGACGCGGCATTTGACTTTGAACTTTTTTCATCAAGACTAATATAAAAGGATTATCAGAAGGTACTGTCGTACTGAGTCGAAAAAGTCAGCCTAAACCAATAACGCTGAAGTTTCCTACCCAACAAATTATTTGAATTCCTGACCTGCGAATCAGAAATAACTTCAACGCCTTACTCTTCTTATCATTTTTTCCATTTTTCTATTGTCAAAATTGTGGTGGAAAAATAAAGGATAGTTTGGTGGAGCATTACCCATCGAGCAATTTCAATTTGAATTTTCACATTTGAGGGAGAAGAATTCAATGCGAAAAAATCTTCAATTTTGAGTTTAGTTGTGACCAGTAGTTTATGGGACAATTAAATGATTATTTGATCGGAGTTCTTTTATTTTTACTTCTTGTAGAAAGAGCTTTATTAAAAAAAAATAAAAAAATACATACCTTATATCAATTCTTTCTTAAAAAATTCCTATCCAGACATAATACTTTTAGTAAATTATCCAAACATGTTTTAATGCAGTTTTTTAGTATCAAATATGACATTTAATTTCTCAAAAATCCTACCAAAATGGTCCTAAGTCACAAATTTACAATATATTTAGATTAATCAGACGAAAGATTGTCTCTTTAACATAGAGGATTCTTCGGTGAAAGTTGGCAAGAGAAGAACGCATAAATTGGGCTATAAGCCGGTTCAGGTGTGAACCTAACTTTTAACAAATTGGGTTATAGCCTAATCTAAAATTTGGGCCAAAAAGATTTATTTCTTTTACTTCATAAATTTGGCCTAAAACCTCATTTGCGTAAAAAAATTGGCTCAAAAAAACTAGTCCACACCAGAAGTCTATATTCTAATTCCAATCTAGCTCTAAATTTGGTAAGTTCTAACTCCGTCCCTTGTAGGTCCCACAGTAGGATTCAAAGTAGTGAGATGCATAATTTGGGCTGGTGGCAATTCAAGTATGTAGCAATTAATTTGCAGAACTAGAAAATAGAGAAAAAACAATTCAAGTATCGAGGAAGACTCCTTATTCTTGTTTCTATATCTCATCTCTATGTTCAATTAAGAGCAAAAACAAGACCGAGGTATACAATCAATTCATGGTATTGTCTCAATTGTTTCTATAATTAAGAGATAAATTTTATATTGACTAATTAGCAATATATATATATATATATATATATATATATATGTATGTATATGTTTGAACTACTAATCAGATTGTTTTACTTAAACGAATTACTATCTTATGAGGACAAGTTAAGGAATAAATTTTATATTGACTAAGATGTAGATGATCATGTGTGGATTTGAACTATTACTATTAAGTGTTAATAAAGTAAATTATTTATTTATTATTATTATTATTTTGACGAAACTCAAAATCTTAATAGCTTCTTGGTCAAACATATGGAAGAAAAAACCATACAGCACATTATTTCTTGAATATATCCAAACCTCTCTTACGTAACACAGAAGAAAAGATTTAGGCTGCTAAAGTCACAGTACATGTTCTGTCAACATACCCTTTGGCGTATTTGAAGTTAAGAAAACATCTAATTAATTTTTCAGTGTGAATAGTAAACTTATCCTAAGAAACTTTTATCAAATTAATTTTTCAATTATCACATTCCATAAATCGAAAGCGATAAAAAAGAAATATAACATACCTACGCAACCCCAGTAACTGGGTCCGTCAGGGCAAAAGTAGTGATGACAATGGACTGAGCCGAGCCAGCTCGGTTCGTTGTCCTACGAGCTTGGCTCGTAAAAAAAAGTCGAGCTCGGCTCGGCCCACGAGCTCGTGGTCGGGACGAGCCGAGCTCCGATTCGGCTCGTGAGCTCGGCCCACGAGCTCGTCTATTTTTTTTTTAAAAAAAAAAAATAATATATAAGGCATATTTTTAAAATTTTTTTTTTTTTTAAAAAAAATTTGACGAGCCACCAGCCGAGCCGGCTCGTGGCTCGTCAAATTGAGCCCACGAGCTGCTCGTCGAGCAGCTCGTCTACTTGACGAGCCGAGCCGAGCTGAGCTCGACTCGTCTGAAATTTTCAAAGCTCGGCTCGTGGTTCGGGCTCGTAAAAGCGGCTCGTAGCTCGTTTTAGACGAGCCGAGCTCACGAGCCCACGAGCTACTCGGCTCGATTGCCACCACTAGGCAGAAGCAACGGAACCTATAAGTAGTGGTGTTAAAGCCACATCGGCCGCCACTTCTCTCACATGTACTGCAGTCACTGGCACTGCCATTCCATTTCAGTTCAAACCCTCTTCTCAAAATCTCATAATCTCCCACTCCAGTACTCTCTTCATCTCCATGCACTTCCACCGGCGCCACCACAATTTTTTCGCAATTTTCCAATCCCTTCTACAAATTTTCATCCTTATCCCAAATTGCTAAATCCAAATTATCTCTATTCTCACCCTGACAGTCAACCTTGTTGGAAAACTTCAATCGAAAGAGGAGAGAACAATTTTGAATCAGCAACAAATCTGGAAAACAAACTTCAAGAAAGGCCCAAACACGTAATCGTTGTCCTCAAACAATATTTACCTCTTCTCCGATAAATTGGGATGCTAAAAGGTTTTCCAAAAAATGGTTTGAAAGATTAATCAAGCATTGTTGTAGAAATATCAAAACACAAGTATTTTCACCCAAAACTCAAGAACACAAATAAGAAAATAATGTGAATGTGAGTAGAAGTAGAGATTGATCTTGATTGTAGAGAGTATAGTGAACAAATATGTTAATCAATGTTTTTCAATTAAATTCACTAAGAACATGACTCCTCTATATATAGGCCTCAGTATTGTACACGAATTGGTGCCAAAAATATGTTGAAAGGGCACCAAATTCAAGTGACAAACGGTAAGAAACCGTCTCCAACGGTAACATTGAAATGCACTATGCGACCGCATAGTACAAAATCATGCGGTCGCATAGTTATACTCGGACAGAGAATTGAAGTTTCTGTCCATTTCTATGCGGCCACATAGGATTTGTTCTATGCGGTCGCATAGAACAGAATTCGGCCTTTTAGTTCCATTTATTTCTTCTTTCTATTTTGTTGGTTTTGAACAACCAATTTCTCAACAATCCCCCACTTGTTCAAAATTAACAAATCTTATATTCAATCGTAAACGATACTCATGCCTAAGGATTAGATATCTATCGATTTGAATCTAACCATAGTGTAATTCTGACAAGGTAAAGTCGGAATCAAAGGTAGCGTAAAGTTTTGAACCAATTATTCCATGTGACAAAACCGGTAAGAACACACACAAGTACCACGTGTTCTCAAATTCCTCAAACCCGCTTAGCGCTTTTATGGCCTTGCGCTCATCCTTTTCGACAAACTTTTAAGAGAGTAACTCTAGCTCTCTATTGAGGCGGCACCACCTCGAAGTTTGTCTAGGTGAAATTCTTCCAGCATCTTTGTTACTTTTAGAGATACTTGTGCTCTTAGCACTGAACTTCATTAAGAGTTTGAATCTCAACCCTCACTTCAGTAACAACCAGCATTATTTAACTAGGATAGGGTTATCGCGAATTTGAATAATACTGAAACTATCCACATATCAAATGATTTGTTGTTACCCTTTGAACCCGTGGATTACCTTTTGAGTAATGATAGGTAGGGTTGCTATCATTGGTGAATCTTTCTATTTTAAGAGTTTCAACCCCATCCTACTCGATGTAGATGTTATTAAATCTTGATTTAGAAGTTTAGTTAGAGGATCCGCTAGATTCTCGATAGATTTAACATAATTTAGGAAAATTATTCCATCTTTGATTAATTTCCTTATGTAGTCATGTCTAAAACTCATATGTCTAGACTTTCCGTTGTATACCTCGTTGTATGCTTTTGCTAATGTGGCTTGACTATCACACATGATAGATATTGAAGATGTATTCTTCGATCCCAAAGGTATCTTATAAAAGAGATCTTTAAGCCACTAAATTTCTTTCCCGGTATCCGATAATGCTACGAATTCGGATTCCATGGTCGAGTACATTATACATGTCTGTTTATTTGATTTTCAAGAAACAACTTCTCCTCCAAGAGTGAACACCTAACCGGAAGTGGATTTATTCTTACCCGTGCTAGATATCCAACTAGTATCGGTAAATCCTTCCAATACAGTCGGGAATTTAGTATATTGTAGGCATAAGCCATTGGTCTTCTTTAAATACCCAAGGACCCTTCCAATGGTCATTGCCTGGATTACTAGTAAACCTACTTAGTTTACTAATTGCGAATGCTATGTATGGTCTTGTGCATTAAACTGCATACATAAGACTTCCAATAACACTTGCGTTTTCCAATTGAGCAATTGCCCTTCCATCATTCTTTACAATTTTTGAACTTGGATCAATTGGGGTACTCGCTTCCTTTATGTTCAAGTGTTTGAACTTGTTTATCACATTCTCAATATAATGTGATTGACTTAGATGGTAACCCCCACTAGTCTTCGTGACTTTGATACCAAAAATTGTATCCACTTGTCCAAGATCCTTCATCTTGAATGTGGAAGATAGAAACTTCTTTGTTTCTTTTATCACATCCATGTGATTACTCATAATCAACATGTCATCAACATATAGGTATATAAATATCACATAATCATCACACACTTTTGAATATAAACATTTATCTACGTTATTATGTTTAAAATCAAACGAAATTATAGCTAAATCAAATTTCTCATGCCATTTTTTATGTGCTTGTTTTAAACCATATAACGATTTTATTAACTTACACACTTTGTGTTCATTTCTGAGTAGAGCAAAACCTCCAGATTGTTCCATATAAACCTTCTCATCGAGATCCCCATTCAAAAATGCCTTCTTGATATCCATTTGGTGAACATGCAAGTCATGTATCGAAACTAGTGCAAATAATATCCTTATCGATGCTATTCTAACTACCGGTGCATATGTATCAAAATAATCTATTCCTTCTCTTTGTCGATATCTTTTGGCTACTAATCTAGCTTTAAAGGTGTTTAGAGAACCATCAACATTGTATTTTCTCCTATTTACCCATTTACATCCAATAGGTTTGGATCCGGGTGGTGAATTGACAAGTTTCCAAGTATTATTTGACATTATTGAATCCATTTCATCTTTGATTGCATCTTTCCAAAACATGCTATCACGAGAAGTCATAGCTTCTCTATAAGTTTTACGATCGGTTTCAACATGTAGAACAAATGAGATTGTTCTTACGACATTCAATTAATTTCCTTCTACTAAATAAAAAGAAATTAGTTGAGAATCAATTTCATCCGGTCTCAAGGACTTCTCAATTCGAGTTCTTTTGCTTTTTCGTGGCTCACTTGACTCATCAACACCTTTAGAAAATGTTTCATCTTGTGTTCCATTTGAGTTAGGGATATCTAAACGATTTTCCCTCAATTCATTATTCGAAGATAGTGAATTCTCAAAGAACTCTACATCACTTGATTCAATAATCACATTGGTCTCCAAGTTTAATAATCTATATGATTTGCTATTGCTAGCATACCCAACAAAGGTACATTTAATGCCTCTTGGACCCAACTTGGTCCTATTAGGATTTGTGTAGTGATGGCAATGGGCCGAGCCGAGCCGACTCGGGCTCGGGCTCGGACTCGGGCTCGGGCTCGTTATCAACGAGCTCGTGGGCAACTAGCCGAGCCGAGCTCGGCTCGTCAAAAAATAAGGGCGCTCGGTTCGGCCCACGAGCTCGTGGCTCGTGGGCTTTGACGAGTCGAGCTCGTGAGCTCGCCTCCAATTTTTTTTTTTTTTTAATACACGTTTTTTACCTAAATTTTGTTTAAAAAAAAATAGATTTTCGGTAAAATTTTATTTTATAAGTATTTTTATTTTGTAAACAATTTATTTAGACTTTGATAAAATATTTTTTTTTATGAATTTATCTTATAAATAATACTTATAAGTTTTTTGTAATTACAATTTAATTTTTTTACTTATAAATAATTTTTAATTAATATATTTTCATTTTCAAGTTTGTTTTGAAGAAAATATATTAATTGAAAATTATTATTTTATAAATGATAAAATTAAAAAAAATATGAGAAATTGTCAAATGATTTTTCAAAGTATTTTTCATTTTAAAAATAATAAAATATTAAAATATAAACCCTCCTCCTTTATCCGGGTTTGGGACCGGCTACTTTAATAGTTCAATTTCGAGTAGGTAGAGTTAAAAATTGTACACGAACAACTTGTTACGTATAAAATTTTTTTAAAAAAATTATTAAGGTATTAAAATAAAAATTCGTCATAAATATGATTTAAACTAAATATCACTTACTTGACTACATGCAATTTCGGCATATTTATCTTGCAGTCGAAAATGAGCGTCTTGTCAGTCCTTCACGTACATTAATGCTTCTAAAATATCTTCTTTTAGACGATTCCTAACTTTAGAGAGAACCCTAGACCCTGCATTAAAAGCAGATTCCGAAGCTACAGTGCTAACCGGAGGTGTTAGTAGATCTTTTGCCATTGCAGAAACTATTGGCCATCGACGTTCATACTTTCGCCAGAAGTCAACTACTTCTTCTGAATTTTCCTTAGTACATTGTTACTAGGCCAATTATGATTAAAGTAATCAAGTAATTCATCAGGTATTGCATTGGGACTGTTACTCGATGTTTGAGTACATGCAGTGGAAGACAAACTACTATGACTGGATGAACCATATACATATCCAGTTTGACCATATCTATATGAGTTCATGCCTTCAAATAAATTTAAAATTTCAGCGTCGTCATCTCCTAAATTAGTGGGAGGAGTACTTGTAGAGCCGAATGGTACACGAGTAACATGTGTACCCATTCGTGAAGCATATGTTACATACATTTCAGATAAAGTTACTTCCAAATTCCTATAAGTAATAGGTAC
The DNA here is from genome assembly GCA_019395295.1 of Osmanthus fragrans. NCBI lineage: Eukaryota > Viridiplantae > Streptophyta > Magnoliopsida > Lamiales > Oleaceae > Osmanthus > Osmanthus fragrans. The sequence goes on along the minus strand of CM033361.1, from coordinate 19,589,358 downwards.
GTTAAAAGTTAAAGATTTTGACATTCGTTCAATTATAAATTTAGTACCTGATAAATTATATTGGGGGTCCATGACGCATGCTAATGGAAATAACATGGGCAAGTCTTCCCAATATTTTCTAAACTTTAATTCCATGGCAATTATAACTGAATTAAAATCGGGGTCATCTTTATATCTATCAAAAGCCCTAGAAATTAGATAAAGACGTTGAAGGACCATACAACTAGTAGGATAATAAACACCAGATAAAATATTTGTAGAATCATAAAAACATTTCAAAAAAGCTTTAATTTTAATAATTAAAGCCCAATCGGATTCATTCAAAATATTTTCGTCGTCGTCCCTCATATGCCTATTGTTATAAAATTCAGTAATTAAATGTTCGAAACCTTCACATGATTTTAATAATAAATATGTGGAGTTTCATCTATGCACTACGTCATTAGTAAAAGTTTTTGAATGCGACACCCCATTTTCGGCACAAAAATCCTCAAACGCTTGTTTTCTACTAGGTGTAATAGTGATATAAGTTAGTGCATTCTTAATTCGTTGAATTTCATCCTTAACATATTTTAAACCATCTTGTATTATTAAATTTAAAATATGGCATACACATCGAATATGAAATAAATAACCACCGAATTTGGGTTGAAATACTCTTTTCAATTTCTTGATAACAACCTTATTTACACTAGCGTTGTCGAACGTAAAAGAACGAATTTTACTCTCGCATTTATATTTTCTGATAATGTTCATAATAACACTAAATATATTGGGAGCATTATGCGGGTACTCAATAATTTTAAAAGCAATTATTCTTTTATGCATGATCCAAAGTGGGTCTATATAATGTGCAGTTGCAGCAATATAACCTCTTTTATTAATCCCTTCCCATAAATCCGAAGTTAAAGATATCACACCCCCATATTTTTCTAAATCGGCAATCAATGTTTTCTTTGCAGTTTCAAAATATTCTATTGTATCAGAACGAACAGTATTTCGACTTACCCCAACGTACCTCGGTTGAAGACATTCTTGCACAAAGGTAACGAAATATTGGTTGTCCGTTTGTGTTAGTGGCAACTCAGATCCGGCAAGGTATTTCACCATTCCTGTTCGAGTTCTTTCCGCCGAATACATCCACGTACTAAGTGGCGCAGTAGTAGCACCGCTGCCTGGACTACCAAATTGTAGTTGCGTTTGACCAGCAGGAAGAAGACCATGTTTGGCCGCACATGATTTGTAGTGACGGTTGAGGTGGGTGGTTCCAATGCCTTTTTGATGGGCCAATCGTTGTTGACAGTATTTACATACTGCTTTGGTTTCTTGAATTCCATCGATCACACGACCAGTTTGAACCAATTTAAAATGGTCCCAACATTTTGCCTGCTTCTTCCCCTTTCTCTTCCCTCTTGCATCGGGAATTTCAATAACAGGTTCATCATCCTGTTCCAAATCAATTGGAGCATCGACATCAACGTCATCCAAATCAATTGGATGACTACTTTCATGAACATTGTAATCTTCAATATTTTCTGGAATGGGTACTTCATCTAGACCGACGAACTCATTCCCAAATTGATTTTGGGGCACATGTGCTACATTCTCGACTCCGACATCGAACAAGTTTTCAATAAATGAGTGTGGATCCATTTGTGAATAATTGAAATTGAATATTGAAGAAGAAGAAGAAGAAGAAGTGAAGTAGAATTGAGAAGTGAATGAATGAATATTATGTAGTAGTGTAGAAAATATATTGTAAAATCAAGATTATAATTTAATGATATGAATATAAAATGTAGAAGAGTATAGAAATAAGAATGAATAAATAATATTGATTATAATTGATTTGTAGAGAGTATAGTAGAGAATAAGAGATTGATAGTAAATTTGGTGAGAAAAAAATGTTGTAATTGATGGGTATTTATAGGAAAAAAATGAAATTTGAAAAAAAAAAAAAAAAAAAAAAATTTTGACAAAAAAAAGTGACCAAACGGTCACTGAAAATTCAGTGACCGTTCTGGTCACTCTCTGCTATTTTTTTTTATTTTTTATTTTTTTTTGGTTGGTTTGGATGAGCCCACGAGCTGGCTCGGCTCGTGGCTCGTCAAATGCGAGCCACGAGCGGCTTGGCGAGCGGCTCGTCTATTTGACGAGCCGAGCTCGACTCGTTCAAAATTTTTTTGTTCGGCTCGTTGCTCGGGCTCGTTTTTTACGAGCCCGAGCGGCTCGTGGCTCGTTTTAGACGAGCCGAGCCGCTCGGCTCGGCTCAATTGCCATCACTAGGTTTGTGTTCTTACAATAAGCAAGACACCCCCACACTTTGAAGTATCCAATGTTAGCTTTTCTTCCTTTCCAAGATTCATAAGGAGAAACCTTAGTTTGTTTAGAAGGAATTCTATTTAGTATCCTACATGCACTTAATAAGGCCTCACCCCACAAATTAAAAGGCAACTTAGCATAGGTAAGTATTGCATTTATTATTTCAACTAAAGTTCTATTTTTTCTTTCAGCCAAACCATTTTGTTTCGGTGTTCTAGGTGCCGAACATTGGTGAATTATGTCATGTTGTTCACAAAAATGTTGAAATCACTAGAGAAGTATTCACCACCTCTATCACTTCTTAGAGTTTTTATTTTCTTATTTAGGTGATTTTCAATTTCATTCTTATATATTTTAAACATATCAAAAGTTTCACTTTTATATTTCATTAAGTAAACATAGGTGTATCTTGTACAATCATCAATAAAGGTAATAAAATATATATTTCCACCTCTAGTTAGCATACCATTTAATTCACGAATGTCCGTATGAATTAATTCTAAGATACTAGATGTTTTTTTACACTTTGATAAGGCTTTTTAATCATTTTTGCTTCTACACAAGTTTTGCACTTAAAAACATCATTTTCATCATATGAAATTAAATCATTTTTCATTATACGTTTCTTAGTACTTTTTTCAATATGTTTGATATTTTGTTTGTTATTATTTGTATTGATCATCTCATTACCTATGTATATGCCTTGATCAATACCCCATGAATTGGTGCCAAAACATGATGAAGAGTTGCAAAAAAACCCTCCAAAAGCTGTAAAAAAACCAACTAAAAAACCGCCCTCAACGGCTCTTTTTCAACTCTATACGGCCGCATAGTGATGCACTGGCAGAGACTTCACGTCTTTGCCTCGGCCAATGCGGCTGCATCTAGTTTTGCCTATGCGACTCGGCCATTTTGTTTTTTTTGGCTTCTACTTCCAATTCAATCTCATTCCACATGCACGTTTATTTATTTTGAACAAAACAATCGAAGGAGGAGAGAAAATAATTTTGAATCAGCAACAAATCTGGAAAACAAACTTCAAGAAAGGCCCAAACACGTAATCGTTGTTCTCAAACAATATTTGTCCCTTCTCCGGTAAATTGGAATGCTAAAAGGTTTTCCGGCAAATAGTTTGAAGGATTAATCAAACCTTGTTGTAGAAATATCAAAGCACAAGTATTTCCACCCAAAACTCAAAAACAAATAAGAAAATAAGAAAATATGACTGTTCTTCAGGAAGAGTTCAATGTCCTTATCGTTTTGCGTCTTTCCCTTCAAATTCAGCATGTACTTCCTCTTGTTGAAAGAGAACAAAATTATGGAGAAGAGGACTAGCGCTGCAGCTGGAACACCTGTGATTAAAGGGGAAGTAATATGTAAAGAAGATATGTTGGTAAGAACAAAACTTCCAAGTCTACTATGTAATATATGTATATTCTTTTACCTGTGATTAATAAGAGCTTCAACTTCAACTTTCTCTTTTCTGCATTCATAGCCAACATGAGCAAATAGGTCAGATCAGGTCCAATTGGTCAAATAAAAATTAGATTTCTCTGTGTTTCATATCCTGTGTGCAAAATCCTCAAAAAAATAAAAAAAAATAAAAAAAAAGGGCATGAAGAACATCTATACATGTAAAGAACATAAATCAACTGTTTTCATGTGGATTGATTGGCATATAGAAATAAAAATTGAAAATTTATCAGTAACACATAAAACCAGACAGTTTATATACTTTAACAATCATGCTACATGCAGATGAAGAAGATGGTGGTATAGAAGTAATTTCAAAGGCATCGATTTACTCTATTGAATATGGAAGGGATGAGACTCTATAAAGTTTCCAAATGAAAAGTTATAAATTTAAAAATGTTTTATATTTTTACTACTTGTACATGGATTTTTTACAAAAATATATGTATAAATTATATATAAAAATAATAGTGGATGTTTTCAAAAGTTTACCTGTTTGATGCACATTAAAATGGAAATAATGCATTTTTTTGGGTGATGTGATGGTAAATATGTGGTTGAAAAAGAAGGAAAAATTATTGATGTGATAAAAAATATTATTTTATTCAAGAATGTGGTTGAAAATGAGTAGAAGAATAAAAATAAAAATTACAATGTTGATCAAACATGGACTATTTATATGTATATAAAGAAAAACAAACTACGCAAATTGTTTTTAGCATCGCAAAGACTCGGTCAAATGAAGATATTGCTTCTGAATCACAAGGTGGTGCATATGAAGGTATCCATAATTTACATGAAATCATTTGTAAGTCTATGCTATAGAATGATATGGAAATCGAACACTTTTTAAATTATCCTAGTAAAGATAATACAATGATGAAATAGCCTACAGATGAAACGATTGTTAAAGGGGAATTGAATATTATGATCTTGATGATAGTTGTGGTATAAAAACTGTTTTTTGAAAGAGGCCTTTCAACTCGTTGTAATTTCAAATAATTACATTTTACAAAATGCAAAAAGTATATATCAAATGAGATTTATGCATAGCAAACAAATTAGGGATAATCTTGAGTTTGATTTGAATACAAAGAAAAGCAATTAAATTTTAAAACATATGCTGAGAAAGGGCTCAATTGACGAAATATAAATCATCATCTAGAAAGTTTCTTATTCAAAAATTTTATTTCAATATTCAATAATGAAAAATCAAGTTCGAAGGGCGATGGTACCTTTTTCACATCGAAATTTATTGTTTGTGTCTCTGTACAACGTCCTCCCTCTCGGTGGCAATTAATACAATCATCAGATAAATTCCAATGTAGATCATAATCGGTGACTAACCGTTCGAACAAGTCAGCTGAATCTGATATAGGCTGTAATTTGAGTGGCAAGTAAATAACGGAACAACCGCTGGGAATTGGGGGCGGAAGATTTTCACTTGAATTGGCGTAATATACATCGACGAAATTGCAGCTTTTGTAGCTTCTATAAGATTCATGTAAACGACGTATCTCATCGTCCTCGGAGTTCATATTTTTGGGGCATCTGATCAAAGAGATATTGGGGAAGAATGTAACCGTAATAGACTGAGTGTGTGGAATATAGGGTTCGGGGAATAAACTGCAGCTGTTACTTCTCAAAAGACCTTCAAGAACAGGGTTTCGAACCAATGCTTGATTGGTAGATATGTTGGACAGAATCTCATAGGATGGCGATAACCTTTCAGTATCCAGGTGCATTAGTGGTTTCGGGATAGCATTGCACTCAACCGTGAGCAACCCACATTCGGGTTGCGAAAATTCGGCCAGAGGAAATTCCAAATTGCCAAGATGTCCACACTGGAAACTTTTTGGGCATTTAGAGTACACAAAGTTGAGGATAAATACTTGAAGAAACACAGAGAAATAAACAAAAAGACTGGCAGCATCCTTACAGAGCTCTCTTGAAGAAATCATGATTAACAAGAAGAAGAAGATGAGAGAGAACAAATTTTCTAGCTCTGTTTCAATTCTATTTGAAAATTATTTGCATCATCAAGGTCAAACACCGCAGTTGACTTGGAATTTTTCTCTTAAAGACTTGCAGAAAACGATTTTCAGAAGGTACGGACTTACTGTATTCCAATCATGTTGCAACTTCTATTAGCCTCCGTTTGATAGTACATTATTTTTCTTACGTTTGATTTGTTTAATTGACCAAATTTTTTATTGAAAATATTTTTTAACTTTTAAAATTTTTCTTGATTTCGAGAAATTCATTTTCCCACCACTTTGGTGGGAATTGAAATTTCATTTTTTCAAAAAATAGCAATAGAAATAAATTTTAAGATGAAGTGTAAAAAAATTTATCCCTTAATTGACAAATTTCATATAAAATAAAGTCAAACGAACATCAATTTTTTATTTTTTATTTTGTTGACAATCTAAACAAATTTTGTCCCCAATTGTAAGAAAATTTATTCCTTTAACTGATAATTTTCATGAAAAATAAAGTCAAACGGACACCAGAAGTATTAATTTTACAAGTGAAAATTTATATTAATCAAACATTTTTAAATACAATTCCCAGTAAAACAAATTCTAGACAATTCAATTATCTGTAATTCATTTTCTTTCCACTCAAATTCCATCTTTCTATCAAATGGACCCTTAGTTTAAAAGTAAGGAAAAGGCCAAGAGACAGGGTCAGTGACCGACCTTATCTCCCTAGCAAAACCCTTAAAAAGTAACTTTAAATATTGACGCATGCTACTGTGACAGGGGGTCAATGACCAACCCCTCACATAGGGAGGAGGGTCCACAATTTTTGAAAATATTTTATTCACACGGCTCCCACCGCATAGTGAGGGGTCAGTCATCGACCCTGTCACAAATCTCTGGCCATCCGACTTTTTCCTTAAAGATTAATTTGGCAAAATAAATGATTTTAATTATTCTTGTTATTTTCTTTTTTGAGAAAACGACATTGGGACCCTCTAACCTCAACATGAGTTAGAGTAGGCAGTGAAGGCCTGACTATAGGTGGGGTAGGTGATAACCTAAAACTCCGTTTTTGTGAGGGCTCCAAATTATGTAAATTTATTTGGTTGGTTAAAGAAAAAAGAAAATTATATTTATAAAATTCCTTAAGATAAAATTATCATATGCAAACTGACGAGTGTGTTTTACTCATGAGTTTAAGCCAACTTTAACTTAATTGTAAGCTAAATTTTATGAATATTGAACGTTTTTAATGTGTTTATTAATGTTGTTTTATGGAATTATTGTGATGGTGAAAGACACGAAAAATTCATCAACAAGGATATTGGTTTTGATCGAAAAAAATTGTGGATAAAGGGGCAAAATAGGCAAAGCAAAACATTGAAAAAGTGGCGCCGTGTCGCCCAAAAAACCCGCACTCAATAGACTTGAGGCATCGCAACACCACATTTAGGGCACTGCGATGCCCTAAGGATTGAGCCTTAGCACCGCGTGATTTTAGAGAGGTGGCGGTGCTACCTCCCAAGACAACATGGTGCCGCCGCGTCGCACGTGTAGGCAACTAGGGCCCTTTTTGGCCCATATGAAGTCCATTAAAAAGCCTACTCTACAGACACACGGGGAGGCACCTATAAATATACATTTTCACACTTTTGAAGGGACTTTTGACACTTTGAGAGAAAACATACACAATTTGGGAACTAAAGAGAGAATTCAAGAATAGAAAGAGGCAATTCAAGAAGAGAAAAAAAGAACAATCGTGCTACAGCACCAGGGTTTGGCTCACAGGCTGCGTACAGGTAATAAAATATTATTTCTCTCCAAATAAGGTCCACAAAGGAGAAAGAAACGGTCCACAAAGGAGCACAAGAAATTCTCAAATTCTCTCCAAATTCCTAAATTCTCTCCAAATCGGAGCCCTAAATATTTCTCCATCACCGGCGCCTGTCACCTCCAAGTCTCCGACCTCCGGCGACCAACGAGCACAAGAAATCCACCCAAAACCGAGCGACCCGGCTTCTGTATGTAAGCGATTGGAAGTTGCTCGTCGCCATCTCCTCTGTCGGACTTCGTGGCTCGCCGCCATCTCCTCTCTCGCACGGTCCTGTAGTCATCGCCAGCTCCTCCAAGTCAATTGAGCACCGGAGTCCTCATCTGGAAACTGAAACTTTGTTCTCTCTGATTTGTTGTAAACACCAGGTAGTGTAAATCTCCTCTGAGCCGTTTTGGAATTGCTTCACATTCTGAGTTTGTGAACGAATGCTAATGGTATTTTTTTGGTTTGAATGTTTGTTGTGGAGCCCATCGTAGAATAGCTGGTAAAAATTCTGGTATTTGTCATAGTTGTAGAGGAAAGGGTCATTACTTTGAGCAATGTCAGAGGAAACGCCACTGCCCGGATTGTAAGACTGGATTCCAGAAGTTTTTCCTGGTTGAGAAGGAGTCTGCAAACAAAGGGAAATTATTCAAGTGCTGCAGCAAGAGATGCGGCTTCTGGCAGTGGGTTGAAGAAGGGGAGTCCTCTAGCACCGGTGAGGCAGAACTTGTTGCAGTGAATGCAGTGGCTGAAATGTCAAAATTGTTTCAATCCGTGATTTAGTTGAAGGACGACGAAGAGGTCAGAATTTCGTTGAACATGACAATCACAAAGAGAAAATCAATGGAGGAAGGGAATGCCAAGGGGAAGGGTTGGATGGAGTAGTTGGTTGTAGTAGTTGACAGTTGATTTCGAAGCTGAATTGAGTAGTTGCTGAATTGAGTAGTTGATCAATTGTAGTAGACAATTTATGTAGATTGTCGAATGTAGTAGGTGTTCTGGCAATGTACATATGTTTTAGAGATATTGCAATGTATGTATGGATGAAGCTGAGATGAACGTTTGTTCTCTTCTGGCAATGTGAATCTGTATGTGTAATTGCAAATTTCTGCATGAATGAAGAGTTAATGGGGATTGAGTTACTGGTGTTGTCTAATAGCAGAACAATTGCACAACCTGTGTATGTGTAGTTATTTCTGATATACATTTTATAGCAGAACAATATACTGTGATGCATCACATTCCAAAAAATCAACCAAAAAAAAAAATGAATTGAACAAACTGATTGAACATATCAAAAAACTGATTGAACATATCAAACCAAAATTTGGTCATAGTTGCTGGACAGACACAGAAGATATACATTGAACAAACACTCTTTGAAACATCTAATTCAGGCAATAAGTTGTACATCAACAAAATGGAATTATATGTATTTCCCGTAACTGTGAACAACCAATTAAAGCAAATCGAATCCTACTTCAAAGTCGTCAAAAAACATGTGAAGTCATTCCGCTACTTCATGACAGCCACACATTTGGCAGTGGCTTCGTTTCACGTATTTAGCTATTTAATTCATCCTGGAACTGTGGGTAATAGTACCCTGCTACATGCTCTGTTATACAATAAGAATATTAATATGTGATAGTGAGAAATAAAATGAACGAAAACTCTATCTGTAGAAATTACATGTACCTTGCGAATTGAATTCCAAAGGCGTTGACGACGGAGTCAAATTTGAAGCCGGTATTGGTTGTGTCAATTCTTGACTTCCTCTACCACCCTATTTCGAAGTCTTAATTAGCAACACGTGAAACGAAAACCATAATCGAATTTAAAATACCTACCAACAAGAGTTCAGAATAGGAAAGGCTTAGCGGCATTGAAAAATCCCCATCAATGATTGCGTCCTGCATGCGGGTTGGATCGCGTGGCAAATTAGGGTGATCTGCTTTCGGCCTCTTTCCTTTGCTTGAGGTCGATCCAGTCTGAATGACAAAAATTTTAAAAATGAACTTGTGTATTACCATTAGTTAATCGTACATGAGGGTTAACTAATGGAACATTACCTTCGACTTGCGTTTTTGCGACTCAAGTGGGCTTTTTCTTCTCAGTTTTCTAGGGGCACCTTTCCTTTTGGAGGAAACTGGATCGCGTATGCCTCCGCTCTCAGAGTTTTGCGATGTAAATTGATTAAAACGCTGTAGTACCCTGACACTACTTTCACCATTCGAGCGTGTCGACGTCATATCACTACGTTGTGCTTCGATCCAATCCATTATTACATGATAATTTTCTTCTGTCTCGGCACCAAGGTGTGCCACCTCAGCAAAGGACTGACACATGTGATCGTATCTAACCTGTTCAGGAGTACTCACCAACCCGGCGTAGTTCACTGCAACTCTGGTATGTGCTCTAACAACATCTCTCCTCCATCGTCTCAATATATATCTCTCTGGTATGTGCGTGATGTCACATCGGGTGAGGACTGCAATAGCATGCCTACAAATAATCCCTCGAAATTCAAACAAGTGGCAGCTACATGAAAATTCACAACTCTCTTTCTGTAATGAAACTGAAAATATTTTTTTCTTCCTTCCTTCACTGAGTACAATAATCTCCTGTACCTTGTATGTTGTCCCGAAATCCGTCTCGGTGGCAAATATTACATCACAATACAGCTTCCCCGCGAATTCGGCTTGGACCTCGCGAAATTTTGCAATGGTGTAAACCGATTGGAATTGCTTCTCTAATTCAAATGCCGTTGTGCATGGTACCATTTGAGAAAATGATTTGAAGTCTGCTTGGAACTCTTTCTCAACCTTACTCCTCAATGCTCGTTCATATTGTTCTACGAACTGTTTTAGAGATGTTTTAGAATGTACATATCCGTCAAAAAAAGCATTCATGCTCTCACTCCTTTGGGTAGTTGACATCCCTGCCCACATACTATTATTTAAAAAGCAAGGAACCCAATGAATTCGATTCTCGTACAGTCCTGATAACCATTCATTGTCATGTAATTCATACTCATCAACCATCACGCCCCACCCTACTTCAAACTCCTGAACATACTGTGACTCATACACCAAATTGTGTAAGGCACCAAAAATCCCACCCTTATTAACATAATAACCAAACTTCTCTGGTAACTTTTTCAAAATGTGCCAGAGACACCATCTATGTCGTGTATTTGGAAATACTATTCGAATTGCATTGTGCATAGCTCTATCTTGATCAGTTATTATTCCAATTGGAGCTTTACCATGCATGCATTTCAACCAAGTGCTGAACAACCACACGAAAGTATCTGTATCTTCCTTGGACACCAAACCACAGCCAAACAGTATTGATTGCCCATGATGGTTAACGCCAACGAACGGTGCGAACGGCATGTCATATTTGTTAGTGAGGTATGTGGTGTCAAACGTGACTACATCGCCGAACTCTTTATAAGCTTGTCTGCACCTATTGTCTGCCCAGAATATGTTTTTCAATCGCGATTCATTGTCCAAATCCATACTAAAGAAAAATCCCAAGCAATTCGCTTGCATATTGGAGAAGTAAGATTGTATGGCGATAGCATCTCCTTCTCCAAGCCTTAATCGACGTACTTGTTCAATATAATTTCGGCAATCCTTCTCAATGCAAGTCATGTTTTCATAACCACCTGCTTCAACAACTGCGGAATTGTAGCTTTTATGCAATGGAATTCCAGCCACATCGTTCACTTCTAGCTTCCGTTTCACAGATGCCGAAAGCTCTCGATTGCATCGATACAACCTCGACTTTGTTGGACTTGTTTTATGATTGTGTTCAAGTATGACTCTGTTAATTCTCCACGATCCATTACTATCTGACGATGCCGAGATCCTCGCCTTACAATTTGTCTGAATTGTCGGTTGCGGTTTTAAAAAACAACTTTGACTATTTCTACTTTTTCCTTCACGGGAACAAGTGAACGTCACAAATCTCAATGCACCGTCTTCACCCCTTTTCGAATTCCTTTTTCGAACTGGAAAACCTACACTATATGCATATCTTTTGTACAACTCCCACATATCCGTCTCACTACTAAAAACCATACCAACCTCGGGCGCAATCGGATTATCTTCTCCTAAATCGTCCACTGTGTTCATATTCTCCGTCACATTCGCATTCCCAGATTCCACCAAACATTCATCAACTACGTTATCCATAATTTACCCTGCAACGACACATCAAAAATGTAATAATTAGCATATCATAATCAAAAATGGAAATGGAAACCGTAAATTTGCACTCAACTCAACAAGCACAAGTCATTCTGTGAAACTGTAAATTTGCACTCAAATAAATTCTGTGATATACCAAAGGTGGGAAATTGACTCTGTAGATTAATAAAGAACAAGTCATATTCACCATACATCAACCTGAAGAAATTCCCAGAAAAATTAAATACTTTCAACATATAAAGAGTAATGTTCAATGACCCTCTAGAGAGTATTGTTCAATGACCCTCTAGAGCAGTAACTTACAACTACTGCTTCAAGAATGGATATAGCTGCTGGAAGTTATACAAGAAGCAAAAAATTGGTTGACTCTCTCTTGGCTTATAAAGTTTATCCAACTGAAGGAAAGAAAAACTATAAAGAAGAGCCTTTGAAACCAGTGCTCAATGGAAATCCACCACAACAATACAATGCAGACGGCTCATATTTTCACTCAAGGAAGTAACCGTAAATAAACATTGACTCACGTATATAATGCTGCCCTCGAACTAACCGGATTCTGACTGATTTAATCCACCATATCGCCGGAGAAGATCCCAGGGAAGATGACAAAGATGGAAAGGAGACGCAAATCGTTGAAGACGGAAATGGCAGGGTTAAGGTTAAGCTTGCTGTTAAAACATATATGAAACAGCAGACAACCGGAGGTATTGAAGACGGAAATGGCAGGGTATGGGGCAAGCTATTCTATTTTGGGGAAAACTTGAAGTGAGAAACCGGACTTCTGTGTAGGTTGGAGATGGAAATGGCAGTGGCAAGCTATTCTATTTTGGGGAAAACTCCAAGAAAGAAGGTAAAGGGATGTATGGGTTTCTTCTCAGTCGGAAATGCACAAAATCCCTTTAGCAAGCTATTCTATTTTGGGGATGAAACTCCAATGGGATGGTGGTTTTCCCTCCATTTTGCCCCATTCACGTGGTAAGTAATATTTTATTACCTGTACACAGCCTGTGAACCAAACCTTGGTGGACTAGCATTATTCAAAAAAGAATTCAAGGGTTTGAAATCAAGATTTAGATCAAGAAGAGGAACTTGGTGCAAGATTCATCATCTTGTCTATATTTCAATTCAAAGCCCGGTAATGTACTCAATACAATTATTTAATTTTTTTTTCATTATGAGTAGCTAAATCTTTTGTTAGAGCGAATAATGTAATCCAATTTGGATCCTTTATGTTTTAAATTAAGATTATTTTTCTTTATTATTCCATGTGTTGATTTTTACTATGGACTTGATGCATTAAATTATTTGATCACTAATTTGATATTTTTTGTGAATCTTTTACGAATAGAGATATGAGTTTATGATTTAGACCATATAATAAAAATTTGGTAAATTGGTATAACAAGTAGAGATATATATACTAATTGCTGCGGTCATAACTGAATTCCTAGGACTTAGAACTCATTTAACTAAACTAAATTCGCATAGAGATATGAAATTGAATTAGTTAAATAGGCTCAATGAGAACTCGAGAAGGTAAATTGAATACAATAGGAGAATTCGACCGAACATTACATTAGATATAAATCTTGATTTAAGATATAAATGTGATCAATATGTAAAATTATTCTACTCTAACACCCGTTCATAATTTAACTTTTAAACCAATTGTGTGTGCACTCATATATTTTCTTATAATTTGATTACAATTCAAATCATACAAGTGATTATTTGCTTCCATCGAATAGTGGTTAGGAAAAATTTAGATTAAGTGTTAAAGTATAGTTCTCGTGGGAACGATAATCCGGACTTTTAAGTCACTTACTACTTGTTATGATCCGTACACTTGCGAAAATAAAATCAACACAAATACAAGAGACTAATAAAAATTGAAAATTCATTTTTTTTTAAAAATTATATAAATGACATAAAACTTATCACTTACATTTATTTATCACATAAATATATTACAAACATTACTTTCTCTCTCGATAACTAATTTGACCATTTTATCTTCCAAACATCCATTTCTTTTCCTAATTAAACAAAGGGTAAATATATATTTACACAACAATTTTTGTTAACTGCACTACATTTTAATTACAATGAATAATCCTTATCTTTTCTTATTTTTACACTCATATTCTCAAATTTGTTTATAATTTTTTTTTTTTATCATCAAGCCTCTATTAATTTTCACATCTATTTTATAGAGACGATTTTCGTCCAAAATGTTTGTTATGAGAGTCAAAAAGACATTTATCTCTTGTATTTTTAAATAATCAAGATAAATAACTAATATAAAAGTTTAACAAAATATTTGTCAATCTTATCAATCCACGCAAGTAGAATATTTGGTTGAAAATGATGGTTAGAGATAAAAATATGTTAATTAATTGAAGGTTAAGAATGACAATGTGATGAGAAAAAAGTTGAGAACATAAAAGTAAAAGTGAACAAATATTGGAAATCTTTCTCGTAATTAAAATGTGGTGTAAATATAAAAAAGTGTCGTGAGAATATAATTATCCTTAAAGAAAAGGTTTCTTTGTCCATTCAAATTCCACATCCAACACTTACCTAACGTAATTTTTTTAACCCAACAAGAAATAAATTATCTCTATTTGAACTAAAATTTTGAAAACTCAATATAGTAGATTGGTTTGGTCTCATTGCCATTACTACAGCTTACAGGTTTCTGTCTTTCCTCCTTGTCTTCCGAACATATACTATAGACTCCATAGACTGTTATTATCATTATTTCGCTTTAATCTCATGATAATAACCTTTTTAGATGTTTGTAGAAAGTATTTGAATTTAATAATTCTTTTCCGTGTTCATGCTTCTTTTTTGTAAGTTAATTTCTTATGAATTAATATAAAATTAGAAGTTCATTTGCATTTGATTGTCGTTTTCATTATTTTGTTATATTATTTCTCGCAATCAACATTCTTCAATTTTGTACATAAATCACTCAAATGCATATTCAATTTTGTTTGAAATAGTTGCAACAAGAAAATGATCAAAGAAACGAACAGACCCTTTTGCCATTGCATTGTATTTTTATTTGCTAAACCTCACTTATGATTTGTATTGCATGTTGAAATTTGACATTTTGTTATTTTCCTCTTCAAATTTTTGAATTTAGTTGTCTGTATTTGATTCTTCATAATTCTGTATAAAAAGACTCAAAATATAAGGGGACATATTTAAAGTTGGCACAAGGCCCCCAAAATCATTAGGGCTGGCCCTAGGCATAGGGGTCATGGTTGCCAGCATAGCTACTGTTAGTTTCTACGGTATGCAAATAAGTCGCAGAAAAAACAGAGCAAAACCAGCAAATAAAGAACAAAGAAAAATGGAAAAGCAGCTGAAGATGAAGGAAAATCAGTTCATTTCATTTCTACACACGCTACGTAATGATAGAATACTTCCTTTTTTTTTACATAAAAGCTGGAAAATCCACGTAAGCTGAATTTAGAGTACATTAGCCATCTATTCAACATTTCTTTTGCAGGCCACCATTTTTTATTTTGTTGTAACTCAAGCGTCTGAACATCGCTTAATATCCAGAGCGAGCTTGTCTGAAGAACCTTGTTGTCCATATCCATAATGACATGACCATTGGGCATTGTACTATAGGCAATCTTTAACAGACTGGGTGGCATTTCAGCCACGCATGCACAAGAAAAAACAATGAAGATGGAGGAAAGTAGGAAACAAGTTTGAATGGACACAGAAGTAAGAAAATGTGTTGAAACTTGAAAGCATTACGAGTGCATCACCAAGCCTCCATTATTATCAAAATCAATCCAAAGGGAGGTTTCACGTTTGTCAAGCTGTATCTAAGCATGTTATTGCTCAACACTCGCTAGAATTACATTTTGATCTGATATACATCAACCAATGACCAAATATTACAGACTAAAAATAATGGGGATCAATGAGAAAGAATATCAAGGAAAAAAAAATTGAGATAATATGAAAAAGTACTATGCTACTTTAACTCCACTTGGCCGTTTTCCTTCCATGGCATCCTTCTTATCATGGCAGTCAGTACAAAGGAAAGGACCTTGCCAAGGAGTCGAGCTCATAGAGAAGATGGAACCAGCGTGAACTGATATTCCTTCATTTGGAGTGAGGTCAGCCTGGCAAATGGCACAAAGGAAAAGGCCACATGTTTGATTGTTGGAATCATCGTTACCCAGCCTACAATTTAAGTTGAAAAATAAGCTTCAAAGAGACAAATGATAGTAGATGGTGATAACAGATATCAGCTGTGGAAGCACATACACCAGCCAGAAGACTAGATGATATTGATAAAATTGCAAGTAAATGAATCAAGAGATAAAAGTAACATAATTGGATAGATTCCATGCCATTAAGTGGCAAGTCACGGAAATCAGAGAAAAATAGTAGGAAAACTTTCCCTTGCTAATTATTTAAACCATCTGTTGGGGATTAAACCCAAATACCAATTATGAGAGCAATAATAAGCTATGATGCACCGACACGGACACGCGTGTCCGACACGATATGTGTCGGATACGTCGACACGTGATTTTTCAAAAAAGTACCGACACGACACGTTGATTAAATTCTTTAAAATTCTTCATTTATATAGTATAAATTTAGTTTTATACTTATTATTGATTTTTCTTGTTGGATTTTTTTAAATATAAGTACTTATTTGTTATTTACTAATAACTCTGAGTTCAAAATATATAATAGTTATAGTAAGAAAGAAAAATAATTATTTTAGAGTGTCCGGAGAGTGTCGATATCGACACGAGTCCGACACGTGTCGGAAACGGACACGCTACCTTAGTTAGAGTGTCCGTGCTACAGAGATAATAAGCAAACTGAAATAAGAAACATAGACTATCACTTAATATGAGAGCTACGTCCACACTCGCCATTGATTTTCTCTATGTTGGGGAAAAAGTGTACAACGATTTTCTCATATGGTCGACTAAAGCCATTACGTATCGTGGAATGTCAGTGGACCTACTACAAATATGGAATATCTAATAGATTCCTGAACCCGAAAATGGAGTCTATTTAAAAGCACATACTTCCTTGCTATGTTACACTGATAAGTTGCCAAAGCCTGCGTGTTGGTGTTCGACACATATCGGACACCGACACGTGCCAAACATGTTCCAACACGTCTAAAAAATACCACGTGACTTGATGTCCCTTAATTAGTTTATTTTTTCAGATCTCATACATTCGTGGACACAACAAACCGTGGTAAGTGCTCTGAAAAATAGGGATAAACATTGCCGGTGAGTGCAATCAAAAAGGTCATCACCAACAAGTGAAGTGGATAAAGCTATCGCCAGCGAATGCACTGTATGAGAGAGGTGGAGAGAGACAATCAAACCTTAAGCATTATTTTCACATTTCTTAGATCATTGAAAGTTATTTTTTCTTCATTTTTGTGCAGTTAACCTAAAAAATAACACATGAATGTTTCCTGGAACTCTGACATTATATAAAGCTTGTTCTTCTGTACAATTTTATGTATTCCTTTTCAGCGTTGTGGTGCTGTTCGCTGCCAGAATTAAGCGATAGTGTAACTCTGATGTCGCAAAACATCTTACTAGATACTATTTGAAATTAAGGTAGACAATACAACTTGGATCTTCCTGAGAGCCCAAACCAGTGTAAGACAAATATATTCATAATTAAAACAGTCAATGAAAGATCTAGAAATTTTGTCTTCGTTAAATTCTTTATGAATTATATCTGTTTTTCCTCTCCACAATGCCAATATATATACATAAAATCTCAGAAGGACCTTCTTCAAATTCTTCCTCCTGTATATAACTTTTCATATATATAATCTCAGAAGGACCTTCTTTGAATTCTTCCTCATGTATAAACTTTTTATATAGCATGTGTTGCGTAACAAATTGAATTCTAGCGAATGCAATGAAAATACCAAGCAGATGGAGAGAAAAAAATAAGATAATGTTAAAATGCAGTATTTGTGTCTTTAATCATGTTCAAGATAAAACATTAATGGCAGGAGAATACTAACCTCTCAGCAAGCATTGCTGATCCTTCTTCAAATAATTCCTCTACTATACCCACAGCAGATAGCTTCTTTGACAGTTTATGAGCAGATTTGCAAGATTTTTTTCTGAAGAACAAGGCTTGAAGTTTGTTATATTTTTTGGGTGGAGAAGGAGGCTGCACTGTACAATTAGGAGGAATTATATCAACAACTATGCAAGTTGTGTCATCCTTCAGTCCACGTTTCTTCAGTGCTTCCTATACAATTACCAATTGATGGAATGAGATATTTGCATAGACTGGTTCACCGCACGTAACAAACCAAAATTAAAATTCAGATCAAGATAGTATCATTCTGTATTATCTTACATACACATTTTGGAAGGACCGGATTTTATAAACTCAGCTAGTGAGGAGACTGGTGAGCTTAGAAGTTGAATACCTTCACTACTAGCCTAGAAGCAAGTTCAGCAGGCAATCCACGACAAGATTTTGCAGCAATTTCTGATGACAATGCATCCCATATGCCATCCGAGGCAATTATTAGCCTTCCACCTCCATTTTTGATAGCTTCATAGCAATTAAACAAGTCAAGGATTCCACAGATAAGCCATCTACTTCAAAAATATTACAGAGGCACATGAAATAGTAAATAAAACTCGAGTGAGGGTGGGGAAGTAGGGATGGGGGAGGGCGGTCGTAAATGTTGAAGAAAAACTTCAAATAAATAAATTTACGTCCCCTCTAATGGCTTAAACTTTTAGAAGTGGTTCAACATAGTATCATAGTAGGTGAAGGTTCTAAGTTCAAGTCTCATCACCACCTATTTATGAAAACAGTGGTCTTTTATGGAAAAATGAATCCGGCCTGCACATCGAGGGGCATTTTGAAAACTAACTTATAAATAACTAACATTATTCCATCTATAAGAATTTAAGCTTTTAAATGAAATGGTTCAACGGCTGAATAAGAAGCAATAAAAGATCATTACTTATGTAGCTACCTTCACTTGTTTGACATATGGTACTGGAACGATAAATTCACCAACATCCATGTCTCCAATAGATCTTGAAAGGCATAAACCCCCTGGCCAACATCTGAGAGGGCCAATCTGTCAAAATATATATAAGGCACGATCAACACAGTCCAAATAACATGTGAAGCAAATAAGTTTGCCCCATCCCTGTAAGAAGACATTTCTATGCATTAACTGATATGAAATTCAGAAGTAGAAAGCAATATAACCTCCGTGCCACCAAAAATGCTAAGTCTTCCAACTTCACCTCCACTTTCTGTTACACGTGCTCTTCTACAATTAGAAAGACAAGATGGTTACTATGGTAGGTAGTTATAACTTCCATTTTATGGTTATTTGTAACACTATAAATAGCCTTTCTCTTTGTAAATTTTCTATTCCTCCTCACATTTATGTCTCAATGACTTTTACTCTGTAATTTCCAACATGACACCAAATCCACGCAAAAGACCTAAGTTCAAAAGTCTTGCAACCACCCATTTATGAAAATTTCTTTGATCAAAAAATGAATCTGGTTTGCACATGATGGGTACTACTGCAGACAATATTTAAATGAATAAATGAGTCTCTTTCTAACAACTTAAACTTTTAGATGAAGTGGTTCAACAAACGAAGGGAGAAAAGCAAAAAATAAAAAGGTTAACTAGATTAGCACTTACTCCTCTGCATTTTCCTCAAGTCTGTGGTCGACAGTCAAGACAGAGACACCACCACCATGTGCATCTAAAATGCAGCGGGAATCGCCAACTGAAGCAACAGTCACGGTCCATCCATCAACTACTACAAGTGTTGCTGTGGTTCCTGAAGTTTTTCCTGTTGAGAATAGGATGAAGAGAAGCAGTAAGCTTCTTGAACCACATAAATAAGGATACGTATTACATTGCAAAAGAAACAGAATGCTGGATGGCATGCCTTTGCTCTGAAACTCCTTATCAGTTTTAACAAACCCAGCAACCAATGCTCGAGGTAAAGTTTGAAGCCACTCATCTTGCCCGAGCCCACAAGGAATAGCACCCAAAACATAATTCAATAAATGATCCCTTGAAAAAATTGCAGCAGCATTCCCGTTATGCCCATCGAAAATCTGAAATTTGATACATAAATTACCATCATATCAGGCATCAAAATCTTTCTGAAAATTGAAGTCTACAAGACTGATTCATGAAACAACTCATCACCAGAATCTATAGCTAAACCAAATAATTTACTTGCGGCCTAAAGTTAATAACCTCCCAGTTTAGTTGCCTTATAATTTTATACAAAAACAGCACTTTCGGTTTAAGTTTACTTATCATGCCAAACATCATATTCATAACAACTTTTAAGCATTCCCAAAACATGCTCAAGGTAGACTACAAATAGACGGAAAAGCACTTTCCAAAATTCAGTGTGGGTTGCTTTTTTGCATCAGCATAAATGGACGTTTGCAAAAACAAACGAGTGTAAAACTAAAACGTTTAACCAACCCAAATAGTAAATCCTGTAAAGAGTTACATACCCCGAAAACGGAGAACGATGTTGATGGATTTCCTGGAACTCTCTGGCAATCGGTCTTCATCAGAAAATAATCCTCCCCTTTCCGGGGCTGAGCTGCACATCCATATCTCATGGTTGGCTTCTCCATTTTCTCCATCTTTAATTCCCTACTTATTAGTGCAGCTAATGGCACAAGATCATGGCTATGCCTATGTCTCTCTTCCCTCGATTCCATTTCCAATCCCCACTGGATCATTACGCGAAAACTTCCAGATCAACTAAGCTACAGACCCTTATAAATTTATAAAAATCAAGCTTATGTTCACATCACAGCATTTTCCATTACCATAACAATCCACTGAACAGAAATTCACATTCCATAGTCCCCCGAATTTTGCATATCCAACTCACTTTTCAGCACGAAAAGAGTACTTTACTCTCCAACTTCAAAAATCAAAGATTTTCCAAAATAACAGCAAATTTGAAAACTTTTACGATCCGAAGGAAGAAATTCCAATGCAAGAAAAGCCAAGAGTTTCCCCAAACAACTCCAAAAGATTCTAACTTTATCTGCAATCACAATTAATGGACACATATAACCAAACTGAAGATAAGATCTCAAAATCCCAACCAAATATTTACAACAAGACAATGAAACCGCACCAAAAATATAAAAGATAAGATTCCAATAGACAGACAGTGGAACATGGGATTACCTCGAATGAAAAAGGCCTGCTTTATTTTGTGTTGTGTGATTTTTTCTTTTTCACAAAGAATGCCAAACGAAGATCTGAAAGTGACTCAAAACCAAACAATTCCCACTACAAGAGATGAAGTAATAAAGGGAAAATCAACAGAGAGAGAAACTAAACGCGGATTGATGACAGGGAAAGAACTGCAAGGCCCCAATAATCAAAAAGCAATTACTTCAAATTTAAAAAACCAACATTCTGTGTATATAACTATTTTTTTTGTTTTGATTAGGCCGCATTATTGGCGTCTCATCTGCCCTGTTCTGGCTTTGGTGAAGAAGATAAATCACAGATTATGTTTTCAAGGGTATCGGATGAAAGACTGTTTGTACACTTGCAATTATCCAAGAGCAATTATCCAAGAGTCAAATCATATTTTAGGATTCGAACTCCTGACTTTCAAGTAAAGCTTTCACTTTCATTTTTTATCATTTGGAGATGGAGATGTGGGCTGGCAGCATATATAACTATTTATATATACATATGTGTGTATATACACGCAGATATTACAGGTCAGCAAGTGGGCACTCACCACCATCGCCCCCTGTCCCCACCAGACAGGCTAACAAAGATATTTTGCAATATAAAATTAGGTCAATGTGCAACGGTCCAAGTGGGAAAAAGGAAATTATAGGGAATTAATTCCTCTCTTCCCCTCGTTTCCACTCTCTTACCAATCTCACAAAATTTCATGAGGTTTAGCCAATCAACTTGCAAGCGATAAACATTTTAGATGCAAAATAGGTTTCGGCAACTTCGCATAATCAATTTGCAGAAATTCAAGGGAAATATGTGTAGGCGAACAAAAAAAAGAATTTGTTTGGGATTGCGAGGAGGGAGGATTGTTTGGTTCTTAACATGTGATTGGTGTTAACTTTGTAGCTTTATTTGAATTCATTTGATTATCTTCAAATTTCTAAGGAGCGTAGGCTCAGGCCGAGTCTCATTTTGACGTGTGGGCCGAGCTCGGAGCACGTCTGTGTTCTCGACAAAGAAAAAATCACACGAAAGGCAGGAAAAGAAATTGAGCCTACTCGGCTCCGCTCGAAAAGGCCCAAGTTGAAAGTTTGGGTTGAGCCTCGATTTTTTGGTGGAGCAAAAGCTCGGCTCGGATTCCAAACAAAGTTTGCACCATTTTACTCGAGTCGAACTCGAGCCTTGAATTTCGGTTTTAACATCCCTAATGCCATATGTTGAGAATTGGGATTCTATCGTAAATAAATAACCTCTCAATTTCTGCATAAAACCATTAGTTATCATAAGTGAGGTTTTTCTAGCAACATAACAAGCATGTTCTTCTATTTCAGCTCATATCTGATCAGCTTTACCCTTTTGAACGACCATATATTAAAATTTGGTGTTTTAGAAGGGTAAAAAGTAATTTGGGATATATTTAGAAGTACCAGAGAAGACTAAATAAAAAAATCATTTTTTTTTTGTAATTTCACTATAAGAATTTAAAACTTAAGGTTATGGCTTATGAACGAGACTACATACATAAAACAATTACAAACACTGTTCTTGTCGAAATTATTCTTTAGCATATGTCTTCCTTTTTCTTGTCGAATCCAGGATCCAAACGAAAACTACGAGTTCACATTTGACAGTGTGACAAGAATGATAACTACTCAGATGTGTGGTATTTGTTCTATTGGACCCAATATAATCCCGTTTAAGAAAAATATACTTGCCTATATAATTGATTGAACAACATAGGATACGAGGAACGAAGATAAAGTTTCTTGATTTGTACATTGCTTCTGCATACCAAAATGTCCTAGATTATTCGAGCCAAAGAACAACGCAGCCAGAGGATAAAAAGGCTACAATACTTAATAATTCTGTGTTTTTAGTTCTATATTTACCGTCTGTGAAGTGAAAGCATAGAAGATGAAATATGTAACCCACCCATTTGGCAAACAATATAAGGGTGTTTAAGAAAATTCTTACCATCATCAACTTCTGTAAAAATAAAAAGGAAAATATAAATCTCACACACTGGAACTAGTCGTTGAAGAGCCACTAATCCACATATCAGTCACAGCATTTGGTGAGGATTGTATATACATGCTCTTCAACAATACAACATCATCTATTTCAGGTGAAGGTGGGATCTTTACACTTCTTGGAACACTGTAATTGTCATTAGTCTCCATTTTCTTCTCAATTTCGAACTCCTCGTCACCCCTTATTTCCTTAAGAAATGCTAACACTTCGTCCATAGAAGGTCTTAGTTCCTTTTGAAGTTGCAGACATTGGAAAGCTATCTCTGCGACTGAAGTAGTCATCCTTGTGACCTCGGTATCAGATCCAAATCCAAGAGATGGATCGATTAACTCGTTAAACGCACACCGTTGGATCCTACTTATTGCTAAGTTGGCTAAATTGATTTCATGACTATGCCTACTTATATCCACAGCAGGCATTGATGATATGAGCTCAATGAGTACAACTCCAAAGCTGTAAACGTCACTTCTATTAGTAAGTTGGTAACATTGATGATATTCTGGATCGACATATCCAGGTGTTCCCTGAGGGGCAGTCGATATATGAGTAACATCATTAGGGAAGAGTCTTGAAAGCCCGAAATCTGCAACTTTGACGCAAAAATTGTTGTCGAGTAGTATGTTATTAGTCTTCACATCGCGGTGAATTATATCTGATGCATGCAGGTATGCCAATGCACTAGCAGTCTCTATAGCAATGTTCATGCGAATTGGCCACGAGAGCTGTCCTTCGTTAGCTCTGTCACCATGGATATGATCGGCAACTGTGCCATTAGAAACGTATTCGTAAACAAGTAGGAGTTCCCGGCTGAGCCTAGATGTACAGCCATAGAGAGAGACGAGATTCCGGTGCCTCAAGCAAGTAAGAATTTTGATTTCATTCATAAACTGCTCTACTCGTTTATAATTATGCTCGTAGAGGCGCTTTATGGCTACTTCTCTTCCATCGCAGAGTTTGCCTAATTAGAAAGGATGGCAGACTCGTTATTAGAATTAAACAGTCGCCAATTATATGTCAACTAGCCACAACTTTATTTACCGTGATTTAGAGCGAGTCTGCCTCATAATGACTAATAGATTCTTACCATAGTAAACAGTTCCGAAACCTCCATCTCCAAGTTCTTTAGAAGAATCAAAATTATTGGTGGCCACTTCAAGTTCTGTGTAGGAGAAGATGGGGATACCAAAGTACAGACTCCTGTCTTCAATGTCTGATTTTGAGGAGGGATTGGAGGATACATTCGTCGAAAGTAAGTATGCACCATTGATTCTTCTTTTATGGCGCCAAACGAAAAAGCCTACCACGCAAAGTATGACTATACTTCCAGGAATAACTGAAAATCATAATACAGAGAGAAATCAAGAGCTCCCTAGCCAAAGTTGGAAAGAAAAATTGTTATGAAAATATTGATTTCTGCCATTGAGTTGAAATAAAATTGGACAAAATGGACAGAACTTTGACATCTAATATGTAATATATCTGTATTCTTTCAGCAAATTTACCTATGGCTAGAATCAGCTTCAATTTTTTTTTCTGTACACCTATGTCAACATATAAGCAAATATGTTAGTTCAGACTCGGTCGAAGAAAGAAAAATGAAAGCCTCAACAAGGCATGAAGCATGTATATATATATAAAGTAATTGTCCGTGTTGAAGATCGATGGTACCATTTTCACATATAAATTCATTCTTTCTGGTATTTGTACACTGGCCTCCTTTGTTGTGACACACAGCACAGTCAACAGACAGAAACCATTGTAGATTATATTCAGGGCTAAGCTGATCAAACAAGTCAGTTGAACCTGATTCATTTTTCAATTCTCCTGGCAAGTGAAAAACAGAACACTCATCTGGGCAAGAAATACTTTTATTCTTAATGGCGTAATATATATCGAAGTAATCGCAACCTGTGTACTTCCTATGATAAACCGTGAAAGAAGGTTTCGGAGTTTTGTGGCATTTAAACAAAGTGATATTAGGTAAGACTGAAAAGGAAATAGAAGGCGAGCTTTGAATAGAGAAATTATTGAACAGAGCACAGCTTTTACTTTTCAAAAGACCTTCGAGACTAGGGTTCCTAATCCTTAACACATGGGCAGATATCTTGGACAGAATCTCCCTGGTTGATAAAATCCCTTCATATTCCAGGTAAACTAATGGATGCGGAGTAGAGTCGCACTGAACCCTGAACAATCCACATTCAGGTTGCGTAAAATTGGATAAAGGAAACCCCAAACGGCCAAGATTTCCACACTGGAAAGATTTTTGGCATTTAGAATAGACAAAGTTTAGATTAAGTAGATAAAACAGAGAGAGATAAACAGGAAAACTGGTAGCAGCCCTGAAGAGCTCCCTCGAAAAAGCCATGCCTAACAAGAAGTAGAAGAAAGAAGAATAGGATTAAAATCAAAGTCTTTCTCAATTCCATTAAATTATAGAGGTGGTTGAATGGAGCAGTTGACTTGGAAAGACCTGGAAACAGACAAAAAATAATATGAAAGCAGATATTGGGTCGAAACAATCATTCACTTGCATAAATTCTAGAGTTGCGTATTTTTGTTGGAATCTGAAAAGGACCTGAAGTGAAGGCACAGAAATCTGACTGGTTTAACCATCTTGTCATTAATTCAAAGGACCGATCAATAGTGGTTAATAGAGTCACGTTTTCCGTACAACTTCGTTGAGAAATTTGTTTACCGAACGTTGTACATTATGTTATGAACTTTACTTCATGTACCTCATGTTGTCAACAACTTCGTTGACAAATTTATTTATTGAATATCATGCATTATGTTATGAACTTTGTTTGATGTATCCCATGCTTGACAGCATGGAATGTAGCCCCCTCACAACAGGGGGGCCGCGCGTATTTTATTGGTGTGGGCTCCATACTGTTGTGAGGGAGTGTAAGTTGTACAGTCCCACGTAAACTGTACAACAAGCAAAATTCTTATGTTATTGAACAATTTTAACGAAAAGTTATCTTTGTAACAAACATTTTTTTGTCAACACAGCACATTGTCAACAAAGTTGTCATGGATAATTGTACAAATAAAAAAAATTCAAATATATATATCTAACTTTACTTTTACGAATTCAAAAAACTAATAAAATATTTTCTTTCAGATTTTGTGATTGGACAGCCAAATATATAATTTATATATAAACAAACATAAGAAAATTTGATAAGCTAGGTATAAGATGAAATTGTAATTTTTATTATTTCCCTTTTGCACGTTGTTATATACTTGAAGGCGCTTTATAATCAAAATAGAGAGTTAAATGCATGAACAGTAAATGAACTTTACGCCATGTATCAATATCATAAATGAAATCAATATTATATCAAAACTATACATGAACTTATAAATTCGTATTTCATTCATAACTTTCGTTTCTTAAAATTAACTAAACAATCTATGTTGCAAAAAGAGTACTTATGTGCGAGACACTTGGCAAGTTAATTATGCGAAAGGTACATGATATTTATCTCTGTATCAAAATCATACATGAACTTTATCCATGTATCAAACAATACATGAGCTCAATTTTGTATCAAAATCATACATGAACACACAAATGTGTATCTCTTCCATACATGAATTATTAAGATTACAATTTCATACCAAATAATCTTTGTTCAGTCTAATTTGTGTTAATTTTCTTTCATTTATGGAATGGGTTAATGGAGGGACGTGTTGGAGCCAAATGGAACTAAATTGAAAAGATATGATATGCAATTGGACTAATTCCAAATGTGAAGGACTAAATTGGAAGGTGAAAAGTTCAAAAACAAAGTTGGAGACTTGAAAGAAGTTCTGGGGGCTTCATGCAAATTCTGGAAAAATGGTGTTAAATCTCCCAAAATTGGGAAGGACATCTGTCTCCTTAAAGCAACGTGAGTTTTTTGTGCTAGTAGGAGGTTTCCCTATTGTGATCTTCTTGTTCAAAATTGATACATGGATGAAATGAAAAAGAGAGAAAATGAAAAAATTTGCCATGAAAATGCGGTTGCATTGGCCCTTTCAGTGTGTAAATGGGCAGGCAACACTATAACCATACGATCGCATGGATTTTGCCTATATGGTCGCAGGGTTATTAAAAAATAGCTGTTGGACGGGTTTCCTTTGAATTTTCTGGTGGTTTTTATATGACTCCATCACCTGTTCATAATGAGATGGAACCATTTCGTGTATAGATGATTTATCCTCATATCAAACGTGAACTTTATTCTTGTATCAAACTATACATGAGTGCAATTTTGTATCAAAATCATACATGGTCTCACAAATTTGTATCTCTTTCATACATGAATTATTAAGTTTACAATTACATACCAAATAATCTTTATTCAGTCTAATTTGTGTTAATTTTCTTTCATTTATAGAATGGATTAACCAACGGACGTTTTAGAGCCAAACGGAGCTAAATTGAGAAGATGTGATATGCAATTGGACAAATTCCAAATGTGAAGGACTAAATTGGAAGTTGAACAAGTTCAAAAACTAATTTGGAGACTTATAAGAAGTTCAGGGTGCTTCATACAAATTCTGGAAAAAGGAAAAAAAAAATGGTGTTAGATCTCCCAAAATTGGGAAGGCCGTCTGCCTCCTTAAAGCAACGTAAGTTTTTTTTTTTTACGCTAGTACGAGGTTTCACAAATTTGGGGAGGCCTCTGCAACCTGATCTTTAGGTTCAAATTGGACTGCACTTATTCAAAAAGAATGGATTTTGTGTGAATTGTAACCCACGAATTTTTGTATTGGTTCAAATAAAAAGTAGGATTAATTTAGGTCAAAAGTAAATAATACGTTCCTTGTGAAAATGATATTCCATACTCTTTAGGTCGACTTTACTCCAAGTTTGACGATATCATATGCTTGCAATTTCACACGTATACTGACTTAACTATCGGGGGGACTACGATGTCATACATCTTAAACTTTCTTATAGGTAGTCAATGGCACTATTGCTGATCATCTCAAATTCAGATCTCTAGTTAGGTTTCTTATCCAACCTATCCTCATCCCAGATACAAATTTTGGGAGCATTGAATGGGAATTAATATTTTCATGTCACCCATGCTGCAGGAGGAACAAAAAATGGAAAGTTATCATATAAAAGTGCTTACAATATTATTGCGGAAGCTAGTTTTGAAAATGAAATTGGAAAATAAAAATATATTTGAAATCTAACTTCTCTTATGAAATTATACATTTCATTTGGTTAATAAAATCAGGATCTCAAAAAGCAAGACGACAAATGATTTTTCAAATTGACGAGATTTTATTTTCTATTTTTCTTAGTATTGTTAAGTGTTGTATCATTTTCTCTATGTAACAAACCATACATAAAATCTAACGATAGGCTGAGTGCAAAGAATGAAAATCATAAGGTATAAACAAAAATAATCAAATTATAGAATTGTCAACTCTTAATATATCTTCAATTTTTCGAAATGGTAAACAAAGTATTGTTGTAACATTTTAAAAAGTTTTAAACTTCCACAACAAATATTAATTTTTCAGTTTTGATTTTTAATATTAGCTTTTAATACAAAATCAAATCTCATAATTTAGATTGTAACTTAAGAATAAAAGTTTTAACCTTCCAAATTAAAACCTTTCAATTTTCAATTTTAACATAAAATTGAAACACCATAATACATATTGTAACTTATATTTTAATAGTATGATTGTGGGGTGTAATTTGTCCCATAAAAGGGAATTGTTTTCATTGTGGTAGAAAAATATTCTATACAATTCATACTATATATATTATCTTTATACTTTTGACAACCCGATAAAGACTCGTTCTTTATCTCCCTATGATCGTACACATAGAAGGGGAATCGACTGTGAGCTTTATGGGTTTTATCTTGGAGTCATATAGTGCTGAAAGAACTCCACGAATGATAGGCAGCACGACTTTAGGACAACTTCCTAGACTCTCTAAGACTTGTATTTCTAACTCTTCTCTATTTTATGTTATATTATTGTTGAATTATATTTGTTAATTTATTATGTTAATTGATACTTTATGTACACACAAATCACCCATTTTTCAAACAATGTAAAGTCCTGTTCGGTGATTTGTTTGTAGACCAAATATGGTGTGCTCATCAAATTTAAAAGACTTATTAATTACATTCATGTGAACAAAAATGATTCTATGTACTACATCCATGTTTATGCTTTCATTGTTACAGCTCTAGCTACAACAAGAGCAACCCAGTTCATCGGCACACGCTATTGGAAAAAATCATGTGTGGATCTATGCATTTAATGCTGTAAAGAATTAATGACATTCTAGCCAGTGTGATTTAAATAGTTGATTTTCAACAATTGTCTTATCCTAAGGGATGCTTCTCCTTAAATGTGTATGTGGCCCTTGTTAGTGTCAGTTAGATCGTCGTATTGCATAATAAAATTGTGATAAGCGTTTGCTAATTTGCTACTGATACCACTGGTTATTTTGTGGAGAACAAGGCGACCGCAAACTAAAGAGATTCAGAGTTACCACCATGACGAGTTTGCCAGGAAAAAGTAATACTGGACTCTCCTCTTACTCTTGTGATCTAAGCTCACAATTTTAAGATTTCAAAGAGCTTGTCTTAGATTAGAAATATACAGTTCTCCCTCACCTATTGGACACTGCCATACTGAAGCCAGGACCGGTTCTGTGATTGTCGGGGTCTGAGGCGAATTCATTAAAATAGGCCTCCCGGCCTCAAATCAACGTAAATGCACAATTTAACGGTGTATTATGTAACATATTGCTAACTTAAAACTTAACATTAAAATAACAAACAAATATATTACATTGCTCCCGCCTGCCGTTTGGGAAGAATGGATTTGAGAATATTGGGTAATAGTTAACCTAAATGGGTAAGAAATGGAGGCCCCCATATGAAATTGGGAATAATGGGAAGTGAGCTACTGACAGTGGTATGGCATGTTTTTAAAATTAAAAAAAAAAAAAAAAAATCTGGGCTAACAAAATGAGGCCCCTTTCAATTTTGGGCCTGAGGCCCAAGCCTCATTTGCCTCTAGGCAGGATCAGCCCTGACTGAAGCACAAAGTTACAAACTCTTGTATGATATCATACCAACCTGTGTCATGACTGTGTAGCTTTCCTAAAGCATAACGATTATAAAATGACAAAACGAGGTTTCCTTTTCTACCAGAATAATACCAATGTTGGTGGAAACAATTCAAGGGAGCCATGCATGTTAATTATATATAAAATGTGTGAGTTGAGTTCATATTTCTTCAAATTGAATTCGAGTTTCCTTGTTTGCTGCATTTGTTGGCTGGAAGTAATATAAGTTTCAGCTTCGTAGAATACAAAACTGCAAAAAGCAGACGAATGAAATCTGTTCTTGGACACGATGAATAAAACTTGTAAATCTTTGTTTCCAACAGATGCATGATTAAGCCATTTAGTTTTTAGGTATGTAGATGAAGGGAATAAATTTATGAGTCATGCAAATTAACCTAATTACATGGCAGTGACTTTGATGGCTCGAAAGTATTCCTTTTGGGACAATGGCTAGAGCATAGATGTTCCAGTGTTGCGAAGGGAATAAATTTATAAGTCATACATAATAACCTAATTACATGGCAGTGACTTTGATAGCTCGAAAGTATTCCTTTTGGGACAATTGCTTGAGCTTAGATGTTCTAGTGTAGCGAATTTTAGTCTACTATGAATAAGGAGTATAGCTTTACTAATGCTGAGGACCATCTGCTGATTAAATAATATCAGTAAACTTAATTTTGTGACAGTGGCTTTTTAGTAGAAGTTGATACATTGTTGACTATGTTATAGTCCTTCCATGAACATGAATATGTGAACTTCTGTTATTTTAAACTTAAGCTTTTTCAATGAAATGCAAATTTGACTTTCATCTTACTTGAACAAGAAAAATGCTCCATTCAAAACAAAGAAAAAATATATTGGAATTCGCTCTGCTAGAAGAATGGCAACCCTTTTACAGTTCAATCATATTGAACTACCGCCCATTTTTCTTCCTCTTACCGTTATTCTAAGGGAAGGGGAGGGCTAAGTGGGGGTGATTCTTGTTGGAAAAATGGGGTTAAGTTGGTGACTTTGGCATAAATTTTGAGTGGGACCTGTTTGGTTATTTTGGAAGATCAAGATTGATTTGTGTTATCCTCCGTGAGAAAATCAAAATCATATATTTACTTGACAAAAATAATGTTCGGGTGAATGAGAAACTGGAGTTCAAAATGGACCATTGGAAGTTGAAGGGAAAACTAAATTTAAGTTTGTCTCACATAGAAAATTGATGAAAGCAAAGACCACTTTATATATGGTTACACTTTGAAAATGTGTAATCATGTGAAGCATAGATGCTCTCTTCATGTGCACGTGCACGGAATGCAAATCACGGACCGAAATAAGTTTCGGACCTTGAACTTGTGTGCGGACGTGACCTGTGTAGACGAATGTCGAACCGGATTGACCAAAAATTGGCCTCTTAGGAGGCCTACGTTTTTTAGTTTCTTAAATTGTTATAACTCCAATGGTTATTGCATAAACTGTTGAAACTCCAATGATAATTGCCGTTGAGTTAATGGGCAGGTTACTCACCATTCATGGGACTAAGTCTATAACTTAGCTCATTTTCTACCTTTCATACACACGAAAAATCTTTGCATACACAATTTCATTTTCTGTCTCCATATACAACTTCGTTATACTAAGTCAGTTCGCCAAAGCATCATCTGATGTGCTTAAACACTGTTGATTTTCCATTGTATCCTGGAAAACGGAGACTCAAGCACCTACGGTGAGTGACAGATCTGTTTTAAGGAAACTGCGTTTACACATGCCTCGATTTAAAAGATTCTATTCTTTTATTAGTTCTTCAATTTGGATTGCTTGTTCTATTCCTATTTTGGTTAATTAGATTAACTCGTTCTGTTTATCGTAATTTAATCTGGTGCGCACGCGTGTGTGTATATATATATATATATTGGTTAATATTCAGTAAGTTCATTGCATATACGGTATGCACAAAATCAGTATGTACAAATTCGATATCTAAGTTTACTGTATATACGGTATGTACAGAACCAGTATATGCAAATCCGATATCTAAGTTGACTGCATATATACTGTAAGTTGCATATACAGTATGCGTCAATCCGATAAGTTATATATACGATATGCGTCAATTCGGTAAATTGCATATACGGTATGTGTCAATTCGATAAGTTGTAAATTCGATATTCACCTGCTAATATTATTTTCTAACAATTCTATAAGGTAGTCTTGCTAGAAAACTGACAGCTCTTCTATTTATCAATGTGATGGTTGATGTAACGCCCCGAAAATTTTATAGAATGAACTTAATTGTTCTATCTGCTATATATTTTATATTTAAAAAAATGATGGAATAAAATAATATACGTGAT
Source organism: Osmanthus fragrans (assembly GCA_019395295.1). Lineage (NCBI taxonomy): Eukaryota > Viridiplantae > Streptophyta > Magnoliopsida > Lamiales > Oleaceae > Osmanthus > Osmanthus fragrans. Next base: position 19,556,812 of record CM033361.1, on the reverse strand, counting down.
AATTCAATTTTATTTGGGTTAAATATTTAGTTTCCAATAGAGCAACGATAAATATATCAATATTGTACTCCTTAGATAGCTCGTGATTAATCGTATATATTAGGCTCGACAAAAAATTTAATCAAATAAGTTAGATCCAAGATATTACAGCTTATAAGAGTGATTATTAATTGATTTTGTTTTCAATTAAATATTGTATTTAACAAATGTGTGGTGACGTATAGTTATTTGGAAAAGTTGTAATTTTGTTTTTAAAATGATTTGTTTGCCTTGATTTTGGGGAATTGATAGGGGTTGTCAAGGAAAAGTCTAACGGTATCGAAAGGGGAGTATCGAAGCGTATACCTTCCTTACATGAGGTGTGAGGCCCGCCTGCATTAAATAATGCCGAGTTGTGGCCCCCACCTCTCATGTGAGGTGGGTACACGCTTCAGTACCTCTTTTTTCGGTACCAGTAGAAGAACCCAGTTGTCAAGTAGGTTTAATTTAATGTTATTTATTTGACTTGATTTTAGGATTTGATAGGATGTTTTGCCATGTGTAGATTTGACAAGAAAGGAAATGACTCTTTTTAGTGTATAGATTTTCGGAGTTTAGACTTGTGGGGAGAAAACACGGTAGCTTACATATATTTTTGGCCTATAAAGCTTTATTTTCCCCTTTCAACTTTATATACCTTACAAAAGTAATATTTTTCTACCCTAAAAAAAAAGAAAGAGAAAACATAGATACGGGTTACTGTAGCAGCAATAGAAATTAAAGATTCGGGAACGTGAATTTCTTGTTTTTTCTTCCAACGATCATTATTATCAATCAAGGTAGGATTATGAGATGCAAATGGTTAGTCCTGTTTAATTTAGTTCTTCATGTCAATAAATATTATGCTAATGAAAATTATGATATGACGCGAAATGATTATGATATGATATGAATGGTCATCCGGTACCAAAGATATGATATATTGTGAGCTCTTACCAGATTTCTAAAGATATGATATGACGGTATGATATTTTTACACATGATTAAATACTGTTAATCGGGATTGCACCAAATTTTTATGTCCTATTGAGTATTTTCCAAGTACTCACAATTTTCCCTACTTCTCACAGATTATATCAGGTCATTGGTTGATGGGCGATGAGGTGCAGCTGTGGTGCCAAGATTTTTGAGACTCAATAAAATAATCCGGTGAAATTTGACTACGAAGTTTATTTTCAACATTTATTTTAGTTTCATTATCATTGTGAAAATTACCATTTAGAGTTAGGAATGTGTTTTATTTGACTATGTTTCCTATATGATTTATTTAATATTGGTAGAACAATTAAATAAAAAAAAAGGAAAATCTTGTGTTTGGACATTGATATGATTATTTAAATTGTGGAAATGAAACGTTTAGTAACGATTTTAAAACGTAAATTTTGGGTAGTTACAATAGAACTAAGAAGTGCCATCAGTTCCTCTTCCTTTTTTCTTTTTTCCTTTTTTTTGTTTGGGCGGGGTGGGGTAGAGTTGTGTTGGTTAATTCCATATTACAAAACCTGTCAAGACCTGATTTCTATTTATTGCTTTACATATCAAATTGTCCAGGGTGAGGTAAACATATTATCTTCCCGTGAGAAGATTGGACCATGTGTGGTTATACTTATTTCAAGTTTTTGCATGTTAGTCTTGTAACATGTACTAGATCATTAAATTTCCTTAGCAAATGTCACATATTTCTCCTTGACATAACTATGAGTGAAAAACACATCTATAAAATTCTTGTCTGGTGAATTTAGAAATACTGGTGATTATATAAGTTTACAGTCATGAAGACTTCTTTTGCAATTTCTGATGGGTGAAACTTTATCAATTTAGTCTTTTATTATGAATGAGGTAAGATAAAATATCATGGTAACTTTGTATCAGATTCATACTTAGAAGATTTATGTACATTTGCATAGGCTAAAAGATTCTAATAATGAGATGAGAAATAAACATAGCATTTTGAAGTAAAGATTGGTCACTATAAAAGTCAATTGATTGCATTCTATAATTTGATGCGTGTAATTCAGGAAAATAAATTATTTTATAAATGGAGCATTTTTTTTTTTTTTTTTTTTCACTTGTTTATGATTATCTATTAGCGCTAATTAATCTTATTTTCAAGTTAGTTTCAAGTCTTTGTAAATTTAACTGGGAAAACTTAATTAGTTAAATTTGGGTATATGTGTGCCTATGCATTGATGGTTGATCATTTTTACAAAGATCAATACTATTTTATGATTTATGGAGTTTGAGAATACTTGATAAAAAATCTTTGGAGTGTGGGAATGTTTAAATTTCATATCGATGCACCTTATATATATTTTATTATTCTTAACCGGAAAAACTCACTTTTGAATAGTGTTAAAAATGAAATTTGTAGATTTGCAGGTGAATGCAAGAGCTTAACAGATGCATTTGTTCGAATGTGTTACTAGAAATCAATTTTTAAATTTTATATGTTTATCTTATTATAATTAAATATGAGTTAATGATATTTTGAAAAGTTAAAAGATTTTGTAGATGTGCAAGCGAAGAATAAAAGTTTTGCAAATTGACGGTACCAAATTATTGTCTAAGAGGGACATAAATAAATTGTACTCCGAAATGGACATACGGAAATTATCAAGGGGGATGGACTTAAGCCCATAAGGGAGTCGCCTCCGGGAGTAACCCAACATTTGTGATTGGAGATTCCATGAATAAGGTTCAATGTATTAGAAACAACTCGCACTGCGTGACTTGTAATAACACTATTTTATTTGTGCTGATTCCTATAGTGATAGTGCTAATAATGTGATGTTAGGAAGTGTTTAACCATGAATGAGTACCGAGGCAACAATTCTCGCGAGATATGGATCACATACACCCTTGAAGGACTCACCTATATAAGAGTTGACATGAGGTTATGGCTATAGCATTGGGCCATTCCCTAGAGACTCTTACTAGAATTGAGATTAGAGCGTATGGTCATTAACAACGACACCCGTAATGAATAGAGCCTAAATTGATACTATGTGTGGAACAATTGAAATTTGGCTAAAGGGATCTAATTCAAGGCTTAATCCATTATAGTTCCATCAATTAGAAATTGTTATCAATAAATGAGGTTCAAGTCCAAATGACACATACACCTATTACATAGTATAACGTTGTCACTATATACTATATATATTTATTTATTTTGAAAGTTTAAAACTTGTGGGGGGATTTTTGTAACTTTTTTAGTAGTTTTAAACTTCCACAACAAATATTAATTTTTCAGTTTTGATTTTTAATATTAACTTTTAATACAAAATCATATCTCATAATTTAGATTGTAACTTAAGAATAAAAGTTTTAACCTTCCAAATTTATACCTTTTAATTTTCAATTTTAACATAACATTGAAACACCATAATACATATTTTAACTTATATTTTAATGGTATGATTGTGGGTTGGAATTTGTTCCAATAAAAGGGAATTGTTTTCGTTGTATTAAACACAATTTGGTAGAAAAACATTCTATACAATTCATACTATATTATCTTTATAATTTTGACAACTCGATAAAGGTTCGTTTCTTATCTTCCTATGGTTGTGCCCATAGAATGGAAATCGAATGTGAGCCTCGTGAGTTTTTATCTTAACGTCGTGTAGTGTCGAAAGAACCCGCAAGAAGGAGAGGCAACACGATTTTAGGACAGCATCCTTGACGTGACTTCGTAAGGCCTACATTTCTAACTCTTCTCTATTTTATGTTATATTATTGTTGAATTATATTTTTTATTTTATTATGTTAATTGATAATTTATTGAAACACGAATCACCCATTTTTCTAACAAGTATTAATAATCAAACTTTGACATCTATGATTTTTCCAAATGGTAGTAATTCTTACATGACTATTCTTCTTAGAACTAAGGAGGCCAATATGAAACTCGAATGCATAGCTCGACCTTTGGTCTTCCCTTTAATTTGGCTACATAAGGTCAAAATAGGGCTGTACAAAAAAATCGCGAAACCGCAAACCAAACCATAACCGTTGGTTTGGTTCTACGTGGACCCGTAGTTTTTTTTTTCCTCAAACCGTTTTAAAATGGTTTGATTTAGGTTTTGATTTTCAAAAACCGCTAAAAATCAAACCGAACCACACTTTTTAATTAATTTTTTTTAATGAAATTATAAATTTTCATATATAATTTTATTAAAGTATAATTTTTAGAATTTAAACCAATTAAAAATAATACCTCCAAACTAGACTTAGAAATTCAATTTTCGAATTTATGTCGAAACCCAAGCTCGCAAAAAAGGGGGGGGGGGGAAGAACTCAAAATCCAACTCAAAGTCTCAAAACTAAAACCTAGATTCTTTTTAATTCCAATATGGTATTGCAGAAAGGCCGTGTCGTCTCCCCCCACATGCGTAGCACCCGCATTGCTAAGTGCCTTGTTGGCGATGAGAGTGGTACTATCCTCTTCACCGATCACAATGACCAAGGTATGCATACGTGTGTTGTATACATAAGTTAGATATACTTGCATAACGCAGTACAAATTCATAATCAAGTGGAAAACAATTAATGTAGTGGGCCGAATATTTCAGTTATTAGAATGAGTTTCTATGCTTGCAAAATTGTAAATAACGGGTTTTGATTCTTTTGGCTTGTTATTTTGAATAATAGGTTTTTTTCCTTTATTAATATTTTTTATTGGAGGGTAGAAATAAGGGTTAGGTATTAATATGTTTAGCTTTAAAGAGACAGACAAATAATTTTTTGACGCACACTTTTCTCTTGTCAATTATTTGGTCTGTAGTATGTATATGATCGCTGATTTATCTTTTTTTGGGCGTGAGAGATTTTTAGTTCTTTTTGTCTTGGATTTGAGTCGGGCGGCCTGAAGATAAGTTTGAAAACAGTTTCATCTAAGAATATATTTGACATGAAAAGTTCCTCTAAGAAGGAGATTACTATGTCTCCGTTTGGGTTAGGTATAAATGCGAATTAAAATTTAAGAAGTCGACAAATAATTTTAACCACATGTTTCATTGGACTCATAACTTTTCAACCACATGTTTCATAAACTTATATCAAAATCTACTAAAACCTGATTTTTCTCTAAACCAAACAGGGATATGATGAAAAATTATCATCTAGAATTTGAATTTTCCTGGTTTAAACCACTAAGAAATTCAAGTGGACAACCACTTTTTGTCTAATAGTCATCATGTCAATGGATGTTGAACTTTCTTTGTTTAATGGGTCAAACATTGTCCGAGTAAATGTTTGATGCTGCTTTTACTATACATGTTTCAAAAGTGATTGTTGATTTATCTTGTGTTGTGTGTTTTATCACGTCTTAGTTGTCTTTGTTTCAATCAATCATCGTGTGAACCTTAAACGATGCATCTCGTAATTTTCATCTGTTTAATGGATTATAGTTTATTGTACTCATATCCTTCACTTAGAGTATTTCTTTAATATGGATGATTGCATTTTTTATTTTCAGCTATATAATCATTTGGTTTTTGTTTATATTTCTTTCTTAGTTGATCTAGTGATGCTCGGTACTACTGTCATCTTTCGAAATGCAAAGATTGATATGTTCAAGGAAATTATGAGGCATGTAAAAGATTGATCTAGTGATGCTCGGTACCTAAGAGGTTAGTACTTTTATACTTATTCTGATATTGTTGCTTGTAAAAGTTTGAGTGATGCTAGCTTAATACTATCTTTTTTTTTTTTTTGTTATATATCGAATTTCAAACAAATATGAATGTAATTTAATATTTAACATTATTAGTGTTCGTTTAAATTTATATGTTAACTTGTTTTAAATATATTACTATAATTTCGATAGGTAAACCGCGGATTAAAATCGAACCAAACCGCAAATAATGGTTTGGTTTGGTTTAGAAAAATTCCAAACCGCTTAAAATGGTTTGAGTTGAAAATATAGCATAAACCGCCCAAACCGAACCGTGTTCACCCCTAGGTCAAATCCCTCATCTTCTTTGTTATTTCCATGTGTCCTATGCCTCTTGTAGCGCTTGCGATGGTTGTTGAATTGTTCCTTCGTTGTATGAGTAACTTTCTAGTAAAGAGTTATATTCAACCATGGTTTTGAGGTTTGTGTCAGCAGTGTCGTACGTGTGTTTCGTGGGACCTGAGGTGAACTTCAAAATTTGGGCCTCTAGCTCTTAACAAAAAATCCATTTTTGTCATTTATAAGAGTTTTACGGAACTAAATTTGTTAACTTAAAATCAACAATAAAGCAACAAATAAAAATAAAATATTTATATTACAATTAGCTAACAATTACTGAAAGGTGGAAAAATCAAAGGCAAAAAATCAGTTGTAGGAATCCCAAAGCAGTCCATAAACATGGGCGAAGGTAGTGGGGGGCTGTAGCCCACAACTTAGGAATTTTTTTTTTTTTAAGGCAAAATGATTTTATTTTTAGTATTTAGCCCACTAACAATTAATGATACTTGGCAAGCCAAGCCCATTTCCTAAAACTAATTATTTGTGTTATCAAAAAAGTGAACAATTGTGCTATTTTTAGTTAAGGAATTGTGCATTTACTAGGTTATAGGTAACGTTATATTATGATTTTTTTTGTTGTATATAAATTCTTTCGTACATTAAATTTTAAAAAAAATTTGTCCCCCGCACCATTAATTCCTCGTTCCGCCCTGTCCATAAATAATAATATTCCATGAAAGGTCACATAAACAAAGGCTAAATGGAAATGAAAACATCTTTACTTTATTAACTATCAATTTTTTATTTTTATGATTTGGGAATTGGGATTGGGACCCAACTTGGCCATCCCTTTTTCTTTATGGATTCAATCATGAAAAGAGCACTACTCGCACGTGGACTTTGAATTGCTTGTATAAAACATTAAAATTGAGCCCAATTCAACTTCGAAATGAAATAGAAACCCTTCACAACTTCACTTTCTCTTCTTCTGATGTCGAGTTTTGCCATCAAAATAATTAATAATCCATTCTTTTTCATCCAAATTACATTTGAATATTTGATTAAAAGTTGGAAAAATGCCTTCAGAAGATTCAAAACCGGTGAAGAAAGAGATAGTTCAAGATGAATAACAGAGCATAGCATAGCAATAGCATCAGCTTTTGGAAACCGCAAGAAGAAATCAGCCAATAACAGAAAATCAGCAATGACACCCCAAAATCCAAAAATAAAGTCAAGAGAGAAGAAAAAAATTGAAATACTAGTAGTACACACACACACACACACACACACACATATATATATATATATATATATATATATATATATATGTATGTATGTATGTGTGTATGTGTGTGTGTACAAGAAAGTGAAAGGAAGAAGAAAATGAAATTTTAATTTTAGACATACCCAAAACATATGGAAATTGAAGGTGGATTGTTGATGGTGAATCGCTGATAACAGCCACCACATCAGCCCCGACCTCTATCGCCGTTCTTCCGTCTAGGTTTTGTCGTTTATTTCTCAAGCTTTTGGAGTTTTGGTCTAGATTCTGTTGGTTTTGAGCTTTTGAATAATAGTGGGTTGTATTTAAAAATTTTTAAAAAAGGAAACAATTGGGCCCCCTAAAAATTTGGGCTTGAGGCGGAGGCCTCTTGGGCCTCTAATGAGGTCCGGCTCTGTGTGTCGGTTCCAGTGACAACTTTGACGATAGGTGAGCTAGGTGATTGTCTAAAACCCCGTTTGATGAGGGCCCACATAAAAAAAATATTATGCCCCTGTTTGGTAATCATTTTGCTGTGAAAATATATTTTTGAATAATTGATTGATGGAAAATGTGTGGTTAAAAATTAAAGAAAAATTTTAGATTTGCGTGTAATATTATTTTATTGAATAATGTGTGGTTGAAAAGAAGAAAGAAAAATGCATTTTGAAAAAAATGGTTACCAAAAAGGGGCTACCTATATTATATTTATAAATAATAAAAAATCTAAAAAAAAAAAAAAGATTTATATTCTTCATAGTCCAAAAAGGTTTTTAATACATTCGTGACTTTTTATTTTCATTTTCTTTTCTTTTTTCTAGTTTTTAGGCTGGCTCTTTATTTTCTCTCAATTTTCTCTGTGCTGTTTCTTTTTTATTTGACCTTTCAACTTTTATTTAATTATCTCTACTTGTTTAATCATCCTTAGTTCCTCATCTCCAAATTCAACTCTTAGTAAATTCTCTAGCTTTTGCTTACAATCTTTCACACTAATACTGGTGTTTATGATGTTTTTTCCTTTAATTTTTATGCCTTCTTATTTATATTCTTGGTGTTTTTCAAATTTTCCTCGTTTTTCAATTTTGTTGTGAAATTATAAAATTGGCCAAATCTTCCGATTGTTACATGCATATCCCATTTTTGTTCTCTCTCTCTCTCTCTCTCTCTCTCTCTCTCTCTCTCTCTCTCTCTCTCTCTCTCTAGTTTTAGAGATTAGTCTTGAATTGTTACTTGATGTTTTATCTTCTTATCTGCAGCTAAATAACTATAAGTATGTGAAGTTAATTGGCTGATTAAAGAAAAAAACGAATAGATTAAGAAAGAGACTAGTCTCAAATGGTTACTTGATATTTTATCTTCTTTTCTGCAGCTAATTAACTGTTTGCGAAGTTAATTGGAATAGATTAAGAAATATACACCCGTAATAGTAGCTTTCGTATAAAGAGAATTGTAATGTTAAATATCATATGTTAATTTTTCTTGTTACATTTTGTTGGATTTTGATATTCAATAGATCATGGGCGATAGATATAAAATGTTGAAATATATTTTCATAGGCCTTGGCTAATGGTGAATTGATTATCAACAACCATGTCTAAAGTCTCGACCCGAAAACAACTTGGACTATTGAAAATAGTTTAAGAAATTAATGTTTCTCATGACCAATATATTTACCTATTGGATGGCTCTTGATTCTAGCCCATTTATCCCTTTTTGGCCCAACTAGAATCTAACATATTCCTATATATATGTCGCTTACCCTAGCCCTTTTTGGTGTGTAATTTGTATGTAAAAGAAGAGAAGCGTGGCTGCCATTTTGAGAGAAAAATCGACAGCTTTGTGGAGTGTCTTTGGCCTCCTCTTTATCACTTCTTCCATTGGTTTTTCTCGTGCCTTTGTAGTTTACAAATCAATACCATTATTTTGTCTTTTATGGTGAGATTGAGAAGCAATCGAGGTAAATAAAAATTATTATTGTTATTGTTGTTGTTATATTTTATAAATATTTATAAGTCTCCTTATTTAAAGTTGGCCTAAGACTCCCAAAATCTCTAGACCGACTCTTGTTGATTCATCAAATGCTATGCTGTGTGTTGAGAAATTCCATCATATGAACTCATTATTTAACTTATATCTGGTGGAGATGAGATCTTTTTTCGCACTTTCCCATTCCTAAATAGTAGCCTAAAACAAGCTATCTTTCTCACGTCTCACGTCTCTTCTTCTATGTTAGCTCGTATTTATCTATTTTACCGATTGAACAATCATAACAACAAATTGGTGCTTTTAAAAGCATGAAAGGTTGTTTGTAATATATTTTAGTAGTTGTGTAACCTTTTCTTTTACTAATTCTTGTCACGGAAGCTTGATCTAAGGGTCGTCAAAACAGTGTTTTTCGGACTCAATTTAATGTGCATTTCTCTACCAACAACCAATCCTACGGGCTCTAATCCGAAACCAATATACTCACCTCGGTTGCTTCTCAATCTCACCCACAAATAAAAAGATAATGATGATGATTTGTAGCCAAAAAGGCAAGAAAAAAGACACCACAAAGGAGGCAAGGGAGAGATCAAAAGACCACAAAGGAAGTCCACTGATTTTGGCACCACAAAGCTGCCAGTTTTTGTCTCTTATGGCCAGTCGTTTTTCTCCTCACTATGCACAAATTTTTTCACCTTAATTCACACACAAATCACACTACTAAATGGTTAGGGTTTTTACCTTATAAGTAGGTTTAGACTTTAAGTTGGACCAATAAAAAAGGCTAAACAAGTCAAGATTCAAGTCATCCAAGAGGGAACATAAATGGGCTGGATAGAGCCATTGGACTTGGTTGTTGATAACTATTTCACTCATCGACCGCGGCCTATGAAATATATAATCTCACATTAACATCATAGTCCAGGATTTAGTAGGTATCAAAACCCAACAAATCTCCACATTGATTCTTAATAAATCTGCAAGCAATCAAAACACACAGTTAATACTTGCATAATCAAAGTAACTAATAAAATTGGTATCACAGACCTTACCTCGTATTTTCAATCTAAAACACATACCATACCTACTCCATATGCTCACCACGACTAAGGTCAAGAACACCCAAGTAGAAGCAAATATTCACAGTAATTAGTCAAAACAAATAAACTCGCTATGAAAATATAACATAGGATAACACACAAATCTTTCCAAAATCACGTTCACATAGAACAACAGATTAACACCAAGTTAATCAAACACACGGCCAACACATATGCAACAAATGTATAAATGATCCTATGAAAAGATCTCACCACACTTATCCTATCACATTTCGTGTTGCCCACACCTCGAGAATACATATCTTCACTCATCGCCTACCATACTCACTAGATTAATCATTATGGTAAATCACAATAGATCCTAAGTTCTTGGAATAATCATTTATCACCACATCACTTCTCCCAACCTATGTGGATAATGTGTCTCCATCTATCAGAAGTGATAGAAGTGTCTCTCTCACACTCCATCTGATCAGGGTCTCTTTAGAGATAAAAGATTCCAACATTTAATCACATCTCCACTTGTGATCCAAATGTCACACTCCACATCCCCCGATACAAACCACAATGTACCCCTAGGCATCTATACTACACCTCACCAATAGACATCCAACACACTGCTAATGCATCTTAACCCACTATGCATCCAAATAATTACACCAAGTAATAAGATTGCCTCAAACTTCACGCAAATGTACATATCAAACACATTGAAATGTAACATATAATCATGCAACATAATTAAACAATCACACACATACAAAAATGATTACATACAGATGCAATGCATTAACTAGATTTATACTCAATAAACCTCAGTAGGGTCATCACTCAACCCTAAAGCCAAATTCGCCTCACCTCTCATCTTCCCCTTCTGTTTGTCCTTCTTTTTAGGACATTCCCTAATAAGTGTCCAAATTTACCACAACTGTAACACCGTCTACCACTAGACTTGTCTCATTCCTTGCTTTTTTTCTTACCACATTCATCACTCAAGTTACTAATCGAACCACTACTGTCTTGAGCTCTACCCAAATTCATTTGCTTAAATTTCATTATACTCCTCATCATATATAACTCACCATTCATCTTATCTTCTTTTTCAGCTTTAATCTCAATTTCCTTACTCTTAAAGAAATCTATGACAATTTCGGGTGTTAAGATGTCCATACCGTACTTAATTACATTCTTAACCTCTCTATATGAATCAGGCAAGGAATTAAGTAAAATGATGGTCTTATAAGTTTCAGACACATTCTCATCACAATTAACAATATTTTGCATAAGTTTGTTAAAAACATCCAAATTATCATCAAGATCATTTGAAGGATCCATTTTAAAACTGAAAAATCATTCAAGCAAGTATAATTTATTATGAGTAAACTTAAGCAAATATAGATCCTCCAACTTTTGCCAAAGTTCTTTTGTGGAGTCAAGTTTTTCAACTTTCTTCAAAACAGTGTTAAATAAATGTAAAATGATTGAAGTGTAAGAAAGTTCATCATACTCTATTATTTGTGCTTCTATCAAATTTGCAGGAAATTTGACATCTATGACTTTTGAAACATTTTGTTGAACTAAAATCTCCTTCATCTTTTGTTGCCAAATTGAAAATTCTCATTTCTCATTGAAAATTCTAACTTAAAAATGCGAAGACATTTTTAGAAAACAGAACAACCAAAGTATATAATTAGATCACGCAAAACGATCATAAGGCCGCAATATACACTGTTCTAAATTATTAGGATTTCGTAAGATTCGCAATCTTAGATCAGGGAAATATTCGAACGAGTCAAATCAAGGTGTTCTAACATGATAATCAATGCAATATGAATGTATGTTAACAAAGAATCAAATTATCACGCAATGCAGTCTCACACAGTGACTAGATGACAATTAGAGCACAAAATCAATTACCAACTTGCGATCAAATTTCAGCACTTCAAATAGAGCAAATAATTCCTAAATTTCTAACACAAGCAATGGTTACCCCCTGCATGGTAACCCCAAACCTAATGTTACCGTACACGATGCGCTAATACTGAAATTTAAAATTGAGATAAGCCAATATACCAAAGCGGACCAATCTGAGTCCGTAAATTACGAGAAATACAAATTTATCACTTTAGGACTACCACTATTCGTCCTAAAGTTTTCAACAATCGCAGGAATCAAACAACTACGATCGAATCCCAAACACGCGAAGAACAAAATCCTCCAGCCTTCGCTGTATAACCTGAAATAGAAAACTAACAATACCAAAATGTCAAAAATGATGTTAAGAACAAACTGCCTGAAGAGACCTCCGTCTGCAGATGCTCCACGTGCCTTCACGCGCTCTATGCGCGTAGGCCTTACGTGCCGGTGTCAACCATCGGGCACCTAACCTTCGAGACCTTATCCACTTGCACGTCACATTAGTTGTCTTTGTTTCACCACTAGGTCTCTGGATTGTCCAAAAATTGCACAAACAAATCCAATTTTTATATAGTTTTTGGTAGTTTTCAATCTATTTTTCTACCTCGTTTCAGCTGAATTCTTGGACTTTTTTTGGTATGTTTTACAAGCCAAAACCACCACCTTGAAGCTCCAATACCATTTTTCGCGGAAGCTTGCTCCAGTGGTCGTCAAAATGGTGTTTTTCGAGCTCAGTTCTATGCAACTTTCTCTACCAATAACTAATCCTACCAGCTCCAATCCCTAACCAATATATTCACCTTGGTTGCTTCTCAATCTCACCAACAAAGGAAGAGATAATGATGATGATTTGTAACCACAAAGGTAAGGAAAAAGATACCACAAAGGAGGCAAGGGAAAGATCAAAACACAAAGGAAGTCCATCGATTTTGGCACCACAAAGCTGTCGATTTTTGTCTCCTATGGCCAGCCATTTTTCTCCTCACTATGCACATGTTTTTTCACCTTAATTCACACACAAATCACACTACTAAATGGCTAGGATTTTTACCTTATAAGTAGGCTAGGTTTAGGCTTTAAGTTGGACCAATAAAAGAGGCTAAACGGGCCAAGATTCAAACCATCCAAGAAGAAATATAGATGGGCTGAATAGAGCCATTGGACTTGATTGTTGATAACTATTTTACTCATCGGCCGAGGCCTATGAAATATATAATCTCACATTAACATCACAACCCCAAATTTATTTGTTATCAAAACCTAACAATTCTCTTGAAGAATTTAACATTAGGTTAAGAGCAAGACTACATACATGAAGGATCCAAACACTCTGGCCACAAGAGAGGAGGGGAGAATCAACAAAAATCCCTTGAAAAAATCTTCATTTTCCTTGTCAAAATCCAAGATCCAAATGAAACCTAGGAATGCTTCACTTTTGACAGATTAACGGGACTGACATCATCTCAGATGCACGATTTTTGCTGTACTAGTGGAAATGCATATCAATTTACACAAAATTATTGTTCCGCACAGGATGTTTGACATACCTTATTGAACAACATAGGATAGGACAAACGAATAAAAACATGTAAAAATGTTGTATGTTGTTCTGTACATTGCTGTCGATATTGCATAGCAAACATTTCCATATATTAATCAAGCAAAGAACAACATAGCCAAATATTAAAAAAAAAAAAGCTACATTATTTAATAGCATATTCTCAATTTTAGTTCTATAATTACTATTTGCGAAGCTGGCAGCATAGAATATGGAATAAATCCCCACCCATTAGGCAAATAACATAAAAGGTGTTTAACAAAATTCTTACCATAATATACTTCCATAAACAAGAAAAGGAAAATAAAATTCTCGCCCACTGGAGCTAGCTGTTGTAGATCTACTTATCATCCCCGTATCAGTCACAAAATTTGGTGGAGGAGGAGGAGAAGAAGAAGTAGAGAGATAAAATTTGTAGATCTGTCTCGGTTCTATTTGAAAATTATTTGTATCATGAAGGTGAAACACGGCAGTTGACTTGGAATATTTTCATCAAGACTAATAGAAAAGGATTATCAAAGGTGCTGAATTGAAACAACCCTATCTAATTTTTGTTGTCCATCCATTTAATTATTGACGCATCAATTTTAAATTAACATGTTATCTCAAATTGACCATCAATTAACTTTACCACTAACCCACCAAATTGATAACATATTAATTTAAAATAATGTCTCAATAATTAATTGAGTGGACAGCAAATTGGACGGCAAAAATTAGATAGCAAATCTCAATTTATAATGTTGAAGTTTCTCACCCAACAAGTTAATTGAGTTCCTAACTTGCGATCAGAAACAACTTCAAGGCCCTACTATTCTTGTCATTTTCTTTTTTTTCTCAAAATTGTGGTGGAAAAATAAAAAATACTTCGACAGCTTTGAGTGCACTAACACTAGTATTACAAAATTAAATAGTAAATTTGAAATTAAGTTCATATTTGGCCTCCATTTTATAAGCTCAATTATTCTCAAATTTATTTTTATTCACATACTTCATGGGATCCACAATTTTTCAACTACATATTTTATCAACTTTTATCAAAATCTATTAAAATTTTAATTTTTAGCTAAACCAAACATATGCTAAATCAAACTCATCTCATTGACTTTATGTTATTTTTTAAAAATTTAATATATGAGGTATGTAGCGTCACAATAAGAATTGAACTACTCGAAAATGGAATGTCCATTGACGTTATTTCTATAAAATATATAATTTTAAGCAATTGTGTCGATAGTCTCACAATCTCAATTGAACAAATTCAATCTGAATTTTCACGTGTAAGGGAGAAGAAATTCCAAAGGGATATGTAGGTATTGCATTCATCTGCACACCCTTCATATTGTATTATGATAACAGTGAAATAGTGGCAAATGCTAAAGAACCGATAAAGTTATCAAAGGGATAAACATGTATGGAGAGGAGTATAATCTCTTGAGACATTGTTAATAGAAGAGATGTGGTTGTCACTAAGATTGGGAATAACCTGTTTACCAAAATTTTATCGACAAAGGTTATCAAGGGATATCGGAAAGCATGTGGTTGCATGACATGACATGTATACTCTAGGACGAGTGGAAGATTAGTTGAATTGTGTGCGACATAGTATAGTTTTACTTATGTAAAATAGCATTTTGATACTATATAAATTGTGATTATTATTATTTTTTTATTGCATTTATTTAATATTGTACTTGCAAATTAAATTTTCATTGGTCATTTGTGATAATACAAGTTTAAAAAGCACAATATGGTACTATTTATATTTTGATCATAAATTAAATTGTTCTGAACCAATATATGTGGGTTGGCACATCATAATAAAATATTGTAGTGTTGATAACTCCTATAAGAGTTTACAATTTGTCCATATTGCAAAAGTAATTTAATGGTGACACTAGTACATTTGCAGTATATTGAATGACACCATGTCAAGTTTAATTCTATAGGATGACCATACGAAAAAATAAATTCAACTCAATCTCCAAATATTTCATGTAAATCTAAAGACAATGTTGTGTATATTTTCGTAAGTTTGACGTTCTTTAATTTACAATGTGTTAAATCAATTTGATTGATAAAATATTTGGTGGGTTGAAATTTTGAGAATGAGTGAATTAGAGAACATGAATTCATGTTGAGAATCGTCGTCGGGAGCAAGACAATAGATGTAAGCAAAACCTCGCAGTAAATGGCCACCCTCAAAGAAATCAATGGCTGCACCGTACACATCATCTTGAATAATATCCCAATAGTACTTGTAGAACAAGGATGAAAATCCACCTGGGCCCATGAAACTATCAGCATCAATTCTAAAAATCACTTTATGCACCTCATCAATCAAATGGAGATGGTTCAGGGCCATATTATCTGCCTCCGTTAGTATCCTGGGTATGATATCAGAACAGATGGACTCTAGCGACTATAGATGAACAGATAATAAATTGTGAAAAAAGAGATCGTTGAGCTTTGAATGTCTGCTGGAGCAAAGAGATCTTCTCCTACTTAAGTCGTGATAGTCTTTATCCAAGATCTGATCCCTCGTCCCTATACCATCGCATGAAAATATCGGGTGTTGTGATCTCCCTCACACACCTAACAAGAACCAGCCTTTTGCTTCCAAAAACCCTCATCAATAGCTAATGTCCAGTTCAAATCAGCATGTGCATGATGAAGTAAATTACGGTGCTCCAGTGTAAGGTCCTTCTCAAAATTAATTTGTGCCTGGTCGACCCTTGCCTCAGCATCCCTCATCCGCTGAAACACATCATCGAATACTCATCGATTCCACTACCGTAGACCCTATTTCAGCTTGAAGAACTTCTCCCAAAAGGCAGCCATCCCCGTAAGATGACTAGAGAGTGACCACTTCTGAGATACGAACGCTGAGAAATCATGATGCTTGGTCCAAACATTAAGAAATCAAAACGATCTAGGTCCCAAATCATCATCAGATACCCAATGTAAAAGTAGCGATGAATGATCAGATGAAGTCCGATTGAGATGCGTCACAGTAAGCTGTCTACAAAAATCTGTAGTTATAGAGTTTATCAAAACTCTATCCAATCTTTTACTGACCCTACCATTTGTCTAAGTCAGGGGCGGATCCAGCTAGTGGCGAGCTAGAGCGGTCGCTCTAGCTAGATTCGCCAAAATTTTGGGCTTCTGTGGGCCAGGGATGGACAGAGGAAGACCACCGGAGATGGAAGAAAGGTTTTCTGGTTTCTGGTTTTTGGGGACGAAGCTGGTGGCTTGATGGCCGGCTGTGATTTTTAAAAAAAAAGTTGGGCCATATCATTTGGGTTGAGTCCAGTACCACAGTCCAGTCGTCCAAGCCCAATTTCATCCCCAACCCAAACCAATTTCATTATCCCCCCAAATCCCAATTGATAGACCAAGATTCTCCAAAGTTCCAAACCTTACTCTTCCAAATTTTCTGAAATTCAGTTGAACTGTTGAGTCAAAGTCGAAGCCTCAAAGTGCAAAAACCCGCTTTGGTTAATTGGTTGGAGACTTGAAGTTGGATAGTGGAGTTGGAGTTCACTAGCGTCTGGGTCTGGCTGCGTGCGTTTTAGACAATCGGATTCGGACTTCACTTCGCGTCTTCGCCAGTCGCCACACTTCGTCAGAATCTCCACGACTTCGACTTAGGAGGTAAGTTCGATTTCTTTCTGTGATTTGTGAGCCTAGTTGTGTGACTGACTACTATGTTGTGCGACCGTGTGTGTGACTGTATGAGTCTGTGAGAATGAGGTTGTGACTGTGTTTGTGTCGTGTTTGTGAGTCTATGACTTATTGCCTGAGTCCTGAATATGTGAGTCTGTGACTGAGTTGTGAATGTGCCGTGTGACTGTGTGAGAGACAGTGGTTCTCTACTTGTCTTTGTGATATTGAATATTGGAATTGATAAATTGAATATTGTAATTGTGAAATTGTTTATCAATTCTAATTGAAAATTAAATTGGGCATTTTGGATATTGGATTTTGGAATTGATATATTGGATATTGTAATTGTAAAATTGGATATTGAAATTGTGAAATTGGATATCAATTCTAATTGAAAATTAAATTGAGCATTTTGGATATTAGATATTGGAATTAATAAATTGGATATTGTAATTGTGAAATTGGGTATTCTAATTGAAAATTAAATTGAGCATTTTGCAGAATATGGAACGATTTTTTCAACCGAAACGAAAATCTATTTGCAGATATTTAATTATTTCCATAGATGCTTCTTGTGGGGGGTTTTTGACATCTTTATTGTAGTAGAGTTTGCATACCCTAGATGAAGCAACATCAACACAATAGTATTTCAAGTCCAAGCATCAATATTCATGTAAGAATTGGACTTTGAGTCCCATTGCTGAGAAGAAATAGTTTCATTGAAAGATGGAACCTTGGAAAGAAGTTGAACCTTTAGATGTAGAGGCTAAGTCCCATTTTAAGGAGAAGCCTTGAAGAGGATAAGTGTGTGAGTTGGCAGGAAAGGAGTTGGTGGTGAGAAAACCAGCGGCAGATAAGTATAGGATTGTGTGACTGCTGGTGGTGGTGACGAGAGACAATGCTTGGGTAGGGATTTGGATCCAATGATAGTGATGGAGTTGGAGTCGATGGCTCAAAATAGTAAAGTAGAACTTACTTTGGAAAAGTAATTCTAATTAACATCCCAAATAGAGTTCATTCCATAATGGTTGACAATTGGCATATTCTTAAAAGGATGCGCCATTTCGGTCCGATACTTTTTCAGTAACAAGCTCTACTTTTAATTCAAACTTGCAAACTTTATCAAAGTCCATATTCTTGGACAAAGTCATGTCAAAAGGTTATATATACATAACATAAAATATTTTTACACGATCAACGGTCAAAGTCAACTTCCGCTCTAGTTGAACATTTATGCTAGATTCGCCGCTGGTTCAAGTGAACTGAGACCCAGAAAAATCAGCATCCTCTAAGCCACAGTCCAGCATCATATCAGAGAAGGCACTAGAGCCACGATCTCGCCTACTATGACCAGTATGCTCACCCTCATGTGCAATAACGTTAAAGTCTCGACGGACTAGCCAATGATCATCCATAATGAGGGAAATGCAGTGAAGACGCATCCACAAGTCACTTCTAACCAAGGCAAAGGCTGCATATACATGTATCAAATAAATTGGTCGTGCTAATATGGGATCCACAACTCTAATGTGTAGGAACTGTCTCTGATCATCAATAACAGTAATGGTAGTGCCCACATTCCAGAAGACCAAATCTTATTCGACTCATTCTGAACCCTAGATTTGAAGTGCAAATAGCGACGTACAAAATCAAAACTCCTCTCCAAAAGCATAGGCTCTATGATGACCACAATATAGAACTGATGAAGCGGAATAAGTTTCTTCAGGCATCTGCGAGTAGCTATACCTCTCACATTCCAAATGATGGCACTCATCGGGATGTGCGTGAAGAGGTATCCTGTGATCGACTCCTACTCACCATCCTACGAAGTGAAGCGTCAGTGACTCTTAAATTTTTCTTCTGACCAACTAGGACAAAGTCATCCTCCTCTATCCTACGAACCATACCTGCCAAGTCATCAGAAGAAAATCTACGATAGGGACCCTACTAATGAACTTTAATCCGATCGAAACCCTCTGGATCCGCCTGATCTGTAGCTAAAGAAGCCTCCATATTCTGCTGACAATGTGCAGAGATAATGAGCTTTGCTACATGAACATTGGGGATGACCCCATGTGAGTGTGGAGGGAAAATTATTTTATTCACCTAGGACCCGCACACTCACATGGGGTCATCCATGTGGTCACCCCCAATGTACAAGTAGCATTTTCCCAGAGATAATAAGCACATCTGAACCACATGCCTCTCTAACATATCCACCAAAATAGGATTAAAATATGTAGAACCCACAATCATAGGATCACTGCTGGTGGGGACCGAAGTCTGAACACCAGGA
This sequence comes from Osmanthus fragrans, assembly GCA_019395295.1. Taxonomy (NCBI): domain Eukaryota; kingdom Viridiplantae; phylum Streptophyta; class Magnoliopsida; order Lamiales; family Oleaceae; genus Osmanthus; species Osmanthus fragrans. Next base: position 19,537,075 of record CM033361.1, on the reverse strand, counting down.
TGAGTAACTGATGTAACAAAGGGAGGACTCTGAGTATCAACCCTAATGGGAGCAACCATAAAATGATCTCATGATAGAGAAGTATCAATCTGTGAGCAGTAGTGCTAATAACCAATGGAGCAGTATGAAGAGTAGGAGCCATTTGTGTAGCAATCGTCTGTGCTGCAGTAACTGTATTGACGGGGATAATGGGAGCAATAGAATGAACAATCACAGGATTAAAAATCACATCTGATGTATTATTCGATCTCCTCTGATTTTTCTTAATTGGTGTCCATCTGATTTGTATTATAGTGCAGTTTTTACAGGTAGTGGGAAAACAAAGATTAATAATTAAGTTGGTGGTCTAGAATTTGGTTTTTAATTTTAATTAAAAAAACGTGCGTACATGTCGTCTTAACTTTACCATAAAAGGCTTTAAGGGATTTGATCATTAAGTTTTTGATATAAAAAATTGGAAGTTCATGACTCGGATTTGGATCAAGATTTGTTTATCGAATTTGATTAAATTCTTAATCTAAATTTCTTGATTATAACATACACGTGAACATATAGTAATAGTCTCGTATACTGGGGGAAAATAAGAATAATCGGATAAGTGTTGTTCCGTATTCCAACATTAACAACTTGCAAATTGGTAGAGCACTAACAACACAGAACTGCTTCTGAAACCAGGGAGAAGGTAGGAGAAAGGGGCCGAAAATTAGAGAGAAATTCACTTCATTAGGTTAATACTCCAGTAATTTACAGCCCTTATATACTCGAAAACATACCATAAAATACATAAGTGCTAAACCTACTAATAAGGAAACAATATTTCTAATGACTATCATAAGACATAGATATAAGGAAACAAATAACCCATAGAATATATATCAATATTCCGGGATCTTCAACACTCCCCCTCAAGCTGGATAATACAGGTTAAATAGTCCCAGCTTGTCTACCATTTTCCCGAACATGGGTTTAAACAACCCCTTTGTCAATACGTCTGCAGCCTGTTCAGATGACGGCACGTACACTATGCATATCGTTCCATTTTCTATCTTCTCTTTGATAAAATGTCTATCTACCTCGACGTGTTTAGTCCTGTCATGGTGAACAGGATTGTGTGACATTGCAATAGCTGCTTTATTATCACAGTAAACTTTCATAAGCTTATTTCCCTCAATACCAAGTTCATCCAACAATAACTTTAGCCACATTATTTCACAAATTTCATGTGCCAAGGCTCTGAACTCAGCTTCAGCACTGCTTCTAGCTACAACTGGTTGTTTCTTACTCCTCCAAGTGACTAGATTTCCCCACACAAAGGTGCAATAGCCTGTTGTAGATCTTCTGTCAATTACCGACCCTGCCCAATCAGCATCTGTGAATGTTTCAATAGATCGTTCAGTGTTCTTTCTGAAAAAGAGTCCAAGGCCAGGTGTACCTTTTAGATACCTCAAGATTTGATAAATAGCTTCCATGTGCTCCTTAACTGGGGCATGCATGAATTGGCTCACAACGCTAACTGCAAACGCAATGTCAGGCCTAGTATGTGACAGATAAATGAGTTTACCTACTAGGCGCTGGTATCTCCCCTTATCAACAGGTGTGCTTCCTAGACAATCCCCCAATTTATGATTGGGATTTATAGGAACATCTACTGGCTTACTTCCCAACATACCTGTTTCTCCTAAGAGATCCAAGACATATTTTCTCTGTGAGATAGAGATTCCACTCCTGTTTCTTGCAACCTCAAGGCCAATGAAGTACCGTAGCGGGCCTAAGTCCTTTATTTCAAATTCAGCAGAGAGAGCCTTCTTCAACCTCTCTATTTCTTCATGGTTGTCACCTGTTAGGACTATATCATCCACATAAACAATTAGAATGGTAATTTTTCCTCCGAAGTTCCTGTAAAACATGGTATGGTCAGATTGGGCTTGCTTATATCCTTGTTGGCATACAGCTTTCATGAACCTACCAAACCATGCGCGTGGAGATTGCTTTAGCCCGTATAAGGATTTTTCCAGTTTACAGACCTTTCCCTGGGCTTTGGCTTCATCGAAATCGGGGGGAAGTTCCATATATACTTCTTCTTCCAGTTCACCGTTCAGGAAGGCATTCTTTACATCTAGTTGTTGAAGTGTCCAATCTAGATTTGCTGCTAGTGTCAAAAGAACTCTTACGGTGTTCAATTTTGCAACTGGGGCAAAAGTTTCCTGGTAGTCAACTCCATATGTTTGAGAGTACCCCTTTGCTACTAACCTGGCTTTATAGCGTTCTATTGATCCATCAGACTTATACTTAACGGAGAACACCCATTTGCACCCAACAGTTGACTTCTCCTTAGGTTTCTCCACAATCCGCCATGTTCTATTTTTATTCAAGGCTTCAATCTCTTCCTTAACTGCCTTTCGCCATTCTGGGTTTGACAAGGCTTCGTGAATAGAATTTGGTATCTCCACTGAAGACAAATTTGTAGCAAGAGACTGAATTGATGCCGATAGATGACTGTATCCGATGAAATTTGAGATAGGATGCTGTGTACAAGACCTAGTTCCCTTCCTGAGAGCAATAGGCACATCCAAGTCATTAGTGAAGTTATGTTGTGGAGTGGAGGAATTACCTGAGTTAAGATTAGATTCATGGTTTTGCTGTTGAACTGTGAGGTGTTCTATATTTTCAGGATTTTTCCTCCTAGAATAAACACGCAGCTCAGGTATGATTGCAAGTTGTTTATCTCCCCCTATCGTCAAATTTGGCTGTACACACAAATCAGCGAGTTGTGAGTCATCAGGAAGTGGGGAGGAGTGAGTGGATGAAGATGAAGTTTCTTGTAAGATGGAGGATTCTGGTACTTTGGTGGGTAATGTAGGTATCTGTGGTGTGGATAATATAGGTATGGTAGTTATGGTTTCCCAGAAATTCCCATCACCATTGTGTTCCTCCCCCTGAGGGGAATTTTGGGGAAAATAGGAAAGAGACTCAAAAAAGGTAACATCCATAGACACGTAATACTTATGAGTAACAGGGGAATAGCACTTGTAACCTTTCTTGGATGGAGAATAACCCAAGAATACACATTTTCGAGCTTTAGGGTCGAGCTTAGTACGTTCATGATCAGGAATATGGGTGAAAACAGTGCAACCAAACACCTTTAGAGGTATAGATAGTATGGACCTGATTTGTGGGTATATACGGGATAGGACCTTGAGTGGAGTAGTGAAATTATGTATCCGTGTAGGCATTCTGTTTATGAGATAACACGCAGTGAGAACGGCATCTCCCCAGAAGATCTTCGGAACTTTACTTGTAAACATAAGAGCTCTAGCAGTTTCAAGAAGGTGTCGATTCTTCCGTTCTGAAATGCCATTTTGTTGGGGGGTAGTGACACAAGAACTTTGATGTAGGATACCCTTTTTAGTAAGAAAAGTACCCAGAATATGATTGAAGTACTCCCTCCCATTATCGGTTCGAAATTTTTTTATTTTGGTGTCAAATTGGGTCTGAATCATAGAGTAGAAGTTTTTAAAAGTTTGTGCAGTTTCGGACTTATCTTTTAAGAGATAGACCCAACAAACCCTTGTATGGTCATCTGTGAAAGTGATGAAACAACGTTTTCCCGTAATACTTTTAACCCTCGAAGGTCCCCACAGATCGCTATGTATTAAAGTAAAAGGTGAAGAGGCTTTGCAAGCATGAGATTGAAATGAAGAACGAGCATGTTTAGCTAATTGACAAATCTCACAATGAAAAATATCTTTATTACGAAACAATGACGGAAATAAATGTTTGAGGTATGAGAAACTAGGGTGACCTAAACGACGATGCCACAACATTATTTCTTGTTCTCTAGGGATTGACTTGCAACTTGCAGTCTGAGCTTGTTTATTCCAGTAGGGTTCTTCCAGAAAATAGTAAAGTCCCTCACGTCCTTTAGCATTGCCAATCCTCTTCCCCGAAATCAGGTCCTGAAAGATACACAAGGAATCAGTAAAGTTGACACTGCACTGTAAATCTTTAGTTAATTTGCTAATGGACAAAAGATTGCAAGAAAGATTTGGAACGTGTAAAACAGATTTTAATTCAATGTGTGGGCTGAGTCTAATTGCCCCAATTCCAGCCACTGGTGAGAGAGAGCCATCAGCTACTTTAACTTTAAAATTTTCAGAACATGGCGAGTAGGAATGAAATAATTTTTCACAGCTCGTCATGTGGTCAGTGGCCCCCGAGTCAATAACCCACTGTTTATTACTGCTCGTGCTCGTTAATGCTGTCAAAAAGTTACCTCTCTCAGCCAACATACTAGACGACGGTGCTGCAGGGGTAAGAAGCTTGTACAATTGCTCGAGCTGGGCTGGGGTAAGTGAGAGAGAGACATTATCGGACTGAAGTGAAGGCACAGGTTCGACAGCGGACTGAAACCCAGAAGAATTTCGCACATTTGTTTCCTCTCGGTGAAACTGATTCGGCCTGCCTTCACCCCGATTTCCCAGCTTTCTGGTTGGAGGTCTGCCGTGTAGAACCCAACATCTATCTGTGGAGTGATTCGATTTTTTACAGTGTTCGCACCAGTAATTATTTTTCTTGGGCATTCGCGAGGGTTCTGGTCCACGAGCAGCAAGTGCCGAGTTCTCAGCAGCCGGTTGTTTGGAGTCGCCAAGCATGACGCGTTTCCGGCTGGCCTCCCTACGCACTTCCGCATATATCTCGTCAATCACCGGAGTAGGTTTAACTCCTAGCAATCGGCCTCGAACCTCATCCAATTCCGGCACTAGTCCTGCTAAGAAATCGTAGGTCCTCTCCTTCTCCACTTGTTTTTTATACTTTTCTGCGTCTTTGGGAGTGTCCCAGTCAATCTGGACAAACATATCAATTTCCCTCCATAGTCGTTGCAGGGAGGTATAATATTGTGTGACGTCGAGCTCACCTTGGCGTAGATTCCTTGCCTTATTACGGAGTTCAAACAACTGGGCAGAATTCTCAAGGTCCGAGAAGGCAATGGTAAGTACATCCCATAGCTCTTTTGCGGTAGAGTAATAGAGGTAGGTTTCTCGAATTTCTTCTTCCATTGAATTGACAATCCAAGCCATCACCATGGAGGTCTGAGCATCCCAAGTTGCAAAGGCTGGATCACTTTCATCCGGCTTTATTGCGGTTCCAGTTACGTACCCAAGACGGCCACGCCCCCGAATAACCATAAGGGCAGTTCTCGACCATTGGAGGAAGTTCTTACTACTCAGCCGGATGGTGGTAAGCTGGAGCGAGGTGTTTTCAGAGAGAACCGGCATGGGCAGGTAGTTTGAAGTGGTGGGTGCACTTGTAGAGATTGATTCAGGGGCTGTTGTGGAGTCCCTTGAATCTTCACCTCTGCGTGCCCCTGTCATGGCCAGCTTTTCCATTCTACCAACTCAAATAACCCTAGGCTCTGATACCATGAAACCAGGGAGAAGGTAGGAGAAAGGGGCCGAAAATTAGAGAGAAATTCACTTCATTAGGTTAATACTCCAGTAATTTACAGCCCTTATATACTCGAAAACATACCATAAAATACATAAGTGCTAAACGTACTAATAAGGAAACAATATTTCTAATGACTATCATAAGACATAGATATAAGGAAACAAATAACCCATAGAATATATATCAATATTCCGGGATCTTCAACAGCTTCTGTGCTTGGTCAGTAGGAGCCTCCAGTCACTGATACCAGGAAGTTTGAATGGGGTCATAGCTTAACTTCAGGAATATCAGAGAGAGAGTGATAACTCAAAAGTTGAAGGATTTACAGCTTCTCTTGGCTGTAAAAAGAAGTTGGATTTAGATGGCATCTGCAGAGATTCCATGTTCCCTTCTAACATTTCTACAACCCTGCTCATTGATGGTCTAGTTGTAGGATCAGTTTGTATGCAACATAAGCCAACTATTAACATTTTTCTTCTCCTCAAATGTTCATTTGCATTCACAATGTTGTTCAGATCAAGTCCAGCATTCTGTTCAAGGTTCTTATATATCCAATTAGGAAAATAATTTTCACTTGAATGATCAACTCTGACTTCAATTTTTTTAGTCTCTCCAGCCATTTCCAAAATCATCATACCATAACTATAGACATCTGACTTGTGAGAAACGTCTCCAAAGTTTCTACAACATATTTCTGGAGCTATATACCCTATTGTCCCTCTAGCCCCTGACATTGACACTATACTGGACCTATTGGGACAAAGTCTCGCCAGGCCAAAATCCGATATTTTAGGGTTGAAGTCTTTATCGAGGAGAATGTTATGAGGCTTTATGTCAAAGTGCAAAATCCGTGTATTACATCCTTGGTGCAAGTATTCTATTCCCTCAGCAATGCCAACTGCAATTTGAAACAATTTTTCCCATCCTAACTGACGTTCTGCTACGGACCTATTGTGGCATATGAACTTCTCAAGAGATCCGTTGGGCATGAACTCGTAAATGAGAGCTCTTTTGAAACCCTCAAAGCAAAATCCCAGGAGAGTGACAATGTTAATGTGGGAAGTTCTACTGATGCTTGCAACCTCATTGATAAATTCTTCTCCATTGCCTTTCAATTCTTTCAAAATCTTTACTGCTACAGGACGGCCATCAGGTAACTTCCCTTTATACACACTAGCAAAGCCCCCTTCCCCTAAGTTGTCACTGAATGAGTTAGTCATTTTCTTAAGATCAGAGTAGTTGTATCTTCTTGTTGCAAGGTTCTCGTTGTTCTTCAGGAAGAGTTCAATGTCCTTATGGTTTTGCATTTTTCCCTTTAAACTCAGCACGTACTTCCTCTTGTTGAAAATGAACAAGATTATGGAGACGAGGACTACTGCAGCAGCTGAAACACCTATTTTGAAAAATGATATCTATATTTATAAAGCAAAAGGCAAAACAAATGGTACTGAAATTTGGAAGAGTTACCTGCAATCAAAATCAGTTTCAATTTACTCCTTCCTGCAGCTGAAGTAAAAATGTATGTTAGATTAAGAACACCTTATAAAAATAAATGGTTTCACAGTATACTCTCTTCCGCATGCAAATTTTCACAGGGTATGTTTCAGGAACAAGTGATTTCACACCGTTGTGAAATAAATTTATCTGGAGTCAAGAATTTCTGTCAAATTGCCTGTTATACTGAAAGAAAATCACTACTATTTAATTCAACACACTTTGTAGTCTGAAAATGATTCAAGTTTCTGATTATTTTATAAGAGTTATTTATTTTTTGATAAATGCATATCTATAAATTTGAAAATATTTTGTAGTTTTACTACTTGTAATATTGTATGATTTATAAATTAAAATAATAATAGATGTTGTCAAGAGTTTATATGTATTTAACTAAGGGAAAAAAAATTATGCAAATTGTCTGTAGCATCGCACGACTCGGTCAAATGAAGATATTGCTTCAGAACTACAAATTGGTGAATAGATTACTTGAAAGTTGAAATCATTTCTAGCATGTGCTATAGAATAGATGGATACACACATGAACAAACACTGAGAAATAAACAAAAAAAAAAAAAAAACTGGCGTCATCTCTAAAGAGCTCTCTTCAAAAAAAAATACGTATGTCAACATGAGCGAATATGTCAGTTCAGACTCAGTCAAAGAAAGAAAAACGAAAGTCTCAACAAGGCATGGAGCACACTGCACATATATAAACAAGAGGACATAGAGCAACTGTTTATTGGCATATAGCAATCACTTGATAAGTTCATTCTATCTTGTAGTTGTAAATGACTATCATGCGATTGTCCATGTTGAAGGTCGATGATACCTTTTTCACATTTAAATTCATTCTCTCTGGTATTTGTACACTGGCCTCCTTTGTCGTGACACACAGCACAGTCAACAGACAGAAACCATTGTAGATTATATTCAGGGCTAAGCTGATCAAACAAGTCAGTTGAATCTGATTCATTTTTCAATTCGCCTGGCAAGAGCAAAACAGAACACTCATCTGGGCAAGAAATACTTTTATTCTTAATGGCGTAATATATATCGAAGTAATCGCAACCTGTGTACTTCCTATGATAAACCGTGAAAGAAGGTTTCGGAGTTTTGTGGCATTTAAACAAAGTGATATTAGTTAAGAATGAAAACGAAATAGAAGGCGAGCTTTGAATAGAGAAATTATTGAACAGAGCGCAGCTTTTACTTTTCAAAAGACCTTCGAGACTAGGGTTCCTAATCCTTAACACATGGGCAGATATCTTGGACAGAATCTCCCTGGTTGATAAAATGCCTTCATATTCCAGGTAAACTAATGGATGCGGAGTAGAGTCGCACTGAACCCTGAACAATCCACATTCAGGTTGCGTAAAATTGGATAAAGGAAACCCCAAACGGCCAAGATTTCCACACTGGAAAGATTTTTGGCATTTAGAATAGACAAAGTTTAGATTAAGTAGATAAAACAGAGAGAGATAAACAGGAAAACTAGCAGCAGCCCTGAAGAGCTCCCTCGAAAAAGCCATGCCTAACAAGAAGTAGAAGAAAGAAGAATAGGATAGAAATCTCAGTCTCCCATAATTCCATTAAATTATAAAGACGCGGTTGAACAGAGCAGTTGACTTGGAAATGTTTTCATGAAGACCTGGAAACAGACAAATAGAATATGAATTAAAAAAAAACTTGGTTGAGATAATCATTCACTTTGCCTAAATTCTTGACTTGCCTAAATGAATAATAGGAATAAAGAGTACCAACACTCGGTCCTCCGTGACACACATAACAATTTGTTATTTAATACACAAAAAAATAAAAAATATTATATTAATGTATCAAATAATAAATCGTCATATATATGTCACTTAAGACGATTACCGATAATTTTCACTATGAATATCAATACTCAATTTTATTGAATAACGTATAAGGAATTGTTCACAGAATCTAAATTGCCAAGTGTTCATCCGTAAAAATTCTATCAAAATTTTTCTATACCTGGAGCATAACTGAATTTTATTGGAATCAGAAAAGGACTTGAAGTGAAGGCACATATATCTCAGTGGTTAAACCATCTTGTCATTAATTCAAAGGACAGATCAATAGCAGATACAAATTTAAAAATATGTATCTCATTTCACTTGTTATGAATTCAAAAAGTGTTATTTGTACATAATAGAGCTAAATAATGGTTTATATATGGATAATGTATCAAAATAAAAAATGGAGAAGTTTTTCTGAAATTCTAATCTAGTTATATCTCATCACATTATATGTATATAAATTATTATGTAAATTAGCACAACCGATCAAAAAACTATAAAATATTTTCTTTCAGATTTTGTGATTGAAAAGCCAAATATATAATTCATATATAAACCAACATGAGAAATATTAGAAAATTTTGTAATTTTTATTATTTTTCTTTCGAATCTTGTTATATATTTGAAGGCACTTTATAATCAAAGTAGAGAGTTAAATGCGTGAACGATAAATGAACTTCTAAATTCATATTTCATCCATAACTTCCATTTGTTAAAACTAACAGAGCAATCTACGTTGCACATGGAGTACTTATGTGGAAGACACTTTGCAAGTTAATTATGCGAATGGTACATGATATTTATCCTCGTATTCAAAATCATACGTGAACTTTACCCTTGTATCAAACCATACATGAGTGCAATTTTGTATCAAAATCATACATGGACTCACAAATTTGTATCTTTTTCATACATGAATTATTAAGTTTACAATTACGTACCAAATAATCTTTGTTCAGTCTAATTTGTGTTAATTTTCTTTCATTTATAGAATGGATTAACCAACAGACGTTTTGGAGCCAAATGGAGCTGAATTGAAAAGATGTGATATGCAATTGGACCAATTCCAAATGTGAAGGACTAAATTGGAAGTTGAAAAAGTTCAAAAACTAAGTTGGAGACTTATAAGAAGTTCAGAGTGCTTCATGCAAATTCTGGAAAAAAAATACGAGGCAATGAACTAGGATTTGGAGAAATTATTAAAGGAGAATTAAACTTGGTGCAAGATTGCTTTCACTTTCTTGTCTTTTTCTTCATTATACTGGTGGTGTATTTCAATTGTAATTTGTCTTTTTCTAATACAATAGTTTTTGGAGAAAATTTCTAAGAGTATAAGTATAATTCATTTCAATAATAAGAAAATAAGTTTTAAATTTTAAAAATCAGATTTTTATTAATTTGTATTTATAATTTAATTAAATAAATATATATTTAATTAATTAAATATATTAAGGTCAAATATCTATATAATTTGGTCACAGATTCACAATTTAATTAGTCAGATATTATTTTCGGTTACAAATCAAAATTTTTAAATGTCAAAAATTATTTTACGATCGCAATTCAAAAAATTTATAGGTCACAATTTGTTCATCAGTCACAGATTCACAATTTAATTAGTTACATATTATTTTTCGATCACAAATCGAAAATTTTAAATGTCACAAATTTTTTTACAGTCACAATTCAAAAAATTTAAAGGTCGCGGTTTTTTCCTTGGTCACAGATGAATAATTTATAAGTCACAATTTCTTTATTAGGCACAAATTACGAACATTATAAGTCACAACTTATAATCGATCACAAATTAACAAATTTTTGGGTCACAAGCTATTTCTAGGTCACAGTTCATATTTTTCATTGGTCATATATTGGTTACTGATCACAGATTAACCAATTAAATGGCCACAATCAACCAAATAAATTGTAACCACCACCCATTCTTGTGACCACCCTCATCAGCGCCTGAAACACCACCACAATCTCATCACCGCCTAAACCACCACCACAACCACCTTCACTGCCAAAACCACCACCACATTGGTCACAAATTAGTCAATTTGTTGGTCACAACTTTCAATCAACCAATAAAATCGTCACAAACACCCCACCCCATCTCACCACTCCAAAGCATCGCACCACCGCCAACCACCACCAGTGGCGTCGCCACTGCCACCACTACAACACCAACAGCACGCACGCCCATCCCACCACTAAAAAGCTCTATGCCACCGCCAACAACGATGCTGCCCACTGCCTCAGCAACCAAGACTTCCCAACACCACTGTCAACACAAGCATCGTTGCTACTATCACAACCACCGTCGTCCTACCTAGATCCACCGCAGTAACATCACCACCCCGTCACCCCAAACCTACCATCGTACCGCAATCACCATCAACCATATGTATCACCACCGCACATCACTACCAAATCCACGGCAAAGCACTACACCATCGCCAGATCCACGCCAAAACACTGCACCACAGCCAGAACCATATGTAACAACCACTGGCCAAAAAAAATACCACCGACGATTCACTTCTCTATAACGACGGCGGCGTGCGTCTTTTGGCCGGCGATTCACGCCGACGGGTTGCTACCGGCGGAGAGAGAGAGAGAGGAGAATGAGAATTAAAAATTAGGGTTTGGAGTATAAATATTTATTTTATAAAAATATTAATTAAAATAAAACTTTTGATTTTTGAATTGTGAAACTTTGAGTCTGATTTTAGAATGTTGAATACTTAAACTAGAGTATTGTGTAATTTCCACTAGTTTTTGGGTAAATTTATTTGTTATGATGAGACAGAGTGCAAAGAATGAAAATCACAAGGTATAAACAAAATAATCAAATTATAAGAATTGTCAACTGTAACATATCTTCAATTTTTCCTAATGGTAAACAAAGTATTAATAATCAAACTTTGACTATCTATGATTTTTCCAAATGGCAGTAATTCTTACAAGGCTATTCTTCTTAAAACTAAGGTGGCCAATATGAAACCCGAATGCATATCTCAACCTTTGTTCTTCCCTTGAATTTAGCTACACGGTCAAACCACTCATCTTCTTTGTTATTTCCACATGTCCTAGGCCTCTCGTAGCGCTTGCGATGATTGTTGAATCGGTCCTTCATTGGATGAGTTACCTTCTAGTAAAGATTCATATTCAACTATGGTCTTTTGAGGTATGTGTTGGTTACTTGGTTCATCAAATGCTATGCTATGTTGAGAAATTTCATCATAAACTCATTATTTACTCTATATCTAGTGGACGAGAGATCTTTTTTTGCATTTTCGGATTCCTAAATAGTAGCCTAACATGCTATTTGGATCACGTCTCTTCTTCCAGTCAACTCGTATCTTATCCGCTTTACCCCTTGAACAACCATATATAAAAATTGGTGCTTTTAAAAGCGTGAAAAATTGTTTGCAATATATTTTAGTAGTTGCGTAACCTTTTCTTTTACTAATTCACTGAAGAACTTCACTTTAGGTTAAGAGCAAGACTGCATACATGAAACAGATCCAAACTCCCTAGCCGGCCACAGGGAAAAAAAAATGCAAAAATCCATAGGAAATTTCTTCATTTTCCTTGTCAAAATCCAGGATCCAAATGAAACATAGGAATGCTTCACTTTGACAGATCGACAAGAATGACATCATGTTAGATGCGTGGTATTTGCTGAACTGGTGGCAATGCATATCAGTTTGCACAAAATTATTGTTCTGCACAGGATGTTTGCCATACTACTTGATTGAACAACATAGGATAGGACGAACGAATAAAAACAAATAAAAATGTTATATGTTGTTTTGAACATTGCTTTCAATAGTGCATAGCAAACATTTCCTCGTATCATTCAAGCCAGAGAACAACATAGCCAGATGTTAAAAATAAAGCTACATCATTTACTAGCATATTCTCAGTTTTAGTTCTATATTTAGTTATTTACTGTTTGTGAAGCAGAAAGCATAGAATATGGAATATATCACACCTATTTGGAAAACAATATAAAGGATATTTCACAAAATTCTTACCATAATCTACTTCTATAAACAAGAAAAGGAAAATACAAATCTCACCCACTTGAACTAGCTGTTGTAGAGCTACTTATAATCCACATATCAGTCACAGCATTTGGAGAGGATTGTAAATACTTGCTCTTCAACAATAAAACATCATCCATCTCAGGTGAAGGCGGGATCTTTATGCCTCTTGGAACGCTGTGATTATCATTAGTCTCCATTTTATTCTCAAATTCCAACTCCTCGTCGCCCCTTATCTCCTTCAGAAATGTTAATACTTCGTCCATAGAAGGCCTCAAATCTGTTTCAAGTTGCAAACACCGGAAAGCTAACTCCGCCACTGTAGTAGTCATCCTTGTAACTTCAGCATCAGATCCAAATCCCAGAGATGGGTCGATTAACTCGTCAAATGCACACCGTTGGATCCTGCTTATCGCTAAGTTGGCTAAGTTGATTTCATGTCGATGTCTACTTATATCCACTGCAGGCATTGACGATATGAGCTCAATGAGGACAACTCCAAAGCTGTAAACGTCACTTCTATCCGTAAGTTGGTAACATTGATGATATTCCGGATCGACATATCCTGGAGTTCCCTGAGGAGCAGTCGATATATGAGTGACATCATTAGGGAAGAGTCTTGAAAGCCCGAAATCTGCAACTTTGACACAAAAATTGTTGTCGAGTAGTATGTTATTAGTCTTCACATCGCGATGTATTATATCAGATTTATGTAGGTATGCCAAAGCGCTAGCAGTTTCTATGGCAATGTTCATGCGAATTGGCCATGAGAGTGGTGCTTTATTAGCTCTGTCACCATGGATATGATCTGCAACTGTGCCATTAGAAACGAACTCGTAAACAAGTAGGAGTTCCCGGCTGCGCCTAGATGTACAGCCATACAAAGAAACAAGATTCCGGTGCCTCAAGCAAGTAAGGATTTTGATTTCATTCATAAACTGCTCTACTCGTTTGTAATTATGCTCATAGAGGCGCTTTATTGCTACTTCTCGTCCATCTTGGAGTTTGCCTAATTAGAAAGAAGGCATACTTGCTATTAGTTTTAAACAGTTGCCAATCATATATTGACAAGCCACAACTTTACTTATCGTGATTTAGAGCGAGTCTGCCTCATAATGACTAATAAATTCTTACCATAGTATACAGTTCCGAAACCTCCGTCTCCAAGTTCTTTAGAAGAATCAAATTTATTGGTAGCCACTTCAAGTTCTGTGTAGGAGAAGATGGGGATACCAAAGTAGAAACTCCCGCCTTCAATGTCGGATTTTGAGGAAGGATCGGAAGATACGTTCCTCGAAAGTAAGTGTGCATCATTGATTCTTTTATGGCGCCAAACGAAAAAGCCTACCACGCAAAGTATGACTATACTTCCAGGTACAACTGAAAATCATAAAACAGAGAAATGAGGAACTCACTAACCGAAAATGAAACAAGAAACTGTGATGAGAATAATGATTTCTTCCAATGAATTGAAAAAAAGAAAAAAAGGAAGTAATATGTAAAGAAGATACGTAGGTAAGAACAGAACTTCCGAGTCTACTATGTAATAAATGTATATTCTTTTACCTGTGATTAATAAGATCAGCTTCAACTTTCTATTTTCTGCATTCATAACCAACATGAGCAAATATGTCAGATCAGGTCCAATTGGTTAAATAAAAATTAGATTTCTCTGTTTTCATATCCTGTGTGAAAAATCCTCAAAAAAAAAAAAAAAAAGCATGAAGAACATCTATACATGTAAAGAACATAAATCAACTGTTTTCATGTGGATTGATTGGCATATAGAAATAAAAATTGAAAATTTATCAGTAACACATAAAACCAGACAATTTATATACTTTATAAAGTTAAAATCACTTCAACCCTGCTCTTGAATACTGGCAAAAACACAAATCAGGAAGAAGCATGTAAAGGAATAACTTGAAATCGTCCATGTCCAAAAGCCGATGTTACCTTTTACACATCGAAATTGATTATTTTGGTCAGCTGTACACTGTCCTCCACCTCGGTGGCAATCAATACAATCTTCAGACACATTCCATTCTATATTATAATCGCTCCCTAACCGTTCGAACAAGTCAGCTGAATCTGATATAGGCGGTGATTTCACCGGCAAGTAAAGAACAGAACAATTATTTAGATTTGGGGGCAGAAGATTTTCGTTTGAATTGGCGTAATATATATCGAATTCGCAGTTTGTGTACTTTCTATAACTTTCATGTAAACGACGTATCTCATCGTCGTCAGAGTTCATATTTTTGGGGCATTTGATCAAAGTGATATTGGGGAAGAATATCAACGAAATAGAATGATAGTATGGAATATTGAAATTAAGGAATAAACTACAGCTCTCAGTTTGCAAGAAATTTTCAACAATAGGGTTCCGAATCAATGCTCGATTGGTAGATATGTTGCTCAGAATTTCATACGACGGAAAACCTATCAGCATCCAGGTGAATTCTTGGATTCGGAAGAGCATCGCACTCAACCGCGAACAAACCACATCCGGAGTGCGAAACATTTGCCAGAGGAAACTCCAAATTGCCAAGATTTCCACACTGGAAACTTTTTCGGCATTTAGAATACACGAAGTTGAGGCTAAATACATGAAGAAACACAGAGAAATAAACAAAAAAACTGGAAGCATCCCTACAGAGCTTTCTTGAAGAAACCATGATTAACAAGAAGAAGAAGATGGTGAGAGAGCAAATTTTCTATCTTTGTCCCAATTCTATTTGAAAGTTATTTGCATCAGACGCGGCATTTGACTTTGAACTTTTTTCATCAAGACTAATAGCACCACCGAATATAAAAGGATTATCAGAAGGCACTATCGTACTAAGTTGAAAAAGTCAGCATAAACCAATAACGCTGAAATTTCCTACCCAACAAATAATTTGAACAATAAATCTACTTGTACATAATGAAATGTATCGAATGATGTACATTCCTCTCACATGACTGGAGGATTCACTAGAATTAATTGTATTTTATTTATGTGGGCCCTCCATCCATGTGCAACTTCTTATCATTTTTTTTTTTCCATTTTTCTATAGTCAAAATTGTGGTGGAAAAGTAAAGGATATAGTTTGGTGGCTTTACTGTACTCACATTAGTATTACAAAATTATTCATTTCATTGACTAGTGTTATTTTTAATACGTAATATATGAAGTAAGTTACGTCAAAATCACGATTGAACTATTCGAATTTAAAATGTTCGTCGACAATTTTTTCTTTAAAATAAAAAAAAAATAAAAAATTTGAGCAATTTCAATTTGAATTTTCACCTACGAGGAAGAAGAATTCTAATAATCAATGCGAAAGAATCTTCAATTTTGAGCGTAGTTGTTGCCATTAGTTTATGGGACAATTAAATGACTATTTGACGAGAGTTCTTTTTTTTTTTTTTTTTTTTTTTCTTGTAAAAGAGTTATCTGAAAAAACTACCTACCTTATATAATCTTTTTCTCCAAAAAAAAAAAAAAAAAAAAAAAAATTTCAAACAAAGTACTTTCAGTAAATTATCCAAACATGTTTTACTGCAATTTTTTTAGTATTAGATACAACATTTAATTTTTCAAAAATTCTACCAAAATGGTCCTAAATCACAAATTTACAATATACTTAGATTAATCAAATGAAAGGTTGTCTCTTTAACATAGAAGATTCGTCGGTGAAAATTGGCCAAAGAAGAACGCATTACTTGAGCTATAAGTCAGTTCGATTTTTCAGGGGTGAACCTAACTTTGAACAAATTGGGTTATAGCCTAATCTAAAATTTGTGCCAAAAATATTTATTTCTTTTACTTTATAAATTTGGCCAAAAACCTTATTTACGTCAAAAAAAATTGGCTCAAATAAACTAGTCCACTTCAGAAGTTTATAATCCAATCTAGCTCTAAGTATAGGGATGTTTCACAAGGAGAGGAGGTGGCGTCCTTGAATTAGATGATGAAAAAAATGGAATAAAAAGATTAATACAGTGTTGACACTTGGCTTCTGGCAAAGAATTTAGTGAAACTTCCCTGTACTTGTAGCAAAATTGAAATTTTATATAGTTCTAACTCCGTCCCTAGTAGGTCCCACGGTAGGATTCAAAGTAATGAGATGCATAGTTTGGACTGGTGGCCATTCAAGTATGAAGCAATTGTTAATAAATGTATAGTTACAACAACGTGGGCCTGGGCCATACACACATAAATTTCAAATTCATTGGGCCGGTCCACAAAAACCAAACGAAATGGGCTAAAACTGACCAAATCCATAACTGTTAGAAGTCACTAATTAATTGAATGGTTGATCCAGTGGAGTCAAGTCGGAATGTCTATGAGATTGGGAAATTAGTAGGGATGAGAATGGCAAAACGGTGGCTGCATATTCCAAAGTTTTCTGAAGTAATACTGAGCCACTGGTGGATGAGTGCATGGCCATATGGAAAGAGCTTAAATTTGCATGGGTCGAGGCCATGATCTATCTTTCATTGAGACTAATTGTAGCAATATAGTGATTACTATATGAAATTCACACGTTTATTGAATCGATAGACTCCTTTAGATATTTGGTCTACTCATCGGTTTGGTGGGATGCAAACCTTGTAACGCATGCTCTTAGATTAAGGATAATTTTAAGAATGATTTTTCCACATGATATACTTGTAAACTTTTTAATTTCTAATTGTTCTTAAGAAAAAAAAATGAGAGAAAGTTTCGTCAATTGTAATAGTTATAAATTTAAATTTTGTCTTCAATATGTAAGAATGCATCGAGGAAGACTCCTTATTCTTGTTTCTATATCGCATCTCTATGTTCAGTTAAGAGCAAAAACAAGACTGAAGTATACGATCAATAGTAATGCTAGAGACATATTATGGGTGCCATAATACACAAGTAAAATAATTCATACAATCAATTCATGGTATTGTCTCAATTGTTTCTATAATTAAGGGATAAATTTCATATTGGCTAATTAGCAAAATATATATTAATATATATATATAAGTTTGAGGTTTTGAGCTACTCATTAGATTGTTTACCTAAACGGACCACTATTTTATAAGGACATGTTAGAGAATAGATCTCACATTGACTAAGATGTAGATGATCATGCGTGGATTTGAACTATTACTATTAAATTTTTTTTTTTTTTTTTTTTTTTTTTGTTTTGACGAAACTCAAAATCTTAATAGCTACTTGGTCTAACATTATAACATATGGAAGAAAAAACCATACAGCACATTATTTCTTGAATTTATCCAAACATCTCTTCCGTAACACAGAAGAAAAGATTTAGGCTGCTAAAGTCACAGTTCATGTTCTGTCAACATACCCTTTTGGCATATTTGAAGCTAAGAAAACTTCCTTAAGGGTCCGTTTGATAAAAAACATGGAATTTGATTGGAAAGAAAATGAATTGCAGGGAATTGAATTGCCTAGAATTTGTTTTAGAGGGAATTGTAATTAATGGTGTTTGATTGGTATAATTTTTCACCTGACAAATTTTTGCGTTTGGCTTTGTTTTTTACGCAAATTGTCAATTAAATGGATAATTTTTTTTATCATTGACTTTAGAATGTGTTCCAATTGGTTAAAAAAAAAAAAATTTGTTGGTCAAAAAGCTGGAAAACATTTTCCCACCATAGTGGTGGGAAAATGTTTTTCAACTTTTGTGCATCAACAACTTGTACTTTGGAAAAGGGTGAAAAACGTTTTCCTTAGAAAAAAATGCCAATCAAACAATGAAAAAGCTGGAAATGGAAAACCAATTCCACTTTCCCTAGAAAATCTCGGCCAATCAAACGGAGCCTAAATTCTTTTTGTCAGCGTGAACAGTAAACTTATCCTAAGAAACTTTTATCAGATTAATTTTTCAATTATCACGTTCCAAAAATCGAAAGCGGCAAAAAGGAAATATAACATACCTAAATCTGCACGTCGTCGCTCGCAATCCTTCCAACGGGGTCCGTCAGGGCAGAAGCAACGGAACCTGTAAGTAGTGGTGTTAAAGCCACATCGGCCGCCATCTCTCTCACATGTAGTGCAGTTACTGCCATTCCATTTCAGTTCAAACCCTCTTCTCAAAATCTCCTCATACTCTCCCACTACAATCCTCTCTTCATGTCCTTCCACTTCCACGGGCGCCACCACAAATTTTTCGCAATTTTCCAATTCCTTCTGCAAATTTTCATCCTTATCCCAAATTGCTAAATCAAAATTATCTCTATTCTCACCCTGACAGTCAACCTTGTATCGCGAAAGATCCTTAGGCAACGGTTCAATACAATTGGACAACAAATAAAGACTTGTTACATTAACATACTGTAACTCTTTAATAGGAAGTGTCGTGTTTCTGATTTGTGGAAGGCATCTACCGTTTGAAGTATTAGAAACAGCAGCATCATAAACACGAAAAGAATGACTAGGATATGAAATGCTTTCAATTATATAGTCATTTTCGGGTAAACGAATCGTTGGATAGCCATGTTTGCTGCAGTTGAGATGGAATCCGGGGTAACCGCAGTATGATTCTTGCAAACCTTCAATATAGAATGGAAATGTAATGTTTGGGCCATTACTACAATTCCTGGGCACGCACGCCTCGTACCGAAAATCAGCAGCTGAAGATTTTCTTGATAAAATGATAAGACAGAATATACAAAGATCTAAAGATATCAAGAAAACTTTATATTTCATGTTTTGGTGAAATGAATTCCAAGCCTCAGACACAAATGGTTGGCTGCCTGTGTCTTCCTTATTTATTAAACTAATAAAGGGTCATTTCAAGAAAGTCGCAAGTATTGACCAATCTGTCAGTCCAATGTCTGTATTAGTGAAATTCTTGAATATTTATGCAAGGGTTTTACCGATTTTTCATTTTGCGTTGTGGAACATACAAGAAAGAGGCCACAGATTCAATTTATGCTTGGGTGCCATTCATCAATTTGTATCTTTTGTGCAAGTGGATGGAAAAAATTAAACTGGTCCATGATTCCACCTATTACATTGCAAGCTGTCCACTGACTGCTGATGGGATGTTTCTAATTCTACCGGAGTCCATGCGATACTTCACTCTCTTTATTTTGGCGTAGTTTCTACGTTAGACTGAACATTAATCAAACCTCTGACTTGGTCGCATTCTTTGTTGGATATAATTTCTGAGTAAATAAAGAAGTATTTAAAAGTTCTTAAAAATTGAACTCACATTAGATTTTATTTTGAATAAATCTGGTTGTACAGATTGGATTGACAGATCTCTCACTGTAGTGTGGCCCTCACCTGTATTAAAAAATAAAAAAAATTCATGCTGCCCTCACCCATGTGTGTTGTCTGTCAATCTCCCGTCATGGACTTCCGTACGAGTAGCACCACTGTTTTATTTTTCTGTAAAACATTTATTCATGCTATTGGAACTTATTTTGACCTAAAGGATTAATTACCAACGTTATGAAATGGAGTCGCAAACACAAAATAATAATAATACTAATAATTATATATGTTGAAAAAAATTAGATACTGATATTAATTTGAGGTTTCATCTTAAAATGTTAAACTTGTTAAGAGGATAAATTCAAACACTGGTCCTTATATGTTGATTAGTATTTTTTATACTAAATCGACGTGATATTTTACTCTTAACACACTCCTACAAAATAGTAGCTCGTTTGAGGACATTATCCTTGAAATTTGAATGGTCGTTCAAACTTTAGACAAATTGATTTATTTATTTAAGTTTGATAGACTATAATATCATCTTAAGACTTAAAGATCGATCCGTTAAAATTGGATAAAATTTTAACAAACTTTTATAATTTAATTACTAAGTGTATAAATATAGACATTCCATCTCGAGGGGTATGATTAAAAAATTCCAAGCTTGGATCATATAACACTGTCGAATATTGGCAACGTTGACAAACATTTTGTGCATACCAAGTGTTCAACTTTCCTTTAGAAAACGATGTCCACATTTGGGTAATATATTTTTCAAACACTTCATTATTATTCACGATAATTTGGTAAATCGCCTAAGATTTGATTGCCTAGACATAGACACGTTTACATAAGGAAAAGAGAAGAAAACGAAGAGGGAAACAAAATAAAAGTCTAATTCTTTAGTACTACAGTTTTAAAATTAATACAATGTGTTGTTCAATAATTCATTAAATAACGCAGGTTATTAGTTTATAGAATATCTATTAAATTTTTTTATTTAATGTGTATTTGCTAGTGCCTCTTACATACTATACTTTTAGATAGATGATTCCCTAAGGAATTTGTTTTTTGATATTTTATATTATTTATTAGATGAAAAAAAAAATTATGCCTAAAAGACAAGACCGGATTCATTAAATTTTATTAAATGTCACAAGTTATTAATTATTAAAGTATTAATTTAGAGATGTCTGTAAAATAAAGTTATAATAATTGACACGATACTGTTAAAATAGCAAATTTAAAATGTATAAATAAATTATGAGGGTGTTTGGTGGAGATTAAAATCAGAGTTTTAGTAGATTGTGATAGAAGTTTTTGAAACGTATGGTTGGATCATTCTATTCGTACTCGGTGGTTTACCAACTTGTTTACTCGGGCCCACCGATCTCTCTCACGTTTGGGACGGGTGGGGCATACCTTATCGGAAGTAGGTCCCGACCTCATATGAAAGCACTTGTGGGGTTGAGTAAACCAACAGGTGAATCAACGGGTACGAATGGCTTTATCCATGTATTGTTAAAAAGTTATGGGATCCAAGAAAGATGTAGTTGATAATGATTGTGACTTTGACTTGTGCTGCCTTGTCCCGTCCAAAAAAATTTGTTATTTAAAATTACCTTAACACAAGTTATTTATGTCCAAATCTAGAATGATTACCCAAATCCATTAATACAATTCTCAAATTATCATAAAATTACAATAAACAAGGCGGAAAAATAAAATCCCCAATGGATGGAACAAGGTGACCGTTTGGTTACCATCGTAGAAAGAAATATTAACAATTCTTCATAGATGTATCCACGTACGCCCTATATTCATAAGATTCATAATCATCTTATCAAATTTGAATGTAACTTTGATTAGATATTGTGTTGGCTCATCTTATTTACAAACTTGGTTAAACTTTTTGTTGCTATTCTATTTTATTTTTTTCACTCTGTTAACCTAAAAAAAACTCGTAATTAATTTGGAAAACAATTAGTCACTAATTTGGACCAAGTCGTCACGGAATGCGTTGAAGCTTTTAGGTTATGGCCCCACAGGACGGTGATGATCAACTTATGCTAAGAAGAAAGAAATTCAAGTCCCCATTTTCTTTAGACACTCTTTTTTTCTTTTATTTCCTCGTTTTACCTTTGACTCTAGATTTTTTCTCTTATGGCCAACTTTGAATTTTCTTCCCATATTTATGGTCAATTTTTTTTGTTTTTTTTTGTTTTGATGTCCATTATTTTTAAAATATATGTTTATTTCTTCTTTTCAAATACACATTTTTCTGATGTTCATTATTTTTAAAATTTATGTTTATTTCTTCTTTTCAAATACATATTTTTCTGATGTTCATTATTTTTAAAATATATGTTTATTTCTTCTTTTCAAATATACATTTTTCAATAAAATAATATTGCACGTAAATTCAAAACTTTTCTTTATTTTTTAATAATACATTCTCCATCAATTTACTATTCCAAAATGTATTCTTAACTAATAATGGGGCTCAAACAGCCACAGGCACTAAATTTAGTTCAGTTTAATATAACTTCAAACTTTAAGTCAAGGTCAATAATTGATTTTAATTACATATTTAATGAGACTCACAAATTTTATTAATTTTTCAATCGTACATTTCATCAAGTTTTATCAAATTTTACCCCAAAAAAATGATTTTTAACTACACCAAACATAAGCTTTTTGAATAAGTTAAGAAATGTATAAAAAAAAAAAATCAATAAAATGGAAAATAAGGCGTGTTTTGAATGTTCCCAATTAAAAAACGTTGAAACAATAACAAATTCCTGTATAAATTGAATTCTGTTATAAAAGAGAGAAAAAGTAGAAGTAGAGAATTAAGTCAATAAACTTGTGTGTATTTTATTAATGACCAAAACCCTATATTTATAGGTAAGAATCAGGGATACAATGGTAATAATTTCTAGGGCTACAGGGGTGTAATTGTCATTCACTACAAACCCTAATAAACTTTCCTTTTACAACACTCCCCCTTGAATGACACATTACAAAATATCTGCCTCGTTAAAACCTTGTTTGATAAAAATCTAATAGGACAAAAAAATCAAACGAAGGAAAAAGAGTACAGTTATTTTGGAGTATTAAAAATAAATGCTGCCTCATTAAAACCTTGCTAGGAAAATCCAGTGGGATAAAACCTATGCGAAGGAAAAAGAGTACAGTTACTCCCCCTGATATTGATTACTAAAAATCTTTGAGTCGACGCATTCCAATCCCATGGACTAACTTCTTGAATGTAGATGTTGGCAGTGCTTTTGTGAATAAATCGGCCAAATTGTCACTTGAGCGAATTTGCTGAACATCGATGTCGTCATTCTTCTGAAGCTCGTGTGTATGAAAGAATTTTGGAGAAATATGCTTCTTCCTATCGCCTTTGATATAGCCTCCTTTGAGTTGTGCAATACATGCTTCATTGTCTTCATACAAAATTGTTGGACTATCTTTTGTTGAAGTTAACCCACATGATGCTTGGATATGATGGGTCATGTTCCTCAACCATACACATTCTCGCCCTGCTTCATGGATTGCAATAATTTCAGAATGATTTGAGGATGTTGCTGTCAAGGATTGCTTCATAGATCTCCATGATATAGCTGTTCCTCCCCTTGTAAACACATATCCTGTTTGTGATTTAGCTTTATGTGGGTCAGATAGATAACCTGCATCTGCATATCCCACTAAAGTAGATCCCGACTTTTGGGAGTAAAATAATCCCAAATCAATCGTACCCTTTAGGTAACGAAAAATGTGTTTAACACCATTCCAATGTTTTTAACTTGGTGTAGAGCTATATCTTGCAAGGAGATTTACAGAAAAAGTTATATCGGGTCGAGTGCAATTTGCAAGATATGTTAATGCTCCAATTGCACTAAGATATGGTACTTCAGGACCAAGAACCTTTTCTCCATCTTCAAGTGGGCGAAATTGGTCTTTTTTCACATCAAGTGATCGAACAATCATAGGTGATGCCAATGGATGTGCATTATCCATATAAAATCGTTTTAAAACTTTTTCTGTATATGTAGATTGATGAACAAACAATCCTTCTTGGAAGTGTTCGATTTGCAACCTGAAACAAAATTTGATTTTTCCTAAATCCTTCATCTCAAATTCATTTTTCAAATAATTAGCAGTTTTGTTGAGCTCTTCAGGAGTTCCAATTAAGTTTAGATCATCAACATAAACTGCGACAATTGCAAATCCAATATTTGTTTTCTTTATGAAAACACATGGACAGACATCGTTATTTTCATAACCCTTCTTCAACAAATATTCGCTAAGACGATTATACCACATGCGTCCGGATTGTTTCAATCCATATAATGATCTTTGCAATTTAATTGAGAACATGGTTCTCGGGCATGTATCGTTTGCTCCTAGCACTTTAAGTCCTTCGGGGACTTTCATATATATGTCACTATCAAGTGAACCATATAAGTATGCAGTTACTACATCCATAAGGTGCATATCAGGTTTTTGTGACACAGTCAAACTAATCAAAAATCTAAAGGTGATGGTGTCCATTACGGGGGAATATGTTTCATCATAATCAATACCTGGTCTTTATGAGAAACCTTGAGATACTAGTCGGGCTTTGTATCTTGTAATTTCATTATTTTCATTTCTCTTTTGTACAAAAACCAATTTGTATCCTACAGGGATTACATTTTCAGGTGTTCGAACTACAGGTCCAAACACTTTTCGTTTCTCTAAGGAATTTAATTCCGCCTGTATGGCTTCTTTCCATTTTGGCCAATCATTTCTATTTTGACAGTCTTTAACTGACTGTGGTTCAGGATCCTCATTTTGCATAATATCAAGAGCCACATTAAAGGCGAAAATATTGTCTATAACAACATTATTCCATTCCCATAATTTATGAGATAACATATAATTTATTGAAATCTCATTATTTTCGGACACTTGTGGTTCTTCAGGAACCATATTTTCAATATTGATTGATCAATCTTTTCTAATGTTACTTCTTCCGAAGTTTTTTGGTTGGTTTTTCTCTTGTACTTTTCTTTTTCGAGATACAGAGTCTTTTGAACCAACTGGTCGACCACGCTTCTGGCGTATGTTAGATTCATTTGCTACAGCAGATTGTCCTGTAGGGACATCAATTTTTGCTGAAATATTTTCTGCTGGTATATATGACTTTGTCACTCTTTTCGTGTCAACAAATATATCGGGTAATTGATTTGCAACTCTTTGCAAATGAATGATTTTTTCAATCTCTTACTCACATTGATTACTGCGGAGATCAAAGTGAGATAGAGTTATTTCATTCCAAGAAATTTTACCTTGTTTTTCAGAATGTAGTTTTTCCCCTCCCAAAGTTGGGAAAGTCATTTCATTAAAATGACAGTCTGCAAAACGTGCAGTAAATAAATCACCCGTTAAAGGTTCCAAATACCTAATAATGGACGGTGAATCAAAACCCACATAAATCCCAAGTCTTCGTTGGGGACCCATTTTAGTACGTTGTGGGGGTGAGATAGGGACTTGGACAGCACAACCAAAAATTCGTAGGTGAGAAATATTAGGTTCATGACCAAATGCAAGTTGCAGAGGTGAATATTGATAATAGGCAGTTGGTCTAATACGAACCAATGATGCAGCATGTAATATGGTATGTCCCCAAACAGAAGCTGGTAGCTTTGTTTTCATAAGTAATGGTCTAGCAATAAGTTGTAAGCGTTTAATAAATGATTTTGCTAAACCATTTTGTGTATGGACATGCGCAACTGAATGTTCAATTACAATCCCAATTGACATACAATAATCGTCGAATGCTTGTGATCTAAATTCACCTGCATTGTCAAGACGAATAGTCTTGATTGAGTAATCAGGGAATTGTGCTCGTAATTTTATGATTTGAGCAAGTAGTCTAGCAAATGCTACATTCCTAGTGGAAAGTAGGCAAACATGTGACCATCTAGTAGAAGAATCAATTAATACCATAAAATAACGAAATGGTCCACATGGTGGGTGTATTGGCCCACATATGTCTCCATGAATTCTTTCCAAGAAAGTTGGAGATTCAACATTGACCTTTGTAGTTGAAGGTCTAATGACTAACTTGCCTTGTAAACAAGCTACACATAGATAATCATTAGGTAAAAGAATCTTCTGGTTCTTTAAAGGATGTCCATGTGAGTTGTTTATTATTCGACGCATCATTATAGCTCTTGGATGTCCAAGTCTATCATGCCAAAGTATAAAACTTTTTGGATCATCGAACTTTTGGTTCGTGACATTATTTGATTCAACCATTTTTATAAATGTATAATACATGCCAGATGGGAGTGTATGAAATTTTTCTTTTATCTGCTTCTTGCCAGATATAAAGAAAATTATGCAAAGATATTCAACACTATTTTCTTGCATCGTCTCAATGTGATATCCATTGCAGCGGATATCTTTAAAACTAAGCAAATTTCTTCTGGATTTGCTAGAGTAAAGTGCATCGTCAATATATAATTTAGTATTATTTGGTAAAATAATACAAGCTCTTCCGGAGCCTTCAACGATATTCGATGCACCAGATATTGTATTAACATTATTTTTTGCTAATGTTAAGTCCAAAAAATATTCTTTGTCTTGAAGAATTGTATGTGTAGTTGCACTATCTATCAAATAAGTATCTTGGCAATTCATCATCAATCTATAAATACACCAAAATACATATGTTTTAATAAAAATTTGAATTTAAATTTAAAGAAATATAATTCAATAATATGAAATTGACGATACACAATAAAGTTTTTTTTTTTTTTTTGTGAAAAATAAAAACATATTTCTAACTAAATTTCTAAAATAAAGTAAAATACTAGAAGGATAGAAAATAAATTAATCTATATCTTCCATCACACCACCCCCAATCAAGTGGTCAATATTTCCATTTGGATCGGCAAAGAAGTCAGAGACATCCAAATGAGTCACATCAATCGGACCATCATAATTAGGGAAATTTGTCTCAACTTTTCCTTTTCCCTTGATTGATTTTTGATAAAGATCCACAAGGTGTTTTGCCGTACGACAGGTACGTGTCCAATGCCCTTTCATTCCACATCTAAAACAATTTTCTTCATGCACATTTTTGGGTGTGCTACTTTCGTTTGCTTTGTGCCTTTTGAAATTGTTGCCTTGCTGATGATAACTTTGTTGATTATTTCGTCCATGATTTATTCCACGTCCAAATCCGTGTCCACGTCCACGTCCACGTCCACGTCCACGTCCACGTCTTGATATTGCATTTGCTTCAGGAAATGCAGTACCATTTGCTTCAGGCAATGGTATAGAACCAGTTGGACGTAACCCATGATTTTTCATTAGAAGTTCATTATTTTGTTCAGCAATAAGCAAACAAGATATAAGTTCTGAGTACTTTTTGAAACCACGCTCACGATATTGCTGCTGCAGGAGCACATTTGAGGCGTGAAAGGTGGAGAAAGTTTTCTCCAACATATCTCCATCAGTGATTTTTTCTCCACACAAGATCAATTTTGAAGATATTCTAAAGAGTTCAGAATTGTACTCACTTACAGTTTTGAAATCTTGCAAACGAATGTGCATCCACTCATAACGGGCTTTAGGGAAGACTATAGTCCTCTGATGATCAAATCTTTCAGTCAATTTTTTCCAAAGAGCATGTGGATCTTTCTCAGTGAGATATTCAATTTTCAACCCATCGTGAAGATGATGGCGAAGGAAGATGAGTGCTTTTGCACGATCCTGCAGGGATTCTT
Organism: Osmanthus fragrans; assembly: GCA_019395295.1. NCBI lineage: Eukaryota > Viridiplantae > Streptophyta > Magnoliopsida > Lamiales > Oleaceae > Osmanthus > Osmanthus fragrans. The sequence goes on along the minus strand of CM033361.1, from coordinate 19,509,258 downwards.
TGTTTCCTTCTTTTATTGTCTCTCCCAGACCCTTTGAAACAAGGTGGATATCAGCATACAGTACCCATGACAGATAATTTTTGTCAGATAGGTCAAGTGCAGCAAATTCAAGTTTTGTGATGTTTGCCATTTGATTAGCTACACAAAAAAAAGTAGTCAATATTAACATGACATAAGTTATGTATTTTCCTTCAGGGATAAACACTAATATAAAATAATATGTTCTTCGAAACATGTGCTACTTCGGGAGAACATTGTATTTTACTATTGCTTCAAGAGCGGTATATTAATATTCTTCAGGAATATTAAAAATTATAATTTATGCTCTTCAAGAGCAAGTAATATTCTTTTAATTATAATGTGCTACTTCCAGAGCAACAATGAATTATTTATATTAAATAAATTTATCATTAATATTCTTCTGGAATATTAATTATAATGGTGTGCCACTTCAGGAGTAACAACAATGAATTCAGTAATTAAAAAAAAATTACATATTGTCGCATGAATTTAACTATTAACAGACATGAATATATTAATGTGAATTGAGTGAAAAGAAAAATTGATAATTATGACATGCAAAAACCTATTTACATATTATATCGTGAATATTATAAACCAATCTGGGCACAAGGATTACCCTGGATACACGTATATGCAACTAAAAAAATTGAATTAGCAGAAATCAATTAAGGCATAATAATTGATTTAATTAGCAGTTATCAATTTACACAAGCCAATTAACATAAATAATTGGATGTTGAAAGAAACAAGAAATTGGGTATAAATAAACGTATCGTGGAAACCATAGAGTTACGTGTAAAAGAAAAATCAACACGAGAGAGAAGTGGTGGAGAATTGAAATAATTGAGAAAAAATATAAAATATGTACAAGATACATTAGGTGGCGGCTGGGAAAAAAGTGACCTACAATTTTGCAATGATTACCTGCCAATGTGCAAAGCAAGGGAGAGAAGTGGTGGTTACTATTTCAATTTGCAGTTGACATTCTCTAACGTGAAATTAATATATTTTCTTGTGACACACGCCAGAATGCATCGGTTTAATTTGATGTCACATATTCCGGTAGAGATATAATATGGGCATACGAATATGTAAAATCACGTGTTATCAAATTAATTTTGATACACATGATAAATGATTATGCATAAAAAAAAATTATTACCTTCACTAAGCTATGAAAAATTGGTTAGAGTTTCGTGCTGATAACGTGTTATAAAAGAGAGAAAAAGTAGAAGAAGAGAATTAAGTCAATAGACTTGTGTGTATTTTATTAATGACCAAAACCCTATATTTATATGTAAGAATCAGGGATACAATGGTAATAATTTCTAGGGTTACAGGGGTGTAATTGTCATTCACTACAAACCCTAATAAACTTTCCTTTTACAACAAATTCAGGATATGTGATTTGGCTTTTTCATGTTCCACTCTCTTTGAAGAACCTAGAATCCGATACTGGAACATGTGCATAGTGTTGAAATATAAAGTCAATCATAATCACGCCATTCATTTAAGTGTGTGATTTGAATCATTCAAAAATTAAACGTATTCGTTTTGTAACTTGTCTTTTACAATATCAATTCGAATTGACTTTGATTTGTTTAGAAAATGTGGTTCAAGGACATTCTAATAAATTTTCTAACTTTGGTCATACAACTTTGAAACCCTAACTTGTTCCTTTGTATTAACAGTCCTTTGTGGAAGCCATCTAGGACTACAATTATCCTTGATTAGGTCTGAATTAGTTCATTCAGTTAACAAAGTTTTTATATAGTTTTAACCGATGCTGAACACATTTTTAATTTTATAAAAAGAAAACCTAGTTTGATTTGAACACTATATGATAAATTGAACAAGGTTTTGAACACCAAATGACAAATTGAACAAGGTTTGTTAAGGTTTGAACGATTTGGATCAGATTTTAATGCATGTTGGATTTTATTTCAAAAATCAGGTTTTAAGTAGTTTTGAATAAAAGTTGATGAAATAAGTGTTTGAAAAGTTTATAAAAGTTATAAGTCTCGTGAAATGTGTGGTTAAAATTAATTGTTGATTTTAACTCAAATTTTTATCAATTATATAAGCAAAACCAACAAAAGGCTAAGCATAGAAGCGGTGTCAATTCCAAACGATGATTTCCACTGAAATTAGTCCAAAATGAAGTAGATGTTTCTTAAAGGAGTACCGATATTTCATTTAACATTCTTATATATCTATTCCACTATAAACATATTTCTATTAAAATTTTAAGAAAATAGTATATCCATCCAAATTAAATTTCAACATTATCCTTATCCCTATTAAATTTATTCACTTAAAATACTATATATCCACGTCACTTTTATATATCTATCCCACACAACTATTGCTATTTGCTACTGGTTTTCTTAAACTAACAGAAATCAATTATTACTTTTTTATGTATACATTTGCATAACCTAAAATTTCTTGAACGCTAGAAAATTCAAGAATTTACCTTACTGTTCTTCTCAATGGCTGTTGTGCATAATCAAGAGAAACTCCTAAAAGCAAAGACGACAATTTAGTTCCAACATACACAAAATAAAAAAAAATAAAAACTAGTGTGTGTGTGTGTGTGTGTGTGTGTGTGTGAGAGAGAGAGAGAGAGAGAGAGAGAGAGAGAGAGAGAGAGAGAGAGAGAGAGAGAGAGAGAGAGAGAGAGAGAGGTACCTTGAAATAGGGCGAGAGATCGGAGTTTGGGGCTGGCTTCTCCTCAACAATTGGAGCAGGAACCAAGTTTCCTATATCTTTTAGAGTTTGCTGATTTCGTCCTTCTATCCACACGCTCTTCTTTCCTCCAACTGTTGAATCAAAAGAAAAAATCATACAGGATTATTAAATCAAATCCAAATTTTGTCGAGAACTCAAAAATATACCACAAAGAAACTAAAAAATTACAAAAATGATTAATTGAATAAAATTTAGATAAGAGCCAATCGAGAATCAAAACCTCAGGATACGTGTCATCGTAGTTACCACTTGTCCGAAGTGATTGAAACAAAGGGTGATTTGCATTATTGAGTCATCCGAGTAGCTATCACTTGCTCCAAAAAACATCACCTGCATAGTAACAGAATCATTCATTCTTCTTTCATCTCGGAACATAAATCGCATATTTAGTGTTTGTTTAGAAAAGCTTAAAAAGTTGTTAAAAGTTTGATTAAAGTCAAAAATGAATTTTAACCACACGTTTCTTGGGACCTACAATCTTTATCAAAATTTTCAACTACATTTTTCATCAGCTTTTATTAAAATCACCTAAATTTTTATCAAAAGCTTTGTCAAACTTAGTTAATGTGAGGTAACACAACTAGTTCTCTCAAATTCCATAGTTAGTTGGAGATGTGGAATAATTCCCTTTAATAACCACGACCAGGCTCAAGAATCCATCTACTCCCTCCGTCCCAATTATATAGGTTTGTTTCATTTTTCACACGGATTAAGAAATGTTCTTTAATGTCATTGGAAAAATAATTTTTGCCAAAATCTTTCCTAGTTTACCCCTATTTAATTTTGAGTATGTAGTATTAAATTATTCTTGGAATTAATAAAGAATTTGAATGACTTAATTTGAAAATCATTGGGAACCATAACTAGAATTTTTTGAGCCAACTAAAACAAAAAATCAGCACCATAACCAACTAAACCGACAATTTCCATTCCACCAGAACTTAAACAACTAAAACAAAAATCACAATTTAAAATTTTTGATCAAAACAAATTTCCATTCCGCTAATTTCATACTGAAAACGCCAATTTTGATTTCAATTTTTTTGATTGCACACTATAAATAGAGATACAAGCTAGATTTAAGCACAACTAAAAACATACCTTCACCAAATGATGACTGCTCTCATGTTCCACCGAATTTTCAGCTTGATTTGAATCAATTTCCATCAGATTTTCAGCTTGATTTGAATCAATTTCCCAGTCGCTAACAATATGCATTATCCAAACAAGAAAAAAAAAATCCTATGATACACGAATAACAGTTTTTGAGATGTTAATCCATGAACAACGAGACGAGAAGTTAGCAAAAGGAGTCATTTCGAAAGTTGCCAACTCGTTTTCTATATCTACTAGATCAGTTTCTAGAATTTGGCATGACGAAAAATATTTTAGTACTACAAATAGTGATGTACCAGATTTCTCTTCTAGGCTATTGAATAGGAGATGTCGAAAGAGAGTTGAAATACATTTCGAACAAATGAAGGAAATCCCTTTCCATCGTCGAACGCTTTGGATATGTCTAAATCAACCGTACATAGGAGAGTCAAAGAAGGACATATTCGGCCACATTTGAATCCAATGAAACCATATTTATTGAACGAGAACAAGAAAACACAGTTAGAATTTTGCCTATCAATGGTAGATGAAAGTACCCTCGCATCTACACCTACTTTTGTTAACATGCATAATCAAATTCACATTGATGAAAAATGGTTTTATATGTCCAAGACATCGCAAAAGTATTATCTCCATCCGGATGAAACAGAGCCCTTTCGCACATGTAAAAGTAAAATATTTATTACAAAGATAATGTTTTTGGCTGTCGTTGCTCGTCCACGAGTTGATGCTACTACAAACGATGAATTCAATGGCAAAATTGGAATATGGTCGTTCGTGTCTATGGAACCTGCCAAGCGGAATAGTAAGAATCATGTAGCCGGAACTTTGGAGTTGAAGCCTATTGTGTCGGTAACTAAAGATGTGTTATGTTCATGTATGATTGAAAATTTGCTGCCTGCAATCAAACAGAAATGGCCATGTTCAAGTTTTAGGACCGTCTTCATTCAAAAAGACTATGTAAAGCCATATTAGGATGTTAACGATTTCAATTTCGTAAAAGGGAGAAAGGATGGATTCGATATTCATTTATGTTGTCAACCTCCGAACAGTCCCGATATGAATGTATCAGACCTTGGTTATTTTAGAGCCATTGATTCACTTCAACATCAAGAGGCTCCAACTACAATTGAGGACTTCATTTTAGTAGTGGGGAATGCTTTTCAGACATTTCCTACTGAAGAGTTTAACAATGTGTTTCTGACATTGCAATCTTGCATGATTGAGGTGATGAAAATTTCGAGGGGTAACTGTCACGACCCAAATTTTTTTTTTCCTATCATCTACTTCAGGGTTCGGACTTATATATATAATTCCATAAATTCAAAATAGTTTGTAAAGAGGAAAAACTATTGACGATTTGTAGGGATCGACTCTTAAGATTACAATTTTGACGTATTTTGTTCTTTTTTTTGAAAAAAATCACAATCATTGAAGGATATGGAATTGGTAGGCAACATTAACTATAATAGTATATTTTTCTTATGAACTTTGTGGCAAAAGTACAAAGAGACTAACAGTTACACCTAAAGCTTCATTCCACCGATCTTACTAGTTTTGTACAAAAGATACTTTACATATTAAAACTTCATAAATTTTCTGAAAATAAATAAATCATGATGGTGGCTTCAAAATAGTCAATATAATAGTGGGCTCCCAAAATGTGATGGAAGCCGAGAAACTTCGGATAGCTCATCCATGCATGGACCTCCTTGACATACATCCAATACAAGCCGTCTTCTGACATAATCCATTCCTCCGAGGTAAAATCTATATATTCAATAGTGATCATCTACAAACAAAAAATAAAAAAAATCATTACAACAATATGAATACAAGTACTCAGTGAGCAATCTAGACCATATATGTCTTTCTTTTCAAAATAGGTAAGGAAACAATGGGCCCCAATTATAGATTTTCAAATCTACCCGTGCGCACCAATAGATCAATATAAGCTCATTAGTCAATTACACCAATTAGGTGTCCAATTACACCATTTAGGTGTACAATCAATAATACCAAGCATTATTCAATGCAAGGCCAATATTCAATGTTCAATGAGTAGAGTCTTAAATCTATAATCAATTTTAAAAAAAAAAAAGTAATTCAATAAACATAGTTGCAATAAATATGCTTTAAAAAAAATAAGGCATAGACTACTCACCTTTGATTTGTAGATGAAGTATCTTTTTCACTTCTTCCTTATTGGTTCTTAAGTGCGTTCTTTTCTAATTTCCAATTTATTGTATGATTAATATTTCTCTCCATGTCTCTATTTATAGTGGAGGTTGGAGATTAAAATAATAATTTGCTAGATTTTTCATAATCATAATTGGCCGTATAATAGATTAGTTGTCCCTATAATCAATTCTCCATAATCGTTACTTGGCCATATAATAGACTAGTTGTCCTTATAATTAATTTTTTATAATCATTACTTGGTCACATAATAGACTAGTTGTCCTTATAATTAATTTTCCATAATCATTACTTGGCCACACTAATAAGCCATTTGAAATTATATTTAATTCTCCCTAATCATTTCCTTGCCACACTTTACCTTAGCATGCCATTTGTAACTATAATTAATTCTCTCTAATCATTTCCTTGTCACACTTTATTCTAGTCTGTCATTTGTTATTTTAGTATTTAGTGTGACAATTATAGGGTAGCCTTCTCATTCTCTCTATTTTCTTCAGATGATTATTTATTTTTAACCAAAATCTTAATTAAATTTGTTGACGTCAAAAAGTGTAGGTACCGATTTGAGTCAACTACTCATAATCATGATATTCCCTTGGATTACGGCGATCATAGGACCAAGCTCAAGTTCTGATACCGAACTAAACGGTATTATCGAACTGCATGATGTAAAACTGAACCGTAGATTGAATGAGATTATTGCTAAATATATCTTCAATTTAGGTTGGAGGTCGCAAGTCACCATCTTTAATTTAGATCGGAGGTCGCATATCGCACATCATCAAAATAAAAATATGATAAAATTTTGGGATATTACAGTAACAATTATAGGATTCCACATATGAACAAACAAAAATTGATGAGAAATGGGCAACTACCAAATTGCATTTAAATCAAGCCTGGAGTTGTACTAATGGCAGAGGGAGCTCTTAATTCAACCGAGTAATTTCAATCGGGTAACTTTGCAAAATTAGCATACGAGCTCTGATTTGGGCCAATAATACCTTTCCGAATAGGGAACGACGAGACGAAACAAACCAAAAGCTTTGCTGTTGCGTATGGTGGATTTTAGCCGTCCGAGATCGTTAAGGACTCAGAAACAGCACTTTTATGTTGTGTATTTTTTTTCTTTTGCTTTCTTTTGCATCATTTTAGCGTTTTGCCCATATCCTAGAGTTTCTAAGATATTGAAACATGTTCAGAACTCATTTCGAGGCTTGGCTTTTGATTATTTAACGATAAGATTTGGTTTAGGAATCAGAAACACCATTTAGTTATTTTTCTTACTCTAGAAACACCATCCATGTGAAACACCATTTAGTCATTTTTCTTACTCTATAAATATCATTCATGTGTAAAAAACGTAATGTAAAAACTATCCAAGGAAATGCACTGTAAAAAAGAAAAAAAGAAAAAGATGCATGACATTGAATTTCTGTAAACATGGGTTATGCACTAGCCTTGTAGAATTTGGATATACTATTTCTTGATATTAGCAAGAGCATCAATCTGGTCCTCGTACATTTTCGGTAGATAGATTTTGATCATCTGAGAAACAACACATTGATACTCCTGAGAAGTGGAAACGTAACCATCTTCAGTCGGCGGAGCATTCAAATCAAGCAATGGCATCGTTGCTTTCTCGAGTTCAAATTACTTCGTAAAATTGATGTGCAGGTATCTTCGATGGAATCAGTATGATTGTTAGAGTTCATACTCATGATTTGGACAAAAACTCACATATGCAAAGAAATTAGTTGGCAAACAGTCTTCATGAAATTGTTTATCAGATGCTAGAACAAAGAAATTGCAGTGTGAAGACATAGGTGATTTTTTGTAATGATAGAAGAAGTTGAATACTCACAACTACAAGAATTGAGAGTTGTTCCATGTTTCCAAGATGTGGGAAATGTGTGTATTTGAAAGATTTCAAGAAAATGGCATAGGAACTGTGGAACATTTAATAAGGGTATATTAGTAAAGTAACACAACAAAATATTCTATATTAGAAAATATGCCTATATATTTGGGACAATAGAAAAAGGAAACTCAACCTATATAATTGGGACGGAGGGAGTATTTGTTTATGCCTTTCTTTGAGAATTTATTAGGAGATAACTTAGTATCAACAGTATGAACAAGATTTTATATATATAGTCTATCTTACCAAACAGCCCAAAAAAAATTATACGTCTTGAAAATGCACGCATTTTGTTTAGAATAAGGAAAAAAGAGGCAAATACAAGGAAGAAATTCCATAATTAGATAGAACAATAATTGAGATTACCTCATTATGGTGGGTGAAATTGCAATTGGATATGGTAATGGCCATAGAAGCTTGAATGACATCAATAAGTCCATCTTGACAATTTGACATGGAAACATGATCAATCCAAATATACGTACCACCAAAAATCGAAATGCCATCACCATCACTTCTCGACAGGTAGCCATAGTGATCTATAGAATCTCTAATTAGGCCACCATTACCGGCTTTAATGTCATGAATTCGAAGGCTATGAATGATCACATTACTTATGAATTGTAAGGTAAAACCAGCACCATTGGAAATATGCACTCGTGCTCCACGCCCATCAATTGTTTTATTACTTGTCATTATACGTTCTTCACTTAGCCTAATAACCATATCATGTGCAAATATGATCCATAGTGGCTCTGGTTGGATCATGATTTAGAAATTCAGACAAATTCAAACTTTAATTCAATCATATAATTATAATTATTACTCATTAGTATCCACACATTTTGAAATATCCACTATTATACTTTTTTATGAATTTGTCAAATTGAGGCTTAGTGCTATTAATGGCAAAGTTGAGCTGGCTCGTGTTCGATTAAGCTCGTTTAAAAAAAAAGATTAATCTACTTTACCAGAAGAAATCGTAAAGAAGCAGTGTCTGAAAGATATGTGGTGGGAGGTAATTGGATGGAAGAGATGATTGTGTTTTAAATTGTTTAATAATAGAATATCACGTGACATTATGTAAACATTTATATCAAGTATGATATACATGTAACACAATCCTATAAAAATAAAAAGAATGGTATGGCTTGCCCACCAACTCGATGGTTGATGGGGTGGGCCAACTTGATTTTTTTTTTTAAAAAAAAAAAAATTGACAATTACTTATTGTTTTAACGAAACATATAACATATTCAAAAAAATTGTAAACGACTTAATTGAAAAAATCAATTTTGTAGACAATGCTTGATAGAAATAAATGTAATGTTTAAAGTTCTTTCTCTTTTATCCCAACTTGAAATGGATTATATAATACGTAGGCAGAATTAAAATTACATAGTAATTATTATTTTATATATATATATATATATATATATATATATATATATATTAAATAAATACAATTACATTGTTCAAATGAAGTAAATAAAATCTGGTTATAGTACATAAATGCTTGCGAAAGGGTCGGAAGGTCGCCTTCTTCAACATGTGCTTTTATTCTGTATGAACACATCTCTAATCTCAAAAAAGTTTTGAACTCAATTGTAATTACTTGAAAAAATTTTATCTTAATTATATTTAAAATGAAAGTTCAAGGACAATATGTGGTATTGCTTTCGTGAGCATCGTCAATGCCCAAATTGGCCAAATCGTCGGCATTGAGGATATTGTTGAGATCGAAAAAAATCATTATGGAATTAAGATTATGGCGTCCTGGTGAATTGCCACCTATCAAGCCCCTCAACAAAAAAAAAAAAAAAGGATCCATTTGTATGACCAAATGGTCACTTTTTCATAAATTTAAAAAAAAAAAAAAGTGATTGTTGGCCACTGTTTAGCGATCCAACAAGTCGCGTTCATCGAGTTGAGCTCAATACAATTAGTTGCTCAGTTCATGCTCGAGTTTGAACGACCCATGGGCCGAGTCCCAACGAGCCAAGCGGATGAGCTAACTAGTAACTCGGCTCATTTGCCAATCTCGTAGAAGAATGCTTTTGTGCATATGGGCACGTGAGTGGCCGAAATGTACACATAAGAAAAGAGAGAAACGTTTTTTAACAAATGTAATTGTTTTTTTTATATGTTCTTGATTTTTAGTTTAATTAAAAAACGTGTCTACATGTAGGGTTGAGCGGGGGTTGAATTGGGTTGATTTTTTATCCAACACCAACCCAACTCAACCCAATGTAAAGTTTTATAATTGGTAGGTTAGTTTAGGGTTTGGGGTTTATGTTTGGAACACGAAGGTTTCTTGTCGATTTTTCGCTAGCTACGCGCCAGACTTGTGCTCGAGCGGATAAAGTAGTTAATCCATAGTTTGACCTTCGCCCCACTATCGCTCGAGCAACAGTCTCTTCACTCGAGCGAAAGAGCTAATCGCTTGAGCAACATATTTATCTGGCCAACCTAATTTTCGATTCGCTTGAGCAACATATTTATCTGTCCAACATATATATTCAGGTACCACATTCGTTTCATTCTAAGAGGTTGAACATTATTCTCTTAATAAAAAACCTCATACATCGGATCCAAAGAGTTCAATCCTTTATTTTACATACGCCAATCATATTGAAAACATCAAATCCATCAAATCAAATGCAAATGTGTCATTCTTCACTTGGTTCTATCAAGGAGTTGAAAATCAAGGAAGAGTCTGAAGAACGAGGAATTCTTGCGCAGATCTACAGGAGATAAATTGCGTGAAGAGTCAGGAGTGAAATTCGTGTGCTCATTCCAGGAGGACTGCTTTACAAAGAAGAGTCAAGGTTTGTGTTCGTGTGCACATTCCAGGAGGGCTGCTTCAAATTTCAAATAGGAGATCAGAAAGTTTGTGTTGTCAACTTTGCGGGTGATTTGTAAGTTTATTAAAAAGTTTATAGCGAATTTTTGACTGGAAAACGTCCAAAAAAAATTTCATGTTGGGTTTCTCCATAAACAATTCTTGTATTGTTTATTGCTTTATTTATTGCTTTGATATAACTGCGGTATTCAAATATAGGAAAAATTGAATTGTTTGATTAATCACCTAAACATAATTAACTTGTAACTTGTTGCTTGTTAATTTTAATTTTAATTCCGCATTTACACCTAATCACCACCCCTCTAGGTGTAGTTGGGTCGAATCTTACGTTTTTCAGTTGGGTTATCGAGTTTTAATTTTTTTTGAAGCCCTTTCAAGCTAGAGGCCTTAGGTAGTGGCTTTGATTTCCTTGCGCCAGGGCCGGCCCTGTTTATCCCACGCAACTATTGCTATTGGTTTTCTTAAATTAACCACACAACTGCTACTGGTTTTCTTAAATTAACCAATTATTACTTTTTATGTATAAATGTAAATAACTTAAAATTTCTTGAACGCTTGAAAATTCAAGAATTTACCTTATTGTGCATATTCAAGAGAAACTCCTGAAAGAAAAGATTACAATTTAGTTCCAACACACAAAATATAAATAAATAAAAATATTGCCTGTTTGTGTGTGTGTGTGTGTGGGAGAGAGAGAGAGGGAGAGAGGTACCATGTAATGGGGCAAGAGATCTGAGTTTGGGGCTGGCTTCTCCTCAACAATTGGAGCAGGAACCAAGTTTCCTATATCTTTTAGAGTTTTCTGATTTCGTCCTTCTATCCACACGCTCTATTTCCTCCAACTGTTAAATCAAAAGAAAAAAATCATATATGATTATTATATCAAATCCAAATAATTTTGTCAAGAACTCAAAAATATACCACAAAGAGGCTAAAAAATTACAAAAAGGATTAATTGAATAAAATTCAGACAAGAGCCAATCGAGAATCAAAATCTCAGGATACGTGTCATTGTAGTTACCACTTGTCCGAAGTGATTGAAACAAAGGGTGATTTTCATTATTGAGTCATTCGAGTAGCTATCACATGCTCCACACAACATCACCTGCATAGTAACAGAATCATTCATTCTTCTTTCATCTTAGAACATAAATCGCAGATTTAGTGTTTGCTAGGAAAGCTTAAAAAGTTGTTAAAAGTTTGATTAAAGTCAAAAATGAATTTTAACAACACTTTTCTTGGGATCTACAATCTTTATCAAACTTTGCAACCACATTTTTCATCAGCTTCTATTAAAATTACCTAATTTTTTTATCAAAAGCAAATCAAACGCAGTTAATGTGAGGTAACACACAACTAGTTCTCTCAAATTCCATAGTTGGAGATGTGCAATAATTCCCTTTAATAACCACGACCAGGCTCAAGAATCCATCTATTTGTTTGAGCCTTTCTTCGAGAATCTATTAGGAGATAACTTAGTATCAATAGTATGAACAAGATTTTATATATCTAGTCTCTCTTACCAAACATGCCCAAAAAAAAATCATACGTCTTGAAAATAAACGCATTTTGTTTGGAATAAGGAAAAAAGGGGCAAATACAAGGAAGAAAATCCATAATTAGATAGAACAACAATTGAGATTACCTCATTATAGTGGGTGAAATGGCAATTGGATATGGTAATGGCCGTAGAAGCTTGAATGACATCAATAAGTCATCTTGACAATTTAACATGGAAACATGATCAATCCAAACATTCGTACCACCAAAAATTGAAATGCCATCACCATCATTTCTCGACCAGTAGCCATAGTAATCTATAGAATCTCTAATTAGGCCACTGTTACCTGCTTTAATGTCAAGAATTCGAAGGCTATGAATGATCACATTACTTATGAATTGTATGGTAAAGCCAACACCATTGGAAATATGCACTCGTAGTCCACACCCATCAATTGTTTTGTTACTTTTCATTATAAGTTCTTCACTTAGCCTAATAACCATATCATGTGCAAATATGATCCATAATGGCTATGGTTGGATCATTATTTAGAAATTCAAGCAAATTCAAACTTTAATTCAATCATATATTTATAATTATTAATCATTATTATCCACACATTTTGAAGTATTCACTATTATTCCTTTTTATGAATTTGTCATAGTGAGGTTTAGTGATATGAATGGCAAAGTTGAGTTGGCTCGTGCTCAATTAAGCTCGTTTAAAAAAAAAGATTAATCCACTTTGAAAAACACATAGTTCGACGTAACTACATCTAGAAGAAGGTGATTAGGTGTAAATGCAAAATTAAAATTAAAATTAACAAGCAACTAGTCAAAAGTTAATTATGTCTAGGTGATTAGTCAAACACTTCAATTTCTCTTATGTTTGAATACCACAGTTCTATCAAAGTAGTAAATAAAGCAATAAACAATACGATAATTGTTCACGGAGAAATCCAACGTGAAAAAAACTCCAGGCATTTTGCCAGTCAAAGATCCACTATAAACTTTTCAATAAACTTACAAACCACCAGCAAAATTGACGACACAAGTTTTCCGATCTCCTGTTTGAAGTTTGAAACAACCCTCCTAGAATGTGCACACGAACATCAATCATGGCTCTTCTTGTAAAGCAGACCTCCTGGAATGAGCACACGAACTCCACTCCTGACTCTTCACAAACGTTTATCTCCTGCGTATCTTGAAAAGAACTCTTTGTTCTTCAATAATCTTCCTTGAACTTCAACTCCTTGAAAGAACCAAGCGAAGATTGTTCCTTGGTGTTTGATTTGATTGTTTGATTTGGTTGTTTTCACAAGGTTTGACGCAAATCGCAAAGGTGGATTGAACTAGATCTAAAATCTTTTGAATGTATTTTCTCAACGAATGCAATGTTCAATATCTTGTTTGAAAATAATGAGGCGCCTCTATTTATATGTTGGACGTTTTAGGTAATGTGGTCCAAGTAAAAATCTCGAAAATCAAAAATTACGTTTGACCATAAAACATTGTCGCTAGAGCGAGGAGCTGTTTTGCTCGAGTGAAGGGTCTATCGCTCGAGCAACGGTTGGGCGAAGGTCGAGCGATCAATGTACTATTGCATCCGCTCAAGCACAAGTCTTACGCGCAACTAGCGAAAATTCGGCGTATATCCTTCTTGTTCTAATAATGAACCTCAAATCCTATTCTAACCTACCAACCATGAAACTTTACAATTACGGCCTCAATTTTTATAATTGTTCAAGTTGGTCCTTTTGGTCACAAAATTGTCAATACAAAATATAAATCTAACAAATTACCCAAGTCCAACTGAGTATTGCTTCCACTTTGTTAAACATGTATCCTGAAATCAAAAACACACATACCCAGTGTAAAAACACGCGATACAGGTAATATAACAATAAAGCACTTAGAAGCATCATAAACACAATCAACCAAAATAAGCATGCTAGTTTGAGATGCAATATTAATGCTAACCAAAACATCATGACCACATTAATATCACAAAATATCAAAACTCAAACAGCAATGCATGATGTGCAATACAGATGCAAAGCATATGCTCCCTCTTAGTGCATGATACGCAATACAAATGCACATGCACAAGCTTCCCCTCACTGCAAACTTTCAATGTATAATGCATTAAATAAATGTATCTATATCTCTCCCCAACGACTCCACAAGACATGTAAAGTATATCAAATCAAATCAAGTCAAAGCATAGTGATGTCCTAAACATAGTATCTATGTCTCTCCCCAATGACCCCAAAAGACAAGCAATATGCGTATATCAGTAAAGCACAATGACTTAAAAATAGTATCTATGTCTCATCCCCATCGACCATAAACGACGTATATTATAAGCATGCGAATGTACTAAAAGTAACAGTATCTATGTCTAACCTCATTTACCCCAAAAGACATGTAGCATGCTTAATGTAATTCAATCACCCCCTTACTATAAAATATCTCCTTCCTTTTTGTCACAAATGTCGAAGGGATATCCAACACACATAAAAGGAGATAAAAGCATACACAGAAGTAATAAGGCAAGAGAGTACTAACAAATTAATGATTTCATTAACGAGAGCTTGGTACAAAAATGAGACTACAGTAATAGCCTACCAAAACTCTAGCTAAACAAACAATGAGAGCCTACTACAAAATGCTAGCCCTAAACTACCCAATAGGAGCATCGTCCTCAGTAGGGGCATCAAAATCCTCACTCTCATACTCTTAGTGCTCGCGCATCCAACTAAGCAGCGCTGACAATCTGCAACCTCACCACGCAGACTGGTGACCTCTGTACAAGTCTGGGTCATCTCGGCCAACAGCCGTGCCTACTTGCTGATAATCACGGACATCTGACCCATCAAGGTGGCTATAGGATCGACCGCAACAGATGCCGGAGGTACAGGACCCGATGAAGACAATGAAATATTAGAAATAGATGCAAACTCAGCAGTAGGGATAGTGGAAGGATCACTAACGAGAGGATCACCTATAGGATCAACTAGCGCTGTCGGGTCAGCAGGCTTAATGGGACTAACAAGAATCGAAGAAGAAAATGTGATCGACTCTGTGCAACAGTGGTATGACCAATAGGTCGACCAATCCGACCAGAAGCTCCATCAGGAAATATAGCCCCGAAAGTGGTGACCAAACGAAATATAAGACATGCAAAAGGAAGACCTATCCTACAACTGGGAAAGCGAAAAATGCACAGAATATGCTGGCACAGAAAGGTAGGAAGGTCAACCGAGTCACCATGAATCAAAGAGTAAAGGAATCTAACTCTATCAGATGGTAAGGTCGAAGTGTGAGCTACCGGCCAGATGTTCATGCACACAACGCGCAACAGAACATGCTGATCAGTCGGAAGTGATCCAATGCAAACTGCAATAGAACCTCCTTCAAATGGGGGTGTTAAACAGGGCAAAATAAACTACGGTATCAAACGGAATAGACTCGGCCAAAATATATGAGTAAATAAGGTGGACAACCCGTGAAATATGAAGGGACTTAACTAAGATATCGGAAGTAATCCTAAGAGTGCGACATCTAAGATAAACCCTAAATGCAGGATCACATACCTCATGAATGTTCTCATAGAACTCGAGAACAATGAGGTCAGAAGGAGAAATCAAACTCTTAAGAATGGGATCCCAACCTCGAGAAGTGACGATAGCTGAGATATCGAGAGACAAATCAGACAGAATGATCGCATGCTCCACGAGGACAGGGCGATGTGAAAACCTCGTGGGTAGTGAAAGATATAAATCGGGCTCGACTGTAGGAGGTGGAGTCACTAGGCTGCTGAGCCGCGATCCTCGCTCTCTTCGGCGACATCTGTGACGTGATTGTAAAACAAGCACGTCACGAGATGCTACGAAAGAGAATATAGACCACAAGATACAGCAATGCGATCAAATGCATAAAAATGCGTGAAATGATGTCCAAGATAAGCATACACGCAAAACGATGCAAGAATATGTCAAAACATGCAAAATAATGTAAAAAATGTATTAAAACACGCAAAACTATGCAAACATAAACATGACACACAAAATGATATAAGTATGGACAAGTACACGTAAAACAATACAAAAGTGTCAAATGTGCCATGAATAGATCTAATGACGTGCAATGCGTGATGTGGTGCAGTGACTGCAAGACAGGAGTGCAGTAACATCAAGACATGAGTGCAATGTCGTCAAGACACGGTGCAGTGGTGTCAAGACATGGTGCAGTAACGTCAAGACATAGGTGTGGTGTGTGTGTGTGTGTGTTATGTCACCGAAACAAAGACCAAGGAAAATTAAGTCCAAATCGAGACACGAACATAGTTTAGTGTTCAAAGCACATAGCATGACACATGTGTGCAAAGGTGTGGCCAAAAATGCAAGAGTGAGTCTATGAGGCAATTTATCGAACACATTGTGGGCAAGTGAAATTCTTGAATTTCAAAGCATAAATCATAGAAATCAAGGTCAAACCAACTTCACACAATGATATACACCATATCCATCTCCTAATCCTATCCCATTCTCCTTCAAATTCGACAAAAATAGGCATCAAATGCAAGCATCAACTCAGGAACCCCAAAAATCACATGAATGCTTCAAATTCGAACAAGAATGAGTGGGTAACGATGCAAATACATTCCCAATGTAATGTAGTAATCACAACACACAAATATATGTGAGGAATCGAGCTAAAACTCATTCAAATATCAAAATCCCCAAAAATTGGCAAAAAAATGACATTTTAGGGTTTTAAGGCGTTACCTTTGAAAATCTCCAAATTCGTGAAGTGAAATGATGTTAAACTCTCCTAATGTCGAAGCCCAATCGTCGAAATGGAGAGAAGTGCAAGAAATTTGATTATTTGAATATCGAAAACGAGAGAAAAATGCGAAAAAAAAAGAATGGAAATAAAGCTGCGTCGCTCGAGCAAACGTCTAGCAAAGCTCGAGCGAAAATAATCTGGAAGTGTCGCTTGAGCGACATTCAACCGAAAATGTAATTATCAAAAATAGCACCAGAATTTGAAAAAATATTTTTAAAGCACTATTTTGCAAAATTGACAGTTCTAGCACATTTTTTGAAAACTTTCAAATATAGCACCACCTTTTTTTTAAATGGCACGCACTTCAACATGTTCAACGAAAAAATGCAGTTGATCACAGATATAACAAATTTAAGAACAAGAGTGTTGGCCCCACACACATAGATCAAGTACAGATGGAGTAAATTATATATATGACTCACGTGTGTAATGTGTCACTATTTTTCAAGTAAACAAGACTCCAAATCTTAAACTTGTGAGAATGGACAAACAAAATCATAGTTAATAGATTTATCATCTTACTTACGAAAGTCAAAATTTTAAGCACGTTAGGACCTATACATGAAGCTCGTTTGCTAATATGTCAATTTTTTTACCCCTATCTTTGAGCATATATAATTTTTCAGATTTTTCAATATTGAACCAGTTCAAAATATATTTCTTTTCAATAGCTCATAATTTTTCATTTCAAGTGCAAGTTCTAATTTATTGAACAACTCAGATGACCTCTGTAGCGAGCTTTGGGCCGATTAACCCAAATCAGTTGACCATAGGCACCAGGTGAAGAAACACCCCGCGGGCTTAATTGCTGAGTCAAATAGTCTCGAAAAAGAATATCAAGATAATGAGCATTTTATTTTTACCAATAGAGGAGTATGTGTATGAGCTAGGTCTAACAAAATAAGTCCATTTAAGTTCAGAGTCACCCTATCAACAAGTGACTGTCATCCCAAGTCTCACACATGCGGTCTTGACCTATTTACATAGTCATAGTGTGTGCACTGCAAGATAGGACATGTACTAAGTACTTCATAAAACTCAAGTCATATGATGGAAATCAGTCTATTTATCTAATAAATGCATATTCGATCTCAGCATGCATTGTCAAGTGTAACACACATGATGCAGTAGTCCAAAAAAAAAATTTTGGTTTTTCAATTTTTTTTTAATGTTTTTTATTTTTTTATATTTCAAAAAGCAGAAAAACACACACAAAAAAATAAAATATCAAGCACACAAACCAAAATAAAGCAATCAGCTACCTAAAACAAAATAAATAAGTAAAAGCACGCAAAGTGTAGAATGAATGGAACTAAGGCATATATGATATGTAAAATGCGTGCAGGTTCCCATAGACGGGATTAGTGAGGTGCATAAGCACCAGTGGCTTTCATACCTCGTTTGTCAATATCAGTTTTCCTGACCTAGACCCTTCTAGCTTTTGAGGTACCCTTCATTAGTTTAGAGATTATCTCAGTCAGTTGAACAACTTGACTGGATAAAGAGTTAACTTGGCTAGGAATATCCTGATATCTCTCTCTACACACAAGCTCACGACACCTCGGTCTAATGTGACCCAAAGCACCACAATGATGACACGTGGGTACAAACCTAGGCTCAGACACATACGATTGCTGATAGCGATTATGAGGTGCTGTGTTCCTACGAGATCTAGGAAACCTCTGTCTTAATATACGCTTACCCTTGGGTTTAGGATTTCCAACGCCATGAGATTTGGTGGAGGCAGGAACGAAGAGGGTCTTAGATGTCCTAGCAGCATTATAATTTTTCATACCATAACCTAGACCTCTCCTATCACCTATAGGCTTATTTATACCTAAGATGCTATCTAACTTCTTAGTCCCACAAAAGAAAGCCTCGAGTTGAGAATTAGATTTTTCTAGTTCAATTGTAAGGTTCTTAACAGTTCCTTCTAACTTCTCATTAATACATCTCAACTCACTCAGGATTTTAGTAGAGTCTTGAAGATCACCTACTAGTCTCTCTTTCTCTATTTCTAACAAATCTAGCTTCTTTAACAGGACATGATTTTCTTTCTTAATTTTGAGACTCTCTTCAAACAACTCCTGATACGCTACACGAATGGAAGTCTCTTCTTCGGAGTTATCATCACAACTCTCATCTAATTCATCAACTTCAGCCTTTTCACTAGCCTTATCAGATCTACTCCCAACCTGAGACACGAAGGCCATATACTTTCCTACTTTCTCACTATCTGACTGCTCACCTTGATCACTCGAGCTAGACTCATCATCAGTAAATGAGGCTACTAAGGCTCTACATTTGTCTCTTGATGAACTCCTCTTAAGATTTGGACACTTATTCATATAATGCCTGAAGCTCTGACGCTTATGACATCTAACAGATTGGAGATCACTACTAGACCCCTTGCCATCACTCTTATCACGTTTTTCTCGTTGAAACTTTCTAGGGGGACTCTTCTTCCTAGTCTGTGGCATCTGTTCATTCCTAAAAGCCTTTTGAAACTTCCTGACAAAGTAGGCTAACTCTTCCTTTTTCAGTGACTCATTATTTCTTAGATTGTGCTAAGGTCAATTCATACGTTTGGAAGGATCCTACGAGTTCCTCTATCTTAACACTATTAATGTCCTTACTTTCTTCAATAGTAGTCACCTTAGGCTTAAACCTCTTGGGTAGGGATCTAAGGACCTTTCGACCGATTTTAACCTCGGGGATCCTTTCACCTAGATTGAAACTAAAGTTCACTATATTATTCAATTTAGTATAGAAACTCATCAAACATCTCATCATTTTTCATTCTTAGTTCCTCAAATCTAGATGTTAACATTTGCAATTTAGAGCTTTTAATAGTTTTAGTACCCTCATGGGTAGTCTCTAATATGTCTAAACCTCCTTAGCATTCTCACACATTGATACTCTCCTAAACTCCTCAGGAGACACAGTCATAAACAAGGCATGAATACTCTTACTATTCCAATTACACAACAAACTCTTCTTTGATCCAAAGGGAAATATCAGTAGGAGTAACAACTCCAGACACAGTGGTAGACAGAGTAGACCAACCATTTTGCACACAAACCCATATGCGCTCATCTAATGACTTAAGAAATGCTCTCTTCCTAACTTTTCAGTACGCATAATTGGTTCCATCAAAATAAAGTGGTACAAACAGTGATTGACTCATCTAGACAAATATATGGGTCAAGAAACGATTTCAGGCTCTGATACCACTTGAAAAACACACAGTTCGACCCAACTACACCTAGAGGGGGGTGATTAGTTGTAAATGCGGAATTATAATTATAATTAACAAGCAACTAATCATAAGCTAATTAAGTCTAGGTGATTAGTCAAACACTTCAATTTCTCCTATGTTTGAATACCGCAATTCTATCGGAGCAGTAAATAAAGTAATAAACAATACGATAATTGTTCACGGAGAAACCCAACATGAAAAAAACTTCGGGCGCTTTGCTAGTTAAAGATCCACTATAAACTTTTCAATAAACTTACAAACTACCAGCAAAGTTGACGACACAAGCTTTTCGATATCCTGTTTAAAATTTGAAGCAGCCCTCCTGGAATGTGCACACGAACACCAATCATGGCTCTTCTTGTAAAGGAGACCGCCTAGAATGAGCATACGAACTCCACTCCTGACTCTTCACGAACATTTATCTCCTGCATATCTTGAAAAGAACTCTTCGTTTTTCAATAATATTCCTTGAACTTCAACTTCTTGAAAGAATCCAACGAAGATTGCTCATTGGTATTTGATTTGGTTGTTTGATGTTTTCACAAGGTTTGGCGCAAATCACAAAGGTGGATTGAACTAGATCTAAGATCTTTTGAATGTGTTCTCTCAATGAATGCAATGTTCAATCTCTGGTTCAAAAATAATGAGGTGCCTCTATTTATATGTTAGACGTTTTAGGTAATATAGCCCAAGTAAAAATCTCGAAAATCAAAAATTACGTTTGGCTATAAAACATTGTCGCTCGAACGAGGAGCTGTTTCGCTTGAGCGAAGGGTCCGTCGCTCGAGCAACGATTGGGCGAAGGTCGAACGATCAATGTACTGTTGCATCCGCTCGAGCACAAGTACGACGCACAACTAGCGAAAATTCGGCGTATATCCTTTTTGTTCCAATAATTAACCCCAAACCCTATTCTAACCTATCAATTATGAAACTTTACAATTAAGTCCCTCAACTTTTATAATTGTTCAAGTTGGTCCTTTTGGTCACAAAATTACTAATACAAAATATAAATCTAACACACTTTACCAGAAGAAATCGTAAAGAAGCAGTGCCAGAAAGATATGTGGCGGGAGGTAATTGGATGGAAGAGATGATTATGTTTTAAACTGTCCAATAATATAATATCACGTGGTATTATGTAAATATTTATGTCAAGTATAATATACATGTAGCATGATCCTTTCAAAAAAAAATTGGTTCGGCTTGCCCACCAACTCGATGGTTGATGGGGGTGAGCCAACTTGATTAAAAAATTGACAATTACTTATTGTTTTAACGGAACATATAACATGGTCAAAAAAATTGTAAACGACTTAATTGAAAAAATCAATTTTGTAGAAAATGTTTGATAGAAATAAACGTAATGTTTAAAGTTCTTTCTCCTAACTTGAAATGGATTATATAACACGTAGGCAGAATTAAAATAACATACGAATTATTTAATATATATATACATATACAATTACATTGTACAAATGAAGTAAATAAAATCTGGTTATAGTACATAAATGCTTGCGAAGGGGTCCGATGGTCGCCTTCTTCAAGCCAATTGCGTACACAAACATGTGCTTTTATTCTGTTTGCAATATTGCTCAAGCCACTGGATAATTCTCAATCCATTATATGATAGAGGAGCATCATTGTTCATGTACTCTCAGAAGACCATAGAAATATTTACTAATTATTGGAGCTTGAATAATTTACGTATGAACACGTCTCTAATCTCAAAAAAGTTTTGGACTCAATTGTAATTATTTGAAAAAAATTGGACTTAATTATATTTATAATGAAAGTTCAAGGACAATATGCGGTATTGCTTCTGTGAGCATCATCAATGCCCAAATTGGCCAAGTCGTAGGCATTGAGGATATCGTTGAGATCAAAAAAATTCATTATGAAATTAAGATTGTGGCGTCATGGTGAATTGCCACCTATCAAGCGCTCAACATAAAAATTGGGATCCATTTGTATGACCAAAAGGTCACTTTTTCACAAAAAAAAAAAAGTGATTGTTGGTCACTGTTTAGCTATCCAACGAGTAGCGCTCATCGAATTGAGTTCATTCCAATTAGTTGCTCGGTTCGTGCTCGAGTTTGAACAACCCATGGATTGAATCCCAGCGATCCGAGCGGATGAGCTAACTAGTTACTCGGCTCATTTGCCACTCTCATAGAAGAATGCTTTTGTGCATATATATGGGCACATGAGTGGCCGAAATGTATATACATAAGAAGAGAGAAAAAAAAATTAAATGTATATTGTTTTTTTTATATGTTCTTGATTTTTAGTTTACTTAAAAAAGGTGCCTACATGTATGGTCGAGCGGGGTTGAATTGGGTTGATTTTTTATCCAACCCCAACCCAACTCTACCCAATTATTATCCAACCCAAATCGATGGATTAGTTTGGGTTGGGTTGGGTTGATCGATTTGGGCTTGGACCCAATTCAAGTTGGATCCAGTTACTTTTTGTTGAATTTGAACAATTTTTTCAATTTGAAACCTCTTAAAAATCTCTGTTATTTTTAATTTATATAAGAAATTTTTTCGGAAAATTAATTTATTATATTCAGTTTGAAACTATGGAGCATTTCCTTTTTATAATTTTTTGAGATTTACTTATTTGATTATCATGTCATTGACTTTTTGTTTATGGTCAAATTATTTCTATATTCCTATCAATCAACCTATGTATAAAAGTGAGAGGTTTGTACATTTTAAATCCTTCTCTTGTCTCACTATTTGTCTATTTAGGTTTTTTTTTTTAATTTTAGATATTAAAATTTTAATTAATCGAAATTGTTTAGATTGAATTGGATTTTAATTCATAACCCAAGACCCAACCCAACCTGACCCGACCGTAAATTTAATTTTTCAATACAACCCAACCCAATTGAACTTAAAAACCAACACAAACCAATCGATTTGGGTTGGGTTGGCTGGTTTGAGCGATTGGTGTTGGTTTTTGTCCAACCCTATCTGCACGTCGATATAATTTTGACTTTAAAAAATATAAAAAAAGATTTGAAAATATCATAAAAGGCTTAAAGGTTTGAATCACCGAGTTCTTAAAATCAAATCTTTTGTATTTTAAGAAAGTTGAAATACATTGATTCAAATCCGGATCAAGATTTGATTATCGAGTTCGAATAAATTCTCAATCTAAGTTTCTTGTTTGTAATTTACACGTGAACATATAGTAACGATCTTGTATTCTTAAATTAAAGAAAATTTTAATATTTAGCATTTTAACATTAACAACTTACAAATTGCGAGAGCAAAACCAACAGATAAAATTGCATCTATGCTTGGTCACTAGGAGCCTCCAATCACCTCAGGATCCCAAGAAGTTTTAATGGGGTCATTGCTCAACTTCATGAACATCAGAGAGAGTGAGTGATAACTCAAAAGTTGAAGGATGTACTGATTCTCTTTGCTGTAAAAACAAATAGGGTTTAGGTGGGATTCGCAGAGATTCCATGTTCCCTTCTAACATTTCTATAACCATGCTCATTGATGGTCTAGTTGTAGGATCAGTTTGTATGCACCATAAGCCAACTATTAACATTGTCTTTATCCTCAAATGTTCATTTGCATTCACAATGATGTTCAGATCAAGTTCAGCATTCTGTTCAAGGTTCTTATATATCCAATCAGGAAAATAATTTTCGCTTGAATGATCAACTCGGACATCAGTATTTTTCGTCTGTCCAGTCATTTCCAAAATCATCATACCGTAGCTATAGACATCTGACTTATGAGAAACATTTCCAACGTTTCTATGAACTATTTCTGGAGCTATATACCCTATTGTCCCTCTGGCCCCTAGTATTGACACTATACTGGACCTGTTGGGGCAAAGTCTCGCCAGGCCAAAATCCGATATTTTAGGGTTGAAGTCTTTATCCAGAAGAATGTTATGAGGCTTAATATCAAAGTGCAAAATCCGCGTATTACATCCTTGGTGCAAGTATTCTATTCCCTGAGCAATGCCAACCGCAATTTGAAACAATTTTTCCCATCCTAACTGACGTTCTGCTACGGACCTATTGTGGTATATGAATTTATCAAGAGATCCATTGGGCATGAACTCGTAAATGAGAGCTCTTTTGGAACCCTCAAAGCAAAATCCCAGGAGAGTGACAATGTTAATGTGGGAAGTTCTACTGATACTTGCAACCTCATTGATAAATTCTTCTCCATTGCCTTTCGATTCTTTCAAAATCTTTACTGCTACAAGACGGCCATCGGATAACTTCCCTCTATACACATTAGCAAAGCCCCCTTCCCCTAAGTTGTCACTGAAAGAGTTAGTCATTTTCTTAAGATCAGAGTAGTTGTATCTTCTTGTTGCAAGATTCTCATTGTTCTTCAGGAAGAGTTCAATGTCCTTATCGTTTTGTGACTTTCCCTTCAAATTCAGCATGCACTTCCTCTTGTTGAAAGCGAACAAAATTATGGAGAAGAGGACTACCGCTGCAGCTGGAAGACCTGTGATGAAAAATGATATTCGTGCTATTTATAAAGCCAAAAAAATAAATGGTACTGAAATTTGGAAGAGTTACCTGCAATCAAAATCAGTTTCGATTTACTTCTTCCTGCTGCTGAAGTCAAAACATGTGTTAGATTAAGAGAACTTCATAAAAATAAGATGGGAACTCATTTTTCTTAGTATGCGCTCTTTCCAACATGTAAACCGTTACAGGGTATGATTCATGAACATGTGATTTCATACAGTAGCGTTAAGATTTTCTGTCGAATTGCCTGTTATAGAAAAATCACTTAACCACTATAGATTATAATGCTAAAAGACAAAACTATAAAAAAGATACACAAATAAAATTGGCCTAGTTTCTTCTGGGTTGGACTACTGATTACAATGTTAAAAGATAAAGTGGATTGGACATAGAAGTCTGGTGTGGACTAGCTTCTTTGAGACGATATTATGACGTAGATGAGGTTTTAGGCCGTAAGACTTCTGGGTTGGACTTATTTACATCATAAAATTGGTTCAAAGAAAGTAGTATACCCCGAAAGTCCATGTCCAATCTAGTTCTAAATTTTATATAGTGCTAACTCTGTCCCCTAGTAGGTCCCAGAGCCACAATTAACATGGTTTTGGTCTTGTGGCAAGTTAAGAAATAAAGAAATTTTCATAAGTAAAAGTATAACTTTGATTCAATATAATAATAAGAAAATAAGTTTTAACTTTCAAAAATCAGATTTTTATTTATAATTTAATTAATTAAATAAATTAAGGTCACAGATCTATATAATTTGGTCACAGATTCACAATTTAGTTAATCACATTATTTTCGGTCACAACTCAAAAATTTTAAATGTCAAAAATTATTTTATGTCATAATTCAAAAATTTTATAGGTCACAATTTGTTCATCGGTCACAGATTCACAATTTAATTAATCACATATTATTTTTCGGTCACGAATCAAAAATTTATTAGGTCACAGATCAAAATTTTATAAAATCACAATTTATTTTCAATGTTAGAAGTCAAAGATTTATTAGGTCATAACTTATTTATGAGGTCACAGATCAAAATTTTAATAAGTCACAATTTATTTTCAAGATCACAGATCAAAATTTTAATAGGACACAAATTGCTCATCGATCACAAATTATTCGAATCAATGGTCACAGATTTGTTATTGATCACAGATTAGCCAATTTAGTGATCACAATTAACCAGTTATTAATGTGTGACCACCGCCCGACAATCGTCGCCAACCGGCCACCGCCACCACCCCCACCTCACAAGCTGGATCTGGAAATCACCACTACCACCTCACAATCGCCACCGCCGCCGCCACCACCTCATAAAGTCGGATCTAAAAATCAACACCACGCAAAATCACAAAACTACCCTTACTGCCATCGCCTACAAGCACCATCGCCACCACCTCACCAACCAGATCTGGAAATCGCCACCACCACCATTGCTAACACCAAGACACAACCACAACCACCACCAACCACCCCATCACCGCACGAATCAACAGAAACAAGTCGCCACGACCACAGAGCCACCACCAACCCCGAACAACCACCACAGCCATGGCATCATCGCTATCTCCACCATCAAATCCACCGTACAAGCCACACAAAAATACCGCAGAAAACGAATAAACCACCTCATATCTGAGCATCACAACTCAGATCAGCGACACTAGACAGCAACGCTCAGAATGAATGTGTCCATTCGAGTTGCATAAACCAGTAGTACCAGATCTGAGATCGCGACCCAGAACAGCGAGCACCCGTCACTACCAGTTCTAGCGGCGGGAGTGGTGGTCGACTCAAGTGAGAGAGAATGGCGGAAGGGAGGCGACGGGTTGTGAAATGTAGAGAGAGAAGATAGTGAGAATTAATTAATTATGGTTAGTAAAAAATATTTATTTTATAAAAACATTAATTAAAATAAAACATCTGATTTTTGAACTATGGAACTTCTCACCTAATTTTAGAATGTTGAATTCTTAAGGTAGAGAATAGTGTAATTCTACTAAGAAATATGTTATATAGGTATCGTTTGTTTCTCATTATTCATACGTAAAAATGAAAAATATGACTGTTATCCAGCATATCTCGCCATCATTTTTGACTTTACATCTCTTGTGTAAGATCCATAGCGATTATATTTTTCATTCTCATTTTACAAAGAATGAGAATCAAATGGGGCCATAATTTTAAAAATCAGGTCATAATTAAAAATTATTAATTAAATAAATAAATAATTAAATGTCATAATATTATACAATTTATGATCACAATTACTTACTAGTCACAATCACATAACATCGCAATCACAAATTTTATAGTTCACAACTTATTTATCGGTAAAAAATTATCAAATTAATTGATTACGTATTATTTTTCGATCACAAATCACAAAAATTATAAGTCACAACTTATTTTATGATCACAAATAATCAAATTAATGGATCATAATCACTTAAATGATTGGTCACAAACACTCTTCATCACATCCACCCCCACCACTATCACTTCACCGCCACCACCATCAACAACAGCAACCAGCATTTTTAAACTTTATTGCAACAATAAATTTCAAATTTATCGTTGTCTCCACGATCCAGATGAAACACTTCCAAAGCATCTTCTGACTCTCATTTCTCTACCCACCAAATTAGATTCACCACCGTCGTCCCCACCACCCGTCAACCACCATATCCACCACTATCTCCTCGACATTCAAATTACCAAAACAAAGCTCCCATCTCAGATCCCAACCAATCCAAAACACCCTAATACCACATGCAGGGGTAAGAAAGTAATGTTTGAACTTTGAAGTCGCTACTTATTAACAGAATGTTGATGCAATGAGCTGGGATTGGGATATTTGTAGGGATGAGAAATGGCAAAATGGTGGGGCTGCCTTTTCCAAAGTTCTCGAAAGTAATATTGATCCACTAGTGGGTGAGTGCATGGCTATTTGGGAAGGGCTGAAATTTGCACGGGTCAAGGCCTTGATATATCTTTCGTTGAGATTGATCGTAGCAATGCACTGATTGCTATTCGGGAAACAAGAAGTCAACAACAAGTGACTTACTTAACAAAAGAAAAAATTTAGGCTACTAAATATACAGTACATGTTCTGTTAACATATCCTTGTGACTTTTGATGGAAGTAAGAAAGTAATGTTAAAATCGTGTTTGTCATCGTGTGAACAGTAAACAAGTCTTAAGAAACTTTTGTCCTGATTTATTTTATATTCTCAATTTAAGTTTTCAATTATCACATTCCATAAATCGAAAGCAACAAAAAGGAAATATAACATACCTAATTGTGCACGTCGTGGCCCGCAATCCTTCCAACGGGGTCCGTCAGGGCAGAAGCAACGGAACCTGTAAGTAGTGGTGTTAAAGCCACATCGGCCGCCACTTCTCTCACATGTACTGCAGTCACTAGCACTGCCATTCCATTTCAGTTCAAACCCTCTTCTCAAAATCTCCTCATACTCTTCCACTCCAATCCTCTCTTCATCTCCATGCACTTCCACCAACGCCGCCACAATTTTATTGCAAATTTCCAATCCCTTCTGCAAATTTTTATCCTGATCCCAAATTGCTAAATCCAAATTATCTATATTCTCACCCTGACAGTCAACCTTGTACCGCAAAAGATCCTTAGGCAACGGTTCTATACAATTGGACAACAAATAAAGCCTTGTTACATTAACATACTGAAACTCTCTAATAGGAAGTGTCGTGTTTCTGATTTGTGGAAGGCAGCTACCGTTTGAAGCATTGGAAACAGTAGCATCATAAACACGAAAAGAATGACTAGGATAGGAAATGCTTTCAATTGTATAGTCATTTTCGGGTAAACTAATCGTTGGATAGCCATGTTTGCTGCAGTTGAGATGGAATCCGGGGAAGCCGCAGTAGGATTCTTGCAAACCTTCAATATAGAATGGAAATTTAATGTTTGGGCCATTGCTACAATTCTTGGGCACGCATGTTTCGTACCGAAAATCAGCAGCTGAAGATTTTCTTGATAAAAGGATAAGACAAAATATACAAAGATCTAAAGATGTCAAGAAAATTGTATATTTCATGTTTTGGTGAAATGAATTCCAAGCCTCAGACACAAATGGTTGGCTGTCCGAGTCTTCCTTATTTATTAAACTAATAAGGAAAATGCCAAAGAAACGGGGTAAGTATTGACCAATCTGTCAGTCCAATGTCTGTATAGTGAAATTCTTGAATCTGTGGCCTCTTTCTTGAATATTCCACACCGCATATGAAAAACCAGTAAAACCCTTGCACAAATATTCAATATTCAATGTATGCTTGTGTGCCATTCATAAATTTGTATCTTTTGTGCAAGTGGATGGAAAAAAATTAAACTGTAGACTATATTGCAAACTGTCCACTGCTGATGGGATGTGTCTCCCGTAGTCCATGCGATACTTCACTCCCTTTATTTTGCGTAGTTACTACGTTAGACTGAATATTACGACGATCTCAGACTTGGGTTCTATCTTTATTGGATATAATTTCTGAGTTAAGAAAGAAGTATTTAAAATTTCTTAAAAATTGAACTCCCTTTGAAAGCTTGAAAGCTTAGATAGTATCGTGATCGACATGTTTGAGTGATTGTTGAAAATGTTATAATTTTATATAGAACCTCAATGACATATCATCATTCGAGTGGATCCTACCATCCACTTTTTTTCTCTTTCTTATCATCTCAAATGTCGAAATGTCGTCATTTGAGTTATTCAAGTTCAGGGTGTCATGATTAAAGAGTAAGTTCTATCATGTGAATGTTATAAAACCGCCTAACTGAAGTTTCTCCTAAGGTTTGTGGCTAAGGGGTTGTTTTACAAAGATTTTGATTAAAAAAAATTAACAGATTTTGGGAAAAATTAACGAGATATATGGTTAAAAAGTTGATAAATATTGTGGATCCCATAATATATATGATTAAATTAAAGTTTGACCAATTAAATCTTGCTCTAGAATGTCAGCAAAAACACAAATCAAGAAAATATAAAGGAATAACTTGCAATCGTCCATGTTCAAATGCCAGTGGTACCTTTTACACATCGAAAATGATTATTTGTGTCAGATGTACACCGTCTTCCCTCTCGATGGCAATCAATACAATCATCAAATAGCTTTCATTCTATGTTACAATCTGTGCCTAATCGGTCTATCAAGTTAGCTGAATCTGATCTGATGTAGGCGGCAATTTGAGTGGCAAGCAAAAAATTTAAACAAACACAATGTGTATAGACATTCCATCTAGAGGGATTGATTCCATAAATCTATAGATTGAACCATATAACACTGTCGCATATTGGCAACATATTGATCTGGATTTTGTGCATAGCAAGTGTCTTTCCACTTTCCCTTTAAAAGCGATGTCCAATTTTGGCTAATATGTTTCCAAACGGGTTAATTTCACAAATGGTCACTGAAGTTACATGAAAATAACAAAACGATCACTGAAATTCAAAACTTTTAGAAAAGGTCACTAAACTTTCAGACGGTTTCAGAAACGGTCACTGGAGGACCAAACTCATTTTCAACTCAACCAGTCACCTTTGGACCACCATAACTTTAATCTTGGGCGACGTTGGACATCAACCAACATACCATATTGAAGTCCTCAATGTCTACTTCGCAACCTACCCAACCACTGGCCGTAACCCCGTCGAAATTGGCCGAAAAATCAAGCCAAAGTAGACTGCTTGGGCTGAAAATTCCGAAAAATCAGTCAAAGCAACCACTTTTGGACCACCATAACTCCAACATCCGGCCACCTTGGCCACCGCCCAATGTACCATATTGAAGCCCTCAATGCTCTCTTCGCAACCCACCCAACCACTAGCCGTAAACCCGTCGGAATTGACCGAAAAGCAGAGCCAAAGTTGGCTACGCTGCCATAGCGAGTTCACTATGCTCGCGTAGCCAACTTTGGCTCGATTTTTTGGCCAATTTCGATGAGTTTAAGGCTAATGATTGGGTGGGTTACGAAGAGGGCATTGAGGGCTTCAATATCGTATGTTGGGCGATGGTCAAGGTGGCTAGATGTTGAAGTATGGTGGTCCCAAAGTGGCTGCTTGGACTGATTTTTCGGGATTTTCAGCCCAAGCAGCCCATTTTGGCTCGATTTTTCGGCCAATTCCGACGGGGTTACGGCCAGTGGTTGGATGGGTTGCGAAGAGGGCATTGAGGGCTTCAATATGGTACATTGGACGGTGGGCAAGGTGGCCGGATGTTGAAGTTATGGTGGTCCAAATGTGGCTGCTTGGATTGATTTTTCGGGTTTTCAGCTCATGCAGCCCAATTTGGCTTGATTTTTCGGCCAAATTCGTCGGGGTTACGGCCAGTGGTTGAATGGGTTGCGAAGAGGACATTGAGGACTTCAATATGGTATGTTAGTCGATGGCCAACGTTGTCCAAGATTTGGAGTTATGATGGTCCAAAGGTGGCTGATGGGGTTGAAAATGAGTTTAGTCCTCTAGTAATCGTTTCTGAAACCGCTTGAAAGTTCAGTGACCTTTTTTGAAAGTTTTGAATTTTAGTGACCGTTTTGTTATTTTTATGTAACTTCAGTGACCATTTGTGAAATTAACCCGTTTCCAAACATTTCATGATTATTCACGATATTTGATAAATAAATAAATAAATAATCACCTAAAATTTGATTACCTAGACATTAACACGTTTACATAAGGAAAAGAGAAGAAAACCGAGAGAGATACAAAGTATAATTATGGTTTGATCTTTTTAAATTCAATCGGTTCCACGGTGATTTATTAATTAGTGAAGGTTATTAATTTGTAAAACATTTATTAAAACATTATGTATATTTGCTAATGTCACTACATATTTGAAGGTAGTAAAAATCTTTCATCATGCTCATTTAGTATTATAATGCCCTCTTAAATTCATAGGATAAGCAACAAATCATCCATGAGAAAATACCGAATAAGGAACTCATAGCAATTGCATCGTCACAAGACCAACATGAAGAGGAAGTCGAAAAAGATATGGATTATGAGTCTTTTTATCTATTAAAGATAAATTTATGACCCTCTTTATCTATTAAAGATAAATTAGATATCCTTCACCCGTGTATTTCCATTTGTGACATTTCAAGTCATGCCCACGTTGTAGCACATAAGATACTCCGAAGTATACAATTTAAGATCATGACAACTGAGAAAATGCATGCTACTCTAGATAAATAGTTCTCTAAAGAACGTGATTCCACTATATATATATATATATATATATATAGGAGAAATATTAAATTATGTCATTGAACGCAATTGATTTCATGAGATTTTACTAAATGTTAGAGATTATTAATTGTTGAAATATTGATTTTACGAGGTCACACTGTACATTCAAGTTATAATATTTGGCACGGCCCCATTGAAACAACAAAGTAAAACTATAATCGTCCTCCCGCCATGACCCATCCTACGAATTTAGCCGCAGTTTGATGATCTTTATTTTTTTTTTTAAAAAAAAAAAAAACTATGTTTTGAATAGTATTGTTTGTAAAATGTATTGTTAAAAAATATGAAAATGTTTGGGATTTATGTATAGAATATTTTTGGACAATTCCGCTTATACATCAAAAGATGTACATAAGGGTATCCACCCCCTCACATGGGGGTGGGACCCACTTCAATAAAAAAATATTATTCAAGTGGGTCCCACCCCCATGTGAGAGAGGTGGATACCCTTATGTACATCTTTTGGTGTACCACTAGCATAATTCAATATTTTTATGTATTAATGTGTGATTGAAAATAAGTATGAGAAAGAAATTAGCGTCCGTTTGATTGCAAGGGTGGAAAATTGGTGGAAAGAAAATGAATGACAGGGAATTGAATTGAATAGAATTTGTTTTAGAGAGAATTGTAATTAATGGTGTTTGATTGGTATAATTTTTCACCTAATCCGTTTGACTTTATTTTTCATGAAAATTGTTACATTTTGGAATAAATTTTTTTCACAATCTGTATTAAAATTTGTTTGGATTGCAAAAAAGTCAAAAAACAAAATTGAAATTTTTTTTATGTTCGTTTAATTTTATTTTTCATGCAAATTGTCAATTAAATAAATAAATTTTTTTACCATTGAATTTAGAATATGTTTTCATTGCCAAAAAGTAAATAAATAAATAAGGATGGAAAACATTTTCTCACCATACTCATAGGAAAATAAAAGATGAAAAATGTGCTTTAGATTGTTGTACCTAAAAAATGGGTGAAAATGAATTCTATGAAAAAATTATGAAATCAAACACTAAATTTCCTTTTCCACCCAATTTCACCTCAATCAAACGGGGTTTTAAAGTAAAGGAAAGGGAATCAAACATGAACTTAGTTATTTCAAATCTTCTTAATTCAAATTTTCCATGTCCAGTGTAGCACTTGCACTCTAAATGCTACACTCTAAATTTCTCTTTCAATTTTTGTAAATTCAAAGACTTTAGAAGTAAAATAAGTCACTTTCACACTTTCTCTTTTTGTAAATTCAAAGACTTTAGAAGTAAAGTAAGTCACTTTCACATTTTCTCTTGTTTATAATCTTCGTTTACTTTATTTATTTTCGGGCAATACCTAAAAGAGGAAATACCAAATAAGCAATTAATTTTTCAAAAGTTATATTTAATTATAATTTTAAATATAATCATAATGCTCTTAGCCTCTTTATTCTAGATTTCATGGCCAAAAAGATAAAGTAATCATCTGGGCTAAGTCGGCTATTTTACATCCTAATTAAGGAAGCTTGTTCAAACCTTTTTAAATATGATGAAAAAAAATTGGTTACAGTCTTAAGCCTTTCTAGAAGTTCAAGGAAGAGAGTTAAAAAAAGAAGAGAGTTTGAAGAATTTAATTAGCTGAACGGTAAAGTACTCAAATGCCATTACAAATATATTGTGTTTAAATTTTGATATTTTATGTCATTAGATAATTATACTTTAACTAATTTGCTTTGTTGTTCAGTAGAAGGTTTTAAAGAATTTATTGATACAAATCACTGAGCTCTCTATCTTTCAGTGTCGGAGTTTTTTGATTAAAAAAAAATCCTAAAGATTGTAAGAAAAGACAAAAAAAAAATTATATAAAAGAAAATAGTTGATAAACTTCGTAAACTTTTTTAGAATTAGTAGAAATTTAAAGACTCCAGAATTGGTATTAAATATAGATAGATTTTATAGTATTGGTAAGAAGAATAGTATTGGTATTAAAGACTCCCGTAGAATAGTATTAGACAAAGACTTTATAGTATTGGTATTAAAGACTCCCTTTTAGAAAATTGGTAATAGATTCCGTAGAATTGGTTAGACAAAGACTTTATAGTATTGGTATTCACCTTATTTTTTTACAAACTCATTTTCAATCACACGTTCACGCAATAAAATATTTTATACGTAAAATCAAAACTTGTTCCTATTTTTTAAATACACGTTCTCCTAAAAATTACTATTTAAAACTCAATTTCCCATCCTATAATCATAAGATTTACAACCATCCAATTATTTGAGGAAAAAAGTCATTTGTACATTAATGTTTGTACATTAATGTTGACAGCCCCCTTGCATGAGGGGGTCTCACCAATTTTTTTATTCAACATGAAACCCCTCCTATGTGAGAGGATTGTAATCCATAATGTCAACAAAATTGTACATATAACTTGGTTGCATTCCTTCTAGGCCTAATGGACACAGAATCACTTTATTTTCCTTCTCTCTCTTTTTGTGTTGACCAACCCATAGCTTAACGTTTTTTTAATGAAACTTTGAACTCATTCAATTTTTAATGAATGGATGAGGACTAAATTCAAATGTAGATATTAGAGTCTTGATATGTTACATGTTTGGTTAAATATTTCTCTTGCTATTCCATTTTATTTTTTCCACTCCTTTAACCTAATTAAACTCCTAATTAATTTGGGATATAACTGGTCACTAATTTGGGCCTAGTCTTCACGGAACCATGCGTTGAAAGTGAAATCCTAGTCGAAGTTTTTAGGTAATGGCCCCATAGGACGGTTATCGACTTATGCAAAGAAGAAAGAAATTCCAGTCCCCATTTTCTTTATCCTTCTTTTTTTCTTGTCTTGCCTCTTAAATTCTTTTCTTATGGTCAACTTTGAATTTTCATCCCATATTTATGATCAATTTTTCCATTGAATAAATTTAGTTCCATGGATTAAAATTTAAATCAAAACTAACAATTAATTTAATCCTACATCTTATGTGATCGACAACTTTTCAATCATACATCTTATGGGTAAATAAGTTAAGAAGGTATAAAAAAATTCAGTAGGAGCGAAAATAAGGTGAGTTTTAATTGATTGTCCCCAATTTAAAAATATTGAAACAATGACAAATCAAGTATAAAAGAAAATCCAGGGTGTGTGGTGTGGATTTTTTTCGTGTTCCACTATCTCTTTGAAGAACCTAGAAGTCCAAATTAAAGCAAATGTGTACGTTTGTTGAAATATAAAATCAGCTATAATCACGTCATTCACTTGAATGTATGACAAGAATCATTTGAAATAAACATGTTCGTTCTTTAACGGATCTTTTACAAGACCAATTCAAATTGACTCTGATTTGTTTAAAAAATGTGGTTCGAGGACATTCTAATAAAATTTTCTAAATTTGGTCATACAACTTTGAAACCCTAGCTTGTTCCTTTGTATTAAGAGTCCATCTAGGCAGGGGCGGAGCCCATTAAGGACCAGTGCAGGTAGGGGTGGGCAAAAATCTGACCAACCCGACCAACCCAACCCAAACCGATCGGGTTGGGTTGGTTTTTTAAGTTCAATTGAGTTGGGTTGGGTTGAAAAATTGAATTTAAGGTTGGGTTGGGTTGGGTCATGGGTTATGAATTAAAACCCAACCCGACCCGACCCAACCCGATGAATTCAAAAAATTAATATCTAAGATAAAATAAATAAATTAAATAGACATAATAGTAAAGATAAGATAATGATTTATAATATATAAATGTCAATTTTCTTCACATAGACCGATTCACATAAACACTATTTAAAATGAATGTCATTTGACGTTAAAAGAAAAATTAAAGACATGATAATGAAGTGATTGAATTTCAAAAACTTGTAAAAAAAAAATGCTTCTTAAATTTTAAACTTATTTATACATTATTTTTAGAAAGAATTCCTTATATGTGTGTTTAAAAAGCGTAAAATTTCAAGTAATTTCAAATTCTAAAAAATTATCCAAATTTAATAAATAAATCGAACTAACTTTGATTGGGCCGAAGCCCAACCCGACCAACCCAACCCAACCCAACCCAAACCGATTTTGATCGGGTTGGGTTGGGTTGGGTTTAAATCAATAACTGGGTTGGGTTGGGTTGATTTTTTATCAAACCGACCAAGTTGGGTTGGGTTTGGGTTGGAAAAAAAATCGACCCAACCCAACCCACGCCCACCCCTAAGTGCAGGCACAGGCCTGCACTGAGATTTTGGGCCCAGCTCCCAGGTCCCGGCCCAATTGAGAAATAGGCTTGCACTCTTTTTTTTTTTTAAATGTGTTCCCCCAACCCAACTCAACGCCCCAGGCCCAACCCACTGACCCAGCCAAGAAAGAAACGCCTAAATCAATTTTTAGGGATTCAAATCTCTTCCATCTCTCAATCCCGAATCGAAGGCGAACCACGAACTCCTCCGCCTCATCTCCAACTCCGATTCTCCGCCAATCCAACTCTTTAACTCAAATCTCAACCTCTCAGTGCTCTAACAGTCTCACGAACTCTCAATCTCCGATTATCGGCCATTCGATTTCTCACTTCTCAATCTCTAGTCTTGCCATTCCTTCTCATTTTCGAGCCCTAGACGGAGTGACGGAAGGCATTCGGCAGAGTCACAGTGAGAGTCTGGGATGCGGCGCCTTCGATTCCAACACAGCAGAAGAAGTATTGCCCTCGCCCCTCTGTTTTTCCCCTTTTCAATTAATCGTCCCTCTGTTTTTATCTTTGTCATTAATCTCAGTATATTCTCACATGTTGGTTGTTGGAGTTGTGCCTGTATTTTGAGTTTTTTATATTGGCCATTAATCTCACGATTTTTGTATTTTCAGTTTTTAATGTTTCGTGTTTGCCTCTGTGATGAATTGATTGCCTCTGTGATTTGTGAATGATGAATGTTTTAATGTTAGCCTTAGGCGGCTTAGCCCTCTGTAAATCTGTCATCTGTGTTCTGTGATGCCTCGTGAAAGTTTGCCCTCTGTCTCTGCCTCTGTGGACTGTGAATCTATGATGATTGATGAATGTTGCCCTCTGTGAATCTGTAAATTGTAAATTTGTAATGTTTGCCCTTCCAAGTTAATAGCATAACATTGATACTTGTTTTGCTTTATGCTTTAGGCATCCATCGAGCCTGA
Source organism: Osmanthus fragrans (assembly GCA_019395295.1). NCBI lineage: Eukaryota > Viridiplantae > Streptophyta > Magnoliopsida > Lamiales > Oleaceae > Osmanthus > Osmanthus fragrans. The sequence goes on along the minus strand of CM033361.1, from coordinate 19,471,838 downwards.
TTTGCGATTCAATTGTAAGCCGTGAAGCCTGCTCAAGTCTCAACTCTATCTCTATGACTGCGACAAAGACTCTGTGAGTTTGCTTACTCTTTGAATCTGTGAGCAAATTTCTCGTTGAGTACTTGAGTTTATCTCTTTTTTTCCAATATATCTTGTGTCATAATGTAGTAAATTGGTGTATTGGTAGTGAACAACATCACACAGCAGCCATCAATTTGGTTGAAACAACTCTAGAAAAAGAATCTAATTGGAGATGAGTTCAAATGACATGATCTACTCATAACATGATCTTCAATGCACAATCTAAAATCAACCTATCAGAATAAACAAAATTTAATATGATAAATGTCAATTTTAGAGGATTATAAAATCAACCTGTGAATCTGTGATATACTTGCAAGCTGCACCACCAATCTGTTTTAGTTAGGAAGGCTGTTTTTCATACCTACTGCACACAAGAATATAGATACATAGTGTCCTTCTTGTTCATCATCTCCTTTCGGATCCATACAAAGCTTCCTAAGTTAACCAACAAAATTGGAATCACAAGATCACTAAGGGGAAGAAAGGTTAAAGAGTTGTAGTAGAAAACAGTGAAACAAAATTACTAATGCTACCTCTCTGTGACTGCCTGTGATTATGTGAAACGGTGAAAGTATTCTATATTTTCAACTATTGCTAATTTGCTATTGGGATTGCACTTTGAAATGAAAACATTCTTAATTAAAAATATTAATGTTTAATGACAATAATGTTTAAAAACAGATATGAAATGAAGAGATTCTTTCAAAGAACATTGAATGTAGAAAATGTTGATGATATTGATGGGGAGATATCAAATACGGTGGAATTTGATGTTACACAACTTCCCACTGATCCGGGACTAAGGATATCCATTTTGAATTATAATGCTAATATTCGAGATCAAGTTCGAAGATCGTATATGTTAAAGGGTCCTTGTCAGCCCCAAGATCATGACTTTCGTAAACGTCAATTTGGAGTGAAAGCTAGACGATTCAATCCTTCTTGGTTCCAAGAGTTCAATACATGGTTGGAGTACATTGTAGAAAAAGATGTTGCTTATTGTTTGTATTGTTATCTTTTCAAATCAAGTTCTAGAAAGCAAGGAGGAGGTGATCGTTTTGTTGGTGAAGGTTTTACGTATTGGAAAGATAAAAAAAGACTTCACACTCATGTGGGAGTTCATGATAGTGCACATAATCATGCTCGCATTAAGTGTGAAAATATGATGTGTCAAGAGCAACACATTCAATCAGTTTTCCACAAGCAGTCAGAACAATTGAGAAATGCATATGTTACCCGTCTTAATGCATCTATTGATTGTGTTCGAGTTCTATTGCGACAAGGACAATCATTTCGGGGTCATGATGAATCTATTGATTCTCTCAATCCTGGTAATTTCTTAGTCCAATTGCAATTTTTGTCTACTACTCATAACAAAGATATTAATGTCGTCACATTGGAAAAATGCTTCGAAAAATTGCAAATTGACATCACCTGATGTGCAAAAGGATATAGTAAGTGCTTGTGATGTTGAGACGATCAATGTTATTATCAAAGATGTTGGCGATTCAGTATTTTCTATTCTAGTTGATGAATCTTGTGATGTGTTAATGAAGGAGCAAATGTCTATTATATTGCGTTATGTAGACAACAGTGGACATGTAAATGAACATTTCATTGGGATTGAATATGTTACAAGTACCACAGCTCTATCACTTAAGGCTGCAATTGATAAGGTCTTTTCTAGATGTAACTTGAGCATGTCTAGATTGAGAGGACAAAGTTATGATGGGGCAAGTAATATGCAAGGTAAGTTTAATGGCCTGAAATCACTCATTTTAAAGGAGAATCCATGTGCCTTTTACGTTCACTGTTTTGCTCATCAATTCCAACTCGCTCTTGTAGCTGTGGCAAAGAAGAATGTTCCCATTACTAATTTCTTTCGTGTGGTTGGTAATGTAGTAAATACTGTTGGAGCTTCTTCTAAACGTTGTGATCTTCTTCGAGAAAAACAATCAGACTTTATTGTTTAGGCATTGGAAACATGTGAGATTTTAAGTGGACGAGAACTTAATCAAGAAACAACCCTTCAACATTCTGGTGATACACGATGGGGTTCACATTATAATTCTTTGGTCAGCATTCTTACCATGTTCTCTTCGGTTATTGAAGTACTTGAAATGATTGTTGAAGATGAATCTTCTTCCACTGATCAAAAGTGTGATGCAACAAATTTATTGGAGTGGATACAGACATTTGATTTTGCATTTAATCTCCAGTTTATGAGAACTGTCTTGGGGATTTCAAATGAACTGTCAAAGGCATTGCAAAGGAAAGATCAAGATATTGTGAATGCAATGCAATTGGTGAAATTGTGCAAACGACGACTCCAAATAATGAGAGACGAAGGATGTGACTCTTTTTTGGAAGAAGTATGTTCTTTCTGTCAACGACATTATATTTTTGTACCTGATATGGATGCCATGTTTGTACGATGTGCACTTCGTGGTCACCCACGGCGTAATCCTCCAGAAATTACAAATTTACATCATTATCGAGTAGATTTGTTCTACTTTGTCATTGATTTACAACTTCAAGAATTGAATGATCGTTTCTCGGAAACAAATACGGAGTTACTCCTTTGTGTTGCTTGTTTATGTCCACAAGATTCATTTTCTTCTTTTGACAAGAAAAGCTTGATTCGGCTTGCAGAGTTATATCCATTAGATTACTCTGTAGTAGATCTCATTTTACTTGATGATCAACTTGAGAGTTATATTTTTGACATGCGCTCTAACAAAGAATTTGAAGGGTTAAATGGCATTGGTCCTCTTGCGGAGAAGTTAGTTCTGACAAAGAAAAATAAGGTATATCCATTGGTTTACAAACTTTTGACTTTGGCATTAACTCTACCGGTTGCCACCGCTACTGTGGAGAGAGTCTTTTCTGCAATGAACATTGTAAAGGATAGATTGCGTAATCGGATGGGTGATGAGTGGATGAATGATAACACAATTGTTTATGTAGAGAAAGATATATTTCTAAAGCTCGATAATGAAATTATTGTAAAACGATATCAAAGTATGAAAACTCGCAAGGAACAAGTGTAATATATAAAACTATGACATTTTTAGTATTGTCGTAATATTGTTTTACATTTTTATCATCATTACATCCCTAACTAAAAACTTGACGTTCGGCTTGGACAACAATGTGCTCGCACTCATGGTCAATCCTGGCTCCGCCCCTGCATCTAGGACTATAGGTATCCTTGATTAGATCTGAACTAGTTCATTCAATTAAAAAACGTTTTCATCTAGTTTGAAATGTTATTGAAAACATTTTTGTTGAAAACATTTTTAAAATCTATAAAAAGAAAACCTAGTTTGATTTGAGCACTATATGACAAATTGAAAAAGGTTTATTCAAGTTTGAACAAATTTGAACAAATTTTCACGTTCGATTTTTTTTTTTTCTAAATATCAACTTTTGAATAGATTCGAATAAAAGTTAATTAAATATATAATTGAAAAGTTTATAAAAGTTATGAACGTTCCATGTAATTAAAATTAATTGTTAATTTTATCAACTTTTTAAACAATACCAAACAAAAAAACTATGACTAAAAAGCGATTTCAATTCCAAATGCAGATTTCCATTGAAATTTGTCCAAAATAAAGTAGATATTTTTAAGTTTTATTAATTAAAACTTTTACACACTTGTTTTCTAGTGACAGATTATGCAACCAAAAAAAAAAATACTTTGTTGAATTTATAATAATAGAGTTCTCTATCTAATGATTTCCCCGATAACGTACAAGCTACAATTCTTCTACGGTGTATCTAAAATGGACAAAAGTTCCCAAATCTGGTATTTAAACTAAGTTTGTGAACCTATTTATTGTGTTATTTTAGACGATTTAAAAGAGAGTTGTGTTGGTCGGAAATACCTTAATTTCACTACATTCCCCCCCCCCCCCCCCCCCCCCCCCCCCCCCCCCCCCAAATCGTCGTCTCCTCATGCCTGGGGCGAATTAAGTATTCTTGATTTGTGGGGTAAATAATGTGGTACTATAAATTACAATTTAAACTTGGAAAACAAATTATCGATTGAGTTTCTTGGTGGCCGGTGAGTTTTGGTAGGAAAAACAAATAAATGGAGGAGATGGAGACTCAACACCAAACACAAAATGAAAGAAAAAAAATGAAAATGATATTCGTATGTAAAACATAAAAACTCCATACAATAAATATTTACATGTAATTGAGTTATTGGTGAAATTTTTTATTTCGAAGAATCACTTGGATAGTAAAAACCAATTATGACCATAAAATCTTAACTTTTACAGTTCATAACTTACAATTACATTTATATTTATACACATAAAATATACATAAACATTCATAAGAAAAATCAACTTGCGCCACCTATCTCGACACTTGATATGAAAATAGAAAATCCTTTGCCTTGAATAACCAAACTTGTAATCAAAACAAAATTCTTGTTTTTCCTTATTGCAAATAAGTTAAATCTAACAAAATTTGAAATGAAGAAAAATGAATTTCAAATTTGATGAAAGATAGGGTAAAAAGTGACTTTCCTTTTCTTGGAACCTCTCATTTTATTGAAAAACTAAATGGGAGAGTTATGGTGATCATAAACCTTATTTAATAAGCCATAAAGTGTGAATTTGAAGAGTTTTTAACTCAAAAAATAATTCTTATAATTTTTTAATAAAAATATTTGCATGGTAATTCGAACCTAGGTTGTAATATTTGAGAATCATATGATCATTGTATTACAACTTAGTTATTTGTTAATTTTTTGAATTAATTTTCATTTAAACTTAAACGACTTATATCTTTAGACTTTTAAAATTTGAACAACCTATGCATCTGGACTTTTCTTTCCTTTTTGTGGATTGAAACTCCAAGACTCGTTTTTTTTAAGTGGGTCAAACCAATCGAAACAAGCAAAATAAATTTCGAAACCTTGCATCCTTCGTAGTTAAGGAAAAACTTATTCAACTCTTCCTTTTATTGTCATAAGCTATAACACAGATATGCCTTTAATTGGATCTCTAAAAAGGCCCAAAAAAAAATTCAAAATATTTTTCTTGAATGAAAATAATGATAAACTAGTAGTTAGATAAATTGCATCAATACAGAAGAAAATATGGATGTAGAGATTGAAAATATTTTTTCTAAGTGGTGTAACGTGAATAACAGGGGAGGAGTAAAAATAGTAATATTTTTGAAAGAGTAATGCTATCTATAGTGAAAAATACCAGTAGTTGTCAAGAAATTTTTGCAAACATAAATCCCATTTTTTACAATTTTTCGTAAGAAAATAATTTGATCTTTAACTCGAAGCATAGGAGAAATATTTTTTGATTTTTGTTTGTATAGTTAAAATGGATGTACCTATAGTTCACACTTCAGCAAATATGACTGACTTTGGAAGCGGAACACGAATCGATTTTCGCTAATCAAATAATAAACTACCATACAGGGGCAAAGTCAACACCTGGCGAGCTCGCGTCGCTGCTTGTGCTGGCTTCACTGAAATCTTCAATGATTTATGGGTCCGTCAGGAAGAGCAAATGAGCAAGGAGGAGAAGGAAGAAGACAGTGGCTGGGTACTACTTGTTGGGCCAAGCTAGTGTGTTTTTTATTTTTTAACAGGTATTGGGTCACTTATGAATTAAAAAAAAAAAAGCCTAACGAAAATGGGTCATTGGGCAATGGCCCAATGAGCTGGAGCCTAGAGTTGGATGGTTGGTGGATAAACACAAAGAATTGGTCCAATTAATCCACACAACCAAATAATCGATCCAAACAATTTGAGAAGGAGAAAGGTGACGGGCTATTGCTGCGACTGGAGAGGAGTGAGGAGAGACGACAGCTTCTGTTATGTCCAAAGACTCCAAACGATTTGGTCCTATTTGCCCTGGGCGAATCCACTCAATCCAGTCGGCAGCATCGTTGGAGACTAGAGAGCCACTATGACCGTCCGCCCGCTAGTAATGTTATCTTCTCCCTCCGGTTATTTCCTTTTTTTTTTTAGTTATGGTTTATGAGTTCGCAGTGGTTTACTGGTTTATGATTATATGGTTTATGATTATGAATTAAGGTTTTTAGGATTTATGAATTATGGTTTATATGAATTAGGGTTTTTAGGTTTTATGAAATATGGTTTATTGATTTATGAATTATAGTTTTATTTATGAAATATGGTTTATGAATTTATGATTTATGATTCATGTTTTATAATTCATGATCTTTAATTTGTGATTTGGAATTGAGAATTGGAAATTTAGGTTTAAAAACATTAGGGAATTGGGAATTTGGAAATTTTGGAAAATTAGGAGATTAGGGAATTGAAAATTTTTAATAGAGGAGATGTTTGGCTCATTTGAACCATGAATACTCTCTTTTTAATCAATGTTAATTGAAAAATAAATTGGGGCATTTTACAGAATATAGAACGATTTTTTACAACCGAAATGAAAGTTCATACCTAATTCTTCTACTTCTAGTTGTGCATCTAGTCCCGCCACTAATTCTAGTCAAGCACAAGAGTTATTAAATATCACAAAGAAGTCTTGAGTTCAATTCAATGTGGATGTTCTTATATATGATCCAGGGAAACGTCCATCTATCGAGTCATATGATCCTAATATTAGAGATGATGTTAAGATGATATACTTGGAGAAAGGTCATTGTCAACCATACCGACATGATTTTTTAAGAAGACCGATAGAAAATGATAATAGGTGTTTTCGTAAAGAATGGTTCTATGAGTTTCATTGGTTGGAGTACAGTATAGAAAAAGATGCGGCGTATTGCTTGCATTGCTACTTGTTCAAACCCGATAGAAGGAGTCAAGGGGGTGGACATGTATTCACTAAGACTAGATTTAGGGATTGGAAACATAAAAAAGACATTGAAAGATCATGTCGGTCTCTTTGATAGTGCACATAATCAAGCTTTTGCAAAGTGTACCAACTTGATGAATCAAAAAAAGAGTATTTCCTATGTTATTTCTAGCCAAAGTAGTAGTCAATAAAAAAAATTATAGGACGAGGTTGACTGCATTGCTAGATTGTACTAGACTCCTCTTGATGCAAAGATTGTCATTTCGTGATCATGATGAATCGAAAGAGTCTCTTAATAAAGAAAATCTAATTGAGCTACTAAACTTGTATATAGGTCGTTGTAAAGAAGTTGAAGAAGTTGTATTTAGTAATGTTCCTGGAAATGACCAAATGACTTTCCCAAAAATCCAAAATGATTTGGTTAATTGTTGTGTTGTAGAGACGGCAAGACAACAAGGGCTATTATCGGTGAGATAGATGATTCTTTGTTTTTCATTTTGGTTGATGAGGCTCGTGATAATTTCATAAAAGAACAAATGACAGTTGTTGTGAGGTTTGTTAACAAAAGTGGGCAAGTAAAGGAGCGTTTATTGGGCATTTCCCATGTCACTGACACTTGTGCCCAATCACTGAAAGATGCCATTGGTGCAATATTTTGCACACATGGGTTGAGCATATCTAGTCTGAGAGGTCAAGGTTATGATGGAGCAAGCAATATGTCAGGTGAGTTCAATGGCTTGAAAACTTTAATTATAAGAGAGAATATTTATGTTATGTATGTTCATTGTTTTGCTAACCAGCTTCAATTGGCAGTTGTTTCTGTGGCACGTAGGAATTGTATGATTGGTGATTTTTTCAACATATTTGTTGTTGTTGTTGTGAATTTGGTTGGTGCATCATGTAAACGTGTAGATGCTCTTCGAGCAAGTTATCATTCTAATATTCTGGAGAAGCTTAATATTGCGGAACTTTCTGGTAAAATAGGTAAGTTTCAAGAAATGAGTTTGACACGCCCAGGTGATACTAGATCGGGATCACATCTACTGACACTTACTCGTTTCATTAATATGTTTAATGCTATCATAGATGTTCTTGAGAATATATCAGAAGATGGCGTGAATTCAGATAAAAAAAAATCAATGGACGTAAGATAGATGGACACTATGCAAGATTTCAAGTTTGTGTTCAGTCTCCATTTTATGTTTGAAATTCTTGCAATTACAGACGACCTGTCACAAGCTTTACAGAAAAAAGGATCAGAATATTCAGAATGCTATGAGGTTATTGAATTTGTGTAAGTGTGCAATGCAGAACCTGAGAGACAATGGTTGAGATACTTTGTTGAGTAGGATGATTGAGTTTTGTGTTGATAGACATATTGTAGTGCCCAATATGGAGGATATCATAGTAGTGAAAGACCGACCTAAGCGTGCAACTCAGCAAGTTACTATCATCACTTTTATGTTGATTTGTATTGTTATGTGATAGACTCATTCTTACAAGATTTGAATGATCGTTTTTCAGAAACAACTACTGAGCTCCTTACTTGCATTTTTCGTGTTTAAGTTCAAGAGATTCATTTACAGCTTTTGATACTACTAAATTGCTACGTTTTGCTCAGTTTTATCTTTTGAACTTCAATAGTGAAGAGCTTTTATTACTCATACCTCAATTTGCCAAGTTTCTTATGTTTGTGAGAATGGACGAAGTTTTCTTTAATCTCAATAGCATATCATGTATAATTCAGAAGTTGGTTGAAACTAGAAGTTCCTATTATTTTCCATTAATTTATAGGCTGATCACATTGGTTTTGATATTACCGGTGGCAACTACAAGTGCTGAAAAGGTATTTTCTGTCATGAATCTTATCAAAAGTGACTTGCACAACAAAATGGGAGATAATTGGTTGAATGAAAATTTGGTGGTTAATGTGGAAAAAATGCATTTTTACAAAACTTGAAAATGAGACAATATTATAACGTTTTTAAAATATGAGGTCTCGTAAAATGCAGTTGTCTAAGTTTAAAATTACATAGTAATGTTATATCGTGAAGAAAGGAAAAAATAAACAGTAAAAAGGTTCAAATTTTGGTTATTTTAGGCTTACGACGTTGATGAAAGATTATCAATAACAATGAGAAAAAATATCCTTTTTGGAGAAAAATATAAGCACTAGAGAGTTAATGGTACCACGCACCTAAATCATTGAGATAAGAACTATCGCACTCTATTATGGTGGAGAGAAATTGAACCTCAATCATTTCAAGAAAATGACCCACTAATCTTCCCATCTAGAGCTGCAATTATTTTCTCATCAAATTCGGCACACTAAATTCTTTAACTTACCATTTATAGGCTACCTAAACATCGACTTTGGGTTTGGTTGATTGACTCGAACCTAACGGATGTCTTCGTAATGTTTTGAAGATATGTTACAAATAAAATTTAGAAAGAAAATAACGTAATTAATGAACAAAACAACCTAATCAATACAAGGGAATAGAACAGTTACAAAGAAAGTGTGAAAGCGGCTTTTCTTTTAAATTTGGCCCATGTGGAATCATACTTGTGGATATGCTGCTGCTACTACTATATAAAACTTTGTTTCTACTTTGTGAGGTTACTGTCACAACTAAAACCAGGATGAGGAGCATATAATCATAGAAAAATTGCACCTTTTACTAGTATTTATGTCTCTGTTGTAAATTGATCCTTAATTTTTAAAATAAAAATATCATGTTTGGTTGTACAAGCACCTTTAATTGTAAACACATGTTGGGGTTTACAAAAAGCTCATTTTTTAACAAATAAATGTAATTGGTCATCAAACATGGTTATATTTTAGAGCCTATTTGATGTAATTTATTATTAAATTTTTTTTTTGAAAATTAGTTTGAAAATAAATTAGTTTTAAAGAATCTCGACCAAATATGGGCATAATTTGATTTTGGGGTGGGAATTATTTTATCCTTACCAATAATTAGATTCTCACACATAAAAATCATTTTGTAAATCTTTACATTAGATTAAGAGTAATGTTATTTATCATCTTAAATTCTTAATGATGATGAAATATCAGTGATGCAATCCATTATTTTTCACATTTATCTCTCTTGAGACCATGTCCCGTCCCCTCTCTCCCATAAAAATTAAACAGTTCAATCACATATACCACATAAATTATCATATCATCGATATTACATCATTATGACGACAAATAGCATAGCTAGTAGCAACAATATATATTCCCAAATTTCATAATTATATTTATCAGCAAAACTTTTCCAAATATAAAATCTATAACTTATCTGTTCTCCGAAAAGAAGCTCATATTTTATTTTCCTCATATTGTTACTCGATTTTCATCGAAACTAACTTCAAATTTATGAAATATTGGTTAAGGATGTGAAGCAAAATCTAGTTTTATAAAATTTGACATTCGGAAGCCACACCACAATTTGACGCAGGATTTAGAAAAACTTTTAATTTTTGAAGACGAGTTGTGCAACTATATATAAAAACAATAATATCATTTAGCATCATTAATGATGTTATAACAATAGTCTAGGTGACCTTTATATAATAGGTTCAATGAAAAGTATAGTTGAATGACTTATTTGATTGTACTCTTAATCGTATATCTTATTTAATGTTTAATGGCTTAATGCTATCGAAAACAATACTTGAACACCATGAAAATAAATTAAAATCGTGCTACACTGCCATGTGGGCCTGGCAAAGTGGATAAACCCAACGAATTATTTCCCTATAATCATTCACCAACGTCCTTTTCATTCATCACAACCACGCAGACGATGGCGGGTCCTTGGCCAATTAAGTCCCAACTCCAGCACGTTTTTCTTTTTCAAAAGCATTTAATCATTTTAGCACTAATTTGGAAAAAAAAAATAGTTTTTAACCCCTCTCGTTGAGCTCTTCGTTCGGTCCATAGAGCCCTGTTTGGTTTTTATTTTTTGAAAAACATAGAGTCCTCGTTTATTTCTTCTATATGTAGACGTTTAAATCCGCTCGGTGCATTACAGATAATTTATTGGAATTTTAGTCCATATTGGTGGTCAATAATTAATTTTAACCACGTATTTTATCAACTTTAATCAAAATTTACTCAAAATCTGCTTTTAATTATCATCAAACATGGATTTAATTTGACACAAAAGATAACTTTAAATTAATTATATTTTATTAAGCTCCAGTTTGATGTCCATTATTTTAAAAAAAAATTTACTATAGGATTATTTTTAAACATACATTCACATAATATAATATTTTACACATAAATTCAAAATTTTTTTTTTAACGACATGTTCTTTTAAAAATGCTATTTAAAACTCTCTCTCTCTCTCTCTTTTTATTTTTTTTATTTTTTTTATAAAGTAGTGAGCATCAAACAGGGCTTACATAATTATTAAAGTGTTTTTAGATTAAAAATATATATATATTAATTAACCCAAATGATATCCGCCACGTCCCTGAGCAGTTGTGTTTGTCACGCGGCTGCGGCCTGCTCCATATCCTTCCCCTCGGGATATGTAATCAGATTTCATCAGATAAGAAAAAGGACCGCCTTCAAAATGCAGCCGTACACGTTTCAGTCTAATTAATTTGGCACGTGATTTCCATCCACCTTCACGTGACTAATCTACCAGGAGCCAATCACATTTGTGTTTAGACAGCATTAAATGCGTGGATAAGATAACCACTGTCTAATCACTTTTCCTTTTTGGACATTTTTAGTAAATTTTTTGCGTTTAGTAAAAGTATTTTAGAGCATGTCCAGTCCTTACAATTACATCATTTTCATCAAAAATTTGGTACAATCCCTCTTCAACCCAACGCTATTATTATTATTATTATTATTTTTTTTTATCCAAAATGATTAGGGGACATTTTTTTTTGTGTTTTAATTTTATATTTTGAGTTTTGAATTCGTTTTATATTTTGTATTTTAGATGTTCATTTTAATATTGTTAAAAATATTTTCTTTTTATCGTTTTGAAAAAATATTTCTCAATCGGTGTTTTTTGAGTTTTGACAGATTTGTGAAGAAAATAGTCAAAATGTAAACAAAATTGTTTTTTATTTTTTTCACAAAATTTTCAACCGTTTTCAAAAATTCGTTTTCGAAAATGAGAAAGAGAACGCGTTTTTAATGTTTTAAAAAATCAAAAATATAAAACGACCCAAAAATAACAAAGAGAACGCACCTAATGCCTCTTTTGTCCTTTTTCATTTTGCATCAAATTATCATTATAACCCTCCTGCATTACCAAGGCCACATCCAGGGGGGCAGCTAATAAAAAATTAAAATATTATTATAATTTTTTAATAATGCGATTATAATTATTAAGTACATTTATAATAATTTTTAATCATGTAATCAATAATAATTAAGGAATGAATTAAAATAAATTGTTCAAAAAGTTTTTAAAATGAAATGTAATTATTTAATATTTCATTAATGAATTCAATATTTTTATTCACGAAATGTAATTATTTATTTAATAATTATTTAGTCGTAAATAAAATAAATAAATAATTTTCCAGATAACTAAATTTTTAAGAATTAAAAATATGAAAAAAAAAATGATTAAATACTGATAATTTAGTGCAACTTTTAGTTTAATGAGATGTTGATGATTTTCAATTTGATGCAAGATTTGGTGTGGGATTGGAGATGAACTTACTAAAATGTTTATAATATGAGCAGCACTTAGTGTACAAATTTTTTTTTTACAGACCTTGTACAAACATGACACAATAGGAGACTGTGTGGGTGATTTTTTGGACAATAAAATATTCACATGGGGCCCACCCATGTGAGACTCATCTGTAATTGTTCTGTAAAAAAAAATTATGTACACAGAATTTTTCTTATAATATATACCTTAGCATTTAGATGTCCGTTGACCATTTGTTGTACCTACAAACTAACATTAATCAAATTGTCGACCAAGTGGATATTGAGTTTACAAAGAAATTGAATTATTTCACCAAAAATGTCAATATTGTATTATCATTTTTAGGGATGGCAACGGGTCGGTTCGGGGACGGTTCGGCCAAAACCATAACCGCACCACCAAATTTTTTGTCATACCATAACCGCACCATAACCACGAAAGTCGGTTCGGTTCGGCTCGGTTTGTATCTCGGTTCGATTAATAACCACGAAAATAAATTATTTTTTAAGATCAAAATCCAATCGTCAAATTGGAAAAAAAAAATTATGAAGAAAGGTCAATAAAAACAAAAACACAAATTATTTAATATCAATTTAGTAAACAATATTCCAAAATAAAAAGCAAACAATATTCCAACTTCTAAATGCAAAATTCGAATTTAACAAACAATATTATCAACATAAGTCAAAATTCTTACTAGCATAGGCCATAGGTCAATCTGCATTCTTCCCTGCAACTCTTACTAGCATAGGTCAAGAGTCAAGACTCAACCGTTGATTCCTACATAGTAAATAAGAAATGTAATTAGAGTAATAATACAATCATACTACCTAATAAAAAATAGTGTTCACTGAAGATTTAAAAAAAAATATACCTCTTCGTCAATGTTCTCATCACTAAACCTTGCACAAGCTCCAGAGTATGATGAAGAAATAGAATTTTCTACACACAATAGAAAAAAAAAATTAGCAATAAAAGAAAGTACATGAATAACAAATATAAAACCATAAATTCTACCATGAATATCAGTCCTACCACCGTATTCTTTAAATTGATTCAAAAACATCTGTTTGACATCCTTCTGCCCTCGAAGAGGACATCTATCCAAATGAGCACGTAAATGACTTGTCCCATTTCTCGACTCACCATCTAGTTTATTGCATTGTTTACAAATTGCTTTGGGCACATTATTAATTCTTTGTAGCTTGAAATGTTGCCACACTGTAGATGTCAATTTTCTTTTTCTAATTTCTTTAGTCGGCTCATCATCATCACCTACATCTATATGAATAGGATTTGCATTTACCTCACTTGGAGTGTGTGAAATACCCGGTGTACTTGACGTATCCTTTCGAATGCCAGTAGCTGTATCTCCAACTTCAACTGAAGCACTTCCAACTGAAGCGGGAGGAGTCGGAACAGAAGACGCCGACCCATGGTAAGACATCTGATTGATTACATGAAAAATCCACAATGAAGACAGATGATTACCTTTCTCTTGATCAAAATTAAAAATTAACCAAGAATATAATGAAAAGCAAACTATGAGTCACATTTAAGCATAGTACAATTTATATAGAGAACAAAGTGCAATTAAGTGTGAAATCTCAGTGAATAAAGTCAATTAATTTTTGGAAAAGAATAATGAAAAGCACAATTAATTTTGGAAAAGAATAATGAAATGCCCAATTAATTTTTTTAACGGGTAATCGGTTCGGGGCGGTTCACCGTCGCCAAATACCATACCCGCCCCACCACGAATCGGTTCATTAAAATCAAAACCATAACCACCCCATTGTACCATCGGTTCGATTATTTTCGCCCCATTCGGTTCGGTTAACCGCAATTTTCGATTTTAGCGGTTTGAATTGCCATCCCTAATCATTTTATGTCAATACACTATTCATCAAAACAAAAGATCTCCATTGGACTGCACATGATGCTTCGTGTTAGGGTTGGACAAAACTCTCAAATTGAATAGGATTGAATCGTTCCCTAATCGAACTTAATCGAACCGAGTTACCTAAACGGATATTTGAATCGAGAACCGACAAGTTCTGTTCTCGATTCTAGATCAAAAGCGAATAATTGAATTTTCATAATTTTTTTTTATCTTAAATAAATCAAATTATTATTTTTTAAAAATAAATATATTTGCTAACTAATTAACTCAAACTAAAAATATGATTTCCCTATTTTTAATTCCCAACCAAGTTCAACTTAATCAAATTCACCTAAATTTTAATTTCCGCCAACTCCTTACTACACTACCATTTTGTAGCCTCATTAACAAATATTTTTTCTCGGATAAAGCTATTTTGTCAAGATAATTTGATAAAAAACTTGACATAATTATATGTGTTAGTAAATAATTAGATAAAAAAATGAATCATGCTACTTGTACAATTTCGATTGACAATATTGGTTGACAATCACTCACATGGAAGGAGAGCCCACGATAAATAAAAAATTTTTGAATTCCCCTTCATGTGAGAAGATTGTCAATCAATGTTATCAATTAAAGTTGTACAAGTAGCAAAATTTTAAAAAAATCGAATATATTTTAAATTGTCCATTTACATAGTATCATGAGATATTATGTCAACGTCGTAAATGTTAGTGTAGATTGATTGGTTTTGATTTTTTTTTTTTTTTGATTTTTTTTTTTTTGCCCCTTCTTACGTTTCCTCAGAAACCCTCTCTATATCTCTCTACGCGCCCTCACTCCCTGCAAATAGATACACATATACATGCGCACAAACGTTAGCATCTCTCTCCTTGAAGAACTTGTGAAAAAGTTGATCTCAAACAAATTATCCCTCAAATCGATTACATTGAGTTTGAAACAACTAATTTGATCAAATAATCTATATATAGCCATATATAAAAGATATATAAACAGAAAGGTCTTTATATGTAAAGGGTTTAGGGCTGTAAAGATAGGTATATAATTGGATCGATAAATCAGGGTTTTTGGGTTTTTAAATATATAAGAGGAAATGCTAGGGGCAGAGTTGCAGATTAATAGGAGTAGAAATGGGGAAGATCGGTTTTACAGCGTAGCGAGGGCTCGCCGGAGTCGAGATCACCTGCGGAGAGCCCAAAGTGACGTCACCGCCAGTCGCTACCAGAGCCGAGCAGATGAGCCTCTGGAAAAAGCCAAGCTGGCTGATGCAGTGCCGATGGTGGCGGCAACCGAGCCGTCACCTTCTTGTAATCTGGAGAGGTTCTTGGAGTCCATCACCCCTTCAGTTCCGGCTTCACATTTATCCAAGGTTTCATTGCTTGTACTTTAATTGAAGTTTCGGAATTTGTGCTTAATTAATATTTAACTTTATCAGTAGTAATTAGTTCCAAAAGATGAGTTTATTCTATTGATGTTATTAGGATATTTAATTCGATTTTAAATTACGAGTGCTGTGGATATGAGACCTTACTCATAGAAGGTTGTAGCTTGTTTAGCCAGGACAATTGTTTCGTTGGTTGTTTTGAAGAAGTGAGAATTTAATAGTTTCTTTGATGGTTTTTATTGTTTTGACCTGTTTTGAAGTTTATTGAAGTGGTCATCTCTCAATGCTTCATAATGATTCTACACTTAAAATTTAGTTCCCATAATTTAGAAGGTGAATTTTGTGTGTTTTTGAATAAGTAATTGATGTAAGGATTTTTGAATTTAATGTGTTTTTTAATTGTTATTTTCTGTTACATTTTTATGCGTCTGGAGCAATGTGCTGGTGCTAAACTCAAACTAGATGTAAAATCGCATTTTATAGTCAGCTAAACTTTAAAGAATATTTTATTGAAATTAAAAAATTTGAATTTTTTTTTTCTTCTACTGTTATATTTTATCACAAAATGCTAGTGGAATTTTTTTTTTCCTGCCTCAAGGAAGCAATTCAAGCAAAGCTGCAGTTACAACATTAATACGCAGAAAATTATGTCTTAAAGATAGTGTAGCTTTGCTAGTATAATAATCGTCTTAACTCGAAAGATGTAGTGCTAACAAGTTGAAAATCTTGTATAAATGAGTTTTATCTTGTTTATTAGCTATTGATCTTTTGTTAAATGGATTCTGACTGAATATGTTGAAAATTGTTAACAGACGACTATTAGGGGATGGAAAATGAGCAATGTGGAGTTTCAGCCATATTTTGTGCTTGGTGATTTATGGGAGTCATTCAAGGAATGGAGTGCATATGGTGCTGGAGTGCCGATGATAATGAATGACAGTGATTCTGTGGTTCAATACTATGTGCCCTATTTATCGGGTATTCAATTGTACGTTGACCATTCAAAGAGTTCAGCAAAATCAAGGTATCTATACTCATTGCATAAGTTCCTTTCAGATAAATATGTACCTCACGGAGCACCACAAGTTCAGAGAACCTATTACTTTCCAAAGGAAAAATAAAGGATAAACTGATGCAGAAAGACTCGAAAGACCTGCTGTTCTTGTGTTCTATTTCATGCATTATGTTGTTTATTGAGATCAAGTTGGCAATTTTTTTTTTTTTTTTAAATTTTTGCATTATTGTTATTGTTGTGGTTGTCAAGCTCCTCTACGAAACTCCCCTTTTAAGTTTCTTGCCAAAAATAACTTCTGATTTTTCAGCTTGTGTTTCAACACACTGTAGACAATTAATCATTTCTGTAGCAATTTGTGATTTGCCATGTGATGGATACTTCCAAGCAAGGTTTAAAAAGGCGAAACTAAGTATTGAGGCGATTTTTCTTTATGAGGCGAGGTACAAAAAACAAAAAATCTAAGTAAAAGAATTATAAAATAAAAAAATCAAAGTTGAAACATATAGTAAATAGGATATATAATCATTAGTTTTTTGAAGGCTGACTTTTGAATTTCCATTTTTGGTCCTCTAATTTTTGGTTACCATTTAGTTTTCTAGGTATTTTATGGTTTTGTTTGTGCCAAAATGCATTTTTAAATGGGCCCTTTTCTTTTTTAAGAAGGGTCCTTTCAAATTTTAAATGAGGCGTCCGCCTCATGCTCCATGAAGCGTGCACTTTAGATTTAGAGGCGTAAGTCTCATATTTTAGCCTCAAAAATACTGCCTCGAGACATACTACATGTGGCTCACGGTGAGGCGAGCCTCATTACCGCCTTTTTAAACCATGCTTCCAAGTTTTGGGAATGAACTAATCCAAGTTGAGCAGTGATGCTGTTGTGGAAGTTTTTGAACACACATGCCCATGCTGAAAAATAAACTCATGAATTTGTTATACGGATAAATGGAAATAGAAATGCTTGTTTTTGAATGTTGTCAGTATGGATTCCTGTATGTGTGAGAATGAGAAGGGGTGGTTGGGGGGAGAATGTGTGTGTTATGTCTTAAATCAATATACAGGTACACATCTATGTGTGTCTGTGTGATTCTGTATCTTTAATAAATAGGTTGTTAGATTATAAGTGAAAGATACTGACTACTTTGGAAGTTTGCTTGTGCTCCCTTCATTCGCAGTAGAATGTCTTGGTTTAAATTGGCTTCTTGTTTTTGGTAAGAGTTGAGAAAGGTGACTATTTGATGGAACACTATAGTTTTCCACAAAAGTAAGGATTGGGAATTTTTGTCAATTACATGAACCACTTTAATCATGGACATTTTGGAAGTGGTCATGTGAAAATGTCAAAATTGAAAATATGGTTATCACAGTCATGAATGGATGGAGAAAACGATTTTAAGTTGTGTCATTTAATTACCGGGCAATATGCTTCACTCATTTCTCTCACATTCAACAAAATGACTGATTTTCTTTCTGCTCTATTTTTGTCATCTTCCTTTATAAATTACTAGTGTCTTTAATTTGCTAGAAATCAGTGGAGTAATTTTGTTTAGTCTGCTTACATAATTTCATGGCGTTTAGTTATTTACACTCATGATGGCTATTGAAGCTATTAGCAACTCAATTTTTACAGTTATCTTTCAGTATATTTGTTTGCTAGTAGGTTTCTGTTATATACATGAAGAAACACACCTTGCAACTTGCTAGAGTAACAAATGAACCCTAAAAGGGAAGACATGGTGCCTGAACACGCTCACCCACATTTTGCTCAATGGGATGCACAGAAAGATGAGTGTTACATGGACATCCAAGTTCTTCTGTTTTATTTTTTTTACTGGTCATGTGGTGGTTATAATCTGTATAAATAAGATGCTTTTTGAGTCTGAGATGCACGGATTCAGTTTCCACGTATTGGTGGTCCCATGATAAATTAAGTATTTAATTTACAATGCTTATCGGTAGCTCATTTCTGGATTTATACTTGCTTTTTTCTAATTGAGAACTGGAAAAACCAATATTATAGGTGTGTCTTAATTATGTGACCTCGAGGTTTTGTGCTGAGTCATGGTGCTTAATTTCTTTTCTTTTTATCAGTCAAAAGGCTTACAGGATACATTTACTGTGTCTTATCCTTGGCTGCTGTGCTAGACGTTACAATGTGGCGTTTTAAGTATCATTAGGCCTTTTCCCTTTCTTGATTGATTGATTAACCATGGTTTAGTACTCATTTACAGTTTTGGCAAATTAATGTTCCTCAAACAAGTCTCGCATTTTCATTGTGTGATAGGCGACTTGATGAGGAAAGTGACAGTGATAGTTTTGCGGATTCTAGTAGTGATGGAAGCAGCGACTGCGGACTGGATAGAGGTGGCTTGAATTATTCAAGCCAACAACATAGTTATCGTTGTCAATCAAGTGATAATCCTCTTAGCATTGATCGATTGTCTGTGAGTGATCAGAATATGGCATTTCAAGAAGGTTTTTCTAGTGATGAAGGTGAATCTGGAAGTTCGCATGGTTGCTTGCTGTTTGAGTATCTTGAAAGAGACCAACCTTACAGTCGAGAGCCGTTGGCGGATAAGGTTTGTTCCTTTTCAGATTCTGAATGCATCACAACTGTTTTTTTCTATTCTTTTTTTTTTTTTTTTTAAATTTGTTTTAGGGCAGAGAAATTGAATAACAGTTCTGTCCTCTGTTCCCCATGCTTTCTATACTGAAATTGTCACAGATATACGATCTTGCTTTCCGCTATCCTGAACTGGAAACCCTCAGAAGTTGTGATTTACTCCAGTCCAGTTGGTTTTCTGTGGCCTGGTAACAATTATTTTCCGAACTCATGTGATGCTCAACTCATTTACTGATCTGTGTGTGACCATACGAATGACTCACGGGGAAACATTTACTTTTGTAGGTATCCTATTTACAGGATACCAATGGGACCGACGCTAAATGATTTGGATGCTTGCTTTCTAACTTTTCATTCTCTTCACACCCCCATGACAGGTATTTGAAACTCTTTCTCCCACTCTCTTATACACAACCCTGCATGGAATGTGTTTTATTATTATCACTTCTCAATATTATGGATTTTGCCCATTCTTTTTCCATGCACGTTTCTGTATTTTTAGAGAAAAACCAAGCCATTACATAGTTGACCTCAATGCTTATTTCTTTATCTCCAGTGATATGTGGAGTCAAACATTGACTGCATTTATTAAGATTCTTATTTTGTTAGCAACTCCTATCCTATTATGAACCTTTTTTTTTTTTTTAATATTAAGTGAAAAAATGATCATTATAAGCACAACCAAACATGTTCAAAATAAAAATTCACTTTCAAGTTTGATTTACTTATGAGCTTACTCAAACATCCTCTTAGCATTTACTCCAACCAAGTCACAGGAAGCTCTGCTCTTTTTTGTAGTGCCTAGTCACTTGTTGGCTTTCCTCTGATCTTTTTCTTTCAAATTGATCACTTCCACAATGTTGCGTTATTTTGAACTTGCATTTGCACCCTTTTCAGGTAGCGAGGCTATGCATCCTCCAGTTGTTACGTATCCCAGTGAGATGGATGGTGTTCCCAAGATTTCATTGCCAGTTTTCGGTCTTGCTTCGTACAAATATAAAGCTTCATTGTGGACTCCAAATGCAGGTTGCCAGTGCCAAGTGGCAAACTCCCTCTTGCAGGATGCTGATAATTGGCTGAAGTTGCTACAAGTCACCCACCCAGATTTCCTTTTCTTCTGCCGATGATGAAATCTAGAGATGGCATCAGTACTGTCATGGCTCCAACCATTTTAAGCTTTTGATACCGGGTAGAATCTAGTAAGAAGGTTGAGGAATAGGTTCTTTTCCATGTTATTATTCCGTTTTTAACTATTATGAAAAGTGACTAAGCCACCCCACCCCCAAACCCAAAAAATGGATTAAAAAAAAAACAGAATAGAGGGGAAAAAATCAAAAAGAAAGGAAGAAAAAGGAAGTTCGAAAAGTTTACTTAATCGTCTGAGAGGTGACAATCGTATTCGCAAAAAAGAACAGAGAATGATGTGAAGTACACTTGTAGGCTGAGCTGAACCAGGTACTGTATGCAGCACTTTGGCTTGTCAAAAAACCTGCACATCTTGCTTTTTCATCCTTTCCCCAGTTTATTTTATATAGTGGTTTTAAAGAACATATCATATTTTCTGTCTTGACAATAATTTGTAGGTGGTTGTAATATATATCGGCACTTTAAGGGGATTTTGTTAGAATCTGAGTGGGGGCGAGCTTTACCCCTCCATGATATGTATAAAGTATGTTAAATTGTAACGTTTTAAATTAGAACATAGCTTGCTAATGGGTGTTTAGATATATCACTTTTTCAAGATTATGCGTCATTTGGTAATCGTGATTTCTGTATGCGCATGCCTTTATTGTGTGCTTACTTTGTTGCTATGCTTCTGTTGCAAGTAGGAACTGCGATGGAATTGTGAACTTAGCCCACTTTTTATGATTATCCTGTTGATTGGCGGTTTCAAATCGTACTCTTTTCTCCCAACTTGGTAACTTTTGGATTCTTTACGAGCGTCTCTCTTTTATCTATTTAGAGCAAAGTTGAATGTTGCAGGGTCTGAAGTGCATGTTTGATATGCCGAGCAAGATAATGATTTTAGCTTATTTTTGTTTCTTAAATGTAGTATGGTGCAATCCAATCCTTTGAAACATATTACAAATTTGCATTACATTTTATTTTCCACCACTTCTCTGGGATCTTTACAGCAGGGGAAGCAGGCTACTTTTTCACTTGTAAGTACATGGGAAACTAAAGCTATAAAAACTTAGTTCTTGAGCTTCTTCTCTGATGCCCCAGAACACATTACCCATCATATGATAGAAGGAAACAATTTCAGACAATTGTTCGATCGACATTCTCCCAATTATATCTTTGCAGCTTTCTCCCTTCTATCGTAAAATTTCAATCTGTCAATATATACTGAAGCATTCCTCAATGTTGCTCCCATCTGCTTCAGCCTGTTTTGTTGTTGCAGGCTCAATGCTGTATTTTCCTGCATAGTGGCGAATCTTATATGAGATGAAATGGAAGATTACCATTCAAAACGGCATTCCTGTACTTCTCTTGATTTATTAGTTATATTGCTTTTGTTAAGAATATGGGTTAGTCTCCTGCTCATGGTGGGCAGCAGTTTTAATGCCCTTTCTTTGGTTTTTTTTTTTTTTTTTTAAATTATTTTTTTAAGTCACGTCTGCAATGGGCAATTGTTATCTTGCCCATCGTGGGCAGGAGACTGACTCTTTTGTTTAATAATGGCTATATATTTATCCTACTGATATAAGGCCTTCGCCACGGAGAACACCATACCTCAAGAAATTCCGCTCCGACTTTGGACTCCTTCGCTTCTAGCCCTTCCTGCTCCGTACATGTTCCTTGCAATTGATAAACTTCGAACAATACCCTTTCTCGTTTTCCCCAACTGATCAAATTTGACACACTTGGGCGCACTTGTTATTCCCCCAAGCTGCTTCTTATAAGCTATTACAGCTTTTACGAATTCCTACACAATCACAAGCCATGTCAGATTATACGAAGCAAGTTTGATGCACAATACTAGATATCACTCAAAGCTATAACGTAGAAAATTTCATCAGTTTCCTAATTATTACTGATATATATTGAGACTACATATGTAAAATGAATAGTTACCTGGTATGCAGATGTACATCCTGGATAATCAAAATCATCATACTATGTCTCTCATTCTTTCTGGATGAAATCGTAGTCCCATTATGAACTTGCCCTCTTCACGATCATAAGCATCAGGATCGTAAAACCCTTCAATCAGACCATCAGGAGCAAAAGCAATTGGAACAAATCGGTGAGCCAATCGCTTTACGCCTTGATGGTGATAACTATTCACTGAAATCTTTATTTTTTCCTCGTCTAAAGAATCTTTCAACCATTTATGAAATGCAAGTACCTTAATAACATGCTGATGACCATCGGAATTTTCATAGTTCATATGAACGACTCTCTCTTTTGGATATTTCTTGGAGAGTTCTTTCCCAATGTCTTGATAAAGGTTACCCCCACAGGCCACAGACAATATTAAGGATTTGTGACCCTCTGCAAATGCCTAAGTAGGGTATGTTCCTTTCAAGACAAAGCTGTGTTAATTTAGAGGGTGCTATGTGTACAAAATAATCCGTTAATTTAAGTTCAATTAAATCTTTTTCTCTATCAATGGCAGTATCACTTGCATGCAATTGTCTAATCTCTTGAACTTCTTGTTATGAAAATTCAGATAATTCAGCATCATAAAGAGAAGGATCAATGTCTTCTCCATCACAAAGAAGGACGCCATGAATGGGTTCGAAGCTTTCCAGTAGCTTATGGACTCCATTAACTCGTGGGACGATAACAGGTGCTGCTCCATATCTTACTATGAGATCTAGATGATACTCACATGTTCGTAGTTGTGAGGATTTAAACCGCACCAATATCAATTACCAAGGATTCACCAGGCTCAATTTGTTCTCAATCGACACCAAGAATGTAACAACCCAAAACCTCAACTTCAGCTACCCACTATGGTTGCTTTGTTATTTCTCACAAAGAGACCACAAAGAAACCAATATAGCACAAAGAAGACGCTACCACAAAGATTGCAGAAAGGAGCAGCCAAAAATAACAGTGGATGAAAGAGGCAAAGAGCATCAATAGCCAAAACCGGTGGAAGAGGCGTGGAACAGTCGGGCAATATAACAAAGGGCCAAAATCCATGTAAGGTAAGTTAGGGTAGGAAATAATAGTGGCCCAATTGGGGAAGGTAAGGCCCAATGCAAGGATAAATGGGTTGCTCAATGTGGATATTACAATATGACCATCCAAGTAAGTGAGCCGGGGCCATCAGCAACTCTAATATAATTAGGCTTCTTCGAGTGGCCCAAACCGAACTGAGTTGGATCCTTCCATTAATGGTGTCGATATACCGTTCAGTTATTTGGTTTAAGTCGACTTAAATCAATCCGAGTTAACATCATTGCCCAGGGTAGGTCGATTGACAATAAATTGCCTAACAAACCTCCACCTTGATGTCAAAAGACTTGCAAAGAAACAAAAACACATGTTAGCAATAATTCCAATATAAGGGAGCGATAAAATTGAAAATTAATTACTTTCACCGATATTTCGATGATTCTTGCAACTTTAAACTTCACCAATGGTAGCACATTCGTGCCCATGTTCGAAGGATTGTATTTTGTATGTATCTTTTCAAGTCTTATCACTTCTTGTGACACGATATCTCTAAGGGAACAAAGGGAATTAAAAAGGCAACAACTGATTGAGATGGCACACCAAAGAGATAATGTGGAACTAAATGCTCACCCGAAAAATATTCCTCGAGGTGGCATTCCACCAGGTTTTGGTTAGGAAGCGAATAGGGCTCAAGAGTCCATTGTAAATGAGGAAGATATGCTTGGGGACTTCATGAACCCACCCGTGGTAGAGAATGAGTCAAGTATTGTCTACCCTTCTTATGGACATCCAAACTTTCAGCTTCGCCCGAATGTCATCAATTTGTTCTCCAACACTATACCATTCTATGGGAGAATTGATGAGAACCCTCACTCACATGTTGCACGATTTATAGAGAATGTTGGCAATTTTAATTATGAAGGAGTGAGTGTGAAGGCGATCCAGATGATATTGTTTGTGCATACTTTGAAGGATAAGGAAAGGGAATGGCTTGAAACTTTACCGCCTGGAAGTATAAATAGTTGGGTGGAACTTGTTCAAAAATTTAAAACCAAATTCTTTCCACCCGCGCGAGTAGCCAAACTCAAGCATGACATAACCACCTTCCAATAATCCGAATTTGAGAGCTTTCATGAGGCTTGTAAGGGGTTTAAAGATGTGCTTTGAAAATGTCCAAATCATGGAATCACAATGGGGTAACAAGTGAATTATTTTTATGCTAGGTTGACCTTGTTTTTTTAATGTGGATGACCTTTTTTCGACCAGATCTGTTGTGTGGATGGTGATGGTGTAGGTGGTGATGTGGTAGTGGTGTTCGAGGTTGTGGTAGATTTATAATTTAGGGTTTTAGGTATTATGGTGAATTATATTTTGGATCTAGAGTTTTGGCAGTGATTGTGCAGGTGGGGATGGAGTGGTGACGACGGTGCTATTGGTCACATTTTAATTTTCACAGGTCACAGGTCATATGTCATATCATATAGTCACAAATCAGTGTAACCGAGTTGCAGATCAATTTTAACTGGTTTGATCTAGTCACAAATCAAATGTACATATCTTTGTGCAATGATAACAACTCACAGATTCGAATGTATAGGCTACAGTACATATGTCACAGATCATAAATATCAGTTATCAAGTCATAGGTCATATTTCATGGATAACAAATCAATGTCAACTAGTCATAGACCCAATAGAATTGGTCACAGACCATTGAATTAATATCACAAGTAAATGTGCAGTCACCGATCAAAGATTCGATAACCACCACAGAATTTCAGCAACACCCCACCATTACCATCATTTGCACAACACTAACAACCACAAAAAAAAAAAAAAAAAAAAAAAAAAAAAAAAAAAAAACACCCCAAAATTCCAACATCATCAATAGGACAATCGTCAACAATGTCGTCAGCATCATTGTCGGAGTTGTCATCGTCGAAGATATTGTCGGAGACACTGTCACCGCCCAAAGAGAAGATAGGAGAGAAAGAGAAAAGATTGCCTCTAAAAATTCAAATCTGGTAATGCATGGCGTGGGGTGGGGTGGGGTGGGGTGGGGTGGGGTGTTTATTAATTGAATTTAATAATATTAATCATCTGATTTTTTAAAGATGAAACTTTTTTTTTTTGAAATGAAATGGTGAGTTGTTAACATCTTATATATGTAATATTCCCTTGTTTATTATATAGTAGGTAGAGAATGGTGGAACAAATAATATGAGATCATGATTGAAATAACTACAATTAGGAGCGAACGCGGACATTTTGAGTTAGGGGACACAATCGAACTTTGTACAGATCGAATATTTTGTTCGTGATTTTTGAATGATTCATACTTGATTCAAGAAAACTCTGATTTACGTTAAAAAAATATTTCTTCATTAATATTTTGTTCATTATTTTCATTCATTTGATTTCGAATAGACCTTTTATTAATATTTTGATAATCACAAGAAAATGCATATTTACATTTAAAAAATTTATAGTATATTTGATACAAACAATCAATTCAAATAATAAAAATGAAATATATATATATATATATATATATATATATATATAACAAATATTCATTACTAATATTCAAATCAAATAAATACAATTTATTAAATATAAGTCAAATTGGACATAATAATTTTTGATTCATTTTATATATACAATTTGATCGGAGAAAATGTAAATTTAGGTTCAAAATATGATTAGGAAGACAATATTTATAGTAAATATTATAATTTGTAAAGAAATTATAGACAAATTTTAAATAAATTAGAAAAGATAAGATTTTGATAAAAGACATGAGGGGAGAGTGACACCAGAATGTATTAGAAATTGAATAAGTTCAAATTTATTATAATTTTGTTCTTGTTTGATGAAAATTAAAATTAATTTTTTTTATCAAAAGTTGAAAATTTATGACTCTCATAAAATATGTTATTAAAATTATTAATTCTGATTTATATTAAAATTTAGATTTTAATTCATCCAAACAGGACTTTATATAAAATAAATAAAAAATAAAAAAATCTCAAAAGTTGTCGGGGTCAAGACGTCAAGTGACTCCCCCCCCCCCCCCCCGCCCCCAAAACCCCGTGTCCGCCTCTGGTCCACAATACTTTTGCGTTTTAGGTCACTGGCTTATTACAATATTAATTTTTCGTCTTTTAGAAAAGACATAGTGCCAATTTGAAAAAAAATAATAATAATAATAAAATTGAAAAGTCAAAAATTGCGAGATTAAAGAATTACTTTTGAACTTAATTAAATAATTTTACAAAAATACTTTGTCTATTTTCCCCAAATATTATTAATAATTCCACATTAGAAATCAAAAAGCAATTTATGACGAGAAAGCCGTAATACCCGTTCTGTTTCACTTTCCTGTTATCTGCGACGTAATTTTCAAAGCACTCGCACAATAATTCACAAAAGCACCTCAAGAAAAAAGTGAACTGAAACAGTGAGAAAGCTTAAAGATTAAGCTGAAAAATGGGAGTTTCCATTCCTGTTCTTGTGATTATCATCTCACTTCACCTTATTGCGTTTGTATTTGCTGTCGGCGCTGAACGGCGACGTAGCACGGTAGTCTCCATTACTGCTTTTCGCGTTATTATTTCTTTGTTTTTCAATTAATTTTCTTGAAAGTAGTAAATTTTTTAAGTGGGTTTTTGTTGACAGGCAACGGTGGTGCCGGACAAGTATGATGAGAAGACGTACTGTTTGTATGGCACTGATGCATCGACGGTTTACGGTTTGGCGGCGTTTGGGCTGCTATTGATTAGCCAGACGGTGGTCAACGGCGTCACCAAGTGCTTGTGTTTTGGCAGAGGGATGATGGGTGGGGGTTCTACTACTTGTGCTATTTTCTTCTTCATTTTCTCATGGTAATTGCTGAATTTACTCTATTGTACTTGTCGATTCACTTTATTTACCATTTTGTGCCCTTTTTGACTGCTTATATGTTACATGAACTGGATTCAATAATATAAGTGTGACAGTGGTGTCCCACACAGTTGTTTTGCATGTGATTAGGTGATGACCAATTTGAATGTAGTAATTAATTTGCCAATTATGATTAGTTTTTTGTTTGAATTATGCTCCTTGTACATATGAAATGTACATAGATTTTTAGAGATGTACAGGTGGCAACACTGTATTGGGCGGTTAAGCTTTTTTTTTTGTCCAATAGCAAATCTTGACAGTTAGCAATCTGTAAAGAAAATTGTCAACCATTTATGTACATGTATTCGTAGTTTAATAGACTTCACATGTGATATTCTGTGGGATAGTTATTGCTGTAATGGGGATGTTTGGCTCATTTTGCAACTTCGTTTATGTTTAGCTTGCTGTAAGTCAATAAAGGAGATTTAAAGACTGAGGGAATTTTAAGAATGGAGAAAAGTAAAAAAACAACAGTAAGAAAAGTAAAAAAAACAACAGTGATGTTTGTGATTATATTGGATTATTGCTCGTTGTCAACTTTTGTTGTCTGGTGACTTACTTTCTATGGTTTAATTAGGTATTGATTCTAATTTTGGTCCCTTTCCCTCTTTGGTCGCCCTTATGTCCTCCTGATATCAGCTGATAGTTTACGAATTTACATTGAAGATGAATTTAGGGTCGTCTTATGTTGGATTTTTATGAGATAAAAGTCTTGGTGTACATGTCTTAGATGTTGCACTATCACTCCATTTTTGTGTTCCTCATGGAATTGATTACATCTTCCTTGTAGGTGATACAGACCACTGGTGTGTGCATTGCATGGTTCAAGGAAACATGAAATTTAGTTTTTTATTTATTTTACCTAGGGCATGTTTGATGTAGATATTTTGAGAATAGATTTTGTAAAGTGATATTTTTGAAGAATGTGTGCTTCGAAAGTATGGATAAATTATGAGTTCACGTGCAAAATTATTTTATCAGGAGAATGTGTGGTGAAAATTTAGTTTGGGGGAAAATGAGCTTTAAAGGACTTGTACCAAACAGGGGACTAATATCCTTGGCTGCACTGGACCTTTCTATGACCATCCAATTTCCTTCTGCATACTGCTTGTTAGACCTTCTCTGTTACGATGTGGAATTCTGAAAAATATTAAGAAAATGCTTTACATGTTTGAATATGAAGTTCTAGTCAGAGTTGGTGTTCAAACAAATATCTTCTATGATAGCTAAACACTGCTATTCAGCATAAATTAAAACCAAATCAAGAGAGGAACATGGTGGAAGCTAATGTTTAGTCATTATTTTTAGCATGTTGGATGACCAAACTCATCACCAAAACCTAGTATTTTTTGGGTAATGTTTATGTAATATATTAGGTTACTGTATTCCACTAATTGTATAGTAGATGTAACCGTGGATTTAACAAAGCTGCCTACTCCAAATTTATAGGGGAAAAGACTTAGTTTTTTGTGTTATGCTTTTCCATCAGTCCTTCAAGGTTTGTTTGGTTGAAGAGAAAATAAAATGCTGGAAAATAAGAAATTTAAGGGAGCAAAATTGTTTTGTTTGGTATATTCTGAAAAGAAAGTAGGAGAAAAGTTAGATTACAGAAGAAAACTGTTATCTTCTATTTCTCTTTTCTACTCTATCTTGAAAGTCAAGAAAGGAGGGGAACTCTTCCATACTTTCTTTATAATATGCATCAAAGAACATAATAACTGTCAGATTTGTGTTATGAGGATTGATGAAGACACATTACATTGCTACCTTAACTCTTTAATGGATGCAAAATGGATAAGGTGGACATATTGCAACAAAGATCGAGATTGATGCTGGGGATTTGCCTTCGTTCAAATGAAGGTTGAGGTCATAATAAAAATTCTTAGACTATAACTTGTTTGATCTTTGAATTCTGTTCTTTCAATTTTGTCTGAGTTTCAGCTTCTACTTGAGGCTGGTTGAACCTAAAAATTGTTAATTTTTTTCTTGGCTCTTTCCTGCTCTGCAAAACAAAGCACAGACCATATTCAACAGAGACATTATATGAAAGAAATAAATTGATTCATGTGACCTTGCTATCTGTGATGAGCCTCAATAGAGTTAATAAATGTGTATAACAAAATATATCTACCAGAAGCTTGGATACATGACTTTTTCGGATAAGTGTGTTACTTCTTGAGATTTTCTTTCTGTTTTCATAAACTTCCAATTTTCTGTCAAAATATTGCCTGATTGATTATCCACCAAAAAGTTAGATATTGACACAGTTGTATAATTTAAGAACGTCAAGAAATTCTTCCCAAAAGCTGGAACTAAACTTACTCTAATAAAGTTTATTAAACAAGATCCAAAATCCTGAGATAGCCTTATATTTAAAATGTCCTGCAAGAGAAGTGCCTAATCATTATCGTAGTGACCTAGAAATTCCTAAATTAAATAAAGTTAGTGATACTTGAATAAAAATAGTGATATTCCAAAAATCAGAATATATCATAAACTCTAATATTTTAACAGAATGTAATCAATCTAATTGCTTCTTGTTTACCATCTGTGCATTATTTTCGATTCTATATTCATGTTCTTTGTAAGCGTAGGGGGAGGCAAAGGAGTGAAATCGATGGCTAGGGCAGGAGAATGGTGAAATATTTGCTCTAGTCATTATTGCATGTATGCTTTTAATCATTTAGCTATAAATTTGAAATTTACTTGCACATGCACCTGGGAAAACTAGTCTGACGTTTTTAGATTTTGTGATTCCCTGCCACCCAATCCCAGTGCATAACATACTAAATCTGGAAAATTCATCACATATTCAGAAAAGGTCAGCATTGGCTTCTATGTATTGAATATTTGCTCTAGTCATTATTGCATGTATGCTTTTAATCATTTAGCTATAAATTTGAAATTTACTTGCACATGCACCTGGGAAAACTAGTCTGACGTTTTTAGATTTTGTGATTCCCTGCCACCCAATCCCAGTGCATAACATACTAAATCTGGAAAATTCATCACATATTCAGAAAAGGTCAGCATTGGCTTCTATGTATTGACCTGTTTCACGATCTGCCCATCTTGATAAACTTCGCTTTTTTCATTTTATTCAATCTTGTAGACATACTGAATTCTTTTGATATACTTGCATTGACATTCAAAAAATCACCAGGGTTAGCTTTTTGGGGGCAGAGGCATGCTTATTGGCAGGATCAGCAAGGAATGCATATCATACAAAATACCGTGCAAATTTTCACATTGAACACTTATCATGCGCCACTCTCCGGAAGGGTGTATTCGCTGCCAGTGCTGCTCTAACATTATTATCAATGGTGGGTTCTATCATGTATTACTGGTCCCATTCCAAGGCTGATACGGGTGGATGGGAAAAGCACAACAATGAAGGACTCGGAATGACCAGTTCTAGTTTTGCAGAGAATCAGCAGCAACAAAAGGGCAGTGAGTTTTAAAAAAAATCGACCTGGGTTCGATGAGATTATTGCTAAAGGTTTGTGGAGTTATGTTATGAAATCAACTGATATGAAGAGGTTCTCATTTTGCTGTGTATGTACCTTGTGTGTACTGCTTTGAGAAAGCTGAAGTTAGTGTATTGTCATGGTTGTTGCCTTTTAACATTTGTTCTGTTAAATTTGTCGTCTTAAACTAAAAATAGATAGAAATGAGTGTTGGATATGTGTGGACATTTACGTGTCATAAAAAAGTAAGTGCAATTCGTATGGCTTATCTACTCATGTACAGGTCCTTAAACATGGTATGCTCATTACATCTTCTCAAAAGCTTTTATTTTGAAAATTTCCAAGAAAATAATCCAGTTACAACTTTCCTACATTGATTCATCGTATGAATTTTAAAGTTTATTAATGTTTTAAGACGTAGGAGTTCACAAATTTAAAAACTAGTGCACAAAATTTAATTTGCCTAGTTAGAGGTGGAACGTGTATCAATATTTTGGATCTTAAAGATCACTGTAATGGGAAAAAAGACGTGATATCAACATATGAAGATTTGATGAGAACCAGAAATGGCTTAAAATCTGAAATGAAGGAAATTTTGATGGTCGGTCAAAATATATCATATTATACAAAATAAAATTAAAATTAACATATAAGAGCATCTTCAGAAATTTTTACATGTAAAATGCTTTCGACTTTAGAGAGTCGATCCTTGAAAACCTTCCCATTTTAACTTTTTA
This sequence comes from Osmanthus fragrans, assembly GCA_019395295.1. Classification (NCBI taxonomy): domain Eukaryota; kingdom Viridiplantae; phylum Streptophyta; class Magnoliopsida; order Lamiales; family Oleaceae; genus Osmanthus; species Osmanthus fragrans. Next base: position 19,440,035 of record CM033361.1, on the reverse strand, counting down.
AAATAAATAATGAATTTGACTCTTTAAATTTGGAGACTCTATTTGTACTTAAATGAATTTAAGGCCCCTTTGGTAGGATTTTTGTTAAGTTAAAAGTTGGTTGTGAAGCTAAAAAACTGTTTTTGAACATATTTAAGATAATTTTGGAAAAACGTTCTGTTTGACTAGAAGTGTTTTTAGAAAAAAAAAATAAATAAATAAAAAATTGATCCAAGGGCCCTGCTAAATAGTATTTAATAAGTTAAAATTTTTAATGCTCTACCCCTTGGATGACTCAAGCTATATTTGATTTAGTTGACAATTGACATTTTATATAATATTAATTAAAAATGAGGAAAAACAATAAATGTAAGATTTTGAAATCTTAAAATGGAAACTTGAGACTCAATTTGGAATGAGAGCACAAAAGGCTAAGGAAAAATTTGATCTAATTAACATTCAAAGTAGGAGTCAAATTTCAAGACTAATATTTCTAGCAACAAGTAGTGGTGGCAATGGAATGAGTCGAGCCGGCTCGATCCATCTATCCACTAGCTCGGCTCGTCAAAGCTACGAGCCGATCTCAGGCTCTGCTTGAGCTAATCTCGAAACAAGCCCAAGCCATCCATGAGTCGAGCTTTGATGAACCGAGCCGACGAACTACTCGTCCCTTTTGCCACCTCTAGCAGCAAGTTATTATCTTGATTCTTGTATGCATCTTTGTTACAGGTTCAATCTGATATCGTTTAAATGCATATTTTATTTGGGAATTGTAGTTGGACAAGAAACGGATAATCTTTAACCATTATACGGTTTTCAAACCAAAGTTACAAACACGTAACAGTACATGAAGAAATTAAAATTCACTTCAACATTACATACTCTCCATAGTGGCCTAATTACTAATATGAATAATTAAACAGAACATTAATTACTCATATTATATAGATAACTTATATCACAAGATAACACATCAAAGGATATACTAATAATCATAAAGCGACGGAATTTAATGAGCAACTAGGAAGGAGAGCCACTTTTGGCAAAATTCAGCATTTGGGAAATGGAGTGCCACAGGTGCTGGCAACTTTCCTGGCATTAGGAGAGTTGATGAACTTCTGAAGATTAGGGTTCTTCATGTATTTGCAAAGGCAAGGCCTCTGTTCCTTTATTTTGGTGCAGCACACGGCGGTGGGGGTGGAGGCGGAGGTGATGGCACTGGCGCATGGGCTCAGCTGCAGTGGGTTGCAAGTCACGGCGGCGCTTGTTATCTGAGCTTCATACCCAAGAAGAAACACAAGTGCAGCACAGATAGCCAGGCAGGCTAGTTTGGTATTCATGTTTGAGTTTGTGTGACAGAGAGGAGAGAGAGATGGACAGAGAGATTTGATTTGTGAGGAATGTTTGTTTGCCAAATCTCAATTTATCGAGAAATCAAGATTGCTGGTACTTTTAAGTTTTAATTCTAAAGTAGATTAGTGAATTAATTTAATGGCAAAACTACTCAATTTCTTTTTCCATTAGAAGAGTGTAATCATGGATGCCTTGGTCACGCTTATAACAGATAAGCTATCATGACTAATGCACTATCTAAACCTCATTATGCCATACTAATGCCTCGCTAATCATTGGCACAATGTGACCTTTACTGTGCATCACACTATGATACTTTTACGAATTACGAGTATATGTTAAGATTGTGACTATCACTCAAGTACGAGAGACTATCAATACCTTCATTTAGTGATGTAGAACGGATGGCCAAGTAGATTGAGGAACAATTGGATCGAAAAAGAAAAAAACAGTAAATTGTATATTTGACGTTTGAGTTTCGATTTGGACCCATAACACCTTTTCGAAAAGGTAATTACAAGTCGGACTGAACACATCGCTTTACTATGAAGATGGTGGATTTTTTGTTTAAACCCTTAGGTTTTGTTTTTTCTTTTCCTTTTTCTTTTTTTTGGGCATCTTGGAGATTAATAAAACTTCTTGAATTTTATCTTTCATTCTTTGGTGGATTCCAAACTTGTGTTCTTTTCGTTTGAATTCATTATTTTGCGTTGCATCACTTAGGATTTCTATTGTCATTGAGCATAGGAAGAACTGAAGAACAATTAAGTTATCTGTACAATTTTGATTGACAATTCTGATGTTGTCAAAATTTGAATAGTCGATTTAAAAAATAATTTTTAAAATGAAAAAAATATGATATTGTCAAATGCAAAGTTGTCAATTAAAATTGTACAGTAGCTAGCATGGTCCTAAAGAAGAATATGAGAAAATTGTGTTCTCCAAGAATGATAACATGCATCATATTTTCATTTTACTGGCCCCACAATAAGGATCAGCGATTGACTTTTTCTTTATCATTTCGGTGATGTGATTGAAATAGCATAGCATGCGTGTCTGCAGTTCATATCTCGTCATCTTTCTTTGACTTTACCTATTGAAATACTTTTTGTTTTCTAATTAGCTAATCACCTTTTCTTTTCTTTTTTCTTTTTTTTTTTTTTTTTTGAGAGACGAGCCCTCCAATCATAGTATTCCAAGTGAATTGGCATGGAAATGCAATGTTACACCAAATAAATACAGAATTGATACAAAAATTTAAATTTGATAGACAAGATCTAAAATATAGATGGCTTGCATAAAATACAGACGGACAAGCCTTTTCAAAATTATGTATCAAATCTGTGAATTTTTCCTGTAATTAATACATGATTCATTGACATGCCTAAAATAATATGAGATGGGTTTTGCATATCATGATTATAAAAAATAAAATTAGTTGAATAGAAATAGTAGATTTACTCTGTATTAAGGAAATATCGAATATCACCTTTATTTTATTGCGATGCGGTTTATACATTTGTTTAGAAGAGAATTAAATATCAATGATAAAAGAAGTTAAAATATTACATTTTGTTTTGAGTGTCGCAATAATATTGTGTTAAACACTAGAATGGATGCGATCGTTAGTGGAGAAAAAAATGATTGGATTGATCAACAAAACAACGTGTAAATTTCTTATTAGTTAGTTAAATAAGGTTTAAAATAAATAATTTATTTATCAGAAGTTTAAATAAGTAAGTTCTTATCTTGATAATAAGGTAAGAGTTTATTTGAGGTAACAATTTTTCTAAATATGTATCGAAACAAAAAATTATTTTAAAGTCTCCTTGATTTACAGCTTATTTTTATCAACTCTAATCATATACAATGTATCAAGGCACCCTATGTCCTTGTTCAATTTGGTAAAAGAAAAACTTATAGTAGATTTAAATAGAGATGACAAAAGAGTGTGTAGCTCCTCGGCTCGTCGGGGATCGATCCATGGACGGCTAGGGCTCGTTTTGGGACGAACCCGAGTATGAGCCCAGCAGCTCTTGGGCACTGACCATGAGCCTAAGGCTCAGCGAGCTCGCGAGCCTATAGTGACTGTTTGGTCACTCTAGGAGAGTTTTGTGATCTTTTTTCTTTCAATGTAATCGTTGGTCACTGGATTTTAATTTTCAATTCATTTTTCACACATTATCTACAGCTCTCTTCTACATTCACTCTACAGTCAAATTACACTCAATCAATTCAAATCTCAATTCAATTTATACATTTTACAACTTTATACATTTCATATTTATACAATTAAAATCTCAATTCAATTATCTACATTTTAAATTATTCAATTTATACATTCATCTTTATTAAATTTACATTCTTTACTATAATTATATTTTATCATTATACATTTCAATTCTATTACATAAAAATGGATCTCAATTCTTTTGTTGAGAACTTATTCGGTGGCTACTCACCTATGATGCTACAATCTCAAGTTTATAATGAATTTTCTGGTCTCAAGACATCTCTATTCTCGACGGTTTGTTGAATTTGGACGTTGATGATGCTCACGAAGTAATAATTCAATTGATATGGATGACATTGATAAAAAGTTGCGGAATCGAAATTAAAAAATTTAGATGCAAAAGGGTAAAAATCTACGAAGTGTAGGAAATACTTTAAATTGATTTCAATGGGTTGTACAATTGTTAAGAGTCCAAGAGTGTAAAGCAATGAGTAACTTTTACCAAACACGATTGACATGGTAAAAGGGTATCAGTACTACCCACCTCAACTGTCAATACCTCAAAAGTATGGCCAAATATTGGCTTGTTGGTGGAACACACACACAACTGCAATTTGGTACTATTTTTTTCAGTACCAATTCTACAACACTTAGCACATGGATATATGATTATATTCAGAGTAAAGTACTCGTGAATGAATGGTAAAGTTCATTGTTGGTACTAAGTTGTTGCTAAGCATAATGGACAAAAAATATTTCACATACTTCATGAGAGAATATTTTCAATCAAGGTACGTTGTGATAAGTAGAAACACTCTACATTCCAATTGCATAAATCATTTCGTTAAACACAAGAAACAAAATATTCATGATTTTCATAAATATGGTGGTGTCATATCATTTACTTTGAATTTATGATAAAGTACTAATTAAAGATGTTTTATGGTTCCAACTGTACATTATGTTGACTCACTTTAGGTTATGCACAAAAAAATATTTGCTTTTAAGATAATTGAGTATCATCATAATGCTAACAACATATTTAATGCTCTTATACAAATTATTAAAGAATATCGTTATGAAAATAAAATTACATTTTTTACGTTTGATAATACTAGTGCTTAATAAGCATTTTAATCTTGAAGAAGACGATGAGAAAATTTTGAATTTATTTATAGACATTAAGGTTGAAAGATTATATGCAGGTTCTTCTAATATAATCAAACATCGGACGTAGGTTCAGCTCCAGCTGGAATGCTTGCTAAATTACATACATACATACATACATACATACATACACACACACACACAGATATATATATATATATATATATATATATATATATATATTAATCATCAGATGCTTAGGAACATTGAACCTCTTGATGCAATGAAATTTGATTTACTTGATTTTTGGCAACATCAGAAACGCAGATATCCCATTATTTATCTAATTACAAAAGACCTTCTAATACTTTGAATTAGCACTGTAACTTTGGAGTTTGTTTTTTGTGCATCTAAGTGAACTATATCCGAGTTCAGGAGCAGACGTAAAGGATGGACAAGACGCTCATTTTCGAATACAAAATAAGTATGTCGAAATTGAGTGTAATTAGATAAATGATATTTTAATTTCGTCATGTAATCAAACTTTGTTATTTTCTCAGTAATATTTTATTTTTTAAAAAAAATTGTACACATGATAAGTTGTTCGTGTACAATTTTAAATCTGTCTACTCGAAAATTAAGTAGCTGGTTTCAAGTCCGGAGAAAATGTGGAGTGTTTTTACATTAAAAAAAATATAAAATCTAAAATGAAAAATGATGGCGAGCCCGTCGGCTTGGCTCGGCTTGGCTTAGACAGCCACAAGAGCTCGTGGTTAATACTAGATTTTGATAAAATAAAATAAAATAAAAATAAATTATTAAATATGATTGAAAATGAGCTAGGGAAAAATGAATTTTAAATAATTGGGACCAAGCAGGGCTAAGTACATTGCCATATCAACATTGTGCTAAAATCATTAAAAAGGCATAATTTATGATTGTTGTTGGGAAATCAAACATCTTGGTTTTCTCTGCATATAATATGTACAATTTCTTTGTCATGGGACAATCTTTCTTGTGATAACAAAGCAATCCCTTTCTTCATGGGTTACAAAGTCTCCTAGCTGTAAATATGAATATTTCCACTGCATGCTTATATAATCTAATTGTCGTAACTTAATCAATCCACTGTTCATGTTCATGTTCTTGTTCTATTGAGGCATTGAGCATTGGCCAAACATATTACTTAACCATGTCGAATTATTCCTCGGGTTCTGATGATCAAATTGCATATCCAAAGAGATGGTTTGGTCATGAAAAGCCATTGCATGCAATTCTTGGAGAAGGGACACGTGATTTTCTAACTTTTCCTTATCCAAACCTCTACTGATTTTGTCTTTTGTGGTTATTTACTCGTCATTGTAACGAATATCAACCAGAACATGTTTTTAAGATGACACGATGTTTTTTTTTAAATCGAAATTGCACCGAACTTGTTTTGCAGTTGCTGACATAGTGTTATGGAGGAACAAGAACCTATCAGCTGCGATACTAATCGGATTCACTGTAATATGGTTTCTGTTCGAAGTCGTAGAGTACAACTTTGTGACTCTTTTCTGCCATGTCTCAATGGTTGTGATGCTAGTTGTGTTCGCTTGGTCTAATGTGGCAGGACTAGCTGACAGGTAAAAATTGCCCTTTGCAAATTAATGTGATTCATCACTCGTTTTTCTCTGCGACATTTTAACAAACTCCTTGTATTTCCTATGTTAATCATTAGGAATCCTCCTGATTTACAGGCCCTTACAATTCCAGAGTCCACATTTCGTTGGTTGTTGACCAAAATCCACAGGATTCTGTTGAAATTCTATGATGTTTCTTCTGGGAAAGATTTGCAGACCTTTTTCCTGGTATACAATGCATTTCTTTTGTAAGTCGACGATTATTTTGTTGCACATCTTTCATGAATTCTTGTTTTCTTGTTCGGGTTTAGGCCATCGCGTTCCTATGGGTACTTTCGGGTATTGGAAACTACTTCAGCTCCTTGAATCTATTGTACATTGGTAAGAGTTCAAAACATGTTTGGGACGTAGTACAGTCAAACATTATAAAACAAGTCAACGTAATCTCTGTCTTTCTTTGATATGATTTTAAGGTTTTCTTTGTCTGGCCACATTACCTGCCTTGTACGAACGGTATCAAGATGAGGTGGATTATCTTGCAAGCAAAGGGAACCGGGACATGAAGAAATTGTACAAGAAATTTGATACCGAGGTCCTGAGCAAGATTCCAAGAGGACCTGTTAAAGAAAAGAAGAGATTCTGAATGTGCTTTCAAGATCACAACATATATTCAAGCTCCTGTACATAATTTAGAAGGGTAACATTGTAACACAATAAATGAAACGATGCAAATTTACACCAGAAATTGAGTTTCACGACACACTTGAAAGACAAGAAATATCCTCTCTAAATAATGCCATTTTCTGTGCTTGACACTTAGAGTCCATTTGATTGCAATGGTGAAATTTAGATGGAAAGAAAACGAATTGCAGAGAATTGAATTACCTAGAATTTGTTTTAGGGGAAATTGTAATTAATGGTGTTTGATTAATATAATTTTCCACCTAATCCATTTGACTTTATTTTTCATGCAAATTGTTACTTTTTGAGATAAATTTTTTACAATCTGTATTAAAATTTGTTTGGATAGCCAAAAAAAAAAAAAAAAAAAAAAAACTTTGCGTCTTCGTTTGACTTTGTTTTTCATGCAAATTGTCAATTAAATGGATAATTTTTTTTACCATTGAAGATGGAATTTGTTTTCATTGCCAAAAAAAAAAAAAAAAAAGAGCTGGAAAACACTTTCCCACCAAAAAGGTGGGAAAGCATTTTCAAGGAAAAGCTAGAGCACTCGCGCGGCCGGGGGGAGGAGGGGAGGGAGAATTTTTTTTCCAGTCAAATTTTGTACAATCAAACAATTATTTTTGCATGAAGTTGGAATTTGTTTTCTCTTTCCTGCCACTTTTCGATAGCCTTAGTTTCTGTTTTATTTTCTTTCATTTATCATTGTTTATAAATAGATGACAGATTAATATGAATGAGTAAAATCTTACGGCAATAAAAATCTACATTCCTCGACTTTTCCTGATTTCCGTGGATGATATGTCCATTCTGAATCTCTCTACTGGTATTGAGATGAACACATCTTTTAGCTCCTCTGGAATATCAAAATCTTCAAGAACCTGTCGAAATCATGCAATAAAATTGCTTTAAAACATCAAAACAAAATGAGCATGTTCAGAAGTAGTGAATTTGAGGCCAAACCTTGAAAACCCCATCCACATTTCGACCAGCAACTAGGAAAACGCAACCAGTATTTTTGCATTCAAGGAGTATTTTCAACATTCTTTCATAGTCCCCACCATAATATTTTGGCTGTAAAACAACACATCGAAAGATAAATGGTGTGAGCCAACACAAAATTAGATAAATGCACGGGTTAATTAATTTTCAATCATGTCATAGCATCAACTGTCAAATAACTAATGAATTGTTTAGTATCCCCGTAATGAAAATAATTCATTCGGCCATGTGGGTTTTCCATAATAATTATGCCCCATACCTTCAGGCTTAAGCCAATTTAGCTCTCGTAATACAGGATCATTCAAATCAGTTTTTTTCTGTTATTGGAATACTTGAATTCTTATAGCTCCATCCCACGATGGAACTAGACATTGAGTACAACACTGTAGGCTCCTTCGTATTTCTTCTTAAAAGTCCATACTTAGTGTAACTTTTCATTCTAGAGGTCTGCTGTCTGCTTCTAGAACTAATTTCCTTAAATCTTGTTTTTCTTCATTACAGGGTCTGGACATAATCGTCCAATGGTAACATTTTACAAGTGTCTGAATATTTATTGCTCTGAAAATTCTTAAAATCCATGGATGGGATAATAAATGACAAATTAAATGAGGAATTGGGAAAGAAACTTGTAAAAACTAGGAAATGGAAAATGTGGCATTGGCCAAAACATCAGCTAGAAAGAAAAAAGGGGGAAAATGAAAAATGCTGCACCAAAATTTCGAACTCATTTAAGAAAGATAGGAGATATGTTCCTTACATTTATAAGCCTAGCTGCAGTGTCTGCACCAATTACAAAAGCACTGCCAGGGAAAAGTTCCGCTTTCTTGTAGAAGTATGGTTGGTTGGAAATTATGAGAGTCTTCCCTGCACTTGAAACACTGTAATATTAAAATCTCACTCGAATCACACTGAAGAGGGTTTGAAAGTAAAGGCAATGGGGCTCCATGTTTTTCTGCCAAAGAGAATCAAATTCAAAAGCTCAAATACCATCAAAATCACGAATCATCAAAAACAACAAATGTATAAAGGCATAACCACCACCACGGCACCACCTTCCCAGCATTGAAAATTTTGAAAGAAAGTAAAGAGAGAGAGAAAAAAAAAAGGGGGCAGGACCCCATATACAGAGAACTTTATATAACTTATTGTTTGGCACAAACCAATTATCTCACTATCTTGCAATTATAATTAATGCGACACAGTCCTTCTACCAAATGGACCTACAACATGAAAAATCAGTCAGTTTTTCACATTGTAGGAAACTAGTTATCATATAAAAATTATCACTTTTGTTAACACGTGAAAAACAAGGTGAATCATGATGCTCGTTAAGTTTGTAAAAGGACCATGCTGCTAGGATATCATGACTTTCTCCGTAAAGTTTACCATTGAAACCATCAAAAGCTCGGCAGCACCCAGAATAAGGCTTAATACTGAAATTCCTATATAAGATTGACCACCTTTCTTCTTATTCCAGGTAAAAAATCAATAATAAAAATAGCAAAACAGATACTCAAATCACAGATGAAAGGAAAAGAAGTACCCATAGGAAGCACCCAGACAAACATACTGGAGAAAAAAAAAAACACACACACACACACGCACAAAAAATTTATTAAACAGCGCTGAGAGCAATTTAATGCAGATAGAGCTCTAATATTCCAACATTAAAAAATCTGATTCAGGTAATAGAAGAGATATAAGCAACTTGATGCATAGAGAATCAAATCTGAGGCATACCACTATGAGAAGCAACTTGATGCATAGAGAATCAATTCTGAGACATTCTACCACTATGAGAAGCAAGCCTCAAGATTTATAGACGATTTCCAACATTGAAACATCAAGAAAAAAATGAATTAGGATTATCTTTGGTTTATGATAGAGCCATTAAAAGGGTAAAGGGCAAGGATTATTAAATCGAACACCAACTAGTCCAGAGTTTTGTCTCAACCACAAGGAAAACCATGTATGGAAGCAACAAAGTTATATTCAAAATATCATATACTTTGCAAGTTGTTAAGGATACAAATCTAGTCTCACCAACTTTTTCAAATTGCATAACGCGTTCTTTAATTTGTGACACCGTTAACGGAGGTTTATCTGCATTGACTGCTGACAATTCAAAGCACGGGTATCCATCACCAAGAATGCTGCATTGAACAAATGCATAACTTCAGCGATCGCAGAGGCATCTCAACAGCACAAGTAGAATGTTTACGAGTTTAGAACAAAAGCTTTATGATTAAAGCAATTACACATATGCTACAAAAATTCTCTTTTCCATTTAAAATTAGAATACTTTTACTGAAATCACACTTTATACACTAGGAAAACAATTGAATTATATAATTTAAATAAAATTGCACATAGAGAAAGTACTGATACTGACTCTTAAGTAGATTACAAACGGAAACACATTAATGACTTGGATATGAAATAATCATATTCTTATAGATTATAAAGACCAAGGAAAAATGAGCTTCCAGCAGCATGTCACAAGCTAATGATAAATATAGAGTTGACAAAACTATAACGGGGCTCAAGACTAAATTAAAGGAATGGACAGAATCCTTAGAACCTGAACTTTTTAAAGAGAAGTGGGAGGGAGTAGTAAATAGACTTTTAACTTTTGACACCAAGAGCTAATAAACATAAAGAACTCTAAGAGTCTACAAATCTAGGAATTATCAAGAAAATGAAAATATTTATGACATGTTTGGCACTCAAGGCAATTTTATTCATGTAGAAAGAGTCGAGATTAAACAACTACAAGGATTTTGCTTTTAATCATAAAAAACTTGGATGATCAGCAAAAGACAACAATACTAAATTAACCTTCTTCCCAATAAATTTGGGATTGGCTACATGACTCTTTCTTGTTACTCCATTTGATCCAAATTACATCCAAAAGATCAGATGAAATCAAAATTTCTGAATGTAAATCACGGGCATTAGTTTTCATCTACCTCTCCATATTTTAGCATGTTATGTTGGGATCACATCATATTTGGGAATAGAAGCTTTAGGTCTATGCACGATATTCACTAACCAAGTTGTCCTTCTCTTAATTTATCTCTTTAGTGATGCCCTCACTTGGTGGTTTATATGCACATTTCTTACTTTATACATTCCAATAAAGAATACTACCACACATCCATTCTTAATATTCGTTTTCTACTACTTTATTTTATATGTATTTTGTCCTCCAACATTCAGTATACTGTGGTAAGACATAACTTGTTTAATTGCATCTGTAAAACTTCTATTTTAATTGGAAAGTATCTTCCAATCACAGAATCCCTGTAACATTTCTCACATTTTGTTGACCTCGCTCTGATCGTATATATTGCATCTACTTTCAAGACCTCCTTCATTATTCATATCCGAATCTAAGTACCAACAATAACTCGTTAGGGAAACATGATTCTATATTCTGAATCCACCATCATCATATAGCTATTTTAACTAAGATATCATAATATGTATTCTGTATTAATTCGACTTACAGTTAGATTCTAAAATGTTACTTCAAAGTTCTAGATTCCCATCATATTTGCAAAATATAAAATACTATTGTCACCTAGACAGTTCAATACTTTCACATGCAACACATAACACGACTTCATAAAAGACATAAAACAAAAATGGATATGGAATACAGAATGAAACATTCCCTATAGCTTAAAAGAAAAGCTTTCACTCCCCCCCTTCCCCCCACCCCCCGAATAAGGGGCTAGATTGATTGAATAATTCGGAGTTCTTGCAGAGTGGAACCAGATCTAGGAGTAGTTTGAAAATATATATCCGATGTCGATTCAAAAGTAATTTCTCGAGGAAGATGCACGACACTTGTATTGCTCTCCCACAACCTCGTTTTCACGGAATGTAAAACACAGAATCTATAGGCGATATTTTAGGAAAAAGCTATTAGAGATGGTCACGATAGATAAGAGAGAGGCATTGTCGTATATCAGAAAATATTCACATAAATGTATGTTTTGCAGATAATAAGGTTTAGTCAAGCCTCTGTCAAGAACACCAGTATGTGGTAAGGAAGAAAAGGCATAAACATTTTGAAGAAATGCAGAAAATTAATCCACATCACATTACGCAAGGGAACATAGTGATTGCTCAATCACGATTCTGGTCATCAAATTTAAAGCTTTTAGGAACAGATGCATGTACCTTACAGCAACTTCCAAGAGCTTTAGGTGACCATCATGCAAGGGATTAAACGAACCCGATAGGATAACCTTCCTTTCTGCCTCTAACATATCTGCACAACTTTCCCTCCACAATTAACAATTAAAAGAACATGAAGTATCATGTAAAGTAGCAACCTTGTGTATGGATAAACCATACCACTTGAAAAGGGATATATCTTGCAGCAAATTTGACCATTTATAAGTTGCTCGAACTCTTGGTCTTCCTCAAATTGCATTTCAAAGTCATCAGGAGCTTCCTGATCTGTTAACTCCGAAACAAAAGTTGCTGGAACCTTGCAAGCATATGCTATTGCCTATAAAAATATCAAGGAAATGCTACATTTTACCAAGACAATGGATATTCCAAAAAGATACTAATTACTAAACTTTACTTTAGAAGATATTTTGTAAAATCAAGGATGTTCACATTAGAAAAACGAAATAGTAAGCAGACAAGCAAAGAACTTATGCCATACACTGGTCTCATCTCCAATTCACCATAGCAAGTGCAGGAACAAACTACTATCCAGATTTACTGGAAATATTCTACAGAAATTTTGCAACGAGAGTACAAGCGTAGGCACAAAAGAAAAAACATATTTTTTTACCACTTTGCCTCTGTTTAATATGATTTTATAAATGGTTTATTTATAAATAAATAGAAATGAGTGTTTGATAAGTAGATAATACTTGTGGGTACATTTGAATGTATGGTTGAAAATGAAGTTTGACCATCTATAAATAATTTATAAATTTTGCCAAACATAGGCTTTGATAGAATTGCAACAATGTTACCTTAAGTCAATAACAATTAAAATTAATCGTCACGCTGAAACCTTGATGAAGGAAGTCCATCTCATCAAACTCCTCAAAACTCAAACTATTGCTCCCACATCCTTGAATTTCAAGGGATTACTTATATAAACTCAATTAAATACAGAAAATAGGACTTATAGCAACCGTGCTCATTATAAATAAAAATTTACAGAATCCATGATTACCTCATCTCCTATAACCAGACTAACAAATCTTGACTATGGGAAACCTAAAAAAGTAACTTAAAATTTATTTTTCAATGTCAAACTTTAATTTTAACCACAAATTTCATAGGACTCGCAACTACTACCCACTTATCCACCTCTCATTTCTATCATATCATAATTTTAGTAACTTCTAATTTATCAGGGCAACATGGTGATATTTTCTACAACAACTAAACACATGAGGTACAAAGTTTATAGCAAACCTTCAATAAGAACTGACTAGAAACTGTGTCTTCTTGTTCACGGGTTCGCAAGCCCTGAATTATTGCATGTAGAGAAATCTCAGTATTTCACTATAACCCAAGCCATGTGCTAAAGAAATAGAAAGAATACTACACAAATACCTTTGACAATGTAACAGTAGATACCCAAAGCCGGTCAGATGTCCTAGCTGACACATGAAACCTGAATGTGGTGCATGAATAAAGCCCATTAGTATGAAAAAAAAATCCTGAAATCAATGCATTCAAAATAAAGAAGTAGATAAAAGCCAATTAAGCAGTTTAGAGCATAAAGTGAGTTGAGTATGTCAAAGATTATTACTATCTAACTCATTCGAAATTGATGCTTTTCTTATTTTACACCTACACATTTACTATTCACATACAACAGAATTGTTGAGATGCTTGTCAAGTGTAATGTGCATAGTACCAGTAGAACCATGAGTGAAAGAATATTGCCTGCTGCAAATTACACAATAACCTACAATCAAGTGGCAGAAAATTGTCTTGGCCTCTTTTAAAGCTATAACCTACTATCGATATACTAACTCTACGTACATACTTCATTTTATCTTTCTTCCACCTTTCAGACATGGAACCTATGAAACACGAACAACATACTCTCCTTGATATCTGTCCCATGTTAATATAAGAAAACAAAAATTATATGAGACAATGGGGAGAGGAGACAGAAAGAATCATAAGTCCAAAACCCTTTGAGAGTCCAGTAGAGATAATATTTTTAACTGATAGCCATCTTTGTTTTTGTTCCTGGGGCTTGAAGATACACTTAATCATGAAAATCAAGAAAAATTATGTTTGCATAAAAATCTTTAGATACAGGAATGGGACACATTATCTATTTGTTGAGCATAAGATTAAGAACACGTATATTGGTGATATGCTGCCAATAATTACATCTCGCAGAAAATGGACCAAACTCCATCCCTCAATCTGAAACTGTAACAGCACACGTACCCTTTTGCAACGCAAACAGGCAGAATCACTGCAAACTCGTGATATAAATAACTTGAAAATATTATAGCACAAAACAGTACCTGTGGTCCCCAAGCTTCGGACGTGTGCTAACTAGAGAACCAGAGAAACCCACGCCAAGAGCCGGGTAACCTGCGAGGAACAATTGAATTGAAAACTAAGTATTAACTCAACCGATAATGAATAAATAGATCAAGAAATAGCAAAGTTAATACATTGCTGGCCCCCAGTACTAAATCTCCCATCCAAAATAGAGAAATAATCAAAATAAAATACATAAACGCAAAAAATAAATTCAAATTAAAACGATCATAGTTAGCAATGTAGAGAATCTAAACTCACTGGAATTCTTTAATGCTGGTACCGACATGTTAGAATTAAGGGGAAACAAAGTCTTTTAAGAACATCATCAAATAGCAATAAGCAATTCAAAATCTTAAAATTTTAAAAAACTTTTATGAACTTTGTCGTTCATGAGATGTGTAAAATTTTCTTGCTCTCTCAAAATGTAATGTTGTGTTTGTGCAACTGAAGTCTCTAAGTATCATGTAAATGATATCAGAATCACCGCATGGGCAAGAACTCTATTGGTGCAAAGAAGTACTTCTACTTTAGAACAATACTCACGAGTTGCAACTTGAAAGCCACGGTCACAAATAGCAGTTCAACATACAAGTATTTCGAATTTAATTCATTTAGAGCAAACCCGGAATTCATTTAAAAATTTGAGGGTAGCATAAACAAACCGAAACCATCACAAACCACTGATCCAGGAAGAATTCAGAAAGTTTTGGAAAAAAATGAAATATAACATGGGTTGAAACCAGGTTGTATTTGACAAGAGAATAGCACAAGCAGATTAGTTTATTGTTGACTTCAAGGGCCTGATGTCTCAGAATTTTGGAAATGAGGAAAATAATTTACCACGCTGTGATAGAATTTGGAAGCAGAATCTTTCAAAGTGACCATGATCTCTATAAATTGTTCTCTAGATCTTATGTAGTCCCAAAGTACCAATCAAACAAGCATTACTTGAGCTAATGTTAACTGCACCAGACCCTTTGTCCCGAGATTAATTTTAAAATGGAAGAAAAATGTGCATTCTGGAAATGTGAATTATGGCTTCACTCACATATATATGCATTAAGAAGTGATAACACAACAGATAACTACAAGGGGTTTTTTCTTTTCAAAATGGGTCAGTTATGGGATTTCAGCATGGCCACCAATTTAAAATCCGCATCTGACCATCAGAAAGTTTATTGGCTAATCAATTTTCAGTACCGAATATAGATTGAGTAAAAATTTCACTTTGTCCTTGAAACTAAAACTCTTAGAGCATAAATCTAAATTTGATTGCAGTAGAGTTTTGAAACTAGATCTCTTAGAGCATAAATCTAAATTTGACTGGACTTGTATTCCAAAGATCTAACTAGCACACTGCAAAATGCAATCTTATCGATGTCAGAGGAGAAAATTAGTCCAGTTCAGAGCATGAGAAGGACATCTTGGATTATGGTTATAGAATTATAATCCTAAAAATCCTAAATCTTTATCAAATGGTTATAAATAGGACTTGGATGATCTGTAATTCCTAGAATTTGATTTGTTTACAACGAGTCTATCAATTTATTATTTTGTTTCAAGCACATCTTAACAAAGTTAAGACATAATAATGTATTGGAAATATTTAACACCAAACACCGCATTTCCAAACAACAGTACAAGTAAAAAGAGAAAGAAAGATGAAATACACCATCTTTAAAATCCAGAACTCATATTAAAAAAATAAGCAAAAAAATTTGTAGACAATTTGTTACAGACAAAAGATTGAAAACAAAGATAAGAAGTTCAAATTATTATTCCATCGGCAAAAGAACCTGGTTGGGAAAGCTTAAGAGCTCTATTATAAGCCAACAATGCCATGTCCTCTGCAGTTTGCCTGCTAGCAAATTTATCTGGAACCTTTGAAAAACACAACAATAAAATAATATAGAATCCATTTTCACTTTAAAGCAGTGCACAACAATTGTTTTTAACGTAAATACGAAACCAACTTCAAACAAGCGAGAAAGAAAAGGAGGAAAAAAACTGACCTTGCCTAGCAATTGGATCATGGACATTCTAGAGTAAGGCACCACAGCTTCCAAAACTGTGTTTGAGGCTCCTGGTACTGACATTAACCACCCAAGTGCCTGCCCATTTTCCAAAGTCACTTCAATTAGACATTTCATCAGACAATTGATGTGTAATCATAAGTTAGTTATAATACTAGACAGTATCACAAAATTAAATCTGAGAGCCCTGTCCAATCCTCCATTGGAATTTGAAATTAAGATATTTTGATATTAAAAATATTTCAAAACGCGTTGCACAAGGATCTATAAAACAATTGATAAAGTTTGATTCCTCAACTCAATTAGTCCACTTCACTCCAAACATTTACCATATTCATGTGGATATATGCGTATATATCTGTATGTAAATGTGTATGTGAAGGTACCTGAGAGGCTCCGCCGGAGAGATAGACAACGGCTCGAGTGGGACTAGAGTGTATGCCTTCTACCACGGCTCGCATACAAGGGTCCATCACGCTCACTCTTCCTGGTTCAGTTTCTTCCTAGTTGACGCTTGATTTTATTTTATCCAAACGCTGTCGTTTCGACTCTATAGGTGTGTTTGGCATCAGAGAAATCTCAACTTTTATTGGAACCCAAACGAGCTCTTGTATTTTCCTTACGCGTTTCAAAGTAAATTATTAATAAAAAATAATTTTGAAATTTACAGTAAAATAAAGAACTTAAGAGTATGCAACCAAACATGCTCTAATTATATATAATATTAAGTTCCCAGATGAGCTAATGATCCGCACCAAGTTGTCAATATCGATCGTCCATAAGTAATATTATCTAGCACAGGTTGGTACTAGTGTTTGTCATTGCGGGATCTACCGTTTACTATTAGTAATTAATTGTAAATTTAATTTTTTGTTTTTACCATCATATAACACTTGTTAAGTATTTCAAGTGCTATATATGCATTAATCTAAACTTCCATTTCCTATTTCGAAAAACTTTATTTTTTAGCAACGAAGTAAAACAGCATTTTCCTGCAACGTAGAAAATAATTTAGTTTACTTATGCAATTTGTAAAATTATACTTTTGTTTTCTTAAAATGTAAAATAATATTACTGCTCAGTTAAAATTATTTTATTGAAAGAATGTCAAAATGAATTTGAATTTAAAGAAAAAATAAGTCGTAAAGAATGAAACTCAAGCAAGGGATAAAGAAGGGATAATACTAGATTTTTATGAGATTTGTGAACATCTTTATTCCACTTTTTTTGTTGCTTTTGCTGAACATTGAAAGTTGAAAGACTCCCGTAATTTATAATCAAACCGAATTTAGCATAGAATAAGAATTAAGATTTTCTAAAATATATTGTTCCTTGTCCTTTGGCATTATATAATGGAGAATTTACCGTTCATCAACGTCAATTAAAGTTTGAAAAGTCTACACAAAAAAAAAAAGACAGGAATCCGAACACATGCGTAGGCACAAAAAATTTCATAAATTAACACCCTCTACAAACAGACAGACGAAAAACAATTCATGAATTCGACTTGGAAGAGAAGTATATTCATTAAAGACTTGTTTGGCTAAGATTTGTCTAAAATCATTGTTCTCCAAATTATTTTAACCTCCACTTTTCAACCACATATTCTTCAAAAAAAAAAAAAAAAAAAATCATTTTTCACTTAAAAAAAAATTCGTGCGAGCCAAGGCAGAAACTGATAAAAATTCCCATTTCGAAAAAATGGACCTTGATGAAAGGAAAAGCTTCTCGCAATCAACTGTCAAATTTCGTGCCAGACTGGTGAATATGCCCTCTGCACAAGCTAGGACTCTAATGGTCTAATTGCAAAGAAAGGCAAATTTTTCACGCCCAAAATGCTAGAGCATGTACTTCGATCAAATCAGTTCACTGGCATTAGTGTTGTAAAAGTTCAATATAGATTATGGAAAATCAAATAAGGGAGTGCAGTTAATTTTCTGCAGGAATTGATGATTTTGCTTCTCTAGATTTGATTTCCTCCTTCCAGTGGGCAGGATTAGAACCTATCACCGTTAAGAACCTTTTTATGATAAACCATAAGTAAAATTCAGCAGTGCAAAGTTTTTATCTTATACACTAATGGCAGGAGATCAGGCCTGTCTGCTGCTCATTAGAATTCTTAAGGAAACTTTAAAAGGAGATGCTGTCACTGTAAATCATAGTTCATATACATGGAAGCCTAATTTTGTGATTGATCAAAGATTTATGGAATAAACAAACGCCTGCAAGTCAAACTAAACCATGAATAAAGTACCATCTACTGCTTGAATAATCAGAGTGAAGAACCTAGTTGCGCTAAGAGAGGCCATTTTATCTTTCTCTAATCACAATATTTTGATAAAGTAGCAAATGTATGTTGATAAAAGATACATTCAATCTTAGCAGTTCATAAAGAAAAAGATAATGACCTCGCCCTGCGAAGTCACTGAGGAACATGGCTTTCATAAACTGAGAAATGGCTGGGACGGATGAAACACAGGGCACAAGGCAAGTTGTATGTAGCAAATAAGCTTTTACTGGAAACGTAAATATGAGAACCTGAACGGTCACTTAAACTTGGAAGTTTCACATATCAAATTCATAAACCATATCTCATATGATCTAATTGCATAACTGCAATCCTTAGACATGCAAACATGAATTTTGGTAGAAGCAGAATTGAATGGGGGTTACCTTCTATCATATCAATTACACCAATAAAGAAGTGGATCATTCCCAAATATCCAAAAAGAAACATGAAATAATAAAAACTAGAGAACACACATAATTTCAATCACTTTATATCATTTTAAATTTATCCAATAACAGATATATGTAGACCAACCATGCAACATGTGAGGTTGGGCTTTTACAGTATGACATCTGACACCATTCATTTATACAAGTGCAAAAGCAATATGACATAAACATGAGAAAGAAGATAAATGACCAGAGTTTAACAATCATCCATCACAATTACACATCAGACATTGAAAAGAGAAACAGGACAAACAGTGTATTATAAATTTCAAACGCAAGCCAAAGCCATTACTGCAAAAATGTGTATCCATGCCCAACTCACCCGTCATGGCTTCACAGTTCTAACTTGATGCTTTGTAGTCCGAGGGAAGCGGCATGGACTGGGGTGTAGACACTTCAGGTAACATCCCGGCCGGGGCGGATGCCATGGACTGGTACTGAGCAGCCAACTGAGGTGGCAGAGGCTGAGTGTAGTATATTTGGGCTCGTGAAGGGTCAGCAAATTCATAAGCATAATTAGAATTGGCAGCTGAAGGGGGAGCCATCGATTGAGAGGGATAATGAATTTGAGTGAAACCAGTATACTGTGGTTGTTGCTGGCCGGAAGGATCCTGGACTAACTGCTGATGAGCTGTTGTTCTGTACCCACCAGCAGCCATTTCAGGTTCCGATCCAGGAGCATTTCTTGCCTGATTGTGAGCTGAAGAAGGGGCCATCGATCCAGAAGGAGGTGTTTGGGGACGGGTAGAAGTGGCAGCTGACATCGATTCACTATAATTCAATTGCTGCATCGGCACATGATAACCTTGGGCTGGTCGACCAGGCACAAAGTAGAACGGGTACTGCTGCTCAGGAACAGGATGATGGGGCAGCTGTTGCTGGGAAGGATACATGGGGTAATACGATGGAGTTGGCATTGCTCCAGCAGGTATATACTGAGTACCAGCATGAACAAAATGTTGCATTTGATGTAATTGAGGATGATTTTGGTCAAACTGGCTTGACAATACATAACCAGATTCCTGAACTTGTGGATGCATTTGAACCCTGCTAGGGTTTTGATCGCCAGTCTTTGGATCAACTTGATTAGCAGAAACAATTCTATAGTTACCAGACTGAATTTGCATCATTGGTTCTTGATAAATAGTTGGTCTCTGCCTAGATAATGGATTGTTTAGACTTCCTTCACTGTACCAATTACACCAAAAAAAAAAATCCAATTCAGATCATTTTCATCACATTTACTCAAATAAAATGTAGAAATCCAAATTAAAAACACACAAAAACCTATGCACAGCAGAATTCTTAAGACTAAAGGTCTTTATATTCAAAATTGTGGTACCTTGAAACTGAATCTGGGGAAGGCAAGTCGATAGAACCTGCTTGTTTCTGCTGAAACTGAGGAGGCTGCTGCAGTTGTAACTGCACCTGTGCCTGTTGTTGTGCTCTTCTATACCCACTATGATCTGATCTATCATCGTCGGAGAAAGTTCTAATTCCATACTCCCCACCGCCTCCTGCCGCCACTGGAACCCCTGATACCACCGTTCCAGCTGCCACATCCATTGGCACGAAACTCCCTTCCTCCTGCTTCTGAGGCAAATTAACATTTCCACCAACCCCCAAACCCATAAAGTTCTGCTGAAACTGCTCCTCGATTCCCAACCTTCCTGCCTTCTGATTCTCCTCCGCACGTACCCTTATGGGCCGCAGGTTCGTTACGAATGGAGAGCTAGAAGCAGACCCAAAGGAAGAATTGGCTTCCAGCATTGGGGAATCCGGGACCGAATGCACATCGTGATTAACAGTAGTCCCGTTCCCATTTCCATCATTCTTTGATGACTCCATTTGGGATTCCACGTATTTCCTTGTGTTGGCCTCCTTATCTACAGAATCGTCATCAAAGTCAAGTAGAGAATTGACCGAAGAGGATTCTGGAAACCCACAATCCTTTGCAGATGCAGGCGTATTAATATCCTTCCCGTTTAACGCATTTAGAAACCAGTCATCTGATTTAGTAGACGCAGTTTCAACAAGAAGCTGCTCAATATTTGAACTTTTGAGAAATAAAAAACAGGCGAAGGCGGCCAGGTTTCAACGCACTCGAATTGCAGAGGCGGTCGTACTCTTCAACCATGTTCTCGAGATCTTCATCAGTAGTAACAGAGATTAAAGAATCCAACTCCTCGTTCGGGAGCTGGTACTTCAACGTAAAAGGCTGGTTGTTAAGAAGGGCTTTGGAAAGGCGGTTGTGGAGGTCGGAGAGGCTGGTCTGGCGGTCAATGACGATGATGCGGGTCTCTCCTCCGATATAGCAGAGAGACTTGTCGGTGGGGCGGGGGACTATGTGTCCGCCATAACTGCACATGAGGCGGAGCTTTGGTGGTTGGGGGAGCGGTGGAGGCGGATCGTCCCAGGAATTAGTGTTGCGGGAGCGAGGGGATGAATCCACAGAGTCTGGGTAGTTGATTTGGGGTGGTTGTGGAGGTGGTGCTGCCGCCACCGTCGTGGTGGTCGTGGGTGGAGCGGCGGAGAGCGATGGCAGCAAGGGATCCATTGCGTAGAAGAATTGGGGTAATGACACGAGAAGAGTAAAGAAGAAACCAATTGGTTTACTTAAGAGTATGCTACTTTTGTACTTCTTGTCCCTTAGATTATACGAAATAAATCTTGGACAAAGCCTAGCTGTTTTCTAATTAAATTAAAAATAAAATTTTCGTATTTAATTTTTACTTAATAATTAAATATGCGTGTATAGGTGAGCATATACATATACTAATACATGGATGTGGACACGTGTGCTGATACTCATATACTTGCTATATGTGTTGTTTCTTAAAGCAACAATATACATTAACGTACCAACGTTTCACTTAGAAAATTTAGATTTTGATAAATATTGATCGAATGTGTGATTGAAAAGTTAAAAGACTAAAAATTATGAAATTAAAATTAATTGTCAATTTTGATTTAAATTTTTTAAGTAGATTAAATAGGTTATTACTTTCGATATGTAATCACATTTTATGCTACCTTAACATTTAGCTAATATTGATCTCAAAAATATGTCAACAGAATCTTGATCTCGCTCACTCTACGTAGATATCACATGCACACTAAACATCCAGTTAGAAGGAAAATGTCGTCGCTCGAAAAAAAAAAAGGTATGATTATCGTTTGCACTTTGACGATTAAGTCACGCCCAGACGAAATATAAATACAGGGCAAGAGACAGGAGTGAGGGTTTGGATGGGGTTATAATACGTATCTTTAATTATAAATGATTCACATATATATAAGAAAATGTCAACGGGCCGAATGATGAGCCGAACCCAAAATACAATTGTTTAATTAAAATAGACACAATCAATGAATAGTTGATGCCATGTTGGCCAATGCGAGACCCCACCTTCACGCATATGCCATGTAATTTATGGATATCCCCCAAAGTCTGAGATGTACATTCGTGTGCGAATTGGACTTTGAAATACAAGCTGCCAAATAGACGAGGTCTTACAGATTGTCTTAAAAATATGAATAACTCCAATAAATGAGGGCTTACGAACTACTTCGAAAATATGTATCAATCTCAAATCGGTGAGGAATTATGAATTACCTCGAGAATATAAGCCGCTTCAATAAGTGAGAACTTACGAACTGCCTTAAAAAAATATGTACAAGCCTAAATAAGTGAGTGCTTATAAATTGCCTCGAAAGATGTCACATAAAATTTATCAAAATTTCGGCAACATCTTCTCTGCAGTATGGACTAAATCAACTTGTAATATAATACAATATATTCACTGCACATATACAAAAATAAATTTAGGGTCCATTTGCCCATCCAAATACTTATGACGATAAAGTGATCAATGACTAATCAAATTTTTTAAAGATATAATATATAGAGAGAGGTCATCATGTATCATAGCAGATGATATGATGTCGATGATAAAATGATAATGTAGATAATGTGGCATATGTGCTAGCAGTAATGAAAATAGTGTCATGGATCAAGAGGCATGCTAGCAATGATGTGGCATGCGTGCTTAACAACAATAATATAATGTATATACTAGCAGTAATTACAGTGGTCCTCTAAGTCGTAGTCGAATATTCATATAATGTATGAACTTTTTAATAAGGACGATACTCTGAAGATAAGTAGTAGAACTGATGACACGTAACTTATGGATATAACAACTAACTAAAAAAATATTTGATCAAATTTAAATATCAATGTACTCTAGTTGTAAATCATAGTTTACGAGCATATAAAAATAAAATAAGAGGTACATAGAGTTTGGATCTGTGTAACACAATTGTTTTGAGAGCTTCTATAAATATAAATTTTAGCAGCGGAGCTTTCTTGAAAATCGTTGTTATTAAAAGATTATTCTCTATTTAATTGTCGAAACCAAAAGTGTTTTCAACAGAATATGTCATTTGAGAGCATGATTGTATTTTTTTTTAACTGCACATTTAACTCAAATAAAATTAATTTCACATAAATCTCATAACTTTTTTCTTTGGTAAGTAATATTTATATTTTTAAAATAATATTATTTCTCAGATAGAAAATCTATAAAATTAATATGTGAAATTAAATTATGATATAACTTATTAAATTTATAAATTAAAATGTTCAATCTCTATTATATGTTTTAACTTTCAACACACTAATAATATATGGTATATTTGTCGCTTTGTATAAAAAGTAAAACTGATAATGATAAGTAATTATAATAATTGAGATAAAAAGTACGTCATAATAGCTTTAATAAAATTTGTCAATGAATGCTTATCGTATTTATCCAGATATTCATATTCATAATATTAAAGAAATGTGATTTCGTCTTCCAAAGAGTAATGGTATTTAGTCCTTGTTTAATATGACTTAAAATTTGAATTAAAATCTAAATCGGAGCAAACGATTAATCTAACTACACATTTTACGAGATCTACAACTTTTTTGATCATACATTTCATCAATTTTTTATCCAAATTTACAAAAAATTTAATTTTAATCTACACCAAATAAGTTTAATATTAGTGATGTTAACACCAATATTGGTGACAACATATATGATATTATATTATTTGGTGACATTTTGTTAATATTGTGTGTTGTCAAAATTCGTGTCATTAATTATTTTAAGTATTGTTAAAATCAAGGGCAAAAATGTTGATCATCTCACACACTGTTAACCAGACTGTACCTATAACAAAATTGTAAAAATATAGACCCAACGAGTTAATGTTACTTTCACGAGTATGAAATGCCACTGATAAAATTCATTTTGCACCAAAAAATGGCGCAAAGTCTATCTAAAGTATCATGTTTTGCACTGTTTTGCACAAAAATGGTTAAATACAATTTTGCCCTTCTCTTTCACTTTGTAAAAAAAGAAAAAGAAAAAATTGGTGAAGAGTATTCGTGTCATTTTTGTTATACATTTTTTTATATATATAAAATAGATTATTATTATTGTTTGTACTTGTAATAACTTTTAATAATCAATAATAGTTAAGGAATTAATTTTAAAAAGGAATATTAAAAAAAATGAAAATGTAATAAACACGATTATTTAAAGTTAATTGATAATTTGTAGGATGAATATATGAATTTCGAGATTTAAATTGCAACACTATTTCGATTTCGTAATATTATGATATCAAAATTTGAAACGCATTGTACTATTTTTTTGATGACATGATTTAATATTTTCTTATTCGTGGTGTTTCTATTAACTGCACTATATATTTTTAAATTCATTAATGAATTTAATATTTTTCGTTTATTTAACGTATTTATTTATTTAGTAATTTATGTAGTGTAAAATAAATAAATAAATTGTTAAGAATAAAAAATGAAGAAAATGATTAAACGATATTTATTCGGTGTAATGGGTTGAAGATGGTTTTTAATTTGGAGAGAGATTCGGTGCAAAACTTACCTCAAGTTATGGTTCAAAGTTGGAGATGGCCTAAGCCTTTGAAAATCGCATTTTTTCGAAACTCATTTCAATAAAATATTTTCACATAAAATAGTGTTATAAATAATTCAAAAAAATCCCTTATTTTTTAACCACACATTTTAAAAAAAAATTTAAATACGTTTTCTCCCAAAATCTTATTTTAATGGAGTCGAAACAGGGACTAGATAATATTATTCTTCATAAAGGCACTTTTAAACTTTAGAAAAACTCTGCTAACACATGCGTGCCATTTGTTTCACATTATAAATGGGCGATCACGGATCACTATGTGGGCATCACATTCTACATTGGTCCACGCAGTGCTATTCGTGTTGCTTGAGGGATTTTAACGAGAATCACGTTTCTGCATTTTCGTGGTTGATTAAAACTATACGCATTTTGTGCAAATTCTGATAAAGTTAGGTGGCCCTCTCGTCCCAACCGTATCTAGGAATTTTTGAGAAATGAAGTGTGGGGGAATATCTCTATTTATCGCTCGATTACTTATTTATTTTTAAATATTATTATTGTGTATTTAAATACGATTTAAATAAAAAACTCGTGAAGGATTTGGGGTGGAACGCATTCTTCGACCTTCATCGCGTATCCCCCAAATGTGGGGCAAGGGCGAGGCGGAGTATTTCTGTCATCCATAGTCCCACACGTTTTGGGTAGGGTGACGATTGAGAAATAAATGAAGAAAATTTGAATGTCTCAATTTTAGAATATATGCTTGAAGAAATATCTTCATGTTAGTGCGTGCATATTAAGCTCTTATTTGAGCTCCATTTTATTGAAGTTTTAGGAAATCATATATTATGAAAAAGTAGATTTTTAAAGAATGTGTGATTAAAAAAAGTTTTGAATTTACATATAATATTATTGTATTAAAAAATGTGTAGTTAAAAAAAGAAAGAGAAAAATACATTAAAATTAAAATGGAGCCCAACCATGGGCTAAAATATTTTTGATCCACCATATTTGAAGGGGAAAAAAAAAGAAAAAGAAAAAAGAAAGAGATAAAAGGGTTGAAAGAGGAGAGGGGAGTATAAAATGCGTTGACTAGCTCAAGCTCGTGGAGGGTGAGTCTTTATCTAACCATGTTCGAACTTAATCTTGAGCTTGTGCTATAGGTTTTGTTAGCCCCGTTTGTCAAAAATGATTGATATTAGAAATTTGTGAATTCTATAAAATGTGTAATTAAAAAATTAATAAAAGTTGTAAATTCAATGTTGTGTGGGAGTAAAATTAAGTTTCATCACTTATAATCTCAAAACGATTTTGAAGTCAAATAGCGTGAACAAATTGAAAGGAAAGGGGCAGCTATCCAGTCCCACTTAATTACTAAGGGCCTGTTTGGGTTAGATTAAAATTTAATTTTAATCTAAATTAAAGTTAAACAATCAATATTAATCATATCTTTTATGGGTCTCACAACTTTTCAACCACACATTTCAAAAACTTCTATCACAATATACTAAAAAAATCTAATTTTAATATCTACCAAACACCATCTTATTGATGTTGAAACGAGCTTATCAATCCAATTACATGTTTGGTGCATTAATGGGAATACTATCAATAAAGAAAACAATATTATTTCATAAATATATATTTGATAGAGCTTAAAACTAACGCTAATTCACTTTGACATGAATCTCGAAAATCCCCAAGAAAGGATCAAAATGCAATTGGGATCCATGTCTGATCGAGTTCTAAAAGAAGTAAAAATTACTAAAAGTTACATTTTTACTTACAATAATCTATCTACTTGATAAAGTAAAAAAATTTAGGCTTTCCCAAACAAGGTGTAAGGGTTATTCGAATCCATAACGTCAGCAGTTCTTTCTTTATAATAAGGATGCTACATGTACACCATGCTTTACAACATAGTGTACAGCCCCCTCTGACAAGAGAGGGTCCCACGAATTTTTTATTCATGATGGGACCCCCTCTCATGTAAAGCATGGTGTACAAAAAGGCATTGTCCATACACTAATGACACTCTGCATTCACAAACACGGATTCAGAAAGAGTGTGACTGTGTGTGAAAGCCATTGATGGTAAAGCCTTCTTTCTGTTTTATGTATTTACACAAGATTTTCAACAAGAAAAAAAGATTCTTTAGGGTTTCTTAATTTGTCTATTTTCCCATTTTCTGAATTTTTTTCGGGTTTTAATTTGACAGGCTGATTCTACTGAAGAATTCGAACCCCTTTTCGATTACTCACGCGTTCAGCCCTGTAATGTCATTAACGTCGATGGTCAGCTTCTCCTCCCCTCTATACGCGTACAAGTATGAATGCCTAGTGTATGGGAATGATTTTTTTTTTTTTATTGGCAGATGATAGCATGGATGAATCCCCTGTATTCTTCGATAAGAAACGGAAAATTGCAGACGCTGATGTAAAAACTTTTCTCTCTGTTTACCTCGGAAAATATTTGAACTTCTTTTTATGTTTCTTGATGAATATTGAACTTAAAGTTCAGAAGGGGTTTTTGAACTGAGAAATGTTAGGTTGAAGAGAAAGAGAAGAATGTAAATGGGAAGGATATCGAGGCGATTGATTGCGACAGTAAAGTAGATGAAGAAGAAGATTGGCTACCTCCAGCACCAAAGAATTCAAGAAATACTGAAAAGATACTTGACGAGGACTCTACTATAAAGGCGCTACGGTATAATTTATATTCAGGCTTATGAATTACTACTGATTTCTGTATTTTGTTTGAAAATTTTGATCGTGTGAGTTTGTATGTTGAAATTGATGTCATTTTATGGTTCGCTACCTTCATTTGCTAGGTTTGAGTTTAATCATACATGTTTTCTTTAATCAGTATCTGGAAAATTATGGTTGAACAAGTGATAGTTTCCACTTATGATAATTTTGACAAGAAAGTGCAGGCTTGAAATTGCAAAGTGCAACTGCACTGGGATGGGATGGGAAAAAAGAGAAAGTAAAATGTGGTCTACTACTGCTATCCTGGCCTCATTTAGATAAAGAAATGGGTAATTGTTTAGTTTGTGTTCATAACTACATATATGCATGTGCACGCTCATAAAATATTTATAAAATCAAGGTATGATTGTTCTATTACTTATGAGTCCTCTCAACAAAAATCTAGTACAGCATTAGGTGTTATTAGAAGATTCTTATTTTGCCTCAGATGAAGAATTTGAATTATTATCTAGCTTATTTATTTTTTGTGTAAAATTAACGTTAATTTATTCCATTATTTTGTAATTTTATCATCTTCATTATTATCATAACACTGTAATTCTTTTGATTGCTTATTGTAGTCAGGGGATCATCATATCACGTAAATACGGTCATACTTGAATTATCCTAATCTCGTCCTTGTGATTGTTGTATTAACACATCAGTACCTAGTCAAGGAAAACCAGATGTTACCAACATGAGTCATGCTATGTGCACAAAATAGCATGACAAAATTGGTTTACAAAATACATGTTGGCAACATCTAGGTCCATGATTTAAAAAGCAGTTTTTGAAATCTGGCATGGATCTTGCCACATCATTTTGTCAATACACTTTTGTAAGCATAGATCTTTAGGACTTCGTAAAATACTAGCATATATATATATATATATATATGTCTTCTTTATTGAAACTGAGGTCCTTCAATATTTTCGGGTTTCAAACAATAAGGTTGAGAAAATAGTGAAGGCATTGATGTTATTCATCTTAAAATACTTTTAACTCTTTGTTTACTTGTGTAATTTCTACCTGTATATACTTAGTTCTCCATATTGAATGTCCATATTGGAATATTTCGTACCTGAACGATTTTGGTTTATAACTAACAGATGGTGTAACATAGGTTACAATATAATAGTGAAACTTTAGCAAGGAAATGGCGAGGGGTTGCCTTGATATAACAGTGTAACTTAATTTATCGTGAAAAATGTTCATTTGTGAACTTAATACTCTTTTTTCTAAATTGCATGCTATCTTCATAGGTTAAAAAAGGAGGAGTTGGCATCACTGGCCAATTCAGCTGAGGAAGTTTTACGAGCTGTTGAAGAATCTGCAAGGAAAGACCTCAGTGCATCATTACAGGCTTCTCTGGAAAATGCAGCAGAGAAGCCACAGAGCCCTCTTCCAGAGAGAGCAAAAGTAGTTATCTCCATTCAGAACAAGGATGAACTTAAACAATTTCGTGTTTACACGGTGAGCAGTTTCTGGTGTTTTCTTGAAGCAGAATAATTTACACCCTGTTGTTGTCAACCAAGGTATTAATATCATTAAGCAGATGATGTTTATAAGGATATTAATTCTTCAAGATAACTCATATTTGAGCAGTTATTTTATTTTATCGCAGGGCTAGATTTAATTAAAAGTTTAGAACACTTGTAAATATATGAAAAATTAATTAATTGTTCCTGTAGGCATTTTGTGGTTTCTTTTTTATTTTATTTTTTGTTACGGCAATGTGAATTAAACTCCTAAACTCTAATATTTCAAGTAAAAGGTCACTGTAGATTTTCAGAGATGTAAGACCTGGTCAACCCGTGGAGGGAGCAAAAAATTTGTTGAGTTTTGCTTGGTGTACGGGGGAGGGGTTCACAGAACCCCTCTAGAATACACACAATAGGGGGGTTGGTATTTTTTTGCAATATTTTACGTACACCAAGAATTATTGAATTTTGTTATTCCATAGTCCACTGTCATTTGTTCATAAGTTCTGAAAGAATCACACTCCACATCATTCAGTCATGATTGCTACATTGACGAACTGCTTTTGAATGAGTGTCATTTCCTTCCAATTTGAACTCTAGCCTTGAATGAATAAGACAATAATGGCTTCCATTTACAATGTTTTAGCTTATTCTTACTGTACCTCTTTCTGATGAATCTTGAAACTCTCTTAAGCTGACAATTTTTTTGCTTCACATCACTGTTTACTTCTTAAGAATTTGTACTAGTTAAGAATTACTCAAGCTCTCCTTGTGTCAAATTCTCAGCATACGGCAACTTTCTATTCAGTCATCAAGTTCATTTGCTTGTTTGGTACTTTGTTACTGTTAGTTTGTACTGCTAACTTTATCATATCTACTAAATATTCTTATTTAACCAGTTACAGCTTTTGTTTCATACTTCTCTGAATTCCACAATTACTATATGCTAGTTTTTTATCTCATAATTTTTGTTGTATGATATTTTGTGATTTCTGATCATAGATATGGCTAACTCATGTAGGATGATAAATTTGAACGACTCTTCAAGATGTATGCTGACAAAGCTAAGCTTGATATTAAACAACTAGTTTTCTGCTTCGATGGGGATAAAATAAGTCCAGCAGAGACTCCTGGTAGCCTAGGGATGGAGGACGATGATATCATTGAAGTTCATGTGAAGTCAAACTAATCCAGGTAAAAATGGCATTTCCTCGATGGCTATAATGGTTATATCTTTACAGCGTACATGCATGTTATTCTTCAGATTTTCATTTTTATATTTCTTTAATGGCAATCTTATAGCATCAAAAGAATGCCGAATCCTTCTCTGGAATGTGTGTAAACAACCACACAATTTATGAGCATATATCCTCACCGATTTATAGAATTGAAAGATGAATTTCATTAAAGAATAATATTGTTACTCCATTGATCAAGTAATAAAACAACTAATCAAGTCCTCTGGGAAACTACAATTTTGCTTTCCTGATCTATACCTCAAGGATGGGCGAGTAATCATTGGAGCCTCCTTCTAGAATCTTACTTCTTCTTGATCCTTGTCAACACATTTCTTGCTGCATGTGTTTATATTTATTAATAGCAAAGATGGATAGACTGCTTGCTCCAGAAATAATGAACATAAAAGTTCTTTTATTCTTATATAAACGAGTTCCCTATGCCCCTGAAAATATCTCTTGTTCTCCCTTCATTCTGCTCCATCCACTTCAATAACACACCAGCCAACAACCGATGTTTGTCATTTGGCATCACACAAGACACTAAATATCCCAAAGTTATTCAAAATGAAGCAGGAGATGAGGTACCTCCCCATACTATATACAAGCAAACCCCAGCTTAATGCATGTTTCTTCACCAATTCAAAATGTTAGTAGAAGAATGACATCTCTAGCAGTATTTTGCATGAAAAGTGCCAACTGTGGGGCGCTTAGCTACCATAGATCATCTTCCAAGTGACGCCAAATCATTGCCTTGTACCAGAAAAGAGTACAAGGTTTTAATTATGTAATCCTATTCTTATAGCCCTCCTAATACCTTTCATTGCCTCATCCCCTTTACTGCACCCTGCCGTCATACAAGTTGGCAAACATATTCTCCTCACAATTGATATTCCATTCTTTTTGCAGTTCTTTTGGACTAAACATTTTCAGTCTCCCTTACTAACACGACCAAAATATTGCCAATCTCAAAAGCCTAAAATATTTGGAGCACTAACTCCAAGAGTGTTAACTAGTCAAATCTGTAACTCCCATAAGAAAGCTGGATCTTCCCAAATTCCTGTTTTAGGAGTGTTTATTTTTTTTATCATTTATACTAAAGCAAAATTTTGACTAATCCCTACAATTTTGTTTCATATATGAAACTGGTTAGAGTTCGTATTTTATATTTGAGCTTATCTGTATCATGTTCCCGACTTGTTTCAGAATGTGGGATGACCTGTGGCATTCAAGTTGATGATTCACTTCCTTGGACTTGAAGGCTTCTTTTGGACGACTTATGTAAAAAATCGTTTTTGTTGTCCTGCAGCTGCAAAGTGGAAATCTTCTTTTGGTAAATGATGATAAACATAGTAGAAGCTATTGTCGAAAGAATTGCAAGGATTTTTTGCATTCTTCTGTAAAAGCTCAATCTCCTCATAAGTAGAATAAGCAAGATTATAAGCACGCCCAAAAATGTATCCTGGGTTAAGAAAATGCTTGTAGGACTCTTTTCATTTGAGTTGGATTGTATGCTATGCAAGTTGTGACTAACTATTAAGATGTTAAAAGAATGTGATTTGCGTGAGAATGTGGTTGTTGCAGTCGCATTTACAGTTTATGGAATTTCATTTTACAAGGCTATTTTAAGATCAAGATGGAAAATGATGGTTTTTATTTTTTGGTCAAAATAGCATTGTCCAGTTGAATGACACTTCTTTTATTTTTCTTTGTACACAAACCAAAATCTTATTTGTTAGAATTTTGTGAAATACACGGCGTGCATCTGTTATGCTGCTTGTAAAGGTCGCATTTCTGTATTTGTTATTCCTATTTAGATTTTTCTTTACGAATATCGTGACATCTCACTACATCTTATCGAGTAAGCATAAGAAGGATATAATCCAACATTGGAAGCAACATGAGAAAAGACAATTTTTACACCATTTTAAAGCATGTTTGGGAAGTTTTCATAGTTGATTTAAATCATAAATTTATAGAAATGAATGTGATTACTGGGTACTAATTGTTTAGACAGTTTGACTTATTGCATAAGTGGATTGAAAGGACTTATAAATAATTACATTTATGTCTACTTGAGATCAAATCGACAGCTCCAAATGATTTTCGTGTTTAGCAATTTTTGGTTACGTACGATGTACGGTTTCCCAGACGGTGTTCTAAACAAGGCCCAACAGAAGAATTTGATGATCTAGAAGCGGTATGCCTAACGCTAGGCCTACAAATTTGGTAATTCTAGGATGAGAAAATTACTTCAATCCCTACCTTTTAAGTTTTAATTTAAAAAATCAGGTGTTAATCATTTTTATTCTTATTTTATCAAAAATCAAGTGTACTCACTAGACTCCACTCCGCCCCACCTATCATTTACTCCATTTAACCCCAAAATCAGATATCTAGGTATCTGTCCCCACCAACTTCAGCTATCGTCAAAATCAGATCTGTAGGTCTTCTGCCGCCACCAACTCTGTTGTTGAAATGAATATATTGAGAGCAATCAATTTGAAATAAAAATAAACACTAAAAAACATGCAAACTTTATAGATGTTCATCTCAATGTGAAATTATATCATCTTCCGTCGGTACAGTAATTTACTATAATGAAAAAAATTTATAAAAGAAAATCGCACATCTATCTTCTCTAACATGTCGTTCTCTCATTTTTATATTAATCATAAAATCTAAGTATAATTCCCTATTTATAAGGTAAATTAAGGCAAAATAGAATTTTACAAGGATTTTGATTATTTAATAGAATTTAACAAAACTATAAATTTCTAAATAATCCTTAATGATATTTCGCACCCCTGAAAGGAGGGCCTCCCCCCCCCCCTTCCAACTCCCATGTCGATCTCATCGTGGAGGTCGATTCGCTACCAATTTCGCAAGGTGCCAATAATTAGGCCAATCTCCCACACGTTAGACTAATTTATCATCAATGACTCCTCTGCAGCGACAACAACTCTTCATTCCTAAGAGATAAGTGCAATTGCACACACAACTTCAGTTTCTCGATCGGAACAATCTTCGTCTAACATGTCGTCAAATTGTAACTTCCCTAATCTTCTCAAGTGCTAAGATTTCATCCTTCAAAGTCGATTGGATGAAATGATAATAGACATTTATATGTTTTTTGTCCTTACATGATAAACATAATTCTTTGCTAAGTGAATGGCGCTCTGAACATACACTACAATGTAATATGTTTCTAGCTCTGTTATATTTCAAACAAAGATCATTGCGGCCCTGTTTGATAACCAAAATTTTTTCGGGAACTAGGAATCGTTTTCCAACTTTCTGCTTTTACGCTGTTTGATAGCCTTTATTTTCTATGGAATCGGTTTCCAGCCTTTTTCAATGTACAACCACTTGAAGCGTGATTCCGTGGAAATCAATTCCTTGCTATTTGGTGGGAATTGGTTTCCACCTTTTTTTTTTTTTAGCAATAGAAACAAATTCTAAGATAAAGTGTAAAAAAATTTATCCATTTAATTGACAAATTCCATACAAAACAGAGCCAAACGTAAAAATAAAAAATAATTTTTTTATTTTTTTTGACAATCTAAACATATTTTGTCCCTAATGGTAAAAAAATTTATCCATTTAATTGACAATTTGCATGAAAAACAAAGTCAAACGTATTATAATAGAAAGGTGGAAAATTATACTAATTAAACACCTTTAATTCAATTCCCGGTAAAACAATTCCAGACAATTCAATTTCCTGGAATCCAATTTTTTTTCCACCCATTTTCCACCCTTACAATCAAACGGACCCTGCATGTAAATCAGTGGATAAAACTTCCGGAAATTCTTGCTTTGTAGTTTTGGTATGCTTATGCAAAAACTATAGCGGAAGCTGCTAGCTTGGAAAGCAGCAGAGGAAACTCAGGAAAGTGGGATTGATCTAGTGGTGCTGAGTTGTCGGTCCTCGGGTTGCTACTGATATTGGCTGTCGTTACGAGGTTTAAACATTAGTGTGTTTGATGTTGATTTTAATGAGAATAGAATTTTTGAAATAGTGATTGATGGAAAAATGTGTGGTGGAAAAATGATGAAAAATTTTAGATTTGTGTGTAATATTATTTTATTTGAAAAATGTGTGGTTGAAAAGAAGAAAGAAAAAAAAATGAGAAT
Source organism: Osmanthus fragrans (assembly GCA_019395295.1). NCBI lineage: Eukaryota > Viridiplantae > Streptophyta > Magnoliopsida > Lamiales > Oleaceae > Osmanthus > Osmanthus fragrans. Next base: position 19,405,186 of record CM033361.1, on the reverse strand, counting down.
GAGAATGAAACGGGGGCTAAACGAACCCTTCTTGTGCCATAGATGACTAATTAGTGCCGATTATTCTCACCAATATTATATCGACGTGTTTGATATGATAGATTGAACAGTATTTAAAAAAAAAAAAAAGTGTTAAATTGTCAACCATTGACTCCAAGAGGTGTAATCCACAATGCAAGCGTCTTGACTAACAATTCTTTGCATTTACAAGTTGCAATTGCAAAACGACTTTCCGTACAGTTTTGAGCCCCAAATCCTTTTTATGCTAACCAAAATGCAAAAGGAGATTCTTTCATGATAGTGTCCAAGAAACAGTTTTAGCCCTCTTTGACGACCATTATTTGAGAAAAATAGAATTTTGAATACTGATTTTTAGAAAAATATGTGGTTAAAAAGTTAAAAAAAAAAAAAAAGATTTACGTGCAGAATATTTTATTACATAAATGTGTGGTTAAAAATGAGTATGTAGAAGAATTTGAAAATAATGATTAACAAACTGGAGCTAAATATTGCCTCTCTCTAGCAAATAATACTTAAATTGTGAGGTATTAAGTCAACCAGATATATATAAAATAATAAATATATTATTTTTGGTTTTTGGTCTAAAAAATTAAATATACATTATTCTTTGGTTTTTGGACAACGTAAAAAATTTCTATAAGTTAGCAGAATCAACCACTATGTTGTAGTTGAACCAATGAAGAGAAAGTCAGCAAAGATTTTACATTTAATTAACTTGAAAGCAATTTTATAATATTGAAAGTGTCCAGACCAGAGAGATTTTATTATTATTATTTTAACAGTTGCAATTTGGTGTTTACATAAATTCGTATTCATAATTTTAAAGACTTCCTAAGATGATGTGTTTGGGGGACCCAAAAAACATTAAACTTATTTCCTTAAAAAAAAAAAAAAGGAAAAAAAAAAGGGTTTTATCACACGAATAGAGACTTTAACACTTAACAGGGTTTGGTGACCGACGCCTACATGACGCCTCCTATTGGAAGAGCGCCCGCCCCACTGACACCGCCTCCAATAGGGGGCATCACATAGGCGTCAATAACAAAATCCTGTCAAATTCCTTGTTCGTTTTTTTGTTAAAAAATTTATTATATACAACAGTCAAGTGGGCCCTATTTTTTTTTTTTTTTTTTTTCTCTTTAATTACAAATCTGATAGATTTGTCCAAAAAGCCACACGAAACAGGGATTAATTAACTTAAGATTTGAGAACGTACTTGATTGTTTTGTTTTTATTTTACGAAAAAACCTTTATAAGTAAAAGAAAATCATAATTTAACATTAAAATTTTGAGGACACATCATTTCAAATACAAAATGTAAATATTTGACTAAGCTTAAAATAAATATTTTACTTATTTAACACTAATTTTCACTTCACTATCAAACGAAATAACTTCTCTACTTATAACTAAAATGAAATAACATATCCGATATATTTGAAAATAAAAATTTACTCAGGTAAATTTGCTCACTTTTAAACTTTAGCCTAGAAGGGCGCACATCTATTAATCAATATATGAAAATGATTTTTCACTTAAATAATTGAAATGTCACAATCCAAAGGTGGTATTTTCCAAGAATAAAACAAAAGGCTGACCAGTCGCCAAATCAGATCGCAAGTCGAGATGAGTTATAGCTCGACAGTTCATTAGAATGTCACAATCCAATGAAACGGAAAATAAACTCCATCATCACCATCAAATGAATTTCTATGGAAATTCTTATTTAGTATTAGGGCTCTTAATGGATCCAATGAAATTAATGGGAGATAGATTTAAGGTCTTAATTCGATAACCTGATCATTAACTAAATGGAGCAAATATGAATATAGGTTAATCTGCCAATTTGTTATAATAATATAATACATTTTAGAAATTATTGCATAATTTTATTACACATAATTTGTTTTATTTTTTCATTTATATTATATTTTATGACTTTTAATGAAGAACATATCAAATTTTTATATAAAATTAATATATTTTATAATAAATTTTGTATTGAGATTGAGAATCCTCTTTCTAATAAAAAAAACTATGTTTAAAATATTTCGAATTGAATTATTGAATAGGATATTCGATAACATAGCAAATCGAATATGAATTTAACAATCAAATATCCGTTGAATTATCGGATCGGATCGATCTATGAATTATTCTTGCCGGATTGGGTCAAATCGGATATGGGCAGATCTGGTTCATTCATTTATTGCCCTATTTTTAGTACACAAGTTCTTGAATATCACACTTCAAGTTCATATTATAATTTGGATGCCAAACTTATGGGAATGGCATATTGAATGGTGAACCATTCAAGAGTGGTGAACCATTCAAGAGGGTTGATCTATCCAAGCACAGTCGAAATCAAATTCAAGATCAGGCAATGGAGGTTGATCACAATCCTCCAACCCACAAATTGGAAGATCTTGAAAACCACTGAGAAAATCATCATCAATTGGTGTCCCGGAATAACCCCACATCAGTGGTGACTCAAGTTCAAAATCTAAGTCCATCCTTTCTACAAATGGCGGCAATGATGAAATCTCTTCGTCTGTTACTCCCCAATTAGTCACATTCTTCTGAGCAGCATTAGCTTCTGAGTTAACTTTGGGGACCTTCTGATCATCATCAAGCTTGCAACTGAAACCAGGAACCGAAGTCAAAGAATCCATTTCAAGAACTGAAGATGGAGAAGTCTGTGAAGCCACGGTTCCACTTGAATTGTCAGAGAAGTCTGAAGGCTTGATGCTATTAGCCTTAGCCAAAGCCTCAAATTCTAGTCGTTTCATTTCATATGCCCTTGACGCTTCTTCAGCAGTGTTATATGTACCCAACCAAGTTCTACTTCCTTTAAAGGGATCACGAATTTCCGCAGCCCATTTGCCCCACTTACGCTGTCGCACACCTCTGCATTTCCCCGGAATGGAGCTCGGATTTATGCCCAAAATCCGTTTCCTCTTGGAGTTTTTTGCAGCACTGCCACTATCCTGAACTGAATTTTCTATTTCAGGGGCTTCAGGCTGGCAAAAAGAGTCCCCAGTTGGAAAACAAATTTCATGAACAATATGCTGGACCTTCTTTGCACCGATTTCCTCATCTTCTGATGAGTCGGTAGCATCAGGGTCACTACAGATGATCCGGACTTTCTTCATGGGTCTTCTGAGTTCTCCACGGTTTCTATGTTTTTTCCGTATGGTTTCTTGATTCACCTGACCTAGTCTCCGAAGCCCTCGCATCTTTCTCTTGCTTTAAAATTACCAACACCCTTAATGAAAATCTAAGTAAAATGCTTCAAGAATATCAAAATTTCAAAGGTGTCACTGACAAGTAAGAGGGCCTTTAAAGAACAAGAAAAAATTTGATAATCGATTTATGTGAAATCCGCCAAAACACTCCACCCCCGAACAAGTCCTGCAACACAAAATATAGCAACAAAATAGCACAATCCATTTCAGATAATCACTCAAAACCCACAAAATTGCACAATTTTAAGGGTGAAATGGTACCTGTTAAGACTCAAACGCATTGAAACTGTTGGACTGAAAAGATGATGACTCTGCTGGAGTGCACAGCAGAGGTATTGTTGCATGCAGAAAACAGTGGAAGAAATATAGGAACAGAGCTTCAATTGAGCCCCAAACACAACAGACAAATCAGACCTTGCCGACATAAATCTCTTGCCTCCAAAACTCTCAGAAGCTTGAAAAAGGAACAACCAAGAAACAAGAAAAAGGATCAGATACACCTATTTATAGATAAATATGTAAAGATACCAAGAACCAAACAAGAAAAAACCCTTTGTAGAATAGGAATCTACGATTACGAATTTCCCGTATGCAACAGTATAAAGATCAATCTATTTAACAAAAACTTGCAGAATTAATTGTGATATTACCTCTTTTCTGACTTCCCAATGCCACTAGAAAAAGTAACTGATATAGTTAACGGTTGTGCGTGTATAGAATGCAAAAATGGTGGACTATGAAAAAAACAATGCTGTCTTTTCTTTAACAACAATTGACTGACCAAAATATCAAAAATCTCAACGAACAGCAAAATACAGAAATTCAAGCGTCACATGAAAGCACATACGAATGATAATTTTTTGCACAGAAAACTCGTAAGTACGTATAAGTATACGTTCAGTATACCTGATTTGCTTCTCTCTTTCTCTGTAACTTTCAGCTGTTTGGTTATTCTTGGAGTTCTGTTCTTGTGTGTACAGCATTTATAGAGTGCCCAAATAAACTTTGGTTAATGGCGGCATGGTCATTTATGGGGCATGATCATGATCATGACCATGCTAATGCCAATTGGGTTGATTCATTTAGTGGGGGTAAAATGTAATACTGGTCCCTCAACTGTTTCCTGATTTAGCACCCTAGTCCAAAACTTCTATAAATGAGTGAATTGATCTTCAATCTTACACTATACTTCCGCAATTGGACTCCAATAATGAATACTGTACGAACGAATGTCTAATTGTTTGTGTGGTACTCTTGAAAATATGTCCCTCTTCAAATTAATTTTCTATCTCAAAATGTTAAGGTTAGGTGACCGATAAAAAATTGCCCTTCATTAGATGGTTGATCAACCACCGTTTCAGGGTATTCGATTCTAATAAAAATATGTTACAACTAATTTGATTGGACAATTTTAGAGTCAAAATTATTACGTTTATGCCGCCTAAAAACTTGGTTTAGACTTGCTTCTTCTTCTTCTTCTTTCTTTTTCGATTTGTTGTTCATATGGCTCAAATCATGGAGGATTTATTATAAAAAAAAATTCAAATTAAATAAAAATTTAACATTCATAATCTGATTCTATCTTTTGACAAAAAAATAAAAAATAAAGAAATCAATCAAATGTAAATAATACATCCCTTTATGTGAATCGCATTTGAAACATTTTAGAAGAATTACTTAACCACCAAGTACTGAAAAATGATAAGGATACATCATACACGTAATTGAGTTGGATATTAAATAATTCTTTCTTGAAATAATTATAAAATCTTGACTTGCATAAAATGGAACATGATGTGTAAATACATGTAACCAGTGAGGTACAGACAATGAAAAATAGAGGAAGTTGCTTTCTCTTCCCACAAATGGAAGCCACCGCCAGTACCTTTTCCGCCTATTTTTGACCAAGCCAATTAGGCTCTCACACGTTTTTCGCCATTATACAATGTCCTCTACTTGTAGGTGTGCACCACTGATAATATAAATCAGAATGACATTAACGTATTCTATCTTCGATTAAGCCTAACACTCAAGTGTCATCTGAATTAATTTTATAGGCTAAAGTGATTTGTACAGAAGTGGGATGACAAAAATTGTTGACAGACACTCACAATCATACGGACTCCACGTGAATTTAAGATTCCCAGAAAAAAAGCTGGCCCTCCTATTCTGAGTATCTGTCATCCCCTTCTGTCATCCCAATTCTGTACAAACAACAAAGTTCAATTTTATAACATTAGTGGTTTTAGATAACATTATTTCATATTAATTATTGGACTAGTCTACAAGTACAAAAGGTCTTACAAATTTGGGAGGGGTCGCCACTTGTCAATGTAGTAATCCATTTTATAAGAGAGTTAGTACATATAGAATAATCCTTTTAGTTGCTCAATTGTTATGAAATGTTTCTAAATTCCTTATATTGAGGTTTGGGCTAGCCATGGTGAGCAATCTGATGACCACGGTTTCCGATAAGTGACATGAACTATAAAGTTTGACTCCCCCAGGTCCACTCATGTTACGTGTAAGACTCGTGCACATCTGAACAAATATTTGAAAATACTTAACCTTCTCCGATCGTGAGGAAGATGATCGCAAGTACTTCAACGATAAAAATCAAATGACATAAATATTTCAGTGTAGAATAAATGGAAGACATGAGGCACAAATATGTGTCTAGAATGAATCGTAGGATGAGACGTAACACAATTCATTGACTTTTTAGGAATTTTTTTTTTTTCATTCACAATACAAAAAGAAAAGCTAATTTAAAAGGTTAAACAACTTATAAGACATCAACTCAAAAAACGAAAAAGATAAAAACTAAAAGTTACAATTAAGAGACGAAAATGATTAATATAAACATTGTAACCATACAATAAGCATATCAAGTCATTGATTTTTATACTAAAGTTAATTTGTCATCTGAGAGCTTTAATAAGAGTTTTTCTTTAAACATTTATCACTATATGATCGAATCAACGAGTTTTTAATTATTTTTTAAGAATTTAGTTCTTAAATCATAATCAAAACAAGTTGCAAGCCAACTTTTCAAATAACATTACTCTATTAATTAAAGTTAAATGTGTTTTTATAATTAAATGTTTAATTTCATAAAAATATATAATATTTTTTTTGTACAATGTCTTCACAACATTCGTGTCTTACTTTTGCCATAAATAACCACAATATAAATAATTTAATTTTTAATTCTATTACTTTATCACAATGTTATAAGAATCAAATCAAATCGATCGAAAAACTCGAGAACCAGTCACGAATTTGATCTGATTATAGTATATTAATAAAAAAAAGAAAAAAAAAACGATTACTAAACCATTAAATCAACTGATTTAACCATGAAGCAGAAAATCATGCCCGATTTTCCTGCTTTATAAGCTTTTTTAACAAAAAATTATAGTGAAAATTACACCCAACCCCAAACCCTAAATCATTTACATTTTTTTTTTCTTTCCCTTCTTTCTCTATCTTATCCCCTCTCCTTAGCGATAGTAATGGGCCGAGTCGGGCCGAATTGGCCCTTATACCCACGAGCCAAGCTCATGGCTCATTTGTAACGAGCCGAGCTCCGATTGCGAGCTCGTATAATTATTTTTTAAAATAAAAAATAGATAAAATATAAACATTTCTCATTTATTCGAGTTTAGGTCTGGTTACTTAAATTTCAAATAGGCGGAGTTAAAAATTAAACACAAACAACTTGTAACGTGTACAACTTTTTTTAAAAAAAAAAAAAAAACTGTATTATAAAATAACAAATTTTGATTAATGGGGTTAAATTAAATATCACTTATCTAACGACATGCAATTCTGACATATTTATCTTGTAGTAAAAAATGAGTGTTAAGTCAATCTTTCACGTACATTAATACTTCTAAAATATTTCCTTTTAGTCAGCTTCTGACCTTGATTAAAACTCTTTTACCTGCATTAAAAGCAAACTTCAATGCTACAGTGCTAACCAGAGATGTTAGTAGGTCTTTTGCAATTGCAAAAATCACTGACCATCGTCGTTTGTACCTTCGCTAGAATTCAATACTTCTTCTGAACTTTTTTTAATTGTTTTGCCGGTAGACATATTATAATTAAAGTAATCAATTAATTCAACAAGCAATGCATTTGAACTTGAGTCCAATGTTTGATTACATACAAGAGATAAAATATTACTAGATGAACATATTACATTTACATCATATCTATACGTGTTAATACCTTCGAATAAAGTTAATATTTTAGCGTCATCTTCAATATCAGTGGAATAAGTAAGTGCAAAGCGTACTCGATTAATATTTGTACCAATTCGTTCTGCATATAATTCATACAATTTACGTAGAGTTTGTTCTAAATTTCTATACATGATAAGTATATTAAAAGTTAAAGATCTTGAAATCTGATCAATTACATATTTAATACCTGATAAATTATATCGAGGGTACATGATGCATGTTAAGAAAAATAACATAGACAAGTCTTCCCCAATATTTTCTAAAATTTAATTCTATAGAATATATAATTACACTAAAATTGGGATCATTTTTGTATTTATGAAATGTTCTTGTAATTATATAAAGACGTTCAAGAACCATACAACTAGTGGAATAATAAACTCCAGATAAAATATTTGTAGAGTCATAAAATATTTGGCAAAATTTTTAAATTTTTTAAAGGTAAAAGCCAATTGAATTCATTCAAAATAGTATCGTCATCATTTCTAATATGTTTATTGTTATAAAACTCAGTTATTAAATGTTCGAAACATTCGCATAACTTTAATAATAAGTAACTTAGAATGATTTGTGATTGTGACTAAATTTATAATTGTAACTTAGAATTTGGTAAATTGTGACTAATTATTTTGATAAATTTTTATTGTGAAATAAGTGTGAGTTATAAATAAATTGTGATGTATAAATTTTTTTATTTGTAATCGAAAAATAATTGGTGATCAATTTATTTCATAATATGTGATTAAGAAATGGGTTGTAATCTATAAAAATATAATTGTGATCTTAATATATTTAATTAATATCTAATGTTTGAATTAATATACATTTTTTTTTAATTTTGAAATGTGTCATATTTAATTTATCACATATGAAATTTTCCCAAAATTATAACTTGCTTGATGGGCTCGTAAATTGAACTAGTAAAGCTCATTTCAAATTTTAATTAAGTGCTAAACCATTTTACAGAAACTCCTCTTTCACTGTTTTCATTACCTCTTCCATCGTGGATAAAAATTGTTGCCAATTATATGTATTTAGCTCTTGTTTGATTTCAAATATTTTTAAAGTATATTTCCTCACTTCTTTTCAATCACAAATTTTTCAATAAAATTATATTATACACAAATTTAAATTTAAATTTTTTATTTTTTAACTACACATTTTCCATCAATCTACTATTTCAAAATACATTTTTACAATGAAATGAAATTTAAACAAGCTATTAGGCCCCGTTTGATTTCTATTTCCCCTCCATAAAAGTGAAAAATATGACTTATTAATCACATTGAACCACCATTTTTTATTTTTCATTTCTTTTGTGTGGCTCATGACTATTTTTTTTATTCTTATTCTACAAATAATGAGAATCAAACGAGACCTTAATAATAGTTTAGCTCATTATCTCCACTAAAGATGATGGCCTCCAACATAACAATAATCAAAATCATCTATATTTTGGATAAAGCAATTATTTTCGGCATATTAATTATTAGTTTTAAAGTTTTAGAGTTTTATTCTCATTTTCTCTCCAAATTCATTTTTTTTTATCTTCTTTTTAATTATACATTTTTCAATAAAATAATATTACACACAAACTCTTAATTTTTAATCACATATTTTCTATCAATCAACTATTTAAAATGTATTCTTTCTCCCAAAATAAGATGAAACGAGACCTTTAATGTGAATTAGAATGATAAATTTAATTAACAAACATAAATTTATATTTATTTTGAATTAGTAAACTAAAAATAAAAATATATATTATCATTATATTTTATAATTTACGTGTGTCGACATTCGATTTGATAGCAGTCCGATTTGACTATTTGACCTTTTCCCTTTCCTAGTCATCTCAGATTTATTTTTAAAACATTGCATTGTTAGGTTAACCTTGCCAAACTACTGAATTTTCCTTATTACTGATATATGACCTGTTAATGGAATGTAAATAAAATAAAAATAATATATTTTTCCTTTTTTTTTTTCTTTTGGTTTTTGAGATGAACGTTTTTACATTTACCAGAAAAAAGTCCAATAGATAAATTTAAGATTATCCAAAGAAAGAAAAATGTAGATTAATGATCGCTAATCATATTGTTTTACACAAATTTTTTATTTTGTAATATAATCTTATATAGTTACATTAAAACCAAGCTCTCAATTTTGTCATTTTTTTTTTAATATTCAACAGCTAAGAAATTATTATTTCACTTTTTTTGGGTAACACGATTTTATTTTTTAATCAGTATATCTTATCCTAGTCTAGATAATCTCAAAACCTATACTTCTGCTTCTCCTTGAAAAGTATAAAATTAAACAAAAAAATAAAATAAAATTGTAAAACCTTTACAATATTCTATGCCTAGAACTGTGATGGTAATGATGTTCAGGGTCTACATGCAAAATCATTTGACCCGAAACCCATATCCGAATAATCGAACAACCCGTCCATGGCTACATAGTCGCTGTTGTTGCCGTTATAGTTCTCCGTATCAACAAATCCAAACTCGAACGAGTTAAAACTCGGTATTTCTCCATCGAGCCAAGAAAACTCGCTACTGAGTTCAGACGAGTCAGACTCGACTCGGACTAACTCGTTCCTTAGCTCATTCTCCACCTCATTCGGAGATTCAGACGATGGTGGAAGCCCAAGCTCGTAGTCAGAAGCTTCAAACAAGTAGCCAAGCTCGGGCTGAGACTCGCCGGAATCTGACGTCAGATCCACGACTTCCTCCACCTCCGATGAAGATCTTATTTCTTTCTCAAAGCTCTTCATAAACGAGTCAAGATCTTGACTCGTCGGACAAAAATCCGTCTCGTCGTCCAAACTTTCCAGCAGATCCTCCCTCAGCCTCTTGACCTCTGAAAAGTCGATTTCTGATTCGAACTCCACCGATTCCTCTCGCAATCTCTTCTTATTGTTCAACTCTTCCATTACAACAGATCTACAAAAACTCTCTTCAAATCATACAAGGTGTAAGAACAACTGAACTTCTTCGTCAATATAAATAGAGGAGAAGGTGCAAAACGTGATGATGGACGGAGAGAGAAATAGGAGGGAATATATAGGGAGAGAAAAAGGCGTTAGAGTGAAAAAGGGTAGGGTTTGATGTGACGTGTTGGGGCCATCCCATCACGGACGTCTCGACCATTGTGTTTCGTTTTCCGTTGACGTGTTTCCTGTTGGAATTTTCTATTCGATCCTTAAATGGATTTAAATTTCGATTTGGAATCCGGTACAGAGAGGTGGGGACCACGTGGCATAGTCAGTCACGACCGCCTCTTTCTCTCTCTACTTTTCTATTTCTTAGGTCGGATTTGGTTTTAGTATTTGTTTACAAATTCTACGGCGAATTTATGACCATTTTTATTCGTGTGACTCGTGAGCTACACCCCACTCATACTATGAATATTCTTACGTGTACACATAGCAAAATTCATAAATATAACATAAAAAATTTAGAATAATATTACATGTACAATCGGAGATGACAATCTCGATTGACAATCACACACATGGGAGGAAAGTCCACGATGAATAAAAAAATTGTGGGCCTCTCTCTTATAGGACATTGTCAATCGAGATTGTCATTCTCAATTATACAACTAGCAAAACCCAAATATTTAATAGGCTTTAGTTCAATCTCCCTTATATCCACCAACTAAGTACAAATTAGGAAGAGATGATGATTTGTGCCGATGAAGAATATTACAAGTAAGATAAATAAAATTTGTATAATTTTTGAATTCAAAAGAATTATAATCTAAAATATATTATTTTAGTTTTATTTATTTTGGCTAGAGCAATAAGGTACTTGTATATATTGTTAAATGTCCAACTTCCCGAATCCAAAAATTTAAATGACAAGTAAATACAAAAACTCTAAAGGACAATGAAAGAACCTCCCAACTACTGCATTTAGATTACGGGTTGTCTTGTTCTAGAATAGATTCTAATAATCCGCACAAACTCTTAAAAAAAAAAAAAAAATCATTATCAAATACACATTCTATTATTAAAATAATTGGCAGGTAAATTCAAAATTTTTATCTATCTTTTAATCACATATTCACTAAAATTACTAATATAAAATTCATTTTTTTGTTCAACCGATGTTTACAAACAATTTATTATCTGTCAAAGTATATTTTATTAGAATAAGGCTATTTGTACATTCAAGTATACAGCTCCCTCACATGAGATGAGATCGAGTTGATTTTAATCTTATTTTAAGATTTGACCACATCCTCAAATATGAGGAGACTATCAATCGAATTATGTGATTGAATGTACACAGAGCTCGATTCATTTTATTATAATTTCAATCAACCATGCGTACTTCCCAAACAAATTTTTAAGTGTTGTCAAATCTATCATGAATCATTTCAATTTTTAATAAACTATATATAAAATCCTATTTATTAATTATAGATATTATAGTCTATAATTATAGATTAATGAATTGGGCGGTTAGAAGCGCACCACAACGTGCTGGCCCGCGTTTCCACGTTTAGCCACCCCTATGACAGATAGCTTCTCAATCCAAGTGCCAGATGGATGGCGACAACCTTAATTAGTTACACATAGTTTTGCCCCTATTTGATTTGAGCGATGATGTGTATCAACTATTAGTTTACAGAGTTGGTCTGTAGAAGGGAAGGGTTCCGTGAACCCCTCCAATACACACACAATAAGGGGAGCGGGCGCGGGGGTTTTTTTTGAATTTTTTGAATAGGTGGGTCCCACATGGGGGCCCACATATTACGTGTATTTTGGAGGGGTTCGGTCCTCTGTCCTATGTACCCCGTACACACATACCAATTATAGTTCTTATTTGAGTCTTATTTTTGGTTTAAAATATATTTTGAAAAATTGATTTTAAAGAATATATGATTAAAAAATAAGGAAATTTTTTTTATTTATGTATAATATTATTTTATTAAAAAATATAGGTTGGAAAAAAGAAATAGATTATATATTTTGAAACAAATGGAGCTCAAACATAGGCTAAATAATAAATTATTTTAAATGTAAGATCATATAATTTATTTTATTGAATTTATCAAATGTGATTACTTAAACTGATGCTCTAACACTTGTACTGTTAGAGTGCATTATTCATTTAGTTTCGATTAAAACCAAAATTTTAGTTTTTTTTTTAAATGATGAAATATATGATTAAAAAATTGATAAAAATTATGAGTTTTATAAAATGTGTTATTGAAAATAAATGTCAAAAAATAGGAATCGTACAGGGACTTATTTTATTTCTTATGCAGTGAAAGACTAACAAATGAGTTATTGTCGGAGGCTTAATAGCACAATACTCCCTATTGGAAATGGCTCAAAAACCCTCTATGTTTGAAACGTTTTGTGTGTAATACTCCTTGCAGACCATTTTCTCAATAAAAAAGTTGTTAAATGACGAAAAAGCCCTATTATGTAAATAAAAACCCAAAAAAGAGAGAGAAATGAATGAATAATTAATAGCAACTAGAACCCCGAATTTCTTTAAAAAGTGCAAACGAGCCCAATAAAAATAAAAAAATAATTTTTTTTTATTTTACTTAAGGTGTACAAATAATATTATTCTTTCGGCAAATAGGATAATAGAGTGGATGCATTGTGCTATTAAACCTATCGTCGTGCCTAACTCCACTTCACAAGGGAATGGATTTATATATCAATTGGTATTACATACAATTACACAACAAATATGTTATCATTTCTATGGTCGGAAATTAACATTTAAGAGAAGTTTGGTTCATGAGCGCAAGTTTTGTAGTGAGCTTAAAGCTAAGTGAGATACACATTTTAACAACAATCGGACCAATGCTATCGATTCACGTGAATTTAACTATTAGATGCTTAAAAAGGAACGATGGAAGAGAGCAAGAACACGATTTTTTTCTTCCTATTGCGCTCTCTCTCTCTCTCTCTCTCTCTCTCTCTCTCACTATTGTAGATTTTTCATCTTCTAGGGTTCTCGAGTTCATTAGCTCTCTTCTTCTACATCAAGTCCATGTTTAGTGGAGATTAAATCGGATCTTTAATAGATTTTGATTTAAAAAATGATGTAATGTATTGTTGAAATGTTGTGATTTTTCATGAAATATGTTGTTAACATTAATTGTTGAATTTAGTAATAAAAAAATATAATTTTAATTTTTATATGGCTAAATATGTTGTAATTGGGTTCGAAATACAATACCCTGAGAAGTGATTTAACCCTATGAGATTCACGAGTTTCTAGTAACCAGAAGATTTCACGAGTTCACGTGATTTTCAAACTCTTCGGGCTGCTTTAATTGTTCTAGTCAGCAAAAAATTATTATAAAAATCCAGCATACTTTGATTGATTAATTAATTAATTATCATATTCGTTGCCTTCCACAATTGAACAACGTTATTCTGGAACACGTTCCCACTTTTGGTGAATCACGTTGGCTGTACAAGCATGCACTCTTGAATCAAGCGTTTAGATAAAGGACTTTGTTAAATGTGTTAGAATTTGGGTATAACACGAATTTTTTAATTAAAATAATTGAGAGTTCTAATTAAAATGATCATTAAAAAAATTTATTTGGAATGCTTTTGGAATCTTATTCGAAATCTACTGGCAAATTCTAGTTGAAATTCTATTTGGAAGTCCTATTGGGAGTTGAAATTTGTGTTGAACTTTGAGAAATCAAGAAAAAAAACTTTTGGGCATTCTTATTTCACCCACAACTCTACTTCTAGGGCTTTGATTGTCCATTTATATATATTTGACTCTTCTTGTTTTAATCTTTTTTTTGTGCAATCAATACTTCATATTGTGTCATATTATCTCCTTGTTCTCAACAAGTGGTATTAGAGTTATTGATTGTGATCTTATTTGAGATTTTTGTTATTGATGACAGTCATGGAATTTCTCTTTTGAATCGTAATACAAGATTTTCGTTGTAGCAAGTGAAGATACGAGCTATATTGGCGTAGATGAATTTTGATTATGTGTTATTGAGATTTGACAAAATGTTCACAACTTGGACAACAGAGAAGAAGCAGCAGAAGGATCGAAAGACACTTTCACAGATTCATCTTGATCTATCTAACATAAGTTTTTATGACGTTTCGAAGGAGAAAACATCTGTTGCATTATGGTTGAAGTTGGAGCAGTTGTGCATGACCAAAAGTATGACGAGCAAACTACATTTGAAGCATAAGTTGTATTCTCATCGCATAACAGAATGATGATCTTTGGAAGACCATCTAACCATATTTAAGGAGATCGTTGCTGATTTGGAAACGTTAGAGGTAGAGTATAATGAAGAAGATTTGTCCTTGATCTTGTTGTGCTCACTGCCTGGTTCGTTTTCGTCGTTCAGAAACACGATTTTGTATAGTCAAAACACACTTAACATTGAAGACGTATATGATGCCATTTTCTCAAAAGAGAAAAAAAGCATCTGGTTGGAGTTGAGTCCAGAGGTGAAGAAGATTTTGTGGTTCATGGTGATTGAGGAATGAGTAAGTCGGGGGTAAATTTCAACAATCAAGTTTGTTTCTATTGTAAGAGGAAATTACAAATTAAGAGGGATTGTGAGAAATTGCAGAATAATGGTGATGCGTTTGAAAGTTATGGGAAGCAATAAGATATTTTGGACGAGACCAATGTAGTTGATGACTATTTAAGTAGCGGAGAAGTGACTATTTCTGAAGTGGAATCAAAGCTTGACGAGAAGTGAATTTTGTATACAACTTGTTCGTTCTATATGTATCTTAATTGGGATTTGTTTGAAACATATGAAACAGTGACGCAATGTATCGTTGTCAGTCCAATGAACCTTGTCGGGTAGCTGATATTGGGAGAGTTAGATTAAAATTGTTGGATGGGACAATTAGAACATTTGGCCAGGTTTGACATGTTTCAGATTAGAATAAGAATTTTATCTCACTGAGTACCTTTGATTCAAAGGATTATAAGCTCTCTGGATGATGTGGAGTTTTGAAGGTCTGAAAGGATGTCTGTGTTGTATTGGAGGGTGAGGAGGTCCCAGTTATACAACTTGTAAGGTCGAGTAGAATCGGTGAAGAATTATCAGCACAAGTTTAGTACCGTGGTGGATATACAATTTCGCACAATACCTTTGGGAGTTGACTTTGGGTCTATATTGAAAAATACTACATAATCAAATTTGGAGGATATAATTAATTCCTCTTTGCCATTATTGTCTGCGGTTTCATCTTATTCAACTGTTAGGAATAGAGTCATTGAAGATAGGTACAGGAAATTTGATCTAGTTGCGTATGCTTTTTGTGGTTTTAAAGGCGTCGAGACTAGCAAGGGGTCTTCGGTGAAAGCATTTGGGGTTGATTTTTCTATAAGGTGCGCTTCGACCCTATTTAGTAAAATTTGATTTACTTGTTGGAATTTTAGGATCCCCGTGTTTGGGTTCGGGTATCGTTTGTGGATATTGTGAAAGAGTAAGAGTAATTTTTCATGAGGTAGAGAAGTTTGGTTCTGGTTGAAGAGTTCAGTTTATTTCACTGTAGTCAGACTTATTTTTTCAGGTGGAGAAATTTTGGAGTTTCGTTCATTGTACCGAAATTTGTATCAAGGTGAAGATTGTTAGACCCAAATTCTTTGATAAAGATAATTGAGAATTCTAATTAAAGTGTATATTAAGAAATTTTTTATTTGGAATCCTATTCGAAATCTATTGACAAATTCTAGTTGAAATTTTGTTTGAAAGTCCTATTGGGAGTTGAATTTTGTGTTGGACTTAAATAAATCAAGATAATTAAATTTTTGGGCATTCTATTTCATCTACAACTCTACTTCTATGGTTTGGATTGTCCCTACATATATTTGACACTTCTTCCAATTTATGTATTGCTAAAATTGTATTTCTCTCAATTATTTGTCAATTAATAAAATTACTTGATTACTCCGCCAGTCTCCCTTCTTGGTTTGATCTTACTTTTGTTCGTGCAATCAATATTGTATCATATTAATCTCGTCAACCCCAACAAAATGTACACCGAGCATCGGGGTGTCAATTTCGGTGTACAAACTTTCTCACAAGAGGGGGTCTATGATTTTTTATATTGGTCATGGGGCCCTCCCCCTTTGCGAGATAATTTGTACATGTCAACCCCTATGTACAAATAGCAAAACCCTTAATTAACTCACAATAATTTTGTCAATACCCGTGTACAAACGGTAGAATTCTTAAATAAATCACAATAAGCCGGCAATGGAGAATCTACGTGTGGGTCTAAAATCCAATTTGATGCACTGAATGATTGTCAAGTCTTCCCACTAAGTTCTAACTTTTATTGGTCCTCATTTGAGGCCCGTTTGATTGTAGTGGAATTGGTGTTTGATTGCATAATTTTTTTATGGAATTTATTTTCATCCTTTTTTTAGGTACAATCATTTAAAACACATTTTTCATCTTTTATTTTCTTATGAGTATGGTGAAAAATTATTTTCCATCTTTTTTTTTTTTTTTTTTTTTTTTTTTTTTTTTTTTTTTTTACTTTTTGGCAATGGAAACATATTCTAAATTCTAGGTATAATCATTTAAAATACATTTTCCATCTTTTATTTTCTTATGGGTATGGTGGAAAATGTTTTTCATCCTATTTTTTTGGTTACTTTTTGGCAATGGAAACATATTCTAAATTTAATGGTAAAAATATTTATCCATTAATTGACAATTTGCATGAAAAATAAAGTCAAACGAATACAAAAAAATGTCAAAAATTATTATTATTATTATTTTATTTTTTTGCAATTCAAACAAAATTTAATACAGATTGTGAAAAAATTTATCCCAAAAAGTAACAATTTGCATGAAAAATAAAGTCAAACGGATTAGGTGAAAAATTATATCAATCAAACACCATTAATTACAAGGATTATGCTAATTTACCCAAATTGGGTTATAAAAGGAGGGTGCCGAAGTGATGTGGCACCCCCCATTGGAAGAGGCGATTGGTGGGCCAGTCGAGGCCAGACGTCTCGGCTAATGGGGGGGGCGCCATATCACTTGGACACCCTCTCTTTTGTAATCCAATTTGGGTTACGTAGCATAGTCCTAATTACAATTTCCTCTAAAACAAATTCTATTCAATTCAATTTATTGTCATTTATTTTTTTTCCACTCATTTTTCGCCCTTGCAATTAAACGGACTTTTGTAATTGAAAACACTACATTGACTTGTTATAAAAATGGAAACATGTTCCTATTCTAAAGATTTTGTTCAAAGGTGGAATATCATTGTATAATCTCACGAATATTAGATTGTCTTAACTGCGTGTTCGATACTTGAGAACCGATATGATTCGTTAGTATTAAATAGGATTGGCACTGGATTTTTCCAAATTTTGTGTTATTTTAGTCTAAAATAATTTAACAAGATTTAGCACTTGTTTGATTTAGATAAAAATAAGATTTTTAGTAGATTTTGATAAAAATTGACGCAATGTAATTCAAAGTTATTGGTTCCATAAAATGTATAATTAAAATTAAGTTTTGAATTTGAATTGAATTTCAATTTATTTTTAGTCAAGTAACAACCCAAAGTCAACAACTCTTGAAGTCAAGAAAACAAAGGACTTTGAAGAGTAGTGTAGTGGGCAATAATTCTTGTCTAATCTTTGATTTTTGGTGAAAGTATCCTAGTTACTTCGGTTCGTTCAATTGCAAAGGTAAAAAATGGATGAAAAGAAAATAAATAATAGAGAATTAAATTGTCTAGAATTTATTTTAGAGGGAATTGTAATTAAAAGTGTTTAATTGGTATTATTTTTCACATAATCCGTTTGGTTTTGTTTTTCATGCAAATTGTTAATTTTTGAGATAATATATATATATATTTTTTACAATCTGTATTAAAATTTGTTTAAATTACAAAAAAGTAAAAAAATTTCAAAAAAATGTTTGAAATTGTTTTGTGTTCGTTTGACTTTATTTTCATGCAATTTGTCAATTAAATGGATAATTTTTTTTACCATTGGATTTAAAATATGTTTCTATTGCCAAAAGTTTAAAAAAAAAAAAAAAAAAGAGATGGAAAATATTTTCTCACCAAAATCATGGGAAAATAAAAAGTGAAAAATGTGATTTAAATGATTGTACCTAGAAAATGGGTGAAAATAAATTCTATAAAAAAGTTATACAATCAAACACCAAAATTAAGGATGAAAAAGGAAATTCCACCCCAATCAAACACTACCTTAGTGGTGGAGAAAACCTCAAAGTTCTATTCTTTCCTTGGACAAACGCATTTTCTAGTAAAGGCTAAGTTGGCTGCATTTCACATACATTGACCATTCCTAATAAAAACGTTTCTAGTGGGCATGGATGACTTATTGTTGTGGTAGACTTATTCACATTACTTAATTTTCAAGAAAATGAAAGCACATATGGCCCATGTTTGATGGGTATTATTTGGCCAAAATAATACTTTGGACAATAATTTTTAAGAGAATGTATGGTTAAAAGTAGAGAATTTTTTTGAATTTATGTTCATAATATTTTATTGTATGAATGTGTGGTTTAAAATGAGTATGTAAGAAGAAAAAAGAGTTTTCAAATGATGATTGCCAAATAGGGGCATAATTTTTTATAGACGCAAATACTGAATACAAGTAAAATATTGCAACGATTAAGGTGACGTGACAAATTTAGGATATACTCTAGGAAAAAAGAAGAAGGAAAGTTGTGAAATTAAATTGATCAAACTTCAACAAAGTCCTTGATGCCCATTCAACTTCCAAACAAACTAGAACGTCGACTTTAAATTATGTTGACGCCCATTCAATTTCCAATCAAACTAGGACGTCGACTTTGAATTATGCTAGTAAGTGCACCTTTCACGCGTTCTCCACAATTCCACATCATAGTCAAGAATACATTTGTAAACAATATTTTTTGAATTATTCTATGAATCTTCACTTCAAAACGAATTTTTCTTACTTTAGGACTCCCACTTCTTCAGTCACTTTTCTATGAATATGTAAGTCACATGCACACTAAGACTGAAACCATTAGCAGTGGAAGGAGATGGGGCCAATTAGCAGGTTCGACTCTAGGCCGAAGTCACCTAGATAATGGCGTAAATCCTCAAAATTTGAGAGGCCTAAAAAAAGACAAAGCTTCCTTAAAAATTCATTTGACCATAATTTTTTCTTTGGTTGGCTCTTCTGAGCTAATCTAAAATAAGTTTTTTTGGAGTCTAATATACATGAATAATTATGAGTTACCAAACGAATCCAACGTTGTTATGATAATTCGGTTTAATTTAGAAATAAATATTATCATTACCTAGTTTACTTGAACGAGTTATAACTCGAATTTGATTTATTTAAATTAACTTTTTTTCGAATTCATAATGCATCATTTCATAAGAATTTCGAAATGAGCTCAATATTGATAGAAATATTCTCATTCATCCAATAAATACACATTTGGTCCCAATAAACTATTGACTTCGAAACTTATTTCACTTTAGTCCCTCAAAAAAATATATCGTTCTCACTATTTGCAATCTAATCCCTGATTTTTTTTTTTTTTTTAACATTTAGCTCCCGTCTTAGGTTTAAGCTTTGGAAATTACCAATGTTTTAAAAATCAAGCCGGACATTGATTAGGAAAAGGAAGAGGGTCAAGGGTCAAATAGTCGAATCGGAATCTAACTGGGGTTGACCCATTGATTTTTAAAAATAAATAAATTTACCAAAAAATTAAAAATTAAAAAAAATGAAAATTAAATGGGCCAAAAAGCCCAAAAAATTCCATAACTTGATAAAGATACATGGCCCAAGTATGTAAACCCCATTATTTAAACACTTTCCTCATTGTTTCATATCACAACTTTGGTTTTGTGGCTGTTAAAATTCTTGTCATCATTTCTCAAATCTCTTCTCTCACTTCCCAGCACTCTTCTTTCTCACATGTACAATACATCTTGCCGACATATATGTATACACGCACATGAGTTGCTTTTTCCTTTCATTGTAACTCAACTTGTTTTCTTGCATTGTAACTAGATCTTTCATTTATTAGAGTTGCTGTAATTTTGATTGATCGAAAAAACGGTATGGTTGCGTTCATCTTATTCTTAATTTTTTTTCTCAAAAATTTGACAAACCCGCATAAACCGTACCCAATTCACAATTTTTGCTTCAAAATCGGCTGGTTACCGATTTCTACACCGATTTTGTATTAGTCGATTTTATCACTATGATCAGACTGGATTTTGGTCTCATGCCCGATTTTTTCGATTGAACCGATCGGTTTGATCCAATTTTCGCAACATTGGAAATTACTCTTTACCTTAAGTCCCCCGTTTGACAACCATTTTTTTTAATTCAAAAAAATTTCATACATTTTAATCACATTCTCCAAAAAAAAATCAGTATTTCAAAACTCATTTTTGCAAAAAAAAAAAAAAAAAAAAAACCTCATTTTCATGGTTGTCAAACAGGGGCTAAGAATCATCATTACAATGTTCATTGGATTTCAAATTATGGTCTTTAGAAATTTTTTTTTTTTTTTTTTTTTTTTTTTTATTTCTTAAAATTTTTAGAAAATTTTAAATTATACCTCACTTGAGTTTTCCCAATTACTTGAGTGACCATATATTTTATGCGATCCACAATTTTTCAATCATACATTCATCAACAGTTATCAAATAACTACTAAAAATTTATTTTTTATCCACACAAATTAGGAGCTAAATATTATGCTAGCCCAATCTATCGGATTGTGAGAGATATTTTATTTTATTACTCTGTTTTTTGGAATGTATAAAATATTTATTTAAATATAAATATGTTATTTATTTAAATATAAGTATTCCTACGTTTGAAAGACAAATTATGTTTTATATTTAGTTGTCCTAAATTTATTCAATGGAAAATACCTATCCAACAACACTAACTTGCTACAAAATTGAACTCGTTGATATATATATATATATATATATATATATATATATATATATATATATAATTATGTAATCAATAGATGAATATATATATATATATATATATATATATATATATATATATAATTATGTAATCAATAGATGAAAACACGCTAGGTAACAAAAGCATTATGAGGTTTTCTAATATATTGATTTTCCTTGGGTTGGTAAGATTGCAATGCTTTTTTCTTCAAATTCGACTTGATGTTAACTACTTCTATGAGCTTCTTTCCATTGTTCTTCTGTAGTTGGGTGATTTTGGAGTTTGAATGATTAAGTTGATGGGTTGACTTGAAGTATCAACAATCCTTACGGGCTAACAGGCGATGGGGTTTTGGTCAATGATTGACTCATCTGACAAGTGGGTGTCACCATAATCTCGTTATTGTGAGTTGAGATGAAGATTGTTTCTTCTTGTCAAAATGAGATATAGGATAAGTTGGAGTATCCATCATTAGTGATTTTCGCTTCAAACTAGAGAATAACAGAGATTGAGATTCATGTGCTTCAATTGCGTGAAATCGTAGTGTTGTGCTACTTCATCTATATGGGGTTAGGTTTACCGTAGGATCAGTTAACAAAATGGATTATGATGAATGTACGTGGAAAGATATTGTCCATGATTGAGCCCAATTCTTCTAATATATATATATATATATATTAACTTTTTAAGTTCTTCAAAAAATTATTTTTTCACAAATTTTCTTCTCAAAAAATGAAGCTCAAGAAGGGGGCAATATTGTATATTGGACACTATAGAGATTATATAAATTTTGAGTAAGAGAATTGGGATGAGATTGAATGCTATGTTATGAATGACTATTGGTTTACTATTTTTAGTGTTCTGAGTGGTGATTTATGATTTTCCATTTTTTACTTTGTTTCAATATTTGTGGAAATGGAATAAAAAATAGTAAAAATGGGAAATTTTTAGTAAAAGGTGTAATGGTTGGAAGTTGTAACTCCCACTTTTTCGGACCATTGTATTTAAAATTCAATAATGATGCTCAAATGCTGATTGACTTGGCAGCTGCTGGTTGGTGTTTGATTTTTTTTTCAAACCGTCCAATTATGTTTTGACACATGTCTCCCCTTTTTGAATATGTTTTTTAGTCTATTTTTTAAAATCTATTTATGTAGCATAATTGTTTAAAATTGGGCAAAATACTTAAGAGAGAGAGGTTCGTTTGGGCTACTGTTTTACAAAAGTGGAAATTACATAGATGCCTACTTTTAAAGATTGCATTTCAAAAATCAGAAGTATAGTTTATATACACAATAATCAAATGATAATACAATTTTGAATATTAAATAATAATATTATAAAATTCAATTAATTATATACCCATCCCCAAACCCTAATATACATTTTTTCTCGATACCATTTCCTTTCACTCCTCCATACCCCTCCATTCTCTCCTCTCTTTATCACCGTTGGAGATATAACGACGTGACGCTCCAGATGTCACCACCGTAGCAGCATCATTCCGAAGCAAACATCACTACCACGAATCTGTTAAGAAGACGGCAACGACGGGTCTGTTATAAGCAGCGATGAACGCCGCTGCTTCATGGTGGTCATGGATCTATGTCTGACATGAAGGGTGTGAATTTGTGGTGGTGCGGTGATTTGCGATGGTGTGTGCAGTATTGTCTACAGTGGTTTGTATAGTGGTGGCAGTGTTGTTGGTGGAGGTGAGTGCAGCTGCGATGGTTTTGGGTTGGTTTCTTCCTCCGATCTGCTTAGTCAGAGCTTTGGGAAGGGGTGCTTAGCCAATTTTTTTGTGGTGTTTGAATGGTGCTCAATCGGTGTTTTTGTTTTAGATTGTGAGGTGGTGGTGGTGGCGATATGGTGGTAGTGGTGTGACAATGATGTGGTGCCAGCTCTTTGGGTTCTTTTTCTATTTTCATTTTGTTATAGATTGTAAGGCGGTGTTGGTGGTGAGGTAGTGGTGATGGTGGTGTGGTGATTGTGGGTGGTGGGGTTTGTGACCATTTGGTTGGTGGTGGCGATGACTGTGGTTGTAATTGTGGATTGGTGGTCATGGTGGTGGCAGCGGCGGCGATCATGGTAGATTTGAGAATTTTTTTGTTGGTCGTGGTGGAGATAGTGGTTGCAAGTATTGGTAGTGATCACAAATTATTTGGTTGACTGTGACCATTAAATAGGTTAATCTGTGACCAATGAAAAAGATAAACTATGATAAAAAAAATAAGGTGTAACCTAAAAAATTGTTAATTTGTGATCAATAATTTGATAATTTGTGAGGGTATAATAAATTGTGACTTATAAATATTTGTGATTTGTGATCGATAAATAAATTGTGACTTACAATTTTTTTATTTGTTATCGATAAACAAATTATAACCTATAAAATTTTTTAATTGAAACCGTAAAATAATGTGACTAAATCGTTAATTTGTGACTAAATTATAATAGGTATGTGACTTTAATATATTTAATTAGTAAAATATATATTTAATTAATTAAATCATAAATAAATTTTAATAAATATCTGATTTTTGAAATTTGAAACTTTTATTCTTATTTTTGAAATAAATGATACTTAACCTCTTAGTTATGAATTTTTCCTTTTATAAAAAGAGTTTTGTTTTATACAAAACTGAATTGGTCCACTAATTACAAGACAATGAGGTTCGGTCCATATACTAATGTTGGTGTGTCAATTGGACCTAAATGCATATTTCAAGGGGTTAATGTCAGCAATGGCTATTGTACTTTGTACCAACTATCACTTCGGCCACTGAATTTTAATTGCTTTCAAACTCATCACCGAATTTTATAAAACATGCCAGTCAGTCAGCTCACTCGAATAATCCGTTCTCTATTCTTTAGCAAAAAAATTCGATCCGGACAAACAGTTTGACGGTGTGTCCGTGAGTTGTTCATGTCGTGATACCATTTGTCCATGTCAGTACATATTTTCTATTTAATAATACACGATCAATTAATCGAATGACTTCATTGACATGTTTTATAAAGTTTCATGATGCATATTTTCATGATAGAATCATCATCAAATATTTTGTACCATGGTGGATATACAATTTGGTACAGTACATTTGTGATTTGGCTATGGGTCCATATTGAAAAATACTACTCGATCAAGTTTGGAGGATAAAAGTAATTCCTCTTTGCCACCATTGTCTTAGTTCCATCGTATTCAACTGTTATGAATAGACCCATTGGAGATAGGTACAGGGATTTTGATCTAGTTGCTTATGCTTTTTGTGGTTTTGAAGGCATCGAGACTAATAAGGGGCCTTCGGCGAAAGCATTTAGTGTTGATTCTGCTATAGAGTGTGTTTCGACCCTATTTGGTAAAATTTGAATAAGAATCTCATCTTACTGAGTACCTTTGATTCGAAGGGTTATGAGTTATTTGGAAGATGTGGAGTCTTGAAAGTCCGAAATGGTGTCTGTATTGTATTGGAGGGGTGGAGGAGGTCCCGATTATACAACTTGCAAGGTCGAGCAGAATCGGTGAAGAATCATCAACATAGGTTTAGTATCGTGGTGGATATACAATTTGGTACAGTACCTTTGAGATTTGGCTCTAGGTCCATATTTAAGAATACTACTTAATCAAGTTTGGAGGATATAAGTAATTTTGTTTTGCCACCATTTTCTGTGGTTCCATCATATTCAACTGTTAGTAATAGACCCATTGGAGATATGTATGGGGATTTTGATCTATTTGCATATGCTTTTTGTGGTTTTGAAGGCGTCGAGACTAGCAATGGGCTTTCAATGAAAGCATTTGGTGTTTATTCTGTTATAGGGTGTGCTTCGACTCTGTTTAGTAAAATTTGAATTATTTGTGGGAATTTTGGGAACCCGATGTTTGAGTTCAGGTATCTTGTTGATACTATTAAGACTGGACAAAACTCAATCTAAACCGCTCAACCCGACCAACCCAAACCAAACTAATCAGTTTGAGTCTTATTTTAAGTTCAATTAGATTTGGTTGGATTGAAAAATTGAATTTAAGGTTGGGTTGAGTTTCGAGTTATGAATTAAAACCTAACTCAACCCAACCCACCCCGATGATTTAAAATATTAATATCTAAGATGTAAATAAATTAAATAGACACAATAGTACAGATAAGAGAATAACTTATAATTTATAAACTTCCATTTTCTTCATATAGATCGATTCACATGAACTACACTGTGTACAAATGCAATGTTATTTGATGATAAAGTAAAAATAAAAGATATGATGATGAAATGAATGAATTTCAAAAAATTGTAAAAACAATGCTCCATAAATTTTAAATTTATTTATATATTATTTTTAGAAAGAATTTCTTATACACGTGTTTCAAAAACAGAGGTTTTTAAATTATTTCAAACTCCAAAAAATTATCCAAATTTAACAAATAAAACGGGTCCAACTTTAATTATGTTGAAACCCAAATTGACCAACACAACACAACCCAACCTAAATTGATCTTGATCGGTTTGGGTTGAGTTGGGTTAGGTTGGGTTTGGTGGGGGTTTAAATCAATAATTAAGTTGGATTGGGTTGATTTTTGATCAAACCAATCATGTTAGGTTGAGTTATGTTTGGGTTGAAAAAAAATCGACCGAACCAACCCACGCCCACTCCTAGAAACCGTGGAAGAGTAAGAGTAATTTTTCATGAGGTAAAGAAGTTTGGTTTTGATTGAAAAGTTCAGTCTATTTCACTACAGTCGAACTTATTTTTTCTGGTGGAGAAATTTTGGAGTTTCGTTCGTTGCACCGAAATTTGTGTCACGGTGGAAATTGTTAGAATTTGAGTGTGCCCCAAATTCTTTGATGAAAATAGTTGAAAGTTTTAATTAAAGTGTAAGTTAAAAAGAATTCTATTTGAAATACTTTTGAAATCTTATTTGAAGTCTATTACAAATTCTAGTTGAAATTCTATTTGAAAGTCCTATTGAGAGTTGAATTTTGTGTTGGACTTAAAGAGATTAAGGTAATAAAAATTTTGGGCATTCTATTTATCTATAACTCTACTTCTAGGCTTGGATTATCCCTATATATATATCTATTTGATACTTCTTCCAGTTTATGTATTGCTAAAATTGTATTTTTTTTTCTCCATTAGTTGTCAATTAATAAAATTACTCAATTCATCTGATAGTCTCCCTTCTTGCTTTAATCGTGCTTTTACTTGTGCGATCAATATTGTATCATATTAATCTCGTCATTCCCAACAAAATGTACACCAAGCACCAAGGTGACAATTTTGGTATACAAACTCCCTCACAAGAGGGGGACTATGATTTTTTTTTTTATATTGGTCATAGTGCCGTCCCCCCTGGTGAAGGGATTTGTACATGTCAACTCCAATAGACAAATAGCAAAGGGTTAATCTACATGTACACCTCATGGTGTACATAATAGACTACACCCCCTCACATGGAGGGAGGTCCACGAATATTTAATTATGTGTGAGCTCTCCTTCATGTGAGGGGATGTAATCTATTATGTACATATAGACTAATTCAATAGCAAAACCCTTATATAAATCATAATAAATTTGTCAATTCCTATGTGGAAATAGTAGAATTCTTAAATAAATCACAATAATCTGGCAATGGAGAATCTACGTGCGGGTCTAAATTCCAATTTGATGCACTAATTGATGGTCAAGTCTTCCCGCTAAGTTCTAACCCTTATTGGTCCTCATTTTAGTGTTTTGTAATTGAAAACACTACATTGACTTGTTATAAAAATGGAAACATGTTTCTATTCTAAAGATTTTGTTCAAACGTGGAATATCGTTGTATAATCTCACGAATATTAGATTGTCTAAGTGCATGTTAGATACTTGACAACGGATATGATTCGTTAGTATTAAATAGGATTGGCACTGGATTTTTCCAAATTTTGTGTTATTTTAGTCTAAAATAGTTAAACAAGATTTGGTCTTTGTTTGGTTTAGATAAAAATCAAATTTTTAGTAGATTTTGATAAAAATTGACGGAATGTAATTTAAGTTTTGACTTTAAAGTTATGAGTTTCATAAAATGTATAGTTAGAATTAAGTTTTGACTTTGAATTGAATTTCAATCCATTTTTAGTCGAGTAACATCCAAAAGTCAACAACTCTTTGAAGTCAAGAAAACGAAGGACTTTGAAGAGTAGTGTAGTGGGCAATAATTCTTGTCTAATCTTTGATTTTTGGTGAAAGTATCCTAGTTACTTGGTGGTGGAGAAAACCTCAAAGTTCTATTCTTTCCTTGGACAAACGCATTTTCTAGTAAAGGCTAGGCTGCATTTCACATACATTGACCATTCCTAATAAAAACGTTTCTAGTGGGCATGAATGACTTATTGTTCTGGTAGACTTATTCACATTGCTTAATTTTCAAGAAAGTGAAAGCACATATGGCCCATGTTTGATGGGTATTATTTGGCCAAAATAATACTTTGAACAATAATTTTTAAAAGAACGTATGATTAAAAAGTGGGGAAATTTTTTGAATTTATGTGCATACTATGAATCCAGAACCGACGGGTTTGGTTCTCGATTCTAGACCCAAAATCGAAAAATCTTATTAGTTGAACAATTTTTAGTTTATTTATGTCTGTTAATTATGATTTTTCAATTTTTTTGTAGAGTTTCTTAATATCTAGTATGGCAAGTCAAGCAATCGATAGTTAAATCAAATAGTTGGTAAGTAAGTACTAGTGTACTACTGTATTAACAATACTTTAAAATATTTTATCTCCATGAGTCTATGACTTCAAATTTATATGGATCATTGATGTTTTAGTATTACTAATTTATTATCTACTTTTTATTATTTGTATACATTGATAATTAATCTTATTGGATAACTTTTTATTTATATGTCATTAAATTGAAATACGTCAATTTGTAAAAAGTAAGATTGAACATGTCAAACTGTGGTGTTGTTATAAATATTAAACAAATTAATTATAGTATGGAACCGAACTGAATTGAATCGAACCGAACTCGAACGGTTCCAAAATTATATTTGGACCTGACGGTTCCATTTACTAATTACTTGAAATTTTTTGATTCGGTTCTGAAGCGAACTGAACCGTACCCAGACCTACTTCTGAGTTTATCTAAAATAAGTTTTTTTTTTCTAACCTAATATACATGAATAATTACGAGCTATTAAACGAATCCAATGTTGTCATCATAATCCAGTTTAATTTAGAAATAAATATTATCATTACCTAGTTTACTTGAACGAGTTATAACTTGAATTTGATTTATTTAAACTACCTTTTTTTCGAATTCATAATGCATCATTTCATAAGAATTTTGAAATGAGCTCAATATTGATAGGATAATTCTCATTCATCCAATAAATACACATTTGGTCCCAATAAACTATTGACTTCGAAACTTATTTAACTTTAGTCCCATAAGAAAATATATCGTTCTCACTATTTGTAATCTAATCCCTAATTCTATTTTTTTTTATTTTTACTTTTGACATTTAGTGCCCGTCTTAGGTTTAAGCTTTGGAAATTACAAATGTTTTAAAAATCAAGCTGTACATTGACTTAGAAAAAGAAGAGGGTCGAGGGTCAAAGGATCGAATCAGAATCTAACTGGGGTTGACTCGTTGATTTTTAAAAATAGATAAATTTACCAAAAAATAAAAATAAAAATAAATGAGCCAAAAAGCCCAAAAAAATTCCATAACTTGATAAAGATACATGGCCCAAGTATGCAAACCCCATTATTTAAAGTGGAAATTACACCATTTTCTACTTTAAGAATTCACCATTCTAAAATCGAGTGGGTACTTTAATCTTTCAAAAATTAAAAATTTTATTTTAATTAATATCTTAATTAAATTTTGTATTAAATTAATTATATATTAAACCCTAATTCATTAATTATTTCAATTCATAATTTCTCTCGCTACCTCCCTCCCCTCGCCCCTCATTTCCCCCAATTTCTCTCTCGTCGCTCTCCCCTCTTTCGTCGTCGGACACAATCGTCGCGACTATCGCCACCACGACGACCGTCGCAACCGTCACCACCACCACGAACGTCACAACGACGGTGACTTTCTCCAGACGGCGTAGAGAGGTGCAGCGAGGCGGTGTTGACGCACGGAGAGGCGGCGTTTTGGTGGTGATAGATCTGGTGCCTTTTTTTTTTGTTGATCTGTGGTGTTGCCGTTGAGAGGAGGTGGTGGTTTGGCGGCGATGGTGGATTTTTTCTTTGTGGATTGCATGTGATTTTCATATATGAGGTGTTGGTGGTAGGGGTGATGGTTGTTGGATTGGTGGTGGTGGTAACTTCCATATTTTTGTCGATCAAGATCCACCACCAATACTCCCGGGTTGGTGGTGGTGATGTGGTGATGAGGGTGTGTTAGCGACGTTAGTGATGGTGGTTGTGGTGAGTTGTCGGCAATGGTAGTAGTGGCGGAGTAGGTTTAGGGCATGTAAGACGGTGATAGTGGTGAAGTGGTGTTGTATAGTCTCTGTGACCAATGCTGTGACTTGAGACATGTGTTGTGACCTGAGCCATGTGCAAAATATTCTATGACATATGCTATGACTATCAACAAAAACCTGAGTTATGTGTAAAAATATTCTGTGACCTGTGCTGTGGCCATTTGAAATAAACCTGTGACTATCAACAAGAACCTGAGTCATGTGCAAAAATATTCTGTGATCTTTAAAAATTTTGAATTGTGATCATAAAAAAATTTGTGACATTTAAAATTTTTGATTTGTGACCAAAAATAATGTGACTAATTAAATTGTGAATCTGTGATCGATGAACAAATTGTGACCTATAATTTTTTTGAATTGTGACGTAAAATAATTTTTGACATTTAAAATTTCTGATTTATGACCGAAAATAATATGTGATTAATTAAATTGTGAATCCGTGATCAAATTATATAGATATGTGACCTTAATATATTTAATTAATTAAATTATAAAAAAAATTAATAAAAATCTAATTTTTGAAAATTAAAATTTATTTTTTTATTATTAAATTGAACCAAAATTATATCCTTAGTTATGAAAATTTCCCCTATTTAAACACTTTCCTGACTCTTGTTAAAATTCTTGTCGTCATTTCTCAAATCTCCTCTCTCTCTCTCGCTTCCCAGCTCTCTAGTCTCTTCTTTCTCACGTGTACAATACATCGTGCCGACATATATGTATACCCGCACATGAGTTGCTTTTTCCTTTCATTGTAACTCAACTTGTTTTCTTGCATTGTAATTAGGTCCTGTTTGATACGTTTAATTTATCATAAAATTAGAAAAATATTTTTATAATTTCTATTTTTGGCTATTTGATTAGCCAAATTTGTCATAAAAAATATTTGCCACCAACTTCTAATATACAATCTTTTGAAGTATAAAAGTATGAAAATATTTTCTTATGATTTTGGTAAAAATTTGTTTTCTATCTTGTTGGGTGATTTTTTTTTTTTTTTTTTTACAATGGAAACATATTCTAAATCTAATGGTAAAATTTTTTATCCATTTAATTGACAATTTACATGAAAAACGAAGCCAAACGAACATACAAAATTTATGAGAATAATTTTTTTTTAATTTTTTGGCAATCCAAATAAATTTTAATATAGATTGTAAAAAAAATTATCCCAAAAAGTAACCATTTGCATGAAAAATAAAGCCAAACGGATTAGATGAAAAATTATACCAATCAAACATCATTAATTATAATTCCCTCTAAAACAAATTCTAGGCAAATCATTTCCCTGTCAAATATTTTATTTGCCATCCATTTTTCATCTTTATCAAACGGGCCCCTAGATCTTTCATTTATTAGAGTTGTTGTGATTTTGATTGATCGAAAAACGGTATGGTTGTGTTCATCTTATTCTTAATTTTTTTTCATCAAAAATTTGATAAAATCGCATAAATCGTACCGATTCACTTTTTTTGCTTAAAATAGGTTGATTGCCGGTTTCTACACCGATTTTGTCTTAGTCGATTTTATCACTAATTCACTATGTTCAGACCGGATTTTGATCCCGTTCCCAATTTTTCCGGTTGAACCGGTCGGTCCGATCCAATTTTCGCAACATTGGAAATTACTCTTTACCTTAAGTCCCCCATTTGACAACCATTAAAACAACTTTTTTCTCAAACTCATTTCAGTAACATATTCTCACAATAAAATATTTTTTACGTAAATTCAAAAATCTTCTTTACTTTTTAACCACATATTCTTCAAAAAAATAAATATTTCAAAACTCATTTTTCCTATTAAAAAAAAAAAAAAACCTATTTTCATGGTTGTCAAACAGGGGCTAAGAGTCATCATTACAATGTTAATTCAAATTATGGTCTTTAAAACTTTTTTTTATTTTTTTTATTTTCATTTTATTTCTTAAATTTTTTTACAAATTTCTAAATTATACCTCACTCAAGTTTTCCCAATTACTTGAGTGATCATATATTTTATGCTATCCACAATTTTTCAATCATACATTCATCAACAATTATCGAATTAATCTACTAAAAATCTATTCTTTAACTACACAAACTAGGAGCTAAATATTATGCTAGCCCAATCGATTGTGAGAGATATTTTATTTTATTACTCTATTTTTTGGATTGTATAAAATATTTATTTAAATATAAGTATTCCTACGTTTGAAAGAGAAATTATGTTTTATAATATTTAGTTGTCCTAAATTTATTCAATGGAAAATACCTATCCAACAACACTAACTTGCTACAAAATTGAACTCGTTGATATATATAATTATGTAATCAATAGATGAAAACAAGCTATGCAACAAAAGAATTATGAGGTTTTCTAATATATTGATTTTCCTTGGGTGGGTAAGATTGCAATGCTCTTTTCTTCTTCAAATTCGACTTGATGTTAACTACTTCTACGAGCATCTTTCCATTGTTCCTATGTAGTTGGGTGATTTTGGAGTTTGAATGATTAAGTCGATGGAGTTAACTTGAAGTATCAACAATCCTTATGGGGCTAACAGGCGATGTTTTGGTTGAGGATTGAGTCATCTGACAAGTGGGTGACACCATAATCTCGTTATAGTGAGTTGAGATGAAGATTGTTTCTTCTTGTCAAAATGAGATATAGGATGAGTTGGAGTATCCATTATTAGTGATTTTTGCTTAAAACTAGAGAATGATAGAGATTGAGATTCATGTGCTTCAATTGCGAAATCGTAGTGTTGTGCTTCTTCATCTATATGGGGTTAAGTAAATAGGATCAGTTAACAAAATGGATTATGATGAATGTACGTGGAAAGATATTGTCCATGATTGAGTCCAATTAAATTTTTTTTGTTCTCAAACTCATTTCAAATTTCATAATTCTCCCAATAAAACAATTTTGTACAAATAAATTTTTTTCAACTTTTTAACATTACGTTCTTCAAAAAATTATTTTTTTCACAAGATTATATAAATTTTGAGAAAGAGATTTGGGATGAGATTGAATGCTATGTTTGGTTTACTATTTTTAGTGTTCTGAGTGGTGATTTATGATTTACCATTTTTTACTTTGTTTCAATATTTGTGGAAATGGAATAAAAAATAGTAAAAATGGGAAATTTTTAGTAAAAGGTGTAATGGTTGGAAGTTGTAACTCCCACTTTTTTGGACCATTGTATTTAAAATTCAATAATGATGTTTGTCCATGGTCAAAGGCAGGAAATAAAAAGACTGACTGACTTGATAGCTATTGGTTGGTGTTTGATTTTTATTTTTATTTTTCAAACTATCCAATCATATTTCTACACGTGTCCCCCTATTTTGAATATGTTTTTTAGTCTGTTAATGTAGCATAATTGTTTAAAATTGGGCAAAATACTTAAGAGAGAGAGAGAGGTTTGTCTGGGCTACCGTTTTACAAAAAAGAGTTTTGTTTGATACGAAACTGAATTGGTCCACTAATTACAAGACAATGAGGTCCAGTCCAAATATTAATGTTGGTGTGTCAATTGGACCTAAATGCATATTTTAAGGGGTTAATGTCAGCAATGGCCCCTGTACTTTGTACCAACTATTGCTTCGGCCACTGAATTTTAATTGCTTTCAAACTTAACAACCGAACTTTATAAAACATGCCAGTCAGCCAGCTCACCCGAATAATCCATTCTCTATTATTTAGCAAAAAAACTTCGATCCGGACAAACAGTTTGACGGTTTGTCCGGGAGTACATTCAAGTATAAATTTCTTGTTCATGTCGTGAAACCATTTGTTCATGTTAGTACATATTTTCTATTTAATAATACACGATCGATTAATCAAATGACTTCATTGACATGTTTTATAAAGTTTCGTGATGTATATTAAACAAATTAAAATTTAGTAACCATTGGTCAATTAATTCATAATTTTAAGTGCTCGTCGGGTGCGAGCTCACAAACTATAGTGAGAGACTTCATATTCAATCCTATGAGACGTTGATTCTATCTGAGTAAGTACCAAACAATAAATTCTTTGTATTTCTTTCATTGTAGTATATCTCAATAAGTTGTTGGATAATACGAGGCGTTTCATCAAAATTATGGTCACGTATAATGTAACGATTCGTATCTTAAGCCCAAGCCGTTAGAACATACGTACTGTTCGCTTTTGGTGGGCATTGCGCCCACTTGACCCCTCACGACTTTATGTCGGGTTTTCCAATATTCAAACTCATAACCTCTCCCTTAAGAGTAACTTAAGTTCGAATCCTGGGAAATGCGACAGAAAATCGTGTGGGGTAAGTAGGCACAATGCCCACCTAAAACTGATAGTATGTATGTTCTAACGGTTTGGGCGCAATGTCAGGATTATTACATATAACTTATGATATGTTGCACACACTGCTATACATGATTAGACATTACAATAAATAAAAGTTTAATTTATCTTCTTTTTATTATTGTCTAGAAGACATTAGGATATTGAAAATATGGCTCTATATATTAGTAATCTTGTATGTATATTTTTCTAAAGGCCACTTTAATCGGCTACTAAAGTGTTAAATAACATTACTCTAATTATATAAATATAGATAGAAGAGGAGTAACCCAAAATCTTATAAATTGGCCTACGATTACATCTTTAATCGATACAGTGGGGGGCTGGCTGGGCTGCAGCCCCCTACTCAGGTCCATTTTTTTTTTAAAGGTTTTTTTCTTTTTCTTTTTGAACCTGTAAAAAGGGGGTCCTGAAAAAAACAGAAATTTGTTTGACAGAATTGGAAGGCGGTTTTAAAGCAACTGTTATAAAAATCCTACTCAATACTCTCCTTAACTATGAATTCTTCATCTTTTTAATAACATAATATCCCTTTTTATGACTTTTTTTTTTTTTTTAAAAACACATTCAAAGATATCAAAAGAAAAGTTTTGATATTATAAGAATACTCTGGGTTTTATTCAGTATTCTTTATAACACTTTCAAAACTATTTTCAAAATCATTTTCTTTGAAATGACAAACTTATACCATCTGGGATATATGAACTTTGGCCTAATTTCTATCTTATAAGGACAGAACTTTTCAGACAATTCCTTATAAAATAATTTTAAAACAGTATCCTTTTCTCTCCTCTATAGCGCTTCTTAGCCTCTCCTCTGGGCCTTTACGCTTTCTGGGAGGTCACTCAGGACTGATTTTAAAACAGCTTTTAAACTTTAAAATTAAGACATGCTTTTATCATATACCCAGTATGAAACATAAAAATATTTTTACAAGAAATTTACAAAATCATTTTCAAAATTTTTGATATTATATCAATGCCAGGGGTTGCATTCAGCATTGAATATAACACTGTTCAAAATTTCTTCAAATTTTAAAAACAAACTTATGAACATATGTTCTTATAGGATCTGGAACTAATATTAATTATTAGATCCATTCCTTAGAACATTCAAACCAAACTATACAAAAACTTAAAATATTTTTGTGGGATATTAGATTACTGAAAGATAGAAGTAAGATAAGGATTTCCCTTTCGGGAAAAAAAAAAAAATTAAAACATTTTTGAAAGGAAACTCTGTATATTGTATTGATGAGAGTTTTTTCTATCTATTACAAATGAATTGGGTTTCTCTTAAATAGGCAGAGAAACCGCGTAAATGAATAGCAAATGAATCTTTGCTTTACAATTTTTCAAAAAGAAAATAGTAAAATCTGTCCTGACTTTTACAAAAGTCTAAAAGTAAACAGTATTCTATCATATCTTTACTTTCTTAAAGTAAAACATCTTTTTCTTTTTGACTAATTCTATACAAAACAAACAACTTTTCTAAAAGAAAAATTCTTTCGTACAAATTTCTTTTCTGATTACCATCCAAGTGTCCTTATTTTGTCTGCCATGATCTTTTCTTTATGGAAATCTTATCTAGTCTCATAATTCTGTCTCCCAATTGTATCGAGAGAATCTCCACTTTCTGCAAAATTATCTAGATCTTTGTTACATTCTGAATTGTCTTCATCTTCAGAATTATTGGTTGATCTTTGTAAAATATATCGTCTTCTACTGTCCTTCTTTTTTACATATAATTTCTTCTTTTTTCTGGTATTCTTCTGTTTAAACTTTTGTTGAAATTCTTCAATCTTGTTAAACATTTCTTTTAACTTCTGAACATCTGACTGAGAGATCTGATTAGGGTCTTGAGCATCTTGATAGTTTTCTGAATCTAAAATTATTGGCTTCTTCTGCTTCAAATCCAATGGACTAATCAATTTTGTAGCAGAAATTTCAGCCTGCTGAGTCTGGTCTTCTTTTGAAATAAGTCTAGTAGGAGAATCAACAGTCTCCTGAGTCTGTTGAACTTTTGGCAAGTTCATAGCCATCAACGGATTTGATAAGTCTTTACCAGTTTCCGTTTGAACTGGACTAGCTATAGATTTCTGTGGCTCTATAGTACCTTGGCTAAAATCTGGATTTGAAATCATTAATTTAATAATCTCTTGTTCTAAATCAGAAATCTTCTGTTGTAAAATAAGCTTTTCTTGTTGAAGTTTCTGATTAGATTCATTTAAAATCTTAAAATTTCTGCTCATACATTCACAATGAGAACAGAATTTTGAAGAAAAATCTAACTGATCATCTGAAACATTCTTTAAAGATGGTGCTATAAAATAACTAATACCTAAATACTTTCTACACTCATCTAATGCTTCTGAAATTGAATAAAATCCTTTGTAAAGAGGATTTGGAAAATTTTTAATGCAGTCTGCTACTTCTAACCAGGTATGGTAAATTCCTGGTAATCTGCCTTGTAAAACTACATAACATTTAAACTTTCTTTGATCTTGGTTAAAATGTTCTGATAATACATTTAAACAAGCTAAGAAATATTTCTGGTCTTTAGGATTCTTATTATAAGCAATCCATAAATTGTCTAAAATGCATTTTTCTGATCTAATTACTGAAATATGAGGTAATAATTTAAAACTAATATTACTATTTGGAAAACATACTAGTTCTATATTACCAAATCTTATCTTTTCAAAAGTCTGTGCTACATTAGTCTGAGAAGAGGAACTTGGAGTGCTTGGTAGCATTCCTGGCCTTGGTCCTCTGGGTCTCTGCATCTGAAAAGAAATATTAGTCATATTCTTTATTCTTAATAATTCTACTAAGAATATCTGCTATTTTATTGTCACTACCTTTAATATGCTCAAAATTAAAGATTATTCCTGTATTAGTAATTCTATCTATAAAATTTAACCATCTTCTTCTATTACTTCTCTTATTTTCTAATTTTAATTTACTAACAAAACTAACTATAGCTTCACAGTCAGTTCTTATAGTAATTTCTTTTTTAGAAATAATAAATAATTCAAAAGAATCTATTGCATAAATTATTGCTAATAATTCTAAATCTATGCTACTAGAATTTATTTTCTCCTTATAATTACCACTATTATACCTAACTATTTTTTCAGTATCTTTATCTGAATATTTATTGGGTTTTGCAATTAGAATTGCTCCCCATCCTGTAATACTTCCATCTGTTTCTATAATTAAATAATTTGTGTCTAATGGCATAGATAACTTAGGTAATTCTCTTAATTTTTCTTTTATTTTTTGAACTAGTTTAATATCTTCTATATTAAAATATTTCTAACCCTTAGGAGATGTCTTTCCATATAAAGGTCCTGCAATTTTTCCTAAATTTCTTATAAATGGTCTTGCATAATTTACTAAACCTAAAAATTTTTGTAACTGTTTTAAATCTTCCAATTTATCTGGAAATTCTAAAGCCTTCTGAGCTATATGAGGTTGTAATTCTATTTGACCTCTTCCTATATTTACTCCTAAAAATTCTATATATTCTTTAAATAAAAACATTTTCTTTTTATTTATAATTAGACCATGTCTAATAAATTCTGAAAATAATATTTGTAAATGACCTCTATGCTCTCTTCTATTTTTACTAAAAATTAAAATATCATCTATATAAGTAATAATAAAATTACTATGTTTACTAAAAATACTGTCCATCTTTCTTTGGAAAATACTAGGTGCGTTCTTAATACCAAATGGCATAACTAGCCATTCATAATGACCTTCTGGACATGTAAAAGCTGTCCAAACTATTGAATCTGGGTGCATTTTTACCTGCCAAAATCCTGACTTTAAATCAAACTTACTAAATATATTACATCCTTGAATTCTGTTAATTAATACTGTCTTATCTGGAATATTATAGGCATCATCTATAGTATTATCATTTAATCTTTTATAATTTATTACCATTCTACTTTTACCTCGAACTATTTCTGAGTGTTTTCTTACTATAAAAGTTGCTGATCTATGAGGACTATCTGACTTTCTTATTACTCCTAATTTTAATAGGTCTGTAATATGCATTTTAAAGTCTTCAATATCCTGATTAGTAGCTTCTATATTTTTAGTCTTTATTATATATTCTGGATTCTTAATTTTTAACTCACAATATATCTTATCTTTATCCCAAAATTTTAAAACATTTTCGCCTAAAATTTCTAAAGTTTAAAATGTCTTAATTTTAAAGTTTAAAAGCTGTTTTAAAATCAGTCCTGAGTGACCTCCCAGAAAGCGTAAAGGCCCAGAGGAGAGGCTAAGAAGCACTATAGAGGAGAGAAAATGATACTGTTTTAAAATTATTTTATAAGAAATTGTCTGAAAAGTCCTGTCCTTATAAGATAGAAATTAGGCCAAAGTTCATATATCCCAGATGGTATAAGTTTGTCATTTCAAAGAAAATGATTTTGAAAATAGTTTTGAAAGTGTTATAAAGAATACTGAATAAAACCCAGAGTATTCTTATAATATCAAAACTTTTCTTTTGATATCTTTGAATGTGTTTTTAAAAAAAAAAATTAAATAAATAAAAAATAAAAATAAAGATAAGATATATTGTGAGTTAAAAATTAAGAATCCAGAATATATAATAAAGACTAAAAATATAGAAGCTACTAATCAGGATATTGAAGACTTTAAAATGCATATTACAGACCTATTAAAATTAGGAGTAATAAGAAAGTCAGATAGTCCTCATAGATCAGCAGCTTTTATAGTAAGAAAACTCAGAAATAGTTAGAGGTAAAAGTAGAATGGTAATAAATTATAAAAGATTAAATGATAATACTATAGATTAAATGATTAAATGGTAATCAGAGCGTGTGTTTCGATTTCTTGGGAAATTCAGAATATAGACAACAGATTACGCTACAAAGGTATAAATTTAGATCAATTTTTATGTTTTTTTAGAATTCTTAGTATAGAATTAGATAAAATAGTTTATAATATTTCATTTCATAAAGATAAAATTGAAATATTTGAATATAATATAGATTTTAATAATACGGTCAACAGAGAAAAATCAATAGATTTTTTATTTGCTATATTACAAGTAGTTAAAGACTTACCTAAAGAAATAAAAGAACAAATTCTATTAAGAACTTTAATCTCAGAATTTAGAGAAGAATATTTTATAGAATATTTTGATTTTATATTTTCTTTAGATTTAGAAACAGATATTTTAAAAGAAGATAATAATTGTGAGTGTTTTTTAGAAAATTATAATTGTAATCATTATTACAAAACATATTTATCAGGTAGAGAATCTTTAGACTCTTTTTATTATCTTTCAGATTAATAGTGGATTTATTAAATAAAGAAATAGTTAATTTAAATAAAAAGATCTTAAAAGTAGAAGGAGATATAATTATAATAAAAGAAAATTTAGATTTTATAAAAGAACAAAATAAGAGTATTTTAGATAAAATTATTAAGATTGAAAATTTAAGTAAATTTCCAGATCTAAGAATTACAGAAGCTATAGAAAATATTAATAAAAGATTAAATAACATAGGAAATCAGCCTACAGAAGGTTTAGATAATGTTATAAATAAATTAGATAATTTAAGTTTAAAAACAACAGGAAAAGAAATTATAACTAGAAAAATTTCAACAAATTTTTATAAATATGAATAATTTGACTAGAAGTTTTTCTGGTAGACCTAGAACTATTAATGAAGAAGAATCTTCAAATAGAAGACTTAGTACTTCCAGTATAAGTAATAATATTATAGAAAGAATATTAAATAGACAACCTCAATATAATCAGAATATAGAAGAATTAATTGATCCAGAACAAGATTATGATAGATTTCAGACCCATGGTTTACAGTTATTAAATCCAGAAAATTTATATAATAGAGGTTTATTAGAATCAAGAACTCAATTTTTTAGACATACTAGAGAAGTATCAATACAGTGCTTAGATGGACAAGTTAGGAAATTACCATTAATTTCAGAACAATCTAAAAAAGATTTAAAAAAGAAAAATTTTAGATTTATGCATTTAGGTTTAATAGTAATAGGAGTTAAAGGTTTAATGAGAAAAAATTTAGGGACTAAAGTTTTATTAACAATTTATGATGGAAGATTCCAAAATATAGAAAAAAGTATGATAGCTAGTACAGAAGTAGATATGAATAACAATATAGGAATAATATATTGTAATCCAGACATGTTTTGTACAATAAAAGATTTTTCAGAAGAAATTAAGATAGGTATACAGACTCATGGATATGAAGATGTAAAATCAGGAGAAAATTTATTAATAAGCATAGGATTTCTAGGAAGATGCAGTAATAGTTCTCAGACTAAGTATAAAGTTTATATAGATAAAGTTATAAACTTAATGAGTAGTAAATGTATAAAAATGATTAAACCAAAGACTTATGATTCAGAAATATTAGCAGGATTAGAATGGAATCTAGATAAGTTTTTAGAAACTCAAGATCCTACGATAACTCCTCAAGAAGCCATAACATATAGAGATGTTTATGGGAAAACTAGTTTAAGATTTGGAAATTATAATACTATTAATAATAATGATTTTGAAACAGAATCCAGTACTAATAATGAAGAACAACAAGAACAAGAACAACCAAGACAAGAACCATTTATGAATGCTGTAGAAACAGAAATAGAAGATAGAATTATTTATCCTAAAGAATTAGAAATGAATTTATCTCCAACAGAATTATTAAAATTAGAAGATCATTTGTTTTTAAGTAAACAAAGAGGAGAAAAAGAATATTTATATTATGATAATAATAGAAACATAAGAGTAGGGGAAGATATAGATGAAATAGATAATAAGACAGAAATTTCAGAAGCTAGTAATTATAAAGAATTAGCAGATGAAGAAACGAAAGCAGAACCAGAAACATATACTTATAATACAGGATATCCTCCTAGGAAAGCTTTTGATCAATATGATGATAAAGGAAAAAATTATATTTCCAGAGGAAAGGTTAGACCTTTAGAACCAGTTATAGAATTTCAGACACCTCATAAGGCTCAGATTTTAAATATTACAGCACATGATCCTCAGACTTGGAATAATGTAATAGAAGTTTGGAAGAATACAGTTATAGGAAATTATATTAGATTAGCTCATAATATGGATTCAGTAGAAATGTATAGATATTTAGAAACATTTTTAGGAGAAAGTGCTAAGTCAACTTGGGAAGCATTTAAAAAAGATAAACAAGAAGATTTTGAAGCATTAGTAGCATTAGGTAATAATCCATATAATTTTGTTTTTAAAATTCATGAATTATTAACAGGAGCAGATCCTAATATATGACATACTGTAATACAACAGAAAGCTATTAGAGATTTAGAACAACTTAGTTTAAATAGATGGACAAAAGGTAGAGAAGTTAAACAGTTTTTAAATGAATATCATTATTTAGTTTCTATTTCAGGAAATACTTTTAATCAAGAATTAGGAAATAAATTATTTCATAAATTACCAGGACCATTAGGTTTAGAAATACAAAGAAATGGGGTGAAATTTTAACTAAAAATAGACCAAATTATTTATGGAGTATAGGACATAGAACACAATTTATTATGAAATGCTTAGAAGAAAAATGTGTAGAGCTACAAATTCAGAATTAGCTTAAAAAGACAGATTATAAATTTTGTAAAGATATTTTTACTCCTCAAACTTATGGTAATAAGTTTAAAGAAAAGGATAAAAAATATAAAAAGAAATATCAATATAAAAGACCTACTAAGAAAAGATATTATCTTAAGAAATCTAATAGGAGAAAACCTT
Source organism: Osmanthus fragrans (assembly GCA_019395295.1). Taxonomy (NCBI): domain Eukaryota; kingdom Viridiplantae; phylum Streptophyta; class Magnoliopsida; order Lamiales; family Oleaceae; genus Osmanthus; species Osmanthus fragrans. The sequence goes on along the minus strand of CM033361.1, from coordinate 19,363,081 downwards.
ACTTAGATGAAAATAGGCATGTTAGAAAATTTAAGCCAGAAAGAAATTATCCTAATAAGTTAAATTGTTATGTATGTGGAGGTTTAGATCATTTAGCAAAAACTTGTCCTAAGAAGTTAAATAATAATGATAAAAGAAGCACATTAATAGAATGTACTAATGAAAAAGTTTTATTAGAAATAGATGAATATATTTCTGATAAAGAATCAATATATAGTATAATATCTATAGAAGATTTAGACAATCAAATTAATTTAGAAAAAGATTCAGATTATGAAAATTTTATACAAGAATTTTCTAATATTCAAAATTCTTCAGATTCAGAAGAAAATACAGAATTTATGAATATAGAATTAGAATTAGAATGTAATCATCAATGGACAAAAGACATAGGTTCAGATAGTATATCATGTTATATTTGTAGATGGTATCCTAGTAAGAATGTAAGATTAAAATGTAAAATATGTTATAAAGAAGCTTGTAAAAAGTGTTTAATTCAGAAAGAATTATTAGAACCTGAAAAAAATAAACAAACAGAATTAATTCAAATAGAATTATAAGAAATTAAGATTCTTAGAAAAAGAATTGAAAATTTAGAAGATATGCAGAGATATATATTACAAAAATTAGAATTTTTAGAACCAAATAATAAGGGTAAAAATCATGAAATAATTCCAGAACCAGAATTAGTTCAAGTTTTCTGTAATTCAGAAAAATTGAAAAGTATTAAAGTAAAATGTTATGTTAGAATAGAAAATTATGAGATAGTTTGTTTAGGATTAATAGATTCAGGTTGTAGTCATTGTATTATTAATAAAAGAATAATACCAGATAAATATATAGTAAAATCAAAAGAACCTATAGAAGCCCAACAAATGGATGAGAATTTTTATAGTTACCAAAATATTTTAAGACCAGCAAAAATTAGTTTTGAGACTAATTGTGGTAAAAGTACAGAATATAGTTTACCAAAAGACTCAGTATGGGTAAGAAATTTATCTTTAAACACAGACTTAATTTTAGGATTAAGTTTTTTATTAAAAGATAATGGTAGTATAATGATTAGTAAAGATTTTATGCAATTACAAAAATTTATAATTTATGCTCCAAACTATAGTAAGAACATCCCATCAGAGTTTGCTGAGAAGCGTGGTGGAACTAGCAAAGACAAAGAGTGTGAGTGTAGTAGAGAAAAAGAATGTCAGTTAAATCATTTAGTATTAGATGAAGAAATAGAATATAATGATTTAGGATTAGAAAATCATTATGAACAAATTAAGGAAGAAGATGATTTAAGATCAGAATTTGTGGAAATAGAAAGAATATATGATTTGTTAGTTACAGAACAAGACATAGAAAATATGATTAGTAAATTAGAAAAATTAGAAATTTTAGGCGAAAATGTTTTAAAATTTTGGGATAAAGATAAGATATATTGTGAGTTAAAAATTAAGAATCCAGAATATATAATAAAAACTAAAAATATAGAAGCTACTAATCAGGATATTGAAGACTTTAAAATGTATATTACAGACCTATTAAAATTAGGAGTAATAAGAAAGTCAGATAGTCCTCATAGATCAGCAGCTTTTATAGTAAGAAAACACTCAGAAATAGTTAGAGGTAAAAGTAGAATGGTAATAAATTATAAAAGATTAAATGATAATACTATAGATGATGCCTATAATATTCCAGATAAGACAGTATTAATTAACAGAATTCAAGGATGTAATATATTTAGTAAGTTTGATTTAAAGTCAGGATTTTGGCAGGTAAAGATGCACCCAGATTCAATAGTTTGGACAGCTTTCACATGTCCAGAAGGTCATTATGAATGGCTAGTTATGCCATTTGATATTAAGAACGCACCTAGTATTTTCCAGAGAAAGATGGACAGTATTTTTAGTAAACATAGTAAATTTATTATTACTTACATAGATGATATTTTAATTTTTAGTAAAAATAGAAGAGAGCATAGAGGTCATTTACAAATATTATTTTCAGAATTTATTAGACATGGTCTAATTATAAATAAAAAGAAAATATTTTTATTTAAAGAATATATAGAATTTTTAGGAGTAAATATAGGAAGAGGTCAAATAGAATTATAACCTCATATAGCTCAGAAAGCTTTAGAATTTCCAGATAAATTGGAAGATTTAAAACAGTTACAAAATTTTTTAGGTTTAGTAAATTATGCAAGACCATTTATAAGAAATTTAGGAAAAATTGCAGGACCTTTATATGGAAAGACATCTCCTAAGGGTCAGAAATATTTTAATATAGAAGATATTAAATTAGTTCAAAAAATAAAAGAAAAATTAAGAGAATTACCTAAGTTATCTATGCCATTAGACACAGATTATTTAATTATAGAAACAGATGGAAGTATTACAGGATGGGGAGCAATTCTAATTGCAAAACCCAATAAATATTCAGATAAAGATATTGAAAAAATAGTTAGGTATAATAGTGGTAATTATAAGGAGAAAATAAATTCTAGTAGCATAGATTTAGAATTATTAGCAATAATTTATGCAATAGATTCTTTTGAATTATTTATTATTTCTAAAAAAGAAATTACTATAAGAACTGACTGTGAAGCTATAGTTAGTTTTGTTAGTAAATTAAAATTAGAAAATAAGAGAAGTAATAGAAGAAGATGGTTAAATTTTATAGATAGAATTACTAATACAGGAATAATCTTTAATTTTGAGCATATTAAAGGTAGTGACAATAAAATAGCAGATATTCTTAGTAGAATTATTAAGAATAAAGAATATGACTTATATTTCTTTTCAGATGCAGAGACCCAGAGGACCAAGGCCAGGAATGCTACCAAGCACTCCAAGTTCCTCTTCTCAGACTAATGTAGCACAGACTTTTGAAAAGACAAGATTTGGTAATATAGAACTAGTATGTTTTCCAAATAGTAATATTAGTTTTAAATTATTACCTCATATTTCAGTAACTAGATCAGAAAAATGCATTTTAGACAATTTATGGATTGCTTATAATAAGAATCCTAAAGACCAGAAATATTTCTTAGCTTGTTTAAATGCATTATCAGAACATTTTAACCAAGATCAAAGAAAGTTTAAATGTTATGTAGTTTTACAAGGCAGATTACCAGGAATTTACCATACCTGGTTAGAAGTAGCAGACTGCATTAAAAATTTTCCAAATCCTCTTTACAAAGGATTTTATTCAATTTCAGAAGCATTAGATGAGTGTAGAAAGTATTTAGGTATTAATTATTTTATAGCACCATCTTTAAAGAATGTTTCAGATGATCAGTTAGATTTTTCTTCAAAATTCTGTTCTCATTGTGAATGTATGAGCAGAAATTTTAAGATTTTAAATGAATCTAATCAGAAACTTCAACAAGAAAAGCTTATTTTACAAAAGAAGATTTCTGATTTAGAACAAGAGATTATTAAATTAATGATTTCAAATCCAGATTTTAGCCAAGGTACTATAGAGCCACAGAAATCTATAGCTAGTCCAGTTCAAACGGAAACTGGTAAAGACTTATCAAATCCGTTGATGGCTATGAACTTGCCAAAAGTTCAACAGACTCAGGAGACTGTTGATTCTCCTACTAGACTTATTTCAAAAGAAGACCAGACTCAGCAGGCTGGAATTTCTGCTACAAAATTGATTAGTCCATTGGATTTGAAGCAGAAGAAGCCAATAATTTTAGATTCAGAAAACTATCAAGATGCTCAAGACCCTAATCAGATCTCTCAGTCAGATGTTCAGAAGTTAAAAGAAATGTTTAACAAGATTGAAGAATTTCAACAAAAGTTTAAACAGAAGAATACCAGAAAAAAGAAGAAATTATTGGTAATAAAGAAGGACAGTAGAAGACGATATATTTTACAAAGATCAACCAATAATTCTGAAGATGAAGACAATTCAGAATGTAACAAAGATCTAGATAATTTTGCAGAAAGTGGAGATTCTCTCGATACAATTGGGAGACAGAATTATGAGACTAGATAAGATTTCCATAAAGAAAAGATCATGGCAGACAAAATAAGGACACTTGGATGGTAATCAGAAAAGAAATTTGTACGAAAGAATTTTTCTTTTAGAAAAGTTGTTTGTTTTGTATAGAATTAGTCAAAAAGAAAAAGATGTTTTACTTTAAGAAAGTAAAGATATGATAGAATACTGTTTACTTTTAGACTTTTGTAAAAGTCAGGACAGATTTTACTATTTTCTTTTTGAAAAATTGTAAAGCAAAGATTCCTTTGCTATTCATTTACGCGATTTCTCTGCCTATTTAAGAGAAACCCAATTCATTTGTAATAGATAGAAAAAAACTCTCATCAATACAATATACAGAGTTTCCTTTCAAAAATGTTTTAATTTCCTTTTTTCCCGAAAGGGAAATCCTTATCTTACTTCTATCTTTCAGTAATCTAATATCCCACAAAAATATTTTAAGTTTTTGTATAGTTTGGTTTGAATGTTCTAAGGAATGGATCTAATAATTAATATTAGTTCCAGATCCTATAAGAACATATGTTCATAAGTTTGTTTTTAAAATTTGAAGAAATTTTGAACAGTATTATATTCAATGCTGAATGCAACCCCTGGCATTGATATAATATCAAAAATTTTGAAAATGATTTTGTAAATTTCTTGTAAAAATATTTTTATGTTTCATACTGGGTATATGATAAAAGCATGTCTTAATTTTAAAGTTTAAAAGCTGTTTTAAAATCAGTCCTGAGTGACCTCCCAGAAAGCGTAAAGGCCCAGAGGAGAGGCTAAGAAGCGCTATAGAGGAGAGAAAAGGATACTGTTTTAAAATTATTTTATAAGGAATTGTCTGAAAAGTTCTGTCCTTATAAGATAGAAATTAGGCCAAAGTTCATATATCCCAGATGGTATAAGTTTGTCATTTCAAAGAAAATGATTTTGAAAATAGTTTTGAAAGTGTTATAAAGAATACTGAATAAAACCCAGAGTATTCTTATAATATCAAAACTTTTCTTTTGATATCTTTGAATGTGTTTTTAAAAAAAAAAAAAAAAAAAAGTCATAAAAAGGGATATTATGTTATTAAAAAGATGAAGAATTCATAGTTAAGGAGAGTATTGAGTAGGATTTTTATAACAGTTGCTTTAACCGCCTTCCAATTCTGTCAAACAAATTTCTGTTTTTCAGGACCCCCCTTTTACAGGTTCAAAAAGAAAAAGAAAAAAACCTTTAAAAAAATGGACCTGAGTAGGGGGCTGCAGCCCAGCCAGCCCCCCACTGTATCGATTAAAGATGTAATCGTAGGCCAATTTATAAGATTTTGGGTTACTCCTCTTCTATCTATATTTATATAATTAGAGTAATGTTATTTAACACTTTAGTAGCCGATTAAAGTGGCCTTTAGAAAAATATACATACAAGATTACTAATATATAGAGCCATATTTTCAATATCCTAATGTCTTCTAGACAATAATAAAAAGAAGATAAATTAAACTTTTATTTATTGTAATGTCTAATCATGTATAGCAGTGTGTGCAACATATCATAAGTTATATGTAATAATCCTGACATTGCGCCCAAACCGTTAGAATATACATACTATCAGTTTTAGGTGGGCATTGTGCCTACTTACCCCACACGATTTTCTGTCGCATTTCCCAGGATTCGAACTTAAGTTACTCTTAAGGGAGAGGTTATGAGTTTGAATATTGGAAAACCCGACATAAAGTCGTGAGGGGTCAAGTGGGCGCAATGCCCACCAAAAGCGAACAGTACGTATGTTCTAACGGCTTGGGCTTAAGATACGAATCGTTACATTATACGTGACCATAATTTTGATGAAACGCCTCGTATTATCCAACAACTTATTGAGATATACTACAATGAAAGAAATACAAAGAATTTATTGTTTGGTACTTACTCAGATAGAATCAACGTCTCATAGGATTGAATATGAAGTCTCTCACTATAGTTTGTGAGCTCGCACCCGACGAGCACTTAAAAATTATGAATTAATTGACCAATGGTTACTAAATTTTAATTTGTTTAATATACATCACGAAACTTTATAAAACATGTCAATGAAGTCATTTGATTAATCGATCGTGTATTATTAAATAGAAAATATGTACTAACATGAACAAATGGTTTCACGACATGAACAAGAAATTTATACTTGAATGTACTCCCGGACAAACCGTCAAACTGTTTGTCCGGATCGAAGTTTTTTTGCTAAATAATAGAGAATGGATTATTCGGGTGAGCTGGCTGACTGGCATGTTTTATAAAAAGTTCGGTTGTTAAGTTTGAAAGCAATTAAAATTCAGTGGCCGAAGCAATAGTTGGTACAAAGTACAGGGGCCATTGCTGACATTAACCCCTTAAAATATGCATTTAGGTCCAATTGACACACCAACATTAATATTTGGACTGGACCTCATTGTCTTGTAATTAGTGGACCAATTCAGTTTCGTATCAAACAAAACTCTTTTTTGTAAAACGGTAGCCCAGACAAACCTCTCTCTCTCTCTTAAGTATTTTGCCCAATTTTAAACAATTATGCTACATTAACAGACTAAAAAACATATTCAAAATAGGGGGACACGTGTAGAAATATGATTGGATAGTTTGAAAAATAAAATAAAAATCAAACACCAACCAATAGCTATCAAGTCAGTCAGTCTTTTTATTTCCTGCCTTTGACCATGGACAAACATCATTATTGAATTTTAAATACAATGGTCCAAAAAAGTGGGAGTTACAACTTCCAACCATTACACCTTTTACTAAAAATTTCCCATTTTTACTATTTTTTATTCCATTTCCACAAATATTGAAACAAAGTAAAAAATGGTAAATCATAAATCACCACTCAGAACACTAAAAATAGTAAACCAAACATAGCATTCAATCTCATCCCAAATCTCTTTCTCAAAATTTATATAATCTTGTGAAAAAAATAATTTTTTGAAGAACGTAATGTTAAAAAGTTGAAAAAAATTTATTTGTACAAAATTGTTTTATTGGGAGAATTATGAAATTTGAAATGAGTTTGAGAACAAAAAAAATTTAATTGGACTCAATCATGGACAATATCTTTCCACGTACATTCATCATAATCCATTTTGTTAACTGATCCTATTTACTTAACCCCATATAGATGAAGAAGCACAACACTACGATTTCGCAATTGAAGCACATGAATCTCAATCTCTATCATTCTCTAGTTTTAAGCAAAAATCACTAATAATGGATACTCCAACTCATCCTATATCTCATTTTGACAAGAAGAAACAATCTTCATCTCAACTCACTATAACGAGATTATGGTGTCACCCACTTGTCAGATGACTCAATCCTCAACCAAAACATCGCCTGTTAGCCCCATAAGGATTGTTGATACTTCAAGTTAACTCCATCGACTTAATCATTCAAACTCCAAAATCACCCAACTACATAGGAACAATGGAAAGATGCTCGTAGAAGTAGTTAACATCAAGTCGAATTTGAAGAAGAAAAGAGCATTGCAATCTTACCCACCCAAGGAAAATCAATATATTAGAAAACCTCATAATTCTTTTGTTGCATAGCTTGTTTTCATCTATTGATTACATAATTATATATATCAACGAGTTCAATTTTGTAGCAAGTTAGTGTTGTTGGATAGGTATTTTCCATTGAATAAATTTAGGACAACTAAATATTATAAAACATAATTTCTCTTTCAAACGTAGGAATACTTATATTTAAATAAATATTTTATACAATCCAAAAAATAGAGTAATAAAATAAAATATCTCTCACAATCGATTGGGCTAGCATAATATTTAGCTCCTAGTTTGTGTAGTTAAAGAATAGATTTTTAGTAGATTAATTCGATAATTGTTGATGAATGTATGATTGAAAAATTGTGGATAGCATAAAATATATGATCACTCAAGTAATTGGGAAAACTTGAGTGAGGTATAATTTAGAAATTTGTAAAAAAATTTAAGAAATAAAATGAAAATAAAAAAAATAAAAAAAAGTTTTAAAGACCATAATTTGAATTAACATTGTAATGATGACTCTTAGCCCCTGTTTGACAACCATGAAAATAGGTTTTTTTTTTTTTTAATAGGAAAAATGAGTTTTGAAATATTTATTTTTTTGAAGAATATGTGGTTAAAAAGTAAAGAAGATTTTTGAATTTACGTAAAAAATATTTTATTGTGAGAATATGTTACTGAAATGAGTTTGAGAAAAAAGTTGTTTTAATGGTTGTCAAATGGGGGACTTAAGGTAAAGAGTAATTTCCAATGTTGCGAAAATTGGATCGGACCGACCGGTTCAACCGGAAAAATTGGGAACGGGATCAAAATCCGGTCTGAACATAGTGAATTAGTGATAAAATCGACTAAGACAAAATCGGTGTAGAAACCGGCAATCAACCTATTTTAAGCAAAAAAAGTGAATCGGTACGATTTATGCGATTTTATCAAATTTTTGATGAAAAAAAATTAAGAATAAGATGAACACAACCATACCGTTTTTCGATCAATCAAAATCACAACAACTCTAATAAATGAAAGATCTAGGGGCCCGTTTGATAAAGATGAAAAATGGATGGCAAATAAAATATTTGACAGGGAAATGATTTGCCTAGAATTTGTTTTAGAGGGAATTATAATTAATGATGTTTGATTGGTATAATTTTTCATCTAATCCGTTTGGCTTTATTTTTCATGCAAATGGTTACTTTTTGAGATAATTTTTTTTACAATCTATATTAAAATTTATTTGGATTGTCAAAAAATTAAAAAAAAATTATTCTCATAAATTTTGTATGTTCGTTTGGCTTCGTTTTTCATGTAAATTGTCAATTAAATGGATAAAAAATTTTACCATTAGATTTAGAATATGTTTCCATTGTAAAAAAAAAAAAAAATCACCCAACAAGATAGAAAACAAATTTTTACCAAAATCATAAGAAAATATTTTCATACTTTTATACTTCAAAAGATTGTATATTAGAAGTTGGTGGCAAATATTTTTTATGACAAATTTGGCTAATCAAATAGCCAAAAATAGAAATTATAAAAATATTTTTCTAATTTTATGATAAATTAAACGTATCAAACAGGACCTAATTACAATGCAAGAAAACAAGTTGAGTTACAATGAAAGGAAAAAGCAACTCATGTGCGGGTATACATATATGTCGGCACGATGTATTGTACACGTGAGAAAGAAGAGACTAGAGAGCTGGGAAGCGAGAGAGAGAGAGGAGATTTGAGAAATGACGACAAGAATTTTAACAAGAGTCAGGAAAGTGTTTAAATAGGGGAATTTTTCATAACTAAGGATATAATTTTGGTTCAATTTAATAATAAAAAAATAAATTTTAATTTTCAAAAATTAGATTTTTATTAATTTTTTTTATAATTTAATTAATTAAATATATTAAGGTCACATATCTATATAATTTGATCACGGATTCACAATTTAATTAATCACATATTATTTTCGGTCATAAATCAGAAATTTTAAATGTCAAAAATTATTTTACGTCACAATTCAAAAAAATTATAGGTCACAATTTGTTCATCGATCACAGATTCACAATTTAATTAGTCACATTATTTTTGGTCACAAATCAAAAATTTTAAATGTCACAAATTTTTTTACGATCACAATTCAAAATTTTTAAAGATCACAGAATATTTTTGCACATGACTCAGGTTCTTGTTGATAGTCACAGGTTTATTTCAAATGGCCACAGCACAGGTCACAGAATATTTTTACACATAACTCAGGTTTTTGTTGATAGTCATAGCATATGTCATAGAATATTTTGCACATGGCTCAGGTCACAACACATATCTCAAGTCACAGCATTGGTCACAGAGACTATACAACACCACTTCACCACTATCACCGTCTTACATGCCCTAAACCTACTCCGCCACTACTACCACTGCCGACAACTCACCACAACCACCATCACTAACGTCGCTAACACACCCTCATCACCACATCACCACCACCAACCCGGGAGTATTGGTGGTGGATCTTGATCGACAAAAATATGGAAGTTACCACCACCACCAATCCAACAACCATCACCCCTACCACCAACACCTCATATATGAAAATCACAATGAGGTCCAGTCCATATATTAATGTTGGTGTGTCAATTGACCTAAATGCATATTTTAAGGGGTTAATGTCAGCAATGGCCACTGTACTTTGTACCAACTATTGCTTCGGCCACTGAATTTTAATTGCTTTCAAACTTAACAACCGAACTTTATAAAACATGCCAGTCAGCCAGCTCACCCGAATAATCCATTGTCTATTATTTAGCAAAAAAACTTCGATCCGGACAAACAGTTTGACGGTTTGTCCGGGAGTACATTCAAGTATAAATTTCTTGTTCATGTCGTGAAACCATTTGTTCATGTTAGTACATATTTTCTATTTAATAATACACGATCGATTAATCGAATGACTTCATTGACATGTTTTATAAAGTTTCTTGATGGATATTAAACAAATTAAAATTTAGTAACCATTGGTCAATTAATTCATAATTTTAAGTGCTCGTCGGGTGCGAGCTCACAAACTATAGTGAGAGACTTCATATTCAATCCTATGAGACGTTGATTCTATCTGAGTAAGTACCAAACAATAAATTCTTTGTATTTCTTTCATTGTAGTATATCTCAATAAGTTGTTGGATAATACGAGGCGTTTCATCAAAATTATGGTCACGTATAATGTAACGATTCGTACCTTGAGCCCAAGCCGTTAGAACATACGTACTGTTCGCTTTTGGTGGGCATTGCGCCCACTTGACCCCTCACGACTTTATGTCGCGTTCTCCAAGATTCAAACTCATAACCTCTCCCTTAAGAGTAACTTAAGTTCGAATCCTGGGAAACGCGACAAAATCGTGTAGGGTAAGTAGGCACAATGCCCACCTAAAACGGATAGTATGTATGTTCTAACGGTTTGGGCGCAATGTCAAGGTTATTACATATAACTTATGACATGTTGCACACACTGCTGTACATGATTAGACATTACAATAAATAAAAGTTTAATTTATCTTCTTTTTATTATTGTCTAGAAGACATTAGGTTATTGAAAATATGGCTCTATATATTAGTAATCTTGTATGTATATTTTTCTAAAGGCCACTTTAATCGGCTATTAAAGTGTTAAATAACATTACTCTAATTATATAAATATAGATAGAAGAAAAAGGTAAAATAAATAATAGCTCAACAATTCACTCAAGATAACAAAATTTATTATAGATCAACCTCCGTCATGCATATAAACTTCCTATGGAATTAAAATTTCCACCTATTTTTTGCAGACAAATCAACAAACTAGTCATTAGTCCTCTTCGAACCATCATATCCGTGGAATCGAACTAAATCAAACCAAACTACCATACATACATACATATATAGATATATATATATATATATATATCATCACGATTCTTGAACATGCTTAACTCATGATTTTCAACTCTCTTTGTTAGTTCTAATAATATATAGCGTTGATTAATCTATAAATGACTAGATTAAACTGATTCTAAATTAGACCACTCACTGGCCGGCTCAGAATTGAGATCCAAATTACCAGCAATTTTATCTCGAGTTCCCTCCATACTTTCTTCTTTCTTGACGGCGTTGACGTCCTCAAAATCTTCCCGTTGAAAGGAAGGACTCCACGCCGTCATCGTCAATTCACGGTCACCGTGGCGATTACGCTTCTCGAAGTACTTAACGGCCACGTGTATTCTCCTAAGTATGGCAAAGAACTCCTCCACCTCATCATCTTCCGGCAACGGCCTAACGCTGTCATCATCTTCCTGCCCTTTGTATTTCTTTCCGTCAGCGTCTCCGTCATCCGGCCGCTTTCTCTTCTCCACTTCCATTGTGAAAAACAGGAGAAAAATGGAAATTGGTAAAGTATGAAGACTTGTAAACAAATGTGTTATGTGTCATGGGTTTCTTGAATGTTAAGGACCTTAAGGTTTATAACAGCGTTAACAATCGTCTGGTGATTTGTGACGTCATACTGTGACGTGATGAGTGATTATGGGGGTAGGAAAATGTCATCTTTAGCCCCCGTTTGTGGCTTTAATGAGTATAAGAAATAAATTTAGCCCCGGTTACGGTTAGGTTCCATTATTTCAAATTTTAATGGGTAGAATAAATTTTTTATTTATTTAAGTATAATATTATTTTATAAAAAAATAGTGCAATTGAAAAAAAAAATATATATTTAATTTAATGAGACCCAAACAGGAACTAAGGGTTCGTTTGATAAAAAACATGGAATTTGGTTGGAAAGAAAACGAATTGCAGGTAATTGAATTACCTAAAATTTGTTTTAGATGGAATTGTAATTAATGGTGTTTGATTGGTATAATTTTTCACCTGACATATTTTTACGTTTGTCTTTATTTTTACACGAATTGTCAATTAAATGAATACATTTTTTCACCATTGACTTTGAAATGTGTTCCAATTGGTGGAAAAATATTTTTCAACTTTTGTGTATAAATAATTTGTACCTTGAAAAAGAGTAAAAAATGTTTTCCCTAGAAAAAAGGTCAATCAAACACGTGAAGTTTGAAAAGTAGGAAAATATTTTTTATTTTTTTTGAAATTTGAGCACAATCAAACGGGCCTAGATGAGATAAGATGAGTTAAACATGGCACTTGGAAAAGATAGGAAAGAGAACCATCGAGCAAAACGTGGAATATACTTGTCCGAGAATGACGTCATATTGTTGACGCGTCATCTTGTTGACTGGGTTGTGGACATCTGGGTGGTTTTATTTGACATTTGAACCGCCTAATGAACCTACCAAGAATTCCTATACTTTCGGCCCGGATTTTTGGCCGGATCAAGTGCTTTGATGATCATAGTGATGACACTTGTAGGGGAAAAATGAAAAATCTAAAGGGTGATAAATGCGTTTTGATTTAGTCGGTGATTGATTTCAAATATAGATTTGGTTCATGTTTATAAACATATTTATTAATAATCGAATCACTTTCAATTCATAAATTTTGTGATTGGTTGTTCTATTTGTACATTATAATTTACAGATTTATTTACTAATAGATAATGTGACGAAATTTGACTAAGTCAAATTCCCGACCACAAAATAAAAATATCGTCAGTAATGTTTAACAAATATTTTCATTTCATGGTACCTACAAGTACTATGAATTATCCAATTCTTATTTCTACATATTTATATTAAACATTTATAAACCCTCACCATATATGACTAACACAGTAAATGTTAATGTATGAAAATGTTGTATATTTAATGAAATAAATATTATTATTATTATTATTATTAATTTTTGTCTATATTTATGCAAAAGATTAGTAGTATCACGAGAACTATCACAAGGATGCAGCATACTTCACGTTTTTGTTAATTTTATTATTTCATTAAAAGTATTATTTTTTTTCCTTCGTATCTTTAGTCTTTACACTTTGGTATGTTTTCAATATATATATATATATTAAATCAATTCATTGACCAACCTCTACATTCGTGTTCCAATTTGTCTAGATGCGCACCCAAATGGAGATGAATATGGTAGAAGATGATATTAAATTTTGACTTTAGTTGTCGGCAGCCCAAGTACATTATTTTTTAGTCTTTCTTGGTCGGCCCCACAAGTCCTCATTACCGAATTAAATATTGAGACCGTGTTTGACTGGGGATCACAATTCGAACTGTTAAAATTAAAAATTACAGTTAATCGAATCAAATGGGTCGAAAAAAAACAAGCCGATGGTGCAATAAATTGGTCATGATTTTGATTTTAATGACCCGATTTGTGGTGGGACAAGTATGATATTTAGAGACGGTGCCCCCGAACCGAACTGATTATCCATTTTAAAAAAATAAATTTAATTGGACAACTAGGCTTCTTTTAATAATTTTTTGTATAATTATGATTCATTACCTTACCGACCCGTTAACATGACCGACACACTAACCCAATTTTTTTATCTTAACTTAACCCTACTCACATTCACACACTGAAAATACACGAAAAATAGAAAATATTAAAGCGACCAGCGATGACGAGAAAGAAAATTTGAAATTGGAATCAACAACACCGTCTTCTGTGATTGAGATAGAGATATTTCTTGAATTGGTCTTGACAAGTCTATTTTATATGAGACTCTTCTTCCCTGAGTTATCCATTACATTTTCTTGGTTAGCGAATGCAAACACAATTTTCTTAATTATGATCTTTTTCTCTTTATTTTGCTGCTCGTGAGAGTTGACGAGACTAATGCGTAAAAAGACGTTTTCTTATTTTAATATTATTTTAATTTTTAATCAATCAAAAAATTATTTAATTAAAAAAATAAATAATAAATAAATTAAAATTTGTAATAAAAAAATTAAATAATGCGCGCCTAGGCGCGTCTCAAGGCATTGACCGTCATATTACGCGCCAAGCACTTTACTTGGCGCCAAGGTCGCGCTACACGCCAATGCGCGCTATTTAACGCTGCTTAATACAATGTTTACTTGATTGAGTACTTTAATTTTATTACTAGCGGTTTTGATATGTCTACAGTCTACTGGCTGTTAATTATCTGTATGATATTAAATTAGTGCTTTTTAATATGTCTATAATTATTATTATTTTGGGTTATTTTATCTTAACTTTTCAAAGACCAAAGAAAGATCTTTTAAATTATTTGCATCTCCATTTGGGATATTGTTTGATAAATTGGCTTAGTATTGTGTTTTTATTTTTATTGATTTTTATTCATGACTTATAAAATATAATTTATTTTTGTGATTATTAACCGAATCTGTAATGACCTGGGTCCCACTTAATGGGTTGTCTCGGTCGTTAGATCGACGACGTACTATCCCCACTATACCAACATAGGTCTTTTCAGTATGCTTTGTCCTCACTCGCATGCTCCTCGAGAAAACTTCTTAAAGGGTCATCCATCATAGAATTACTCCAAGCCAAGCACGCTTAACTGTGGAGTTTCTAACGATGGACTTCCGAAAAAGAAGGTGCACCTTATTGGTATGAGTATTACCTATCAAATCTTTTAAGTTTTCCTAGTCTAGGTATTACAATCACCCCCTGTTAGACTCGCGACATCCTCGTCGCGCTTGATCCATCTGAGGATCTGTTGTTAGGCATTGAGATTCTAGAGGTGATTCATACGGGTTTAAGAGGTGGCTCTCGCCCTATGACATAACACTTTGTCCCGCATAGCACTTAGTTCCCGATTTTCGGCTGTCAACCTGCTCCGATACCATTTGTAACGACCCGGGTCCCGTTTAACGGGCTGTTTCGGCCGTTAGATTGATGACGTACTGTCCCCACTATACCAACATGGATCTTTTCAGCATGTTTTGTTCTCACTCGCACGCTCCCTGAGAAAACTTCCCAGGGGGTCACCCATTATGGAATTACTCCAAGCCAAACACGCTTAACTATGGAGTTTCTAACGATGGACTTTTGGAAAAAAAATTGCACCTTATTGGTATGAGTAGTATCTATCAAATCTTTTAAACTTTCCTAGTCTGGGTATTACAGATTCGAACCGAACCGACTTTCGTGTTTATGATATGACAAAAAATTTGATGGTGTGGTTATGATTTTGGCCAAACCGACTCATTGTCATCCCTATGTTTGGCTCCATTAAAATGAAATTTTGGGAGAAAACATATTTTAGGATAATGAGTTTTTGAAAAATATGTGATTAAGAAATAAGATTTTTTTTTGAATTTACGTGTAATATTATCTCATGAAATAATGTGTAATTGAAAATTAGTTTAAAGAAAATGAAGTTCAAATAGAAGGAGTCAAGTGCACAAACAAAATTTTATGGTAGCGTTGTTGTTAATTAATAAATATCAAGGCCTTCATGTATTCAAAAGAGAAAAAAACACGTAACAACTACAAAGGTTTCAAAAATAAGAAACTAGTGATTTTTTTGTTTTATTTTTTCCAAATATTAGGCGATCACATTTTGTGATCCCTTATAAAATATTGTGACTTATAATTCAATTAAACATGTCAGGATCAATAACATCAATTTATGTTCAAAGTCGTAATCACAAATCACACAAAATCATAATAAAAAAGACACAATAAATCACAATTACATATTTAATCGCAAATCACACATTTTAATATAATACAAATTATTTATTGGTTACAAATTACTTAATTAACGGTCACAATCGCTCTTCATGTGACTCCATCCCACTTCATCATCATCGGCACAATCAAAATCGTCACCGCCACCTCAAATCCACGTCTCATTCTTCAACCTATCACCACCACCACCTTCAATAACCATTTCTTCTCCCACCGAAATTGGATCCAACAGTAAATTAATTACCCAACTCCGATGACCGTACCAATAGAAAGGCTAGCTAAGCCACAAGCAAGATTGAAAGAAAGGTGAGCATATCCCTATTCGACATTGCTGGAATTCCAGTACTAGTAAACAATCTATCACAATATTAATCAATCAATAATTACCCAACACTCCAGTTATAACCACCGGCACAATCAACTTCATCACTAGCTCCGATCTCATCACACCCATTGACGTCATTCCAACGCCACTCTTTGTCGTAGCGTACATTGCTCTCACACAAAAAAATTAAATAATTTCTTCATACTTAGATTCAAAAATCGAATGAATTGGTGGATATTGAAAGACAGAGCAGCTGTAGTATCAAGAAAGCTGAAGAATGCTTGTTTCATATTTGGATTTGCTGAGAGAATGACGGCTACAACGTGGAATAGTGATGTGATCCAGACAACAAACACAAGTCCGGGCAAAGATTCGTTGATCGAAGAAGATCCTATGACTTCAAGCAAAGAGGGTCAAAGAAACGATGAATCTACTTGTGTAAACTACAATGGATGAAACAACAATCTTGGCAAGCAAATGAGCAAGTTTCATGCTGGAATCGTGTCACGAAACAATTTGGAACAATTTGATTCAAGTAATCGAAGATAGAGTCTAACCATCACATTATGCGACTGCATAGTGTTAATAGGGATGCGATGGTATAGGCATTTACAGTAATTTTAGTCTGGAATTTGAAGTCTTCTATTAAGCCGCATAGTACAAAAATTAGGCAAAATTTTCCAAAATCCGCGAATTTCCTAATTGTATATCTTTTTGGTATCTTTTGTAAGAGATTTTAATTCCGTTTAAGTTAGATTTTTTTTTTTTCGATTTCCTATAAATATGAAACATTTTTTTCATTGTGGAATTAATCAACTTTGATATATAATTCGAGAGTCAAATTTGCTTTCAAACCTTTGTTCTTCATTGAACTAATCCCGAACTTATCAAGAATTGTTTCTTGTGGCGTTCAAACAAACCGAATGAGATTTTTAAATCTTGTAATCAAGAGGTCAATATATTGTCGACGATTGTTGGTTGCTTGGTTCAATATTTTTGAATCAAGCTCAAATTTTTTTATTTATTGACTTTCTTGTGTTCGATTCAATCTCGTTATGGATTTCGTAACTTCAATTGTCATAGAACCCCTCCAAATAAGACACAACAGAGACGGGGTGATTTTATTTATTTTTATTTTTTTTGGCAATAGAATATTCACATGGGGCGCACCCCATGTGGAATTCTGTACGCCTTTTGTGATGGTTGTTTCTGTACACAAGGAATTAATGATGGATATATTTGATTTTAGAAAAATATTCTTTGTACCTGATTTATGAAATTATAAGTTGAAAACGTCGGGTATGAGGTCACTTTCCCTATTCAAAATTGCAGAGAGAGTGGACCGTTTCTATAATCCAAATGGAAATGGGCTGTCCATATTCATAATAATGTCTTCCTCAATACATTGTTGCATAAGTGAAGGCCTGTCTCAGAAAATGCATACTTGTGACTTTGCGCTGGTTCTGTTTTCCTGATTACTATATGGACCTTAATCCAAATTTCCCCAAATAATTCTGAACACTTTCTTACGTTAAATCATAGTGCCACAAAACATTCATAGATACTATCTTAATCAAAAAATTGTTTGAATATTTCGTAAATAATATTGGACATTTCTACACATAGTGGTATCAAAAAACCTCCCAAATCGTCCCTCATAAGGTGATTGAGTTAGTGGAGTAGGTGAACGTGGAAGTTTTTGGATCCCTACCAACATTTTCTCGGTCAAGTCTATCGCACTGAACTTTTCTAGTGTGGTTAATCTGACTGACGTGATTTGTAAACTATTGCGTCAGCTCGAAAGTTTACCCAGTGCGCATCCAAAGGATAATGACTGTGGATTCCCCGAAAAAAAAAAAAAAAAAAAAATCCCAAATCACACGTGCCGAAATTTTAGATAGGCCGGTTAGGTCTCTCAAGTTCTGGATTATAGTATGACTTGAACAGTGTGCTAACACAGATTGATCTAGTTTATCAACTTATTTTGATACAATTTTGCTGTTTAGCCAAAGGGGCTGACTGTCACTCTGACAGGAACCCCACAAATAGGGGGTGGGGCCGCAAAAATAGGCCACCCCCACCCCCTATTGTGCGGTTTCAGTCAGCCCCTCTGACACAGTAGCAATGCCCATTTTGATATCACTCTATGAATAGATTGATTGATTGATACAATTTTAATTTATTTTTCTTTAATACTATCGATTATCAAAATGTAAAACATGGTTGGCACCACACGACTGCACGCGTCATCCAAGACCGACCCTATCAAAACTCAAAAACCAAGTTTCCATCAGTTTCTTAGCCAAAGACAAACCCACCCAACCCCCACCCCCACCCCCACCCCCACCCCCACCCCCACCCCCACCCCACGACTTATCTCTAACACACTAGAAACAGAAAGTGCATTATAATGTAGAAATACAAAGAAATATTGTCATTATCAGACATCATGAATTTGTGATCACAAGCTCTCTTGAGAACGTGAACGAGGACAAGTGGTGTCGTTTGCAAATTCATGTGGACGAACAAACCAAACACAGTACGCACAAAATGATGAAATATTCCATCAAAGGCCTGCAAATTGTGTTTGCATTCCTGCCATTTCCTAATGTTGTTCATTCTATCCTTATCTTCGTTTTTATCGCTTTCTCTATGGCAATCAAGAGACTCACTCAATCGTGGTGTGACGCATTTTCAAACACTCAATGATTAATTGAAAGACGAACTCACTATCTACTAGAGGGAATCTTTTCAAAGACCCTCGAATTATTTTTGTAAATTTGATAGGCATCAACAACTCGACAAAGTAAAAGGGTTTCTTAATCTTCTTGTCTTCTCGTATCAATTATTGAATGCAGAATCGATAATGCCAGGATTAGTTCTGATTCTTTTAATAAAAAAACTTATCATTTGGATCATTTGCTAATACATGTTGAAATAAGTTATGATTTCTTTGTTAGTAAACTAATGAATCCGTTCAGAGAGATTCTCAATTATTGCTCCTAATTTGTTCTTTTCATATATCTGCCTAAAAAAATTAGTATCAATCAACCTTTAGGCATTAACCGTTCCACATTTTATAGATATTACTTTTTGTTGACGTTCTTCTCATATTCTTTGTATTTAATTTTTAATTGGAGATAAATATATAAAAATTAAATATATAAAATTAAATTAACACGACGAATACTTTCGAACTATCTAGAAGTATGTAGTGATATTGTGCAACGGATCTTCTTAATTTAGAGAAGTTAAAGTATATTTAGGATTAACTTGCTTTGCCAGGCCGATAAAAGGCCTGACAAAGCATGTCTCTCACATGAGTGAGACCCACCTCATTAAAAATAATCCAAGAAACACCCCCACCCCATGAATATGAGTGGGCTTGTACAGGGTCTGGCAAACTGACCCTGTACACCTAGTTCGGTCCGTATATTTATAATTTAAATGATTTATAAACACTCTTTTAATCGTATTTAACAGTTCTTTCTTGTTAAGGAAAAATCAAGAAATAGTTATGTTCTTTTCTTAAAACTCAAGAAATCGAGATGGATATTTTAATTGACCCACAAATATTATTGTCTCATTAATAAGGTTGGATTTGGTAGCGATAGATATAAGATCTTATAGAGATTTCAGTGTGCAAAAAGTTTGTATGAAAATCAAGTCTCTATCAAAATACTTATACTACCACTTCTCTAAATCATTATCTCCTTCGTCATTGAGTTATCTCCCTTTATGATCACAAAATGAACATGATTTCACAATAATGAAATTATGGGCATGTTAGGTGATACGTTTTAAATTGTTTTTATTTACTTTATTGAAAAGTAGACATGTACTACCTAAATAAGTACTTACAAAATGTGCTTTTAATCGCGATCAATTGTGATCTTTATAAAATATATAATAGTTATTTACTCTTTCCGAAAAATTTAGTTATACTTTAGCAAGACAGGAAGATGGTAGAAATGTTGAAACTTATTTTAGCATGCCATCACAATACTCTAGAAGGCTAGAAGAACTTAGTGGTGGCAAAAGGTCAAACCGCTTATCGGCTCTCGCGTTCATATTGAATTGAGCAACGGGTCCAATCCAGCTTGAATTTTTCACAAGCTAGCTTGTCTTGAGCTCATAGACCAACTCATTTTTTTAACTCATTTTATTAATTTTTTTAAAAAACAAATCAACTCGTGGGCTAGCTCGAGCTCGACTCGATCAATTGCCACCCTTAGGCCTTACAAGATCTCAACAAATTTTAAGAATCCTAAAAACAAATAGGCACTAATGGTGTGTTTACTAAACCCTTGTTTGGCCCCATTTCTTAAAACATGTTTTTTCTTAAATTCATTTTCAATAACACGTTTTATAGGATTCATAGTTTTTATTAATTTTTCAAAAATTGATTTTTATCTATACCATACATGTGCTAAATTTTGTAATGCATATTTCTATAATTCATGCAAATTCAAGGTTTTGTCAAGTTCAAATCAGCTAAACTTCTAGAAAAAGAAATTAATTTTTTTTATTATTTATCCTATTTAATTTGTACAAAATATTTAAGCCATTTTTTATCCTAATATTCGATTCATGTTTATCTGTAAGGTTTTTTTGGCTCATGTTTCAAATAATTTTTAATTCACACATGTCCAGGAATCGTAAATATTACGCTCTTATTCGCTACTAATTTGTGCCTATTTATAATTTAAATAGTTTATAAACAATTTCTATACATACTTTCAACGTGATTAGCTATATTTTGCAAGAAGTGGCTCAACTTTCTCTCTTAACAGTGAAATGGGGACAGGTAACCTTAGTGACAGAAATTTACATCTGTCTTGACATGGTTTGTCATATAGAATCCTCACACGATTCTCCTTTCCTGTGAACCATACGTTACTAAAGCGTTTCGTACATTTCTGTTTCGTGTTCGTAGATTACATAGAGATACACCACGCGCATGCACACGCTATGTCCCTGCTTCTTTAAATAATAATTTTTTGAAAAATGTGATTAAAAAATGAGAATTTTTTTTTGAATTTATATATAAAATATTTTATTATGTGAATATATTAATGAAAATGAGCATGAGAATTAAATGATTAAATACTTTAAAGGGAAACAAACATGCGCTACATTTATGTCTATCTATTATGAAAATTGCACTGTCCCTAGGACACATCTCGAAGTGGTAAAAAGGGAGGGTGGAGAAATTCAGCTTTGTTTGAGGCTGCTGCGTCACGGATTCGAATCCTTAAAATAATAGACGAGATAGTGTTGCTGTAAAAAATCATTTCTGTTGGTAATGGTGACGATAATCACAGTCACTAGCTGCCTATAAATACTGGAATCTTGAGGGGGCATATTTACAGCAAAAATTAAGAAATAAAGAAAAAATAATGGAAGAGAAAAGCAAGCATGCTGACAGGAAAAAGGGTGGTATCATCACTATGCCATTCATCTTTGGTAAGCTTAGTCATCTATCAGACGTTACATTACTTTAGATTGGAATTTGGAAACTAAAGTCTGTTTTGATTGGTTTATGAAGTATGTGATTAATGCTAGTGTTGTTTGATTTGCAGCAAATGAAATATGTGAGAAATTGGCTGTGGTTGGTTTTGGTACAAACATGCTTAGCTACTTAACAACTCAACTAAATATGCCACTCACTAAAGCAGCCAATACTATCACCAATTTTGGTGGCACTGCAGCCTTGACGCCGCTAATCGGGGCGTTCGTCGCAGATGCATTCGCCGGAAGATTTTGGACCATAACAGTTGCTTCTATCATATATCAAATAGTTAAGAGTCACTTTCTCTTTTTTCTTAATGCCTCGCGTTGAATAATGTCATATAAAAATTTAAGCTACCACGAAGTCTTGACTTGTGCACGATTTTTTCAAATGTGGTGAGGGTTCTGCTTGTGAGCCATGTTCAACCTCTTCCTCTAAAAGTTTAAGCAGTTAAAAAGTTCAAAGTTCAAACTGTAATTAGCTTAACTTTTAGTTAATAAAAGAAATATTATTGTGTTTCATGCAAGAAAATAAATAATCCAATGCATTCAACGTACAAGGTTTTTGAATTATTAATCTTTTGTATATAAAATAAATAAATATCTTTATTTATTTTCATGATCAGGGGATGATCAGCTTGACAATATCAGCAATTCTGCCCAAATTAAGGCCTCCTCCTTGTACACAAGATCATAAAATTTGCACAGAAGCCAATTCCGGCCAACTGGCCATTCTCTATATCTCCTTGCTGCTGACAGCCTTAGGTTCAGGTGGGATTCGACCCTGCGTGGTGGCGTTCGGGGCCGATCAGTTCGATGAAGCCGATCCTAAGCAGAAAACCGCAACATGGAAATTCTTTAATTGGTATTATTTCTGTATGGGAGCATCAATACTAGTGGCCGTGACAGTAGTTGTTTATATTCAAGATAATATTGGATGGGGATGGGGCCTTGGGATCCCAACAATTGCTATGGCTCTATCAATTATTGCATTCATCTTTGGCTATCCTTTGTATAGAAATCTTGATCCTGCTGGTAGTCCATTTACAAGGCTGATACAAGTTTGCGTCGCGGCGTATAAAAAACGGAATGTGACAATGGTTTCTGATCCTAGACTTTTGTATGAAAATGAAGATCTTGATGCTGCTATTTCTCTTGGTGGGAAGCTCATCCACACTAAGAATATGAAGTAAGTATTTGGGAATAATATTGGTCATTTTCATTTCATAATTTTCTCAAATGTTTTTTTAAAATAAATTATTTTCGTCTAAAATGAGTAACTATCAAGCATAAGCACGTTATTAATGATTTAAATGTGTTGAACTACGTCGTCTAGTATTTATGAAAAAGAGAACAAAGTTATTCATATAAAGGCGTCTTCAACTTCATTTGCAAATCGAATTTATTTGTTTTTATCAAATATCCAACATTCTCCCAAATGATTTCATCTTCCTTAGATCTAAGACCTATCCTAGAATGAATTAAATATTCTTGCCCATCTCCATAATCCCCACAATGAGCTACTATGATGGTCTCCTTCTTACAGCAAGTTTGGCAAAAAGGTTTTGGAAGAAACTTCTTGTCCCGGGATTAAATCCCGCATCAAATTTGGCGCCCCCCTATTCCCAGGACATTTAGCACGGTTCAAAAGTTTTACTATCTCATAAGTTGATGGTCTACAATTGTATGTGTAGTGAAATAACACTATGGACAAAAATTTCAAACTTATCTGACTTATATATTACGGGACCTAAAACATGTGAATTTTGGTCCACATAATTTATAAATTCTCAGCTTACAAGATAATAATTTTTTTGTTTGTCAAACATGCTCCTAATCATGTTCAATACTTCGTAATTCGTGCCCCGAGCATGTTTTGTAACATAGATTAATAAAGACAGCCTAATGATTAGTTATCACATATCAATCATCCTTATCACAAGATGGAATAAGTATGAATCCATCATGACAAAGAATTTGGTCCTTCATGCGAAGCCCAGTGTACTTTTTATTTTCTAGTGGTGCAAATTTATTTGGCCCCTTCTTTGCTTTATCACTAACCAACAAGTTTTTCTGTATCATGTGTTCATTCACTGGGTCATGCGCCCACCATAGTACTGCAACTAAACGTGGCATCTCATCAGTTAGTTCTGATTTGTTCATTGTATTGCATTATCATCAGTAAGATAAGGACTCAAATTATCAGCCAAGATTTGTTTTAGATATTGCCAA
This sequence comes from Osmanthus fragrans, assembly GCA_019395295.1. Lineage (NCBI taxonomy): Eukaryota > Viridiplantae > Streptophyta > Magnoliopsida > Lamiales > Oleaceae > Osmanthus > Osmanthus fragrans. The sequence continues at coordinate 19,338,845 of CM033361.1, read as the reverse complement.
TTTCTTTGTTACCCATCTTTTTCCTTTTGATTTTTAAAGTTCATTTCACATTGTTTAGGTCATATTTCATGTCACATCGTCAATTGTACGAGTCGTGTCATCAATTCATTAAAATAAGTAATAGAGGCGAATAAAAATGATCTTCTACCCACAGTGAGCAAAAGTTATAATGTCCACCTGCTGACATGGTAATAAGTCAAACCTTTTTTTCTTTTATTAAAAAGTAAAAAACATATGACGTGATCACTACTGTGACGACACTACATCAGTAGTGAATAATTGTTATCTTACCCACTGTGAGCAGAAGATTAGCTCTATAGAGGCAAAATAGTTGATCTAAAATGTAAAGTTCGGTAACTATTTTGAAACCAAAAGAAACGTGTTTGATAGAATGGAAATCAAGCGATAAGTTCGGTGATTATTAGTTTTTAACCTGTTGACAATTTCCATAATGTTCAGGTTTTTGGACAAGGCAGCTGTTGTGACAGAGGAAGACAATGTGAAAGCCCCAAATCCATGGAAGCTGAACACAGTCCATAGGGTTGAAGAACTAAAATCACTAATAAGAATGGGGCCAATATGGGCAGCTGGAATTCTCCTTATCACAGCCTATGCCCAACAAAATACTTTCTCACTTCAACAAGCCAAAACCTTGGACAGGTATATATTCAATCACCTCATCTAAATGATTAGAAAGAAAATAAATTTATTTAAATTGTGTCTTCATGAACAGGCACCTCACAAAATCCTTTGAAATTCCTGCTGCATCCATGAGTGTCTTCACTCAAACCTCCATGCTCTCGACTATCATCTTCTATGATCGAGCATTCGTGCCTATAGCACGCAAATTCACAGGCCTTGAACGCGGTATTTCATTCCTTACGCGAATGGCCATCGGGTTTTTCATTTCATTATTAGCCACTTTGGTTGCTGGTTTTGTCGAATTAAAACGCAAAGATGCAGCAATGGCACATGGACTAATTGACCTGCCTCGAGACATAATTCCTATGTCAGTGTTTTGGCTAATGCCTCAGTATTGCCTTCACGGAATAGCAGAAGCCTTCATGTCGATTGGACACCTCGAGTTTTTCTATGATCAGGCGCCAGAAAGTATGAGGAGTACTGCCACTGCATTGTTCTGGTTATCCATTTCTGCTGGGAGTTATACAAGTACACTTCTGGTTACTCTTGTGCATAAGTTCAGTGCAGGCCCCGGTGGATCAAATTGGCTTCCGAATACTAATTTGAACAGGGGAAAATTAGAGAATTTCTACTGGTTAATCACTATACTGCAATTTGTCAACTTGATTTATTACCTGTTTTGTGCCAAATTCTATACTTTCAAGCCAGTTCATGTATGCAAGGCAGAAGATGAAAAGGTCGAAGAAGATGCACTTGAGCTAACAAGCCATGTTTAATGGCAAGATATTTTGAGGTTACTGGGCAGTGTCCAGAGTTTAGCCTCGACCTTTCTTTACTGAAAACTTGTGTATGTAGAACCTTAAAGAGGTAGAGAATAATGTCAAATCCACCGGTAATTTCCGTGGAGGCTTAAACATCCCACCTCGATGTAGATGGAATTATGTAGACTAGAGAGAAAAATGTAGAAATGTGTGTATGACCTAAAACGAGTATGCATTTTCAAGAATATAATTTTAGGTCACTGGTTTAGTTTGACTAACACTAGGATTCACCGAACAATATGATCGACGTGCATATGTATCAAGAGTCGCGCTATTAGAAGAATTATTACCTCGAGACTTATATAGATGCAATTACATCAATAAATCAATTTCATTCTATTTATACCTTGATGGAAATAAAATCTGATGATCAAGATCCCAAAACTTACCCAGATAAGAAAAGAAAAGATTGATTAAGTAACCAGATTGGGCTTCAAGTTTTTTCCATTTTCAAAACATGAGGAACAGTTTGTTACTATTCTTTTGCATAAGACCAGACCAGAAGTCTTAATTTGGAATAGAACTTTTAAATTTAGAAGAATTTAGAGAAATTAAGTATACCAACTGTCCAAAGTAGGTAGAAGGTTGATTTTGGAGTTTTATAGGAAAATTATACAGAAATTTTGTGTGATTAATTACAATATAAGTATAACTATGTACAAGTGGTGTTTTATTAAAGGAAATAATGTCTAAAAATTAAATATAGTAGAATTGAGAATATTAAGATTAAGGGGTTGTTTGACATTTATTATTATTATTATTATTATTATTATTATTATTATTATATAAAAGTTGAAAAATATATAGTTGAAAAATTAATAAAAATTGCGAATATCATAAAATTGCGAATATCATAAAAATTGCAAATATCTAAAAATTCATGAAAATTGTTTTTCAAAAGTTAGTCACGTAACAATGTTTTCCTCAAAAATAAGGAAAACATTTTTTTATTGGGTAATTTTTATTCTCTAGGCAATTCACGCTTCCAAAAACTCAACTTTATATAAATAAAAAAAAAGTAAAATATTTTCTTGATTAAAAAGGAAGTTAATCAAACACATTTTATTAATAATTTTTATGCAAATAGTTCTAGATAATTCAATTGCCTCGAACTTATATTCTTTCCATGCAAATTTCGTACTTGTAATCAAACACACCATAAATTTTAATTGTATTGGTGCAGTCGAAGATTAATGACTTAGATAACTAGGGATGACAATTTAACCTGCCCCGAATGAGGCAAAAAAAAAAAAATCAGCCCCGACGGGTTAGCGGGACAGGGGCGGGGCCCGTGACTGGTCGCTCGTCCTGCCCCGAACCCGCCTCGTGAAAATTATATTATATAATTGTCAATTTAAAAAATTACATAACTAACAATTGTTTATATAATTTATAAATTCTGGCATTCAATCTTTTTATTATAATTAAATTATATAATCTGAAATTCTGAATCATGATAGTTAAATAAATATTCTTTACTTTTGAAAGATTTATACTAATTAATCAAAGTAAGTTAATATCTTGATCGAAAAAATTAGAAAAAAAATTTAAAATATATGGAATGACCTTTAGGGTTGAACTTTAAATAATAACATAACTCGAATTTAAAAAAAAATAAAAAATTAAACGAGACAACAAATGGGACAAATTCTCGGCCCCATCCCCACCCCGTCTAAGGCGGGGCAGGGCGATTTTGGAGTGAGACGGGACGGGGTGAAGGTGCTCGCCCGAAATTCGTCCCATTGTCATCCCTATAGATAGTTGAGCTATCATTCGCGTAGAGAAGATTAAGCTCCTGCTTGACAATCATTAAAACAAAACATTGTTGTTTGTTTCTTTATAAATAAATAAATAAAAAAAAAAAAACCCATTTTCAACCTCAAATCCTAACAATAAAAGATTTTGCTCATAAATTCAAACATCTTTCCTAGTTTTTAAACACACATTCTCAAAAAAAAAAAAAAAAAAAATTACTATTTCAAAACTTATTTTCTTAAAAAAAAAAAACTCATTTTAATGGTTATCAAAAAAGGGCTAAAGAAAGAGGAAATTACATGGTTCCAGGTGTTTAAAGTTCCAAATTCAAAATTCAGGTATGAAACTTATTTAATATATATACTAAAATTAATTTAATTTACAAACCCTAAATTCATTTTCAATCTATTTTCTTCTCTCCACTTTCTCTCTCTACATCTCTCTTCCCTCTCTCTCTCTCTCCTCTCTCTATGGCGTCGGCGCGACTAGGGGTGAACACGGTTCGGTTTGGGCGGTTTATGCTATATTTTCAACTCAAACCATTTTAAGCGGTTTGAAATTTTTTCAAACCAAACCAAACCATTTCATTTTTCAAACCAAACCAAACCAAACCATTATTTGCGGTTTGGTTCGGTTTTAATCCGCGGTTTAACTATCGACATTATAGTAATATATTTAAAACAAGTTAACATATAAATTTAAACGAACACTAATAATGTTAAATATTAAATTACATTCATATTTGTCTGAAATTCGATATATAACAAAAAAGAAAAAAAGATAGTATTAAGCTAGCATCACTCAAACTTTTACAAACAACAATATCAGAATAAGTATAAAAGTACAAACATCTTAGGTACCGGGCGTCACTAATCAATCTTTTATATGCCTCATAATTCCCTTGAACATATCAATCTTTGCATTTTGAAGGATGACAGTAGTACCGGACATCACTAGATCAACTAAGAAAGAAATATAAACAAAAACCAAACAGTTATCCATATTAAATAAATACTCTAAGTGAAGGAAATGAATACAATAAACCATAACCCATTAAACAGATGGAAATTACGAGATGCATTGTTTAAGGTTCACACGATGATTGATTGAAACAAAGACAACTAAGACGTGATAAAACACACAACACAAGATAAATCAACAATCACTTTTGAAACATGTATAGTAAAAGCAGCATCAAACATTTACTCGGACAATGTTTGACCCATTAAACAAAGAAAGTTCAACATCCCTTGACATGATGACTATTGGACAAAATGTGGTTGTCCACTTGAATTTCTTAGTGGTTTAAAAGCAGGAAAATTTAAAATTCTAGATGACAATTTTTCATCATATCCCTGTTTGGTTTAGAGAAAAATAAGATTTTAGTAGATTTTGATATAAATTTATGAAACATGTGGTTGAAAAGTTATGAGTCCAATGAAATATGTGGTTAAAATTATTTGTCGACTTCTTAGATTTTAATTCACATTTATACCTAATCCAAACGGAGGCATAGTAATCTCCTTCCTAGAAGAACTTTTCATGTCAAATATATTATTAGATGAAACTGTTTTCAAACTTATCTTAAGGCCGCCTGACTCAAGTCAAAGACGAAAAGAACTAAAAATCTCTAACGCCCAAAAAAAAGATAAATCAGCGATCATATACATACTACAGACCAAATAATTGACAAGAGAAAAGTGTGCGTCAAAAAATTATTTGTCTATCTCTTTAAAGCTAAACATATTAATACGAGAACCCTTTATTTCTACCCCCCAATAAAAAATATTAATAAAGGAAAAAACCTATTATTCAAAATAACAAACCAAAAGAATCAAAACCCGTTATTTACAATTTTGCAGGCATAGAAACTCATTCTAATAACTGAAATATTCGGCCCACTACATTAATTGTTTTCCACTTGATTATAAATTTGTGCTGCGTTATGCAAGTATGCCTAACTTATGTATACAACATACGTATGCATACCTTGGTCATTGCGAGCGATGAAAAGGATAGTAACACTCTCATCGCCAACAAGGCACTCAGTAATGCGGGTGCTACGCATGTGGGGGGGAGATGACACGGCCTTTCTGCAACACCATATTGCAATTAAAAAGAATCTATGTTTTGGTTTTGAGACTTTGAGTTCCTCCCCCTTTTTTTTAGAGGGTTTGGTTTTTCGACATAAATTCGAAATTTGAATTTCTAAGTCTAGTTTGGAGGTATTATTTTTAATTGGATTAAATTCTAAAAATTATACTTTAATAAAATTATATATGAAAATTTATAATTTCATTAAAAAAATTAATTAAAAAGTGCGGTTCGGTTTGGTTTTTTGCGGTTTTTGAAAATCAAAACTTAAACCAAACCATTTTGAAACGGTTTGGTTCGGTTTGAGGAAAAAAAACCGCGGGTCCACGTGGAACCGAACCAACGGTTTCAAACCAACGGTTACGGTTCGGTTTGCGGTTTCGCGATTTTTTTGTACAGCCCTAGGCGCGACTGCCACATACACCACAGTGACACGAGCAGCGGTGGTGGCGACGACGTAGCCCATGTAAGAAGATCTAAGAGCGACGGGTGATTTTCAACAGTGACGATGGAGAATTTGCTTGGGGGTGTTGTGGTGGTATTGATGCTGTTTTGGGTGGTGGTTTGGAATAGTTTTGGTGTTGTTTGGGGGTTTTTTGTTGGTTATGCAGGTAGAGGTGCGGCGGTGGTGTTGGATCTGGCGGCGGTAAGCGTGTCGATGAGATGTTGAGGTTTTGCTGGTGGTGCAAGTGGAGGTCATAGCAGTGGTGGTGGCGACGACGACGGAGGCGGTTCTCTCTTCTCCCATCCATTCTCTCTTCACTAACGTCTCTATATTCTCAAATCGAAACCGTCGCCAATGTCGCCGCTGGAGCAACCCACTTGATGTGATGATGGTGGAGGCAACGACGACGGCTGTGACACGATGGTGGTTGTGGGGGTGTTGGGCGGGTTTGGATATGTTTGTTGGTGGTAGCAGTGATCGGTGGTTGTGGTAACTGTTGGTGGCGATTTTGTGGTGTATTTACAGTTTGGGTTGATGGCGATTTTGTGGTGGTCGTTATGGGGCGTCTGTGACCAACTATTTGACTAATCTGTGACTAAATATTAGGTGTATGTGACTAAAAATAATATATGACCAACAAACTGTGATGTATGTGACCCATTGATAAAATGTGACCTATAAATTGAATGATATGTGACGTCGAAATAATACGTGACTTACAAATTTTTTGATTTGTGACCACGAAATAATATGTGATCAATTAATTTGACGATATGTGACCAGTAAATAAATTTGTAACATATAATTATGAATCTGTGACCATTAATCACATACTGTGATTTTATTATTTTTATTTAATAAATATTTTTAATTAATTAAATACATACCTGATTTTTGAATTTTTAAACTATTTATTTGACTTTTGAATCGAGGTAAAGAATATTCCTGAGTTATGAATTTTTCTCCTAAAAAAACTAACATCAACAACATAAGTGAAAGTTAAGAATTAATTTAAACGCATATTTAATAGGACCCATAACTATTCAATATCTATTTTTTTTTTTTTTTATCAAAATCAAATAAAATTTGATTTTAATTTCTACCAAACAAGAACATACTATATGATATCATGGTAAAACTTTGATTTTATTTGATCTTCGAGCATATGCAAAATTGGATAAAATATATTATATTAATTTTTTGACGTTTTATACACGTTTATTCACAACTCGATCAGAATATTATGGTTGATAGTCTTTGTCAAATATTTCATATATTGCATCATCTTAGACAAGTCACGGTGCTTTAATGTCCAAACATGAACGTACACGTAACGCAACTCCACCGCTTTCTTTAATGAAAATAAGATTTGTTAGAAGTTGGAAAGATTCTCAGGCATCAACATCAATTTGTTGTATACACGGTAAATGATTTATGGGGAAATCTCCTTGGCCCTGGCATTGCCATTTGGAGGGGGGCTGTTGTTGACCAAAGTGGTTTGACATGGTGCATGGCTCTTTCTCATGGAGGTTCCCGTGGGGAAAGTTTTGATGACCTATTTCTTCTTCAAACATGGCGATGCGACCATATTTATTACATTCCCACCTGCTTGCGTATATATATATTGTCTTTATACATAGATATAAGTTTTCTCTATCGATATTTGTTTTAGACGGTAGATCAAAAAATCATGGCCCCCAATTTTCATTCTATCTTTTCCAGAAGAGAAAGACAGTGCACAGACCAAAAGTAAGCTTCTAATTTTCTCCAGAACATCTTCGTTTATCTCTCCTGACTCTCTTTTTCTTGGGTGCTAATGTTTGAAATTATGAAAAAATGTTCTTGAATCAGAAGGACCGGAGAAAGGGTTTCGAGCTCAAGAGTTGCCATGGTTAAGGAAGCGGCGTTTGAGGACGCTAACACCGGATTAACCCAGTTATCGGCGGTTGCGGATTCGTTTGAGGAGCTTTCTGCGGTGGTGAACTCCAAGGATTTCAATTTTGATCTTCGTTTGGAACCCTTTTGCGATGCTTGTTCGCTTGTTTCTGTTCTCTTTGGTTCTTTGGGCATAGCGTTTAAATTTGCTGAATTGGAGTATGTTTCTAAGGTTGGTATTATTAAATCCTATTCTATGTGCATGAATAGTTGAATTTTTATTGAATCTAATATATTACTGATTTAGATGTGAAATTTTTAAATTTTGTGTGTGTGTTTTCAACAATTCAAGATTATGTAAGGAGGATTCTTGGTTCATGTGAATTGAAAATGATACTTCTTAATGATCTTCCAGAAAAGAAACAAATGAAGAAGAATAAGAGGGATTGTAACGGGTTTGGAATGCAGATAACCTTAAAGGCTTAAACAGAGATGATAATATTAGAGAAGTATGCAGCATAAACAGGGCATAATAGTTGAACTCATTTTTTATTTTTTTAATTTAATTTGATTCAACTATTGTCTCTTTGATGATTACTTTACAAGAGGCACGTAACACAGTCTAGATCAGGTTTGTGAGTTGTGGCTAGTGGGTCTTGGTGCAGTAGGCAGTCTAGATCGTATAAATAGGTACATCTGGAGAGGACGAAATGGAGGTGAATTATTAGATTTTATATTTAAAAAAAAAAAAAAAAAACTCTTCTTACTTTTTAGAATGAGCACTCAAGGTCATTTTAACAGTTTGATACTTGTAGATGAAGTTCACATTAGTTGCCACTAACTGGAATGGTATTTTTTTAAAACTTTTAGAAGGCTCAAATAGAATGAGATGGTAACGCCACCAGTACGTTGTCAAGAAAACATGAGAGATTTATTTCTGCATCACGCGTTCTGGGAAAGAACGGATCTTTCCTGTGACTTTTTGCATCATCTAAGTTGAAATTTATTGTATCTAAGCATTGGATTAGTTTCACTGATTTATAATGCTCATATCATCAATCTGCAGCATATATATTCTATCAGTTTTCATTCATCATATTTCCTGCTTTGGTCTGTCTAGGCAACTAATTATATATAATGCTCCAATTCATTTCAGGTAAATGATCTGGCAAAAGCATCACGGATACATGGAACATTAAATAATATACTTGATTTTGATCAAAGAAATGACACAGTGAAAACACAAGGAAGCCTCTCACGTAACTTGCGCAGAGTTAGGCTGGGTCTTGATCTCATCAGAGCTTTATTCCAAAACTTCTTGTCATCGGAGTATGTTTCTCTTCCTTCCTTTTAATACCTTCTTGTTTTAAATTTATTTGCTCGTCAAAATTTTTATTCTGTTCTCTGGAAAGGATGTCTAACTTCTCACTATGCTACTTCCAGTTCTTTAAAAGAAGCAGCTTCAGCAGCTTATGCAAAAACTTGTGCACCATATCATGCATGGGCCATCAGGACTGCTGTTTCTGCTGGAATGTGTGCACTGCCGACAAGGGAACAACTACTGCTGAGGCTAAATGAATCTGGTGAGTTTATTTGTCACTTTTGCTTGCTTTCTTTTGATTTTCCTGTCATTAAATAGTAAGATATTTTTGGTGACTACTGGGGGCTACTTTTTTAATTGGAATACCCCACTGTAAAATGGTGGAAATTGGAAAGGTTACTAACCATTTCTGAACAAGTGAAGTGAACTTCATGGAAGGTTAATATATAATAGAATTTGCAGTGAAATAACTGCAAAAATTTCTTGACTAAGTTCTCCATAAGAACCTATAGAAATGGAGCTCCACTTTGGAAGTTACTTTGAAGGGCTATCAACCACTCACCTGTTTCTGCAAAAGACAACCTTTATAGTTCGTTAATGGTAGATAAGGATTTTGAGAATTTGGTAGGCTTTGACCACAATCGAACTTGCTATTTTTACAACAATATAAGTTATATGTTTAGTGTTCAATCTCTGAAATTCTGTCTTCCTGCAACGTCTATTGGATAAAAACAGAGTTGAACTTTAAATTGGAGCTTTGGAACTTTTAAAACACCAATGTGCCTTTTTCTGTACGAGGCCTAGTGACTAAAAGTGGGGTGCATAGTTTTGATCGGTTTTGACGGAGAGATTGTAAGTCACATTTCACATTCACATCATACTTGGCATGAATTTAGCAGTAGTATAATATGCAAGTTTTAGGTCTCTTGACAATGGACAGTGATTATTTAAAATACAGGACAGACATTTTGTCGGCTTTGAAGTAGTTTTCATCATTGTCAATTACAGATTATTGCTTTTATGCATAAAGTTTCTGTTTATAGTAATGATTTGTATGCTTTTCTGATTTATAAACTGGAAACGCGACTGATGATGTTACTGATACAACATTGTTTCAGAAGAGTCAGCAGAGAAGGAAATGCAGAGATACATCAATGCCTCTCTTCCAATCATAGATTACATTGATAAATTGTACACTTCAAGAAATATCAGCTTGGATTGGTGAGCTTTGTTTCATTTGGAAGAGGCTACTAATATACATACCTCTTTCTCGGGGCAGCAAGATTGGACATTTTCTGAAGGTACATTCGAAGCAAGAAAGTCCAGTTTGTCCTGAGAAGTTTTTATATCACTGCAGACACAAACTCTCACTTCTAGTAATGTTTTTTTGGTAATGGATGCTTCTACAGGCTTGTTGCCAAGTATCCTAGCAGTCGAAATAGTATCTTGTTCTTGTAGGCCAGAAATTTAGGTGGCAGTAGCTATTTTCTCTACGGAAATACTAGTAATTTGTGGGTTAACTGGCACACGTACATAAGATGTTCTGCCAGAAAATATAATTTCGTAGAGATAGATTCTTTTATTTGATTTCGTGATTCACTAATTGAATTATCAAACGATACTGGTGAAGTCCGCGTGGCCTTTGTACCCAAACAGTACATATTTTACTTCTCATCTAAGTCCAAGTCTCAATGTTATGTATTTCTCTTAGGACGCCTACTTTCTGATATATAGTTTAGCATCTCCACAACGTTAAGGGTTCTCGACGATTTTTGAAGTCTGAACAAATGCAGCCAATTCAGCACCACAATCAGCTAGAAAGTTCCTCGACTTGGTATAACGCGTTATCAAACCAGTAATTGGTTAAGAGCCTATTTGACATGATTTTTGAAAAATCAAAAGAAGCCTTTGAGACCCAAAAGATATTTTGAACCAGTTTGACTAATTTTGTGAAAATATTTTTTTCTAATTAGAAGAGCTTTTAGATAAAGCTAATCCAATGTGGCTTCCTATAAAAATATATATGGAATATAAAGTTTCAAAAATGCTATTCAGTATCTTGTACTTTGACATAGGTCTAGGTGATATCATTTATGTCATTAAATTAAAAATAAGGATTTATGACTTATTTATTAGGACTTATGACTTGTTTACATATAAATTGATGTCCAGCTGCTAAATAGCATCATTCAAAAGAAAAAAGCTCCGTCAAACAGGCTTTAAGGACAGACACACAAGTTTCGCATAATTCCAAGGCATTTTTGTAATCGAAAAAAAATCCCACAGAAACATCTCCATATCATCGCCAAATCAATCGCAATTCTCACTATCTATTCCAATCCCCAAACCCTATCCCAAGACTATATACATCAACTTTCAGAATAATAAAAAATTAAATTGAAAAAAATTATGTTAATCTATCTTCTCCATTTCATCTTGTCAGAGAAAAGACATGAAAATGGCCGATTGACCCGGCCATATTTCCAATAAGGCCTTTGTCCTTTAAAAAAAAAAAGAAAAAAAAAAGAAGAAGTTAAAAGTTAAATTGTGAAGTGAAAGATCAAAAGTAAAAAATACCTTCACTTCATCTCGTACAAACTGTGGAGAGGAAAAAGAAAAAACTTAGTCGGGTCTAGTGGACCACACTACCTTCACTGTCAACCCAACGCCGACCACCACATAACCCAGTCACTGGCGACATTATTTTCAACAGTGTTAGTTTTTTGTGATTATGAAATTGATTTTTCATATATGGTCAAAGATTAAATTTAAAATTTATTTAGTATATTGTTCATTATTTAGGTAGATGCTTGAGTGTAGACTAGATTTAGGTAATTTTTTGGGGGATGGAGATCACCATTTCTCGTCAGTTAGCAAACCCGACTGTTAAAAGTCCTTAATGTAGCTTTAGTATCAATAGACGGAGGAGTAGTACTTCGGGCAAATCATCGATGCATCACTATGTCGATGCTTAGGCCAGTCGAAGATAATGCACTCCACTTCGACCTTGGGGACAAAGTCTCTAATTTCTCTATATTTGAGTTTGCCTTCATATATGGACTAAAGATTACAGGTGATGAAGTAGCGAGCAACGATACTCAAAGAAACAATAGGCTGTATGACACATATTTTCAAGGACCGGGGACGATGTTTCTATTGTTCTTGATTGGCGCAATCCAGGAGCGCGATCAGATGTTGGACAAATTGAAGTTGATATTGGTCTATATCCCTGAGAGCGTGGTTATGTGTCATCACAAAAAAACTGTGATTGATATTTTTCATTTGGAAGTTGTTGACTACATTGATGCCTTCTACGACTATTCGTGGGAACGGAGATGTTTTCATGACACCGTACACATCTTCACAAAATCACATTTGAAGCCCAATGGACCTTTACATAAGTACGATATTTATGGATTGTCTTTGACAGTGCATGTAAATATTTAACATAATTAGAGTTAAAATATTTTTATACTTAAATTGTATATGTTGCAGATCAGGGCATATGAGATTGTCTCCCTCTTGGGTACCCGATTAGCGAGGAGATAAGAGACACACTACTCTTGGATGCATCATTGACAAACATCTAGAGTAGACGGTTGTTTATCTAATAGACAATTATCAACTCTCATCGACGACCCTCAAGTGAGTGTTATACATTTGAGATTTTATATTGTATGTCGTTTCAAAATTTCAGCACATGATCATTAACTAGTTGAAATGTCAATATATCAACTTGAAGTCCTAACTGAGTTGACGCCGTCGACGGAGGAGGAGGGTCAGGTTTTCATGCGTGAATTAGCCGTTCAACATACTTAAGATGACCAGATGTTTGATTTCATCATGGACCGAGATTTGATATGTTAATTGAATATAATTTGTTGATTACCATTTTGTATGAGTTGGGCTATTTTAATGAAGTTATTAATTTTTAATGTTATTATTTGTGTAGAAGCGCAGTCTAATTGATCGACCATCACTTTCACCCCAAATAGCACCTCCGTCGATGGGATCCCATTCTACCCTATCAAGACAATTCCCTTGTGGATCTCCTGTACACAGATAGAGTCGTTATTTCAATGATCTTTATGTACGCCTAACTGATTTTATCAAAGAGGAGGTGAGTGCTCTATGACCTAAGTTGCAAGATGAGATATAGCAAGCAGACGAGGAGTTGACCAACGGGGTGATAGAGAGGGTGACGAGAGGATGACGGAGAAGTGGGTCACACAAAGAGTGTCCCACCATTGTGAATAGAAGAGGGTGCATTAGAATTATTTTTGTAATTTCTGGAGTGGGAGGGGGTGTCCCCGATGGTGAAGGAAGAGGTGATGGAGGGGTGGCCTCAATTACGGAAGAGGTGGTGATTCTTGGGGTGGAAGGGATGACGACTCCAGAGGTAGAGACGGTCCCTAAGGCTGAGGGGGTGGTCGGGACAAAGAGACTGACAGATGACGAGAGGACGTTAGTCATGACAGATGATAAGAAGTGTGTTGTTGACGTGCCGGAGCAGGTAGTCGACAAAAGGTTGAGATTGCCGTCACAATACGTCGTTTCTCCCATCACAATTGAGTAGAAGAAGAGGATGTTCATAGATTGGACGTATCCCAATCTCTTTCGAAAGGTAGACCCTGCTACGTAGAACCATTCGAAACAGAATGGAGAAGAATTATGACCGTGTAAGTATTTTATGATTTTTAGTAAAGTACACTAACTCATCTATGCTTCATTTAACACTTTTTTATTTTTATTTTTTTCAGAGCTAACTATATGATAGCTCAAAAGATAATACCAAACACTTATAAGTGGTTTCAAGATATCATGACTTCGGCAACTTGGCTCGCTGAAGATGTAAGTGTAATATCGCAATTGTTATTATTTATGTATACATAATTTCTTGTTTATTAAATTAAATACCTCTCTTTTTTATTGGTATTTCATGCTGTAGCACATCGTCCTAGCTTTGGATCTGTTGTGTGATTGGGACCAAAGATATCTAAAATCATTTGACATTTTGGGCTGGGTCATTTTAAGCACTGAATTCCTACATGCCATTAACATTGAGCATCAGTCGCTCCAACTTATAAGAAATGAGTACAAAGTGCCTGAATATATGCTTGAGTGGGTCATAAAGACGTGGTCGAGTGTCGAGGGAAAGCCATAGCTGGTTGTACGCATATGTATATTCTAGTGGTTGAGAATTGTCATTGTTTTGCCGTGGAGATCGTCTTTGCTAATTCCACTATATATGTGTACGACTCCTATCATAACTGTCTGACACAAGATCAACTCGAGAATATATTGTAGTCGGTGGCTGTTATCATTCCTTTGATGGCTAGACACGCGGAGTTAATTTGAAAACTTAGTTTTTAGATATACGTTATCAAACTAACACATTATTATTTAATTACAGGGACAATTGTGACATGCTTGCAATCAAGTATATTGAATTTTTCAATATAGAACGTAGGATTGATGAAATCAACCAATCATGGATACAAAATTGAAGAAAAAAGTTAGCATGGTACTCAATTGAAATCTGTAAATATTGTATATTGCTCTATTCAAAAATGTAAATATCGATTATTTAATTTAAAGTCGTTATATATTGTTTATTGTTTATTAAAATTGTAATTCATAATAAATTGTATATTATTTTAATTGTATGAAAACAAAGTAAAGGTGCATAACTGTAAGTTTCTAATAGTTGATTCGGAACATGAAACTGTGGTTGAAGATTAACATTGATAGATTACACATCTCTCTAATTGTCATTAGATGGATGATAGATTAACATTGATGGTATTCTAGACGTACTTGAACGTCGAGGACCACGATGTTCAATTTCGGGTGGCAATAAATTATTAAGTGGAAGAATATGGTCAGGAACTTTCGACTTGGCTTCATTCGGTAGTGGAAATATAGTCTCGACATATGTTGCACTCCAACTGTTTGAAATTTGGTAGCTTCTTAAATTGTCAACTCTTTCGTGAAAATCGCCTCTCCCTTGCTTGGTATTTTCAAAATTTTGGTCACAAGTGCATATACATTTCTTATTATTTGCTTAGAAAGATATAAAATTTTCTCATTTGCAGGGGTTGCTTATGAGCAGGAAATTTGTTCTCTAATGTAGGATAACATTCGTATTTTGTAGTTTTGTTATTCGCATCACATACAATCTTGTTCATGATCATCAGTTTACTTGAGTTTATTATTTGTCTAATCTGCTGCTCGACCAAGACCAATCGCAGAAGGAAGCTTCATTTACAGTCCGTATTTGTCATCTGGAAGAAACTTTCTTGCATATATGTTCCTGTTATATTAATTTTCCTTCTTTGATTTTCTTCCCGTGTTATGAATCCAGTTAGCTACCATTCCTCCATCATTTGCTAACTTAACAATTGTGTTGATTTCAGATTCATGTTTATCAGAGGAGACTGTTCAAAAGATTATATCTGGTATGCACTAAATAACTCCTCTTTAATTTATTGGTGATGACAATGAACTTAGTGCTCGTTAGAGCTTATTTGAGTGTTATTTCTCTTTATTACTAGAAGCCGGGTAAGTCTTGATGATTTATCTGCCTAGGAAAAGAAACGTTTCAAGGGAGTTGTAGCCTCGGGAGAGCTAAGCAAATTGATCAAGCCATGGGATCCATGGTGGCTGAAGCCTTCTGCCAAATCTATATCACTCACTTGAGATGGAGCCAACCTTGTCCAACCACTTGTCCCCAGGAACTGGTGGAATCATCAGAAAATGATATGGAAAGCAATCAATTGCATGACATTCTACTTGTTTTGGGGCTTATGGATGATGCAATTAGCCTTATTTATCTTGAATGCGATGCCGTCATTTGCTTGCTTTCTAATATGTAGAGGCTGATCCTAATAACCCTTATGGAAACTTGAATTATATAGCATTTTATTAATCAAATGGAGCAATGTTATGCCCCGCAAACAAAAAAATGTGCAATTTGAGGGTGAGTCTATTGGTGGATCAAGGGCATTCCAAGTTGAAGATTTGTCTTGTATGTTAAAGAATGTTGCTAAAATATCCGAAGTAGATAGGAAAAGTGTACTATCAATGAATTTTAGGATTAGTTAGGCAAACCAGTAGGAATCAAATAAATAAGAAACTTCGCAATGTCCAAATCAAAAATAGCTTACAAAGACTAATCAATGATTCCTATCACGTTGAACTTACTGGCTATAAAGATCTAATTATTGAACACGCTGATGACTTCAAATCAGACTTTTCTTCAAACCCTTTCAAAATGGAGAACATGAACGATCCATTTGATAACTTAATTCCAAGAAACACGCTCATGGACAAACCATGAAATGACTCTCAGTAGAAATATTTACACACCATGACAAATTAAAGACAAGCAAGTACTTGAGCAGCTTGAATTATGATCAAAGAATACATACTAAAAAAAAATAAAAAATAGAGTAGTTATGAAGCAGAAGGTTGTCATATATTTTGAAACCCACAATAGAATTATCCTGGCAATACAAACAAACATTACACATAGAGAGGCAATTTTACACTTATGATGAACACACAAGCTTTTCAACAAGTTCAAAAGACGAAGCTAAATTAGTTGTAGAGTGAACTATATTGCTTTGCAAAGGAACTACAGCAGTGAAAGAGAGCTGCCAATTGCCAAATTCTAGCATCCATTCATTGAGACCATTCAACATCCATCCATATACGTACAAAAGCAATTACCAGATACAAACAAAAGAAAAATTCCAACGACCAAATGTTTGGGACGTATTGGGACCAAATGTTTCCTCAATACGTTAAAGGCGTGTTTGACGATGACATGACGCTGATTTGACACTCCATTTACACTTGGAAAGAGTTAACGGATCACCACATTTTTTCATCCGCCACATCAGCATGTTTTAAAACGTCATCCACCCGATGAGTAATAAACACTAATGAAGTAAAGTTCAATGGCTAATGAAATGATTTTTAAAGTTCGATGAGTAAATCGTGACATGACTCAAAGTTTAGTGATTGTTGAAACATTTAACTCTTATTTTTCAAACAAGTACACATTTTTTATTTTATTTTATGATATTTATCCAAAGAAAATAAACATTTAACTCTTATTTTTCAAACAGGTACGCATATTTTATTTTATTTTATGATATTTATCCAAAGAAAATAATAAAATATTGTTTGCATCTCTATCACTGAATTTGTTCGATTGCATTTGGATTTCTTCACCAATGAAAACTACCAACAGGATTATTACTCAAGAATGGGTTAAGAACTTTTAGGTCTGACTCTTATACTTCAATTTTTTGTGATGACAAGAAATTTGTACTTTGTAGCATGAAATGAGTAAATCTGGTTCATGAATGAATAAGTTCCACAAGTTATATATTATTATAATAGAAAATTGAACCGCACTTGACGTACAGGGGGGGGCTGCCAGGGGGTTTACAGGGTACTCACAGTGGGGGGGGCCCGCAGCTATTTTTTTTTTTTTTTTTTAATTCATGGGGGGGCCCGCCACAGTGAGTACCCTGTAAAACCCCTGACAGCCCCCCCCTGTACGCCCAACTTTATTCTAGAAAATTTCGTTCTCTCCCAAATGCATATTTATATTTGTATTAAGTTTAAAGGTCCGTTTGATAGCACATTATTTTTCCTGAAAGTTGGAATTCGAATTTCAACTTCCACTTTTGACTTGTTTGATTGGCCAAATTTTTCATGAAAAACATTTTTCAACTTTTGAAATTTTCCTTGTTTTCAAGGAATTCCTTTTCCCACCACTTTTGTGTGAATTGAAATTCTACTTTTTTTTTTTAGCAATAGAAATAAATTCTAAAATGAAGCGTAAAAATATAATAAATTTCATGTAAAATAAAGCCAAACGAACACCAAATTTTTTTTTTTTTTTTTTTTTGACAATCTAAACCAATTTTGTCCCCATGGTAAGAAAATTTATTCATCTAATCGACAATTTTCATAAAAAAAAATAAAACTAAACAGACACCAAAAATATTATATTTTTTAAGTGAAAAATTATATCAATCAAACACCTTTAATTACAATTCTCAGTAAAACAAATTCTAGGTAATTCAATTATCTGTAATTCATTTCATTTCCACCCAAATTCCATTTTTTATCAAACGGACCCTAATATCCTGTTTGAGTCACATTATTTTTCTCTTTCTCATTTTTCTACTCATTTCAATCAGACATTTTTTAATAAAATAATAATTTAATCACATCAATAACTTTTTTTTATTTTTCAACTACATATTTTCCATCACATCGACAGTAAAAATGAATTCTTCCTCAAATAATTTGGCTCAAACAGGGGCTAAATGTACAAAAATAAATTGACGTGTTTGGTAAGCCGCTTTCTCTTTTTAAGTTTCACTAATATTTATTAATTTATACCAGTAATTCGACCACTTTCTCTCGAGACTTCTTGTACAATTTGTATAGTTTTGTTCATTCAACAAGTTTCTTCGATACTTCTTATCACAAATCTCAACAACTTGGAGATGAGTAATTTTCTTAGCCGCGTTTAATGTGACGACGGACGGATATTTTGACAATGTTTTTATTTTTATTTTGACATTTTTTTAATATTCTTCAATTTGGGAAAGCAAATATGATATTTTGAAAAGTGTTTATTAATAATTTGAATTATAAATAGATATGAATAAAAAGTGATCTGAGCGTGTATAGGGCTAAGGTTTAATTTGATTTTATAGTTGATTAAGCAAATATTTTCATATGAAATGACATTTCCCTACTTTAAGGAGGAATTAATAATGTCTTTTGCTTTGTAAAAAATAAAATAAATAAATAAAAATTACTAATAATGTCTCCTACCCTTCATATTCATACTAGGGTTTATCTATTTGTATAACATCAAATGTTGTAAAAATGTACAACCCTCTCACATTGAGGGCCTACAAATATTTTAATCACTGTGGGACTCCCTCAATGTGAGAGGGTTATGTACAATGATGTATACCAAGCAAGACTCTTTATACTAATCAAAACTTTGGGGCGCTCCAAATGCCATAATCAAAGCAAAATAAAGAATGAATTTCCAATAATTTAAAGATAGATAGTTGGATTAATTTATTAAATTCTAATTCGATTGGACCTAAAATAACAAAACCATCCACTCTTACGATGTACAAAGATACATAGAAAATGGCTTATCACCATCAATTTCTTTTAAAGTTATTTTTGAGAATTGATGTGATAATTATCGGCAAAAAAAGGTTAGTATAATATAAACGAACCAATCTCGTTTAATCACTTAAAAAAAAAAAAATTGCTAACATTCATGCATATATTATTATATACACACACATATTAGTCTCGCTCCCGTGTCATCAAAGAAAGGTGTAAAGGGGCAAGTCTTGTTTGTACTATAACCAATTCCCTTTGTGTTCACAAACTGCTCTTTCTTGTTCTCACTAATCTTCTAACAGTTGGGAAGAATGGGCATTAGAAAGAAATTGCAAGCTGTTCTTGGAAAAGGCTTCAGAACCACAAAATTCAGATTCAAAATCAACCTCGTCATTGCCCGGCTTTCAGTTCTCAAGAACCAGCGCCGAGCACGCTACTCCATTGCGCGGTCTGACGTGGTCGAGTTGCTTAAACTTGGCAACCATGAAAGTGCTCTTCTTAGGGTAATTTCATCAACTCTAGGAGTAACCACTTATTTTCAATCATACTTTCTTATTTGAATGGGATTTTTTATTTTATTTTTTGTGTTTGAAATGATGGTTTTTGATAGGTTGAGCTAGTGATCAAGGAGCAGAATATGTTGGATGTGTTTGCTATTATTGAAGGCTATTGTCATCTGTTGATAGAGAGGGCCAACCTCGTAGAACAAGAAAAGTTGGTTTCTATTTGATTTTGAGTTTTTCAAAGATTTTTTTTAAGAATTATTGAAACGTTTTCATATATACTTAAGAGGGTTATTATTCTTTCTGGTAGAGTATGTCCTGATGAGTTGAAGGAAGCTGTGTCAAGCTTTGTTTATACAGCCACAAGGTGCGGGGAACTCCCAGAACTTCAAGAGATACGAGTAATTTTCACAGCGCAATTCGGGAAAGAATTTGCAGCTAATTCTGCTGAATTTCGCAATGGATGCATAGTAAATCCAAAGGCAGGCAACTATATCATTTCCATACTAATACAGTTAAAAGCTAAGATGAATTATATGCTAATTTCTTTTATGTACAGATAGTGCAGAAGTTGTCGACTAGGGTGCCAAGCTTGGAAGAAAAAATGAAGGTGCTTATGGAGATTGGTTCAGAGTACAACATTGATCTACAAATTGAAAAGGCTGCTTCAGTCCTTCCAGTGGTATGGATATTATTTTGACAACATTTGAGTTTATTGGACAACCTAATACAAATTTTGAATGATCAACATACCCAGAAACAAAATATTCGACATGGTTGATAGTGCTGATTAGGTCAATTCAGTGTCTAGAATAGGATTAGGTTCCACAAAATCCAACATTGTAAACATTTATTGATTACTTGGTTATGCTATTTTCAGGTAAATCTAGAATCAGGTACAGAAAATCAGCAAAAGCCATACCCAATGACCACATCAGGAGTCTCCAGTCCAGAAGAAAACAGGCCATTGCGGCCTGAAGATAGAGAAAAGGCTGAAATCTTTTCTGATTCAGCGAAAACGCAGAGAAGGTACACTGATGTAGCTGATGCAGCCCTAGCAGCTTATGTGTCTGCATCTTATGCAGCAGCAGCCGCGAGAGCTGCTGTGGAACTATCTCGGTCTGAATCGACTGATCCTCATGGTCCTAGCAGTCCCAATGTCCAGGCAAGAATTGAGCCTATGAACTCTAAAAATTTTACTAGGGAGAAAGTGGTTGCTGGATTCGTGGATGCAAAAGTTGAAATGATATTCAAGAAAACCCACCCAATACAAAACTACAGTTTCAGTTCTAGTATTGAGAAAAAGACTGAACAGTATAAGAATGGAACAAAATTTAAGATATCGATATCTGGTTCAAGTTCTGATTCAGCAGACGACGATGAGGAAACTAAGATGTCAGTTGGTGATGAGGGCCGACTGGGAAAGGAGATAGTTTTTGATGGAAGTGATGATGAAACTGCACATATAAGTAGAACTCTGAGATCACAGACTTATTTCTTGAATACCAGTATAAAGGATGATATCCTGGAAGGTAAGAGCACAAAACCTTATTGTTCATCTCACAAGAATTTTCTTTTAAGATCTCAAAGTGGATTGTCAATGGAGTCCGGGCCTGAAAATTCTAAGTACTCTGCTGAAGAAATCAGGACTCAAGGTGCAGAGCATTTGAATATCAACAAGAAGCCAATCTCTGTAAGGACTAGACGGACATATGGCCGGTGACAACCATACAAACTACAGTAGAGGGTACATATAGTACTGCAACTAATTTTGAGAGTTTGATGTAAATAGCAAGTACTTTATTTTTCTCATCATGATATTTCTTGAAAACTATGTAATGGATCTGATGGGTGGCACTTTGTTCTTCTTTTTTTTTCCCAAATGTAAAGCACATAATACCTACAATCTTTATTAGATTTATAAATTTCAATAAAATGCTAATATCACTAACTACTGAACACAGACAATCTCTTACAGAACTCCATTATGATTGGAGGACACAAGATCGACATTACAAGGAGGAAACATGCAGTTTAGAAGCTACTCGTATAACATCTGGTATCATATAAGAAAAGAACATTAATATTCTCAGCTATTTCAAGTTTTATAAATTAGAAGAGGTTTCCTCATCAGCAGAGATAAAATAACTTCAACAACGGCTAGATGAATCTAAAGTGCTAGTTACATTTGGAAGTACAATCATGTCCAAGTGGTGAGCTCATACAATGGTATAGCATGATGTAGACAAAAAGGTGACTTAGTGCAATAAATCAACAGCAAAAAATACATGGATAAGAGCACAAAATGCAGAACTTAGTTGCAGGAGAGGAACAAAACATCATTAATTTTGAAGTTCCAAGATTACAGCATATGCGCTTGAATCGAACTATAACTAATTTACAAATAATTTACAGTTATGTTAAGAGTCACCTAGGAGAATCTCAGATTTGCATAATATGGTTGTTTGCAAATTATCCCCTTTAATTTCACTACAAGATTGTTATTACATTTAGCACCCGTTGTTTGCAAAGATGTAGCCCCTGTTTGGTACCGCAAATTTTAATCTAAGTCAAAGTTAAGAATTAATTTTAACCACATATTTCATCATATTTCATGGGTCCACAACTTTTCAACCACACATTTCATCAAGTTTTATCAAAATCTACTAAAAAACTGATTTTAATTCTCACCAAACAAGTGCTTAATTTATGTCCATTGGTCAAGAAAATTTGAATACTTACTGAATGAGGGTAGCTTTCACTAAACACCACGATAGCTGCCTCAGTTGAAATTTATGTTTACCATCTTCACCCTGCTTGAACTATCTTCCTTGTCTGAAACAGATGTTGGGCAACCACACACATGAATCATTATCAGGACTTCTTACCTGTTCTCAGTTATCAAAATTCAAATACAAAGTTCTGCAGATCAGCTCCAGAAATCTTAATTCTGTTTTCTGGATTCTATTTGTTTTATTTGAACAAAACATATGGCATAATCATGTTCAAAAGAGCATATGATCTAAGTTTAAGATAATTTTTGTAGCCAATATGCTATTTACGAGCACCTGCAAAAAAAATAATATCGTAGAAAAGATACTTCCCCACATGATAGTGCACTGGATTGCCCCCGGCATAGGCCCCAAGTCAGGAGCCAGAAGGAGAATAATCTTATGAAATGATAAGCAAATAATAAAAACGTTTGCTTACGTACTTTCTGTTCTATGATGCTTAATGTATAAGTATATAAAATTGGTAGTTATTTGTCAATCACAAAAAACTTTAACCCATAATTATTAAAATTGGACTAGACCAGCCGGTTCAACTGAATATCAGTAAACCGGACACTAGACAGATCCGGTTAGCTACGTGTCGAGGTGCATGATGGGTAGATATCTCTCAAATAGGTTGCTTTGGATCCTCAACAATCTGAAATTTCAAAAATCTGCATAAATTAATCATAGAGGAACATGTTTTAAATAGCTTCACAGTTCAATTATACTGGCCCAAATTTGAATCGTAGGTACAATAATAGTTTATCAACTTAAACTAAAAAATGTTACATTAAAGACTAAACAAGGGAACCCTATACTGGTATCTAGGACAAATTGCCACCACTCTGTTGCCACAGATTGATAATATCAGTTGCCTGATTAAGAAGTATAATCATTTTCTTCTGGGATATCCATGGCTTACTCTCTAGAGTTGTCTTCAGCTCTTCCCATGCGTCCTTCCTTGGCCAAAAGTAGTATGGACTCAAAGGCACAGTGCCATAGCCTGGTATCATCTGATCGAGGCCAAGACCAATGTTCTTTTCCATCCATATGAACTTCAATATCAATCTAGGCTTCTCCACTGATTTCAACTCCACTCCTAGCTTCTGAAAATTCATAGATAACAAAGAGAAAAAAACGTGAATGGGAATTGGATTGATGATAAATAGAATCAAACAATGTTTCCATTGGTGATGCAAAAAAGAGCAATTTTTGTTTACTTCTCCACTCAGCGACTTCAAACCAGTAAGTTGGTTACAATTTTGCAGATGTAAGTAATTAAACACACACATTATCAATAAGAATTCATATGACAAATCTATAGTCTCAAAATAAAATTCTTTGTAAGCACCCTTCATACCGTTCTGTTGAAACCAAAACTTAAAGGAATGCATGCCCCTCTTTAACAGCTGAGCTTTTAGATGTGGCAATTGAATATGGTATTGGAGCAAGAAGGTCTTGATTTCAAGGTTTATCACCACCAATTTATGAAAAGTGTGATGAGCCTTTGATTAAAAAAAAAAAAAAAACAATTCGACCTGCATAGGGGTAGTTTGAAGACTAAACAATCCGACAATTAAGCTTTTAGACTCAACGGTGGCATTTATATTAGGACTCATAACGTCCTGTAAATTAGTAACTTAACAATTAATTAATTAATTATATGCATACTGACTCCGAAGTTGCAATAACTAAAATGAAATGCACATAGCTTTAGTGAGTCGAACCTCAGATTTTTTTGCAAGCTCAGAGTCCGAAACCTCAGTGGGTGTTTCCGCAGGAGCTAATTCTGTGGCAGCAGCAGCATTAAGCCTTTGAATTCTACAAGTGGGTCTAATTTTTAGGCCAAGATGGGTTGACAAATGCAAAAAGGAAGCTCTGGGTTTCAATGAAATTGAGGTTTTGATGGGTTTAAAACAGGGCTTCTGGGAAGTAAAAGAAGGGAATGCCAAAATGCTCTTCGCACTTGGTTGAACTGGAATCGACAACATCGTGCTCTTCAGTCTTTATACACACACGCAGAGAGTCGAGAAAGAGGGAGACGGAGAGAGTTTCTATATATGAAAGGAAGCCATGGTCATTGACAAAGGAACAGGACTCCCAGTGTAATGTGGATAAGGTATCAGCCATCAGGGTACTGGGCCGATTTTAATGGGCCAAACTTAGAAATGAATGTCCGGTGACACAATGAGCCAGGTCGCCCAGAATACGTTACAAGGGCCGGTCCAATCGATGGCTGGCTGGCTCGAGTTGATTTGTTTTGTTTGACACTACTAGATAGGAATATTAAGTGGGACGAGTCGCTAGTCATCTCGGCTCACTTCCCAGATAAGTTGTAAGCACGAGCAAGCAGCAAATCACTCATTGGAGTCATTGTCGACTCGTGAGCGACACGCATTTTTAGCTACAAAATTTAATTTTTGGCTAAAAAAATGTCACTAGTAGTGGATGCACAAAATGCTGAAAAGTGACATTTTATTGAAGAACTGATTTAAAATGTGCATGATTTGACGTGAATTTCTTATCACAATATTATCATCCATTTTGTCCTCTTTTCTTGTTCTTGATGTAACTATTTATCCACGACAAACAACCATTTATATTGTTTCAAAGAGTTTTTTCTTCAACCGCCCATTTCAGATTGTGTTTTAACAAGGACAAAAATCTATCTCATTTTATAAACTTTAAATTCTGCCCTTCAAATTCTAATTGTACTCTAAGAAGTATAATATTTTTATAAATGAGAATGATCACTAAAGCCAGTTCTTTAGTCAGCAATGAAAGATTGCTACACTATAGAAGCCTGGAAGGACAAAACGATGAAGGCAGCAGATGTGTTTTTCCAATCAATACGTCAAAATTTCGCGCAGTTATGGAATGACATTGGGAATTTTACTAAGACAGCAATTGAGATGGGCCGGAATGATCCCCGGAAAATCATGCATGCCATCAAGATGGGATTGGCATTGTCCCTTGTATCTCTCCTCATTTTCTGGAAAGAGCCTTTTGCTGATGTTGCTCAGTATTCAATCTGGGCAGTTCTCACAGTCATTGTTATGTTTGAATTCAGCATAGGTATGTTACATTTGACACGAATTATTTCTCGTCAAAGAATTTCTTTCAAGTTGGTCCAGAAGAAATATGAGATCCTATTTCTCTAAAGAATATGGGATTCTACTTCTGGCAGCAGCTTATACAGTCTATATTCATCTTAGCTTTCGACCAGCGATGCTAATCTTGTTATTTGCTACTTTCTTGTATTATGGTTTTGCCTTAAATATAGGAGCAACATTTATTAAAGGATTCAACCGGGGATTAGGAACATTTGGTGCTGCAGTGCTTGCTATTTGCTTCGGCGAGTTAGCTATTTTGGCTGGAAAGTTGGAGAAAGTGGTAATTGTCACGAGTATTTTCCTCATAGGTATGCTTCTCTTCAAACAACTAGTTCAAAAGCTTGGAGCTTTAAGTTGTTAAAGAGACACATATATTTATTCAAAGTTAGACCCTGCTTGACAAAAAAATTTCAAGATTATAAGTTGGTCAAACTTCATTTTTAACCACACATTTCATTGCATCCACAACTTTTTTTTTTTTCACTTTTTAACCACAGTTTATGGGAAGCCATTCAAAAAGCTTTGTCAAACAGGGGCTTAGCCTCTAACTGCTTCTGTGCATCTAATATCAATATCCCTATTGAAATTCTACCTCACTATGATTGTTCTTGTTTGGCAGCTTCATTGTCATCGTACTTGAAACTCTACCCGACAATGGCAGCTTATGAATATGGATATCGACTATTTGCATTGACATATTGCATCCTCATGTTGGCTGGAAACAGGACAAGGTCATATACAGAAGCTGCTTTTACTCGGTTAATACTCATTGCACTTGGCGCGGGTGTCTGTTTTCTTGTGAACATATTTATTTACCCAATATGGGCATGCGAGGATTTGCACCGCTTGGTGGTAAAGAATTTCAAGGACCTTGCAGTAGCTCTGGAAGGTTGGATAAACTTCTATCTAACAAAAAAATTGCTTTTCTTCGAGGTTAAATTTAGTAAAATGATTTTTTATTTTTCCTCTACTCAAAGAACAAAGTTGTAAGAATTCTGCAGGCTGCGTTAATGGCTACTTGCAATGCGTGGAATATGAAAGAATCCCCTCGAAAATCCTCACTTACCAGTCCTCTGATGATCCACTATATAACGGCTACAGATCAGTCCTGGAATCAACAAGTAGAGAGCAAACACTGGTATGGACTAGACTAGATATCATCTGAATTTGCTTAATGGTGGCTTAATTGTGAGTAGACAGCGCGCTTTCACACTGATATTGATACTGATTGCTCGTTTTCTGATTGCTTTTCTATTTATTTCATAATCCATAGCGGCTGATTGTAAGAAATAATGAATCTGAAAATATTTTTGATCGAGCTGTTAGGTTTCGCAATCTGGGAACCACCTCACGGACGCTATAAAAAGCTTAATTATCCTTGGAGAAACTATGTCAAAGTGAGTGGTGCACTGAGGCATAGTGCATTCATGATCATGGCGCTACATGGATGCATCCTCTCTGAAATTCAGGTAAATGAAAGTATAACTTCATAGAAATATAACTTCTATAAGTACATAATTATTGATTTATTAATTTCAGAATTTCTTTACAAGAAGGAATTAGCAAAAGGTTTAGTTCATTTATGCTTAGGCACCACCAGAAAAGAGGCAGGTTTTCCGGAGCTTAAAAGGGTTGGTGCAGAGGGTGCAAAAGTTTTACGTGAGCTGGGGAGAAAAATCGAGACTATGCACAAGTTGAACTCAGATGATATACTCGAACAAGTTCACGAGGCAGCCCAACAGTTGCAGAAGAGAATAGATCAAAAATCATATCATCTAGTCAAATCAGAATCCTGGGAAATTGGTAATCGATCTCAAGTAGCAGCAGATAATGAGAATCTTCCCTCTGAAAATGATGATCATCAAGAGTTGCATTTAGGGTTCAAGTCTCTTAGTGAAACTGTACTTGATCTGAGATCAATGCCAATATTGACATCAAATTTGGACACAAAAGACTTGATGACTTATGTAACGCCCCGAGTTCCGCGGACCCGGAACGCTACGTCATCTTCTCTTTGCCCTAATTTAACTGAAAAGTTTGGCGAAATAACTAACTTTTGAAAACATCACATTTAAAATTTGTGAACTTTAACGGTAACAAATGCCATTCGAATTAACTTAAGGAAAATTTGATTAAACATTTAACTCAAGTTTGAAAATAGCGGAAACGACAAGGTAAATTTCATAATGTTCAAATGCGTGAAATTTCAAAAGTAATTTAAAACGATTAACTACATTTATTCCACCACTGCCCATCAGACTCGGCCGTCTCCAAAATCTGCAATATTGTTAAAAACATGGAATGAGCATTTCGAAGAAATACTCAGTAGACTCATCGCCAGTAATTAATTTACAGAGTAATTCAAAACATAACTATGCAATCTATACAGTGATATTCTCATGGGCTAATTTTCTTTGAAAAAATCATAGGCTCTTTAAAATCATAGGGTGTGGGTAGTCTGTCTCATGCATTTAAGCACGTAAGTTATGCATAACATCATCTTATCTCATAAGAGATTCTCTTTCTTCTTATACAATTAAGCATATAAGTTATGGCAAGCATAACAACATAATCTATCTCATAAGAGATTCTCATCTTATGCATTAAAGCATATAAATCACATAGAATCACATAATACATGTAATTACAATTTAAACTAATTAATGGGGGCGAGTCTACCTCAATTTATCGCGAGTCGTAAAAAGTTGAGCGGAAAGAAATCTCAAGCTCTATCGTCCTTACGTTTCGTCTAGCCAAAAATAAAAAAATAACTTTGAATTAGTGTTTCGAAATTTCTTTAACGATTAAAAACGATAAAAATAAAGTTTAGGGACTTAATTAGAATTTATTAAAACTGAAAATAAAAGTTTAGGGGCTAAAATTGAACTTTTCTAAAATAGGGACTAAATTGAAAATTTATTAAAACTGAAAATAAAAGTTTAAGGGCTAAAATTAAACTTTTATAAAATATGGACTTAATTGAAAATTTGCTAAAACTGAAAATAAAAATCCAGGGACTGAAATGGACTTTTTTCGAAATCTGTGGACTGATTTGTTTTTAAAACATAAATCTGGGACTGTTTCCTTTAAAAACGAATTTTGGGGCTGAAACTAAATACTTTAAAACTTTAGGACTAAAATAACCTAACTTCTAAACTTGGGGCTAAAATCGAAATTTCAAAAAATCAAAAATAACAAAAATCTCACAACACTCTCTCTCTCATTTTCTCGCGTCGAACGCGACAGCAGGGAGAGAGGAAGAGCGACAGGGAAGGGGCTTCGCCCCTTCCTCCGATTCCGGCCGGCGACGGTGACGGCCTCGCCGTCGCGAGGCGGCGCCGGTGGTGGGAGTGAAGATTGGGCTGTTTTTTGGAGTTTTCTTTGGGTGTTTCGACCGAGAGAAACCGAGGCTTGGAGGCTCGGGTTTGGGGGTTTTCCGGCGGTACTCCGACGAGGAATGGGTCGGGGGAAAAAGGTAAGTTCATGGGTTCCTTATTTCTGGGTTTGATTTTTGATTTTGGGTTGATTTCTGGGGCTGTCCGTTTTGGGTGTGGGTGGCGGTTCGAAGTCAGAAATGGCCGGTGGATTTGGGTGTTAAGGTGGTTTGATTGGGGCTGGGTTGTGGGGTGACGGCTGCAGCTCGGGTGATGGTGTGGTGGAGTCGACGGCTGCAGTGGTGGTGCCTGTGGGTTGGTAGTGCTGTGTGAAATGTTCTGTGAGTTGGAGGTGATGGGTTGATGCTAGAAATTGATTTTTCTAGCATCACACATGAATTTCCAACATTGTTGATGCTAGAAATGGGTGTTCTAGCATCAGTTGTGAGTTGGAGTTCTTTCCAGCGAGACCCTTCAGCTGGGTTGGAGGTGTTGGTGAATCCGGTTTCCACTGTGTGTTTAATGTTGAGTTTCTGCTGCTTTGGTGTGAAGTTGCAGGCATTGTTGGTGCTAGAAACTGAGGCTCTAGCATCAACGTGAGCTGGAGAATCTGTGGTGTTGGTGCTAGAAATGGAGATTCTAGCATCAACGTGATTTTCAAATGTAATACTGCCTATTTTCTTACCAAGAATGGTGGTTGGCTGCGTGAGATGTGAGGAGAGGAAATGATGGAGGTATATAATGAACAGTAGAATTTTTAGGGCACAGAAATCAAGGTGGCAAGTGGGCCAGGAATTGGGCTGCAGAAATTTGAATTGGACTTAAGTGGATTGGGCCGAAAGAATTCAAAACCTGGACTAGCAGAATTGGGCTGAAAAGAATACATTTGGGTTTAAAGGATTGGACTAAAATAACTTATTTGGACTAATAAGTAATTGGACCTTAAAAATTACTTAAATTATTAAAATGATAAGAAATTCGATACCTTAAAAATATTCGGGATTGAACTCGATTTGAATGAATTTCAATTGATTTTATAACGGCTAGACGAACGCGCTTTTATTTAAAACTCGGGGTTTAAGGTTTTGCGACACGTTTTTCAAGAAACTTAAATAGAAATTCTCGGTCGCTACAACTTACACGTTAAGGAAACAAGTGCCTTGGCCTTCATGTTTTGCCCTTGACGATGAATCTTTGATTCGAGAGGATGAAATCAAGACATATGAAAGTGCGAGTGCTTTGTCTTTGGCGACATTTGCATCCCTTCTGATTGAATTCGTCGCAAGGCTTCAAAATCTAGTCGATTCTTTTGAAGAATTAAGCGAAAAGGCGGAGTTTAAAGAAGTATTAGCCATATAACAAGCTACATTCAAAGAATGTGCTTTATTTGTAGATAACCAGGTTGGTAATGTGATACAGGATCAAGAACTGATTTCTTGACAATCAGTAATTTTACAATATTATATGCATCAAATAAGCAGTATGACGTGAGTACATGAAAGATGTTGTAACCTAATTTAACTTTGTCTCTAATTTAACATACATGTATCAATTCTAAATTGCAGTATCTGATGCATATTTTCGTCCAAAAAAATCGCCAAGAGAGAATAAAAAACTTAGTTGTCCCACTTATTTTTGAATAAGCAAATAAAAAGTAAAAAATTGCGACGATATATTTATCTCATTTTAAAACATTCTGACAAAAATTTTGGACGAAAATCGTAATTAAGGACAATATGTGATAATTAATGGAAGGTTAAGTTTAAGAATGCAATTAAAAAATATTTGACATAAATGTGATATGAACAAATATTAAGGACCTTTTATGCAATTAAAATATGGTGCGAGCATAAAAAATATGATGTGAGTATATTCAACCATTACAAAAAGAGAAGGGGTTCCCTCCAATAATCGAATAACTCGTAGTTTGCTATTCTGATAGGATCGGATAGGCCAGTTCCATCATAAACTCAATAAATCAGACATTGAACTAACACAATGACACTCTAAGACAGCTTGACAATTAACATGATCAAGAATCAGTCAAATTTCCCAAAAATCAAGTAGAATCAAGTAAATTTGAACGGATTTTATGGTTGAACAAGTTTTCGGTTAACACATTTTTTTCAAAAAAAATTCTAGAGTTGCTATGAAAGTGTTTTGAACAAGAAATGGACTCAGCCATTCATTGACCTGATTGAAACACCGATTCTTTGGATCATTGGTTTAACTGCGAGATCATTATTTGATACAAAGATAATTAAAATGGAAAATAAATGTATAAAGCAACAAGAATTAATACGTTTTCTATTTTTAAAATATTTTGAATTAAATTTGTACAATCCGCCCCGTTTAACCATTGATCCGGACCAGTAACCCGGTTCTCTGGTTATTCACTCTACCAATGAGCGGATCGGTCCGCTAACTATGGATAAATTAGGGGTGTAAGCGGTCCGATTTTACCGGTTTTTGACAGATTTTCAAACCAAACCGTTTACACCGGTTTGAAAAAAACTCAAACCTAAACCAAACCATTTTGAACGGTTTGAAAAAAACTCAAACCTAAACCTAACTGTTTGGTCCGGTTTTAAATCGCCGGTTTCTCCGTATATTTTTTTTTGCCCCTCATCCGATTTTAAACCACCAATTTCGCCGTATTTTTTTTTTTTTTTTTTTGTCTACTTTTATGCCATTAATTTAGGAGTGGACAATTTTTCAAGAACCGGTGGAACCGGACTAGAACCATTTAGAATAATAATTTAATTTTGGGATAAATTATTAAGAACCAACCAGTTTCGGTCCAGTTCTCGGTTCTAGTATGGGAACTGCTGAGAACCGGATGATTCTCATAGGTTTTTTTTTTTTTTTTGTAAAATATATTATTCAATCTCCAATCACTTTTATAAAAAATAATAAGATTCTTTCTTCATTTTAGACCTCAATACTTTCCTTCTTCTCTTTGATTCTTTTCTTCTCCCTTCTTATAATTATTTGATTAATTGATTCTCAAGCCAAATTAGAATATTGGGTAAATCTATACCTAAATAAATTTATTTACAATATATAATTTTATTTCTAAGATCTGAAATTTTTATTTTGTTTTCACTTTGATTACATAGTTATTGATCCGATCAAAACTTTTCATTTAGATTTCTACAAATTATAATCGATAGAACTAGAAGTTGCAATAATTTTTAAAAGGATATCCAATTCAATGTAGGATTTTGATTTTGATTTTGATTTTGATTTTGATTGAAGTTTATTTAATCATTGGAGTACTATGCAGTTTATATAAGTTGATGATTGCTTATGATAGTAATTTATATGGAATATAACGTGGGATTGCTTGATGAATCATTTCAGACTTTTAGTTTAAAAGCTTATGGAATATATGAACCTCATTTAAAAATAAATAAAAAGTCCAACACAAAAGTTTTACAAGTTACAATTTAGAAAATTTCATTTTTTTAATTTTTTAATTATTATATATTTTTTCACCGGTCCGATTTGATTTTAAATCGCAATAAAATTTTTCAAACCTAAATCAAACCGTTTTTGACCGATTTGGTTTGGTTCAAAACCATTTCGTTGACGAGTCCATGTGGCATCAAACCGACGATTTTCAAAATGCGATTTCGATTTGATTTTCCGGTTTGGCGGTTTTTATTTACAGCCCTAGGATAAATTGCTTTTCGTCAAATTAACAAATTCAAATAGGCAAATTGAAAGTTTTGAGCCCTAATTCTTTACTTTCATACTGTGTTAAGAATCCAATCTCATTCAGCTCTGTGTTACTGCACGTAATGGCTCCTACAAACAGCCAACCTGCTTTTGAAAAAGAACAGGTATTTCTTACATGTTAATACACGTATATATATTATAACTGTCGGTGCCATTATTTTTTTTCATTTTTTGGGGATATTAATTCTATTTTTGTTAAATTTCTGCGCAGATATTTGGAATGGCAGAGAAAGAGATGGAATACAGAGTGGAATTGTTTAATAAGTAGGAAATCCGGGTTTATGCATTCGGATTTGCTTTTGCATATTACAGTAATTTTGTTTGAACTTTAAAGTGCTGTTTTATTGGTCGGTTTAATCGGATGCAAAAAATTGCTCGACCGCTGGAATTTCTGCCATTAATTATTTACTCTGCTGATGTTTGTTAATTGATCAGTTTATACTTCTGGGTGCTCGGAAAATAGCCTGAATAAGAGAATTGAAAAAAGCATGATAACTACCAATTACGTTAGTATTTCATATATCATTGACATTTGCAATGTCATCCATCTGTTCATTCATCATTTATTTGATGTTCACTTTGTTCTTATTCAGGCTTACGCACACATGTTTCAACAAATGCATTGAGAACAAGTACGTATTCTTAGTTCCTGGTAGCTTAATTACTTCTGTTAGCATGACTGAATTACTGCTCTATAAAATTGCAGTCCAGAGCAGTTTAGAACTTATTTTCACTTATAGAGAATGATTCATTTTGGTTGATGTGCTTAGCAGAAGTGCAACTCACACATTTTCAGGTACAAGGAATCTGAGTTAAACATGGGCGAAAACAGTTGCATTGACCGATGTGTTTCAAAATACTGGCAGGTGAATTGATGGTTTTACTCTCTTTATATATTTAGTTTTTGGGTGTGTATGCGTTTAAACAAGCTTCAGGCCTTGCAAATGATATTTATTGAATATATTATTTTACATCTTGCACAGCTCTGTACCTGTTACTGCACAGTCAGATAATGTGAAAATGCTGAGTGCCTTAGTGGTTGTTTAAATTTGGTTTTATGTGCCATTTTGGTTTTGAAATAATGCCACCTCTCCATGGAGATACACGAGTGAAATTTTAAATGGGGATGTAGTAGAGGTAGAGAAAGGAGTATATTTGGGATTCAAGTTAAAATTATCACAAGAAAATAGGTTGACAAAGATGATCGAAATATATGCAATCTGAACATTAGCTCGATGGCCTGTTTATCGGATGTCTAATTTACTGATTGGCCTAGACATCCTGAAAGTGATTGCAGGTTTGCAAGTATTCATAATTGCCCCTAGTACATGGATCCCTATTGTTTGTTAGACGTGAATGACCAGAGGACTTTCTAGTTAATCTAAAATGTCGTCTCTGGCTGGTAGGTTATTACGAGGACACATTAGCTTATTCAAGGAACTCTGTCATGAGAATAGATATAATGAAAGTAAGCTCGATTCAAAGCAAATCAACAAGCGCGAGACAAGGTTGAGTTAAGGTTCAAGTTGTAGATCAGTTTCACTGTGCCCTTAGTTGGCTCTGCAGATTCTTTTAAATACTTTAGAGTTGTATGGAAAAAAAAATAATAATGTTAAAAAATAAATAAAAACTCGAGTGGAGGTGTGCAACGGCACATACCAACATTATTCTTGTCAAAAGCACTTCTCTTGTGTTCTTGAGTTTGTTTTTTATCCGACCCAAACTTTGTAGGAAAGAATGTGGAGATCAGATGCAAAAAAGGAGAGTCAAACAAAGCCGAGTACTCATCAAGAGAGCTACTATCCACAAGCAGCTATTTAGAGACCAAAACTTGAGCTGATCAAGATGTATTCGAAACCAACCTGGTCTTTCCTCAGGGACTGTGAGTATTTGTTCCTTAATTGAGTGGATAGAAAAGTTTGAGCACAGTCCAACCCAAGGAAGGTGTTACTCTGGAAGGGAATATATATCATAGAAGTTTGTGCTTAATTGAAAAGCATGGGATAGTTTGCCTACTCTTATATTACACAGTAAAACGAAGTTAAGTTAAGATGGATGATTTAGAACTTAGAAGGGCTTGGATCACTTATATGGAACTGGGATTGTGCTAAGATAGGAAATATGATTAGGTCGAACAAGACTTTCTAGACGCCAGAGTATAATGTGACCTTTCAAGAAAAAAAGGGTAGCCTAGCCAAAGGTGGAGAATTCTGTTTTTATAGAAGCGCAGACGTTTTAGGAGACTAGTAAATAATAAAAATGGCGAACTGAAACCTCATCCTTCAAAGGTTTGGTCTATAGTTGTCTTATTTTTAAGGGTTAGAGTAATAATAGTTACTTCTTGCTGATTCTTTAAACTGTCATAGTTTCTTTGCATTGAAGCCTTCTCTGTTGATGGTTCTTTTATTTTGGTTAATGACTGTTATGTTGAGAGAATCCTCTTCGCATATAATGGGAACATGTGACTTAACCTTAATCTCTTTAAAGAGCGAATCCCAAGTTCTTTGCACCATTTACTCATATTCTTGAATCTTATTCTGACTGATGCTCTTTATATCCCTTCTTCAATGTGTCAAAATGTTTTCTGCAGGTGACTAATCTGGTCGGCCAACTGCTTGGTAACAATCGACCGCCAATGTGAAGGAGATCATTTTGCCACCCAACATTTCAAGGAAAATCTTATCACTAGCATTTGAACAAGATTTGGTGCTATTTCCACCTAAATCAACATTATCATTTCATAGTTGATGGGATTCATAATTATTGCAATTGCTACATGGTCAAGAACCAAGATAATTTGCAGGGCCCATCACATGTGATGTTGGGATTCAAATTTGCAAAATTTTCTTCTATGCTCATCTCAACTCTACCTTTGTTACATAGTGATGGTTATTAATTTTGCATAAAGAAGGATTACATTAATTGACGATTATTGTAAAATTGTGACAATTTTATAAGGTGAATTTCAACTCTAAATTATAGAGGAAGAGTTTAATGGGAATTTGAAAACAAAGACAATGCGTTTGGTTGTCTTTAAAAGTAAGTTAAATTTACTTTTTAAGTTACTTATGTCAACAAAATCAAAGATGATGGAATGGAGGAAAAAAAAGTACAGGAAAACATGATTATTGAGGAATACAAATTAGCTAGCCTTCCATCAGAATTGCAGAACAAATTAAATTGAGAGAGCTGAAGTTCACAAAAAACAACAAAATTAAGCAATCAATTTTAAATAATCCTTTGATGTTTGACATAGGGAATTAAAAGGCTAAATACATGAAAATTAAATTAATAAAGGAGAAACTATACACTTCAATTTCTGTTCCTTTTGGCTTCCATATTTGTGGCTTCTTTAAGTGATTCTTGAGCATCATTTTCCATCCCAAGGCTAAAGAGTGAAGCTGCTTGAAGGTAAAAAGCAGTAGGCCACTCAGGAGATATAACCTGTGCTTGCATAGCATCCCCCATAGCTTCATTCGGCATGTCACTCATCAAATATGACAAGCAGCGTCGAGCATAGACAGTCGGTGATACCATGGTCCCGCCATCAATGAACTACATGAAAAAACGACTTTTTTAACAAATAGTCTGAAACCACGTGTATTCTTTGATCATATCAAAATATGAGGCCTGAATTTACGGAGGCTTTCAAATTGTGTCATTTCTGGAACTGATACAAGATTTTCAATGATGTGTGAACAATTCAAACGAGAGGCCAATGCAGAGAAAGGGCTTACCTGTGTGTAGCAATCAATGGCAGTTGTGAAATCTTTGGCTCGAAAAGCAGCATCACCTTGCTTCTTAGAATTCAAGGTCTCCTGCATTTGATTTGTCCAGACTTGAAAAGATAGCTGCAAGGATAGAATCTTTAAATTTATTAGTAATGATTACTGTGAGAAAATCTGTCTGCTAATGCTGCCTAATAACTGCTAGCCTATTTGAATCACCTAAGCTAAAAGCTTAAGGGACGTTCTCTTCATATTTCAATTTTATGTTTTGAATTTTGAATTCGTTTTGTGTTTTGTCTTTTGGGTGTCCATTTTGAGATTGTTGAAAACTCGTTCTTTTTGTCGTTTTGAAAAAATATTTCACAACCCGTATTTTTTGAGTTTTGGCAGATTTGTGAAGAAAACAGTCAAAACGTAAAAAAATTATTTTCTGTTTTATTCACAAAATTTTCAACCGTTTTCGAAAATGGAAAAGAGAACGCGTTTTCAATATTTTGAAAAATCGAAAACAAAAAACGGTCCGAAAACAGCAAAGAGAACGCACCCTTAATCTTTTAAAGAAGG
Organism: Osmanthus fragrans; assembly: GCA_019395295.1. Taxonomy (NCBI): domain Eukaryota; kingdom Viridiplantae; phylum Streptophyta; class Magnoliopsida; order Lamiales; family Oleaceae; genus Osmanthus; species Osmanthus fragrans. Next base: position 19,301,919 of record CM033361.1, on the reverse strand, counting down.
GACACATTTATTATTTAAATTTTGTCTTCAAATTGCCACCTCATGCATAGGCGGGATTCATTTTTTCACCAAAGGCTCGCCCCTCATTTTCTACCTGGGGGCCACCACACATGTTTTTGTCTGTAATAACATGCAAACTAGACATGACTATTGACCTTCTTCGAACAGAAGTGTCTTCCTAATTGGAGTAGCACATTAAAGCAAGATTTCAAATTGATTTGGCGAAAGCAAGATTTGAATGACTCGTTGGCATTTAGTACTTTATGATATTGGTTCAACGTTTCTGCACGATTTGTAAGACACGGTCAATGGTCAAATTGCGGGAGGACGGAAGATTGGAAATTAGAGATAAATAAATAAAAAACATTTATGCAGATGATTATAGGGATCACAGAGATACTAAAAGAGAGATAACCATGTATAAGTGGCATTAATTCAAAAGTACGAAAATCAGATCAATCCTAAGAAGGCAAAACAATAACTTGGAAGATGCAAACCTCATTGGCGATCCCTTCGTCGTCTTTGTATCCAGTTTTTTCCAATATTTCGTGTATGGCAGTAAGGTCCATTCTCAAGCATGCTTCGCCCAAAGGTGTCAACAACAATGGCTGTTCGGAATTTGCATTTCCATGTGAAATGCCGAGTAAAACATGTGACGGAACCTGATTGATAAATCAAAGAGAAAGCACTCTTCAGGTTTAAAGGATTAACAAACTTCTGCCTTTTTGAGAATTGTAAGTGTGGATGCACCACCACAGTTTGTAGTGCCCTTTGTATTTTCTGATATTTGGTGATTGGGTAACAAAATTTTATTGTCTATTCTCAGGAAAAACAAAAAGAAAAGAACAGATGAAAAAAATCATAGATGTAACCTTCCTTTTAATTATACAGGTAAAGTTCATGAGTGATCAAAGGAAAGAAAATTTGCATGACAACAAGAATCTAAGTTTTGAAAGATTTGAAGTGAAAATCTATGATTACTGATTTCCATCAGTATTCCAATCAAACAAGATCAGTACCCAGAAAGAAAAAAAATGAATTAGAAATTAACTGGAAATGGGTTTTAAATACTTCAAAATTTGTTCAGATGTCCGCAAACAATTGTACCTCAAGCAAAGATAACTTCAAAACTTTTCCGTACCTCGTTTTCTTTCTGAAGAGATATGAGAGAAGTGACTAGGGACTTAGCATTGGGCCTTTCTCGAGCTTCATATTGCAAGCAACGGGTAGCCAAGCGCACCAACTCAGTTCCATCATCATTTGAAAAATGGCCCTCTAAACAAGAATCCATGAGCATCAGAAAATTCTTGCCACGAATGAGATCAAGTGCCTGTAAGGAGACTGTAATTAATCAAACTTGCCATGACAAGAAGTGTTTAAAAGAATGCCATCCTGCGGACAATCTGTATCCTAACGAATAGCAAAAGATTCAAACTAAATATTGCCAATTGAGAACAATAGTATCTAACACAGACGATGACAACGACAAACAAACCAAATAGGTCTTTCAAGACCTTTGGATTACACCTTAATCTATTCCAATCAGTCCCTCAATAAAGCATAGTATGTCATGAGCTTTTCTCCTCTCTAATTTGTACAATCTTGAATCTTTCCAATATAATTAATCTCACAAAATAGGAATGACAACACACTCCCTCCATATCTTGCATCTTTTTACTATTTATCAAAAGCTCATTAAGTAATTCGATAAGTTAAACTTTTAAGGGCTGGGAAAGTAAACAAGATAGAGATAGATTCTACTATTCTGATCTTTAACAATCAAGAACTTACATGGCTTGGAGGTATATGCTTTCCACTTAGAAGATCTAGCAACATGGTTCCAAAACTGTACACTACGCTTTCTGATGTCACTCTTCCTGCCACACAAATAAACAAGTCAACCATTCGTACAAGGTGTACTCTAACATGGGAAAATGTGCAGATAATATCTCAAGCCTTCGCGCTCAAGATCGCGGGGATTTGAGATCTTCAAAAGGATGATCATGATTTCATCCATTGGATAGGATTGATGAAGAAAACGAGTTAAATTCTTGCGTGTGGTACTGTGTAGTGCTGTCGAGATACATACCAGTTCTCAAGTACTCTGGAGGAGTGAAAGCTAGGTTTGTACTATAACTTTTGCCATCTCTACTATTCTTCATCAAGCCAAAGCAAGAGAGCCTGGGATTACCATCCTGTAGATGAGTAACTTTACATAAGAGCTAGAAAATACCCAACCTTTTACAAGGTAAAACGAAATCATATATACAGTACATTTTACCTTATCAAACAAGACTCTGTACGCATTAAGATCATGATACAATGCCCGTCCCTTGCTACTGCAGTACTCCAGAGCTTGCGCCAAATATAAAGCCACCCTCAACCTCATTGCCCATTTCATGGGCTGGTTTTCCCCTATCCCAATTCCACAATTAATACAGAACAATAACCATGATGTGCCAAAACAGTTGGGCACAAGACAACATGAGCAAAAAGGGGGTGGCGGGGGGGGGGGGGGGGGGGGGGGGGGGATCATAAAATCATTAATATAATTAGCAGCATCATGAGATTATATACTTTTTACCAAAGGTTTAACATCATAGAGAATGCTCAAAAGTGTGTGATATTAGCTCAATAACCAAGCGTTTGGCTTTTCGATCCCTGATTCCATCCTCACCCGCCTCCAAACGGATATTTAAGTATTATAAATACAAAACGAATATCAAAATATATTCATAAATATACATTTTCAATGAGAATTCATAACATTTCTGTTTTAGAATTGCCGTCAATTCTTTCCTCAGATAAGATCCACCTCTTTTGCCTACCAAGATTCATAGCTATGTAATGTACACACTCACAATGAAATAAATGCTTTGCCAGTGTCTCATGAGGCATGAATTCTGCCACCAACAATCTCTCATCCCCTTCGTAGCAACATCCTATCAGATTCGCCAAGCGTTCACTTCTTAGATTCCCCACAGTGCGGGCTTCATCCTACAATAACCCATTACATATTAGCATAAACAGTAAACAAAAACTTTCACTCATGAATTGCAAGTTAAGCGCAAAAATTTAATCTTGATTCTTAATGAAAAAATGCAATGCCCAGTTAATCATTCTTGTTGGTAAAGCTATTTAGCCTTGGGATTAATTCGATGCTCAACAAATCCAGACATTCACAGTTCAAAAAATTGCAAAAAAAACAATAAACTAGATAAACCAGCTTTTATATATAGATGTAGGCGGATCTGTTTGGGAAGTAAGAACAGATGCACAAAAACTTGATTAATTAATTACTAACAATGAATTGGCGAGAATCAGGCCAAGCAGATTTGTTGAAGCGCTTAACAGCAATCCAGCGATCATTGCCAAGCAAGCCTTTGTAAACTACATTTGGAGCCTTCTCTCCGTGTTCTGAAACAATATTCTCTGAAGAAAACCCATTTGTTGCATTTTTCAATTCTTCCCAGTTGAACTCAGTAAAGCTTGGCAATGCATTTTTATCCCCATTCTCTGCAAATCATTGTATAAAATATTAAAATCGTAAAATAAAACCATATTATTAAACATTTGCAAATGGGGGTACCCTATATCTACTGACCGAGATCAGAAGATTGAAGAACAGAGGGCTTCAGGTGAGAATGCCACCAGCAGAAGGAAAGTTTTGAGCAACGCGCACCCATTTAGCGATAATTTTCAGATAAAGTGTTCAAGAAGCAGATGCTTTTATGACAAAAAAACACAAATGATTCAAGAGTTTTAGTATTAGCACTTAATAAGAAGCATTTGAATGTGAGAAATGGGAAGGCGGAAGTGGATTTTGTGGATCCGAGGATATTATTTACTCCTGTACAGTACAGGCTTTTTCAAGACAGACAATCAGACATGCAATAATAATAGTATTAATGTGTGTATACGTATTCGTATTCGTATTCGTATTCGTATTCGTATGCGTATATATACTGTTATTTCACTTGTTTCGCTTTGTCTAACATTAGTACATAGAACGACCACAATGATGTATGTAGTGTGCCGGTGCCAAAAGAGAGTTGCCTTTTACCTACTTTCTCTAATTCTCTCTCTACTTTCATGTCTTTCTGCTTTCACGTTTCTTCTTTTATGATGAAAACTCCTCTTTCCGATTTGCTCATCATTTCCCTTTTATGCTCTCTGCCCTCACTCTCTCTTTATGTGTGTATACACCATTTTCACTTTATTGAAACGTTGTGGGAATTGTTAATATTGTCTTTAGGTCGTGTTAAATTTAGAGTTGTATTGAATTAAGGAAATCCTGCTCAAACAGGGATTTTTCCTGGGACAAAAATCTCTGGCAGCCTAGCAGGATTCTTGAATTAATCACCGAAAGGGCTACGAGAGCAAACTAGCGGTGGCAAACGAGCCGAGCTGCTCATCGACTTGACCACTCTGCTTGCAAAAAACGAGCCACGCGTGGCTCGGGTTTGTGAAAAAGACGAGCATGAGCCAAGCACGGGTTGTGCCCAACAAGCTCATGAGGCTCGTGGGCTCTTCAAAAATTAACAAAAAAGTTGAAAAAGCTTGAAAAGTTGAAAAAAAAAAAAAAAAACTCGTGAACTCACGAGCTCATGGACCGAGCTCGCCCACGAGAAACGAGCCGAACTCCTGTGCATACGTTGGCTCGGCCCATTGCCATCACTAGGGCAAACCTCTAATCTTTAATCCAAGTGTCGAGAAATTACAATATTTACTAACCACACATTTTCCTTATTTACTAATTACACATTTTTCAAAAAATCACTATTTCAAAATACATTCTCTAAAAAAAAAAGTTCATTTTAACGGAACCAAACAGGGTCTTATATCCTTAAATTTTTTTATATCACACTTATTTTTTAACTTTTCATCAACTAGCATGTTGTTCTTAATCACAATTTTCAATGAAAAGTACTATGGTTTAAAACGAGGAATAAGGGTTCGTTTGATTGCAATAGTGGAAAATAGGTAGAAAAAAAATGAATGACAGGGAATTGAATTGTCTAAAATTTGTTTTAGAGGGAATTGTAATTAATGGTGTTTGATTGGTATAATTTTTCACCTAATCCGTTTGACTTTGTTTTTCATGCAAATTGTTACTTTTTTGGATAAAATTTTTTACAATTTGTATTAAAATTTGTTTGGATTGCAAAAAAGTAAAAAATAATTTTTATAATTTTTTTGTGTTCGTTTGACTTTATTTTTCATGCAAATTGTCAATTAAATGGATAAATTTTTTACTATTGAATTTAGAATATGTTTTAATTGCCAAAAAAAAAAAAAATGGAAAACACTTTCCCACCAAACTCATGAGAAAATAAAAGATGAAAAATGTGTTTTAAATTGTTGTACCTAAAAAAGTGGTGAAAAAGAATTTCATAGAAAAGTTATGCAATCAAACACTACCTAAATATTTTGACTTAATTTTGTGTTTATTTTTTTGACTTATTTAAAAATACAATGACAAATAATTTTTTATTCTCTTAACAAAATTTTTGAATAGAAATCGTCGGTAAAGGATAAGTTGTGTTAATAAAAATAATAATGCAATGAAATAAAGTTAGGATATTATAAATATAATAATGAGTAAAGATTATCAACTTTTCATTTAATTAAAATGTAGTATTAAATAAATGGAGTAAATATAGCCTAGGATTTTCATTCACCAATAAAAACGAGAAAAAAATGTACTTGAGACAGGTATATAAATAATTACGCGACATGGGTCGTTTTCAACAGGTCAATGTCGAAAAATTCGGTGATGTGGAACAAATCCTAAGTAATTCGATTTGTTTAGTCAAGGTTTCACAAAGACAAATTAATTGAAGCTGTCTAATCACTAATTAAAATTAATTTTAGTACTTTCCAGTCCTTATCTTAGCAGATTACTTGACTTGCCTTTAATTAAACAAGGAAGATCCATTCTAAACTTCGTATATATTATTTAATTTAATTACTTAAAATGTTAATTCAATTTAAAAATATTTTTTAAATTTAACAAATGCATGTACATCTATGTGCCCAAAATCCTTAGAAATATTTTCATAAATTACTTATCCGAACATTACTTCTTAGTAAGGTACTTATTAAATCGAGTTTAATAGAATGGTGTTATTATTAGGTATAAAACGGTGTAGTGATACAAATAATTAACTATGAAAGTATTAAATTTATAGAGTTAAGCTACAGTAATAGGGATTGGAAACAGTGTTTGGATTCAGGTGACACGTGTTGCATAGTGATTGGATACTTGAAAAAATAAAAACAACCAAGCAGCATTCATCTGTTTCTAAAGCATGTAGCATTATTCAAAATTATAATATCCAGCACTCCGTTGGTGGGTCCCATTTTGTCAAGGTAGTACTTAATTAACGTTGGTCGTATTCAATCAAATTGTGTGTTTTCTTGTCATCCCATATGGCCGTGCTCCCTCCCACTTTTTCCATGTATTCTGTTTCCCTTTTTATTGCTTTCCATGGGGATGTCTGTATCAAGATATTTAGTAGAATTATGTAGACGACATATTTTCGAATTTATTTCATTAAATTTGAGTACTTTGATTGTACTTAAAATTTAATTTTAACTTGCTTTCTTGAAGTTTAAATAGCTAAATATTCATTTCAAAATTGTCAAACTTGGTTATATTTCAATATCTCCGTTTGATGCACATTATTTTGAAGAAAATGCATTTTTTTTGATGTAATGATGATGAATATGTGGTTGAAAAGTTATTGATGTGATGAAAAATATTATTTTATTGAAGAATGTGTGGTTAAAAATGAGTAGAAGAATGAGAATGAGAACGAGAATGAGAATCAAACAGGGCCTTAATGTAATGAAAAATCTCATGTTATTCCCTTTTTCACTAGGAAAAGGATGAGCAATTGTAAAGTCCAATAAAGGCAATGGTCCCAAGTTATAATTAACCCCAAATTCTGTAGGCAAGGCTGATGACAGAATAATGATAAATCAGGAGACACCACAATGGCTAAGTCACAGTATGCTGGCACGCAAGATGTAGTAATCATATGTACCAACCATTTAGGATTCAAGAGGACCCTTCTACACATTAAGCCTGCAAAGGAGAGAGAAATTGAAAGAATTGATCTGTCGAGCAAGACCGACGATTGATTTGATCCAATATAGATCATACAGGCCTGATTTCCTGCTCCCGTGAACAGGATAAAATTTGCCAATCGCCGAGGTGGGGCCGCCTTTTTGACAAATAAAAAAGAAGAAGATTTGGCCTACCGACATGACAAAACCACATGACGGGTGAACAATTTAACTCCTATCTACCGTGAACACGAGATCAATTCTAATGAAACATATATAGATGTAGTTGGAGTCGACAGCCCTCTTTAATAGGCAAGCCGCTGTGAATCATTTGATACAGTATCCAATTTCTGAATTTTTCACACTTATGAGCCAATTCAAAATCATTCATAGAGTTGGTCCAAATTATTAGGCCCCTGAAAAAGAAAGCCTATTTCTTGACACTGTTTATTCGCATTGGGGTTCCATCTACTTGTCTGGTGCATTAAATGTTTGTACAATTTCTCTTTCGTCTACTTGAATCGACATTAATTTGTGAAACTGAAATCCCAGACAAATTATGTTCCAGTCATTGGGATGATGTTCCGATGATCAGTCAACCTCGACAGATGAAAACATGTTTTCTGATGGGAGAAGGGATTGCTGCCAATTTACTTTATTCACGTGATGCAGACAAGCCCAAAAAAATGATTAAAAAATAAATAAAAATTTAACAAACTTTTACATCTTCCTCTGCAGTTAAAACTACCGATTCCACCCCCCCCCCCCCCCCCCCTCGGTCCATTTAACAGGAAGCATGCAGAGTACTTCATTGTATGAAACAATAGCAGAAGCAAATATGTAAGAGGCTCAAGATAAAAAAAAAAAAATGATTGAAGCAATTAAAATAACTGGAATTCCATGACAAGATATGAATTTTAATGGTGACGCTGCTCACATTAAAACATTGAAAAGCATAACCCAAACTCAGTTTACCGGTCCTGAAAAACAGCAGATGTGAGTCGCTGAAGATCAAGTAGTAAACCGAGAGCACCATCTCCATTGCAACTTGAATAATTGCAACACTGTCACTTCCCGTAACCATAATCTATACGCCATTGATCGCTGCTTCAATATGCAGTGAATTTCCATTTTCGATGATCTTGCCATTGTTCTGAGTCTTGGGCCTCTGAAAAGAATGCAATAATAATATCAGAAAACCACTACGCCATGGGCCAATAAAAAGCCAAGTGACTAAAATACAAAGAAAAATGGTGAATGTCAGTACCCTGTCAGCCGATTCTCCAGAATTCCCATTCAAAAGTTTGTGATTCTCTTCCTTTGTCCAGCCATCCCTGGTGTACGGGAGCAATGTACCTCCATTAGAGCGATCAGGCAATTCTACACGAAATAGAAATAATGTCAAAGGTGAAGTGTCCAACAATGGCGAATAATGGCGCTATCAAAAGAATAATTAAACACTAACCTGGCAACGTTTTCTCGATAAAGAACACGACTAAGTTCACAGTATACCTGAATCATATTCAGGTATCGAAAATATATTAGACCACTTTTTAAAAGAACAAGCTCCAAAATAATATATTGCAAGTAAATTAATATATTTACCATGCCACAACAACATCAACTGTGTAGTGTTTGCGGGAAGCGACAATCAGCAAACTCTGAATCACAACAGTTAACCAAGCACACTGCTTAATGAACCTGCCATACCACATAAAGAATTTAGTCAAAACTTCTTAAAAAACATAAAATCGGAAAGAGCAACAGATTTGTTGGGATTTTTTTTTTTCCTTCCCAAAAATATAACAACAAATGAATTAAACAATTTGGGGAAGGATGCGCTTTTCTCCCAATAAAAACCTCCAAGAAACGGGAGCTCTTCACCACCCATGTTACCAAAATTTACCAATATTTCAAACATAGTCCAACTTTGAACACCGTGGACGTTTATATATCACGTTAAGCACGCCAAGTTCAAACATGTGACCACTAGTAAATAGAATACCCCATAAAACATTTTGAACATCACTATCTTAAATTGCCTCAATATGACCATTCAATTCATCTTAATTACTGAAAATTGCAGCATGAAGAGAAAATTAGGCAGGTTACTAACTTTTACTCTAATTCCTCCAAATCATCTTCCTGTACCCAAATATAGTGCAAAAGTCCCATCCACAATATAAAGCTTTGGTCCAAGCATAATTGTGGTAATTATTGCCAGAGTCAAGAATGTAGCTCCACAAAGAAGAGAATGGCTGTGGAAAACTCAAAGTTTCAAAATTTGAATTTCTTTCAAAAGATTTTTCAAAAAAATTTCGAAAAAGAAAAAAGGAAAAAGGTACAAAAAAGTCTATATGCCTAGGCACAAGTTTTCAGAGCCTCCAATTTTCTCTACATGATTTAGAGAAAAAGTTTAAATAGATCAATTTATAGACAGCCTCACCACAGAATTTCAACTTAAATACCTTCATTGGTAAAAATCCACTGAGAAATCTTCAAAATTTTTAGCTTTCTCTATCGTTCACGAAAATTTTCAGTAGAAATTTCTTGATTTCACAGTCCTAATCTCTTTCACCCATAGACGTGCACACTTGGATATGTGGTTTAATATGGGAAAGAGAGGAGAGTGGATAGAGTGAAGCATTGGGAAGCTTGTGTAAATATATCAATTTATATACCCATTATTTTGAAGCATCCAAAAACCAAAATGATGCCATTAAATTGAAACACCGGGACTATTAGCTTTAGATCCCAACCTTAAACCAGGGGGACCTGGGATGGGGGTTAATTGTCCAAGTCCTGCCAATACACAAAAGTGTATAAAATTCGATAGTGTTTAATTAATTACCTCCGTGTTCCATATTTGTGATACGTCCGCACAAAGACTAGAGAGAAAATCATGTGAGATGAAAATATTAAATCGCCACATCCATAAAGCACACCATGAACTACAATTCATGAAAATCCAAATGAGCAACAAAAATGAAAAATATAAATTAGAAAACAAGAGGGTAGTAATAAATGCAACCCTGAATTACATTTAATTAAGAAGAATTCTACAGCATTGTCAGGAAGAGGCAGCCTGGCAAGGTTTGAGCCCTACAATGTAAAACAAATATCGCAATATAAATTTTACAGCTAGCGCGGAAATTAGAGAGAGAAGTCATGGAAAATAATTGCATCTCACTTCTGGGGTCAATTCCAATCACAATGCAAGAGCAAAACGTAACATTCTAATTATTATTTACCTCGCGACAATGATAGTTAGGACCAGGAAGTTGAGTTGAATAGAAAGTTATGACCCGAAGAAATTGACAAGCCTGCAGCAAAGTACAAAGAGAAGACTATTATGACAAGACTAAATCACCTTATGTAGTTTCCAACAAAAGAGTGATCAATAATTACTATGAATCCACAAAAAGAAGTTCACCTTGGAAGCACAAGGGGCAAATGATTTTCAATTGTTTACTGCCCAACAAATTACAGATTCATGGAAAAGTTTTCAAAAGGTGGGAACAGAAATTTTCACTTACAACTAAACAAGCCAGGACCCTGCACCATATTAGGACTGTGTAAATTTTTTTGCTCTTGAAGATGAAGGGATGAAATGTCCACTGCACCAGAGCATCAACCATAATTAGTATATGAAGGAAAACTTGAAAGAATGAACATTAGAGTAATTAAATCTTAAAATCAGTAAATGGGAAAACTGACCAAGACAAACGATAGAAAGACAAAGGTAAATACAGTTTCACTGATATAAGCTCTGTCTTGCCCAAGTTCCTGTAATAGTTCCAGAAGTTTGAAATGAGTGAAGAACTCAGACAGCAAGTATGCATCTCGTTAGCAGTAATATCCATTGAAAATACAGAAAATATAGTTCTTACCGGAAGAAGAAAGAAGCCAACATCCTGAAGTATCGGTCCTGGCCTATGAAAATAGTGAATTCCTCGAGCAGCAAGTCCATGTATGTACTGAAGAAAGAAGATAAAGTCAGATACCACATTTTAGGCATTTGTACCAATTATAATCGAGCAGAAAAACAAAGAAAAATAAGCAAAATTAAATTGATGAAAAAGATGTAATCTGTTGAAATTAAACGGAGTAGAGAACACCAGATTAGACCTACTTCACAAGAAAGTCTTGTAGCTTCGCTTCATGATGTTGCAATTAAAGCACGATGATTGTTAAGACTGTGGTCATCTTAAAAGATCAACTTTGTTAAAAAGAGTAGTCAAGTCTTTATCAGTTGGTCTATGTTTTCATATTTATTGGATGTGAGATTTTATCCCTTGACAATGATGAATTATCCAAAGACTAAATTGTAAAGCGCATCATGTTCTTGTCACTCAGATTGGACAATAATTAATTGAAGTAGAATTTAATGACGAGCTATCTGGAAATGGTTAAACCTTAAGCAACCTGACAAAGGCTTTTGAAATCACTGAAAACACATCAAAAGACGATCGTAAACTACTCCAAAGATCTTAGAATCTTCCACCAAATTAACATGCATCATAAAACTCATAAGGCTACGGAAAAATAGGAGGGAAATAGTGACGGAGAATGTAAAGCAGAGATTGTTGATCAATATATATTTACACAAACCTGACAAATGAGACCCCCTAGAATATACTTCCAATTTTCTGCAAGAAGGTTGATTTCCGTCGTGACTTCCGCACAAAATCTCTTCCACATCTTCTCGTAGAGAGAGAGAGAGAGAGAGAGAGAGAGAGAGAGAGAGAGAGAGAGAGAGAGAGAGAGAGAGAGAGAGAGAGAGAGAGAGAGAGAGAGAGAGAAGAAGAAGAAGAAAAAAAATAAATCAATAAAACACTCCCAGAAGTAGTATTAATCTAACTAACAAAGAAATTAAAAATCGCAGAGCGAAAATGCAGAGGTAAGACGAACCTTTGAAGCCTCGCGGCCAATGTAAAGCGACATCTTCTATGTATGGGACAGTCAACAATAGTGCCATATTATGTTACAACATTCTTCATCCTCGGTATAGAAGAACTCTCCTTTTTTCTCAAATTCCACTCGTTAATTAATCAAGATTCCAATTAACGAACTAAATAATCCCGGTCAATTAACCCTCCCAAGATCCGTAAGAGCAAAACCCAGTTTCCAAATCGACGATCTTCCAAGAAAACAATCGATTTTCACAATAATTATTTGGAAAAATGAAAGTTATATTGTAAATCAATCTGAAAAACTCTCTCGCTCACTGAATATATACCACTGTTGTTTGATTTGTCTCCTTTGTACGATAACACGCGAGTTCAACGCGGAGTAACAGTTGAGACTCAGCCGGGGATCCCAAGGGGAGAGGGAAAATGAAAATTCTCCTTTTTCCCAAAAGTAATAGAAAATCAAATTAGTGAGCGAAAATGAGCTGGACTGATTAACCTAAATATTCTTGTTAAATTTTTTTTTTAAATGAAAAAGGACTTATATTGCCATTTTAATTCTATCCAAATTAAGTCCCATAATTTTTATTTATTTTATTTTATTTTATTTTATTTTTTTGTGAATGTGTAGTTAAAAATAAATATTTAGAAAAAAAATTTGAAATAATGGTTGTCAAATAATGACAAAAATATTCTGCACGTAAATTCAAAAATTTTCTTTACTTTTTAGTCATTCATCTTTAAAAACTCACTATTCAAAACTCAAATTTACTCAAATAATAGTTGTCAAACAGATGCCAACATGGCTAGATTTATAAATTTAAAAAGTAACTTTTTTTAATATTATAACAATTTTCTTATCTTTAACACTTAATTTTATTAATCTCAATATATTATTATTACTTTCCCCTATTTTTTATTTTCATCGACTTCCCTCCAAATTATTATATTATTTTCCTCAATTTTCTTTGTGTATACTATTTGAGTAATAATATTCGACACTAATAACGTCAAGCACCAATCTAAAGACAATTTATGATATTAAGTGATAGATTCACTTAAATATAATGGCACGCGATTCATTTAATTGAACATATCAATTGTGATCACGTAAACTAATGTTCTAACACTAGATGACATTATTGAATAATATAAGAGCATTTAAAATTGAAAAATAAAAAAATTCTAAATAGTCAAAAATTAATTTTGACTATTCTTTTTCTTTGGGTGGGGAAGGCACTAATTTAATTTGGGAAATTTATTATGTCAATCATTTCATTGACAATGAGTATGCAATTCAACCGTTCAATATGCATCAAAATTGAGTGCATTATTCAAAAGAATTTCGAAAATTTTAAAGACGAATGATAGAAATCAATCAAACAATTTCACTACAAATTTGACCAGATTATGAAGATGATGAATCGTGGGAAGCTCTACAAGTAGACTACACTCAAAGATTTCAACAAGACATTCAGGTGCATCAAGAAACATATCTTCATAGATTTTGCAATTACAAAGATCCAGAATATGACTATGCATTTGGTTATCAATTTGGACAGTTGTATCTTGAAATGTCCATACAAAGTCTTGGTGAAACATCAAAGTATTTATAGAAAACTCTAGAAGGACACCAGCTAAAAAAAAATGCAAGTTGTTGAAAAACTTGCAACTTATAAAGCATGTTGTTAAAAAAATTGAAAAACATTTTGAATTATGCGTGATGTATGGTTAAAAATGATGTTTAATAAGCTTAAATTATAATTTAAGTTGTCTCGAACATGCACTAAGCCTTGTTTGGTGTTCATATATAAATTATTTAAATCATTTTGTATTTATTTATTTAATGTGATTTACAAGTGTTGCCACTTATGTCTTGTTCGATAGAGATTTAAATCCAATTTTAATTAAAAATATAGTCGTTATGTTCGACTTTTATCTCACGCATGAGACTCACTAACGACTAGTTTTTCAATTAAAATATAATTTAAATCTCCACCAAACACCCTCTTATTCTTCATTAATTTTTATTTATTTATAGTTTATGTCGTTTATAAATAATTTCCAATCATACTTTAATTGATCATGCAATTATAATAGAAAACTGAAAAATAATTTTCCTTTTTTTTTAAATGTTGGAAATCAATTAGTTATTTAACAATTTTTTATTTTTTCATCTTTTAAATCGTTTATAAATAATTTCCAATCATACTTTAATTGATTGTGCAATTATAATAGAAAAGTGAAAAATAATTTTCCTTTTTTTTAACATGTTGGAAATCAATTAGTTATTTAACAATTTTTTATTTTTTCATCTTTTAAATCGTTTATAAATAATTTCCAATCATACTTTAATTGATCGTGCAATTATAATAGAAAACTGAAAAATAATTTTCCTTTTTTAAAAATGTTGGAAATCAATTAGTTATTTAACAATTTTTATTTTTCATCTTTTAAATCGTTTATAAATAATTTCCAATCATACTTTAATCGATTATGCAATTATAATAGATAACTGAAAATTAATTTACTTTTTTTTTAAAAGGTTGGAAATCAATTAGTTATTTAACAATGTATTAGGGAGCAACATTGCAAATTTTTTATTTAATTTTGTCTGGAAACTGGTAGAGCAGTTTGGTAGGATCGAAATTCGAAAGCCACGATGTTGATTGCTCGAAATTCGAGAAGTTGTAAAATTTTGGTAGCAGTCATTTTTTGAAATTTGAAAAGGAACCTTAGAATCTATCCACAGCAACAAACAACGGAATAATCTTCAATGATATGGGTCCACTCCTCTTTTTGGGATAAATGTGTTTTGAAATAATATTTCTAAAAATATGTAATTAAAAAATAAGATTTTTTTTTTAAATTTATATATAAAATTATTTTATGAAAGAATATATAGTTGAGAATGAATTTTGTAAAAATGAGTTTTAAAAAAATTGGGGTCCCAACAAGGCTAAGTCTGTGTTTGAGCCTCATTTTACTTGAAAATGAGTTTTGTAATAGTGAATTTTTGGAGAAAATATATTAAAAAATTTAAATTTACATACAAAATATTTTATTATGAGAATATATGATTGAAAATTAATTTTAAAAAAATGATTTTATAGATAATAGAGATCAAATAGGGACTTAACTTTTCAGACTCATCCAGAGTTTGTTTGAGCCCCAATTTTTAGAGAATATATTTTGTAATATTAATTTTTTGTAAAATATGCAGTTAAAAAGTTAAAAAAAAAAATAATTTAAGTTTTTGTTTGGCAAGAATTAAAATTAGATTTTAATAGAAAATTTTAAAATGCGTGGTTGAAAAGTTGTGGGACACATGAAAATATTATTAATAATGATTGTTTGATTATGATTTAAATTAATACCAAATAAAGGCTTAATTTATGTGTAAAAATATTTTATTTGGGAGAATAAATTATTAAAAACAAGTTTGAATAAGAATAAACTTTTGAAGAATAGAAGTTGCAATTTGTAAGGGTAACCAAGAATCATGCTTTGGTGACAGGACACCTTCTTTGACCGACACTCATAAGATGAACGGATCTTACTTCTTCTTCTTTTTTTATTTGTACGGACTCACACATGTGGGAAGATGTCATCCAAGTAATCAGAATTTATCTAACAAAATAATTTAATCCCAATACCAAATAGTTTCACTTTTCGCATGTTTGTCCCACCATTGCTATTTGTAAGGGTAATAGAAGTTGAATGCCAATAGACAACCCACCCTATTGTGGGGTTTCGGCCAGCGGATCTATCAACCCCCTCTGGCCACTTAGCATTTTTTTTTTTTTTGGGGGGGGGGCTATAGGTGGAGGTGTGGGTCTGTGTGGTCCTATAGACATAGCATGATTCTTATTTGCAATTTAACATGTAAAGCATGATCTTGATTTGACTTTTCCAGGTGGTATGTACCACTACTTCTCAAATTAAATTAAGAATTAACTTATTTGTACATTTTATGACTTACCAAATAAATTATATCCCTCTCTTATATGAAGAGAGGTCCACAAATATTTTATTATATATGAGTT
The DNA here is from genome assembly GCA_019395295.1 of Osmanthus fragrans. NCBI lineage: Eukaryota > Viridiplantae > Streptophyta > Magnoliopsida > Lamiales > Oleaceae > Osmanthus > Osmanthus fragrans. The sequence goes on along the minus strand of CM033361.1, from coordinate 19,285,892 downwards.
TTCCTTTATATGAGGAAGGGTGTAAGATTGTGTGTACATCATTATGTATGATACCAATTGAATTTTAATTAATTAGTCTGATACCAATTGGATTTGCATCATGCGTGAGGGAATATTTTTTTTTGGTATTTTTTAATATATTGGCACTAGTCAACGGTCAATGGTCTTGGTCTTTATTTTTATTCTAGCCAACCCTTATCAATTTAGGTGATTATATTGGCATCACATTTTTATTGCATTTATATTCGTCAATCTTTGTTTGTCACAGCGTTTATATTCCTAACTTTTTTCTATTGTATTCTTATCTCCAAACTCTTATCAATTGCACGTACAAAAAATGCGGTACAAAAAATAAAAAAAGGTAGTGCGAATATAATTATCCTTTCAATTTTATTGATTTGTGTTCATGACAAATTAGAAGTTCCAGTTCATAAAAAATGAGATTTTATATATCAACTGATATTTGAAGTTTACACTCCATTTCTTTTAGTTTTGAACTTCTAATTTACTACCGATATTAAGTATTGGAACTTTCGTATTGATTGTCGACTTACAATTAAGATTCGACCCTTGGTTTATAAATTTAATGTTAGAAAATCAATTTGAAAGAGCTGCAAGAATACACAAAGATGCATCTTGAACGTGACGATGAAGAAAAATATTATCATAGCACATGAATAGATCATAGGACTAATTGTTTTTTAAAACCTATTTACATTAGACTTATGCTTTTCACCAGTGGCGGATCTAGCTAGTGGCGAGCTAGAGCGGCCACTCTAGCTGGATCCGCCGGAAGTTTGAGCTCCTGTGGGATGGACTGATGGAGAGAGATCGGAGAAGAAGACTGGTTTCTGGTTTTGGAGCTCGGAACTGGGAAGTTGGAGACAAAGGAGGAATTGTTTCTGGTGTTGGGTCGTTTTTTAAAAAAAAAAAAAAACTTGGCCTAAATCATTTGGGTCCAGTCCAGCCCAAATCGTTAAGTGACCCAATTCCAAATCCAATTTTCTCCAACTCTGACCCACAACCACACCACATGCCGACAGATTGAGGAGGAGGAGAGGAGAGACCGAGATTCTTCCCAAATCCCAAACCCTTACTCCCAAATTTCAGACTTCCAGTCGAAGACTCGAAGGTAGAAGCAAAAATGGGCGTTGGTTGGAGACTTGGAGTTCACTAATTGAGGCGCGTCACTGGCTTCTGTGAATGGCTGTTTGAGGTCGAAGGTGATGGAGCCTGGAATTAAGGCCGTGGTTGAGGCTGAGGCGGTTGGCGAAAATGGCGGCGGAGCTGCTAAGATAGAGCTGCACGGCGTTGTAAAGGTCGTTGGTGTTGACACCGTCGACTTCTGCAATTTCGTAGTAGCAGTATGATGTGAAGGAGTTAAAAAATTTTGTGGAAGAATTTAAGAAAGGAAAATCGGAGTTCTTGTGGGAAGATTGTGTGTAGAATGGTCTGGCAGAATGCCCACAACCCCATCATTGAAGCTATGGTCGTCCAAAACTCCTTCATCTTTCAATTTTTATTTCTTCCTTGAATGTATTTGAGGAGGAACCGAGGAAGAAGAAGTATGTATATATGGTTAGAGATGTGTGTGTGAGTGAGTGTGTGTGTGTTTGTTGAGAGCAGAGATGGATTGTGTGAATATTGTGTGAATGGCTGTTTGGTTGCGTGCAATGTTGCTGGCTGTGACTGTGTAATGTTGTGTCGTGCGGTGTGTGTGACTGTGTCTGTATGTTGATGGCTTGATGAATGATGGCTTGATGCCAGCTTGTACTGTGTGAGGTTTTCTAAAAGTTAACTTCCGCTCTAACTGAACATTTAGGCTGGATTCGCCGCTGCTTTTCACGCATTTGGTCCCAAATGATGCACAATTTAAATTGTATGGCGAATGGAGCATAGCCCAAAAGTATGCTTCTAAATACTGAAAATGAATAGGCCAGCAAGATGTTCTTGCCGCCCTTCCATTGCTAAAATCAACAAAGATAAAATTTTATGGTAAAATGTATCTAAAAAGATGTTGTGCTTATTGCTCGAGGCATGTACTTAATACTTTGAGTTTCGATCTGCTCATTGTGCCATGGGGACTACTTTGTGCATGGTCGAGCTAACCGCAAGATCCTGATCGAGAGTCAATTTTGACCTTATCAACCAAAAATCTACAAAATAGATTCGATCAATTACCTTGTCTACCAGTAAGGATTTATAATTGTAGTTACTGGCTAGTCAGTTACAAATCTCAAGTTAGAGTTTTCGAAGTAATGTTTGAGCATCATCGAAGTGCATACACACATAAGTCAATACTTATTTACAATGAAAATTCGTTAATCAAGCACATAGTAATTTTAGTGATATGATATCACGTGAGTGGATCAATAGTAAACAAATTTGGTACGTCTTCGCAGCTTCTGAGCTAGGAATTTATACATAAATAAACATTAATATGTTGTGGCCTATATGCCGATATAAAGGAATGATCGAATGAGCACATGTACTCAGCTTGTACTAAGAACTAATTATGTGGCATATTGATGCTTAACATAATATAAATATTGAGACGCTGTTAAATCATTCATCTGTCTATATATACTCCTTTTGTACACATGAATTATAAGATATGATTGTGCTACATGTATATAATTGTTTATATATATATGATGTGGTGAGATATTATTAAGTTAGAATTTTTTCACAAAAAAAAAAAAAAAACACTTCCTCACTTTTTTTTTACACTTCATTTTTATATTAATCATTATATATAAGTAACATTATTCCATAAGATATGAACTCATATCTATTAAAGTCACACAACGCTGTCAACCTTAAGAATCAAATCCAGCTTTCTTCTTCCTGAGTAGTCAATTTACATACAGAAAAAAAAAAAGATATCAGGGCATATACAATAAACAGGCCAATCTCTTAGTCCCAATGCCTATGATAAAAATTGTCTAATAACGACGTGACAAGATAATCTTAATTATGATTATTTAAAATAATCATAAAATTAAAGAATCGTAATTAAAATTTTCTTGTCACGTTACAAGTGAAAAATGTATTATTTTGGTTAAAAAAAATTAGTTAGATTTTGATAAAAGTTGATGAAATGTGTGATTAAAAATTTGAAAAAATTGTGAATCCATAAAATGTGAATAAAATTAATTGTTAACTTTGATTTAAAATTTTATATATTTTTAATTTAAGTCAAAGTCAAACAATCAATATTATTTACATCTTTCATGGGTTCCACAACTTTTCAACCACACATGTTAAAAATTTCTATCACAATCTAATAAAAAAAAAAAATCTAATTTTAGTTCTCACCAAACATCATTCTATTATTGACGTGATAAGAGAATTTTAATTATGATTATCTGAAATAGTCATAAATTTAAAGTATCATAATTAAGATTTTTTATGACATTGTAGTGAAAAAGAAAAAAAAATAGATCATTGCATTACAACAAAGGGCCCCACAAATTATACTCATTGGGAAAAACAGCCAAATGAATCTTACTCTTGGACACTTTGAAGATTTTAAGGAACAGTGAAAATCTCCTTGCTCAACTCATTTTTAATTTTCTAACCACTTGTTTTTAAAAACATGCATGGCCCATATGATAAGAGGACGATCAACCCTCAAATCGTAGACCTTATGAGTCGTTCACAATTTAACTTACACTCCGCGTAAGCTTGTCGGCTTTTTTCAATGACGAATTGTCTATTCATGTTTTAGTCACATGTCAAACGTTATAATATGAGCTACTGCTACAAGTTAGGAGAGAAGTACACAAACTATTCAATGACTTTTATATTAGCCATGATAGTATGAATTATTCTGTCCAGGGTCGGCCCTATGCGATTTATTATTACGAGACACTTAAACAATTTTTTTTTTTTTTTTGGCACATAGCAATATTTGAAATTTAAATAATGTAATATATTTTATAACAACTTTTTAGACAGTTGTCCGTATATCACATACCAACAAGGGCCGCTTTATGCGAAATCTTAACCAAGACACAATTGATGCTTTCAATCCCAATTCGGCAATTCCCAAAGAATGAAAAAACCTGCTTTTGTTACCAAGTTACACAGCTAACTTAGAAATTAGAATCGGAAAATATACTTACAACACCTTTAGTCATTGAAAATTTAATAAATTCTAAAAAAATCGAAAGGTGTTGCTCTCAATGGCTAATGCATTTGAATAATCTCCAGATAATCCAAAATAATTCCAATGGACCATTCAAAAAGGTGTTGCTCTCAATTATATCTACTCAGCCTTTTCTTTTAGCCCATCCAAAGTTTGAGACCCAAGATCCAAGTCAAAATTCTGAGGCCCAAGGCCTTTGCCTTGGTCATCTAGCCTCAGGGCCGACCCTGATTCTACCGATCAAAGGTTTACGATGATAGAAATAATGTATGCAATCTTCCACAGAGGGTATATAGTCATACGGATTTATGAAGACAAGTAGATGCTACATGGCTCTTAAATTAGGTGCTAGCCGGTCGAGTTTATTTCTCTCCAAGGTTGCTTTGGTTTCACACTGAGAGAGCACACGGATTGAGGTGGATTAGTTGAGTAGAGCTTGACTAATAGCTGCGTGTTATCATCCTTATCAAGATGACCTCATGATAACTCTATCGTATCGTGATTGTTTGTGACCATTACCATCTATATCTTTTGATAGGTTCACATTTGAACCATCTTTACTTGAAAAGGATAATTGAAAAATTTCTCAAATTCAATTATATACATATGGCAAATTGGCAATTGATTAAGAAATAAAAATATAAAATCATTTAATTTGAAATAATTTTTAACAAATAATTGGTCGCGTACACTAAATAGTGGATCATGTACCACCACCATCAACACTACGGTCACTTGGGATCACACTTACCTTGCCACCATCACTGTCAACACCACCACAACACAACCATCACCACCACCACCAATCTCAATCATCATCACCATAAGCACCATCACTACCATTTGAAATCCACCACTAACCAACAATCACAAAGATCACCTCAAAAACATCGCCACAGCAACGAATCAATCTCCACCATAAAACAGATCCAAAATTAGGCTAAGCACCAAATTGGATCCGATCCAAAATCACCCCAAAAATCATCTTAAAACTATCACACACTCTGCAGCGACGGCTTGATCGCTTCGCGCTGCTCTGTGCATGAGGTAAGCACAGCACCGCGCACGCATCCACTGCAGCATCGTCGTGAATAGCTGCACTGTCATTGCCGGATGTACACAACGATGCTGTTGTGGCTTCCGGTAGTTGCTATGTCATCGCTTGTCATGCGTTGGTGGTGGTCTCTCGATGACAGTCTCTCTACGGTGGCTTCCAGTTGAAAATGAGAGAGAGAGAGAATGAATGATTTAAGGTTAGGTTTAGCAATGGTAATTTAACCCGCCTCGCCCCGAATGAGGTTCAAAAAATCTGCCCGACGGATTGGTGAGACGGGGCTGGGCGTCTAGGGTCATCTCGTGGCGGGTCACGGGGTGGGGCGGGGCGATGATGCCTCGCCCCGTGAAAAAAATTTAAAATAGAATTTTAATAAATGGTTAGTTTTATTTACAATTTTATAACATGTTTCTAATCCAACAATTATATTATACAATTGTCAATTTAAAATTTTACATAACTAACAATTGTTTATATAATTTATAAATTCGGTCATTCAATCTTTTTATTATAATTAAATTATATAATTTGAAATTCTGAATCATGATAGTTAAATAAATATTTTTTACTTTTGAAAGATTTATACCAATTAATTAATGCAAGTTAATATCTTGATCGAAAAAACTAGAAAAGAATTTTTTGTAGTGTTGGTTTGAGATAGCTTAAAAGGTTAAGATCAAAATTAACAACTAATTTAACAGCACATTTTTGGGACCCATAATTTTCATTTTCTACCTTCCATTCTTATAAAAATCTGATAAAACTATTATCAAACAACCCCTAAATTTCTTGAATGACGCCTTTGTGCATAAGTTTCTTTCCGTTCTAAAGAAAAATAAATGTAAAGGATAGACTCTCCCGTAATTTTTAACTATTAACTACAACTTCCAAAGAAGATGAATTTTGATAACTGTTGTTGACAAATTGAACTTCGAAATGGAAAAGGCCCATAGCTAATATTGTTTGGGTCTAGCCCATGAGAAATATGGCTCAAAGTCCAACCATCAATTTCTTACTCAAATTTTCGCAGATTATCTTGGATATCACTTCCACGCAGGGACGGACCCACCAGTGAACCTGGTGGGTACTAAGATCAACCAGATTTTTTTTTTTTGTTTTCATTTTTTTTTATTTAAAATACTTTACAATTTTGGGATATAATATCTATAAAGTATACTGTAATTTTTCATTATAACATGTTAGATATAAGTACAGATTTAGATGGAAAATTGGAATTCTAGTTTTGAAAATGAATTTTAGTTAATTAAGATTTGAATTCAGAGAGTTTTTGAAGGTTGTGATTTGTTTTGATATTAAGGTGTTGTTCGTTTGTCCGTTTTGCTGATTTAGGTGTATATTTGATTTTTCTTGAGATTGTTTAATTGTCAGTAGCAACGAAGTGCTTTCACGTCTTGTAGTAGATCCGTCTAATTATTGAAGAAACTGTTTGGTAGCATGGGTTGAGACCTCGAAATTGGATAGAAATTCTTGTCTACATATTTGAATTTGATTTCGTGCAATCTAATACAATTAAAAAGTAGTTTTGATTTCAATTTATCAGCCTACTGATGTAATTAGTCGGATAAGCGTTTTCAAGTTAATAAATTTTTCATTTTTGCAGCAATTTAAGAATAGAAAATAATATATATTTCAAATTTCTATTATTTTAATTATACAAATTTTTTAATTATTATAAATATTTATGCTACCCTCGAGTCAAAAAAAATTAAAAATTCGAGAGTAGGCCCGTGCTCCATCTTCTTTATCTCAATATCTTTTATTTTATAACCCACCATCTATAAGATTCTGGGTCTGCCACTACTTCAACGAGTCCAAATATATTTTATATCGAGCTGCTGCAGAAAATCATCTGTACCAAATCATGTAAAAATTTCAGCTCCAAATTCTTTTTACAATAACTATTCTTTTGTTTTTGTATCTTTAAATTACAATCATTCATTCATCCATTAATTATTAATTGTCTTTGTGTGGCAGCTGATGATTTGTACTGCGTAGCAAACAATGGAGGCATTGAATTTTTATGCGCTTTCTATCCATCCTCAGCTGAATCGATCTGTTTTCTTTAAAAATGTAAGCAGAGGATCTTCATTTCAGTTTTGGATTTTAAAGTATATTTTTCTTATTTTCGTTTTAATTTTATTTGAGGCTATGCTGGTAGCCACTTCGAATTGGGATTCGGAAATAATTATATTTGAATGTGATGGAATCATATTCCTTATTGCAATTCTGAAGCCCTGGGCTTTTGCTGCCAAAAGCACCCTTATGTTTGACCTGTCTATGAATTACTTGATTCTGTAATTATATGTGATTAAATACCAACAGAGGCATATTTTTATGAGATATGTGAACTAAATGTCTGTAATTTTAGATTGCTCACTTTATTATTATTATTATTTTGGTGTGGGTGGGAGGTTAAAATTATATAGTGGCTATAATTGCAATTAGCATTATTCACAATTAAAATCTTCTGTTTAAATAATGACAATGAAATAAAGAAAGAAGAAGAAGAAGAATAAGGGAAAAGAAACCTTACAATTGGAACCTCCACCTGGGCATGGTTGGAGTTCGGTAAATCATGGAAAACAAAAAGTATGTATGTTGCTGGTAGTCTTTTAGAGGTTTTTCCTAACAGTGTCATAATCTTCAAGCTTTTTATTTTCAGGGAATGTTTGATAGTAGAGATCGCAAGTGTTTATCTCACACCTGCATCAATAGCACTGGAATCCTTCCTTCCAATCTGCACAAGCAATGCTATTTAGTTGTTGCTGGCAGTTTTGGAGTAGGATCTTACTTTTTTCCCGGTTGCCATGATCACCACTTTGCAACATATAATGGTGAGTAAGTTAATTGTTTGTTTGAAATTAAAGTCCCATCCACCAGTTATGAATGTTGCTTAATTGCGCACAAACGAAAAGCTCGTTGCTGAGTTTGTTAGTCTATAGTACACATGCAGTAGCATGCTTTATAAATGTCTTGCTGGTTGGAAAGCCATGAATTGATAATGTCAAATGTTTGTGGGAAAAATAGAAGTGAAATGATAAAAAAAACCCTTAACCACCTTGCTCTCCCCTATGTTTTGTAATATATGTTCTGATTTTGAAGGCTGATGATATATTATAAAGTTGAATCTCTTAACACCAACAAGAAACGGGAAGAAGTTTGCATGCAAATAACAGAAAACATTTCAAGGCTAAAGTATTTTCTCTGTATGTAGATGCCTTTTGTCTCGAACTCTTGGCGATAACTTCTATTTCTCTCTCATTTTTGCTATGCTGAAATGATAACAACTATAGATTTTGCATTGGTAATTGAAAGTTGGAGTTGATCTCCATTTACTTTCCTCCTCAGTTATGTTTGGTGGAGATTTTTAGCAGATTTTAATAAAAGTTGATGAAATGTGTGGTTGAAAAGTTATGCGTTCCATGAAATATGTGGTTAAAATTAATTGTTAACTTTGACTTTAATCAAAATCTAGATTTTAATTTCCATCAACAGGGCTTATTTTTTCTGTTGTAACAACTTCAGTATATAAGCATTGAGATATTGTGGCCTATCACGTTCTTTATCTAAGTTGATCTATTAATTTCTTCTTGTCTTGGAAAAATAAATGTTTGGCTGTGTCTATTGTACTTAGAATCTAAATGTAAGTTGAAACACGTAACTAGTTGTTTGTATGCCATATCCCTATGCATTATTGCATTTCATTCTAGTTTCTAGTTTTGCTTTTAGCTGCTACATGTCCTAATTTTGTATTTGTTCAGAACAGTACCCATGAGGAAAGCCTCCCGATCATGGCTGTCGAGTTCATGTCGAGTTAGAAGTGAGGACTACGGTGGAACCCTGAGTGGTGAAAGCATATTACTAGTCGAGCAGACTTTAGAGCATGAATTACAGATTGCTGTTGAAGAAGAGAATTATGCCCAGGCCGCAAAAATCAGGGATAGCCTTAAGTTTCTCCAGGAGGACTGCAAGGCTTCAATATTAGCAGCAAATGCTAGATTTTATAATTCATTCAGAAATGGGGATTTAGCGTCTATGCAGGCTCTCTGGTCGAAGGGTGATCATGTGTGTGTTGTTCACACCCTGGTGTGGGTGGCATATCGGGTTATGATATAGTAATGGGGAGCTGGGAATTTGTATGGGCCGACTATGATTTCCCACTAGAAATTGAGATTAAGGACGTTCAGGTTCATGTTAGAGGGGAAGTAGGCTGTGTGACATGCATTGAAATGGTGAAGACTAAGGGCAGTAGGTGGGGAAGACAGTTCGCCACAAACGTGTTTGAGAGGATTGATGGTCAATGGTTCATGTCGATTCACCATGCGTCATATGTTGATTTATGAACTATCGCATAAGATTTGAACCCCTCCCCCGACTTACCCTTTACTAAAGAGGTTTGTTCTATTTCCTTTAATCATGCTGGCAATTCTCCTTTCTTTCAAAGAAAAGGAAAGAAATCATTTTTGTATGCTCTATGGCAGTTTATGAAGCAGGGAAATGCTGGCTTTGTATTTCAAACTCTCGTATTATTCCCCACATGAAATGTAACTATACATACTAGAACAATTATTACAAAACACATTGTGCAAGATTTCTCCATCACAAGACTCTTTTCAAAAGTAAATTCACTTAATATCTATAGCTGAGGAAGATGCTCCCTTAGAGAGGTAGACCTACTGCCTCGGATGATCTGGGCACTGCCTTAAAAAGAGAGGCTCAATAAACTGGACATGTCGGTGAAGATGCAGACTCGTATAAAACCTCCCTATAGTCAGCTACTAAGCGAACTCACTGCTAACTGTGGTGCCGTAGTCAAAGCTTTAGGCTCCACAGGTCAAATTATACCGTAGTTATTAGGGAAGAAAGGACACCACTTCACACCTAGGTGGATACTCGTTCTTGATGGTTTTGATAATCGACGCATGAGGTTCCCACTTTTCCAGAAGTAAAACCGTGGCTCCCAAAATTTTCCCTAGCTTACACACAAAAAGTGCCTCGGACGCTGGATCCCTTGCTTCTGCCTAGATCCTTCCAACTGGCGAGGAGGGTGGACAAGTGACATACTTTACAGGCACCTGGAGTGTCGTTTGTGACTTCGGCTTATCCTGTCCAATTGTGCCTTCTGATAAACGTGCAGTTTCCGCCAGATCATTCCCTTCTAAGATTTCAGATACCTTTCGACTAGTTAAGATGGCTACGCATACAGAAAATGCCTCTAGCAAAGAAATGGATGCATTGAATTCAACAGAGTAAAGTCCATTGCTTGTTGGTTCCAAGCTGAAAAGCGGCTTGCTTCCTCGCTTTCCAGACTGTAAATAAGTACAGGATGCAATTATATTCTGTACTCTTGACAAGGGCTATAAGGCGGAGAAAAGTAAAAACACGAATCATTAAAACGGTACCTGAACAAAAAGATCAAGACGATCTGAATCCAAGCTATGCATAGATGGTTCTGTAATCTTGCTGCGTCTTTCCTGGTTAGCAAGGATTTGGAGCTTGCAACCAACATCCCAGCCTCCACAATCACATGATCCACCAGATTTCCATCGGTTAATTAATGGCGAGGGTGCACCTTTATTTGGTAAGCCATGAATTCCAACAGGAAGAATTACTACTGTGCTATTGGGGTTCCCATCTTCTCCTGAGACACACCTGGCAAACTCTCTATACTTGATTGGTCCGCCTTTGTCGCTCAATTCTTCATCCTCTAGCTTCTCACAGGTGTTCTTTACAACTATTGCTGCAATCTCCCTATTAAACAAAATCTCAGGTGTTTTTTTATCCACCTGGCTGAGATCAGCACCATACAAGACACATTCTCTTATTACGCATTGACTAGAGTCCTTTGAATTTAATTGAGGGAGATAAGAGCTTGAAATCTTCATTTGGGCAATGATATTATAGCCAAGCCCACAACTTTTACCTTTTGTTCCTTGATTTATCCAGCTCATATTCTTTTTCTTAACTTCACAAAGAGAGTAGAATGTACAAATCAAGCTGCAATCACCCTTTCCAGACGATGGCAACTTCTTTATAGTAGCAGCCAGCACGTTGTTACTATTATCAGATGCAAATTTGAAAAACGGGAGTCCATTCTTAACTGAAAGCTGCAGAAGAGCCTGAAAAGTAGACACCTCATGCTTCCTGTCTTGAATTGGTCCGTTGGGCTTCATGGGCTTGGAGGGCATGACATGCAAGTTTCTATCTGCTGGAGGAACAATCTCAGCCGACTGAGCTCCTTTATACTTCAGCAACGGCTCCAGTAACCTTCTTAAAGGGCTGGACCTCCCTCGGCTACTAGCAGCTTCTTTGACTTTGTCGTATCTCTCCATACTGGACGAAAGCTCAGATCCAACTGGACCAGACTTCGGAGCAGTATATGTAGAACTCAACTGTGGAGCTGCTGAGTTATCCTTAAAGCTAAAGCTTCTGGTCATCTTCCCAAGGCTAAAGTTGAAGCGGCGATTAGGGGATGGATGTCTTCCTTTCCCAGCTTTCTGTTCAGCGTCGGCATCCATTCTCTTGAAAGCATCGACTGAAAATGAACGTTTTGCTTCACATTTTATGGGTGGGACAATCATGTCATCTGGATCTGCACTTGTGCAAAATTCTGAGTCCATGGCCTCAGCATTGACCAAGTTAGGTGGCTCAGAACCAGACTCGGTGTTGACAATAGCACTTGTAGACAAGGGACATGAATGTGGAATGTCAGATGCAAATTCTCCTGATTGAAGTCCCTGAGGAGAAAAGCCATCAGAAAATCTGGTCCAACATCCTTGTGGCAATTGTCCATCTAACGTCTTGGATTCTGCAAACTGAAAAGTGTCTGAGCAACTTGTCTTTGGGAAATGTTTGGGTACTAGAAGTACGATGTTTTGTGCCTCCACAACGCTTTGTTGAGTAAGGTTGACTTCATCTTTGAATCGTGTCTTACTCTTTCCTTCTGGAACATCGACTGTTTTAGGTGAAGAGATGGAGGACCCATCTTTTCCCCGGTCCAAGGCCAAAGCTTCCTTTCCCAATACTAAATCATTACTCTTGCCACGGTTCAAATTTATTTCAGAATGATCCCTTCCACAAGACTTGGCTTTTTGATTGAAATTGCCTTGCTGCCCATCCACGGTGCTACTTTGAGCTTGCAAATCTTTGATGTATGTGCCCTTTCCTGTGGACTCTCCGATACCTCCGGTCTTTCTTTCCACCTGAGATGATCTAAGATATGAACTCTGAGATGGGAATTGTTTTCTCAAAGGTGATGAACCAAAATGTGAACTGTGAGAAGAGGGATGTTTTCCCGGTGCTGATGAAATAGGATGTAAACTGTGTGATGTTAGTTGTTTTCTCAGCTGTGAACTAATTTTAGGTGGTCCACTTGTCATAAACAAGGAATTATTGCTCAACGATGATGTTTTCCTGTGGCATTTCGCAGGCATACGTTCGTTGTACTTCCATTTCTCTAATCGCTGCCAATCAAGAACTCCAAAATTCAATGCCTTTCCTTGGACACTTTTTTCTTTCTCTTCCTGCTGGAGAAAGCAAGGTAACTTCGACATGTGCTTAACAAGCTCGTCATCTTGACATGTCTTACTCTCATGCAGTGTTGTCTGGCGATTCTCGGAATACCTAAATTGTATCACATTCTCAGTGTTTCCACGCTGTCTTAATTCTCTATGCAGACCACGGTATGGTTGGCCAAATGAATGTCCAGGTCCAAATATATCTCGATATTGTGAACTTGTATCAGCCCGGGGTGGTAGAATCTTCGCTTTCATAGCATCTGAGGTTTGCTGTGGTATTGACCTCCGTTTCTGCTCTAAACTACGACTCATTTCCCTAGCAGTTGCAGCACATGTAGTTTTTGGTTTAATATCAGATAACATGGCACACACCTACAGTCATTGACTAACAGTGAAGAAATTTTGTCCTCTTGATTCAATATGAAACTTGGCATCTAAAGATAGTCACAAATAGGTCTGCTTTTCTTCCTGAGAAAAGTTAAAATAATCAATTCAAAAATTTCCATTCGAGTCCACACACTTTCTCCTCAAATAGAGAAGACTAGAAAATTATTGAGGTCTCGATTACCAAAACAATTTCAGACACATACTTGAATCATCAAAATCAAATCCCCAAAAATTACTAAGATACATGGATTCTTCCTCCAGATTACAATTTACAAAAAAGCAATTTATTCATAACAATGGATTTACAATGCTGTCCAGAAATAGTATACGCCCAGAAAAAAATATTTTCCATTGAACCCAAAAAAGTTAAATCCCAATCTCACATTCTTTAAAAAAATTCATAAAGGTCAGAAACCAAAGCTAAAAACAGTAACACCCAAGCATGAAAAATACTGCTTTTTCTTTAAGATTACAAATCGTAATGTGAATGATTCAGACCTAAACAACGAAAAACACAAATCCAAAAAATTGCAGCTCAATCAACGAGAAAACGCACAAGCACTCAAATATATCTCCAAAAGATAAAAAAGAAGAAAAGAAATAGGTCCACGCGAACAATAATTTGAATAACAACTATAAGAAATGTGTTGAGGCTTTTACTTTACTAATTTACTACAACACACTACAAAATAGTTCAAGAAAATGCAAACCCACATTCACATTCACTGAAAATTGCAAACCCATTAATCTTTTTTGACCAAAAACAATAAATAATGACGTAAACTAAAAATGTTCTTACACTCAATGCAAAGAATACAAGAGCCTGATAAAGTAAGAAATCTTCTTGGAATTGCATGAAGCGCTTTCCTCGATGCCGGAGAAGAAAGAAAAAGTATCAGCTTACGGAAGGAACAGTCTTACAGAGAGGTAGATACAACCTGTATGTATAGAGCGATGAAAACCTGAAAGAGAGAGATGAGAATTACAACCTGTATTCGGTGCAAGTGAAGCGTGACCACGTCATTGTTTCGCTTTCTACGTATCAGCCGGTTAAAAAAGTGGGGTTAGAAACACAAGAGGCCACCCAACTTTTATCCAAGTTTCATTTCAGTCACCAAATTGTTTCCTAGCAAATCACTTATGGTGCATTTAATTGCAAACATGAAATTTATATGGAAGAAAATATATTTTAGGCAATTGAATTTATTTGTATGAAAATTATTAATTAAATGTGTTTGATTGATTTAGTTTGTAATCTGAAAAATATTTTACTTGCCCATTTTACATTAGTGGTTGATGGATACATAAGAGATAGCCCCTTAAAGAAAATATTTTTCATATTTTTGAGAAAAATTTGGTCACTGAACAAAAATTGAAAAATATTTTTATCGAAAAAAATTGTCAATTAAATACCCCATAAATAGGACTTTTGATGGAAAATTGATATTTTTCATGAAAAATAAAATTAATCAAACACACTCTTAAATTTAAATTTCATTTTAATTTCAGCACGAATAATCGAGTTTGAGTGAGAAAATTAACATTATTTGCTAGAAGTTTCTTACATGAACGATATGGTCATCGATGGAACTTGTTTATTTTCTAGTTATACATTGATGTCGCAACTTATAAATTGAAAAAAGTGACATTTATTTACATAATTATTATTTAAAACAAATTTAAATATTACAATTTTTTGTAATAAAATCTTAAATTTATATCATTATCTAGCCAATGCATTAAATTGGCGCCAATTTAAAATGAAATTAAGCCCTTTGATAACCATTCTCTAAAAAAATATTTTTTTTTTTCTAAAACTCATTTTCAACCATGCATTCTCACAAAAAATCACTATTTTAAAACTAATTTCAACAAAAAAAAAAAAATTAAATAGTACAATTTTTGTACTAAAATCTTATTAACTGACAAAAATGAAATATTTCTCAAAGCTAGATGACCTTTATGATAAAAGTGAGGTAGCACAAGATCTGTGGTCACATCTAGTACAGTAGGGAGGCGCCGATGGTCACTGGGCAATGGACACTGTGGGCCCACAATTGGGCCGTGTGTTGAAAAATACTTATTTATCCTCGTAGTAATATTCCCTTGTGGGGCCGAGATGGGCCAGCTTGTGGCTGTGGATTGAAATTGACTATAGGGCTTTTTTGTTTGTAGTAGACTGTGGTTGTGCAGTGTCAGGCCCAATTACAGGAGCATTGTTCTTTGTCCTATTTTATCCCCACACTTTTGTTTGTATTTTGATAATTTTAAATCCTATAGGTGAAAAAAAATAATTAATTACAGTTGAATAGAATATATTAAAATGAGTAAAATTTCACATTCCTTATGTAAAAAATTAATAATTAACATGTAAATGTTAGATTAGTCTTACTATAAAGTTGATCTTTGAAAATGGTATTGATGACATTATTTAAAAAAGACAAAATAAGTGTCACAAAAGGCATACGTGAAACACCAAAAAAAATTAAGATTTTACGCAAGTGAGATCGAGAGATAATGTATTTTTATTCTTATATAGAGTGTATTTGAGTCACATTATTTTGAAAAAATGTATTTTAGAATAGTAGATTGATAGAGAATGTGTGGTTAAAAAATAAGATTTTTTTTTTGAATTTGCGTGCAATATTATTTTATTGAAAAATATGTAATTGAAATGATGTCAAATCATTGTTTAATAATGTATTTTTTGAAAGAATATGTCTCAAACAGTGCCATAGTATAATTTTTATAGCTCATTTGGTAGAACTTATGCTTTTACTTTTTATCAAACGATTCTTTGAAAAAGTTATGTTAGATCAATTTCGTTAAAAACTCATCTAATCTAACAAAACTCTTGCTGAAAAATATCCAAACATATCTATAAACAATTTCTTAATCTCATAATCAGCTTTTGCCAAACAAAATCTTAGTATTAATGAAGGACATAGTGGATTATATGCCCATATTTGATAACCATTAGAACAATTGTTTTTGTTTTCTCAAATTCATTTTTAACCACACATTCTCACAATAAAATATTTTATATGTAAATTCAATTTTTTTTACGTAAATTTAATTTTATTACTTTTTAATCACATATTCTTCAATAAATCACTACTTTTTCTCGAAATTTTTTATTTTATTTTAATGATGATCAAACATGGCTATATTTGACATGGTTTTTCCCTTGTATTATTATTTTTTTCCCTTCGATTCGCCTACCGAATATATCCCTATTTGTCAATGTCTTATCAGTCCAAATCATGGTTTTGGACACAGTGAAGGTGACCTTTTGGACTTTGGTTGCTAATGAATTGAAAAATTGACATGGCCATTGGATTTCAAGAATTATAATGTCCACTTGCACGTTCTTTCATGTGCTATCGAGGATTGATTCTTTCTTGCTAGCTTTTTTTATTGGATAATCAATTATGAGAGAGAGAGAGAGAGAGAGAGAGAGAGTATTATTATTATTATTATTATTATTATTATTTTTTTATACCAAAATGTCCCAACTTCGCCAGACTAAATTCTGGACCTCGAGCCTTTGACCCCTCTCCAACTCGAGGAGGTAAATCGCGAGATATGCCCTCCATAACCAGTGTCCGTGCGTCCTTCTACTTGTTGCCCCAAGAGACCTTCCTCCATGGATCTTACAACACCAAACTGCTCTGCCTAAAAGTTTTACATCACTTGACTGCTTCTCCCAGGATTCGAACTCCTCAGACTGGGTTGGCAAACTCCAACACACACGGTCTTTGCCACTTTGGATGTGCCCCGGGGGGCGAGAGAGAGAGTATTATTTTCTTGAATTATAGGGAGATAAACAAGAATTTTCGCACGTGTCAGTAGTTTGAGGTGAACGATGTTTAAAATATTCGTAAGCATTGGGTGTAATATCAATGAAAACGAGCAAATAAAAATATCGAACCTTGCCCTCAAAATAGAAAAATTGTCGTCCATTTCACATGTGAAGGATAAAGACTAATTATGATCTATAAAGTTTTATCTCAAAATGAAATTTATCGAGCAAAGTAGTTCAATCTTTTTTAAAACTCAAAATTACCTTTTATAAATGTCTAGTTGATGTAGAAGTTTTCACACATTTACCGTAATCCCACACTGAAAAGAGTATTATATCATCGTATGACCATTTATGATTATGTTCAACCCCTTTGACCGATAATTTCTTTTGTCCATCTTTAATTTTTTTAAAAATAGCATATACTCCATAGAAGTTTATTTCATCTCGATGGTGCAAAATCCTATTACTCCTCCTGCCATCATGATTAACTAGTGCCCACACCATCGTTCAGATCTTTTGCATGCACCTGAAAATTCATCTTGTGTGTCGATGTGGATAAGTTTAGGCATTTTTCTAAACTACTTGTCGAGGCTTGTGGTTTGTTAACTTATTAGATGGAGAAGTCTTTTTTTTTTAAAATTTTTTTATATTAATTCTTTTATACCTAAAACCATCTTCATATCTATTGATGTTAGATTTCTAGTACTTTCTTGTTTACCTTATTCTGACATGTTAATTATAAATAGAGAAATGTTATTTGTACAGAAAGGAAAATACAGGAATCATACAGAAACTCACATAGATGGTGGGTCCCACATAAATAAAATAATGCAAAAAAACCCACCCTCTCTGTCTTGTGTCTATTGTTATAAATAATACTTGCATAATTAGCAGAAATGGTCCCTAACATTTACACTCATTGCTAAAATGATCCCCATCGTTTTAAATTTGGCATTTGTACCCTTATTTCAAACATTTGTTACGGAATTGATCATTCCATCTACTTCCGTTAAATCAACCATTAAAAATTTAATGAAATTTGCCAATAATATTGGGTAATTAGTAAAAATGGTCCTTAACATTTACACTCATTGTTAAAATGGATAACCACTTGTTTAAATCTAATTAAATTTCATTTCATTCAATTCCATTTTTTTCTCTATTATTTTCAACCACGCAATCTTTCATAAAATAATATTATACGTAAATCGAAAACTTTTTTTTTCAACCATTCATTTTTCAAGAAAACATTATTCCACATATTTTCATTCACAAAAAAGGGGCCAAACAGGGGCTAAATTAGTCAACTTCCCATATTTTTCTCCTCTTAAAATTTTTAGTGAATATAATTCTTATGATTTGATGTAATTTACAAGTTTAGACCCCAACTCAAAGCGTTGTCGACAAATATCATCCTTAATCCTTTAACCATTTAGCACAAATAATAATTGATGAACTATGTAGTATAAGTTCTCAATACAAAATACCATAGTAAAAAGAAAAAAAACTGCTACACAATAGATAATTACATTGTTAACCAATCAAACATTGTTAACCATAGTGTTTTTTTGAAAAATAATAGTTGAAAAAGAAAAAGATAGAAAAGTTTTCGATTTACGTATAATATTATTTTATGAAAAATTGTGTAGTTGAAAATAGTAGAGAGAAAAATGAAATGTAATGTAATCAAATTTAATTAGATTCAAACAAGTGGTTACCCATTTTAGCACTTAGTGTAAACGTTAGGGACCATTTCTACTAATCACCCAATATTATTGGCAAATTCTATTAAATTTTTAATGGTTGATTTAACGGAAGTAGATGGAAGGACCAATTCTGCAAAAAAGTTTGAAATAAGGGTACAAATGTCAAATTTAAAACGATAGGGATCATTTTAATAATTAGTGTAAACGTTAGTGACCATTTATGCTAATTACCCATAATACTTCTTACCCCATCTTTCTCCTCCATAAAATATATTGAAAATAGAAATATATGATTCAAAAAGAATACGAGTGACAACCTCCTTAATTCCTTGTATCCTTTAACCACACCGGTCGTAAAGTAATCTAAATCTCCACAAAAACTTTTGGGACAAAAAAAAAAAAAAAAAAGAAAAAGAAAAATCAATCAATCAATTTCTTTGACAATCTTTACATTTCTTTTGGGCTTCTTCTATATTTATTCCAATCTTGTAATATACATTTATTTAACAAAGAAAAGTTTAGTGGGCGATTTCCCACAACCTTTGTTAAAGGACTAAGAATAAATCTTTTCTTATCTTTCCGTATCATTTGTTTGTATGTGAATATAAGAACTTTGCCATATGCACAGAGCAAAAGTGCTTCTTTGATTAAAATAACTTATTTGTAAATTTCAATTGTTAGAGACAGTCATTGGATGATTTAGTGAAATGATAAACGCACAATTATTAGTAAAAGTTATGATTTGTGGGCTATGTGTATCCAGTTTTTTTTTTTCTTTTCTTTTTACACTGAAATCATATCATCTTATGTACTTTATGCTAAATCAATTCTATTTTATTTTATTTCTTTGGGAAGCAAAATCTAAGAACTTTGAAAATCACTTCTTGTTGAACAAGTGATTCGATCATTTTCTAATAATGATTATCTGAAGATGTTGCAGTAGTTAACAGTAGACAATTTCATTTTAAGACATCATATTATCACGAGTCTCGATCACTCGATAAATCTTCTAACTTTCTGCATTTCATTATTTTGAAAAGATACATAAAACTAAATTCCCAGCATTGATTCGTAAACCACCTTCTCCTTTCACTACCACAACAGGTTATTTAAGATCTTATTTTATTTCTTTGAATTTTTTTTAGGTTTGTTGAATGCTTCTAGAGATTTTTTTTTTTTTTATGGTGATTGATTGGTGGTTGTAAAGGCTGGCATTGAGGTGGTGGTGGTAAACTGGGTAGCAGTGATGGTAGCTTTTTGTGGTAGTAGGTGGTGGAGATAAGATGGTGGTGGCATTGACGGTGGCAAGATAATTTTTTATAGTGGTGTGATGATGTCATTTGTGTTGGTGGTAGTGGAGATAACTATGATTATAATTATTCATGGTCATGGTAGTCGTATAGATTGGTATTGGTGAGAGTGGTGGATGTGAAAAGAAGCGGCACTGACGACTATGGTGATTTCCAGAGTGGTGGAAGTGGAGACAAGCAGAATGTGCGTAACACATTATGTCGTATGTGTAACACTTTGTTACAAAAATTGAAACCATAGTGTGAAAAAATAAGAAAGTAATAGTAAAAACAAAATTTTGGTTGTAAAAAAGGTTGAATAGTACTTTTGAAAAATAGTTGCTTTAGGCTGTTTGTGAAACTTTCCATTAGTTACTCTAAAATTTCAGCCAGGCCAGGTGAGGATCAAGTCTAAGCTAAGGCCCAAGAAGAAGAAATTCAAGAACTTGAATTCTGCTCACCCAATACAGTGAGGCCACTACTATTTATCGAAGAAAAACTATATTTCTTGAAGCTTTGAACTACACTGTTCAGCCACTGAATTTACTCAACCTTGCACAAGATCAAGCTCAAACTTACTTCAGTACAAGACCAAGTTCAAGATAAGGCCCACGATAAAACCCAAGATAAATATCATCCTATTCCAATAGAAAATTACGTTACTGGTAACCATAGACATGTTCTTCTTTTTGTTCTTAGAATGACCCTGTCCTAGAATCTTATGTCCAAATCAAAACAGCTCATGAAATAATTTTGTACTGAGTGGCAAATATTCAATTCCAAGGCACATTTTTCGGCTACATACAAACTATCTACATCCTAAATTCTTATCTCTACCACTTTATAGAAAGATATTGATTCTATCTCTCGAAACTTCACAAGCTCATCGAATCCACATTTCACGGCTGCAAACTACCTATCTTTATAAAACCCGTGTTCTCAAATCACATCATCTAAAAGTTTAAATTGTTAAAGAAAAACCCATTTATTTATTTATGGACGTTTTTTTTTCAACACCCACTCTATAAAAAAATGTGATCCGTGCATATATAATTTTCATAAATAGATGGCAACGAGATTCGAATACACCGTGTCTAAGGATGAAGATATTTGAGGTTCTTCCTATAAATACTCATATAAGGCTCGACTCTCAGCAAGCCTCAACTCAAAATTCAAAAGCTTTGTTTTCTGCATTTTTATCTCTTTAGTTGACTGCAACTAAGCCAGTAAAAATGGCCCTCATGCCAACCCACGGTGGTCAAAGAAGGAGCCATATCCACGACCCCTTCTATGAGTTACTCGATTACGAATCTCTCCTCAGGCCACAACATGATCCATTCCATAATCAAACAAGGCAACTGCCTAGTCCCGGGATCGAGTGGAAGGAAACCCCGGAGGCATACATGTTCAGAACTGACCTTCCAGGATTCAAGAAAGAAGAAGTAGAAGTGCAAGTGGAGGATTGTAATGTCGAATTACTTATTTATTTCAGTATTATTTTACCAATTTTCATAAATAGGCAGTGCCAAGATTTGGACTCAAGGGCAGATAAACTTATTTATTTAAATTTATGTCTTCGACAGGTAAACTCGTGAAGATAAAGGGCGAGAAGAAGGTGGAGAAAGAAGAGATACACGATAATTGGCAGCACGTTGAATGCAGCAGAGGCAAGTTTATGAGTGCATTTACGTTGCCTGAGAATTGTAGAGGTGATCAAGTGAAGTCATCAATGGCTAATGGAGTGCTCACTGTCACTGTGCCTAAGAGGGATGTGAAGCACAATCATCATGTCCAAACTATAGATATTAATGGATGAAATTTTCGGTGTTATGTATGAGGGAAAGAGGAAAATGTGATGTTAACATTAGCACCAAAGTTCTGCATAATAATTTAGCACCTAAAAAATGACAAATAAATTCTCTTTCTCTTTACTCTCTAGTTCTAGACAGTTCCTCAATTTTCATTTTTTTACTAGTCAAATTTTGAAGTACTGTTTCGTAAAAATTAAAATTAAAATCAAGATTTTAATTTTAAGTTAAATTCAATAATTAATTTAACTCACACATTTGATAGGATTCACAATTTTTTAACTACACCTTATCAACTTTTATATATATTAAAAATCTTATTTTAATCCCCATCAAGCAATGACTATAACCTTTTACGAGCTTCAGCCTCCTTTTGACTAATTTATAAATTATTTATAAATGGTCAAACTTTATTTTTAGTTCAATGAATTTATTAATCTATCACTCATTTACATAATTTATTTTTTAAATTCTTTCCAAACGGGCTATAAATTTTGCCATTTAAAGGGTAAATTCTAATTGTGGCAACTATACATTTACTTAATCTCAATAAGTTAAATGTACTTCAATTTTATTCAATTGGAAAATTATACTTTAATTTGATTTCAATGGGATAACTATTTTCCATTACTTGGATTGACACGGATCGATCAACCTAACATTCAAAAAAATGATAAGCGGCATTTATTTCACTCAAGTAGTACTTATTCCACATTAACAACTAATTGTTACATGCGATGATCAATGGTTTCTGCTGTGGAATTTGACAAGAGTTATCTAAATTAAAATTAAATGAAAGTGTAGTTACCTAATCAAAATCAAATTAAAATTGAGTTATTCAATTGAAATCAAATTAAATTATAGTTTTCCGTTAGTAACCGAACTTTATAAAATGTAATTTCATGACTATCTGGAAATTTTTTGAAATTCTCTGTGATGAGTGAAATTATATTTTATAAAGTTCAATGACTAACGAATTTTTTTTTAAAGTTCAGTGACCTTTTGAAAACATTTCGCTTCATTCAATGACTAATCATGTAATTATCCCCTAAGCTTTTTAAACAATTCCAAAACAGTCTCTATATATGTCAACAAATGAATAGGCTGATGGAGTCAAGCTTGTCTACCGTCATGTGAAGTTACAGTACTTAAGGTTTAGTGTAATCGCTCTTTTTGAAAGATCTAATTAGTTGGTGACTTTGACTAGGACGGGTTATCATGATACTTGGACCTTATGTATATTTTTAAGTCATTGCACCATCTTCTTGATTGATTAGTTTGGACGGTGCTAATCAAGGGGAACACCTTTTATGTCAAATTATGATGATGTTTTTATATAACGTCTCCCATAGTTCAATTTCGATATCTATCAACAAAATCTTGGGTCAATATCTCAAATTGACTTGTTTGATTTGTTTTCTGGAAAGCTTTTCTACTAAATCAAGGACCTCAACTGATTCGACGTGAATTTCAATTTGATTCTAATATGAATTTTAGATCGACAACAAATTAATAATATATATGCGTATTTCTCAAATAGCCCTAAAAATATCCAACACACCCTAGTTTGGCCAAAATTTCATTTCCTAATCAAATTCGGAAGTGAGTCCCAGCAGTTTTCGTCCACGTGCCACCCTTGGCAAATGGATTTAGTTATTTGTACATCTAGGTGTCACAGACTCCCTCACAAGAGGGGAGCCCACAACCAATAAAAAAAATAATTTGGGCCCCTTATGAGGAAATCTTTTACACTCCAGTGTATATTTAGCATAACCCTATTTTATGAGTTATGTTGCACGTATAGGATCACGTCAACACTGTACGTGCAACATTATTGTTATTTTATTTTTATGACTTGCAGGTACCAACAACCTGCATCTAAATTTCCTAAATTTTGCATTTTGATCCCTTACCTCTGCCTTCTTCCATGTAAGTCCTTGGACTTTTCTAAGCATTTATGTAGTTCCCCAAAAAATTTGAAGTCTTTCAATAGACTTCTAAATCCGTCCAATTGAGTGCCCATAAGTTCTCAGCCTTCATATAATACCATCCTTTGATCAATCAACGTCCAAAATCTCTTCCTTTCGATTTGTTCACTATTAAATTGGAAATTTTAGCTTATAAAACAAAGTGTACACTAAAATAAGTAGAAAATCGTCCATTTAATCAATTGTAGTTTAACGACCTAGTTAAGCTTGTAAAATATACTTGAAAGTATAATGATTCGGCACAACCCGTCTCTATAATGTAGGAGCATACTTGAAACATATAATGATTTGACACAACCCGTCTCTATAATGTAGAAGCATACTTGAAACATGATGTGTCGACGTATTGAGTTTGATTTTGAATTATATAGAGTGGACTGTCTTAATATGGGCCGACATATTTCCTCACAAGGAATGTTGCCCACTACGAGATTACTTGCAAACAAGGGATTCTAAATTCCCTGCAAAAAAAAGAAAAAGAAAATGCCTTAGCTTGCTTGCTGCCTCATACAAAAGTACAAAAGAAAATGCTTCTTGTCCCACGTTCAATAGATGTTGTACAAATCAATCCCAGGACTAAAGTCACAAACGTATCTGCCCTTCATAACATGGACCAAAATGCTCTCCCACTACACCACAACTACAACCACAGCAAAACCTCCCCTCCTCCACCGCCACCACCACCACCACCGCCAACGCACCACTACCACAAGCCATCATTCTTGCACTTCTACTGGGGCAAAAACGGCGATATCCTCTTCTCCGGTTGGCCCGACAATCATTTGGGCATGTATGCATTGGCTTTAGTATTTGTTTTTGTACTGGCTGTTTTGGTTGAATTTCTGTCAAACCTTAACCTTGTCAAACCTGGGTCAAACCGGGTCGCGAGGGTTTTTTCCAGACCGGTTTCCATGGAATTCGAGCCGGGTTTGCATATATGGTGGTGCTGGCTGTGATGTCTTTCAACGGTGGCGTTTTTATTGCAGCTGTTTTGGGCCATGCAATCGGGTATTTGATTTTCGGAAGTCGAATCAGTAAAAAAGATTCCGGTGTAGCTTAACTAACTGCGACTCGGATCGGGATCCTGGAGAGATATGAATATGATAGCTTCGCTCCACAAGCTCACAATTTGTTCATGCAATATAAAATAATAGTTTGACGATGTCCTTTTTTCACAATTTACGAGCGATTTTTTACACGATATTGTGTCAATAATAAACTCATTATGAAGTAAAAAAAAAAAAAAAACTACGAAAAGTATAATTTATATAATGTTCATTGTACTATTCATCTATATATGTACTTGTGTAGTCTCGAGTTAAATCCAACTAATCAGTTATAATTTTTATAACAAAATAAAGAAAATGAATCATGTTACAGTAACAGAGAGGGTTTGACACCCTCCTTGACCGACACTCACAATAGAGGGTGAGTCCTAATTTTATTTTATTTTATTTTTTTACATTTTTTATTTGTGCAGGTCCCACACATGTGAGTTGATGTCATCCAAGTGGGCAAACTTGTCCTGACAAAATAGTTTAATCCAAAGAAAATACTATATCTACAATGATCTTAAGTAATACTTGGACCAAGTGCATGGGATGATCATTAATCTCCATGCAATTATTACCAAGATTAGCTTTGCTTCAACGTTACTTGGTAATATTTATGTAAGCTAATGATAAAAGTGATTAATATTGAATAGTAAACTAGAGATCAGTTCATAACTTCTGTCCCAAGCTTCCATTCTAACCATTTGTTTGTATCCTAATTATAAGTACTTGAAGCAGGCTAAAAATTTAGCTTAGAAATTCTTGAAATCAGACTACTTAGAATTTCCATTTCAAAATAATTCATAAAACCCATGAATTTCCCAGGATATCCCCCCTCAAACTTCTGGAATTCCTATATAATGAGGTTTTTCCCAGGATGACCAGATCACCAAACCCTAATTGATTAATGCTTCTCTCTCTTTCGGGTATTTGCTGGCTTTCACTGATGAATTTTGTTCATTGTATCCAATTCACAAGCAAATTGATTCAAAAGTTGCATTGTTGAATCATGCCGGAATGCGAGCCCTTAAAATGTTTGTCTTATTTGACCGTTGCAGCTGTCTTTACTACCGATTTCATGTTTCTTCTGGCCACTATAGCCGGCCATGGAGTTGGAAATTTTGTTGGGAAGTTGTATCAGTATCAGATTGAAAAGGCCATGGCTCCATCACGCAATATTGAAGATAGCTTTGAAGTTACAAAAGTTTGATATGAATATCGCTTTTACTTTTATAATTCCACATTTCTGTCTTTTCTTCCCTTTATTTATTAGGATGCGTATACACCATGCTTGCATGTAATTATTGAAGATAAGTAAATAAATTGTTTCGTTATCAATCAACACATTTGGTAAGAAATATTGGACTGGACTCGACTTTATCGTGAACAAAATTTAAGATTATTTTTTTCTTAATTAATTTTGTGTATAGTTATCCAATATTATGTATTAGACATGAACCAAAAGTTTATGGTGTGTTTGATTTGTTATTTTCAAGTTATTTTCGGTTTTACAACACCCAACAACTTAAGCGGAAACTCTAAAAACATGAAAAACATGAAAAATAATATTGCGTTTGGTTTGCCGTTTTTGAGACCATTTTCGATTTTCAGTTTTCTAAAACACTCAAAACGTGTATGATATATTATTTTCAAAAATGTGTTTTCGAAAACAACGAAAATCTTACAACATAACTCAAAATGCCTTTTTGACGTCACTGAAAAAAATCAAAATAAGGAAAATGAACTTAAAATTACAAAAAACCTACACAAATACAAATGCTTTTCTCTCTATCGTCCCAAGCTCCTCTAAGAATTCTAGTGGAGAATCCATTTCTAGTGTTATCTCTCAATCTTACAATGATTCATTTTTTCTTAACCAAATTTTAAATTTATATTTGTTGATCATATATTAGCATAAAATTGATATGTTTTACTAAATAATCAAATTAATTGAAAAAATGTCATAAAACTATTTCTACTTTTTTTTAAAAATCAAACGCGTATTCTAATTTTTTGTTTTGAAAAACAGTTACAAATCAAACACTTTCTGCAATCTTAAAATGATCCAAAAAAAAAAAAAAACACACAAACACAAATCAAAAGCACCCTAAGCATTTCAATAAAATTTTAAAAAATAAAAAAATTCATAAAAAAATTCAAAAAATTTTGATAAATTAAAAAAAAATTTAAATTTTGAAAAAGTAAAATCTAAATCTTTACATCTTTCCTCAATGATGTCTATGTGTAAAGTGAAATTTATCAGAAAAAGAATGGGGGAAAAAAAGAAGCAAAAGCAAAAGTAAAAGTAAAAGATAATCATAGCATACCCAAAACTCGTTTGTTAGGACTTATATTTATTATAAAAGAACTTTATGTGAAAATTATCTTTGTTAGTGTTTGAAAACTAATTTTAAAAGAGATTTCTCTTATGGAAGAGTTTTTAGAGGAAGTCTCATTAGGCAAGTTTTCTCTAAAAAATCTTCTAATTAGAAATACTTTTATAAAATTAATTAAGTGATTTAAAAGTAATTTTTGAATCTTCAAAGTTTATTTTAACTTTTTAAAGCCATGTCAATTTAGTTGAGCATATAAAGCATGCAAAGTGACAAAGCCACACAAAAACAAAATCCAATTGGTGGATATAAATTAAAAGTTGTATAAATTTAAAAATAAAAAAATAAAAAATAGGGGTTAATCTTTCACAATCTATGTCATATTTTCCCCTTTCCACTCCTATATATGACTAATCTACCACAATATCGACTCAGAATTAATCCAAAAACTTTCTCAATTTTGTCTAATTTCCAAGCTAATTTTTCACTTCGTTTTCCAAGAAATGTCTCATGAACATGAACACGACCATGTTAACATGTCCATGTCCATGTCAATGCCAACATCTAGTTCAGTGTATAATCATAGTATGAACATGAAACATATGACCATGCACATGAGCTTTTTCTGGGGTAAAGACGTTGTGGTACTATTCCAAGGATGGCCAGACGACCGCTTGGCATGTACATATTGGCTCTAGCCTTCGTGTTTTTGCTCGCGGTTGCAGTTGAAATCTTAGTGGTGTCTCCACCCGCAAAGCCTGGGGCACATCCGGTGTCTATTGCTTCGATTCAGGCCAGTGTTTATGCAGTTCGAATGGCTCTTGTTTACTTGGTTATGCTCTCTGTTATGTCCTTCAACTTAGGAATCTTCATCGTAGCTGTGGCCGGCCACGCCCTCGGCTGTTTTCTAGTCAAATATCGAGCACTTCACATTGCTTCACAGGCTGAGGCCATTTTAAATGATAGTCCTAAAGTTTAATACTAAAGAAAACGATGATACACCTCGTACGTGTTCTTGTACATGGTTTTCTTTGTTTTTGTCTGTCTATATTTCCCAGTCTTGTTACTGGTTCCATTTTGCATGCTTCAGTCTTAAACAAGCATGTCCAAAGTGTGCTTACTAAATATCGTTTTAGTCAAAATTATCGAATGTCGGAAATATAATCTTCAAGTGTATAGGTGGGTTCAACAGAAAGCCAAATCTACTTCAAAACCAATACATGCAATTTGTACGAGGCACCTATATAACTATCTTCAGTCAAATGTTGTACCATTTGCTCTCCTAAGCAAACTAATACAAATTCGGCCTCCAAAAATATAACTACGATGTTTGAAGATTATTAGTAACTTTTAGGAACTCTGTAGGAAGAATATTTGTGGGACCACGAAATGTGTCGTTAAAATTAAAGTTTGGCTTTAAAAATTTATTTTTATGTTACTAAGAGCATCTCCAAAATAATCTTTAATTTTTCAAATTTTTTTTCTTAATTTTTACTTTTGGTTTTTATTTTTAGCTTTAATATAAAATTTTAAACTTGAATTTTAAAA
Source organism: Osmanthus fragrans (assembly GCA_019395295.1). NCBI lineage: Eukaryota > Viridiplantae > Streptophyta > Magnoliopsida > Lamiales > Oleaceae > Osmanthus > Osmanthus fragrans. Next base: position 19,257,234 of record CM033361.1, on the reverse strand, counting down.
TTTAAATTATATTTGGATGGTTTAATTTACACGAATGCGAGGGTTGAATCTTTACCATATGAAAGGGAGGTGATATTTCATTTTTTAATATAACTTGAAAAACACAACTTGAAATAATATCATCTATACATTTTATGTTATATTCATATTATTTTGACAACTTGATAAAACTCGTTCTTTACCTCCTTATGATTTTGTTCATAGAAGCAGAATTGATGGTGAACTCTTAGAGTTTCATTTTGGAGTCATACAGTGCTGAAAGTAACTGCATGAAAGGGAGGCTACACAACTTTGGATTTGCATTTGTTATGTCTCGCTCTAAAGACTTACTTTTTGAACTCTAATATATTTCTTTCTATTATTTTATTATTTTGTTATTAAATAACTGTGAACTATAAAATCTATACACAAATCACATTTTTCTCGGTGATTAGTATGTACCCCTTATCTATTTTGTGTTCTTTTGAAACCTTGGTAACATAACACAAAGAAAGAAGAGGATATAGCCAAAAAAATTGAGGAAAATATGTAATTTCAATATCAAAAATCAATAATAGTTTGCCTATTCTAAATCTCATAGTTTGATAATTAGCAACATTGTAGGAATGCCATCTAGTAATCCCAATATCTTCTAGTCAAGGATCAACAAGCTACTATTCTATAATAGTCATTTTAGTGCTAATTTTGTCATATATTCTCTCATTCTCTTAGGGTCTGTTTGATTGCAAGGGTGGAAAACGGATGGAAAGAAAATGAATGGCAGATAATTGAATTGCCTAGAAAACGTTTTACAGGGAATTGTAATTAATGGTGTTTGATTGGTATAATTTTCCACCTGACAAATTTTTCTTTTGATTTTGTTTTTTTACACATATTGTCAATTAAATGGATACATTTTTTTACCATTGACTTTGGAATGTGTTCCAATTGCTAAAAAAATTTAAAAAAAAAAAAATTCAAAAAGTTGGAAAACGTTTTCCCACCACTATGGTGAAAAAACGTTTTCTAGCTTTTGTGCATCAACAGCTTGTACCTTGAAAAACGTTGGAAAATGTTTTCCCTGGAAAATTAGTGTAATCAAACAGGTGAATAGTAAAAAGCAGGAAAACGTTTTCCACCTTTCATGGAAAACTTGGCCAATCAAACAGGGCCTTAGTGTAAAACTTCTGGACAGGCCCACAACATCGTGATCCTCTATCTGTAACTAAGTACAGTTCATCGACCCAAAACAAGAACTCAATCAATGAATTGTTAAATATCGTTTTGTCGCATTTTTTTACGTCTTCTATTTAAGAAAATTGTAAATTTTCAATAGTAAACATTACATGTTTAAGTTTTTAGATGACTAATTTAAAAACAAAACTTCAAAATTTTTAAATGTTGATTTTGTTTATTATCTTCAACAAGGGCGAAACCATGTTAACAATCAAGAAATAAATTGATTTTAATAAGTTTGGACTGCTTATGGGCCATTATGTCAACAAGGAACCCTCCTATAAGTACAGGAATTCAAATTCATGTACTTACAGAATACACACGTCAATGATGGAAGGAATTTTTATTTTTATTTTTGCAATATTTTATACATAGGGCCCATTCCCATGTGAGTGAGTTCAAAAATCTGTTCATTTTCAAGTAAAATCCTTTTGTACTTGAAGAATTTTTCGTCAACAAATCATTATATCTATTAGAAAATTGATACGATATTTAATAGTAATTTTAGTATATTCACTATTCGACATGTTCTAGAAATATTTTAATTTTATAAATAGTTTTCCAAATGTCAAAATTCGGCATGATTTCTCAACTATATAAACCAAATCACTAAAAGACAATATGGCACGTTTCCATTTTTGTCTCCTTAGTAGCATTGAATATTGCTTTCTTTGTTAGTATTATTCTCAAATTAGGAAAAAGGTATCCAAAATTCTATAAAATTAGTTTTGATATTTTGACTTAGCCAACTCAAAACACAATAATTTTGAATTCCCATTATTTATTTATTCTACTAGCACGTCGTAATAACCTTAAAAGATAGATTTGTTAGTTGTTGAGCAAACCGTTGAATTTGAGGAGCTTAATGTATATTGTTTAATTGTGGATTTTTGTTTTATTAAATGCCTCAAATCTACATTTTGGCAAATAGCATGTTATTAATATTGCAAAATGGACGCTAGATGAGGCCAATTCGGCAAATAATTATCCATTAAATTTGTCAAAAATTCGATGGAAACAATGAAGAAATGTTCATTGTCTACATAGATCTCTTACATATGGCCACCTCACCTAAATATGTCTATTACTTTATATGTTAGTTGTGTTAGGTCACAAATTTTTATTTTGTTCACAAAACAAAATTGGCTCTTATTATTTAATGGAATGCCGAAATTCCACTTACTACTGGAGTCCACGCATGATATAAATAAGGGAAATTTTCATAAGTAAGAGTGTAACTTTGGCCCATTTCAATAATAAAAAAATACGTTTCAACTTTCAAAAATCAGATTTTTATTAATTTTTATTTATAATTTAATTAATTAAATATATTAAGGTCACATATCTATATAATTTGATCACAAATTCACAATTTATTTAGTCACATTATTTTCGATCACAAATCAGAAATTTTAAATGTCAAAAAATATTTTACATCACAATTCAAAAAATTTATAGGTCACAATTTGTTCATCGGTCGCAGATTCACAATTTAATTAGTCACATATTACTTTTCGGTCACAAATCAAAAATTTTAAATGTCACAAATTTTTTACGGTCACAATTAAAAAAATTTAAAGATCACAATTTTTTTCTTGATCATATGTGAAAAATTTATAAGTCATAATTTCTTTATCGGTCACAAATCACGAACATTATAAATCACCACTTATAATCTGTCACAAATTAACAAATTTTTAGATCACACGTTATTTCTTAATCACAATTCATATTTTTAATCAGTCAAATATTATTTACTAGTCACAGATTAGGTCACACATTATTTCTTAGTCACCGTTCATATTTTTCATTAGTCTCATATTATTTACTGGTCACAGATTAACCAAATCGCCGTTACCAAATCCACCACCGTTAGAATCACAGATCCTCCACCGTCGTCGTTGTCGCCACCACCACCAGCACAAATATGAAAATCACCAGCCGGACTTGAAAATCGCCACCACCACCATCTCACAACCGCCCAACACCGCCACCACATAATCGCCATCACACAAAACACCACCCAAAACCGTCAAAACATAACCACCACACAGCACCACAGACCAACCAAAAGTTCCCAAACGGCCAAGTCTACCATCAACGACGCCTCTGCCACGAACACCGACGCTGCCGCCACCACCGTTAACAACTTCACCCTCACTATCACACGAAAACTGCAACCAATCTGAAAATCACAAACACCACAAATCTAAAAATCACAAAACACCATCGCACAGAACTGCACTTCATTGCCAGATCCACCACCGCACCTCACCGTCAAACAATGATTTGCAAAAAAATAAAATAATAAATAAACAAAAATCACCATCGATCTGGAGCGAAACTGCACAACGACAGCGCTGATCTGGAGACTGGACGACACTGCACAAGGACGACGCTGATTTGGAGTGACACTGCACAAGGGCGACACCACCTAAACTGCTGATGTTGCTGTTTCACGCGTGCCGGTGCGGTGCTTCACCTGTGAAGAGTCACTAGAGTCGGGAGCGGTCTGCCTTGCGAAGGGCGGTCTGCTTCGTTGAATGAGTGGTGGTTTCGGCGTCAGGGTGGGGGGTGGGCCGGGGTGCGGTGCCGAAAAAGAGGGAGAGGAGACGAGAATGTTATGAAATGAATTTTCAATTTACATTTGGGTTTTTAAATATTTTACAAAATATTTATTTTATAAAAAAATTAATTAAAATAAAATTTGAATTTCTGATTTTTGAAAGGTGAAAGTATCCACCTGATTTTAGAAGGCTTGATTTTAATACTAGGGTTTGATGTAATTATGACTATAAATAAACTATACATGGACTCGGGAGACTATTGTTACGCCTCGCCACACGTGACTTCACGTTACAGAGACCCTCTTTCCACGCGGCCGACCACCGAGGCTCCTTGGTCAATTAGCTGACCCATTTAAGTATTGGAACCACCTCCAGCAAAACCTCTCGCACAAATAACAAGGCCTGGAAGATTAGTTCGAGGCCCATTCATGTCTCTTCCGCTGAAGCAGAGGCTCTGAGGGCCTGAGGCGAGGAATTTTCACAAAGTTCAAAGCTTGTTACATCAAGTGATGACCCACATGAAGAAGAAGATCTTGAACTTATGTAGGAAATCTTTCGGAATGATTGATAAGAAATTTGTAGTGAGTATAAATCCCAAGTCTTATCAACAGAGTGATGATTCTATGTGAGCATTAAATGCACAGGCTAGCGAGTCAAAATCAACACCTAGGATTAAATGTTTTGACTAAAGATATGATGTCACGTGTACTTTCATCTAAGGGCACCATTTTATTTATAATGCTATAAATACTACCATCATGTAACCTTTAAAGACTAATGTAACTCTAAATACAAAAAATCGCCCTTCGTTTTTTCTCTTACTTGTTTTGCACTTACTGAGCAACAAATTAACATTATTTTACTTTGATCGAGTTATTTGTGATTGGTTATCATTATACAATCGTTTCATAAATTCATCGCATGACCCGAACATATTTGTCTCACATCGTAGAACTTCTCCCACGTCCAAATTTTCAGATTGTTCATGACTAGTAACATGTCCTTACGTGTTAGAATTAGCTATAAAATATATACAGAAATAACATTTTTTTTCTAGGTGATTAGGATGTACCCATGATCTATTTTGTGTTCTTTTGAAACCTTGTTAACACAAAAAGAATATGAGAGAAGAGACGATAGACGGATGGAGCAAAAAAAAATTGAGGAAAATATGTAATTTCAATATAAAAAATCAATAATAGTTTGCCTAAAAAAATCCTATCAGTTTAATCTAAATCTCTTAGTTTGATAATTAGCAACATTGTAGGAATGCCATCTAGTAATCCCAATAACTTCTAGTTAAGGATCAACAAGCTAATATTCTATACTTGTCACTTTAGTGCTAATTTTGTCATATATTTTCTCATTCTCTCAGCGTAAAACTTCTGGACATGCCCACGACATCGTGGTCCTCTATCTGTAACTAAGTACAGTTCATCGACCCAGAACTAGAACTCAATCAATGAATTGTTAAATATCGTTTTGTCGCATTTTTTACGTCTTCTATTTAAGAAAATTGTAAAATTTCAATAGTGTTGAAAACTAATTTAAAGAAGTGTTGGGTAATTTTGTATATAGTGACGTCAAAAGACCATAATATATTTGTAACAATCCTTATCGACAAATGGACAAAATAACGGAATGATCAATATGCAAAGTCGAGGCAAGTGTTGAACACTTTGTCCTTAAGTCGAATTTACCCTACAACGGTGTCAAAGGTTTATGGCAATCAATTCCCAAAATACAACGACTACCACTTGCGTTTGTAGCACTTCAAAACACAAGCACAACGAACAAGAATAATGGCTTTTGTACTCCAAAATGAAATGGAAAAAAAATCAAAATTTATGCAACAAGAATACAAGAATTTGGTTAAAGAGAAAAAGAGAGAATGATATTTATGTTTGCATATCATTGGTGTAAGGAATAAGACGTCCCTAGGGCCCTTTATATAGATGATGAAGAGTTGGGGACGAAGTGGTGTGGATCCAAATCGTGTAACACTGTACTGTTGCTCGCTATCCGCCAAGCTATCGCTCGAGCGAGGGTTGCAGAGACTTCGTCGCTCGCTCTTCACTCGAGCGATAATGTTATCCAACTTTCCTCTAAATTTAATTCCGGACTTGTACTGCAATTTCTCATTAACCCAATATTGATTTCGACATACCAAATATATACGTAAGGGCGGCAATCGAGTCGAGTAGTTCCTGGGCTCGGCTCGTCAATAACTTTGACAAGCCCGAGCCACGACCGAGCATAGGGAATGTCAGACGAGCTGCTTGACGAGCCCAGACTCGTGGGCTCGTATTTGACGATCCTCAGCTCGTGGCTCGAAAAATTAATAAATAAATAAATAAATAAAAGTTAGATGAGCCGAGTAGCTCGTGGCTCATGAAAAAAAAATTAGTGACCAAAACGATCACTAAAGTCTCATCATGTAGACGAGCCACGAGTCGAGCTCGTCAAATTTTAAAAAAAAAAATTAGACGAGCCACGAGCCGAATAATTCGTGGCTCGTGAAAAAAAAAAATTCAGTGACCAGAACGGTCACTAAAGTTTTTCATTAACCGTTTGGTCCATATATTATATTTTTTTCATTTTTCATTTTTCTTCCTATAAATACCCATCAATTATAACATTTTGTTCTCACCAAACTTACTATTAATCTCTCATTTTCTACTATACTCTCAACAAATCAATCATTATCAATATTATTCATTCATTCATTCATTCTAATTTCTATGCTCTTCTACATTTTATTTTGAAAATATTGAATTATAATCTTGATTTTACAATATATTTTCTACACTACTACATAATTTTCATTCACTTCTCAATTCTAATTCAATTCTTCTTCGACATTCAATTTCAATTATTCACATATGGATCCACGCTCATTTATTGAAAATTTGTTCGATATCGGAGTCGGGGGTGAAGCACCTGTGCCCCACAATCAATTTGGCAATAAATTTATCGGTCTAAATGAATTACACATTCCAGAAAAAATTTAAGATTTCGATGTTTATGAAAGTAGTTATCCAATTGATTTGAATAACGTTGATGTTGATGCTAGTAATCCAATTGATTTGGAATATGATGATGAACCTGTGTTAGAAATTCTCGATGCAGGAGTGAAGAGAAAAGGGAAGAAGTAGGTAAAATGTTGGACGATTTTAAATTGGTTCAAACTGGTCGTGTGATCGATGGACTTCCAGAAACCAAAGCAGTATGTAAATACTGTCAACAATGATTGAGCCATCGAAAAGGCATAAGAATCACCCACCTCAACCGTCACTACAAAACATGTGTGACCAAATATGGATTTCTTTCTACTGGTCAAACGCAATTACAATTTGGTAGTCCAGGCAGTGATGCTATTATTACGCCACTTAATATGTGGATGTATTCAGAGGAAAGAACTCGAACAGGAATGGTGAAGTACGTTGCCGGAATTGAGTTGCCACTAGTACAAACAGACAACCAACATTTCGTTACCTTTGTGAAAGAATGTATTCAATCGAGGTACGTTGGGGTAAGTCGAAATACTATTCGTTCTGATACAACAGAATATTTTGAAAATACAAAGCAAATATTGATTGCCGATTTAGAAAAATATGGGGGTGTGATATCTTTAATTTGGGATTTATGGAAAGGGATTAATAAAAGAGGTTATATAGCTGCAACTGCACACTATATAGACCCACTTTGGATCGTGCATAAAAAATAATTGATTTTAAAATTATTGAGTACCCGCACAATGCTAACAATATATTTAATACTATTATGAACATTATTAGAGAGTATAAATGCGAGAGTAGAATTCGTTTTTTTACATTCGACAACGCTTCTGTAAATAAGTCTGTTGTCGATAAATTGCATAGAGTACTTCAATCCGATTTTGGTGGTTATTTATTTCATATTCAATGTGTATGCCATATTTTTAATTTAATAGTACAAGATGGTTTAAAATATGTTAAGGATGAAATTCAACGAATTAGGAATACACTAATTTATATCACTATTTCACCTAGTAGAAAACAAGCATTTGAAGATTTTTGTGCCGAAAATGGGGTGTCGCATTCAAAAACTTTTATTAGTGATGTAGGGTATAGATGAAACTCCACATATTTATTATTAAAATCATGTAAAGGTTTCTAACATTTAATTACTGAATTTTATAACAGTAGGCATATTAGGGGTGATGACGATAATATTTTGAATGAGTCCGATTGAACTTTATTTATTAAAATTTAAAAAAAAAAATTGACAAGTTTTTATGATTCTACAAATATTTTGTCTGGTGTTTATTATCCTACTAGTTGTATGATCTTTGAACATTTTTATGTAATTATTAGGGCTTTTAATAGATTTAAAGAACCATGATTTTAGTTCAGTTATAACTGCCATGGAATTAAAGTTTAGAAAATATTGGAAGATTTGTCCATATTATTTCCGTTAGCATGCGTCATGGACCCCGATATAATTTATCGGGTACTAAATTTATAGTTGACCGAATGTCAAAAATTTTAACTTTTAACGTACCTATTACCTATAGAAATTTGGAAGCAATTTTATCTTAAATGTATATATTATATGCTTTACGAATGGGTACACATATTACTCATGTACCCTTCGCCTCTACAAATACTTCTCCCACTAATATAGCAGATGACGACGTTGAAATTTTAAATTTATTCGAAGGCATGAACTCATATAGATATGATTCAACTGCATATGTATGTGGTTCCTCCAGTAGTAGTAGTTTGTCTTCCACTGCATGTACTCAAACATTGAGTAATAGTCCAAATGCGTTGCCTGCTGAATTATTTGATTACTTTAATCATAATTGGCCTAATAATAATGCACTGAGGAAAAATTCAGAAGAAGTAATTGAATTCTGGCGAAGGTATGAACGCCAATGACCAATAGTTTCTACAATGGCTAAGGATCTACTAACACCTTCGGTTAGCACTATAGTTTTGAAGTCTGCTTTTAGTGCAAGATCTAAGGTTCTCTCCAAGGTTAGCATTCGACTAAAAGAAGATATTTTGGAAACATTAATGTGCGTGAAGAACTGACAAGACGCTCATTTTCGACTGCAAAATAAATACACCGAAATTGCATATAGTCAAGTAAGTGATATTTAATTTAACCATATTCATCGCGAATTGTTATTTTAATACCTTTATAATTTTAAAAAAAAAAAAAATCGTACACGTAACATGTTTTTCGTGTACAATTTTTAATTCCGCCTACTCGAAATTGAAGTAGCCGGTTTCAAACCCGGATAAAGGAGGAGAGTTTATTTTTTATTATTTTAGAAAAGAAAAATATTTTGAAAATTCATTTGAACATTTCTCATATATATATTTTTAATTTTATCATTTATAAAATAATTATTTTCAATCAACATGTTTTCTTCAAAACTAACTTGAAAATAAAAGTATATTAATTAAAATTATTTATAAGCAAAAAAATTAAATTATAATTACAAAAAAATTTTAAGTAAGTATTATTTATAAGACAAAATTATAAAAAAATACATTATAATTAAAATTACTTATAAGTTATAAGTAAGAAATATTTTATCTAAAAAAATTGTTTACAAAAAAAATACTTATAAGATAAAAATTTACTAAAAATGTATATTTTAAAAAAATATTTAGAAAACGTATATAAAAAAAAAAAAAAAAAAAAAGCTCACTAGCCGAGCTCCTACTCGGCTCGTCCAGACCCACGAGCTCGTGGGTCGAGCTGAGTTCATCCTTCTTCTCACGAGCCGAGCTGGTTCGACTCGGAACATTGCCGCCCCTATATATACGGAAATTAAAATTTTCTTTCGAGAGCATTGCCCGTCTCAGAGCCCCGAAGCGACGGAGCGGCAAATTATTTTGCCTAAACATATCGGGTCTGAATATTTGGCTGAAATTGACTTGATGTCACACTTATTTGATTTTCGATACTTAACCAATTTTTGATCGTTTTCAAATCAATTTCCAGCCAGAAGTAAAACATTACATGTTTAAGTTTTTAGATGACTAATTTAAAAACAAAACTTCAAATTTTTTAAATGTTGATTTTGTTTATTATCTTGAACAAGGGTGAAACCATGTTGACAATCAACAACTAAATTGATTTTAATAAGTTTGGACCGTTTATGGGTCACTATGGCAACAAGTCATTATATCTATTAGAAAATTGAATATAAATATACGATATTTAATCTAATATTTTAATTTTATAAATAGTCTTCCAAATGTCAAAATTCGGCATGATTTCTCAACTATATAAACCAAATCACTAAAAGACAATATGGCACGTTTCCATTTTTGTCTCCTTAGTAGCATTGAATATTGCTTTCTTTGTTAGTATTATTCTCAAATTAGGAAAAAGGTATCCAAAATTCTATAAAATTAGTTTTGATATTTTGACTTAGCCAACTCAAAACACCATCATTTTGAATTCCCATTATTTAATTCTACTAGCAAGTCGTAATAACCTTAAAAAATAGATTTGTTAGTTGGTGAGCAAACCATTGAATTTGAGGAGCTTAATGTATATTGTTTAATTGTGGGTTTTTGTTTTATTAAATGCCTCAAATCGACATTTTGGCAAATGGCATGTTATTAATATTGCACAATGGACGCTAGATGAGGCCAATTCGGCAAATAATTGTCCATTAAATTTGTCAAAAATTCGATGGAAACAATGAAGAAATGTTCATTGTCTTAACATAGATCTCTTACATATGGCAACCTCACCAAATATGTCTATTACTTTATATGTTAGTTGTGCTAGATCACAAATTTTTATTTTCTTCACAAAACAAAATTGGCTCTTATTATTTAATGGAATGCCAAAATTCCACTTACTACTGGAGTCCACGCATAATATAAATAAAATATACATGGACTTGGAGAACTATTGTTACCCCTCGCTACACGTGGCTTCATGTCACCGGACCCTCTTGTCCACCTGGTTGACCATCGAGGAGGCTCCTTGGTGAATTAGCCGATCCATTCAAGTATTGGAACCACCTCCAGCGAAGCCTCCTGCACAAGTGACGAGGCTTGGAAGAATTAGTCCAAGGCCCATTCAGGTTTCTTCCGCTGAAGCAGAGGCTCTAAGGGGAAGGATTTCCACAAAGTTCAAAGCTTGCTACATCAAGTGACGACCCACATGAAGAAGATCCTGAACTTATGTAGGAAATCTTTTTGGAATGATTGATGGGACATTTATAATGAGTATAATGTCAAGTCATGTCAATAGAGTAGCGGTTCTACGTAAGCATTAAATACACAGCAGGCTAGCGAATCAAAATCAACACCTAGGATTAGATGCTTCGACAGTTCAACTAAGGAGATGGGGCCACGTGTATTTTCATCCAAGGGCCACCCTTTCATTCGTAATTCTATAGATACTCCCCTCATCTAACCTTTAAATACTAATGCAACTCTAGAAACAAAAAGTCGTTCGTTGTTTTCTCTCTTACCGATTTTGCACATACTTAGAAACAAATTAACATTATTTTACTTTGATGAAGTTATTTACGATTGGTTATCATTATACAAACGTTTCATAAATTCATCGTCGGAACCCAAACATATTTATCTCACGTTGTAGAACTTCTCCCACTTCCACATTTTCGGAGGGTTTACCACTAGTAACTTGTCCTTATGTGTTGGAATTAGCTCACGTGTGCACGTCCTTATGTGTTGGAATTAGCTCACGTCCTTATGTGTAGGCCTGCATCTGTTGTCCACAAAAATTGATGTCAACAAATTGGCATCATATGTGGGAAGCGACATTACAACCACGAGCATCCCCATGGAAAAAGCTTGCTACAAAATTTGGGCATCCCCGTTGAAAAATAATTTGTTCTCACAAAAGAACAAGAAGAGGCCCTAGAAGTTAATAAGAAATGAGTTTTGATCATGACGTTCCTCCTAGGAAAGTGAGAGAAAATGCCAACGAAGCTCCGCCGCCGACTAGTTCAGTAGTTTAGCATTGACCTACCACCATCACAGGCATGGTAGGATGTAAATCGCTGCTCAACTTACCAGGGAAATAGTCACTATGACAGCCAATATGAGAAATATCACCAACCAAAACTTAGCCATGCAAGAACTACTGATACAAATGCAGGGCCAAGGAGGTCATTCTATTCATCATTAAGCGGCTCAAGAATAATATCCACAAGAAGAGGAGGTGCAGAGCCAAATGGCCCTATCTTCAAGGCGTGCCAAGTGAATTAGTCCCATGGAAAGAGGAGTATGAGATGATGTTTCTTCCAATTATGTCATTGGCCAACCCAACGAGATACCATTGGGCATGGAAGATAATTTTCCACTAGAATACGAACCAGAAAGCAGGCCTAGAAGGTCCAGTAGTGTATTTGACTGATTTAGCCCCAAGGAGATGAGACATAGACAGCATCGGCAACCTCTAGCACCTCAGTACAACCCCACCTCGTGTTGACCAGACTAGGAACAGGCGTCAAATGAGGGACAACGATGATTTAGATGAAACACAGCGATCTTGTGACCTTGATGATGATGAAAATTTACATTTTTCATAAGAATTGAGGAGTGCTCTTGTGCCGAGCCATTATGTAATGCTAAAAATACCAAAGTATGATGGGAGAGACGACCCAACCAAATATTTGAACAGCTATAAAACTCACATGAGCTTGAGAGGCGCCACCGACTGTGAAATGAATAGCCTTCCACCTGACCTTGAGTGGAGCAACAAATATTTGGTATATTAGGCTACCTCCAGAAAGTATCAGGAGCTGACCAGAGTTCAAAACCACGTTCTTGAAAAGGTTTGCTGTAAACAAAGAGTGAGAGGCTCCCATTCAATGCCTCCAGGACATGAAACATCAACTTGGGAAAAGTTGGAAATCATTTTATCTCGATTCATCGATAAGATGATGTACTGTGTGCAAGTCACTGATCATGAGGTCCTATCGATATAACGAGGAGGTCTGAACATGAACAACCTATTTTGGAGGAATGTACAAAACCAAAACTCAGCCACCTATAATGCACTATTAGAAATGATGATACGGAAGATCATCAACGAGGAGTTGATTAACCACAGAAAAAGAGCCAACAGAGGCCTTCAACCTCAACAAAGGCAACGTGAGAGAGGACCTACCTCTCATTTGATAGATCGCCAGTGGAGCCAAGCTAGTAGCGAAAACTTGAGACAGGCACTTGCTACGGCCACTTTGAACACGGTGCCCAAGCTAGCCTATGAAGATGTCACTCTTGGGACCAATGTGCAACAAACAAGGACAATGCAACAGGCCCTCCAGAGAGGAAGAGGTCGATGGCGAGGTTGGGACCTAGAGATAGGCTGAATCCCCTTAAATATTTCACTTACCATCATTCATACAGCTATGACAATGTAGATTACAGGGACATCACTTGATACCCCAGGTGAGTGAACCATTGAAATGAACGAATGAATGATTTCTATGAAGGAATACGCTCCCGTCGAGGAAGGATTAGCCTGCCGGGCATGAAGAGGCCACGCACCATCGTCAAAGAGGTATCCCCCGGCAGAAGAAAGAGTGTGAAGCGAAAGGCCAAGAGAACAACGACAGTGTAAGGACAACCAAGATAATGTGGAGGACGTCCCTATCCACGAAATTGACACCATCATTGGAGGCCCATATGTTTAGGAGGAAACAAAAAATTCCCAGAGGAGCTATGCCAGAAAAAGCCAAGGGCCCCCACTGACCAATGACATAAATGATGGTAATTCCACAAGAAGTCAAGTATCGTCAATTGTATTCACTCAAAAAGACGCAGAGGGTATCCATTTTCCTCATTGTGACGTTCTTGCTGTAAGGGTCATGGTAGCTTGAAACGAGCTAATGCGAATGCTAGTGGATCATGGCAGCTCCGTCAACATTCTTTTTGGAGCCACTTCTGACAAAATGATCGTGGATCATGAGCTAAATTCCATCACCACCCCATGTACGGCTTCACATGAGACAATATCATTAAGAGGGAAAAAAATAATACTTGCGGTAGAAATGGGGTAGCCATCCCAAGCAAGTTTGAACTTCATGAAATTCTTGATAGTGGACAACATGTCAGCTTACCATGGGTGCTGGGAAGACACGCTCTAAAGGATTTGGGAGTCGTCAACTATATCCACGACTATGCATGAAATTCTCGATTGAGCACGGGATAACGACGGTTAGAGGTGACCAAAGAAGAACTCATGAGTGTTATTTGAACTCGATCAAAAAGGCAGAACCTAACGACGTCAACGCAATCATTGTAGACATGGACATGTTAGATGTATCAGGCGGGCAGGGTCCCGAACAGAAGGACGGTGGACACCCCCGAGGAAGTGTTCATACACTATGAGTTGGACCCCGTGTCGTCGAGCCAGAGCCACAAACAACACCTGTAGAAGAGTTAGAAAGTTTCGACGATGATCCGTTGAACCCTACCAAGTTGTTGCAGGTGGGAAAAAGCTTACTACCAGAAATTAAGGAAGAGATCAAGGACTTCCAATGAAGAACATTAACGTCTTGGCTTGGAGGCATAGGGGCATGGTGGGCATCGACCCTAAGGTCAGTTGTCACCACTTAAAAATTGATCCCGTAGCTATCCCACATAGACAAAAAAAAATTTATTCACAAAACAAAATTGGCTCTTATTATTTAATGGAATGCCAAAATTCCACTTACTATTGGAGTCCACGCATAATATAAATAAACTATACATGAACTTGGGGAGCTATTGTTATTCCTCACCACATGTGGCTTCACATCACCGGGGACCTCTTGACCACGTGGCCAACCACCGAGACTCCTAGATCAATTAGCCGACACACTCAATTATTGAAACCACATCCAGCGAAGCCTCCCGCACAAGTGACAAGGCCTGGAAGATTTGTTCTAGACTCATTCATGCCTTTTCCATTGAAGCAGAGGCTTTAAGGCGAGGAATTTCCACGAAGTCCAAAGCTCGCCACATCAAGTGATGACCCACATGAAGAAAATCCTCAATTTATGTAGGAAATCTTTTTGGAATGACTGATGTGGCATTTATAATGAGTATAAATGTCAAGTCTTATTACTATAGTGACGGTTCTATGTAAACATTAAATGCACAGCAGGCTAACAAGTCAAAATCAACACCTAGGATTAGATGCTTCGACTAAGGAGATGAGATCATGTGTATTTTCATCTAAGAGCTACCCTTTCATTTGTAACCCTTTCATTACATAATGCTATAAATACTCCCATCGTGTAACCTTTAAAGACTAATGCAACTCTAGATACAAAAAATCACCTTTTGTTTTCTCTTACTGGTTTTGCACTAACTTAGAAACAAATTAACATTATTTTACTTTGATCGAGTTATTTGCGATTGGCTATCATTATACAATCGTTTCATAAATTCATCGCGGGAACCCGAAACACATTTGTCTCACGTCATATAGCTTCTCCCACGTCCATATTTTCGGAGTGTTCACGGCTAGCAACATGTCCTTACATGTTGGAATCAGCTCATGAGTGTGAATGTGGGCCTGACATCTCTTGTCCGCAGAAATTGAGGTCAACATTAGTCTTGATACATAGTTTACCAATCATGTTGAAAATCTCTGTATCAAGTTGTATCCCATGATGTCTATTTATAATTTATGTTACCTTTATGTTATCAAATACGAACGAACTCTTAATGATAATATGAAAAGAAAAGAAAAGAAATTTTAATATTTTCATTTATTTTAATTCAACATTTTGTTTAAAATATTTTAGGTTGTTAACCCAAAAATATATATATTCTGTTTTGAAAATAGAGAGACCGAAAACAGGTTAATTACCAACATTACATCTCGGAAATTTTAAATCATAGTTTAAATTATCTTTTAAAAAATGAAATTATTATATATCCAATCTCGAGGTGGGCATGAGAGATGAGCACAAACATGACCTTTGAATTATCTACAAATGGCTAGGGGAGTTGTACCCTAGTCCATTTGATGCTCAAGTTCAAAAATAGATGGAGAGAATGTATGTGTGCGGCTAATCTAAATTATACCCGCATAATGAATAAGAGTGAAGTTTATATAAAATTTGGTGAGGTGTAATCTCGTGAGAAATAGGAAGCATGCATAATATTGGAATGATGGGATAAGGTTGGACTCCTGATAATCTTGGAACTTTGACTGTGGTTGGGAATTATAATGGAGTGGGACTCCTTGCACAGCTGGGAGATTAAGACTCGAGATCGAGACCTAAGAGGGGACGAGGATCCCGTGCTCTAGCAAGGCGACCAGGTAATTGGCATAAAAAAATATCGAGGTATTTGAGCTTCGTGAATGACCCTGGGGTGGTATTGCAATCAAAGTTGTAAGGACACTACTGGTTGGGGCTCAAAGGCCATCCCTCTCCGGGTCAGGTTTGAAAGTTATGGCGTCAATACATTCTAATTTTCCAACTTATTTTATTAAAGATCATATTTTAATAAATTAATTTATTTCCTCTCTAATAAATGAAGTTTTCAAATAAAGTGATTCAGATGTGTCAAAAGACACAAAACGAGTTGATGGGCCTAAGCACGATCGGTCCTACCATGAGAACTTGAATTTAGCCTTAACAAATTTTAAAGACAAGGATGTTCAAAATAATAATAAAAAAACGTATTTGACTTTAAAAATGAAAAACGGCTAAAGACTATAATGCCCCTGGCCGGCAAGAGCACCCACAGTCGACATATCAGTGACTTAAACTATGCAAAGCATGTTGATGCCCATACCTCCCATAAAGAAGGGACCAGACCAGCTTCGTAGAATTGTACCTTTGCTAGATTCAGAAAAGATTTTCCCTACAATACAGCGTTGCCACTACGAAAAGACACAAAAGAGAAAAGATTTGAGTAGGAAATGTCTCTTTTAATATATAATAATAGACGTGTATGGCATATATATCCAGCAATTGACAGCTAACTGCAACCCATTCTTCTCCTTTAATCAACCCCAAAAATTATTAGAAAAAAAAAAAATTATAAAGTTTAATACTCAATTATTATGTCCCGTTTGATGTATATGTTTTGTAAAATGAGAATGAAAAATATAGTCGTTATAAATTTCATACAAGAGATGTAAAATCAAATATAGTGGCTAGATGTGATGGATAACGGTCATATTTTTCATTTTTATGGTGAAAAATGAGAACCAAACGGGGGCTTAATATCACATTCACGACTATTATACATTTATTATCTACAAATACTATAAGACGATTGATACTACACGTACATCATGCTGTCCAAAATGATATCTACCACTTATATCAAGGGAGACTCACTTCGGATAATATTTATCCAAAGAGTAATGCTATGTAGCCTCATTGGGATTGCAACCCCAGTTTAGATAGTGTTAAATGATAGGCTAAATGAAAAGTGAAATTAAATAATTTATTTAATTTCACTAATCAATTAACGTCACATTAATACCACCTAAACTGAGATTGTAATTCCAATGAAATTAAATAGCATTACTCTTATCCAAATTGGGTCCCTTTTCTTGTGAGGACAGTGGACACCATTGTTAATAGGTAATCTAGTTGAGCTTTTTCTTTTTTTGTTCTTTTTTGGTATAACAAAACCCAGCTAAGAAGAATTTTTATGCAGAAAAGAACAAGAAAGGAGGTTAATCGACAGGACAACACGATGGTCAAAAGCCAGAGTACCAAAGCATGTGATAGAAGTTGTAACTGAAAATGTATGGAGTACCCTTTGATTCTACCCATGTTTTGACCATATAAAAACATTGGACTGGACGATGAAACATTAATAAACAAAATGATTAATAATAATTATAATTAATTATTATTATTTTGAATCGATCGATACAAACTGACCGTAGCGCACCAACACTAACAGATAAAAAAAATGAGCTGCGTTTCATCCAAAACGAGACTCCAACTCCTTCCTTATATGCCCTTTCAAGGCAAATTAACAGCTCCTACAATACAAACGTTCTTATTTATCATTCCATAACAAAAAAGAAACTGCCACCCTTAAGTTTCTTGTACCTTGAGCCCAACAAAATATGTTGCTTTCTTCAATCTTGAGTGATATTTTATTTTTGTTTAACCTAAATACTAATCCAAAAAATAACACATTTTCTTAGGCTGCTATCTATAATTACTATCTTGTACTGCTGAAACTAGTAAAAACCTACTCTTCAGCCTTTCGATTTGTTTTTCTACTATCAGAGCTTTGCTTTTTTCCTTCTAAATGCTTGAAACGACACAGCTTTGGCTAAATAATTTGGGTTGGGACTCGGGTCAGTAAGTCCACTCCTGGGGGAGACGGAGTTCTTGATTCATCACCGGCTGCAGTCTCACCCTATGCATCTGTTGGCCCGTCGCAACATTGTTTCTAACCTTCAAACCATCTGCAGCTGCTGTGCATATAAATGAAGAACCCCAAGTAAGACACTGATGAACACACTCTTAAAAAAAAAAAATTTAAATATGAGCAATAAATCCAGTTACCATAGTCTGGATTGCAATTTGCACTGCCCCTGGAGTGAACCTGTGGCTGGGGATCCACGTTATCCAAATGCAAATTTAAGGCCTGGACCACTCTGTCTGGTAGTAGAACCGTCGAACAACCTGAATTTAAAAGAAATTATGAACACACCAGCAAGAATTAATACTCATATGCAGTAGAACAACAGTAATGCAGTAGAACGACAGTAAATAAAATAAGACAAAACCAGAAAGATCAGATCTTAGTCAAAAGGGTCATTAAATTATAGAACTATTTACTCCATTAGCAAACAAACATCCCATGTGACAAGCAGCCAAATGAAACTATCCTTAAAAACTAGCCACCCGCACACAGTAACTGCATTCAATATCATTAAAGACGAGCTCCTTCCCGTGCAAACTGGTTTTAATTTCATTAAAATTACCAGTAGAAAATTTTTTACAAATGTGTGCCAGTGGAACTTGGGCGACTTTTCCGACACACGACTTGATTAGCGCATTAACTAACTTAAATTTCCCTTGCTTAAATAATAAGTATGTAATTGAGTATCAATTATTCATGAATATTCGACCTGGCTTCTTGCGAGTTTCAGTCGGGGCTCCGAATCTTCTGGGCAAGAAAACTCCAGTGCCAGCACGTTCTTTTTTTTAGCCCCGGGATCTCCAAGAAACATGGCTCTCATGCCAGTACCAGGTTGCCTTTGAGACTGTTGTAGAGTAGGCCAAGCTGCCATTGAAAAATCCTGAGGCTGAGGTCCATCTCGTCCATTCTTTCTAACATTTGGAACCATTTGCGGGTACCCACCCTTGCCCTGTCCCCAAACTCCACTCCCCTGTTGTTGCAGTTTCATCATCTGTTGCATCTTCAACTGATTGAACTGCACAAGTATAAATGATAAATGCTCAGTTCATGCATTACAAGTTAGAATCAGAGTTAAACAATAAATGATTTTCTGTAGAGAGACAAAAAAAAGCACACCTGGGTAGCTTGTAACTGCTGATAAGAAAGTTGGGGTTCTTGATTTGGGTAAAACCCAGAGGCACGTTGTGGGTTTTCGAGAGGTCCAGATATCGGATTGAGCTTTTTGGGGGCACCGAAAACTCCACCAATACCTCTGTTACCGGAGTAAAATCCAATCGTTTCTTCAATAAGCCTCATCCTAGCCAACTCCCCTGCAGCCTCATATAGCGCATCCCAATCGGCGGGAGCCTTTCTATTCACGCCTGGCGGTGAAGAAACCATAGAAACGCAGTTTGGGCTGCCGCGGCTGGACCCAAAGTTGCTGCCACGCGCACCCATAGCACCGCATAGAGTTGACTGGGGCGACCGAGACATCACCCGTCCCTGCAATCCAAATTTTAAACATTAGAATTAAGTTCGAATAATTAAATAACTACAATAGGAGACGGTGATATAATATATTACCTTCGGATTTTCCAAGGTGATTTTGGAGTCTTGGAGAGTAGACTGCAAGAGTTTCCGAGCCACTTCGGATAGGTAGTCATCCTCATCACTTTCAGTTTCGGTTGAACCGATAACAGACTCAACAGGTGAACTCAAATCCGAGTTGGGTCCAAACGAGTTTCCATTGAACCCAAAAGAAAAAGTATCATTTCCTTTGTTCTTGAAGTCCATCAACAGGTCATCATCAGTTAGAAACTGAGGCGGCAGCCAAAACTCTCCATCATATAATTCCTCAGCCATATCTCTCAATTAGACAAAGCAGAAAACCTCCCTATAATTTTTAGGTGTTTTTATGCCTTTAGTACCCAAACATCTGAAAGACCGGAGTCTAGAACTCCATATTTGAAGGGGATTATGGGTTGCTGGTTCTTTAAGGTTTAATTATAGCCACCTCAGTAATGGTGCTTGCTGGGTTTCCCACTGGGAAAATTCAGGGGGGCCCAGCAAAAATCGAAAAAAGTGATAAAAATATCAAGTGAGAGCGTTTGAGGAGCACAAAGTGAAGGATTTGTGGGGAGAGAGAAAAGCCGTGCCTGGACCGTCTTTTTATATAGTTTGTCGAAGGGGAGGCGGATATGAAACCCTAGACATGTACTGCCCCAAGCGTGACAAAGGAGCGTGTTTGCACGCATATTTTGAAAATGGGTAACTGCACCCAAGTCCCAATCCCCAACATATTGTACCGAGATCAAGTTAATCTTCTGACCTTTCAATATCCTTGCACTACTTGTATTTATTACAAAAGTTGTCCAACCCTTCATTAATTACCATGTAGTCTGGTTGAAACATAAATTTCCCCAAAAATATTTGAACGTCAAAGTAGGACAACCCCATATTTTGAAAATATTTGAACACATTTCATTGGATCCATAACTTTTTAATCAGATATTTTATCAATTTTTATCAAAATTTACGAAAAATGTCATTTTTATCTAAACCGGGTAGGAGCTTAGTAAAATTTTGGAAGGTTTTTATGATTGAGTAATGAGCGTGCAACTATAACAAAAAAAAATCTAGGGTCAACTTGCATAGTTTTAGAAGGTTTAGACTGACTTGTTACTGAATCAATAGTTCATGGACCAATAGTGAAATTTTCCGAGCAGAAAAGCATGGGAAAGTAGTTTGTGTGTATGTAGAGTAGAGTTGTAGCCAGGTAAGAGATTTGAAAAAAATAGTGGGATGTGGGTGTAGAGTGGCATAGTAGGGGGATGTGTGGGGCGGGGTCCATATGTGACACCAGTCATTCGATTCTCATGTGAGGACTTGGTTTTGGTTGGGGTGCAGAATTAGCCTTAACTTAAGGGGGTGTTGCGTAATGCTTGGTAGAGTGGGAAGCAACCTAACAAAGATCTTGTTTTTAAGTGCATAAAAATCAAGAATCGGGACCGAAATCGATCCCATTAGAATTATAAAATTTCTAGTTAAAAACTTGTTCCAAAATTCGTTAAATTGGCCCTTTTCGGAAAGCTCGTGACCTGTTCCGTTTTAACTAATTCAACTTATGTAAATGTATATTTTTTTTTCAATTTTTGTAAATGTATATTTTTTTCGACTCCAAGTCAACCTTTTGACATTTTCTCTTTTTCGGATCGATGATCGGGTTGATTTTTAGAACATTGGTAGTTATAGCTCATTTGTATATTGATTGTTTTTTGGTTGATTTCATTCGATGGATGAATGAGCTTACAAGAGACAATGTGAAGGCGAGTCATGCTGCTTGTACAATTATTTCTGACAATATTCGTTGATAATCATACTTGTCAACATCACATTCTTCCATTTCAAAAATTATTTTTAAAATTAATGGATCATATTTTGACAACATCAATGTTGTCATCTATTATTGTCAACAACAATTGTACAAGTAGATTAATTCTGTGAATGCTACTTCCTAATTTGTTTTAACTAAACTGCCAAACGTAAACCTACCCATTCCATGTTGCAATTTGGGCGTTAGGAGTGGGGACAGTGGGGTGGAGACTGTGGAGTGTTTTTTCTTTTATAATATTCTTACCTACTAGATAATTTTTGTCTTCAAAGTTAAAAAGTTAAAGCATTATATATTTTTTTTAAAATTAAATCACTCATAAAGAAGATTCTGAGCCTAAAGTTGCAAACTTGTGTTCTAATCGATTTTGAATATTTTCATCAGCGTAATTTCTACCGTTTTATAATATCAAATTACATTTTTTTTGCTTGGATGATCATGAAATAAATTGTGTCCAGGATATACCTGCGACTGTCAAGTTTGAGGATCATGTTTGCCTTCTTGTACAAAGACTTTTTTCAACGTTATAATAAGAGTGACATTTTCATCCCGACCTCAATATAATGGATGATCAAGGATGGCCTTTTCAACGGTCCTGATTTTTTCAAGTAGTGCAGCATACTTCCTTCCAAGTTTGGTACTCAATCACCTAACCAAGTGATGTGTGGTCGTGCATGAGTGGTCTCACATTTCAAATAGACTTTCACTCAGTCTTATCCTTGTTAAAAAAAAAAAAAAAAAAATCAATCCTTATACAATTAGGACAAAGGCATAACAACTCAAATCCCAGAAAGACACAGTTTTCTAGATACTTGAGCCGGTCCAAAGTCCTCCGAGCATTCTAAAAAAAAAGGTTGAACTCCAACCTCGAGGGTCCCCCACCGTCCCGCCCCTCCCCTCCCCTAGAACATTGTAGATGAGGTAAATCGAGAGATATGCATCAGCAGGTTAGAGTACAAGAACTGCCATACTGGTGCCCATAAAAAGTCCAATTTCAAACCTTGTAAGAGGTAGGAATCGAACCCTCACACTGCAATCCTCCAAGCATTCTAGCTCTAGGTATTTGCTATGTTAAACAATACCTGTACAAAATGCCTCGGCCTCATTCTATACATTACAACTTTATTGCATATATTTACTCAAGCCCCCTTGCATAAACTTTTTTCTCCATGTTTACTTAAGCATCAGATTGTTACAAAGGTTGCACTCTTAGTTTGTTTTCAACCACGCTACAGTGACCGAAAAATGGTTGACAGAGGAGATGATCAACCCTCACATTGGTGGACCCACTTTTTTTAAAAAGCTTTTTTATTCACGTGAAATCCGCGCGCATGTGAGATGATATTAACCATTTGGTCACCCATTTTTGAGCAAAGTGGTTTAATTCTTTTGTTTTAGGTACCCTAAAGCACTATTCGTGTTCATCTGGAGTCTAAATCTCAAGCAGTGTTAACATCCCGATGTCGATATTATTTGATTTTACTTGCTTACTTATTATATATTACACCTAAATACAATTTATATACATTCTTTTTAATTTTGAATTGAAATTTTAATTTAGTGATGTTTTTAAAAGAGAAGCAAACCACACGTATTAATTCAAGGATCAACTTGGGCAAATTTAAAAAATAATGGGATGTGCAAAAATATTTCGAATTTTTCTTCATATTGTTAATTATTTAAAGTATAAAACTCAATTTGTTTATGTTACCAATATGAAATAAATAAGGTAGTCGAGCAACTGGTGAACTAATTCTGTACGAAAACGTGCAGAGCAGTGTAAAAAATTCAAAAATTCCTACCAACTTAAACGCTACTGTCAAATAATTAATTCATATGAAATAAATTTGGTTTTCTTGAGAATTAAAGAACATTGAAAGAGTGGTGGTAATGGATCGAGTCGAGTCGACTCGACTCGTTTTCTTACTAGTTCGACGAGCTCGTGAGCAACGGCTACTCGTGGGTCGGGACGAGCCGAGTAGGAGCTCCGCCCGTGAGCTCATCTTTTTTATTATTTTTTTTTTATATTTTTTTTATATTATATAATACAAGTTTCTAATTTTATTTTTTTTTAAATTTGACGAGTCACGAGCCGAGCCGACTTGTGGCTGGTCAAATACGAGCCCACGAGCTTAGTTTGGCTTGACTCGTTTGACATTTTCTAAGTTCGGCTCGTGGCTCGAGCTCGTTTTTTACGATATGCAATAATCTCTAATACACTCTCTAATACACTTATTCTGCTTTTTTACGATATGCAACAATTTCTAATACACTCATTCTACTTTTTAAAATTACGCAAACCTCTCTTTATTTCAAATTTTGAATAAAACATACCTCCATTGACCAATTTTATTTCACATGTTAGCATAAATAGTAGCAATTTAATACCAAAAATACTTTTTAATACTTCTAACTAATCAAGAATAAAGTATTATTTAGACTATTAGTTCTTCAAAAATTCATCAACAGACACTCTGATTTGATATATTTAAAATAAATCTACATATATAAAGTAATGAGCACAACCGGAATAATATCCTAATATTAACAAAATAATTTACATTTCGTTCTCGCTATAAACCAATCACTATTTACAAAATAAAACAAAATACTCAAAAAGTAAGGCATGTGTAGTATTCATTTAAGCACCACTTGATCGATCATTCAACAAATTCATTTCTTGTCAACTCTCTATTAAAGTTATAAAAAAAATGATAAAAACTACCTATGGTTTTGCAAACCTAAGAATATTTGGTAAATATAATAATATTATTCTATCACTTTCAAAAATGAAATGACACAGCTATCAAATTTTTTAGTACTCATTGAAGATGAAATCCATCCATCTCGTGTTTTCCAATATAATTATTCAAAACAGTCAAATGTTGAAATATTTTTTTGACTTGATGGACTAAACAACAATTTGCCATTGATTAGAAGTGTTAAAATAATAATCTTGACGAGTAGCTCAGTTGATCAGATATTGAATTTATTTCTCAATGATCATCAGTTCGAGTTTTTTCAGGATCACTGAGATAAGTATCCAACTGTAAATTTCAGGGTCTCGTGGAATTGATCAAGGTGCATGTAAGCTGACCCGAACATTTACGATCATAAAAAAAATGTTAAAATAATATTTCAAATATTGCATTATTGATAAAGGAGCCATGAGATGAAAGAAAGTTTGTAATGATATTTTAAATATTACCAATATTATTTAGAGCCCGTTCGACAATCATTATTTAAAAAAAAAAAAAAAGTATTAAATAGTGATTATTAGGATAATGTATGGTTAAAGTATATAATATTTTATTGTGGAAATGTGTAATTGAAAATGATATTTTAACAAACCATAAAATAAATTAATTATTGTCAAACAAGCACTTACACTAATATTAAAATAAAAATGATCAAGGAAGGTATGAACTATTATTCAAAATATGAAACAATGAAGGTTTGTGTAATTTTTTTTATAAATAGATGGGGATGTCTATGAAATCATCACGAATCTCGAAAGATGCATGCGTTATTGACGCTTGTATAGTTTTTAAAATTAGAGGGGATGTCTCTAAATTTTTTAGAAACCTCAAAAGACATATATTTAATTTGTCCCAAAAAAATAAGAATAATGATATTTAATATCAGCGGTACTAAAACATCAATTTTTTTGATATTATGTTGTAGGTTCAATTAAAAGTGAAATTATGTAATTTATTTAATTGAACCTATAATTTAATGTCACTAATATTACTACCTAAATTAGAGTTAAATATAAGTTGTGCTAAATATTATTACTCAAAAAAATAGCAGCAACTCGATAAGAAAAATGCTAAAAGTATAAAATGAATTAACTAGAATTGGAACAGAAATTTGAATTCCCACTCACATGGAGTGGACCCCAAGTGTAAAATATTGAAAAAAAAAATAAAAAAAATTCCTCCCATCAACTGTTGTGCGTATTTTGTATGTATAAAAATTTAAATTACTGTACCTATAGCATGATTGACTCAATAGAGCCTTTTAGATGGGTTCAAAAAATTGAATTACAACTCAAAATGTGCATCTTTCAAAGAACGGGAACCCGCTAAATTTCTCCAAATTTAATTTGAGTTAAAATTAGTCTTACAATTTTATAATTTTATAAAGTATAATTTATCTATTATATATAAACAAAGTGCAATAGTGCATCTTTGTCAAATGTTAAAAAAATAATTTAAGCTAATTAAATATACTTTTTGTCAATGTAGTTTGGAAGACTAACAACTATCATTAATTTATTATTCACACTATCCGTGATACCCATAACCTATATTTACTTAAATTATTCCAACATATTGAAAGTAAAAATTTACCCCATAAAATTTAACTCCTGTTTGGACTCTATTTTTCAAAATATATTTGTTCAAAACTCATTTTTAATCTAATCGTTTACATGCCCATTTATTCGACCCCACAACACCTCTCACATGGGAGTTGGGCCCTTCACATTTATTGGACGTGAGGTCCGAACTACTTGTGAGGGGTGTGGTGGAGACGTGTAATCGAGCGTATCAACATTCGAGTACAAATAGTTTAATTCTTTTTAATCATTCATTATTTCATAAAATAAAATTACATGCAAACTCAATTTTTTTTTTTTTTTTATCACACATTTCCTTAGAAAATTACTATTTTAAAATATATTTTCTTCATAATCTCATTTTAATTGAGTGCTTAGACAAGAATCTGAGAGCTTTTATTCTTGTCCGACGTGGCGACAATCCGGAACGGCAGATTCGGCCGTTCAACTGTCTACGGTCAAACCTCAATCCGTCCACTATAACCGATTGCGGCCGGTCGTTATCATCGCCGGCGTTAGACGGCGCCTGCTTCCCGGTTTTCGTTGTGGACGGGAAGTAACTTTATTAAATAGAATAAATGCGCATTACGTACGCTCTTGAACCCTCATTAATATATAAACAGGAAAATAATTTGAAGGGAGGTAGTACCCTACACATCAATAATTGCACGTTGCTTTCACATCAACGGCTCAAATATGTCAAAAGTGATTCCATTGGAGACGATTGACTCTTGTTAAAACAAAAGGGATTTGCTTGATGTGCTGCATGCTTCTTCACTTAAGCCTGCCAAAACACACATATAAGAGTGGATATTTTTTGGCATTTTTTTAATCACGATGAGCCCCGTATCATGAGACTATTCTGACAATTTTCTGTGAAATTTTCTTCTGTACATATGGATTTACCAAAACAATCTTTTTTACTTTTCATGTTTATTTTTAATTATATGTTCACGCAAAAAAATATTTTATGCATAAGTAAAAAATTTCCTTACTTTTTAATCACACATTCTTAAAAAAAAAAAAAAAATATTATTCAAAACACAAATTTCCTCAAATTTCTCTTTAAAATGATTGTGAAACAGGGAGTTCGTTTTAAAATATTTGGCACCTACTTGTCTACTATTAAAGTAGAAAAATATGTTTTATAATAGTGAATTTTTAGAGAATATATGATTAAAAAGTAAGGAAAAAATTGAATTTACATACAAAATAATTTTTTCCTGAGAATGTGTAGCTAAAAATGAGTTTGAATGAAAAAAAAAAAAGAGGTATGAAAACGGTAGACAAATTAGGACTTATTGCCCATTTAGCATGGATTTTTGAAGTCAAAAGTTGTTTCACGGAAAGGGCTTTGCCTAGAAGAGCTTTTAAAAAAAGTTGATCCAAGATGACTTCATGAAGATGTCTTCTAAATAAGTAGAAATTCTATCAAACAAGTCTTTATATACGCGATTTGAAATTTTGAAAATACTAGTGATTTATTGAATTTAATAAAATACTATTTCTACTAAATTAAACCCGTGAAGTTGCTCAAATGAAGCATTAAGGGTAGAGTCTTTCATCAAATAAACATTGATCGACGAATGAGGTTTGGACAACTCCTAAAAATCCTCACATTAAATAACGATAGAAATATTAATCAAAATATAAGGATTTGAGCATTATCTATATCTAATGTGCGACTCCTCCTTTAGTATATTGCTTGTTCAAGTTTGAACGATGAAAAATAAAAGTTTGAGATAGCCAAACTCGAGATGCCAAAAGAGAACTAAGGGGCGTTCTCTTTACTGTTTTTGGGTCGTTTTTTGTTTTCGATTTTTCAAAACATTGAAAACACGTTCTTTTTCCCATTTTCGAAAACAAGTTTTTGAAAACGGCTGAAAATTTTGTGAAGAAAACAATTTTTTTTTTTTTACGTTTTGACTGTTTTCTTCACAAATCTGTCAAAACTCAAAAAACACGGGTTGTAAAATATTTTTTCAAAACGACAAAAAAACGAGTTTTTAACAATCTCAAAATGGACATCCAAAACACAAACACACAAAATGAATTCAAATCTCAAAACACAAAATTGAAACACGAAGAGAACGCCTCCTAAATTTCCCCAAAAGACGTCATCATGTATTTTATAAAGTCATTGTTTGACCCCATTTTTTAAAATTTATTTTTTTCCAAACTCATTTTTTAATTACACATTTTACGAAATTCATAATTTTTATTAACTTTTAAATCACATATTATATAAAAAAATTTATTAAAATTTAATAAAAATATAATTTTTAGCTAAACTAAACAAGGCAAAATCGATCCATTATGGTCGAATGTCTACTTAAAGTAAAGTTGTCTCCTTTATCGTACGTTCTTGCTTATTTATGTCATATCACGGTTATTATTTTGACTTCTAGTTGATATTCGAATAAATAATACATTATTAGTCATTTTTTTATTTAGGAAAAATAATACGTATCTTATAGGGCATTCCAAATATATGATTGATAATATACTTTAATCAACTTAGAATTTTCTTTGTCGAGTTGAAACTGCACGATTCCAGAGATGATGAACGGTGAAGATTTGTTAGAAATCATTTGCTTAAGGCACAACTTGCTTCCAAGAAAAGTAATAATTAATCGTATGTTTTTCGTACATCTATTTTAAGACTAGGTTTCAATGAATCTTAGCATCGTAGTAAAAATTAATTTTGATTAATTAACTTCTAAGCATATCGCGCATTTTTGATAGATAATATTAAATAATTGAATATTCAATAATATTTAATCGTCCCTACTAAACATACCATTTTTGTGAAATAAGAATAACTTCATGACATGTACGTGACAACGTGAATCCCCAAGTTATTCAAACTGGTGGGTTGCCTTTTCTCTTTTCTCGTCTACTCCGATTGGTTGATAAATATTCACAAATAAAAGAGAAAATAAAAAAGGAAAAAGAAAAAGAAAAAAACTTTCTCTGTTCCCTTTGGTGTAAAGCACGTTCTCGCTTATCAATTCCTTGAGAAAACATTTAATTAGGACATTTTTTGGCGCCGAAAGCTTGTTTTATTCCACATAAAACGTCAAATTCCTCTAGTATTAAAGCTAACGAAATGTCCTGAGTCCTAACTATGTTTTCTTTAAGTTTTGGATTCAATTGGTCAAAGATACTTGGGCGGTTCTCTTAAGATCCGGATCCAATTGGATGGCCCCACAAGCTGTTCTATGTTCTTGAAGATTGCCCACAATGGACCAACCTGATTTATCGTATTAACTACTTCTACTCGAACTTTTGGTAGATAGAGCGTTGAAGCTTGCTTCTTCACTAGAGTTTTCTTGATCATCCATACAGTATCCTCAATAGAACTGATGTACTTCTTTGAACGATCGAAATCTCATATTTCTACTGGATCTTCATAACTCTTGATCGAGCTTGAGTAGATAGATGTTGCTTGATAGAATCGATAGTTATACACTGTGTAGGATGGAGTAAGGGTCCTTCTCATTAGCCACAAGTTGCCCAATGAACTTTTGACAGATGTAGAGTGGAATAATAAATTTCCAATTTGATTTTATCTACAATTTTGGTTTGTGGTCGAGGGAAAATATTGATGACAAAATATGTATCATTACTTATCTATAAATTTTGATATTGGACCGTTAAGACTTAATGGAATTTGGACCCATTCTAATTATTTGTTGGATGCTAATCAGCAAATGATGTTTGGTGGAAAACAATCATTTAAAATCTGTTAATTATAATTATAATTATAATTATTAAGCTACTATTACTAACGTGACAAGATTTAACATTTATTTTCATGCGTAATAATCGAGGCCGTGAATGGTGGGGGCTATGGCCTATGAGTGATATCCACGTATTAGGAGGTCTAGTGTTTTTAAATTTAGAGAAAATGAGTAGATAATTTTCGTGTTGTCGGTCCGAATAATTTTGAGTGAATGTGAAGATTTGCTCCATTTCTCTTTCTTTTCATTTATGGCTAGTTGATTAGCCACAAAAAGTAAGTCAACTTCGACATCCTTTCACTTTGTTTACTTTAGGTTTGTTTGACAGAATTTTTATTTTTGCTTCTATTTCTTAATCAATAACTTTTATGAGGAATTTATTTTAGGATAAAACCACGCGTATAGAACTTTATTTTACAGGGGCCTTACAGACTCTTTATTGTGGTTTAAAAAAATGTGTGGGCGCCGGCCCTGTACTTCAAACAGGGTTCTTTACTTTAACCTCGTTTTTTTAAAAGTTCTTTTAGTCAAATAAAGTAATTTAAATATGTTCAAAAGTAATTTCTTAATCTCAAAAAATTTTAAAAATAAAAAAATAAATTTTATTACATTCCGACATATTCACATTAATTGATTCGGACATATATATCAAGTCTTAAATACAAATGTTCGACAATCTATTTACAAAGACTGCATCTAGAGATTCTAGACATGGAAATGCCTTGTTTCGTCACTCTCCAATATCTTGTAGGTCCATTTCACACGATATTTATGCCTTATAACTTGGAACATATAGTTGATTTCACGAATCATGCCCCATATTCACACCACCAGCTAAGGCATGCACACTTAAACAATAGTCACTAATTTGATTAAAATCATAGAAAATATTCTTAAGAATATATCTTACTTCAATTAAAAAATACAAAAAATTTAAATTACTCCTCTAAACCATATTTATTGATATAAGTATAAAACTTCGAGACTAAACGAGCAACCGGTCCATTAAAATTTAAACAGAAAATTGGATTGTAATATTAAAAATGAGCCATTATGTATGGAGTCGTGTTGAGATTAATTTCACGTCGATTAAGGTTGAAAATAGTTGATTTTTAAATTAAATTTGTTGTTTGTTTTAGATACAAATCAAATTATCAATTTTGATAAAAAGTTTATGGAATGTATGGTAAAAAAGTTACGAGTCTCATGAAATTTACAGTTAAAATCATTTGTTAATTTTGACTTAGAATTGAATCGATCTTTAAATAAACTCAAATAGTGATTAAATTTAGGATTTTACTATTTGTACCCGAAGTTTGACACTTCGAATTATTCGACCCCACGGGCACCCTCACATGGGGTTCATGCCTCACTTCTGACAAATGTACGGGTCCCGCTCCCAATGTGAGAGAGCGGGTGGGGTAGGGATGGGTAATGTGAAGTGTCAAATTTCGAGTACCTGTAGCAAGATTGTTAAATTTATTTTTTGAAATGGAATCTCTAATAAATATTAAAATAAGCATGCAATGTGCTCCCCCGCATGTGATCATGATGTTCTCTTGTTCGGACTGCCCCAAATAGTCCAACTTGTTGCCCATAAAGATAATTTGTAGGGCCCATTTTCACATGCCTGAGGTTTCAAGAAACCATGACCACTAATCTTGATTAATATTTTAAACTATCAATTATGATCTTGTTCATGATGTACATTCAGTAATGACACTTGATGGGGTGATATGACACTGGATTACTGTTTTAATGCAAAGAAAAGTTGCCACAAGACAGAAGTAGAAAAATTTGTGCAGCTGGATTCTATCCAAAGGCCAAAAGCATCCAATACACAAAAAGTGACTTAAAAGTTGAAAAGTAAGTGTCACAAGGTCAAACCACTATGCCTTTTGATCTTCATTCTTCAAAATACAGAAAAAGGAAACCTCACAATTAACATTCAAATTCTTTAGAATTGATCTAGTGTTCACAGTGAAAAGGCTAAAAAAAAAAAAATTATCGCTGACGTGATAAGAGAATCTTAATTATGATTATCTGAATTTATGATCGTTTTAGAGAATAATAACTAAAGTTTTCTTGGTATTTTAACGGTGTAAAATTTTTATCCTGTCCTGGGAGGCAGGAGATTGGGACTGTTAGATTCTTTTGTTTAATGATTATTGTTTAACAACTTTGTCCAAATGAAAGAGATAGACTTCATCTAGGGTTTTAAAGAAAGTGAAGTGGTTGCACCTGCCATGCACATAGTTGATCCCACGTTACCACATGAATAATTTAGAATGTATATGTAAAGGTCATTTGCTTACTGTGTAAAGGAAGATATGCACATGTAATTCACCCAATTCTCCTGTTACATCCCTATCTCGTTAGTGAGTACTGATCTTTTTATTGTGGTAAAAATAGTGTAATCTATGTAATGTCACTCGTAAGTGATTTTCAACACAGATCTAAGTCCCTGTTTGATTTAGATAAAAAAAAATCAAATTTTTTAGTAGATTTTGATAAAATTTGATAAAATGTACACTTGAAAAGTTGTAAATTCCATGAGATGTGTAATTGAAAATAACTTTGAGAGAAAAATGAGGACCAAACAAGGACATAGTTAGGGGGGGGGGGGGTCACGATGATTAATGCCATTAATCTTTCTAATTGTTTGACTTTTTTTAACAAGAAGTGTTAAATCATTAGATTGAATTACTTTTAAAAGCATTACTAATATTTACGACAAGAAAAGCACTTCAAATAGTTGAATGATTGTCATTAGCAATGTGACCTGTAGTTGTTCGATGGTTTGTCCACTCAAAAGGTTTTCTATTTGGGGTTGGTACAAGAAAATTATGTAGATTCTTTTCTCCAAGGTTCAGTTCATATTATATTATATATATTAGGACAAACCATTCATTGTGTATACATTATTTCGTATGTAATTATTACCAACCCGAGTAGTTGTAGTAAATATCAAGAACATGAAAAAGAAAAGTTTATTTTGATATGAAATATCATCATAATATGTATGCACACATAGTATGCGATTATGAAATGTTTATTCAAAAGAGATCAAGAGAGATGCGTTAATTACGCTGATTTGAAAGTCGACTTTTATGTTGCGTTCTTGATAGGTTAATCATAGAGTATAGAGAATGCAACATGTAATTTTTATGTTAATTTAAATGTTAAAAGTGTTAGAACAAATAAATGATTGAGATTTTTGGCATCTTATTTGTTTTGTGATACTATCGTGTATTTAACTATTTATATACGAGACTTGTCTAAAGTCAACACTATTCTATGGACTCAATCCTTGATTCCAGTAGACTTGCTTGAAGGCGCTTCTGATTCTCGATACATTCTTGCTTCTTAATTGCATGTCTTGCTTAGTAATTTGAAGTCCAATAATTTCCTAAGGAAACTTAATAGGATCGGTTAATGTACCAAAAATAGAAGAAGAAACAATAGATCTTTGTTAATTTCTGAAGTTTATATAATGTTAATGACTCGAGTTCACTCTTTGCTTTAAGATCTTTGTTAATTTCTGTCAAGTCAAGTAAA
The DNA here is from genome assembly GCA_019395295.1 of Osmanthus fragrans. Taxonomy (NCBI): domain Eukaryota; kingdom Viridiplantae; phylum Streptophyta; class Magnoliopsida; order Lamiales; family Oleaceae; genus Osmanthus; species Osmanthus fragrans. Next base: position 19,224,049 of record CM033361.1, on the reverse strand, counting down.
ATATTTCTTATTTTAGACAAATAAATTGAATACTACCTATGTGATAAATAAGTTGGAGTAGAATGAAGAAATCATTGCAACATGAGTTTGAGAATTTCTAAGCCTCTTGTTACTTGCATTTTGAATGGGCCTAATTTAGAAATAAAATTCTTGCAATGAAAAAGCATTATCGGGCCTTATTTAGGAATGGAATTGGCCCAATTTATCAATTTTTTAAATAAAAAAATTGTAGTGGATTTAATTTACCCAAAAAAAGGGAGAAGAATGAAAGAGGCAAAAATCTAAAGCCCCCTCCTCATGCTGTGAAGAGGCCTTGCGTGTTTTCCACGTGCTGTGTCTTGCTAAGAATGAGTTTGGTCGATGACTCTTGCATCTTCACTAGCATCAGACCGGCTCTCATGCCTTCGCATTAGTAACATCCATGTTAACTCTCTACACTAGGCAATTCAGTTTAAAAAAGAAACAACACTATAGTAGTAATAATTCTCCATTGTGAATTATGATTTGTAACATCTTAACCTAATTCAGTTAAGAAACTTTGCTATAAATACTCATCAACAGGTAAAAAGCAAAGGTATGCAATTATATAATTTCTAACCAATCTCTGCTTGTTTCATAATCATATTTGAAATACGGGTAACGTTCATGTTCCATTCGTGTAATTAACCCTTAAAAATAAATTCTAAAAATACCTTTAAATATTCAATTGAGTTTGTGTTGTTCGAATCAGTACCATGTTTTCTCTACACATACGAGATAAAAATAGAACGTTTTCATTTCCATAATCTTATAAGGTAAAAATATTGGAGCGAAAAAAGGCCGCTCTTAACTTTATGTGTTAGATCACACAAATGATTGTAAATCAAATGTCACAAAATATTTAATCTGCTCTTACTGGACATCAATTGATTTTCGGATAAATTGGTTGAAATTCGATCCTAACATGTGGTATCAGAGCTAGGGTCAAGATTTGAGTCACAGGAGCATTATATCGAGGTAGTGATTGTTGGGATACAACAAGTTCGCTCTTAAGTCCATGGGTTGGTCACTCAAATTAGCATGAACACAGTGCACGAATTTTGAACTATTTTCAAACCAAACCATTTTAAACGGTTTGAAAGAATTCCAAAAAATGACCATTTCATTTCCAAATCATTCTTTGCGGTTTGATTTGGTTTCATATCACAATTTTAGCGACACAGATAACATCTTTCAAACAAATGAAAGAATATACATATTTGTCCAAATTTAACTATAACACTTAGAGGGTGTTTGGGAGTGATTTTTGGGGAAAGAATTAATTTTTGAATAGTGATATGATGAGAAATGTGTGATTGAAAAAGAAGGAGCAGTTATTGATGTAATGAAAAATATTATTTTATTGAAAAATGTGTGATTGAAAATGAGAATTGATTTTGAGAATCTGTACCGAACAAGAATTTAGGATAAAACCTATTAAACATAAATTATATTTTTCTCGATATAAATTTAAACCAATACATTAATAGAAGTTCAACCATAAAATTTAAGCTTGTAATTTCATTCTTGCGATAAGATATTATCACCATAAATAAATAATTATTTCTCTAAAAAGGCCGTAGAAGCCGATTAGCAAGTGACTTTTTTGAAGTATAAATTGATATAATAAATAATATATTTTTGATATAGCAAGTAATTCTTTTTTATAAAAAATAAATAAATTGTTAAACGGTTTGATTTGATTTCAAATGATTTTTGACTATCGGAATTTCGAGCAAACTGTTGTCGATTTATATATCTAGCAAATGTACCTAGAGTAACAGGTAATAAAGTGACCTAAGAATCTGAATATTGTTCCCACGATTATTACTATTTAACAATTGGTTCAATTACTCATAACTTTAATTTGATCGAAAATAAATAATAAGTTTTGTAATTTGTGCTTATTCTAACTAAATTAAATTATCTAACGTACACAATCTATCGAATTTGAGTTTTAAAAGTATGAATATGAATGATATGACTTACAATTTTACCTATGCCAACCAAGATGTTTACAATTGTAGTATTCGGTCGAATTCTTCTAAAATATTCTATTTACCTCTCTCGAGTTCTCATCGAACCTATTTAACTAATTCAATTTCATATCTCTATGCGAATAAATTTTAGTTAAAAGAAATATTAGTTCTAAAAATTCATCTAATAACCGCAATAATTAGTTTAGATATGTCTACACATTATACTAAATTATCAAATTTTAATATGTGGTCTAAATCTAAAACTCACATCTCGATTCGTAATAAATTCACAAAATCAATAAAGAATTGGTTAAAGAATTCAAAGCATTAAATTCATGAATAAAATCAACACATGTGCATTTAAAAACTAGAATCTTGAATAAAAAAATTAAGGGCACACATAAATTACATTATTCGTTCTATCTATGAATTTAGCTACTCATAATAATGAAAAAAAAAACAAAAAGTATAGAGTTCATAACCGGATTTTGAAATCTTGATCATTGAAAGAATTTGATCTTGCAACAAGAATCTTCTTCAACTCAAAAGTCTTCAAACCTTAGCTTTTACTCTTTTATCTTGGTAATTATGTATTTTTCTCTTCCCAAATTGTGTAGAACTCCATCAAAAGTGTCAAAAACTTGTATTTACAGTTTCCCCGATATTTTTGGTTGTTGTAGGATTTTTATGGGCTTTAAAATGACCAAAACCGCTCTCTAGTCAATATCAGGTGGCACCACTACACCGTAACGCTGCAGAGATAGGGTGTTGGCACCTAGGCACCATGATGGTGGCGTCGTTGTCAGGAAAATTTCAACATGCACCTCATTTAGTATTTTTATCATAACTTTTGGTCCAAGTATATGATTGAAGCGATTCAAATTGGGTTGTAAAGATATTATAAAGGGCTACGATTTTAATAGAAATAACTCTTTTCCAATTCAAATGTTTACTTGGCCGAAAATGGATTTCAATCTATGGCTGAAAATTTTGAACATTAATGTGCAGTTAAAATTTGATTTGTGAAAATATTTTGATCCTATTTCACTCATTTTTACTTCTAATTGCATCCAATTGACCCTAACATTCTTGAATTTTCATCATGAGGTTCGATAATTTGTTACTGTATAATAATTTGTGACTAATAAGTTTTTGATATATGACCGATGACTAAGTTGTGACCTATAAATTTTTTTAATTGTGACATATAAAATTTCTGATTTGTGATCGTAAAATAATATGTGATTAACTAAATCGTTGATATGTAATCAAATTATATAGATCCGTGACTTTAAAATATTTAATCAATAAAGTAATCAATTAATCAAACATAAATTTTAATAAATATCTAATTTTTAAAATTTGAAATTTTTGTTTTTAGTTTTGAAATGGATGATACTTAATTTCTTAATTATGAATTTTTTTTTTTCCAATTGACATTTAGGTGTGTTATTTGATGTATCAAGGTTTTATGTTTTTAACAAATAACGGGCTTTATGTTTATTTGGATCAAGTTTCAGTCTATCCCAATTTGAGGTGTTACCCCCACCACTGTTTGGATTGGGCTTCACAATTTATTTGTGGAAAATTTTCATAAGTAAGAGTATAACTTTGGCCAATTTTAATAATAAGAAAATAAGTTTCAACTTTCAAAAATAAGATTTTTATTAATTTTTATTTATTTATAAATAAATAAATTAAATATATATTTAATTGATTAAATATATATATATTTAATTAAATATATTAAGGTCACAGATCTGTATAATTTGGTCACAGATTCACAATTTAATTAGTCACATATTATTTTCAGTCATAAATCAAATATTTTAAATGTCAAAAATTATTTTACGTCAGAATTCAAAATTTTTATAGGTCACAATTTGTTCATCGATCACAAATTCACAATTTAATTAGTCACATATTACTTTTCGGTCACAAATAAAAAATTTTAAATATCACAAATTTTTTTAAAACATTGAAAACACGTTCTCTTTCCCATTTTCGAAAACAAGTTTTTTAAAACGGCTGAAAATTTTGTGAAGAAAACGGAATTTTTTTTTACGTTTTGACTGTTTTCTTCACAAATCTGTCAAAACTCAAAAAATACGGGTTGTAAAATATTTTTTCAAAACTACAAAAAAAAGAGTTTTTAACAATCTCAAAATGGACACCCAAAACACAAACACACAAAATGAATTCAAATCTCAAAACACAAAATGATCGTAATCTCGAAATTTTATATGACCGATGACTAAATTGTGACCTATAATTTTTTTTAATTGTGATCGTAAAATAATTGTGACATAAAAATTCTGATTTGTGACCGTAAAATAATATGTGATTAACTAAATCGTTGATATGTAACCAAATTATATAGATCCGTGACTTTAAAATATTTAATCAATAAAGTAATCAATTAATCAAACATAAATTTTAATAAATATCTAATTTTTGAAATTTGAAATTTTTGTTCTTAGTTTTAAAATGGATGATACTTAATCTTTTAATTATGAATTTTTTTCCAATTGACATTTAGGTGTGTTATTTGATGTATCAAGGTTTTATGTTTTTAACAAATAACGGGCTTTATGTTTATTTGGATCAAGTTTCCCTCAAGTTTCAGTCTATTCCAATTTGAGGTGTTACCCCACCACTGTTTGGATTGGGCTTCACGATTTATTTGTGTTCTTACAAGAAAATGTTAATTAGGCCCGTTTAAACAATGCCAATTTACCCCAAGTATAGAAGAAATAGGGCGAATTGAAAAATATTGATTTTTATAACTATTTCAAAATTACAATATAAATAATCATATTAAGAAAAATATGGCAATTATAGTCTATGCCTTTGTTTGACCCACTTTTCCTATCATATATTTCTCTCTCTCTCTCTCTCTCTCTCTCTCTCTCTCTCTCTCTCTCTCCTACTTTCAACCACACAATCTTCCATAAAATAATACTACACGTAAATTAAAAAAATTTCTTTCTTTTTCAACTACACATTCTTAAAAAAAAAAAAAAAGGGCTCAAACAAGGACTATACAATTTTTTTACGTGAATGAATTCTAGAAATATAGTCGCAGGCCACGCTGAAAAAACTAAGCCGTGAGAATCTTAAACAATATCTGAAAAATAATGGACATTCAAACATTATTTTGAAAAATTATGTTCGAAGTTAATAATAGAAGAGCAATTGATGTTCTATATTATTTACAATGTTGTCCAAATTGGTCATGTCGGTTCAGCCTGTAAAATCAGGAATTAGACCCAAAAGCAGGCCAATCATGCCAAGTAAATCGATTGTAACAACAATTGTTCAAAATTCATTGAATCGGTTGGGTTAATTGTAAATCGATGAGAAATTTACCTATTTTTGTCAATTTTAATTTTTAAAAATTTAACTTCATTATTGGGCCACATGCACTACAATCAAATGTCGATAGAGAAATATTAGATGATATGTTTATGTTATGAGTAATATTATTTAACTCCATTAAAATTAAAACCTCAGTCAATGCGGTGTTGAGAGATAGGCTAAATGAAAGTTGAAATTAAATTATTCATTTAATTGTACTTATGATTTAATGTCACATTAACGTCACATAAATTGAGATTATAAATTCAGTATGGTTAAATAACATTACTCTTATTTTATAGACGTGCTTCTCTCAAATGATTTCATAAACATTCAATGTGAAATAATGATATAGCAAAAAAAAAAAAAAAATGTTAAAATGTCTATCAAAATCATTTTTCAAGTGTACGTCTAATTGACTAATTTGATTTTGAATTCCAACTAACTTCCACTTCCACCTCCATCTTTTCATTTATTTATTTTTTAATTTAACGTAAATTACACTTGATTATCAACATAATAATGCTACATATCATTTTCTGCAGGCTTAATCTATTTCAGTTTAACAAAGTAAACTATTTTAATATTGATTTTTAATTTTTGAAGTATCTAGATTAATTGTAAAATAATGAATCTAATTAATAAACATAGATTTACTTTGAATTATATATATATATATATATATGAAAATATTTGGTTTTACAGGTCGGATATTTGTAAATACCAAAATTAGATGAAATTCAACCATGTGCACCTTTAGATAATTTACTTATATATATGCATTGTTTAATTAAATATTTTAAGTCTGTTGGGCCATGACACCTAGTTACTGGTTAGGTTCATTATGCAGGTTTAACAATTAATTATTAATAAAATGGGATATGGATAAGAAAAGAGTTTCTCGAGTCACAACTCACGCATGCATCAAGCGGGCCATAATTTTCCATAAACAAGTCTGGTACTTTGTCCCCTACATGGCCCATGGGATTGATGATTAATAAATGGATTGGCCCATTTCATAAACTGAGAAGGGAAGAATTCAAAAGTAATGCATTAACTATGTACACTTCAATTTTCATGTTTTAAATTGTCCAAATATAAAAATTAGATTTTTATTTTTTTAATTAAAAATATTTTACTAATTAATTATAATAAGGTAAAAAATATACAATTAATGATCACAGATACATAATTATAGGTCACAACTTATTTACCGGTCACATATTATCAAATTAATTGATCACAAATTATTTCGAGATTACAAATCAAAAAATTTATAGGTCACAGATTATTTCGAGATCGTAAATCAAAATTTTTATAGGTCACAAATTATGTCGAGGTCACATGGTCACAAATCAAAAAAATTATAGATTACATTTTATTTGTCGGTCACAGTTTTCAAATTTATTGGCTACGAATTATTATTTTAAGTCACTGATTAATTTTTTAGTCACAAATTATTGTCATTTATGGTCATAGTCGGATCTTGATCCCGATTATTTTTTTAGTCACAGATTTTTTTTTAGTTCGCGATCATTGCTGATCACAAATTATTTTTTTAGTTATAGTTTATCGAATTTTAATGTCACAATTCAGTAATTGGTTACAGGTAACCAAATAATGGGTCACATGCCACCGCTACTGCCACCAACGTTACTTGCGATCACCATCACCCTATTACTACTGCCACCATCACCACATCACCACCAACAAAATCGCCACCACCTGATCCAATCAACTGACACACACATTGCCAGGACCACAGACACAGCCTAAGCAACCCACGACACCACTATCAACAACCATTTCACTCCATTTTACTTCTAGGGTGTGAACTGGGTGCAACAGCAATGCCACTTTATCACAATCGTCACCGTCTACAACAAACTTCTATTTTCAACTTCACGACCACCTCACCACCACAACCACGATTTTCAACTACAAAACCATCACCATCGTCAGGCCACCACCACCAGATCTACCACCCGCAACCAACAACCAATTTATCCTCATCTCCTTCAACCCTGAATCCGCATAAACACCACCCAAAATCGCCACCACACAAACACCATCACCACCACCACGCAAAACCACACAAAAGACCACATCCACCACCACAAACCGCCAGCACCATTGCTTCGGCAACTCGCGCACAAAATCAATCCGTTGTCGCGCCATTCGCCAACACAACTCGCGGCGATTCATGCTCCTACAAAAATCCTGCATAGCCCACGCTGCCCACCACACAACGATTGTGAAGCCAACGATCATGAACTCAAACAACAAAATACCGCTACAAAAACACTGCACAGCCCACCGCTACCCCATCACACAGCGATTGAGAATTCAAACCACAGCAACGATCGCGAACTCAAACCAAATACGCCACCAGGCACCACCACACACACCATCACCGTCACCAAAAATAGGGATAAATCTCGTTGGCGGCCTAGCCTGATCTGAATCTGCACCATCAGTCATCTTTGAGTGGAGAGAGAAAGACTAGAGGTAGAGAGGGGGAGTTTGAGGGTAGGTTTTGATTAATTGTAATGTTATTATTAATATTATATAATTATTATCTACCTGATTTGTGATTAATTAAAGTTTGGACCTGTTTTTTGCAAAGTGATCTTCAAAGGCGCCACCATGTAATTTCCACAAGTGAAAATTTCATAAATAAGAGTATAAGTATGATCGATTTCAATAATAAAAAAATAACTTTCAAACTTCAAAAATCAGATTTTTATTAATTTTTATTTAATTAATTAAATATATAAATGTCACAGATATATATAATTTGGTCACAAAATCATTTATTGGTCACATATTATCAAATTAATTAGTTACAAATTGTTTCGAAGTTACAAATCAAATATTTTATAGGTCATGGTTTATTTCTAGGTCACAAATAAAAGATTCTATAGAACACAGTTTATTTTCAAGGTCACAAATTATTTTATGTGTCACAAATCACAATTATTATAAGTCATAATTTATTATATAATCACAAATTATCATATTATTGGTCACAAATTAACAATTTCTTAAGTCACATATTATTTATTAGTCACAAATTATCCAAAACATTGGTCACATATTAACCAATTTAGTGGTCACGGTCAACTAACTAATCTGTGACCACCACCAGACAACTTTCTCCACCATACCACACCACTACGACCAACCAAAAAATTCTCAAACCTACCATCACCACCGCCGCTGCCACCACCACCACCACTACCACCACTACCAATACTGCCATCGTCACCAATCCACAATCGCCGCCACTACCATCGCAGCCACCACTACAACAAAGCACCGAAGCCACTGGAGCCACCACCACCTCACGACAACCGGTCAAAATATCGTCGTGCAAATCCACCACCAACCCGCAACTACAGTGGTCCACTGCACATAACCACCAAAATTCGTAGACCCGCACCTCACCATCAGATCCACCACCGAACCTCATCGTCAAACACTACCCACAACTAGAGCTACCGTCAAACAACCATTTGCAAAAAAAAAAAAAAATCACCTACACAAGAAGCCACTACAACGACCACCAGCACCCACCAACACCAACGCCACATCACCCACCAACAGCGACCACTTCCACCTAACTATCACCTCCACAGCCAAACCATAAATCTAAAATCAAAAGGAAACCATTGGTTCTCCGATTGCATCACTGGCATCATCGCCGACAGATCCAAAATCAAAAGTTCACTGCACCAACAAAACCCCCAACATCACCCCCGCACTTTACCACCGAACCACTACACATCATCGTAGAGCAGCGGCCACCGTTGCGACGTCGATCGTGTGCAGAACCCCTTGCGGTGGTCCTGTGGGGCAGTCACTCAGCGCTCTTGGAAGAGTAGCTTCGCCGGTGACGTGATGTCTTCGGTATGGAGAGTGTGGCCCACAGTCGCGGGAGTCGAGTGGTAGAGAGAGGGAAGTGAGTGAGAATTAGAGTTTGAAATTGTTGGGTGGAGAGAGAATCGAGAGGTAGAGAGATTAATTGTTTTATATATATATATATATATTAATTAATAAAATATTTGATTTTTGAATAGTTAAACATTCCATCTGATTTTAGAATAGTTAATTTATAAACTAGGATTTTGTGTAATTTCCACTTTCATAAAGTGGAAATTACACAAGGTTCTACTATTAAAGATCCAATTTCAAAAATAAAAAGGAAGGTTTGGTTATACAAAAATCAGATATTTTTTTAACTAATTTATTAAATTAAATTAATTTATAAACCAACCAACGCTACCTCCCCCACCCCCCTCATTTCCCCAAATCCGTTACCTCTCATCTTTCTCTCTCTCTCTCTCGTTGGTGACACTTTTCCCCACCCTCGTCACCACCCTAAATCGGCGACTGTACTAGAGATGTGTTATAGCGGTGGGTACTGTGGGCCGATGATATTGGACCTGTAATTTTGAATTTGATTTTTTGGATCTAATTTTTGGTTGTGTACGGGTGTTGTTGCTGTCGGGATATGCAGGCAATAACGGTGGTAGTGGTGGCGTTGGTGATGCTGTGAGGTGGTGTGCAAGCAATGGTGGCGGGTGGCTGTGCTGTGCAGGCAATGATGACGGCGATGGTTTTGAAGTCCGAAATGGTAGTTTGTTGGAAGTGATGGCGGGAGGCGGCAGTTGTTGTTTGTTTGAGATGGTGATGTTATTGCTGGGAGGTGGTGGCGGTGGTTCTAGTGACGGTGCTGCTGGAGGTCGTGGTTGGCCTGGGGCGACAATGATGGTGGCGATATGCGGTGGTGTTGTCAATATTTAGTGGTTGTGGTTAGCTATGGCAACGAGCCGAGCCCGAGCCTGGGAAAAAAAGCTCGGGCTTGGCTCGGGCTTTTTTGGCTCCGAGCCGAGCTTTGCCAGGCCAAAAAAATTCGGCTCTGCCCGGGCCTTAGCGGGCCGAGCCCACTCGAGTTTTGCCTTGTTTCTTTCCCTTTTTTTTTGGGTAAAATTTACATTTTTTTCACGGGTCGACAAGCCACACGGGCTATCTCGGGCTCGAGCCGACGCCCCAAAATAGGGCTCGGCTCGAGCCTTGGCTCGGTGCAACCAAGCCCGAGCCGAGCCCGGGCCTTCCGTGCTTAATTGTCACCCCTAGTTCTGATGGTAGTTTAGGCGGTAATAAAGTGGTGGTCACTAGCAGTCGTCACAAATTTTTGGGTTGACTGTGACCATTAAATTGATTAATCCGTGACTAAGAAATAACGTGTGACCTAAAAATTTGTTAATTTGTGATCGATTATAAGTTGTAACTTATAATGTTCGTGATCTGTGACCGATAAAGAAATTATGACTTATAAATTTTTCATCTGTGACCAATAAAAAAAATTGTGATCTTTAAATTTTTTGAATTGTGACCTAAAAAAATTTGTGACATTTAAAAATTTTGATTTGTGATCGAAAAATAATATGTGACTAATTAAATTATGAATTTGTGACCGATGAATAAATTGTGACCTATAAAATTTTTGAATTGTGACCGTAAAATAATTTTTAACATTTAAAATTTTTGATTTGTGACCGAAAATAATATGTGACTAACTGAATTGTGAATATGTGACCAAATTATATAAATTTGTGACTTTAATATATTTAATTAATTAAATATATATTTAATTAATTAAATTTTAAATAAAAATTAATAAAAATCTAATTTTTAAAAATTAAAATTTATTTTCTTATTATTGAAATGGGTTATACTTATACTCTTTCTTTGAAATTTTCCCTTTCATAAATTCATTACCAGCCCAGGTGAACGCGTTTTATTTATTCCCTTCCTGCCATGCCATCCCGACAATAAAAGAGCATAATCATCAATTTCACACGCCAAAGCCTCAATTCCACGCTATGAAGTAAGGGAGATGCCATTTTCCCGTGCAAGCATCTGATCCTTTTCACGCAATAACTTACATATATATTCTGAAGAACAAACTCGAGAAACTAAACGAAACAAAAATGGGCAAAGACAGGAAAATCGGGGTTGCGATGGACTTCTCAAAGAGCAGCAAAATGGCATTGCAATGGGCTATTGACAATCTGGCTGATAAAGGCGACACCTTTTACATCATTCACATCAAATCCCATGAATCCACCAATCAATTATGGTCCAAATCTGGTTCACGTATGTTGTTCTTTTCTATTTATTTAATGTCTGGGATATTTTCTGATCAAATGATTTTATTCATCTGGGATTTTTGTTTTGTTTTGTGGGTTTATTTATAGCTCTTATTCCCTTAGCTGAGTTTCGTGTGCCTGAAATCTTGAAGAAGTATGATATCCAGACTGATATTGAAGTTCTGGATATGCTTGACACTGCTGCTAGACAAAAGGAGGTAACTTATTAAATCTTTTTTATTCTTTTGAGCTTCACTTGAACATGAACTTGTCTTGTTTCGAATTCAAAATCAAGATCCAGACGAATTGGTTGGCTTTGTTAGTAATAATGAATGAGAAATTGATTGATTTATATAGATAAGCATTGTGACCAAGCTTCACTGGGGAGACGCAAGGGAGAAGCTCTGTGACGCCATTGAAGATTTGAAGTTGGATTCTTTGGTGATGGGCAGCAGAGGCCTTGGCACCCTCCGAAGGTAATAATCAAATCAAATCAAGATAACAGTCAATTTAATTCTAATTAGTTCCTTGATTGTTCACAGTATGTTTTGGTGTGATGTACTGTACAGGATATTCTTGGGGAGTGTAACCAACTATGTGATCACAAATGCAGCTTGCCCTGTTACCATAGTCAAGGATCCAGATTTTCATAAGCACTGAGCAATAAATATTTATTTTTATTTCAAACAGCCAGCCTCTTTAATAAATAGATAGAGATTACTTTCGTAATTTTGAGTTCTGGGTTTGTTTTTTTTTGTTTTTTTTATAAACAGGAGGCTGTGATTTATAGATGAGATATTTATTAGATGAAATGTTTCTGGTTGCATGTTTTAGTTATTTATTCAGAGATGTATTTCTGAATATGTTGTTTTTGGGTGATTTATGATTTTTGCACCATAATTTGTTTTTTTTTTTTTTTTTATATAAAATGGTTATAAGTAAGATGACATAAAGAATTATTACACTCATTATTTCTCTATTTCATTCTTATATGTGTGAATTAAAACGAGGAGCTTATATTTTGTCAAACTTTTGTAGTTGCATTTATTTTAATTATTTAAAAATATGAAAGACAAATTAGCTTTTTTATGTCCTAACAAATTTTTTGAATGTAAACCGTCTTTAGAGATATTATTTACAAATCAATAGTAGGTTCATGAAAAAAGTTGGAAATGTATATGTTCAGACAAAATTAGCAAACATACGAAATCATTAACAAGTAATAAAAATCAGTGAGTTTCAAATTTATTGTTCCCATGAGGAATGATATCTAATATCTAGTTAAATAATGTTTATAAAATTCGAAGTAATGTAATATCAAAAAAGATGGTTTGTACGTTTTCTATACTAATCCTGACCTAAGAAAGCAAATAAAGTATTTATTTAACATGTGAATATTTGTATTGGAATTGTGAATCCCCCCTATTGTCGTTTAATTCAACTCTTAATTCATAATATTGTAAATTCATGCGTTCAAGACAATTGATAATCCATATTTATTCAATATTTTTTTTCAAGATATATTAAACCTTTATTTAACATGACCCGATCATTTTTTGGTCTAAATTCATATGAAAAATGATAAGTACATTTTACACACTTATGTTGACCACAAAACATGGATAATTGTTGATAAATATATTGAAATATGGTTTAATTCCATATAAATTATGTTTGTAGAACAACATCGATGAATATGGTGGAATTGAGGAAAAATAAGCGAAAATGGAAGAAAATAAAAGTACAGGGATCAAAGCGCAAATAATCGAAAGATGGCCCAGGAGCAGAAACTAGGATGTCAAAGAGTTAAGGACCAATTTGGTGAAAACGTGGAGTGTTGAAAGAATAAGAAATAAAAAAAATAGGTCAAGAAACGAGAAAATAGAGTTCAGGGACTAAATTGTAACTTTTGAAAAGTTTTTAATACTATGTTTTTAATACTATGCGGTTGCATAGTATAAAAACTCCATGTGGCCGCATACCCATTTTCAACAACTTGAAGGCCTGATTTTTTATGAACAATGTTGTAGCATTGAATTGTACTATGCTATAGCATAATACAATTCAATGCTAGCATAGTACAATTTCAACGCAAAAAATTTGGTTTTCTTATATGGTTGAAATTCTTATGGAAACCAAACTTGGCACGTATTTTAAAATCCTAGAGCCGTCCTCAAGCATTGATTACGCATTCCAACATATTTCTAAGAGTTTTAGAGCATTGAATGAGGCAAGAAGTGCGAAGATCGACCCGAAAACGCGAATATTCAGTTCAATAATTAATTGAGTGACGTCGTTTCTTCAAAAAAAATTTCTTCTTTCCACCATGCTAGGCTAGATTTGTTGGTGCTAGGGGAACGATAAATCATGTGATATGACTTATTAATCTTTAATTTTACATTTTTGACAATAAAACACTTTTTTTTTTTTGAAATTTGAATGATTTATATGAATTTATTTTCTCCACAATTATTGTGCACATAATTGTGTGAATTCGGTAGCTTGTTTCATGCATTCGAAAGAAGAGAAATAGGCTCGATATGGTATAAATTATCGTAGAATCCAATAGAAGATAGAAATATACCGTTATACTCTATGTGAATCTTGAAGTGTTCATAAAAAGTCATGCATTCTTGTATATTTGCATCCGTCATAGAAATATAGTCGGATCGTATATGAGAATATGTTCAACATTACTTGAGAGAAAGATTGCTGAATAAAATAGGAACAACGATTCGTTAAAATTCAACAGTGTAAGTGTAAAACTAAGTTTAAAAGAGATTATTGCATGAGAATTCATAATCCCAGTACATTTACCATTCATTAAAACACATTAATTTGCACCAATCATAATTCGTATTTAGTTTCGTTAACTCATTCTCAATTGTATATGAAATTTATTTTATTTATACTTTTATCACAACAACACATCGTGCTATTCTTGTTTCAGTTAAGGTTACAGTAATAAAATTTGAACTAAATCAATTCCCGTGGGACAATACTTGGATCCACAATCCACTTTATTACTTATTACGGATCGTACATTTGCAGTAATTTTAAATCGAAATATATTTTTGTGAACAAAAAAATCAATTGATTCAAAAAATTTATCACACGTGATTGCACGTACCATAACTATTATTCCTAATATACATTGTCCATGCATTGATTTTGTCATGTTCTAGATTTATTGTGAGTATTCCTGCACTACAACAAATAACTTAATATCCAATTGGTGATCAAGCAATCAAATAGTTCAATGAGAATGTTAAAACCAATTAAGAAAATCAAAAATTACTAAACTAATTGTCTTGAATTAAAATAGACAAACAATAGAGTTAATCATTCTTCTAATATAATTAAAAACTTAGTCTAATGCTCTTATTATTAAATTACACAAAAATAATTGAAAAAAATCACCCGAAAATAAGAAAGATGGAAAAAGTAGGAAAAATCCATGTTGTTGGCTTTAATTGATGTGTAGACTTATTCTTCACCTTCAAAATATGTAGAATATAATAAAATTTAGGTTGAATGGAGGTCCCCACATTTTGGACAGCTTATGGTGTATATATATATATATATATATATATATAGTTCTAAAAGATTGCATACCAAACGTTTCCAAAAAAAAATAAGGAAACACAATTTTTTTTTTGTCCGGAATTGAACCATGGTGCATGGGCACAATACACGTGATTTAGTCTCAAGAATGACTTTTTGTGACCTTGCTTACGCAAGGCTTGCAAGCCATGCTTAAGCATTGTACAATTTTTTGTTGAACTTTCTCACGTGTGTATTTTTATCATTTTCAACAATGTCTCATCCCGTTGATTTATCTTTAACTCCTATTGATTCTTGACATTCTTGAATCGCCATCTCACAATTTGACACAACTTTTGAATTATTATATTTTAATTCTCATAGTTTTAATTTCACAATTTTTCTCTATTTTTCGCTTGTTTTCTCAAATTCTTCATCAAATCTGAGTTTTACCTATTACATACAATATAACATGAATTAAGCTATATTTCATCAAAAGAACTACAAAATGTCATTATTTAACAAAATTGTGATAGCTTATAGAATTGTTTACCAACATACGATCTTGCGGGATTTGATTTTGTTAAAATCTCATCAACCAAATAAAAAAAATCAACTTTTTTATATCTCATTAATCTATAAAAGCCTATAAATGATGAAGTACAACAAGTATTTTCCAAATATAATTACCATTTACATAATTTTATGAGCGGATTGAGATATAATCGAGTCGAATCCATTTCAAAACTGACAAGGGAGAGGCCTAATTGTTGAAATTTCGATTCAATTCAAAGCTCACTATTAGAAGACCATATAGCTGACTAGGCCGGCATTTTTAGTATGTCAAAATGCAGAAATTACTTAAATGGCGCCATTTAAGGAATAGTAATGTCATAGCACTATTTTATATCACAGAGATTTATATAATTTTTTTTATTTATTAAAGTTGATAAAATTTATGGTAATTGATGAAAATTTGGGTCCCGTTTGTTTTTAAATTAATTGTTAACTTTTGAATCGATATTTTCCTGATTTCTTATCTTGTGCTTTAGCCATGCGTAGATGGGCTTGGAAGACACACTTTAATTAAATGATGTTATTAGGAACACGTTACATGTGATAACATTCATAGTCGATAAAATTCGGAGGAAAATAAATCATTAATTTGGTATGTGTTAAGTTTACCTAAAGTGAAATACGTGGAAAATCATTTTATGTGATAATTAAATAAAGATAATGCTGAATTACGGGAAAAATTCAAATTCTTCAAAAGAGTTACATGTTTCAAACAGATGAAAGACATAAAAATAGAACACGTTAGATGAAATCGAGAAGTATTACGAGAAATTATACGATCGACTAATAAATTAAAAACAATTCTAAAATAAAAATTACTAACCAAACATTCAAACAAATAATAATACTATTGAAAGTTTTGTTTTCTCAGATGGATAAAAAGATTTAAAGTTGAACTTCTCTTTCTATTTATTTTATTTGTTTCAAAACGCTTTTAATAATATTCAAATTCTTTAGCAATTTACAAAAATTACACAAACTACAAATTATGCTATAAGGGTCGCAACCTTAACTACTTTGAGCATAAGGTTGCAAGTATTATGTCAATATTTGTACATGATTTGAGAAGTTCGAAGTTCGGAGTACTTGTTTATGGTACAAAGGAACAAATATCTTAGAGCTTGTTTGAGGGGTATTTTTTTAGAAAATTGTAGAAATTTTTTTACCGTTGCTTGTCCAGCTGAGTTTCACATGTTTGTGTTGAAATCAAAAATTGTGGACTAATTTGACAAGCAACGGTTGAATAATACATATTTTTTTTTTTACAAAAAAATGCCCCTCAAACGGGCCCTTAACATCTCTTTGACTCGAGTGTTACCTTGTAAAATACGTTTGGCTAAGTTTAAATTACTTCTAATACATTTTTTTTATTTCCTCACAATTATAATAACTAACTTATTTTAAATTTAATTAGAAATACGTCTTTTAAGCTTAGCCCAAATATTTGAAACGGCATTGGGAAGCCACCATGGGATGCCCGATAAAGGTTCCTCGTTAGTCCCTTTGGAATATACTCTTACATTTGTCCAAGAACTTTGTATATACGTCCCTCCAAATACAAGTGTCATCACTTTAGCAACGGTTTAGATTTTTGAAAGCAAGTTCCTCCTTCTCTCTGCCATGTTTCTACTCAAATACATGAAAACATAAACTTAAAAATAATTTTTTCTTCCCGTTAGAGCATATAATTTTTTTTTTATCATTGTATACTTGTGAAATTGTGTACGTATCAAATTTTTGATAAAAAATAAATTCGATTTACACATGACATGATTGTGGACATAGGCGGAACTAGGGGGGTCCCGCAGGGTCCTGGGACTCTTTTTTTTTGTGAGAAACCCCCCAATCCATTTTAAAAACATCTTTCTCTATATGCAAGCTTTTAATTACAAATTTAAAAATCTCGTAATTATTATTATTATTATGTTATATTTGGTAAATCTTTTTGTCGATCATAATCCTATTTAATGTGTGGATAAAAATTGTTAGTAGATTGTGTGGATAAATGATATTGACTAGCTCATAAGATTGAAAATACACTCCCAAACATATTTATTATAAGTCTTAAAATTTCTACTTTTGAAGGTTACTGAATTTTGGAATTTCATCCTAAAATGTCAATCGGGTTGAAATGATCGAAAATGGTTGAATGATAGTTTGATTGCATATATTGAGAAAGATGTTTTTGTCAAGATCGAAAATGATGTAATTCTGAAGCGTTATCAAAGTATTAGAACACGTAGAGAACGATTGTAATAAAATATCTATTACTTTAATTTTTTTGGCAAGTCTAAGACGTTCATATATTGAGTTCTCTTACTGTTTCCATTCTTATCTTTGAGTTACACTGAATTTATTTTAATTGTACAGGTTCTTTAATTATTATGAATGTTTGTGCTACCCTGAACTCCAAAAAAAATAATTTCGGGGACAGCCCCGTACTTTCCCCCTACTTCATCTCAATATTTTTCATTTTAGGACCCCCCAACTCTAACCTCCTGGGTCCGCCTATGATTGTGGATTAAATACTACGGGTGTCAAGGAGTCGAATCGAACCGATTCGCGAGCCGAAATTTGAGGTTTTCGACTTCGGCTCGAACCTGAGGTGTGGGCTTTTTGCGAGCCGAGCCGACCTGACCTTTTTTCCCTGCTTGCTAGTTTTTTATTATTTTTTTATATTTTCGAGCTCGCGAGCCGGTTCGGGCTTGGCCGGTTGCCCTAAAAAGACTCGATGGAGCCGCGAGATGAGCACGAGTTGGGCTTTCACAGGCCGAGCTTGGGTGGCCCAAACCCGCGGATCTTTTTGCCCCCACTATTAAATACTAGTCCCTGTTTGGTAGTGATTAAAATCAAATTTTTATATTTTGATAAAAGCAAATGAAATGTGGGGTTGAAAATATGTGAATCTTATAAAATATGTGGTTAAAAATAATTGTTGACTTTGACTTAAATTAATTTATACCAAATAGGGTTATGTGGAGAAATAGAAATAGAAATAGAAATTTACTCTCCATTCGAGCGCAATGTTCTTTGTTCTCGTTCAACAAAAACAACTATCGACATCAAGTTTCATTAGGTTAAAAGGTACACACCAAAAAAAGGAGGGAAAACAATTCAAGAAACTTCTTACAAAGTTATCAGGAATTGAACAATATAATGTTCCTGTTCGGTTTAGCTAAAAAAATGTATTATTGAAAAGTTGATAAAGTTATGAATTCAATGAAATGTATGATCGAAAATAAATTTAAGATGAAATAAATTTTAGTGAATAGGGCCAAATGTCGTTGGGAGGTGTTTGTCAATAATTTGTATTTGTTGAGATGGAACAACCAGCATTATGACAAGATGAGTAACTGGCAAGTACTAAATAAAAATCTTAAAAGGAAAGTTAGCATATACAAGTTAGTTGCTATTGGAATTAAATGCAAGAAAATTCATTTGATTATAATGAAATCTTAACCAATAAAGTGGCCCAAGTAAGAATTACTTCTATTATAATTTTAAGCATGGCATCATGTTTCTTTTATAATCATTCATGGTCCATTTGTATTTTGTATGAATAGAGTAAAACAAGTAATTTTTTTTAAAAAATAAAATAAAAAATCGTATGAATTGTTTGATTTAATTTCAAATGGTTTTTAACTATTGAAGTTTAAACTGAACCATTACCAAACAGTTTGGTTCAATTTTGAAATGATCGACACCTAAATCATGTGGGCTCAAACCAACGATTCAAAATAGCAATTTTGGTTCGATTTGACAAGTTTGCGATTTTTGGTTTACCCCTACACTGAAGTGCGATGCATGCATATATAAATGCAAGCACTACCTTTCGATACAGGTCAATTCAAGCACACAAAATGCACACAACGTGATTTTAGCACGACACAATTTAGTAGTTTCCAGTCGTTGCAAACACAAGCCATTTGCAACGTTCTTTGGTCAAATAACCAGGCAATACCACACTACTTTTTGAAAGTCTAAACACATTTCATTAATACAGCTCGTTCCGAATCACAAACAAGAAAAACTATGGTATACATTCTGTACAAATCAAAACATCACAAATAAGAAGCAAAACTTTGTGCTATCATATTCCCCTCAACAAGAGTCATATTCAACATATACGAATAAGTCAAGTCCAAATAAAGGCTTGAATAAAGCAATGGAATCGCACTAGACCTTCTCCAGAGTAAGGCCATTAATCTTAGCCCAAAAAAGATCATCCCTAAGAGCCGCTGCTTCTACATCATCAGTCACGAAAAAACTAACATTATTTCTGTTGGGACATCTACACAACTCCCTTCTTGTCACAACCCAATATAAACCCTATGCTATCTGAACTGCCACATCTGTGTTATATCCAAACTTCGAAGCAGAACACCAAAGTACCCTTTCGCACCCTAGCCATCTCTCCCTCGTCTGGCCCTCACAACCTCTCAGCTGTGTCCTTCCTTCTCCTAATAGAAGGTTAAAAACATGAAAAGTGGTTACAAAGTCAAAAAAAATTGCATTTGTTTAAAATCAGTTTCATAAATATATTGTTAGTGTGTTCTTTTTTTAATATTTTGTGTTGAGACTTACCTCATTTTATTATCTGTTACTGGATTCTTATATCCCTTGGTTTGTCCTCATTGTCATTCAACTATGGCATTGGCTGCCAAGGAGCCAGTGGACATAAATTGTCTCGCACAGATACTGTGCACAATATCTTGGCCTCATATTACATTTTCTGTTTAGGCTCATCATCAAGACATAGGCATCTAAAATCAATTTTTCTTTGTTAATATAAATCATTTGACAAAGATTTCATTTTGTTTAAATTAAGATTATGTGAAGCTTCTTAAAATATTGTCCTCGTATAAATTTTGCACAAAATAACTTTTGGTTATGCTAAAATCCATTTCTGACTTTTATATCGAGACAAGACTAACAATAAGCATCAAAAAAGTAATAATAATAATAATAATAAAAGATACATATATTCGTCCCTTAGAAGACTCCATTGACCTGTCCTCGAAGAAAACAACTCATAAAGCTCTTGCAATTACGACCATCTTCTTATCCTTTAATCAACCCTTTAGCATGTAATAATTATGCGAGAGCCCTTGTTTAAGCAAAGCCAAACATTGTGAAAGCGCCATGTTTAAGCAAAGCCCAGCAGGGAGGAGCCTTATCCCCTTTCTTTTTCTACATATCATTGTGAAACAAACCTCTTTATTGCATTTACCACAAGCCCATCATTCATCTGTCTTCAGTGCTTGAGCAACTAGTCTTCACTAATTATTGCCATTTCCACAAATCCAAACCACATTTCTTGCCTTTTGTTTTTACTTTTAGAACCAGACATGGTTGAGGTAGAAATTGAAGGTAATTCCATATGGATAGAACTCTTTCAAACCAAGAAGAAAGAGAGGCCACTGTGCAGCACCGGCCAAAGCTCAAGCCTTTTTCACTTCTGAAGCAGACTACAAGTTCGAGAAATTCGGACCCAATTTCTACATTGTCGTTTTGGGCTTCAAAATCTATTAGAATCCTGAAAAACAGAGCCAAAGTTGCAAATGGGTTTTCCAGTAAAAGGTTCCATTTTGATGGTATGGTTGTGAATAACTCTGTGTATTGTGCTTCTCCCAGTTATCTTGAGGCTGCAATGGAGGGTTTGGTAACGGATAGTAAAATAGTAGAAAAGGGAAATGTTGGGTTTAGTGAGAATAGGAGTAAAATTAGTGCCTTTTTGAATCTGAATGAAGAGGAGATTAGAGAGAGTAGTTCAAGTTCTGATTTTCTGGCATCTGAAATTACTAGGAATGATGAGAACAGTAGTTCCGAGGATTCTTCTTCACCCCCTTCAATGGGTTGGTTAATGCAGAAGAATGAAAGGTCACATTGTGTCAAGCCTGATGTTTCTGAAGAGGTAGAGAAACCCCATTTGGATAACAGAAAATTAGAGAAGCAAGGGTCATCTCTGTCAGGTACTAATTATTCATATATCTTTCTTTTCTTATTTATATTAGTAATGTGTTTGCTTATGTTTTATATGACCATATATTTCTATTGATTAATATAATTCCTTGAATTTTCATGTTGCGTAGAAATTGAGATGATGAAAGAAAGATTTTCAAAATTGCTGCTTGGGGAAGATATGTCTGGTTGTGGAAATGGGGTTTGTACTGCTCTGGCTATATCAAATTCTATTACTAATCTTTGTGGTATGTTACTTGAACACTAAATTAATATCAATTAGTTGATAAGTTTGCTTAATTTGAGAAATGAATTCACGTGCTTTATTGGTTTTATTATTTTATTAGCTACACTTTTTGGGCAAATTTGGAGATTGGAACCTTTACCAACTGAGAAGAAACTGATGTGGAGAAGAGAAATGGAGTGGCTTCTTTGCGTTAGCGATCATGTTGTTGAATTGATACCTTCTTGGCAGACATTTCCAGATGGAAGCAAACTTGAGGTATCTTAATGAACTTGGAACAATTAAAATGCAAATCTCGTAGCCTTATTGTCTATTACATCAATTGCTTGAGGTTTGCAAGTATGCACTCGATTAAGATGTATCAGTATTATGCATATGGTTTATACGGCTAATGGAAAAGAGAGCTGTGTTGTTATTGATGTTATGAATTTGTGACAAGTTTTTGTCCATGCTTTGATTCAGATCATGACTTCCCGGCCCCGGTCAGATCTATACATTAACCTGCCAGCTTTACGGAAATTAGACAATATGCTACTTGTAAGATGCTTGTATTTTCTTCTTGATTGATTACCTGTACAATATAACAATTATTCTAACAAATTTCAGCATTGTTTCATAGGAAATATTAGACAGCTTCGAAAATTCAGAGTTCTGGTATGTCGACCATGGTATTTCAGCGCCAGAAGCTGATGGAGCGTCCTCTTTCCGCATGCCACTTCCCCATCAAGAGGAAAAATGGTGGCTTCCAGTTCCTCGTGTTCCAACTGGTGGCCTCAGTGAAGAAGCAAGAAAGAGGTTACAGCATAGTCGTGATTGCACAAACCAAATCCTTAAAGCTGCATTGGCTATTAACGCTTCTGCTTTAGCTGAAATGGATATTCCTGATGCATATCTGGAAGCTCTTCCTAAGGTATTGAGGTACTCAGAGCATGTTTGGCTGTGCCTAAGAGTTGTTTATCTAGAAATTTAAGTTTTATTAGTAAAATACCGTAACTTTGAAAATCATGGTAGGCAAAATAACTTTTAACAAGATTGACTCAGATTTAAGCACTGCCAATCATGCTCAGAAACATGAAAGTCTACTGTTTATGTGATCAAAAGAGCAGGTTATTTACTCATTCTCCATCATTATGGTTGTTGTTATGGTGGCAGAATGGAAAAGCTAGTTTGGGGGATCTTATTTTTCGCTACATTAATTCAGATCAATTTTCACCAGAATGTTTGCTCGACTGTCTTGATTTGTCTTCTGAGCGTCATGCTCAAGAAATTGCAAACAGGATCGAGGCCTCAATCTATGTGTGGCGCAGAAGATCAAACTCAAAACCATTACAATGGGCACAACGATCCAATTCAAAGTCATCGTGGGGAATGGTCAAGGATTTTGTGATTGATACAGATAAGAGAGAATTGCTTGCAGGCAGAGCTGAAAGCCTGCTTCTATGCTTGAAGCAACGGTTTCCTGGTCTCCCTCAGACCTCTCTGGATATGAGCAAAATCCAATATAATAAGGTTTTACTTAAAACTCGAAGCCTCGTCTCATTATTTGGTGGATTTCTTTCTTTAAATGCCTCTTAGTTTGAGTTAAGCCATCTACCATTATTAATACATGTCATCCTCTAGGATGTCGGCAAATCCATCTTAGAGAGCTACTCAAGAGTTCTGGAGAGCCTAGCATTCAATATTGTGGCACGTATCGATCACCTACTGTTTGTGGACGACTTGGCTAAGCATTCAGATAAGCTCTTGCCAGTCTCCAACGTCGGGATGATGGCTCAAAAGAGTGTTGGCATTCGACTCCCAGTCCCGTCCAGCACGCCGTACAAAACAGCTTTTGCAACGCCGAACTTCTCACCTGCACAGCACATAAGTCCTGCAAATGGAGATAGGTCTCCATACATCGAAAGCAACAAGCTTTCCCTTCGCGGGTTTGGTGTGAAAAAGGTTTTGACAGATTATCTGAGCATTGATTCAAAAGGGAAGGAATTTAGCAACCTTGGAAGATCAGATTCCTTTTCGAGTACAACTCGGGAAACGTCGACATCTCCTTCAGTTGAATCTTGCAGGTTTTCAAAAGGGGCTGGTGGTTCACAGATAAACCACTCAGTTGGGGAAGAATGAACAAATTGGAGTCATCGTACCATCTTCATTCCTTCGTCTTCGTGTATCTTCTTCCTTTTTTTCTTTTTCAAGTTTCCAAGGCTACATATTTAATTCAATTATCAATGTTGTCATCAGCTGAGTGCTATGGATTCCCAATACACAATCCCATTTTTGAGGTTGCTGCTATTGTACTGATTCAATCTTGAGAAGGGGGAAAAACAAAAGCATTAGTTTTAGATCCTTGCCTCGAAAATGAATTAATCCTTTCTACTTTAGCTCATTGTGGAGTGTGGATTGTTCACAACCAAACGAAAACTGAAGGGTACGAGCTGAACACAAGAAATAATGTTAATCTCAAAAAATGTACTTACAAGCTGTCAACAGATCCTAGGACCTCTCACGTCCGGTTCAGCCTTTGCTCCTGCACACTAGGACAAACCGTCAGTTGCATGTGGCCTTCTCCACAGAGAGAGGGGGGGGGGGGGGGGGGGGGGGAGTACTCCGACGATCAAGTCAGTTGGAGTAAAAATATATATGAGTGTGAGAGGCTGAAACGTGAGCCTCCAAAATATATATAAGGGGGTCGGTCTTGGATGGATAGATAGAATAGTAAAATATAGAGAGAGAATTGTTAAGTAGTATTGAGAGTCCAATTTTGTATTACCTTCAAATGACACAATGTGTGAGCTTTTATAGTAAGAGAGAGTGAGTAAGAACCGTTGGATGAATAGGCACGTGGCCTTATCTCAGCGATCGGACTTCTTGTTATAGACTT
Source organism: Osmanthus fragrans (assembly GCA_019395295.1). Classification (NCBI taxonomy): domain Eukaryota; kingdom Viridiplantae; phylum Streptophyta; class Magnoliopsida; order Lamiales; family Oleaceae; genus Osmanthus; species Osmanthus fragrans. Next base: position 19,199,341 of record CM033361.1, on the reverse strand, counting down.
CAATGCATTTAATGCTTTAATTTTCTACATTTGAACTCTGACACGCGGGATTGGTGCAGCTGTCATTACAGCGTATTGTCACATCAACCATCTGTCAGACGATCTTTTTATGAGATTTTTCATAAGACAGCCATACTGTCTACTGTTCGTGTGATAAGAGTTCGGCACGGCATATGGATTCGGACACAAGAGGTTCATCACTACTGGTTCGTTGTGATGGGTTCGACAACAAGAGGTTCATATCTACCTGTTCGATATAACGTAGACTGTGGGTTCGGCCACGTGACTCGTTGGCTTCGCCCACACATTGCATGCTGGGGTCCTTTTGAGATTGCCCGTAACAAGTAATATCGAGGAAAGTGATTCCAATTATTTTCAACTAAATCATAAATGAAAAAGATGAGGACCCTCCTAACTTTTTCCTCCCATAATATTCATGCTTCTAAGATTTCCAGTTTTACAGACTATACAAATACTGTATTTATTGTTAACATATCAAATCAAAATCAAATGGTCGTTGTAGTATAGTGGTAAGTATTCCCGCCTGTCACGCGGGTGACCCGGGTTCGATCCCCGGCAACGGCGTTATTTTTTATTTTTTGCCCTTTATTGCCATTTCAGAAACTTTCTAATATTATTATTTTATTAAATTAATATAGCATACTATAAGAAAGTCGTTAGTGTTGAGTAGTCATGCCTGTCACAGATGCGGGTGACCTGGGTTCGATCCTGGCAACGGCATTTCTTTTTTACTTTGTTGCCATTTAAGAAACTTTCTCTGTTTGACTAGGTTGAAAAAAAAAAAATTTGAAAATGGTTACAGAATAGAAAAGGAATTAAAAGAATTAGAAAAATGGAGTACTAATTATCAATACTACATTTAAGAAATATAAATAATTTGTTTAACAAATAAGAAATTGCATCTTTAAAAACTAAATATTAGTAATACATTTTAGTGCTTAGAAATAGCAAATAATGGTTTTAACAAATAAGAAATTGAAAATTTTAAATTATATCTCCTCAAACATACATCATGTGCGAAACACGTGAAATTGTAATAAATAAAATCAACAAATTTGGTGAACTTGAAACCTAAATTTTAATGAATTAAAGTTGTTGACCTCGAAAAATGGACCTCCGAGCCGTCAACAGATAAGTCTTCAAGTCCCTCCTTCCTACGTTCAATAGCAAGTCGTTAGCCACTCGTGGCCCTTTTTCCCGGAGAGGGTGGTGGCGGCCGCGAGCACTCCGACGGTCAAGTCAGTTTTCAGTATAAATGTTTTAGATCGCCGGTGGGTGTGTGGTCACCGGAGACGTGAAAAGACTATGAAAGCAGTTATAGTGTATATGAACAAAGAGAATAACTTATGCTATTTAGGTTGGTAAAAAGCCCATCCTCCCTTCTGGGACAAGGGGAAGGTATTTATACTGAGGGTGGGAGGAGGAGAACCGTTGGATGAGGAGACACGTGGCCTCGGATCCTTCCACCTTGTTCCATCCTAGACGTCAATCTGTCCATCAATAGGTTGGCGGATCTTTATTATTCTGACTCATGCGGCTTACGGCTGATTTGACCGTTTGAGCCCTGCTACACGTCCCATCAGTCAATCAAATATTCAATGTTGGAGACTTGCATAAAAGGACTTCGACCAGAGGGAGGTGGGGCAGTTCGGAGAAGCGTCGTTTGCGGAGTACGGGCCTTCGCATCCGTAAGAGGTGCGGATGAGTTCAGTTCTGACTGTCGAGACACTTCAGTTCGGTCTCCCACATCCAATCAGTTCGCCCATGCGTGGGGCTTCTTCTGCTTGACACGTGTCGGGTCCTCTTGGACCCGTAACAATAATCCCTCAAGTCCATGTATGGATTATTTATATAATGCGTGGACTTTGGAGTTGATATGCTTACAGGGGTGTCTGAAGGATGTGTAATTCTTTGGCCGTGTGAGGCGAGTATCGTGACGTCGAACGGCGGGGCTGTCCACCATCGCAACTACAATTCCTCAAGTAGTATCGTGCGTTTACTGGAGGCTTATGACGTGGGGAGTTCCGAGAGCTGGCGACTTCGATTATAAACTTTCTGGAGCAATTGTAGGGGGAAACCTTAGGACTGCTGAAACTTTGGAATCCGAGTTGGACGAAGTGATTGTGGTTGGCAGTTCTTAGGAGAACTGTTGCAACTGTGCAATCCGAGTTGGACGAAGTGATTGCAGTTGGCAGCTCTTAGGAGAACTGTTGCAATGGTGCAATCCGAGTTGGACGAAGTGATTGCAGTCGGCAGCTCTTAGGAGAACTGTTGCAATGGTGCAATTCGAGTTGGACGAAGTGATTGCAGTTGGCAGCTCTTAGGAGAACTGTTGCAATGGTGCAATTCGAGTTGGACGAAGTGATTGCAGTTGGCAGCTCTTAGGAGAACTGTTGCAATGGTGCAATCCGAGTTGGACGAAGTGATTGCAGTTGGCAGCTCTTAGGAGAACTGTTGCAATCATGCAATCTGAGTTGGACGAAGTGATTGCAGTCGGCAGCTCTTAGGAGAACTGTTGCAATCATGCAATCTGAGTTGGACGAGGTGAAGGCGCTGGAATGGCTGCCTTGGATTGTGTGAGAAGTTTCTCGCGTTTTTCCAAGGCAATAATGAGCGGGGGCGTCGTTTTCTTCCAGGGCACGTTTCCCCTTTACCCTAGGAAGTAATTATGGCAACGGCTCCCCAGTGTTCAAGATGACGCGTTTGGCCTTTGCGTGAGTTCCACGGCTTCATCAGGGTCCTTGATTCAAATGCCTTTTGGTTTGAACGGTTTTGATCAGCTTTAGATTTGAACGGCCAAGATTTGCCTTGGGCAGATCTAACGGCTGGGGTGATCTTTGGGCTTCTATAAAAACCCCTTCCTCCGCCATTTGAAGGTTTTACCTTGTGAAAAAAATCTGAAAACGCTCCCAAATTCTGTCAGATTTCTTCTCCGGCGAACAAGCAACTCCGGCAAGTTCATTGGCGATTTCAGTGACCGGCGAATCTTCCCCAAGTTTAGGTAAATCGATTTTCCTGCTTTTGCACCTCCTTCCTTCAAATTTTTAGACCTTTCTGGGAAAAAATGGCTTCTGAGGGGGATTCTAGAATTTCTGCAAGTGTGGAGGGGCGAGTTGAGGAGAGAGTGCTGTGCTGAGGGAACCCATCCTCGTCAGTTCGGAGGAAGTGAGTAGGGCCATTAGGGCCGGGGAGAACGTTTGGAGACGTCCAGAGTCTCCGGTAGACACTTCGGTTAAGTGGGGGGCTTCTAAATGCCCTTCAAAGGCCACTCCGGCCATAATAGAGAAGTGTAGGACTGTCTGTAGGGTCCCTGATTCTGTAAAACTAATTTTTGCCAAGGCCGGACGAGAGGGCTTGTTATCCGAGGCCGGGGTGTGTGGCAGTGAGTGAAAGCCTATTCCGGGCTGGTCTTAGGCTTCCTTTCCACCCCTTCTTTAGGTTAGTCCTTCGATCGTATGGGTTGGCCCCGACCCAGCTAAACCCGAACTCTTGGTCCCAACTAGTGGGGTCGTGGATGCTGTGGAGGCAGGTCAGCATTGGGGTTGACATGCCTTTCAGTGTTTTCCACTCCATTTATATGCCGAAGTGCGTGGCTGGGGAGGGAAACAAAGGGTGGTATTACCTGGCTCCTTGGGGATCCCATTCCCCTTTCGTGACCGACCTCCCCTCTTCGGTAAAGGGGTGGAAAGACTCGTGGTTCTGGGCATCAGGGAGGTGGGACACAATGGAGGATGACCCCCTGGCGCCTCTGACAGTTCCCACCACTTACTCCACTCCCAGTAAGTTTTGCTTCCGAAGTGATTTGACTTTGGTCTACTTCCTCATGTTTAATATTTTTGTCGTTTGTAGGTTCCCAGCCGAAGTGCGAGATTTCCGAGGAGGAGTGGGGCATTATCAGTGATATTTATCACCTCGACCCCCGGGAGAGGAGCTTCAACAAGCTCATTTGCTTGAACGTCGACCTCATCCGCCACGGTCTGATGTCTACCCAGCGTAAGTTCCTTCACTTCGTCATTTATCCTCTGCTGGTAAGATCTGTTTTACTCAGTTGTTTCCATTTTACAGAGGATTTTGTTAAGAAGAAGCCTCTCAGGCCTGACTTCTCCACCATAAGGCGTAGCCTTACCGAGGCCAGGACTCTTCGCCTCGGCACTGCTGATTATAAGAAGCAGTCGGAGAGGCTGCACTCCTTGAGCAAAACCAAGAGGGTTGCCGAGGAGGAGACTACTGAGGAAGCTGCTCCTTTAATACGGACTAAGAGGAAGGGTCCGGCAGCAACTTCCACTTCTGCTCCTGCCACATCTGCGAGTCCCCCTGTGATCTCGCCCACTGTCTCTGCCGAGGTGACTCTTGCCATCCCGGCTGAAGCCCAAGCTGCAGTGCCCATCTCCTCCATTCCAGCTGGGGGTCCTTCGAGGAAGAGGCTGAAGAAATCAGCCACCTCTGCGGCCCAGCGAAAAACTCCTGACTTCATTGGGAGTAACGATGAGGAATTGTCGGAGGCTGTGTTGGAGATGCTCCCTCCTGAGACCGCCTCTGCTGCAAGGGTCCACAACAAGTACTGGACTGAGGCGTGGCAGGATCATACTGCTTCCTGCGAGGTGGAGGATCTCTTGGCTGCCAACAGTGCATGCTTGGCCAGAGCTTTGACCCTCAGTTCGGCCGCAGATGACTTGGTTCGAGGCCTCCGGAGGAAGATAGAAGATTTAGAGAAGAGGGTGGAGGCTTCTGCTGCTTGGGAAGAGGAGGTGGATAAGGCGAAGAAGAGGGCTGATGACTTCGAGGCGAGGTGGGTCGATGCGACGACGAAGCTGGATTCTTCTACAATGGAAGTAACTCGCTTCCGGAATGAGCTGCATGAGGTCGTCTCGCAGGTGGCTGCCCTCACGAAGAGAATTGACCAGTCCAACGAGCATCAGCGCCTCGCCTCCGAAGCCTTGGAGGCGGCAAACAAGGAGAAGGCTGAGCTAAAAATGCTGTCGGAGGCCCAGGCTGAAGAGATAGCCTCGTTGAAGGCCGAAGCGAGCCTAGCAGAAGAGAGGGCGGTTCAGAAGTACAAAGATAATTTCTCTGAAACATCTGAGTATGATGACTTCGCCAATTACTGGGCCTCGTGGAGTGCCAGAGAGATGATGTCTCGCCTGCGGGAGAAGTGCCCAGAGCTGGACATTGGGTTCCTTGAGGAAGAGTTCGGTGGGCCAACTGGGGGGCGACCTGACCTGGAAGAGGAGGCAGAAGTGCCCAAGGAGTAAGAAAGGAACTAATTTTGTAATGGCTTCGGCCCACATTGTAAATGGCTTCGGCCAAATTTGTACTTAATGAAAATTTTTATTCTTCCATGTTGACTCTTTGAATTTGTCGCTTCCGTTTGATCGTGTTAGCTCACTTCGGCACAAATATAATACTCAAGTTGGTTGATTTGCATGTCTTCTGCTCGTGTGATCGGCTCGGCGAGGACTTAAATCATTTAAGAAAATGACAAGTTAATTGTATACGTGATCACCTCGGCGAGGACTTAATTCATTTAAGAAAATGACAAGTTAATTGTATACGTGATCACCTCGGCGAGGACTTAAATCATTTAAGAAAATGACAAGTTAATTGTATACGTGATCACCTCGGCGAGGACTTAAATCATTTAAGAAAATGACAAGTTAATTGTATACGTGATCACCTCGGCGAGGACTTAAATCATTTAAGAAAATGACAAGTTAATTGTATACGTGATCACCTCGGCGAGGACTTAAATCATTTAAAAAAAATGACAAGTTAATTGTATACGTGATCACCTCGGCGAGGACTTAAATGTGCAAGCTTATGGCTTCGTCAAAGGCGGCTCTCGCACCACGTCTGCCTAGGCTGATCCTTGGAGGTGATCCCTGGTGGATTTGCACCTCAGCTAGGATGTCTGATGCGTGAGAACGCTTGGGGCTTCATCAAAGATGGCACCCGCACCACCTCTGATTAAGCTTTATCCTTGGAGGTGATCCTTGGTGGATTTGCACCTCAGCTAGGATGTCTGATGCGTGAGAACGCTTGGGGCTTCATCAAAGATGGCACCCGCACCACCTCTGATTAAGCTTTATCCTTGGAGGTGATCCTTGGTGGATTTGCACCTCAGCTAGGATGTCTGATGCGTGAGAACGCTTGGGGCTTCATCAAAGATGGCACCCGCACCACCTCTGATTAAGCTTTATCCTTGGAGGTGATCCTTGGTGGATTTGCACCTCAGCTAGGATGTCTGATGCGTGAGAACGCTTGGGGCTTCATCAAAGATGGCACCCGCACCACCTCTGATTAAGCTTTATCCTTGGAGGTGATCCTTGGTGGATTTGCACCTTAGCTAGGATGTCTGATGCGTGAGAACGCTTGGGGCTTCATCAAAGATGGCACCCGCACCACCTCTGATTAAGCTTTATCCTTGGGGGTGATCCTTGGTGGATTTGCACCTCAGCTAGGATGTCTGATGCGTGAGATCGCTTGGGTGATATTAAGAAAAGCAATTGGAAACAGCTCTTTATTGATAGAGGTTACAAGGATTTTACTGGAAGTATTTTCTCAAGTGTTCAATGTTCCAGGGGTGGGGCATGATTCTTCCTTCAAGATCTTCGATTCTGTAAGTGCCAGGTCGCACTTCCTCATAAATTCGATATGGACCTTCCCAGGTAGGACCCAGAGGGCCGGTCCCCGGTTCTTGGGATGAAGGGAAAACCTTGCGAAGTACCAGGTCGTCGATGCGTAGGACTCTCTTCTTTACCTTTGCATTGTAATATCGCATCATTTTTCGCTGGTAAGAGGCAAGCTTGATTTGGGAGTCATCTCTCCTTTCTTCAAGGAGGTCCAGATCAAGGTTCCTCAGGTCGTCATTTGTTATTTCATTGAAATGAATGCGGCGAGGAGAGGGGACACCAACCTCTACTGGGCTCATAGCCTCAGCACCGTATGCCGTGGAGAATGGAGTTTCCCCGGTTGCTGTTTTGCAAGTGGTCCTTATAGCCCAGAGCACTTGTGGGAGTTCGTCTACCCAGACCCCTTTGGAAGTTTCCAGCTTTCTTTTCAATGTGAGTTTAATGGTTTTGTTGACAGCTTCGACCTGGCCGTTTGCTTGTGGATGATGGGGTGAGGAGAAGTGTTTCCTGATCCCGAGCTCATCGCACAAGTCCCTTATCTTCTTGTTGTCGAACTGTTTGCCATTGTCTGAAACCAGAGAGTGCGGTATTCCGAAGCGGCAGATGATGTTCTTCCATAAGAATTTAGACGTGTTTGCTTCGGTAATTTTGGACAGTGGCTCAGCTTCAACCCACTTAGTAAAGTAGTCAATTGCAACTATGGCGAAGCGAGCGTTTCCTCTTCCTTTAGGCAAGGGGCCAATGAAATCCACTCCCCATTTGGCGAATGGCCAGGGGCTTGATACAACAGTTAGTTCCTGGGAGGGTCGCCTCTGCACATTGGCGAACCGTTGACACTTATCGCATCTGCGCACAAAATCACTTGCATCCCTTTTCAGGGTAGGCCAATAATATCCCTGCCTAAGTATTTTGTGAGCCAGAGCCGGACCGCCGGAGTGATTTCCACAAACACCTTCGTGGACCTCTCTCAAAATGTAGTTCGCTTCTTCCCCTCCAGTGCACCTGAGGAGGGGGGATGAGAATCCTCGCCTATACAAAACATCATCTTGTAAGACGAAGCGAACGGCTCTCTTTCTGAGTCGGCGTGCCTCTGCCTCATTTTCTGGGAGGACCTGTTCCTTCAGGTAAACCAGAATTGGTTGCATCCAAGGTGGAGTTCCCTCAATCCACATCAGCTCTTCACCTTTCTTTGTAGAGGGTTCGGCCAAGTGTTCAACTGGCACTATCTTGAGGAGCTCTGAATCTTTGCTGCTCGCAAGCTTGGATAGGGCATCTGCCTGGGAGTTCTCATGCCGTGGCACTTGTATCAGTTCGAAACTTTCGAAGGTGGGGAGGAGGTCCACGACCAATTTTTAAGTACCCTGCCATGTTCTTGTCCCTGGCCACGAAAATTCCATTCACTTGATTCACCACAAGCTGGGAATCGTTGTTGATAATTAGTCTTCTGACCTGCAGTTCCTTTGCCAATCTCAGCCCGGCTAGGAGGGCCTCATACTCAGCTACATTGTTGGTGGCTTTGAAACCAAGTCTCAATGCATAGTTCATCTTGTGCCCCTCTGGGCTCACCAAAATCACTCCAGCTCCGGAGCCACTTTCCCCTGAAGAGCCGTCCACGAAAAGGCTCCAGGTGGGTGCCTCTGCTGGCTCCATATCCAATTCGACCTCTGGTGCTTTAGCGAATTCTGCAACAAAATCAGCCAGGGCCTGACCCTTGATTGCCGTTCTGGGCATATACGTCAAATCGAACTCAGTGAGTTCTACAGCCCACTTCAATAACCTCCCCGAAGCATCTGGCTTCTGAAGAACTTGCCTTAGCGGAAAATTTGTCAAAACACGAATGTTGTGGGCCTGAAAGTATGGCCTCAGCTTTCTGGAAGCGGTGATTAAGGCCAGGGCCAGCTTCTCCATATCCGGATATCGGGCTTCGGCGGGGAGCAGTGATTTGCTCACATAGTAAATGGGCAACTGGTGTGCTTCTTCCTCTCTGACCAACACCGAGCTGATTGACTCTTCGGCCACAGCCAGATATAGCAACAGGGGTTCTCCCTCTTTGGGTTTGCTGAGGAGGGGAGCTCGCCCCAAGTAGTTTTTCAACTCTTTGAAAGCCTCTTCACACTCCGGCGTCCACTGGAACTTTTTTCCGCCCTTGAGGACCTTGAAAAAGGGTAGACACTTTTCAGTGGCCCTTGAAATGAAGCGATTGAGTGCGGCAACTCTGCCAGTTAGCCGTTGCACTTCCTTGGGCTTCTGTGGTGATCTCATTTCTATCAAGGCTCGGATTTTCTCGGGGTTGGCCTCTATCCCTCGTTGATTTACAATGTAACCCAGAAATTTCCCGGAGGCCACTCCGAGAGCACACTTCAGTGGGTTCAACTTCATTTGAAACCTCTTGAGTATCTGGAACGCTTCGTCCAGATGTCTGATATGATCTTCTACCCTGAGGCTTTTTACGAGCATGTCATCAACATAGACTTCCATGGTGCCTCCGAGCTGATTGGCGAACATCTTGTTGACCAGCCTCTGATAAGTCGCCCCTGCATTCTTCAGTCCAAAGGGCATTACCTTGTAGCAATATAATCCCCGGTCAGTGATGAAAGATGTGTGCTCTTCGTCACCCGGGGTGCATGGGGATTTGATTGTAGCCTGAGTAGGCGTCCATGAAGCTCAACAGCTCGTGGCCTGCAGTTGCATCCACCAATTGGTCTATTCGTGGGAGAGGGAAACTGTCTTTTGGGCAGGCCTGATTAAGATTGGAGAAGTCAATGCAGACCCTCCATTTGCCGTTGTGTTTCTTGACAAGCACGGGATTGGAAATCCACTTCGGATATACGGATTCTCTGATGAAGCCGTTGTTTACCAGCCTTTCCACTTCTTCCTTGAGGGCTTCATATCTCTCGTTGTTCAACGACCTCCTCCTTTGCCTGTGCGGGGTGCAGTTTGGGTCGATCTGCAGATGGTGGCAACTGATATTTGGGTCTATCCCAACCATGTCTTCGTGTTTCCAGGCGAAGACGTCTACATTTCTTCGTAGGAAGTTTTTTCAGTTCTTCCTTCATTTCGTTTTCCAAGTCCTTTCCGACCTGAAGTACCTTCGTGGCGTCCTGGGGGTCGACGGGGAAAACACTCCAGTTCTTCCATTGGAGCATTGAGTGATTCTGATTCGATAATCCTTGGGTCCAGCTCCTCCAAAGATGTTTCGGGTCCAGCCTCTGCCATTTCGACGTCTTCAATGGGGGGCAGCCCTTCTGCAGGGGCCTCTGCCATTTCAGCGTCGCATTGAAGCATGTTGACCCTCGGTTCGGCCTTCCTCAGAGAACTGAGGTAGCACTCTCTGGAGCCCCTTTGGTCACCTCTGACTGTGGCGATTCCCCGTTCAGTGGGGAATTTCATGCATAGATGATGGATCGAGGTGATGGCAAACAGTTCTTTCAACGCGGGTCGCCCAAGTACCCCGTGGTAAGCAGATCGGCGGTCCACGACCAAGAATTCCATGAAGTGATGTGCCACTTGGGGGGCTGTTCCCATTTCCACTGCCAGTGTGATTTTGCCCCTTGGAATAATACTATCTCCCGTGAATCCATACAACGGAGAAGTCATGGGGGTCAGTTCGTGATCCACTTTCATTTTTTCAAATGTTGATCCGAACAATATATTTACAGAGCTCCCGTTATCCACCAGCATTCGCTTCAGTCCGTTTCGTGCCACTACTGCCCTTACCACTAGGGCATCACAGTGGGGAAAATGCACGCCCATTGCGTCCTCCGGGGTGAATGATATTGGTTCTGCAGCTCTCCCCCCTTGGGATTGGCTTACCACATAACTGGCCATTGGTGGATCCTTCGCCTCCCTGGAGTAATTTCTTTGGGCATTCCTCGTTTCGCCTCCCGGGTGAGGTCCTCCGATGATGGTATCAATTTCGCGGATCGGATGTTCCTCCGCGGCGGCAGGGCCTCCTCTGGGGTGCTGCCCATTCCTGGGCCTTTCCCTTTGATTGTTCTTTACATTCCGAGGCGATGGTGGCCTTTCTTCTCTTCTTCTTGGGGACCTTTGCCTTGGCTCGTCATCATGACGACGGTTCTCCCTCGCATTTCTGGGGTTGCTTCTTGGCCTGTTGGCATCCCTGCAATCTCTTGTGTCATGGCCATAAAAGCGGTGGAAAGTGCAATAGGGCGCTCCTTCCTCTTGGGGCCTATTCCTAGGCCCACCACCTCTTCCCCTATTTCTAGAAGTTGAGGGTCTTCCAGTGTTCCTAACTGGGTTGTTGGTGTTGGGTTCAACATTCTCATAGGCCAGGGTTGGCACGGCATTCAATGTGGCAGAGGCAAGCGCCTGCCCTGATATGGGGGCCACGGTGTGCCTGTCTCATATCCTGCAAGCGCTGGATTGGCGCCTCTCCATCTCTCTTGGAAAGGTACTGGTTCAGAAAAGCCCTTTTCAGGTCTGGCCAGCTTCTTATGCTAGACGGCGTCAGCCTGTTGTACCACACTTCGGCTGAACCGCTGAGTGTCAAGTGGAATGCCCTGCACTTTAGTGCAGGAGAGGCGCCTCTGAGGCTCATCTGTGTCTTGTATTTGTTGAGGTGCTTTTCCGGGTCTCCTTTCCCTTCATACTTAGGGATTTTTGGTGGGACGAAATTTTGGGGCATGGGAAAACAGCGGAGCTCCTTGGAGAAGGGGAGATTGTCATCATCATCATCCAGCTCGTAGGAACGGCACGGTTCGTCCATCTCTCCCATGTTAACTGTGGGCCGAGGTTCGTGATCAGCATTCTCACCCCGGCTCCCCCAATCTACTAGGTTCCGCCTCTCCCGCCTATTTCTAGGTGGTGGGGCTGGTTCCCTTTGATTCTGCTGCTGTTGTGGACGAACTGTTTGGCGGGGGAGCTGATCCCTGTTTCTGGTGGTTCGCCCAATTCGGTCGAAAACGCTTGCGGACCTTTGGGGTTGTGCCTCGTACTCTGGGGCAAAATTATTCTCTTCAGCGGCTCCATCGTTAGCCGGAGCGACTGTATAGCTGGAGGCCTCCATTTCCACTTCTCTTTCGAGAGGGGCCTCTTGAGGGCTTAAATGGGTCCTTCTTTCTGATTCTGCTTCGGTTCGCCCGTAAGTTTGCTGCTGGTTTTGTTGGAAACCACCTTGGCTGTGCACCTGCATGAGGAGTTCTTGCATGGCGGCGTTTTGAGCCGCTATGTTCCTCATGTCTGCGGCCATGCGTGCCACTTCGGCAGTTAGCATTGCAGCGGTTCTCGCACCTCTGCGATGTCGATGATGGGGCCTTTGGTGCGTGACATTGGCTCGAATCACCTCTTCTTCAGAGATATTCCTAGCCCTGGTAACATCCACATCGTCTCCAGAGCTCATGGTTCGAGTTGACGGGGATGATGCACGACTTTTAGCTCTTTTTCAAGAGCTTAGCTCCTTTTTCAGGGTGTGAATCAACCGGGTATTCAAGCAAGCTTTTTGGTGGAAAACTCGTGGTTTAAGCAAGTTTCCCACAGACGGCGCCAATCTGTTGACCTCGAAAAATGGACCTCCGAGCCGTCAACAGATAAGTCTTCAAGTCCCTCCTTCCTACGTTCAATAGCAAGTCGTTAGCCACTCGTGGCCCTTTTTTTTTCCCGGAGAGGGTGGTGGCGGCCGCGAGCACACTCCGACGGTCAAGTCAGTTTTCAGTATAAATGTTTTAGATCGCCGGTGGGTGTGTGGTCACCGGAGACGTGAAAAGACTATGAAAGCAGTTATAGTGTATATGAACAAAGAGAATAACTTATGCTATTTAGGTTGGTAAAAAGCCCATCCTCCCTTCTGGGACAAGGGGAAGGTATTTATACTGAGGGTGGGAGGAGGAGAACCGTTGGATGAGGAGACACGTGGCCTCGGATCCTTCCACCTTGTTCCATCCTAGACGTCAATCTGTCCATCAATAGGTTGGCGGATCTTTATTATTCTGACTCATGCGGCTTACGGCTGATTTGACTGTTTGAGCCCTGCTACACGTCCCATCAGTCAATCAAATATTCAATGTTGGAGACTTGCATAAAAGGACTTCGACCAGAGGGAGGTGGGGCAGTTCGGAGAAGCGTCGTTTGCGGAGTACGGGCCTTCGCATCCGTAAGAGGTGCGGATGAGTTCAGTTCTGACTGTCGAGACACTTCAGTTCGGTCTCCCACATCCAATCAGTTCGCCCATGCGTGGGGCTTCTTCTGCTTGACACGTGTCGGGTCCTCTTGGACCCGTAACAAAAGTCAATAAAATTAAGTTCGTGGACCAAAACATTGACCGTTTAGGATTCAAAGTGCCAATATCACAATAAAAAATAATTTGCCTAGTTTGTCTCCATTTAATATCAATAAAATTAAGTTCTTTTTTTTTTTTTTTTTATAAATATCATCTAGTATTGATAATTTATGTGAGCAATCGTGTCAAGTTAAAGAAGGAAAACAAGTTCCTTCCATTTGAAAAAAAAGGAAGAATACTAAAGAATCGATATTTTTTTAGTAGATTCTATCGGTTTAATACCAAAAATCGACACCAAACCCTTGGTGCTGCAAAAAGTAACTCGTGTATGAATTTAGTGCTAATCCCATTAAGACAAAGTGCATTTAGAGCACTCAATTTCTCTGCCCAAATTATAGTATAAATTCGATCATTTTGCGGAACTTCTGCAGTCTCAACTTAGAAACTTATTTTGCAGTTGAAAAGCTCTGAAAGTTCTAATTAATCAAATATTTAGACTCAACGTGCGAAATTATACAATTAAAAGCAACAAGTCACTTTTAATTGTTTATAGATAATTAGCAATTATCCTATAGTTTGAATGTCACAATCAATAATTAAACCAGTAAATAACACTAAAAATGATCACGGAGAAACCTCAACTGGTAAAAACTTCGGGCAATTTACCAGTCTATAATCCGCTATAAACGATGAGATTTATAGTGTGGTTCGGACCCGAGTAACTTTAAATCCCCTCTACCTTCTTCATGTAATTACATTGGCCCTCCTGGATTGCGTGTTCCTCACACCAACTCCTGACCCTTGGCCTTGGTATCATTTATCTTCCAATGGAACCTTGTTCCGTAGTGCCGGAACTCTTAGCGCCTCTTTCCAAAACTTCAGTAACTCTGAAGGTTAATTGGCAAAGGTATGTGTCTGGTGTTTGATCAACGATCTTGTATGTTTTGACATGTGGTTTTATATGAAGGTTTATTGCTCGTTCAACAAAACAATATTTGGTTGAATTTATGGACCAAATAATCAATGGTGGTTGAATCTAGAAATCAAGGTATGTTTTGGATCTTCAAATGACTGATCTCGATGGAATAATTATGATTTAACACCCTTTTGGACGTTCATAAGATAGGATATGTACAGAGAAAAGTGTTTGTGATGAAAAGGGATTGGAAAACCAAGTATTTGAAGCAAAATAGAATTCTGGACGTTGACCCTTCGCTCGAGCGCTACGCTAGCGACAAACGAGCGGCAGCTGAACAATCGTCAATATTTTCATCATAACTGTTTCTCTTGATATGGATTGAGGTGATTCAAAATGCGATGGAAGGCTGACGCAAATAACTACAATTCTTCTAGAAATAGCATTGCGACTAAGAATTTAGAGCACAACTTGTACAGCTCTTTAATAACTTTTAGACTTCTAATTGCATTCCTTTGATCATATTTGTTATTCTTAGACATTTTTAACATTTTGAACTCCTTCGAGATCTATACTATAAATCCTAATTATTTTGACTTTGCTTATAACTCGATAAATACGTAATACAATTCAATTAGGACTTGATTTTGATTTAGAAAATAGTCAAATACAATTTGGACTTAACAGCAATATTACAATAAAATGGAGGGTTCATTGAAAGTTTTCTTCATTCTTGTTTTACTGGTGATAGTTGGCACTGTAAATGGTGCAGGGCATTGCGGCAAATCCAGTCCAGATGAAGAGGCCATGAGCTTGGCACCTTGTGCAGCTGCTGCGCACAGGTGAAGAGAATTGGGCAGAATCCCAGTTGCCTCTGCGCTGTTATGCTATCTGACGTTGCTAAGAGAAATTGCCTTGTCCATTCCCAAGCGTTGCAACTTCGCCAATCGCCCCGTTGGCTACAAATGTGGACGCAAGTTAGCTACCATAAACAATTCTTTAACTTTTTTTTTTTTTTTTTTACGCCCAGTGTCGTTTAAATATTCGAATTTCTGAATCTTAATTATTTTCTTTGCAGCTTACACACTACCTTGAATGGATCAAGAAACATTGGAGTGGACAGAAGTTATGTAATAAGCCAGTATTTGCCGGTTTTAGTAGTGATTACAGCAAAGAATAAAAGCAGCTATAATTCTGTCTCGGCGCTTTTCATTTTATTTTATGTTTTTCTTTAAATTTGTTAAAATTAAATACCAGTACAGTATTTATATTCAATCGATCATTGACTATGGGCAGGCCCTCTAGAAGCTTGAATTAAGACTTTCTTTACTTAATTGGAGAGACACAGACACCTAGACACCTAGACAAAAGCCTATTTTTGTTGACTAATTGTTATATCCCCATTAGGATTTCCCACCCATATTTTCAGCCTAAATAATCACCCTTATGTGCATCAGGTCAGTTGTTGTCACCAATCTCTTAGCGAAATTTCATGTTGATTATTGACTTCACTTTTGTTTCATACACCGTCAAGATATGGAACCGGATTTCTTTTTTCTATCGGTCCTTTAAGCCACATATAAGATAATCCCGGCTCGTGGATTTCTCGATTGAAAAATTAACAAAGAGACAAAAAAGTAGAGAATGATCCTACACATTTCTGTATATATATATCCGTGTTCAATGAATGGAGAGATGTCTATCATAATATTAATACATGTACACAGGCTAATGCAATTTCCATGGAAGGCAGTGGAGCTTGGAGCAAGATCCAACCCAAGTATCTTTACATTCTCCTCCACCAGAAGAACCACCAGCAGCTCCATCACAGCACTGACAAACCACTCCAAGAGTTGCAAAAATCTTCGAGTATTCTAAATGAACCCGTAAAATCATGAATTAGACGATGCTAAACAGTATTAAAGTAGAAAAAAAATTGAAATACTAAAGAAAACAAAAACAAGGAAAAGGGTATGGATTTTACTTTGTTGAGGTGGCAAGGGAAGTTGCCTAGCTTCTGCTCTTGTAAATTCTTGAGATGCAAAACTGAATATAACAAAAATCATCCCTAAATATAGACAAGGCTTAAATAAACCCATGTCTGTCGTGCTCCAATTCGAACGTTTAATGAAATTTTTAATGATCAATGTTGTAGGATGGTTGGTAGTTTCTAGCGTTTTTATATTATTGTGTAAGATAAGGTCTTTGTTTAAGGAATGTTCCATTCAATTTTGAATTGAAGCTTACAAATTTGGCCTTCTAGAAAAGAATACAGACGTCGACTATTCTTTTTTCATTGGCAGCTTCTATTTATACAATTATAGTGAAATAATGTTTCTTGTGGGAACCACATTCTATGCACAGATGTCAATATACTCTTCCAAATTTTTCCATTTTTAAAACCCAATAATGCTATACCTAGGGATAGATTTGCCAGACAGAAACATTTCATTCACGTTCGAACAAAAATCATAGGGATAATTATAGTCGCGGTCCCTAACCTTTCGTTTTTTTATAGACTTTACTATAATCTTCATTTTGTATCACTCAGAATTCCAAAACCTTTAAAAACTCGCACATGATGTTCAAATGGATGGAAACCATCCATCTTACCGTTAGTTGACCAGAGAATTGACATTGACCATAATTTTGACTAGGTTTAAACGGTTAAAATGATAACTTTACATTTTTACGATGAAATAAAATAACTAAAATCAAAAACCAAAAGGAAATATCTTCTTCTTCTCCATCCACCATACCCTACCCTTACTGCAAAACCACCACCATCACGACTACCAAACAGCTCCATAGCAGCCACCAAACGCCGACGTCACCTCCGACACCACCGTCATCTCCTCTATCTCTCTATCTCCATCACACTACAACATCTCCACCTCAAATCCGCAACCCACACCCTTCCGTCCATCCATAAATATTTTTGTTGCTGAGATCAAAAGAACTAGTAGCATAAATTCATCTTCTTCAATCACCTCACACACACCCCACCCACCCTAAAACCAAAAACAAGAATACCACCCACTCCTGACCATCGCAACCCAACCACACCGCCCGCTGTCACCTCCATCTTTGCAATAAATCCTTGGTTAGCAACTTTAACAGATTGCAATACACTTCAAAGTCTAAATGAAAAAAAAAAATAAAATTCATTAAGCTGCCCAAACCAAAACAATTTAACAAAATTTACACAATTCCTCAAGCTACCAAATCCAAACACAGACATATTAATTAATTTTTGCAAACAACTTCAGAGAAAACGATGTGAACAAAATCAAATCCGATTTGTTGGGCTTCAGTTTGGGAGTAGCCGGAGGACCTTGCCCAAGAGTATTTGAACTTGAAGATAAATTAATTTAGGAATCATGAGGAATCGCAACAGCAATGAGTGGATTTTTTTTACCAATTATGAGACCTCATTGTTTGGTGATATCCAAGTTTTCCCCTTTTGCTCTATCAGGATGTTCCCAATCAAATTTGTGCAAAACTGGTACCCACAGTGAAGCGATGGTGCCGGAGATGAAGCGGTGGTACTGGGGCCAGCAACTGGCGCTAGTTGGATGATTTTCTAGTTTTGATTGGGTTGGGTTGGGTTGGGTTGAGTGGGGTGGGATGGAAAAGAAGGTGGGTTTATATTTTTTTTTTGTTTTGATCATCTAATTTAATTTTTAACTTAATAATGTGAGAGAAAAAAAATACAAAGTACCATTTTTTTTTTTTTTTAATTTGGTCAAAATTGATTAAAATTTGACATTTTTGGTCAACTAACGGTAAGATGAATGATTTCCCTCCATTTGGATTCCATGTGCAAATTTTTTAAAAATTTGGAATTCTGAGTGGTACAAAATAAAGGTTAAGGTAAAGTCTACAAAAAAATAATGATTAGGGACCGCGGTTGCAATTATCCCAAAATCATATTTAAAACAATTAATAAAGTGCTATCATCTCAGCGCCTGTAAACTGTCCAATACTATTCATCTGTACAAACAACTTTATTCATTTTTACCCAACTTCTCGAGTACAAAAGTCAAATTTGGAAAACGATTTTGGCCCGCCAGGGCAACACAAACTCGCATTTATTATAGAGGAAACCCAAACTTACACGCAAGAATTCAGCCATTATACTAGTTCAGAAATTCATAATTCAAACATCTATTCAACCACAAAAGAAAAATAAGAGGTAAATGACGTCTCTTCCTCAGAACAAGTCTAAATAAAATCTGAGCCGCTGCCAAAATGCTCCAGATCTGGATGTGTCCCAGAACCAGGCCTCCTTGGGTTTCTGCACAGAATTTATCATTAAAAATAAATTAAAACAACGAGAAAACAATAGAAAACAATGCACTAAACCAACTCTCTAAGCACGGTCCAACATACACGAGGAAAAAAAGTTCATACTACACAACCGAATTTATCAACAACCAGATCAGAGTAATTTTGAGAATAATAATTCCCGTAAACCAGTCAGTTGCTTAGAGGCCAATGTTCTAGATGAAGGCATGGAAGACCTTTATCTAATATCACAGCCATTCTACGAAGTTATGACGATCGTTTCTTTTTTACTGATTATAGTCATAATTAAAGTAGATATGTATTGATATTTTATGCATTTGAACAGTAAATAATTGGTATTGATTTTGATTAGCGCTCATCAAGGTTTCCACCTAAGTGTCTTGTTCGATCAGATATTATGCTGAACAAGAATACTGGATTTCAATAATCCTGTAAAGGAATTGATTCTTATTGAATGATTAAAAAGCTTCAAGGATGAAAACAAGTTCAGTGGCTAAAGTTGCCAAATTGTACCAAGTAATATGTACAATATTGAATGATGACGAAGTCATCCTTACTGACAACAATTATACATAATCATGTTAACAGCCGATAATTCAGTAAAAACAGGTTCTAACTGAGCTTATAGAATTCACAACAAGCTAAAAGATAATATAGTACTTTGTGGCCGACATGTTAATTAGAAGTATTGGATGCTGAGCACACGCACATCATATGATATCTACTACACACTTCAATTGAATTAGTGAAATTGAGAGAGCATTTGGGAGCATGCAAAACAATCAAGATGTGATGATTGCCCCGAAAGACAAGGTGGAAACTGGAAAGACACTAACAGTACGTAACAGAACCCTACTGACTTCATACAGTGCGCCTTTCTAGAACTCATTGAACCAATAAAATTGTATTATACTCGACTGACAATACAAATTTATGAAGAAACCAAATATGTGTCAGCATACCTAACAAAACGACCAGGCTCAAAACCTGGAACATCAGGGGGGCCAAAAGGATCAAAACGGGCACCAGGTGGAACACCTCTGCATCAGTAGATTAATCAACACAATAAATTTAGAAATATATTGAACACACACGAGGATGCAAACAACCACGTATATACATAAAATACGACATACCTACATACATACATTCTACATATACATATATACATTGAGAGAGAGAGAAAGAGCTCACGGTTGACTTCCAGGAAAACCAGGCACACCATCTCTATTTCCTCCAAAAAACCGGGGATCATGTGGCCCTGCATGCAACCATAAGAAATTACAAACCTAAACAAGTGTTGCTGTTGTAATTGTCAATCAGATATGAAAAAAGACAACTTACGAACCTACGAGCATGCTTCCACCACCAAAATCACCCCTACCAAAAGTTAAAAATCAAATATAACAATCAACAACTCCTCAAATACATTGGCATAAATAAAAAACAATCATATTTATGAATCAATATATATGAAAGCTATGAAACCTTGTTGGATACATTCCAGCACCAGGCCCAGGAAAGAGATCACTGCTGCCAGAACCAGGAAGCGGAGGAACAATCACTCTACATTTGCAGAGATAGAAAGAGAGGGAAGATTACGAGATGGATGAGCATAATTATTAGGTATATGAACAACAATGTTAACAATGCTTTTCTTTAGAAGGGTTATAGATCAGTATCAGAGTTATTCCAAAAGCATAAAAAAAGTGCAGCCAAAACTAATTAAAACTCAAGATACATTTCTTGCACAGTAGAATTATGGATGTCTTGGCAGCAAAACATTCTATTTTGACAACGCGTCCCAACAAATGACTAGACAAGAGTTAACCTCTACCAAGTCACAGACCAAAAGCATAAAATCCTTGCAACACATCCCAACCCTTATCATGCTCTGTAGTATCCTGACTTTGACACCTCTAGATACCAAGAAATGATATGCCATCTATTTCCCCATTCTTCTCTTCAGAAGTCGATGAACTGCTGAGGCAGATCCAGAATGCAAAAGCAAAAACAAAATAGGAAATAAATATTTACTAGGTATATCACATAGACTGCTTCCTGCCATTGTCTTTAAAAAAACTAAACAACTGAATATGAATTTGATTAACTACTACAAACAAAAGTTTATTCTAGTCAAAATAACGTTATATAGCTTCAGGCAACAGCAGATATTTATGAAAAAGACCAAGCTTCAATTATACAGCATTAAATGCTTCTCTAAATCTCACCATAAAATGGGAAAAAAGAAAGGACACAAATTTATACACACCTGGCTTATAAATCAAACAAAATTATTCATCATTATGCAATTAAAAAATACCCTGAAGGATGAGGAAAAACATAAGGATTGCTGGGGTCAGTAACTCCCATGCTAGATCGGTCTCTATCGTCTCTCAACCCATCATCTGAACTGCAAAAAGAACTCCGCAAATCAATATAAACAAGTAAATTTGAAATATTGAATCCATTCACCAAAACCATCTGGACGTGTGCTATTTACTTGATATACTATAGCATTTTCAGCTTTTATGTGAGCCAAATAAATAAAAGTTTAGTAAACACATCCACGGTAGTCACAATACATTTATTAGAAGCAATTTTGAGCAATCAGTTACAATACAAACAAAATACCTTGATGGTTGAGCAGATGATCTTGCAGCCGAACCATCTAGTTTAGCCAAGATTTCTTTATTAACATCTGCTACCAGCTTCCTCAAATTCTTGAACTGCGAACTGTAATTTGCAGTAGCATTCTCTTCGGCATAGTCACTAACACTAAAAATAACCAAAAACAAGACATACATTACTCAAACACAGCAAATTCAATAAAACAAAACTAACATTTTTTCTCTTCTAAGAAAGAACACTGAACTTACTTAATTTCAAGATGGAGAGGGTCAGAATCACCTTCCTTCAAAGCATCAACAAGCAATTTATCATTCATTACTAAACACTTCACCAGAACTTTCTGTGAACCCTTGTCGGGATTAGAATAAACAAATGCATAATTATCCTCATCTTCGTTCCAATTCTCAAGTCCCACCTCATCTACCCAACAAAAAAGAAGATGTATAGTCAACCAAATTCACAAGTGCAAAAGCAAACAACTCCATTGAATACTTTTTATGGAAGCCTGGAACTGTGACACAACGGAATTAATCTTTAAATATAGTGTTCAGTATAATTTAGGTTTTCACGCTCCAACTCAGAGTCCAATTCCACGCCAATATATTTTGACTTTAAAACTCAACAACAAAACAGAACGGAAAAACAAAGTCCAAATCCCTCAATATAATAGATACAATCCAACGTGTAGTACAAAGGTGTAAAAATATGTAGAGAAAATAGCAATATAACTAAAAGGTGTTATTTTTATTATTCATATTGCTTACCCGTGGAGGCGGAGGAGAGTACGTCGTTTTCAAAGGCGGTGGGACCGGCTGAGTGGAGTATGTATCCGGCTGAGAGGAAACAAGCATGGACGGCAAACGCCACTTTATCGTGGCGATTCCGGAAAGTCAGTCGCGCCGCCCTAATCACCGCCATAACAGACTGCTCCGTCGCCATATTTGGTTCTTTTGTGTGAGAGGACGTGGTGGGTGGGAGGGAGGCGAAGTGTGGTAATCGATTAAGAAGAGGGTGAAGAACTGAAGATCAATGTCGGTTGAATTTCTTGAGAGAATATACGAGAAAATGAAGATGGCGTGTGGGGGAGTTCATTGTTGATTCAACCTTTTTATTTTTTTATTTTTTTAAATCAATTTTAACTACGATACTCACATTATTTTTTGAGAAAAAAATCATAATTCAGGTGTATAGTTTACATCAGTGCACAAATCAAGTACAAAATTTAAAATTTCAAAAATCGAGTTTATATAAATATAATTAAATTATAATTATAAAATTAATGATTACAGATTTATAATTAAAGTCACAAATTATTTATTAATCACATATTATCAAATTAATAAGTCACGCATTATTTCGAAATCACAATTTATTTGTTGATCACAATTTTTCAAATTCGTTGGTCACAATTTTTTTCAGTCACATATTATCAAATTTTTAGATCACAATTATGTACTTGATCACAGATTTTAGGTCACAATTGAGTGTTTGATCACAGATAAATAAATAATTGGTCACATACAACCCAACACCCATTTCCAAATCCCAGTACACCAATACTTGATCTCAAATTGACCAAATAGTTGGTCACACACTCACTTCGTCTTCCCCATCACCACCTCCGCCGTCACAACCACCACCACAAGAGGAAATTATAGAAAATAACCTAAATATGAAGTCATATTTCCATAGTAACCTAAAAATGAACTCATATTTTCTAAATGACCTTTGACCATTTTAACTACAAAAAATACCTTTAACTTAAAAAATTACAACCTAGTCCCTATAATACAAAAAGAATATAAAACAAGTTATTAAATTAGAAGACCAATAAAAAATAGGTTACCACTAAAATATTAAAAATTAAAATATAGATTAACACTAAAATTTTACATATCCTTAATAAATAATAGATTAACCGAAAGAATGATAAAAGAATTCTTAAAATATTAAAATATTTTGTAGATTTTGAAGATTTTGTAGACGATATTAGTACCCCTCACTTTAATTGGTTTTAGAGCTATAGATCATAACATGATAATAGAATATTTAAGAAATAAATATAAAATTAAAAAAGATAGATTTGGGATAATAATAGGAAAACCTATAATAGAGAAAGAAGTTTTAAAAATCATACTTATAAAATTAAAAGATATACCTTTAGATATTAGGAATGAGATAATAGAAAAAACAAAAATTAGTATAATAAGAGACCTTATGATATGGAAAACTATTATAGAAACTATAGATCGAAAAGAAATAATTGCTATAATAGAAAATAATATAAGTAATTATGGGAATTAAAATTAAGAAGATAGATAACTATTATAAATTAGAAGAAGAAAAATGATATAAAATATTTTATGAACCTATTCCGAATAAATCAAAAATATTAACATTAAATATAATTAAAAAATTATCTAGAGAAATAAAAGAACAAATACTGCATAAATTAAGCATAGGATCTATAAAAGATAGATATATATATGTAATGATTAATAAAGAATTTGAAAGTATTTTATATTATAGAGAAATATATGAATCATCATAAACTATAAATGAGTCATGATAAAGTAACTAGAAAGCTTAATAATATTGTTAAAAATTTAAACAAAATACAAGAAAAAACTTCAAATATACTAGGAACACCAGGAGATATAAATAAATCACAAGAAAAAATGTTAAGAAAACTAAAAATCGAAAAACTAGAATTAAAAGCAAAATATTTTGAAACTGTAAGAGATGAATTATCTAATAATGAAATAGTAATAGAAAGTTTTAATAAAATCATCAATGAAAATAAAGATAAAAAGTATAGATTATCATATTTATTAGAAGTAAAAAGTGGGAAAATATAATGATTTTTTCAGAATCATTTGATGAACTAAAGAAAATAATAAATGAATTAATAAATGAAACTAAGGAATTAAGAGATGAGGTAGGAATGTTAAAAATAGAAATTAGAGAAATGAAACAAAATATGAAATCAACAGATAAAAAAGTAGATAAAGATAGAATAAAACGAGAAATGACAAGGATATGAAAGAAACATGTAGAAATAGAAGGATATTATGAACCTGGAAGTATGGATGATAGATTTAGGAAAGAAATATTACCAATAATCTTAGAACAAGAAAAAGAATTTGAAAAATATGTAAAAAAAAAAAAAAGAGGAATTGTGGAGAAATAGGACATATAAGCCCTGATTGTGCTAAAAAGAAAGTTAAAATTTTACAACAAGAATATGAAAAAATAGAAAGCGATTTAAAAGAAATAACAGATATTAATGAATATGAAGGAGAAGAGGTTTACATATCAGAATCAGAATGAATAACGAAATAGAAGAAGCTGAAATTATAGAAAAAAAACAAGAAATAGAAAATTCCGAAGGATATGGATTAAAAGTAATATTCGATAATAATACATTTAGAAAAATAGAAAAATTATTATTAGATTTAAAATTAGGAGAATGGAAAATATTCGATAAAATATTTAGAAGAGAAAGAGTATTTATAAGTGAATATCATAAGATAAAAAAATCAATAGATATAAGAACAGTTTCAGGAAGTCATAAATTAACATTACTAACCAAATTCATAGTTGACCAATTAATGGCAAAAGTAAAAGAAAAACAAAAAGAAAAGATACAATATATTTATCTAGTAGGAATACAATTAATATTCAAATCTCTATTTAGAGAAGTAATAGATTCACCAATAACAGTAAGTTTACATGATGGAAGAATACTAAATACTAATGATAGTCATTTAGGAACTATAGAAGGAAATTTAGCATATAAAAAATTAATATTTACATGTTATCCAAAATATTGTATATCAATAAAAGATAAAAATTTTAATGAAGTATTAAGATTACATTTTAAAATACGTAGAAATGATATTATGGAAGAAGGAAATCATATGATGACCATAGAATATAGAGCATTATATATATTTACTAATTCAAACTATGAAAACATTTATTCTAAAAAGCCCTATATAGAAATTCACAAAGAATGTAAAGACATATTAAATATTGTAGAACCAAACAAACAACTAAACCTATTACCAGAAATATATGAATTAGAAATATCTAAAACAAAACCAGATGTAACAGAAAAAATAGAAAATAATTTTTTAATAGAATTTAAAGATGGAAGATTAAGAAGAAATAATAGTACATCTATAATACCAAGAAAAAGCATAAATTGAGAAATAATGGTAAAAATGAATATAGGAAGTATGCAAATATATGGAGAATATTTTAATGGAAAAAAATATCATAATTAATACAGGAGCAACAAACTGCCATATAACAAGAAATAGAGATAAAAGATTAACAAAAAGAAGGGTAGAACCTTATAAATATATCAATTTTGATGGAAAAACACATACTAGTGAATTAGAAGTAAAGATACCAAAATTTTAGATGGAGAAGAAATGATAATACCATGTTATATAGATAATAGTATGAGAGATCATTACCATATATTATTAGGAATGCGTTTTTTACAAGTCGTAAAGCATTATAATATTAATAAAGAAGTAATCTATATAACACATAATAATAAGACATTGTTTTGTCCAAAAGAATGAATAATGTAATAACATTTCCATTAGCAGTATATATACAAATTACTATTGTAGAAACTAATATAACAACATGTGTCTTAGTAGATACAGGAAGTGATATAACTATTATCAAGACATTTTTATTAAAAAATTGGAACAATGATAATACTATAAAAATAACAAGTGTCACGAGAATATCGACACCCATTACTAAAAATAAAGAAAATGTAGAAATTCTATTAGAAAGTAGATAAATAACTATAAACAAAGTATACGCATATGATGTATTAGAATGTGATATATTATTAGGAAATGACTTTGTTCAACAATTCCAATATTACCAACAAAATAATTATATGATTAAGTTAAATAAAAATTTCAAGAGAATTTAAACCATACAGAATTCAGTCAGCCCAGCGTGGTGAAAGGACAATAAAAATACCAATAAAAACAACTGTTAAAATACAAAAAATACAAACAACAGAAAAATCAGAATTAATAGAAGAGATAAAAAAAAAGATAGGAAATGTCTATAATGAAAATTCATTAGCTTATTGGAAACCTTAACATCCAAGAGCAAAAATAGAATTAACTGAAAATGTAATAATAAGAGTAAAACCAATGATGTACACTATACAAGATACTCAAGAATTTAGAAAACAAATTGAAGAATTAAAAAATATGAAATTAATCAGAGCTAGCAATGGACCATATAGTAGTCCAACTTTTATGGTAATGAAACACTCTGAACAGGTACGAGAAAAACCAAGAATGGTAATAAATTATAAAGAATTAAATAAATACAAAATTTGATGAATATTTTCTACCAAATAAAGATGTTTTAATAAACCTTGCAAAAGGAAAAGAGTATTATTCAAAATTTGATTGTAAGTCAGGATTTTGGCAAATCAAAATGGAAGAAGAATCAATACCATATACGACATTTAGCACGCCTCAAGGTAAATATGAATGGATAGTTATGCCATTTGAATTAAAAAATGCACCTCAAATATTTCAAAGAAGAATGGATAATATTTTTAGAAAATATAATGATTTCTTATTAGTATACGTTGATAATATACTAATATGTTCAGAAAATAAAAATGATCATAAAAATCATATTATAAAATTTCTAAAAGAATGTCAAAAAGAAGGAATAGTCTTATCTGAAAAAAAAAAATATTATAGAAAAACATGAGATATAATTTCTTGGATTAATTATAGATAAGAATGAAATAAAATTACAATCTCATATATCTAAAAAAAATAGAAAGTTTTCCTGATAAATTAAAATTTAAGGAATAAATACAAAATTTTTTAGGATGTTTAAATTATGCAGAATGATTTATTGAAAATCTTTCAAAAAAGAGACATAAAATACAAATTTTACTTAGAAAAACTAATACTAAAGGATGGAATGAAGAACATACAGAAATAGTTAGACTACTTAAAGAAGAATGTAAAAATTTACCAAAATTAAGATTATCAAATGAAAAGGATAATTTGATAGTTAATACTGATACCTCAGATAAATATTGGGCAGCAATATTAAAAACAGATTTAAATGAAATATGTAGATATTCAAGTGGAACTTTTAATCAAGCAGAAATAAATTATACCACTCATGAAAAAGAATTATTAGCAATTATTAGAGGAATAAAGAATTTTTCATTATTTTTATTATCTAAAAAATTTATTGTTGAAACTGACAATTCTCAAGTTGCAGGACTTGTTAGAAATAAATTACCAATGGAACCCCAGTATAGAAGGTTACATAGATGACAAACATATTTATCATTCTATAATTTTGATATTATTCATATTAAAGGTATAAATAATTATCTTGCTGATTTTTTAAGCAAGAACATTAAATTTGGAGATAGATAATATTAAACAAATGATATTGTTCACGAAAATACGTTCGATTTAAAATTACCGCAAGTGTACGGTTCGTTACAAGTAATAAAGTGGACTTTTAGAGTCCGGATTGTCGATCCCACAGAGATTGAGTAGTTCAATATTAATTATCTCGACCTTAACCGAAACTAGATGAATTTTTGATGAGTTTTGTATTAATTGCAAACCAAACTAACTATGAAAATTAATATGGATGAATTAGCTAAGCTAAATGCACTTTATACTAGAATGAATATGAAATTGAATGCAAATTGATTTACTTGAGATGAGAAAAACGTACTAGGATCACGAATCCCCATGCAACAATCCATTTAAATCCTAGTTTTACACTTTGACAACACGATTAAATATTGAAGAATCAATGTTCCTATTAAATTTAACAATCTCTTTCGAGTAATGTTAAACCTATTCTATCATGCAATCCGACTATATTTCTATGACGAATACAAACATAAAAGAACGCATTAACTTTTATGAACACTCAAAGATTCACATAGAGCATAGCGGTATATTTCTATCCCCTATCGGACCCTATGACAATTTATACTACGTCGAATCTATTTCCCTTCTTTCGAATGCATAAAATAGACCACCACATTCATACAATTAATGTGCGCACAAAAATTATATGGAATAAATACGTATAAATCGTTCAAACATCCAAAAACGTGTTTTAATGTCAAAAATATAAAACTAAAGATTAAAATATCATGTTACAAGGTTCATCGATCTCCTAGTACAAGAAAAACTAGCCTAGCATGTTAAAGAAAGAAAAACGAAAGAATAGATGAAGAAACGCCATCACCCGAATAGATATTGGTTTAATTCCTTGAAGTGCTTGATGAATCTTCGCGTTCTTCTCCGTGTTCTTGCTCTCCAATGTCAAAATTCTCTCCTAAAAGTGCGTAGCCCCCGAATTCTGTCGAGTCTAGGGTTTTAAAGTCGTCCCCAATTAGTTTCCTTAAGAGTTTTACTTATAAACGGAAACCAGAATTTTCCGCGTCGAAAATAACCATGCGACCGCATGGTTATAAACCATGCGACCGCATGGTTCAAATGCTGGAACTTGAACTAGTTCTGACGAAGCCATGCGACCGCATGGCTCATTGCACCATGCGGCCGCATGGTACAATCAGTTTCCAACTTTGTCGTTTTGGCCCCCGAACTCCGTTCTTCCTCATTTTGGCTTATTTTCTTCATTCTTTTTCTTCTAACACTCATTGACTTCGTCCATCTCGTATTTAGTTTTTTTTGTCGTTCTTGATTTGGATTTCGAGTCAACTTTCGACTAATTGCATCTTAGTCCCTGGACTTTGATTTTCTTCCATTTCAGTCCTTTCTTGCTCATTTTCACTCACTTATCGTTGTTTCCATCGATATAGTCCTGCAAACACAATTTACATAGAATTAAGCCATATTTCAACATAATAGCAATCAATAGTCCATGTTTTGTGACCTAAATAAGTGCGTAAAACGCACTTATCAAACCCCCCAAACTTGAACTATTGTTTGTCCTCAAACAAGGTGGTGACTTAACTCTAAACAAAACATGGTTCAACAACCTGCCGTGTCTCAGAATTAGAAGTTGGTAATAACATAATGAACAGTATCAACAGTGCACAATCAAATCAACCTCCACTTATAATATGCAACCTGACGTGTGTGTGTGTGTATACTCATGCAAACATGCTCAGTTTCTGATGGACTCAATGTGTAGAGTGTAAGATTGAATACAGAATTTGAAGGACAAAGTTTTATACAGAACCAAAAATATGGAAGGTTAGTAGATACTCCCCTGATCAATATGGCGGTGGTGGGGAAGATGGTGGGAAGAAACTCGGGCCCGCTGCATCATCTGTCGGTGGTGGCGGTGGTAGACGAGCCAAAATATCTCGAAGTAAAGCAGTCTGCTCATGCACCTCTGCAGCTATCGAGTCTGTGCGTAGCTAGAGGGTGTCCATCCGACCAGAGTATAAACTGAGTCGGTCACTCACCCCCTCAACTGCCCTCCTAGATGCAAGGGTCTCTAGATGTGAACTCGTCGCAAAAGCATGGGTAGTATCCATGCGCTCACTAACCCGCCGCATCTCTGTGCTCAGACCGCCGAATGCCTGTTGGAGGCTCTGGATATCCCGACTCGACCCTGTCATTGTGGCAAACATCTGCCTCAAAATCTGTGTGTCGACCTCGTCGGGTGGCGGTGGATGTGGTGCTGCGACCTGAGGCATATCAGCATCCTCAGGTGCCCCCTCATCATGGACAGCCTGCTGCTGTCGTCTCCGTGCCTCCTCCAATCGCACCCGTCGTGCTTCCCGCGATCGCTCCTGAGCCTCCCATGTAGTAAGCTTGATAAAGGGACTCGGCTTCTCCGGAAGCTCCCCGGATGGGATGGGCACACCTGCTGCTCTGCAGATGCCACTAATCAGACTCGGGAATATCAAGGAGCAACGTCGATCCGCCCATGTACCCAATGTGTGTATCTGATTATATATGTACGTGGCGAGATCTATTTTGTTCCCCCGAACCAAATGATATATAAAGCCGGCTGTAGGATCAGGAAATGTGGTGCGGTGAGAAGTCGGCTCTATATTGTGGCACATGAATAGCCATAGGATGGCTATGGATGGTGTAAGCTCATTCTGGTGCCAGACAGGAGTCTGTAGAGGCCATGCATTCGCCCGCCCTAGTAGTACCTCCGCTACCTCAGGAAAGTAGAAATCCAGAGGGATAGGGACTACATTGTCCCAAGTGAGCTGATAATATCGATGAATAACCTCGGGGGAGAACATAATCCACTGTCCCCGCACCCATGTCTGATGGGGGTGTGACGAGCCCGGTGTATCAATCTCATTATTGAAGTTCGCATAAAATTCCCGGGCTAGGCTTTCATAGACTGGATGTGGCCTTTCTATCAACTTATCCCATCCACAATTCTGAATCAGGGTCCCAAGCTCAATAGCAGGGAAGTCTGCGAGTCTCACCGGTCTTTCTGGGATGATAGCCCAATGGCTTATAATATCGGAATAACGAGTAGAGGTTTCGGAGTTTAGAAATCTCCTGAAACCGGTCGCAGAGTCCCTAGTACCGGATGTGGAGCCAGCCTTCTCCTTTCCCTTGGAAGTCCTTTTTGGTGGCATCCTGCAGAAATCAAAAGCAAGAATTAGAGCAAGGTCGATGCAACTATAGTGGAGATGGAGGTAGAAACACATAAACCCCCCAAACTTGCTTCAAAGCATGTACGTAGGTATAGAGTGCACAAAGTATCAAAAGTGAGGTTATAGTGCCATAATCTGTGAGAAAGCGTGAAAAATGTGGGCTATGTCATTAAAATATGTCAACATATAGCATAGAACCCAAATAGAAGTGTAATGTAAGCATTTCTCAAAACATCACCCATGCTCGACTAAGGACTTTCACCTACGGACACCGTCGAGAAAAATCGAATTTTTCCCCGAGCAACGTCCGGGCATATGAAAGTAAGCAATCTATTCTAGCACATATCCAAAATGCAGTTCAGTTGGATGCCATATGGGTATAGAAACATGTGGACAAAGTAGGTGACACGAGTGACGCGAACCTAGGCATGGTGTAACATGAGGTGACATGGAGTGACATGACCGAGCCACGGGTGTTAAAATGGGTAACAATGCATATATATGAACACATAAGGTGGAACAAGTGATGTTTAACCCATTTAGAACCTAAGTTATCAAATTTCCAAAAGTGGTGCATGTTTTACTTGGCATGTTCGACCCCATTTACCGTCGAGAAAAAATAGAAATTTACCGAGCATCATCCGAGCATATGAAAGAGTGCAACATGTACTACAACATACCAAAAATGTGGAACATTCGGATGTCGTTTGGATATAGAACAGGATGACCGAAGTTGGTGACGTGAAATGTGAAACCTAGTCATAATTGTGCCTAAGTGTTGCAAGTGTGGTGTGTGTGTGATAACTTCCCAATTTCGCATAATAAGACACGCAAGACACATCACAATATGAGTGTAATCAGCCCCAATTGCAGAGATTATGATAATGCTCGAAAGTGGTCATTGTGGCATTTCATCAAACATGTAGGATGCAATGAAAGTTCTTCATAAATGGCATGAATGTGGGTATTGAATTAAAACCAAGTTTTGCACTTCACAAACTCAACACAAATCCATAACTACCTAATTCCCATACTCCTCAAACATTAAACATGTAAAATCGAGCAACATACCATATGAATTGAAGGAGCTAGGGTTGAGAGATCAAGAACATACCTTTACTTCGAATTAGAGTGAGGTAGATGAAGTGATGAAGTGATGAAGATGGAAGATGGTCGATTAGAATGCGTCAAGTTCGGTTTGTGGGAGAGAAGATGAGAGTTGGAGTTGATTCGGCGTGATACGTGCGAGAGAGAGGCGAGGAATACCGGGAGTGATTGTGGTGTGTCTCGGTTATGTTTAAAAACCGGGCAAAATTTTTTTTTTTAAATTAACACCATGCGGCCGCATGGTGCAAATCCATGCGACCGCATGGATCAAAACCCCGAACTTTCTAAAGTTCTGGTCAGCCCATGCGACCGCATGGGTTTTTAGCCCATGCGACCGCATGGACTACCAGAAGTCCAAAACATGCCAGTTTTCGAATTTTTCAGCCCTCGACACATCCCGATATCAAAAATCTCGTTATTCGTGCCTAACAAGTTAAATGGGGTATGATGAGTGTACACAACATAAAAAAGTTTTAAAACGCACTCGACCCCTCGAAAACTTGTTTTTGACCATTTTACCCAAAATTTCAACTTTTTACCAAAAATGCCCCTCGACCACTCGACACTCCCAAAATCTCGATTCTCGTGCCGACAAAGTGAAAATGAGTGTAAGGAGTGTATGCAACGTAGAAAAATTATAAAAATTCACTCAACTCCATAAAAACTTGTTTTTAGCCATTTTACTCAAAATTCCAACTTTTTGCCAAAAATACCCCTCGATCGTCCAACGTCCCTAAAATCTGTCAAAACTCATTTTAAACGACGTGAAGTGTGTGTACTCCATAAAATCATTTTCAAAACCACTTTTTAAACATGAAATCACAAGTTGGGTCGGAAGATGTACTGAAAAGCTCGTTTTTGCCTTGAAAAGCGTGATTTTAATCACAAAATCCCCAAACATGATTTTTATACCTCGAGAAGCGTGCAAAACACATGTAGAACTTGTGTGAGCCATGCAAGACATTTTGTGAACTACCTATGTGATCGATGACCTAAAAGCTACCAAAAATGCAAAAATATGAAGAAATTTCCTAAGTTAATGCAAAAAGCATAATGAATAAAAGGGAAGAAATATTGGGTTGCCTCCCAACAAGCGCTAGTTTATAGTCGATAGCTCGACTTTACCGTATGATTCTCATTCCGATGGCTTGAAGTGGACGGTGGATTTGTCCTTGGAGAAATCACCACTCCAATAATGTTTCAACCTCTGTCCATTTACCTTGAAAGTCCCCTTGCTTTCATGAGTTATTTCCACAGCCCCGTGTGGAAAAATCTGTGTAATTGTATATGGACCAGACCATCTAGACCTCAACTTCCCTGGGAACAACTTGAGTCTAGAATTGTAAAGTAGAACCTGTTGCCCAATTTCGAACTTCTTTCGTTGAATATTTAAATCATGCCATTTTTTGGTTCGTTCCTTGTACAGTTTGGCATTCTCATAAGCTTCCAAACGAAACTCATCCATTTCATTCAGTTGAAGTAGCCTCTTTTCACCGGCTGCCTCCAAATCAAAATTCAGACTTTTGACTGCCCAATAGGCTCGATGCTCCAATTCAACTGGTAAATGACATGCCTTCCCAAAGACCAAGCGATAGGGAGACATTCCTATCGGTGTTTTGAAAGCAGTTCGGTAGGCCCACAAGGCGTCGTCAAGCTTTTTAGACCAATCCTTTCGAGAGGAATTAACTGTGACTTCAAGTATTCTCTTCAGTTCCCGATTGGATACTTCAACCTGCCCACTGGTCTGAGGATGGTACGGTGTAGCTATGCGGTGGCGAACGCCATACTTTGCTAGTAATGCCTCAAAGTGACGATTGCAGAAATGTTTGCCACCATCACTTATGATAGCCCGAGGTGTGCCATACCGTGTGAAAATATACTTCTTCAAGAATCCAATCACTACCTTAGCATCGTTGGTTGGTAATGCTACTGCTTCTACCCATTTGGACACATAATCCACTGCAACCAAAATGTACTGATTGGAGAAAGAAGGTGGGAATGGTCCCATGAAGTCAATCCCCCACACATCAAACAATTCAACCTCCAGAATGCTGTTAAGAGGCATCTCATTCCTCCTTGAGATATTTCCGGTTCTTTGACACCTATCACACCTTTTCGCAAACTCGAAGGCATCTCGAAACAATGACGGCCAGTAGAACCCTGATTGCAAGACCTTCGCTGCTGTTTTCGATGCTCCAAAATGCCCTGCATAGGCTGATGAGTGACACTGCTCTAAAATTCTGGATACTTCTTCCTCAGGAACACACCGCCTAATGATTTGATCAGCTCCTCTCCTGTAGAGAATGGGATCCTCCCAAAAGTAGTACTTCAATTCAGCGAAAAATTTCTTCCTTTGGTGATGTGAATAATCTGGTGGAGTGATGGATCTTGCTAGATAGTTGACTATGTCTGCATACCACGGTGCCTCTACCACACTAAAAATCTGCTCATCAGGAAAAACCTCATTGATATCCACAGATTCTGTTTGCTCGCTGGGTTCAAGTCTGGATAAGTGGTCAGCTACCACGTTTTCACTCCCCTTCTTATCTCTGATCTCCAAATCAAACTCTTGTAGCAGTAAAATCCACCGAATGAGTCTTGGCTTGGCGTCCTGCTTTGTCATTAGATACTTGATGGCAGCGTGATCTGTGTAGACTATAACCTTCGATCCCACAAGATATGATCGAAATTTATCGAAAGCATATACTACAGCCAAAAGCTCCTTCTCCGTAGTGGCATAATTAAGCTGAGCATCATTCAACATCTTGCTGGCATAATAAATCACATGAAATATTTTATTTCGGCGTTGTCCTAGTACAGCCCCGACTGAATGATCACTGGCGTCACACATTAGTTCAAACGGTAAGTCCCAATCTGGAGAGATTATCACAGGTGCTGAAATCAGTTTCTCTTTCAAAGCATTGAATGCAGTCAAACATTCATCTGTGAATTCGAATGAGGCATCTTTCAACAACAAGTTACATAGTGGCTTTGTGATTTTTGAGAAATCTTTTATGAATCTCCTATAGAATCCAACATGCCCAAGAAAACTACGAACACCCTTTACTGAAGTTGGCGGTGGTAGCTTCTCAATTACCTGAATCTTTGCTCTATCCACCTCAATCCCATTTGCTGAAATTCTGTGTCCCAACACGATGCCTTCTTGTACCATGAAGTGGCATTTTTCCCAATTCAACACCAATCTTGTTTCTACACATCGTTGTAGGACTAAACTTAAATGCTCCAGACAATCATCAAATGAGGAGCCAAACACCGAGAAGTCATCCATGAATACCTCGATGAACTTTTCAACCATATCAGAGAAGATAGCCATCATGCAACGCTGAAATGTAGCAGGTGCGTTACATAAACCAAAAGGCATCCTACGGTATGCAAATGTACCATAGGGGCATGTGAAAGTAGTCTTCTCTTGATCTTCCGGTGCCACTGGAATCTGATTATACCCCGAGTACCCATCCAGAAAACAGTAGTGAGAGTGTCCTGCAAGTCTTTCCAACATCTGATCAATGAATGGAAGTGGGAAGTGATCCTTTCGAGTAGCATCATTGAGTTTGCGATAATCGATGCAAACTCTCCATCCAGTTACCGTTCTAGTGGGAATTAACTCGTTCTTTTCATTCTTCACCACCGTGATACCTCCCTTTTTGGGTACAACCTGTACCGGACTGATCCATGCACTGTCTGAGATAGGGTAAATGATACCTGCATCAAGTAATTTCAGCACTTCAGCTCTTACCACTTCTTTCATGTTTGGATTCAATCGCCGTTGACCGTCAACCTTTGGTTTAAAGTTCTCCTCCATGAGTATTTTATGCATGCAGTATGAAGGACTAATACCCTTTATGTCTGCTATAGACCACCCAATGGCTGTTTTATTATCCCTTAGCACTCGAAGTAATCTTTCCTCTTCTACCTTACTGATAGAATTTGACACAATCACTGGGAGTGTCGAAGACTCACCCAAATAGGCATATCGAAGGTGAGATGGCAACTGCTTGAGTTCTAACTTAGGAGGTTGCTGAATAGATGGTTGTGCTGTTGTTGTTCCAGATCCCAGTTCCTCGAAGTAGCGTTTGCGCATATATGGTGGATTAGCTTCCAAAATCCTTGCACATTCCTCGATTTCCAATGAATCAGCATGGATAGATTGAGAATGTGCTATGCAAGCCTCATATGCATCAGTGGGGTGTCGTAGGTGGAAGTTATTTTCGATTACACTGTCAATCACATCAATCTGAAAGCAACTATCTGACTCGGTCGGAAATCTCATTGCCTTGAACACATTAAATGAAATCTGTTCTTCTCCAAGTCTCAAAATAAGCTGACCTTTCTGAACATCAATGATCGCCCCTCCAGTAGCCAAGAAAGGTCGCCCCAATATAAGTGGGACATCTTTATCTTCTTCCATGTCGAGGATGAGAAAATCGACTGGATAAATAAACTTATCCACTTTTATCAACACATCTTCAATAATTCCTCGTGGATAAGTAAGAGATCGGTCTGCCAGCTGGAGAGTCACCGTAGTAGCCTTTGCTTCTCCCAAACCAAGATTCCTGAAAACAGAGAGTGGCATTAAATTAATACTTGCACCTAAATCACATAATGCCTTATCAAAATAACAATTTCCAATGGAACAAGGAACAGTAAAACTCCCTGGATCTTTCAATTTCGGTGGTAGCTTTTTCTGAATCATTGCATTGCTTTCCTCAGTAAGCATC
Source organism: Osmanthus fragrans (assembly GCA_019395295.1). Lineage (NCBI taxonomy): Eukaryota > Viridiplantae > Streptophyta > Magnoliopsida > Lamiales > Oleaceae > Osmanthus > Osmanthus fragrans. The sequence goes on along the minus strand of CM033361.1, from coordinate 19,163,112 downwards.
ACCGTTTCATGTTCTTCCAGCTTGCGTTTGTTGGAGAGAATGTCTTTGAGAAATTTTGCATAGCTGGGCATCTGGACAAGTGCATCAGCAAATGGAATATTGATGTGAAGTTTCTTGAAGACCTCAAGAAATTTACTGTATTGCTTATCCAACTTGTGCTTCTTCAACCTTTGAGGGAACGGAATAGGAGGCTCATAAGGATTGACAGGAGCGGTTGTCTTAACCTGTGTTGTATCTGAACTCTTCTTTGCATTCTCTTCTGGTGTGAGTTCAGTCTGTTCCACTAGCTCCTCATCTGAAGTAGGTACTGATTCCTCATTAGTAACCGGCTTTTTGATATGAATCTCCGGTAATTGTACTCCACTTCTGGTTGTTATCGCCTTTGCATGTTCCCTTGGATTGACTTCTGTATTGCTAGGTAGAGTTCCTGGTGCCCTGTTTGTCATAGCAAGAGCCATCTGTCCCATTTGAATCTCCAAATTTTTAATTGCAGAATTTTGTTCTTGGAGAGTGGCTTCTGTCTTTTTCATGAATTGATTGTTGGATTCCATGTACTGCTGAGTTGTTTCTACGAATTTTCCAAACATTTCTTCCAACTGTGGCTTCTTCTCCTGCTGCTGATATTGACCCTGTGGTCTGTGCTGGTTCTGGTTCTGATTCTGATTTTGATTTTGATTCTGATTACTCCACGAGAAATTTTGATGCTTTCTCCACCCCGGATTATATGTCTCAGAATTCGGGTTGTTCTGCTGGCGTTGACCCCAATGCACATAATCCACATGCTCTACCTCTTGTGTGAGAATTGGACAGTTTGAGGTAGTGTGATCAGCTCCACACTCCCCACAACTTGATTTCTTTACAGTTGCTGCATTGGCAGTCTGCGACATGCTGTCAACCTTGTGGAAATAGTGAATCAATTTTCGCCGACAAAGCTGAAATAGTATCCACCTCGAATAAACCCGGTGCTTTCTTCTGAACTGCTCGTTCGGAAGACCACATGGCTGAAGTAGTAGCTACAGTCTCAAATAGCTTCAGTGCATCATCAACTGTCCTAGTAGATACCGACCCATTAGATGAAGAATCAATATTACTTTTGAAAGACGGAAGCAGTCCCGCGTAAAAGTATTGGACCTGGAGTCCCTTGCTGATACCGTGATGTGGACACTTCCGAAGCATGTTCTTGAACCTGTTCCAAGCCTCATCAAATGATTCATACTCCCCTTGACGAAAAACAGAGATATCATGCTTTAGTTTTGCAATCTTGGCTGGAGGAAAGAACTTGGTACAGAACTTTTGAGCAAGATCATTCCAAGTTGTGATACTAGCAATCGGTTGAGAATCCAGCCATTCAAGTGCTTTGTCACGCAATGTGTGTGGAAATAGCCTTAAACGGATGGCGTCATCTGAGATACCCTGATATTTGAAGTGTTGGCACATCTCCAAGAATCTAGAGACGTGTGTGTGCGGGTTTTCCTCAGCTCTCCCATAAAACTGATGCCCATTCTGAAATAGGTGTATGACGTTGGTCTTCAGTTGGAAGTTTTGTTGCCCAAATGGTGGGTATACGATGCTAGACTGGCTCTGGATGATCTGGGGAATCATGAAATCCCCTACAAGCATGTTTCCTTCGTCCATAGCTTCCTCCTCGTTAGCCGGAATTACTGGATTATGTCGTTCGTTAGCCATTTGCTGTTGTTGTGCTATTCTAGCTTCTCTTTGCAATTGGTGAAAAGTACGCTCGATTTCTGGATCAGCTGGAATCAATTCCCTTCCAGTCGATCTTAGCATGCAAATCTGAAATAGCCAAAATTGCCCAAAATTAGCAAAAGTCGAAATACGAAGTTTAATAAGTTACCTAACTAAACTAAAAAAACAATAAAAGAAAAAGTTCGAATTAGTGTCTAAATAACTAAAATTAAACTAAAACTCAATCCCCGGCAACGGCGCCAAAAACTTGTTCACGAAAATACGTTCGATTTAAAATTACCGCAAGTGTACGGTTCGTTACAAGTAATAAAGTGGACTTTTAGAGTCCGGATTGTCGATCCCACAGAGATTGAGTAGTTCAATATTAATTATCTCGACCTTAACCGAAACTAGATGAATTTTTGATGAGTTTTGTATTAATTGCAAACCAAACTAACTATGAAAATTAATATGGATGAATTAGCTAAGCTAAATGCACTTTATACTAGAATGAATATGAAATTGAATGCAAATTGATTTACTTGAGATGAGAAAAACGTACTAGGATCACGAATCCCCATGCAACAATCCATTTAAATCCTAGTTTTACACTTTGACAACACGATTAAATATTGAAGAATCAATGTTCCTATTAAATTTAACAATCTCTTTCGAGTAATGTTAAACCTATTCTATCATGCAATCCGACTATATTTCTATGACGAATACAAACATAAAAGAACGCATTAACTTTTATGAACACTCAAAGATTCACATAGAGCATAGCGGTATATTTCTATCCCCTATCGGACCCTATGACAATTTATACTACGTCGAATCTATTTCCCTTCTTTCGAATGCATAAAATAGACCACCACATTCATACAATTAATGTGCGCACAAAAATTATATGGAATAAATACGTATAAATCGTTCAAACATCCAAAAACGTGTTTTAATGTCAAAAATATAAAACTAAAGATTAAAATATCATGTTACAAGGTTCATCGATCTCCTAGTACAAGAAAAACTAGCCTAGCATGTTAAAGAAAGAAAAACGAAAGAATAGATGAAGAAACGCCATCACCCGAATAGATATTGGTTTAATTCCTTGAAGTGCTTGATGAATCTTCGCGTTCTTCTCCGTGTTCTTGCTCTCCAATGTCAAAATTCTCTCCTAAAAGTGCGTAGCCCCCGAATTCTGTCGAGTCTAGGGTTTTAAAGTCGTCCCCAATTAGTTTCCTTAAGAGTTTTACTTATAAACGGAAACCAGAATTTTCCGCGTCGAAAATAACCATGCGACCGCATGGTTATAAACCATGCGACCGCATGGTTATAAACCATGCGACCGCATGGTTCAAATGCTGGAACTTGAACTAGTTCTGACGAAGCCATGCGACCGCATGGCTCATTGCACCATGTGGCCGCATGGTACAATCAGTTTCCAACTTTGTCGTTTTGGCCCCCGAACTCCGTTCTTCCTCATTTTGGCTTATTTTCTTCATTCTTTTTCTTCTAACACTCATTGACTTCGTCCATCTCGTATTTAGTTTTTTTTGTCGTTCTTGATTTGGATTTCGAGTCAACTTTCGACTAATTGCATCTTAGTCCCTGGACTTTGATTTTCTTCCATTTCAGTCCTTTCTTGCTCATTTTCACTCACTTATCGTTGTTTCCATCGATATAGTCCTGCAAACACAATTTACATAGAATTAAGCCATATTTCAACATAATAGCAATCAATAGTCCATGTTTTGTGACCTAAATAAGTGCGTAAAACGCACTTATCAGATATCATAGATGAAATCTGCGGCAACATTTGTCAAAGAAGAAGCATATGATATAAAAGTTGGGATGGGGGCATTAGCTGAAATCTTAAGTAATAATTTCAACCTATTACTTGAGATCAGTGAATCCCACGTCAAAGTTGCCAATGAAATGAAAGACAAAATTGATGCTCTTGAAATACAATTAATGTCTATTGATAATAAAGATACAAGGGTTGATGTCTTGGCACAATTCTATGATACCAAACAGGAATATCAACAGATACCAAGAAGTGATCCACCATACAAAAGCAACAGTGGACCAAAGAAAGATATTATTATCCAAAGTCCCAGAAAGATAAGAATTGGTGATAATCATAAAAAGATTATTATCAATAAAGAGCATACGAGATCAATTCAGATACAACCAGATGAAGAAGATGAAATCCCTTTATCTTCAAAGGAAGAAGAATATAAAAAATTTATTAAAATAATTTATGAATTACAAACAAGTGATTCATATTTTATTTCACCCAGTGAACACGTTTATTCGAGAATAGTTATGATGAAAGAATATGATCCAGTCATGGTCAAAATAACGGCTGATTATGGATATTTGGATTTAATTTATCTTGATAAATCTCTTAAAGAAATAGATAGATTTGATGACATATTTAAATCTGAAGTCTCAAGATATGCACATGGACGATCTATTTATCTAAAATTTTATGCTATCAGTCTAGAAGTCGAAGATGAAATTTTCTATCCAGTAGAACATATAATCTCCATTGGGCATGTTGGAAGAAATTTCAAAATGGATGAAGGGCATATTGATAAACTATTACCCAAGTTTACAAAATCATGGATAAAAAATAGAAGAGTGATTGGATACAAAGTTCTTTATAACATAACAAAAAAAATTTATGATAGAAAATACAGATGCATATACCAATATAATGGATGGACACTTTTGGCTAATGATGGGAATAAAAAATCTGAAGTTTTAAAAGATTTTATCACCAAGTTTGACACGCATCAGATTCCTGGTGCCATTTCAACATTACAGAGGGCATGTGAAGCAAGAGACTGCCCCACTTGTCGACAGAATTAGAAGATAAAGATGAAAATGATAAACACATGGAGGAAAGGTGTCCAAATTGCTACAGGAGAATCTTACCAGCTGTATGTAAAAACAAGACTTGAAGGACAATTATAGAAATACTATGTCCTTTATCAAAGAAAATGTAACAAAACAACAAAGGATAGAGGGGCCATGAGACTTTTGATGAAAAACACGAGGTAATAAAATATTATTAGTATGATATAAGCAATGATGTAATTGATCTTCATATTTGTGTATAAATAGAAGTCTTTGGGCTAATGAAAAAGGCAGAGTTGGTTGAGCATTCAAACTGTGAGATAGCCAAACAATTTACTGTCTTCCATTGTAATCATATTTCAGTTTTTAGATATCAATAAAATTCCAAGTTATTCCATATTTCAATCGTTTCAAAGATAACATGGGTTTCTAAACACTTCACCCATAGATTCTTGAAAGATTAAAGAAGAAATTCTTTCTTACTTTAACAGAAAGAGAGTTTTCTTTAGTTAAGATCCATAGTCCGAATTCAAAGAATTGATATAGTGAAGGTGGAAAACTAGAATAGCAATTATCCCGTAAAGGTAGGAGGTCAATGAAGGGAGTCATTTGCAGATCCAGAACTTGAAAGTTACTCGGTTCTAAGGATAAAGATTTGAGATCAAAACTAAGGTAAAACTATTATTTTTGTTAAATTTAGAAAGATATTTTCTGAAATCTTAAAGAATCGTTGGGATTACTTATCTGAATATTTGCATGGTTAAATTATCTAAATATTTGTATTTAATATTTATTTTATTAGCATTGTTTATCACGTTAAGATTTATATAATATGCCAGGATATACAATTGAAGGATTAGATAACTTATTAAAAAAATTATTAGAAAAAATAAATAATATTATCTATCAAATGGAAAGAATAGATCAATCATCGTCTGAGGAATATTATATACTTGGAGAAAATTTTGATAGATATATGGAAGATTATGTCAATCTATTAGATCAAATGATGGATTTATATGCTAAAATTCGAGATAGGAATAATACATGACAAAATTGAAAAACTATTCTATGATAAGGATATATCCTGCAATATACAAAAATTCATTTCATTAAGGGTAATATAGACATTTTACCACTTTTTAGTCAAAGAGGTCAATCCTAAAAATCCCCCATTCTATCAGGTCAATTTTAAAAGTACCCCCACCAACAATAACCATCACCTCCCATGCCACCACCAAAGTCGTCATCACACCAACACTTCCCTTCTCCAGTCCCCATAGTCGCCACCACAACACTACCACCACCAGATCCTCAAATCGCCACCAACAATCCCGACAGTCGCCTCCACAACACTACCACCACCAGATCCTCAAATCGCCCTGCACCACCATCACCACAATCCTCAAATCGCCCCTGCACCACAATCCTCAAATCTGCTTCACAGTCGCATCAGCTTCGCGTCGCATCTGCTTCTGCTTCACGTCGCATCTGGGAGAACAGAGATGAGAATGGAAAGGTATGCGCCGCATCACAGTCGTTTCTGCTTCGCGCCGCATCTGCTTCTGCTTCGCACCGCAACTGGGAGAACAGAGATGAGAAGGGAGAGGTGTGCGTCGTATCTGCTTCGCACAACGACACTCATCACCGTGCTGCGACGGCAGTCTCCGGGAGTGGGTGGTAGCGCCGAACGTGGGTTAAGTGGAGAATGAGAAGAAAGAAATCGTGGGTTAAGTACAGAGTGAGAAGAGAGAAATGGAGAGAAATGAATTTGATTTTAGGGTTTGTAATTAGATTAAGATGAGATATGGTTGATATATTTTAAATTAATATTAATAGTTAAATCAATACCTGAATTGTGAATAAGAAACTTTCTCACCTGATTTTTGCACTGTGATGTTGAAATGCCTGAGATTTTGTAATTTCCTCCTTTTTTTATCAATTTTTTATTCACGAGCTATTTTTATCCAAATTAAACATGAACGAAGTATCATTGAATTTTAAAATGCTTCTCAATTATTCATTGACTTTGAAAAACTGATCTTCTACCATTACTTACTAAGGTTTCGATTGTTAAATAGAACTATCGTCTTTATAGACTATAGTCTAATTTACACCACTTGGCGCTAGAAACAATATTAACTACAATACTCACATTTTTAATTTTTTATTTAAACCTTTTTTAATTTTTTATTTATGTTTTAAAATCAATTTTAACTACGATACTCACAATTTTTTTTTTTTTTTTTTTCAGTTTTTTAATCACAAACTACTTTTATCCAAATTAAACATGAACGAAGTATCATTGAATTTTAAAATGCTTCTCATTTATTCCTCGACTTTGAAAAGCTGATCTTCTACCATTACTTACTAAGATTTCGACTGTTAAATAGAACTATCATCTTTATAGCCTAAAATTAACACCACTTGGCGCTAGAAACAATATTACCGACTTGTTGAGGATCTATTTGAAAAAGAACTAAACTTTTTCATTGTGAATATCTAAACTTATCGTTTGCAATTCAAAACGACTTTGTTTGGTAGGATAACACGCCGAGAATAGAAATCCTGTGCTCGACTTTTTAGTAGCTCTTTGAGTAGGAATCGATACAAGTTGTACTGCATGGCTTTAAAATTCTTATATGTAAGGCCATCTCCAATTAATTTTACTAAAATGACGCAATATTCACACCATCTTATTTAGTCATCTCCAACTAATTACACCAAATGAGCCATATTTCATTTACATCCTCGTTTTACTTTAATAGTGCTAATTTCTTCTTAATTTGTGATCATCAAATTTGTAATTTTTGAATTTTAATAAGTAATTTTATCTTAACATATTCAATAATTATTATTTATTACTTCATTATCATTTATTATACATATTAATTAAATTAAAAATAAAATATAGCTTTTTATAAATATATATAATCCAAAGTCAAAGTCAAAAATTAATTTTTAACTACACATTTCATATGGTCCATAATTTGCCAACCACACATTTCGTCAAGTTTTATCAATAATTTAATAAAAAATTAATTTTAATTTTCACCAAACAAGGATTAAAACAAACAATGTTGTGTCAAAATTTGAAGTTTGATTGAGAGAGCAATTTTTCTTTTATACCAACTTGGCGTTGGGTTAAAGTTGTTAGCCTGTCTAAGAATAGAACAAGATAGGTGTGGGTTGGGTCAGTCATTTCCTTTTCCGTCGGGTATTTTTGTTACCTTACTTAACTCTCATTATTGGTTAAAGAGGCGTGGGATAGGATCGAGACGGGGCAAGGTAAGTCCCTATCTAGTTTATCGCCCCCATTTATTTATTTTATATCTTTAGCTAGTAAATTTTTTTTTATTTTTTATTTTTTTCAATTTTTTAAGAACAACTCACGTCCCTTAAAATTGATGATAAAACTTTTCTTTTTGTTTGATAAAAAACTTAATTTAGAACTAACTTTAAACAAGACGATGACCATATTTTCCATACCCACTTCGAGGCAACGACCCCTATCATGTCCCGCTCTCATCCCGCTTACCTCATTTGAGGCGGGACTCACAAGTATCAGTTTTTTTTGTCATCTATTAAGTTTACCACAAAAGATCTCATAGCCATGTGGTTTAAATGGAAGGCTCCAGTTGAATTTTACAACATGTGTAAACAATTTTGCCAGCATTTCTTATGGGGTCAGTAAAAACTAAAACGGGAGAAGTTCTCCAAGGGGTTAAAAAAACAAAAAAAAAAGAGCTGGAATTTCAAAGTTAAGGGAAAACTATATATCTTCAATGTTTCCTATTAAATTACAAGCACTTTCTTCAAATTCTTAAAATATTTGATTAAAAGGTGTTTTTTATTCCAATATTCTAAAGAAGATGATGAGTAATAGACAACCCAAAGGTAAGAGGGGTTTTTTATTTGCACAATATTTGATGGAAATTCTACTGCACTGCCAAGCAGCTACAGTGACTGGAAAATCATTTAAAAGTTTTTATATATATAAAGAGGGGTTTTTTATTTGCACAATATTTGATGGAAATTTTACTGCACTGCCAAGCAGCTACAGTGACTGGAAAATCATTTAAAAGTTTGTATATATATCATGCATTATTTTGAAAATTCATATTGAGTGACAAATTATTGTAAATTAAGTTAGATAGAACAGCTAATTCTGTAGTATTAACTATTAAGAAGTTCACTCAGTCAATAGCATTGCAACTCGCAAAATAAGTTCTCTCATTTTTAAGTGCCATAGTAAGTATACATGGAACACAGACATAAAATAAGTGCAAAGAAAAACAAACCAAACAGAGAAATTATCCCCTGTAGGAACTCTAGCTCAGTCAAAGCCTCAATGTTCATCCAGAGGCCCATCACACTGGAAAAGGCTTCAGATATTTAGATCAAGAGCTTCTCGATGGCATCCTGAATTTCACAAGATAAAATTTTAGAGAATAAAATTGTTAGTAATTTTTGGAAATTGATGACTTTGTGAGAAATGTAAAACCATTCACAAATTACCTTCAATTGCAGAATTTGAGATTTCAACTGGCTTCCCTCATTGCTTGTCACAGAACAAGCAATTACAGGTCTCGTAACTCCGCATGCACGACCAAGAGCTTGCTTTGATGGGACAAAAACATAAGGCACATTCTGCAATTAACACCCAAAAGCTTAGCTGTTTTGAGACATTGAAAAATGAAAATTTCAAACTTTCCCAATTTGACCAACAGAGTAACAAGTGAGTAATACTTCAGAAGCAATAATCAATTATTTATTTAGAAGTCAGAGATGTCTTGACGATAGAATAGGCAAATTAAAAAGTTCATTTACACTTCCTTAATCCACATACACCCACCCAATACAGTCTCACAAATTTAAAGAAAGGGTAAAATCATATTGGTGCTTCAAGTTTTAGTATAAAGTCAGTTTGATACTTCAAGTAATAGAAACGGAAGGCAACAATTTTGCTGAATTCCAGTACATCTGCTACATGCAATGTTAGATTAAAAGTTATAGACCATTAATAATATACAATATTGATTGTGAATTAGATAGATGCATGGAAAATGATGAGGCATCACAAAAAGTAGGTGATAGCCATCTATACTTCCTCACATACTAAAACTGGGAATACCCCATACAGAATTTGAGTTTTACTATGTGAGAATAACGAGTGAATCATGATGAGGTAAGACTGGAAAGGAATTGCCACAAAGTTTTTCAAGAATGCTGTTGTTATGGCATGGAAGACTCAAGCATAGGCCACTAGATTCACTACAGAATGCAGTATACAGTCACTGATAGAATTTCACGATGGGAACTCGCTACCAAAAAAAGGGATGATAAGCTTCAAATTAAATATAGGAATATACTATTTACCATTCAGGGTAAAATGGAAAACACAAGTTGTGGGCATGACCATATGCAATATCTTATGTAATTTCAAAAAGGCATTTTCTCATCAAATAAGAAATATGACAACTGAAAAGGAATAACAAAACATAGCAAAATAAAAAATAAAAAAGGGGGGAAAGAAAGCAAGTGGAGCATTATCACTTTGATACATTCATAACAAAGAATGAATCTGGTGCATCAGAATTAAAAATAAATAGTGCATGAAATCATCAAGCAGTCTGAAACATCAACTGTAACAAACAATAAACACATGCATTTCCAATTCATAAAAAGGAAAAGGGAAAAATAAAATATATGGATTTTAAAAGAATCTGGAGACCTTTACAAAAACTATAACTGTGGCAAATTGATATCAAAATGAGGCAAACTATAGTTGCTTTCCTAATGTTGAAATGAGCAAAGACAACAACCTACAATGGCCTCTCACACTTAGATTTAAATACCTTCAAGGTACTGCCTTGTACCTTAACTGAAAGCAGTCTACTTTCTTTTTTTTCATGTATCAAACTAATGCAATACCTAACTACTGTCAATAATTCTGTTATTTCTCATAATCAATTAGTAGTTCCATGTCTTAGCAAATCTAACATCCCAAACTCATAATATTCTAATAACAAAACACAATCTGCTGTACAGAATATACCTTATCAATTTCATCAAGCCTTATTCTTAAGCAGAAGTTCATAACAATTCTTACTCCATCTTGATACTACATTCTAATGCATATATTATTTCACAGAATGAAACTTTCTTCCTTAAAAATGTATCACACTCTAGTTCCAAGCAATTCCATCAAGCTTTTATCTAATAACAGAACACATTTATTTTCAACAATCCCGTGGCGCACATGCTATCAGAATTCAGAACCAACATTTATCATTAAAGAATTACCTTATCCTCAGCGAGAAGTGGCAGGTGAAGAAGGATTTCAAGAGGCTCAGTGTCGGCAGCCATGACAATGAACTCGGAGATACCTCTGTTCAGTGTCTTAGTTGCTGCAATACACCAGGGATTAAAACAAGAAAAAGACCAGTACTTGGTTCCTTTACAGAAGTAGTAATCGATGATGAACAAATAAAAAACGCAATTATAAAAATTAAAAGGAAAAACGAAAAAGCTAGGAACCTTCATTAGCACCCTTTTTGAGTTGTTTGTAGTTCGCTGCCTGCTGAATCAAGTCCAGGATCGTAATAGTCAACTGGGCATCTGCCAAGGGGTATGCTTTTGGGTTCACAGCCTCTGCAGTCTATAAGATAATCCATAAAAAAAACAGTAGGCATAAACGAACAAACTTCAAGAAAAAAGAACATAAACAAAGCCTAAGAAACAAAAACTTTAGTGTTGCGTGTGTGCGCTACAGAGGAAGTGAAAGGGCGAGGACGAGAGGTACCATGGTGCTGGAAAGTTGAGGAAAGAACTCAGCAGAAAAATTAGGAATTTGGGAAGGGTGGAGAGAGTAGGGTTTAAAGAAAGGCGAAGGGGATAAGAGGAATTAGGGTATGAATGAGATTTGGTTACATATTCACGTTCGGTTCTTTTCTTGGGAGTTGGGAGAAAAGATAATAATAATTAAAAAAGGAAAGTTGCACCAGCCGGGAATCGAACCCGGGTCTGTACCGTGGCAGGGTACTATTCTACCACTAGACCACTGGTGCTTGTTGCTCTAGACTTTCATCATAATATAATATTTTTAATAGATCGTATTATGAGTCCTCCATTGCCATCTAATCGTAATTGTTTTACAATACGTCAAAAAAAGAAAAGAAAATTTGTTATTTTTCTGGATTACGCCCCATTATTGTCGCCCTGCTCTGGACCTTGATGAATGAGTAAATCGCAGGTTATGCCTCCAAAGGTACAAGGTGAAAGATTATCCTTTAACTCCCACTTATCAAGAGTCTCATCCATATTTCAGGATTCAAACTCTTAACCGACAGTTGCAAGCGAGGCTAGATTTTTTCTACCTTTCCCTTTCACCACTTGGAGATGTGCACTGGGGGTATAAAGAAAATTTGTTTTACATGGATTACAGATAGTTACTTAAAGTGTTGATACAATTTAATTTCCTAGACTAGTTGGAGAACATTAGTATTAGGATCTCATAATATTGTTAGGTTAGCTATCAATAATTTTTTATGCGTTTTTGCACAAAACGTCTCCCACCTTTTAATGTTTTTTTGTGCAAAACGTTTTTACTTTACTTTTTTTTAGCAATTTTATCATCACTTTCACATTTTATTGCGAAAAATGTCATTCCATCCACCGACTGTGAAATGCTCTGTTAACTTAACAAAAGATGCAAATTTTCTTTTCAAAAATCAAGGGTAATATATCTTTAGCCAATTTTTCACTATGACATTTCCCGTCTTCAAAGTTAACTGTTCAAACTAACAGTAATATAAAAAAAAGCTATAAATTTATTACATTAAATAAATAAGTAGTAATGTAAAGAACATTGTATTTCATATTGAGAATAACAATGGCTGCTCTAATTTGGATTACTCACAAAATTTGGAACGGTAGATGAAGAGATTGTATAAGTGGTTGATGAACTGGAGATGTTCATCCCTATTTTGTACTTATTAAGGATATAAATAAGGGGTAAAATGATAAGAGTAATGGGAAATATGATGTTGTAAATAACCCATCAGATTTTAATGGTGAATGACCAATCACATATGAATGAAGAAGATGAACTCAACCCGATCTTTCATTTTTAGCATAAAATTGAACTTGTGATAATCATCCATATCTATTGATACTTTTTACGTGTAACAATCCTACCTCTGAACATACTTTGCGAAAAACATCCATAAATTTAAAACTAAGTTGCTTAAAACATCCTTACCTTTGTGAAAAAATGTGCAAACCGTCCATACATGTTTTGAGCCAAATATATTACAACCCTGTTGAAGTGCAGCCAAATAAGATCATTTGGATTTGTACAACTGGTTCATGTATTTTTGGCATCATTGGCTTGGATTTTTTATTCCCACAACACTTTGGTCACCATATTTATTGATGCACAACTACAAGGTTGGAAATGAATTAGCCCATTATGTGATGAAAATGAGGCTTCTGTTTGTGGATTAAAACCAGGAACTTAGAAACGGATTGGTGGTGTTGACCTATGATTGACTTTACGTTTTGATTATAACAAATGAAACACTTTCATCTCTGTTAGGTCTAATATTGTAATTGACATGTTTGTGAACAAAAAGACTAAAATGAACATTTGTAAAAGTCAAGAACTTAGTTACAATGTTGTATAGTTGGATAGAGTAGATTAGGGTTCGAGAATAAGTTTGGAATGAAGTGGAAGAAACGTCGAAATTTCTCTAGCTACTCACCAGGACTTTGCTTGAGCGGCTGAAACAAAAAGTCATTCGCTTCTCGTCCGCCCATCGCTCGAGTGAAACATCTCCCTCGCTTGAGCGACAGTGTTATGGGGTCAACCCTAGTTCGCGATTTTAAAGAGTTTTACACGACCCATAACACCATAAGCGTCTCTAATTATAAATACAGAAGTCTGGGACGAATTTCGTAGGTTGCTTCATTATACTACAATTGCAAAACTCTTTCATATCCTTGTTTGAGAGATCCAAGAGAGAATTCATTGATTGAATCATCCACATCATTCTTGTGATCCGACAACCGAGTTTTAGAAAAGATCAAAGTTCGTTAATCCAAAACACCTGGATTCCTTAACACCTTAAGGAACGGATTCAAGCACAGTAAGAATAACAGAAATTTGTGATTCATGTGTATCCAATTGGAAGAGACGTGTGCATAAGATTGTAAGATTGAACAACGGATCTTGGTAGAAGATTGTGAGTCTGGAGTACAGCGGATCTTGGAAGCTAAATGAGGTAGACTTGGAGGTCTAGTGGGGTAAACTAGACAACATCTGTGGTAGCAGATCGTGAGGCCAGAATGAACAACAGATCTTGGAGTTATAGGGTTTACAACAACTAGTGGAACTAGATTGAAATCAAACTGTAACTCACATTGTTTATAATGAAAGTAACTGGTTTGGTCTCGGAGTTTTTTTTACCCACGTTGGGTTTCTCTGTCATCAAATTGTGTGTTATTTATTGCTTTCCAAATATTACAACTGCGGTAATTCAATTTAGAAAAATTAGATTGTATGCTTAATACAAGTGATGATTTTGTTATCCCATATACCCTTGAACCACCGTCTTTGATTTGGGATTCGAATCGGCACAACCCGATGTTTTACAATCCGAAGACATTGGAAAATGCGTGGATTCCATCATAGCTGATGTGGTGACAGCAACTAGAAATGTTGAATCTGGGGTATTCACGAATCTTTCATTCAAACTAAAAACAATCATGGTCACATTTCATGCATGACTGTAGGTTATAGATCATTCAAGTTTTGCAAACAATGTACAACGTACGTTAGCTAACATGTTACAACTTGAATCCTTAACAGGGATCACCAACTGCCGAACCAACTTCTGAATTACCGGTGAAAAAAGTATCAAGACCTGCAAAGATATTGAAGTCTCCGTTTGTCGCTGGAGAATGGCAGTTATTCAAGCGTGTTGACAACGTTGTTTTCGAAAACTACAAAGGGCAAGTAGAAGATGTGGACAGATCGGCGTTCATGGCCTGGTTCCACAGAGATTACAAATCAAAAAATAGGTATATGCATTTTCGAATCTATCTGTGATCGTTACTCTGTAACTCCTCATTAAGATAATGTTCAATGTCCATCATAGGAAAAAGTTTAGCGAGGAGGATGATCGTATTAACCCCGTTTTTCTTATTGGTTCGTACCTAGTAGGTCATAAGACTTGGTTCTATGAGCTTATAAATCTAGATTCTTCACTAAGCAGTGCGATATGACTTCACTCTCTCTACTAATATAAGTCACGATTCACTATTACTCAGTCACAGATCAACACGAGTAAGGGTCACAGTATGTCATATTTCAGTTTAGAACGAAGTCACAGACTACTTTTGTCCTGATCATGTTTCATGTCATAATTAGTGCATTCATTCTTTGCTGAAACAGCACATGGATGCTTGCTTCCACTATGTTCGTCAGGTTGCAAAACTTGCAAAAAAAGTAAAATTAAGGGTTACCACAACGAACTCTTGGTTCCAAAATAAGCTGAAAGAGATGTATCCTGCTTTTCGGAAGGACCCTAATGTTCTCATGTCCGAGTCCAGTCTGATCGATGTTGTAACGGGTCACAACCTTTATGTGAGCACTCTATGGGCTGACGTTGACTATGTGTTCATGTCATTACCGCCCACGAACAAAGTACAATGGTTACTCGGTTTGCTACAATTTAGAAGTCATACCTTGATGGTTTTCAACTTAGCAAAGAAAATTTTGAGCCATACGTGAACATGTTGTCCGCTCTAATGAAAAATTTGGGAATATTGAAAAAAGATCTTGATTATCATGAACCTGAGTGCAAGGAATTGAAGGTTTACGTTGATGATACACTACCACAACAGACAAATGAATAAGTTTGTTATTAGATTAACTCATGTATGACTTCCCAAAAAATATATTACTAAAAATAATCTATTTTTATGTTCTTCAAAAGTCATGATTGTGGGATTTTCGTCATCTTATATGCGTTATATTTCCTCCGGGATGGCAGACAATCATTACCTCAGAATCTCAATGCCAGCAAGTGCAGACTGGATATTACCACACTGCTCTACAAATACCGGAATACATATATGAAGAGGACGAAGCCGCCTACTAAGGAGAGGGGATTATTATAGTGTGAAATTTGAAATTAAATTTGTGTAAGAAGTTGAAGCTAACTTGTACGACTGTTAAAGCATTCCACAGAATGATTGCATATTGCCTTTTTTTGTTGCTTGACTTGACTGAATTTTGTATTACATTTGAGTGACAGATTGGTCACATGTTATGGTAAGTAGTCACATTTCATTATTACTCAATATTTGCTTACACAGTTAGGCAATTTGATGTATCACTCAGGTCACATATATCGTCCGGAATATGTCATGCTATATATATTAGCCAAACACTGCTATAAGCCGACAATAGGTAGTCACAGACCGCTATAAGCCGGCAATAGGTAGTCACATATATCACACTTCTGGTCACAGATAGTTATGCATCAGACATTTGGAGTAGACAGTTAGTTATGCATCGAAAAACAAATGTAGACAGAGAATACAGATATTAACTTTAGAATTCAAACTGATGTCAAATATTATTGTGAAGTAACTCACTTATGAGTTCACAATTACGTAGATGATGAAGCGCAATTGCACAATTGTAAAAACAATAGGCACAGATAATTTTGATCTGTGTTTTCGAATGAATGTTTCAAATAAAAGAATATAATATATCTATGATATCTTTGTATCCTGATTATTTTCTACTAGCCTAACGGGACCAGACTGGAGCATCTCCTACGGTTGTGACCACGTTCTCCACAATGTCCACATTTCACCGTTACTTTCCCTTCTCTTGACGCTCTATTCCTCTTCTCAGTAAGTCTTCTAGAACTATGCTTCTAGTTAGGAGGTAACACAATTTTGCATTGCACTTCATCACACACTGTCCATTCGTTTGGATTTTCAACCGGATATATCAAATCCTGGTATGCATTCACGTATGCATCTCTACTGCAATGATAGGAGCAATACTCATAGATCCTTTTTTGTACTAGCAATTACAGCTAAGGCATGTGGACACGGTAACAAATCAACCTGTAGAACCTTGCACGTGTATGTACACTGCTCAATGTCAACAACAAAAGTGGACTGGTCATCGCTGACGGTAAACACCGACTGGTTGGAAGCAGATACCTACGAGAATGCAATAAGTCATTATATATGGCAGGTGAAACATGTAACCATTATGTCACAGTTCCGATGTACACGACATAATCATACACTTTGTAATCGATTCACAATTCAGGTCACATAAACAAAAACTGGTCACATGATGTCTGTTACGCACATAAATAAAAAAATGGTCACAATTCAGGTCACATGCGTTTATATACAGGTCACATACGCTTCAGGTCAGGTCACATAAACAAAAAATGCGTTTATATGCAGGTCTGTTACGCTTCAGGTCAGGTCACATAAACAAAAAATGGTTGCAAACATACATTTCAATCACAATAAGTAAAGTTACACTCATGTTCCTTAAATCTACACTCATCCTACTCAACTCTTTCTCGTACTTGCTCGACAACTTCGAAAATGTTCCATGTGCATCGTCCCTATATTTACAGATTCAGGATTGTATGGTTTGTCGCAATGACTCCAGCAAGGACACAATAAGATAATTCTTGGCTGCTTTTGTGACAGCATTGACCGATTCGACGATGTTTGATGTCATCGTAGAATACCTGTTTGCTAGCATACGAATTTGTGACCACTTTTCGGGTCCAACCTTATCCTGCAGAGACATATCACATCAATTCATATCATATAAATGAGATATGTGACCGTATATATGTACAGCGAAAATATTCAGTTTTAGTGCACTACTAGGTAACCATGAATTTTCTCATTCATTGTGTCCAGTCGCTGCATATTATATTCAAACTCTTCTAATGTATAAGTGCGCATAGCTGAATTGAAGGCATGTGTAATATTTTGTCCTGATTTCCTGTAATATGATCTCAAGTTTTGCAACAAATGATAGGAACAAATACCATGATACTTCCCCGGATAAACATGTTCTATTACGTTCTTTATACTAGTGTGACGATCCGATACAAAATACAGTCATTCTCTGTAGCCATATGCCTTTTAAATTGCTCGAAAAACCATCTCCACGATGTCATTCTCGTATCGCCACTTCCGAAAGCAAGAATATATATGCTATTATTTGCATCTTGTGTACATGCTGTGAAAAAGGTACCACCATAATGGCTATTCAAGTAAGTACCATCGACCACAACAACAGGTCTACAATGCTTCCAGTCCCGTATTGATGCACCAAATGCCATAAAGTAATATTTGAACCTGCTATGACTATCAACCTCTAATTCTGTGACTGTACCAGGGTTCTTTTCTCTGAGCACATAGAAGAAGCTTGGTATCTTATCAAATGAATCGGTTGGATCACCCTAATCATTTTTAAAGTTTGCTCGCGAGACCTTCAAGTTTTAGAGTAATTCAAATAAACCCCTATAAGTATACAACATATTACTGCATATATCCTTCGGATTATATACTGTACGGACGACATGTACTTGTACTTAATGGTAGATGACACAACTGCAGATGATACTTACATGTGTGACCCCAACACAACATTCAATGCACATGTGTGACTACCAATTTTTCGAATATTAAATAGGTCCATTTTACCCCATTTTGATGATCTAAATATCTAACCACATCCATCATGTGAGCACCTCACAACATATTTCTTCTTGTCAGACCGTTCTACCAGGAACTCAAACATGTTCCGTATGGCAAAAAAGGACAGCCTCATTTTTAAAATTTCCTTATTACGGAAGTCCCTACCTTCTTCTACCTCTCTTTCATCTGCAACAGACACTACTGTGACTTCTGTATCACAGATGCAACCCTTCTTTTCTACTAATGCTTTTCATATGTCCAAGGTCGTGTCCTGCAACATACACAACTCACCAATAGATTGTGCATTAAGTGGCATTTGGATAGATGTATTAGGGCTTTCAGCATCAACAACATCAACGAGTAAATGATATCTAGCAGAATCATGGTCCATATCCTTCAGCATAATGTAGGATAGCAGATTATTATAATTTTTAATCCTGATTGGTGCCAAGTCCTCTTTGAGTACATACTTCAAAGCGACTGCTACCTTTGTGGGGTCCAGATCAAACTCAGTCATAACTGTGTCCACAAGGTCAATGTAACTGCAACTGCGATCTAGCAAAGCCAATGACGTCTGAGATCCGTACAATAAACAAACGTGAAAGAACACCATTCCTGCAAATCATAACTAATGTCAATACTGGGCAATTTGATGATAACAATATAAAATAGAAAACGAATACATGACACATTTGTCAAATTAGGTATGACATTGAACACCTACAACAGGTTACATAACCCAAATTGTAATCTCACAGCAAGATAATACAGGTCATATAAGTATCATCCGAAAATGACCACAACAATATAATACGGGTCACAATTTTGTCACAGTAACATATCAACCACCAAATCCAGGTCACATTCGCCTCACTTCAAAAAATTGGTAATAAAGGATATCAGAATGGGACAAATGTAGGTCACAGAGTCATATCACGTGTTACACGTAGGTCACAAATCACACAGGTATTATCCAATTCAGGACACAGCCAGCTAATAATGGTCACATTTCCGTCAGGTAATACATTCGACACCAAATGGTGATAACGTACGTATGTGTTTAAAAAACAGTCACACAACATATTATAATGAGTGAGATATTGGTCACATATTGATAATGCATGTCATATATTCGAAAATCAGTTCACATATGTGTCTTCCAAATCAGGACAGAGTAATATAACATTGATCGCAATTAGAGCAGTGATATTGTCGACATCAAATACAGGTCACATATGTCGATGTTAACATAATTGGCACACATGATCACAAATGAACATTGCAATCCATGGAAGACAGGCCACAGATCGTCCGTAGACTGCATGTACATGAAACAGAACAATTGAATATGCTCAGCCATTCTGTGACCACAACTTACATGTTACGTGGCTTGTGTCGACATTTATTATCGTGAAAAGTGAAGTGAAATTTGAGACATAAATTATTTAAATGATTATTTGCACTAAATTAGTAGACGACAGAGATCACTCAAGTGACTACCAGTACATATTCACTATTACAACATTCAATTCGATATTTCAAATTCGAAACGGCGAAAAGTCAAGGGGGATATTTACCTGGACTATATTCACCGACGACGTGTGCCGCGAAATTCTCTGTTCCTTGAATGAAACGGTTCAATTTGTTACCAGAATCAATCGACGCGATTACACAAATATGGAAATTCGACATATTGCTGATTTTTTTAATTGGGGGTTTCACGATTCTGTAATGTTTGGGAATCCTGTTTATACAAGGAAACTGAGCTAAATTATAGGAAATTGATGCAACGGAATCTATTTCCATATATATATATATATGTATGTATGTGAGAGAGAGATTCCGTGAAATACATTTTTTTTTTGTAGTTTGAAACTATATATTGGAACTGTGATTTGGTGTATACTATAAACATGATATGTGATTTTTTTTCAGGAAAAATTCATAACTCAGGGGTATTCTTTACCCCAATTCAAAAGTTAGATAAATAGTTTGAAAATCCAAAAATCAGGTATCTATTTAATTAAATAAAAATATTTATTAAATAAAAGTAATAAAATCACAGTTTGTGATTAATGGTCACAGATTCATAATTATAGGTTACAGATTAATTTACTGGTCACATATCGTCAAATTAATTGGTCACAGATTATTTCGTGGTCACAAATCAAAAATTTTGTAGGTCACATATTATTTCGACGTCACATATCATTCAATTTATAGGTCACATTTTATCAATGGGTCACATACGTCACAGTTTGTTGGTCACATATTAATTCGACATCACATACACCTAATATTTAGTCACAGATTAGCCAAATAGTTGGTCACAGACGCCTAATTGTTGATCACAAACGCCCAACAATCACCACTACAAAATCGCCATCAACCTAAACTGCAAATACACCACAAAATCGCCACCAACAGTTACCACAGCCACCGTACCATCACTGCCACCATCAACAAACAAATCCAAAATCGCCCAACACCCCTACAACCGCCATCGCGTCACAGCCGTCGTCGTTGCCTCTACCACCATCGCATCAAGTGGGTTGCTCCAGCGGCGACGGTGTCGACGGTTTTGATTTGAGAATATAGAGACGTTAGTGAAGAGAGAATAGATGGGGGATGAGAGAACCACCTCTGCTGTCGCCACCACCACGGCCACGACCTCCACTTGCACCACCAACAAAACCTCAACACCTCATCGACACCCTTACCGCCGTCAGATCCAACACCACCGTTGCACCTCTACCTGCACAATCACCGTCGTCAGATCCAACACCATCGCCGCATATCTACCTGCACAACCAACAAAAATTCCCCAACAACACCAAAACTACCCCAAACCACCACCCAAACAACATCAATACCACCACGACACCCCCAACCAAATTCTCCATCGCCACAGTTGAAAATCACTCGTCGCTCTTAGATCTTCTTACATGGGACTACATCATCGCTGTCGTCGCTCGTGTCACCGTGGTGTATGTGGCAGTCACGCCGACGCCATAGAAAGAGGAGGGAAAGAGGGAAGAGAGATATAGAGAGAGAAAGTGAAGAGAAGAAAATGGATTGAAAATGAATTTAGGATTTGTAAATTAAATTAATTGATACTTGATTTTTGTTTAAATAAGTTTCACTCCTGAATTTTTAATTTGGAACTTTAAACACCTGAAACTATGAAACTTACTTTTTTAGAGCCCGTTTGATGCACATTATTTTGAAGAAAATGCATTTTTTTGATGTAATGATGGTGAATATGTAGTTGAAAAGTTATTGATGTGATGGAAAATATTATTTTATTGAAAAATATGTGATTAAAAATAAATAGAAGAATGAGAATAGGAATCAAACAGGCCTTAAATTTTGTTTGTTCTTCCTAAAATGTAGGGCAGCGATGCCCGAGGCCTGAGGCCCATTCTAAAGAAAAATCGAAGCCCAAAAATTACCCACTATCACAGCGCACAGGCATTCTTCCGTCTTCTTCACACACACTACTCAACGGCTCAACCCTCATCTCTAACATCCTGCTTCTGAACAATTCCTAAGGTTTTCCTTGATATAGAGACTCAAAAATCCAAAAATGTCAATATTCCAATTGTTTATTTCAATCCCAACACCCTTACAGACCCTCTCTTCATCAAGAACTCTTTCGGAGGGCTCAAGCGCAGTGCAAATTTTCTTTGACAAAAGATTTCCACATCAGTCTCTTACCAACTCAAACAATATTCCCTGGAAAACGATGACGATTCGAATGGGGGGTGGGCCTAGGACATACCCAGGAGGGGTTTCGAAGTGGCAATGGAAGAGGATGCAGGCCAAAAAAGCCAAGCAGCTTCTCGAGGCCCGGTTGGCACGAGAACGGCAAATCTATGAGATGCGAAAGCGGGCCGAGCTTAAGGCTGCGGTATCTGATCTTGAGAGGCCATGGGAGGTTGTTGAGAAGGCTCCCACTTTGTTCTCTGTGAGTACTGACGAGCAGTTGAAAGTCTTGGCTGACCGGTTCCAGAAGCCCGGCGGGTTGGACTTGTGGTCAGAAAGCGATGGACCGGAATTGTTCAGACCTGATAATGGGATGCCCACGGCAAGGTTTTTCCCCAAGGGGGTTGTTCATAGCATCAAGCCCTATGGGAAAATTGAGAAACCTAACGATAGCTCGGGCAATGAAAGTGATGGGGAAATGGGTTTGCAAAGAAAGGGTTATAATAGGAATGCAAGGCAAAAGCGACTTGGATTGGATAACAAAGGAAATTGGGATGATTTTACAGAAGAGAATTTTAAGGATATGTCAAATGAAGGTAATAGTGGACCTTTTCCAAACAGAAGGTTTGTGAAGAAGGGAAATAGGATTAAGTATTCAAGTGACATGGAGGGGTCGGGTGCCAGGGAAAATGGAGTTTACAGTAGAGCTGGAGATAATAGGAGGGGCCATGGTTATGAGAAGAGTAAAGATTCAAAAGTGTATGACATAAATTTGCAAAATGATGGGAGTTACGGGTTCTGAATGGGGGAGTTAAGGTGTGTAGTAGTTTTTTGCAAAGTGTGCAGTGGGGATTCTGGGAGCATAGCTTCAGCATGATCATATAATGGAAGTATTTAGCTAAAAATGACGTTTTTAAGGGAGGGAAGTTCAGTATATTTTGTATATTTTAGGCGCAAATGTTCTGAAAAAAGATATATAAAATGGTCTTGGTTTGTCATTAGTATCAAATGAGAGCCAAAGATTTGGAAGATTGTAAGGTAATTTACTTACTTACCATTTAGTTTCCGTAATAAGTACTAAAGTATGTTCTTATTGTGTTGCTTTGGCATTTGGCTTGTAAATTGTACATTTAGAACTGACCATTGAGTTCTACTATATGCATAATAAGTTATGATAGAATAATTACCACTGTGAAATGCCATTATTTTTGAATTGACAATTCATGTCATCTACAATCAGTATTAGACTTTAAGTCAACTTAAATAATCCCAAATGTTGTGTTTGTAACTCACAT
This sequence comes from Osmanthus fragrans, assembly GCA_019395295.1. NCBI lineage: Eukaryota > Viridiplantae > Streptophyta > Magnoliopsida > Lamiales > Oleaceae > Osmanthus > Osmanthus fragrans. Next base: position 19,139,800 of record CM033361.1, on the reverse strand, counting down.
TTATTTGAGAATAAGGCTCAGTTTTGTTTTTGTTACTGTTGTTTAGGTGAAATAATCTTGGTTACCTCCTTCATTTTATTAGCTGTAAGATGTTTTAACCAGAATGTGAATTGATTACTCTCCTGAATTTCCTGAGGAAACTTTAACTCAAACTAAATGATCCCAATTATCAGGTTTATTTTGGCAGAACAAGCCTGGTTATGTTTTACAATTTTAACAGTTGTACTGATACAGAGTTCTTCCGACTGATAGTTTGTTGACAGATTAGCACTAGCCACTGGCTAAGCATGATTCAAAACTCTGAAGTAGAAAAACAAATAAAAGTGAATTAGTTTGCTCTGGGAAATATGCGAGTGAAAAAGAGGATAACTTGTGCGAATATCTTACAGATCCAACTCCAGTATGGAGGTGCTGAAATTCTGGAAACTTGACTAGAAAAATTTGTAGTAGTTCATCAGAAAGAAGAAAATAGAAACATGCACATATTCCAGAAGGAAGCTTTGCTGCTTGAACCTTGAATAGTCCCGTTTCAGGGAGTTTCCCCTACTGGGATTGTGCATATGATGAACAGGTGAAAGTTTCTACAGCGGCCACCAATATTTTTAGCACGTTTGGTTGTGATTATAAGTAGCTTTTTAGGGGGCTTATTTGGGTATTACTCTCACGTTGCCTGGTTGAACCTAAACTTGAAGATCCCAGTTATATTTGCACCTGATTCAAGATAACAAGGAAACACATCACTCATTGCCTAGTTGATCAATTATGAAAAATCTATTTTTAGGTGGTTGCCTTGAAAATAAAATCACTCGTACGTTCCGAAAACATAACCTTTTAAGTACTTTATTATATTCAATCTTAAGTTTACTGGAAGGATTCATTTTGGACTTGTGCAACAGTAGTGAAAAGTTGAACACCAGTACTTCGTATTATAGGTATGTGATCTCCAACTTGCCAGTTGCCACCGAAGTCTTCAACATAATTTTCCTATAATACTATTACTCATGAATCACATTGGACGATGGACAAGTAATTGATATAGCCTATGTTAGATTTGCTGCCTCAAATCTCTTGATCATCAAGTTAATATTCCAGACTTGGACTCAGTCCCCTCCCCGGCATCGATTAGAAATGAAGCAATTGTAGCTTTGCACTGTTAAAATATACTCCTGGCTTAGTCTTGGTCAAGCAAAAGCCACGTCTTTCAAGATTGCTTTAATAGTGCTGTATTGTCTAGTTGGCCAATGTTGGGTTCAAATTCAAGATCTGTTGAAGGAAATCAAGACTATTCGAGGTCTGTCAAAGGTGTTGAAAAACGCAGCATTTCCCTGGTTAGAAAACGGGGGCTTCAATGGATTTTTGTTGGCAAACCTGAGCCTCGATGATATAGCCAGGATCACCTCCAGTGGCCTCTTAAAGTTAACAAATGCTACAAAACAAGAAATGCGTTCCTGGTCTAAACTCCCCGGTTGCCATTCCTACTTTCCAACATTTTTCTTATATACTATAACAACTATATTCAAAATGACATAAATAACCTATACTCGTATAATTGTATTATGTTGTTTACTCTCTTTTATTCTTAAATTAAATACACCACACTTCTACACATAAAAGCTCCTAAAACTATTTAGGTTTCTCAACACACTTAAAAATAGGTTTCTCTATTTAGGTTTAATTAATTTTCATTTTTATCTCTTTTTGAAATGGACTCCTAATGGGTTACGTGTTGGCCTTGGCCCGTGAACTATTTGGGCTTACCTGTGTGACGTTTAATTTCCCTCATAGTCAATGTAATTTATACTTAGTGTCATCATGACCATTCAAATTAATTTTGATATATCATAGCCAATGTACTTTATATTTTGTCACCATGACCATCCGAATTGAGTTTGATTTATCATGACTATCCAATTTTATATAACATTTCAGTCCAGTCACTCGATTATCATCACAACAAAAAAAATACACGAATACCAAAATATTTACACATAATTATTAGCGTAATAATAAAAAGGAAAATGAGAATCAGAAACAAAAATAAAAAACACACAATATGATAATTTTTACAATTTTTTTAAAAAAAAAAAAAAGCAGAAACAAATTTCTTTTTTTGACTTGTTTTTGATTTATGTTATATAATTTTTTCTGATTTGGGTTAAGGGGATTTTTTAAAAAAAATATTTTTTGTATATGTGAAAGTGTGTAATTATTACCATAATAATAATAAAAAAAAAGGAAAACGAGAATCAGAAATAAAAATAAAAAACGCACAATATGATAATTATTACAATAACTTAAAAGAAAAAAAAAATTATATGAAAGCAGAAACAAATTTCTTTTCTTGATTTGTGTTGGATTTATATTATATAATTTATTCTAATTTGGGTTAGTAATTTTTTTTTTTTTAAATATGTGAAAGTGTGTGTGTGATTGGTATATATTTTGTGTGTTAGCAGAAACAAAAAATAAATAAATTATTTCTACTTTCATATAAAATTTTTTAAAAAAGTTTTTGTAATGATTAATTTTTTTTAGTGTGTGTGTTTTTTTGTCATGTAATAGTCGAGTGGTTTGATTGAAACGCCGTATCTTAAGTGGTTATAAATTATAATGATTCAAAAACAATTTAAATAAAGTGATATTAAATATAAAGTGTAAATCAAAATAAATTTGGGTTACCATGTCCATGACCATGGTAGGATTTAACCGTTAAGAAAATAGAGAAATATTCGAAGTAATATTCCCACCATAAAGTCCATATTACGAAGAAATTGAACAACACTTTCTCGGCAACCTACAGAAAATGCAAACTCAATTTCCACACATCAAATACTCACCAACCCCAAATGATCCTGCATTAGAATTCCAATACAACTGAAAAATCAATTGAATTTAATTTCATAAATGGAAGCTAGAGCTGGAGTATCGAGTCATGGAGGAGTGGTGGACGGTGGTGCTGCCACCAGGAAATTTCTACACCGCCACCACCACTCACGGCCGCAGCAGCAGGAGCAACCGCCTATAACGGAGATCGGTACTGTGCCTCAGCTTCTCGCCGGTGGTGTCGCCGGAGCTTTCAACAAGACCTGTACTGCGCCTCTCGCTCGTCTCACCATTCTGTTACAGGTGCTTTAATTTTAATACTTTCTAGTCTAATATATGTCCTTTTCTCCTCGTCGACTCTTATTTGTGATGATGATTTGTTATAATGGAAAAATATCCTAATTGCAAAAGTGATATGAATAAGATGGAAGAAATAAAAATAGAATAAACGATGGAGTTTCTAGAGTACCTTATGAACTGCTTGAAAAAAACTGGTGTTTATGTGAATGTCTATTTTCCTATTTATGGGTGCCATAAAAGAAAGGGTTTTAAAATTTTCGTGTAATATTGGTTGGTATTTCCAAATTATATACAAATTCAAAAGATTCAAAACTCAGCATGGTTCTTTTTGGGTATTAGCAAAAATTTGCAAATGTAATTAGGAAGGTTATATTTGAATTTTTTGAGGATGTTTTGTGCTTCTGAAAATTTCCTTGTGCCAGCAATGCCGTTCTTTACCATAATATACAAAAGTAGACCATGTGAATTGTTAAATCTTATTTTTATTCACATCAGTAGCCTATTTGAACTTGGTAGGATGTATGCAGTTGATACTAACTAATAAATGGTTTCTTCTTCTTCTTTTTTTTTTTTTTAATAGAAATAGTTATTCTCCTATTTTCTTTTCCCCCCTATTTGTCAATCCTTGGATATAATTTGTTTGTTTTCTCTATCCTCTGGGCTATAAATATCAATTTTTTTAGGTACAAGGCATGCACTCAGATGTTGCAGTATTGAGTAAGACCAGCATGTGGCGCGAGGCATTACGAATTGTCAATGAAGAAGGTTTAAGAGCTTTCTGGAAAGGAAATCTGGTTACAATTGCTCATCGACTTCCTTATTCTTCAGTCAACTTCTATGCATATGAAAACTACAAAAGTGTGAGTTTTTAAGAGATGCAAATTACAGTTTCGTTCAAGGTTAAGTATATTTACTATAATATTTTAGTGATGTCATAATCTTTTGCAGATTTTAAAATCTATCGCTGGACTGGATGGTCGTGGGGGAAACGCAAGTGCAGAAATTCTTGTGCACTTTATGGGTGGTGGTTTGTCAGGAATAACTGCTGCTTCGGCCACCTATCCACTAGATCTTGTGAGGACAATGCTCGCTGCACAGGTAATAGAGTAATATTTCATGTAGAACTACTGAAAAGAAAATATTAACATAAATGAGGAAAACATTCATGACTTATGTCCAATAGATTTGGTTGGTGACATAAAAGAAACAAACAGAAATAGAGTTGTACCCGATCAAGCTACTAGTACACATGCATATGAAATACCAAAGCCATTAGGTTTGGCTAGCCATTCCTTTTTCCCATTGGCAGCACACTTGTCTTTTTATGTTTCCTTTTTTCTTTCCTTTTCCTTTTTGCATTGTTGAAGTTTGATATTTTTTGTTATTTTATTTGGCCAGTAGACTCGACTAATCTAGTTTGAAAACCTTGTAGAGAAATGCAATTTACTACCAAGGAATTTGGCATGCAGTCCGTACCATTTGCAGAGATGAAGGTTTCTTTGGTCTGTACAAAGGACTTGGAGCAACATTATTGGTATCTCTCCTGCCTTGGTTCCTTGTATGACTAGAGATGTTTACCTGAATACAGATATTTTTCTTTTACCGTGTTTGTCTTTTATTTTCTTTAACTTTTTGTTTCTAATCTCTGAGATGCTATTCATGTTGTTGTAGGGTGTTGGACCCAGTATAGCCATAAGTTTTTCTGTTTATGATACCTTGAGACCTTATTGGCATTCTCAAAGGTGAGTATTTAGTCACTGATATAATTAGTGTTCCCAGTCATTTCTTCGTCTGTCTTTTTCTTCTTGAGAATGACTCGTTGCTTCTCTATTAGGCCCAATGATTCTACTGTTGCAGTCAGCCTTGCTTGTGGCAGTCTTTCTGGGATTGCTTCATCAACAGGTGAGTGAGTTTATTTTATAGCTAGAAAGACATTTACCAGTTTTACTGGGTGAGTGGTGCATTTTTGAAGAGAGGTTGAAGGAGGGTAGCTCTGTTATTGTTATTAACGTTCAATATGTCATGCCTTTTATAGGTGAATAATTTCTCTGTTTGGAGCTGTTAAAATTCATTTGATTTTTCATCTGTGTAACTCGTTTAAGATAACATGCTTTTGATACCGATGCCTGGAATTTACTATTATTAGTATTTACCATTTAGTCTCACTGCTACTCGGATACCAGTGCAGTAATTTTTGGCATCCCATATGCTTGTTTGCTAATTTTATCTTCTGTTTCATTTCACTTTCCCTTTTTTCTCGAATTATAACTTCAACTGGTTGTACTTGTAGCTGTATGTAGAAGATTGTTCGCTATTCATTTGATCGCACTTGGATAACCTGGCATTGTGTTTTGGAGACTGGTGTAATTTGATAATATGACACATTTGGAGAAATAGTGGAAGGAGAAAATACTAGCCCTTTGTTTGGTAGGGATTAAAATTATATTTTTAGTAGATTTTGATAAAAGTTAATGAAATATGTGGTTGAAAAATTGTTGGTCTCATAAAATATTTGGCTAAAGTTAATTGTTGACTTTGACTTAGATTAAAACGTAGATTTAAATCCCTACCATACATGGGCTAGGATTGATGCTGAATTTGTACGGTCTGGCTGAGTTCAATATGTAGATATCAGCGTCAGCATGTGAAAATTGGGCTCTTAAATATCATTTTATTGTCTGGTAGAAGATTTTACCCACAAAATATTGTTTTGAAATATAATCAAATTTTAGTGTTCCGTCCACACAAAAGGTTAAATATGATCGGGTTAAAAATTTAACCACATTTGCTAATGTCCCTAACATCAAAAATGAAATTTACTAGAATCTACTAATTGATGTAGGCAATTAGTTATTGATCAATATTTGGCCTTACAATTGAGTTTCCCTATCCATGTGTTTAATACTTCTGCAGCAACTTTTCCTTTGGATCTTGTGAGGCGAAGAATGCAATTGGAAGGGGCTGCTGGTCGAGCCCGTGTGTACAATACTGGATTGCTTGGGACATTTCGACACATTATCCGTGCAGAAGGCCTACGTGGTTTATATAGAGGGATCATGCCTGAATACTGTAAGATTGTTCCAAGTGGAGGGATCATTTTCATGACATATGAAATGCTGAAGAAACTTCTATCGCATGGACTGATCAATTCTTAGTCTAATTGCTGTAATATTACTTCCCTTCCTCTATCATTTCGGCAACCTGTCTGTCTCCAGCTTTAGACATGAAGCAACAAGGATCAGGTTTGGGTAAATTACAAAAGCAAGTAGTGAAAGTGAGTTTTTTTTGCTTTGATACTTCAAAAACATATTCCATGGTGATGGTGGTCAATTTTGTGGTTGCTGCCATGACCTATTCTTCGATGTACAGGCTACTTTAAGCGTCATGTCTAACTTCAATTGTATTACTTCTAATGGACGATTGTTTACTAGTTTTAGGGACATTCTGTTCATTGATGATTTGTATCATCATAAAAATTTGTGGTGGCATCTGCTATTAATTTCTCATATATCTTAAAAATCTTGAATCAAAATGATCAATCCCTCTGGTCCACTCAGGTCAAAATTCCTGGATCCACTCTTACCTCACATATCAACGAATAATTCTGGCTCCTTTCTTGGCTTGAACTGAAATTGTTCAGTATTGCAAATACTTGTTAAATTGATAAGCTATGGAGGTTGACTAACATGAATAACGTTTGAACTAAACTGAGATTAGTTTTTATTTTTTATGCACTATTGAAGATCTTTATAAAAGAATAGCTTGATCTTGCTTCAAGTTAAATATATTGAATTTAAATATGTTTGTTTATGACTTTTAAGTGCATGTTTGTGCTCACTACATGTAGCATACGATGGTTATTATTATTAAAAAAAAAAAGCTTATTTATTTATTTATTTATTATTATTATTTTTTGCTTAATAATGTGAATGTAATGAATCTTCGTTATTAAACATGACAAAGTATATAATATAAATTATTAATAGAAGTAAAGAGACGATGTCAAGCTTAGAAGATCAAGAGTAGCTTTCTACAAATTTGACCTATTGTAAACGGGCTAAGAACGTGTTTGTGGTGACTTATCTGAAAGACAAGTTTTAAATAAGTGGCTTATGGTGATTTATTTTGAATGTAGATGGTTTCAGAGGTAATATACTGAGTTAAGGATATATCCAAAATAATAATACTCCTTGAAAGGCTCGAGATTGGCTCCTTTACCCATGAAAGCTGATCTCAATTTTTGTTCCAGAACGCAGCTCAACCCGACACATGAAAACTTTATCACATGTGTCTTATTTCATAAGCTACTCAACAGGCATCTTTCAGGCTCAAGCAATGGCGGAATAAAATATCAGATATTCCCAGGGAATTTGGGTACTTTTGTTACATCAACTCTAGCTTAATCATAACGATGTGAAAGGTTTATTTGATAAAAATCATTCTCTTTTGTGAGTTTGATGTAAGTATTGAATCAGATGCCAATCAATAAAAGCATTGCTCAATGAAGAAGGTTTTGTATGATTATCAATGACAGGAGAGGTATCGTCGAACTTACGAGTAATGTGGTTATATTGCAGAGACAGTCTTTGCGTAGTTGTGATCTTCAATCATTCAATGGCAGGAATGCAGTACTCTTTGTAGTGACAACTAGTTCTCAAGAGAATCTTTTAGATCGTGGTATACAGTACTAAATAGAACAATAAAAAAATTACTTTTTCCTCTATTATTTTAATTGAACCATTATTTCGGTGGATTATTTATTAATACAAGAAAGAAATAAAATTGTCGTGAATGTACGACCTGACCTCCATTCAATGAAAGAACCAAAATAAACTTAACCAGCCCAATAGACTAGGAGCCAAAAAGAATTCGTACTCTAATCCGTCGTCATGCTCATCATCAACAACATGCTTTATGCGAGAGATTTTAGGACCATGCTACTCTACCACTTTGGTTGACCTCTTGGATGACCTCGACTCCACCACTCTCCTCACATGGGAGACAAAAATATTAAATTTAATGAGGTGAGCCCGATCCCGATGTGAGGGGAGTGGTGGGGTCGAGATCATCCAAGTGGTCAACTAAAGTGGTCAAGTAGAATAATCCGAGATTTTATTTTAGCTCACGATCACTTTCATAGTCCCTTCTCAAAGAATGTCAACACAGGTCAAAAGCCAGTTACGGGTGTTATCCCATCGCTTCTCAAACTCTCCTCCACGTACACAACTAAGTGCATCCCCCTCATATCAAAGATCTTTAGCAGTAGAAATACAGGCAGGAAGACATCTAGAACAGCTAAGTTCATATGTATCTACTTTTATGTTTAGCGTCGGAGAGTTCACCCTATGAAACAAGCCATAAACGTAGGCAAACAGTGTGGCCATAGGACAATTCTCATATTCCATCTTCTTGTCTATACCAAATTCAAACACAATTCTCTCATAAAGTACTCATTAATTGTGAGAAAAACTACGGGTGCATGCTCCATATGAAAACTGTTGGAAATTTACTTATCATGCATAGCGAAAAATTAAATAAATTTCAATTCTCACCAAGAATCTGCTTTGTATTTAGATGGAAACTGTGATAGGAATTATACCTTTATTCAGATCTGCAAACTCCTTTACTATTCTTGTAGTTCCAGCAATCCTGATCTGCCTCCCACAGCTGTCCAATTATCCAACCTCCAATGGTATCCTCACAGGGAACAAGATTGAGAGAGAATTAAGGTTTACTTTTCTTGTGCTAGTAAGAATAATGAAAATCCATCAACTGTTTACAAACCCTAGTAACTTATTTATATAAACCCAAACGGGCTTGACCCGTCTCTTAAATTTAACCCGGTCCAATATTTAATTAATCCAATTAATTAAATCCGGTCAATGAATTAATTAACTCAATTAATTAATTCGGATATATTAATAAGCAATCTAATTAATTAATTATACAACACTTGTCAATCAATTAATTGACGGATCTCAATCTTCTAATTCTCTTTTTGTGTGTGACCCATTAGGTTCCCATTCACGATGCCTAACAACATGAATTATTATTTTGATCTAATCAAAATCGATAAATCAAAACACCCTTTTGATTTATCACTAATTCACATCCCTCGTCCCAGATTGACACCTAGCAATGTGTCAGGGCAATACATGTGACGGGAAATGTCACGTGGTATGACAAAATCAAACTCGTTCGTTTATCGTGAAACTATAATCCCTTCGTCAGTATGATCTGATCAATGACGGGATATGGATAAGTGTCAATCTCAATTATCGATTATATCTTTCATTCCATTATTAAGTCAATGTAAGTCGAAAACTCTATTGATCATTCACAACCTTCAAATGATTCTTGACATACCCGAACGATGCCATATTAGCGACCCTTGACAGAGCAACTTCCGGTATCACCAAAGTATGACTGTCTTCACATAAGGTACTATGATGATCTCAAGTCGAAAGACTAATTCCACTACCGAACGTTAGAGATTAACCATTGACACTCAGATAGTTATCCATGTGGAATCTCCCAGCGGGTCTCCAATGTTTTGTTCTATAACAAAACATCAACGTGTTCATTTCAGTGTCACCACACTTTATCTTGTGAGATCAGCTACTTACTTCACAAGTAAGGAATGACACACGTGATGGTCTATCCGTAACAACGATATCCGTATCTCGTTATTACTTACGACCATGGATGATTTAAGATTCAATCATATGTAATTTGTATCTCACAATCAGAACTCTTTGTGATTAACAGATTACCGAGACTTGAATATACGGACTCTATTATTTAATATCATAATAGATCTTACCAAAATAAATGCATTAAATATATATCAAAAGTACTTATGACCAAAATTGATTGGACCTACAGCATAACACTTACAAAAACAAGCCCTTGTGGGCTCAAGCTCTTTAATCTATATCTACATACGGTGATTTTCTCTACTTGTTTAGAAAAGAAAATAAAATATTTTCTTAGATGAAGATATTGATGTGATCCGGGATAGACAATCATTGGCCGAGCTTTGGAGTCCAAAAGGTCGAAGTCAACAAGTCAAAGACCAAGTTTGGTGAAGGGGTCGAGGGTCGAAATCAATTGGATCAACACGAAAGTTATGTAATTGTTTTCAGTCTTATATTGAAACCTATTTTTGACCTGGTAAATGATCGAACTAGAGGATTGTGTCTGATTCAAAGTTGTAGCTCTTTGAGTTATCTTTTCAATGCACTTTGAATCACATCAATCGGATATCAGTAGAGAAAGTTATGACCAAAATACTAAAAAGTTGTCCAACGGAGAAAAAGTTGTTCCAAGCGGTCGCCCAGAACTATTTAGAGAATCCAGGAGGTGAATTTTACAAATTAAGCGGTCGCTTGGCTTATCGCTTGGTACAAAACTGAAGCCGATTTTCCTATTTTGGCGATGTTGTTTATTTTGATTATAATTCTTATTTTTTGGTAATTTCTATATTCTAGGACTCTAGAATTTCGTATTTTCTATATTTCCTAGGATTTATTGGTTTAGTATAAATAAGATTTTATTCTCATTGTATGGAGAACCTTTTTGATATGAATTAAAATAAAGTTTTTGCTTTTCTCCTTTATTCTTTCATGGACAATCCTTATCGAACTTATCAAAGATGAGTAATCTTTGTGGCGTTCAAAATATCGGATCGTGGGTTCTTCAATTTGTGAGCAAGAGGTTCATTGCATCATCGTTATCTTTGGATTACTTGTTTCATCTTGTTGGATTCAAAATTCAAAACTATCCAGGTGAGATTTTGAGGCTTTGTGATCAAGAGGTCGTTGGCTTAATATACTTTCGGTTGTTTGGTTCAACATTTAGAGGTTAAATCCTAAACTTTGGTCGTATTTGGGCGTTCTTGGGATCCGGTTCATTCTTCTGTGGGTTCGATAGCTTTCGTGTTAACCGAGTTAGCGTCAGATATCCAGAAAAGTTTCTGGATGGGATGATAAAAAGTTCGTAATTGAATGTGGATTTGATAGCAAAAAACAATATTAAGGAACAATAAGTTAAAACGGTGTCGTCTAATCCTATCCAATACTGCACCACCAAATGTTCCCTTAAGATTGGTATTCTTGAATAAAAAGCAAAAGAAAAAGGACCACATGAGCTACACATTGCTCATTTACGTGTTCCATGTACTGTGGGCACGTTGCCTACATCGCCGCTAATCATGGCATAAGCATCAGGCTGATAGTCATTTTGTCTTTGGCGAAAGAGACATTTCCAGCGTAATCATTATCACTTTTACTCCCTTTTCATTCGCGTCTGAGAAAATTCTGGACGTGTCAGATCAACATTCACTCTGATCACTTCCATTGTAATCTCATAATTTTCCAATGGGGAGCTGGAAAATTTGTTGATTAGCCTGGACTGCATAAACTCAGTCCTTAGTCTTACTGTATTTCAAGAAACGAATTATTCTTACACTAATTTCTTCAAAAACTGTCTCTAGACTAGCCATTTAAGGGCAAAAAACTTTGCCTTGGTGAATAGATTATTTAAAATGTATAAAAGCTAAAGAAGATCATGAAATTTGACATGCAAATCTTGCCTTTTCCCTTTCCTAATTGAATGTACGAGTTCATGGAGATTTAAATTTTTTGATAAGTACAATGATTAACTAGGACAATGAAAGATTCTACTCTGTTTGGGTCGGTCTCAATTTATTCCTAGCTTTTGGCACAGCGAGACCCCAGAAGCTCACATGACGTATTAGCTCAGTGGTAGAACACACTCTTGATAATTGTGTCCTTGTTTCTTCTGGAATACTATTTTACTGGGGACAACTCTATAATATATATATATATATATATATATATATATATATTTTATATTTATATTTATATATATATTTTTCCCTTCTGAATTTCTACATCGCTCAGAATATTACGAATTTTGTTGGAATTATGGATCAAAAGCTTTATCATTAAAGCTCAGAGTTGTGTGTCGAGGGAGGAGGTGAAAAACAAGATTTAACATGGCAAAAAGAAAGCAATAAACTCTGGTTTTCTTACCAGAAAACCAGAGGAGAAGAGAAGCTTTGGAAGCTACATTTTTTGTAGATTATCTTCTAATTTTCGAGTTCTACAATGGCCACATATATAGACCAACTTCCTAGACTTTCAATCAACTTTTCTATCAACTATAGTACCTACTATATACTAGGCTATCTATCATAGCATACTCTACTTGGAATAGCTCATACTTAGTCTAACTTTTACACAATAAACTAGTTAGACATCAACTAAATTAAAACCGAAATATACTTGTGGTTGACAACTAAATTGTCACACCTAACTTCAACAAATTTCAAGCCAGGGTGAGATCTGGTCCTGTTGATAAAGCAGTCGAGGAAGAAATATAGTTATCAGAGAAAAATAAGGTTCTTGCCATATCATTGGTTAGCAGGGAACAGAATCGACTTCGATGATTAGAGATGACAACATTTTATAATGCTTTATACTACTAGCTTTTTTACAGCATACAAACGTATAATTGAAGAATTTTATGTGCTAGCTTTATCATGGATTATAAATTCATCTCTCCCATGCATATTTTTTGTCATCCAACCTCTTCTGCATGAAACTAATAAGTCAGTTCTTGTTTTCCTCTTATTCATTTCTGTTGAACGACGAATGATATTGGGTGAGGATCAGGTAATCTGCATCCTGAGGTTTAGATGTTTATTCTACTTATTGCATCTAGCCCTTGGGTTGCGGATTATCCATTCCTCATTGACAATATATAGGGCATGTTTGAGACGTAGTATTAGATAGAACTCGACTCAAGATTTTAATTTATTTTTCTCCCTTAATTCTCTTCTCAACCATATATGCCCGTAATGTATTCTTTAGTCCAGCAGAAACCAGAAAATCATGAGGTACCTGCCCATGAAGGTAACATGATTCTTTCTTAGTTGATCGTGAATTCGTGATACTATTCTATCTTCGATAACATTTTCTCTGAAGTTGTTTTCCCTGAGCAATTTTTCTGCAGATTTTCTGCAATGACTAATTCTCGAAGTTCGAAATTTTACCTGGTTTGGCCCCTTATGCCACAAGTGCATAAGAATCCAAAGTTGCAGGCAGCACACTACATGGCAAGCCAAGGTAAGCAATTCCATGATATCAGAGAAATAACATATCATTTTTCCAATTACGAGGTTTGTTTAGCAGCCTTTTTTCTGACAAGTTATCTCCCTGGAACTACTTTATACTGCATGCATCAGGACGTGCCGCAGAATAAAATGTTCTTATGGGCAGGTTTCGAAGGCTGGATTCGACAATACTTGATGCTAGATAGCGCACATGAGTGAGAACAGAGAATTCACAAACAACCTTCTAATTCGTGATGATTCACCGATGAATGCTAGAAAATTAGGCATCAAAGACTCATTGATTCACGTAGAATACCGAGAATTAGGAGACATAATTGAGAACACTCAATTTTTCATTTCATAATTCACTGAGTCCCACTTTTCTGAAGATATGAGTGGTCCTATTTATACTTCTATTCTTTACGGAAATTCGAAAATATCATAATAAAAATCGTAATCTAAGATAGTAATTGAAATACTACCGAAAACAAAACCTTAATCAAAAGAAAAAATCTAAAACTACCATATAATACTAAAAAATCTTAAAAAGTACCAAAACTATTGATAATTTCCATATGTGGGCTACGTCAGACTGGATAGGAATGAGGAAGAAAAAGAAGTTAACATTGTTTTTTTGGCCTGTCCAATACTGTTTAATTCTGTTCGCCAAACATGCCCTAGAAGTTTACGACAGTTTTAGGCATTAAGCAGAGAATTTCTGTTGCATATCTGATTAGGCAGCTTTTGCGCAACTCCTGCAGCTTTATCCTTGCTTTCAGGAAAAAAAAAATATGGAATCTTTACCATCTTTTAACACAAGGAATTCCAACATTTATACTCAGAAGAATATGAAGTTTCCACCTAAACTTGTATTGCTAGATCCAAAATGAGAGCCATGCTGATCCCAGGGATTCACTGGAACTTTGTGCAAGCGAAACCAGGTTGAAATTATTATATTCTTTCAGTAGTTCATTGGACAGAATAGTTCTTCGAATTCTCTATTACTTCAGCATTTCTTTTTCAATACATTACTTCATCACATTTTGAACATGTATTTCATCATGAAGAACCAGAAAGGAACCTTAACTTCCCAGCATAAAGTCCTTTAGCTTTACACTAGACTAATATAGGACATCAAAGGAAGCATTGATCATTATTTAATCATAAAGGCATGTTGCATGGGGTTTTTGTCGCGGAAGCTCGCTCCAACGATTGTCAAATCAATGATTTTCGGGCTCAGTTTCACGTTACCTTTTTCTACCAAACAACCAATCCAAAAGGCTCCAATCCAAAACCAATATATTCACCTCAGTTGCTTCTCAATCTCACGCACAAAGGACAAGATACCGGTGATGATTTGTAGCCACAAAGGTAAGAAAGAAAACAATGAAAGAGGCAAGAGACAACGCCAAAAATCAAAGGGAAGCCACACGATTTTCTCCTCCAGCAGGCTGCCGGTTTCTCTCTCTGTATGATCACGTTTTTCTCCTTTCAAACACACAAATCACACACAAATGGCTAAGGTAAAAACACACATATATAGGGTTAGGTTGGGCTTTAGTTGGACCAATAATGAGGTTAAATGAGCCAAGATTCAAAGCTATCTAAGAGTTAATATATATGGATCGGGTTGAGCCTTTGAACTTGGTTGTCGATAATTATTTCACTCATAGGCTGAGGCTTATGAAATTTATTCCGACTTTTAACATCATAGCCCAAGATTTATTGGGTATCAAAACCCAACAGTTTTCTTGATGGAATTTAGGTGTAGAGAATAAAAATCTACAAATTAAGTTCAATAAATTCCTCCATTGATGGCTTGAACTTTTAGATTGTGTAGTTGAACATGGTATAAAGCTTTAAAAAGTGTTGGTGTCAAGTTTCACACCAATTACGAAAATTCCACTGTCAACATCACTCAAATAAATAAATTTCTCTGTCAATAATAGCTTTAAATTTTGGATAAGTTGATTCGATGGTCATCACATATCTCACAGAGCAGCAGTGGCACAATTCAAGGGACAAATTTGCTCGACACCACTATCTTTTTATTACACGTTAACAACTTGTTTCTTCCATCATTTTCAGAGTATGGATAGCTAATCATGAAGAGACTTAAGATAGACTCTAAAATCACCAAAATGGCATATTCTTTCTGTGCATAGTTAAAGGAAAAGGATAGAGGTGAATATTGCGAATTACAGATGGAAATCGACACAAACATTGCTAATTATGAATCCGGATTCAATTTGTCGGATGCTTGTGATTACTGTGATCCAAGTGAACCTTTTATGAAAAGGGAATACGTAATATCTTTGCATGCTTTTTCCTGTAAGATAAAAAGAAAGATTACTTTAACAAGTATCTATGAGCAGTGGCGGACCCAGGATTTTAGAACTGGTGGGTCCTAAAATGAAAGATATTGAGATGAAGGAGGCGGGTAGCACAAACATTCATAATGATGTACAATTAAAATGATAGAAGTTTGAAATACATATTATTTTCCATTCTTAAATTGCTGTAAAAATGAAAAAATTATTAACTCGGAAACGCTCATCCGACCAATTACAGCAATAAGCTGACAAACTGAAATCAGTACTTTTTAATTGTGTTAGACTGTTCGAAATCAAATTCAAATATGTAGACAAGAATTTCTATCCAATTTCAAGGTCTCAACCCATGCTACCAAACAGTTTCTTCAACAATTAGACGGATCTACTACAAGAGGTAAAAGCACTTCGTTGCTACTGACAATTAACAACCTTAGAAAGAACCAAACATACAACTAAACCAGCAAAACGGACAAAAGAACAACACCTTAATATCAAAATAAATCACAACATTCAACAACTCTCTAAATTCAAATCTTAATTAACTAAAATTCATTTTCAAAGCCAGATTTCTGATTTTCCATCTAAATCTGTATTTATATCTAACATGTTATAATAAAAAATTACAGTATACTTTATAGATGTTATATCCCAAAATCTGTACTTATATCTAACATCAAACATGTTATATCCCAAAATTGTATAGTATTTTAAATAAAAAAAAAATGAAAATTTTTTATTTATTTATTTTTTTTTTTGGTGGGTCATAGGACCCACCAGGTCCTAGGGTGGGTCCGCCCCTGTCTATGAGTAAATCTAAATAGAAATGGCAACTTGTTATTTTAAATACTGATTCTCTCAAACTTCTCCAGTAGCTTTTCAGATTTACTTTTTATATGAACACTCGTGTTCCTTTTTTGTTGATATTTAATGTTTTGCATAGTCTCTGGGAGCTAAAGTTTCGACTTTCCAGTTAAAAAGAATTATTGTATTAATTCTTGAAAGGAATAAAAATTGATAATGTATGTGATTGCTCTCATGTTACACCAGCAGTTGTTAATGTCAGAACTGGTTACTCCATTCTATCATTCTTTCTAGATGTAAAGAATTGTTCTTTCTAATTTGTTTTATACTTTGAACGCCGATCATGTAAAATCTTAGTTTATTTATAGTCTTTACTAGGACTCTCATTAGTCATTTCTAGGCTGTAATTATTTTATTTCAATTTTAGGCAATAGGGATTTTCATAAATTGATCAGTGACTTCTTCTGCCCTCAAATGAGGTTGAACCACGTCATTCAAAAAGCATTAACTTTCACACATGAATTGAATGATGAAGGAAAAGAATTTGCCAAAAATTTGGAAATTCCGCGTATGAGGTGGCCTGTACTGGGTGTAAAACTACCTTGGCCTCGCTCAGCTTGTCTAAAGGGGGCCAACCGAGGCTCACGAGCCCATACATTTTTTTGCATATGTATTTTCCTCTTTATTTTAGTAAGCCTTCCTAGGCGGGCCCATGCAGCAGTGAGACCCTACAGTGGGATTATGTTGAAGTTATGGTGACACTTTGTTGTTAACTAAACAAATATATTTTGGTTTGTATTTAGTTGTAGATTTTGGTTATTGTCCAACTATGTAATGATGTAAAAGTTTAAGTTATTTTATAGTTAGTACAAGTTAGTAAGGTCTACTACAAGTAAAACATTGTCAAATGTGTAATAATAGTAGAATAGTTGGTAAAATATATTTTCTAATGTGTTGTAGATTAGTCTATATATATGGCCTTTGTATAACTCGAAATTAAGAAGAATATATATCAAAATGTAGCCTCTAAATCATTTCCTTCTCCTTTATACTCTTATTTTTGTTAAAAAAAATCTAGTTTTCACCTCCTCCATCGATCATCAATATAACAATGTTTTAGAGCTTTTTTTGTAAAGCTTTCGATCCATAATTTCCAACAGTAGTATCAGAGCTTCAATGTTCTTAAGGGGCCTGAAAAAAGTGCTAGAAAAAAATGAAGAAAGAGGCCACAGTGAAGCTGAAAAAGGAACCAGAAGAAGCTGTATAAAGGCAGTAAAAAATGTTCAAAAATCCGATTTGATGCCAAAGTTTCAGCAGCCCTGGGAGTCAAATTTGATCATTGATGGTTTTGAAAGTGACTGAAAACGAAACGAATACCGGTATGTTGAAATGACTGCAAAGTTGCTGTGAAAAGTGCCAAAAATGGTGAAAGGGGGCTGTTGAAGGTGCTGAAAAAATCGATGAAAAACGAATGTTGAAGTGTTGTAAAGGCCAAAAAAAATGAAGAGGTTGCTGTAAAATGGCTAAAGAAAACAATGACGAAAATCGGTATAAGATGCTCAAGAAGAAGCTCAAAATCTGGTATGTAGGAGCTTAGGTTGAAATACGGTATTTGTTGTGCAAATTCGGTAAGCAATGGCATATTCGGTAAGACCAAATACGGTAAGTTTAGCTTAAGCAAGTGAAATACGGTATGTAAAGGGAAAATCGGTAAGCTGAAATACGGTAAGTTCCCTTCTCCTCATATTCGATATGCAAGAATTGTTCAAATTCGGTAAGTTCAATTTACTTAAATCCGGTAAGCTCTTCTAAGAAGCTAAAATCCGGTAATCTCAAACGAAAGACTGTAAGCTCAATCTGGTTAAATTTTTGAGGAAGTAAAGATGCAGAAAATCTGGTAAGCTATGTCAAGCCAAAATCTGGTATGATATGCAAAGAATTTTCAGCAGTAGCCCTGAGGAAAATAAAGCTCTCAGATGGTGATGGAAATAACTGAAAAAAGACTAAGAAAATTCGGTTTGCAGCACAGAACAAAAGTGTTCAGCAGCAGCCCTGTTTCAACAAAAATCAGAAGTAAAGATGCAAGTGGAAAGTCTCTTTGTATGTGGTTGATTCAAGGTTAAAAAGAGTTGATCAACTACGAAAGAGAGTTGCAACCATGGGAGTTTGGATCAAATGGAAAACAAAGATACTTCAAAACTTGCAGTCACTGAAATATAGAAAAAAAAAAAAAACGGCCTGAGCATGAAGAAGAAATTTTTGATGGTTTCCAACCAAAGTGTCAAGGAGGAGTCTTGAAGTTATGGTGATACTTTGTTGTCAACCAAACAAATATATTTTGGTTTATATTTAGTTATAGATTTTGGTTATTATCCAACTATGTAATGATGTAAAAGTTTAAGCTATTTTATAGCTAGTACAAGTTAGTAAGATCTACTACAAGTAAAATATTGTCAAATGTGTAAGAGTAGTAGAATAGTTGGTAAAATATCTTTTCTAATGTGTTGTAGATTGGTCTATATATATGACCTTTGTATAACTCGAAATTAAGAAGAATATATATCAAAATGTAGTCTCTAAAACATTTCCTTCTCCTCTGATTTTCTACCAGAAAACCAGATTTTATGCTGTTATTTTTGTTATAAAAAATCTAGTTTTCACCTCCTCCATTGACTATAAACTTAACAATGTTTTAGAATTTTCTTTGTAAAGCTTTCGATCCATAATTTCCAACAGACTCGGTATGGCCCAAACATAGGTGCAGGCCATGCCTAAAGGTTGCAACACCACTCGGGCATGTGTGGCTCGTCACACTATGACACCCTAAATCTGCCAGGCCTAGAATGGTTTGATGTAGCATGTATCATGCTTAAAGCATCCCAGGCTGCACGAACCGTGCCAGGCTATCTATGCATGAGCAGGCTGACACACTTCGACACTCCAAAATCTGATGTTGTATCCGGTACTGATATATTGGACCAGTTGCAGAACCACATGCAGATCACAAGAGCCTGATTTTCAAGCTCAACAGAAAGGAAAATGGAAATGTATGTTAAAAGTAGAGTCTTTAATTCTCTTTGCGAATTGAATAGGATTTTAGAATGCAAAGGCAACTTATTAAATTCATTGTTACAAAGAAACTCAGTAAAATCAAATTTTTTCCGTTCATTTCAAACCATATTAACTTAGAAAGATGTTTAATAAATCTTGGACTGTCGTCGAAATCTCTCATGGAAAGTGCAATCTGGAATCATGTGCCAGAACAGATAATATCTAAAGAGAAACTCTTCTATTTTAACATGGAATCCAGACTATTCAGCCTACTGAATCACTATCTTTTCAGATTTCAGAAATATTATTTTACAATTTTCTGAATGGTTTAGAGGGAATCAGACGAAGGCAACAATTCCTGTGTGCATAGCAAATTTCAGCATATTTCTCTTGGAAAAGGGAAACAGAAATTACAACTACAATTTTAAATAAACTAAGGTTCAGATAGAGATCGAAATAGGATTAGCCAACCTCGAATCCTTGAAAAATTGCAGCCTATTAGAAGGACACAGACAAAATTTACATTGTATAGATAAGATACTGCTATCATATTAGCATACAAAAGGCATCGTTTGCTGAACACAGACCTCTACCAGCCTCGTAAAGAATGCAAAATGAGAATTGGATGCAGAATCAATGAAACTATTTTAAAAATGATGACTTAAAAGACAATTTTTGTTAAATAAGTGATTCTTTTCTAATTTGATAAATGATATGTATGATGTTCATTCTTACCTAGAAACAATTAGCATATATTCTCACTAGTGGTGTTGATAGGCCTTGTTTGATACTCTTAACTAGAAAGTTGGAAATGTTAAGGGTGCGTTCTCTTTGTCGTTTTGGGACCGTTTTCTGTTTTCTGTTTTTCAAAACGACGAAAACGTGTTCTCTTTCCCATTTTCAAAAACGAATTTTTGAAAATGAATTTAAAATTTTCAAAGAAAACAGAAAATGGTGGAAAGTCGTTTTGGCCGTTTTCCATTAAAACCAACATAAAACTTCAAAACGCGGAAAACGCATTTTTAACTTAAATAGTGTGATAGCTTAGTTGGAAGGGTACTGAATTTCTGAAGGTCCCGAGTTCGACTCCATTTGACTGGGAATTTTTTTATTTTTTTCTCACTTCCACTCTTTTTTCCCCTGCTCACTCTCTCCTTCAGCCGCTCCTCCATCTCCCGCCGCCCTCCGCTCCAAACCCTCCATCTTCCTCTCCTCAATCTCATGCTAAAAACATGTGCAAAGATGAAAATATTGTATCTTGGGAAATTGATTCGTGGGTATTGCTTCAAATTGGGTTTTTTGTTTGATAATTATGTGGGCAATACTTTGATTCTTATGTACTCTTCTTTTGATGATATGGAAGCTGAAAAATGTGTGTTTGACCTTTCAACCCAATCCAAATTTTCGAATTGAAACCACACGGCCACACCTCAACCCTGATTGCGTCGCCACTGATACATTGTTACCAGGTATGAAGCTCGGTTGGAACTTCATAATTGGTTTAGAGGTCTATCTATCATCATGGAAGAGCAACGAGGATCCAATTTCAGGAGATTTTACATATCACTGTGATCCTACTGGTTATCCCCAAAATATCTTGAAAAAAGGTTCAGTTGAGCAGTATAGATCTGGACCTTGGAATGGTCTCAGTTTTAGTGGAACACCGAATTTGAGGGAAAATGGGATTTTCAAATTTGACTTAGTACTAAGCAAAAATGAGGTCTACTATTAGTACGAGCTCCTTGGAAGGTCAGTTATTACAAGGTTTACATTGAGTCCGAGTGGAGTTGCCCAGCCCTGGACATGGATAGATCAAACACATGACTGGGTAGTTTACCTGACTGCTCCAACAGATAATTGTGATATTTATAAATTATGTGGTGCATATGGTAGTTGCAATATTGTGAATTCTCCTATTTGTAGATGTTTAAATAGATTTCTCCTAAATGATCCTGAAGCTTGGGAGAAGGCATATTGGTCGAACAGGTGTGTTCACAGAAATCCATTGAATTGTCAAACTGGAGATGTATTTCTCAAGTATTCTGGTATTAAATTGCCAGATACACGATATTCCTGGCATAATGAAAGAATGATACTCAAAGAATGCAAGGTAGAGTGCTTAAACAATTGCAATTGTACTGCTTATACTTACTTAGATATAAGTAGAGGAGGAAGTGGATGCTTACTTTGGTTTGGAGACTTAATTGACATCAAAGAGCTATTAGGCATATTTCAATCATCTTTATCAATTCCTTAATTTACTTTAACTGTGAGGATAAAGATGATCCTTTTGGAATTAGGCATTAGTGAACTATTAAAATTAAAGTCTCTGGCCATTAGTTCCCAAGGTTTTTCGTGTGGATGATGCAGTGTATATATGCAGAAGTTATAAGGTTTGGTTGAATGTTTCAAATTTGGAGTGAGTTTCAACGCATATTGTTACTAATCATAGCCTTATTAGCATCCAATTAATCAAAAGTTGACAAAATTGAGTTGCAAAGGAAAGGTTACCCTTAAATGGGCTTATATTGCATATGACCATTTGTTTGATATTGCATACCTTATGGGCATTGCTCAATAGATGGGAGGAGAAGGGCTCTGAAGAGAAGATTGCTGAAGCGAGCTTACCTATTGGATTGATGAGTTTTTGTTTCAGAAATGAGTTGATTGATATTAAGGAATAAGATCGGCAGACAGCAGAAGGGGAGCTGTCCAGGCAGGCTCTTGATCACTTGTCCACTGCCATGGTTTGTGTGTGTGTGTGTGTGTTTGACTAATATAGATTATCTTAGTTTCTCTCTTCTCATTAGAAATGTCCATTTCTCTGATCTCTGATCAAATGTATCTGATGAATTCTTTATGCTGTTGCACTATTTTGGACACAGAAAGGACAGAAAATCTCAGTATTTATACTTTAGAATCATGCTTTCATGTTAATATTCTTTTTCTTGTGAACTTCAGGAAAAAAAATGAAGGAAAAAAAATGAACTCTGATAACGTGCTAGGTTTATGCTAAGCTCCATACTGTTATTCAGCTTCCAGAGAAAGAGAAACGGGTTGGGATGATTGGTTTAAGAAAAAGATTTGCCTCAAGCGAGCAAAGGAAGCTAGAACAAAGAAAGTGGGGGTAAGTTTCCATAAACTGCTCCATTCACGGGGAAACCAGGCAGCTGGGCTCTTGAGAGATCATTTACAATCACAATTGGATTTACTTGCCTATTTTCCGTTGCAGCAGATGCCGTGATAAACTCAAGTGAAATAGGTAGAAGTTGAAAGGGACAATACTAAGCCATCTAATTCTGGCTATAGTTGTGTAGACTCTGGGTTTGAATTTTCTGTAATTTTCTACTTTCATCTGTAAGAAAGCTGTTTCTTGATAAACTACGCGATATTATAGCTTCCTTCTTATTCTTATGCCCCCACCCCCACCCTAAGTACCATATGATAGTCTTTGTTAATGGGTTAAACTTGACACTGGACTCTTGCATGTTAGAGACAACCTGCACCGCAAATGTTACTAATGTCTTCCATGAAATTTGAATTGCTTGTCTAACTTTTCCGTAGACCTATTTTACATCAATATGGAGTGTGTTGTTGAGCTTCTCATGTTTTGGGTTGTGGAAGACTGTTTTATACAATGGAGTATTGTGGTCTAATTAGTGAAAAACTGGAGCATTGACGAATAAAGTTGGGAAAATCTTAGCATAATATTCTATAGGTCAATTTTTACTTGCTTCTAGTTTCTTTCTTTCTTTCTTCATTATTTTTCTTTGGCAAATGGGTTCTCTATGTATATGTTATTTAATACTATATTAACAGTAAATTATTAAAATTAATTGACTAATCAGATTTATTGAATAAAATATTATAAAAGTTTTTATTATCGAAATGTATATGTTATTTTATTAAAAGTGGAATTTTTTTTTTGAAAATGCATAAATATTTCACATTTATATATTATTTTATACTACATTAATATTAAACAATTCAGAAATTAATTGAATAATTAGATTTCTAGAATAAAATAATATTAATAAAAAATTTCACAAATTTATATGTTATTTTAATATATGAAAAAATATTTCATGATTCAAAAATATTTCAAAATTTAAAGAAATTTCAGGTTTATGATATATTGAATAATTTATTAACATTAAACAATTAAAGTTAATTGAATAATCAGATTTCTTGAATAAAATATTATCAAATAATGTTCTAAAAAAGTGCAAAGAGAACGCATTTTGTATTTTTTATTTTGAGAAACTGTTTTTCAAAATGACAAAGAGAACACATTTTCAGTAATTTCAAAACAGACACTGAAAACACAAAACACAAAACGAATTTCAAAATTCAAAACACAAAACAGAAATACGAAGAGAACGCACCCTAAGATTCTGTCTTTAGATTTTTTTTTATTTGTTCAATAATAAAAATATTTTTAGTTATCATTTCATATTTCAACTTACGGAGAGCTTTGTAATATCAGTGAGAAGTATAAAGCAAAATAAAACTTAGAATAGTACTATATTTCAGCGTTCTAAAAAGTGGCGCCTTTACAGAGAGTTTTGTAATATTAGTCAACTGTATAAGACAAAATAAAGATTAGAACAGTACTATATTTCAGTGTTCTAAAAAGTGGTGCTTAGGCACGAAATGGGAGCAAAAAGCCTTGCCTCATGCTTTTTCACTCTTTTTTATTATTATTTATTTTTTTATGTGCCTAGGCACATTTTTTACACTTTTTGATGCTTTTTATTTTTTATTTTTACACTTTTTTTCTTTAATTATTAAATAATTTTTAGATTGATTTAAAAATTTAAAATAACCGAAGCTTTCCCTTCCTGCTTCGCCATGCTTTACGCTTTTTAAAACATTGCAATATTCATGTTATTTGCCAAGACATTTTTCTAATACTATTTACATAAAAGAAAAAGTGAAAATTAAGCAATTACATTTTGACTGGAATTTTGATTACAGTTTCATCTTCACATTTCATGAGTTTGGACCACTGAAGCCATTGTTGGCCGCCTGCTTCTCTCTTCCTCTACACATAAAATGCCTACTTGAATCAATGTAGCTGCCTGGTTTCTACTAAACTTCCCTTCCAATTGTGGATCTACTATGCTCTTTACCCAAGAGGAGTTTCCACACTGGACTTTCCTTCACTGTCCTGCAACTTTGAAGGGGAAGTTCTTGGTTGTCTGTATTATCTACCGCCCAATTTGAGAGCTTAATTTTCCTTTGTGGAAATTGGTTGAAATAGCCTCTTTCATAATACACTTTGGAATTTTAGCCTTTGACCATAATAATATTTTTAAAATAAATATTTTAAATCATCATTTATAAACTACCTAACATACCCTTATTCAATCACAATTTCCACCAACGGGAATTCCACTTTGCTCAAATTGATTAAATCCCAAAACCCTAAATCAAATCTCTTTCTTCTCTCTTCGTGTCTGCTTCTTCCCCAAATCCTTATGCAATTGAAAATCGGTTGGCTTCATCTTCTTGAGCAAAAGGAAGAATTAAGTATCAACATTTCATCCATTTCCCAAGATTGATCGATCGAACTGAAACTTGCGAAAATCCACCACTGTGAATAGTTATTTCTAGTGGGTTATCCTCAGGTATGATGTTTTTATCCATTTCCACTTTTACTATGATTTTTTACAATTTTTGCGAATTTTTGCGATTTTTATTTACTTTTTGCGAAACCTGCGTGTATATACTTGGTGGGTCGGCCACCGAATCCTAAATTTGTAAAAACCAATGCTGAACTTCCCATAAACCGTTTCATGGCTGATGATGCTCTGGCAGTATTATTGGTCTTATCAGGTGTAATGTGGATGAAAAGTTCTGGTTGAACATCTAGTTTGCTCTTGTCAGTCAGACTTTCAAAACGGATCTTGTCTAGAGCCTGAATGTATCATTCCACATTAAACAATATAATTAGCACCTTCCAACACAATAAAACAAAATTTCAAGTAATAGAGCACTTAAGATTATAGCAGATTTCAAGCAACTCATCAATCAAAATCTGAAAGGTTATATAAAAAGTGGATGTAACAAGTAATTCTTTAAGTGATAATTAATAGTAATTCCTCAATTGGCATATAGTAGATCAGCTTTAATGATTAATCTTGTTTGAACAAGGGAACAAGTTCATAAAAATAGCAGTTTTAAACTGTCAATTAGTGGGAAGACACAATTAACGACTAATTGAGAATTTATACTATAATTGCATATGTACCCATCAGAATACGGAATAAGTTTATTCAACCATAGGCACAACATTTAGCAATTAGTTCCCAACCAATATCTTTTGAATTACCAGTCTCTATAAAGTATACTTTTTAGTAGTCAAGGAGACAATTTCGTACATTCATTTGAGTAATTAATTAGGTAGAATCACTAAATTTTAATAGCCACATATATTGAAGATTCATTTATTTCTATCAGGACAAAGATTTGCAAAAGAAGAAAAAAACATTTAAATGAGCGCCAACTACTTGAAAATCATCTGATGTTAAGTTCAGGTTAATAAGATGCATGACCATCAAACAAATTCTTCATTTTTCTTTTTTATTTGTAAAATATAAGGAAAATCAACCTGAGAACTATACATATTTGAAAATTATGACCTAATCAGATTCTAGCAAACCAAGATTTTACACCTATATCTTTAATTATGAAGAAGGGAAGGTAAGATTTTACACCTATATCATTAAATGAGCGCCAACTATTTTTTTTTTTTTTTTTTTCGATCTCTGAAAGTAAATCTTGAATCACCCCAAATTTTCTCTATCTATGATGAATTTTTTAAATATCTAACAAATATTATGATTCTATATCCAATAATTAGGGAGTGTTTGATGGCTACCATGAAATTAATATATCATTTCGATGCTAATACAGTTAGAAACTAAGATGAATTATAAGCTAATTTCTTTTATGTAAGGATGGTACAGAAGTTGTCTACTAGGGTGCCAAGCTTGGAGGAAAAAATGAAGAAATTAGCATATAATTCATCTTAGTTTTTAACTCTTGCTTAAGCAGATTGGTTCAAAGTACAACATTAATAGGTTAATTATAATGATATTGTGATTGAACTTCTTGCCTCACGTTGTGATAGTCTCTTCATTTAAATAGATGATATCCGACCAATTACAAGGCTGAAAATCAGCCATTATTTGTAGTATCTATATATGTATGGACGCAATTAAAACCCACCAAAACTACAGCTAGTATACAATATTTCTCCTAAATAATACTGCAAGAGTGTAGAATATGATTAGGCGCCACAAAATCAGCCATTATGCTTCTTGATGTTATTTGGGCATTTTGCTTTTTTGTTTATTTATTTTAAGAAATTTTTCTAACTATGCACAAGTTTGGAAATTACCTCCTTCACAGTCTCAGCAAGCTCAAGCATTGTAAATTCACCTGTTAGTGGCACCCTAAAGTTTATCTAGTTCTGAAAATGGCACCGTCATTTTTGTGATTATGAAAATGTCACATTGCCGTTTCTATATTTTTTAAAATGAATTGTACAAGTATCACTTAACATCATCGTAAATATTTCATATTTGTGCATTGATTAATTAACATGATTGTTTTATGATTTTTTATTGTAGAAATGGAGCACTCATTTGAGTATGTGATTCCGGTTGAAAATAGAATTAAAGGTAGAGCTTCACAAAAGTGTTCCCTTCAAAAACTTAACTATGTTTGGGAGATGTTAGATGACGTTCATCGAGATATGCTGATGGAATCTTGTTTCTTTATCGAATGAAGCGTATACATTTTTCAGCCCAGCTAGTTCACCAACTTGCAATGAGAATGATTTCAACCAAAAAACAAAGAGAATTCTGGTTTTCAATTGGTGGTAAGCCAACACGATTTTCATTATACGAGTTCTCATTGATAACGGGGTTGAGAGCTAGCGAGGAGCCTTCATTAGAGCCCCATATTTTGACTAATGAAAGATTAGTGAAGAAACACTTTAAAAAGTGTAAGAAAGGCATAACGGTGTATAATTTGAAGGACGCTATTAAAAGTGTCAGAGTGTATATGGAAGACAAGTACAAAATTGGACTTGTATATATTTTGGAAACGATACTACTGTCCAAAGAAAACTACACGTACATAAATTTAGAACACTTGTCAATGGTTGATGACTTAGAGGCTTTTAATAGTTATCTTTGGAGGAAAAGGGCTTTTGGCCGCACAATTGATGTATTCATGAGAGACTGGAGGGCCTTGGTGAAGTCATACTCGGTAAATAATGACAAATATCCATATTCAGTTTATGAATTTCCATTGGCCTTACAGGTAATGCTTTTAAAATTACAAATTATTGGTCATTCTATTTGGATTGTAATACTTTGAATCTTATGCAGATTTGGGCCTATGAAGTCATAACATCTATCGGACGGAGATATGCTAAAAAATTAGAGGAGGCTGACCTCCCCAGAATATGTCGATGGAATTCTTTTGAAATGCCCAACTCCAAGGATATTTGTGCAAGTCTGGACGAACTAAATGTAAGTATATTTTGAATGTATATTAATAATCACAATATAAACATTAAATTGAACCATTAACATACATCCATTCTAAACAAACGTAAATGAACAGAAATGAGTAGAAACGGCACCCATACATTTAAATTGACCTGATGCCGTTTTGGTATGAACAAAGAGTTATGCTGTCATTATATCTAAAAATTTGACCGAAGTAGTTATCAGAATTTATCAACAAAATCATTACAGTGTAAACATTAAATTGAACAATTAACATACATCCATTCTAAACAAACGGGAATGAACAGAAATGAGTAGAAACGGCACCCATACATTTAAATTGACCTGATGTCGTTTTGGTATGAACAAAGAGTTTTGCTGTCATTATATCCAAAAATTTGACTGAAGTAGTTATCAGAATTTATAAAAAATAATAATAATCACAATATAAATATTAAATTAAACCATTAACATACATCCATTATAAACAAACGTGAATGAATAGAAATGAGTAGAAACGGCACACATACATTTAAATTGACCTGATGCCGTTTTGGTATGAACAAAGAGTTATGCTGTCATTATATCCAAAAATTTGACTGAAGTAGTTATCAGAATTTATCAACAAAATCATCACAGTGTAAACATTAAATTGAACAATTAACATACATCCATTCTAAACAAACGGGAATGAACAAAATGGGAACCAATTGAATAGAAATGGCACCCATACATTTAAATAGACTTGATGCCGTTTTGGTATGAACAGATGCATCTATCATTTTAATCAAAAAACTGACTTAAGTAGCTATCAGAATTTATCAACAAAATCATCACAGTGTAAACATTAAATTGAACAATTAGCATACATCCATTCTAAACAAATAGGAATGAACAAAATGGGAACCAATTGAGTAGAAATGGCACCCATACATTTAAAATGACCTGATGCCGTTTCGGTATGAGGAAACAGTGATACTGTCATATTTATCAAAAAACTGACTGAAGTAGCTATCAGAATTTATCAAAAAACTATAACACTGTAAAGATTATACTGAACAATTAAAATCCAATCATTCTTTCTGATTTAAACTATCATAATATATCAAAAATCATCATAATTTATCACAATTTCAAGATCTTAACAAAAACAATGTTCCATTGATCTGTCAACTAGTGTAGAACATTTTTGCAAGTCAGGCGATTATGCCCCCTCTGACCACACCTACTACATTTACGAGTCTTTTTTCCCTCCTCTGTTGATGGAATTCGACGATTTTTTGGACGCCCACTTTGTCGTCGATTCGAAAGGGGTGGCAACACCTTCGTTTGGTTGGAGATTTCCCAATCAGCCTCATTTGCCACTGGATATATACATTCGGCATATGCTTGTTTCCAACTAGTACTAGTATAATAAGGTGAGCACAAACTGTAATATGATATTCACTTAAACTTCACTGCTGCAATTGCATGTTTGCAAGGAAGCTTTTCCAAATCAAATTCTTTACAACTACAGGTTTTTGCCTCCAAGTTAACCATATGCATTTCATTTTCAACACCGACGTGTAATTCGTACTCATTTACTGGTACCACTATCAGTCCCTTTGCATCGTCATACTTTTTACTCATTTTATCCTCAATAGGTGGGGTTAGAGTAGTTGCACAATTTTCAGCCTCAATGTGTCTCTTATAAAACCATTTCTGTAAAGTCTTCCTGATGTGCTCAACCATAGCAAGTACTGGAAACTCGCGAGCATTCTTGAATAACGAGTTCAAAGATTCTGCATTGTTAGTCGTCATAATATTGTAACGGATTCCTTTGAAATGTGCTCGAGACCAAAATTCATACCCAACTTTCTTTTCTAGGTATTCTCCAACTGCAGGACTTTTACGATATATATTTGTCATTGATTTTTCAAAATTAATCAAACTATACTTCTTTGCAGTTGCCATAAACAATGGCAAAATATCAATCCTATGATAATTGGACTTTATGTTTAGTTGTAGATGCCACATGCAACATCCATGATGTGCATAAGGGTAAACAATATCTATAGCTTTACCAATACTATTCTTACGATCAGAAACAAAAACAAGCCCTTCCAACATACCCGTTACCTGAAACAACTTACTGAAGAACCAAGTCCATGATGCATCATTTTCAGAATCAACAATGCCAAATGCAAGAGGATATATCTGAAGATTTGCATCTTGACACGTGGCAACAAGTAACGTGCCTCGAAATTTAGATTTGAGAAATGTTCCATCCACGGAAATGACCCTTCTCATTGATGAGTGAAAACCATGTATGCTTGGTCCTAAAGCCATGAAAAAGTATTTGAAATGGTTCTCATTATCAACCTCAACGAATGTCACTGTACCAGGATTATTCTTCTTCAGAATATTGCAATACTTGGCCAATCTGTCATAACTAGTTCAGGTGAACCTCTCAATAGCTCTAAAGCACATTCTCTAGCCATCCAAGCCTTATAATAATTTATATCTATGCCAAACTCCCGACGAATATCATTTTAAATGTTCGAAGGTCTGTATATAATGTTGGGATCTTCAAACTTTGACATGATGTGTTTTCCAATCATCCAACAACTAGCTTGTCTATGATCTTTGTGGCGAACATCCAATGAACAATTATGATAACGTGAATACTTTCGAATTTCAAATTCGTCACTTTCCTTCAACCTTGCCCGCAAACGCCATTTGCAAATTTCCTCAATACAAACTACTACATATGTACTCTTATTTCACTTAGTGACCTTAAATTCAAAAGAGGTTCTTACAGCAAGCATTTGTAGTTTTGCCTAGAGATCCTTCTTGTTGTGAAAAATTTGGCTAACGTGCACATCCTCGGCATCAGGAATCTTAACTGATGTTCCACAAGGATTCGGACAAGCAACAACTTGTGAAATGTCAATAATCTCATTTACCAGTGTAAAAGGTGTATTGTGAGTAACATTGTCTTCATATATCACATGAGAATCATCTATGTAGTTTCCGTGCACTATTTCCACCCCATCCCAATAATCATCACTTGTAAACTTCACACAATCGTTTTCACAAATTTGATTAAATGGAGACAACGGTTGCATATAATTGTCATCGGACTTCTCTTTTTGCATATTCAATTCATCCATGTCTCCCACATTATCTACAACAGATTTTGAATTGTATTCATGATTCTCTTGAACATTTACCGTATCAAGCTCCACGTCTTGTTGATCACCATAACCCTTTTCCACAAGGGTTACACAAATTGGAACTTGGTCATGCAAAGAGAGAAACCAACTAACATCCATATCACAAGTAATCTTCATTGGCGGAACTAATAATTTTGCCATGCCGGGAACGAGAAATTTCACCTCAATGTCATACATAATGGGATCAACCTTAACTGCTTTTCGGACTTCGTCATACAACTCCGTATAGGAAATAGTTTTTGATACAAAAATATTTGTTACAGTGTCTTCATCATTCCCTATCCATTTCCAAATCCATCCACCTTGATCACTCTTTTCAAATTGAACAAAATAACAAATGACAGTCATTGCACCAGAATCCATATATGCAATTCAACAAAATATATATAATATATTACTCCATTAGTTGTCAAAACTGAATACTATAAAATACAACTTAATAACAAACAAAAGACAACCCACATTATTACATAACAGATTTTAAACAGAAAAAATGGCGTTATGTACATTAAATGTGTATATGCCGTTTAAATTTGTTTAAAAATAACAAAATGCTATAAACGAATGTAGAAATGACTACTTTGCAAATAACTATATCAATACCACCACTGTCAAATTACAACGGCACCTAGCTACAAAAAAAGGGCACCCAACTACTGAAACATCTACTGAAAATGGCACCCAACTACTGAAAACGGCACCATTCCGTTTTCATATTTCACAGCAAATTTTGCTTACCCAATTTATTTTTTTCATAGTATACAACTAGAAAATAACAAGAAATCGTTAATTTTCAATTTATAAAGCATACCTTCAACTGTTTGAAATCGATTCTTGCTAACCCATTTCCAAAATTTGCACTATTTGGGTAGCCTTTGGTTCAAATAAAAGAAACTTCAAAATTTACTTAGTAAGTAAGAATAATGCATATGAAGAAGAAGAAGAAAATTGGATTTCAAGGTGGGTTTCATATGGTGAAAATAGGGTCGGTTGGAGACGTTAGAATGGAAGGGATTTAGGAATTCCTATTTGGGGATTTGGTAAATATTGTCTCCAAATTGGACATGTTAGTCATTTCAATTTAAGGGTATTTATGACTTTTAATACATTACCAAGACCACTTGAACAAAAAGTATTCATATGGGCTATTTTACCAAAGATTATGGTTGACTAGGCTTTTTAACCAAATCCCCCATTTTCTTTATCCTCTCCAGGACTACAACTCTATATCCATAGACATCAACTTTTGATGTGATATGATGGTTCAGTGCCCACTCCGGAGCCATATAGCCTTTTGTCCCTCTAATTCTTGTAATTTCTGAACAAGGGCCATCTCTCCGGGACAGTTTTGCAAGCCCAAAATCTGCAATCTTGGGTTGAAATTCGATGTCTGGAAGAATATTTTCCGGCTTCACATCACAATGGATAATCCATTCTAGACATTCATGATCGAGGTAGGCCAAACCTTTGGCCGTGCCTAATGCAACTGCATATCTTTGTTTCCATCCTAGAAAATTTGAGTTGAAAAGATGTTTGTCAAGTGACATGTTGTCGACATATTCATATGCTAAGAGTCGCTCTCTCCCTTCTGAACAAAATCCCCACATTCTCACAAGATTTATGTGATTGATCTTTCCTGTGGTTCTCATCTCTGCCCAGAACTCGCCTTGTGCTTGAAAAACATCTTCCAGTCTCTTCACTGCCACCACTTTATCATCTGCCAAAACACCCTGATAAACGGCGCCAGAGCCACCTCGTCCTAACTCTTCCCTGAAGTTATTGGTTGCTTTCTTCAGTTTAGACTGTTTAGTGTAGTTAAACATCCTGAACTGACTTGACATGATGCGATATCCAGCTTCAACCAAGGCTGGAACACCTGGTTTCCTCAATAGAAACCACCAGCCTAATACAATAAATATCAGTTCAATTGCTCCAAGGGCCGCACAAAATGAATAGATATACACCCATCTCACCTTTTTTCTAGCAAAGTGATACATACATGGAGAACCTACAGGAATTTCTACTTTAAGAGATTCACACGTTGTGCTTGAAACCATAAAAATTGATGGTTTTGATACTTGTCGGCTCCTGGGGAGTTTAATATATACACTTCCAGGAAAATCTGGAGATGTAAAGCCATTGAAAAGATCACTTGTTACATAGAAATATCCATTTCCCCATATCCTGTAGTTAAATGCCTTGCGATGGGAATCTCCTAAACAGAATTTTTGGCAAGCTTCAAGTGTAAAATCTGGGAAATCCAGATCGAACCCAAAGTAATCTGACTGGGAAAGCCCCACAAATTTTACTTGGGAATTCAAGAGTTTATCTAGGAAAGCAGGCTTACAACCATCACTCCAGTCACTCGGATCATTTACTTCAAATCCAGGGGTACATTTGCACTTGGGTTGCGGTGCATATACACATTGCATTTCTTCCACACACCCCATGTACTTGACAAGGTTGTGAAAGTGCTTGCATGTTATCATCCATAGCCCCGTTGAATTAATTAAACAATAGATTCTAAGATTTCCATCATGGTCTATTGTTAACCTTCTTTTTATCCCATATCCTTGATCAGTAGCATTGGCTTGAAATTGATCACTTGATTGAAACATGCCCATATTATCTCAAACTGCTATTCTGCTACTGTTGATTTGGTTCTTCCATTTGTATAGATATCATAATAAGGATTTGGCCAATAGATGCTAGAAGTTTCAGGGCTATCAGAGATTTAACGTCAAAACATTGTCAGTACCAAAATATAAATTGAAGTAACCTGATTCAAAACTTCCCTTTCTTAACGACGATGTCAATCTTTTGTTCTTGGTGAATGTTTGAGTTGGTGAAAGACTATCAATCGGAATATCAAAACTTTGCCAGAGAATATTGCCTTGTGGATTCATCAAAATGAGGTTGCCTGTAATAAGAAGCTCAGCTGTAGAAATATAAGTACTGGTTGTATATGTCCGCCATTTAATGCTGCCATTAACATCTGTCAAGACCATGATTCCATCTCCCCGAATAGATGAGCTTGAACCCTGGCTGTTGACGTACCTGTCCCGGTTGGCTGTCCAAAGAACAGTTCTTTCTTTTGAATTAGTGAACCAAATTGCTAACCAATAAGCGTTACTTCCCATGTCATAAAAGCCACAGGTAAATGAATTATCTGGGGAGGTGATGAAATTTTTGCCTTCAACAGAGACAGACACACCCCTTCTCAAATGAAGAAGAGACTTTGAATTTGCAGAACAGGAGAAGGATAAGATGGTTAGTAAGAAGAGTTTGTAAATCGATTTAAGAATTTGGCTTCTCATTTTTAAAAGAATCCTGCTGACACTGTGAAAATGGAACATTTGATAGAAGATTTGTTACTCTTTGTTTAGAGTCAAGGTAGTGGACTAGAGAAAGGGTCATGTTTTACCACATTCATGACTGCCATACCCTAAGTCGATAGATTGTCATGTACCAGGATTAAATAAGCTCCATAAAGTGTTAGGCAGACTTTTGTTTGTCAATTTTTTTTCCCTCTCATTTTAACTTGGTTCTCATATGAAATTTCCTCTTACTTTTATGTTATGACAGTATCCTAATTTTTATATTTAAATTTTGACGTCAAACACATTCTTGTATATTATAGCTACACATAACTTCAACAACATCATATGACTTTTATGGAACAATTTAGCTTTAACATACCCCTATTATGAATATTCGTTGCGTTAAACAACTTTAATGTTTAGTTATTTATATAGTATTTGTTTTTATATTGATCGAAAGTAACTTACATTTGTTGACTTGATTAATAACATTTAGTCTCTAGTTCATAAACGATTCACTTTACTTGGATTTTTTAATCCTTTAACTTGTTTTTGCGATTATGGGTTTTAAAGAAGTGCGGGGTAATAGGATAAAGCTACAAAAATTCAAATGGAAGAGGCGCGATGCATGTAGGGCTAAAACATGGTGGCACAAACACAATAAAAGTTCTTTTAAGGAGCCATTACCAGAGATGCCGTTGATGTAATGGTGAATGGTGCCATGCATGATAAGCTACAGAAGGATAACAATGGAAGTAATGCATGAAGTTGACACTACTACTAAACTATCTAGCATGTTCGAGCAAGTTGGAGAGACCACTGGTTTGCAAACAGAAAACGAATTAGGGGTGGTGCGCTAAAATATAATAGAGATGGTTCGATGGGCAAGCAGGGTCGAACTTCAGGTTGATTGATGGGAATTAGTGAAGCAGGTTGAGGAGTGGACCAACTTCATTAGTTTTCATGTATCTGAACCATAGTACCAGTTAATAGATGGGATATTGTTGAGATTCTATGTCACTTTTGCTGAAATGTAATTTCTTGTTTTTCGAACATAATCTCCAGATTTTGTATAAGTTTTTTGTAGCAGAATTTCTGGGATTTCTTCTGAACATTACAACTATGGTCATTTCTTTGATAGATGTAATGTTTATTTTATTTTATTGTGGTCTAGAAGCCTCTTGTAATCTTTATAAATATTCTCTATGTAATGAAGAAGTGTGTGAGTGTTCTTCAATTGAAAATCTCTCGTTTCTTTCCTCTTTTCTCAGTTTTTCCAGTTGTTCTCAGTGAAATCGGTAAGTTTGAGAGTGATACCGTATTTCATCTTCGTAAACCAAATACCGGTAAGTTTCCTTCAAATACGGTAAGTTCAAAGACAAATACCGGTAAGTCTAAAATATGGTAAGTTTGCTTAAACCATATCCGGTAAGTGAACTCTAAATCCGGTAAGTTTCAAATTTCACAACAGTGGTATCAGAGCTTCTCAGATCTTTGGAGGGACTGTGAAATGAGAAAATCAACAAAGTCGAGCATGGCTTCAAGCAACTTCTCAGCACCACTTCCAGTCGCCTTCACTGGTGAAAATTATAATATGTAGGCTGCCAAAATGAAGGCCTATCTAAAGGCATATGACTTGTGGGAGGTAACTGAGTCTGGTATTGAGCCTCCACCACTAAGAGCTAATCCCACAGTAGCTCAAATCAGGCAACACAGTGAAGATGTTGCGAAAAAGTACAAGGCTCTCTCTTGCATTCAATCCTCTGTTTCAGAAGCAATATTCACAAGAATCATGACTTGTGAGATTGCAAAGGAAGCCTGGGATAGACTAAAGGAAGAGTTTCAAGGCAGTGAAAGAACAAGGCAAATGCAAGTGATGAATCTAAGAAGAGAGTTTGAAACCTTAAGGATGAAGGACACAGAGTCAGTGAAGGATTTCTCTGACAGATTAATGAAAGTGATAAATCAAATAAGGCTTTTTGGAGATGATTTACCTAACAAAAGAGTGGTTGCGAAGGTTTTAATAAGTCTTCCAGAAAAGTTTGAAGCAAAAATCTCATCTCTTGAAGACTCAAGAGATTTATCGACCATAACACTGGCTGAGTTGGTGAATGCTTTGCAAGCTACTGAACAAAGAAGGCTCATCAGATAGGAGGAGTAAACTGAAGGAGCTTTGTTTGTAAAAGGAAAATACAAGTCTCAATCAAGCTTTGGAATGAATAAGCCGCAGTTGGAAAAGAAAAAAGTTGAAGGCAGTACGGAAAGAAATAAAAATGTGAGGAATGCACCATGTCCCTATTGCAAGAAAACGGGACACATTCCAAATAAGTGCTGGTCTAATCCTAGTTATCAATGCAATATTTGCAAGCAGTTTGGGCATATTGAAATATTTTGAAAAAATAAAAGAGAGGCCATACCAACAACAGGCTAGAGTAGCTGAAAAGCAGCAAGACCAGCAAGATGAACATTTATCTACAGCCATTCAGTTCAACAATAAAGAAGGAACCTGATTGTTAGATAGTGGCTACACTCATCACATGACAGTAAATCCCAACATCTTTGTCGAGATGAACAAAGCCTACTCATCCAAGGTGAAAGTTAGCAATGGAGATTATGTAGATGTTGAAGGCATTGGAGTTATAGCTGTGCAGACATCTTCAGGTATTAAACATCTACCTGATGTCCTTTATGTGCCTAAAATTGATCAGAATCCGGTTAGTGTAGGTCAGTTACTTGAAAAGAATCACACTCTTATTTTCAAGAACAATGCCTGCACTATACTTGATAAAAATGACAATGAATTGATGTTTGTGGAGATGAAAAACAGAAGCTTCCCTGTTGACTGGAAAAATATAACTACACATGCACTCACATCTGCCTTAGATAATTCCACTCTATGGCATAGACGTTTTGGTCATGATAATTACACCTCATTAAGGCACTTGCATGAATTTAATTTGTGGATAATTTGCCTGAAATCACAAATGATGCATGTGTGTGTGATGTTTGCCAATTTGGAAAGCAAACTAGACTGCCATTTTCAAACAACCAGTCAAGGAGAGCCACATCCAAGCTTGACTTGATTTACTTAGATGTTTGTGGACCAATGAAGACAACCACCTTAAATGGAAGTAGATATTTTGTCTTCTTCATTGATGATTTCACTAGGATGTGTTGGGGTTTATTTCCTGAAGATGAAATCTGAGGTTGCAGCAGTATTTCAGAAATTTAAAAGTTTAGTGGAGAATGAAAGTGGCTGCAAAATTAAGTCAATTAGAACAGATAATGGGACTGAGTATAGCTGTGATCAATTTGACAGATTTTGTGATACAATAGAGATTAAACATCAATTGACAGTTCTTTATTCTCCACAACAAAATGGAGTTTGTGAGAAGAAAAATAGGACTGTGATGGAAATGGCTAGATGCCTAATGTCTGAGAAGAAGATCCCTAAAGAATTTTGGGCAGAAGCTGTAAATACAGCAGTATATCTTCTCAACAGATTACCAACAAGAGCTTTGGAAAAGAAGACTCCTTATGAAGCCTAGAATGGTGTCAAACCTAACATCTCTCATCTCAAAGTATTTGGGAGTGTTTGCTACACTCATATCCCTAATGCAAAAAAGGATAAACTGAGTGAAAAAACTGAAGTTGGAGTCCTTGTTGGAAATTGTACAAATGCCAAAGGATACAGAGTGTACAATCCTCAGTCCAAGAATTTGATCACCAGCAGAGACATCAAAGTGGATGAAGAAGCTTAATGGAACTGGGAAGTAGGTTCAATTGACAAGGTTAAGATAAGTGAACATGTTTCTCAAAGCAGAAATTGTGAAATCAGTGAAGAAGAAGAATCTGATGATGGTTCAGATTTAGAAAATGAAAAGGTGAAAATGAGGTCTTTAGCAGACATATATGCAAGATGTAATGCTACTATTGTTGAGCCTACAAGTTTTGATGAAGCATCAAAGTCACCAGGCTGGGTGGATGCAATGAAGGAGGAGATCAATATGATTGAAAAAAATGAAACCTGGGATCTAGTTGATAGGCCATTGAATAAACAAGTTATAGGGGTTAAATGGGTGTACAAGACAAAGTTGAACCCCGATGGTTCAATCAATTAGTTGAAGGCAATGCTAATTGTCAAAGGCTACACACAACAATTTGGAGTAGATTTCACAGACACTTTTACCCCTGTAGCTAGATATGAAACTATAAGAAATTTTCATCGACCAACCTGAAGGTTTCTTAGTTGAAGGCAAGGAAGATAAAGTGTATCTCCTCAAAAAGGCCCTGTATGAATTGAAGCAGGCTCCTAGGGCCTGGTATAGCAGAATTGATAAGTACCTCTGCTGCCTAGGCTTTACAAAAAGCCTTAATGAACAAACTTTATATGTGAAGCATGAAAGGGAAGATCTGGTCATCATCTCTTTATATGTAGATGACCTACTGCTAACAGTCAGCAGATATTAATTGATAAAAAGAGTGATAAATGATTTGAAGAAAGTATTTGAGATGACTGATTTGGGTGAGTGCAATATTTCCTTGGTATGAAAATTCATCAATCTGATCATGAAATTTTCGCGTGTCAAAGAAAGCATGTTAAGGAGATTCTAAAGAAATTTCATATGGAGAATTGCAAACCAGTTGACACACCCATGATTTAAAATGCAAAATTGTTGAAGGATGATGGAGCTAAGATGATTGATGCAAAGATTTATAGAAGTCTCACTGGCTGCCTATCTTATCTCAATGATACACGACCAGATGTAACCAATGCTACCAATATTCTGTCAAGATTCAGACAAGAGACCAGTGAATTACACTATCAAGCTGCAAAGAGGGTCCTGAGATACATTAAAGGGACTGAAGATTTTGGAATCTGGTATAGGAAGTCTGGTGAAAATAAGTTGATTGGCTTCACTGACAGTGATTAGGCTGGTTCTCCAGAAGATATGAAGAGCATGTCTGGATACATATTCAATCTGGGATCAAACATAATTTGCTGGAATTCAATGAAGCAGAAGATAGTGGCACAATCAACAGCTGAAGCTGAATATATTGTTGCATCAGAGGCAACAAATTAAACAATTTGGCTGAGGAAAGTGTTAGAAGATTTGAAGTTTAAGAAAGAGGAAGCTATTGTCATTTATTGTGACAATTAATCTGTAGCTGCAATGGTAAGGAATCCAGTGTTTCATGGAAGAACCAAACACATCAAGATCAAATATCACTCAATAAGGGAAGCACAAGAAGCAAAGGAGGTTGAACTAGTGTATTGCAAGTCTGAAGATCAATATACTGATATCCTAACCAAATCATTGGGTAAAACTCGGTTCGAAACACTTAGAATTTGTCTTGGTGTTTCCAACAAAAGTGTCAAGGAGGAGTGTTGAGATTCTATGTCACTTTTGCTTAAATGTAATTTCTTGTTTTTCGAACATAATCTCTAGATTTTGTATAAGTTTTTTGTCAGCAGAAATTCTGGGATTTCTTCTGAACATTACGGCTATGGTCATTTCTTTGATGGATGTAATGTTTATTTTATTTTATTGTGGTCTAGAAGCCTCTTGTAATCTTTATAAATATTCTCTATGTAATGAAGAAGTGTGTGAGTGTTCTTCAATTGAAAATCTCTCGTTTCTTTCCTCTTTTCTCAGTTTTTCCAGTTGTTCTCAGTGAAACCGGTAAGTTTAAGAGTGATACCGTATTTCATTGAGTGCATACCGTATTTCATCTTTGTAAACCAAATACCAGTAAGTTTCCTTCAAATACGGTAAGTTCAAAGACAAATACCGGTAAGTCTAAAATACAGTAAGTTTGCTTAAACCATATCCGGTAAGTGAACTCTAAATCCGGTAAGTTCCAAATTTCACAACAAAAATTAAGTGAAGTGCAAGGATGCTTATACATCATTCCAATAATCTATTTTTTGGTGATTTAAGAGAATGGGAAATCAAGCACGGCATTTTGAAAGTCGCAGAGTTTAAATTAGTAGTCGATTGTGGTAACATGAAGTTCTGTTAGGTTTTGGTAAATCGTCATCTTCCAGTGATAAAAATGATTATGTGATAACTATTTTGGTAAACATTGTTAAGGAATCT
Organism: Osmanthus fragrans; assembly: GCA_019395295.1. Taxonomy (NCBI): domain Eukaryota; kingdom Viridiplantae; phylum Streptophyta; class Magnoliopsida; order Lamiales; family Oleaceae; genus Osmanthus; species Osmanthus fragrans. Next base: position 19,099,193 of record CM033361.1, on the reverse strand, counting down.
TGCCAAATGAGCAAAACAAGCGAAAGGCGATGCCCAACAAGATGAACAATTGGGTAGAAATGCAGCTGACGATCGTATTCAGGAGGATATAGCAACAAAAGGTGTAAAAATTGTGCATTACTTCAAAAAGGTGTTCCATCTCCTGCCAAGATGGAGACATCTATACATAGACCGGTTATAGATGCTATCTTCGACTTATGCATGAAGAAAAGTTTGAGGATAATGTCTTCATTCGGACATAGACTAGCGTAATGACTAGGAACATGACGAGAATGCACAATTTAAAGTGTAATTTTCTTTTTTCTTCAGCTTTATTCTTTACATTGACTAGAGTTAGACTGTATGCCCATTCAAAGTTGTGTATTTTCTATTTATTTATTTTTTCATTGAACAAAGGGGAGAAACCAGATACGTCAACTTTTCGAGGAGGATATTTTGTGGAAAGAACTGTCATGACGAAACAACATACATACTGAAAGAAATAAAAGAGTCGAAAGCTCTTTATCAATGAAAGTTCTAATACCATTATGAAATGTGAAGAATGTATGGATCGTGTGTGCTGGGGAGGACTGATAAACACAGCAAAATAGTGTGGTTCCAGTTAGGGAAAGATGACAGTGATCAACATATAAACATAAACAATAAATATAAGATAAATATACATAAAACAAGAACATAAACATAAGCTCTCTCTGCTGGTATTCACCAGCAGAGGAGACGCCCAAGAACTTTTCAAGACTACATTTTGAAAGACTTTTTTTTCGTATATTTTCTGTGATTTTTCTTGTACATCTCGAGTTCCACAAAGGCTCCCTTATATAGAGCAATAAACTAGACTTCTACCAACCATCAACTTGTCACTCCCCTAGACTAGTACATGCCTAACTATTTTAATATTATCATCACATCAACTAGTTGGATTCTAACCAAAACTAGAACGAACTAGAAACCACAAATACAACAAATAAATTGGTTGACAACTAAATGTCAATACCCAACACATACTACTAGTACTAGAAGACAACACTGAAATAGTACAAAATACTCAAACCAAAATCCCCCCAAAAGAATCCCAACCACACGAAGAGATAGACAAGGAGTATCTCAAAAACTGGGATGGAATTTACGTACCAAGGGAATTTCTATAAATAGCAAAACAAGGAGATTGGCCAACTGTTTCAGTAAATTCTCTGCACAAATTACCTTAATGCCTTAATATTTTGACAAAGTTGCAATTCAATTTAAACTTTTCAAATATTGAGAAGATTGAAAATTTAGTATTGAATGGTAACAACTTGAATATATACTTTCTTCTCATTTGACAGTGAATGCGTATGGGGCTCATACCTACATAAAAACAAGAAACATATATTCTCACTTTAAGGACTTGTAATTGTTGGATTTTTGGTTCGAAGAGGAGTGAAGGATTTGAATTTACTGGATTGAGTTTCAACTTACCGGATATTTACTAGGCTTACCGGATTTGAAGTTATTGAATTTACCGGATTTGAACAGAAAATACCGTATTTGATGTGCTTACCGTATTTGGACAAAGTCAATCTTATCGGATTTCAGAATGGTTTCAATGCTGTATTTGAGAATACCGGATATGAGAATACCGAATATTCATTTACTTACTGTATATTAACTTACTGATTTAAACTTACCGTATATCAACTGGTTTTACATAACACTTACTGGATTTACACTTTGCATACCATATATGCACTGACTTACCGGTTTTGATGTTTTCTCACCGGAAAATAGATTTAACACAAAGGTTTTGTTTGATACTCAACAAAACAATATAAGACAATGAAATGAGAGAAAAATATACAAATTTACTCTACTCACTCTTAATAAAGATGAAGATACAAGGCTAATATATATAGTCAAACTTGCACAACTTTAAAAGTACTTTAATAATTCTATCTACTACAATTAAACAATACTTGACACAAGTACTTGACATAAAGTAGATAAAAAGCTGCCTAACTTCTATCATAGCATAAGCTAGACTAAACCAAAAAACATGTGACAAAATGGTAACCAAAATACAATAGTTAGCTGACAACAAAAGTATCACATACTTGACTAATTCCAACAGTAATGTCAATCAAAAATAAAAAGCAGATTAAAGCTTGGAATAGTTCTTAATTCTTCTTATTTGCCAAGACTCACTATTCTAATAGCATTTGCAGAAATGAAAAAGTGAAAGACTAATATATCAATTCCAGTTTGTCTATAATTTTGATTTCTGTTTCACCTTCGCATTCCATGAGCGTTTGGACCACTGAAGCCATTGTTGGCCGCTTGCTTCTGTCTTCCTCTACACAAGAGAGCCCTATTTGAATCAGTGTTGCTGCCTGTTTTCTGCAAAACTTCCCTTCCAATCTTGGATCCACTGTGCTCTCTACCCAAGATGAGTTTCCACACTGAGCTTTTTCCTTCACTGTCCTGCTAAGATTTTTAAGAGGAGTTTCTTGATCGTCAGCATCATCTACCACCCAATTTGAGAGCTTAACTCCCTTTATCATCTCTAGGACTACAACTCCATATCCATAGACGTCAACTTTTGCAGTGATAGGATGGTTCAGTGCCCACTCCGGAGCAATATAGCCTTTTGTCCCTCTAAATCTTGTAATTTCTGAACCAGGGCCATAACTCCGGGACAGTTTTGCAAGCCCAAAACCTGCGATCTTGGGTTGAAATTCATTGTCTAGAAGAATATTTTCTGGCTTCACATCACAATGGATAACCCATTCTAGACATTCATGGTGGAGGTAGGCCAAACCTTTGGCCGTACCTAATGCAACTGCATATCTTTGTTTCCATCCTAGAAAATTTGAGTTGAAAAGATTTTTATCAAGTGACATGTTGTCGACATATTCATATACTAAGAGACGGTGTCTCCCTTCTGAACAAAATCCCCACATTCTCACGAGATTTATATGATTGATCTTTCCTATGGTTCTCATCTCCGCCCAGAACTCATCCTCTGCTTGAAAAACATCTCCCAGTCTCTTCACTGCCACCAGTCTATCATCTGCCAGATAACCCTTATAAACGGTGCCCAAGCCTCCTCGTCCTAGCTCTTCCCTGAAGTTATTGGTTATTTTCTTCAGTTCGGTGTAGTTAAACCTCCTGAACTGGCTGGATATCATGCGATATCCAGCTGGAACACCTTGTTTCATTAATAGAAACCACCAGCCTAATAAAATAAATATCAATTCAAGTGCTCCAAGTGCCGCGCAAAATGAGTAGTGATACACCCATCTCACGGTTCTTCTGGCAAAGGCATACATAACAGGAATTTCTACTTCTCGAGATTCACACATTGTGCTGGAACCATTAAAAATTGATGGTTTTGATACTTTCACACTCCTGGGGAGTTTAATGTAAACACTTCCTGGAAAATCTGGAGACTGAAAGCCATTAAAAAGATCATTTTTTACATAGCAATGTCCATTTCCCCATGTCCTGTAGGTAAATCCCTTGCAAGTGGAATCTCTTCTACAGAGTTCCCGGCAAGCTTTCAATGTAAAATTCGGCTTGTAATACAGATCAGACCCAAAGTAATCAGTCTGAGAAAGCTCCAGGAATTTTACTTTTGAATTCAAGAGGGGGTTGAATGTAGGCTTACAACCAGCAGTCCAGTCATTTGGATCATTCACTTCATACCCAGGTGTGCACATACACTTGGGTTTCGGTGCATAAAAACACACCCCATTACTTCCACATGCCCCATGTACTTGACAAGGTTGTGAAATTGCTTGCCATGTTATCATCCATAGCCCTGTTGAATTAATCAAACTATAGATTCTAAGATTTCCATCATGGTCTATTGTTAACCTTCTTTTTATCCCAAATCCTTTATCAGAAGCATTGGCTTGAAAATGATCACTTGATTTAAGCATGCCAATATCATCTAAAACTGCTAATCTGCTACCATTGTAGTTGGTTCTCCCACTTGTATAGACATCATAATCAGGATTTGGCCAGTAGCGGCTAGAAATTTGAGGGGTATCAGATATCAATGATAAAACGTTGTCACTACCAAAATATAAATTGAAGTAACCTGATTCAAAGCTTCCTTTTCTCAAGGATGATATCAATCTTTTGTCCTTGGTCAATATTTGAGAAGGTAAAAGAGTATCAGTAGGAACATCAAAGCTTTGCCAGAGAATATCGCCTCGTGGATTCTTCAAAACGAGGTTGCCTGTATTAAGAAGCTCAGCTGCAGAAACATCAGTGGTGCGTGTATTTGTTTGCCATACAATGCTTCTATCAACATCTGTCAAGACCATGGTTCCATCTCTCCGAATAGAAACTCTTGACCCCTGGCTGTTAACTGGCTTGTCCCGGTTGGCTGTCCAGACAACGGTTCTTTCTTTAGAATTGGTGAACCAAATTGCAAACCAATAAGCGTTGCTTCCCAATCCATAAAAGCCACAGGTAAAAGAATTATCTGGGGAGGTGATAAAAGTATTGCCTTCAAAACAGATATAGAAGCACCCCTTCTCAAATGAAGCATAGACTTTGAATTTGCAGAATGAAAAAGGGACAGGATGATTAGTAAGAAGAGGATGCTTCTCATTTTTGAAAGAATTGTGCTTATACTATGAAGATGGGTTGATGTTTCTTAGTTGTATGATACCTTTATAGAATGAGTGAAATATCAGTAGGGCTTTGTTAAAAATTTCTATGATTTGAATCAAATCTTGATATCTTATGGTTTAATTTTATGACCACACAAGTTGTTGTTAACTTGAAATCCCTACAAGCAGAAAATGTTGATCAATTATTTGTCCTGTCTAGTGAAGATGACAAGGTTGAAAAGTATACATTTTGTAGATAAGAAAATGAATTAATTGAGGGGCTGTGTTAATTGCAAGGAGACTACTGCCAAGTGCCAACAAGTCAATGCATAATCTACTTGCACCACTCAATTGCTTACATGGTTTATCTTTAGAAATCGAGTAATGCAACTTAGCACCATTGGTAGTTTAGGTAGCACAAATGTGACAGTAAATGGGAAGTATAATTAATTTAATCCCCGAATTCCACTTTTTATTGAGCATATCACTTAGTGTCGTCTAAAGTGATATTATAATACTAGTGATACTATATTGAATCTCTTCACTAATGCAAAAATTTACAAGTTTTGGTGACATGACTCTTGAGACTGGAGTCACAAAAGAGGAATATGAAAAGCAAATTTTCTTAGCACTATACGGGTAGCGACAAAGGCCGTCCGGATGCCCTGATCTACGCCTTCCCAGACCTGTTTATGGGTGTAGGGTTTTATCCAAGTCCTGCAATGACTAGGAAAGTATTTTGGCATTTTTGCATGTGAAGTCCCTAAATTTTCATCACAAGTGTAATTAAATTCAAGACTTTTTTCTGAAATTACAAAAAGGACTTGATTGGACCTATATAATTTAAGCTTCAATAATGGAATTACAGTCAACTTGACCTGAGATCGTACAATACAATTATTAGTTTTCACTCACTCCACTAAAGACGAGTAACTGAACTCTTGAATTATACAAAAACACAGAAATATTTCAATCCCCACAGTTACATCCTTTTAACTTGTCAACTTTATGTTATCCCCACGTAAAATTGAATAATTAGATCTTGGTTAAAATGATCATTTTGTCATTCTAATTATGTTCTCACTTAAACTCGATTTTTCTTTAATAGTTTTTTTATGATCAAATAATAAAACTGATTTGTTCATTATTAAATAAAGGGTAAGATTTCGAACGCGAAAATGTGCTCATTACTTTAAATCGTATCAGTTCTCAAAGCACAAGATCGTATCAATTGATCTCACTCATTGTCACATCAAATAACATCAAGTTCACTAATAGCGACCACTAGTCCTTAGCAAATTTAGGTAATCCATAAGATAATCATGTGTAATTTAGCCCCGTTGGGCCACCGTTATTTCAATTTATAATTTTTGAAATAGTATCTTTTTGGAGAATGTGTGGTTGAAAAATAATTCGATTTACGTGTAATATTATTTTATGAAAATTTGTGTGATTGAAAATAAGAGAAAAAAATTATAATTTGAAATAATGGTGGGCAAACGGGGGCTTAATGTCTGTTCTCAGTCATGATATAAAAAAATAGTCTAGACACAAGGATTTTGTCAAATAGACTCCCAAAAGTGTACTAGTGTCGATACTCAATGAAAATTAGAGGAGACCTTGAATCCTAGGACATGCAAGGAGAAAGGTAAGTGACATTTCAACTATAATGTAAAACAATGGTAGTTATACAGAATTGCTCTTTTGCCCGCGTTGGGCAACAATTATGTTGCCCAACGCTAATGTGGCACTGCCACGTCGGCAACAGAAAAGAAAGATTTTTGAAACAAAAAAAGAGTCAAACCTTATTAATTATCTCCCACCCACCATCTGATTTTTTTAACCCAACCCCCCAACGGCACCCCTGCCTTGTTATATGTTTAACTTTTTTCATTTCCAAGATTTGAACTTGCTTTTCAATAATTCAACTCATTCAATAGTAGAAACTCTCCACATTTTTATAAGAAAAAACGTCCCTAACTTTCTTCCCCAATTGCACTGTCTCCTTCGTACATATCACTCTCATTTCCATTTCCATTTTTATTCCTCACAACATGTATTCAAGCAATCTTCTTGTGAACTAAATTAGGTATGTAGTAAAAATATTTTATTTTGATGTTCCTCATTTTGCAAAAAAATTAGTTGTTTATATTTAAATATTTGTTTGTTTTGATCAATAATTTTTTGTTGTATTCATGCTTATTTCAACTTTGAGCTGAAATTGTATTTGTTTAATTTTTTACGTAGAAATTGAAAAATCATGCTGGACTGCTTGAGCCCCACATGTTTTCGTTTCTGTTAAATTTTTTATGTAAAAAGTAATTTTTATTATTTTACGTGCATGTTTATGTTCATTCATTATTGTATTCTTATTAGTCATGCTATTTATTTCTTTGAGGTAAAAAATAAGTGTTCGTCTAATAATTAAAAAAATCATATATAACATTTTTTGAGCTTGAGTTTAATTTTTTTAGGGATGGAATATCAAGGTTCTGATAATGTGTATCTTCCTCAAGTTTCTGTTGGTCGAATTCTCACAATTGGTCAGATATTTGATTCACATGAGGAGGCATATACTTTTTACAACTTATATGCATAAGAAGTTGTTTTAGTGCTAGAATCGCAAATAGCAAATAAAAAAAATAAGGAAACAAGTGAAACAACATGGAAGTTATTTGTTTGCTCTAAGGAGGGAAAAACAGATGAGACATACCAGATGACTCGTAAAGATGCCGTTCCACGGGCTGGAAAAAGATCTCGGGGACATATAAGAGTTGGGTGCAATGCTAGGTTGTCGATGGGAAAGCAACAAAGTAGCAATACTTGGGTGGTTAGACAGTTTGTGGAGGAACATAACCATGAGACTACTCCCAGCAGAGTACATTTATTAATATCACATCGAAATGTATCCAATGCAAAAAGGCACTTGCGCAACAATTTTCAGAGGCCAATATACCCACATGTCAACAAGTGCGACTAATGGAGATAGAGTCAGGTGGGCCATCGTCAATGGGTTGTACTGAAAAGGATATCAGGAACTACCAAAGAAATTTACGGCATGAGCATATGGGTCATGATGCTGACCCATTAATCGAGCATTTCACACTTGAGAGAGAGAAAAATAAAATAAAATTCTTTGATTATGAAACAGACTCGGAGAATAGAATGCTTTGGTCTTTTTGGGCTAATTCTAAGTCAAGAAGGTCATATGCTTTCTTTGGTGATGTAGTGGTATTTGATACAACATACAACACCAACAAATATTCAATGATATTTGCCCCGTTTGTTGGTGTGAACCACCATGGCCAGACCATTATTTTTTGGTGCGGATTATTGAGTGATGAAACGACAGAATCATTTGTTTGGTTGTTATCGAAGTTTGTAGAAGTCATGCCAAACCAAGCAACCCCTAACATAATAATAATCGATCAAGACGATGCAATTTCAAAGGCAATCTCGATGGTGTTGCCATATGCTCTGCATCGGTATTACCTTAGCACATTTTAAACAAGTTTTCAAAAAAAAAAATCAATGCGATGTTGTATAAGGATCATTATCACAAGATGTTGAATATTATTAAAGAATCTAAATCGCCCGAGGAGTTTGAACAACAATGGACTGAGTTAATGGAGACCACCAATTTGAGCAACAATGAATGGTTGATCAACATGTACGCAATACGCAGTTGATGGGTACCAGCGTGTGTGAAGCATGTATTCAGTGCAGGAATGTCTAGCAGCCAACATGTTGAGAATAGTCATTCATTTCTCAAGAGGTATGTAAACAAAAATAACTCATTGATGGACTTCATCACACGTTTCAACAGGGCATTAGCTCATCAACGCCACCAAGAATTAGTTGCCAACCATACTGATATGGTTGAACAACCGAAATTGACTTCAATTGTTATGAAGGAGCAGCAGATGGTACAGGTTTACACGAGACATAGATTTTTGTTGTTCCAAAAGGAAGTTGAGCAAAGTAATTTCTACATTATTTCAAGGAGATCAAACTCGGTAGATGCTAAGGTCTACAACATTCAGTGTTTTGATCAAGAAATTTTTTTTTATAGGCATCGTGAGTTGACTTATTACAAGGAGAATGATTTCATATCATGTAGTTGTCATATGTTTGAGTTCAACGGATATCCAGCAGGCATGTACTTTGTTATATAAAGAAAAAGCAAGTTTTGTTGTTACCGGATAAATACATTTTAAAGAGGTGGACAAAGAATGCAAAGGTTGGATTTGAACATGAGCATTTGGCTGGTTTATCAACTGATAATGGTTCTAGTCGGTCATTACTAGCAAGGCATGGGTTACTATCACAAAAGGCTTCGTTGTTGGTGGATGACGCGTCTTTGATAGATGCTCGCAGCACTTTTCTACTGAATGAATTCGAAGGTTTGCACATTAGGCTTGAAGATATTGACATCGATGTTCAAATATCGGGATGAGCAGAAATAGGAGCAAAAGTCGGGATGGGACTCAAGTTGTATGTGATCCAAATGCTGTTAGAGTGAAAGGGTGTGGGAAGCAATTAAAGTCATCTAAAGAGAAGGCAATGTCTCAATCCAACAGAATATGTCGCGTTTGTAATGTTAGTGGTCATGACAAAAACACTTGCTCGATGCTGTGTGATAGGTGTGTTTTTAGCCAGAAATATATTTTTTAGGATCAATTTAAATCATTTTTAACATTTTATTTGGAATCTAAAATTTTCATTTTTACCAATCTTTTCAGGTATGATGGGTTGGATTACTCATATCGCCCATAGTATTCTTACGATGACACGCAGAATGATGGGTTTACGAGTATTACTAGTCACAACTATGATTATGCGAATTTGAATTTCAACAATTATTTTCCATAATTGTTCAGTTTGTGTTATGTCGATAAAAGACTATTAATTTTCTATTTCAGTTGTTATGAATGTTGTTTGGTCATTTAAACATGTTTGCTATAATTTAAACTCAATAAATTAGGTAATGAAATTTCAAGCCAGAATACATAATAACTGAAACTAAAGAAACGGAAAATGGGATGGGTGTTGGTCGAAAAAATGAATAAGTTACAAAGTTTTTGGCAGATTTTTTGGTCCCAACAAAATTTTGTCTCTCTGTTGCCGACGTGATAGTGCCACATCAGCATTGGGCAACATAATTGTTGCCCAACGTGAGCAACAGAGCAATTCTGGGTAGCTATATTATAATGTGCTATTATGTGATTACATGAGATTTATTATAGGTACCATGTGCATGTATAAGTTATTTCAAATATAATGTTGCTACTAAATAATTGTATATGATTGGAGTATTCGGGATATAACATAATATACACATGCATACATTGGAGTACTTTTACATGTGTATTAGGAATTTTGTGTTCGTCTGTCAGCACGAGTTTGATCTTCAGTGGGACAATACGGAACATTAATTTGCTCATAAATCACTTCCAATTTGGAAAAACTATCATGAAGAATAATTTTATAATCTTTCCATATATTCAGGCCCTGTTTGTTTTCCATTATTCATCCTTAAAAATGAAAAATATAATCGTTATCCATCACATCCCGCCATCATTTTTTATTTTACATCTCTTGGTGGAGCCCATAATGACTATATTTTTCATTCTCATTCTATAAAGAATAAAAATCAAACGGGCCCTCAATATGTGTTCGGTGCATCATTTTGTGAGTGCAAATATCTGGGGGTTCCTCAGTTGAGGTTAACGATGAAGAGACTTTGGAAATACCCTTAAATTTAGTGTTCTAAAAAGCGTAAAACGTGAAGGTTAAGCTTCGGCCTAGGCGTAAAAAAGTTTTTTCATATATAATATTTTTTAAAATTTTTAAATCAATCTAAAAATTATTTAATAATTAAAGAAAAATGCGTAAAAAAAGTGTGGAAAGCGCGACTAGGTGCCAAAAAATATAAAAAGCTCGAAAAAGTGCGAGACTGGGCTTTCTGCCGCTTTTTAGAACATTGCTAAAACCACATCAGTGGCACATTCTTACTGTGTTTGTGTGTATGTATATATATATTTTTTATTTTTTTTGAAGTGGTTTCTGTCTGTAATAAACTGAACAGGTTAAAGGTGAATATTGCTGATTATAGATGCAAATGATTACAACTAGCTAATTTTCTAATTGATTCAGTTTGTTGGGTTCTTGAGATTTCTGCCTTCTGAGATCCAAGTGAACCTTTAAAGTAAAGGGAATCGGTAATATAGAATGCAAAGGCAACCTCTGGATGGTGGTAAAGCATATTCCACAAGGTAAGACGCATAGTTCCAAAGGGAAAGTTCAGTTTACAAACATACAAATTGTTGGGTTTGTGAGCCAAATTCAATTGGATTTATTATTTATTTTAATGTTTTGAGAAAATATTGTTCCTTTATTTCACGAACTTTTATTGAAAAAATATTTTTTTTCATTTATTCCACGTGATTTTTTATCTTGTTTCCATCTTTGTGGCATTTCTAGGATTTGGCATGCATCTCTATAAATAATATACTCTTTTCATAAATTTTGTATTACTGAAATATAGACGATTTGTGTAGGTCCAACTATTATATTTATTTTCTCCATATTAGTCAATTGAATAAAGAGGCATTTTCAAGAATGTCCACTTTTAAGGGTGAGTTGAGAAATGTCCATTTTTCAAATTTAATATTAAACTGCCTATTATGCCCTTTAATTAAAAAAGAAGCTTCCATGAGAAGCTATATCAAAATTATATTCTCGACATTTCAAATGTCGTTCTCGACATTTGAATTCCGTTTTATATTTCAAAAGTATACACGTCAAATCACAATATTAAATGTTCTCGACATTTCAAAACGTTATTCTCGACATTAAATGTCTAGAATGACATTTCTCTACACTTGAAATGTCGTTCTAGACATTTGTGTGTCATGCGAAAAATAGAATTAATTGTGATTTGACATCTTGACATTTTGCAAAAATGTCCATTTTTTGGACTTGTGTGGAATCATAAATTGTTGACAAGGGTGTTTTGGTCTAAATAATGCCAAAATGGACATTTTTGCAAGAATTTTTGAAAGTGGCCATTTTTGCAAGTGGCTAGCTAAAAATGGACATTTTGTGAAATTACTTCTTGAATAAAATACACCATTGTTCTACTAATTAATTCTTTGTCTTTTATTTTATTGTTTGTTTGCTATCATATACTTTATATTGTATCATATATATTACCTTGATCCGTTATATTTCCCGACACAAGTGTGCTTCAAAACTCATACTATGTTAGTTGCATAGAGCACCAATATCATTAGGTATACTGCTGACTACTAAAGAAATTACTTCAACAAACTAAGTCTTGTTTCCAATGAACTTAATATCAGTTATCTAAATCTTTTTCAGTTCCACTTGATTTATTTCGCATACACTACAAAACTCAAATAATTTTTGCAACCAGTTCAGACCAAGTTAAATTAATCAGTAAAGAAAAAATCTTTAAGACGACCAGAGCCGACTTCAATTTCAGTGAAACATGGAAGCAATCATTAAAATCTCTTAAGAGAAAGTGAAATGAGGAATCCTGTGCCTGAAATAGATTCAAAGTATCTTCAGGGATACTCTCATACTCAAATTCTAAATGTATCTGCAATTTGTTAAACAGGGTATAAGATCTTCTTCTTGGATGGCAAATTTTAGCGGTAAATGATACATCAACAACATAACGAAAACTGAAAGAAAGTAACATAAGTACATAACGATTCAATTCTTGAAGGTATTTTAAGGAAATTTGATGAACAAAATACCTCAATGCTTTAATGCAGACAAATAAACTGGCTATCTGCAATGTTTATGCCTACATAGAAAAAATTACCATATATTCACACTGAGGGTGTTCAAAGGCAGTTGTTTGATAAAGTTGGGAATAGTAAAGATTCAATCTTTATTTAGTGCAACCGCAGTAAAAAATATATATATATAAAGCAGAATAAAGCTTAGAACAATTTGAAATTCACATTATTTTGCAAGGCTAATTATTCCAATTACATTTTCAGAAAGGGAAAAAGTACTGAAAACATCAAGAAATTAAAAAGGCACTAATGCAATTACAGTTCACCAGGAATTTAAATTTCTGTTTCATCTTCACATTCCATGAGAGTTTGGACAATTGAAGCCATTATGGGGCGCTTGCTTCTATTTTCCTCTACACAAGATAGTCCTATTTCTACCAATGTCGCTGCCTGTTTTCTGCTAAATCGCCCGTCCAATCTTGGATCCACTATGCTGTCTACCCAATAGGAGTTTCCACACTGAATTTTTTCCTTCACTATCCTGCCAAAACTTTTAAGAGGATTTTCTTGGTCATCGGTATCGTCTACAGACCAATTCGAGAGCGTAATTCCCCTTATCATCTCCAGGACTACAACACCATAGCTATAGACATCGACTTTTGCAGTGATTGGATGGTTTAGTGCCCACTCTGGAGCCATATAGCCTTTCGTTCCCCGAATATTTGATATTTCTGAACCAGGGCCATCTCTCTGGGACAGCTTTGCTAGCCCAAAATCTGCTATCTTGGGTTGTAACTCGCCATCAAGAAGAATATTTTCAGGCTTCACATCACAGTGGATTACCCATTCTAGACATTCATCGTGGAGGTAGGCCAAACCTTTAGCTGTACCTAATGCCACTGCAAATCTTTGTTTCCATCCCAAAAAATTTGAGTTGAAAAGATGTTTATCAAGTGACAGGTTGTTGACATATTCATATACTAAGAGTCGCTGTCTCCCTTCTGAACAAAATCCACATTCTCACAAGATTCATATGATTGATCTTTCCTATGGTTCTGATCTCTGCCCAGAACTCGTCTTGTCCTTGAAACACATCTCCCAGTCTCTTCACTGCCACCACCCTATCATCTGCCAGAACACCCTTATAAACGATGCCGGAGCCTCCTCGGCCTAGCTCTTCCCTGAAATTATTGGTTGCTTTCTTCAGTTCACCGTAGCTAAACCTCTTGAACTGGCTGGATATCATGCGATATCCTGCTTCAACTGAAGCTGGAACACCATGTTTCCTGAATAGAAACCACCAGCCTACTACAACAAATATTAGTTCAATAGCTCCAAGGGCCCCGCAAAAGGAGTAGATATACACCCATCTCACCGTCGTTCTTGTGAAATCATACATAGAAAGAGAACCTACAAGAATTTCTGCTTCACGAGACTCACACATTGTACTGGAACCATTAAAAACTGATGGTTTGGATACTTGCATTCTACTGGGAAGTTTAATGTACGTACTTCCAGGAAAATCTGGAGACATAAGGCCATTGAAAAGTTCACTTTTAACATAGCAACGTCCTGCTCCCCATGTCTTGTAGGTAAATGCCTTGCAACGGGAATCTCCTAAACAGAGTTCCCGGCAAGCTTCCAGTGTAAAATCTTTTTTGAAATCAAAATCATACCCAAAGTAGTCTGTTTGGGAAACCTCCACAAATTTTACCAGTGAATTCAAGAGGCTTTCTCTGAATGCAGGCTTACAACCAGCACTCCAGTCACTTGGATTGTTTACTTCATACCCAGGAGTACATATACACTTGGGTTTCGGTGCATAAACACATATCGCATCTCTTCCACACACTCCATGTACTTGACAAGGTTGTGAAATTGCTTGCCACGTTATCATCCATAGCCCTGTTGAATTAACAAAACTATAGATTCTAAGATTCCCATCATTATCTAACGTTAACCTTCTTTTTATTCCAAATCCTTTATCAGAACCATTGGCTTGAAAATGATCACTTGATTGAAACATGCCCATATCATCTAAAACTGCTCTTCTGCTACCATTGTAGTTGGTTCTTCCATTCTCATATATATCAACTCCAGGATATGGCCAGTAGACGCTGGACGTTTCAGGGCTATCAGAAATCAACCTCAAAACATTGTCACTACCAAAATATAAATTGAAGTAACCTGATTCGAAGCTTCCTTTTCTTAAGGATGATATCAATCTTTTGTCCTTGGTCAATATTTGAGAAGGTAAAAGAGTATCAGTAGGAACATCAAAACTTTGCCAGAGAATATAACCATGTGGGTTCTTCAAAACGAGGTTGCCTGTATTAAGAAGTTCAGCTGCAGAAATATTAGTGGTGCGCGTATCTGTTTGCCATACAATCCTTCCATCAACATCTGTCAAGACCATGGTTCCATCTCTATGAATAGATATTCTTGATCCCTGACTGTTAACTGGCTTGTCCCTGTTGGCTGTCCAAACAACGGTTTTGTCTTTGGAATTGGTGAACCAAATTGCAAACCAATATGCGGTGCTTCCGGGCATGGCATAAAAGCCACAGGTAAATAAATTATCTGGCGAGATGATGAAAGTATTGCCTTCGACAGATATAGAAGCACCCTTTCTCAATTGAAGCATAGACTTTGAATTTGCAGAATGCAAAAGGGACAGGGTGATTAGTAAGAAGGGGATGCTTCTCATTTTTGAAAGAATTGTGCTTATACTATGAAGATGTATTGATGTTTTTTAGTTTTATGATACCTTTATATAGTAACTGAAATTTCAGAAGAGCTTCATTCAAAAATTTATACAATTTGAATCAAATGCAAGGAGACTGCTGCCAAGTGCCAACAAGTCAATTCTCCATATTCCTATTGTAGGACTAGGACCCAGTAATTATACTTGCAGAATATTATCACAGTTGCACCACTCAATTGCTTACAAAGCTCGTCTTTAGAAATGTCCTCTATAATAATGCAAAATTTGACAAGCCTTGCTGAGGCGACTCTTCAGCTCCAACAATCAACTTTGATTCATGCATTCAAACCTGAATGTTTACTCAAGTTGAATTCATGATGACCCTTATCACTTGAGTTCGCTTTTCCTTTAACAATTTCTACGCGATAAGGTCATAGAAATGATTTGGCGTCCATTACCAAATACTGAGTTTAAAATATAAACTTCTCCCAAACGACTGTGGATACATTATACATATTAAGCTTTTTCTACCTTGACTAGAAATAGAGGTACGCATAGAGTTAAAACTTCAAAGCAACGACGGACTGTCATTGTTACCAAAATAAACTATCTTAGGCTGAAGAGGAGAGAGATTCTAATGTCCTGCCTTTCTGTCACCTTTTATTTGGCTTCACAAACCCGTCCTCTGTTGTGCCAGTGTGAACTTCAAGAATAAAAAGCATCATATTTTGAAAATTTGCAGCTTGATCCTGTTGTAATAATTTTTGTTTTTAAATAGTGTTGGAAAACTTTAAGTGGAGGAGGAGAGAAATAACTTAAAAATCAGCAACAAATTTGAAAATAAAACTTGGGAAAATTTTATTAGTAAGAGAATAAGTATGACCCATTTCAATAATAACAAAATAAGTTTTAAATTTCAAAAATCAGATTTTTATTAGTTTTTATTAACTATTTAATTAATTAAATATATAAAGGTCACAGATTCACAATTTAATTAGTCACATATTATTTTTTGGTCACAAATCAAAATCAAAATCAAAATTTTTAAATGTTACAATTTATTTTACGATCACAATTCAAAAATTTCAAATGTCACAATTTGTTCATCGGTCACAGATTCACAATTTAATTAGTCACATATTATTTTTCGGTCACAAATCAAAATTTTACAATGTCAAAATTTATTTTGCGGTCACAATTTAAAATTTTCAATGGTCACAATTTATTTATCAGTCACAGATTTATAATTTAATTAGTCACATTATTTTTCGGTCACAAATTATTTTTTGGTCACAATTCAAAATTTTTATAGGTCACAACTTTTTGATCCGTCACAGGTGAAAAATTTATACGTCACAATTTCTTTATCGGTCACAGATCACGAACATTATAAATCACAACTTATTAAGCATTAACAAATTAACAATTTTTTTGGTCACACATTGTTTCTTAATCACAATTAATCTTTTTCATTGATCACAGATTAACCAATTTAATGGTCACAACCAACCAAAAATTTGTGACCACCACCAACGCTTGTGACCACCACCTCATCACCGCCTAAATCACTACCATCACAACCACCGTCGTCGTCGAAACCACCACCAACTCCCCCACAGCAACACCATCACCACAAAAACACCACCACCGTCGCCCCCACCTTATCAAACCACCGTATCAACTACACAAAAACCACCACCACCTCCGAGCAACAAAACCATTATCCTAAACTCGACCGCAACCACCACTAAGATCTACCAATACCACCACCAACAAACCCACATTCACCACCAGATCGAACATACCTCCGCCATCGTTGGATCCAACCATACCTTCGCCACCCAAACACCACGGCCACAGAACCACCACCACCACCACCACAGTCCCCACTCACCAACTGGAAACACATCCAAAGAATTGTGATTTTCGAACTACATGCCACCACAAAGCACCGCGCTACCACCTCTGCCACCACAATCTGAGCCAACGTCAACCACCACTATTCGAACACACACAAAAAAAAAGATCCAGAACTGAAATCAAAGTCGTGCACCAGCGACAATGAGCGACATTGGGGAACATCACCACTACTCCAACGAACCACCACCTGCACCACCCCCATCTCACCATCTCCGCTAACACCACCACAACCACGCATAATCGACTTCCATACATAAAACTTACAAAGATCAGCATATGTACACCATAGATCGCCACCTCCACAACCTGCACCAACAACCATCGTCACTACCATCGCGATGTCATTGCCCGCACCAACAACCATCGTCACCACCATCACACCGTCATTGCCCGCACCACCAACTGTCGTCATCACCACCGCACCATCGTCGCCGCAGCAACAACCTTCGTCACGACCACCGCACCATATTTTTGTAGAGAGAAATGAGGGAGACGGCGAGAAATTGAAATGGGAATTGATTTCATAATTAGGGCACAAAGGGAAAGACTGGATATATAATTAATTTTTAATGATAAATATTTATCTAATAATAATTTATTAATTAACAAAAGATCTGAATTTTGAAATATTAAATCTTGCATCTTATTTTTGAAATAGGATCTTAAAAGGTAGGCTTATGTGTAATTTTCACATAAAACTTCAAGGAAGGCCCAAACGCGTAATCGCTATCCTCAAACAATATTTGTCCCCACTCCGATTACTTTGAGATGCTAAAGGGTTTTCCAACAAATGCTTTGAAGGATTGATCAAGTCTTGTTGCATAAATACTAAAGTACAAGTATTTTTAACCAAAATTAAATAACACAATAAGAAATTTATAAATATGAGTAGAAGAAGGGTTTTGACCTTGATTTGTGCAGAGAATAATGAAATCATATGTTTTTCATTGTATTTCACATAGAATATGGCTCATCTATATATAGGCCTCAATATTATACATGAATTGGTGCCAAATATATGTTGAAAAGGCACCCAATTCAAGTGACCAACGATAGAAAATCGTTTCTAACGGTCACTAAAATAACACTATGTGACCGTGTAGTACAAAACTATGCGATCGCATAGTTATATAGGGACAAAGACTTGAAGTCCCTGTCGAAATCTAAGCGACCGCATAGGATTTGGTCTATGTGAATTCGGCCTTCGTGTTCCATTTTTATTTGTTGATTTTGAACAACCAATTTCTCAACGATCTCCCACTTGTTCAAAATTAACAAGTCTGACATTCAATGTAAACAATACTCATGCCCAAGGATTATATATCTTTCGATTTGAATCTAACCGTAGTGTAATTCTAACAAGGTACAGTCGGAATCAAATGTAGTGTGAAACTTTGAACCAGTTATTCCATGTGACAAAATCGGTAAGAACACACACACGAATACCACAAGTTCTCAAGTTCCTTAAACTCGCTTAGCGCTTTTATGGCCTTGCGCTCATCCTTTTCGACAAACTTTTAAGAGAGAAACTCTAGCTCTCTATTGAGGCGGCACCACCTCGAAATTCGTCTAGGTGAAGTTCTTCCTGCATATTTGTTACTTTTAGAGTTGCTTGTGACTTAGCACTAAACTCTATTAAGAGTTTGAAACTCAACCCTCACTTTAGTAACAACCAGCATTATTTAACTAGGATAAGGTTATCACGAATTTGAATAATTATGAAACTATTCATATATCAAATGACTTGTTGCTACCATTTGAACCCGTAGATTACCTTTTAAGTAATGACAGGTAGCGTTGCTATCATTGGTGGACCTTTCTATTTTAAGAGTTTCAACTCCATTCTACTCGATGTAGACGTTACTAAATCTCGATTTAGAGGTTTAGTTAAAAGATCCACTAGATTCTCGATAGACTTAACATAATTTAGGAAAATTATTCCATCTTTGATTAATTTCCTTATGTAGTCATGTCTAAAACTCAAATGTCTAGACTTTCCGTTGTATACCTCGTTGTATGTTTTTGCTAATGTGGCTTGACTATCACACATGATAGATATTGAAGATGTATTATTTGGTCTCAAAGGTATCTCATAAAAGAGGTCCTTCAGCCACTCAACTTCTTTCCCAGTATCCAATAATGCTACAAATTCATATTCCATTGTTGAGTGCGTTATACATGTTTGTTTCTTTGATTTCCAAGAAACAGCTCCTCCTCCAAAAGTGAACACCCAACCAGAAGTAGATTTACTTTCACTCGTGCAAGATATCCAACTAGTATCAGTAAATCCTTCCAATACAGTCGAAAATTTAGAATATTGTAGGCCTAAACTCTTGGTTTTCTTTAAATATCCAAGAACATTTCCAATGGTCATTGCCCGGATTACTAGTGAACCTACTAAGTTTACTAATTGTGAATGCTATGTTTGGTATTGTGCATTGAACTGCATACATAAGACTTCCAATAACACTTACATATTCCAATTGAGCAATTGTCCTTCCATCATTCTTTACAAGTTTTGAACTTGGATCAATTGGGGTACTCACTTCTTTTACGTTCAAGTGTTTGAACTTGTTTATCACATTCTCAATATAATGTGATTGACTTAGATGGTAACCCTCATTAGTCTTTGTGACTTTGATACCTAAAATGATATCCACTTGTCCAAGATCCTTCATTTTGAATGTGGAAGATAGAAACTTCTTTATTTCTTTTATTTCATCCATGTGATTACTCATAATCAACATGTCATCAACATATAGACATATAAATATCACATAATTATCACACATTTTTTAATATAAACATTTATCTACGCTATTATGTTTAAAATCAAATGAAATTATAGTTAAGTCAAATTTCTCATGCCACTTTTTAGGTGCCTATTTTAAACCGTATAACGATTTTACCAACTTGCACACTTTATGTTCATTTTCGGGTAGAGCAAGACTTTCAAGTTACTCCATATAAACTTCCTCATCAAGATCATCATTCAAGAATGCTGTCTTGACATTCATTTGGTGAACATACAAGTCATTTATTGAAGCTAATGCAAATAATATTCTTATCGATGTTATTCTAGCTACCGGTGCATATGTATCAAAATAATCTATTCCTTCTATTTGCTGATATCTTTTGACTACTAATCTAGCCTAAAGGTGTTTAGAGAGTCATCAACGTTGTATTTTCTCCTAAATACCTATTTACATCTAATAGGTTTGGATCCGGGTGGTAAATCGACAAATTCCCAAGTGTTATTTGACATTATTGAATCAATTTCATCTTTGATTACATCTTTCCAAAACATGCTTATCACGAGAAGCCATAGATTCTCTATAAGTTTTAGGATCGGTTTTAAATTGTAGAACAAATGGAATTGTTCTAACAACATTCAATTCATTTCCTTCTACTAAGTAAAAATAAATGAGTTGAGAATCAATTTCATCTGGTCTCAAAAACTTCTCAATTCGAATTCTTTTATTTTTTCGTGGCTCACTTGACTCATCAACATCCTTAGCAGATATTTCATCTTGTGTTCCACTTGAGTTTGGGATATCTAAAAGATTTTCCCTCAATTCATTGTCCGAAGCCAGAGAATCCTCAAAAAACTCTACATCACTTGATTCAATAATCACATTGGTCTCCAAGTTTAATAATCTATATGATTTGTTATTGCTAGCCTATCCAACAAAGACACATTTAATGTCAATTGGACCCAACTTGGTCCTATTAGGGTTCGTATTCTTACAATAAGCAAGACACCTCCACACTTTGAAGTATCCAATGTTAGGTTTTCTTCCTTTCCATGATTCATAAGAAGAAACATTAGCTTGTTTAAAAGGAATCCTATTTAGTATCATATATGCACTTAATAAGGCTTCACCCCACAAGTTAAATGGCAACTTAGATAGGTAAGCATAACATTTATCATTTCAACTAAAATTTTATTTTTTATTTCAGTCAAACCGTTTTGTTTCGGTGTTCGAGGTGCAAAACATTGGTGAATTATGTCATGTTGTTCACAAAATAGGTTAAAATCATTAGAGAAATATTCACCACCTCTATCACTCCTTAAAATTTTTATTTTCTTATTTAGGTGATTTTCAACCTCATTTTTATATACCTTAAACATATCAAAAGCCTCACTTTTATGTTTCATTAGGTAAATATAAGTGTATCTAGTGCAATCATCAATAAATGTAATAAAGTATCTATTTTCACATCTAGTTAACATGTCATTTAATTCACAAATGTCCGTATGAATTAATTCTATGATTTTAAAAGTCTTTTTTACACTTTGATAAGGCTTTTTAATCATTTTTACTTCTACACAAGTTTTACACTTAAAGACATCATTTTCATCATATAAAATTAAATCACATTTCATCATACGTTTCATAGTACTTTTTTCAATATGTCCTAATCTAGCATGCCATAATGAAAATAAATCAACAATATAAGCAAAGTCAACAATACATAACTTGACCATTCCTTCACTAGAATAGTCTTTTCCAACAAATTTTTCATTAAGGGATGATATAAGTTTACCGGATTCATACACACTTTAAATACCCGATTTTTCAAAGAGATTCACTAACCAAATTTATAGTCATGTCAGGAACATGTAGTACATTGGTTAAAGTAACGATCTTATCGGAAGTAAAGATGATATCCACATTTTCCTTTCCAATCACTTTAGATCGAACCTCGTTACTCATTTGAATCTCTTGATCTCCATCAATTTCATGATATGTCTTGAAGGAAAATTTATCATATGATACATGTACCGTAGCACAAGTATCATACCACCATCTGGGAACCTTTCCCTTGATTGAATTATTTCACTAATAGTGGCCACAATTTTATCTTCTTTGATGGAGTTTACTTTGCCCTCGAAATTGTTTTGTTTTCGGTGTCTATAATCTTTTATATAGTGATCAGATTTGCCACACACAAAACAATCTCATTTTGACTTCTTCTTAAACTTGTTGAAGTTCGTTGAAGGCTTCCTTTTGTTGGCGGTTCGATTTTCTCTACTGCATTTGCTTTGGACTTCATAAGAGTTTTCACTCTTATCACGCACTCTCCACTCTTCTTCAATGCGCAAATGTTTCTGCAATTGTTCCAAGGAGTAGTCTTCGGAAGTATGCATGATTTTCTTCTGGTATCCTTGCCAAGTACCGGGGAGTTTTGCAATAATTGCCCCCACTTGAAAGGTCTTCGAGATTTCAATTTTCACCGCCTTCAACTTGTTAACTAACACTTGCAATTCATGAATTTGGGGAAGCAAATGAATATTTTCTAGAAATTAAAAATATCTTAGTACCTTCTTCCTCCGTTTTGTACTTACTTTCTAATGATTCTCATATTTCTTTTGGCGACATTGTGTTGGTGTACAAATCATATAAACGATCTGACAATGCGTTGAGTATATGACCGCGGCATATCAATTCATCTTCTTGACGCTTTTGCCTTTCGGTTCTTACGTCTTCCATTTCTCCATCAGTTGGTTCCAATAGTGGTGTTAACTTCGGATCAAGAACGTAGAAGATCTTCAATGCGGTAAAGAGAAACTTTAACTTATCTTGCCATCTTGTGAAGTTGGAGCCATCAAAGCGATCCAAACGAACCAAGTCTTGATTCATTAATTTTATGGTAGTCATTGTTGTTTCACTCTCCATCGCAGAAAAATATTGTTTGAGATTGTTGGAAAACTTTAAGTGGAGGAGGAGAGAAACAACTTAAAAATCAGCAACAAATCTGTAAACAAAACTTCAAGGAAGGCCCAAACGCGTGATCGCTGTCCTCAAACAATATTTGCCCCTACTCGGATTACTTTGAGATGCTAAAAGGTTTTTCGGCAAATAATTTGAAAGATTTATCAAGTATTGTTGCAGAAATACTAAAACACAAGTATTTCTACCCAAAACTAAATAACACAATAAGAAATTTATGAATATGAATAGAAGTAGGGTTTTGATCTTGATTTGTGGAGAGAACAATGAAATCATATGTTTTTCATTGTATTTCATATAGAACATGGCTCATCTATATATAGGTCTCAATATTATACACGAATTAGTGCAAAAATATGTTGAAAATGCACCAAATTCAAATTACCAACGGTAGAAACCGTTTCCAACGGTCACTAAAATAACACTATGCGACTGCATAATACAAAACTATGCGGTCGCATAGTTATACACGGACAAGGACTTCAAGTTCCCGTTGAAGTCTATGCGACCGCATAAGATTTGATCTATGAGTTCGCATGGGCCGAACGCATGGACCAAAATTCGGCCTTCATGTTCTACTTTTATTTGTTAGTTTTGAACAATCAATTTCTCAACAAATAGTGGGGAATGGAAATTTCCAACATGAATCTATACATGTAAAGCTAGCTAGTCACACTAATAGTTTTTAGACTTGGCCAAAGTATTGACCCAGACAAAGCACCAGAATGAGAGATCACAAGTTCAACCTATTAAACAAAACTTCAGAAAAATGGAAGAAGAGAACAAAACATAGCAACAAGAATACTGTAATATAAAGATACGCTTGAACATGAGATCATTATCCTCAAACGATATTTGTCTCCTCTATGATTATTTGAGTGTGTAAAGGGATACACCGACAAATGATTTGTAGGATTTAAACAAGGTTTTACAAAGAAAAATACTTAATCACTTTTCTTTCAAGAACTTGAAGAAAACTAAAGTTCGAATGTGAAAATGAATGGAATAAAGGCACTTTGAATATTGGATATTAGATTGATGATTTTTAACGTATTTGTAATTGAAACCTATCACATATTCGTAGTTTTCAATTCACGCCTCACGAAATAGGGCCAACCATTCATGAAAAGTTAGATTTTTACTTAAAAAGCCACCGAAAATCAAGCATGTTGCAGAAGCCAGTCCATGCGCGCCCATGGACTTAATTGCTTGTAATATATGAGGTCTCCAAACTTTGCATTTTTATTCAACCTTAAGATGAAGTATTTTATGTTGGTGGGAATTTCCTTCCAATAACTCGAACTATAATTTATAGTATATTCCAAGTCGCGTGTGATGCTCTCCTTAAGAAAACAAGGAAACCAAATTGCCTCGAAGGATACAATGGAATCTATGTAATCTCTATCTATACTTGATGACGATAAAATCGACACCAAACATATATCAATTCCTGCTACCTCAACTCTACCCTTTGAACCCTAGTGTACACTCTCCGATATATTGCACAATTTCTGGACGAGTCCAACATTTGTCATCAACTTATCACTTTTTATCGCTCTCGTGCTCTTGTAAGATTGTCTCCGCATACATTTCCAATAACATAGAGTAAGTAGAAAAAGAAAAAGAAAATTGGGCCAGAGTGAATGAGTCACTTTGCTTAAACATTTTTATTTCCACGTCGTAACAATTTCTGCCATTGTCAAACTGGTGGAGCAGCTGTGGGGCTGAAGGGTGGGAAAAGTTGCGTACTTGCTATTTTAACGGCAATTTGGACAAAAACCACCAATACATTTTTCATTTTAACTCAGAAGGACGACCGAAGTATAATACGAGCAATAGGTTGAAGACTTCTTCTACTAGTTCCCTTCTATTTTTATCATGGACTACTCATTTTCCAATGCCAGGCAATTCATTAACAATTCTACCTGAATTATAAAAAAGAAAAATACAAATCCAAATTTCTTCATCCATGCGAGAAATATCAAGCAATTTCCAACTAATTTTATATTCCAGATTTAATGTTATATGAATAGCTGGTTTCGTTAAAGATTTCATTCAACAATGAAAAAACAGAACCAAGAAGCAAAACCTGCCAAAAAATTAAGTACTTCAGGCATTTAAATGCTGTGTGAATATCATCATCAACCAGTTATCCCATGTACAAAAAGGTTCAATCCCGTGTCCCAAGTCCTGAAGAATTAATGTACAGTGTAAATATATACAGAGTAGAATATGATGCCATCACCATTTTGGTATCAACAGCTGCCCTGGCTTTCATGGCAGGGTTGCTGATTCTCAGACTTGAAAATAGCCAATCTTTGAGACTCTGAAATACTCTGCCGGTTTTTAAGGATCTCAATGTAATTCTTAATTCTATATCGGTCAGAGTTCGTTAGAGAAAATGGAGGATTCAGAATGAGGAATGGTGCTTCGACCAGAAGAAATACTAATAAGCACACTGCTTTTGAATAAAATATCACAGCATTTTTTGTATTACCCAGACACTCGTTTCCCTGCAAACCATGCAAAATTATGTAAAATTAGAAAAATGGTTATAAACACATCTTTGACATTATCTACGAAATAAAAACTAAGTATCCAATTCTCGTAAACTTTTACATGTACGAACCAAAAATTATTTAGAAGTACTTTTAGAAACAAAAATTATATTTTCTAAGATAGATTCAATGTGTTAGAGCTATAACTTCACAAGCATTACTGATAGATGTAAAACATGACAATGCAATTCAGCAATTGAGCGCCTATATTCCATGATTCATAGAATTCCTGAGTTCCTAAGCAATTCTCACTTGCGAAACCCTACCAAACCAGTGTATCCGAGGTCTACACAACAATAATATTTTCTTTTGATATGTTTCCTAATTTTCTTTACCTAACAGACACAAGTCACACGTTCCCTCCTCAAAATCCTGGATCCAGCACAGCCTAACAAGGCAACTAGAAATTGACAGTAAGCAAATGTCAAAATCAGATAGTTTTTATCTTGAATGAATTATTTATCTTCGACCAGAAAGAACCCTGGATTCTTATTTCTAAGTGAGGTAGTTTCTTACGATTTAGCAAGCTGTCTATCAAACTGAAGTCATAAATTGTTGCATGAAAAAAAAATTTCCAAGATCAGATTGTAAAACTGATGATCATTCATAAAAAAGACAATATCATACCACAATAAGTTATGAAGATGACATTATTCTAATGTTTAATCATTCAACAAGAAGGTACTTTCACGCCATTAATGATTTACTCCATTTATTATGATAATTAATCTACTGCAATTGCTACCAGATAAAGTTAAAAAATGGGGTAAATTGCACCCAAGATCCCGAACCTTTGAAGGTTGTGACTATGGGGTAACATACATTTGATTTTCTAGCACTCGGGTCCCAAACCTTACAAACGTCTGCGCCTGGGTCCTTTGTCACAAAAATCATCAGTTTGACAGTTGAATTTTTTTTATTTTTTTTATTTTAATTTTTGAGTAAAATGACCATTTTACCATAGTTTGATTTAATACAAATAAATAAAGAAAATAAAATAAAATAAAAAGGAACAAAAGAAAACAAAGAAATAAAGAAAATAAAAAATAAAATTTGAAACACCACCCACCCCCCCCCCCCCCCCCCCACCCCCACCCCACCGCCACCCCTACAACACACTCGCCAGCCCTTTCCCATGTAACCAGGGGGGTTTTCCCCAGGTTTCTCCACAGCCCGCCGGCAGCAATTCCACTTGGTCACAACGAAATCAGAGAGACTAATCCATATGTTACAGTTCACACGCTAATTTTATAGATCCCAACATACTCTTCTTAAAAATTTAATAAAGTATTCGTGTATACATACAGTTTCTTACACTGTTCAATGCATAAATATTGTAAGTATAAGTGACTTGCATTTGGCAATGATAAAGCTTAAACAATGAAAATGCAAAGCCGGCTCATTACTCCCAATTTCATCACTCTCTCCCACAGTTACATGCTGATTAATTGATTCATTCATAATTTTTCCTCTCATGCTTCTTCAGTTTTTTATTTCTATCTATAGAAATCTGCCCACTACTCTTCTCTTTGTTAGGATCCCCATCTAAAACCCACCTCACTCTGCCAAAAATAAAGCCTGAAAATGCTAACGAACCATTCTTGGCTGTTTATCAACGTATCAGGTTGTAGTTAACAATCCCAAAAATTTTGTTTATACGCAGATAAAGAAACTCCTTTTTTTCCAGAAAATATGGCAGATCCACTGTTGTTCATCAAATCAGCATCACTAGAAGAAATTAGAACAGGAGGAAAATGAAGAGAAATTAGAGAGATAAAAGGGAAAACTGATTAATTTGGCACCAAACAAGAAACAGGAGGGAATGGATGGGTGGGAGTTGGTGTTGGGGTAGGGTGAGCTGGGGTGTTTTAATTTTAATTTTTCCTTTTTTTTATTTCTTTATTGTTTTTGCTTTTGTTTTTTTTTTTTTTTAAAATCAAACTAATGGTAAAATGGTCATTTTACTCAAACCTCGACATATTAACAGTAAAACTGGCGGTTCCCATGGCGCAAACGTTAGAAAGGTTTGGCACTTTGGGTGCTACAAATCAAAGGTTTGAGACCCATCATCACAACCTTGAAAGGTTCGGGAAATGTGCAATTTACCATAAAAAATACTTACAGCTCCACGTCTGCCGAAAGCAAGAGCAGATTGGTATATCAGCTCCATTGAATCTGGCATCTCCCTATTTCCTGAAATCAATACAAGAAAACTGGCATAAATGTCTCCATACCAGTAAAATTAACAAACCAATGTAGGCTACAAAAAGAAATGGTGTACTCTTAGCCAGCATCAAAGAGCCGCCAACCCTCAGGTCCTTGACCGAAAATTACAGTTTGACGACTTGTTATTACTTTCAAATCCTAGCACATAGTTTCTCAAAATCAGCAAAAAAAGAAAAAAAAATGTTGGTGTTAACCTTTTCCTTTTTCACACACACACACACACACTATCCTTGCATGACGGGTAATCCATTTTTGGTTTTTCAATATTACCACAAACTACAACTAAATCGAGTATGACAAAAAAAAAATGTTCGACCAGTATTACTGCCTACCGATGATGAGGATTTGAAAACAAATGGAAAAGGATAAAAAGGTATGAAAATGTCATTGGAGGACCTCAGTCGACAAAACTATTTTGACAAAATAATAACCAGACAAACAAGGTCTACCATGCCAATTATAAAAAATCAAGACACCGTATCTGTACCAGGCTCTATTACTGTAGAAAGTTCCTCTGCATTCCCAACTGCAAGAAGAAATTCTCTCTCAATTTGAGAACAGATATCCAGCGGCCCCCGAGTGCTAGCAGAATCAAGACACTCCTGAACATCAGGACAATGTTGCACCTTAGATAGGTCCCTCAATTTTGTAGTCTCTTGGGTTGGACTTCCATCAGTAGTTGATGCCGCTAGAGTGTGACAAACATCCAATGCTTGCTTCCATATAGCAAGAATCGCAAGCTGAATTGAGAATGCTTCCAATTGCTTACCTGTCTCCGTCTATCAAACAGCAATCAAATGATTAGAATACTTGTCTGTTGTTGATCTAAACATAGAAATACCAGAGCATAGTTAGAGAACACGAAGGCAAAATGGGTAGATCAAGACCTAGTTCACAATAAATAGTGGTAGGGAGTTCATCTCACTCATCCAGAAATGAAGGGTAAAATTGGGGAGAAGGCATCTCTAGAAAGTTAGGCAATCTATTGCAATTCATTCCTTTGTTGCATTGTATTCAGTTCCTTAATTCATTCGATACATACACAAATATACCAAAAAAATAGTTTCTGTTCTTCAATTTCTCGTGCAAATCAACCGAAATTCATTAATTGCTTCAGGTATTCATCACATAGAAATTCGAAGGACATGGAAAGGTCAACCAAGAAGAAAAGCCTCAAAATATAATTAATGCATGTAGTGCACACATGCTGAATTGCCAGAATCTAGTCATATGAAATCACAAAACATTCATTTATCACAGTTTGAACACTGTCCACAAATTATGATTCATTCCTAAACCTTTTTCGTTATTTACTGGTATATGGAATATGCTGAAAAGAAGACCAACCGAACCAAGACGAAGCAAGATCTGATAATCCCTCAATCATGTGCAGGCTACCCAAAAAAATTTAGAAAATGGGATTTTCTCCAAGCAAGATATGCTTGGTTTGTAAATCTTAAAACATTATCCTACAATAAAGAATGTAATTCTTCCAAGTAGTTATTATCTAATCCCTACCAAGACACTTGTAGGTTGGGTCAGGGGTTGGGGAGAATTATCCTTCAAATCACTTTTTCAGATTCATGAACCCTCGAGATTGTTTCCCACGTTCTAGCGATTCTACTTTTAGGAATGCCTACCAGGTTAACTCATTACATAAGTAGCTTCAACATATAACTTGATTGTGTTTTTCCTCTAGTTTTCATGCAATAAACAAAAAAACATGATCTGCGGTTAGTGATTTAATTGCACCAATGTAATTGATAATTCAAGGGATCAGCTGAGTTGGTCCTTTCACATCAATAGAAGATATCAATAACAAATTTTCACTCTATCATAGCTAAGCTTTTAGATGAGGTGGTCACTCAACAAGGCTAACAGACATAGGTCTTGGATCAAGTTTCCCTACCAAGTATTATGGTTACTGCACAAGCTTGGTTATGGAGGAAAAGAAATATTCTGTCCTGTGTGTGAGGAGGCGTGTCTGAGACGTAAATAAAAGTCATCAAAAGGTTTATGTACAAGAACAGACTATTTTTTAGATGATCTGAAAGCCTATCACAAGCGAAAGAGAAATGAAAATAAAAATAATAAAGACATTAAAAATGACATTGGCAAAAGCCCGAAAGCAGAGCTGTAAGCGCGAATGTGCTGTGTCTATCAGACTATGAGAACTACTGAAGTAAAATCAGAGTACGCTAATACTACATTAGAAAGGCCTTATAAATCCAACAAAATTGAGGACAAAGTACTAACTAGATAATTTACAACATGTAAGACTAGACAAAATCGTGGAAACCAAGTTTCTGTCCACAAGAGGTGCACTTTTTGCTCATTAAAAACATGTAATCTACATTTCCATAGAAGGATGCACTGTAAGTTACCTTCTCATTCACCAACTCAGTGATAGCAGATGCACAAAACTGCAATGACTTGATCCTTGTCATGCAATCAGTTGATGGCTGCTCTAAAGTGTCTTCCACGTCCATTGATCCTTCTGAAGTCCCAGGAACAGAGCTGTGACTTTCAAAGCTCCCAATGAAATCCACTCTACCAATTTCTGCACCACTTATTGGCAGTTGGGCAGTGGGAGTGGGGATCGTGTTTCCAAAGTTATGTGGTGGGCTAAATTTAGATGGCAAATAATTTAGCTTAGAAGCATGCACTGAAGATGACGAATCCACTGGAAGACCAGACACAATGACATAATCATGTTCAATTGACTCCAGTGAATCTACAACTAAAGAGTGAATGCAAATAAGATGAAGAAGAAAATCGTTCAGCAATAACAACTTTAAATATAGGTACCTTAATAAATTTGGAATATTAGAAAAGCACCTGTTGAACTATTATGTACTGATGCTAGATCGTTGGTTTTAATATTCTCATTCAGGTTTCCTTCTAAAAGTCGCTGGCCACCAAGACTAAACCCACTAATTTCTGGTATATGGGGTGCTTTATTATACTTGGAAATAAGTTGCAATTTATTTGAAATAGTAGAAACTTCCCTTCTATCAACTTTCGCATCCAGAGGAAATCCATACATAGATCTCATCGGTGAACTCCTAGAAGAATATGGGCTCTCATCGGGACTGCTAGTATCGTCATCGAGATTGAAATGTAAGCAATCTTCTTGTGCAGTTTCTACTGTGTTCCTTCCAGAGACAGGAAAACCATTTATCAGTCTTTGTGATTGTTTGTTCCTGCATACCACAGAGATGTTCATCTTTCTGACTGAAGAGAAAATTCTTGTATAATCAGATTAACAAATATGTCTATCAACACCTCGTTTACCTGAACGATTCATTTGGCTGCAACTGAGAAAGATACGGATGGTTGAAAAATTCTTCAAATGTCAACCGCTCCACTGTAGCATTGAAAAAAAAATGTAAGTAAACTCAAATTTAGATAAAAATTAATAGGATTGTTAAATAATGGGAACTAAAACAGATTATTAGAATAAAAGCCTTCAGATTTTTCCATGATGTTGATCTATAAGAATCAGAAGCGAAAATCTGTGGCGACATAATGCCAGATAAATACAGCACAGCATATTCCCATTACTAAAAGGGTTATTCCCCAGTAATGTAAAACAACAAAAGCTTTAATATTGGAACAACTTTCCTACAACAACATAGTTAAGAGGTTAACAGGTCACAAAACAAATTTACTTGAACAAAAATGTTATACCGAAATTCTTGCCAATCCCATTGGGTAACAGGGTTCAAATGTTGAAAGAAAAGAACACTGGATTGAGGCTATAGGCCACAAAATGTTAATGGTTCGTAATTTTTTATTAGTATTTTTTTTTTTAGAATGTCTCTGGAGTGAAATGCAACAATAATTTAATCATATTTTCACTGAATTTACTAGTAGGAAAAAAAAATATACATTCAACCATCAAATATATTCCATTATGCTTTGACCAAATTAAAACTACTCGTCGACGGGTAGTGATTACATTACACTCCACACCAAGATGCAAAGGCATGTAATACCTGGATTGTGACGCAACAATTTTCTACACATCTATGCAGTGAGGATTCAAATCCTTTGCATCTAATGGAAACTGCAATTCAGTTGAATTTAAAATGTTCTGGAGCAGCTGCAAAATGTATAAAAGGATTGGATTAGGCAGTGCAGAATATTTTTCACAAGAAAACTCCAAAGTCTGTTGTACTTGCACGAAAAGATTTTATGTTGATCACACCTGCATCTGACTGCTTCCTGTAAATGGGGTTTTTCCGGTGACAAGTTGAAATAAAATGGCACCAACACTCCATAAATCTGCCTGTGTCTCAGGTCAGAGATACTAGTGGATTAAGCTGATGGATAACTGCTTAAATATGTAAAAGTAGAATCTCACCTTTGCATCATACTTCTGGCCTTGCATTATCTCAGGAGCCATGTACAGCGGTGAGCCACATACAGTTTCTGCAAGGTCACTATGTAGAGATCTGTCAAACAAAAAGGAACTTCTGAACTGCAAACTTCAAGTTTTGCATTGACGGTCATGTCAATAATTACTGTATAATCAAGTTACAAAACAATTGAGGGATAGAGGGAAAGCTCCAGACCCATGTTAAACTAGCACAAAAAGGGAAGGAGTTAGTGAGCTAGAAAGGGGGAATATTAGGTAAGATAAAGATTGAGGAGATCTCCTAATGAAAAACCAAAAGTGCTATAAATCTCAGAAGATTATAGTCCTAATTATTCTCTAGCTTGAATGA
The DNA here is from genome assembly GCA_019395295.1 of Osmanthus fragrans. Classification (NCBI taxonomy): domain Eukaryota; kingdom Viridiplantae; phylum Streptophyta; class Magnoliopsida; order Lamiales; family Oleaceae; genus Osmanthus; species Osmanthus fragrans. The sequence continues at coordinate 19,066,953 of CM033361.1, read as the reverse complement.
AGGGGCATGCATGCTTCATGCTCCATCCTAGGCCCTGTTTGATTCTCATTCTCATTCTCATTCTTCTACTCATTTTCAACCACACATTCTTCAATAAAATAATATTTTCCATCACATCAATAACTTTTCAACCACATATTCACCATCATTACATCAAAAAAAAAATGCATTTTCTTCAAAATAATGAGCATCAAACGGGCTCCTAATTTAATAATGCATCATGAGTAGAGCGTCTGAAGAAGCCCAAGACTAAGGGCACTATACTTCTTAGTTAAATAGATAGGATAAACATTAAACCAATTCTATCATAGGAATCATGCCTTTGAGTTCATAAAATCCGCATAACCAAAGGCAAGTCAACTAAAATGAAAGAAAGCTACAATAATGTTATATATACAGCTGAGAGAACTAATCTGTATCAATAGGGTCCTTTACCTATTCTTAGAAGATGGACATGAAGCACCACCAGGTAAAAGTTTTGAATAGCACACAAATTGCAGCTGGTAGTACAGATGTCTTCACACAAACATACACAAACACAAAATACACATAGAATACCATTATAATAGAACTTACACAGAAAATGCATGTGCCCACTACCTTCTAGAACTATTTCAGGAATATGGAGGATGAGCCAGAAAACATTATGTCAAACTCAAATATTTACCTTGCAAATCCAAAATCAGCAATCTTCAGAACTGGGTTGTCATCGTTAGTGGATAGGAGGAGATTCTGTTCCAGGTATGAGATACATACAAATGGAATATGTCAATAATGTCCATTTACACTATAATGAATATTCATTACATCCTGAATTCAATATGAAAAATTTGCATCATTCCTTCCAGAATATAACTCGCGTGAAAAAGATACTTATGAAACTTTCACTTCTCATAAGAAATGAAAGCAAAATTGATAAACTGTGTAATCTGGCTAAAGACATTAAACATCCTACATATTTTGTTCTAATACCACTACTGTACGAAAAATTCAACTTATTATTGTCTATATCTCACCAGAAAAAAGATGGAGTTGTTTCGCAGCATTTTACAAAAATAAGGGAAAGACAGAGATTTCACAGAAAAGAGATCAGCTACACTTTAGAGTGAAAGTACCAACTTAAAACCAAATCAATAAGCAGAATACTCCTTCATGGGGTTCACTTGGACATAGTCCACAGGCATCATTTATATATATATATGTGTGTGTGTGTGTGTAGATGATTATCAAGAATCTCTTGTGATAAACTCATATATATACATTCGCGCGCGCGCGTGTGTGTGTGTGAGAGAGAGAGAGAGAGAGAGAGAAAATTTCTCAGCTAGATGTGTGTCTAACAAATGTCTCTGATAGTAATAAGACAAAGTGAGGATGGACAGATGTTGCTACAAGATAATACGAATTAGCCTCCTGTTTAAAATAAATTCCTCGTAGAACTATTGTTCAAAACAAATTCTTCACAGCTCTCTTGTTTTAAAACAAATTCCTCACCTGGGCAATGAAAACAACATAAACTAGACCAACACTGTCACAAAGACAAACAAGACACTATACAATGTCTACTGGAAGATAAAAATAAGCCTTGCAATCCTTGTAATTATTCTATCACTATTTTTACCCCAATGATAATTTTGCAATCTCTGTCCTGTTGTTTCTAACAAATTTTTAGACCTCCTTTCATCTACTACCTGACATTCACTAAGATATCAATGTCTTCAACTCTTGATTTATAGAGGTTTGCACCTCGACTTACTAAGATTTAACACTCAAGGCTAAGTCTAATGGTGACTAGGTGTTTGACAGTTTGTCTTGCCTTTTACAGACTTCAGCTTTTTGAGCTATTTTATAAAATAATCCATAGCGTTTACAAGTTTTGTGTTTGCTTCTTTTACCTTTACATAGAAGGAAAAGAGGAAGAAGAAGACAGCATGTGAGTGGAGATGAAAAATTCATAATTAATGAGGATCAGAGACTCAAGTATGTTGATGATTTCGTTAAAGATCTTTAAGATGTGTAGAGAAAACAGTGGAGAAATATTCTGCATATTAAAAATCACTCTGTCTTACACCTCTACCTCTTAATATATACTACAGTACAATAGATGTGGAAAGGAAATAATATTCTATCTTAGGAAAGGAAAGATTACTTCCCAAACTAGCTCTAATTATCCTATACAAAGATAATACAATCTTCTCATAAGTGGGTCACAATTGATACGGTATTTCTACAATGTGATGATATAAGAGACTTCTAAACTGTTTCTACTAGTAAAAAAATTACAATTTTGTTACATGGTTACTAATTTAAAACTATACTAATCTATTTTATGTTTATTTGCAAATTAGACTCTTAACGTTGTGAATTGGTTTTGTTGTGGATTTTTAAGATGGTTTTTTATGAGCATATTTTTTTACTTTTAATTATTTGGAATTATTTAATTCTATTGAATAATCTAGGGGCTAATGCCTCAAACTCCTCGAGGCTTGCACATTACCTCACAAAGTTAAAATTCAACAGTACATGATTGAGCATTCTAAATACCAGATAGAGCCTTTTAAATATTACATATGAAAAGTACATTTTGTATAAATTTACTGCAGAAAAATATTGATGAAAAATAAAACTCCAAACATGCCCAGCTGGAACGGCATGGTATTGTCCAATATTGTAGTTTGTAAAAAGAGATTAGCAAATATAAGGGTAGAAAACATGGGGAATCATTGTGTTACCCATGATCAGGGCAAAGATTTAAATAGTTTAGAGGTGAAGATGGAAAACGACGAATTGATAAGAGAACGTCTTGCGTACATGATAACCACCAACAACTATATGTTTGTTTATCCTATCATTCTACAAAATGCACAATGCAAAAAGATGTGGAAGTTGAGATGGTGAGCAGTGATAAGTGTGTTTTTCACACTCATTGGACACCTAAATAAGCTTAATATTTGATTAATGGAGCAAATTTCTACTCACAATTGTGTAATTGTTGCTTTCATAGGACAAAACCCCTAACTGAAGGAGAACAAAGCAAAAAGAGAAAAAGGACTAAAATTGTGCATAAATGTGAAGTTGGGGACCAAATTGCATAAGCTCTAAAAGTTGAAGGACATTGGATGCAAATTTTGAAGGACACAATTGAAAGAAAGGTCAAAATTCGACAAAAACGTACAAAATTAAAGTTGAGGGATTTGAAATGCAATTACCTAGAGACTTAAGCTACAAAAAGGGAAAGAACTATGTGGCGCCTAGACGCCACTTTGCTGACATTTGCTGTTATTTTGATTATTTTTAAAAGCAAATTTTATTGTGTGTCCCTTTCTTATAATTAAATTGACTAGAGTAGTGTAATTAAATTCAACATTCCTCGAGGGATCGACTTGGACTCATTGTCCATTTTATTACTTGAATGCGCCCGTGCACTTGCGGTACGTAATTTCAGGGAACAAGCAATATTGAATCTCCATCTCTAGAGTAGAAACTAATCCAGTCATCAAGTAAATTCAATTAGTTATTATACTGTTTAAAATTTGAAAATAAAATGGATGGGAAAGGGAAGGGAAGGGAGGGGAGGGGAAGGGAAGAAGAGCTAAAACAATGACACCATCAGCATATACATTGATGTTCATCGACATAAAGAATCAGAGAAATAATAATGCAGAGGATGGCTTAAATTTTTATCAGATTGCTATTGCTTCTTCTATAGGCATCTAACTAAACGTCTAGGTTGAAACTTTTAGCCATACTTTATTGATAACAATGATCAAAATGAAGTGAAATAAAGTAATATGTTTAGATTTTAATGCAAACCTGAGGCTTCAAATCTCGATGTATAATGTTGTTTTCGCAGAGAATTTTCAGGCCTGCCACTGTAGCATGGAGCTTTTAGACATCAACGCATAGTTATTCTAGAAGTGAAACAAAAAGAAAGAATAATAAAGATATAAGAACTACCTAGTTGCTGCATAAAGTGCTTTACAGTTGCTTCAGGTAACTTTCCTTGGTGTTGTCGAATATACTCTGAAAGGTCACCCCCTTTGCAGTACTCCAAAATGATATACAAATTTCCAGATTCCTAATACCATGCACAACAATAGTTGAAATGAAACAAAAGGAAGGGATTATGACAATATTTCCTTGAGCACTTCAAGAATCTCTTGATGCAACAATTTGATCAAGCACATGCACCAATAATAAGAAGCATTCGTCGTGATATTATGAACAAAATAACTTCATTGATATACACCAAATATGCCCAAACGTATATAGCCATCTTAGGTGTTTAAGAATGCAAGTATCCTGAAAAAACGTGATGGGTTCAAAGAAGCAGCTCAAAAATGCTACATTCAAATAACTTGTGTGCCTTGGTCTTTTTTCTTTTTAAATAAGTAGAGTTCATTTAAAGGTGCTCGAGGGAAAAATCCATTTAAATATACGAAATTACACTCAAAACCAGAAACGTGTGTACCCGCTTACGTAAAAGCTTGAAAAACTTCATAGCCTAAATAATAAAGAACATAGTGTAATTGAAAACAACAAACATCAATTATTGGTCATCTATGAAAATTCCTTACTGTTTAGTTCCTTTTCTTTCCCGGGATTGTTGTTTCCAAATATAATTCAAGGTACATTCTAGCATTTTGAATTTACTGTTTTAACTTTCAATCATGTCTAGTACTTTCCCATTCTTTTCGTCACTACTGCCTCTCCATCCATGAAAGAAATCAATCCACAGTCTGAAGCTAAAGTGGAAAAAAAAATTAATAATAATACTAAATTAAATTGCCATAGCCAAAAACTAGATCACAATTCCGTGACCTCCTGTTCATCTTGAAACAAATTAAATTTTCTGCTTCATGCATGAAGTATTCCCCCAAAAACACAAACCGCATTAAACTACAAGGAAAGATGAATAATCGTAAACCAATAGCATATGTACACGCCATGAAGTTTCACATTCCAATAAACGCGCACAGCACATCATGAAAAATAATTTCTTAATCGCATCCTCTAATTATACGTAGGGGGAAAAAGATTTAACAAAAAATAGAAGGAAACAACAGTACGGACCTCGATCATGTCTAGCAAGCGGACGATGTTAGAATGATTGATTTTCTGGAGGATAAATATCTCGGACTTGAGGCTTTCTTTGAGTTTGGAATTCAATCGAGCGGTGACGATCTCCTTGATCGCCACCTCAGTGCCGTGGGTGCGGTGGCGCCCCTTCCACACGGTCGAAAATGAACCGGACCCTATTCGGTCCGCTACCACGTAATCCCCCACCATATAATACCTTCCTCCACCCCCACCGCCGCTCCTAATTGACTGAGACATAAAATTTTCAATATCCACAGTTCTCACTATTATTTCAGCTCAAAACAGAAAGGGATTTTTCGGATTATTGGGTTTAATGATGAGCTGCGAAGGAAGACGTTGATGGAGGAGGAGGAGGAGGTCTTAGATTGGAATTTTTAGATAGATGGGTGATGGGGATTAAAAGTTTTTAATTAAATGATATTTAAAGAGCAATTGGGGTTAGTGGGAGTGAGTTACGTCTGCTTCAGCTTGACGCTTGTGTGCCTTGTGCGTGCTGTGCTCACCCTCGTACTCCGAAGTTTTGATCCTAGTCAACTCCTCAGAACATTCTCAATTTTAAAACAAGTAAGCTATTTGTACACTTCGAATTTAGTATTTTTTTTTATTCGACTCTATCTGTCCCTTCATATGAGAGGCGAAAATATTAAATTTAATGAAGTGGGACTCGACCTCCATGTGAGTGCTCGAGTGGAACGGTATCAACCAAAGGATAACCGAACAGATACGAGTAGCATGATTAATTTTAAAAAGGGAAAATTATAGCAGCGTGTCAAACCTTTTACTTTTTCGTAATTTTATTCTAACTTTCACTTTATATCATTCACAGCCTCAAACCATTCAAAAATATACAAGTGAAGTCCAAATGAATGAAAATTGTCCATTTGACTGTTAGTTGTTCAAAAAAGTCAAAATTTGATCAATTTTGACCAACTTAGAAAGGACAAAATGATTAGTTTATAATTACAACAGTAATATATAACCAAAAGGAGGCCAAAAAATTAGAAAAAATAAAAAGCCAAAGAAAATAAGAAAATAAATAAAAGCGGTTGTCTCCTAAAACATACCCCTACACCCCCAATCCTAAAATGCCAGTCATCTACATCGTCACTCCCAACTCCGACACCGCCACTGGTAGACACAAACTATGCTGTCTGATTTGAACACGTACAAAATGTTAAAACTCACATTTCAAACTTCCATTAACTCTAATCAAACACAGAAGAATCAATTACCTACTCATCACCCCCAAATCCATCCAAAACCCACCTCAAATTCAACCCCCATTTGGCCCCTATTTTTTAGAATGAAAATAGGAGGAATAGTTTTTTTTTTATTTTTTAAATGAGTGGTTGAAAAGGAAGAAAAAAATTTCGATTTACGTGTAATATTATTTTATGAAAGATTGTATTGTTGAAAATAGAAGAGAGAAAAATGAAATTTAATTTAATGGAAATCAAACATAGGCTCAATTTAGTCTCAGCCGCACTAAATTCTCTCAAAGGATTCCGACCCATCTCAAAAGGAAAAAAAAAAACAAAAAAACTTAAGAAATCCAAAAAATCAAAGAAAAATTACAACATCAAACGGAACTATGAGTAGAATGAGATTTTTCTGTTGGAATTCCTCTATTTATTGGGCTTTTGTTTTTCCCATTCTTTAACTACCTCAAAGTTGGATTTAAAATTGACGTGCCCACTTGGATTCCCATCGTCAAGGTTTTTTTTTTTCTATGCGCGTATGCCTTCACTGGTAGTGGGTGGTGAAGGAAGTTATGGTGGCGATGTAGGTCGAATGTGGCGGTAGTTTACAGTCACTTGAATCGATTGAAAATGGGGTGGGATTGGAAATTGTTAAGATTATTGCTTAGGTCAAGTTTCGTTGCTCCCGCCGACATTTTGGGATATCACCTGAAAAAAAAAAAAAAAAAAAAAAAAAAAAAAAAAAAGTGACGTCGAGGTCTCCTGTGAGGCTATACGATTTTCGTTGGGTTCGATGGGATGGGGTGAGGCGGGGTGCGGTGGGACATGGTGACGTAGGTTTATAAATATCTTTAAGTTTTGGTTTTTTAATTTATTTAATGTAAGGAAAATGTAAAGTACAATTTACCCTTATTAATTTGGTCAAAATTGATCAAATTTTGATTTTTTTGGTCAACTAACGGTCAAGTGGACGATTTTCATCTATTTGGACTTTAGATGCATATGTTTAAAAGGTTTGAGACTGTGATTGACAAAAATGAATTTTAAGATAAAGTCTGCAAAAATGTAAAAGGTTTGGAATCGCTGCTGCAATTTTCCCTTTTAGAAAAATAATATTTAAAAATATTTTATTTTTTTTTATAGTAAGTTTATTAATAATAACAATTATACCCATACAACCCTAAAAATTATTATCATTGTATTTCTATAAATATAGAGTTTTAGTTCTCAATATAATACACACAAGTCCATTAACTTTTATTCTCTTTTTTTTTTCTATTTTCATCACATGTTATCAGTACAAAATTTAATTTTTCAAAATTTAGTAAATGTAATAATTTTTTTAAAGCAAAATTATATTTTACGCGTACCAAAATTAATTGGTGACATGTGAAATTTTTCTTACATACATACACGATTGAATGATTTTTACCATCATGGGTCAATTTAGGCCCCGTTTGATATACATTTTTTGTAAAATGATAATGAAAAATATAGTCGTTATGGGCTCCACACAAGATATGTAAAGTCAAATATGGTGGCTGAATGTGATGAATAACGATCATATTTTTTATTTTTATGGTGAAAAAATGGAACCAAACGGGGGTTACATTATTATAATTGTTATAACGTTTACGGTGGAAATCAGAGCCGAAACAAAGAGTATTATATGAATTTTGTACTCTTTACTTTAATTAATTATTGTTTGACTCAATTTGATCAATCAAGAGCACTATTATTATTTGAATTCTATATTCTTTCCTCTAATTCATGTACGTAAATTATTAAATACTCTTTGATTTATAACATTAGATGTATTAATTGATACTTTAATTCAAGTACCATTTGCTCTAATTTTTCTATGATTGTAAAATATACGTTTATGATGGTTATTAAATGCTCACTGTATCTTTAACATGATTAAATATTTTTTATATTCTTTTATAAACTTTAAATTAATAATTTATCGTGTTGTTGCTCTCGAAGTAACACGACATTATAATCAGTATTTTAAAAGAATATTAGTCGTGGATCTATCTATATTCCTGAATAATATTATATGCTTCTAAAGAGCAAAAATTATAATTCTTAATATTTCAAAAAAATATTGGCATATTGCTCTTGAAGAAGTAATAGTAAAATATAACATATTCTCGAAATAGCATATGTTTCAAAGAATATATTAGTGTCTATCTTTGAATGAAAATATATAACTCATGTTATATTGACGTGAACTACTTAATTAATTATTATGTGATTATACAATGTCTAATCATTTGCTTTGAAACTAAATGTATTTTCTTCATTGTGTAGTTAATCTAATGCAAGTATCACAAAGTTTGGATTTGTTGCACTTGACATGTCTGGCAAAAACTATTTGTCATGGATTATCGATGCTGATATCCATCTTGTATTAAAAGGTTTGAGAGTGATAATAAAATTTTTAAAAAAAACAAAGAATCCCTATAGAATTGTGCAACAGAGTTTATCTTCCTTCGTCATTATCTTCATGATAGATTGAAAATCGAAATTGAGAAAAATTCACAGGCTCTTTTGGGGAAAATATGACTGAAAGATTTGATCATTAGAGGACTATAGTCCTTTCCAAAACCCACTATAAGTGAATGGACTTCTGTTTGCAATACTTTAAAGGAAAAAAGTAAATGGACAGGGGATCGGTGAGCGAATGGTGACTGATCATCTCACTGTACATGGGACCCATATGAATATAATATTGTGTGGGCCCCACCCCATGTGAGGGATCAAGCACCGTTCGGTCACCAAATCCCCTGACCGTGTAGCAGGGTTGTACTTTAAAATTGTTAATGCGTACAATTCAAAATTATTCAGAATATGTTCAAAAATGACATTATATGAAGGAAAAATTACTGATGAAGATATGTTGGAGAAAATATTTTCCACATTTCATGCCTCAAATATGCTCATGTGTCAGTAATATCGTGAGCGCGATTTCAAAAAGTACTCAAAACTCGTATATTGTCTACTTGTAGCCGACCACAATAATGAATTGTTGACCAAAAAACTACATTTTGAAAAACAATATAATTTTTTTTTTTAGAATGAAACAACTCTATCTTACAAGTTGAAAAAATAATTTATTTGCAAAAAGTTGAGAATCAATTACATGATATATTTGTTGACGCAAAAAGAGTGACAAATTCATATATTTCGGAAAAAATATTCAAACAAAAATTGATATCTCTATAGGGCAACATGCAGTAGCAAATGAATCTCAAACACACTAGAAGCGTGTCGACCAATTGGTTCAAAAGATTTTAAAAAATATTGATAAATTAAATATTAAAATATATGGCTCCTAAAGAACCATAAGTGTCCAAAAATAACGAGATATCAATAAATTATATGTTATCTCATAAATTATAGGAATGGAATAATATTGTTATAGCAATATTTTTCGTCTTTAACGTGACTCTTGATATAATACAAAATGAGGATTTCGAACCACAGTTTGTTAAAGACTGTCAACATAGAAATGATTGATCAAAATGAAAAGAAGCCATATAGGCGGAATGAATTTCTTAAAGAAACAAAAAGTGTTTGGACTTGTAGTTTGAATACCTAAAAATATAATTCCAATAGGATATAAATGAATTTTTGTACGAAAGATAAATTAAAATAATGAAATTACAAGATACATTGCCTGACTCGTAGCTCAAGATTTCACACATTGACTAGAAATTTATTATGAAGAAACATTATTTTTCATAGTGAACACTATCATTTTTAGATTTTTAGCGCATATTTGACTCTCGTTATAATGATAAACCTCCAATTTTTTGTTTCTAATACCTGAGACCCATGTTCTCGACAGTTAATCAAAATGAATATTTAGAGCAAGTTTTTCACTTTGGAATGAGTGATTACAGTAGTACATTTCATAATTTCAAAATTATCCTTGAAAAGGAAAATACATTTAATAATGGAGAGGGTGTTTTCGTAAATTGAATGTTGAGGAGCTGGGGTGTTTTGGTCAATCCAAATTTTAACGGTTGTTTTGGACCATAAATGCACTGACAAGTGAAAAGCAAGTTGTGATTTTTAAATTACAGAAGTCACTATTGAAAAATGAAGAATCTATAATGTAATTTTAGCCCCCGTTTGACCCCATATCATATAAAATCATATCATTTTTTTTCTCTCTCTCTCCTACTTTTAACCACACAATATTTTATAAAATAATACTACACATATACCGAAAACTTTATTTTCTTTTTCAACCACACATTCTCCCAAAAAATACAATTCAAAAAACTATTTTTTGAAAATATAGGGGCTCAAACAAGGCCTTAATGAATTCCTAACGGGGGCTTAATTAATTTGACCGTGCCACAAAGCTCAATATGCTCATTACGGATATAGTAACTATCTAATTATATAGTTCACTTGATAGTGACATATATATGAAAATCCTTGAATGACTTAAAGTCACAAGAACAAATGATACTTGCCAGAAAATTATATTATCAATTAAATTGCAAAGATCATTATATATAAATTGAAATAATTCGAACGCATTTGATATCCTTAACGAAAATTTGTTGAGGGAGAGTTATAAAAATGGTGATATTTGTCCATGTGTTTTCATAAACAAAACAAATATATGGTTTTGAAATTGTGGTAGTTTACGTTGATAATTTAAATTTAATTGAAACTACTAAAGAACTTAATAAAATGGCTAATTATTTGAAAAATAAATTTGAGATGAAGGATTTAGAAAAAAAATCAAATTTTGTCTCGTATTATAGATTGAAGATTCATTGAAATGATTATTTGTTTATCAATCTATATATATATAGAAAAAGTCTTAAAACGTTTTTATATGGATAATACATGTCAATTGGCATCACATATGGTTATTCGACCACTTGATGTGAAAAAAAAAGGATTAATTTCATCCACTGAAAGATGGAAAAAATATTTTTAGTCTTGAAGTATCACATCTTAGTATAATTGGAGCATTAACTTATCTGCAAACTGCATCCGATCCTACATATATATATATATATATATTTTTTTTTTTTTTTATAAATCTCCTTACAAGATGTAGTTTTACACTAACTCCAAGACATTGGAATGATATTAAACATATTTTTCATTATCTCAAAGATATTATTGATTTGCAATTATTTTTCTCAAAAGTCGGGATCTACTTTAGTGGGATATGCAGATGCATGTTATCTCTTAGATCCATATAAAGATAATTCACAAACAGGATATGTGTTTACATGTAGAGGAACAACTATATCATAGAGATGTGTGAAACAATCTTTGACATCAACATATTCAAATCATTACGAAATTATTGCAATTCATGAAACAGTCCGGGAATGTGTATGGTTGATGAGCACGACCCATCATATCCAAGTATTATGTGAATTAGTTTCAACAAAAAATAGTCTAACAATTTTGTATGAAGACAATGCAGCTTGTATTGTACAACTTAAATGATGCTATATCAATTGTGATAGAATGAAGCACATTTCTTCAAAATTCTATCATACACATGAGCTTTAGAAAAATGGCAGCATCGTTGTTCAACAAATCCGCTTAAGTAATAATGTAGTTGATTTATTTATAAAAGCACTATCAATATCTACAGTTAAGAAATTGGATAGCGAGATTGAAATATGTCGACTCTGAGATTTTCAGTGATCAACATCAGGTGGAGTGGATGTATTCTTTTTCCTTCGCTTAGATTTTATCCCATTGAATTTTTCTAACAAAGTTTTAATGAGACAACATTTATTTTCAACACTTCAAAAAGCTGTATTCTTTTTCCTTCGTTTGATTTTTTTTGTCTCATTTGATTTTTATTAAATAAGGTTTTAACAAGACAAATATTTCGTAATATGTCACTCAATGAGAAGTATAGTAAATTGTAAACTTATTATTGAATGACAATTGTACTTCTACAATTTTAGGAATAATTACAATTATATCCATAATTCTTTCCTATAAGTATATGACTTTAGTTCTCAATATAATACACACAAGTTTAGTGACTTTTATTTGCTTTTATCTTTTTCTCTCTTTTCATAACAATTTTAAGAGATTTTCTCTTTTAAAACATTAAATTGATTGTATTTATAATAAAATATATTAAATAAATATATTTGAAAAAATTAATAAATATTACTTGCAAAATATAAAATAAAGAATTTAGTTATTTGTACACTCATCACTTACCCTTTCCCTTACCCGATCCCACCTGCCCCCTCACATAAGGGGTGAAAATATTAAATTTAATGGAGTGGGACCTGACCTCCATGTGAGTGCTCGGGTGGGATCGAGTCAACCAAAAGGTAACCCAAAGTGTACACATAGCATGATTGTAAAATAAAATGTCTAAAATAATTGACTCTCTGAATTTAATGATATTCTCCATCATATATAAATATTCTTCATAAATAGATAATCTCTTGAAAATATCTTAAAACGCCTTTTTAAATGAGAAATTATTATATGTGTAGAAATAATTGATTTTTGTGTTGTATTAATATTTACAGTTTATTGCTACATAGCAAATTACATAAATAAGTTGTATAACAATTATAGAGGCACCATTCTCTTTTTAAAAAATTCATAAACCTTCCTTGATGTTTACTTTTTGTAACGGATTCCTTGTCATCTAAAAGTAAGTATGCATCTCCTAATTTTTACTCCTCAACTTTATTTTAAGATTATTCTATTATCATACTTAAATTATATATTTTTCTTTTCTTATTTCTTAAGATATATTATTTCGTACTTTTCATTAAGATGAAACTATTTTTGTTTAAAAATATCAACATAATTTTTATTATAAATTTATAAAATTACTAAGAGCCTGTTTGTCTCCCATTACTGGAGAAATTATAGAGTTTTGAATAGTATTTTTGAAGAACCTGTGGTGAATTTTTTTTTTAAAAAAAAAAATTTGATTTGTGTGTAGAATGTTTTATTATGTAATTGTGTGGTAGATAATATTGTTGTAGCAAAAATGTAATTTGTTAAAAAATGACAAACAGGGAGCTAAATAACATTATCTTCAAATCCGATTGACATAAAATAAAATAAATAACATGTATAAATGTTTTAGAATAATTGCCTCTTGAATCACATATGTACAAATTGTGAATTTCCTGATGATAAATCACAAATGGTATAAAGGCGTGCACACACTTTGGTCAAATATTTCCTTACACTTTTCAAAATTGTAGTGATGACTATCGATAGGATAAGCCAAAATTATCTTGATCTAATAACTTTTTATTTACATATTTCAAGAGACATACAAATACTATTTATTTATCCACAATTTATTTATAATTTAAACCGTTTACCACTTCTCAAAACATGCTTTTAATAATATGAAATATGACGTTATTTTTATTTTAAGATGACTATCGAAATAACATGAAATAGTTATCCATTTGTGTTTTTCGTTTACTAAGCTCCTGTTTGGTAGGAATTAGAATCAGATTTTTAGTAAATTTTGATAAAAGATAATAAAATATGTGATTGAAAAGTTATAGATCTTATTAAATATGTGGTTAAAATTTATTGTTGATTTCGACTTGAATTAAAATCTAAATTTTATTCACCACCAAACATGGGCTAAATATATTTTTCGTATTCATGACATTAAATCTTCACACAATATTATTGTAATACAAATCTAAACCAACCTTGTTAATTTTAACAGTTTATTTATTTCAAAAAATTATGATAAATATATTTTAATCACATTAGACTTTATATAATATGACCTTTCTTCACATAACTACACGTACGTTGATGATATGAAATGCAGGCATATCATGGCAAACGAAATCAGCAACTCAGATATACAGAAGGAATTTGTGAGTAGGTACATCATTGCACAAAGTTAGGCACATCGTGGATGTGATGAAGGTAGCAACTAAGGTATAGGAACTAGGAAGGCACTAATAAGACATATTATCTAATTTCTGTTTCACACCCATTAATTTATTTTACGGTCTTTTAGAAGATCATTTTTAACTACACATTCACACAATAAAATATTTTATACATGTATATCAATTTTTTTTTTCTATTTTTTAACTACACATTCACCTAAAAAAAAATAATTCAAAACTCATTTTTTTTTTTAATTAATAATGAGAATCAAGTAGATTCCTAATAGTAAGACACAATAGCCAAAGCAAAGGTCTGGGTGGTGTAGTTGGTTATCACGCTAGTCTCACACACTAGAGGTCCCCGGTTCGAACCCGGGCTCAGACATATTTTGATATTAATAATTTTCTTTTCTTTTCCCTCAGGACCATATTTTCGATTTTCTTAGCAATCAAGCACATTGCAATTTTTATTTTTCTCCAACCTTTTTTACATCTGCCTGCCAAATTCTATGAAATCAAATACTACTTCGAGATTTCCCTTCTTTCTCCTTTTTTGTGTTTAATTTGTGGTTTTTTTTCCTTTATATTTCTTCACCTAGGGTTTCGCGGAGTTAAATAGCTGATCGATCAAAGCATTACTGAATTAATAAAATGGATTGGAGCAACGTCACTGCAGAGGATCTAATGGATGCACTTCGCGAAGTGGATTGGTCATCCCCGCCTCGGCCTCTCTCTGAATTTTTCTCCCGATTCGCTGTCCCCAATTCCTACTCCAAATGGAACAGTCGCCTCAAGTGTAATTTCTACTAGTACGATCCTCAATTATATATCTCTACATGTGTGTGTGTGTGTGTGTGTGTGAGAGAGAGAGAGAGAGAGAGAGATTTATGTGTTTTTTAATTACTAGCTTCATGCTTTCTGTGATTATCGAGTGGTCGAATCTGTAATATTTATGTTAAATTTATTAAATATGAAGAGAGAGAGAAAAATAACTATATTTTGTAGGACGTTTAGATTTGTGCGATATGTTTAATTTGTGGAGCGTTAAGCTTGGTTCCTAGTATATACGTTTTTGTTTTTTCTCAGCAAGAAAAGGAACAAAGTTGTGCAGCTGTTAATTTGGAATTTTACGTACTTACTTTTTCTAATATATTTTGTGGTGTCTTGCAGCTATCGAACCAATTACTTCATAATATTTGCGTTTATACTTGGTAAGTAAGCTCAATCCTCAATATGATGTTTAGTACTCATTTGGTAGAAATGCTTGCATTCATGTATTAGCACATGGATGCTAATAGATATATGCATGTGCATTGTTCAATTCAGGGTTGGGATTTCTCAGGAGGCCACTTGCTATTGTAGCTGCCCTATTAACAGCTCTCAGCATTGCTTTTCTGAATGATAGGTATGCACTTCTGCTCATGTGATGCTTTTGAATCAAATCCACAAGTGTAATCATTAATAGCTGTAATCTTAGCCTATGTTTGGTTCATGTTTATAAACTATTTTTAAACACTCAAGTCACTCTTTGTCCGCACATTTTGAGGGACCTAAAGTACTCTCCAGTTATCAACCATTCATTTTTATCTATTTATAATTTGAACCATTTATGAACACTTCCAAACATGTTCTTACTATTAGAATTTTGTGATTTAGATTTTCATTTGTCATAGTTGGCCAATTTTTTGTTGCCTATCATTCCAAGATTTTAATAATATAGTAATGTAGTAATGTAAACTGGAGATCGATATTTGTAAGAATAATGATCAGTTTTAATCTTCTATTGCAAGCAGTTTGTATCATTTCTAATTTATAATCATCTCACTGTGTTGGAGACGGTTATTTTATTGTTTTGAGTGAACTGTACCGCCTATTAATCTCTGATTACAGGGATAGTTGAAAATTTAGAAGTAGCTTAATAATTTATATTGAAATGGTAGGATAAGGCAAGTAAATGCTTCTTATAGCTAGAAAATTAACAACTACAGTTTGTTTGTACTTTTAATAATCTATAGGTGGAATCATGATATCCTTTGTGCATTTAGCTGGCTTTATATTTCATAAGGAGCATTAATTGATGCTTGCTATCCACATCATGTATTTCCAATTTCCCCATCTAGAACCATATATCGACAACTGCGTTCTATGGAACAAAGTTTGGCTAACATTGAAATGCATGTTCTATAGTTCAGTTATTTGGAAGAATAAGTTTGGATTCTCAAGAAAGTGAAATGTGATGAAGACTTGATTATTACGTAAATCACAAATGTACAAAATACGTTTTGAATTGTCAGTATTTGACCAAGAAATCTGATATTCTGAATTGAGTTCAGACTTGTCCCTAGGACCTTGGCACCTGAAGTAGATCCAATTCTCTTTTCATCTATTGATTTTGTGTGAATTAAGGAAGCAGACTTTTAGTCAAAAACATAAAGATCAGTTTAAACCTACTCGCTAAGTATATAACGAGGGCTAGGATGAGCTGTTAGCCAGAAACATTATTTGGATTCAACCTTATAAATTTCTAGTGACAATGAAAGATTATAGATTTTGAAGCAGATGGTTAAGATTTACAGCATGATGGCTAAATTTAAAAAGTTTACTTATAAGTAAATAAGGAAGGTTTGAAATAATTAGCATTTTACTTGTCAAAGTTACTTTTTTGACACTGAGCTAAGAGATATTTGATAACTTTTGTTCAATATTTTTTTAAAAAGTGACATATCTGCATATGTTTGTATACAAAAATTTACTTAGAAGCAACCCCCTTTCCTTGTCATAACATGTTGGCAGGGTTATTAATGGAAAATAAAAATTGGTCACATTGATAGAAAAAGAGTAGTTTTGTGCAATTTGATATTTTGCCAAAAGAGATTTAATTAAATTGTTAGCTTCACTCTTTGGTTGGATTATGTAAAATGGGGATCATCTATCTGCATAGTAGTTGAAAGCAAAAGCCAGACATAAATCCTAGTGCGATACATATAGATTGTATATTATGAAAATTTCTGCTATTGTAAAGGTTTTATCGTCCTTATGTTTCTTTTAATTTCATATCTTTTGATGGGGATTTGGGGTGGATTCAAGGGCATAAGATGGTAACATGCAGCTGGGTGAAATCATAGGCTCACATTCAGACACTGTTGATATTTAAAACATATTCTTGTTTCCGCATGTTATATTTTCGGAAAAGGAAGAGAATTCTACTGGCAACATTTTTTTCTCCATCTGTTTCAGTGCCTTTTCCTTTATTAATAAACAAAGCTGGAACTGTTTGATGCGTTTTTTGGAGTTCGTTAACCCTTCTCCATTTTGCTAAGATCTGTCCATACAGCTTTGCAGGTACTTTCAGTGAAAAGGTGACAAGAACAGTCAGGCAGTTTTCTCCACATTTAGCTGCAAAAATGAGACCTCCCCATACGTAAGTACAATTGTAACTCTGGAATTACTAACTATTTCATCCTGCTTCTTACTAGAATGTCTGATATATGCCTGATATATTTTAGGGCCGTTATTCGGGGGCGTCCATCTGCCAAAAGAGCAATACATATATGTGGACAGCCTCGATGGGTATTTGTTTCGATATTTGCAACAGGTATTGGAATACTCTACTATGGTTTCTTTCTCCTGTATGACTTAAATGTTTGTAATTCCAATTGTAAGCAATTGTTTTCCTGTTTGTTTTTTCTCCAGTGAGTTTCATCCTTTGGTTTTTCTCCTGTGGCATTATTTCTTTCTTATTGGCATTTGTTGTTGGTCTTCTTGGTAATGTCATGCTTCCTATTATTAATTTTTTTCTTCTATTTGTATATTCTTTTATAACTTCCATTTCTCTCTCTCAGTCACCCTCCTGCATGCAAGCTTGAGAACACCTAACCTGAAAGCTCGTTTGAACACATTCCGTGAGGAGTTTCGTGCTGTTTGGCGAAATCATAGTGAGCTGTAGCTCATGGGATATAAAATAAATGTTAGTAGTTTTGACTTGAACGTTGCCTTTATGTTGATTTCAGTAATTCTACCATGTTTCAATGTCCACATAGTTTCTGTGTGATCTGTGTCTTACAATAGCGTTCTGCTTTTCGATATTTAAGCTGCCTTGTTTAATGGGATGGGATGTTTAACCAACGACTAAGATGGTATCGGTGTAATCTAAGTTAGTTGTGCTCTAAGGTGCCAGACAGTATTCGAGGTGCTAGTTCCCAGGAGGCTATAGATACGGTTGCTCGCATAGGTTGTCTTTGGTTCCTGAAAAACCTTGAGCCTTTAATGTAAGCATCATTTTATCTCCGGATTAAAGTCTTCATCCCATAGTGCATAGTAATGATTAATGATATGATTATATAATATATTAGAAAGCTTAAGAGATGGCAGGAGGAGAGATCAATAGAGAAATCCTTCTGTTCATGGTGTAAGATCAAAAGGTGAGAGGCATTGAAGAAGTAGAAGAGAAAAGAAGAAGTTGAAGAAGAAGAAGATATAATATCTAAACCTGTTTAAAAGTCTTCTTGATACGTCCACTCTTAACTTTCTCACTCCGAAAAAGACAATGCAAACACAATGAGAGTCCTTGCTCATAAGAATATTGAATGGAGAGGAATGTGATATTTGACTAGGTGTTTTTTAACTTAACCAAATACATTTTAACTTTCTACTGGGAAATTTCTTGAGTTGGTTATCTTTTTAAGTATGATTCAATTTTTTTCCCCTTCTCAAAGAAAAGATCGATGATTATCTTTTATGGTTATCAGTTTCGTTTTTGTGGATCCCACTGTTAATGGAATTATATAGTTTTCACTTTTAATGTGCAGAAAATGTATGAGTGAGGATTATTTGAGGGTCATTCATTGTTGTAGGTTGAAGCAAGGAATGTGGCTATTGCTTTTTTTTTTTGTTACCATATGTTGGCATCCACTTGATGTCTTACCAGGAAATTTTATTTCCTTTTTAAATTTAGCAAATGTGTACTCTACATTTTTATGATAACGAAATTGATGATTTTTAGTTATCTGTCGTATTATTATCTCTTTAGAAAATATAGTTAAATTACTATTGATCTGCTGGTATTAGAACATAGTAAATCATGTTCGCCATAGGAACATAGAATAAAGTATCTGATTGTTTGGTATATTGTCTATCATCTTGTTTATAATCCTCTTATTTGGATTTTACGGTGATTACTGCTGCCTCTGCCTCTCCATGTAGGGACCTCATATCAGCCATCAAGATAATGCATCATACTCTTCTGAGTGCTTTCTATTGATGGCGTTGCAAGATAACTTTCTTCATCCCAGCTGCTCAGTTTTAAGAAAGAGGCTGCTTATGTTTGCTACTAAGGGGTTGTAAATTTCTGGAATTCTTGTTATAGGTAAATAGATTGTATCGTTTGTAAGTGCTTTTAAGAAATCCTATGAGATTCATGTGCACTCCTTTGCTGAAAGATTTCCTAGAATGATGAATTGAAGTCTGTCCTTGGGTCCTTGACGAGATCATGTTAATTTTCGTAAGGATAGTGATCTATAATTCTAGCAAAATTGTTAGTGCTATGCATATCTGTGTGGTGTGTTTTCCGCTTTTACTCTGAACGGAAAGCAGCATTACATTTCGTCATTTCGAATTGCTCCACTTGTGTGCGCCTTGGACCGTTTACAATCATGAATGCAGGTGCTAGTTGTGTAATCACCCGAGCATCTGTGTACTAAGCTATTATATCATATGTACTATTTGTTTCAAGAGAACACTTGTCTAACCTCTCATGGTTTTGTGTCACGTCTCCATGATTCAAACGTAAAACCTCTATTTTAGGAGAGATTTAAGTTAAATCTTATTACAGAGGTCAAGGTTGTTACAAGTTGCTTTTGTTTCCTTTGTTTGGAGTCTTCAGACAAGTTCGTAATATCGTGTGCTAAACATGAATTCATGTTTTGGAAGACTCAGTCTTGTCACCGGATTAGATGGAGTGATTTGGGTTCTTGCAAATTAGCAGATTCGTAGTTGAGAAAAATAATGACATATAACTAACGATGAGAATATGAAAACGTATGTTAATCTGGTTGGGTATTCCGATTTTACACCTGTTTTTTCTCGCATATTATGTGCAAAAATGTGCAGGGAAAGAAATCACAGCCCTGAAGGGAATTCTTTCAAGGGAAAAAACCGCGGATGGAAAAAAGTCAATAATATATTCAACCCATTAGCTTGTGTATGTGTAAGGGAAAAATTCATATGTCAAGGTATTGTTTACCCCAATTCAAAATTTAGGTATAAGGTTTTGAAGTGCAAAAATCATGTGTCATTTTATTAATTAAAAATATTTTATTAATTAATTATTGTAAGGTCACAATTGTATAATTTTGATCATATTTACATAATTAAATATTACAATTAATTTACTAGTCACATATTATCAAATTAATTGATCACAGATTATTTAGAGATCACAATTTATTTGTTGGTCACAGTTGTTCAAATTAACTGGTTACAGAAATTTTTCAGTCACACATTATCAAATTTTTAGATCACAAATGAGTAATTGATCACAGTGTTTACGTCACAGTTGAGCGCTTGGTCACAGATTAATAAATAATTGGTCACATACACCCTAAGCCCCGAATCTTGATCTCAATAATTGGTCACACATCGACCAAATAGTTGGTCACGGACACTCTTTTAGTCACAAGTTCAAAATTTATCCACCACTACCAACACAATCACCACTGTCGCAGCCACTTGCGACCACCCTCTAGAAAGGAGAATGCTAAACTGTCATTTCCAAGGAGACAATATGTGAATCTTTTGGTAGGTTGAAGTACACTCAAGAAATTTCTTCGGTCACAAGGCAATTAATTGTTGTCCCGTGTCTTCTAAACTTTTTAATCTGAGAGAAAATATTGACATAAAAAATTAGGCATCTAAGCTGAGGATCTTCGTTTCGACTGACGAGAACCTTTTCGTCTTCCCCTCTTCCTTCTGGGTTTAGGAGCAGTAAGCTTTAAAATAGAACGCAGTTTTGGTGGTGTTTGATCATCGGTGGCCTGATTTGCGTCTGCAGGAGGTGGAGGGATGGTGCTACCTGGTCTTCTTGTGACCACAACCACTAGATCTACCAAACAATCCCCAAATCATCGCCACCACCATTGCATGATATCACCGCACATATCAACGTCACCACTCACCACAACCTCCTCACATCAGAAAGAGAGAAAAAAAACCCAAATCCTAGCGACGCTGCGTTAATGGGTTGCAAAAATCAATGAATGTCAAGCTCCTTCGTCAAATTTTTTTTTTGCAGACGATCGCAGCGAGACGACGCTGTGAATCGTTGCTCGCAATCCGTCGTCTTGCTGCGCATCGACGTTCCGTCGTCTTGCTGAGCGTTGGTGCTCCGCCGTTGTGGGAGAAATGTAGAGAGAGAGAGAGAGAGAGAGCGACGATTGTGGAAATGTAGAGAGAGAGAGAGAGAGAGAGAGAGAGGATTAGGGTTGTGATGAATTTTGATTTTGATTTTATTATTAATATTAATTAATATTCATACCTGATTTGTGAATAGTAAAATTTAGTCCCTGATTTTTTATTTCTAATCTTGAAACACCTGGTTGGGTGTAATTTCCTCTGTGTAAATCTACTTTGAGACAGGCCTAAACTGTTGATACGAGTTTGATGGGCTTCAGAATTCGTACCAGCAATAAGTTCAGGGTTTCAAATTCAAGAATAGCAACTAAATGCAAGGATTGCACTCATCACATGACTTAATCCAACACTTTATGGCATGAGCTGATGACAGAAAAGTAATTTGGAAAAAAGCTCAAACGGCAAAAAGAGTTACTTAAGCTATGCATACAAACAAACACTTTTGTCCTGAAATAGAAAAAGCAGCATTAGCAATACAAAGAAGTTTAATTTGGCCACATGGGCCAAGTGTACTCTAGTTTACGATCATTGTCATCTTGACTGCAAATCTTCTGAATTGGACAACAAAAACAACCTGAATTAAAATTACACTCCTCACTTTCATAATCACAGGCAAGCCTGTCTAAAACTTGAACTTAATTAGAGTTAAAAAAAAAGAAAAAAAGAAAATTAGGATAACCAGAGCTCTGAAAGGGGTTTCCCTTCTATGCATGTCTCCACACAGTTCAGTACCGTTTCTCTCACCTGTTTCTCAACATCTTCAATTGGAAGTGTGGCGTCTATAATCTACAATGAGGATAACAAAGAAAGGTCAACGGTAGCGCGGAATAGTTTTACCACTCCGGAGCATTGGCATCTGATCACATAAGCTTATTAGAGTCGGCTTATGAAAGGAAGATATTGCCATTTTGTTCTATGGCAAGGAAAATAACAGCAAGACAAATCATAATTTTTTAAGATACCACAACTGCAAGATTTGATATGCGACATGATATGCCACACACTAATATGTTGCCAATCTGAAACTAGAAGTTGGTGTCCAAGGAAATGTACTGAACCCCATCAGAGGAGTGAGGCAAACCCAAAGATTGTATCACCGGGTTATTAGACTTCTAACACACGTTTTCGTATAATCTAAACTTCTACTTTTTAAAGTTTCATACTTCTTCACACACGATCTGCAGCGTGTTGAATGTATAAAAGTATCAGAAAGGGCTAAAATTCATTACCTTCCATGAGGCATCACGAAGAGTCTTGTATGATTGGGCAACCTTCTTTTGAAATTCTAGCTTCTCATATCTCTCTTCACCATAACCTCCACGTTCAGCAGCATTCTAAGAATTTCAAAGCACGTTTAGTGGACAGCAGGCATACTTGATGTAGAAAGGTTAAAAAATATTAAAAATTAATAAATTCTACAATTGTGCCATTCATATCACATAAGACTACATAATTGGCACACCGCACACAAGATGTTCATATGGATGGAGACCAATAGAGTTAAGAAATGAATGTATAATACGACTGATATAATCAATAATGGTGCAAGGGTTCTAAATTACGAGTCTTCTCCACTATGTTACATCTACAAAAGCATGTAAATAAAATGAGATTTATTAGTCACATTCCATGAATGTATGTAAATACACCATGCAAATTCACCCTACATAGATAGTTTGAAACTACAAAGAAACCCAGTAACCTGAACAAATATCTTCATTGAAACATATAAGATGCCAATAAGCAGATTCAAGATTCAGAGGAAATTCAATGTTATCCAATGCAAATAAAAGATGCATCCAAAATTACTTACTTCGGGTGATATGTCAAGATATAATACCAGATCAGGAGCTAATAAACCTATCTCCGGAGCCTGCACAAAAGATCTCACAATTTAACTAGCTTCAAGAATTGTTATTTAAAACTCAGCAGAAGTTATATAATGAATATCACTGATGACATCTGCACCTTACACCACTCCATATTGAGCCCTTTGGCAGATGAGAAAGCAACACCAGAATAAGAGTAACGATCAATAATAAGAGAGGTTCCACTCTTCAGCTTAGACTCCATCAATGATCTACATCAACAAGGTCAGCAATCAGGTATCAATCTTTCAACTTTAATGTGACTTCAAGAAAGCGCTATTTTGAATAACTATGTTATGGCTGAATACAGAATGTGCATATGAAAAGTCACAGATGTTGTCCAAAACAGAGAAGCAGCCAAACTCAGCTCAAAACTAACCTCTTCTCCCATCGATTTGCACTGAAGAGAAGATGGATTGTGTGATCATCCAGATGTGATTTATTGGCAAGATAAGAAGAAATCATTTGCCCAACATTCGTAGTTCTATCAGGAAATCTCCATGATTCAACTGTATGTCCTAACTCTTCCAAGTATGAAAGTAGTTTGCTTGATTGAGTGGTCTTCCCACACCGATCAAGCCCTTCTAAAACAATTAAAGCGCCCCTTGAATCACTACTAAGATTATTTTCCATGTGAATTTTTCTTGATGAGAACTTGAATGGAAATTTCAACTTGTAGCGAAAACTTATTGATAGTCTCCCTGCAGCTGTTGCAAAATTTCTACGAAGAACAGCAAGTTATAAACAACACACACTAACCTACAAATAAATTTCATCAATTTGTCATTTTTCTCAACAAAATACACAATCCTATTACATGTGAAAGCTATCGCATCATTCAGTTTAATCCCAAATAGATTTCATTTAAACCTTGCCCGTCGAAACACGCATCCAAGTCCAACCCATTAAAGGCATTTCATCAAACACCTAATAACTTCTCGGGTTTACAATTGAAAGTTTTCATTTTTCCCAAAATATTATAATCCTACAAAAGTGATGCTTAAGAAAAAAAAAAAAAAAAGAGTATTCGATGATCAATTGGAACGACACATTAATATAATCAACCAAACAATATAAGATTTGTGTATAATAAAATCTTACAATGCCTTAGAAACGGAGAAACAGCAAGCATGTGTCATTTCCTATGCTCCAAAATAGATTTGACAGAGAGTAATACTACAAATATTGGCAGATCCATTCAGACAAAACCAGTAAATTATGCAGTAAAAGGTAGTACTGATGCATGAATTAAACCAGAAAATTGAGAATTTGATCTGTTAATTAATCAAAAGAGAATGACTAACCGTTCAACGGTTCAAGGCTTAGGAATTTTGTGCTTGATCTGTTAATTGGAACTGAATCCCCTTAAAGAAAAATTTCAAGGAATTTTGAAACAAAAGTACAAGACCCGGCCTTTCCAAGATGCACAACAGAAGAAAATTTCAAAATATAAATTAAGAAGGAAAAAAGTTCCAGTTATTTGTGTGCGCGGGAAAATACGATCAGCACATAAAAGAGAAAATTCCAGCTACGGCCCCAAATCTTTTTCAAAAGTGTAGCAGAGTTTAGGGTCTGATTTTTTTATTTATTATTTTTTTTTTTTTTTTGTTTTTTTTTTTTTTTTTTTTTTGTTTTTTTTTTTTTTTTTTTTTTTTTTCCTGTGGAAGAGTTTTTGGACAAAGTTACATTTATTTTTGTTTGGAAACCAATTTTTAAAATAGCTTCATATTTCGAAAATATATTTAGGGTCTGTTTGATTGCTTCCATTTTCCATTTCCTGTGGTGTTTGAAAGAATTTATTTTCCCTTCCCCCCTCCGTGCACATTTTCTTCATTTTTGATGACTTTGTTTTCCAACCAATTTGGTGAGAAAATAGTTTTTCACTTTTTTTTTTTTGGGCAATTGAAACAAATTTTAACTCCAATTGTAAAAAAAATATATCCATTTAATAAACAATTTCAATGGAAAACAAAGCCAAACAAATGGTATTCAGTATTTTAATTATTTTTTGGTAATTGGAACAAATTCTATCTTTAATTGTAACAATTTATATACTTTTTAATGAACAATTTTCATAAAAAATAAAGCCAAACGAATACCAAAAGATCCAAAATTTCAAAAAAATTCGGGTAAAAAATTATATCAATCAAACACAATTAATTGACAATTCTCGGTAAAACAAATTCTAGGCAATTCAATTCCTTATAATTCATTTTCTTTCCACCGAAATTTCATTCTTACAATCAAACAGACCCTTAGAGAAAATTACATTGAGCTAATTTTCTCTAAAAAAATTCTTATCATTAGAAGAAATACTTTCATAAAATTAAATCAAATGGATCCAAAATCAGTTTTTGACTTTTCAAAAGTTATGTCAAATGGATCCTTAGTTATGAAGTAGTAACAATTGGTGAAGTTTGATATACGATGAACTGATACCAATTGATCTAAAATCAAATATGTTTTTCACTGTGATGGATGGACATTAGCAAACTTTTATTTTTATTCGATTTATAAGTCTATGATTTTTTGTTAAAAATATATCTTAATGGTTACTAAACTTTGTCAAGTGTTACTAATTTATATCTAAACTTAAAAATCTATCTCAATTACTATTGAACTATGCATCGTGTTACCCATCTATAATTTGTAATGCTCAGTAAAATTCAGTGGTCATTGAAATACAATTAATTATTAAGTAGTAACACTTGACAAAATTCAGTAGCTATTTACGTAATTAACCCAAAGTTTGTTTATGTGGAACAATGTCTCAGAAATCAGGATGGACTACCCAGGGCAAGGATCAGGTGATTTTTCAAAATATTTGTTATTAATGAAAATGAAAATATTAATTTAAAATAAAGATGTGATATTTTTCAAAAAAAAATAAAAAAATTAAGATGGGGTTAATTTTAAGATATTTATTTTAACGACAAGAATAATTTTTTCAAAAAATTGTAGAATGAAGTATATTTTAGTTTTTCAATTAAAGTAGGATATTTGTGATGGTTTTTTTTATAACTACCAAAATTGACCTGAACATCGACTTGGAAAAAGGTAAATAACCAATGATAAAAAAATAATTTAACCCAAGATCAAGAATTAAAATATGTAAAAATTTTCTTTCAAAATTTCTCGTTTTTCATAAGAGACTGAAATTTTCCAGGTTGAATAGATCGCTAGTTCTTATAACATTGTGATAATTTTATATAACATATAAACCACATTCTTTTATGTATTATATACAAATGAATGAATGACTAAGCATTTTACTTGTATATGATTTAATTTTGTCTAATATTGTTGTATTAATTCAATGTACCAACCAATATAATTTATGGGTGGTTATATTCAAAGCCGGTCCCGAGGGGAGAATTATTCACCACTTTCGAGAAAGCTCGGTGTGTATTTGATAGATATAAGGGGAGAATTGTTACGGATACGTACACTTTTGGGATTTTGATGAAGGGTTGTAATGATACTGGTGATTTGAGAGAGGTTTTCAAGTTTTTGACCAAATGTTTGTTGTATACACTACATTGATTGATGGGTGTTGACCGTGTTGTAAGAACGGTGAAGTTGAAAAGGCAAAGGAATTGTTCTGTAAAATGGAAGAGCTGGGTTTCCTTGCCAATGAGTACACTTCCACTGTTTTGATAAATGGGATCTTTAAGAAAGGATTTAAAAGAGATGCATTCGAGCTCTATGTGAAAATGAAGCTTGATGGGGTTTTGCCTGACTTGTATACAATATTTGGTTTACTGTTAAGTTTTAAGTTAGTAATAAGTTACATAATACACTTTTAAATTTTACATTTACGTTGATTTTGGGGGCCTAATTTATGGAGTTCGCCTCCGACCTCGAAAATCACAGGACCGACTTGAGTTATATTTATAACACACCTTTTTTTTTAACTAGTTAACACTGAACGTGTGTTGCATGTTATTCTGTAACACTTTATGAGTACAGTAAAAGTAATATTTGATCTCTCATTTTTCATTTTGATTAAAATATTAGACATATGCAAGTCTTTGAAAATAAAATATCAATTACTATATATGCAAGTAAATAGTGAAATTCACTTAAATATGAGTATTAAAATTACAATTGTGTATAAATGAAGATGAATGATAAATACGAAGGTGGGCGTGGGTTGGATTGGGTCGATTTTTTTTCCAACCCAAACTTGGTCGGTTTGATTAAAAATCAACTCAACTCAACCCAACCCAATTATTGATTTAAACCCAATCCAACCCAAATCGATTTTGATTGGTTTGGGTTGGGTTGGGTTGGTCGGTTTGAGTTTCGGCCCAATCAAAGTTAGATTCGATTTATTTGTTAAATTTGGATAATTTTTTAGAATTTGAAATTATTTGAAAATCTACGCTTTTTAAACATACATATAAGGAATTCTTTCTAAAAATAATATATAAATAAATTTAAAATTTAAGAAGCTTTTTCTTTTTTACAATTTTTTGAAATTCAATCACTTCATTATCATGTCTTTAATTTTTATTTTAACGTCAAATGACATTGCATTTTAAATAGTGTTCATGTGAATCGGTCTATGTGAAGAAAATTGACATTTATATATTATAAGTCATTATCTTATTTTTACTATTATGTCTATTTAATTTATTTTTTTCATCTTAGATATTAATTTTTTTAATTCATTCGGTCGGGTCGGATTTTAATTCATAACCCAACCTAACCTTAAATTCAATTTTTCAATCCAACCCAACCCAATTGAACTTAAAAAACCAACCCAAACCGATCGGTTTGGTTTAGGTTGGTCGGGTTTTTGCCCAGCTGTAAATACGATACATGAATTAACCTGAATGTTAATTAATTTAAAATTAATACCAATTAATATATACGTGACAATGAATGTTAAATGGAGAATACATGTATGAATAGTAATTTTGTAGTATTTATTACATTTTATAAATTAAATAGATATTGAAAAATGAAAAATTGAATATTATTGAAATAATTAAATTATAATGAAGTTAAAATCGTTCAAAAAATGATTCTCCCTTATATAATATTTAATATATTATAGATATAAATACACCACATTATAATTTTGTTATTAACCTTTATTTAACCCTTGTCTGGAGCCGATTCTCACCATATTTTAAAGAAAATTTAGACCTCGAAAAGTAGGTGGGCCCCTTTCAGCCGTAATATCTTGACAAAATTAGTTAAATTATCATAAGGGTCCGTTTGATAGCAAGAGTGGATTTTGGGTGGAAATGAATTGAATTGTAGAAAATTGAATTGATTGGAATTGTTTTACCGAGAATTGTAATTAAAAGTGTTTGATTGGTATAATTTTTCACATTTTTATTATAGTACGTTTGACTTTAATTTTTTTTTATGCAAATTGTCAATTAAATGGATAAATTTTTTTATCATTGGAGACAAAATATGTTTAGATTACCAAAAAATAATTAAAAATTTTTATTTTTATTTTTACGTTTGGCTTTGTTTTGCATGGAATTTGTCAATTAAATGGATAAATTTTTTTACATTTTATCTTAGAATTTGTTTCTATTGCTTAAAAAAAAAAAAAAGAAGAAGGTGGAATTGTATTCCTACCATATAGCAAGTCATTGAAATTTCACGAAATCACGCTTCAAGTGGTTGTACTTTGGAATTGGGTGGAAACCAATTCCATAGAAAAAATGCTATCAAACAACGAAAATGTCCAACTTCCTAAAAAAATAACGACTTATTAAACGGAGCCTAAATATCATTCTTTCCAAATTAGTGGATTAATAAATGTCAAAAGGCTATAAATGTGATTCTACAAAATCTGGTCAAAAGGTACGGCTGCCAAATTATTGCATAACGATAATAAAAAAAAATTCGAAAAATTTGGTGAGTTCCATACATGCGCTTATTATCCCACTTATATTATTAACTTTTTCTTCTTCACATTCTTATTCTTAACATGCAATTAATCAAAAAATATTTTCTTTAATCATGTTTTTCATTCAAAAATATTCTAAACATGTTTTAAAAGGAGGGCCAAATATTTAATCGTATTTTTACATTTATTATTATTTTTGCTTATTTGAAAATACAATGACAAATGAGTCATTTCACTCTATCCTAAAAGCAAATATGGAGAGAAATCTTAATCGGGAATAATTTATGTTAATTTGAGACTTAAATGTGATGATGTATAAAAATTATGAACCTTTGATGCAATTAAATGTAGTGTAGTTATTGAAAATTTTGGTATGAATACAATTAGTCATACTTTATTCTAGCCTTTGTTTGGGCTCCATTAAAATTAATTTTGCGAAAAATATATTTTGATAATGATTTTTTTTGAAAATGTGTAGTTAAAAAAAAGTAAAAATTTTCAATTTATGTGTAGGATTATTTTATAAGAGCAAATGATTTTTTTTGAGAGAATGAAAGCCGAACATAAACTAGATGTGATGGAGAACTATAAAATTCATATTCCTAACCCCATTTCAAATGGAATTGTCAATGCTAATATTTCCTCAAACAATAAAGATTTCCTAAGTAATTTGAAATACATCCAATTTTGAAAGCATTGAAAAATGTTCTTCTCTCATTTCAAAGAATGAAAAACAAAATATTTTTGATATAAATTATCATCAATGACGAGATGTACTAATTAATGAAATATTGAAGATAAGAATTCGACAAAAAAAGTCAAGAAAATAATTCCTACAATGAGCAAAAATTGAGAAGTTTAACTACAATTGAAATATGGTGTAAAAAATAAAAATTTCGGTGTCAATATAATCATCCTTGTAAGAATTGCAACTTCGAAAAAAAATTGACGAAATACTTGCAAACTCGTATTGCCATTTAAAAAGTGTTTTGACAACTTTTTATATAAATTATATGAATAATAAAAACCCCATAAAGCCTTTCTCCTCAGTCACTCATATTTTACACAAAATAAAATTTATCTATCTTCTCACTTGTTAATTCATCTCTTGAAAGCGTAACATATTTGCATAGATAGATGTGGGTCAACAGTTGAACGATCATTTCAAATAAATATTCAATAATCTTCGTATCTACTTCGACCACCAAAATCAACTAGATCAAATGTTACAAAAAATTTTAGAAAATAAAATAAAGTTGTGTACACAAATGCTATAACAACTTCAATAATATTTATATTGCTTCCGAGCACTATAATCCAGAATACACAATGTCAAAATAATCAAAATAACATTAGATGCAAATCGAAAATCCAAGGCTTAAAGTTCAAAAATTGATTCAGGAGCAACTCTTGCTCGTTGTCTGAGTTCTCTACGCGCTAAGCAGATAATTGCACATGTTATAGCAATTTCAACGATGCCAAAAATGATCGTCACAATGCTAACAATAAAGTGGTTGTGCGACAGAGTTTTGGATAAAATCGACGTTACAAGTAACTCGAAAAGTAAAAAACTAAACAGGAGAGTAAAACATGAACTAACTATAAATCTTGAGAATAAAATCGTTCTTCGGTCCATTGATGAATTTCGAAGCTTCCAACAATCCTTTGGTTGGTGATCCCTCAAGTTATTTAAAAGTAAAATAAATTTCAAGACTTCAATATTTATGTACTAAGACTCCTATTTTAATTGCAATAGCCTTGTCCTACCGCAGAACAAACTTTTATTTCTTCTGGGATGAGACTTCTAATGCAACCAATATTCTTGCTTAAATATTAATAATGATTTGGGCTTATATTCTGATTAATGAAGGTGGTATAATCTGAGTAAGTATGGGAAACTTGATTCACAAGGAAAACAAAAAGAAAGGCCGTGAGAGAATCCTAAACGGATTGAATAATAAGTATTTTTATTAATTATTCGACTTGGTAGTAGTTCAATATAAATATATTATTTCAATTTGAAAATTAAAATAACAGCTTTCATTTAGTAAAATTAAAAAAGAAAATGAATGGCTACGAGATGTTGAGTTGTTGCCTCAAAAGTTCTAACTTTAGAGAATTTCAATTGCAACTAAGAGAAAAAAAATTATAATCTTAATAGCTGCTAGTCTTCTAATTGAATTGGAGAACTATACAATTGGTACAACTCTTTTTTTCAATATTTTGGTGATGCATGCAGGGGTGGATCCAGAAAAAAATTTAACACGGATTAATACGAGATTTTTTTTTTTTTTTTTTTTTTAGCATGGACTAATATGAAAAAAAAATAATTTTTTTTAATCAGTATTTGGACTGAAGGGTCGGGCTGGATGTCGAATTTATATTTTTATTCCACATGATGAGAGTTTTGTGAGGAAAAATTATAAGCATAGCACGGTTTTTCTTGTTCTCTTTATGGATTATTCAAAGAGTAGAAATTGATGGATGTGATAAAAGTTTAGGGTATTATTTTTCTACAATACTTGGGGTAATTTTCAATTTGATCAAACAAAATTTTCATATAGTATAAGAATTTATAATGATGGCATCGACAAAGTGGATTACATAAATATACTCCAAGCATTTTAAATTTCCGCGTCCATCTTTTATTAAAAATATAGAAGTTTCGCATTTGTCCATTTCTTCCTCGTCTAGAGGAGAAATGAAATTATAAATATAAATGACGTTTGTATTGATAAAAAATCGAGATTACTGTGCAATAATTTATATAAACAGATAGCGAATAAACAGTTGGATAAAATTCCTACTTACAGATAGAACATAATAAAAATGAAATGATAATGGTCGAGACAAGAGTTCGACTTTTTTTTTTTTTTTTTCATAAAACGATAATACCCCGCACTGGTGCTGACGGTCTCCCGATACTCATCTCCTAAGATACAACGATTTCGACTTGTAATAGTAGCATTCCAAATTACAAGACCTGATGAACCTACTAATGTTTTGATCTATCTAAAACTGGAGGACTAAAATGCAAGAAATTAATATTCGAGACTGAAATACACAATATAAAATAATGCAGAATTGGAGACTTATATTTTGCAAGAGAGAAAACCAGGAAAGATTTTGGAATGAATAAAATTTGGGACATGAGGACCTATTTATAGAAGTTGAAATGTCGTGTCCAAAAAACACAACAGCCAAAAAGTTATGTCTAGAACAGACACAACCTGTTTGGACGTGCAGTTTTAACTAGAGGTGTAAGCAGTCCAATTTTACCGATTTTTGACAGATTTTCAAACCAAACTATTTACACCGGTTTGAGAAAAACTCAACCTAAATCTAACGGTTTGGTCCGATTTTAAACCGCCGGTTTCGCCTTATATATTTTTGTCTGTCTTCTGATTTTAAACCGTCGATTTCGCCATATTTTTTTTTCTGTCTACTTTTATGCCATTAATTTAAGAGTAAACATTTTTTTTCCAAAACCGGTGGAACCGGACCGGAACCATTTAGAACCGATCGATTTGGTTCTGGATCTTCTAAAAAATAATTTGATTTTGGGATAAATTATTAAGAACCAACCGGTTTAGATCCAGTTCTCGGTTCTAGTATGGGAACCGTAGGGAACCGGACGGTTCTCATAAGATTTTTTTGGTAAAATATATGATTCAATTTTCAATCACTTTTATAAAAAAATAATAGGGATCCTTCTTCATTTTAGACCCTAACACTTTCATTTTTTTATTTGATTATTTTCTTCTATTTTTTTTTATAATTATTTGATTAACTGATTCTCAAACCAAATTAGAATATTGGGTAAATCCATACCTAAATAAATTTATTTACAATATATAATTTCATTTCTAAGATTCGAAATTTTTATTTTGTTTTCACTTTGATTACATAGTTGTTGATCCGATCAAAACTTTTCATTTAGATTTCTACAAATTATAATCGACAAAACCAGAAGTTGCAATAATTTTTTAAAGAATGTCCAATTAAATGTAGGATTTTGATTTTAATTTTGATTTTGATTGAAATTTGTTTAATCATTGGAGTACTATAGAGTTTATATAAACTGATGATTGTTTGGTGATAGTAATTTATATGGAATACAACGTGAGTTTGCTTGATGAATCGTTTCAGACTTTCAGTTTAAGGGCCTATGGAATATATGAGCCTCATTTAAAAATAAATAAAAAGTCCAATACAAAAGTCTTACAAGTAACAATTTAGAAATTTTCATTTTTTTAATTTTTTTAATTTTTATATATTTTTTTCGCCGATCTAATTTGGTTTTAAACCACAATAATTTTTTTTTAACCTAAACCAAACCGTCGATCCTTTTCCTTGTCTAATTATCGTGGCCTAGCAGCTTGTCCAACTATGCCAGTAATATATGGGCAGATAGTGGTGTGACAACTGTCAAGAGATCGTTTAACAGCAATGAACAATTTAAAATTTATTCATTCACGAGTATCACAAATTGAAGGGTAATTAAGGATATGAATGCCCTGAGAAGTCGAATGAAGACCCAAAGGCTTATTTTTAAGTATGCGATTAGATCACGTATCAAATGAACCAAAATGATATAAAATTAGAAGTATACACATAAAGCTAAACATTAGGAAAGCATGAATAAAGTTACAAAAGGTACATATCAGCTACTTGTAATGATGATCTTGGATTATAAAGGAATTGAGCTACTCCTCCTCGTGATATGTTAACGTTGTGAGATTGAACTCCATATCCTTTATGGCTTGAGGCAGTTGAACGATGGATAACCGCTTGATGAAAGAGGTTAAAAAGATGGATGGTTGGATAGTATGTCATTTGAGAGGGATCAAGTACTTTGGTCGATGTGAATTTTTGGAAAGTGTAAATAAAAGTCTCACATGAACTTGATATGAATGTGATCTTAAAATATACTAAAGGATTAGGCTACTTATATTTCCAAATCCGAGCATTTCTCTTCATCCTCATACATTCTCTAGTATTTGATTCATATCCCTATTTAAAAATAAATTTGTCGAGGAAAACCCTCGAGAAATCTTTGATTTGAATTCAGAAATCAATCAAACGAACACCACCTGACACAAGCTCGACCCAAAACTTCCACACTTGGTTGCCACAAGTTTTATCTTCACAAAGGAGACTATGGTGATAGTATATGCAATCCACAAAGGAAGAAGAAAATCAAAGAAGACACCAAAATCACCAAGCTCTCAATTCTAAGAAACTGGCCTCTCTCCCTC
The DNA here is from genome assembly GCA_019395295.1 of Osmanthus fragrans. Lineage (NCBI taxonomy): Eukaryota > Viridiplantae > Streptophyta > Magnoliopsida > Lamiales > Oleaceae > Osmanthus > Osmanthus fragrans. The sequence continues at coordinate 19,032,348 of CM033361.1, read as the reverse complement.
TCGTTTTTTTCTCTCTTGCAAACCATCCACACAACTCACGGTTGAAGGAGATAAATATATAGCATCACTTAGGTTACCAATAATTGGGCCAAATGCACTTCACTTAAGTGGCCCAACATACTAAAGAATGGATCACCAACTAAATGGACCAATAATACAACTATCCATCAATAAACAAATCCAACTCCAACTTGGGCCATCCAAAAGTATTGGTCGTTTCCGAGTCTAGCTAAGTCTATGATGTCGATAAAATTCCCGACATCTATTTTTCATCATTGTCCGAATTTATTGGGTATAAAAAAACCCAACAAAATTAATTGAAAAGTTTACTTGTAACTTAGGCTATACTTGCATTTGATACATAAGATGGTAAAGAAATTCAAATGATTACTATTTAGTTCACGCATGGTCGTCTATCAATCACCAATACAATTTTTATAAATATGTGACGACAAAATTTGAATTCAAAACGATGGCCTAAAAGTTTCAAACGGAAATGTAAGTTTCTTCCAACTCGAAAGCAGGTTCAGAAACAATATTATACAATTTTGAGATTTCACACAAATATGCAGTAGATGTGGGTGGTCCTTCTGGTTATCCACACACAAATCACACATTGAGATATAAAAACTAAAAAATACTTAAAATCATAAACTGAAACCTTCCTTATTTCCTACAATTATCAGAGTTCAAATTACGTTCCTTAATTAGAAACGTAATTTTATTGTCACCATCCTTCCCATCACTTAATGCTGCGGCGAGAAATGCAATGGCTGGTGGCCGGTGGTTGAACTCCGATAGAAACACTTCTTTTCGTGGCGGAGGGAGGTGGAGAAACCACGAATTTGCATCTCCGATTTCTGGAACCGTCCCGAGTCGCCTGGAAGCCTCGTGTAAGAAGCAGATGGCGATTCAGTAACCCATGTTGCCATGAGTCCTTGTCCACCATTTTTGTACTGGACTATTGCTCTATAAACAAATGGAATAAGGCCCTCCATTTTCCCTATCAGAAAAAGAGAGGGAGTCGTGTGAAAAAAATTGCAATGGAACGGGGTAAGGTTGGACTTGATTAAAAGGTAGATTTGTGGGGTGGGTGTGGTTTTAGGGTCTGATTGATTGCTTCCATTTTCCATTTTCCATTTCCTGTAGTGTTTGATAGAATTTATTTTTTTGGCAATTTATTTTCCCTTCCCCCTTCCGTGCACATTTTCTTCATTTTTGATGACTTTGTTTTCCAACCAATTTGGTGGGAAAATAGTTTTTCACCTTTTGTTTTTGGGCAATTGGAACAAATTTTAGCTCCAATTATTAAAAAAAAAAAATCCATTTAATGAACAATTTCAATGAAAAATAAAGTCAAACAAATGGTATTCAGTTTTTTAATTATTTTTTTGACAATTGGAACAAATTTTATTCCTTTAGTGGACAATTTTCATAAAAAATAAAATCAAATGAATACCAAAAGATCCAAAATTTCAAAAAAATTCGGGTGAAAAAATATATTAATTAAACACCATTAATTGACAATTCTCGGTAAAACAAATTCTAGGCAATTCAATTCCCTATAATTCATTTTCTTTCCACCCAAATTTCATTCTTACAATCAAACAGACCCTTAGAGAAAGTTACATTGAGCTAATTTTCTCTAAAAAAATTCTTATCATTAGAAGAAATACTTTCATAAAATTAAATCAAATGGATCCAAAACCAGTTTTTGACATTTCAAAAATTATGTCAAATGGATCCTTAGTTATGAAGTAGTAACAATTGGTGAAGTTTGATATACGATGAACTGATACCAATTGATTTAAAATCAAATGTGTTTTTCACTGTGATGGATGGACATTAGCAAAATTTTATTTTTATTCGATTTATAAGTCTCTGAATTTTTGTTAAAAAGATATCTTAATGGTTACTAAACTTTGTCAAGTGTTACTACTTCATATCTAAACTTAAAAATCTATCTCAATGACTACTAAACTATGCATCGTGTTATTCATCCATAATTTATAATGCTCAGTGAAATTCAGTGGCCATTGAAATACAATTTTAAATTTAATTATTAAGTAGTAACACTTGACAAAGTTCAATAGCTATTTACGTAATTAACCCAAAGTTTGTTTATGTGGAACAATGTCTCAGAAATCAGGATGGACTACCCAGGTCAAGGATCAGGTGATTTTTCAAAATTTTTGTTATTAATGAAAATGAAAATATTAATTTAAAATAAAGATGTGATATTTTTCAAAAAAAAAAAAAAAAAAAAAAAAAAAAAAAAAAATTTAGATGGGGGTTAATTTTAAGATATTTATTTTAACGAGAAGAATGATTTTTTCAAAAAATTGTAGAATGAAGTATATTTTAGTTTTTCAATTAAAGTAGGATATTTGTGATGGTTTTTTTATAACTACCAAAATTGACCTGAAAATCGACTTGGAAAAAGGTAAATAACCAATGATAAAAAAATAATTTAACCCAAGATCAAGAATTAAAATATATAAAAATCTTCTTTCAAAATTTCTCGTTTTTCATAAGAGACTGAAATTTTCCAGGTTGAATAGATCGCTAGTTCTTATAACATGTGATAGATTTTATATAACATATAAAACACATTCTTTTATGTATTATATACAAATGAATGAATGACTAAGCATTTTACTTGTATATGATTTAATTTTGTCTAATATTGTTGTATTAATTCAATGTACCTATCAATATAATGTATGGGTGGTTATATTCAAAGCCAGTCCTGAGGGGAGAATTATTCACCACTTTCGAGAAAGCTTGGTGTGTATTTGATAGATATAAGGGGAGAATTGTTACAGATGCGTACATTTTTGGGATTTTGATGAAGTGTTGTAATGATACTAGTGATTTGAAGAGAGGTTTTCAGGTTTTTGACCAAATGTTTGTTGTATACGCTACATTGATTGATGGGTGTTGACCGTGTTGTAAGAACGGTGAAGTTGAAAAGGCAAAGGAATTGTTCTGTAAAATGGAAGAGCTGGGTTTCCTTGCCAATGAGTACACTTACACTGTTTTAATAAATGGGATCTTTAAGTAAGGATTTAAAAGAGATGTATTCGAGCTCTATGTGAAAATGAAGCTTGATGGGGCTTTGCCCGACTTGTATACAATATTTGGTTTACTGTTAAGTTTTAAGTTAGCAATAGGTTACATAATACACTTTTGAATTTTACATTTACGTTGATTTTGGAGGCCTAATTTATGGAGTTCACCTCAGACCTCGAAAATCATAGGACCGACCCGAGTTATATTTATAACACACTTTTTTTTAACTAGTTAACACTGAACGTTGTTGCATGTTATTCTGTAACACTTTATGAGTACAGTGAAAGTAATATTTGATCCCTCATTTTTCATTTTGATTAAAATATTAGACATATGCAAGCCTTTGAAAATAAAATATCAATTACTGTATATGCAAGTAAATAGTGAAATTCACTTAAATGTGAGTATTAAAATTACAACTGTGTATAAATGAAGATGAATGGTAAATACGATACATGAATTAACGTGAATGTTAATTAATTTAAAATTAATACCAATTAATATATACGTGACAATGAATGTTAAATTATTTATACTAAATTAATATGGAGAATACATGTATGAATAATAATTTTGTAGTATTTATTACATTTTATAAATTAAATACATATTGAAAAATGAAAAATTGAATATTATTGAAATAATTAAATTATAATGAAATTAAAATCGTTCAAAAAATGATTCTTCCTTATATAATATTTAATATATTATAGATATAAATACACCACATTATAATTTTGTTATTAACCTTTATTTAACCCTTGCCTGGAGCCGATTCTCACCATATAGTAAGGAAAATTTAGACCTCGAAAAGTAGGTGGGCCCCTTTCAGCCGTAATATCTTGACTCAAAATTAGTTAAATTATCATAAGGGTCTGTTTGATAGCAATAGTGAAATTTGGATGGAAATGAATTGAATTGCAGAGAATTGAATTACTTGGAATTGTTTTACCGGGAATTGTAATTAAGGGTGTTTGATTGGTATAATTTTCTACATTTCTATTATAATACGTTTGGCTTTGTTTTTTTTTTTTAATGTAAATTGTCAATTAAATAGATAAATTTTTTTACCATTGGGGACAAAATATGTTTAGATTGCCAAAAAATAATTAAATTTTTTTAATTTTTATTTTTACGTTTGGCTTTGTTTTGCATGAAATTTAACAATTAAAGGGATAATTTTTTTTTACACTTTATCTTAGAATTTGTTTCTATTGCTAAAAAAAAAAAAAAAAAAAAAAAAAAAAAAGAAAAGAAGAAGAAGGTGGAATTGTATTCTCACCATATAGCAAGTCATTAAAATTTCACGAAATCACGCTTCAAGTAGTTGTACCTTAGAATTGGATGGAAATCAATTCCATGAAAAAAACGCTATCAAACAGCTAAAAAATCCAACTTTTTAGAAAAATAACGACGTATCAAACGGAGCTAAATATCATTCTTTCCAAATTAGTGTATTAATAAATGTCAAAAGGGTATAAATGTAATTCTACAAAATCTGGTCAAAAAGTACGGCTGCCAAATTATTGTATGACGGTAATAAAAAAAAAATTCGAAAAATTTGGTGAGTTCCATACATGCGCTTATTATCTCGCTTATATTATTAACTTTTTCTTCATCACATTCTTATTCTTAACATGTTATTAATCAAAAAATATTTTCTTTAATCATGTTTTTCATTCAAAAATATTCTAAACATGTTTTAAAAGGAGGGCCAAATATTTAATCGTATTTTTACATTTATTATTATTTTTGCTTATTTGAAAATACAATGACAAATGAGTCATTTCACTCTATCCTAAATGAAAATATGGAGAGAAATCTTAATCGGGAATAATTTATGTTAATTTGAGAATTTGAGACTTAAATATGATGATGTATAAAAATTATGAACCTTTTATGCAATTAAATATAGTGTAGTTATTGAAAATTTTGGTATGAACACAATTAGTCATACTTTATTCTAGCCTTTGTTTGGGCTCCATTAAAATTAATTTTGGTAAAAATGTATTTTGATAATGATTTTTTTTGAGAATGTGTAGTTAAAAAAAAATAAAAAATTTCAATTTATGTGTAGGATTATTTTATAAGAGCAAATGAATTTTTTGAGAGAATGAAAGCCGAACATAAACTAGATGTGATGGAGAACTATAAAATTCATATTCCTAACCCCATTTCAAATGAATGAATGACTAAGCATTTTACTTGTATATGATTTAATTTTGTCTAATATTATTGTATTAATTCAATGTACCTATCAATATAATTTATGGGTGGTTCTATTTATCACACAATTTTTTTTTAATAAATACACCACATTATAATTTGGTTATTAACCTTTATTTAACCCTTGTCTGGAGCCGATTCTCACCATATTTTAAGAAAAATTTGGACCGTTGGAAAGTAGGTGGGCCCCTTTTAGCCGTAATATCTTGACTCGAAATTAGTTAAATTACCATAAATATCATTCTTTCTAAATTAGTATATTAAATGTCAAAAGGATATAAATGTAATTTTAAAAAATTTGGTCAAAAGGCGCGACTGCCAAATTATTGTTTAACGGTAAAAAAAATTGAAAAATTTGGTGAGTTTCATCACCAGACATGCTCTTATTATCACACTTATATTATTAACTTTTCTTTATCGCATTCTTATTTTTAACATGATATTAATCATTAAATATTTTCCTTAATCATGATTTTCATTAAAAAATATTCTAAACATAATTTAAAATGAGGGCCAAATATTTAATCGTATTTTTACATTTATTATTATTTTTGCTTATTTGAAAATACAATGACAAATGAGTCATTTCACTCTATCCTAAAAGCAAATATGGAGAGAAATCTTAATCGGGAATAATTTATGTTAATTTGAGAATTTGAGACTTAAATGTGATGATGTATAAAAATTATGAACCTTTGATGCAATTAAATGTAGTGTAGTTATTGAAAATTTTGGTATGAATACAATTAGTCATACTTTATTCTAGCCTTTGTTTGGGCTCCATTAAAATTAATTTTGGAAAAAAAAATGTATTTTGATAATGATTTTTTGGAGAATGTGTAGTTAAAAAATAAGTAAAAATTTTCATTTTATGTTTAATATTATTTTATAAAAGAATGTGTGGTTGAAAATGAGTTTTGAACAAATGAATTTTTTTGAGAGAATGAAAGCCAAACATAAACTAGATGTGATGGAGAACTATAAAATTCATATTCCTAACCCCATTTCAAATGGAATTGTCAATGCTAATATTTCCTCAAACAATAAAGATTTCCTAGGTAATTTGAAATACATCCAATTTTGAAAGTATTGAAAAATGTTCTTCTCTCATTTCAAAGAATGAAAAATAAAATATTTTGATATAAATCATCATGGAGATGTACTAATTAATGAAATATTGAAGATAAGAATTCGACAATAAAAAGTCAAGAAAATAATTCCTACAATGAGCAAAAATTGAGAAGTTTAACTACAATTGAAATATGGTGTAAAAAATAAAAATTTCGGTGTCAATATAATCATCCTTGTAAGAATTGCAACTTCGAAAAAAAATTGACGAAATACTTGCAAACTCGTATTACCATTTAAAAAGTGTTTTGACAACTTTTTATATAAATTATATGAATAATAAAAACCCCGTAAAGCCTTTCTCCTCAGTCACTCATATTTTACACAAAATAAAATTTATCTATCTTCTCACTTGTTAATTCATCTCTTGAAAGCGTAGCATATTTGCATAGATAGATGTGGGTCAACAGTTGAACGATCATTTCAAATAAATATTCAATAATCTTCGTATCTACTTCGACCACCAAAATCAACTAGATCAAATGTTACAAAAAATTTTAGAAAATAAAATAAAGTCGTGTACACAAATGCTATAACAACTTCAATAATATTTATATTGCTTCCGAGCACTATAATCCAGAATACACAATGTCAAAATAATCAAAATAACATTAGATGCAAATCGAAAATCCAGGGCTTAAAGTTCAAAAATTGATTCAGGAGCAACTCTTGCTCGTTGTCTGAGTTCTCTACGCGCTGAGTAGATAATTGCACATGCTATAGCAATTTCAACGATGCCAAAAATGATCGTCACAATGCTAAAAATAAAGTGGTTGTGCGACAGAGTTTTGGATAAAATCGACGTTACAACTAACTCGAAAATTAAAAAACTAAACAGGAGAGTAAAACATGAACTAACTATAAATCTTGAGCATAAAATCGTTCCTCGGTCCATTGATGAATTTCGAAGCTTCCAACAATCCTCTGGTTGGTGATCCCTCAAGTTATTTAAAAGTAAAATAAATTTCAAGACTTCAATATTTATGTACTAAGACTCCTATTTTAATTGCAATAGCCTTGTCCTACCGCAGAACAAACTTTTATTTCTTCTGGGATGAGACTTCTAATGCAACCAATATTCTTGCTAAAATATTAATAATGATTTGGGCTTATATTCTGATTAATGAAGGTGGTATAATCTGAGTAAGTATGGGAAACTTGATTCACAAGGAAAAGAAAAAGAAGGGCTGTGAGAGAATCCTAAACGGATTGAATAATTAGTAGTTCAATATAAACATATTATTTCAATTTGAAAATTAAAATAATAGATTTCATTTACTAAAAATAAAAATGAAAATGAATGGCTACGAGATGTTGAGATTGTTGCCTCAAAATTTCTAACTTTAGAGAATTTCAATTGCAACTAAGAGAAAAAGTTATAATCTTAATAGAAGATAATTTCCCATGCTGCTAGTCTTCTAATTGAATTGGAGAACTATACAATTGGTAAAACTTTTTTTTTTTTTTTCCCAATATTTTGGCGATGCCCGTGTTTATGATCCATTATATATGAATGCTATATATTTTTTTAAACTTTAGAGAGTTTTGTGAGGAAAAAATAAAAATTATATGTTGGAAATAACACCTTCGAGTAGGAGAATGAACAAACCGAAATAGCAACAAGGATTCAAGAACAAGAACTTCGATGCAAAGGCTCAACCGCGTGATCGCTGTCCTCAAACAATATTTGCCCCTTCTCTGGTAAATTCGAGATGCTTCAAGGTTTTTCGGCAAATGGTTTGAAGGATTGATAAAGCCTTGTAGTAGAAATATAAAGCACAAAATATTTCTACCAACAAAACTTGAGAAACACAATAAAAATGTAAGAATATGAATAAGAAGATAGTTTGATCTTTGTATATGGAGATTGTAATGATTTCAAAGTGTTTTTTCATTGAACAAAACCCCACTATATATAGGCCTAGTTCATATTCACGAAGTGGTGCCAAAAACCAAGTGAAAAGCCTCCAAAAATGACTTTCCAACGGCTAAAAATCGTCCAACGGTCACAGTTTTCGGTCGACCGGTTGGTCAACCGAACTTTTTCGGTCGACCGGTCGGTGGACCGAACCTCCATTTCGGTCGATCGAAAGGTCAACCGAAACTTCCTGCAACTTCTTGGTTGAAATCCTGCAGAGTTTCGGTCGACCGCAGTCCAGTTCGGTCGACCGAAATTGTCAGCAATTTTCCACTTCTCCTTTTGTTGGTTTTGAACAACCAATTTCTCAACAATCCCCCACTTGTTCAAAATTAACAAGTTTCATATTCAACATGAACGATACTCATGCCTAAGGATTAGATATCTTTCGATTTGAATCTAACCATAGTGTAATTCTAACAAAGTAAAGTCGGAATCAAAGGTAGCTTGAAGCTTTGAACCAGTTATTCCATGTGACGATACCGGTAAGAACACACACACGAGCACCACGTGTTCTCAAGTTCCTCAAACTCGCTTAGCGCTTTTATGGCCTTGCGCTCATCCTTTTCGACAAACTTTTAAGAGAGTAACTCTAGCTCTCTATTGAGGCGGCACCACCTCGAAGTTCATCTAGGTGAAATTCTTCCAGCATCTTTGTTACTTTTAGAGATGCTTGTGCTCTTAGCACTGAACTTCATTAAGAGCTTGAATCTCAACCCTCACTTCAGTAACAACCAGCATTATTTAACTAGGATAGGGTTATCGCGGATTTGAATAATGCTGAACCTATCCACATATCGAATGACTTGTTGTTACCCTTTGAACCCGTGAATTACCTTTTGAGTAATGACAGGTAGGGTTGCTATCATTGGTGAATCTTTCTATTTTAAGAGTTTCAACCCCATCCTACTCGATGTAGATATTACTAAATCTCGATTTAGAGGTTTAGTTAGAGGATCCGCTAGATTCTCGATAGACTTAACATAATTTAGGAAAATTATTCCATCTTTGATTAATTTCCTTATGTAGTCATGTCTTAGACTCATATGTCTAGACTTTCCGTTGTATACCTCATTGTATGCTTTTGCTAACGTGGCTTGACTATCACACAAGATAGATATTGAAGATGTATTCTTCGGTCCCAAAGGTATCTCATAAAAGAGATCCTTAAGCCACTCAACTTCTTTCCCGGTATCCGATAATGCTACGAATTCGGATTCCATGGTCGAGTGCGTTATACATGTTTGTTTCTTTGATTTCCAAGAAACAGCTCCTCCTCCAAGAGTGAACACCCAACCGGAAGTGGATTTATTCTCACCCGTGCTAGATATCCAACTAGCATCGGTAAATCCTTCCAATATAGCCGGGAACTTAGTATATTGTAAACCTAAGTTCTTGGTTTTCTTTAAATACCCAAGAACTCTTCCAATTGCCTTCCAATGGTCATTGCCTGGATTGCTAGTAAACCTACTAAGTTTACTAATTGCATATGCTATGTCTGGTCTTGTGCATTGAACTGCATACATAAGACTCCCAATGACACTTGCATATTCTAATTGAGCAATTGCCCTTCCATCATTCTTTACAAGTTTTGAACTTGGATCAATTGGGTTACTTGCTTCCTTTATGTTCAAGTGTTTGAACTTATTTATCACATTCTCAACATAATGTGATTGACTTAAATGGTAACCCCCACTAGTCTTTGTGACTTTGATACCCAAAATGGTATCCACTTGTCCAAGATCATTCATCTTAAATGTGGAAGATAGAAACCTCTTTGTTTCTTTTATTCCATCCATGTGATCACTCATAATCAACATGTCATCAACATATAAACATATAAATATCACATAATCATCACATACTTTTGAATATAAACATTTATCTACACTGTTATGTTTTTAAAACCGAACGAAATTATAGCTAAGTCAAATTTCTCATGCCACTTTTTAGGTGCCTGTTTTAAACCGTATAACGATTTTACTAACTTGCACACTTTATGTTCATTTCCGGGTAGAGCAAAACCTTCAGGTTGCTCCATATAAACCTCCTCATCGAGATCCCCATTTAAGAATGCCGTCTTGACATCCATTTGGTGAACATGCAAGTCATGTATTGAAGCTAGTGCGAATAATATCCTTATCGATGTTATTCTAGCTACCGGTGCATATGTATCAAAATAATATATTCCTTCTCTTTGTCGATATCCTTTAGCTACTAATCTAGCTTTAAAGGTGTTTAGAGAACCATCAACATTATATTTTCTCCTGAATACCCATTTACATCCAATAGGTTTGGATCCGGGTGGTAAATCGACAAGCTCCCAAGTATTATTTGACATTATTGAATCCATTTCATCTTTAATTGCATCTTTCCAAAACATGCTATCACGAGAAGTCATAGCTTCTCTATAAGTTTTAGGGTCGGTTTCCACATGTAGAACAAATGGAATTGTTCTTACGACATTCAATTCATTTCCTTCTACTAAGTAAAAGGAAATGCGTTGAGAATCAATTTCATCCGGTCCTAAAGACTTCTCAATTCGAGTTCTTTTGCTTCTTCGTGGCTCACTTGACTTATCAACACCTTTAGAAGATGTTTCATCTTGTGTTCCACTTGAGCTAGGGATATCTAAGAGATTTTCCCTCAATTCATTATCCGAAGATAACGAATCCTCAAAGAACTCTACATCACTTGATTCAATAATCACATTGGTCTCCAAGTTTAATAATCTATATGATTTGCTATTGCTAGCATATCCAACAAAGGCACATTTAATGCCTCTTGGACCCAACTTGGTCCTATTAGGGTTTGTGTTCTTACAATAAGCAAGACACCCCCACACTTTGAAGTATCCAATGTTAGGTTTTCTTCCTTTCCAAGATTCATAAGGAGAAACCTTAGTTTGTTTAGAAGGAATTCTATTTAATATCCTACATGCACTTAACAAGGCCTCACCCCACAAATTAAATGGCAACTTAGCATAGGTAAGCATGGCATTTATCATTTCAACTAAAGTTCTATTTTTTCTTTCAGCTAAACCATTTTGTTTCGGTGTTCTAGGTGCCGAACATTGGTGAATTATGCCATGTTGTTCACAAAATATGTTGAAATCACTAGAAAAATATTCTCCACCTCTATCACTTCTTAAGGTTTTTATTTTCTTATTTAAGTGATTTTCAACCTCATTCTTATATACTTTAAACATATCAAATGCTTCACTTTTATGTTTCATTAAGTAAACATATGTGTATCTAGTACAATCATCAATAAAGGTAATAAAATACCTATTTCCACCTCTAGTTAACATGCCATTTAATTCACAAATATCCGTATGAATTAACTCTAAGATACTAGATGTTCTTTTTACACTTTGATAAGGCTTTTTAATCATTTTTGCTTCTACACAAGTTTTGCATTTAAAAATATCATTTTCATCATATGAAATTAAGTCACATTTCATCATACGTTTCATAGTACTTTTTCCAATATGTCCTAATTTAGCATGCCATAATGAAAATAAATCAACAACATAAGCAAAGTTATTTTTATTATCATTCAAATTGTCAACAGTACATAATTTGACCATTCCTTCACTAGAATAGCCTTTTCTAACAAATTTCCCATTTAGGGATAATACAAGTTTTCTGGATTCAAATACACTTTTGATACCCGGTTTTCCTAAGAGATTTCCACTAACCAAGTTTCTAGTCATGTCGGGAACATGTAGTACATTGGTCAAGGTAATGGTCTTGCCGGAAGTGAAGATGATATCCACACTTCCCTTTCCAATTACTTTAGATCGAACCTCATTACCCATTTGAATCTCTTGGTCTCCATCAACTTCATGATAAGTCTTGAAAGAAGATTTATCATATGATACATGTATTGTAGCACAAGTATCATACCACCATCCGGGAACTTTTCCCTTGATTGTATTGATTTCACAAATGGTGGCCACAATTTTATCATCTTTGATGGAGTTCACTTTGTCCTCGAAGTTGTTTTGTTTTCGGTGTCTACAATCTTTTGCATAATGTCCAGATTTTCCACACACAAAACAACCTCCTTTTGTCTTCTTCTTGAACTTGTTGAAGTTCGTTGAAGGCTTTCTCTTGTTGGATTTTGTTGGCGGTTCCGTTTTCTCAATTGCATTTGCTTTAGAAGTGCATTCAAAAGAGTTTTCACTCTTATCACGCATTCTTGACTCTTCTTCAATTCGCAAATGTTTTTGCAATTGTTCCAAGGAGTGATCCTCGGAACTATGCATAATTTTCTTCCGGTATCCTTTCCAACTACCGGGGAGTTTAGCAATAATTGCCCCCACTTGAAAGGTCTCCGGGATTTCAATCTTCACCGCCTTCAATTTGTTGACTAACACTTGCAATTCATGAATTTGGGGAAGCAAGGGGATATTTTCAAGAAATTTAAAATCGAAGTACTTAGAAATTAAAAATTTCTTGGTACCTTCTTCCTCGGCTTTGTACTTACTTTCCAATGCATCCCATATTTCTTTTGGTGATGTTGTATTAGTGTAAAGATCATACAACCGATCCGACAACGAGTTGAGAATATGACCGCGACATATCAATTCATCCTCTTCACGCTTCTTTCTATTCACTCTTGATTCATCGGTGTCTTTGTCGGATGGTTCAGGTAGATCTTCCAAATTCGGATCAAGCACATAAAAAATCTTCAACGCCGTAAGAAGGAATTTCAACTTATCTTGCCATCTTGTGAAGTTTGTGCCATCAAAGCGATCCAAACGAACCAAATCTTGATTCATCAACTTTATGGTAGCCATTGTTGTTTCACTCTCCATTGCAGGACTATTGTTTGAGATTGTTGGAAATAACACCTTCGAGTAGGAGAATGAACAAACCGAAATAGCAACAAGGATTCAAGAACAAGAACTTCGATGCAAAGGCTCAACCGCGTGATCGCTGTCCTCAAACAATATTTGCCCCTTCTCCGGTAAATTCGAGATGCTTCAAGGTTTTTCGGCAAATGGTTTGAAGGATTGATAAAGCCTTGTAGTAGAAATATAAAGCACAAAATATTTCTACCAACAAAACTTGAGAAACACAATAAAAATGTAAGAATATGAATAAGAAGAGAGAACCTCCATTTCGGTCGACCGAAAGGTCAACCGAAACTTCCTGCAACTTCTTGGTTGAAATCCTGCAGAGTTTCGGTCGACCGCAGTCCAATTCGGTCGACCGAAATTGTCAGCAATTTTCCACTTCTCCTTTTGTTGGTTTTGAACAACCAATTTCTCAACATTATAAGCATAGCATGGTTTTTCTTGTTCCCTTTATTGATTATTCAAAGTGTAGAAATTGATGGATGTCATAAAGTTTAGGGTAATTATTTTTCCTAAATACTTGGGAGAATTTTTAAGCTATTAATTTTCAATTTGATCAAACAAAATTTTCATATATAGTATAAGAATTTATAATGATGGCATCCAAAAAGTGGTTTACATAAATATACTCCAAACATTTTAAATTTCCGCGTCCATCTTTTATTAAAAGCATAGAAGTTTCGAATTTGTCCATTTCTTCCTCGTCTAGAGGAGAAATGAAATTATAAATATAAATGATGTTTGTGTTGATAAAAATCGAGATTATCGTGTAATAATTTATATAAATAGATAGTGAATAAATAGTTGGGTAGAATTTCGATTTACAGAATGAACATAATAAAAACACTGGTGCTAACGGTCTCTGGACACTCGCCTCTCAAGATACAACAACTTCGACTTATAATATTAACACTCCAAATTACAAGACCTAGTGAACCTACTAATGTTTTGATATGTCTGAAAACTAGAGGACAAAAATGCACGAAATTAATAATCGGGGACTGAAATGCCCAATATTAAATAATGCAGGGGAAGGCTTATATTGTGGAAGAGAGAAAATCAAGAAAGATTTTGGAATGAATAAAATCCGGGACATGAGAATCTATTTATAGAAGTTGAAATGTTGTGTTCAAAAGACACAACAACCGAGAAGTTGTGTCTGAAACAGATCCACCCGTTTTGGACAAACAATTTTAGTAGTCAACGACCAATTTCTAAATGATGCCACGTGTCGTGCACAGAAAAATTCGAGAAAAATAAATAATATAATTCAAATATATTAATTTAATTTCATAATAAAATATTATAATTCAAATATTATTTTACCAAAAATATATATGCCTACTTTGCCCAAGCCCAAGCTCATGACCAGTGTTCGTGCCGATTTAACCGTGACCGAAGAACCGATCACGATTTTGTGGTTTTTCCAATTTTTTTTTTTAAGTTTAAAAATTTTGAACTTCATGAATGGCCCTCATAAACTTCCAATTTGGAATAGTGGTATAACAAAAAAAATGTTTAAATTTCCATCAAAATCATTTTCTAAATTTATGTCTAATTGACTAATTTGATTTGGAATCTCAATTAACTAAATTGTAATATCCACATTCATCTTTTCATTTATTTAATTTTCAAATTTAACTTAAGTTGCACTTGACTATTAGTATATTAATGTTAGATATCATTTTCTATAAGTTTAAACTATTTTAATTTAACAAAGCAAACTATTTTAACATATTAATTTTTAATTTTTGAAGTATCAAGACTAATTATAGGATAATGAATCTAATTAATAAAGATAGATTTATTTTGAATTATTAATATGAAAAAAAAATTATTGTTTTCATAGTATTTTATTATTTTTGCATGTATTTATTGCATTCGGTTCGATTCCGATTCGACACTGGATGAGCCCTTTGACCTTTTACATTTTTTGGGTTGATGATCGGGTCGATTTTTAAAACATTGATTTTGGCTCAACCTACTAGCATGTAGGTTATCTTCATTTCAAAGACTATTGGTGCACCTCGGGGCTCAAACCCAAGTCTCAAATTTGAGCAATATAAAGTGGTTACTATTCTTCTAGTTTTCTTATGTGAGATTGACACTTTCTAATTTCCTACCAATTTTTTATTCCAAATTATTTCAACTACAAGTGGTTATCTTTTGGCATTAATTTCCCATTCACCCTTAATTGATTTTGACAAAATAAATACATACGTTAATCTACTCATCGAGTATAATACACTTGACCAAAGAAATCTTTTATCCAACTAATGTGACGTACTTAAACAATTGGTCAAAAGTTGGTCAAACCAACCAATTTTTCAATAATCATCTACTTGAATGAAAATTAATCTAATAGACGATGCAGACCCTATAGAAAGATCAGACAAAAAGTTATTGGATCTAGATAGGTACCTTAAGGGTCTAAAGCTTCCGTAGTAGAATACTATTGAAATTATTTAGCTAATCAGTGAACGCGATGTCTTGAATTGTCAACCGTTGGTATAAATCAAGACAATATTTTAACTTCCATAATATTTTCGAGTTCTCACTGTTATGTTCATTTTGGCCCTGAACAACTCTTGGATTTCATAAGTGGTTTAGAGAATTCAAGCAGGTGAAACATTCTCATAGAAGTGGTCACACTTCACACTTATATAGGTGATCTCCTATTAAGAGTACCTGCCATACTGCACTTGGATAATCCAAGATATAGGAATTATTAAAAGTATAACTTAACCTGAAACTTTTTGCACATAGCAATTTTCTTGTCAAATGAATGGGAATGAGTTAACTCTGAAGTGCTCTTTGAATTTTCACAACTAAGTTGTCTCATTGAACCAAGATCTAGGGATTTCCAGTTAGCAAGGTTGGGTTACCATTACAAAAATCCTTACGTTGTAGGCTTTAAGTCCATTCCCCTTGATAGACAATATACTTGATCTCTTGATAAGTCTTTGGTGAGCGGATTCGCGAGATTTTCTATAGATTTTACATAATCTATAGGGATAACACCATTCGAGATCAACTGCATAATTGTATTATATCTTCGATAGATATGTTGAGACTTACCATTATACATACTACTTTGTGCTCTACCGATAGCCGACTGACTATCACAATGCATACTAACTGTAGGCACTGGTTTTGGTCAACATGGAATATCTTCTAAAAATTACGAAGCCATTCTACTTTCTCTCCAGGTTTATCTAAAGCTATGAACTCAGATTCCATCGTGGATCGAGTCATACATGTTTGTTTAGAGGATTTTCAAGATATGGCTGTACCACCAATGGTAAAAACATAACCACTAGTGTGTTTTGAGTCTTTTGTATCTGATATCCAATTAACACGTAACACATCGATGATGGTTACCTCTTTGCCTGATGCCATCTTCAGCACTATACCTAGACCAATAACTTTTGATGTTACCAAGTCTCCCATGAATATTTGTCATTCATTGATAGGAGTGTAAGATGAAAACATCTCCTTATCAGTACAAACGTGACGAGTAGCGTCAATGTCTATGAACCATTCTATTAGATTGTCCACCATGTTTGCTTCAAATACAACAATTAAGAGTATAAATTCAGACACACCGTCAGAGAATTTGTCTTCCTTGGTCAAGTGTACTTGGTCATTTTTATTTTGCTTTTTTTGTCGGTATTCTTTTGTTATGTGACAAGGCTTACCGCAATTATAGCAATCTCCTTTGAATTTCTCGACCTTGCTCTTTTGCTTGCCATTACCCGAGTGATTCATTTTCTTACTAGTATTTGACTCCGTCAAATTTACTTTAGCCTACATTTAGCTTTCTAGATTTCTTCTTAGAATTTCGATTATCTTCCTCAATTCTTAATCTTACAAATAGATTTTCAAGTCCCATTTCCTTGCGTTTATGTTTCAGATAGTTCTTGAAATATTTCTACATTAGAGGTAATTTCTCAAAAATTGCAGCGACCTGAAATGACTCACCGAGCTTCATACCTTTTGCATGTATCTCATGCAAGATGATTTGTAACTTTTGGACTTGATTCATCACTGTTTTAGAATCCATCATTTTGAACTCCAGAAATTTGCCTACAATGAATTTCTTCAATTCCACATCTTCCATTTTGTACTTCTTTTTCAACGATTTCCATAGTAATTTAGCTATCTTGACTGAACTGTATATGTTGTATAGTGTGTTGTCAATGCAATTGAGGATGTAGTTCATGCACAAGAAGTCAATACGACTACGTGCATCGAATGCTGCTCATTTTTTAGGATATGTTTCTTCCTCCTTAACGGTTGTAGCATCTTAACTGAAGAATTTAGTCAAATTCAGAGTTATGAGATATAACAACATTTTCTGTTGGCATCTTCTAAAATTCACTCATGAAATTTTTCGATTTCTCCCAATGAACATTGTTTGGGGTTGGGGGGGGGGGGGTACGACAGGTGTAATAGTACTTGCCATAATCTAACAAAATTTCATGATATAAATTAGCACGTAAACATAATTATCATCTTGAGATTGTTGATAAAAAATTGAGATTTTCGTGCAATAATTTATATATAAAGATAACGAATAAACAGTTGGGCAAAATTCGACTTACAAAATGAACGTAATAAAAATGGAATGATAATAGCTGATGCAAGAGTTCGATTATTTTTTCTTAAGACGATAATACCCCGCACTGGTGTTGATGGTAGCACTCCAAATTTCATGACCTAAGATACAGAGACCTCGACTCGTAATAGTTGCACTCCAAATTACATGACCTAGAGAACCTACTAATGTTTTGATCTCTTTAAAACTGGAGGACTAAAATGTACGAAATTAATATTTGAGACTGCAATGCACAATATAGAATAATGCAGGACGCAAGGCTTATATTTTGCAAAAGAGAAAATTAAGAAAGATTCTGGAATAAATAAAATGCAGGACATGGGGACCTATTTAGAGAAGTTGAAATATTGTGTCCTAAAGACATAATAGTCGAAAAGTTGTCTCTGGAATATACACAACCCGTTTGGACATGCAGTTTTTACAGTCAATTGTCAGTTTCTAAAAGGTGAGACATGTCTCGCATAGAAAAATTCAAAATAAATAACTTATATAATTTAAATATATTATATTATTTTAATACTAAAATAATATAATTCAATTATTATTTTACGAAAAATAGATATACCAACTTGTCCCAAGCCCAAGCCCATGACCTGTGCCGAGCCGACGACAGCTCAACTTACCAGCATGTAGGTCCTCTCCCCTTCAAAGATTATTGGTGTCCCTTGGGACCCAAACCCAAGTCTTAAACTTGAGTAATATAAAGTGGTTTCTATTCTTCTAGTTTTCCGGTGTAGGATTGACACTTTTCAATTTTCCAACAATTTTTTTATCCTCAATTACTTCAACTTTAAGTGGTCATATTTTGGCTTTAATTTCTCATTCACCCTTAATTGATTTTAAAAATAAATACATACATTAATCTACTCATGGAGTAGAATACACTTGATCAAATAAATCTTTTATCCGACCAACGAGACTCACTTAAACAATTGGTCAAAAGTTGGTCAAATCAACCAATTTTCCAACAGTTTGAACTTTGAAGTAGGGCAGAATACAGCCATGTGAACCCAACGAACAATTTATGTGAAAACTTTGGTTGTTTGTAATTTTACTAAAATATTTTGATTGAACACAATTTTCATATAGTGAAAGTTGTGACTGTTTGTAATTTTTTTAGACATATTTTGAGAATTTTCCTTATCCGCTATTTTTCTCTGAACAAAAATCATGTGAGCAAATCAAGGAAATTGATCTCAATTCCAACAACTGATGTCAAAGCCACATTGGTTCGGGGTGTTGGAGCAAAGGAAAAATATGGGAG
Source organism: Osmanthus fragrans (assembly GCA_019395295.1). Lineage (NCBI taxonomy): Eukaryota > Viridiplantae > Streptophyta > Magnoliopsida > Lamiales > Oleaceae > Osmanthus > Osmanthus fragrans. The sequence goes on along the minus strand of CM033361.1, from coordinate 19,013,258 downwards.
TGTAATGATGAAAAACTCGACGAGGAGAGTCAATTTTGGTTCGTGGTAAGTAAAGTCAAAGATGTCTTAATTCAAACTGGACTATACAAGGCTTTGAAAGGGAAATCAACCCCTAATTTCGACAAAGATGGTGAAAAATCTAGTTTTAACGATGAGGATTAGAAACATTGGAATTTGAAAGCTGCAAACACAATACATTTATCTGGCAAAAAATTTCTAAAAAATATTCATCGAATATTTGCTGCAAAGGAACTTTGAAAAAAAAATTGAAAAGTAATATTAGGACCCTATTTGATTATCATTATTTGTAAAATGAGAATGAAAAATATAGTCATTATGGGCCTTACACAAAAGATGTAAAGTCAAAAATAGTAGTTGAATGTGATGAATAACGGTCATATTTTTTATTTTTACAAGTGAATAATGAGAAACAAACAGACCCCTAGTCTTCTTTTAAATCACTTGCACTTGAAGGAATAGTTACATTTTGTTGGGCTATCGACACAAATATTCAGTAGATGTGGTGGTCCTTCTGGTTATCCACACACAAATCACACATTGAGATATAAAGACTAAAAATATTTAAAATTATAAACTGAAACTTTCCTTATTTCTTACAATTATCAGAAGTTCAAATTACGTTCCTTAGAAACGTAATTTTATTGTCACCATCCTGCCCATCACTTAATGCTGCGGCGAGAAATGCAATGGAGGGTGGCCGGTGGTTGAACTCCGGTGGAAATACTTGTTTTCGTTGCGGATGGACGTGGAGCAGAGGTGGAGAAACCACGAAGTTGCATCTCCGATTTCTGGAACCGTCCCGAGTCGCCTGGAAGCCTCGTGTAAGAAGCAGAAGGCGATTCAGTAACCCATGTTGCCATGAGTCCTTGTCCACCATTTTTGTACTGTACTATTGCTCTATAAACAAATGGAATAAGGCCCTCCATTTTCTCTATCAGAAAAAGAGAGGGAGTCGTGTGAAAAAAATTGCAATGGAATGGGGTAAGGTTGGACTTGATTAAAAGGTAGATTTGTGGGGTGGGGGTGGTAACGTGTTGGAATTTAGCTCATTGGGACAAAATTAATGATTTTATACCATTCATTGAAAGCACTATCTAAACTACATTCATTATATCCCGCCAAATCACATTAAAATATTATGCATGTTATAATCTTTATGTGCTTAGGGGAGTTAATGGCCGAGCCGAGCCGTCTCCATACAATAGGTTCGATTCAGCCCTTTGACTCCTGAGTCTCGTGAGCTGAGCTAGGACGTTTGTGATTTCTAAAGAAATTAATAAAACAAGTCAAACAATGAGTCCAAAAAAGAGCAAAAAATAAGTCGACTCGTTAAAAAAGGGTATTCGGCTCGAGCCTATTGCTCGTCTCAAAACAAGCCCGTCATCCATGGCCGATCGAGAACAAATCAAGCCCACGAGCAGCTCGACCCATTTGCTACCCTATTTGTGCTTTAATTTTCATGTATTTGTCGCGTATTACTTAATGTGCATGAATCTTACATGAAAATATTTATAGTTTTATAGCCTTTTGATCTGTGGGGGATTCTTAGAGATAAGTTCGATAAACTAGTTAGTGATAGCTGCGAGCAGTAGCACCATACATAGTAGTTCATATGTAGCTTTCGTTGTGTTACAATAATTCATCACATGCTTTGTGCAACAAGCCTACAAGTCATTTTATTCTGATAGCTTCTAAAATAAGATACAATGTTTTCCAAAAGGAGTTATTACCTCTATTTGCTTGTTATATAGTCTGCCTCGAAGACAAAAATTTTCAAACATCCAAAGTTTATTGGTTGAGACTATTTGTTGATTATGCATTTCACAAATAGCACCGTCACTACTAAAAATTTGATTTTAATTTTCACCGAATTGGGACTATATAGAAAATATATGTATAAAGACGCCTAGCAGAAACAATGTTGAAAATTTCGAAGTTCAAAAAGCGTAACACATTATATGTCTGATAATACTGTAGAGACTGCTTGAGCAGTCATTCATTATCCAATAAGTTAGTAATAAGCCGATAAGGCAATGACAATTCAATAATTTTATTTCAATAACTATTATCTATATATTGAAAAAAAATAGTAATGGCAACTTGAGAAACGATTTGTGTAATAATAGTTTTGTCGCACGACTTGAGAATTTTATGAAAGCACCTTTGGGATTATTTCTAATTAAATTGTTGAGGGATTACTTAAACAACTTGTTGAAATTCTCAAAACGTAATACACTTGCACTTTGGTATATTATGAGGGGTTCATAGAGGTATGTTCCAAAAGGCAATCATGTATAATTGAATAATGTGTAGTGATCTTTTTACATAATTGAAGGTCAACGTTTTATTACATCGAACTTATTTTATTTATTACATATGAGTGACAAGTAGGGCTGCAAAAAAATTTAATCACTAAACTGAAAAATCGAATCAAAACGTTGATTTGAAATTTTGATATGGGTCCTTGAGGACTTGTCAACATTTCGATTTGAATCGAACCAGATCATTTAGAAATGTTTTGTTTCGTATGAACCTTTTTCAAATGAGTTAAAATGGTCTGGCTTGAAAATAAGTCAATAATCATCCAAATCAAACCATGTTTCACCCTTAACGACAAGTTGATAGACTCAAAGTTTACATGGTGTTTCTCAACAATAGAAAGCAAGAAATTTCTACCTTCTCAATAGTAGGGCTAATAATTGGGAACTAACATTTATTATTGAATTTCTTCAGCATGATTCATAATTTTATTTTGGCAACATAATACAAAGATACATAAAATTTCATATCAGCACAGAAAACGCAACCGATAAGAGAGTTTTGGTACGGATAATACTATAGATAGTATTCTTTCTTCTATATCACACTGTGCGAAGAGCGAAGCGTGCTATAAATTCATTGAGGAAATGTGATCATGGAGATCCATTGATAGACAATCCACCATCTGGGCAAATAATTTGCCCGGTGATGTACGATGCAGCAGGGAAGCAGAGAAATGTTACCAGCGACGAGACTTCTTTAGGCTCTCCCGGACGACCAATAGGGATTCGAGGAACTAAGCTTTTTACTAATTCCTGCTTATCAGCAGATGCCTGAAAGAAATAGAAAAGAAAACAATAAGCATAACTAATCATGGAATGTTCATAGATGTTCTTTCAAAAATTCCTTCGTGGCATGTTATGATGGCTACGCTTTAAAATATTACGAATAGAAACCTTTGAGAAGGAAAAATCTGAGTACATGTCAAGAAAACCATAAAGGAGTTAAGGGATGCATTGGAGGCCAAATACATGTCCGAAGACGCCACAGGTAAGAAGTTTCTAGTCCTCTAAATTTTATCAGTATGTGATGGTTGACAGTAGAAAGTTAATGGAGCAAATTCATGAAATAATTCACACATATAACATGAATAAGGATGAATCTTTTGTGGTCTTCTTCATTATTGATAACTCCCTCCTACATGGAAGACTGCGAAAAAAATCTCAAGTACAGGAAGGATGAGCCTTTGTATATAGATGACAACTCGGGGACGAGTTGTTTCGAAGCAGAAGGAAATGATGCAGATCAGTTAGTAGAGAAAAATCATAAACCAATTGGGAAAGAGAATAAATAATATGGATCTACCAAAATGCACGTAATTTTTAGTTTGGGGGTCAGATTTACACGAGCAAATATAATTCGAAAACTTTTCGACTCTGCACATTTTTGTCGAAGCCATCATTGTCTAACTTTTGGGATCAAATTTCATCGTTTAAGGTTCTGTTTTAGCATTTTTCTATTTTTGAGTTAGTTTAAGGGTTTCATTATTTTAGTAATTTTTTTAGTTTTATTTAGATTTATCTATTGAATTAGAATTTCGATTTGATTAGAAGTCATTTTGGCCCTTTAAATTCATGTTAAGGATTTTAAAATTAGGAAATTACATCTAGGAAGGTATTTAAAGATCCAAAATCAAAATTATGATATATAGTTTATTTATACAAAAATCAGGTTTTAATTATAATATTATAAAATATTATAATATTAAATAATAATATTAAAAAATCAAATAAATTATATAAATATTATAACCCTAATGTAAAATATCATTTCCCCCCCACCCCCGGTCTCTCTCTCTCGCGCTCGCTCTCGCTCACTCTATCCCCTGTCGCCGCCGCCCCGTCGCCACCCAAAACTCCGACTAATCGAAGGTGGTGATGGTCGATGGTAGACCTGAAGCTTTGCCCGTTCGATTTGTCATTTCTGCGTGTGCGGAATCGATGGTGGTTGGTGCGGTGTGGGCTGTGGTGATGGAGGTGGTGGCGGTGACTTGGTGGTTCTGTGATTTCTGCGTGTGTGGTGATGGTGGTTGTTGCGGTGTGGAACTTGAATGTGTTGGTGCGATGTGGGCGGTGGTGATGATTGTTGGTGCGGTTGTGACGGTGGAGATGGACGGTGGTCTCGAAAATGAGGATCTGGTGGTAGTTGTGTTTTGTGGCGACTGTGGGGATTGTTGGGGCTGATGTGAGGATCTGGTTGTGGTAGCGACGTGGTGTAGATGGTGTTGATGCGATGATGGAGGTGGTGTGGACGGTCGCGGGGTGAGGCGGTGGTGGAGGTGGTCAGTCGTGATGGTGATTCCTTTACTGTGCCAATGCTATGGAGATGGTGGGTTTGTTACTGTTGCGGTGGCGAGGTGATTCCTTTACTGTGCCAATGCTATGGAGATGGTGGGTTTGTTACTGTTGTGGTGGCGAGGCGGTGGTTGCGGGTCGGTGGTCACAGATTTGTGACCAAGTATTGGTGGTGGATTTTGATCGGATTGGTTTGTGACCATAAAATTCAATAAATTGTGATTAATAAATTAGTCTGTGACTTATTAAATTTTGATTTGTGATCTCGGAGAGAAATTGTGACCTATTAAAATTTATATTTGTGACCTTGAAATTAATTGTGACCTAAGAAATTAATGTGTGACCTATTAAAATTTCAATCCGTGACCTCGGAAATAATTTGTGACTAATAAAATTTTTGATTTGTGACCTCGTAATAATTTGTAATTAATTAATTTGATAATATGTGACCAATAAATGTATTTGTGACCAATTTATACAAATTTGTGACTTTTATATATTTAATTAATTAATTAATTAAGTAATTACTTAAATCATAAATAAAATTTAATAAAAACCTTATTTTTGAACTTTGAAACTTATTACCTTATTATTGAATTGGACATACTAAAAACCTTAGTTTTGTATTGTTCCCATTTAAAATTCTACATCTGCTTTTGATAAATATTATTTCAATTTTCTTGTTGTTTTGGAGGATTTCAATATTACTTACGTCCGTTCGAACGAAATTCTAACAATGCCTATTCGTGTATTACGAACAAGCATCTTTATTTAGTATTCAAGTTTTCATCCTGCATCAATCCACATATTTGAAACTATTACTTATTCTTATTCACACATTTTGTGATCTCCCCGTTATTTTCTTCCTAAAAAGTTCCTAACAGATACTAATGATCTTTCTAGAACACGGGCTCTATTCAGGAGTCCCAAGAAAGATTAGCTCCATATGAAAACCCGAAATGCAAATTTGAATATCATTATAGCACCTAAGAATGTTAATTTTTTTTAAAAATTTTTAGTACTAAACTGCTCTTGATCCTTATAGTGGCTTTCCAGCTCCAGCAGCTAAAAACTCTCTCGCCCCCTTGATAAAATCTGAAGCACAAGGTGGCTCTTTCTCCCTCAAATTGGCAATAGTTTTAATCAGCTTAACGATACGTTCCTCCAATTCAAGGTTCATCTCTGAAATGCATACTTCAAGAGAATAGGTATTTAGAGGATATGATGGAGCTTTCAAAGGATAAAGCTACTTTCACATGAAGAGGGACCCACAAATATTTTATTATGTGTGGACCCTTCTCCATGTGAGGGGGGTGTAAGAAATTATGGAATGTGTTATGTACATGTAGACAAGTCCCTTCATTCAAACTTAAATATTCTTTTCTAGCACGGTCAGGTTCGAAGAGTTGGCTCTTCTTCATGCCTAAATATTGCAATCTGAATAACATCATGGTTCTTTGGCAGAAACAAAATGTCTATATTATTCTTAGGCCAAGATTCTCCAAGATTTTAGTCAATTTTAACTTCAATCACAACCTTAATATTCTCATAAGCCTCCTCAGTGCCACAAATCCTATATCATAGACTATGTCTACATAATTCAATATCCTACCATGAATCCCATCAAACTTGAACTGTATTTCACTAATTCCTTCATGCTCTTCAAGCATCTTATCTTTTCTTTCAGTTACTTTCTAATGCTAGATTGCCATCGAGTATGGAGAGGAAACCATATCGACATTCACAATAGGGAAAAGAAATCAGGCTTTTAAAATTCTTACAGAAAGTGCATCCACAAGTGAGGTATTTATGAGCCCTGGTGCAACGGAATTAACACGAATGTTATCCTTTGCCCACTCGCATGCCAAGCTCTTCGTCACTTGATTCATTGCGCCTATTCAGAAACAAAATAACTATAAACATCCTTAAACAAATTATGAAATTTATGTGATCATACCACGATGATTGTCAATGTTCTGAACTAACCTTTTGAAGCAGAATAGAGAGAAACATTAGGATACCCTAGTACCCCAGCTACAGAAGATATAAATACGATGTTTCCACTTCCTGATGCCTTTAAGAAGGGGTAGGCAAGTTGACTCAAGTGGAAGGAAGACTCGAAATTGGTACCCATTATGTACGCGTAATCTGCCGCTGTGATTTCTGTAGCTTCCTTAAGCATGTTTATACCAGCATTGTTTACCTGAAGAAGATCATTAAACTTCTTCAAAATCACCACAAGAGATAAATTCATATAGGCAAGCAAATCGTAAGCATGAAGGCAGCCAAATGTCACTTAAAGAAAGTAATTACTTCATTACTTTAACATAAATGTGTCCCTTTTCTTTTCCGAAACCATAATTTTTTTTATTGGTTGGTCTACATGTGTATAATGATTTACATTACATACACGTGATGTGATTATATATAATTGAATTAGAATTCCTTCAACAAAATTAAAAAAAAAAAAAAAAAAAAAAAAAAATACTACTCCGCTCTCTTTTTAACACCTCAACTGTATATAAATCATTATATAACCCTATTATGTACATGTAACGTTTTCTTTTTTTATTCCCTCTTTCTCTGTTTCTGCAACTTGGCTATTGAATTTTTGAACGATTCCATCTGAAAGCTTCTTCTATTAAAGTAGGGATACATCAATCTAATTAAATTTTGTCCTCATCACATGCATAACAATGTGACATATTCACTTTTTTCAGTCAAACATACGACACATGCACAGTTGAGTGACCACGAGACTTGATCTTTAACTTTGGCTTCTTCTAAGGTCACATCGAACCTTTTCAACCACAAATTTGTATAGCTAGGTTGGCCTCATTAATGAGATATGATGTGGGGACCGTGGGGAGAGTTATAGGCGAAGACATCTAACACGATAAAGATCTAGCATTTCATAAAATAGGTGACTTACGAGGATATTAAGCTTCCCATCGAAGTATTGGGCCACTTTTTCCATTAGCTGCTCCCGCTCCACCTGTGACAACACATCGCAGACAGACCCGGCCACTTTCAAGCCCTTGCTTCTCCATTTTTCTAGACATTCATCGAGTTGATTTTGCTTCCGCGAACATGTATAAACAATAGCTCCGTGTTCTGCTAATTCTTCTACTATAGCATGACTACAAAAACAACCACAAATCATAGCAAAAATGGACTTAAAATTAACCCAAGAAGTCATCAGAATTACAAAAATGGAGCATGAACTGACTTACCCTATGCCTCGAGTACCACCTGTAACAAGAGCAGTTGTGCCCTTCAGAGACCACCTTGCATCTCCACCTCGGATTTCCATTTGCGCCATTAATGTTTTTTCGTTTGTAATCCTAAATATAAGAGAAATTTTTTTGTCTTTAACGCCAACCCTTTTCTTCTTTAGTTACGAATTTCTGGTCGTTTCTGCATCGCAAGTGACGTAGAGAAGGAGAAATCTTTCTTTTGGGCAAATGACGTTTTAACGTTTGGCTAAGTGTTGTTAGGAATGATTGGTCTACTGTGTTCATGCACAGTTGTACATTTTCATTGACAAGATCCTGTCCCGAGTCAAACTAATGGATCCGATATGTGTCGTGCGTCGATATTAGATTCTAGCTAAATATCGGATCCACCACCAAGGCAACTTGACCTTCTTTGACAGTGACAGATTTTTAAAAGAATTTTGACAGAATTTTCTTTGAAATAGGAACTAAAACCACCTGAATAAAAATCAATTTTCCCCAAACAAGTTCGTATAATTTAAAATAAGGCAAACTAGTCCCTCAAAATACAAATTACTCAAAATAAAAAGTCGGCAAATCAATACTTACTATACTTTATAAAACATGTTCCCAAAAGATATATGAACTAAATAAACTGACCAAATGAGTCATACAATTAATGCAATGTATGTGTCTCAACTCGGTGGATTGACAGGTTTCAAGAATGCACAACTCTGCTATTATCTGCTCAGAAAAAGATGATAAAATATGAGTTTGAAACTCAGTACTTGGATAATTTGAAAAAAAGTATAATTTTCTTGTTTATGCATAATTTCTGAAAATTCTTGCTCTGTCAACATTTTGAGAAATTCTGAAGTCTGGTAATAAACTAAGTATGATTGCATCATAAAATTCTTTGATCTTTATTCTAAATAAACAACTGTAAGGTATAATGAATATAAATAATTTAATATTATTAAATATAAGTGAAAATATCATTTCACAGTACCATAAGTTGAAATCTTTACTCTGCAAACTGAATAAACTAAATTCTGTAGTCTGAAATTTGATAAGTTGTAAACTAAATAAACTAAATTTTGTATTCTAAAATCTGATAAGCGGTAAACTAAATAAACTAAATTCTGTATTCTAAAATATGATAAGCTGTATAAAGCTGAAAAATCACACCAAAAAGGTACCTCGGAATAACCTTACTCATGTATTGGTTAGTATCGATATACATGGCAAAGCTATTCAATTCTGAAATTCTAGTCATACGCGCGCAGAGCTATAATCTAGTCATACACTATGGAAACACATTCACAATAGTGTAGAACGGGTAAATCACCATAACTGGTCATACACTGTGGAAATACATTCACGCACAGTGCAGAGCGAGTAAATAACCATAACTGTCATATATTGTGGAAACACATTCACACCAGTGCAGAGCGCGTAAATCACTTGGGTACTTTCTGGTGGTTTTAAAATATAACTTTAAACATGCTGAAACATGTATAACTTGTATAACATGTCAATTAAATGATTTAAATGAGCAGAATTTAACTTTAAAAAGAACTAACTATAAAACCCGTTCTAGCTTGAAAATCATGCTATTGAACCAATAATATAAAATAATTAACTTTCTGACATAATATAAATTTAAAAAATATCCAATTCTGAAAAATAAGTCTTCCACTCACACAAAACAAGCTACTGACTATAAGGGTCGGTAAGCTTTTTCAATTTCCTCGTCACCACCTAAAACACCATATAAGATAAACACTATCAAATCAATAAAACTTTCAATGTCTAATGCTATAATGTCTAAACTAATTTCTTGCTACTTGAAGAAATTCCCCAAGTTTACCTTTAATCAATTGGAGCTAATTCTACTTCCTAATACCTTCAAATATGTGTACTATATTCAAATTTATCTTCATCCCAATCATAGAAATATTACACCCCTTTCAACTAGTGAAAACTAATAATCACACTACAACCAATTTATTCTACATCTTGTTTCATGGAATCATTCTTCCAAGTAAATATTTCAGGGTTATGCTACTTGTACAACTTTATCTTACAACTTTCTCTTACAATCACTCACAGTGAATTTTTTTATTCACTGTGGGACCCCTCCTCATGTGAGTGGTTGTAAAAGAAAGTTGTACAAAAAAGTTGTACAAGTAGCATAATTCAATATTTCATTAACCCCATCATATTCACAAATAATCCTTACTCAATCATCCCATTAAAATCTAGGGTTTTGCCCAAGAATAACATTTCTTACATTGATATAATTGGAAGCTAATCTAAGAAACTTGAGTTAAACATAATATTCCTTTCTCCACACTTGCATTTAAACCAATAATATAAAAACCTTACAAATTTAACATATTATTTAATCCACTTCTTGAAGAAATAAAGAGAAAGAAGAGTAAAATCAAGTTAACCTACTTCCTTACCATTTTTCTTCTTCATCTCCTCTTTTTCTTTCCTTTTTCTTCCTTCTTTTTCCCTTTTCTTTTCTTCTTTCACATTTTTTTCTTCCACTTTGCCGGCTCCCTACTCATTTACATATGTATGTGTGAAAAGTGAGAGAGAAATGAGTCAATTGGTTATTTACAGTGTGTTCGGTATCAATTAAAATTGAAAATATGACCGTTATTGGATCTCACTCATCTAATAAAAGTTAACAATAACGACTAGTTTTTCAATTTTAATCCGATTTTAATCTCTGCCGAATACACCCTTAATTGAGCCCAATTCATATCTTGCAAAAGAAGCTCCTCTATTCTCATTTAATATAAAATTTAGTCCCTTAACTTCCATAATATATATAGATAAATCCCAAAATTATATTTTATCCACTTAAGCCTTCAAATATTTTTATATATAAAATAAGTCCCAATCAAATAATTTATTTCATTTTAGTCCTTATTTAACTTTGACTTTGACCAATCAAAACTTTGACTTTGAATAAATAATATTGACCTAGTATGAAATGTGGTGTAACATTTATGGACTTATGTAGTTTGCCAATGACAGAGTGTATTGAGATTGGCTCCAACCAAAATAACATTTTGATATACAACCCTAATAGAACCTCAATTTTCAAGCTTGTTGGGCACAAATGAAAGTACAATTTTTGATGTCGAGCATGCGATGTTGTAAAAGATTTGGTCCTGTAGTGGTGACAATTGACAAACAAGTTTTGAGAAACTCTATCGACTCAAATCGACTTGATAAATGTATTTTGTGCACTTATTCATGCTATATTATTAATCTTTTATATTATCGAAGTATTGGATTTTACTTAACTTAGGTAATTTTTGTTTGACTCGTTTCAAAGCAATTGGAAAGAAAGAATGATTAATTGGTTATTGGATGCAATGTTGAGGATCAAACTTCAGGACTTGAATTAAACTAAAGAAGACATGAGTTGCAAAAACAAGATGGACTCAAGGACTCGATTACATTATGTTGAAAGCATGGAGGCCTTGGTGAGAAACATTATATTAAATGGACTTTGAATGCATCTAGAGAACAAAAAGTCGGAGGTAGAATCCTAATTGGAGAAAACAACTGACAATTGAAAGGAATTTGTTTCCTTTTTGGACTCTTAATGGAGCAACTCAATTGGAATATTTCAAATAAATAAATATAAAAACAGACACGGCCAGGATTGAGAAGAAACAAACGGCCAAAAATTGGAAAAAAGATGGCAGCTTCAATTTGAAAAATTAATTAGGTTCTGTCAATTTATTGGTGATGCCGTTCCACTTTTAATTGTTTAATTCCGATATTATGAGTAGTTAAAGTAATTTTGTACAAGAATTATGAGGAATCTTATATCATGAATCTTTAATTGTTGAATCTCATTTATTTGTGACATTCAAAACACATTTTCAAATTTTGAATGATTGACATGTATTTGATTTTTTCTACAATTATATGCGTAATAGGTGTATTGTGACTTATTTTACCTTCGAAAGATTGAAAATAAATTAGATATAATGTCAATTATTGTAGAGTCCGATAAAAATATACTGCAATACTTTACGTTATCTCTAAGTATTCATAAATCTTTAATGCATTTTTATATGTTCACATTCATCATAGAAATATAATTGGGTCATATGTAAGAATATATTTAATTCTATTCGAGAGAAATTGATAAACAAATTTGAAATATTAATCTTCATAATTGAATAGTGTGTCAAATTATAAGATTTATGATTAAAATGGATTGATACAAAGGGATTCGGGATTATAGAACATTTTTCATCATCATGTTTTTATACACTTGCACTTAATTATAAACTTACACTGATGTTAATTTAATTAGGTCTTTCATCCATAAGTAGATTATTATATCAAAATTTAGTTATAACAAAATCACAAATTTTTATTATTTCGGTTAAGGCTAAATTAATTTGAACCTGAACTAGTACAATATATGTGGGTATGATAATTGAACTTAGAAATCTATTTCACTACTTGTTAACGAACAGTGCACTTGTAGTATTTCAAACAAAACAATAATTTTGCGACAAATTTTTTACGCTGATGCCGGGGATTGTTACTTTAGTTTGAGTTTGATTTATTTTAGTACTAGTTTGGACTTCTACCTATATTCTTGTAAATTTTTTTCTTTCTATTTTAGTTTGTTTTTGTTTTTTGTTTTCTCTTTTTAGGAATAAAAAATAAAAAATAGTAGGATAAAAGATGACTGCAATTAATTTCAACAAAATGCTCGTTTGTGACTTTATCATGTTTCAACAAATCACCCACCACCTCCACCTCCAATCAACGACTGCACCATCGCCGCCTGCTAAAATCACAATCTCTCCCAACATTACCACCCCACGAACAAAATCATTAAGTCTCTCACTGCCATTCTGTGTAGAGCCACATGCAGCGACGATGAGCCGCTTCTTCGTGCCTGTGAGCATAGCTACAGCTATGCGGGAATAAGCAGTCTTCGTCGAAGGTGCTCTCCGAGGGACAACAATGGTTCATGTGTGAGGGGAGTGGAAGAGAGAATAGAAATGAGAAGAGAGAGGTGTGCGCCGCATCTGCTTCGTGCTCGACACTCATCGTCACGCTGTGACGATGCCGAAGTTGTGGGTTAAGTGGAGAGAATGAGAAGAGAGAAATGAATTTTAATTTTAGAGTTTGTAATTGGACTGGAATGAGATTGAGTTGATATATTTTCTATTAATATTATTAATATTAATAGTTAGACCAATACCTGAATTGTGAATAAAAAAATTTCTCATCTGATTTTTGCATTGTGATCTTAAATTGCCTGAAATTTTGTAATTTTCTCACAATATAATCCATTTATTGAGAGGTATAGGGCAGGACCAAATTGCTTGGCTGACCAAATCAAGCTTGGCAGGAGGAGTGGCCCGGGCTTAGGATGGGTCTATCACAGGTTGTCCGTCTGAACTAATGGGCCATGTTGGTTTTTGTTCAATGGTCCACAGTTAGCCTTGATGATTTATGTGGAAATTACAAGAAACCATACTTTAAAAATCGACATTTCAAAAATCAGATCCAAGGTTTGTATATTCACAAATCAGATATCTCATTTTTAAATTTTAAATGTTAAATTTTCATCCAAACCCTAATACATTTTCTCCCACAACCGTAAAATGTATTTCTTCTCTCCTCGCTCCCCCTCATTCTCTCTTCCCTTCTCCATCTTCTCCCTCATCAGGTACCAAAATGACCCCTCACTGGCGGTGGCAAGGTGATATGCGCAGTGCATTGCTGAAGGAGCACCAGCGCGCAGCAAGACGACGCTCCTATTGTCGAAGCTGTGCAGCACAGCCCTGGAGTCCTCACTGCAGATGGTGGTGACTTTCTCCAGACGGTACATATAAGTGCAACGAGGCAATGTTGACGCACAGAGGCGCATCGAGGCGATTCGATTTGCTGTACAGTGGTCGGCGACGATGGTAGTGGTTGTGGATGGTGGTTTGTGTGAGAAACTTTCAATTTTGCGTCTGATTTGAAATTTTGCTTCTGACTGGTGGTTGTTTTGCATTGTTTTGGTGGTTGAATTGTTTTGGCGGTGTTGCTATTTTGGCGGTGCGTGTGGTAGTTGACGGTGGTGGTTGTGGTAGTGGGTGTGGTAGCGATGGAGAGATGTTGGTGGTGATGGATCTATTGGTGTGGTGATGGATTTTGTGCATTTTTTTGATCTGTAGTGTTGCCATCTGGAAGTGGTAGTGGTTTAACGACGATGGTGGATTTTTTCTTTGTGGCTTGCGGGTGATTTTCAGATGTGAGGTGTTAGTGGTGGCGGCGATGGTGGATCTTGTGGCAGTTTTTGTGGTGGTGCAGGTGGTGGTCGACGATGGTGGTGGTGGTGACAGTTGTAGATTGGTGGCGGTGACAATGTTGGTGGTGGTCATGGTGGTGGCAAGGAATTTTTTGGTTGGTCATAGTGGTGTGGTGGAAACGGTGCAAGTGTTGGTGGTGGTTACAGATTATTTGATTAAGTGTGACTACCAAATTGGTTAATCTGTGACCATGTATCCAATGATTTTGATAATTTGTGACTAAGAAATAATATGTGACCTAAGAAATTGTTAATCTGTCACCAATAATATGATAATTTGTGACTGTATGATAAGTTGTGATTTATAATAATTGTGATTTGTGACCGATGAACAAATTGTGACCAATGAAATTTTTGAATTGTGACCGTAAAATAATTTGTGACTTTAAAATTCTGATTTGTGATCTCGAAAATAAACCATGACCTATAAATTTTTTGATTTGTGACTAATTAATTTGACAATATGTGACCAATAAATGAATTTGTGACCAAATTACATATATATGTGACCTTTATATATTTAATAATTAATTATATAATAAATTAATTAAATTATAAATAAATTTTGATAAAAATTTGATTTTTAAAAGTTGAAATTTGTTCTCTTATTATTGAAATAGACCATACTTATCATCTTACTTATGAATTTTTCCCATGATTTATTCATTATTTGATAAGAGATTATAAACGAGCTTAAAATATTAAAACGAATTTTACTTGTGTAATATAACTTGTTATAGATGTTAAATTCAAATTTGACATGCGTTATTTAATTTTGTAGATATAAAGTAGTTAAAATCCATTTTTGCTTTTGACTAACCACACACCTGTGAAATCTATAATTTTCATCAACTTTGCAATCACATTTAACCCTTATTTGATAGGGGTCAAAATCAAAATTTTAGTAGATTTTGATGAAAGTTGTTAAAAAAGTATGGTTGAAATGTCGGGGTCCGATAAAATACATGGTTAAAATTAGTTGTTGACTTTGATTAAAATTTAAATCTGAATTTTAACTTTTATCAATTATTGACTTAATCAACTGTTACGCAAAAACTTCAAGAAATCTTGATTCCAAGCTTATAAAATCACCAAACGAACACCATCCAATCTCGACTCGATTCACACTCTCCCTTCACTTTGATTGCCTCAAGTTTTCTCACCCACAATGGATGACGATGGCGATGACTATAACATAGAGGAAATGATGAAGCAACAATGGTTGAATCTTTCAAAACTTACACCAAAAATTCGCTTGCCCCCGTCACTCCTCTTCCCATTTCTTCTCACACGCACGCACACAAGAAAATGACTGGGAAGGAGAAACATATATTGCCTCAATTTTAGGTCAATGCTAGTTGGGCCAAGACTCACTTAAATGGGCCAACTTAATAAAAAGGTAAATGGGCTAACACACATTACCTCCAACCAATTAAATCCGACTCAAACTTGAACCCGCTACAAGTATAGGTTGTTTTCTAGTCAAGTCTATAATGTTGATAAATTATCCGACACCTATTTTTAAATCATTGTCATAATTTATTGGGTATAAATACCCAACATCAATTTATATTAAAATCTATTAAAAATATGATTGTAACAAAATCAAACATAGACTAAAATTGATATGATGTTCATGATTATAATAAGGGAGCAACTATTTTCGTCCACGATTTTTATATATCTATCCCACTCTAAATCTATTCCTATTAAAATTTAAAAAAACCACTATTTACATCAATGTCACATTTCAATATTATCCTTATTAAATTCATTCATTTAAACATAGATGGATACATCATTTTTAGTTCTTGAGCCTTCAGAACCTTATGTATCTTATCAAGGTGAGCACTAATTCCATACCTGAGATGAAATTCCACAGAAAGAATTCTAGTCGATGAAATCAAAGTGGAACTTCTGTAAAGAGTATAATAGTAGCATTTACAGAATAATATATTTTCTTTCACTGGTTAAATAGACAAAAAGAAGCAACAATTCCTAACATATTAGAATCACATTTCAAAACTAAAAAACTTGTCAAACTATTTCAAAACTCAGGTCTTAATTTCAATTAATAATAATATATAAATAATATACAACTAATATATGTATCCATTATATTTTTCTCTATATATAATATATATATAGTTTAAATATATAAACAAATGACATACGCTATATCCCAACCCCCACCCCCACCCACTCGAAAATTTCCAAAAATTGGAAAAATAAAATCGGAGATAACATCCCCACCCACTCCACCCTACCCTCACCTGTAGAAAAATCTCTAAAAAGTGTGGTGGCGATAGTTATGTATTGTAGGCCATCAGATTTGTGACTAACTATGTTATTTGTGATCAGAATTATTCGTAGCAGCCACAGACTGATCTAAAAATGTAACGACCACCACCTTCACGCAACACCACTGTCATTCACTATTAACCACCCACTACCATGAAATAAACACAAATCTTGTAGCTACCTCCGTGCAATGCCTCCATCACCACCATGCCATACCTCTCTATACACTGCACCCAATCACCCATTGCACATAGCACCACACCCAACCACCCATCACCACCGCACCCAAAGATGGAGGAAAGGACCCCCGATTTGCAGCGCGCCCATGGAGAAACGTCGTCCAACGTCTCGCTACATGCACTGCCGTCGAACACTACCGTCCCACGCGCCTCACTACTTGTACCGTATCATCACACGCAGTGCTGTCGATTCGAGGTTTCTGTAGTAATGGCGATGGCGACGATCTGAGAGTAGAGAGATGGGTGGTGAAGAGAGAACGAAGAAGAGAGGAGAGGCGGCGACGATCTAAAAGTGTAGAGAGACGGTGGCGAAGAGAGAATGAAGAGGAGCGGGGAGAAAGAAACTTCATTTTAGGATTTGAATGTGGGTAGATATGATAGGGCGTATGTATATAGATTAATTTATAATATCATTATTAATATTAAAAATATTGATTTATAATATTTAAATGGTCCAACTTAATAACAAGTTAAATGGTCTAGCACACATTACCTCCAACCAATTAAATTCAACTCAAACTTGGACCCTCCACAAGTATTGATTGTTTTCGGGTTGAGCCAAGTCTACGATGTCAATAAATTATTTGACATATGTTTTAAATTATTGTTCGAATTTATTGGGTATCAAAATCCAACATCAACTTTTATTAAAATCTACTAAAAATATGATTTTTAACAAAATCAAACATAGACTAAAATCGAGATGATGTTCATGATTATAAAAAGGGAGCTACTATTTAATCCACGATTTTTAGATATCTATCACACTCTAAATCTATCTCTATTAAAATTTTAATTTTTTTTTAAAAAAAAAACACTATTTACGTCATGTCACATTCCAATATTATCCTTATTAAATTCATTCATTTAAACCTACACGCACTATACCAGAAACAGTTTTTTGCAACGTGCAAAAAACGTTGCCATAAACCTTTTGCAGCGTTCGATCGTGCGTTGCGAATTTTGATGTTGTCGTAGAGTGGACAGTTTTCGCAACGTGCAATGCGCGTTGCGGAAAAGGTTTTTCGCAAAGCGCATTGCATGTTGTAGAAAAGCTTTTTCGCAACGTGCAATGAACGTTGCGAAAAAACATATAGCAACGTTCGACGAACGTTGGTAAAAATCTTTTTTTTTTTTTTATAGTTACATTCATATTGCCCTTCCTTCTATGCCTTTTTTTTTTTTTTTTTTTTTTTTTTTTTCCTATTTCTAATATTTGTACAACTTCATTACACAACTTCTATTAAAGGAAAAATTTCATACATTTCAATCATGCATTCAAAAAGTAACTACATTTTCAAGAATGAAAACTGTCAAATGAAAAATGGATTAGCCAAACATAGATTTTAATTGATATTCAAATTCATACAAACTCATACACACCAAAATATTGTTACAAGCTTATATATTTCCAATGTTTTCAAGGTATAGAGATGGGCCATAGAAATGAGGAAAAACATCAGAGTCTTCAACAGCTTCATAAACCAATCCTTTTCCGAGCTCCAATAAGGCTTCTTCACCTTTCATAAGTTTTTCTAACTTCATGCCATGTGTTTCCGAGTCATCTGGATCTGAATTGAGCGCATCACCGGCAACTACTTTAATTTCAGGAAGTAAATCCACCAATGAGCGAACAGCCGTGGACTTTCCAGTTCCTCTATCACCCATTATCATCACACCTCCGATCTTTGGGTCAATTACATTCAACAAAAGACACAAAAAGTTGAATAAAGGAACCAATATGAAGCAAAGACATTGTAAAAATTGTCAACAGTAACGAAAGTCAAATATATTAAAGTCAATTATAAATATATTTATATCAACAAGTCCATCTAAACATATGAACAAGCAATGAGTTGCAGAACACAAATCCACAAAAACTAATAGAAGAAATACATCAAAAGAAGTGAAAATAAAGTTGTGTTATATGAGGGTGGAGGGAGAAAGACCTTTGCGTGAGCAATATAGAAATTCTGCCGATTCATTTCACTTGCAATTCTTTTCACCTCAAATAAAGAGGTATATGACATAGGTAAACTTGAATGTATGTTATTCACCTTCTCATCTTCAAATTTGTACATGCAGAATCATTGTTGCGAAAGTAAGAGTCATCCTTGTAGCCTTCAGATTGTCCAATAACCACCTCTTTATCTTTAATTGTAATCACTCATTCGAACTGAATCAATAAGTGAAACATGAAAATTTTATAGTTGCAGGATGCAGGAATAGTTCAAGAAATACAAAGCTTATCTTTTTTAAGTTTTGGTAAAACAAAAATCTATACATTTTATAGGACCACTACTTAATAACAACTTATGATCCCCCAATTCCAATTTCATATCCACGACTTCTAAACACTAAAACTAACCAGACGAACCAAACTTTTTCTTCTTTAATGCGGTGAAATATTATTCAATTTGCCTCCAGCATTTCAACTTTGATAGCAAAAAAAGGTTCAAGTGCAGATAAGAGAAGAGAAGTAGCAAAATAGAGACCTATGAACTTGCAAATTCCACCCCCCCCAAAAAAAAAATTGTTAGTTCCTAGTCAAAACTCCCTTGTAATTCAAAATTCGAAATATATGATGTTTTTAGGTTGAAAGTAGAAGCATTACAATGCTGGAGTATCGTACTTACATGTACACGAGCAACACAAGAGCTATTATCTCCAAATAACATTGGGTCACTTATCCTCCTTCGACCATCAATGCGATGAATTTGAACTTGATTTTGCTAATCCCTTTTTCTTTGAGCTCATTGTCGGCAAATGAAGGCATAATATGACTTATTTGTATTTTTTGAAACAACTTAAGGGTTAACAGGATGTCTTCCATCAGTATTTGTTTCCAAAATATCCATTAGAACAATAGAATAACTTCTGGAATAGTTGGAAGATCAGCGAGAAAAATGCAGAATGTTGTGTAAATCCATTAGCATATGTTAGATTATGTCTACAATAAAATTTAATTTAACAACATAAAAACTATCTAAAAGATCACTAAATACAAACTCTACCAATACGATATGTGCTTCACTAAACGTTTATAATGTGGAGGTTTAAAACTAAACATAAAGAAGGTATTTAGAACATTATGACTACTTTATATGTTTTACTTAAGAATCCCTTAAGAAGGTATTCAGAGTCAAGACTTTTGTGAATGTCGATAAATAAGAGAAAGAATAATTGAATTTTTAAAAAACACATGAACAACGTGCTAAAGAAATAAAATTGGCTTAAAAAACTTACCCAACAGAGAGTACACTGCTGCAGCTGCGTTGGTTGTGAAACAAAGAATGCAATTTGGATTAAGGGGTATAGAAAATGGGTAACCAAAAGTCGAGTCCTGCGTTTTGCCTCTTTTCTTCTTCCCAAATAGTATTCTTCAAGTCCAACTGGTTAATTAACAAGAGAAACTAGATAAATGTAGAAAGGAGATTTCTAAAATGAATAGTTAAGTTGGGATCCTCTATTTTACAAGAGCAGTAAACACTTCAATACATATACTAGAGTAAGAGCAAAGAAAACATATCAACAACGAACTAAAGAAACAAATTGGCTTAAACAACTTACCAAACAAAGAATACACTGCAACAACTATGAATTCCACCAAAGATTAAATACAATTTAAACACTATAGAAACGAACACCCAAAAACAAATACAAAGGTTAGGTGAAATATACATAAAATTAAACGCTCAAACCAAGATCACATGATTCAACGACAGGTGCATTATCAAATCAATCCCACCAACTTGAGCCCACAGGAATCAAGGCGAATTTAAGGACCTCCAAACCCATTCTCTTTATGCATATCCCTATATATATACACAAATAAATATACACATCATGCAGTGCTTAGTTTGAGAGAAAAATTGTTGGGCGATTGACAAGTTCTTGGAATGTGAATGTGCATGGTATAAGGAATAAACAAGGAATTTTCGAAAACCCATAATCACCATTTACAGATAAGAAAATAATAACAGTCATTGCAGTTCCATAAACTGTCTGCCCCAAAGCTATTTTCTTAAACGTCGAAAGAAGATCACGCTTAGGAAATACTTTTGATACAAAGTTAAACCAATAATGTAATGAATGCCCTAATATCACTATTCCATAGCCATCCATCCGTAAAATCCTCACTTATCTAAAAAGAAGACACAATACCTCAATAACTGAAGAAAATAGAAAGATCTTCATGCCCAAAATTTATTGTTCATAAAAACAAAAGAAAATCATATGAATGAAGAAAAAATTGAATTTTCAGACTTGAATCAAAAGATAAATAAAACATATTACAATAGATCAGATTTATCAACAGAATAAAAAACAAATCCTTGTTCCAATAAAGTCGGGGACGGATCAGATTTAACCAAGAACGAAGTTATGTATATACACCTTGTTTGTGGCAGGCGTCTTTTTCAACAGTGTGACACTGGGCACACTTGGTCTTGAAAATTTTCTCTCGTACCTTTGAGTTTCCAGGTGGTGCCTCTGCAAATGATGCCATTTTCACCAGAATAAGAGACACGGCTGGCAATCGGTGACTGACGTCGGTCAATGTCGACGATTTGGGGAGAGATTAAGAGACACGGCTTCGGGCGATTTGTAGGCGAGAGAGAGAAATGGAAGATAGAGTTTGTTTGTGTTCGTGAATCGTGAGCGTTGTTATGATATTTGGGTTTTTTTTTTTTTTTTTTTTATGATATAAAGGAATCGTTTGGCAATTGCACGTTGCGAAAAGAGGAATGTTTGCTGCACATTGCGAAAAGTTCCTTTCGCAATATTCTTTTGAAAAATGTTGCTAATACTCAATAAAGTTAATTAATTGTAACATTCACTTATTTGAATGTTGTTATAGACTCCTTTAGCAATATTTATTGATTGAATGTTGCCTTTTGAATGTTGCAAAAGAGGTTTTTTGTTGTAGTGACTTATACATCATTTTTAGTTCTTGCGCCTTCAAAACCTTGTGTATCTTGTCAAGGTGAGCTAATTCCATACCTGAGATGAAATTCCACAGAAGGAGTTCAAGTCAATGAATGCAAAATGGGGAACTTCTGGAAAGAGTATAATAACAACGTTTACTGAATAATATATTTTCTCCCACTGGTTAAAGAGACAAAAAAGAAGCAGCAATTCCTGAAACAAATAAATCAGATATATGCCAAAGGGTGGAAGGTATGGAATCAGCTCACCACAAAATGGGAGAATTTTTAGTTCTTGACAAGATACATAAGGTTTTGAAGTCTCAAAAACTTAAACATGGTGTGGATGAATAGGTTTAAAAAAATTATTTTCAAAGCTTATTTTACTTCAAATTTATTTTCAACTATATGTTCTCCCCCATAAAATAATTTTATACGTAAACTCAAAATTTCTCCTACTTTTTAACCATACATCCCCCAAAAAATCACTATTAAAAAATTTATTTTACTTTCTAAACTTAATAATCTTTCCATCTTTAAATCATCCTAATTAGGTCCTAGCACTTCTAGTTGCTTCTAAATTGATCCTCCATCTTCCCAAACTCATCCACTTTGGTCCTTTAACTTTTATTTCCTTCAAATTTGATCCTCTGAAATGTTGAGAATGTTCGAGTTGGTCTCCAAATCTCTCCAAAAGCAGAATTTGGTTACAAAACTTGTGAATTAATCCAATTTGTACTTTCAAAGCTTCCAATCAAGTTCCAAATTCCCCAACAACTTTTCGTCATTTTAGCTCCAATTCAGCTCCTTTACGCTCGTTTCACTTTCAAGTAGGGTGTTTTTTTACCTATGAAAGCATGATGCACTAAATTAGGTAGAAACCTACTCAATTAATCTTTATTATGTAACTCTAAAAAATGAAATAATCGTGTAAAATATACTTATGAAACATTTCCAAACTTATTCTTTTGCTAGTCTTGAACAAAATTATTTACTCAACTACTCTAACACAAAAGCACAAAAAAAAAAAAAAAAAAAAGGAACAACAACAACAAAGACCCGCTTCACTCGATAGCTCATTGCTAATATCTCAATTTCAAAATTGAGCAATTCATAGCTTTCAAATATTGTCACATCCTATACTCGATCGGTGTGTGTCATAAATAGCCAACTCCAATTATCACCTAGATTTCGTTAAGATTCCATAAAAGAATCAATTCCAAGTTGGTCCAATCCTACCCTCAATTATCACCTAGATTAAGTTGTCATTTTTTTAATAGTTCGTGGCATACATGTAATTCACCCAATTTCCTCCCGGATCAAGTCTAGAAATCCACCACAAGTTCACTCTATAGTCTATAGGGTTACCCCATTTCAGACATGCTCTTGCATTACTTTGTCTACTCAAGTTAATTGTTTTCGCTCAAAAAAATAAAATTAAATATTTTAATATATTAATATAGTTTATTAATTGTCATATAAAATCTTCTCCCATTTTTCCATGCCAACATTCCATAATATTTTTGACATTTTCCAAGTCAATAGTTCAGAATGATTAAATAATTCCAAAATATAAGAATGTTGTGCTCAAAAGTAAAATTTAATTCTCAAGTTTTATTTACTTTTTAAGGGCCTGTTTGTTTTAAATTAAAATATGATTTTAATATAAGTTACAGTCAAACAATCAATATTAACTACATTTTTCTTGGGTCTCACAATTTTTTAACCACACATTTAAAAAATTTCTATCACGATTTACTAAAAATCTGATTTTAATCCCCACCAAACATCCTCTAAATATGTTTTTCATAGTTCAGTTTTCTTGGCGGCAATGCTTAATTTGATGAATATGTGTTTTAACTCACTTCATACACTATAACTTTTAAGTATAACCAAACAAGTTCTCATTTATCCATATATTTTTCATAAAATTCATTCTAACTTCATATATTAATTTTCATTCATTAATATGTTCCTTTCAACTATTTCATGAATCATAATCTTCACCAAGTTGTCTGTGCTGTAGACTCAAATCATACCAGGCATCAAATTAACATTTTTCTTTCAAATTCTGTCATATATCAGTTATCTCTATGCTTATTTTAATAATTAATAAGTAAACAAAAATCAGAAAATTGAGCTCCCCACATCCACGCATGCCTTCTGAGGTTACTTATGTACGCGTGCACCAGTACTTTGTTGACCTGAAAACAAGCAAAAGCTTAAGCATGTTTGCCAAGCTTAAATAGTTAACATTTTGCTAAAAAGTCAAAAAAGAAAGTTATGTTAATATAATAACGAATTATGAGTAAAAAGTGACTTTATCAATTAGCCTTTGTTTGGTTCCATATTTTAAAACTTATTTTTCTTTAAATTTAATTTCAACAATACATTTATGGTATTCAAAACTTTGTTAACTTTTTAAGTACATGCTGTATCAATTTTTATCAAAATCTACTAAAAATTTAGCTAAACAAAAGAAATTCTTATTGAATTTAAGCCGAACATCTTAGATATGTTTAGTTTGTAGGACGATGAATAGTATTGGACTGAATAGGGAAGAAGAAAGTTTGTATTTCGTATATTGTCTAGTTTAGTACAATGAATCAATTATGACCTAAGATCATGTTTCTTATACTCGATTTAAAAAAAAATAAAATAATATTGATCCTATAAGGAAGAAAAAAGATTATAATTTTTTCATTTACAAGTTTAGTGTTGTGTACCAAACATGAGTTGAGTGCATATGTTTCATATTCTGAATTCGATACTATAGAATAATATTTTACCACTGTTTGATAAAATGTGTGATTGAAATTAAATTTGAGAAAGAATAAGTTTTAAAAAATGGGAGTCAAATCGAGACTTTATTTATAAGAAAATGCTGTATTCATTGTCATGTTTAGTATTACGTATCAGACATGTTTCAAAATGAGTTTACTACGTTGGTTCGAATAGCATGCAACAATTATTATAGAAGAAATGGAATTCTTTATTCTACCACCATCTTCATTTTAAATGTGTGACTCTCGATAAGCTTAAAGCACGCTTTTGTTGTAATAAATTAGTTTTTTGATTAATACAACTATGCCCTTAACAAGTGTCAATGTCCAATATACCTTCGCCATATGTAACATGCGTATTCAGATTAAACGCTGCTTTATCATACGTCATGCTCTAGTGTAAGAGACGGCATATACAAATGCTATATTACGTCACAATATTCAACTATTATTATTTTTTAATTAAAAAATTACATTGAATTGGTTCAATCGAAAAAATAAAGAACTAAATGCACGTGTCTTGCTCCGATACATGGGATGTGAATCATGTGATACATCATAATAATGTTATAAACTTCCATAGAAAAATCAAAAATCAACACTGAATTTGCAAAAAAGAGAAAAAAAAAAAAAAATCTAGTAATAAGTCAGTTATATAAAAATTAGGATAAACCTCGTCAATCGATCAGTTTTAAACAGAATTGAGTAAATAAAAATTCTTCAAGTACAGAAGAATTTTACCAGAAAATGAAGAAATTTTTGAATTCTTACTCACATTGATTTGAATTCATATATTTATAGCAGGGTTCATTGAGTAAATGACTAGGAGTTGATCGGACCTCTCTCCTATCTTTTTCTAAAGGAGAAGCCTTGACATATGGCGTGTTACACTATTATAGAACCTTAATATTGGGTTATTATTTTTGTATTATTGAATTTTGATTTTTTAACATTTTTACCTTTTTTAAGTAATGGATTTCCAAAAACATGACCATCAAACAGAGTTGATAACCACGCTTTCTTATACAATTCATAGCTTGGAAGTGGTTTGAGGTTTGGTAAGTTGTGTGATTGCAACACCTATTGAAAAATATCTTTACTTGTCTATATTATCAACAATCAGCCATCGGCCAGAAAATTTGACCTTCTGTTTTTTTTTTTTTTTTTTTTGCAGTCTCAGACATCAAAAATAAATATTATTTAGGGTCCATTTAGTAATACTTTTAAAAGTAAAAAATTGTTCTGAGACTCGAAAATTGTTTTTTAATATGTTTGAATAATTTTTTGAAAATACTTAGTTTGGTTAGAAGGATTTTTAGAGAAAGTTAACTTAAGGTAGTTTTTACATTGAGCTTTTCTATAAGAAGTAGAAGTAGAAGTAAAAGTAGAAATTCGGCCAAATGAGCCCTTAGTAAATTAGACTAGTCTAATTCTTATGTATCGTATTAAATTTTTTTTTTTTTTTTTCCTTCGACATTATAATTCGTTTGGTTGTTTAAACACAGCCTGTTGATACCAAGTCTGTTTCTTGATATAATTCGACATTTACATGGCGATGAATTACACTATACAATGACATAAATTTTATATTACTCTAGTAGTAAACGGCCAAATGGCTTAAATTTGATGATTTTATTAGAAGAAAGACAAGAATCTAGATGGACTCATTAGTGTTAGTTGAACGTACTATAACCACAAATAGGTGGTGCTGGGAGTAAAATACAATAATTATAATATTTTTTAACTTTTACCATGGTCACCATCTGGCAAGAGTGGGAAAATTTCAGCATTTTTAAAGGTTGAACCCCAATCTTGATAGTCCTCCATCGCCCCGTCCCTAGATTATTGTGGAGAAGGTAAATCACGGGATGTGCCTCAACAGGCCAAGGTACAAGAACTATCATACTGGTGTCCACAAAGAGTTCAATTTCATACATTGTAAGAGGCAAAAATCGAACTATCACACTGCGACTGTCAGCTCATTTGAGATTACCTCACTTGTATCTTTTGCACCACTGAACAATGCATTTTTGTTATTATCAAAAACCATTTTATAAGGAGATTCTAAACTTACCGTGTATGAAGTGGTGAGAATCATGAATCATTACAATATTTGATTGAGCAAGTCAAGAAAAACAAAATAATTTTTTTTTTCTTTTACATATATTTATTACTAGTATTCAGCTCTCTTGAGGAACAAGTAGTAGATTTCTCATGTAAGTTTATATACGCGTTATGTGGAACAGAGTATCTTTCTAACTTGACAAGAACGGTCAGAATGAAGGGTTATAGGGGCGGAGCCAGTGCTAAACTAAAAAATCTTTTATGCTGGGCTGATATGTAAAAAAAAAAAAAAAATAAATAAAAAAAATCTCTACAATTATTTTTTTTTATTCTTTTTTTTTGGGGGGGGCGGGGGGACTAGGGACTTCCTCCGCTATCGTACTTTTCTCTAATCTTGATATCCTATATGTGTTGTTTTGTACTTAGATATTTCATTATGTGTTAATATTTAAAGTAAAATTATACAATGGAAGCAATACAAAATGCATGCACCAGACAGACTAATTAAAGGAAATAATAAATTGATAAGTGGCCCATGGAAATATTGTTCTCTAATAAAAATTATTGCATAAATGAAGTACATCTACCAGACATGATAAACATATGCTTAATTAATTAACAAAACCGAAGTTCCTAATGCTTAATTAAGAAACCCAGTTCATAATTACTTCAAAATAATATTTATTCGAAAAATACTTTCTTTATGCCACTCTTGTCCCCCAAACAGGATGCTAATGTTATATAGAAAAATAAATACAAAACATAAAATAAAAAGGAAACATATGATATTGACACCAGAAATAAGGTGAAGAAGTAACATCCTTAAAAAAACGTTGACTTATATTTGGTTTTCCATTCGTACAAATGTACTTTTCACGAAGCGTGAGGAGGAGTTTCCAAATTCTTTAGCATGTTTTTCATTTAATTAAAGCTGCTGACTTAATGACTAAACAAATAAATCTTCAATAACAATTCAATAAATATTTCATAATTAAAATATTGTTAAAATTTTTATTTGTTATTGGTTAATGACACATTTTTTTTATTTTAAGATATATGTTTAGTTAATTATTTAAAAAAAACAATTTGCTACTATTCGAGTCAATGATCAAGTCAATTTTGAAAAAAAAGGTCTTCTACAATTAATTAAGGTCCGTTTGACAATGTTTTTTGTAATTTTATACATAAGCATGAAGGTTGTAGAAATTTACTTGAAGTGAAGATTTTCCAGAATTGAACGTCTTGAATCACTTGTCTTACTTTGTTTGATCTCGTTGGTCCAAGCTCTATCAAATTCTAGGAGTTCCTTAGCAACAACTCAAATGCCTTTTTTCAATGCCTCAAAAATGAGTGTTATTGACTTTTCATTTTCCCCCACTTTTTGCATACGAATTTCATGTGTGCGTGCGTGCGTGCGTGCGTGTGTGTGTTTTTTTTTTTTTTTTTTTGCATTGAGAGAGAGAGAGAGAGAGAGGGAGGGAGAGAGTAATATCATATGTAAGCTTCCACCACTTTCACGTATTAACATTTTTTGGAAGTTATAATGTTGGGTTAGGTGGTGGGAAGTTATTCACAATTTTAAAGAATAACTAATCCCTTCATTTCATTTTATTCTTCTTGGGTCATTCACATAGACAATTCGCCCATTTTCAACACTTTTAAAAAGTCAAAAATTGTTTTCAAAACTAAGAAGTTACTTTTGATCATGTTTGAATAATTTTTTAAAAGTATTTTGTCTGATTAAAAGATCTATAAAATGAAGATGACATAAGGTAGATTTCTTAGAAAACCCTTCTAAAAAAAACAGAAATCTTATCAAACGAACCCTTAATATAATTTTACACTAATTTACATATTTATGCAAAAGCGATTCCTTTATAAGCCAATCTGACTTTTGAAAATCCCAAACGTTCAATTTTGACATCTTGATAATATAGTGAGAAGCCAGTTTAACATATGGATTTATATAAAATGGACAGAAGTTATCTTGTTCACCCATTGATGTGGGGTTGCCATATCAGCGGGTCAAACCCTTTTTTTACTAGTCAAAAAAATAAGGCTAGACCTCTAATGTGGTGTTGGCACGTCAATAGTGGACATTTATTATCTTGTACACCGTGGACAAAAGATCAATCAAGTGGATTTATATAAGCTTAACTGTCTTTATGCAACTAATCGGCATGCTATATGTGAATGAAACTACTAGGCACGCCTATCTATAATATATAAGCTGTTCGACCGACCATTTGACCCTCTCTAATATTTGTCCAGTGAGATGAATTCTTCCTATTTCCTCCTCCAGCCACGCCAGGAAATGGAGATTAATCCCTCCACTAGTCTTCAAAACTCCAGCCAAATAATATGGGTTGATGATGAGCAATTTGGCCTTCAGGGCCATGTTGTCAAGTCCTACAGATGCACTTTCTGTAAAAAAGGGTTCTCTAATGCACAAGCTTTAGGAGGCCATATGAATATTCATAGAAAAGATAGAGCAAAGCTCAAAGAATTCACAAGTGATCAAAATCTCCTTTCTTTGAACATCAAGAGCAAGGATCCTACTGCTGATGATGATAGTCCTCAAGAAAACTCGTCGAAATTAGCTTCTACTTTTCCCGATATTCGAGAAGATGATGATCAGAGAAGCTGTTCGCCAGAAGTTGAACATATTATTTTTCCTCCTGGAAAAGATGGTTTTACTGATCTGCTGAAACTGCCTTTATTTGCTGAGACTCCTTCTTTACGCAGTGAAAAAGAGGGGCATGGTGAAGTTATGAAGTTGTGCCTTGGGCATGGAATATCACAGACTGATGAAGTGGACCTTGAGCTTCGGTTAGGGCCTGAACCTTATGAAGAACCAACAAAATCATAGTTTGAAATATTAATATACTTCCTGCAGGTTTATTTTGACATTATATTTCGCTCCGGTAGTTCAAATATATATATTCGTCTTTTTAAATGGAGTAATTATTGCCTAATGAAGAAAATAAAAACTCTATTATCTAATGATTCAAGCTGCAGCTTCAGCCTTCAAGTGCGACCAGATAGAAGACTATGATTAGTTCTTTATGCAGAATATAAATTCAGTATTTGTAATTCAATCCTCGTCTTACTTCATTACAAAGATGTTAATTCATCAATCCAATCCTCAATTCTGAACATTGTAGCATGTTGGGTTCTTGGGTGTTTAATCAACCACAATATACATCATTTCATCAATATTCAATGCATAAAAGCAAGAAACATAAACCGAACATGAAGCACAACAATGGCCGAAAATGGACAGCTTTCTTCCCTTTGTTTATGGCTGATTTGTAGGCTCAAGAACAGCTTCCATTTCATGCAAATCACCTTCCAAGAGAGAGCTAGAAAACCAGCAAAGAACCCCTCCAAAACCGACCCTATATGCTCAAGAATCACCACCACCACTTAGCCCTATTTCATGCCTAAGTTATCAAGGTATTCTCAACAAACCAAGCTCACCTTTTCACTCACTGAACAAGGGCTGAAAAACGAGAGACTTGGAGAAGAAAGAGAGTCTTGTGTGGAAAGTATGGGCCAACCTTGCTTGCGTGAGAGAGTAGGTATATTTCAAATGTATAGATGAAAAGCTTCTCAAACATGCCAACTAAATATCTCACAAATAATCTCAACCATCCATCTCAATCAAGGGCTCACAATCACTCTAGAGTTAAGAGAACCAATATTCTCACACAACAGAGTTCACATTCGCTTCGATCCAACAAAGTGGTAGATAGTCATGCAAAATAACGCGGTTCATCTTTTGCCTCAACGAAAGAGCGGCAAAGGAAGAAAATTTAAAAGAAGCTTGATGAGAAATTTTAAGTTGGCATATAAAGGTGAAGACAGGTGAAAGAATTGAGAATATCATTAACAAACTTTAAGGGCAGAATTTGGAAAATTGGAGATGAAAGAGTGAATATCTTTTAAAATATTTAGAAGATGAATTCAACTGTTAATCAAATGCTTCAAATGGAGAAATTTTAGACTCGAAGAATTGCTGGGGAAAAAAAAATATGAGTCTATTGTGGTTTTTATGGAAGCATTTCAAGATCTTTAAAAAATTTCGAAAGATTTGTACAGGAGTTTGCAACCTCAAGAATTTCTTAGTAAATATGGGAAATTTTCAAAGTTTCAGAACCCTAGATTCTCAAATAATATTTGTGGGAAACCAAGGTTCATGTCATAGGCCATGCCGGACACGAACAAGGAAGAGAATGAAGAAATATTAATTTCATCTGCGCAGCAAAAGCAATAACTCCACAGAAGAAGATGGGGAAGAAACTATCTATTTGTAGTTATCAAAGATCACATTTTTTATCTAAAAATTACATGGAGTTGTATCGAATGTTCTCATTACCATAAATTTAGACGTGTTCACCGATTGATGGGCATATAAACAAGCCCAAAAAATAAAATTGGATTTTTTCTATGATAGTGAAATTTTCATTAAACTTTGTTGTTTGTGAAGGAAATATGGATTATATATGGTACCTGGAAAGTATCACTATCCAAGCGCATGACTGCGCAGCTTAATTAGGGGCAAGTGATTATCAGAGATTTTAAATATTAATATAAAATTTAAGTATTGGAGATGTTGCATTTAAAACTAAAAAGTCTCACAAAATTGATAAGATTTATCCAGTTTAGAAAGTAATCTAATAGGTATGGGTTAATCTTATATTGAATCCCGCAAGTGCATGGTTCCATAGATAAATACAAAGTAGTGAGTTGAGTGTAATTTTCAAAAAGAATGTGGATCTAGCTTCGAAATTAAGTGTCGATCTTTAACCGATACAAAATAAATTGGTTTATTTTGATGTGTTCAAAACTAATTATTTCTAAAATTACTTACAAAAAAATATAAAGCGTGTTGGCAATTTTATTATATATATATATATATATATATATATATTTTTTTTTTTTTTTTTTTTTTTTTTTTTTTTTTAAGGCATTAGGATTTTGAATCCACCTATATTTTTCACTTAATCTTAAATTCTCGTAATTGATAATACTTGAATGAATTTGAGGATTAGTATTTCTAATTTATTTAATAATCTCTCTCAATTTTAATTAAATTGGTAATACAATATCTCTATGAAATATATGCTTACATAATAAATGGATGAAAACATAGAATATTTAATCAAATTCATGCAAAGCATAACGATATATTTCTATTGCATATCAAACTTTAGGATGATTGCTACATGTGCTAAGACTTATTTTTGACCTCTTGGAAAGTGGAAACGATTAAATTCAGATAGTGACCAAGTATTTGAAAGTATTAAGTAAATAGCAACAATTCAAATCAAACAAACTTAATCTAAAAAATAAGAATTTAAAGATTAAAGTTACAAAAACAAGGTCTCTTCATCATCCTAGTTAGAAAACTTAGCCAAGCATAATTGAGTTACAACGTATGTGTGCACTTTTGGCTACGGTTAAAGAACAGTAAAAGTTTTTATTTTTCTAAACATGTTTAGCTTTGTTATTTTTTATATTTTTTTATATTTTTTCATATTTTAAGTACAAAAAAGGTGGTGGCTATGTGGCCTGGGCAATTTTCAGATTGTGAGGTGGTGGTGGCGACAGTGACGGTGTTGGTGGTGGTGGCAGAGGCGACGATAATGGTAGGTTTGAGAATTTTTTTGGTTGGTCGTGGTGGTGTGGTGTGGTGTGGTGGAGACGGTTGTCAAGGGTGATCACATGTTATTTGGTTGACTATGACCACTTAATTAGTTAATCTGTGACCAATAATTTTAATAATTTGTGTCTAAAAAATAATGTGACCTAAGAAATTGTTAATTTGTGACCAATAATTTGTGATTGTATAGTAAGTTGTGACTTATAATAATTGTGATTTGTGACCGATGAACAAATTGTGACCTATATAATTTTTGAATCGTGACTGTAAAATAATTTGTGACATTGATTTGTGATCTCGAAAATAAACTGTGACTTATAAAATCTTTGATTTGTAACTTCGAAATAATTTGTAACTAATTAATTTGACAATATGTGACCAATAAATGAATTTGTGACCAAATTGTATATATATGTGACCTTTATATAATTAATTAATTAAATTTTAAATAATTTTAATAAAAATCTGATTTTAAAAGATCAAACTTGTTTTCTTATTATTAAAATCGGTCATACTTAACATCTTACTTATGAATTTTTCCCTTAATTTAATTGGGCTAATAATTTTAATCGACCAAATCCATTTTATTTATTATTATTATTATTATTATTATTATTTTATGTCTACACCAATTTTTTTATATTTATATTTTTATTTTTTTGAAACTAGAGTTGGTTCACTTTCCAAGCCTTAAGCAATCCAACCTGAATCAAGATATCCTTGACTTGTACTTGGAATTTGAGGAAAGGCTGATGATTTTTTTTAATAGGTATTGACGTTGCTTGTTGAAGACAATGAAAAGATGAACGGTGAAGTGGGCCGACAGGTGGGGTGGGGTGGGGGGTGGGGTGGGGTTGAGGTTTGGAGGGTTATTTGCACTTTTTAAAAGTTTGGGCCTATAGTTATAATTCGTTCTTTATTTTTATTTATTTTTAGTTCTATTTAAATAGTGGGGTATATTGATCATTTTACGTTTAAAATTTGTTAAAATGACGTTTTGCACCAAGAAAATGAAAGATATGGACATTTTTCACCAAAAAATGAAAGGTGGGAACATTTTCCACCAAAAAATGAAAGTTGGGAACGTTTTCCACAGAAACCTTGAAAGATAGGGACGTTTTGCGTCAATTATCCTATTTTAATCTTCGCTCCAACAAACCAACCTCTTGAAGTTTTGATAAAACTTGTTAAGAATTAAGATAAATTCTGAGTTATTTGCTCATAGTATACGAAAATGTGTTGTCATGTGAAATTTTACTCATCCAACCTCCAAGTATTATAGGAAAATATGCTATAAATTTTATCATGCACGCCAATTTGTACTTTTGAATAACCCACAAAGAGAAAAGAAAAATCTGGACGTTAAGTTTACATTATTTTTTTCACAAAACTCTCTAATCATGTACCATAATAAAAAATAAAATAAAACGTGAATATATGAAAAAAAAAATATGGCTTAATCCCCTTGGACAGGGGAATTGCTCCCAGGTCAACCCCCCAGCACCGTTCAAAAAATATTGACCTCGTACGAGTCCTGATTTTTATACAATTTCGGCTGACCCAGGAGAAGTATTTCCGGCCCAATTGTTATCTTTCAAATTCAATTACATAATTCCAAATTAGACTTCAATTTGCAGTACAAGTCCTTTTAGTTTGAAACTTTTGAGACAATAATCTCCCAACAAAAACTTCCTCTCTTTGGACATCAGAAAAGAGGATCTACCAACGAAAACTCGACTTGAAAATGGAATTAGGAGATGAATACGTTGATCAGAGATGATCAACAGAAGATGGTTCAAATGATAGGTAAAACCGCCATTATTTCTTAAGACCCCATCATTAAGCAGTGAGAACGATAAAAATTGTTTCGTAACGAAGCAAATAAAATGATACTTCGTATCATTCAAGCAACTTCAAATACAATACGATTATATACAAGAAAGTCCTTTTTTTCTCGTAGATATAATATATCAATTTGTGCAATATAGCATGATTGGCATGCAATTATCAATTGAAATCACATATATGTTTTTCATTACTTATAGTAACTAATTCATCACTTACGTTTTTCATTACATATATGTTCACATACAGTTACAATTAGGGATGAAAAAATGCACTACGGTGAATTGAGGTAGGGATTGGACGGGGAACATGGTTCCCATCCTATTCTTATTTATATATTTTAAAATTTTGATCCTATTTAAAACTTTAAAATAATTAAGTAAATATGAAGGAAAATGGGGATATTTTCTAGGGAGAGTTGGTTAAAAGGCTCATTCAAACAATGTATTTATTTAAATAAGTGGGAATGAGTTGGAATGACCACCACTCAATATGTTTTTATTTAAATGGCCTTTAACCAAATTATTTTAAAAAGATGAAAACTTAATAATTTAAAAATATTAAATATCTATTTTACCCCTTCTTTTATAACTAAATGAATGATAAATTTTGGGCCAAATTTATTCAACCCGGCCCAGTCAGACCCGGTTGATCAAATCTAAAAATTTTAAAGAAATTTTCAAGGTTCAAGAATTTGAACCTTGAACCTCTAAAGAAAAAATGTTGCTTCTCACCACTAGGACATTAGGCAATGTTATTTATTTTAGAGGAAATTACAGTAGGTGTCAATTTTCTTGTATCTAATTACAAAAATGTCACTTTTTTTTTTTGGCATATCAAAAATGTCAATTTTGTACATTTTTACCCCTCGCAGAAATTTTAATACCATTCATATCCTCCAACAATTCTACAAAAACTCTGAAAATGTCAGATTTTTTTAGCATGTGATTTTCACACGTGGCAAGTGACCCACTTATTTTTTGGAGGGAAGCCTGATATTGTTGACCAATTCTTTACTCCAATTTCAAAATGTCGGGTTTCAATAGTTCAAATGTTGTTTCCGACGATTTCGAAATGTCTAGTTCGACATTTCAACTGTCGGGAGTCGTCGGAGAAGATGATACATTATCCGTCACAGGAAAACCTGAAAACATCAGGACGATCAGTTCCTTCGCCGACGTCCTTCCTGAGGACGATTATTCCTTCGTGCGCTTCCATTTTTTTTAATTACGAAAATTACAAATTTTTGAATATAATATACATATATATATATATATATATATATATATATATATATATTCGTATAAAATATGGAAATTAAATCATCACAATTATGACATTCAACTCATGTAATTAAATGCTCCAAAAGGTTTTTGCAAGGGTAATTTGGACATTTCACAACACAAAAGTGACATTTTTTTAACAATTTTAGTGCAAACGAAAAATTTTGAGGGATTTTCAAAATTTGTGACATTTATGAAAATTTTCCTTTATTTTATTGCAATAACTTATATATATATCTAGAAAAATTATAGTCAAATTTTCAAGATCCAAGGATTTGAACCTTCAACCTTATAAAAAAAATGATGTTTTCCTCACCACTAGGACATTAACCAATATTGCTTATTTTATTGTAATAACCTATATATATATATATATATATATATATATATATATATAAAATTATAGCCAAATTTTCATGTCCAAAGATTTGAACCTTCAACCTCTAAAAAAAATGATGATTCTCTCACCACTAGGACATTGAACAACATTTTTTATTTTAATTCAATAACATATATATAATCTTATAATTCTGAATATCTTAAAAAAATATAATCAAATATTTCACTTTATTCTATATATGTATTATATATATTGAAAGATTAATTTTAATTAAGATGAATTAAATGTCTAACAAAATTTATGATTTTGAAATATATAAATAGTTAGTGACATTTAACTTAAAATCTTTAATTTTATTTCAAATAAAATTTTTATACTTTAAAATTTATTTAAAATTTTTAAGTAATTACCCACCAGTCCAATTACTGATTTTTTTCCCTTTTATCCCTCACGTAAACTTTTTATAGCGTGCAAAATATACTTTTTATATATTCTAAAAGATATAATTGTCGCTTTATGTACTCTAAAACGATATATATGTCATTTTAATTACGATTAAAATTGAAACGATATGAATGTTGTCAAAATTGTACTGAAACGATAATAACATCGTTATGTATCAAACTCACGAAATAACATAACAACTTTTATATCATTTTAATACAAATTGACGAGTTCGAAATTGTTCCGATTCAAATCATAACTACAACGACATAGATATTGTTTCTTTTCATAGAAAACGATAATAATATCATTCTGACTAAAAACAACGATTCGATCGTCCACAGCCACCCGTCATGTCTTTAACATACATAAGACAATCAAAAGAGATCATCAAGCGTGTTGATACCACTCGAATGGCTTAGAAAGAGCGAACGAATATACTTTTTGTCAGAATAGTTTGAAGGTAGTACACAATCATAGGAACATAAAAGTTACCGTAGTTTCTTTAGAGTGAGATCGAACCCACTTGATGACCTATTTCGATCATCCTAAAATGTAACGACTTTGAAATCGTTTTTGGAGCATATAACGACTTCCATATCGTTTCAATAGAAAAAACTGACTTATTCAACCATAAAGACATTAAAATCGTTTATTAAGCACATAACGACTTCCATCTCATTTCAATAGGAAAAACTTTACTGTCATACTAATTGTTTCATAACGACATCGAAATCATTCCCGAAGCACATAACGACTTCCATATCATTTCAATAAAAAAAACTGACTTATTCAACCATAACGACATTGAAATTGTTTCTGAAGCACATAACGACTTCCATATCGTTTCAATATAAAAACTACACTATTTTTCTTATTCAACCGTAACGACTTTGAAATGTTACTGAGCACATAACGACTTCCATATCATTTCAATAGAAAAAACTGACTGATTCAACTATAACGACATGTAAGTCGTTCCTGAAACACATAACGACTTCCATATTGTTACAGTGTAAATAATAAGAAAAACGACATTTATATCGTTTCTTTACATAGAAAACGATAAGTATATCGTTATGACTAATAATGACGACTCGACATCCATGATCATTCGACATACCTCTGACATATGTATGATGATCAAAACTTGTCCAATCGACAACAACGACATAGACATCGTTTCTTTTCATAGAAAACGATAATTATATCGTTTCACTAAAATCAACGATTCGACTGTCAACAGACTCTCGTCATGCCTTCAACATACGTAGGACGATCGAAAAGAGGTCATCAAGTAGGTTGATACCACTTGAATGGTTTAGAAAGAGCGAACGAAGATACTTTCTTCAGGTGAGAATAGTTCGAAGGTTGTATACTATCATGGTAACACAAATGTTCTCGTAGTTTATTTTGAGTAAGAATAGTTCGAAAGTTGTATATATGTCAGATGCATGTCGGGTGATTGTGGACGATCGAATCGTCATTTTTAGAAGAAACGGTTAAGAATAGTTTATTCTGCATTATTTAAGCATGTTTCTGTAACGAGAGTACAAAATACTGTCTAATTCGCAGTTTCTCGAGATTTTGAAATGTCGCAATTTTGGAAAGTGATTATTGTATCCTTGGAGATGATAATTGTTCAACCATGATGAAATTCATATTAAGGAAAGAGTCTACTCTTTTTGTCCTTCAAAAAAGAAAAGAAAAGAGGTGAGGCTTTGTTGAAAAGATAGACAAAATGTCAAGTCATAATCATAATATAAAGAATTGATTGGAGATACTCTTAAAATCTAGAGGAAACATCTCAAGTTTTCTCAAAAAGTTTTATGTTGTACCCAAATTTATATAGCTCTGTTTCAATTAGAAAAATTATATTTTAATCATTTCAATAGGGATAACAAAAAAATCCGCTCAACCCGCTACCCGTAGACCCCACCTCGAATGGGGTAAAGGTTACCCGCCTAATCGGATGGGTCATTGTTCCGAAGTGAGTACGAGACGGGTACGTGAAATATAGTCTCCGTCCTGCTACCCATTATGTTTAGGAGATTACCTGCCTAATTGGATAAACGGGGTGAGGGTCATTGCCCCAAGATGGGTATGAGAAATAGAGTCCCCACCCCGTTATTCGCCACATTTAAAATTAATTTCAAATTTAAGCTTTTATCAAGCAAAAATAAAATATTTATCATCATTTTTAAATAAAACATGAGTTAGTCTTAACAAATTGGATAATAATAATAATAATAACATTTACTAACTAAAGGCATAAAAATAGAAGCAGAATTTGTTTTTAAAAAAAAATTAAAGGCCGCGATAAATGGAACGGGACCTGCCCCACTCCGTCCCGTTTCGCTTTAACCGGATATGGAGATGGAACAAAGCGATAAAAATATTTGACGAAACAAAGATGGAAATGATCAACTCGTTCCATACCGGTGCCCGTTATCATCTCCACCTTTCAACTTATTTAGTACTAGGACAGAAAAGTGATAAAGTAGGATAAAAACTTTTTTTTTTTTGGGACTTCACCTATCAAACCATTCTTGAAACGGCTCTAGCCAACCTATTTTTTTTTATACTTTTTTTTTAACCTTGAGAAATTAATTGGACCTGGGGCAGACTTGGGCTTAATCCCAGACATGTACCCTCCCTTCGCCCTTGAATAGATGTACATGACTTATAAGTTATATCTATAGAATTATGCTCATTGTACAAAAGGTAGCATTCAAAAGTAGTGTCAAAGATGATTTGAAGTGAAATGATTGGATGAAAATTTTTACTATATTTTAAATTGACAAATGAAAGAGTGTCATGTAGTATTATATAAACATTTATATCAACCCTAATGTACATGTAGCAATGTCTATATCTATATATCTTCTTCAAATTTTTAAGTAAATTTATAATACACTTTACAATCGGTGGCGGAGCTAAGAGGGGTCAGTGGGGTTGTAGGCCCTACTAAAATTAGCGAAAAAATATTTTATATTTTATTCATGTTTGAAAATAAAAAATTGAAGTTAAATCAAGACCTTGTTAAATTCGAGTCTTAGCTCCGTCACTATTTACAAATATAACAAATGATATATTAATTAACAATGACATTCATTCCACCTTCGCTTTGATTTTGCACTTTATTTGTATACTTCTAGTCTAGTTCAAAACATAAATAGTTATTTACATATTATTTCACACTTTAGGACCTTAAACTTTTGGATAAGTACACATTAATACACATGAGTAGATAATTGTGTTGAGAAGTTTTGCCTCACTCATTTATGAATACTTTACTTCCCAAGTCCTCGTTTAATTTCAATTTTTCCCAAAATTTATTTTTCTCTCTTCTTTTTAATCATATATTTTTATTAAAATAATATTGTTCGCAAATAAAAAAAATTCTTTTTTTTAACCACACATTCTCCATCAATCTACTATTCCAAAATACATTCTGCAAAAAGAATGTGTATCAAACGCAAGTCTACAAAGATAAAATAAATTTAATTTACACATAAAAAGTGTAGAAAAATGAACAAACATATGACATGGATATCACTAAAATTAGTCATAAAAGTATAAGTAAATTTTCTTGTTAGGGTTAGACTAACATGGAATGAGTTTTGATGGCGTTGTTTAGTAGGTCCGCCAAACCTGTAACCATTATTCGAATGTGGACAGGTCCACTGAGTTTAATTCCCGTCAATTAAGAAAGTTAATTCAACTACCTACGCCACCCACACACTACCAAAATGTCAAACCTTTAGGACACCAACCCTTTTTTTTTTTTTTGGATACTCAGGTTTCCCAACTTACGCCAGACTATATCCTGGATCACCAACCATTGGCCCCTCAATAACTGGCGGAAGTAAACCGCTGATTATGCTCAAATTGACCAGGGTCCGTGCACCCTTTATACTCCTGACCCCAAAGAAGTCTCCTCCATGATTATTACATTACCAAGCTGCTCCAACCAATAATGATTATTGCAACACTCAGCTACTCCAACCAGGAATTGAACTCCTCATGCTGAGGTTGCAAGCCCGGCAATACCCTTTCTTTGCCAACTTGGATGTGCCCCGGGGGGCCACCAACCCTTTTAATTGCATTTAAGTCGGTGGAATAATCCAATAGGATTTCAATTAATAACGTACTGCTTTTGCACTGATTTTATGGAAAATTACTGTTAACCACATCCAATTGGCTCAACAAAGGACCATTTTCCCCCATGAAGATTGTCGAATTGTTAGAGTAGGTGAACGTAGAGGTATTTGATCATGAATTCGATTTTTCCTACCAACATTTTCTCGATCGAGCCTGTCGCACCAAATTTGCCTAATGTAGTTAACTTGACTGACGTGATTTGCATGCTATTGCATCAATCCGATGATTTATCCAACCAAACATCACCATCATCACACACCAATCCCTAATTGTTCAACTATAATATCTATCTATATTGAGATGGTGGTCTTAACTTGGTGATTTAAGTTAAGAGCTCATCGTAGACCAATGGTCAGTTGTAGAAATCGATAAAGACACGATTCTCTTTTCTTTATTTGACCATATTTTGATGTGGTTTGTGGAGATACAAGAGTACAATAAAAATATTTCTTGTGGGATTTTCCTTGAGGATTGTTTATTGTTAATAGATCTTGGTGCAAGGGGTGGGTTTTTACCCAGCAGGATCATTTGAAAGTTTGGAGATGCAAAAGCAAAAAATAATTCAAATGGTGACCTAAGTATTTTATTAGTGAAAAATTAGGGACTGCCATTGCAAATTTCAGAAATACTAATAAAAGGCCAGTGGAGGAAAAGGATTTTGCTTGTCGTCCTAATTGTACTTTTGGCGTAGATAATGGATTTTACATCCTCAGATTTAAAAAAACCCAACACAATCTCTTGAATCTTGCCGGAATAGACAGTTGTAATCCTCAGAAAGAGTGAGAAATGTCATCAGAAACCACCGTACAAGACCCTCTAAAACCCTGGAAATACTTACTTTCTCTGCCCATAAAATTCTCGTTCTCAACAACTTTCATGAAATGTTTTGGTGTAATCTTCATTTTTGCTGCAACTTCTCTCATTTTCTACTCAGCATTTCCCACCCAGAATTGGCTCAGTTGTTCAGAATGTGATCAGAGTTTTATCCACACCGCCGGCTACGATTACCACCAGCCTGATAATGAAAAAACCAACATATCCCACATTCTTTTTGGCATTGGAGGTTCGGCAAAGACTTGGAGTAATCGCCGCCGTTACAGTGAAATCTGGTGGAGACCTAATTACACTAGAGGATTCGTATGGCTGGATGAAAAACCGGCAGGCGACACGGCTGGGCTGGAGAATTCTCCACCGTATAAAGTCTCCGAGGACACATCTAAATTCAAGTACACCTGCTCGTACGGTTCAAGATCGGCTATACGTATAGCAAGAATTGTGAAAGAGAGTTTTCAACTAGGGTTGGGAAATGTAAGGTGGTTTGTAATGGGAGATGATGATACAGTTTTTTTTACAGAGAATTTGGTGAATGTGTTGGCTAAATATGATCATAATCAGATGTACTATATTGGTGGAAACTCAGAGAGTGTTAAGCAAGATGTTGTACATTCTTACACCATGGCTTACGGCGGCGGTGGTTTTGCCATTAGTTACCCTCTGGCGGCGGAGCTTGTTAGAGTTTTGGATGGGTGCATCGATCGGTACGCATCATTCTACGGCTCTGATCAGAAAATTGGTGGTTGCATGACTGAGATCGGTGTTCCTCTTACCAAAGAACTTGGCTTTCATCAGGTAACGCTACTCGAATTCCAAGATTTCCCCAATTTTCTTGATTATTAAATTACTATTTTTTTTATTTTTTTTTAAATTTAAAATGATTTCTGCACTCTAGTTGGATATAAGAGGAAACCCATATGGATTACTAGCTGCACATCCATTGGCGCCACTGGTATCACTGCACCATCTAGACTATGTCCAGCCCTTGTTTCCGGACCTGAGCCGGAGAGACTCGGTCAAGAAACTTGTCGACGCTTACAAGAACGATCCTAGTCGAGCAGTACAGCATAGTT
Source organism: Osmanthus fragrans (assembly GCA_019395295.1). Classification (NCBI taxonomy): domain Eukaryota; kingdom Viridiplantae; phylum Streptophyta; class Magnoliopsida; order Lamiales; family Oleaceae; genus Osmanthus; species Osmanthus fragrans. The sequence continues at coordinate 18,971,094 of CM033361.1, read as the reverse complement.
TCTGCTATGACCGTAGTCGAAATTGGTCGATTTCTATTTCTTGGGGCTACACCGTGCAATTGTACCCGACCTTTGTGACTGCGAAGGATTTGAGCACACCATTGCAAACGTTCCTAACATGGATATCTTGGGACGATGAACCGTTCACATTTAATACTCGGCCTATGAACTTAAAACCGTGTCGACGGCCAGTTATCTACTATTACGACCGAGTGGACAACCTCCGAAATGGACAGACTTTGACATCGTACAAGAGGCCTGTTTCTGAAATGAGGAGTAAACAATGTGACAACAAAGAATATACCTCTGCTTATTCTGTAAAGATGTTCAATGTCACAGCAGCAGTATTTGATCCTGAATTATGGAAGAAGGTGAGTTCGAATTTTCTTTTCCCTACTTTTTAATAATTTGTTCAAAACTTTCGCAATCAATCATCCTACGCAAGAGACGACGTATAGAAAATAAAATTTGAACGAATGTCTAAACTATTGAATGAATTTTTTAAGATTGATACAATTATTTTCCTCGAAAGTTATAGGTCATAGGAGAGACGCAATCTACTAGTCTTATATCATCCGTCCCAAACAAATTCCGTGCGATCGAGATAGCAACTTTACTTTGCATCAATGAGCCTAGCACGAGCCAAGTTCCTTCCTATTGGTTGTAGTTAATAATTATAATTACTTATACAAATTAGGCGTTTGTTTTGTAATAATTTATTATTTCTTCAAAAAAACTTCCTCAAATCACCTGCGTGATTGACTGCAAATCTAGAAGACTTTAGAATTTTGGATTCATGAGAGACTGACGCGTTCTTTTATTTGTCTTTTTTAAACAGGCCCCACATAGACAATGTTGTGAGATAGTTTCTGGCTCGAGTGCAATGGACGGCGTCGTACAGGTCAGAATTAGAGGCTGCAATCGAGGGAATCATTAAACCGTTCTGGAAGTTAAACAAAATTTTCATTCTAATTGACCTTTTGTGCACAACGTGGCCCGCTTCTATAGCTACAAGAAATTGATGGTCGCATGTACATTCTTTTAAACCATATGCCCTCTTTGTTTTAGATCTTTTCCTATTGGTAACTTAGTATTAAACAATATTTAAAAAATTATATTTTTAATGTGCTTATTGCTTATAGAATTAATTTGTCTCGTCATTAAATACTTAATATGCATACAATTTTTATAAATCGTTTAGTGGTCGCAAGATTTGAATATCGAACATTTACGTAATGCATTGAAGGTTTACAATGCATTGCAAGTCGTCCAGTTTTGAGTAGAGGTGCATCCAGGTGCGAAAATCTTTTCTTTAAGAAAACTTATAAACTAAAAGCGTATTTTTTTCATGTAGCTATTTATTATTTTTGAAGTTGAGGTCAACATATTACATTACTTAAGTAGTGAACAAAGTGACCATATCTGCAAGAAAATCAAAATTGAGTGAGTAGATTGTATCAAATTGAAGATGGTTGACTAGATTTATAAACAAATCGAAATTAGGTGATCTGATTGGACCAAATTTAAGATGAACGACCTAAATACACTTTCACGCAATGTTTGGATCACCCGGAATGCATTCAACTATTTTATTTAAAATTTTGAAGTCTGAAAAGAGTAATTACTTAATTTAATTTTATGCATTTACTATAACAAAGATGCTATGGGTACGAAGTAGGGCCATCAGTCACCCCTTCAATAGTGGTCGTCACTTGACACTTTATCAAACATTTTTGTAATCAGAGCCGGTTCTGTGTTTTATAGGGCCTGAGGCGAAGTCCAGAAATTAGGCCCCTAGGCCCTAAATCAACGTAAATGCAAATTTTAATGGTGTATTATGCAACATATTGCTAACTTAAAACTTAACATTACAACAATAAATAAATATATTATATAAAAGATTTATATTATAAAATAACAAAACCAACAATGTTTCAAACAATTAGTGAAATACTAATCGCCTTGCTGTTTTAGACGCAAAAACATTAATCAAATCTGAATAATTTAGCTGCTCAACCATTTATTTCTCTATTGATAGTATAGTCAATCCATTCAATCTTTCTTGCGACATAATTGATCGGAGATAGGTCTTGATCAATTTCAATTTCGAAAAGCTTCTTTCTGCAGATGCAACTGCAATCGGTATGGTTAACAGAATTTTGTAAGCATTATAGGCATTTGGAAAGCAAACATTCAATGGCTTCAAACATTGTAGTACTTCAATTGCTCTTATTGTTTCACTTGGTATATAATACTCCAAAGCTCGTAACTCTGTACATAAATAGTCTCCACTGATGTCCGAATGCCCATTATGTTCCAGATATTTCTCAAGATTCATACAATAGTTCAACAAACTATAAAAATTTGTGTCCTTTAGCCTTTTCAAATTAAACAAAAATCCAAACGTGTCATCATATTGTTTGAATTATTCAAATCGAGTTTTCAGAGAAGATAGAGCTTGATCAATTATAAAAACAAAGTATCTAACTCTAAAAGATTCTTCTGCTGATTGCTTTACCTCATCACTACTATTTTCATCATATTGCTTTTTTCTTCGAATTATGCGTTTTTCTGTAAATACAGCTTCAATTCTCATTTCGCCTGCCTTTTTTGTCGTTTCGTCCATGGCAATAGCAAATCCATTTTCTCTATAATCTTCAAGAAATGAAACAAGTCCTTGCAAGAGGTTGATAGCAATATCAATATCCATTGATTCGTTTTGAAGAAATTTACTCACAACATTGACTGCACTCAACAACTTGCACCAGATTATCATGCCAAGCAGAAACTCAAAATTCTGAATATCATGTGTTGCTAGCGTCTCGACTTCGCTCCTCACTTTAGCATCTTCATTACATTCTGTCAAATCAAGTAAAGCATCCCTTATTTGTGCAGTTTGCTCCATTATAGGCTTCACACTCTCAACATGACTTTCCCAACGTGTTTGTGACAATGGCTTCACTGTCAAACCTTGTGCATTATCTTTGAAAATTTTCCATTGCTTGGTAGAAGACGAGAACAATGTGTAGATGCGTTGTATCACTCTGAAGAAGGATACAGCTTTGGAACAACAATTCACCATATCACATAATGCTAGATTCAAACTATGAGCGTCACATGGAGTATAGAAAGCTTGGGGTTTAATTTTAAATACTCTTCTTTGCACACCTTTGTGCTTCCCGCTCATGTTAAATCCGTTGTCATACCCTTGCCCTCTAATGTCATCAATATCCAAATCAAGTTTGGTCAAAACCTTTTGAAGCTCGGTTGCAAGTCCAAGTCCTGTTGTGTCATCTACTTTCAGAAATTCAAGCCAATGTTCTTCAATTGTAGGTAAGTTTGCTGAATTATCTACAAACTGTACTATTAAAGACATTTGCTCCTCATGACTTGCAGCTGGCGTACAATCAAGTATAACTGAGAAATATTTTGCATGTTTCACTTTCTTAACAATTGCACTTCTTACCTCATTAGCCAACAACTGTATCAACTCATTTTGAATATCTTTGTCAAGATACGTATATTGAATCTCACGTGTTTTAGCTCGCCGAAGGTGCTCTTGCATTATTGGATCAAACTCACTAACCATTTCCACCATTTGTAAAAACAGGCCATTATGTTAAACATGTAGCCTCTCATCACCTCCTCGAAATGGCAATGTGTTATGGCAAGTCTTTTTACAATAGCGATTATCCTTTTTAATACACGTCTCCAATGTTCTCTTTCTGCATCAATCAACAATTGAATATTGTTATCAATTGTAGTTTTTGTTCGAAGCCTATTTTCCAATTCAATCCAACTAGTCATGCAACGTAAATGTTTCTCATTTCTTTCATGACTTTTAATGGACTGAGACAAATTATGCCAATCTTTGAATCCGTCATTACCCAATTGGCCAACTTTGGTCACATTTTTCGGTGTTTTAAACAACTTGCAGCAAAAGCAGAAGATTCTGTCCATAGACACTGGATATACTAGCCATCTTCTATCAATTATTTGCCCATTTGATAGTAATCGCTTATATTGTGAAGAATCGAAATGTCTATTTGTACAATCTGTCAGAAACAAGATGTCATCAATTCTTTTTGGACCCATTTCAACTAAGAAATCCCTCGTCTTTGATCAATGATTTTCCAATTACCAGGATCATCCAAATTTAGAAAAAAGCAACCATCTTCTTCCTTATCATCTACATCATGAACACATGTAGGTTTCGTCACTTCTTCTTCCTTATCATCGTCTTTATTAACACAGGCTGGTTGACTTACTTCTTCACCCTCATCTACTTCAATAACACGGGCAGGTTGAATATCTACTTCATCCTCATTCAACACATTTACATTATTGATTTTAAAGTACTTGTCAATATTCCCTGCTTGATTCTCAGTTAATTCAATTTCATTTCGTTTCCTTTTTCTCTTTTGAGCATCGGACTCATATTTAGGAGTCATGTCGTGTATCTAATACCCAATGATTAACCTAAAAAAAATTACAAAATATCTCAATCATCTCACAATTAGAGTTTTTCAATATAGTTACTTCGTGCGCCTGTGCAATTGTTGATCCTACAATAATCAATCATATAAGCCGACAAGGCTGTAATTATATAAGTCAACAAGGCTTAAAATATTTCAAGTATAACTCTTAAATAACAAGTTAAGGCAAGTCATTGCTTACTTGAGAAGTAAAATTTCAACGAAAACTATGGAATCACACCCTTGAAAATTCCACCGTCACAACTCATGAGTTTGAAATAACAATTTAACATCAAACACCATACATATATTACCTATTATTATACAAAAGTAGAATTAGAACCTCCAATTTAAGTAATTGAAAAAATTACTTAAATTTCCATCTCTTTACTTTAACTAAAAAGTAAATATGGTAAGCTTTAAGGTATAAGTCACAATTCAAATATGATAAACCTAAAAAATAATTTATTCCAAATTTCGTACTGTATAATATTTTGTTTTAAACTTTTGGAATATAAACTAATAATAATCATATTTCAGGTGCATATTAAAGATACATTATTGAAAACTAAATTATATAGATCAAATTCAAATACATAGTGAACTTCCCTTTAGCGTCATTTACACAGAAAGTATTTCATCTAGTGAGTCCAAATCTCCAGGAAAAGCAGAAAATACTTATTCATTCCACATAAAGAAAATGAATATACAAGAAACTACCAGAATCAAAAGATGCTAATTCTCTCGGGTCTCGGGAGCACATTTTCGAACACCTAGTAGTCATCTTTTAATTCACATAATTTAGATGATACATCAACCCACAAGCATATTATATCAAGAAGCATATAGAGACAATAACATATAAACATAATAAACGAAAACAAAGCTAAAGAACTATTAATTTGTTCTTTAACTAGAATGAGGTTCTATGCACCTTGGACTGGTCTTTGCAGTGTTCGCTGCAAAAGGCCACATTTTTATGAGCTTCAGAGTGGGGTTTTTTGTTTGGGAGCTTTCTGAGGCAGAAATAGCAGACTTTGTGAAGCGAAGGGAGAGAAGGGTGAGCAACAATGGGTTTGGCCTGAATGGTGAAGTCGAGAAGAACTAAAAATATGAGAAAAAGAGAGCTGAGAGGCGTCGAGGCGAGACCGGACAACTCACCGGAGTTACTTCGCTGTTTGGGGAATAGAGAAATCGGATTTGGCTTTGGGAATTTGGGAAATGGGTAGGAATGGATCTCTCATCTCTAGGATTTTGGTTCTAAAACTGAGTCTGTCCTTTGAAGGCTTCGATAGTTAAAAAAATAAAATAAATAAAATAAAATAAAAATATTTTGGACAAAAAATAAGGCCCCCTTCAATGTTGGGCCTGAGTCTTGAACCTCACTCGACTCGACCCAAAATCGACTCTGTACTTTGTACATGTAGTATAATTGTTACTATAATCAACTTCAACAAACACACAGTAGTGATGTCGATGAGGTCACCGACTTAGACTTTAAAATGAAAACAAAAACGTGTTGCCATTTGGATAATTGTCAAGTTGAAAACGGCACAAACTGGAAAAATTCTTCATTGACAGCTTGACCTTATTATCACTATCAATTTTTTCCGTGGAGAAGAGATATTTTAAATTATGTTTGTCCCGATACATCAAATAAATTACTCCCTTTATTTCATAAATATAGGTTTTTTTTATTTATTTATTTTTTTTTTATGTGTTCCAAATTATTGATCACTTTTTTATTAATAGTATAGCAATTTCTTAATTTTATAATATACATCTATTTAATATGCCTTGTATCAACAAATATAAATTACTTATAATCAAATCATTATTTAATATAAGGATATATTAAATATATATATATATATATATATATATATATAAGAAAAATTATATTTTTAATTGTATTAATTTACTCCCTTTATTTCATAAATATAGGTTTTTTTTTTTTTATGTGTTCCAAATTATTGATCACTTTTTTTATTAATAGTATAGCAATTTCTTAATTTTATAATATACATCTATTTAATATGCCTTGTATCAACAAATATAAACTACTTATAATCAAATCATTATTTAATATAAGGGTATATATATTTATATATATATATATATAAAAGAAAATTTATATTTTTAATTGTATTAATTAAATTTTCTTAATCTATATGAAAATGAAAGCAAGCTTATCTCTTATGGGATGGATGAAGTAATAAGTTAATACAAAATACACATTTTATTATGTCTTTCTATATTACACACAATCGATTATTATTAAGCTCTTGTTTGATGGAGATTGAAGTCAGATTGTTAGTAGATTTTAACCAAAAAAAAAAAAAAAAAAAAGATGAAATGTATGATTGAAAAATTGTGAAACTCATGAAATATGTGATTAAAATAAATTAGTGACTTTAATTTTAATAAAAATGTAGATTATAGTTTCTATCAAACAAAGGCTAAATAAAAATAAACTAGAAACAATTGCTTCATTACAATTATTTAATTATAATATCTCTTACAAATGCCTTCTATTTCTTACACTATAATTAATGAGTTGAAAAAGTAGTTTGGACTTTTAATGCAATATGAGCTATAACTGTAGGATGGGCCTTCTGATAGACTTTCAGATTGAGGAAATTAGATTGTCCCTATATATAAAAGCAATTTTAATTCTTGTGAAGGGTAATTATAAAGTATAAAATACTGTATTTTTACTTTAATTTTAGCCTATCAACAAGCTAAATCCTAGTTTATTTCCCACTTTCCTCTCTCTATATTCATCTCTTCTCTTTCTTTAGAATAATATAGATCGGCCTTGATATATGGAAAATGACTATGAAATCGAGTCACGTCAGCCATCAGCTTCTAATAGGAGAAGTATGGTAATCGTTGCAACGCCACCACTGATAATAACGTAGAATATGCTTATGCACAAGCCGGATCGAATTTGGGGATCGAGAACGATGTGTTCAAGACTATAATACAGCTGTAACGATTTCAACTAGTAGTCTAAGAGAATGATATTTTTTTTTAAACATGAAGTAAGTGATTAAATTACTTCTATGGAATTGTATAATAAACAGTTTATTAAACAACATAATTGTAACATTTCAATAAGAAAATAACTTAGTTTTAAACTACTCATTCACCATTCACATTGTTAAAAATAATTGTGTCAAAAATCTAGCAGCCAATCCTTTGGTTCATTTTCCTTTCCAGAATTGGATCGTATATTGTCCAATTAAATTGGGCTTCACAGGAACCATGCAACCATTATATGGGTTAGTTTCTATTTTCAAATATATAATATATATTTATTATTATTAATATTTTGATTTACAGGTTCCTGTCAGACACTCACATGGTGGGTCCTGGTGCAATTTTTTTTTTAAACATGTGAGGTCCGTGCACAGTGAGGGGGGGCCTGTAAGCCCCCTGTAAAATAGTGCCATGTACACAAGGCTCAATCTTAATATTTTCTATATACTATGGTAGACGAATAATTAAACGAATGATTCAAACAAAATCAAATTGATTAAATAAAATCTAATTTAATTTACATATGATTTAGCCCGATTTAACATCCATTAAATCAAAACTCTTTTTTATTTCAAATTCATTTTCAACCATACATTCACACAATTAAAAAATTTTGCACGTAAACTTTAAAATAAATTTCTACTTTTTAACAATATATTCTCCAAAAAATCATTATTTCAAAATTTATTTTTTCAAAATAACTCATTTTAATGCCTATCAAACAGAGGCTTAACTTAGAGCCTTGTATCATCTAAACAAGAAATGGACTCCTTTATTTAATGAATTAATTTATTTGTACAAAGTTCTTGTACAACATTATTGACAATATTGATTGTGGCAAAAAAACGTTGATTGAAAAGATGAATTATTTTTTAAATTGTCCAATGACAATATGACTTGTGACATTATCAACAAAATTGTCAAAATCATTATACATCAAGCATTGTTCTTATTTAGAAATATTCTTGTGGTACACAAGGGGCCATTAGATGTCAATTATGAACACCATTCGATGATCCCGATATACCAATAGCATGTCTATCTTATTTAATATACAAACTTACCCCCGCTTTAACTTTGTGGGCAGTCTGTAATAGGGGTTAGGGGTATATGATCTATTTGTAGCTCAGGGTCTTGATATTTTTAGTTACATTACAAACTATTAGAGATAGGGTTAAGGGTACCTTTCAATAAGATTTTATGTTGATCATTATTTCCCAGTTTGGCCATCATTTTCTAAGCTGATTTTTTTTTTTTTTTTTTTCAAATTCCTTTTCAACCGTACATTTCATGAAATTCACAATTTTTCAGTCACATATTTCATCAACTTTTATCAAAATCATTAAAAATATGTTTTTTTTAGTGAAATCAAACATGAGTTAAATTTAATTTGTTTTATCCTAGTACCCAGATTGAGCCTCATTTTTCCAAAAATAAAATATAAGAATGTGTAGTTTAAAAGTGCAAAAAAAAAAAAAAAAAAAAAAAAAAAAAAAATTGAATTTACGGCAAAATTATTTTATTAAAAGCATGTGTTTGAAAATGAATTTGAGAAAAATGAGTATTTTGATAATGGGGTTAAAATAAGAGCTAAATGAACTAAAAAAAATGTTGATATTGTTACTCCCTGTATATAAAGTTTTCAATAGAGGCTACGTGAAAGCACTTTATGCGTACATCTAGCAGTCAAAAAGGTCAAAGGCGATGAAAGATAGAGAATGCCTTTAAGGCCGAAGTGCTTCCCCTTCAAACCGAAGTGCTTCCTCATGCAAAAAGCTCTTCACATTCGAACCTCCGAAGTTCGCCGCATTCGAAGCTCTAGGCTACCAAATTGCTCATTGTTTAGATTCAGATTCAATTAGTATCGTTAGAATTGATTGATGTAACGTTTATATTAATAAGTGTCAGGTCTGTCAGCCTGCAAGAGGTAGGTCGGCTGACACATTGTCAATGATAGCAATCAAATGTAATTAATGCACAAGTGGTGTAGGATTTCGATCGTTTAGATTAAGGTACGTAGATCTGAGCCACTCACCACGTTTGTCGTTTCACCTTCAACGGCCCAGATCAGAACGTCTGATTCATGAGCTACAAAAGCGCTTGAGCCCTAGAAAACCTACCCACAATTGCCATCATTACGCATTAAAAGCGATAGTTGTTGCACGTATTGGAATTCGAACCGTTGCAGCTTTTTTTGGGGAAATGCAATAGGCAGCTAATCATTACGACACAATTATTAACTCCTCGTGTTTATGAAAGTTGAACTGGTAGGTCTCCTCAGCCTACTTGCCTACCGCCTCATCCAAGCTGCCAAAGCCCATCACCTCTGCCTCAACATACACGACTTCGAAAAACTTTGCTTTGGCAATAACGACCTCGGCCTAACGATTGCCAGTTCAATTTTACCACCAGTATGAACACGACCTAAGGTACAACGAACGAACTCGATTAATGTCATGACTTCTTCTGCTTTATTTTCGATTTCTAGTTCCTATGAGCATATTCACGGATTACCCAAAACCCTTTATTGAGCTATCGATAGAAATGAATAAACCTCGTACAAACTACAAAGGTAAAGAAAAAATTGTTAAACTCAAAAAATTTCATGCATTTTATAAATAGCCATACATCGACTTGGGAGACTATTGTTTCTCTCCGTATAAAAAGTTTTCAATAGAGGCCATGTGAAAGCACTATATGTGTACATCTAACGATCAAAAAGGTCAAGGGCGATAAAAGACAGAGAACGCCTTTGAGGCCGAAGTGATTCCTCCCCAAACTAAAGTGCTTCCTTATGCAAAAAGTTCTTCACATCTGAAGTTCCTCGCCTCCGAAGCTCTACATTGCTGAAGTGCTCACTGTTTAGATTCAAATTCAATTATTATCTTTAGGATTGATTGATGTAACGTCTGTATTAATGAGTGTCAGGTCTGTTAGCCTACAAGAGGTAGGTTGGTTGATCCCTTATCAATGATAGCAGTCAAATGTAATTAATGCACAAGTGGTGTAGGACTTCGATCGTTTAGATTAAAGCATTTGGATCTGATCCAACGATCATCACGTCAGCCAGAATACTATAAATACCCCTTCAAAAGCACTTTGTAAAGGATGGTCGATTTCCTACCAAACAAGAACTACAAGAAAGCTCAACATTATTGTCCCATACTTTTGCTCGCAATTAAGTTCTTTAATACTTGTGCTTATCGTATTCATCCTTTTTTACATGAACATGCCACTCTCCGTCCACGTGTACGTTCAAGGGAACGACATCTGTTGACGCAATTTTTTAGGTCAACACATGTTATTAGTAACAACATGTGTATAATAATTTGAATAAAGAAAGATTTAACGTGAAAATCTTTTTTTTTTTTTTTAAACTATGCTAATTGAGACCACGTCGTAATATACTTACATGATATGGCAATTATAAAATGAAATAGAACATAGTTTAGTGACCACCAACTAAATTTAGACAAATTGTTCGATGACCTAGGGGTCGTGCTATATGTTCCGAGATTAAATCTCTGGTCAAATTAAGGGAGCCAAATTATTGGAAGGGGCGCCAAATCTTGACCTGGGATTTAATCCCAGGACAATAAGTTTTACCCATGACCTAGTGGTTCCTCTATGTTTTATTCTAAAAAATAAAATACTAAGTTAATAAGAAAAATCACCAAATCAGGGAATTTGGTGCACATTTTTCAACCCCAATAGAGAAGTATTCTCATGTTAAGGTTGGGCCACAACTTCATCAGCATCAAGTGGCAATATAGAAATACACACACTGCCACCAAAATTAAGTATTCTGAATTCTTCCCACAAAAAGTTGAAGTAGTGACTAGAAAAATGTATAAAACAAGAAAAAAAACAAATGTATTATGAGTCCAACTGTAGAGTAAAAAAGCCTCATTTTTTAATTATTCTGCTTAAAAGTATTAGATTAAGGAGCAGCTTTTAGGCAGGATGCACCAGATAAGTTTTATTTTTTCCTCACGTTGTTAGAATATATGTCTGTAAATAAATTAAATTAATGAAGAATGTCAGATTATTTAGGACGTTTTCTATGAAATAAAAGTGACACAATTTGGATAGGGCATGTTTCAACTCTCAAGAGGGAGTAGTCGATGAGAGTTAACATGATCTGTCATGTAAATCAATAACATCTTGCAAAGGAATTAATTATTAAAATTGAGTGTGAAATATAAAAAAAAATTATTCATATAACTAAATTCATTGGAAACATAATTTTATTAATTCGACTGTCACTTTGTCAAATAAGTTGCATTTAAATTAATGTTAGATAAAATAATACCTACTTTACTATCTTCTACTTGCCTAACAAAGTTGTGATGCATATTTTGAAAAATTGTACTATTTTATTTTACTTACTATTGGGTAGAAAGTTGATCCCTAACTTTTGTAAAATAGAGCGAGTTGACCCTCATACTTTCATTATTGTTGTACATTACCAAAATTTTCATTAAATCTTCACATAGTCCTTGTATGTTTAATTTTATGAAGTTAAGATTTATTAGCTAACTTGGCCTTGTGTATAAAAAATTGAATGTAACATGTTTCTATAAGGATTACGTACTAATCAAATTGAGTTTTGGATAACTTCTTTATGGAGTAATACTTGTGTAACGACAATGATCAGTTGAAGAAGAATTCAGTATTCAAAAGAAGCCTTAGCTTCATCCCTGGACACATAATCTATTATCTCTAGCTTTTGACTTTGACTTCGACTTAATTAGAACATTTCTTTAACTCTTTGCCTTAAGAGCTTTAAGAATCGGGATGAATATCACAAATTCACTTCTTGATCCATGGCTAGCAACTCACAAAGCAAGCAGGGTTGCCTAGTACCCTCAAGAATGGAATGCTATCCTTTTGACATTTAAGCCAAACAATCTAGATGGGACGAAACTAATCCAATCAATGGATACTAAGCGCTTGTTTGTGCCCCATTTCTACAATCTTTAGTCCCTTTTTCACCGTTTGATATGTTAGTGGGACCCATTTGTGCAATGATTATTGACACAAAATTCACTTCTATGCCAAAAATGCCTTTTTGTAAAGATGAGTGAATTAAATTAAATGGGGAATATTGATAATTTCAATCATTTTAGTCAAGCATTGAGACTTTTCTTCATTGACATGGCACTGTATAACAGGATGATTTCTTCTAAAAATTAGATACAAATGCCTCCCAAACAAGGGCTAAATGGTACATTACATTTAGTATTTTCTCGAGACTCAAACAAGAACTAGACACTTTGAGCACAAGTACGAAAATATAAATACTCCCTCCGTTTCATAAAGGTATACTTTCTTTTCTTTTTCATATGTCCCATGAGAGCATAATTATTTTTTTAATTTTCTAAAATTCCACATTTAACGTGCCTCGTTGTCGATAAATATAAATTACTTCTGTTTAAATCATTATTAATATAAGAATATATTTAAAAAATTTAAGTAAATTTTTTATTTCAACTATATTAATTATATTTTTTAATCTGTGTGAAAATGAGAGTAAGTTTATGAATTTATGTTTATGGGAAGTTCCTAGATTTAATCCCAAAAACTACGGGCACTAAATTACATGACCAGCAGCAGTCAAAGGATTTCTCCACAATACAAATCTGCATTTATTATTTGAAGATACGTAAGCCCGCATCACTCTCACCCATGTTATATTCATAAATTCAACATACCATTTTATCTTGTATCTTGTCCAAAATCTCACCCAATCTTCCTGCCCAGTTCTCAATTCCACTGCGCAAATGACCAGTTTTTTCATATTCTTTTTCACCATCACATTCTTCTCCATTTCAGTTTCATCTCAGCTTGATGAATTCACCTATAATGGATTTAATGATCCCAAAATCAATATAAGTTTAAGTGGGGTGGCACAGATTGACAAAAATGGAATTCTTCAATTAACCAATGAAACCAGTAGATTAATGGGACACTCATTTTTCCCTTCACCACTTCAGTTCAAGAATTCCACTAATGGCACTGCCTTCTCCTTCTCCACCTGTTTCGCGTTTGTTATTGTTCCTGAGTATCCGAAACTCGGCGGCCATGGCTTCGCCTTCACTATTTCGCCGTCCCAGAATTTCAAAACGGCTCTTCCCAGTCAGTATCTGGGCCTCCTCAACTCAAGCGATATAGGAAATTTTTCAAACCATCTGTTTGCAGTTGAATTTGATACTGTTCAAGATTTTGAGTTCGGAGATATTAATGATAATCATGTTGGTATCGACATCAACAGTCTGGAGTCCACCAAATCTGCTGCTGCTGCGTACTTTACCGATGATTCGATGAAAAATGATCTGAATCTGAAAAGTGGCAAGCCCATATTGGCGTGGATCGAATATGATTCGGCTACGAACGTTATTGATGTTACTCTTTCACCATCTTCGACAAAACCCAGGTTGCCAATTTTGTCTTATCAAATGGATCTCTCTCCGATTATTAAAGAAACTATGTATGTTGGATTCTCTGCTTCAACGGGTTTACTGGCCAGTTCCCATTACGTTTTGGGTTGGAACTTCAAAATGAATGGAGATGCTAATTCACTGAACTTGGGTTCTCTCCCATCACTTCCAGGACCCAAGAAGAAAAATGAAGGCGCAATTATAACTGGCTCAGTCTTGGCAGCTGTTTTTGTGTTAACCTCAATAATTTTTGCTTTTTTCTTGATAAAGAAAATCAAGAACGCTGACAAAATAGAGGATTGGGAGCTCGAAATTGGCCCACATAGATATTCATACAAAGAACTCAAGCAAGCTACCAGAGGATTTAAGGATTCGGAGCTGCTTGGGTTTGGCGGATTTGGACGAGTTTACAAAGGGACACTGCGTAATCCCAGAACCGAAGTTGCCGTGAAGCGTATATCTCATGAATCCCGGCAGGGCGTACGAGAATTTCTGTCTGAAATTTCTAGTGTCGGCAGGCTTCGGCATAGGAATTTGGTTCAATTACTGGGGTGGTGTCGACGGGGTGCTGATCTTTTACTTGTTTACGATTTCATGCCCAATGGAAGTTTAGATAAATTCTTGTTCGACAACCCGAAATCCGTTTTGAATTGGGAACAGAGATTCAATATTATCAAAGGAGTTGCTTCAGGGCTCTTATACTTACACGAAGGATATGAACAAATTGTCATACACCGAGATGTTAAGGCCAGTAATGTGTTGCTAGATGGTGAATTGAATGGTCGGGTTGGAGATTTTGGGCTGGCTAGGTTGTACGATCACGGGTCGAACCCAAACACGACACGTGTAGTCGGGACATTGGGTTACCTTGCGCCGGAATTACCTAGGACAGGGAGGGCCACAAGAAGTTCTGATGTGTTCGCATTTGGTGCTATGTTGCTTGAGGTTGTGTGCGGACGTAGGCCAATTGAACACAGGGCAGGGCCAGAGGAGTTGGTTTTGGTGGATTGGGTGTGGGACCATTGGCGAGAAGGGACAATTTTCAATGTTGTGGACCAAAAATTGAATGGTGAGTTTGACAGAAATGAAGTTGTCATGGTGTTGAAATTGGGACTAATGTGTTCGAACAATGTGCCATTGGCAAGGCCTACCATGAGGCAAGTGGTGAGTTACTTGGAAGGTGAGGCGGAGATATCCAATATTCTGACTGCACCAGGCGGCGGTGTTGGCGGCAGCAATGGCGGCAGCGGTGATGGAGGATTTGATGATTATCTGCATTCCTATGCATCTTCATCATTTGAGAAAACCAATTCATTCACAATAAGGGATAAAAGTTTTGCGTCTATTTCTACATCACCTCTTTCACTTATCAATAGTTCAGGGGAAGCTAGATAGTGTATAGATTTTTCGCTTTTCTCGTGCAGGTCGAATACTCCCATTTCTATAATATCTAAAACTTCGCAGTGATAAAAATGAAATTAATTTTTTATTTGCATTTATGAGTTCAAGAAATTCTTTTTATGAAATATACCGTGTGAACAAGGTAGGCATCTACATGCTTTGTTTGATAGCAGCAGTCGCACATGGCAACGCTGGATATTGCTAATAAGTTTCAAGGATTCAGGATACTTCCTCTACTAAAAACCAATTTTTCACCTACGAAAAATTATCAACGGATTATCCGTTGATACATGTAATTCACTTTCAAGTACGATAATTAGAAACGAATTTTTTGTTGGTAACGGCAGTATCTCTTTTCCAATAAATATTCTTTGTCTCATGTAACCGTTTAACATCTGGATCTTTCATCTACGGATATTTCGTAGGTGACGTACCAAATATTACCAACGGATACAATCCATTAATAATTAGAAACATATTATATGTCGGCAAAAGTAATTCACTTTCAACTACGATAATTAGCAACGAAATGTCCATTGATAACGACAATATCTCTTTACCAACGAATATTCCATAGGTGACGTACCGAAAATTACCAACGGATGCAATTCCGTTGGTAAAAGTGGTAGTTCTTTTCCCACGGATATTCCGTGTCTATTGTTATTGTTTAATATACGTACAATTTACCAACAATATTTCCATAAGTGGCATAATTTACTTTTTCTAAAAATTGTACCAGTCTTTCACCTACAAATTTTTCGTTGGTAAATAGTAGTTCATATTACCAACGAAATTTGCCGTTGCTAATATTTTTCAATTTCAAAAGAATTCTTATCTCACATCGGAAGTTCACAACAAAGTCTTTGGAGTTGTCCTCAATAAATTTGTGGTCCAGTAAGTGATTAAACAATTTTTTGGAGATTTAAATTCAATTGGCTAAAAGTTAAAAAAAATAAATTATAATTATTAAATAAATAATAATAACAACAATAATAAAAAATAAATAATTTTTTTTTTTTACCACGCCTCACACATATGCCGCTATTTGTAACACTGATTTATACCAATTGTAATAGTAGATATTTGCCAACGGAAAGTCGGTTGGTAATGGTTAAAATTGTTATCAACGAAAATTTCGTTGGTAAAAGATTCACACTTTACCAATGAAAAATTCGTTGGTAAAAGATTTACTCTTTACTTATCGCAATCCGTTGGTAACTATAAGTGACCCTCAATTTCTATTTTGAACGGTATTTTTGTGAGTGTCGACTCTTGAGAGATGCTTCATCGTTTGGTGTAAAAAGAAAAAGTTGGGACTGCGAAAGGAAAAAGATTTACTCTTTACCTACCGCGATTCGTTGGTAACTATCAGCGATCCTCAATTTCTATTTTGAATGGTATTTTTGTGAGTGTTGACTCTTGAGAGATGTTTCGTCGTTTGATCTAAAAAGAAAAAGTTGGGACTGCGAAAGAAAGAAGATTGGGATGAATTTAATCTTTAATATGTCCAAAAATTAGGTATTAAAGTCTAAAGCATATCTTTTTGGATAGAGCACTAACGACTGGCATACATTCATGTCAACGACAGATTAACTGAATTCAGAGTAGTTGTAGACAAGTATGGGAGTATTTGGATTGGGGAGGGAGTGACTGTGGGGTTGACTGCACAATCTTGATTTACCACTATCAACAACCCTTTAGTTGGTCCAAAATAAATTCCTACCACGTGGAGGAAATCGTTCGTTCAACCGTGAAAAAGATAAGTTTTTTTTTTTTAAATTCTCCAACAATGAAAATGTTACGCCTCACCATACATGGCTCTACGTGAACGACCCGCTAGCACCGTGGACTCCACTCCTCAAAAGGTCACTGCCCACAGGTAAAGGCCCATAGGCCCAAATTATCGAAGCCCACCTTATCTTCAACAAAGCAAAATGAACCATGGCCCAAAATCTAGGGGGTCCACCTCTGAGGCGCTTCATAGCCTTGACACCTAACTCCGAGACCCTTTTATATTCGAGGCGCTTCACAGCCAAGGCAGTCCATGCTCAAGGAAGTCTGTAGAGTATAAACAGAGCCTCTTAAGGCCGACTTGCTTTAAGAAGATGTGCACTCAAGTGAAGATCTTCAAGGAATAAATGATGAGACCTGTGTAGTGAGTTCAAAATGTATTGTCTTGTCATAGGGGTGGCTGCCACTTGTGTAACATTAAATACACACAGTCATTGTGTCATAGAAAGTGATTAGATGTGACTGGTTAGCTAATGAGATGAGATCACGTGTAATGTAATCTAACGGCCTCAATCCCGAATGTATTACTATAAATAGATTGCCATGAACGACTAGGAAATAATTCTGAATTTTATACTTAGAAAACAATACAAACAACTTACTACAATTCATACTCTAAGATAGATTGGAGACACTTTATTCTTGATTAATTCATATATGATCGGTTCATACTCTACGATCGTCGTCTTCCCCTTGCCGTGATCCGAACTTCATACGTCTCGTGTCCCAAAGACATTTCTCCCATGCCTCATTCCTTGAATCGTTCCTAGATCTTCGCGTGTTGGACTAAGCCTGTGTGGACGCAAGTGGGTTCAATATCTGTTGTCCAAGTGGCTCTAACCGAAAACGAGGTCAACAGAAAACTTCCCTTATAAACATAGCACTATCATTGTCCTTTCCTTTCAATTCCAATAAGGTCTTTTCCTCTTCGTTTTTCTCCTCTTTCTCTTACAAACATCATGCATCTTGTCTAAGAATTGGTTTATCTTTTATGGGAAGTATCGTCACTACCAAACCTATTTATAAAATTTTATGTGCTAGGCTTTTCATTATCAACAGTTAATCTTTTAGGGATGAGATGGTTTTAACACTTCATTCTTTTCTATGTTATTCACTTACTGAAGTGTCTACATTCCATAGCACAAACATGCCGATTCTTGTTCAGGTAGCTAAAATATGAAATATTAGATGCATTCATAGTCCAAAACATATAACTGCGATATGATTGGTAGCAGAGAAAATAAAAGTTAAAAAGATAGCAATCACAGTTACCTTGATGTAGGGATAGCAATCACAAATGCAATCCATCTTTTATTGTCCAGAATCAAATCCGGGAATCCACTCGAAGCACAAGCCGGTGGGTCCGCCCGTTTTCAAACATGTTTCTGCATTGTCTACTCATTCCATGGGAATGTTCCAACATCGACTCGAACACGGTACCTCCAGCTCTGATACCAACATATTGACGAAATGGAATTAAAAAGAAAATAATGCAAGATCAGCTAACTCGTTGATTCATAATGAAAACCGAGAGAGGATCAGTAATTGAAAAGGCAATCCAACATTAATTAAATTTCTTTAAAAACAAACAAGGAACACGAACTGCTAACAATGCTTAAAATACTAGACCTATGGAATAATCAAAGACCAAACACTAAATGGAAAGACAATTATAAAAATGATCGAAGATAATAATCAAAGTCCAGCCATGTGAACTCCATTTGTCCAGCGGCACTTTCCACTTGGGTGCAAGATTCTCTCCATGAATTTGTCCATTATACACCAATTTTGGATCAATGACCTGTAAAATTTCACCTCTAGTCCAGTGGAAGACACTCACTCCACCAAAACTACGTCATCTGTTGGTGCTCGTGGCTCTATCGACCTTCTACCCAATGACAGATTTAGTGGAGGCGTTGAGGTCTGCTACCCCCATACTAAATTTTAAATCCAAGATTTTCAAAAAATTCCTTGGTTTTCAATTTTCAATTTTGCCCCCATAATTAAAATTTTGTGAAATTTACCCTCACAACTCTACAATCCTAACACCGCCCCTGCTTCTACACAGCTAATCTCAAATAGAAAGGTTCCAAAGGCTTTATCTCAGTGCTTGTGGCGGCCCTTTATTTCTTACATGCTCTGGGGCCAGATACCCTAGAGTTCCAAGAACACACGTAGTTCAAGAGTTAGTTCCATGATCGTACGGTATTGGAAGGCCAGTCTCCTAATCTTCCATCTAATTCGCCATGAAGCAATACATTACTAGCCTTTACATCCCTATGCACCACTACTCGTTCCCATTCTTCATGTAGGTATGGAATGCCAGATGCCACACCTTTGATAACTCGAAATCTTTGATCCCAATTGAGGGTGAATTTTGGCAGAGAAACTTGTCTAGACTTCCATTATTCCTTCTTCCGAGTTAAAATGGACTTTTAAGTTTTTGGTTGCGAGGCATGACAATGAAGCAACCCTGATAACTTTATATCGGTAAGCTTCAATTCCCTCTTACGAGAGTAGTGTTAAACAGGATGAAATCAAACTTGCAAAATAAACACACAGAATAATGTGTTAAGAGTTTCAGCATAATAAAGAAAAAGTGTAAGATTACGCTCCATGCATCCCAAACATACAAAACCAGCAACCCAAAATCCTATTTAGAATGACAGGTGTCCACACAGTTCAAAGTTGCCACTCGTGATACAGCCTCCAAGACGAAGTCTTTAGAGCCAACTTCATATTTTAAAGACTACTATGCATTGTCATTGGAGAGAGAGAGAGAGAGAACAAATCAAAACAACATTATACCTCGTCAATGGTTAGTTCAGTAAATTCACTATCACATCTAATCATCCACATAATGTGCATGAGCAGAAGAATAGATAATAGAAACTGAGGAAGAACTAAAAAGGCCAAAAAAAAAAAAAAAAAAAAAATTCCATTTGCATTGTTAGGAAAGAGCTAAAGGGAAGCCAAAAAACAGCTTCCATTTAAGCAATACGATTACATTTCCATAAAAACATTTTATTTTATCTATAGATATGAAATAACAGCAAAGAGAAACTAGATCATTAACCTCCTATAGCAGCATTAGGAAGCATTGCCAGATGAGGGTCCTGGACCAAGTAATAATGGCGCCTCCTTTTTGGTACTAGATTTTGCATCAGGATTCCGGTTTGCACCCCAAGCCCTAAGAGGAGGCTCGAAATGCTTACTGGCTACATCTGGAGGGAGTGCATCTTCTCCTGGGAGAACAAGAAGCCCCCTCTGTCGAAGAGAAGATGGTTCATTATAGCAGGTGATCCAAAGGGAGTCAACAAGGTGCCTTTCCTCTCGGGCAGCACCTAGGTCTTCAGCTGACATCTCGCTGATCCCCTTAATCCGTTCTTGTAAAATTTGCTTCAGTTTGTCATCTTCCTCACTTGGACGAGCATCCTGCTTGCCTAACCTGTAGCGAGCTAGCTCAAGAAGTCCTTGAAGTGCACCTTCACGTACTTCTGCATCTTTGCTTGATGCCAGGTGCATCATAATACGCAGAAATCCTAGCTCAGTGACTACATCGCAATCTGAATGATTCTCGTGAAGTAAATAATGAATCAAGTTAAGAGCTTTCCTGCAAAAATTACAGTTCTGTGTGAATAAGAGAGGAAAAATTTACAACTTAAGGCAGAAGAAATAAAAGTTACAATAAAAACTTATACAAATACGATTGTGAATCAATCTTAGTGCATGTTTGCAAACACTAAGAACATCAGTTTTTATGTTTAGATTTAAAGAAATGACAAAGGGATATTCGATTTTACTGCTTTTAGCATATGATGCTTAAACTAAGCTGAAAATCACCAAAAGGTATGTGCAAACCATTCACGACATGGATATTCTCCTTCCCATAGGGAATGAGAGAAGCCCAAACACAATACGTGTCGGACACACCGACCCCTAATTTTTTATTAACGGTGGGACACGACATGTTAGGGACACATCAATTATTATAATTATTATTTTTATATTTTAGTTTTATTTTTTTAATATTTATATTGTAGAACATTTCTTGTTTTAATTTTTAATCTTTAAAATTGCACGGTCCTTTTGCAATTCAAGTTAAAATTAAATGAGCCTTTTTGCAATTGATAATCATTGACCCATACTACTTTTAACTAAAAACGTGACCTTTTCAAAGTGAACATGTTTATAGTAGCTAAACTTCATATTAGGTTTTCACTTTCACCTTGCACCATCACACACAGTGAAACCCTAAGATGGGGTTTCACCATCGGTCACTACACGCACAGCGCATCATCTTCCAACCTTACTCCTTCCCTCATCCACCCGTCATTGTGGGACCGACTGATGAAGATGCCGCCAGGTTAATTTTACATTTTAACTTCTTTTTGTTTTTTAACTATGTTTACCCTATCGGCAGCATTTTCACCGCATGTCCACGCGTGTCAGTGAAGTGGAGACAATCCATAAAATCCTATAAAAAAAGTCAAAAAAAGGACATGCCAAGGCATATCTGATAGGTGTCGACAACATGTCAGATCGTGTGGGTGTCTGACACGCATCGGAAACCGACTCGCGGGAGCCAGAGGCTTGACGGTGCATCACAGCCAAAGAGTCACCAGGTCAAAACTCTGATACAGCGGTCATAAAATTCATCACCAAACTGAAGGAAAACACGTACCTCTGAAATCTCTCACTCTCAGAACTTAAAGCATCTCTAAGAGCTGCATAACCATTTGCAAGGCGAAAGGCAGCAATTCCAGGCCTGTTATGCCTGATTAGAGCTGAAAGTATTTGGTAACAAAAAAAACAACACATTAGCTGGATTTGTCATGCCGGATCGCATGCAATGAAAATGAGGAATAGGCTCGACAAAGCAAGAAAGAACTTAAATGGTCCTCACACGAGATTGCACCAAGCGCTTTGGTGCGCACAGTAATATCAGGATCTGAAGTAAAATTTGACAAGAGTGGTTCTAGGCCATTAGCTTCCATGACCATTTGTTGACTCTTAGGGTTGTTCTGAACAATTGTACTTACAACTTCTGCAGCCTTTGCTCTGATGATCGCATGCGAATTCTTCAAGTATCCAAGGAGAGGCACTAAGCCACCAATTGAGTGAAGATCTGGACAAGGCATACAGACCAAGGGCATAAGGAAAACACTTCAATGACCAGATCTGGTTGAGGAAGACTCTGGTACAATTTTTTTCCCTTTTCGAGATATACTCCAGAAACAGACTATATAACTAACAAACTCACCATTGGCATTGTCAATAGACTCCACGTGCTCTTGTAGCTCATCCAACATATCTGAAAGCACACAGAAACCAGTAAACATTCAATCTTCACCACAATAGTTAAAAACTGAATCAGTAAAGAGAAACGGAAGCACATAATTTTCAGCAATTATCACCTTCGATATCTTGAGGAGTTACTCCCTGAGACTCCAGTACCTCCTCTGGGGTTTGCATAACAAGAGTTATCTCTTTCATTCTTCTAATAACATCAATGCTCTGAGCTTGCATAGCCTCCATGAACCATCTCCTATCCTCCTCACTAAACCCATTAACAACGCATTAATTAACCCTAAATTCTCACAGTTGAAACAATAGCTGAACTCCAATAACAGCAAAAAGAATGTACCCTTATAGTATCTAATGTTGTATTAAATACACCAGAAACCCATAATTGCATAAATCCGGATATAAACAAAACCCCAGCAGGGATTCAAATATGCTATATTTCTAATAATCCATACAGTCCAAACATAAAAGATAAATTAAAGAACAAAGATACAAAAATTAAACGAGTACCTTAAATTACGAGCCGAGCCAGTGCCATCTGAGTGAGAGAGACTCCATTTAAGTAAACCGTCCCAGTTAGGGCTCTCTTTCGCCATTTCTTATCTAATCAAACTGGAAATTTTATCAAATAATATCAAATCTATATGGTAGAACCAAAAGAAAATTTCGCTGCAAGCGAGAATATTAACAGAAATTCTTACAGTAAGCCAAACATTTAAATGGGAAAGTAGGGAAACGGGGATTCAGGAACTCACTTGAAGATTCAACTATTATCTTCTAAAACCAGGAATTGTCAATATCAGTTTTACAAGACTGACCTCGATGGCTTTTGAAACACCGCCTTCGTTCAGTTTTTGTGAATGGGCTGGATCTATTGTAGGAATATAATTTGGGCTAGCCCCACTTATGTTGTTAGTCCATGTTTTATTTTGTTCTTTATTTTCTTTTTATTTCTTCTTTATTTATTTATTTATTTATTTTTGTGTGATTCGAATTGCCATCACATTAAGATTTTATAATTGACGTTTCAAACAAAGATCTTAATTTTGAAAACCATCATCGTAGAGGTGTAAATCGAGATCATATCGTGCTAGTATGACTTGATTTTGATGTGGCCTACAAATATTTAAAATTATTTTAAGAATGACAATCGTGTTGAATCTAACATTATCAGACCTACAAGTTTTACAATTTCCTATGTAGGATTACGAAACTTCTTTTATATTTTTTCAATAATAGGCTTACATGATTCACTTTATGTGAGTCACGAGCCTTTAATTATATATGACATATTTAACATGTATAAGTGGACAATATAAAAATTAAAGAAAAGTGGTTGAGTTTTTGCTTCTATCGATTGCACACTATTTCCAATCAAAGTTGTAATTTTTATGATGTTGTTCCATTGATTTCTTCTTGTTATGGAATATTTAATCTTGTCCAAAAAATAATGTTCAAGTCATTATTAAAGTAGAAAGATTTATGCAAATGTGGAGTGATTTCAAGAATAAGTCCATTCCGTTTAAGGTTGAATGGCCCCATTGTTTATTTCGTGCCCATCCCTCATTCAACATGACATGTGATAACCATCACATAGTTTACAAGAATGGAAAGGTAGCAAGATAAAAAAAATCAACGTATTATTGCACGAAAATGTCTACTCAATTAATTTTATGACATAATTGGCTCGAAGATGATAGCTTCTTTGGAACGTTAGGTAGATAATTGATTGAAATTATGGTCCTACTTACTTTCATAGTGAGTCCTAGACATTAACTTGCGCTTAGTATGTAGAGAGCCTCTTCAATCGACATTACTTAATTTCAAGAATATGATTTGAACTCGATGTATTAAGGTGACGTTAGATATCCTCACTATATATTTATTTCCTCTGCACATACTAAATCCTGCCATATGTTTGATTCAGAGTCCATTGAAGGTGGCGTAGGTTAGAGGCAGGGTAGAGTGGGGTGGCTAGGGATGGGTTGGAAAGAAGAACTGTTCTTATTTTATTTCCTTTTTTTTTTTTTTTTTTTTGGTTTTTTTTATAATTATTTTATGTGGAAAATTTTAACTTACTATTTTACCCTTCTTGAAATGTTAAATATATGGTTAAAAATCAATTTTTTCTAGTCAATAGACGGCGATTTGGACAGAAACCATTCATTTATCCTCTAATCGCATACAATTGAAAGGTTGGGGATCACGAATGAAATAAATAAAGGATTAAGGTAAAAATTGCAAATATTTGACAAATTCGGGACCTTGTTTGTGTTAAAATTAAGGGTTTCATCTTAAAAAGTCAACCTTATTAAGGGGAGTCACCAAAATCATTAAAAGTTTGTTTATATTTTCTTATTATTGGATGTAGGATTTTATCCATTAACATGTCATGCAGGACAGTGACTCATTTGAGATCAATTTTAAAATTTGTATGCTCATTTTTTTAGTCATAATTAGATCGAATTGTTCTTTTGAATTTAATGGACTCCAATACCATATTAAGATTTAATTTAAGATTTCATCTTAAAAGATCAATCTTATTAAGAAAAATAGCTCAAATCATTGTAAATTGATCTATATTTCCATATTTATTCAATGTGAGATTCTATTACTTAACAGTTTGCAACTATCCCTCGAATTAAAGTTGCTTAGTAGAAGTTATGTAACTTTGAAGTTGTTATATTTTTAAGTTGGCGGTAACCAATCAGATGCCAAAATCGACAAGTGCGAAATGGGGAGTTAGTATCTTTTCTTGATGAAAAATGTTTGTTGTACATCACCATTTAAAGATTATTAAGATGGCGATAAAATGAATTAAAATTTCCAAATATATTCACCACTTAATCGGTTAGATTTATATAATGTGAGTAATGACAAGAAGAAATTGGGAGATATTTTTTATTATTTGGTTGGTGAAATTTTAAATTGGTCAAACCTTGTCATATCATCTATTGATAAACAAACGTATAAATCGTAATATACCTATAACACAATCGTTTTTTAATTAGCAATTTAATGGTAGCCAAGCCGGCCGATAAGGGATTGAAGGCAACAGAACAACCTCAAAAGATCATTAATCACTTTCCAAGAACATGACTCTAATTATTTTATTTTTCTAAATTATATATCATGGAATCCTTCTTTAGCATTTTCGTGTTTAGACATAGAAAACAAATAAATTAAGGGTCCATTTGATTGTAAGGGTGAAAAATGTGTGAAAAAAAAGAATGGCAGGGAATTGATTTGTTTAGAATTCGTTTGTCTGAGAATTGTAATTAATTGTGTTTGACTAGTATAATTTTTCACCTGAAAAATATCGAAAGTTTGGTGCCCGTTTAACTTTACTTTTCATGAAAATTATTCATTAAAGTGATAAATTTTTCTACCATTGGGTCTAAAATTTGTTCCAATTGCAAAAAAAAATAATAATAACAAATTTTTTATAACATACCGAGTATCATTCATTTGACTTTATTTTCATGCAAATTATCTATTAAAAGGATTAATTTTTCTACCATTGGATCTAAAAAAAAAATTTATTGCCAAAAAAAAAAAAAACCTAAAAAATGATATTCCACCAAAATGGTGGAAAATTATTTTCCCCCAAAATAAAGCAAATATGCACGTATGAGCAAAATAAAAAAAAAAAAAATTTATGACAAATTTGTCATGTCAAACAATCAAAAGCAAGAAAATGAAAAGAGGTGAAATCTCGTCTTATTCTGTATTTTTTTTTTTCATGAAATTCCGTTTGGCAGCATATTATTAAACAAATTATCATTAGATTCACATCACACTATTTTATGCATTGAACACACTTTTTGAAGACTTATGGGTGCCGATCTGCTAACCTTAGCATTAGCTTCATTCTCTCATCTTTGACCATTCTTGATATGAGGCTATGTCCATCTAGCTTAGCAACACGCATGATTGGTGTAGGAAGGGCATGAACACAATTCTTTGAATAATAATTTTTGGAAAATGTATAGTTAAAAAAATAGGAAAAAAAATTGGATTTATGCACAAAATATTTCATAGTGTAAATATGTGATTGAAAAAAAGTATGAGAATTAAAGAATTTTATTTTAAATGAAGATAAATAGGAGCTGCGTAGAGTTTGAGCTCAGCTTTAAATTAGTCTTTTATTTTAAAGTAGTGATGTCTTGATTCGTTATATCAAATTGGTGGATCCATTGTCTTGATATGTCATGTCATGCTAGAAAACTCCAAGTTTTGCGCTTGATGGACGAAGGATTTCTTACATGTAGCTAGGTATTTTTGTTTTATGCTTCAAACCCTTTCGCTCATTTCAATCGGCATAGATAATATAACCTTTAGGTTGCAAATTTGTTGAAACTTTGAGTTTAACATGCCACCACAATATTTTTGCATTGTTTGAACACCTTCATCATGTGTAGGAATCACCACGATATTGCTACATTATTGGAGACTTCGAGTTCAGTCAAAGGTGTAAATCTTCTTTTATATGTTTGATGTGAATCATTTCTGCTTGATGAAGATTCAACTTTGCATCCAGACTGATCCAATATTTTTCTTATTTTATCCATCTTGCATGAAATTTCTCAAAAAAACTCATTTTGAGAAATCATAGATTCCACTATATTATAATTGTTCTACTCCTTGCTTTCTCAAATTCCACTGTAATTATAATTTTTGGTATCGTAGCTCCATTGTTCAGCTCTACTACTTGTTTTCTTGTCCAACTTTGATACCAAATAATTTGAATGCACATCTAAATGAGAAAATAAACAGAAATAGTAAGCTTGATCAAGGGAACTTTGTGTTATGGTTGGAGCTCAACTTCAACCAAAATCAGATAAAATGCAATTAAAATAAACACAATAATGGATTAATTCAGCTGGGAATCAATAACCAGATTCAACAAGAGAGAGAGATTCAGAGATTTAGAAAGAATGGGGGATTCTACTTTTGCAATAATGTTTAGCTCCCATTTTCATCCGTCTTCATGTGCCCTATTTTATAAAGTAATGATAGAATATTCTAGAAATGAGTTAGTCATGACGTCTATTTCCTTTAAATTAACATTGTCCTCAAGGTTCAAGGTCTAGATATCTTCTTTATAGAAAGTTAGCAGCAGCCTCATTATTTTCACCACCCTTGACGGACCCAGACCATTTGTCTTGTGGGGTCAAAAATGAGAGTTCAAAAATATTGAGATGAAGGGGAAGGGGAAGGGCACGGGGCGCTGCCCCCGAAATTTTTTTTGGATACCTTATTAACAAAAAAATAAAATAAAAAAATAAACGTATAAAAGAAAGTACTTATTGAGTACCAATATTTAATTTAGGGTACCAATATTATTGAGTACCAAATTATACTGGGATTGTTCCAGAAAAAAAAAAAAAAAAAAAAAAAAAAAAAAAAACTATCAAGCAAACTCCACCGAACATTTACTATCTGACTTCCATGCACCAGAAAAAATAAAACTCCAGAACAAAAAATGTGGTGTCATCTGACACCACATGACCCCACCTGGGTCCGTCCGTGTAACTAGGTAGTGCAAAGTGACATATGCTTAATTGGCATTATTTGCCCCACCTTCAACTAGCATGCCCAACAATCCTTGGATGACAGTTGCTGATATACCAGATGCATTATGCATCAAATGCTTCAGTAAAATCCTTCCATGTAAGATGGTTGCCAACAAGATCTACAAAAGTCTTGAAAGCAGATAGTTGTAGCTGGATCTCGATAGCAGAGTTGCAGCCCACTATCTCTATTTTTTTAACAATGACAGTGGACACTTGTACATTTAAGAGCCCACTCTGTGAACTTCTGGACCTTAGCACTAGCTTCTGCCTTCAGAACTTCATTTCCATTGCATTCAAGTAGTCGTTCAAGTGGAGCTTCTCTAGAGAAAACCTCATTCCTATTGATTTCTCCCTCAACCTTCGGTGCACTAATAACTTCGGTCTCATTTTCATGATGATTACCATTGCTAAGAGTCAGATCTCCAATTTCACCAGTTTCCATTTCCACGTCATTTTCCTTAGTATTGTTTTCAGCAAATAATCTATAAACCTCACTTGAAAGCTTGTCCCAATCAGCACTGGAATGGTAGAAGATGCAAGTTTTTCCTTTCAAGTACATCTCAGCTATTCTCACCCTCATTTCAACAGTTACTTGATGTATCTACAAATATTTTCAACCGTCACTCATCCATTCTCTAGGGCCTTCTTCTCCAAAATAAGGGAAATCCATTTTGGGTAATTTGGTGTTCATCCCTCTCTAGCTTCTACTGTATTTCCAAAGTGATGGTCACCTTCCATAGGACTACTGTTGATTTGAGATAAGAGTACCAAAACCCTCAACTTGTTTCTCATTGTGGTTTGCCTTACTTTTTTTGGATTACGCCCCATTATTGGCGCCCCCACCTGCCCTGAACCTTGATGAATGAGGTAAATCGCAGATTATGCCTCCAATGGTACATGGTGGAAGGCTGCTTGTACACTTGCACTTACCAAAGAGTCAAATCCATATTTCAGGATTCGAACTTTGACGCGGCAGCCTCAAGTAAAGCTGGATTTCTCCATTTATTTGAGCCATCATATGCACGACGATAGATTTGTATTATTTATTCATTTCTCCCATCAATTGCTCTATCATATCCTGCTTAGTGCAGACCACCTTCAACTTTTCCTCCCATGATTTTGCAACTACACCCGTATCTGACATTTTTCTAACCTTTTCAGATGATATTCATTTGATTTGCTTCTAGTTTTAGGCATGCCTAGATCACGTTGATGCTTCGATACCATGTGTTATGGTTGGAGCTCTGCTTCAACCAAAACCAGAAAAAATGCAATTCAAATCTACACAGTAATGGATCAATTTAGCTGGGAATCAATAACCCAAGCTGAAAATCTATTACTTGAACTATAAATTACACAGAAATAACAAAGAATAATAATACTAGATGCATTGTTTTTCTTCTTCACTCTAGTTCCTTTTTTACGTTCTTTGCATAGTGCTACAAGACCTCTGTTAATCGACCAATTTACATAATATAGAGACACCAATGCAATAATACATAAAATGCTCTCACGATTCATATAATTAATGTTACACCTAAATTTTATGAGGAACACACATGGTGAGGCGAGTCCTACATTATTTGGCTGGACTTTGACTAAAAATTGATGGTACAGATCCAAATGCAATGGATATGACCACGGCAGCCTTTTATGATGTATCGGGAACACAATTATCAGTGGCTCGTCTTGAGTAAAACAATCGAAGGACGTGTTTGATAAATCAAGATTTTTCATGAAAAATGGAATTTCAATTCTATTTCCAACTTTTACATTGTTTGATTGCATTTTTTTCATGGAATTTGTTTTCCATTTTCTTTCCACACATGTACCATTTTCTTGATTTTATGGAAAATCAATTCCTTTTGTTTTGGTGGTTTTTCAACTTTTTTTTTTTTTTTTTTTTTTTTTTGACAATTGAAATAAATTTTAGGGAACATCACATAACACCTACATGTAATTAGAGGTGTCAAGACGGGTGGGCCGACCAGACCCGTGAAAATCGGCTCGAATCGACCCAGGACAGCAGGCCGACCCGTGACCCGAGCGTGCCGTTCACTAGTCAAGGAGGTGTGACTCTCGAGTTTCGCGGATTGCACCTTCACAGACCGCAGTTAACCTGCTGACCGGTGAAAAAAAATTAAAATATAAATAAATATATAATTTTTGAACAACTAAATTATAGTTAAGTAGGTGTCAACCTAGTTGGGATGTACTTATAGTATAAATATTTGATAATAGTAATTAGAAATGCATTTAGTTGTTGTTTGTTTAAATTAAACTTAACTTTGCAAAGTTATAAATAATTAATGTAACATTAAATTTGAATTCTATGTAAACATTTTTTGATATAAATATGAATTTATTATTTTGTTCAATTCTTAGTTTACACTTAAAAAAAAAAAATTGCTATAAATACTAAAAATTCTATATTTTTATAATTATTTATACAATCATACGGGCCAAATCGGAACAAACCACAACCCGTGACCCGGATGGGTCAGCTGACGGGTTGGGTTGCAGTCCAAAATTTGTAGGCTAACCTGGAACCGGCATGGAACCCGTAGCAGGTGGGCTTTTTTTCACGCGGACCGTTATCGGGGTCATATGTTGGCGGGCTAACTCTGCCCGGACCACCCGGACATATAATAATTACTTTGCAAAACTAACAAACTTGTCAAATTATTTCAAAAATCAGGTGGTAAATAAATTTATTAAATATTAAATTATAAAATAATATACATTAATTATTTTCATTTCATTCCACTTTACCCATCTCATCCTATCACCTCACTACACCACATTCCCTTCATCTCTCCATTGGCTCCGGTGACATCCGACAGTCACTCCGACGACGGTGACCGTTTCGGGAACAGCTCTGACAACTTTTTTTTTTTTTTTTACCAATGACCCATGATTAGTTCTATTGGATTTATAACTCATGCACATTGTGACATATGAAATATGACTTGTAACTCGTGAATTGTTACATATAACTCGTAACATAAAAATTGGAAACTGCATCTCAGTTCATGGAACCATCTCACCCTACCCTACCCACAGAATCCAGAAAATGTTCAAGTCACTATATGTAATCGATTCGTTATCTGTGAGTAATTGAAATCAAATTTGTATTCAGTGTGATTAACTGTGATACAATTAGCACAGAATTGGTCACAACCAGTCACAACTAACATATATTTCATTACAGAAGGTTATCATAAACAAATCTACACACACACAC
Organism: Osmanthus fragrans; assembly: GCA_019395295.1. Lineage (NCBI taxonomy): Eukaryota > Viridiplantae > Streptophyta > Magnoliopsida > Lamiales > Oleaceae > Osmanthus > Osmanthus fragrans. Next base: position 18,939,818 of record CM033361.1, on the reverse strand, counting down.
ACACACCAGAGACTAGCATCACAATTCACCAGCATAACCTTCAATGCACCACCAATATCATCTTCAACTCAAAACCACGACCATAAATACAACATATACTGACTTATGTTATCTGTGACCAAATTTGTGTTTAGTGTAACTGTCTATGGCCAATTCAATATGAAATGTGACCGTATGTGATCAAATCACAATCAATTATAATTAGCACAAATTGGTCACAACCAGTCACGACTAACACATATTTGATCACAGAATGTTATCACAAACAAATCTGTACACACCACAGCAATTTAGATCAAAAACCACCAACAAACTCTAACAATTCAAAAATCAAATCTACTGCGCAAAATTCGCAGATCGATAGAAAAAAATTGATTTTTGTTGTTCTGCATTAAATTTTTTTCTATCGCCATCAACCACCACATCACCACCACTGCTTCCGTCTCAATATTCTTTTCCCGCATTAATTGTTGTCGCCTCCTTTTAAAAAATTAGTGGACGGACCCATTAGCCATTAACATCAAATCATTAAGAGCATAATGATAAAATCATTAGCCATTCACACTTATCTTCCACCGAGAAAAATCCACAAAAGTCAGAAAAATGAACTCCATTAAGAAAACATTACAGGATGAATGACAAAAATGATAAAATCAATGTCCTTTCTTCTTAGCATAATGATAAAACCAATGGAAAATTGAAACGAAATACTAAAATCATAGTTGGTCAATCACCGATGTCCTATCATCTTAGCATAATGATAAAACCACAGTTGGTCTGCATGTAGCGGCGACGATGCAACACTTGACCGCTGCATGCGACAGAATAGTGACCTCGTAGATGAGATATGGTAGGGCCACCCGTAGCATAACCTCCTCCGAAGGCGTCGCCACCTGCAACCAAAGCCAAAGCTACAGCCATGGTCTAGATTTGATCCTTTACCGACTGGAAAGAAGAGTGGTACATGTGGGTAGGTAGCAAAGGCTGAGGGTGATGAAGATAGAGAGAATGATGAAGATAGGGTTTGGATGAATTGGAGGTGCGTGAATGTTAGGTTTTATTAAATTTTTAATAATTGTAATTATTAAAATCTAATTACCACCTGGTTTGTGAAACAAAAATTAATTCCCATTGTTTTTTAAAATTAGTCTTTAAATATAGGTTTCTAGGTAATTTTTCCTAAATTTTATCCTCAATTGTAAAAAAAAAATAAAAAAAAAATTATTCAATTGACAATTTCTATTATAAAAAAAATAAAATCAAACGAACATGAATTTTTTTTTTTGTGGCAATCTAAACAAATTTTGTCCCCAATAGTAAGAAATTTTATCTATTTAATTGACAATTTTCATGAAAAACAAAGTCAAACGGACATAAAAATATTATATTTTTCACGTGAAAAATTATATCAATCAAATACCTTTAATTACAATTTTCAGTAAAACAAATTTTAGATAATTCAATTATCTGTAATTCATTTTTTTCCACCTAAATTTCATCTTTCTATCAAACGGACCCTAATATTTCACTATATATACATTATTCTTTCTCATCATAAAGTATGGAAGTTAAACTGTGGCCATAACTTAGTTTGCTTGTTTCTCGAACACCTATTTTTTGTAGAACTCTTTTTTTGTATAAGCAATTGATTTGACCATTAGAGCATCAATTATTAGGGGTGTAAGTTGTTCAATTTTATCAATTTTTGACAAATTTTCAAATCAAATCGTTTACACCGGTTTGAGAAAAACTCAAACCTAAATCAAATCATTTTGAACGATTTGAAAAAAACTCAAACCTAAATCTAACGATTTTGTCTGATTTTAAACCGCCAGTTTCGCCGTATATTTTTTTTGCTTGTCGTCCGATTTTAAATCGTCAATTTTACCGTATATTTTTTTACATGTCTACTTTTCAGAACCGGTGAAACCAGACCGGATCCATTTAGAACTGGTCGATTCGGTTTCAAATCTTCTAAAAATAATATGATTTTGGGACCAATTAGAATATTGAGTAAATCTATACCTAAATAAATTTTATTTACAATATATAATTTCATTTCTAAGATCCGAAATTTTTATTTTGTTTCCACTTTGATTACATAGTTGTTGATCCGATCAAAACTTTTCATCTAAATTTCTACAAATTATAATCGACAAAACCACAAGTTTCAAATTAGAATTTTGATTTTGATTGAAGTTTGTTTAATCATTGGAGTACTATGCAGTTTATATAAGTTGATGATTGTTTGGTGATAGTAATTTATATGGAATACAACATGAGATTGTTTGATGAATCGTTTCAGACTTTCAATTTAAGAGTCTATGAAATATGAACCTCATTTAAAAATAAATAAATAAAAAGCCCAACACAAAAGTCTTACAAGTTACAATTTAGAAAATTTCATTTTTTTTAAATTTTTATATATTTTTTCGTCGGTCCGATTTGATTTTAAATCGCAATAAAATTTCTCAAACTTAAACCAAACCGTTTTTGACTGGTTTAGTTTGGTTCAAAATCATTTCGTTGACGGGTCCACATAGCACTAAATCGACGATTTTTAAAATACGATTTCGATTTGATTTTTCAATTTGATAATTTTTGCTTACAGTCCTAACAACTATCATCGATTTCTTTTATCGAAATAGTGATCTTGGTGCTTAGTAGTGTGTTCGAGTATGTGCATTTAATAAACACGTGGACATGGTGTGACAATGATTTGTTGATAACAGGATCATTTTGAGGTCAACAACTACCCGATCCATTCGGCAAAAAGAATAAATAAGTTAAATCTTAACATTATAAAAATAATAATAAATTTCCTAAAAAATGAAAAATAGGCTCATTTTGTATGGTATTACAATAATTGTAACATATATTTTTTGCAATAACCAAAAACCATTTTAATAAATTTCGAATACAACTTAAAAGGACAATTAAAATCAATATTAAAATTTTTTTGAACGAAATATTTTCCTTAAATCATTCAAAACACGACAAATATAACAATTTTTAATCGAAATTCATTGAAGTCGAGACAAAGGGGGCCGGAGTCGCACAATGCGGTGTGACGCGGGTGGAGCTGAAATAATTGAGTTTGGTATAAGGACGAGAAAGAAAAGTGAAAGGATACTGATTGATTCCTGGATAACATAAACTGACCATACCTTACTCTCAGAAATGATCATTCAGCTCCAAACCAACCCCCGACTCTACTGAGATTGATCCATATTTCAATTCTCGCGGCTTTTTCTTGTTTATTCTAATCCAACCCACTTGTAATCTAGTTTTTTAGATCGTGATGGAGGAAGATGTTGGCAGCTCAGTTGAAATTAAAAGGTTTTAGTTCTGGGTTTTTTCATTTACTGTTCTCTTTTCAATTTGTTTGATTTCATGTTTAACTGACTGTTTCGTATTTTTCTGTTGTATGTTTGGCTCTGCTTAAAACTTTAAAAGTAAGTTTTGTTTGCTAAAATGCTAATTTCTGGTATAACTTACTTTTAGGTAAAGGCAAATATGTTATTTTGGTACTTAAGGAACAAAACTAACACAAGTTAGTACATACATGATGCTAACCCAAGTAGCAAGTAGCCACAAAAACCCACAAGAAGTCCATTTAGAACCGAAGAACGCCCAAGTAATAAAGCTTGGACTTGATTCGAAAATATCGAACCTAAACAACCAACAAGTAAAACGTCGTGTTAACCCTTTTGATTGAATATTGAAGAATCTCACTCGGATGATATGAACGTCACGAGATGGAATCTTGATAAGTTCGAGTTTTGTCCAACGAAGAACAAATGGTAGAAAGCAAAATTGCTTTTCGATTTAAATCTCAATAATAATCAAAGTTGTTTTCAATAATGAAATAGGAAACCTACTTATACTAAACCTAAAAACCTAGTAAATTTCGTCCAATATACCAAGAATGTCAATTAGAAAAAAAGTCTAGCAAAACTAGGAAATTTCCAAAATTGAAAAAACTCGTCCCGAACTTGAATTATGCAACCGCATAGTTCTGTTGCGGTCACATGGAAGGCATTTGAAATGTCAACATTGCTTCGGTATTGGTCTGTGCAGAATGTCAATTGATGTTCAACTTCGATTGATGTGGTATTTTGCACTTACTGAATAAGAAAGATTTTTAAAGTATATTGCGCTTGGTCTGTTTTTGCTTTCATACCCTTCGTATGGTTAGATACATTTCTAAAATTATTCTTACAAGACAAAAGCATCGCAACATGTGGCTTTTCTAATTGCTTTTAGCTTGATATACAATAATGACATCAACAGAATGAAGCAAACAAGCTTTACAGACTTGAGTAAGAAAAGGAAATTGCAAGCTGAACAACTAAGCATGCCTTTGCCAAAGCATATCTGCTCGAATCGAAGCCTTGAATGTAACTCTGAGCCCGGGGCAAAGGAGGTCTATCCATGCCTGACTATAGGAGAAATTAATGGATTGGCAAGAGAATATGAAACAGATGCAGAATCTGCAAAAGATAGCAATTGCTTTACCAGAGATTCTGACGCTGTCAATTCTATATCTGGTGAAGCGAAGAGTGACCTCGGATCTCCCAAAACATTCTCATCTGATCAGGCTTCCACTTCTTCTGTTAGTTGGGATTCTTTTAAGAATAGTCTTTGTAGGAATTAATCCTCGAGAAACCTTTGATTCGGGCTCAGAAATCAACCAAACGAACATCAACTACCAAGGCTCGACCCAACAATTCTCTACACAATGGTTGCCCTTCTCTTCCTTGTTGGTTGCCCTCTTTTCCCCCTCTGATTGCTCTCTATTTAGTATCCACAAAGGACACTAGGTGGTGGCTACAATGGAGAAGAAATAAGATGACAACAATGGTGGAATCTCTCCCAATTTCCCCCTAAGTGGACTGCCCCCTTTTTCACATTCTCTCTTCCATTTAGCACACACAAAATGGCTAGATTTCTACCATATAAATAGGCTAGGTTTAAGTCATTCATTTGGGCCAAGACTCACTCATAATGGGCCAAATTAATGGGCTAACGATAACCAAATCTATCCATTAACTAAACTACCAACCCAACTAAACTTAGGCAACCATTGTGTATTAATTGTTTCCGAGTCAAGCCGTCACTATTGGTGTCGATAAAATATCCAACATCGATTTTTCATCGTCGCTCGGATTATTGGGTATCAAAAAAATCCAACAATCTCCACCTTGATTCTCAATAAACCTACAAGCAAACAAAACACACAATTTATACTTGCATAATCAAGGTAACAATAAAATTGGTTTCACAGACTTTACCTCGTGTTTCCATCCTAAAACACATACCATACCTGCTCCATATACTCACCAGGGCTAAGGTCACGAACACCCAAGTAGGAACAGATAATTACAGTAAACAGTCAAGAGCAAATAAACTCGCGATGAAGATATAACATAGGATAATACACATAGATCTTTTCAAACACGTTCACACAGAACCACAGATTAACACTAAGCTAATCAACAGGCCAACACATATGCAACAAATACATAAATGACCCCACGAAAAAAGATCTCACAACACTTATCCTATCTCATTCCATGTTACTCCCACCTCGAGAACACATATCTCCACTCATCGCTCCACTATGCTCACTAGACTAATCACTCAACTCATATCTAAAAAGTAAGTCACAATAGATCTTAAGTTCTCGGGATAATCTTTTATCACCACATCACTTCTCCCAAACTACGTGGATAATGGGGCTTCACCTAACAGAAGTGATAGAAGTGTCTTCTCTCATACTCCACCTGATCAAGGTCTCTTTCAGATAAAAGATTTCACACATTTAATCACATCTCCACTCATGATTTAAATGTCACACTCCACATTCCCTGGTACAAACCACAATGTACCCCTAGGAATCTATACTCCACCTCACCAATAGGCATTCAACACACTGCTAATTGTATCACAAACTCGTTAATGCAAAACAATACATTTCGATGACCACAAAGGTTAGAGCTCAATTTAAAATTGACCTACGCACCACAAGGTTACTCCAATCACTAATACTCAAAAAATATCCACAAAGGAAAGTGGTGAAGGTGGCTCTCATAACGAGAATAAAAGAAAATTATTGGTTACTTCACTAAACTCACAAATGAGGCTCACAAAGAGGAAGAAGATAACCCTATACGTCTGCCTCACATAATCTCACAAACCACACAAGCTCACCACTCATCACTCCACTATGCTCACTAGACTAATCACTCAACTCATATCTAAAAAGTAAGTCACAATAGATCTTAAGTTCTCGGGATAATCCTTTATCACCACATTACTTCTCCCAAACTACGTAGATAATGGGGCTTCACCTAACAGAAGTGATAGAAGTGTCATCTCTCACACTCTACCTGATCAAGGTCTCTTTCAGATAAAAGATTTCACACATTTAATCACATCTCCCCTCGTGATTCAAATGTCACACTCCACATTCCCTGGTACAAACCACAATGTACCCCTAGGAATCTATACTCCACCTCACCAATAGACATTCAGGCCCTGTTTGATTCTCATTTTAATTCTCATTCTCATTCTTCTACTCATTTTCAACCACACATTCTTCAATAAAATAATATTTTCTATCACATCAATAACTTTTTCTTCTTTTTCAACCACACATTTCCCATCATATCACTATTTCAAAATTTATTTTTCCCAAATAATGCCTATCAAACACACTCTCAACACACTGCTAATTGCATCACAAACTCGTTATGGAAAAACAATACATTTCGGTGACCACAAAGGTTAGAGCTCAATTTAAAATTGACCTACGCACCACAAGGTTACTCCAATCACTAATACTCAAAAAATATCCACAAAGAAAAGTGGTGAAGGTGGCTCTCATAACGAGAATAAAAGAAAATTGTTGGTTACTTCACTAAACTCACAAATGAGGCTCACAAAGAGGAAGAAGATAACCCTATACGGCTGCCTCACATAATCTCACAAACCACACAAGCTCACAAAGATAAAGAAGAAAACGGTTGCTCAACTTTCTTCTCACTACCACTCTCTCACACCACTCGCAGAGCAAACGGAGTACGCCACAAATCTCAACCCACTATGTATACAAACATATTACACAAAGTAATAAGATCACTCTAATTCATGCAATTACACACATCAAACATATTAAAAATGTAACATATCAATACAAGATAATTAAGTGATCACACATCATGCAGAAAAGGGGTTACACACAGATGCACATATAGTAACCAGGTTTACTCTCAATAAACCTCACATAGGTCATCACTCGACCCAATGACAACATTCGCCTCACCTCTCATCTCATCTTTCCTTTTATTATCATTCCTAGGACAACCTATTTCATCATGTCCAAATTCACCACAGTTAAAAATTACATATTATTTTTCGCACTTGCCTTAGACCTACATATGCCATCAATACCAAATAATGACCACAAGAAAAATAAGAACATAATTCACCTAGAATAGTCAAACAAACATTCCTAATGTCACATGTAATTCTAACAGTGTAGAAAAAATTGATAATAAATTCACAAAGAATTTATGGCACGTAATTAACAAATAATTCCTAAATCTAGCAACAAACAATAGTTACCCCTTCACGGTAACCCCAAACCCAACGTCACCACACACAATGACTTCTAATACAAAAAATAAATTATGCTACACAATCATTTTAACTGTAATAATAAAAGGTAAAGAACACGATACCGAGCGAACCACATCTGAAGGTCCGTAAATATCGAGAGATGCGAATTTATCAATTTACGATCGTTGCCATTCATCCTAAAGTCTCCAACAATCATGGCAACATGAAACAAAATCCCGCACCCGAACGTCAAAGGGCAAAATTGTCCAACTTTCATCATATTGCTCGAAACTGAAATCCGAAAACACCGCAGGATCCGTCTCGTCGTCTGAAAAATTCTATCTTTTGGAGTCATCACCGGAATCCGGCTGACGCGCCGTCCACTCTCTCACCGGAGTTCCACGCGCTGCCTGCGATGGAATTTTTTTTCGATATTCCTGGATCGCCTTCGCCTGTATAGTCCAAAGTTGGTCTCCGTTTCTCCATCCGATCATTGGTTTGGCCGGAAAACGCAAAAACAGGTCCAATTTTTCAACAATGTTTTCGTCCAGAAATCTGTCTATTTTCAACTTCGTTTCTGGATGTTTTCAGCCCCTTTTTGCCACCAAAAATCATAGATTTCTCAACAACACAAGCTCTGATACCATTTGTAGGAATTAATCCTCGAGAAACCTTTGATTCGGGCTCAGAAATCAACCAAACGAACACTAACTACTGGGGCTCGACCCAACAATTCTCTACACAATGGTTGCCTTTCTCTTCCTTGTTGGTTGCCCTCTTTTCCCCCCTCTGATTGTTCTCTATTTAGTACCCACAAAGGACACTAGATGGTGGCTATAATGGAGAAGAAATAAGGTGACAACAATGGTGGAATCTCTCCCAATTCCCCTCCAAGTCGGCTGCCCCCTTTCTCACATTCTCTCTTCCATTTAGCACACACAAAATGGTTAGGTTCCTACCATATCAATAGACTAGGTTTAGGTTATTCATTTGGGTCAAGACTCACTCATAATGGGTCAAATTAATGGGCTAACAATAACCAAATCCATCCATTAACTAAACTATCAACTCAACTAAACTTAGGAAACCATTGTGTATTAATTGTTTCCGAGTCAAGTCGTCACTATTGGTGTCGATAAAATATCCAACATCAATTTTTCATCATCGTCCGAATGATTGAGTATCAAAAAAAACCCAACAGTCTTTATTCTTTGGAGAGCAGATCATTGACAAAATCAAGTTCTTGTAAAGTTGTGTTATCTAATTTCAGTGGGGAACATGATTGCCCTCATCATAATTTTGGACTGCATCCGTCTCTGTATTACGAGGAACATCTCCTAGAATTAAGAAGCCACGTGGAGTGCAGTTGCTCAGAATACAGGATCGATGGCATTGGGCATTATACAGATAAGGAACTTGAAGATATGCTCTACTTAAATGATGTGGCTCCCAGTAGTCATGTTCTTTCTTCTGGAAGGTGGACTGTTAACCGAGGTAACTGGTTTCACTCTGATTTCTACCTGTTCTACCCCACAACCCCAACCCAACTCATCAGTATATTTACATTTTCTGGTTGCATGTTCATGTTCAGCAATCTTATTGTAATACAGTTTTTAAAATTTTTATATGCTGTTATCCCCCACCCACCCAAAAAAAAAGAATGAATAAATAAATAATTATTTGTATGTTCCGTTAAGTCGTGAGTCTCTCTCTTTCTCTCTATGCGGATCTCATGCGAATTAGTGTACGTTTCCGAGCCGTTTTCTGATATGGAATATTGTGTTTTCCAGATGCAGATGCTCAACCACGGACGAAGAAGCTGACCATTGACAAGGAGTTTGAACAGTACTTTTCCATGCTTATGCTGTGACAAAGATCAATCATACATGGACAGCTAAATTTACAAATATTTATGTCAGTGTATAGCCCGTAAGATGACCACCGTGAGAATAAAGATCCCCTTAATTGATCCCACCTGTATTGTTGTATCGTAATTGAACATAACAATGTTTATGGACCAACTTTTGTTCTTCCACGTTACATCATCCTGTTTTTTTTTTCTTTTTGTTGTGAGGGATTTGTGTTGTGGTTGCTAAGGAAAAAAGAACTCCACAACAGCACAAAAGGGGAATGAAATGCACGACTCCTTTGCAATATCTGCTTTTTCCCTTTCTATTGAAGGAGAGATTTCATTAAACTGTAGATTTTCTGCATTTTATTTTGTTTTACTATCGTTCCAGGCATCTTTATTATTTTTCAAGCTCGTTATGCTATCCTTCCCTTTTATTGGTTTGCTTTATATGTATACAAGTTATTTTTTTTCCTGTAGTTGTTTTCTAGATTCATACAGCTGTTGCAGTGTCTCAGGTATTGATTTTCAACACTTCAAGTGGTTCAGAATTCGGCGTGAAATCTTCTTCAGGTACGCATTTATCCTCCTTTTTTGCCATGAATGTATTGCTTCATCCTCTCCATAATCTTCTTTATTTCTTCTTTATTCGTGAAATTATTTCATAATCAAACTTGTCAAGAGAAGACTGAGAGAAAAAGAAGTGACAAGAACAGTATCTGAATCGCATCTTGAAAACTGAAAATGAAAGAGCATTTTGCAAGTGAAGGTACAAGGATTAAAATATCAAGTTGCCTTTTCAACTGTTCCCTCTCTTTTGCAAGCCGATAGAAGTAACATAAAATTGAAGGACTTATCTATTCTGACTACACACACAGCAAAAGAATTACATAAATTAACTCGGACAGAAAGACAAGAAAACTCAAAAGTTGAGTAGTCCATGTGGATTCAATCACAGCTGTCAACATTTTGGAAGATCTGAAGGTGGTGGTGGTAACTTTTGATTTGGTAGTGGCCCATCCATGACAATCCAACCCATCCTCAAACCCCAACTTGTGTGTACATCAAAGTGGCAGTGCATAAACCACACACCTGTTCATAATTCAAAACTAATACCAGTTAGCACTGCTAGTTCCATATAAGTGAAATGCTTGCATGCACTAAAGTTCAGCACCAATGTGTCTACTTTTTCACATGGTGAAATGTTTCACTAGGTGAAAAGTAAACATACATTTCCCAATATGAAATGGTAGGCACATTGGTTTATCGCAGACCAGGCATGTAAAGTTGCCTGCTGTGTTCTTTGTAAAACTAATTAATGTTTTGTAATTTGGACCTGGATTGTCTGCTAGGAACCGAATGGCTACCCAACCTCCGGCTGGAACGCCAAATGTGTTCCTTTCAACAGGATCCACAAGGTTGAAATTGGCTGTGTCCTGGTTCGGGTTGTAGTTTCCAAATCCTTGACCAACAACGAAGAAATTGAAGCCATGTAGGTGAAGAGGATGACTTTCAGCACCCAAAATGCTTGTGTCCTGGAGAACAAGCTCCACACTGGTGTTGAATGGCAATACAAGAAGGCGTGTTGCATTGCTCACTACGGTGTTGTTGGGTGGTGTCCCTGTGTAGTTAAACTGATTTGGTGGGTTGGTAGGAAAATCAGGGGTATAGACTCCGTTTGATTTTTTGGTGAAGTAGGCTTGTAATAAAGCTGTAGTGGGAAGAGCAAAAGAAACATTATTAATTGATGCTGCAAATTTTGTGCCATTAGGTCCTTGGCAAGTTGTATTTTTAGGGCATGGACTCGAGCCTAGTCCCACGGTGAAGAAGAATCGCCTGTCCACTGTTTGTGGAACACTTGCAGTCAAATTAGGGTTGTTTAAGCTACGGAACTTCCTGGTGAAGTTGGTAACGAAAGTGGTGGCGTTGATTGGTGGAAGAGTTGGCTTGAAAACCATCTTTTTCGTATTGGAAGTATGATTTAACGGGTGCTCGTATTCTAGAATACCTGCAACTGTTGAATTATCAAAACTGCCCTGGCCGGTGAAGTAAGGCCTAGCAGTCATGAGGAAAGTGGCATTGGGATAGTCTGGCTTGGTTTTTTAGAAGAACATTGGTGGTTTGACCCGGGGTTATCAGTACTACATCAGTCTGAAATGGTTTGATGTATACAGCATCAGCTTCAACAATTGTGACTGTATGGTTCGCAATGCTGAAGAATAGTTCATCATTCATTGCAGCATTGATTAAACGAAGCATATATGTCTTCCCTGGCTTCACCTTTAGTTTAAATGTATCTGAAACCAACCCAAATACATGATAATTTAAGAGACATTAGACTAGAAGTATAATATTATTAACTAAAACATTTATATACATGATTTAACACTAAGGGTCCGTTTGATAGCAATGGCGAAAAATTGGTGGAAAGAAAATGAATGGCAAGGAATTGAATTGTCTAGAATTTATTTTAGAGGGAATTGTAATTAATGGTGTTTGATTGGTATAATTTTTCACCTAATCCATTTGACTTTGTTTTTCATGCAAATTATTACTTTTTGCGATAAATTTTTTTACAATCTGTACTAAAATTTGTTTTGATTGCAAAAAAGTAAAAAAATAATTTTTGATCTTTTTTTTTTCGTTAGACTTTATTTTTCATACAAATTGTTAATTAAATGGATAAATTTTTTACTATTGAATTTAGAATATGTTTACATTGCCAAAAAGTAAAAAATAAAAAATAAAAAAAAGGTGGAAAACACTTTCCCACCAAACCTATTGAAAAATAAAAGGTGGAAAATGTGTTTTAAATGGTTGTACCTAGAAAATGGGTGAAAATGAATTTCATAAAAAAGTTATGTAATCAAACAGCAAAATTAAGGATGGAACTTTTCCACCTTTTTCCTATGCAATCAAACACACCTACTTAAGGGTGTGTTTGATTGCAAATGTGAAAAATTGGTGAAAAAAAAATATTTTACAGAGAATTGAATTGTCTAGAAAATATTTGACTGAGAATTGTAATTAATTGTGTTTGATTGGTATAATTTTCCACCTGAAAAAATGTTGAAAGTTTGGTATTCGTTTGATTTTGTTTTTTGTGAAAATTGTTCATTAAAGTGATAATTTTTTCTATCATTGAGTCTAGAATTTGTTCCAATTACCAAAAAAAATTAAAAAATAAAAAAAATTAATAAAAAGATTACCATACCAAATACCATTCGTTTGGCTTTGTATTCCATGAAAATTGTCAGCAAAAATGATAATTTTTTTTTATCATTGAATCTAAAAAAATTTCCAATTGCCTTTATCAAAAAAAAAAAAAAAATCGTCAGAACCTGGAAAATAAAATCCCACCAAAGTGGTGGAAAAATATTTTCCACAAAATGGGTACAAATGTAAGCATGTGAGCAAAATGTGTAAAAAAAATTTCATGGCAAATTTGGTTTATGAAAGAGCCAAAAGTAGGAATTAGGAAAAAAATTTCCTATTTCCATGGCAAATTAAGGCTATCAAACACAGCCTAACTTCTAACAATTTTGTTAATGTTAGTTTTTCATTATAGCTGCTGATGATACCTTTAGAAGAACAATTATACAAGGGCCCTGGAAAACCATTAATAGTGTATGCATCTGAAACATTTGGAGCAGCCCCTGTTTGTAAAGCCTGATTAATTACAGCCTCAGGATCTGCATTCCACCACTCCCCTGAATTTGAAAAATGAAGTTATATTAAAAGATGTTGCAAAAGTCTGACCATAGAATGCAAAATCCCATATGTATGAAAGTTACCAAAGATAATGGGAACTTCCTTGTACGGTTTTTTGAAGGGGTAAGATTCATTGCGCTTGGGCTTTGGGCGGATGATGATCGGTCCGTGAATAGTTGCTCTCAACCATGAGATATGAGCATGCCAGAAGAGAGTTCCTCTCTGCCCTGTGATAGTGAAGTTGTACATGTATGTCTGGTTGGTCTGTATCGGACATTGTGTTACGTAAGCTGGTCCATCAGCCCACCCACTCCTAAGCTGCCGAATGCCATGCCTGTTATGAATTTAACATTATTCCCTAACCCCGAAAGTAATATCAGAAAACGAGAAAAGAACATAGAGATCTATATTGGTTAATCTCAACTTGAGAGCTATGTGTACTTGTGTGCAGATTCTTTACACCACAAGGAGATTGCAGGTTTCCGAACAGCCTCTGCATTACCTCATGCCCTGAAAACATGCCTCCTGCCCCCTCCCCGATTCTGTTATATGAATTTTTTGTCTAGAACATCCCTATAATAAGAAAATTTGTATCTCTGGTCGAGGGATAACTGAACAGTTCAATGAAGTTTCGCACAGTCCAACTATGCATGCATTTTAATTGAAGCAAATCAAATCTTATATTCTTCTGTTATTTTCTCGAAGAAAGAGTTGGCGAGTTCTCTTACCAATGAATTGTGATATTGTTTGAAACATGGTTAACCACCTTAACGAGGAGCTGATCACCTTCTCGTGCAACAATGCGAGGGCCTGGAAAGCGTCCATTGACGCTAATAATGCTCTTGGTGTGGCACAATCTTGTTACATTTTGCTTCACAATCTAGCATGACAGATTAAGAAAACAGCAGTTTAGTAGCAGAAGACAGAATGTGAAAACCGTATTCAACTGGGCAAAGTAACATACATTGAACGTATAGTTTCGTGTCATGCAAAACGCAAACTCGGGCATTAGAAGCGCAGCAAAAATGCCGAACAGCCGGACTGCCATTGAAGCAGGTAGAGAAAGTTGACAAGGTGCCATCTTTTACTCCCTTTACTATTGTGAATTGTTGAGTTTAGATTACTGAAAACTGCATGATTTACATATTTTGTGGGACTATATATATAGGACTGATGTAGAGAATCTTCATGGAGTTTCATTTCCTTGTTGTCCTGGTCACCTTGTGTATTCCACTTTATTGTTGGTCAAGCTTAATTTTAGAGTGCTGATAAAGTAAGATAAAACTCTTTGTTTCCTGTCTGATCCTGATTATTAAGTGAATTTTACTTGTATAGTCACTTATCGATGTAGGAGATTAATCACATTCATTCAAAGTTAAAGACTTGAATTACCAAAATTGTCACATTCTTCAGTTCAAACAGAATGTCTCCTCCCCCACCACCGGTCCCCTTGCCTAATGTTGTCACATTCTAAGGTGGTCCTTAGTTTGACCGTGCTGGTTCATGGTTTTAAATACTCATATGATATTGTACAAGGAAATGCATAACATAGCCAGTGTTTAACAATTAATTTTAAGTATTTGGTTGTTATACGAAAGAAGACTCGTAAGATGGAAGTAGCAGAAATGAAGATGTGAAGATAGACATAGGCAAATTAAGGGCTTGTTTGGTAGGGCTTTAGCCAAAATCTGCTTTTGGGCCGTTGGCTAATTTTTTTAAGAACTGTTTTGTCTAATTAGAAGAACTCTTAGGTGAAGCTGGCTTAAGGTGACTTCTTGAAGCTTTTTTACCCACAAAAAAAAAAATTTCCTTTTCATGAAGCTTTTTAACAAAAAGCAAAATCCTTTCAAACGAGCCCTAAGATGGATAAAATAAGAAATGGGAATATACGTGAGCAAGTGAATTCCGCATCAATTGAGATATATTAGTAGGATGTCTAGCTTCAGGTAGTTCTCATATGTTCAAGAATGACATGATTTCAATGGTACAGGTTAAGAGGGATGGATCTATCGAAGTTAAATGGCATTTAGTAGTTGTTGCAAGAACTATTCATACTGCTATCTTTATTAATAAAATGAATTCTACTCTATTGCATACGTGAAGTTCGCAAACAATACAATTTGAGGTCAATTACATGAATCTTTTTCCATAACCCGTTGATTCATTGTTACATCTACCCAAAGGCTTTATGTGAGAAATAAGTGGGAAAAATGGCAAGCCTGAAAAGGAAATTACACCCTTCTGTGTCAAATCTGTAATTTATTCGAATTTATAATCGTTTAATGAATTTATGATGATAATTTTTGCTGAAATTATTTAAGAATTTACCCCCCATAACTAAGGGCAACATAGGAAAATTTCAAAGAAAATTCATCTTACTGGAGAAGAGAGGGTAGTTGCAAGAATGACTGATGAACAGATTTACCCTATTTCCCTTAACATTTTAATTTTTTAAAGGATACGTCTCAGTCGTTCCACTTTCCAAGCGCTCTAACTTGGCAATTAAGACATTCATTAGATTTCTTAATTTGCATTACTCGAGAGGTTTACAAGATTGATTCACAAGATGTGATTATTTGAACGGGACTCGACTTTCTAGAAATCCATGCTCTCTCACCTCGTGTCATAGTTCTCACTAGGGATTCTTTTCCTTCCCATTGAAGATGGTTCCTTATGTTCAGTCTTGTAAACTAGTATTTATGGCATATATTTGAGCAGTCGAGAAATATATTTTTTATTTTTTATTTTAGAGAAGTGCTACAGGAACAACACATTTGACAGAATTGTTGACATCCCTCTCCACGTTTGTGAGAGGGAGGCGTGAATTTAGAGAACAAAATCAGGTTGAGAAGTGGTGAAAGTGAATAAAGAGCAGCCGTTGGCAATTGTTTCTCCTCAACTGCCGAGATGAAAAGGATGTTTCATCTCATCCATGATGCATGCCTAATAATCATTCGAATTCTAAGCCAGTTACCAAAACTTGTGGACTATAAACCCTTGTAATGCAATTTAGGTTGATATGCTAATCAAATCATTAATTCTTGGTATCGAAACAAAGTATTATTCAATTGTCGAAAGCTCCACATGACCATAATTTCTAACCTAGGAAACTCCGATATATCGCTTGAGAACGACAGCGATTGGTAAAATATAAGTTCAAATTTTCTCAACTCACTGTTACTTTTTAATGCCTATCCCCAGTTCTCAAACAAAGGCTTAAAAGACCATTGTTAGTATTAACATGGTTCTTTCTAACTTTGTTGAATGGTTTCACTTGTTTTTTTTATCTATTCAATCAGGGCAGGGAAAAATAATTGAAAAAGAGCTCTAGTATTATAAAGAGTTTCATTAGTGCGTAAAATTGATTATATACCACCATTGATAAACATCAAAATAAGCGATATTTACTGGGTCAAGAACATTGTTAAATCAAAAAATATCTTATGCGAGTATTTCCCTCCATCTGTGAAGCTTACATGATATGAGGGAGAAACAAGAGTGAAAAAGGCTCGTTCAAGGTGGCAATCATTTTCCCCATCTAAGTTAGCTAAGAGTTGTCGCTAAAACACATAAGCCAACAAATAAAACGTGTTACTCTTAACATAATCAAATATAAGCTATCTAATAAGGAGCCTTCATCTGTCATTTATTTAAAATGACTGAATTATCCTAAAGCATAAAAGAAAATCTATAAATATTCGCACCTCAAAAGAGTAATACATGCAAAAATTAAATATCTTACTCCCAAATGGTCAATTATACTCTTGCTCCAATTTGAGTATCAAAACTAGTGAGTTTAAAATGCGAAAATTCTGATTAGATGAGATGAATTTGTTGATCCGATTTCTATCGTAAACAAGCATATTCGAGTAAAAGCTCCCACAGCCCATTGACAAAAATGAAGAGAATATTGGATCCATGAAAATGGATCGTCGAATTACACCACCACAAAACCTAAATCTGGAAAAGTAACAAAATTTTGTTTTTAGTTCTGCTGTTAGTCGTAGAAATCTGAAGTACTAGCGTTGCTTGTTTTCCCCATCCTTTTCATAAAATCTACACTCTGTTAAATGTATGTCGGATAATGTTACACTTACTCACACTTTTTCTACAAACTCTCTTACTACTCGCAATTGGAGGTGGGGATCACATTGTCGGATTATTTTATTCACGTAGGATCCGCATGCCATGTGAGTATGAGTAAGAGTTTTTGTACATATAAATTAATCCATGTCAAAACATGTTACATGTACATTAACTTTTACATTAAGTTTGACATTCTTTAACATGACATTCATCATAACCATTGATTTTTACATCATCTTTTCACATTATTGGCTAGATTTTGACACGTATGAGGTAATGTCATCCTCAATGTCAACAAGAATGTACATCTAGATTCTAGGTTTATTCCGAAGTTAATTCTATATAAAGGCAGCAAACCAGAGAATTCCCATATTTTCTAGTAACAGAATTCATGCCAAAGTAATGAGCCAAATAAAACTATTTTTGAAACACTATTTTTTTTTTTTTTGTTTTGGGAGACATGTGTTTTATTTTTATTTTTTTCTTATACGTGTGTAGTTAAAAAATAAGAAAAATTTTGTTTTTTTGTGAAATTATTTTATAGGAGAGCGTATGGCTGAAAATAAGTTATGGAAAAAAAGGAAAAAAAAAAATACAATTAATTTGATATAGATTGATTCAAACATTTGAATTGAATCCAATATCATAATTAGTCCAAAAAAAGGATTTACACCTCTTCTAATGAACTTCTGCATTGCTTCTACAAACTGAAATAATGGACGAGGATACAAGCAAAGAGAGAGGGGAAACCTAAGCCCAAGCTTCTCTTCCAAGGCCATTGGCAAAGAATGTCTCAATATCAGTTGACCGGAAGTAACCATTCTTCGGAGGGTTCTTCTTAGTTTGCTGGCGTTCCATTTTCTTCCTCGGCGCCGGCGGACACACCACGGGCATCGGTATCTGATAATCTTGATTCTTTGGAGTAGTACACTCCTGCTCCACCTCCATTTCCTCTTGTTTATCAATTTAAAAAACAATATTGTACTACGTGCAGTACTATGATGTACCTTTCGTACCTAGAAGAATGCAAGAAGTACGATGGAACAAGAATAAAGATTGGTTTATGTAGAATTTTGTGCAAATATTTGAAATTGTGGAGCAGTGGAGAAGATGGAGTGTTTTTTAGGAGCTAGCCTATATGGGCCGGCAATAAGATTTATGGACAGTTAAGTATGGGGTGGCAGCGACTTGTTTGTGGTACGTAGCTGTCTGGCCCATGTTGGACCCTGTCATTTAGTGATTTTCAAATAGGGCGGCTGATACTCGGCGGGCAATTCAGGAGGGTGGCTTTCATATGAATATATGGATCTCTTTCTCTATGTTTCTCTCCCATCCAGTTGTTTTCTTTTTCGTTTTTACTTGGGACTTTACTTGATGATTGAAATGTTAACTAATTAGACAATTTAATAGCTTGGTTTGGAACACTATTAATTAATGTTCCAAGAGATTACTACTATCCTAATTTATGGGAAGGTTTTAAATTAAACTTTTATTCTAAATTTGTTCTGAAAGTGAATTAGATCTTATTTAGTGCATGTTTGGATTGAATTATAACCTCATTATAATTTGAAATCAAAGTCAAAGTCAAATTTTAATTTTAAATATAAGTCTATAACTATTGATAAGTGCGTTTTACACGATTATCCGAGCTTCTAAACTTAATTATCTATTGTTAATTTAGTGTATATCAACCTAATTTAGGTTAATTGTAGAAAATTTCACTTGGATACAATTGGAGCAAAGATAGGTGATTTTGAGCCTAATCGGAGTTTATTAGGAACAATTGAAGATTAATCGGATTGTATGATCAATAATAAGAATTAAGATAGCAATCGAACGAAATTCACAAGTTTTGGAAGCTAAATTCAACATTAAAAATTTTGGTTTTAAATTTTTGGAACTTACATCGGATCAACTACAAATGTTGTGGAGGATAGTGTGGAGATTTAATATTGAAGGACCCATAGTGCAAATAAAAAAGGACTCGAGTTGAATGAAAGAAGAAATCTAGGGACTGAATTGAACTTTGGGAAAAACTTTGAAGCTTGCGATCGTAAGCTTGGACGGCCACAATTGTGAGTGAACCACTATGCGATCGCATGGGCAAGTTTGACAGAAACATTGATTTCTATTTCGACTCAACTTCTACTTGGAAGGAAATTTAAGCACGTGTTTTGACCTTGTTTTGGAGGTTATAAATATAAACCTCCATCCATCATTCAAGAGGAGAAGCCTTAGAGATACAAAACACATGATTTCACATCAAATTTATACAATTACTTAGAGTTTGAAGAAGAAGAATGAGATTCAAGAAGGTTGATCAAAAACCTTTAAAAACACTCAAAATTATCTTTCATTTTCTCTATACGCTTAATTCGGGTCATGTACTATAAATCTAATATGTGTTTTGTAATAATATGGTGTTCGACTAAGTATATGTACGCTAGGATAATGATGAATACTATACTATGAAGTTTTGATATTAATTTTTGGATTTTGACTTTAATATTTGTTAGATTTTGAATAATTATTATGACTTTTCATGTATTTTCAATACTTGATCAACAATTGATGAGTTTTGTGATTTCTATTTATAATCGAAAGAATGGATATAAATTATAGGCGCACATCGAACAATCATTGTAAAGTTCGATAGGAAATAGAGATATATCACTATACTTTGCAAGATTTTATGAGTATTCTTGTGTTTAAATGAATCTTCATGTATTCTCGTAATTCATAGAGATATAGAAGTTCTGTGTAAGGATGCGTTTAATTCTACTCAAGAAATATTATTAGACAAAATGGGAACATTGATCTTCAAATTTGAACAAGTGTTGTCAAATTCTTGGATTGATATTAAAATGAAAAAATATAGAGAGATTCGAAATCCTAATATTTTCTATTAATTGAGTTTATACACGTTTCTCGCATAGTTAAATAAGTAAAATAACAATAAATATAATAGCTTGACAATTTAGAGTTATTTTTTATCAAAATGTCTTCTAGATTTGATCAAAATGTCATCTAGTCAAAGTATCATGAAAAATAGAGTATTAAATAGTTTAAAAACTCTCTCACTTTGTCAAATTTGACGAGAGTGCCCAAATATTTTAAAACTTGTGCAAAAATCGACTACAAGTTACACTTCATTAATATATATGAAAAATCGAATACAAACTGATGTGACAGGTCTCCTACGATACCCATCCAAATTTGTTCCTACTCCAATTTAGCCCTTGTTTGAGCCCCCTCCCCCCCACCCCCTCTTTTTTTATTTTTTTTTTGAGAATATATGATTGAAAATAAAGAAAAAATTTCAATTTACGTATAGTATTATTTTATAGAAAATTGTGTGTAGACATGTCAAAACGGACGGGCGGGCTGGATCGGCCCGTACATTAAAAAGTTCGTGCACAGTTCGCTCTAAAAAAAAAATCCGAATGGGCCGGGTCATTGGGTCGGCCCTCCTTTTTTTTCCAAAGATTGTCACTTAAAAAATAAATGATAAAAAATAAATTTTATAATTAGAGTGAAGATCGATAAAAGTCACATAAAAATAAATTTTACATTGATTTATTTTTCGATAAATTTTACATCAATAACATAAAAACTTACAATTTTTCGAACAATATTTTGCTTAACTAGACAAATTAAACAGTTGTTAACTATTTATAAATTTATAATTAAAGTACATCCCAATTAGGTTGGCACCTACTTAACTATAATTTCGTCATTACAAATCAGATTTTATTCATCTATGGTAAGATTTTTAAAATTTTGAGTAATATCGTCAACAACTTTATCTTGCATTCTTCTATCTGCAAATATCCAGTCTTTCAAGCAAATGAGAGTTTCTAAAATATCTTCTTTAAATCTTGATCTTCTTTAATCTAGCACCATATATTACCTGTACTAAAAGCAGACTCTGATACCATTGTTGAGACTGGAACTATTAATAGATCTCGAGCTATTTTTGATTATATTGGATATGATCGTTCATTTAACTTTCATCATTGTAAAATATCTAAGGTGTCAACCTCATCTTGTGGAATTAAACTGTAGTGATCAAATTGATAATATCTTTCTAATTCAGCAGGTGTAACATTCTCATTTGAAAATGAACTAGTAGATGAAGTAAAAGACACATTACGTTTCTTGGCTATTAGAGAAAAGAAATAACTTTTACCTTTAGAAGCTGCAGCAGAACTCGTATTAGAAGGAGCATTTTCATTATTACCATATTTCATAAAATAACTATTGTACATTTCATTAATAAAAAATTCAATTTTCCGATTTGTAATAGTTATATTGAAAGATAAAGTTTCAGAAAGTTGGTCCATAGCACACTGAACTCCAAAATATTTAATACGAGGATCCATTACAGCTGCAACTGAAAAAATCATTAACATATTTTCGTAAGATTTTTGAAATTTGTCCTCCATTGTACAAACAATATCATAGAAAAATGGATCGTCTTTCTGATTTGAAAATTGATTAGTAATTTCTACAAATTGTAAAAGCACAAGATTACTTGTTGGATAATAAACTCCGAAACTAGTTTTTGTTGCCTTATAAAATGGTTTCAAAAAATTCATGACTCTAAATGCAATTTTCCAATCAAAATCATCTATACGAAATTGTTGTTGCTTTGAATTAACGAAAGCATTAATAGCATCTGTATAACCAACACACGATTTTAACATAAGAAATGTTGAATTCCACCTATTTGGAATATCATCAATAAATTTTCTTCTCTTCAATCCAATATTTTTACAATTTTTTTCAAATTCCTGCTGTCTAGAATCTGAACAAGAAATATAGTTAATAGTTTCTCTAATTTTATGTATTTGGGGTGTTATTAATTTTAAACCATCTTACACTACTAAATTATATATATGACAAACACACCTCATATGAAATAATTTAGAGTCAAATGAGGGATTAAATGTCATTTTCAAAAGTTCAATACATGCAGTATATGCACTAGCATCATCAAAACTAATGCTAAATAATTTGCTCAATACATTAAATTCATTAAAAATTTGTAATAAATTCTCACACAAATTTATTTCATTATATGGATATTTAAGTAAGCAAAAAGCAATAATTCTTTTGTGAAGTAATCAATTATTATCAATAAAATGTGCAGTGACACATCCATAACCATTGTGATTACGTCCAAACCAACAATCAAATGTAAAACACATAACTCCATCAAAGTTCTCAAATTCAGTTTTTAAATTTTCAGCCCTTGTATGAAATAATTTCAAGATATCTGAGCAAACAGTATTTCTACTTACAATTCGATAAGTTGGTTGAACATACTTTTGCATAAACTACTCGAAGTATTGATCTTCCGCGAAAGTAAAAGGCATCTTCCTTGTTGTCAAAAATTCAGACATTTCTATTCTCATTCGATCCTGCGAATAAGAAAAATTAGAAAAAGTAACTGATCCATTAGTATTAGTAAAAGAAGTAATTTGTGCTTGTTTAGTATCTCAATGCCCTCTTTCATTCATGTGTTTATCTCTGTGTTTTCGTAATGTGCCCATGCCTTGACCTTTCATCAATGCATAAGCCTTTCTATAAATAGTGCATATTTTTTTTTTTTTTTGGTTCATCTACTATAAAGATGTCTCAAACATCACATGTCTGCTTTTTATTCTTTCGCTGTTGAGAAGATCCAATATTTGGATCATTATCATCTTCTAAATTTATTGGAGAACAACTATCATGTAAATTGACGTTTATTGAAGAAAACTCGTGAGAATCCGTAACATTTTAACAAAAAAATTTGAAATAATAAGATAAAAAGAAAACACAAAATACTAAATATTAAAAATACTTGCTGAAAATATTAAGAGAGAATGAGAAAATAGAGATTTCAAACTCGTAAATTGTAAGACAGAATGAAAATTTTTGCATAAGAATCACAAGATGAAATGAAAGCACAAAATACAGAATTTATAAGAAAAAAAAAAAATCGAAACGGTCACTGACCGTATGGCGCGCAGGCTTGTAGCCCGTTTCAATTTTTTTTTTTAAACGCCGCTGGCCCGTTTTTCAAAAATCGGCCCGGACCGGTTAAAAATAATTTAGGCACGTGATTCGGCCCACTCAGTTCGCCTTCGTGCGGGTCTGGATGGCCCGCCCATCTTGAAGTAAGAGAAATAAAAAAAATATATGATAGGAAAAGGAGGTCAAACAAAAGCTTAAGGGCTCGGGCATGGTACATGGACAGCTCGAGAGTCTCCGTGCCCTCACACGTGTGGGCCAGCTTCTTAAGTGGGACCGACATTGAAAATTGGTTGACTTTTGTAGAAAAGTCCATAAAGATTTGATGACAGGGTAGTTGACCACTCTCCCCCACGTCACTAGATGACACAAAATGCAGCTAAACCTAAACCCACTCTGCCCGGTCAACCCATTTGTCTCTTCTTAAGAGGATCATATTGCATTAAATTATATGGGACACACATCGAAAGTCAACCCCTTATACATACAAAATTACAAATACAAGATAAAACCTTCCCTTTTTTCGAAGCAACCACAAATTTGACCATTTCAAACTCATTTCATGATTTCATCAAATCACTATCATTCTTCTTCACGTATCTAATGTGTTGGTTTTATTAGTTCATGTAGGCCCAACTAACCCTTAAAATCATTTTTTTCCTTTCACTGAGGCAAGGTCGAGGTTAGTTTGCTGCTCCACTCTGCTACGATCTCATGAACTGAACTTCGTTGCATTCGTCCTTTGTCACTTTTCTCACATATATACTTTGCGGGACTAGACAAGATTAAGGAAGTTATATAAAATGCTCGATCAATGCATAGCTACTATATATTCGATAAGTTCAACTTTTAAATGGTTTGGTGATTGAATATTGTTTTATATTGATGGACACTCTAGTTTACAACGATGCAGCTTTTATGAAAACAACTAATGTAACAAGGATAATGAGTCCGTTGTTTATCCCTAACATGCTTTCTTGAACTATTTATATTTCATTTATTGTTATTTTCATTTTTGAAAGATCTTGAAAAATTGAGCTATTTAAAAATAAATAAAAATAAAAATTTTGAGTTGGTATTGAACATTATTCTGGCTGGGTTGTTCAGGTAAGCTTGGTCCACCTTTCTACCTCAAAAATATCTTTCAATCAAAGCATAATAACAAGACAAACTAATAATGCATAAATGAAAAGATTGGGGAATAAAAAAATTAATAAGATATGGGCAATGTAAATATAAAAATGGATAGAACACTTTAAGTATGTAACCATAATAAAATTCTTATTTGAAGTATTTGAGATACAATTCAAAGATATGGTAAAATGCTAAACCCTCTCTCAAAAATATGAAGATGGTAACAATTTTCAAGGGCACGTATCATGAATAAACTCTTGAATTAAATGGTTTCACGTTGTATCAAAAAATGTTGCAAGAATTCATTTTCGAAAATTTCAACTGTCAAAAATCTCGATAAAAAGCATTCAATGAATAATCACAACTTGCTTTCTCATGTTTTGAAAAAAAAATGATATGAGGCATAACTAGCATCAGTTTACGTGACGATGCAATCACATGTAAATAATAGGTGAACTAAAATGTAGGGATATACAACTCATTTTATTAAATTTATCATTTATTGCTATTTTGTTAACGTTGTATAACATTCCTCGATAAATTTGATATTTGATTGTCACTTAGTCCCTGATTTGTAGAGATGCTTTAAAACTTATTTTTTACGAATTGATTTTCAATCATACATTTTTTCAATAAAATAATTTTTATACATGAACTCGTAACTTTTTTCTATTTTTAATTATACATTAAAAAAACCATTTTCACAAAAATTATTCTAAAAAAAATTGCATCAGACAAGTCATTACTTTGCTATTAGGATGGTAAAAAACAACAATAATGAGCTGCCAAGCTCCATGGGGAATGTGGCAGGATGATAAGATTGGAATTTTCAAAAGTCAACCTGGTAAACAAACAATGTTTTCAACGCGAGCAACATTGTGCATGACAAATTAACACAAATGACCTATCTAAGTAACTATTTGGCCTTATTTTTTAATATTCATTTTTCTTCAAATTCATTTTTAACGACATAATTTATAAGATTCACAATTTTATCAACTTTTCAATCACGCGTTTAATCATTTATTATTCGAATCTACTAAAAATCTGATTTTTTGCTTAACCAAACAGGAGCTAAATTTATTCACTAACCAGTAGTTGAGTTGAAATTTATTGTTCATATACCGTCTAATTTACTGTCCATCTAATTACAAATTGATACATTATAGAATATTAAAATTGATGACAACTTTAATTATCATGACGTGTCAATTTAGAATTGGATGGACAACAAAAATAGACAACAAATCTCACCTCCAACTACAACTAAAGCTTTATAATTTAAACTCAGAAGGCAAAAGACACAAACATCAAACCTTACACTTCATCTGCTCCACTTTGAACTACCTGTTTCTCATTTCATAATCCCTTCTCTTACTCATTCTTAACACTTATCAAAAACCACAACAATGGAGAAACTAAGGGGTATTTCTTCATCAGAAGGATATGAAGATGATCTTATAAAAGAGCTCCTCGACAACGAATCACCCTTGTTTATGCCTTATCAAGAACCATCAATGGAAACAAACTCAACTATCTCTTCTTCATCTGATTCAACCATTAACTCGCTGCTTGTCTCAGCCCTCCATTCGAGTCCTATGTTACAAGATGATGATATAGAAAGAGCCTTATCATACACAAATTATGAAGCTATACCAGAAGCCTGCAGGTTAATTATTTATAGATTCTGTTGGTTCATTTCACATTTTTTTCTTTTCTTTTTTTTACTTAATTTGATCTTTTTCATGTGTAGAACTTCACTAATGCTGGAAAGAGGATTGAATGAGGAACAGGAGAGCAAGTATTCTATGAGAATCAAGTGTTGTG
This sequence comes from Osmanthus fragrans, assembly GCA_019395295.1. Classification (NCBI taxonomy): domain Eukaryota; kingdom Viridiplantae; phylum Streptophyta; class Magnoliopsida; order Lamiales; family Oleaceae; genus Osmanthus; species Osmanthus fragrans. The sequence continues at coordinate 18,913,570 of CM033361.1, read as the reverse complement.
GCAATGTATTGGCTGATGATGGCTATAAGTGGAGGAAATATGGCCAGAAATCAATCAAGAATAGCCCACATCCAAGGTAACAACTTTAAAGTAAAAAATTAGGGTTGTGGGTTAATGAAATCATTACAAATTTATCGTTAAAATAAGCCACAATTACTTATTTTCATACATGAAGAAATGTATCGTATTTTTACAATAAGTAGAGACGCGTCATGTTGTTATCTTTCTGTATTAAGGGACAGTCGGAACACTAGTATATCCTTCACTTGATCAAGTATTATAAAATACAGTTATGCTACATGTACATCACAACATACAGATTTGTTTACCAATAAATAATGTGATCAGGGACGGATACAGTGGGGGGCTGGCTGGGCTGCAGCCCCTCCCCCACTCAGGTCCAATTTTTTTAAAAAAAGGGTTTTTATATATTTTTTTGAAAAAACTGTTTTTTCATGTGTAAAATTTTTTTTTTTGCGCAGTAGCCCAATTTGAAATTTTGTAGCCCGGTCTCGAATCAAATCCTAGATCCGTCCCTGAATGTGATGAGATTTGATTGGGTCAAAATCTCATAAATAAAAAATAAACTTTTTTTTTTTTTTTTTACATCTCATCAATTTGTAGAAAATTTTGTAAAAGATGATAAACAACAAGCATTTTCCGATAAAATTATGCTAAGATGGAATACGACACTGAATCTGTATTCTTTAAGTAGAATTCTGCAAAATGAAGTTCAAATCTGATGTTTTTTCTTCTGATGAAATGTAGAAGCTATTATAAGTGCACAAACCCAAGGTGTAGTGCAAAAAAGCAGGTGGAGCGGTCCAGCGATGACCCGGACAGCCTCATCATCACGTATGAAGGGCTTCACCTCCACTTTGTTTACCCATTTTTGTTGCTCAATCCACCGGACCAAATTGATCCACCAACAAAGAAACAAAAAGGGCCCATATTAAGAGACCTAGACCATTCCAAGGAAGACCAAGAAATCCAAAATTTCAATCCAGGCCCAGTATTAGGGGATTATGGGCCTGTGCTACCAGGCCCACAAGGTCTTCTTGAAGATGTGGTGCCATTGATGATTAGAAAGCCGTTGGTCAATGTTGCTTTATCCAATTCTACGTATTTTTCTTTAGGATTTGAGACGAATATGTAGAAAATGTTTAGTGTACAGTATTTGACAAAATATATAGTCGATAAGATTTTAATTTTTTTTAATATCGTTTAGTATTATCTAATTTACCTTAGCAAATTATCAATAAAGTTTAGAATAGTCAACTATATATCCAATTAATATAATAAGTCCAAGTAAGTCTCAATCTAAAGGATGTGTTGTAATATGTTGTAATAAAAGTTTTTTATTTCCTTAGTATGGACAAATTTCATTTTCTTGTTATAGTCTTGTTGCATTCATTTACCCTATCAAATTCTTAACTAAAATTTATTGAAAATTCGTGCTCGGTCAATAATAAATTCTTCGTAATTGCGTAAAGACCACAATGAATGTTTCATATTCAAGAAAGAAAAAGCAAGTATTTGTGGTTAAAAAATAATGAAATTTTTTTAATAAGAAAATGTATTTTGAAATATTAATTTTTTGAAGAATATGTAGTTAAAAAGAAGGAATTTTTTTTTACTTACGTGTAAAATAAAATTTATAAGAGAATGTGATTAAAAATGAATTTTTTAAAAAATGAGTTTTCGAAAGATAATGAATTTGTGAATTCCTTTTGAAGCGCAATTATTTATAGGTCCAACAAGAAACCCACGTGGTACCTTTTTTACAAGTAATAATAATATAGCCCCGATTTGTTGGTCATTATTTAGTCAAAATAATATTTTGAACAGTGATTTTTAGGAGAATATATAATTAAGAATTATAAAAAAATTAAATTTACGTGTATAATATTTTATTATATAAATGTGTGATTAAAAATGAATGAAAAAAAAAAGTTTTAAAATAATAATTATCAAGCAGGGTGCCTCTCGTTGCCCAAAGACATTGATTCATTTACCAAAATACCCAATGAAAATTCTCAACAATCAACATAGGCCCCGTTTGATTCCCATTTTAATTCTCATTCTCATTCTTCTACTTATTTTCAACCACACATTTTTCAATAAAATAATATTTTCTATCACATCAATAACTTTTCCTTCTTTTTCAATCACACATTTCCCATCATATCACTATTCCAAAATGCATTTTTCCCAAATAATACCTATCAAACACACTCATAACCTACACTAGAGGTCATATTCGTGAATTTGCCTCATCTCCATGCGGAGTTTTGCTTCCGGTAACCTGCAGTTCCTCTTTCCATTTTTCTTTCTTCCCTGCAATTTCTTTCGGCAAACACTAGAAAATAAATAAGAATGTTTTTGCATATCGATCTCTGAGATTGAATATTTATTGATTGAGGACTTAAAATGTATTGAAGAAACGACGTCGTAAGAGTATTTTAGGGCTTTGTTTTATAAACTCAAGTAGGGAATTCATGTTTTGATCACTGAAAAATGATGTTTTTACGAATTGGACGCTCTATTCATCGATCCTCTCGCTCCGTATTCAATAAAGTAAGCTCCTAAATTCATTTTCCCCCATTTTTAATTTTGATTTTCACATGCTTTTTTAATTTGGGTATTTTGTGCAGGCCCCATTTTCGGGTGGTAATGGAGTGGAATTAATGATTTTGAATGAACTGTCTCCTGAAAATGCGTGTATTGCACGATCGAGGGATGGCTTAGGGTTTATGAGGAGTTATTTGACATCGATTGGAGCTGGGAAACTGGTTGTAAATGGTGGCACTTTGTCGGAATTTAACTCAGTTTTTGCGAACTCTAGGCTTCTTAGGCTGTATTGTAGCGAAGCACCGAAGAAAAGAAGTAAGAAATATTGAGTATTTTGCCATGACACTGTTATGATATTATCTTTTCGGATACTTGTGGTTTTTAATATTCCTGAGGTTTAATTATGCTGTTGTGTTGTCTCTAGACTATGAGAATTATTATCCAAAAAACAAGAAAGAAATCCCGAAAGGGAACAACCAGAAAGGGGAGCATAAAGGTGTGCAATCTTGCTATTTTGTGCAGTGGTCACTTCTTATCTTGTTCTAGAGCATTATATTTAGCCTTGTTTGGATGGGATTAATTGTTGACTTTGACTTAAATTAAAATATTGATTTTAATCCCAACCCAACCAGGGTTTTAACTTAGTTGAAGTAACGTGCTAGTTATAGTAGTTTTCTATTCAATCAATCGCAGGGCAGAAAAATTGAAAAGAAAAGTAATTAGAGCTTACTAACAAGCCTTAAGATAGAAACATCACTTGTAGATGTTACTACCTTACTGGTTAAGTGATGTCATTTTTCATATATCTGATTTAAAGAACTCTCTAATTATGTCATGTAGTTTATCTTCACCAGAGTCTTCTTCCCTGTAATTTTCATCTGTTTGCAGAGGAGTCAGGCACGGGTGATCAAGGGAACAACCAGGACTTCTCCACTAAATTTCAAAGTTTTGTTGCCCCGTTGTTGTTGCTTGGATTTGTTCTTTCATCAGTATTTATGAATCCTCGTGAACAGAAGCAGGTTAGTCCATATTGGAACTTAAATTCCGGGTGTCCAATGTCCCCCTACTCCATCTCAGTAGACATCCATTCACCTTTTCTAAAAGGAAACTCAAAACGATATTTTGGCATCTGTTTCTGTATTGAAAGTAACAGAAATTGCTAGGTTAAAATGCATTTCTGAGTGCACTGATGCATAAAACTGAAAATTAATAAATTCAGACCTTCCCATTTTCAATCCTTTGCCATAAAAGTCAACTTGCTGACCAAATTGTCTTTTGAAAACTTTGGACTGTTACTTTGCTGAATTCATATCTTAACGGATAGGGTAATGTTGAACAAAGCTTTAATTGACAAATTTGTACATGCAGGTAGTGTGTGACGATCACTTAGTGTTCAGAGACAATATCAGAGACACCTTTGAGCTTTATGATAATATTAGAGACATCCCTCGTGTTTAAAATTCACACTAACATCCTTATTTTTGGTTTTGAGTATTGCATACGCCCTTTCACCACTTTTTGAGCCATATACATCTAAAATGAGGTTGATACACCTAAAATGCCCTTATGAAGAAAAATATGAAATTTCTACAAGTAGTTGTATTTAATTTATTCAAAGTAAAGTATAAGAATATAGATTGATATGTTTTTAGATGAATTAATATATAAATTTCGTATACATATCTATATATAATTAGTAAAAATGCAAACCATTTATTACCAAATTCTTCAACAATTTTAGGTTTAAAATTTCACTAGTATGCATATTGAAAATTTTGTATGCACAAAGTCTTCAAATGTATTATTATATAGAAGAAATTCTATTGCAACTAATTGTAGAATCTTTCATCTTTTTTCACAAGGACATTTTAGATATATGAACATGATATTATATTTTATATTGATTTGAAAGTGCTGAGGGGATGTATGTGATACTTAAAAGAAATTATGGGAGGTTAGTGTGAATTTTATACGTGAATGAATGTTTCCTATATTGTCATAAAGCTTTATTTGCTGGGCTGAAGTAGGAATAAATTAGTCAAGAGCTTACAAATTTATTTGAAAGAGGACTTTGACAACGAGTCTCAGTTATTCAAATAAGACTAATGTCAATTAATATCAAAGAGTTTGCATTGTTATACCCCACACCTCTTCTTTCTCTATCTTGGCTCCCAGATTGTAACATGATTTGATTGCCTGTTTTATTACTTGATATAATTCTTAGATTATGTGACTCTATATGCATTCATTCAGTGTGACACTTGTGCTTTTATCTTTCATCACTCAATGCTTTAAAGATTATCTTTTTCCTGTTGTTGAATTTGCTTAACGAATGGCTGAAATAGCTAAATTTGATATTTAGATAAGTTTCCAAGAGTTCAAGAACAAGCTACTTGAACCTGGTCTAGTGGATCATATTGTTGTTTCCAACAAATCAGTTGCAAAAGTTTACGTGAAGAGCTCTCCACCCCATGATACTCAAACCAACGGTGACACCATTCAAGGCACTGTGGGTGATACCAATGATCAGAGAAAAGTGAGCCACTATAAGTACTATTTTACTATTGGAAGTGTTGAATCCTTTGAGGAGAAGCTTGAGGAAGCCCAGGAGGCATTAGGAATAGATCCACACAATTATGTTCCCGTGACATATGTTTCTGAGATGAACTGGTTCCACGAACTCATGAAGTTTGCTCCAACAGTCTTACTTCTAGGAACCCTTTTCTACATGGGACGAAGAATGCAAGGTGGGCTCGGTGTTGGAGGTCCTGGAGGGAAGGGTGCACGTGGAATATTTAATATTGGAAAAGCTCATTTCACTAAAATGGATAAAAATTCCAAAAATAAGGTAAACACATCTTTTTATTTATTTATTTTTTTTTTGTGTTATTTTATCGAATATATATTCATCAATCTAGCCATTTGATGATGTGGACATGTTGATCCAGGTTTTCTTCAAAGATGTGGCTGGTTGTGATGAGGCAAAACAGGAAATCATGGAGTTTGTGCATTTTTTAAAGAACCCCAAAAAGTACGAGGAGCTGGGAGCGAAAATTCCAAAAGGTGCTCTTCTTGTAGGTCCTCCAGGAACCGGAAAGACACTACTTGCCAAGGCAACAGCTGGAGAGTCTGACGTGCCTTTTCTTTCCATTTCTGGGTCAGATTTCATGGAAATGTTTGTTGGAGTTGGCCCGGCCAGAGTTCGGAGTTTATTTCAAGAGGCAAGACAGTGTGCACCAAGTATAGTGTTTATTGATGAAATTGATGCAATTGGTCGAGCACGAGGGCGTGGGGGATTTTCTGGTGGTAATGATGAGCGGGAAAGCACTCTAAATCAATTGCTTGTCGAAATGGATGGATTTGGAACTACTTCTGGGGTGGTTGTACTTGCTGGTACTAATAGGCCTGATATATTAGACAAAGCTCTGTTAAGACCTGGTCGCTTTGATCGTCAAATTACCATCGATAAACCTGATATTAAAGGCCGTGATCAGATCTTTCGGATCTATCTGAATAAATTGAAACTTGATAAAGAACCTTCATATTATTCTCAGAGGCTCGCTGCTTTAACACCTGGATTTGCTGGAGCAGATATTGCGAATGTTTGCAATGAAGCTGCACTGATTGCTGCAAGGACTGAGAGCACATTAATTACAATGCAACATTTTGAGTCAGCTATAGATCGGGTTATTGGCGGTCTGGAGAAGAAGAACAAGGTAACTCATATTCCCGTCATCTTCTTTTTCTGTTCATTTCATTTGGAATACATTATTTATCGCCTTATCTTGTATGATCTTCACCATGTTTTGGAGTTCCATACTTCAAATTGATTTGTGGTTATCTAGTTTTGATTGGAAAATTAATGATTTGAGTGAATTAGAATAATGATTCACATGAGCTTTTTATCTTTTAAGTTTGAGTTTACGACTGCTTGAACTTTTGAAGGACTTGTCGTTAATTATGGCTAAACAATATTAAAAGCTATTCTACAACTATAATCTATACTCGTTTATTTGGCTTTTTTCAACTGATTCATGTTAACAGGAAAAATCAATTTGGACAAAACTGGATGCGAACTGTTTTATTATGGTAAAAGAAAAATTACGAATTCTCTCTTTCTGGTACAAAGGGAAATTGAGAATAGAATTGTTGCATGCGCAACAGAAAATGGCATGAGGCGTGCTTTAAGTTGTGATCAATGGTTTGAATGTGATTTGAGATGATATTGAACCATACTCTTCTGCAGGTTATAAGCAAGCTGGAGCGTCGAACTGTTGCTTACCATGAATCTGGCCATGCTGTTGCTGGTTGGTTTTTGGAGCATGCCGAACCATTGCTCAAGGTCACAATTGTTCCTCGTGGCACTGCAGCGCTTGGTTTTGCTCAGTATGTTCCAAATGAAGATCTTTTGATGACCAAAGAGCAGCTGTTTGATATGACATGCATGACACTTGGTGGGCGAGCAGCGGAACAGGTGAATGCACTTCCCCCTTCCGCATTAGAGTTTATCGAGTTATAAATTCTTTTCAACAGTTTTACTTATGGAGAAGTCAATTTCACTTTGTCCAACCAAGAAACGCATGGGAATTTTTTGATTTGCAATATATAAAAGCAGTTGTATGTATATGTGGATATAAATGTGCTAATTTGCAAGTCCGAAATCTGTATATTTTCAATTTAATCAGTAAGAAAGCTGTTAAAGAAGCCATCTCTGGAATTGTAAGATGATAATCTTTATGAAGCCTGCACGAAGTGTGTTATATTGGTACTGAAGATGATGTATGACCATTAAAATTTATTAAATCTACAATATATGATTCTCAAGCTCATTTTAGGGGAGTGAGCGAGTGCCTATGCAGGAGGAATTTCTTTGTTATGAGAGCTGTCAATTATGACATGGAAACTGTGTAACGACCCGGATCTTGCGCCCAAGCCGTTATATCATACGTATTGTCCGCATTGGGGTGTGCAGAGCCCACTTATCCCCTCACGACTTTCTGTCACGTTCCCCAGAATTCGAACTCATAACATCTTCTTTAAGTATGACTTAAGGGGAATCATTTTTTTTTTGTAACGACCCGGACCTTGCGGCCAATCCGTTAGAACATACGTACTGTCCGCTTAGGAGTAGGCAGAGCCCATTTACTCCCTCACGATTTTCTGTCGCATTTCCCAGGATTCGAACTCATAATCTCTCCCTTAAGTATAACTAAGGGGAATTCTGGTACCAATTGAGCACTGCAAGTGGGCTCTGCCCACCCCAAAGCGGACAGTACGTATGTTCTAATGGATTGGACGTAAGGTTCGGGTCGTTACTTAAAGGAGAGGTTATGAGTTCGAATCCTGGGGAACGCAACAGAAAGTCGTGAGGGAGAAAGTGTGCTCTACCCACCCCAAAGCGGACAGTACGTATAATATAACGGTTTGGGCGCAAGGTCCGGGTCGTTACACTATGTACCTTATGCTTTGACGTATTTTTACTTAGACAACAATTGGAACTGCATTAGCATATCATCAACTCGCTTATCAGGATTCACCGTCATGAATAACATTCTTTTTAATATTTTGAAGAAATACAATTTGCAGATATTTTTAGAAAGGCTATACATTTGTGGTCCCTTAGGTTTCCGTGCAGTGTATAAATATCATATGAGAAGCCTCTGTTAATAAATACTCAACCAGTCAGTATCGAGTCCTGTCCCATTTTACAGAAGCATTTCCTTATTCAAGAGTTTTTGAGGCTGCTGTTCGTGTTAGTCTCATGGAACTTGTAATCTGTATCTTTTTTCCCCCTTTATTTCTCAGTCTGCATTTCATTTAGTGGTTTTGAACTCCTATTTTTATGACCAACTGTCTATTAAAAGTTGGGAATAAGTGGTGATCAAATTTCCATTTCGTGAAGGTTTTGATCGGAAAGATCTCAACAGGAGCCCAAAATGATTTGGAGAAAGTCACGAAGATGACCTATGCCCAAGTGGCGGTGTATGGTTTCAGTGACAAAGTTGGTCTTCTTTCTTTTCCTCAAAGGGAAGATGCTATGGAGATGACCAAGCCATACAGCAGCAAGACTGCTGCAATAATTGACATTGAAGTAAGAGAATGGGTAGCTAAGGCATACGACCGTACTTTACAGATAATCGAGGAACATAAAGAGCATGTAGCAGCAATTGCTGAATTGTTACTGGAGAAGGAGGTCTTACATCAAGAAGACTTGGTCCGAATACTCGGTGAGCGTCCCTTTAAGAGTAGTGAACCTACAAACTATGATAGGTTCAAGGAAGGGTTTGTAGAAGATAAAGAAACTAAAGATACTCCTAGTGGAAAGCCTGTACAGGATGAGGGATCACCGCCATTGGGACCAGATATTGTTCCAGCATAATCACTGGAAAGTTATTTTGTCAGGTAGATTGAAAAGCATTGGACAGTATTAAAGAATAAGAAGTCTATATTTATTCATTACTGTCTGATCTTGTCAACTTCTATGTACCAAACATTCCCTGAATGCATTATGGTCTGTGAATGACTTGCACCTTATGATTTGTACATTGCCTGCTCCTTTTATCTGCAGATTTTACCAAATTTGAAATCAAGAACACCTACAAATCAACAAAAACTCCAGCTTTGGATGACTACATTACAAAATGCACCTTGTTATTTAAGGTCTGGAATGAAGTTGTATCGAGAATGATGATGAATATTCACGAGTATGTTAAGGTAAGAACCCTGGTCTTTGTTACTATTGCTGATCTATTGCGATATGTTGAGCCTTGGAGACATCCTGCTTCCTGCTTTTCTGTCTAATGAGCCCATAATTAGTCGTGTCCAAGTTGGGGATTTGTACAGCAATAATTGCCAGAATATTTGGAGCATGTATGCAAAATCTCGTCTGTCAAGTACAAAATTTGTTAAAGCTGATGCTCTCTGATTGCTTTTGAAATTTGCTGAAAAGTAGTCTTTGGAAATTGCTTTTTGCTGGTGGTATGGCCAAATTACTTTAGGTGTGGCCCACAGCAGTTATTTCAGAAGTCCCAAAAGTTGTATGATGAATGTCTTGGAAGAGAATCCGCCGACTTAAATTTGAAATTATTCATTGTTCCATCACCCCAAAAATTAAGAGGAAAAGAAAAGATATCAGTGCGCCCAAAGTCTCATGGTACAAATTTTGGAAGAAGAAACAGCTTATCGTGAAAATCCAGCCTTTTCAATTTAAGCTCCTTTCTTCAGTTTTTCATCTTGCTACTGCAATAAACTCAGAACTGGGACTGGAGTCTGGGATTTTGTCATTGACTTGAGACAGTATCTCAGAAATGCAGTTTGAGCAATGACAGACGCTTTTTGATCGTTCTCTCAAACAGTTGGAATTTTACAACTAGAACGGAATGCATTATTTCAAAACCTACTGAAACTAAGTGCTTATGTTTTCCTAATTTTTTCAAAATTCATTTTCAACCACATTCTTCTGTGGAATAATTTTACACATAAATTTCTAACTTTTCTGTTACATTTTAATCCCACATTATTCAACGAAATACTATTTCAAAATGTATCTTGACCCAAAAATGAGGCGCAAATCGATATTTGGCTCATTTTTATACACTTAAAATCACTTTTAATTTTGAGGGTCCCACAAATATTATTTTCTTGTAAAGTACTCGGTTGTATGTATTTACAAAATTAAAGTGTTTGTAATTCCAAACGTGCTCACATGTGAGTCCATAAATATATAACAAGAAGGCTCCGAAGTGAGACTCAATTGCTGCCAAACTTATGAACAGTACTCCAAAAATTTGCATAAAGAAAGAATGGAACTCTAGTAATCAATTCTGTCAATTTCTAATGCAAACTCAACCATCTTTTACACCATGGTGCTGTCTGAAAACAGAAACTATAAAGACTGAAATCGGAAGATGCCACTTAATGCTCAGTTCAATCATCTCAACATTGCAATTTGCAGGAAGCTTTTCTTTCTAGCAAAACAAATGTTGCGTACTTGTTCGTGTGAGGGGAGTGACATAGGAGCAGGTAATTTATCTCGGTAGACTGAAAAAGTGGAGTCTTATAAAAGACGCCACTCTATGTGGGAGTCTTTGCAAGTTCATATAAAAGGCCAATAGCCTGATGTCCGCTTCTATGGCATAAGCTTTAAAGAACATAGGAGCAGGTAATTTATCTCGGTAGACTGAAAAAGTGGAGTCTTATAAAAGACGCCACTCTATGTGGAAACACAGGTCGAGTCTTTGCACGTTCATATAAAGGCCAATAGCCTGATGTCCGCTTCTATGGCATAAGCTTTAAAGAAGAGAGCTATCAACGCAAGTCTAAAGAATTAGTCCATGCAAATACTCTGAAGATATGTAGATAGATGCCTTTGGGAGTCTTAGTCGACTGAACATGTAATTGTACACAAAACGGAGTTATTCTATAGTTGTCCCAAAAACTATGGCTGGCACGAGTAAGGCGATGAGAATTAAGCTACTTTACAGGCAATGAGACTCAACTATCGATCTGCTTGAGAAACTGTGAGACGAAAATGCTTCGCAGCCCACTGGGAGCCACTTTACCGGCAATGAGGCTCGCCTATTGATCCACCGCCCATCTGCTTGAGAAACTTTTTTAGACGAAAATGCTTTGCAGCCCACTGATCAGCCAGTTTCTGTTCTTTTGCTTCTGCTTCCCTCCTCAAGCCTGCTAACTGTTCCCTATATTCAGCTTCAATGTAATCTAGAGCGGCCTTCTGCTCTTCTCTAAGAGCTCTTATCTTTGCTTCTATGTCTTCCATTTTCTCCCTCCCCCGGCATGCTTTCTCCGATTCCAACTGCAATTCCACCCTTTTCAATCTCCATGCGGTTTCTTTCTGATGTGCAACCAAAACACGATGCCCTTCTTCCACTTCTCGACAACAGTCCAAAAGTTCAGAAACCATTTGGTTCTCTCCGGCCAAAGGAGCAATTCCTAAAGACGGCAAAGTACTTGGACCGAGAGAGACAATATTAGGCCCTCTATCGGGCTGTAACCATGGAATTGCAGGTGCAGATGGTATCGTTGAGGTTGAGAGACTTAAGGTCACCGAGGGGGATGGTGGCCCGACAGTTGTGGTTGTGCTAGAACTAGCTAGCCAAGGAGGAATTATTGTTGGAGGGGAAGGGGCACGAGCATCTTTACGAAGAAACCCCACATTTGAAGACGCCATAACGATTCCTGGGCCAGAACGCTCTCTCACAATCTTCTCGGCAAATGTCTCCAAAATATGGTCGTATTTTCCCTCTTCAAGTGGATCAATAGTCTTCTTGTTCTCCTTTTGTTCTCGTTGCTGTTTTTCCTTAAAAACTTCCCACCACTTCCCAAGTCTCTTGGCAGTTCGCCCTGGAACTTCAGCCGCGATTTTCTTCCACTTGTTTCCGTGCTCTGCCTGAAGATGGATAACAAGACGCTGCTCTTCTTCTGTAAGAGATCCTTTCTTGATGTCAGGTTTAAGATAGTTCTTCCACCTTTCTAAACAGGATTTGGCGTCCCTGTTTAAGGGTTTGTTCATCCGCTCTGATACAAGTTGCCACTCTCTTGGGCCATATTGCTTCACATACGCACGCAATAGAGCATCCTCCTCAGGTCGCCACCGCTGCCTTTCCTTCATTTGCCAGGGCAAACACCTCCACCCATAACCTCAAGCTCTTCATAATGCATCTGAAATATATAGGAGATCAGGCCTATAAAAGTTTGAGGATTAAATAAACAGTAACAATCTAACCTATCCACATTCAAGTTTATTCGATCCAGGTGCACAATTTCATAAATACAGAGATACCAATGAATTATTAGCTAAAATATGGCTAAATTTCCATCAACACACAGGATAAATGCATCAAACAGGGATGCAAAAAGGGGGAGATAAAATCCACAAGATTTTAGAACCTACAAAGAATAAATTAAATTTATGCAACTAATTGGAATTGCAGTGAACTGCTAGTATTGAAAGAAATTGAAAAGAATGCTGGGATTGAGGAAAACAATTGCAAGCCACCATCTGAATTTACAGTAATCAAATTGACTGGCTAACGAATAAACAATGGCATCCAAAGCTCATGAAGAATTTCAAGAATCACTAAAGAAGTATAGAATGATTGTACACAATAATACTGGATTCAAGGACTACTTCTAGTGATGCATGCATAAAAATAGTTACTGGCTATGAAATTGAACAATCCATGACGTACAGTTTTAGCAGTCCATTTCCATGGTCAAGATCGAAACCAAATCCTTAGGCCAAAAATAAATATGGAACAGACGAAAAGAAGTAGAGATAGAACTCTTGAAAATCTATTCGTCTTATCTTCAACCTTTATAAGGGAATCAAGAGGGCAAAAGTTGCAGAGAAGCTGAAAAAGTTCTCATGTACAAAAGTTAGTCTGAAAAAGATTCGTCTACAGCTAAGGTCCTAAGGACTTTAACACAATTACAGTTCTTTTAATAACTAATAAGAAAATGAGAGAAATAAAATCTACTTAGGATTCTAAGAAATAACAAACTTACAGTAAAATTCAAGAAACCAAGTTCTTGCCACAGCTCATTTCTTATTTTCCAAGAAAATACAAATGCAATCTCTGAAATGAGGTTTTTTTTCCCTGAAGGCCAAAACAAAAAAAATTGGGATCTGACAGAAGAGAGCTGGAAAAGACAAAGAGGATCACGCCAGTGCAGATGAAAGAGAGGTAAAAACTAAGATCAAAGTAAAGGAATGTACACTTCTGACGTAGTATGGTTTTTATACACACAAAAACACGCACAATTATAGAAGTGTGAGTTTTTGTACGTATCATGTATGTATATACATCACAAGAAATTAGATTTCGTTTGATACTCATTTTTATAAAAAAAAATATATATATTTTTAGAATAGTAGATTGATGGAAAATATGTAATTGAAAAATAAAGAAAAAAAATTATTTACGTGAAATATTATTTTAACGAAAAATGTAATTAAAAAGAAGAGTAAAAAAAAAAATATTTTAATAAAAATAAAAAAGACCTTAATAATATGTCTGGACAATAATAAATAGGGAGAAACTGTTTTCTGCCCATATGAAGGATAAGATTACCCATTTCTTGATGTGGCTGGAAAAATTTAAGTAATTTTTTTTTGAATGAGCAAAATAAGACTTTCACGATTTCGACTTTGGAGTCAACGATGTGGGAAGAATCAAGAATATGAGAAATGAATAATGCAACTATCATAATCATCATAGCAAAATGTGATATTTCACTGTCTACTTTTTCTTTTTTCTCTAATTATTTTTCCCATTTTCTGCAAACTGTACATCGACGTGACTACACTACCACACCTTTCACCTTTCAAGGCTGTAACTTTATGCAGCTAAACCAATTCCACAGTATGCTCAGTTGGATTAAGTTATTTGTGTATATTTTTTCTTATCTTTCTTGACGTTTATGAAGTGTCAATATCGAGATCACTAATGATTATTTTAAGTATTGTCTGTCATGTCACATATAATGTCAACAAAATTATAAAGGTAACTATAACTGTAGCATAGCATAATTTCAGTTCAGTTTCTACCTATGCTCATGGCATTGTAAATTCATTCAAAGTTTCCAAACAAATTAGATAGTTCACTCTTAAAACAGAGCTTGGAAAAAGATGGAATTTGAATAGTCATAATTAGAGTGATTCCAATCAAAGTCATCCTTTTTATGTAATTCTGATCTGAGACGAACCCACAAAAAATTTCAGAAGCCAAAAAGCATTAGGGTTGCATACAGATTCCCATCTTGTGCTCTAAACCCGGTAAAGACTGTTAATCTGTGAGCAGATATAGAGTGACAGTCACTGGAAGGTGCAATACCAATACATTGATTAAGATAGGGTCGTCCTTTGCAATCGTCATCTGTCCAGTCATGATTATAGGGGGTTTCCCAAGGTGGAGGGGGGACTGTAGTCCGGGTTTCACGGCACAAAGAGACGAATTAGATAGGGACTGGACATTATTCTGCCATAATCGCCCCTCTGTAAATAGTCAGTGATACGTTACATCTGTTTTTTCCTCACTAATTTTGAAAAATACTGATGGGACTTTAAAACTACCCCAAAACATCAACATCTTTACAGACCATGGGTTTTCTTGGGACCATATGTGCTTTCCTTTTTTACCCTCCAAATAATATGGTCTTTCTGCACGTATTGTTTATTTTGGGGATAATTGCAGCAAGAGTCCCCAACCTCTGAAATATTAGCAGACATTTTCCAAGCATTTCAAACGTTGCAATCGTCACCCTTAACCTTTCCAACCGTTTCATTTGACGCAAAATGTCGTTAGTTGACCACTAAAATAAATTTTGACCAATTTTCTAACAAAATAAGGAAGAGTAAATCGTCTATACATTATATAAATTCTTAAACAAAATAAAACAAAATCCACCCCACCCCACCTCATCTCACCTCACCTCAAATCAAAACCAAAAATCTCAGTTGTCGCAACCGTTGGCGATCAATAGCGCTATCCAGATTTGCTTTCGGCTTTGCTGCAAGAAATCGACACTGCATTCGATTCTTCTGAGAAAAATAGAGCTAAGCCAACCATAAATCTACTCATCTCTTTCAACCACAAACTCTCCTGCAATAGCTTCAACTTGTACGGGCACCAAGAATAGTCTAACCCAAAAAGCACTCAAACAAATCAATTTCTCCATCCCATGTCTTTGCTCGTATAATTGCATAGCAGTTTTGAGAGCGTCAGTATATTTCTAAGTAACCGCACTGTGAGGCCCGGAAACTGGAGCAAACTTCAAATCTAATTCTTTCTTGTGCATTTTTTTTTGCGTTATAGTTAATGCGATAGCAAATACAATTGCTGCTAAATTATCAACACAATAACCACTCAAAGCTTCCTTATGACCCCTATTTCTCTCCCATTTTTCCTCGATAATAAAGAAACATTCTCGCAATTATAGAAATAGGTGAAATAAGAGTAATAATTGTTGGATTTGAACATGTAAAACAAAATGGCCCACACTAAAGATTTGTTCGGTACAGATTCTCAAAATCAATTCTCATTTTCATCCACATATTCTTCAATAAAATAATATTTTTCATCACATCAATAACTTCTCCTTCTTTTTCAACACACACATTTTCCAACATATCATTATTCAAAAATCAATTCTTTCCCTAAAAATCACTTCAAACACCCTCTAAAAAATGCGGGGTAAATTATAGGGTTTTGATCTCTGTTGGAAATTATTTGTACGAAAAATTGAAGTTTAACTGTGATTAGAAGGCAATTTTGGAGAAGGGTTGGGAGAAATTTGGGGTTTGAAGGGAGAAAATGGTTGATTTAATGGAGTTTGAGAGATCTAAACGGTGGGATTCTTACAAGGTTGTCTTCTTTACTCAAGCAAAGTAATGGTCTTCTTCACAGATTTTTCGACTACCACTTGTACTACACAGTCACTTTCTTCCACAATTTTCAGCAGTTGAGGCGGAGGATGAGAAGAAGAAGAAGAGATGAGATGGGTCGGGTCGGGTCGGGTCGGGTCGGGGAGATTTATTTTTTAAAAAAATACATGCATTGTATAGACAATTTTACCCATCCTTATTTTGTTCGAAAATGGTCAAAATTGATTTTGATGGTCAACTGATGACATTTTGGATGAAAACCATCCAAAAATAGTCTCATATGCAACGGTTAGAAAGGTTAAGGGTGACGACTGCAACACTTGAAATGTTTGTGAAAAGACTGCTAATGTTTCAAAGGTTTGAACTTTTTCTCCTTTTATTTTAAATAGACAGTCTTGGATGTATTTGAGCCCCCAATTTTTGAGAAAATAATTTTTATAATAATAAATTTTTTTTTCGGAAAAATTTATGGTTGAAAATGAATTTTTAGATAATAGAACTCAAACGGGAGTTAGTCGCAAATCCTGATTAATGTTTCTTAATTATAAAATCAGTTCACCTTACAAGTGGTATATGAATCTTATATTTACAAGGTGTGTATGCACGAACAGTGTGTCAAGAGTAGAGATGGCAATTAGGTCAAACAATTTGTCGACTTGCTCAAGCTCAATCCAAAGGTTGCTCAGGCTCCTTCGAGCCCAAAAAAAATTGTGCGAATCGAACGGGCTCGCTTGATCAAGCGGCTAGCTTTTTGACCGAGCTCATGTAATAAAATGTGATAAAAGTGATCATTAATTTTTTTTTTCTTTTTTTGAAAACTCTATAAATTTAACTTATTAAGATTTATTTATTTATTTATTTATTGACAAATTCTCTAAAATCTATGAAAGTGAGGATAGGAATTTCTAGAAGCCCATTTTGTTATACGAAAACCCTTATTTACCGATAAATTTAAGTGGATAGGTGGGATACATGGCAATCATCTCGAGGATTTGGTTGCGATCTACCACGAAAATAAGATGATGCCTCCATGTTGTAAGTGCTTGGATGTTCGGTAAAAATTCTGATCTAATTTATGAGTTGCCTTGAAAGGCATTTCGAATAAGTGTACGACTTGACGGAAAAATGTCGCGATCAAGTGTATAACTTGGATAAATGTTGGAGTTAGGTGCAAAACTTGTCCAGATAAATGTTTCGATCAAGTGGATGCCGTTGCTAACCCTTGGCCCTGGTGCTTGACAAGGGGAAAAAGTCGGCCTAGTCGTAATGACACTGATTCATCGTGCGCTATGTACATATGGCTGCAGCCCTATTCAATAATTTTGATAATCTAATGGTGATGGTAGGTATCCATATATTACAGTAAAATCTATTTAGAGTTAGAGGTAGGCAACGAGACAAAAATCATTTGGGCTAAAAAAGGAAGGGTATTTTTGGAAATAAAAAATGTTGATTTTGACATATCAAAAATTGTAAAATTGAGGGAGATACTCCATAATCACCAGTCTGAGACCACCTCTTTCATAAAGCAAGGGTTTTTTGGCAACCACAAAGGGAGAAAATAATTGAATTCAAGGACACTTTTCGCCAATAAGGATCCTTTTTATAGAAAGATAGAATTTGGGTAAAAAAAAATGAATTACAAATAATTCAATTGTCTAGAATTTATTTTTATTGAAAATTATAATTAAAATTATTTGATTGATATAATTTTTCACCTAAAAATATAATACTTTTGGTGTTCGTTTGACTTTATTAATGAATAAATTTTCTTATCATTGGAGACAAAATTTATTTAGAATGCCAAAAAAAAATATTGAATTTTTTTTTTTTTTTTTTTGTGTTGGTTTGACTTTATTTTACATGAATTTTGTCAATTAAATGAAAAATTTTTTTTACACTTCATTTTAGAATTTGTTTCTATTGCTTAAAAGGAAAAAAAAAATGGTGGAATTTCAATTCCTACCAAAGCGGTGGGAAAAGAAATTCCTTGAAATCAAGAAAAATTTCAAAATGTGAAAAACGTTTTCCATGAAAAATTTGATCAATCAAATAAGTCAAAAGGCAAAAGTGGAAGTTGGAATTAAAATTCGAATTCCAACTTCCAAAAAAAATAATGTGCTATCAAATGGACTCTAAATGAAAAGGAGTAATCAACATAAAATTTTTTTATTATAATTATACAATTAATTTCTAATGATAAATGTTATTTATATCTTCTTTAAATTGTCGTGTAATCCTAACAAAAATATATTTTGCTCTAAACTTTCGAGCACCAGCTAAGTCGAAAAAGGAAATCTAACTTTATGAATTAATACGCGTGATAATTTAATAGAAACTTAACTTCCCACTAGCACATTTTGTATTAAATTGTTTATCAAAGTCATTTTTAAATATACTTGAGATTGATTAGATTTTTTTTTTTTACTAATTATTCAAACTCAGGACCTGTTTGATAGGCACCTTTTTCCTGGGAACTTGGAAAATGTTCCACTCATTTCCATTTTTAGGGCTATTTGATGGACCAATTTTTCCTGACAATTGAATTCCCTTCTAACCATCACGTGACCTCTATTTCCAGCTAAATGAGGAATAACAATTCCCAGGATTCAGCAGATTATTCATTTTCCTGGCAAATAGAAACTCATTTCCCCCAATTCCGTTTCTCTCTCTCACGCGACACTCTCTAGAAATTTTTCATCACAACCTTGCTCTCAAATCAGGTATATTTTCTTCGTTCCTGTGCTCTTATTTGTCTTCGGCTTCGTGGATCTTGGAAGGATGAGGGGAGAGGAAGATTGGGAGTTTCTTAAGAATGGTTACCCCTTCCTCTGTACCCTATGATTTCTTCGTTAAAACGCTAACAACCCTTGTATCTATGCTATCTGTAAACGAAAAATGGGTTAGCTTTTCTCAAACATATTCGTATGTGTGTGTCAACCACTCTTTGTTTCAGTGACTGGTAATGGTTCGGTGTAGTTTGATGGGGATGTAATGATTTTCTTCGACCTTCTGAGCTTACGAGTCGGGGAAGGAGACAATCTGACCAGTATCTTGGCTGGGCAACCCGGATGGCGTGTGATTTGAGGGTTTTGGTACTTTCTGTCCCACCTGCAACCGACGATTTGCAGCCATGGCGTGGCCGTCATTCTCTTCTCCGACCTTAAAGAAATCTGATCCTCAAAAAATATCATTTTCACATGTCGAAGATATGGTTCCTTGTCTCACTTCGGTGCTTTTTTATCTCCATTGGACTCTGACACGCCCAAAAGGGGGTCAAAATAATATTCCTTACTTTTCAAAAATGTGTCGTTCAAGTAGTAAATGGTAAGTAAGGGTCATTCCCGCAGATGATTGTTTTCAATTATGCCAACTGCAATAAAAAAGTAAAAATGCACAAATAAGTAAATGGGGGGGTTTGGTTGCTAACTAAACTAAGGAAGCTATAAATGCAAAATAAAGAAAGACAAGAATTACAAAGTAAATAAAATGATCAAATGGGGAGAGTGTGATCAAGGGGTATTTCTTCGCCGCTAGAATGAATTTTTAATCGATGTTTGCAAAAGATTTTCGTTCAAAAGATTAACAACAATTCGAGAATAATCACAAGCACAATTATCTCAAACTCTCCTTAATTTTAGTTGAATAAGAAAAGCTTCATTACCCAACCCTAATCATCAAATAACCTAGAACAAGATCGCTAGATTTAATTCAATGAAAACATTAACACGAGAAAGTCAAATTGAACTAAGCGCAAACTCGAAAACTCGATTTAATATCCATAAATACATTCAAATGAATAGCGATTACGTACTACCGTCAATTAAAATGTATTTGCCACTAGGTTTTGGAATAAATAGCAATTACGGACTACAAATCCCAAAATGGCTAATATTGTATCAACCCAATCATCTAGTTGGCCCGCTAAATAATCGAGAATAACAATAAACACATAAACACAATGAATTAATCACATCAATCTCAAGAACACAATAAAGTACAAATCGATAGAAAATCATTTTTAGGGTTGGAAATAACCCCCAATCACATTCAAGTTAACTATCCATACAAAGGTTTACGAATCATTTCTAGGGTTGGAAATAACCCTCAATCATTTTTCACCTCCTTCAAGCCACAATTTCTTCCTCCCAAATGTGATGGCATTGTTTGTCAATCTTGAGATTAATACATCTCCAATACTTCATGCTCTTTTCACGCCTAAAAACCTTCCTAATCTTCAATCAACTTGGGATATCACCTAAGGAACAAAAGTAACAAAAATAATCAAAAGCTAATAATTGAAAACTAACAACTGTCTAAGTTTAACGGTCTAAATGAGTGCGAAAATCGCATTTATCAGACTCTGTTGGGTTTTTGATACCCAATAATCCCCGGACGATGATATAAACTCGGTTAATTTATTCAGTGGACATCGACCATATGACTGAACGTTGGATTGATACCACTTTTGAAATGCCCCGATCCTAAAATTTATTTGGGTTATTCAAAGTAGCCTAATTAATTAGAGCTACTCATGACCCGTTCTCCACCTACTTGGACGATTCACTAATTGGAGGCCCATTTATCTTGTAGCCCACCTTTGGTACTAATTGGGCCTTGACCCAATTGTTTGACCTAACCTAACTTACCTTATCTGGACTTGGATTGGACTATATTTTCGGTCTCTTGCTCTCTGTGTGTAGCTGTGCGTCCCTTCTCCCTCTACATTCTTTCTTCGTGCCTTTCTCACTACTTTGGTTTCTACTTTGTGCTGCCCATATTATATTCTCCTCTTTGTGAGTGTCCCTATGTGGGTGTGATTGTGGATACCTAATGTAGCAACCGTAGGTGGAGAAATAGAAGGTGGAAAGGGTCGGTTTGGTGATTCTTGGTGGTGTCAATCAGTTGGAGCAAACTGAGCCCGGTTAAGCCTTGACGGCGGTGCTAGATTTCTTTGCAGACTCGTTAGCTTTTGCCTCCCTCTCTGAACATTCATTAGTGCCTGCAATGACCTCTAAACCATCCCTCCTTAGATATCCAGAAGCTCCATTTGAAGGAATAGGAACTTCCTAAACATAGGCCAAAATTTATTACAAATATTTGCCATGAGATTTTTTCGTAGGCTGGCATCAAGGTTTTGGGAGAAATATGAGATATACACACAACAAGGAAATTATATGTGATTACTTTTTTGTCAAGTTGTTCTGTTTTTAAATAACACTGGGAAGGAAAATGTTTTGAAAAAAAAGGTTTTCAATAATTTGTATGTATAAGATATGTACTTATTAGTGTAGAAATATCTCTCTCTAAAATTTCAGAAGTAATGCATGAACCTGGAAAAAAATTTGTTTGTTGTGAGAAGATTTTCATAATATGTAGGTTCTCTCATTCCCAATCATTTTCTTTAGTAACAAATGGAAGCATATTGACTTCAGGATGGAAGATGGAAAATTGTATATTCGTGAAGATAATGTTGGAACCCATGAAGAAAATAAATAAATGCATTTTTATAGTTGGAGTTTGCTCGAGTACACTCTCATCTTCTTAAATTGGCTGGTTATATGATATACATGCAATGTCATAACTGGAGCTCTTTATGAGCATTTTTTTTGGGGAATTCTTTTTAGCTATACTTCTCATCCATGTCAGAAGTTGGCAAACATGATATTGTACCTAGAACTTGAAAAAGTATTGAGGAGAAAAAGGAAGAAATGGGCCTTGATAGACCAGCTCCTAATACTCCATAGTGGCAATCGGGTCTTACTGAGAAACTGCAGCTGATTTCTCTGAGTTCTTCAGAAGAAACCTCCAGTTCTAATTGATTGAATGGAGACAATGGAATTTTATGGAACAAAAATTGCACCTTAGTATATAACTTCCATTAACCAACCACCTAGTAATTTTTTTTCTTATTAAGTAGGCCCTAAAATTAACTAGATAAAGACTGCATCAATAATCAATAATATATAGAATTAGTTAAAGAAAAGTGAAGCATTATTAGCACTAAAGAATAAAATTAACAAACCCATCAATACAAAATGACAAACGACCTTCCAGAATATAATGGTGATTAATTATATTAAACGAATTTAATGAGAAATATAGCAATTGTTGCAAGAAGGACTGAAACAATGGATCGTCAATTATTGGTTTCATATTTTTGATATTTAATTGCTCATTGAATGTCTACAGAATTTCAATCATGCAGATAATGTACATGTCGAATCCACTCGTTTATTTCCATTGTCAATAATAATTAACTTGATGTTGTCAGATTCCAGTAGTTTTTTCAAGTCACATGACTACCATTACGAACCAACGTCACCGCCAACGACAACAACTGGGACTATTTTGGATGATGGTCATACAAGTAGTTGTAATATACAATACCATTAGGCGTCGTAATCGACGACTCCCTAGAGGTCCACGTAGAAATTGGGACTTCGAAAAAGAAATAACCCTCACACGAATGTTTGGTGATAGTGACAGAATTTGTCATGATCTACTCAAGATGAAGAGAGCTCCGTTTGAAAGATTCCGTGCTCGTTTCCGAATGTATGGTTTGTGCAATTTTTTTTTTCAACCTCAAAAATGCAGATTCAGAAACGGTTGGTATTAATATTTCAATCCCCATTTTCCTAATTGTGCATTGCATTTCTGGAACTGGGATGTTGCTCCTTGTACAAAAATGTATTGAACAGAATTCAAGAAACATAGAGTGCTAAAAATTGTTATGGTACACCAATAGAACGAAAAACCAAAAAACAAACAAAATAAGAAAAAAGGAATTTCACATAAATAACCAATACGAAAGGGGAAAAAAAGGAAATAAAATAAAAATTGGAAAAATAGCAAAAAAGGGAAAATAAAAAAAGGGAAAAAACAAAAGGGAATTAAAATAAAAATTGGAAAAACAAACAGAAAAAAAAAAAATTAAAAAGAAAGGAAAAAAGGATATAATTTACGAATATGAAACAAAAAAAATAAAAAATGAAAAATAAAAAATTCCATGAAAAACATATTTCATCAAACACCCAAAATGGAAAAACTTGAAATTTTTCATGGAAAATAAAGTTTATCAAACAACAAAAGTTGGAAAATGTCAATCAAACACAATTAATTGACAATTTTCGGTAAACAAGTTCTAAGCAATTCAATTCCCTGGAATTCATTTCCTTTCCACCCAAATTCCACATTTGCAATCAAACGGACCCTTAGTTCTTGTAAGTTCTAGTGAAATATTTATTGGAATTAAGTCATTTAAAAATAATGTCTTTATCTTAATCTATATCACTTTCTTTTAAAAAGTAATATCACTTCTTAAATAAATGAGATTGGGAGCTTTAAATCTATATAAAAGTTTAAGCAAAATTAACAAAAAAAAAAATTTGTAGTTTAAAATTGGATTAAAACTATAATAAAATCGAATCTATAAAAAGAATTAAGAGCTTGTTTGATTCCCATTTTGGAGGAAAAATGCATTTTGAATAGTTAATTGATGGAGAATGTGTGGTTGAAAATTAAAGAAAAGTTTTGGATTTGGGTGTAATATTATTTTATTAAAGAATGTGATTGAAAAGAAGAGAGAGAAAAATGAATTTTGGGGAAAATGAGAATCAAACGGGGGCTAAAATAGTAATAGGACAAATTAATTTGAAAAATAGTAATGGCCAACCTAGGGCAAGTCAATGAATGGTCTTCCCATGAGTTCCACGGGTGTGTAACCATTCGAAGCGTTAGGGCATTATATCAATTATTTAGCTGGTAAATTAGTGTTGTTAGATATTTGTAAGAGACGAAGAAGAACATGAACAACTTACTTTATATCAATTGATCAAACATATTTATAGACTGTATTGAATTTGACAAGTCGTCTTCTAATTCGACTTTGTCATACAATATAGGAATATGATATATTTCAAAATGCTATTATCAAAATGCCTTGTTAGATTATGGTCTCATCAGAGAGATCAATATTGGACTGAAGTGGAAGAAAACGAGCTAAAGATAGCATTTTAGTAGGGATTCGGAAAGTTGCTTCTGAGGCACAACATGATACATGCAAAAATCGCCTTGTTGGACTACGTATCTCACATGATGAACACCGATCTCAATATGCTTCAAACTGGAGTGAAAAACTGGATTACGATGAAAACATGTTATGTGAACATCAACATGGTAGATAACCGGCATAGGGTACTCGTTTGCACCGAATAAATTCTTAACCAGTCACTTGAAACTAAATTGTCGACCATTGCACTTAATGAAAGTTCTATTTTCAATATTAAAAAAAATCTTATTGGTGGCTCAAATATGTGGTTCATTTGAGATATATCAATGTCGTCAGGGGTGGAGTTAGGGATTGTCCTTGTAGCACAGATAAATAGAGAAATATTTGATGACGTGCTCCTTTTATAGATATACTTATCTCAAATGGTTTCATAAACATTCAATGTGGGATATTGTCTTTTATAGATGCATAAACTTCCAATGTAAAATAGTAGCATAAAAAAAATGTTAAAATGTCCATCAAAATCATTTTCTAAATGTGTGTCTAATTGACTAATTTGATTTTGAATAACAACTAACTAAATTGTAATATCCACCTTCATCTTTTCATTTATTTAATTTTCAAAGGCTCATAGAGAAATATTAGATGATATGCTCTTTTCATGGATGCACTTTCTCAAATGGTTTCATAAACTTCTCATGTGGGATATTGTTTATTATAGATGCACTTCTGGTTTCATAAACTTCCAATGTGGGATGGTAGCATAACAAAAAATATTAAAATGTTCATCAAAATCATTTTCTAAATGTGCGTCTAATTGACTATTTTAATTTTGAATCACAACTAACTAAATTGTAATATCCACATTCATCTTTTCATTTATTTAATTTTCAAATTTAACTTAAATTGCACTTGATTATTAATATATTAATGTTCAATATCATTTTCTATAAGTTTAAACTATTTTAATTTAACAAAGAAAACTATTTTAACATAGTGATTTTTAATTTTTGAAGTATCGAGACTAATTGTAGGATAATGAATTTAATTAATAAAGATAAATTTACTTTGAATTATTAATATGAAAATTTTAAAAAATGTTTTCATAATATTTTATTATTTTCGTAAGTATTTATTGCATTCGGTTCGATCCTGACTGAACCTTTTAACCCTTAACCTTTTTCGAGTTGATGATCAGATTGATTTTCAAAACATTGATTATTATAGCTAATAGTTGATTAATATTTTTTTTTATCTCCACTATCTTCCATTGATATCTCAAAACTTAAGATCCTGAGTTTAGTTCCACCAAAACTTCTCTAAAAATAAGGTAGTAGATACAAGCTTTGTAATAGATCAAGAATTTAATTTTTCGTCATAATCAATTCAAAATTCAAAATATACAATGTATACACCCTTGCAAAATCTTTTCTGATAAATTCGAAAAAATTATATATTAAACTAAATGTCATGTGTTTTCTATAACATGATTATGCCGCAAGTGTATGATGTCAATCTTTTTCAATATAGTAATAAAGTTAGAATGTCGAATCCACGAGAATTGTAATTTAATTTTTACTGAATACTATAATTGTGTAACTCCCGCTTTATCTAGACAAATTAATTTGGTTGTGATCAATGATGTTATCTAATCTAAAAGTGATTTTGACGAATTCAATGGATACAAGTTATATGAATTAATCAATATAAAAAAGGCATAGGGAATGAATTCACCACCTAGGGAATGAATTCACCTAACTATCAATTATGATCCAATTATATCCAGTTATTCTGGTAAATTTTTTCATGTTTAAAAGCAAGAATCCTAATGCATTTCTCTCCCTTCTCTTGAGTGCCGGCTAGAAATTAATCCTAAATTTTGATTTCAATATCTCTATTCCGAATTAAAATCAAGAATTCATCAAGATCATGATTCTATTATGGAGTAAGTTTCATAAATTCTATATTTTTTTTCTCGTAACCCATAAAATCTAAATTGTGTCAATCCTATGATCGCGCCTAAATTCCTCTCTTTCGAGTGCCGGAAGTGACTAACATCTATTTATTCAATTGATGGCCAATTAATTGAAAGTATTTTAAAATCATGACACAATTAAATATATGTGGAAAATCAAATAGAAATAATTATGATAAAATCAAATCATGATCTCAAGTTTTGGCTACAATCAATCCCTAGATAATGAATTTAGTTCATGATAGTCTATAAAAATACAAAAATTCATATAAGAAAACATAGGAAGATAATAGAAAAACTAGGATGTAGATCTTCAATTTCTTTTTCTTGATGTAGTTCTTTCTTCCCTTAAATTTCTTGAATCTTTTGATATTTTGCCTCCTTGATTTGTATAATTTGCTCCCTTTGAATTGTAGTTGAATCCTTTTGAATTGTCTTCAATCTTGCCCCCTTCAATTCTCCTCCAAATTGTCTCTAGAAAATAGGTATTTGATATTGTATTTATAGTGTTTTGGGGGTATTGGACGAATTAGGGTTAAATTTGGCAAAGAAAAGAATTCAAAGCTAATTCTGTGATTTACAGCTAGCTTAGCACCCATTTTGGGCGTCGTTTCAGGCGGAAATTTAGCACTGCACTTTTTTCAGTATTTTAATATAACTTTCTCGTCCGATATTCGATTGAGGTGATTCATGATGCGTTGGAAATGTAACTCAAAGGGATAGAACTTTTATTCAGACGTCATTCTCCAATTAGATTGTTTACTATATCTAAAATGGGTCTCAATAGGAGACAAATAATCTGGAGCATAACTTTTTTGGTTGAAAATTGATTTGTGATCATATTTTTACTAAATTTGATCATTTTGACATATTTCCTCATCCAATAGACTCCTAGCACTCTCGGATCTTCATCGTGAAGTTTGACACAACTTTTGAGTATTTGCACTTTAATTTAAATCTTTTACGATTTATCCATCTTCTCCATTTTTGCATATTTTCTTCAATTTCATCAACCTATACAACACCACCAAAAAAAAAAATTAAAACATTCTAAGCACTCTCAAGGATAACAAAATAATAAATTAAGTGACATAAATATCATGAGTGTGGAGCACTCATCACTAAATTACGAGAAAATTACTTCGAATTTTCAATTTTTTTCAGCATCATTCTTCAGTTTACTCACAGCCGAATCATCCTACATATAAAAACAAATCAAGTCAAATCAACACCTCAATAAAAAATTATGTATATTGAAAAAAAAAAAACAAACAGAAACAAACACAATTACCGGGTCGGGAGAAGTACGAGTGAAGCCAGGGGGATCTGAAATGTCACGAGTGGAATTGGAGGTGGAATTCCACATCCCATTTGCAGCCTGGTCTTGAGAAATACGGGTGAAGTCAGATAGGGTTTGGGACATCAATGTCGCAATCCTTTATTTTTTGTAGATCAGTCTAGCGTGTTTGTCCTTTCACCTTTGTGCTCCTTATTATGTGGATTCTCTTGATATATTTGTGGATGAGTTGTATAATTTGTTGTTATCAAGAACTCATTATTCGATACTTGATCAGGAAGATCACCTTCTTGGCATCAAAGTTGAGGTCTCTCACCCAAAGAGAAATGATGGAGAATGGAAGATACTCTCGGTAGATTAAAAGTAACGATTCTTTGTGTTAGATTATGTTTATTCCTTGGTTAGTTTCCAATTTAAGTTAGATTTGTGTAGTTTCCGACTTACGTTATGTTTGCTTAAATCTATACAAAAAAGTTCATGCATTATAATACTTACACTCGTTAAATACAAACATATTTTCTTTCTCTAATTTCGCCGTCTCTCTTCTATCTCCTTTCCCCTTCCATGTAAAATTGGACTTTTGCTTAGTGGGTTTTTATATGTTGGCCTTGCCACAAGTAACAATCATTGCTTATGCTTTGACCAAACTATTGTCGATAGTTCGTTTTCATTTACTCCGAGACACCCGTATTGGATAAAAGTAAATATTTTAGACTAACAAGTATTACCTACGGGTTTCAACATTAAAATCGAGTAGCAACACTGGAGAACCCTTTTAGACGGACAAATTTGATTTTGTTAAATAGGTTATCGAATTGAGACATCAATTATAATTGTGCATGTAAATGAATCTCAACTCAAAATAAAAAATAAACTCGTGCTTCAAAATGTTATCCCACACTTTATTTGATTTTGTCTGAAAATTAAAGAACAATAATTATTTAAAACATGAATTAAAAAATTTAAAAAGTGAACTGACTGTTATAATTTCTCACATTTGCTTTCAACTTGATTCAAAAGACTACCAAATTTTCTGTTATGGATTCATTAATGGACCCAAAGGATGAAACATGAAATAGCTTCGATAAAAAGCCCAATGGGCCTAGAGGCTTATTATTCGGTAATTGATGCATACATGTAAATGGGCTGCAGTTCTAAAAACAAATGGGCCTCAGGTTGCAAGAGTCGTGATTATCAAATAAATATATAATTAAAGTTTTTATTTTTTGAGATAATAGAACAAAAAATTGTTTTATTCCAATCTAAGAAGGTGTTTGGTGAGAATTAAAATCAAATTTTTAGTAAATTGTGATAGAAGTTTTTCAAATGCGTGGTTAAAAAATTGTGGGACCCAAAAAAGATGTTGATATTGATTTTTTGACTTCGACTTAGATTAAAATATTTTAATCTAAAACAAACAGATCCTAAATGTTAGACAGCGGATGTCAATCTGCTCTTATATAAGATTTTTTATAATTGCAATATTATATGTAGACCATATATTTTTTTCCTAAATTCTTCTATGAATAGATATTGATAAGATTTCAGTTAAAACATACAGTCTATTCTATTATCAATCACCATATTTAACCCTTTAAATTATTACAAATGTTGTGTATTTAGCTCTCGTTTGAGCCACATTCTTGTCAAAAAATATATTTTTGAATAGTATGTTGATGTGAAATATGTGGTTAAAAATAAAAAAAAAATTTGAATTTGTGTGTAATATTATTTTATTGAAGTTTGTATAATTGAAATATGATTAAATTACTGTTAAAAAAATATATTTTGATGAAAAGAATGTGACTCGGTTTTAGTAAATTTGAGTTTAACTAAAGAATCATACTATTAAATTCCTAGCTCTTTCCTTTTTAGTCTACTAAAATGGAAAAACAGGACACGGAAGTTCTTATAAATTACTAGATTATGAGAATTTTGCTGGGTAGTTACCTACTTATTTGCTTTGTAACAACTTCATCTTCAACTTACATTTCTCAACGGTACATCTCTCAACATTTTGTGTGGGCACAATTTCGAACTTTCTTAATCATGTAAGCATTAACTCATGTTTGATGTAGATTAAAATCGTATTAAAACTTTGAATTAAAAGTCAATAATTAATTTTAATTACACATTTTATCAGATTCACAATTTTTCAACCACACATTAAATCAATTTTTATCAAAATTTTCTAAAATATGATTTTAATCTACACTAAACAGGATCTTAAATTGTAGTGACAATTGGAGACTTACGTTTTTTGGCCTATAATAATTAATTAATTACTCAAGTCTATTCATAGCAGTGATTCTCTTTTTCACATCACTTATGTTTTTAAGTTTCGATTCAGATTCAAGTGGATAGAGAATTGTGATTCCATGCATTGTTGAAAAATTATAAGAGAATAGTAACTCACTAACTTGTTGACGTTGTCGTGTAAGGATTATAATAAATAAATAAATAAAAGATTGAAGCAAAAAGAAAATGTACGTTTTTTATAATCTCATTGTTTAAGGAATTAGGGTTTTTTCACTGTGACCACTCCATGGACGTCTAGGAGGTGGTCACTGAAACACGACTCAAGAAATTAATATAGTACAAAACAGCTCATACGAAGCGTAAAAAAAATTCATTTGTTTACCAAATTTAATAAAATAATCTTTGTTCAACAACCAATTTTCTCATTAATAGTAAACAAATCCATCATTGGGAAGAAAAGTAATCCTAACCCAAAAACTTTCTATAAACAAAGGACAGCATCATTATTAAGCACCAATAATTTCCTGTCTTTTCGTGAAGTATTTAACTTGATTAGTTATCAAAATATTATTATCAACAGCTAAGCATCCGTTTGGCAGAACTTATAAATTATTTATAAATAGTCAAATTTTATTTTTAACCATACATTTCAATGATTTCATAAACATTACCTATTTATTCATCACTCGATTTTATTTATTTACAAATTCTTTCGAAATGGAGACTAAACAATATACGATCGAGTTTATGTAGCTCAAAATATCATAGATCTTATCACAGCCTCATTTGATTCCCATTACATTACATTTCATTTTTCTCTCTCCTATTTTCAACTACAAAATATTTCATAAAATAATATTACACGTAAATTAAAATTTTTTAATTTTTTTCAACTACTCATTTTTCAAAAAAATATTATTTTTCCCATTTTCATTTCCAAAAAATAGGAGTCAAATGGGGACATGTTAAGAGACAAATTTCATATTGAATAAAGATAAAATATATATCAATACAAGGGTTTGGACTTTGGACTACTTCTGTTACTAAAATTGACATTTTAAAACGAAACCACAAATTTTAACATGATATCAGAGTTCAATAAGATCAAACGAGTGATTCGATCCAACATGTTAGTGGACAAAATCAACATCAAATAAAGATAAAAATATAGATCAATATATAAGGATTTGAACTATTTTTTTTAATAAAATTAATATTTTAATATGAAACTACAAATTTTAACAGAAAGTAACTCGACCGCGTGCTATAGTGCTACCAAAAAATATTAAAATGTATCACTTGTAACCATAGTCGAGAAAATTTTCTACTCCGATGGTTGCGCCGTGCGCGACGACTAAAAAACTAACCTCAAGACTTTTGATATCAAAATGAAAATTCTTGTCAATCATTTGTACCTAAAAGATAAAATATAAATTAAAATCAAGTCAAACTTCTGAACTGGTCAAAAAGAAAGGATTCTTCCTCCGACCTTCCGAGAAATGATGACTACCAGTTTAATAAAATCCAATCTCTCTGAGAGTTTTCCTTTAATTTGCAGCATCCCCTCACGATTTTCTAGTCCAAAAACAAAACCCATGTAGGCGGCTTATGAGTAATACCTAACATAAAAAGAGATCAAGAAAATTCTGAGGATTCACATTAGATCTGGAACTGCCAGGCTTTTTCTTGGGGTTGTATTGAAGTTTAGTTCATTTCATTTTTAGGTACCCGAAGTTAAGCAAATTATTTTTACTTTGTGCTTGTATCAGGGAAAAAAAACAAAAAAAAAAAACCAAGTCTAGAGGTCGGTTTTGGAATTGAAACCTGTTTTCTTGGCTAAGATCTCGAGTTTTTTGAGGGATTTTTTGCACTTGGATGGGTATTTGCTTCAGCAACCAAATCAAGGCGGAGAGCCCATTTCATACTGGAACAGGTATATTCTCAATTCACAAATCACAATCACTTTATTTATGTAGAGTGAAAGAGAGAGAACAGTGAATTATGTTTACTATTTGAGAAAATAGAGAGATTGAAACGAGAAATTCAATTTTTGTGATGTTTTTGAGTTGTTTTAGTTTCTGAAACTAAGAATTCGTGTCCTCTGCATTTTCTGGTTTGCCCTATCATTTGCCTTCAAAGGAAACAGGATACCTGATACTTCTAATGCTGCGTAGTCAACTATTTCTTCATTGATTTTAATTGGTGGCAACTAATTTCTTCTATACATTTCATACTACATATAACGTGTGAAAAGAAAATTCTACCACCAGAGGAGGTTTGTGTAGTTGAAGGGGAAATTTTTATGCTTCAACTTTGAAATATTTAAGGTTCATTTTGAAGATATAATAGGAATAACTATATTTCTCCTTTCTTTAACAACTTAAGTTTTTGGACGAGTCAGTTTAGTTTTAATTTTTAGAGCATACAATTGTTCTATGTTTAAGTCACACTGTTTCCTATTTATAAAAATTCTACTTGTCAAGCCTTTAATGGAAAAGTAAATCTGTTACCAGTGTCAGTGTGGTATTCACGTGAGGAAGTACGATGAAGCCAAATATTAATAGCTTAAGCTTTTAAGATGAGGTATAGGTGGTTTAATAGTTCTAAAAATTTATATTTGCAAATTGAGTTGGCAATGGAAAAGTGCTGATAATCTGCATGCAAGGTATGTATTTTGATTTCTCAATCTTATTTTCGAGAATGTTGGATGATGCATATAGGTGTGACTTCTTCTAGAAATGCCAGTGGGGATGGGATAGAGTTAAGTAATTCAAGCAGCATTGGTTCATCTGCTTCAATATCCCATACTCCTCGGACTGAGGGTGAGATCTTGCAGTCCTCCAACGTGAAAAGCTTCTCATTCAGTGATCTCAAGGCAGCCACAAGGAACTTCCGTCCTGACAGCATCTTAGGGGAAGGGGGTTTTGGATCTGTTTTCAAAGGATGGATTGACAAGCATTCACTTGCAGCATCAAAGCCAGGCGTTGGGATGATGATAGCTGTTAAGAGGCTGAGACAGGATGGGGGGCAGGGTCACAAGGAATGGTTGGTATGTTCTTTCTCCTTTTTTAACTTTAGCGATTTCTCATTTTAGTTGCTCTTTTGTTTTGTACTGCATGTTGGTTTGCAGTACTGGACAAGCCTGGACAATACAATGAATGAGATTTTAGCTTCTTTTTCTTCTTTAATACTGTGTTTAATAGTGTCGAATACACTACCAAACAAGCCATAACAATATTCATTCAAGCTTGCAAAATGTGTCATTGCAAAGGCAGTCTGAACGTACTTTAAAATTTGGTTATTTATCGCTTAGTTTTTCTTGATGTCCACTTACGTAAATCAGTGCAGTTAACAAATCTAGTTAATGTGGACAATATGTTTGGAATGGTAACCAAGGAACTTTATAAGTTCCGAGATATTATATAACTGATTTGGGAAACCTTCATATCGATGTGAAGGCAAAAGTGAAATATAACATTGGAGCAGCTTTTTTTGTTGCACGCTTAAATTTCCATCTTTCATTGACAAGCTTCATTGTTTGATTTTCAGGCTGAAATAAATTATCTTGGTCAGTTGCGTCATCATAATCTTGTAAAATTGATTGGTTACTGCTTAGAGGATGACCACAGACTTTTGGTCTATGAGTTTATGCCCAAGGGTAGCATGGAGAACCATCTATTTAGGAGTGAGTTCAGTGGTTTTTATTTGATTTTTCTATGAATTTATTGCCTCCCAGAATTTAGTTCACCCAATGTTTTTGTTTTGAACCAGGAGGTTCTTACTTCGAGCCACTATCTTGGAGCCTGCGAATGAAAATAGCTCTTGGTGCTGCACGGGGACTTGCCTTTCTTCATAGTGCCGAGACGCAAGTAATATATCGGGACTTCAAGACGTCGAATATCCTGCTTGATTCTGTAAGTATTTTCAGAGGCTAAATTCGTATTGGCTCTATGGTATCTATGGATTCCTTATACACATAATTCTAAGACTTCCTATCGATTTTATGCTTTGAATTCACAGAACTACAACGCCAAACTTTCTGATTTTGGGTTAGCCAGGGATGGGCCAACTGGTGATAAGAGTCACGTCTCTACTAGAGTTATGGGGACTTATGGATATGCTGCTCCAGAGTATCTATCCACTGGTATATTTGACATGTTCAATTCCTCGTAAATTCATTGAAAAATATGATTATATTTTGCTTCATTCTTCTTTATTTTGATCAACCCCTCATGTTTTCCTGCCAAGTGTTATCCATATTTGTTATTGCCAACATGATATTCGAGCTACTAGATGCTAGATTCTGCATTTATCTCGCATTATGATGCACTGATACACTGATATTTTTTAAAAAGTACTGAAATGACACGTTAATGATGAATTTATTAAACTGTTTAAAATTCTTCATTTATATATTATATTTTTATTTTTATACTTGTTATTAATTTTTTTAGTCGAAATCTTTTAAATAAGAGCACATATCTGTTATTATTAATGACTTTGAGTGAAATAAAAAAGAAACGAACAAGCCACCCTAGTTGAACAAATCTTGAATTTCCATCTTCTTTTATATAAGCATTCGACTGTGTTTGAAGTAAAGGGTTATGTAAATGAAATGCATCATCGAAATATGCTCTATGCACACTGAACAGTATTACTCGTAAAAAGAGGTAAACCAGTAAAGTTGAGCACTCAAAAATTTCT
The DNA here is from genome assembly GCA_019395295.1 of Osmanthus fragrans. NCBI lineage: Eukaryota > Viridiplantae > Streptophyta > Magnoliopsida > Lamiales > Oleaceae > Osmanthus > Osmanthus fragrans. The sequence continues at coordinate 18,879,348 of CM033361.1, read as the reverse complement.
GCATCTGAAACTCATTTGATAGGTGGTTTTAGTTGCCGGTTTAAATATCCTTTGAATCATTAAGACTGTCAGCAGTTTAGTTTCTTCATCGACTTCCCTTGGAGTTGCATGTGGTAATAGCATACGGACATTTTTCTAATAGAAACGGGAAGCAAAATCCTTCTCAGAGATGTACCTTTACAGTGCAGAAACCAATAGTCAATAGATTATGTCATATGATGCACATGTTTCACGTGAGGCATGTGAATCTTCGGACAAGAAGCATCAAATATTATTCCTGTACTGTCCCCCTACTGGTTTCTTTTCTTCATTTCTAAATTCTAATCACCTTGCTCGGCTAATTTAAATTAATGAAAGCACTGTTTTATCATTTTGATTTGCAATGAAAGTTCATTAGTTAAATGATGGACAGCTATCTGATAAATTTCTCTCTTGCTTGAAGGTCATTTAACTTCCAAGAACGACGTATACAGTTTTGGTGTGGTTCTGCTAGAATTTTTATCTGGTAGGAAAGCAATAGACAAAAATCAGCCAGCGGGGGAACATAATCTTGTTGACTGGGCAAAACCTTACCTCACAAACAAACGAAGAATTCTTCATGTTATGGATGCCCGTCTTCAAGGCCAATATTCGTTGGGTCGAGCCCTAAAGGCAGCTCATCTTGTGCTCCAGTGCCTATCCACGGATCCAAGGTCAAGGCCGAACATGGATGAGGTGGTAACTGCTTTGGAGCGGCTTCAGGAAAGTTCAAAAACTGATCAAGCGACTCACCATTCAAACCGGAAAACTCACCATAAAAATTGACCCAGTTCCTGCAAAAGCAGTGCTGGAGAAATGCGTGGAGTAACAACTTACCCCAGATCATCAGCTTCCCCTCTTCACACGTAGAAAGAGGTATGACGGTGTCTTCTTCGGTTCGATGGTCTACTTATTTTTCTATTATGACCGTGTGCGTGTAGCTGTGTACCACATGTCTGTATTTGAAGAGAATGTACAGTTGTTTGGCAATGTAATTTGCAGACTACCCTTGATCTTAGTTGTCAGTTGTGACAATATAGAGTTATGAGCACGTTTCCAGCTTATGATCTTCGTGCTCTCTGCAAAATATTCTAGGGGATTTTGAGCTTAAGCTCCATTTTGTCCGAGTTTGGAAATTGTAAGTATGAAGTTACTATTTGTATTTTTGTGCGCGTGGAGGTTTCAAAACTTCAGTGTTAAGACAATTAAGTTTGCAGAGATGAATTATAATTTTCTTGCATTGCATGATTCATACAAAATGGATTTTTTTTATATTTGTGGAAATACCATTATCGGGTTTGGTTGAACGACGTTTATAATATAAATTGAACAAATTCCTTTATTCTATATCTTGTTAAGTTTTTGAATGATGTATTTCTATGGAGGAGTCTTGTAGATTAGATGTTCTATCAAATAATGAATTAAAATATTCAAAAATAATAAGAAAAGGTATCGTGTAATTTCAAGTTTTTTTTTTATTTTTTTATTACTAGATGATAGGAAATCACACTATGGCCCTGTTTGGGCTTCATTTTTTTTTTCTTTTCAATCATATATTTTTTAATAAAATAATATTAGACGTAAAATCAAAACTTTTTCTTCTTTTCTAATCATTCTTCAAAAAATCGTTATTTCAAAATACAGCCGCACCCCTTGCCCATTTATTTATTTTAATGAAGCCCAATAAGGGCTAAATATTAAATAAGATTTATAGCTTCTTTTTCTTTGTTAAGTCTTAAATATTTCACATCAAATGAAGTTCAAACGGAGTATTTGTATAAAGGACTTGAGTTTTTATGTGTGTTCGACGTAAACGTATTTATGTAAATCGATAAGGAAAAACTATGTTGGACAATAATTCTAAATGGTGAAAATATTTAAAATCGAGAAGAAAAGGTTTAGATCATAGTTGTTGTCATGATTGAGATGTGATAGAGAAGGAAAAAATCAATTTCTTATCATTCGATTTAGAGGGGAAAAGCAAGTATGTCACGGGAAATGTACAGTCAAATCTCATTTGCACTTAATTTTTTAGGGGTAAAACAGCCCAAAAACATTAAATTGGTGAGAAAAGTATGATCATACACGATTATATATAGTTCTGTGTGATTATGTATGATCTACACAACCCAAACACGATTCCACTTTGATTCTATTGAAATGCGATTTGGATCGTTCAGCATTTTTTGGATCGTCGTGACTTCTATAACCATAGTTCATCATCAGTGACGAAATCGGGACGTGAATTTAGTGGGGACCTAATTTAACTACGAAAAATCAAACTTAAATATAATAATATCAAAACTAAAAACTAAAAAAAAAAGTCATTGTAAAATTTCAGTGGCGGCCAAAGACTGGGATGTCAATGAGTTGAGTAGAGTCGGCTCGCTAACCGAAACTTAGGGTTCGGGTTCGGGTTCGGGTAGAGTGAAATGGTGCGAGCTTTTTTCTAGGCCCGAGCCAAGCTTTTGCTCAACCAAAAAATCAACGATCATCATTTATTAACTGTCAACGAGCCACACAGGCCGACGAATCAAGTTATCATCCCTATCTAGAATCCACTTGGCTCAGCCAATGGTCATCACATATAATCATTAGTTGTTAATACGAAATAATTACAATAAAATAAAATAAATAACGATCATCATTTATTAACTGTTGTGTCACTAATTTCGTCAATCCAAGTGACAAACTTGGACGAAATTACCCTATTCAAATTAAGGTATATATTTTTCGATTAGACGGATTAAAGTATAATTACTTAATGAAACTAAAGTAAAAATGTAATTACCACGAATGAGATTTATCCTATTTTTACATATTATCATAACAAACAAAAATCGTTAAAGTTTCGTTGCTACACAATTATAAAATATAAATTATTCTCCTTTTTAACAATTTAAACTTTTAAAAAGAGCAATGATGTATGTACAGAAATTGTACGTTCAGAAACATTACATCCCACACACAGAGCATGGTGAGTGGTCATTTTTTGGCATTATCTTAATCTACATGGGATCCACTCCCATGTGAGACTTCTGTATCACTTCTATGAAATGATTTCTGTACATCTAAAGTTTTTCTTTTAAAAAAGATAATTTAACATGCTAAATTTCCTATTATAAAAAACAAATGTTGAATTGATATCTTGCAAGACTTTAACTTGAAGTGAGGTCTTCCTTGATGGGCGGAGTGAATACAAGGGTAATCATTTTAATAAACATACTTAATTGTCAACCAAAATTGACATATTATTGTTTAATGAATTGAATGTAATATCAGTTGAAATTTGAGACAAGAAATTAGTAGTATGAGCTCTCTCACTCGCACTTTTTCCATAGCGAAATCTGGGAAGCATAACGGGGTGTCCTCGAGCGAGAGTTTAATGAATTTTAAAACTTCTTGTAAGTTAAGGTGTCATAAATTCAGATTAAAATATAATTCATTAAAATGTAGATGTCCTCAACTTAGATTTCAGTAATTATTTTAGAAATTTAGGCGTCCTCAATAACTACTTGATTTAGAAGGATTTCATTAATTTGATATATTTTGAAAGATTTCGAACCATAATTCCAAAAATCTATAACAATTTTGTTCCAATCCTCGAAATTTACAAAATAGAAATTCATTCAAATCTGTTAAATTCCATACAATCCATGAGATTTTATAAATATTAAGAAATCTATCTATTGAACTCTGGGTTGAGGACACCCCGTATAAATCTAGAATTTCCATTTCAGGTTTTCAAAAAAATTTATGTACTTTATAATACTAAAATATGAATGTTTTATATTTAAATTATCTTAATAAACAGAGAGACTGCTGGAAATCCAAATAACTAGAAATATATATTTATATATATAATTTAACAAGTTAACATCAAGCCGTCTTAGCTCAGCCGGTAGAGCGCGTGGCTTTTAACCACGTGGTCGTGGGTTCGATTCCCACAGACGGCGAATTTTTTTATGAATTTTTTTTATTAGAAAGGCCTCAAAGCATTGCCCATACAGTAGTTGGGCCAACACAACCACAAACGATGGACTCTTGGATTTAGTACCTATTAGATATATGAGGAAATGAATTTTTTTTTATTAGAAAGGCCTCAAAGCATTGCCCATACAGTAGTTGGGCCAACACAACCACAAACGATGGACTCTTGGATTTAGTACCTATTAGATATATGAGGAAATTACATTGTTTTCAGGCATTTCAAATTTTCAGTGCAAAAATGTGCTAAGATTTTTTAAATAAAAAATTAGGTATTATAAAATTGACCCACGACATCCCACTCAACCCTAATCATCCTCTGTTTTTCTCTCTCCCCTAATTTTCTCTCCCCTCTCCACTGTAGTGACGATAACAAACAACGATGCCACATGTTATCACACAGTGCCATCGCGACGCCGATTCATCGAGCTCTGAGATGCCATTGCTGCCCCCTGCTCTGTGATCTACGCCGTTGCAGGTGACCACCACCACTCCCAACAATCGCTTTCTTCTCTCTCCTCCTATTCCCTACTTTTCTCTCCCCTCTCCACCGCAACGGCGATAACAAGCAACGATGCCACATGTTATCACACAGCACCATCGTAACGCCGATTCATCGAGCTCTGAGATGCCGTTGCTGCCCCCCTGCTTTGAGATTGACACCGCTGCAGGTGACCACTACCACTCCCAATAATCACTTTTTCGATGCAGTGGTTTTGTGGTTGTTTGGAAATGGTGGTGATGGTGATGGTACCCGTTGTGGAATAGGGCTGCTGTGGGGTGGCGGAAGAGGTGATTTGTGTTTTTTTTTTTTTTGTTGTTGTTTGAAAATGGTGGTGGTGGTGCCTACTGTGGATGGGGGTTGTTGTGGTTGTGGCTGTGGCTGTGGCTGTGGCTGTGGCGGGGGCGGTGCCGTGGGTTCAAATCTAGTTGGTGGTGGTTGTGATAGTGGTGATGTTGGTGGCCGTGGTGTTGTGTTGGTGTGGTGGCGATTGTGGTGGTGGCATGGGCGGTGGTTATGGCAGCGGAGGTGGTGATAGTAGCGACAGATGGTGGTGGTGGTGATTCTTGGTACATGTAGTGATTTTGGTGAGATGGTGGTGGCCTTTGACAGTCCTGCGCGCGGCTCGAAGCGGTACTGATGGGGATGGGTTGAAAAGTATCTGTGACCAATTATTGGGGTCGGGATTCGGGGTTTCGAGTGTATGTAACCAATTATTTATTAATCTGTGATCTAAAAACTGTGACCAATTACACATTGTGACCAAAAAATTTGATAATATGTGACTGAAAAATTTTCGTGATCAGCTAATTTGAAAAACTGTGACCAACAAATAAACTGTGACCTACAATGTGCGACCTCGAAATAATCTGTGACCAATTAATTTGATAACATGTGACTTTTAAATTAATTGTGACATTTAATTATGTAAATGTGACCAAAAATCGTACAAGTGTGACATTAAAATAATTAATTAATAAAATATTTTTAATTAATAAAATGACATTTGATTTTTACACTTCAAAATCTTAAACCTGACTTCTGAATTGGAGTAAACAATACCCCTGACATATAAATTCTTCCCTTAGATATATTCTTAGTTTTTAATTGGTGGATAGCTTATGCCTATAAATACTTATGCTAGTATATATTACCTGAGACGTGCTAGATGAATAGAAGAATATTGTACAGAATTGGTCCAAAATACACACGTAGGGGGGTGGGTGGGGTATTTTTTGACAATTTTTATTCACGGTGGGGGCCACATCACTAGAGATCTGGACGGATTCTGGCCAATAAATAGTTCTGTACATCTATTTTTATTCATATTACCTAGGCCGAGAGTTGATATCCTATTTGACAAGAAAAGTTTAGGCTGGACATCCAGTTGTACTTAATTGAATGTGTGCCACTCTTTGCCATGAGTAACGCCCCCTAAACATTCTCTTGTGACATGAGTTATTCTAAAAAAAATTAAATTCGTTCCACCTCAAAAAATATTTTCTAGCTCAAACCCGTGTTTGTATCCATTTGCATGCTTGATTATATACTTGAAATAAACTGAAACTTACTTTTAAATCACTTATTTTATCAAACGTGTTTTTTTAAAGTTTCTTTTTTATTAGCAAAACTTATTTTAAAAAAATAAAAATAAATTAGAACTTTGAAACACAGCCAAACACGACTGTCTAACATCCAAATGCATCCTATTTTATATTGCTTGTTTTTACCAAAACTTTCGGTTGTTTGAAACGACTAATTGTCAAAGTTCTTTGGAATACTACCTATTAAATATTATTTTAGCTTCTGATTGGTGAATATATATATATATTTGAGGAATGCTTCACGTACAAACAATGTTTGTACATAAATATTACAGAACAGACACATGGGTTATTTTTGGCATTATTTTATTTTACATGGGACCCACTTTCTTGTGAGATTTCTGTACAACTTCTGTCAAAAAATTCTGTACACTCAGAATTTTTCTATATATTTTGCTTATGCCTGTGATGCTTCTGCTAGTTTATATTACCTAAGGTAGAGTCGATGTCCTATTTGACAAGAAAAGTTTAGGTTGGACATCTAGACTTGTACTTACTTGAGCACGTGACACTCGTTGCCATGAGTATCGTTAGTTTAACCTCCTAAACTTGATCTCTTGTGACGTAAGTTATTCTAAAAATTTTAAATTTCAACCCACCTCAAAAATATTTTATGGCTCAGCCCCTCTTTGTATCTTGACTATATACTTAAAAAGAAACTGAAACTTAGCCTCTCTTTGTATCTTGACTATATACCTAAAAGAAACTGAAACTTACTTTAAATCACTTATTTTATCAAACGTGATTTTTTAAAGTCATTTTTTATTAGCAAAGCTCACCTTTTTCAAAAAATAAAAACTTTTAAGCACAATCAAATATATGCTTGTCTGACATCCAAAAGCATCCTATTGCATTTTTGCAAGCGTTCTAAAAAACGTAATACGTGACGATACATAGAAACTAAATTATGGGTTACACGAGATATAAGCATAAAAATGCATTTTTTTATTTTAAAATTATTTTAATTTTTAATCAATAAAAAGTTTATTTAATAATTAAAAAAATACCTACCAAACATCTAAAATATATTTATAGAAATTTTATATATTTTTTTTCAAAGTTTCCAACAAAAGGACAAGTTTCAAATGTAAATATTAAATAGTAAATAGATAGGAATTTTTGAAAGTTTTCCTTTGGTCAATGTTTCAAACGATTGTTTTGAATTTAGGACAGACAATGAAAAAATCAGGATTTAAATTTTAACTCAAAAGAATTGTAAAAAACTTTTAAAATACAAAAATAAGACGATAAGATAATAAGGCGCACATTAACGGTCAAACCACTTGACTTGACGATTTTACCGCACCTAAGCGCGTCTTTTAGGACAATAATTTTTGCCGGGGAAAAACTTACAATCTTTGGATCCCCAGCTTTTTTACATGAAAGTTTTCAATTTCCATTGGATTTAGTTTTTATTATTTCAAGGTACAAAGATTATGTTTAAGCCACTTCTTCAAAAGAATGATTTGTTTATTGAAAGAGAGATTCTAATCAGAGTCCTTTTCATACCCTTCCAAGAATCCTATGTCACTGAAATTCCAAGATTCAGTAATGCACTAAGCCCCACCTCACATGACCTCCTTGCTAACTTGTCAAAATATCCCGACTCATATTAAGTTTTTAGATCAAATAATTCAATACAGTACAAATACTCGAACAAAGCTATAATTAAACCAAACTATTAAACATCGTAGACACGTGATGAAAAGACAAAAATTATTGGTTTACTTGACAAATAAATTCTCAAGGACCATGTGGAAATCAAAAAAGAAAGAATCATAGTATAAGGTTTGATTTGTCAAGGATGAGTAAGAAATAAGAATGTAAAGTGGTCCCTTAACCCTCTAAGTGTTAAGTCTTACCATTTTTTCTCCCACCGAAAGGCACTTAATTAGACGTGGAAGATAAGGCATATGTCCCTTCTCAACTTTTTTTGGAATCTTTCAAATATCCAAACACGATGTTAATTGGAAAAGGAAACGAAAAACATACAATAATAATCTCGTATAATTGATATTTACTATGACTTTTTACATGTAGATATTTGCTTTATATAGGATCGAGTTTATTGAAAGAACCATATTATCTATTCGTGAGCGTAGTGATCGATTTCGACTTGATCATTGACCTGATCAAGACATTGAGTCAACAAGTCATTGGTTCAACGAACCGGTTGGTATCGAGTCAAAATATAAATAATACATGGGTGTACACCTCAAGTTTAGAAATTACTAAAGTGGATTCTAAGTGAACAACTCTTTTATTAATTGATATAATATTATAAATTCTTAAATTTCGGGTTTTCCCAAAAAATTAAAGCTAAAATCTACGAGAAATGCATCATTTTGACCGACATGAGGTCTTAGGTTTGAAATTGGGCATTTATTTTGTAAATTGTCAAAGAACCGATGATTCGGCTCAATTTTCTAGTTTTCTGCAAATTCCGATCGAGTCAACTTGACGGACATGAATATAGCAAGGAATCTATTAATATCAACAACGGGATGGATCCTCCTACTCATAAATTTGACACTCTTATTTGACAAATAATCGTGACATTTAATTTAAATCAATCCAATGCTCAGTATGTATTTCATTAAGATTATGAGAGAGTTTGTTATAACTATTTGAGATCCATAAGATGTTGAACGTTTGATTGACTTAAACTAAAGGTCACGATTATTTGTCAAATAAGTGTGTTAAATTTATAAGTAGTAGGATTCGTCCTATATCAACAATATGCAGATTTTGAGGTCATTATATTTAATGAATGAAAAGCCCCACAAATTTGATTGCTTACGAGCCATAACTTGTGAGTCGTGATAAATAGAAATAGTTGAAATTTGAATTCTTCTTAAATGAAGAAACCTTCATTGGGTTCGAAAAACTGTTTGTGTCTGAATTTTCGCATAGCTGTGCACAACCATACATATATATTTTCGAATATTGAATTTCTTAGCGTAGTACATTGACACATCTTTCTTGTTTTAGCCAAATTATAAATTCATACTTGATATGTCAAACACACCGATAAAGAAAAACAATAACAAAAATTGCAATCTTCTTATTGTGTCGACCGACCAAACATAAGGTCGCGATTTACTTGACAAAAATATTTAGGCAGCGTCGTACTACAATAAGCACATAATTTATGAAATTTAAAGACATCGTCGTGCACATTTTAAACTATGTTTCTTAATCTTGTACTATTAAGCATTACAATGAAGAAATGGTCCCTCACCATCCAGCAAATGTAGTTACCAATAAATGGTCCATTATTCTCTTATTTATATTTAAACAAAATAATTTTACTTGTCCTTCCACTATAGTTATATTTTTTAAATAAACTAAAAGGATTTTTTGGTAGGGATTAAAATTATATTTTTTAGTAGATTGTGGTAGAAGATTTTGAAACACGTGGTCGAAAAGTTGTGGGATCCATGAAATATATGGTTAATATTGATTGCTTGAAATTGACTCCGATTAAAATAAAATTTTAAGCAGAACCAAACATGCCCCTTAAGTCTCTATTTGGTACCGCTAATTTTAACTATATACATTTCATGTGATTTGTAACTTTTCAAATGTCAGGGTCAAAATTCTTTTAAATTTCAAAATGGCAACACAAACTGTTGTAAATAACCATATCTTCTTGATTTTAAAAATGATGGCGGGATCAAATCAATTTTTGGTCGCCGTCATTTTTTCTTCTCGTTTTGTTTTTCTCATGGTTGATCACTTCCAAAATTACATTTCATTGTATATATCGAACTATATATTCCAACACAAACATAAGAATAAAGGTTAATGTACATAATCTTGTTCACAAGGTCTTTACAGAAATATTGAGGTGGATAAGTAAAATGTCAAAATAAATAGAATAGATTAAAGAAAGAAATAAATAAGAAAAAGCAAAACATTGAAAACAGTGGGTGGACAAAAGCGGGAAACATTCTCATTTCCCCCAAATTGGTCAATCCATTCCCTTCCATTTGCCATTTGCGATTCCGGCTATATCACCCACATTTAACCCGTCTTCCCTGTCAACGACACCTCCGGTATGTTTGAAGCAACTTGCCTATGGAATACTAGAACTACTACTACTATCAGTTTTCCTTGAATTGCTTGAAGTTGTGATGGATATTCACGAGAAGATGTGCGTTGAACATGTATAGGAAAAATTTATTTCTACTCTACAAACTCCTTTGTGGGGGCCGTAAAGGCCATATCTTTTCACAAGAAATGGCAATATCAGCAAAAATGAGTTGCAACTTAATCACATGGCCATTATATGTGAATTTTTTGATTTCAATGGAATGGATAATACACCCATCAGATTTTCAATTTTTCATGGTGGTCTCACTGGTGCTGTAATTGACTATTTTTCATGTTCAAACCTTTTTTCGATGTTGACAAATCTTCTATTTTTCGGTTGATACTCTTTCTTCTTCATTAATTTTGCATCTGGCCGGAGACTGAAGTGATTTTGACGCGTTCACATGAGAAAGGTGGAGAGAAGAAAGGGTTTTGAATTTGGGGGAGAAATGAAGGAAGACGGATAAGGCTGCCTCGTTTATTTTTCCCATTCGATTTTGAATTTTTTTTTTTTTAATGTCTGCCACGTCAGATTGTAAAACATCTGTGAAACACTTTTCTGTACGCTAAGCGGGACTGCAAACATAATCCATAGATAACAATTATAAGTAGTAATAATTCCAGACAACACAGTTAGGGCTGCGGGCTACATGCTTTCCCTTTTCGTGCAGCCGCTTCAGCCCTTTACAAACTTTTCTGCAATCTCACTGGCTTTCTTGACTTTTTTACCAGCACTACTAAAAAAAAGTAAAAACACAAAAGTAAAAGTAAAAAATAAAACCATCCCAACGTGGCTAAAGAAACACACAAACACACATTTTCTAATCCTATACTAATTTCCTATTCAATTTCCCCCACTCCTTGGGGAAAAATCTTGGAAAGTAAGTTAATTGGTTAAAAGGAAACAATTTTCCAGCCCAATTATTTTAAACCCTGAAATTCTTGCCAGTGAAGGTCTGTCCAAATTGCCAATGGGGAGGTGCAATGTTTCGAGAGGTCGATGAGCGATGGTCACTAGCCGTGACCCTGAACGATAAGGCTTGACCCACAAGGACAGAGTTGGATTGCCAATTTTGCCCCCAGTTGCGGCTCATCGGTATCCATTGAGTGTTCGCACCTTTGATGCTAACCCGCACTATATCTCCTGCACCCGCAACATTAGTGACCAAAACCAAGTTGAAGTAACGGAAACCGTTGATTGTGAATCTGATCCCTCCTTGCTTTCTGCATGGTACCCTGCCAAATAAAAAAAGGTTAATTGTAATTAAAAATGAAAAAAGCAATTGATTTTATTATTTATTTTAATTAGAAACAATTAGTGCACTTTACTATTTCCGGTACAATGGACCATGTAGATGTTGGGCTACAGGCACGTGGGACAACAACATTAGACATGTCCACAAATTTCCTCCAACTTTTTAGTACCACAGTGCAATCTTGATTTCCCTCAAATGGTACGATGTTCAATTACTATAACACCCTCCAAAGTAATTAGAATGGCATTTTTCACATTTATGCATAATTTGCTGTCTAATAACAATATGACACGTAGTACAATAACGCGGTTTTGGTTGGCCAATTTAAGGCGGAGGCCCTTATTACTGTGGAAGCGACCCACAGCCTACAGTATTTATATTTAGCGTATTTGGTAAAATTTAAAATTTAGATTTTATTCTGAATCCCACTGAATAATTAATTTTTTAACACATAAGATTCACATTTTTTTACGGGGAACGCCAGTCGCTATACTTTGAGTGTGCACTGAGTAAACCCTCGAACTGACATGCAAAATTTCATTAACTTTTTAATTATATTACCCCGCCAATTAGGTGGTTAAAAAATGGACAAGGGCATTTTGGTCAGATTGAGAAAATAATTGAAGGACTTGCATGTCCTCAGTGCGTCAGAAAAGTTGTGGGCAATTGGAGAGGAACCGGACTACCACAGTACCATGAACCATGCTATAGTGTTCACTTGAATGATCATCCCACACACATTGGAGGAAAATATTATTTTATTTTCATGAAATCCACGCACCCATGTGAGAGAATGATCATTCAAGTGGACATATAGCATTTTTTACCATAGCTACGCAGAAGAGGCCAAAGTTGTCATTTTACAAAATTTATAATATTAAACCGAAAAGAGAAAAGCGACAAAGAGGATAACATGGATTCTGTTGGCGTGGTTCGTTAAATGACCCTAAAACCTCAGCAGATTCGCACACAACTAGCACCGAAAAATCTTTTGTCAAAAAATTTAGGATCCTAACAAGATAATTTAAATAACGTTTTCCCATAAAGTAAGTTTGATTAATCAAATATGAAAGAAGAGTAGTCGGGATCTTACCGGCGGAAGTTGACAGGGACAATGCCGGCACGGTATTCAGCGATCTTGAGGAACATAGGCATGGCAAGGTCGAAGTGGGTTCTAGGAGGGTTGCACCACCCGCCATTGTCATTAGGCAAAGCAAAGTTTGGTGGGCAGAAATTCGTGGCAGTTACCAAAATTGAGGGGCTGCCGGCGTTGCACCATTTGGGATCCTGGTCCGCAGCACATTTTATCTCAAAGCAGGCTCCACAGCTCAAACCATTGTTGAATAGAGCTGTGCTAAGTGCTGCAGTGCTCACTCCGTACCCTTGGCTGTACAGATTCCCATACCCACAAGCACCGCCTGAAAAAATTCAAGAGAACAGATATAAAATGGAGTGTAGATGAAGAGAATTAAGCTTAAACGGTAAAAACTAAAAACAGTGAGCTATTTTTATGGATATCTGTAAAAAAAAGAAAACGAAGAGGAAAAATACAACATATGTTAGTATGTTACATATTTGAGAGAATGTAAGTGAAGGGAATAAGTGGGTACCCATAGTGCCGGAAGCGTCGCTACCGCCGTAAAATGTGGCGTGGGCACCTTGCCAGGGGCTTCCGGTGTAAACTCCGGGGATTCTGGCGTGAGCAACAGTCAGAAAACAGAGGATGCTAGCAATGTAGAGCAACGACTCCATTGAACCCATTTTTTGTTACTCTCTCAGTGACTTTAGTTAGAATTCTAGTGGGGGAGAGAGAGAGAGAACGCAAAGGGGTTGGCCTGAAATTGAATGGAAATGGGGACGAAGGCGAGTGGGTACTTATGGAGGAAAAAGGAGTGGGTGGGGGCAGAGCAACACGTTACACAAAGGCAATAACCTGTAATTATTGTCCGGCAGTTAATGCTTCATTTATCTTATATATTCTCGATTTGATAAAAAATTAAATTAAATTTATTAATTAATTTTAATCAAAAAAATTTTCCCCAATCAAGTTAAATATCATTAGTCTATTTTTTTTTCTTTACTCAAAATTCACTAAAAATCTGATTTTTAGTAATATCAAACACGGATCTCATATTTTTTTTTTCTATGAAGTTAAATATCTTTATCCTTAAGGTTTTATTTTTTTTGTTCACATACGGGTAAGTTCACTGAGAATTTTTAACAATATTAGCAACTACGTAGCACACTCATCATTACGTATTATTAAAATTAATAATATGCAACTATGTTATATAGATCATCACGTATATAAGTTGTCACATTGTGTATTGAATCTTGTATCAATTCTAGGAACCAAAAACAAAACGAGTTAAAATGAGCAAATAAACATAAAACTCATGTTTGACTCAACAAAAACATAATATGTATTTAGTTCGTTACACTTACCAGAAATTTATAATGTCCCGTCTAATTTTATATTTGAGTGTGACTTGCTCATGGTTGACAGGAAGTTCGTGATGCAGCTTACTAGTGAAGGAACTTCAACCCTAAAGCAGCATTCTATTGACATCAAACGATAGTATTGATTTCTTGCTCATATGAGTCGTATCAACTAAGCCCATATTTGGTATAGTAAAAAAAAATTAGATTTTTAGTAAATTTTGAAGAAAGTGAATGAAAATGTGTACTTAAAAAGTTGATAAAAGTTGTGAATTTCATGAAATGTGTAATTAAAAATGAATTTAAAGAAAAATAAATTTTAAAATATGGGTGCCAAACATGGCTAAATTATGTTACATGGTGGTATCTACTTTTAATTGTTGTTCTTTTAGATACATAGAGATTGATATTGTTGACATTGGAAGTTGCACACTAATTCATTAAAAAAAAAAAAAAAAAACTAAAATTTGTCGGGACTAACACAGTGGCATGGAAATCGATCACCTCGACCAATATAAAAATGGGATGTGGTGATCAATTGACCCCCAATAATTGATTTCTTCCACACATTTGTTATTAATCAAAATTGATTTTTAATCGCACACGTTTTTATCAAGATTTTTTTTTACTAGTGGACCTATAAAATATTTATTAATTAAAAAGTAAAAAATAAATGAGGTTTATGTACAAAATTATTTTATTGAAAAAATATGTGATTGAAAATAAATTTTGGTAAAAATGAGTTTTTAAAAATTTGGACTCAAACAACGACTAAATCATCTGAAACCCTAACGATTTATGTTAATCTGAACGATTTCTTTTGACTATAATATTGTGTACTAAACTTGTATCATTCTTAAGAACGAAAATTATTTAAAACGTAATTTGGTTCTGTTAAAAAATAAAGATTCACAAGAAGGATCTCAATTGATGTAGATCTTCTTGGAACAAATTAAGTGCAGAAGCTGTGAGCTTAATGATATCATTCAAATGTATGAAGAATGTTGTAGGATCGAGGGGAGTGAAGGAGTTGATTTAAGCTCAATAAAAGGAGTTCAATAATTCAACAAAATGTGTGGTTTCATGTGGGGGAAGATGACAGTGTCAAGAGCAACATTAAATATAAAACAACATAATGTAAAAATTTGAAACATATACATATACACTCTACTGGTTTATAACAGTAGAGGAGTCGAGAGAGAGAGAGACTACATTTTGAAATGTATTTTTTTGTATATTACTTGTGCGTCACGAGATTACATAGAGTGACTCTATTTATAGAGCAAATCTGGTAGTGATTATCAACTAATCTACCAACTAGACCACATGGCTCTCCCCTTAATTTAAGGACAGTACAATGCCTCAATATTTAAACATTTTTACCACATGTTTAGTTGGACACTAACCAAAACTAGAACTTAAACTAGAAATCACAAATATTACAAATAAATTGATTGATAACTAAGTGTCAATACCCAACAAACTCCCCTTTGACACTTAATTTGGAAATCAAATTTTTGAGTGTCAAAGCATCGATCCTTCATCAACAAATTTTCACCATTTTTCTTGGCCATTTGCTGCTACTGAAATTGTGCTTTTCGAAATACCATTGAATACCGGATTTCTCTTCAATTTTGCAAGCAATATCGAATTTACAGTTTTGGACATACCGGATTTTGAAACATACATACCGGATTTGAGATAGCCAGCATACCGGATTTGATCATGCATACCGAATTTGAGTTGTGGCTTACCGGATTTCAACTTGTTTTGCATACCGGATTCATGGCTTACCGAATTTCAATGTCTTTGGTAGCTTACCGGATTTCATCAATACCGGATTTAGAGCATACCGTATTTCAGCTTCCTTGGCTTACCGGATTTTAATGTCACATACCGGATATGGACTTTAAATACCGTATATGGCTTACGCTTACCGGATTTGAACATAACCGGATTTTACAACTGCATATCGGATTTCAACATTTAAACACCGATTTTGAGCTGTTTTCAGCTTCTTCTTCATCATTTTACTTCCCTTGTTCAGTTTCAACTTTGTTTGTTTATTTTTTTGAAAAATGATCAGTCATTTAACACCAAATTCAGCTACTTTTTAAAACCACAAGTAGAGGACTGATCTGGCTGCTGGTATTCCTCTGATCACAACATTTAACACCTCAAGAAACTCAGGCTCTTTCACTTGACTTTGTCCAAGAGTCATTGAGCCATAAAAAATGAGACTCCTTCCACTTAAGACAGAGCGCGAAAATTTGGTCACTTTTTCTCACTGTGAAAGTGCCGAAAAAAAGGTGTTTAGCTACTGTTAACTGGGCCTAATCATCTATGAATTTTCCCACACCTTGAGCTGAAACAACAGAGTTTCAAAGAACTCGAACAAAGCTAGCCATTACAGGGTCTGATCCCAAGGATCTTTCCCTTATTGCTTGTCATTGTAGCAACTCTCCTGGAGAGTGCATAAAAAGATAAAAAAACACAAACTTAGGGTGTTTTAAATCTTATTTTTTTCGTTCATAACTTGGCAGCATTTTGGAAGCATTTTTGGCCGTTAAGATCATGTAAAGCTCTGATATCATGTTAAAAAATAAAGATTCACAAGAAGGATCTCAATGGATGATAGATTTTCTTGGAACAAATTAAGTGCAGAAGCTGTGAGTTTAATGATATCATTCAAATGTATGAAGAATGTTATTGGATCGAGGGGAATGAAGGAGCTGATTTAAGCTCAACAAAATAAGTTCATTAACTCAACAAAATATGTGGTTTCATGTGAGGGAAGATGGCAGTGTCAAGAGCAACATTAAACATAAAACAATAAAATGTAAAAACATAAAACATATACATATACATTTTGAAATGTATTTTTTTTGTATATTACTTGTGTGTCACGAGATTACATAGAGTGACTCTATTTATAGAGCAAATTTGGTAGTCAATTTATCAACTAATCTACCAATTAGACTACATGCATCTCCCCTTAATTTAAGGATAGTACAATGCCTCAATATTTAAACATTTTTACCACATGTCTAGTTGGACACTAACCAAAACTAGAATTTAAATTAGAAACCAACAAATATTACAAATAAATTGATTGACAACTAAGTGTCAATACCCAACAGGTTCATTCACTAAAAGATCATCATTCTTTTAATTTATATTTTTTTTTTTACTTTTTCTTGGCTACAAAAGCAATAAATAAGAGTAATGCTATTTATCAAAACGATCGATTTTTAACAGCCACGGTTCCATGACACGGTTGGACATCTTAATTGAACTCTTATCCTTAATTTAAGAGGTTCAATCACTTTATATCGTATAATTTACACCTAGATTGCTAACCATATACCGTTTAGATGAATAACATTTAGCCCTATTTGGTTTAGATAAAAATTAAATTATTAGTAAATTTTGATAAAAGTTAGGGCTTGTTTGATAGGCGAAAATTTTTCCAAGAAATTGGAATTGAATTCCAACTTTCACTTTTGTGTTGTTTGATAGCGTTTTTTTTCCATGGAATTGGTTTCCACCCAATTCCAAGGTACAATCACTTGAAGCGTGATTCCGTAGAATTCAATGACTTGCTATATGGGTGGGAATTGGTTTCCACCTTTTTTTTTTTTTTTTTTTTTAGCAATAGAAACGAATTCTAAGATAAAGTGTATACAAAATTTATCCCTTTAATTGACAAATTTTATGCAAAATAAAGCCAAACGTAAAAATAAAAAATAAAAAATTATTTATTATTATTTTTTTTTGGCAATCTAAACATATTTTATCCACAATGGTAAAAAAATTTATCTATTTAATTCAAAATTTGTATGAAAAATATAGTCAAACGTATTATAATAGAAAAGTGGAAAATTATACCAATCAAACACCTTTAATTCAATTCCCGTTAAAACAATTCCAAGGAATTCAATTATCTGCAATTCAATTCCTTTCCACCCATTTTTCACCCTTACAATCAAACGGACCCTTAGTGAAATATATGATTGAAAATGAATTTAACAAAAATATAAGGGCCTGTTTGATTCATTAAATTTGCCATGGAACTAGGAAAATATACTTTTGGCTGTTTGATTAGCTAAATTTGCCCTGAAAAATGTTTGCCATCAATTTCTAATGTACAATCCCTTGAAACACAAAAGTAGGAAAATATTTTCTTATGATTTTGGTGAGAAATTATTTTCCACCTTATTGGATGTTTTTTTTTTTATTTTTTGGTAATGGAAACATATTCTAAATTCAATGGTAAACATTTTTATCCATTTAATTGACAATTTGCATGAAAAACGAAGTCAAACGAACATAAAAAATTTATGAAAATATTTTATTTTTTTTTTACTTTTTGACAATCCAAACAAATTTTAATACAGATTGTAAAAAAATTATCCCAAAAAGTAATCATTTGCATGAAAAATAAAGTCAAACAGATTAGGTGAAAAATTATACCAATCAAACACCATTAATTACAATTCCCTCTAAAACAAATTCTAAGTAAATACTTCCCTGCCAAATATTTTATTTATCATCCATTTTTTATTTTTCTATCAAACGGACCTTAAGTTTCAAGAAATAAGGACGAAACATGCCCTTATATATTGAATTTTTAAAACAGAAGATTTCTTCTTGATTAGCTGCAACAATAATAAGCCATTAATATCATTCACCATCCTGTATTTACTCACCTCACCATTCGTCGTTAGAGGCTGGACCCGATTTTGGGGTTTGAGTCTGAATTGGATTTTGCCAGCACACGCACTCCACCAATCCCAACTGTTTGTTGCCTTCTTTAGTGAGAAAACCATTAATTTACTAGATTCGATTTTACCAATTGAAATTCATGGTGCACCATGGGCTAAACCGTAATATCGTAACATTAAATGATAATTCGAATATCGTAACATTACTTTTGGCGAATTTCGGGTCCATGATATCTCTTCAAATATCTATAATTGAAGCTAACTCGAGCGATAAATATAGGTTGAACACTCTAGGCCCTTGATTGAGCTCCATTTTGAGGACAAATATGTTTTTAAATAGTAATTTTTTTATTTACGTTTCAAATTATTTGATTAAGAAGGTATGGTTGAAAATGAGACTCGAACAAGGGCTAGATTTAAGACAACTTGATCCTTGTTTCGTCTAGCCTTAGTCACATGGTTTGTGTTATTTATTGGCCAGTCTATTCAATAACGCAGATCATGCCATTTCAACTCTTGACATCCATGTCTTACATCAACTTTTATTATTATTTCTTTTTGTATTTGAAAAAACAACTAAAAGTATGCTAGGTCCAATAGCTTGAGCTACTTGCTAGTTTTCAAGAATAATGCTTTGGTGTACATCTAGTATGACATTCTCCCCTATATGGGGGACGGGGTATGTGCATTGATGGAAAAAAGTGGGGAAAAATTAATGGTGTAGATTATGCCACATAGACGAGTAACCTATGATATAACCCACAATGTACCTGTAGCGGCTTTGAATTTTCAATCATATTTCTAAGTTGCATAATTTGTAGTAGAGAAGATACAAAAGAGAGATAACATACATAGAATAAGAAAATGTATATCCCTTAACAATATTCTATTTGCAAAATATTTATTTTAAAGTAGTTTAAACCAATAGTAGAATTGGAGTGTAATTCGAAAAAGTTATATTGCTTTTTTCGTAACTTTTTTCTCTCCGATCAAAGTATGGACGAATCCTCAGTATCCGGCAAAAAATCTCTTTGTTGCCTATAAAAGTTTCAGTTTAGAGTTTGAAAGAGGAACTACTAAAGGGGTACAAAAACGAAGGTAGAAGACGATTTTAAAGAGAATGAGAGCTTTGAAAGTGGTTTGGACTACGAGCTTGACTTTGAGCCTGATCTTGTAGAATACATTGTTGTGAAAACTCATATGTGCTACAACATCGAGATCTTCCACTCTGTGAAAAAGGCTTCCATTGCATTGGTATTTTGTTGTTAAATTAATGTCTTCATCTGTTTTGCATTTAGTGGTTTTGCTTATATATAGTCATTTGTTTTATTGATAATTGTTTTGCTCAAGTAAAATCCCATGTTTAATGATCATGTGTTGTTTTGTACAATGATTGTCGATGATATAATTTTAATTGAAGTCAATATTTGTTGATGATTTGAATAGAATTGCAAATAATAATACATTTGGTGATCACCAACGCATCTCATCAGCTATTATCGACGTTATATTGACTTATGTTATGGAAAATCCCAACGATGCTTTACTCAACGATGAAAAGTCATCAGAGATCATCGACGGTATGACTATTGGTATTTCAAACAAAGCTATAGTTAGCGATATCATTGGTGATCTCGACACACCTTTAGATTGTCAATGATAATGTTATTAGTAATATTGTCGAAAATTATCGGCATTGTTTTAGTGACTTACAGGAAGCCGTTGGTGCCAATCACAAAAAAAAAAAAAGTTATTCTTCCGATTTTTTTTATTTTAATTAGATATTGACAAATAAGTTAAATTATCTATTTGTTCTATTCTTATAATATTATAGAATTACGTGGGTGTTTGATTCTCATTTTTCCTAAAATACATTTTTCTGTCTTCTTTTCAATCACATATTCTTCATTAAAATAATATTACATGCAAACCAACATTTTTTCCTTCTTTTTCAACCACATTCTCCATCAAACTACTATTCCAAAATATATTCTTCAAAACGAATGGGGCTCAAACACACACCGGACAAAAAATGTAAATTGTATAATTGGAGGGTTTCAATAAATTGGGAGTCTTAGACGACTGCCTAACTTGCATATTGTTTGAGCCGGCTTAACTCTTTCTACTTTTATGTCCCTCTAAGAGCATTAAAAAAAAAAAAAAAAAAAACATTACCTTAAGATAATCATTCAATCCAGTTCTTCATCATTTTTCCCCCAAACGCCCTACTACAAATTAGTGGCAATGAAATTTAAGTAGGATTGTGAAGTTTATTTAACTATTTACATAATGTTCCTCGTCAAGAATCCGAAAATCGAAGAATGTTAACTTCCTTTTGTTTTTGCACGTCTCCAAATCGAACTCTCCATGAAATAAAATGCGACTCGAGCTAGTGTATATGTAAAGGATAAAAGATTAGGGATCAAGAAAACAAAAAGCAAGCGTAGTTTGTTAATTCAAACCCCAATCATCCAAAATCCAAAGAGCCCACCCACGTGAAACAGCGGAAGAACCGAATAATTGATTTCTTCCTTTTCCCGTTTTATCTTCCATTTCCGTTGCCGTCTCATCAAGAAACACGCCTCCATGTGCTTCTGCTTTTCTTTCATTTCACAAATCTCATTGTCAATTTGTAACTCATGAAGTAACAAATCTATTTTATGTATTGGACTTTGCAATCGAGTCAACTTATTATTGATTAATGTTGAGCAACTCGGCAATGTGGAAAATGGTCGGATAATATCATGTATACCTGTATCATCGAGCTTGTATGTCTTAGAGAGTTCAAATTTAGAATATTTATCCCGCGTCAATGTTATCATTAGACAAATCAACAAGAAAGAACCTTGCATTTCAAGTTGACAAATTAAGGATCCGTTTGACAGATTTTCTATTTTTCGTATGAAACTAACTTCTTAATTTCAGAAGTAACATTTAACTTTATAAAAGTTTTACCAAATGGGTCCTAATTGTTTACAGACTCGAGATAACAAAAGCAACATAACTACATCATCATATCCAATCGACAAAGAGTGGTCAATGTCAAAATTATTCTTCCTTAAAATCATTATACAATTTACAATCGCAATAACTCGACTATGCAAACTTTAATCGTTTTTCATCATTATTTTTCCAATTAGGAGTACATGTACATGTGTTGCTTTCATTTCCATCTACTCCTTGACCCCAAATTCTTATAGAACATATTTATTATTCAAACTCATCAAATTGCTAGCCCATTTAATCAAGAGTGGTGATGCCGTTAGGGAAGGTGCACTTTATACACGTAGGGTACATATTATACCAACCAAATCTTGCAAATCTGCCCAAGCCACCAAATTTTGACCGCAAAACTATTCATGCTATGGCAAGACATGTGAACATGTCACCAATTAAGATTGTACCTTTATTGGTCCTTTTGTGTAGGCATGTGAACGTGAATTCTTTCACTAGCACATTTATTAATATGGGTTTGGAGTCTTTGGACGGTAGGAAGAATTTTTTTTTTTTTTTTTTAATGTAGATTATTTATCGAAATAAAATACTAAGTTAAGAGGAAAAGTGTATTATCGAGCATTTGATTAATGAATGTCTAGAATGAAAAACTTAATTCGCTAAAATGTTGGGAGCTAAAAATAAGAAAAACTATTATTTTCTACGTCCTTTCGTACTTTGAGTCACCATACATCTAATCGTACAATTTGTTGGCTCCTTGCAGCAGTCATCGAAGTACCCCAATTTGGCCAAACCTCAAGACATGGGAATAAGCAGTCCTTGCTGTGAGAGTGTATGATCCAATCCCTTTGAAACGCCTCGTGTTGTAAACATCTTCTTTAATTTTTTTCTTCAACTTGTGTTGTTACCTTGTTTCTAATTTGTTGTCGTGTTTATGTTGACTGAACTAGTCCATTTTTTATTTGCTTTAATTTAAATCTGATTTAACTAGAATCTAAGAGATAAAAGAACGTTACACCAAAATTTGAAGTAAGTTTTACATCAATTTAAATCAAATTTTGCACCAAATTAAAAATCATCTATAACCCATTATACCAAGATTTACACCAAATAAACAGTGTTTAATCATTTTCTTCTTTTTTTTTATTCTTAACAATTTATTTATTTAAAAAAAATATTTATTTATCTATTTTACAACTACATAAATTATTAAATAAATAATTATTTTAAATTAACGAAAATATTGAATGATTATATATTTAAATAAATTATTCACTTGTTTTATATATTACATTAAATTGGCGGAAATAATTGATTATATTATTAATTTATTATAAGTAATTACGTTAAGTTAACGAAAATAATTACTAAATTAAAGAATTCTTAATTATTATTGATTATATTATTAAAATTTATTATTATTATTATATAAGAAAAATGACACAAAATACTCCTAACAAAAATGTTTAAAAAATGAAAGAGAATGATAAAATTGACTTCGCACCATTTGGTGCAAAAATAGTGTAAACTATGATGCCACATTGAAAGCATTTATAGTGCGAAATTGTGTTTTGGGATCTCCATTGGAGAAGCCCTCGGGGACCATAACTGTAATTTTTCTTATTTTCGCATAACCAAGTTACAGAAATTGCTTTTTTAATTATGGAGTGAGTAAGACAAATCATGACGTAGCATACATTTTTGTCATTTAAAATGCTAATTAAACTAAGGGTTTAGTTTGAAAGCACAAGGATTGATTAATCCTTGGGTTTTTTTATCGCAAGTTAATGGTATCGGACAAATAATATAATGGACCTTTGACTCGAGATTAGCGTTCCCAAGAGAACTATACTTTAATGTCTAGTTTAATATGTTTAACCACTATTTGACAAAAGCAAACAAAGAGTTGTGATTGTTGTTTTGTTTTAAATACTTGATGATATCAAAATTTCACACAGATATCAGTTAAAGATTCAAATATGGGATGGATATTAGAGCATAACAATTACATATATTAATCACCTTTAAATCTTAATTCAAGATTCACACCTAACGTAATGTTCGATCGAATTCTTTTATTGTATTCAATTTACTCCTCTTGAGTTCTCATTGAACATATTTAACTAAATCAATTGCACATCTCTACACGAATCAAGCTTAGTTAAACGAAATATTAGTTCTAAGAATTCATCTAAGACCGCGGTATTTAACATATGTATTTCTACACGTTATACTAATTTACCGAATTTTAATATGTGATCTAAATTTAAAAACTCACATCTCGATTCGTAATAGATTCACGGAGTCTTGAATAATTGGCTAAAGAATTCAAAGCGTTGAGAACATAATTAAAATCAACACATATTCATTTAAAGAACTTAAATTTTGAATATAAAACAATAAAGGGTCTCAAAAGATTACATTGTTTGTCCTAATATGAAATTTAGCTAGGCATGATAATGGAAGAAAAACTAAAAATTTTGCATTGGGTAAATCAACGGGTTTTGAATTGAGATTTAGAAAAGAGGATGAATCTTGCACCAAGTTCTTTTCTTGCCTCCAACCTTGATTTCAAAACATAGATTTTGAATTCTTGATTTCCTTCATTTTGATTTTTTTTTCTCGAAATCTTACGTTGTATATTGTGCCTCTCAACGTGTAGAATCTCCTTTAAAGTGCATTCCTCATTATATTTATACTTCCCTTTACAATTATTATTATTATTATTATTTTCCAAATTTAGAGTTTTTCTGGACTTCTCACGTGTTAAAACGGTGCAATCCTAAAACAGACGGGATAGCGTCTAAGCGCCGCAATGAAAACACTGTGTGGCTCCTAGGCGCTATGAATGCAGTGTCTAAGCGCCGCGACATTTTTCTGCATAGCGCTTAGGCGCTGCCTTACTGTTCCAAATCTGCTTCTCTCGCGGTTTGTAGCGTTTGGGGGTTTGATTTTCGACGCCTGGGGACTTTCTGTTCCAAAACTTGTCATTGACTTATTTGTTCACTTTAACACCATTTTTACATCGCATCTCCTAACATTTAAAACAACACTAGCAAACTCATCAAAAATGTTTTATACTCATAAGGTCTAATAAATAATCAAATTAAAATTGTTTATAACTGGTGAGTAAAAACTAGAAACACGCTCATCAATTATGCTATGAATAGCGCTGGACCATACAGTTTTAACTTATTGTAAGTTTAGTTCTTGGAATCCAACGTCACATGCCTATAGTTTGACACATTTGAAGGAAAGTTAGACTGTTTAGGACATGGATCTACCTTTTGAAGATTAAATGCTTTCAATTGAGCTAGGATGTTGAGGGACGAGTCTAGTCGAGTTGAGTTTGGCGGTAAATAAATTGGGCGGTTCAATTCCGTCTCGTTTAATATCTCTACCATTAAGCAATGGTGTTCATCCTATCAGGTCATCTCTTTCGCTAAACAAATGTTTTAAAATTTTATTCCAAAATATAGTTTGCAAAAGAAAGTTTCTTAAGTCCAAGTAAGTCGACCTGTAACTTTTTAGAATCAATGTTCGTGGTATCATATACTGCTTACGTGAGTAACTTCACTGATATTAGCTTCTCAAGTCGGTTCATTAGTAATGAAGTTCATTTCTTGAGAATGGAAAATGTTGAATGTATTTATAGATTCACAAGTAAAAAAGATAGGTCTGTCTTGAATTAATTATTACAATAAATTAGGTCGATAGGTAATATTATCGTAAGTTGTACATATTATATCAAACATTAGATGAATGAAAATTTTAAAACAACATCCACCCTCCTTTTGGAAATATATCAAAAAAAAAAAAAAATAGTTAATTTTCTTGTTGAAAGTTACGGGATAGCGCTAGATCGTTACTAATTACCCATTTTTAGTTTGACCTTATGGGCAGAATTAATTTAACCAAAACAACAAGTTACTTTAATTAGATTCTAGATGATTAAGCAAACAAGTCCAATTCCTATATTGAATTACCGCAGTTGTAATATTATGGAAAGTAATAAATAACAACAATATGTTCACGGAGAAACCCAACGTGAGAAAAACTCCGGACACTTTGTCAGTCAAAGATCCACTATAAACTATATTATAAACTTACAAACCACTAGCAAAGTTGAGGACACAAGCTTTCTGATCTCCTATCTGAAGTTTGAAGTAACTCTCCTAGAATGTGCACACGAATATCAATTCTAGCTCTTCGTTGTAAAGCAATCTTCCTGAAGTAAGCACACGAACTCCACTCCTAACTCTTCACGCAGTTTATCTCCTGTAGATCCACCAAAAACTCCTCGTTCTTAAATTTCTTCCTTGATCTTCGCAGTCAGCCAAGTTGACGACACAATCTTCCTGACAGATCTAGGTGAAAAATAGCACCAGTGTATTTGATTGAAAGTTTTGATGTTTTCAATCCAAAGGGCGCATATAATGAAGTGATTGAACTGGATGAAGGTTTAGCTCTTAAGAGAATAATTGTTTTCTCTTGAATGTATAATGTTCAATCTTCTTTTCCGAATTCGCAGCGCCCCCTTTTATATGTTGGACGAATATGGAAACATGGGTCAATAAAAATCTCGCGAAATCGCGAATTAGGTCTGGCCTAAAACTGTCGCTCGAGCGAGGAGTATTGTCGCTCGATCGACAGGGGGCGAATGTTGAGCGAGGAATATTTTACTTCACACGCTCGAGCATGACTCCCGCGAACGTTTAGCGAAAATACGACGAGAAACCTTCGTTTCCAAACTTGGACCCCGAATCCTAAGCTAACCTATCAACTATGAAACTTTGCAAATAAGTTTATAAACTTCTAAAATGTTCAAGTTGGTCCTTTTGTTCATAGAATCGTCAATTACAATAATCGAACACTAACGCTTGTGGTTCCCGAAAGTTTCAATATCTCCCAAAAGCAAGTAAATTTGAGTCGAGGAGTGTGGCACTATGAGTTTTGATCATGCACAATCTGTTGGAAATAGAGTTTACACACAAGAGGATGGAGAAGAAATGAACAACAAAATGAAGAAACAAAAGGAACAACAAAATAAATTTAATGAAGGCTCAAACACGTAATCGTCGTCCTCAAACGATATTTACCTCCTCTCGAATTGAACTTGATGCTTAAAGGGATTCTCGGCAAATGGTTTGCAAGATTTATAGAAAATTGAATATGATAGAGAGAAAGCTTTGACTATGTTCTGGAATGGAAATTTGATCGCAAGCGTTTTCCAAATGGTTTTTGATGTGTTTGCATTGATCATCTATCACCTATTTATAGGCATCAACCAATGTTACACGAAGTAGTGCCAAAACATATGAAGTGCCAAAACATATGAAGTGCCACCTGAAATTCAAACAAAAATAGCCCTTAACGGCTAGCAGAATGTTCTATACGATCGCATAGAATATTTCTATGCGGTCGCATAGGAATAGAACATTGCTATGCGGTCGCATAGAACAAAGTCATGCAAGGCATCACCATGCAACCGAGTCACCGCATAGGCCAAAATTTTGGCTTCCAATTTCACTTTTCACTCCATTCATCATATTACACACTTTTATTTATTTTGAACAACAATATTCAACAATCTCCCACTTGTTCAATATTCAATAAAATCTCATAATCAAAATTTACAACACTCATACATAAGGATTAAATATCTTTCGATTTGAATCTAACCATAGTGTAATTCAAACAAAGTAGAGTTGAAATTAAAGGTAGGGTGAAGTTTTGAACCAATTATTCCATGTGACGATACCGGTAAAAACACACACAAGTACCATGCATTCTCAAGTTCTTTAATGTCGCTTAGCGCTAATATGACCTTGCGCTTATCATTTTCAACAAACTTTAAGAGAAACTCGAACTCTCTATTAAGGCAGCACCACCTCGAAGTTCGTCTAGGTGAAGATCTTCCAGTATCTTTGTTACTTTTAGTGATACTTGTACTTAGTACTGAATTTCATTTAGAGCTTAAAGTTCAACCCTTATTTCAGTAACAATTAGCATTATTTAATTATGGTAGGGTTATCATGGATTTTTATAATGCTGAAACTATCCACATATTGAATAACTTGTTATTACCATTTGAACCCGTGGATTACTTATTAAGTAATGACAAGTAATGTTGCTACCATTGGTGGACTATTTAGTTCAAGAGTTTCAACTACATCCTACTCGAAGTAGACGTTACTAAATCTCTATTTACAGGTTTAGTTAAAGAATCCACTAAATTCTCGATTGACTTAACTTAATTTAGGAAATTTATTCCATTCTTGATTAATTTCTTTATGTAGTTATGTCTAAGACTCATATGTCTAGATTTACCATTGTATACCTCGTTATATGTTTTTATTAACATGACTTGACTATCACACATGATAGGTATTGAAGAAGTTTTTTTTTTTTTTTTTTTTTTTTTATTATCTCAAATGTATCTCATAATGTAGATCTTTAAGCCATTCAACTTTTTTCCCAATTTCTGATAATGCTACAAATTCAAATTTCATAGTTGAGTGTGTTATATATGTCAGTTCTTCAATTTCCAAGAAATAGCGCCTCCTCCAAAAGTAACACTCAATCTGAAGTAGATTTACTTTCACGTGTGCTAGATATCCAACTAGTATCGGTAAATCCTTCTAACACAGTCGGGAATTTAGTGTATTGTATACCTAAGTTCTTGGTTTTCTTTAAATAGCCAAGAATTCTTCCAATGACCTTCTAATGATCTTTGTTCGTATTACTAGTAAACCTATTAAGCTCACTAATTGCAAAAGTTATGTCCGATCTTGTGCATTAACTGCATACATAAAACTCCTATAGCACTTGTATATTCCAATTGAGCATCTGCTCTCCCATCGTTCTTTATAAGTTTTAAGCTTTGATCAAGATGGGTACTAAACTCTTTTGTGTTCAAATGTTTGAATTTATTTATCATATTCTCGATATAACGTGATTGATTTAAGTGGTAACCCCGCTAGTTTTAGTAACTTTAAAACCTAAAATGGTATCCACTTGTCCAAAATCCTTCATCTTGAATGTAGAAGATAGAAACATCTTCATTTCTTCTATTCCATCCATGTGATTATTCATAATCAATATGTTATCAATATATAAGCAAATAAATGTAACATAATTATCACATAATTTGGAGTATAAAACATTTATCTACACAATTGTGCTTGAAACCAAATGAAACAATACATAAGTCGACTTTTTCATACCATATCTTAAATGGTTGTTTTAAACCATATAATGATTTCATTAACTTGTGCAACTTATGTTCATTTTCGGGTAGAGCAAACTCTTCGGGTTGTTTCATATAAACCTCCTCATTGAGATCTTCATTCAAGAATGCCGTTTTGACATCAATTTGATGAATATGCAAGTCATATATGGAAGCCAATGCGAATGATATCTTAATTGATGTTATTCTAGCTACTGGTGGATAAGTATCAAAATAGTCTATTCATTCTTTTTGTTGATAACCTTTAGCTACTGGTTTAGCCTTAAAGGTATTAAGAAAACTATTAACATTATATCCAATATGTTTGGATTGGGGTGGTAAATCAACAAGTTTTCATGTATTATTTGACATAATTGAATCTACTTCATCTCTTAATTGCATATTTCCAAAAGATGCTATCACGAGAAGCCACAACTTCTTTATAAGTTTTGGGATTGGTTTCCATTTGCAGAACAAAAAGAGTTGTTTTTACAATATTCTTCTCATTTCCCTCTACTATGTAAAATGAAATAAGTTGAAAATCAATTTCATCCGGTCCTAAAGACATTCAATTTGAGTTATTTTACCTCTTCGAGGTTCACTAGATTCACGAATATCTTTAGAAGATGTTTCATATTGTATTCCACTAGAGCTTGAGATCTCTTTAGGGGTTTCTCTTAACTCATTATCTGACGATAGTGAATCCTCAAAGAACTCTACATCACTGGATTTAATAATCACATTAGCCTCCAAATTTAATAATCTATAAGATTTACTATTACTAACATATCCAACAAATGCATATTTAATGCCTCTTGGACCCAATTTGATCATATTAGGATTTGTGTTCTTACAATAAGCAAGACATCCTCACACTTTTGAAGTATTCAATGTTAGGTTTTCTTCATTTCAACAATTTATAAGAAGAAATCTTTGTAAATTTAGAAGTGATTATATTTAATATTCTACATCACTCAACAATGCTTCACCACATAAATTAAATAGCAACTTAGCATGAATTAACTTGACATTTATCATTTTAATTAAAGTTCTATTTTTTCTTTCAGGCAAATTATTTTGTTCGGGTGTCTCAGGTGCTGAACATTGATGAATTATACCTTGTTGTTCACAAAACAAGTTAAAATCATTAGAAAAATATTCACCCCATCTATCACTTCTTAAAATTTTATTTTCTTATTTAAGTGATTTTCAACTTCATTCTTATATGTTTTAAACATATAAAAGGCCTTTTGTTTATGTTTCATCAAATAAACATATGTATATTTAGATTAGTCATTTATAAAAGTAATGAAATACATATTTTTACCTCTAGTTAACGTGCTATTTAATTCACATATATCCGGATGAAATAATTTTAAAATATTAGAAGTCATATTTACACTTTGATAAGACTTCTTGGTCATCTTAGATCTACACATGGTTTACATTTAAATGCATCATTTTCATTATATGATATTAAGTCACATTTTAAACATTCTTTTCATGATACTTTTACATATGTGACCTAGTCTAGCATGTCATAATTTAAATGAATCAACAATATAAGCAAAATCAACTTTATTATTAATTATCTTGTCAACAGTATAAAATTTGATCATTCATTCACAAAAATAACATTTTCCAACAAATTTTTCATTTAGCGATAGTACAAGTATACCGAACTCATAAACACTTTTTTATACCCGATTTTTCAAATAGATTTTCGCTAACGAAGTTCTTATTCATATCGGGAACATGTAGCACATTTGTCAAGGTAACGGTCATGTCGAAAGTGAAGATGATCTCTACATTTCATTTCCCAACCACTTTGGAGCGGATTTCGTTATCCATTTGAATTTCTTGATCTTCATCCATTTCATAATATGTTCTGAATACAGACTTGTCATATGATACATGTATAGTTGCATATGTATCATACCACCATTCATGAACTTTTCCTTTAATTGCATCAATCTCGCTTACGTTGGCCACAATATTGTCTTATTTGATGGAGTTCACATTTTCTTCGGAGTTGTTTTGTTTTCGGTGTTGACATTCATTTGTATAATGTCCAAATTTCCTACATACAAAAAACAACCATCTTTGGATTTCTTCTTAAATTTATTAAAGTTTCTTGAATGTTTTCTCTTGTTGGATTTATTTGAAATTTTGGTCTTTTCTACAGCATTAGCCTTGGAAGTGTCTTCGTAAGAATTGTCATTCTTATCTTTCACCCCTAACTCTTCCTTAATGCGAAGATATTTATGCAATTATTACAAAGAGTAATCTTCGGGACTATTAATGATTTTCTCCCAATATCTTTTCCAAGTTCCCGAAAGTTTCGAAATAATTGCTCCCACTTGGAAAGTTTTTGGGATCTCAATTTTTAGCCGCTTTCAACTTATTGAAAAGAACTTGCAGCGGCCAAAAATTGAAGAGAAACAATGTTCTATTCCAGGCGAAATACACTTCCAAGATTAAATGTTAAATTGAAATTCGGTTTCATAAAATATATTTTGATGATAATTGCAATTTTTGTGACCACAAAATATACAATGCTCTTCAGAAAAGTAATGAGGATTGTGTTCATTGATAAATTGTTTGCTAATTCATTGGAAGTGTTGTCTTTGATGACGTGTGCTAGATCATTACTTGTGGTTACAATTTTTACGTTTTGTTACCATTGTTACGAACTTAGTCACACATAGGTTGTACCACTGAATAGCTGTGACTAATTTAACTTGCAATAGAATTCCATTGCTTAGAATTCATAAAGGATCCATTTATGTTTAAGTTTTGTAGTGGCTGCGGTGCGATATTACACCTTTTCCAGTGGACGATGGTACTATAAGTTTTTTGTTTCTCTGAGCACCAAGAAAAACAAGATATGTGTTACTTGATGTACCATCAATCTTGTTAATAGCCCAATTTATTGGCCTAAGCGTGAAGTGTAGTTGGTGAAGACCATTATACTTGGTCCCTCTACTATATTGAAAAACCTTTCTAAACTCTTAAGACAAAAGAAAGGGTCGAATCTCGTTAAAATTTGATCAACTTCGATGTAGCATATAGGTTGAAGAAGCTCGTAGGTTTCTTCTCTCCATCTTCTCATCGCAATGTTTAACCCATGTGCAATGCATGATATATATTTGTTCGCTACATTGCATGGCTCCGAACACATCACATGTTTATAAAGTGAACATTGATCATGCTAGATACGACAACGAGTTGAAGTGATTTTATGATAGAAAAATGAGTCGATGCATCTTTTTTTCTCTATCCATTTTGTTTTTACGTGTAGCCCATGTTTGGTTCAGCTAAAAAAAATGACTAAAATTTAAATTAGATTTAACAATTAATTTTAACTACACATGTTATGGAATTCACAACTTTCAATCACACATTTCTTCAACTTTTATCTAAATTTAATAAATTTTTGATTTTTATCTAAATCAAATATGAGCATTATTAATAATGTATTTTTGGTGTGACATATTATTCATTTAAATAAAAGCATTATAAGATATTATAAAGGCATGTTTGTACATTAGACAATATAGTTTTAGAAGGGATAAGATAGGGTGACAACAACATAATTTGTTGATTCTTCTCTCATGTCTTTTTCATAGAGTTGATATCTATTGTCCTCATTTGATTATCTCGATTAAGTCATAAACATCTTATT
This sequence comes from Osmanthus fragrans, assembly GCA_019395295.1. Lineage (NCBI taxonomy): Eukaryota > Viridiplantae > Streptophyta > Magnoliopsida > Lamiales > Oleaceae > Osmanthus > Osmanthus fragrans. The sequence continues at coordinate 18,846,855 of CM033361.1, read as the reverse complement.
ATATAGTGTTAAATAGGGTGAGTCGAATCGAGCAAGCAAACCTAGCTCGCTAGCCATTTAAGGCTCACCAATATTGATTTATTTATTTTACTAAAATTATATTTTTTATTTGATATGACGAGCCAACTTGCTTGAGTAGCTCGCACGATTGATTCACCGTTCGACTCATCAGTAGAGTGACCCGATGGGCGGTTCACCCACTTTTCACCTTATATGACAACTTTCGTGCACTAATACGTGTCGAGGGAAGACGGAACGAGGTACGTGCCCGGTGAAAGCAACTCTGAATTAGGATCACGTGCATGCTAAAGGAGACAAGAAACCTGAGTGAGACTATTCAACCGTCAGACATTTGGGCCCCCAGACTTGTTTTCATAATTAGGCCTTTTTCAGTTTTCCACAGGAAAGACTATACATTTCAAAGCGTTCAAGATTTTGACTTAAAAAGTCTCTCACCCATGTATCAAAATGAAGTTCGTGGTGGGGCCAACTCACTTATTATTATTATTTTTTTATGATGGGAATCCGCAGTCACTATCTCTCGGATATGCACTAAATAAACTCTCGAATTGATGCAATAGTCTACAAACCACGTCAGTCAAGTTAACCACACTAGACAAGGCCGGTGTGACATGTTCAACCGAAAAAATATTGGTAGAAAAAATTAAACTTGTGACCAAAAATTTTAACGCTCACCTACTTCACCAACTCGACCACACATGAGGTGTGGGGGCCAACTCACTTATTAAACCATAGAAAGTTTAATCATGAAGGAAAATGAAAAAATGGTCAAGTTTGGGCTCAATTTTTTCAAAAACTCGTTTTTTCAAAACTTATTTCCGATCATACATTCTTTTATAAAATATTTTTGAACATAAATTCAATTTTTTCCTTATTTTTTAAACATACATTCTTAAAAAAAAATAAAAAAAATCACTATTCCAAAATATATTTTCCCTAAAATATGGGAGTCAAACAATAATTCATCGAACATGAAAATTTTAATGAAAAACGATATTTTTTTAGTACCGTAAATACTATACAGTCGATAACAATGAACGATAAAAGTAAACCCTTGGGAGTGTATTTTTCTTCGAAGGAGGCTAACCTACTATTCCCGACTCATGTCCATTTATGAATAATTTTACTTAGAAATAGTTAAATACATTCATCGATCAACAAGAAAATGTTAATTTTCTTCTCTCTCGGAAAAAAATAATAAAAAGGAAAATATAGCAATAAATTTAAATAACTCTGCCCATTTGATATCTCTATATGATATCTATTGAGTTTTCATTCCTGATGTTTCTTGTCGGTGCTTTTTGCACCAGAAATTTCGTCGTATCATTCATAATCTTGCCATGTGAATGTTAAATTCAAGTATCCCATTGGCATGTGGGCTTTCTTTCTTATTATTTATTTTTCTTCAAAGTGATGACAAGAATGTGGCGACGCATTAAGTGCAGATTGGGACCATTTTCAAGAATCAATGCAAAGATAAATGCAACCACACAAATTCATTTAAAAATCCCAATAGTACAATGTTGTTACCTCTAATTGGGGATACTATGCAAAGAATGCACCTGCGAGTGAACAAAATTTCACTGTCTATCAAAGTCATGCACACTGAACAAATACATAACTACTCCCCAAAATCATATTAATATTTAAAATACAGCGATCGGAACGGTTACAACTCAGAAGCTTGAGATCGAGATTAGAACTAAGAAGTGAGATCTCAATCTCAAGCATTGGTGATCCAAAAATTCAGATGAGTATGGACAAATTTAGATGAGTACAGACGATCATTAGACGACCATCCAATTTATGAAAAGTTCCGATTACAACTCAGAAGCTTGAGATCGAGGTTAGAACTTAGAAGTGAGATCTCAATCTCAAACAGTGGTGGTCCAGAAATCCTAATAAGTATGGACAGATTTAGACGAGTACAGACGATTATTAGACGACCGTCTAATATATAATAAGTTCCGGTTACAATTGAGAAGCTTGAGATCGAGGTTAGAACTTAGAAGTGAGATCTCAATCTCAAGCAGTGGTGGTCCAGAAATCCAGATAAGTATGGACAGATTTAGATGAGTACAGACGATTATTGGACGATCGTCCAATATATAAAAAGTTCTGGTTACAACTCAGAAGCTTGAGATCGAGGTTAGGACTTAGAAGTGAGATCTTAATCTCAAGTAGTGGTGGTCCAGAAATCCAGATGAGTATGGACAAATTTAGATGAGTACAGACGATCATTAGACGATCGTTCAATATATAAAAAGTTCTGATTACAACTCAGAAGCTTGAGATCGAGGTTATAACTTAGAAGTGAGATCTCAATCTCAAGCAGTGGTGGTCCAGAAATCTAGATAAGTATGGACAGATTTAGATGAGTACAGACGATCATTAGACGACCGTCCAATATATAAAAAGAAAAAAATTCGACGAAACCAAAACAAGTGGCTGAAGGGGCTCGTCCCTGATCTCAAGTGTAAATTTGTAATGAGGGTGTGCGAGGCTTTGTCACTGCATGGGTTTTAATGCTCGAATTAATACACTGTTGTTAATTAACAATACTGTTAATTGATAGTATTAACAAAGAATTAGAAGTTGAAATTTTGTCTTTTGTAGTATTCTGCATTCCAAACATGATCTTCATGAAGTACATGTTCATTTCATGCATGAATCTCAATTAGCCACAATCACAATGCAAGATCTTATGCTATAAATTTCAATACTACTATCTAATTTTACGATGCAATAAGAAAAATTATAACTTATACAAGAGAAACCTCAGTCGACAAAGAAAAGGAGAACAATAGATCTTCTCATTTATGTGACAAATCGTAAATGAAACAAATCGATGTGCTATGATTTGAGAAGTTTGACAAATTTACAAATGATCAGAGTGTAGTGAGAAGATAGTAACAATAAAGCATTTTTAGAACTTCAACTATAAATATATAAATCTCGATCAAATAGAACATGTTCAAATCCAGATAAGTGTTTTTATCATTGACAAAGCTGTACGCATAGCCCCTGAATCTGCGATGGGTTAGGATTCAGCAATGAATACGACCTGCTTCTACCGTTATTTGAGCAAGTTAAAGTATATTGACCCGCTCCCGTTTGCTCCGACTGCAAAATCGACAAATTTTGGAAAGTCATTTCGTCAGATAGATTATTACACCTATCTACATCAAAGCTTTGCTAAGGAAAAAAGTAACAACAAATGCATGGGCAAGCATTTTCAACTTTCATCAAACTTGAGTGTAAAAAAAGCATCCTTTTAGCCAATCTTAAGGTAATACCCGATTTTCTAGTGAATCGACGTACACAGGTCCATTCAAGTGGGTCCTTATTTGAAACCATCCACTTATTCAGAGTAACTATGTCACATCGTCACGAATTGGTTCACTTTAGTGCATAATTGAACTGATGTAACAAAAGTTAAAAGCAATATCCGTCTTTCTGGTGTGTGCATCACTTTCAAGCACTTTCGTAAGATGTTTTTTGGGGAATGATACAAATTCTATAGAATGCACAAAACGATAAGGTAAGTTCACAATTCCTCACCATGCATGAAACGGGCTGAGTATTGCAGCTCCACCTTGAAGTAGGAACGCAACTCAGATAGTGGCACCATGAGCAGTGATCGTTCAAATCTTCTCCTCGAAGAAGCAATACCATGCCAACAGTGAACCTATCGAAATCAACACAGATCTCAAGTCAGAGAGAAACGATCAGCACCCAATAACACAATTAAAATGCAAAAATTCCTATAAGCCAACTTTCGAGACACGAGGAATCGTGAAATTCCAGTAAATTGAATTTTGTAACATGATGAAGTCTACATCTCTTTTTTATATTATACTACGCTTAAAATGGAGTTTTCTTTAATTTCTCTATGTGAAGTCCCCCGACAATGGCAAAAATGCTTGAAGATGCCATCTGAATCTATGATGAAAGGAATAAGTTGCGATACAATAAGGAAAAACAACTCACTGAGATGAACGGTAGGATGCTTGCAAAAAGTGATGGCTCCAGTGTTAAAAGTATAAAGTAAATACGTGTCTTGATATAGAAAACTAATTCACGAAGAAATAATTTCCTTCTCCCAAAAGCAGAGTCCTTGTTTAACTCAAGCTGAAGAAGAACTACCTAATTCTTATTCCCAACATATACAGGGTTAGCTTCAGTAAACATTTTTCACCACTCAATTGGATTTATTAGGACATCTACCAAACAAGTCAATAAAATCAAATTTTTTGCGCATGTTCGGCCATGCTAGTTTTCATACACGCCTCAGTCTTCTAACATGCTATACTGAGATCACATCGTGTTAATGAAAGAGAGATTCTTTTTAGAAGCAAAAAGTTCCAAAAGAGTAACGGTGAATTTTCTTTATTATTCCATTTTTTTTTTTTTTTTTTGAGTATTAAGTAAATTAAGATGAAAATTGCTCGAAAAAACATTTACAGTTTACTTTAAAAGGCCAAAGAAGGATTCTCAATCAGGGAATGTAAAATAGTTAGAAGCTCATCTGTTTCAGTGATTTCACCTTAGCATGCTAGGAATTGCTTTTTTAAATATAAGCACGGAATTGTTACCAAACTCCACCTTACATACTTGTACATCTGTAATCTTCATTAGCTAATTGTGTAATGGTTTCACATGGAACTTTTAAACATCAGGGAACAAGCTATATACGCAAAATTTCCCAATAGTTAGTCATTGTCTCATCCATAAAGAGAATCGACTTGGAGTGGAAAATTATTGTGCATGCTTTACGTTCCTGCATTCCCCCAACCCAAACCAAAAAAAAAAAAAAATTGATGAAAAAGGAACGAACAGAAGATCCAAATGATTTAAAAAAACAGAGATCGAAAGACCTCAAAAACTTACCCAACAATGAGAAGGATCAATGAAAGGACCCAGAGAATGTACTGATACGCCTTAAATTTAGGTTTAGTTGATGCTGAAGAATATCCAGTAAAAGCATATCTCTGGTTAACCCATCCAAACTGGGGTCGGATTAGAAAAACAAAACCAAGAAGAAAACCAGATAAAAATCCTCCAATATGAGCAAAGTTGTCCACATGCGGGAGGATTCCAACAGCTAGATTGATAGCAATAATAACCACAAGGGTCACTAAAGCTGCCATCTGAAGAAAAAAATTATGTAGGGAGTAGTTAAAGCCTAAGAAATTGTAGGTAATAGTGAGTTCAATACTTCATAATGCCTAACTTAACAGCAGCTAGATGCATACCTTGTGCGCGTACATAGTCCAATTGGTTATCAGCTCTGAAAGCATTGCCCCGAGTAAACCAAAGAGTGCACCAGAAGCGCCGACAGAAATATTAGACTGTATAAAAAGAGCAGATAACAAACTCCCGCCAAGCCCAGAGATGACGTAAAGCAACCCAATGCGTACTACACCAAAACAAAATAAGAAAAAATAAGAAACCTGATCTAAGTCTCATGATATTAATATGAAACCAGCAGCTTAAGCCTTTACATTATTTTTATTAATTAAAAAGATAAAAGAAACTACCAACACAGATTTTAGAAAGAGGAAACTCCTAGAAAAGCTTAAACCTTCACCAAACAAACATCGACCAATGTATAGCTCAAATCCTAATGCCTGTACGATGCATATAGAAGGACAAAATACAAAGATACCAATCTAAGCATACTTTAAAGTAATTTCATTGAGCCACCCTCGAACTACCAAAAAGGGGACTTGCTACCATATGTATGAAAGCAAATACACCCATCTATTAGGCATCCAACTTCCATTCAGAATCTGTTAAAAGACAATGACCATTTCAATCACAGGCCATAAGCACCAAAAAAATAAAAGAAAAAAAACCCTCCTGACCACTAATCTCCACCAGGCAAAGCATCCTAGATGTCAAACTCATCCCCTCCAACCCTCCCCCATCTAAATCAACACTTGATTCATCCTAGAAATCGCTACCGCTACCACTACCACTATCTAATCCAGAAATAAAAATTCATTATTTCATTTTCTTCTCATCCAAACCTAAAATACAACAAACTAAATCTTATTTCAAATGAACTTTTGAGTCCATTTGTTCTAACAAGCTTTCTAAGGCCTACGCCTCAAGATCCACCTCATTTTAGACTTATATTAAGCATTTCAAATTATTATTGGTCTTTTAACACGTTTTATTATTACCTTCCAGTTTCTGAGCTGTTTTCTTTTATAGACTACGTTTTTTGGTTCTTTTATTTTATTTTTTATGGCTTCACAAGGAAGGGGAAGGAAAGAAAAACACGACATTGCAAATGAAGGAAGATGGTAAACTGAGAAGAAACTGATAGCAGTGAAGAAGATAATCAGGGAATCAATTATGTTAGATGATTCTCTTAAAGATTGTGTTAGTAGCGATTATACATGGGACTTCTAGGTTCTCTCTACTTCTAGTAGTAGATTATATTTTTTGTTATGTTATTAATATTCACTGGAAACACATTAATTGCTACTTTATTCTCTCTTTTTAGTAAATTTGACAATTTATTTTGTTCAAATTTGTTTTATTATGGATTTTTACAATGGTTTATGGTTCATTGCGAGCATGTTTTTGTATTTTCATAATTTGAATAATTTCATTGTTGTCTTGAGGCCTACACCTCAAGGCTTACATCTTGCCTCACAAAGGTCAAACCGATCATTACTCTATCAAGCATTTTTAAACAATGTAACTACATAAATTCCTTTTCCTTACATGTAAAGAAATGTCCAAGACCATGTCAATTCCAGTTAACACGTCCCCTTATTTTGATCTTCTAAGATCGATTATTATTCGTTATGGAAATTTCTTAAGGTTTATGAAATATTTGCACCATCCTAGGGATAGCAGTGGGGCGGGTTCCCCGCCTTAGACAACGAGAGGCGGAGTGGATCGGGGGCGGGGCGGGAGTTTGTTCCGTTTCCTACCCTTTTTTTTTTTTTTTTTCATTTTCAAGTTATGCTATTATTCAAAGTTCAACCCTTAACCCAAAACCTAAAGGTTATTCCATGTATTTTAAAATTTTTTCTAGTTTCTTCGATCAAGTATTATAAACTTGTTTTGACTATATAATTCAATTATACTAAAAAGATTGGATGACCGGATTTATAAATTATATAAAACAATTATTAGTTAAGTAAAATTTTAAATTAGTAATTGTATAATATAATTGTTAGATTAGAAACATGTTATAAAATTGTGAATACATTCAACAATATTTTAAAACTAACCATTCATCAAAAATCTATTTGAATTTATTTTTTATTTTTTATTTAATTTTTTTTTTTTAACAGGGTGGGTTTGGGTTTTTTTGGCATCACTACACCATCCATCTTATTTGAACTTCCCTTGTTATAATCATTGGTGCTACCTTTATTTATCCTTATTTCACATTTCCTCCATTTTATGTATGTTCACATATCAACATTAACATCATCATTTACGATACATTCATCTCTGAAAATCTGTCATTTTAATGGCCCAACACTCAATAACATAAAAGAATAGGTAGTCTAATAACCATTATGAAGAATGCACCATTTAACTTGCAAAGTATCTACTGCTCACATAGAATCCTCGTAATGCCATAAAACCTCTCCATTTCGTCCAACCTGATTTAGTCTTATGTATCATATAATCTGCAAATCCCTTTTTCTGATTCATAATCGATCCTAAATTCCTAAACCATTACTCTTTGGAGCAACATGATCTCTATTGTGACAATACTATCACCCATAATCCTATCAAACTCAAAATCAAAAACTAATGAATAAAACAAGATGACATCAAATTATATAATTATGCCATAGGCCCATAACACAACACAATTTTTCACCCCCTCGTTTGGTTGGATTTATATTATTTCTTTCCCTGTGTAGACATCAAAGTTAGATACCATTAGCTGACACATAGAGAGAGAGGTATTAAAGTTAGATTTATATTATTTCTTTCCCTGTGTAGACATCAAAGTTAGATACCATTAACTGATACATAGAGAGAGAGGTATTAAGTGGTAGTGATTAGGGGTAAAGAAGGAGACGTAGCGGAGGAGAGTGTGGCACGGTTGTGAAGTCTTCAAGTGAACTGCAGGTAAGGGTTCTATATTGGGCAAATAACAAAGGTGGCTGGAGATAGAGGAGGAAGGGAAAGTGGTAGTGGAGGGATTGGAAGGAAATGTTGGTGGCAGTGATAGTTGAGGTGATGATCAAAGAGATGGAGAAGAAGATGCACAATGGAGAGAGGCTTACCTATGCATGCGTGTGCGGTTGTAGAGCAGAAAGGGCGGGCATGGAGGGAGGGGCAGAATTTCTTCCTAGATTCACTAAGGAATGTTGCACTAACTAGTAGGCTGGTGCCTAATTTCAACTGAACTTATTTTTCTCCTTTCTGGTTTTTATGAAATTGCAAAAAAGACCAATATACCGTTACTATGGATGGAAAGTTGGAATGCAACCTAGCAGATGAGTATTTGCTACTTTCCCTATAAAAATGGCAGTCAAATATTATCTTCCTGTAGTTGGAAGGGGCTTAATGAAAATACCTGCATACAAACATATGTACCATGTGCACACACAAAAATGAAAGAAGACAATGCTTGTTTACAAACTATTGACCACCTATATAATGATGTAAACTTATATCATAATATTATAAAGTCAATCATCAATGGTTCCTTTTTCATCATGCATAATAGATTTATAGTAAACTAATATAACCTTAGCTACCATAAACAGAATGATAGTCTTAGTATTATCAACTTTATAGACAATAAGGCTACTTTTCACCCCCAGAAAAAGTATAAGGTTAAACTAATGAGAGCCCACAAGGTAATACAAACATTCCAGATGTCATTTTGCCATAATCACAATATGTTATAAGCCATTTCAATAGCACTAATCTTCGCATTCATGATATGCATCCATTAGTAAATCAATAATAACTATTCTAGCTAAAATAATACAAAATTATATAAGTACATAGTTAAAAACAATTTACATGGCATATTTGAAACTCAGGACTGTGCAGCATGTTACATACCAAACCCGAATTCTTGCTCAAGCCGAATGCCAATAACTAACAGGCTCAGCATGTTGGCCAGTAAATGAAAAACTCCACCATGTAACCACATACAAGTGAGGAGGCGCCATCCTTCATGTTTGTGGACCACTTTACTCACATCCAAAGCACCCATCTTCTCTAACCTTTAAATAGGAGGATAAATGGTGATTTAGAAGCAATTCCCAGAATCATTCCATCTTAAACAACTAGCATTTAAGGTCATAGATCATCTAATATATCAGGAAAGACATTTAGCTTATGTTTGGCTCACTGTTTATAAACACTTCCCAAAAATGTTTTTGGTAACTTTACTTCATTAACCAATTATGCAATTATCTGCAGTGAGGTAGCAAACCTTGCGATAATACTCAAATAAAGAGTTAAATCAGATATAAAAAATCATCCACCAATATATACATAAACACAAGTGGTCTACCTTGTATATAAAATGGACAATATGAAATAAACACCCTAACTATTTAGGTCTGGACATTTCAAAAAAAGATAGAAAGAAGGGGTAAGTTTAAATTTCTTAGTTATGAACAAATGTCAATAAATTATTCTTCAAACAAAGAAAAATAAAATAGTACTACTAAATTAATAACTTTCAATTTGCATATCCTTTCATAATCCATTCAACAAAGAAAAATAAAATAGTACGACTAAATTAATAACTTTCAATTTGCATATCCTTTGATAATCCAACACTAATTAGTAGGCAATACAGAGTATGGCCTTGTTTGATTCCCATTTTGGAAGAAAGAATGCATTTTGAATAGTTGATTGATGGAAAATGTGTTGTTAAAAATTAAGAAAAAGTTTAAGGTTTGCGTGTAATATTATTTTATTAAAAAATGTGTGATTGAAAAGAAGAGAGAGAAAAATAAATTTTAGGAAAAATGGGAATCAAACAAGAGGCTATATAAATATACACTGACAAAGAAAATTGTATTCCACTCACGATCTTATTTGAAATCTTGAAGTTTCCAGAGGTAGGTTCCTCTATGTAAATAAGTCTAGCATGTTTGACACATATACCAAACTTTCCATAGCACCCTTCTCTTCTAGTTTGATATTCCCTTAGATGTTTAATGACTCTTCTAATACTTTTGATGCCTTGCCTTCAATGTGGATTCTAAACTGCCTCTCTATTTCTATCTCTATCTCTCTAGGAACAATAAAATCCTACTATCCGTTTAAACCTAGTTAAACAAATGTTCATTACCATATAAACATACTTGATTCGTGAATCAACTTCAATAATTTCGCCTTTTAAGGCCTCTCTTCGAATGCTTCTGATGCCGTCAGTGTGCAAAATATTAGACTGCTCTCTCTCTCTCTCATAACATTAAAATCCCTTCTGTACTATCAATTTAAACCTCGTTGAACAAATTTTTGTTCCCATATAGACATACTTGATTTGTGAATCAACTTAAATATTTTACCCTTTCCTCAAATTAACCAGAAAACCAGCATCATATTCAAACACGAATTGCAAAAGAACTACTGTATGAGTAGACACATCAAACGTCACTCAGCTCAAACAAGATCATTTCAACAATAATCATTTCGGCCCAACTGAATAAATCTTGTTCACCTCTCTATTCAACTCAGTTACTCAAACCCATATTCTTGCTGGTACCAATCTGGCAAAATACCAGAAGTATTACAAATTTTCATTAAATTTGCGAAGTAATTTAAAGTAAATTCCGAAAGTTAAAATTCTCAATATTCTCAATTCTGTTTATTTTTCGCAACAAAATTTTAGTTAGCAATGCCTAAAAAAATCACTTAAGTTCATTAAAAAATCGTAATAACAAAAGGGCACATACCAAAGCGCAAATCTTTCCAAAGAAAACAACTTGAAACTTCAAAAAAATCAGAAAGAAGAAAAAAGTCCCTTACGCAGAAGAAGAAGGACCAAGGAGAGGATTTTCTTTGAAGGGCTGAAAGGAGAATCTCCCCAAAAACCCAGCAACGCAAGATACCGAATTCTTCGGACAATTATTAACATACATGGTTATAACAAGCATCGCTGTGTTGACTACAACAAAGGCAGGAATCAACCAGGTCTTCCATTTCTTAAAATGCTTTACTTCTCTGTAAGCAACCGTGTTAGGACTTGGGGCAGCGGAAGTGGCGATGACCGGCGGCGTGTTCACCTCCACTGGATGGATCGTATTGGCCCCTCGCCTCGAGTGGACCCGTATATGAACTTCCGGTGGTGTGACTTCTTTTCCGGCCATCTGGAAAAAAAAAAGAATACAGAGTTGCACAAACAATGTCGTGAGTTGAATTCGTTGAAAAGGGAAAAGTGGTGGAATTTAGCTGTCGGGTTGTCTTAAAGAAGAGGGTTAGGTGAACAGATTAACAGCTATGTGAATCATTATTTTGTGGATTTTCCCTGTCGACCAGTGAACGCAACCTGTTCTTTACTTCCCAGTTGCGCCTACGTCTTGTTTTTCCATTTTTCCTTATTCATTAGTAAGACCACGACACCTCAAATTTTGAACAATTCAAGTCATAACAATTACAACCAACGAACATTATCTTGATATTAAAGAGCAAACAATCCTCCAATTGTCGTTATTTAAAATCGGGTTAGGATTATCTATTTTTTAAAGACACTCGTGCAATTTCGAGCTTGTATCAACTGATGCAAACAATATATAAGTCGAGGAGTCAATGGTGTCCATGTCCTATCTACGTCGAACTTTTTCAACCTACCTCGCGTTGATGTTGAGTAGAATCACGTTTCAGTACTAATATTCGAGTAGAATCATAAAAATATATTCTGATACAACTTATTTTTCATAAAATTTAAACATCTAAAGACTCATTTGTTAAAATAATAATAATAATAATTGAATTAGCTAATTGCAAACGAGTCAAATATCTATTTTCAAAGAACCAAAAAGGGAGAAAAATAGATGAGAACAAAAATTTTAGTTTCCAACTTAAAACCTATACTATAATTCAAACTTGCACACGTTTTCATTGACTAATGATACATGTAAATGTGTTGCATTTTCTTAAGCTGGTTAGGTAAATGATTGTACATCGAAAATTAATACAATATTGCAGTTTTCAAAGGCAAGCAAACCAGAAAAAGTGGTTCTTTTTGCTTAATATTCTCCCTCCCTTTTAAGAAAATGGCAAGTGACATTAATCTTGATTAAGACTTTAACCGCGTTTTTATGAAAATAATAATAATAATAATAATAATAATAATAATAATAAAAATAATAGACCTAGCGTGCACCGACACAAATGATATCTAAACTTGATTACTTCTAATTATTATATGGTTTACATTTGTTGACTCTTAACGCCTTATACCTTATTTTTCTAAAATAAGAAAAATTATTACTGAATGCTCGGTGCCTTTATTAAACAATAAAATTAAGAAGATATGCATATCGATTCTTATCACTTGAAGGAAAATACCGTACCTTCAGATAATGAAACACGGGTTGAGACCTACTCGATCTTCTAACAGCAATAGAATATTGTCTCGAATCTCAAACCACTCGAAACATAAGCACGGGGACTGAGTTGGCATTAGACTATTGCAGAAACAAAAGTTATACAAATAAAACACAGCAGGGGATGGTTGTTTTTTTTTGCAATAAAATATTCACAGGAGGTCCACCTCTATGTGAGTCTTATGTGAATATAATTTTGTACACACGGAATTATTCTAAAATAGAAGAGTAAAGTAAAATAATTAATTGTGTCACTAAGTAATGAGCATGAGCAGCGTGTTTATCATACTTATTGGCAGAGTCTTGAGAAGACTAAAACACCAATGAGACTATAAAATATGTTCGACTAGGACTCATAATAAGTTTAATTGTCCTAGTATGTATGGGTGATTGTCTGACTGAACTTTAGTAGGATTGATGTTTCTAGATTGAATAATTAAGGGGACTATTGTAATAGATTCTTAACAAGTTTAGATCATCGTGGTAGTCTAGCTATGTCATACACTCGGCTCGAGTTTGAGGGTGGTATTGTGCATGAATCGAATCTTTTGGCTATGTTCTTCTTGAAACTTTAAAATGGACATATTATGGAGAATAATAATTATATTTTGAACCTATAAATGTTTTATAGTTATCTAAAAAAAAAAGTACAAAAAAGGGAAAAGCAATCTGAATTAATTTTGTTTTAATTCTTCATAACAATCTGTCCAGTAGAGTAAATGATTTTTGGATTGTCAGCCTAAGATAATTAATTGCGACAATAGACACAAATAGGAGTATAAAAATACAGCATTTTTCAAATATTATTAAATTCGGCAGTTTTTTTCACCAATTATACAATAAATTTTTTTGAGTAATGTTATTTGTAGCCGTTCACTACCACAGTCGACCTACGTGACATACATGCGACGATTAGTGATTTGATATATTAATGTAGTAGTTTTTTATTATCTCATGTATCAAATCATTAATCGTCATATGTATGTCATATAGGACGACTACGATAATGAGCGATTGCTAATAACATTATTCATTTTTTTCTGGCCATTAGCGTAAATTTCCCAGAAATTATTGTCCAATATAATTGCAGTTTTTGAGCTTGTTGGATAATGCCCCTCCAATCCATCGGTTCAAATCTGTATCCGTCAGAACGGCCCACCAACGTAAACACAACGCCATAAGAGCTTGGACCACGGCTCAGAACCTTTTTTTGTGATCACTAAATTAGAAAATTTGTGCTTGCTCGAAAAAACTTAAAAAATTGAGGTCAATGTTAATAATTAATTTTAATCATGTATTTTTATATACTTTTCAATCACATTTTTTATCTACTTTTATTGAAATTTGTCATCAATTTTATCAAACAATTTGTCAAACAACCTCATGGAACACACGAGATGACTTAGATAGACAAGTACATGTGACCATAAGTGTTTGTTCAGCTTTGCGAATGGGAACATATTACTCGTTAATATTTATAACTCCCTTATGTGTCAAGATCAAGTTCGATGAATCTAATCAAATTATTTAATAATAGGTAAAGAAGGGAATTAAAAAAAAAAAAAAAAAAAAAAAAAAAAAAAAAAAAAAATATATATATATATATATATATATATTTTAAGTACTAAATTATGAATTACAAAGTAATGGATTAATTTCACAAACGATCACTAAATTTACGTGAAAATCACAAAACGGACACTAAATTTTAAAACTTGAAGAAACGGTCACTCAATTTACATGCGGTTTCAGTAACGATCACTGAAAGATCTTTATGATTTGAATTCAAACTTAAATGACCAAAACGTTTGAAGATAGAACCTTGAGGACCAAACCACCAAATCTTGACAAAAATGAACTTTTTCTATCTATTTTTTAGCGAGGTTTGAGCCAATTTTTCGGCACCTTCCAACCACCAAGATCATCGAATTTGGATACCGTTGGAAAACTCACAATGCCCTCTTCAATCATCACCCAAAATCTTCCCATAACTCCAAAGGATTCGACCGGAGTAAACCCACAAAGTCGGCTACCCGAAAGCGTGAAAATCTGGGCAAATTTTCAAATTTTTTTGGGCGACTTTGAGGCAATTTTTCGGTACCTTCCGATAACCAATACCGTCGAAATTTGATACCTTTGGAAAGCTCACAATGTCTTCTTCAATTACCACCTAAAATGTCTCCATAACTCCAAAGGATTCTGTCGGAATAAATCTACAAAGTCGGTTACCTGAAAACGTGATAATCTGAGCAAATTTTCAGATTTTTGGAGTGAGTTGAAGCAATTTTCCGACACCTCATGACCACCAATACTTCTGGAATTTGATGACTTTGGAAATTCTGCAATGTCCTCTTCAATTAACACCCAAAATATCTCCATAACGTCAAGGTATTCGGCCGGAATTAACCCATAAAGTCGGCTATCTGAAAATGGGAAAATATAGGCGGACTTTGGGTAGCTGACTTTGTGGGTTTATTGCGGCCTAATCTTTTGGAGTTATAGGGATATTTTCAATGGCAATTGAAGAGGACATTGTAAACTTTCCAAATGTATCAAATACCGACCGTATTAGTGGTCGGAAGGTGTTGAAAAATTGCCTCAAACTCGCCTAAAAATCTGAAAATTTGCCTAGATTTTCACGTTTTCAGGTAGTCGACTTTGTGTATTTATTCTGGCTGAATCCTTTGGAATTATGAGAAGATTTTGGGTGGTAATTGAAGAGGACATTGTGGGATTTCCAAGGGTATCCAAATCCGACGGTCTTGGTGGTCAGAAGATGCCGAAACATTGCCTCACAACTCGCCCAAAAATAGAGAAATTTTTTTTCATTTTTGTCAAGATTTGATGATTTGGTCCTCAAGGTTCTATCTTCAAGCGTTTTGATCATTTAAATTTGAATTCAAATCGTAAAGGTCTTTCAGTGACCGTTAGTGAAATCGCATGTAAATTGAGTGATCGTTTCTGTAGTTTTAAAATTCAATGACCGTTTGTGAAATTAATCCACAAAGTAACTAATATACTTTTATCTTGAAAAAAGGCTACGTTTTGAGGTTCACTAGCATTTTTGTTTTTTTATTGTTTTAGAAAAATCGTGGATGACGTGCTCATAATCATGATATCAATTATTAAAGAGATTTTATTCTCCTAATCATAATTAAATATATATTACCAAATTTCGTTATGTGTATAAGATATAAGAAATGAAGTTTCATGGCTTAGACTTGTGAAATAAAAATGAATTCAACTAGTAAGAAAGCGGATCCAATAAATTTTACGCTAATAAGTAGGGACGGATCCAAAAACATGATTTAGTAGGGGCGAGATAAAATTATAAAAAATTTAAAGGTTAAAGACTTAAATTATGAACTAAAAAAATTTGGGGACAGAACGCTCTTAAAAATATGTTAAACATTTGTAAATTTAGAAAATAATTCATTGATTCAACGGAATAATAATAATTGACAAAAAATTTAAGAAACTCTCAAAGTCGATTTTTGAAATTTAATTCAACAGAAGCCATCCTCTCATCAAGAGTGTCGTGGCAGCTGTATGAAAAACCTAATACGATTCTAATTAAAAATTGTGATCAAGTCAAAGAGAAATTGTGATAACTGTCAAAGAGTTACTTATTTGAGTTTTCTAATTAAATACTTATTTATCTTACACTCTTAATTTTTTAAATTACATGTACAATTTATGTAGAGAAATGCTACACTTACAGAAAGAATTCTCACAGAATTCTTACATAATAGACACAGTTTGGTGGGGCCCATTTTTTTTTTCAATATTTAATTCATGTGGGCTCCACGCCTCTTGTGAGGATCTATACACATTCTGTAGAATTTTCCCTGTACATGTTGAATTTTTCATTTATGTATACATGATACGCTTATTCAAATAGTTGTTGATATGCCTATGTTCTTGGAGGCTATTGGACAAGTTTGTTTCCCGTCGTCCGTATTCGTGCAAGGTTTTATTTTTAAAAGTAATATTATTTGTACATTATTATATACATATAAATGATGTAAAAGAGAGAAATATTATAATAATTGATTTTTTCCCTCTCTCTCTCTCTCTCTCTCATATAATCTATCTATACATCATTATGTACACAGAGATATATAAATAGCATTACTCTATTCTTACAATAGAGACTACCAGCTCTTGCTTGATGATGATTAAAATCAGATTTGCAGTAGATTTTGATAAAAATTAATGAAACGTGTGATTAAAAAGTTGTTGATCTTATTAAATATGTGGTTGAATTAATTGTTGACATTTATTTAAATTAAAATTTTGATTATAATTCCCACCAAATATAGACTAAATAAAATGCCTCTACAAATTGGTTGCATAAGTCACAATATCCGTACGAGTTCATGTTGTCCACAACTTTTTTGATTGAAACCATCTCCCACGGCCAACGACTTTTCTATCCATCAACTTAAGTCTAATCTAATCGAGTAAACCTAATTGTATCGACTTGTGATGAGAATAAACATAACTGGTATGCGGATTCAGTTCCAACTTGATTTCTGGCCGTTGATATTTCATATTTGGCACATCAGACTAGCCAAAGAGCAATTCCAATCATGGTTAGAATGACAACCTAAGACAAAAAGCTTCCAAAGGGACCCCCCAGAATAAGAAAATGATTCTCTGAGTCAACCTAAGATCACAAGTTAACTCGTGAAACAAACACAGTCCTGTTTTATATATATAAATTAAAAAAGTTAATAAAATTTTAAATTAAAGTTAACAAGTAATTTTAATTATATATTTTATGAAATTCGTAATTTTTCAATCATACATTTCATTAACTTTTATTAAAAAATTAATTTTTAACTACATCAAATAGGAGCGTAGAACTGTAAATAGATAAAAAAAAAATGATTTGATCGATTATTGAGAAACCCGTAAACGTTTGCTGAACATGGGAGTCTGCCAGGGTTGAGACTTGAGAGTGTGTGAAAGTGGAGCATCCTAGCTAGAGTAGGTTTGGGACAAAAAATTGACAGCATTAGAGACAGAGTTGAGTCTAGAAGTGAAACTTTGGCCTGTTCAATTGGACAATTAATGGACAACTATATGAATTACTGATCATTTCCATGAAGATTACCGGCGACTTGCTATAGCCGGTCACTCTTTCAACGGTTGAGATTGTCCCACTTCTACATACCCAGTTTATAAACCTCTTACATTACATGAGCTAAGGTTACAAATCATCTCTTTCATACTCTCTCTGTGACTGTACTGTACATTAGGGTTTTCTTTTTAAGGTACGTTGATTTTTTATTTTTTTTCATTCAAGTGATAGTTTTTTTTGTGTTAAAAGTAAAATGATATATTTCTTGGATTTTCTTGAAACTAGAATTACTGAGCTGCCTGCCTCTGCCTGCCAATTTTATGAATAAAAGTTTTCTTCTTCTTTTAGTGTAGGAATCATCACTATTCACCAGTCACCACTGTGTTTTTTCAGGACACCCTTATTCATTTTAAGTCATATTTTATAATGGATTTGGTGTGTAGACAAAGTTTGTTCGAGGACTTTAAGGTTTTTATTATTATTATTATTATTATTTTTTATTTATTATTATTTTTTTGTGGCTTAGAGTATAATTTGAAATAAATTTTGGTAGTTGACTGGAGTTTGATTATGTCTGTCTTTAACTAGATTGAAATCGAAATGGATCAAATTTTTCGTGAATTTTCGAGTTCTTCAAATGGAATTCATTTGGAAAATCAGTCCATGGTCGAGCTGTCAGACCAGAAACTAGCCGATGGACCTAGATTTGAGATTACATATCCAGATCAGAAGCTAGTCAATGAACAAAGGTTTCAGAATACCTTCCCGGCACACAATTCTGAAGGTTTCCAAGTGATTCAAAATGAGCCCTTTACGAGCAGTGCAGTCTCGAGTTCTAGTTTGGGAGTTGATCAGGACGATTATGATCAAGAAGATTGTGATTTCTCGGACGCAGTTTTGAGATACATTAATCAGATGCTCATGGAAGAAGATATGGAGGAAAAGACACATATGCTTCAAGAGTCTTTAGATCTTCAAGCCAAAGAAAAGTCATTATACGACGTTCTTGGCAAGAAGTACCCCTCTTCACCAGTACAAAACCCGAGCCCAGATGATTTCTTTCCAGGAAATCACCATTATAGTAGTTCAAGTAGCAATGGTTATGGAAGCGGTTACCTAAACAATGTAATTGGTCCGAGGTGGATTAACAATCATGTCGATTCTAATGCATGTCATACTCAGTTATATACAGTACATAATGCTTCAAATTCGTCAAATAGCTTAAAGAATATTGTAGATGGGTTCTCAGACTCTCCTGTTCAGGTATCTTATATGTGTAATGAAAGTCGATGTGCGTGTGATTTCAGGAAGGGGGCTGAAGATGCAAGCAAATTTCTTCTAAGTGGGAATAGGTTGTTGGTTAGTACAGACATTAATGGAACTTGGGAGCCAAATGGAGAATATGATGGAGGAGTAGTTGAGGTGGAGGAGAAAGATGAGGACGGTGACAGACAGTCACAATCTGAGTCGAGGGGGAGGAAGAATCTGCGTTGTGGAGAAACGGATTTAGAAGAAGAAAGAAGTAACAAGCTGGCAGCCATCTATTCAGAATCTACTATTCGATCAGAGGAATTTGATATTGTCTTGCTTCATAGTATGGGAGATGGTCGGGTTAGATTGGCAGATTATAGGACAGAGTTGCAAAATGCTACGAGCAAGCGTAAGCAGCAAAATGGACAAACGAAAAGATCTGGTGGAGCGAAGGGCCGTGGCAAAAACCGTAGTAAAAAGGAAGTCGTGGATTTGAGAACCCTCTTACTCAATTGTGCGCAGGCTGTTGCTGCTGCTGATGATCGTCGGAGTGCCAATGAACTGCTGAAACAGATCAGGCGGCACTCGTCTCCTCTTGGTGATGAAAATCAGAGATTGGCTCACTGCTTTGCTGATGGCCTAGAAGCACGCTTGGCCGGCACCGGTAGCCAGATTTACAAGGCCCTTGTCAATAGAAGAACAATTGCTGCTGATTTTTTGAAAGCTTACCATTTATATCTTGCGTCGTCTCCATTCGAGAAGATTTCGAATTTTACCTCGAACAAGACGATCAAGATCAAATCACAAGATGCCATGAGAGTTCATGTTATAGATTTTGGCATCCTCTATGGTTTCCAATGGCCCACTTTTCTGCAACGCATTTCTGGAAGAGAAGGTGGACCCCCAAGAGTTCGGATTACTGGCATCGAGTTTCCCCAACCTGGGTTCCGACCAGCAGAAAGAATAGAGGAGACTGGTCGTCGATTAGCAGATTATGCAAAGACTTTCAATGTACCATTCGAGTACAACGCCATTGCAAAGAAGTGGGAAACCATCGAAATTGAGGAACTCAAGATTGAAAAAGATGAATTTCTTGTTGTCAATTGTTTGTATCGGACGAAGAACTTATTTGATGAGACTGTGATGGCAGAGAGTTCAAGAACTGCTGTTCTGAACTTGATCAAGAAGATTAATCCTAACATCTTCATTCACGGGATTGTCAATGCAGCATACGGTGCACCATTCTTTGTCACTAGGTTCCGGGAGGCTTTGTTTCACTTCTCAGCCCTATTCGATATGCTTGAAACTAATGTACCTCGCGAAAAAAACAGAGAGAATGTTAATCGAGAGAGACATCTTTGGCCGGGAAGCCTTGAATGTCATAGCTTGTGAGGGCTGGGAGAGAGTCGAAAGGCCAGAGACGTATAAGCAATGGCAAGTCCGCGACTTGAAGGCAGGCTTCTTGCAAATCCCTTTTGAAAGGGAGATCATGAATTGGGCAAAATACAAGGTAAGATCGACCTACCACAAAGACTATGTTATTGATGAAGACAGTCAGTGGATGTTACTGGGATGGAAAGGACGGACAATCTACGCACTTTCATGTTGGAAACCTGGTTAAGAAACTAATCTCATGTCCGGGAACAGTATTGAACGGAATTAATGAAGAAAAAGAAGTTTAAAATTTTGTATATTGAATGGTTCGTCACATGTTTAAGCAGGTTTATGTGTCTGCAATTCTTACATTTGTATGTTTACAATCAATTCTATTACATGTACAAGGAGAATTGTCAGATTGCATTATAGGGAACAAGTGGCACACATTGGTTGGGTCTTGAACAAAAAACAATTTTATCTCATTCAATGCATATGTGCCACCCGTCTCCCTGACATTATCCTTGGCAATCTCTCCCATACAAAGGGCTTGACTCGTTTACAATTCTTGTCCGTAAACGTTGGAGATGAATGGAAGTACCATGCTTCTGCCATAGGGTGATCTTGGGAATTTGAAATTGTTCCATCAGCAAGGCTTACCAGACTCTGGTAAGTCACCAAACTATTAATTAATTATTTGTTTAACAGTAACCTCATTTTACTTTGGATTGGAGGATTAGTGCCCTTTAAGAAATTTTGATACCTCACTCGGGAGTCAAAGCTTTGATCAAATGGCCATTGGCAAAAATAAAGCATAAAATTTGAATCAAACATCGCACTGAAACAAAAAAAAATATTACAAACAGAATCACCACTATCCATTTGATACACATTTTTTGTAAAATGAGAAAGAAAAATATAGACGTTATGGATCTCACACAAGAGATGTAAAGTCAAATATGGTGGCTGGATGTGATGGATAACGATCATATTTTTCATTTTTATGGTGAAAAATTGAGAACCAAACGGGGGCTAAAATTCTATTTAGTATTGTCAATGGGGATTAATATTTGTTTAATAAACCCATGTTTTTTAAGTGGACGAACTGATCACGTTGACTTTAGTACCATGATAGTGATATAACTTGAATTAAGAATTAATTAGCAATATAATTATGAGCCCATCCTAGGTAGAGGCTCTACCTAGGATGGATTGGTACATATTCAGATTTAAAAATGATTATTATTTTCAAGATAATATATTATATAGGAGATAGCAGCCCATTTCTGAGATTTTAAAAAAGAACCGCCATTATTAGGGAAGAAACAACGGCTCCATTCTTAATTTATAAATAGAGTCGGCAATACTAATTGGAATGAATGCAGATACATCATTCGCATTACAACATGACAAGACAACGGATCAAAATTGAAATAAAGCTCATCTTTGATGGCCTTTAATTTATTTTTTTATATTCATTTTTAATTATACATTTACACAATAAAATATTCTACACATAAACCCAAAACTTTTCCATACTTTTTAACCACACATTCTAAAAAAAAATACTATTTAAAACGTAGTTTTTTCAAATTAAATGCCACCAAAAAGGGGTTAAACATCTCGAGTGCGGTAAAGCAATAGTATTCTGGACCCCAAGATATTTCGATGCATGTTTGTCATTAAAAGTATTAAAAAATTACATTCTCAACACCTACCTAGTAAGATTGAGATCAAGTGACATTTTTCATTAAAAACCTTCTTCTACTACATGTCAATGCTACTTTCAACTTCCTAAATTGATTGAGCAAAAAACTACATGGTGCTTTAGCTTACCTTTTTGGTTCACTCTCTAATCTACATATAGTTTTTGATTGATATCATCTGAATCTTGACCACCACATTGGTTAAGACAAGTCCTTAATTTTGTGAAGCGAGTTGATTGAGAGTTCATGTCGTCCAGTTGATGACGAAACAGACATCAATTCAACTTCAACAGTCGAATCAAAAGGAACAACTCTCATTATGGTAACAGCAAGACAAAGGAAAATGCTTAGTATAAAAGGGCAGGCAGTGTGAAGTAAAAGTTCAAATCCAACTATATTCTCAATTTCATTTACCAACGTTACCCATGGTTGAAATACTAGTGATCACATCAAAGTTTGGATTGCACATAAAAGCTATTATGCATCATAGATATACAATCAAACCCAATCCTGTCATGTAAACAAGGAAAGAGCTAGTTTTATTCAAACATAATTTGTTAAGTTACTTCAACGTGCAGACAACTGGAAACAGATAGCTTATTAATCAGAATCGAGTACTGATCTGGGAAAACAGAGCTTTGAAATCCTTAGTTGGCGAGCCAGTTCCCTCGCGTTTTGAGGCCAAGTCAAATGCTTTGAATTTTGCTTCTTCAAAGTTTAATGCCTGTTTGTAATATTTCATTGTTAACAAATACGTTAAAACCAATGAGAAACCAAGACAACACAGAGCGGACAGAAGACTTCACATTAAGGGTGAACCATAATGCTTCTTTTCAGATTATTATTGCTCCTAGAAGTAGGAATTAGGGTTTAATCCATAACATAAAGTTCTACAAGTAGTTACCTGAATGCAGACTTCTGCTACATCGGCTCTAGCAATAGTCCTTGTTTCTGTCTGAAGAAGTTCATCATCCTTTCCAACAAGTAGCTCCGTTACACCGCCTTCTTGATCCTGCAAGCCTCCAGCCCTACACCAACCAAAGAAATGACGGTAATTGCCAAATTATGAGCAAGCTGAACAAAAAATGTTAAGAGCATGAATTCTCAGCGAGTTTGCATTGAGCATATGATTGAAGTATCTATTGGACTGTGGAGCTTAATTATACAATTCATTTGTACCCATAGACTGTGGATTGATCTAGTATAAGGGTACACTGGACATTCATAATTTTGTATTAGGTTACCTTAATATCCTACATTATATAAGGAGTCTGGGGGGCTGCTTTTCTCTGGGAGAAGGAGCTACAAGGACAATTTTATAATCTCATTCTTCATTGGAGTGAAAATCTGTAGCAGCAAGCGGACAGTGAACCACCATAAATCTGTGGTTTTTCCATTATTATTGCTCTCGATGTTGAGAGTTGGGCTTATTCATTGGTATCAACATCTGATTTTGAAGCCCTCATAGTTGATTATAATGGGATTATGAGCTAACATCTGATTTGCAAGGTTTCTTAGATAACCTCACAATTGCTTAACTGAACGTTTAGAAAAAGAAACGAGTCCCCAGATCTTCCCATGACAAATCTTTTAACATTTGTGAGGTTATCAGAGGATAGAAAACAACTGGCAAATGTGAATTATTACGAAGCTTATTACACAATTGTCAATAAGTACCATAATGGTTTGGTCACATAAACTTATTAATAAAATTTTATTTTTATTAAGAGATTATGACTGAATTTTGTTACTATTAAATCCTAAAGCACGTGATTTTGTGTAAAATCTTTTAGTAGGGTGTAGAAGTGAGCATAAATAAGCATACCTGATAATGGTGTACGGGATTCCAGAGTCAGCCAAATATTGTTCAGCCTTTCTCTTCCAAATCTGTACTCAAAATAAAAGTTAGTTTTCAATGAAAGTCGGGAAGAGAGCAAGTAATTTATAGGAGAAAATAAGCACAGGTCGAGTAAACATGCCACTCAAGTTCAACTGGCCCTAAAGCAATGCTTTTTGTTCATAAACATACACCAGGATTTTTTCGTTTATTGACATAAAGATTATGTAAAATGCTCCACTTAAATAAGACTTAATTTGCCGAGAGATTTTTATTTTCTTCAAAAATATAAGGGGATTATATAGAATGGGAACTCGATTGTATGATACCAGCTGAGAAGCCAGATACTAGCAATATCTCAGCTTCCAAGAAAAATGAGATTGAAATCCATGTAGACAAACAAAAGGAAGAGTTTGGAAGAAGGAAAGAAAACTACCAAAAGAAAAAAAGCGACTTAGAACAATCGAAATGCAGGGACGCAACTCAATCTTGGAACATAAGAGAGAAGCAGTACATGAAAAGAGGCGATAAAGAAAAAGAGAATCTAGGTAAAGGAGTACAAACCAATATGTTTCCATTTCCCAAGCTGTTTAAAGGGTGGTTTTCATTAGTTCCTCCCATTGATCCAACCAACAAAATATGCTTCACTCCAGCAGTTTTTGCTGTTCAATCCATATATCACAAATTTCAGCACAGAGCAGAGTAAGGAAATTATTAGAAACTGTAAAATTAATATCGTTCCTCACCGGCGTCTATTTGGTTCTTTTGCCCAATCCAATCAACCTAGAAATGTATGCTGAATCAGTGAGATGAAGCACAATGTGACCTCTAACACAAACTCTGCTAGGACAATTTTTGGCTAAGCTAAAACGTTTATTTTCTTAGTAAATAAGTAAGTTTTGAAATAACTTTTTTGAGTGGTTAAGGTTGAAGATAAGTAGGTTAAGGTAAGAGTACTTTCAAAATAAGTAACATTTTCACTTGAAAGTAAAAAAGAAATTAAAATTACCAAATATGTACGAAAGCAAAAGTTATTTCAAAGTAACTTATAATTTTTTATGTGTGGCCTAACACACTCTAAGGTTATAGTTGATACCTGTTCAGGATATGCTCCATCGTCAAAACAGAATTCTGGCCTTCCACCTTTAGCTGGCTCAAACCCAGGTTTTATCTTTGGCACGGCACTTGTGAGAATGATAAGAGCATCGATACCTTGGATTGCTGGAATAATGCTTTCTGCATTTCTTATATCCCCAATGCAAACATCATCTGCTCCACCAATTTTTTCCTTGCTCTCCTGAGTTCTTACCAAACCTCTAGTAGTATACTGCTCTGCTCTCTCCTTCAGTTTCTTATAAACAATTTGTCCTGAAAATGAAATAATCAAATCACGCAAAAGCCTGTCAGCAAAGGATTTTGGAAATATAGTTGTGGAGATAAGTCTCATTTTTAATTCAAATTATTGTCATCCTGCAAGTGCAAAACCTGTGATGCTCGAATTCGGATACGGGTACATATCTAAGTGTCAGATCTTTTATTTTTTAAAATATAGGATATGGGGACATGATTAAAAATAGTCCAAATTTCGGACACGGATACATGGGTACATTTTTGAAATTTCAATCACATGAAAAAAGTTTAATTTGTCGTAAATTGTTAAAAGATAAACATGTCAACTATTATTTGATTACTTCTATTTTTTCAAGTTTTGGAAAAAAAAATTTCAGAAAATGCTATTAAATTGTTCGAAAACATTTATTTATGTTGATTTTATAACTATTTGTCAATCATTTTGGCCAAAGAAAAATCATATTTAAAATTTTTTAAAAATTTTGTAACAAAATCTACCATGATATTTTCTTTTTGTTAAAATGATCTTATTTAGATCAAAAGAACAAAAAACATATTTAAGAAATAATAAACCTCGTGTAATTTGTTCAACCAATAAGCTATAAAATTCAAAGAAAGAGATAAATAAACTCAACTAATAAAAGTGTAAGACTGAAAATATATTTCAACCACAATGGATTAAAAAAAAAAGCAAGCCCAAAAGGCCCAAAAATTAAAACAAAAAAAGGCCCAACTACAATTCCCCATGGATAACAAAAATAAGGCCTAGAAATTAAAACAAAAAAAGGCCCAAGTCCAACTACCCCTCCTTCTTCCCTAAACCAACAACCACGCAACTCTCTGCAACAATGGTGATGGCGGATGTCCAACAGTTTCCATCCCTTCCCGTGTCCGGTTGAACTTTGCCGTGTCTGCCCCATATTTCATACCCATACCCGTGTCATATCGTGTTGACACGTGTACACAGGCCAAAAATAAGGGTCCGAGCATCATAGTGCAAAACTATAAATCTAATAGAGCTGATGCAACACTACAATTATATCTTGAGTCGGTGGATAAGATAACATATTTGTTGATATGTGATTAGATTAACGAAATCCCAATATGTTGTTGTTAGGCTGATCTCCTGTATAAATCAAATATTCTGGCCTCATTTGATTCTCATTTTTTGTAAAATGAGAATGAAAAATATAGTCGTTATAAGCCCCACACAAGAGATGAAAAGTAAAAGATGGTGGCTGGATGTGATTGATAACGGTCATGTTTTTAATTTTTATGGAGGAACAATGGGTACCAAATGGGGCCTCTATCACACAAGCCAGTAGACAACAAAGAAACATAGTAGCATATGCAAGATTTACATGTTCCTATACAGATCTATCATCTACGATATACGGGTGACAGAGGACCAAATCCCAACAGAGAACAAACAGACGATCACAAAAAGGGAAAATAAGTCTCTCAAATCTAAATGGACCAGCCTTCTACTTTCACAAACTAAAGCTTATATGCTCTTGCTCAGAACCATGAAGGTCCACAATTGTATAATTCAGGCACGGATTCAAGCATCTAAAATAGTTATTCTCCACAAGCCTCCAAGAAAAACCCCGAGGCGATGAGCAGGTACTCTCAATTTGTCTATTAACCTGGAAATTTATGTGACCTTTTCCACTTTTTCCACATGGCTCTCCCTCATATACCCAGGATCTCTTTATGCACATTTTTGACAAATTAAATTGGACTAAACGACTATATTGCAACAGCTTAGAGGAGCTTGTCTGAGGAAAAAGCTTAGAGCAGCTCATGCGACAAGGAAAGCAAGGAGTTTGGGGTGGGTGAATCAACTCGATGTACTCAATAAGTCAAGACACTAAAAAATGGAAAACTAGGCATTATAGTGTTCAAAAACTTCTCAGATCTTCACTGTAGTACTATCAAGGACCATCCAACTCTAGGGCCATGAACCAGCTGCAGAATTTTGTAAACAGTCTTTAAAACTTTAAACTCGTTGTTCTATTAAGAATTACTCATTACCATTTCAACTGATTGTCAGTATACTGACTGACGTCTACTATCATCACATCAGAACTAATAGGTTCTTTCATTTGGTTTTACTTGACATAACCCTTCTACACCAGCCTCCCAATGCAGACATCCAGAACATCCCAGAAAATTTACTATCTTGTGAGTATCATTGTTGAACACGAAAGAGTAAAGTTTAATACGGAATTTGTCCTTTAAATACAACTCAATGACAGTCGGAGTGGACTACAAATGTCACATGCCCATCCTCGGGAGAAAGCAAAAGAAAGGCCAATCCTAAGTTCCTCAACTGCCTTAGGCTTTTGTTATATTGTGAATCACCTATACTGAACGTTCTAAAGTAAATATTGATCATACATTTTGTCTTCCATAAACAAAATTTCATGAATTCTGTGAAGGAACACAACATAGATTGTCACTTACCTAGACTCAATATCATAACGTTCCAGATATTCACATGAAACTCAACCTCCTGAATCCAACACAATCCATACTAACCGAACTCTCAAGAATCCAAATAACAAAATTCATCATAACTCCCTATAAAGAATGTTAACCGTCTCATCTAAAAGCTTAAGCTGAGAGAGAGAGAGAGAGAGAGAGGACGCATGTTTTCATTAAAATGTTGTCTTCAACGCACCCGCAGGCTAGATCCCATCATGTGTAGGCAGGATTCTTAAAGGCCCAAACATTTGATCATTTTTCATTAATAGGTCTTTCACTCATCATTTGTCTATGATTCCATGTAAAAGTTTTAAAACGCGCTTGGATTTGACATGTTGATCATCATAACTAATTCCACAAAAATCCAAAACCCAAAACCACAAACAACCCACAATCACCTTGAGCACATCACAACCAACAAAAATACACATAAATAGCACCCAGAATTGTAATAAATAGCAAAATAAAGAGTCTTTACCAGTTCTTCCACCCGCTCCAGTAACAAGAACCATGCTTTTGTTCGATTCAGCCATTTTAACCACCGAAATCTCCTTTTCCTTTTGCAAAAAATTGGTAATGAAGAAGAGAATTCTGAAAGTCTACTGGTACTGGTAGAGTATTAATAATGAGTTAACCAAACCAGTTAACCAGACCAATCATATTTAAGGCTGGCAGTTGAAGATGAAGGCTAGGGGGACACGTGTCATGCTGCGGGCCATTATAGTCGTACGCATTTCTGTCCGTCCGATGGTCGCTCGTCAGTGAATTGCACGAGGGTTGACTTTTCAAACATGCCATGTTTCGCTCTTGTTTGGCTATGATTTATAGCGATTAGTAGTGTTGGTAACTTATGGTGCACGTTAATTAGTTCGTTAATGGTAAGAATAAGTGTCTCAAATAATTGAAGTTGATCGGTATTGTTGATATTGAAACATTATGAATACTTTTATATGAAGGGAAAGATGAATATTTATATATAAATTGAATCATAAGTGAGTAAATAAATTTTATATAAATATACATTATAAGTCTTTGACGAATAGCTATTTTGCCCAAAATTAGAATGAAAAGCACTTTGCTAACGGTTATCTTTTTTTATTACATTTTGGGCAAATTGGTTGTGAAACAGAACCTTAATAAATTTTGTTGACCGTGGAATAATCACATTTATTGTCATTTTCTTATGGGGAAGAGAGCGTTTTGTTTATCTCAAACTTTGTCTAGTGAAGCTGTTATCAAATCTGGGAAAGGAAAAATTATTGACTTGTTTAACATCTCTCTCCCGGTGAATGTTCTGTCAAATCAAGAGGTGAACCTATTAAAATCTTGTTTTCTGCGTGTTTTCATTCATTCTTGAAGTGAAAAAGTCACAATTTTAAATTTGCAACACATCAGGTTTTCACTACAATAATTTATTTCTTTTTTAATAAATAAATTTTTTATGTAAATTTTGTTTGTTAATTTTGTTGAGATTATTTTGTTTGTGCATGATTGAATTTGTTCATTATATATTTATTGTTGTAGATTGTTAATTTTTCTTTAACTTTTTTTTTTATTTTTTCTGGGAAGTTGCCTTGAAAGTGTACATCATTTACAAAAAGCTTTAATTTTCACAAAATTTTAATAAGAAGGTGTTGTATATCTAATTATTATGGTGCAGTATAAATATCAGACGAAATGGATGCGCCAAAGTGATTCTTCAAAATTATCAGTTCTTCTTTGAATCATAACATTCGTTTGGTTAGTGCGATTATTCACTTTTTTTAAAAAAAATTCTGAAATATTATGTATATGAAAGAAGTGATTAAATGTGACACTTATATTTTTGTTGTAGGGGATTCCTCCATCTTTTATGAATGAGTGGGGACATCAATTTAGTAATACAGTTCAGTTGATTGGATACGATGACATAAATGTTCATATACAATTGGAAAAGGTGGATGGGAAGAAATATTTGTCTGGTGGATGGCCACAAGTTTATGATTATCATAACTTAAGAGATTATCATGTTTTAGTGTTTGAATATGATGAGAATTATTATACATTTAATGTTAAAATATTTGACCACTCAGGATTAGAGATGACATATGATCCTATGTCTGAAGAAGAAGAAGAAGAAGAAGAAGACGACAGTTTAAATACAAATAATCATATTTTTGAAGTGACACTAACGGCTAGTGATCACGGCCAACGGAAAATTGTAAATTTTCTTTTAATTTCATCTTTTTATCATTCATTTTATATAATTTAAAATTTATTCATTCACTGATATGATATTTTACTTTGCAAAACGTACTCGAAATTTTTGCGAGACAGAATTTGCCCAAATTTGTACGTAATGTTCAAATTCACGACTCTTCACATCAAAATTGGAATGTTACTACAAACTTAAGACCAAATGGTGTAATAAGACGTTTTCAGTTGGTTGGGCAGATTATGTTAGAGCGAAAAATTTAGAGATGGGTAATACATGTGTGTTTGAATTATTAAACAACGACCTCTAATATTTAAGGTTTACAAAAAAGAGCAGAATGACAGTTTAACGTATCTGTGAAAATTTCTTATTTGTATTTAGTTATGGACCGTGTATTAAAAATTTATTATGGTTGTTAATTTAGAGTTCGTTTGGGCCACATTTTCATTTATCATTCTCATTCTTCTACTCATTTTCAACCACATATTTTTAATAAAATAATATTTTTCATCACGTCAATAACTTTTCCTTTTTTTTCGACCACACATTTCTCATCATATCACTATTTAAAATACATTCTTTCTCCAATAATCTCTATCAAACACACTCTTATTCATTTTTTATGTTTATTAAGTATTATTGTTGATTTAACTATGATTTTTAAATGGATTTGTTCTAGCCTCAATAAATATTAGATGAATGAAGTTGATTAAGATTAAGATTTGATTTAATTTAATTTAAGAAGTTGGTTAAGATTTACTTAAATTTAATTTAAATGCACAAGAAAATATTGTGATAATATTTTATATATAAAAAAATTGGAATGCATATAGTAATTAATTTTTCAATTCAGTTTTCCCTCTACCACACTCTATCCCTAGCCGACGCCCAAATCACCTAGTAATTGATCTCGCATGCCATTGATTTCAAGAAGGTACGCATAGTGCATCTATGATAAAGGTAATCCCGTGCAAAAACATGGAGGTTCTTCTCCGTGAGTTTTCAGTCGGAGCAGAACCTTCGCGAGTTTCTGCACGGAATGAAACATCTGTGCTGTGCAGAAACATGGAGCTTCCGTGCACAAAGCAAGTTCTGTGCACAGGGCAAGCCATGGGCAAGTGCATATTTTAGACTTTTGGTAATTACATTTCGTGTTTTTGCATAATTTATATGTTTTCTGGCAATTATTTTAATTTTCTTTTCTTTTTTTTTAAAAAAATTGTTCATCTGTGCTTTGGACTACTAGTTCTTTGTTCATGTGATTCTAAATCCATATCTATCATTTATTTTTAATTAATTAGCGAAAAAAAATTAATAGCAACAGAATAATGGAAAAAACTACTATGCAAAAAACAATGATACTAAAATGCATTAAATAAATAATATAGTTTACAATAAATAAATATAAGTTAGCCTAAGGAGATTTTACAAAGAGAAAAAAACATGTTGTATGCAATGTTGGAATTTACGGATTAGATATAAATATAAAAATGTGTGAATGACTTTATTTAAATAGTTAAATAAGACTTAAGTTTTGGCGTTACATACATTATGTAATTATAATATTGAGATTCATGTTAATACAAACTTCAAAAGCATGTATGGAATTTCTATAGGTTTAATAAGTATTATTTAATTATTAAATAATTTTTTAAAGGATTAAATTTTTTAAATAATATTATAAATAAGAAAATGTTTTTTTACACCTAAGCCTCACGCAGGTTCGCCTAAGTTTGTAAAGTTTGAAGCTTCTGCTTGACGCTTAGCAATGCTTTATGGTTTTTAGAACACTGTTGGTAAGTAATTGTGAATCAGGTTAATGTGTATATGTTGAGTGTAATGTACATCCGTGTGAACGAAGTTTTTTGGCGCCGTGCATAAGAGCCAAAGTCCCCATGCGGATGGTGCTTCGACAGTGTGCGCACGAAACCAAAGTTCTATGTGCATAGAGCTAAAGTTTCGTGTGCACGGATCTTTGGTTCCGTGCACATGGGGCTAAAGTTCCTAGTGAGCGGAGCTACAGTTCCGTGCGCACGGAGCTACAGTTCCGTGCGCATGACAAGTTGGCTCCATGCGTATGGATCTTCAGTCCCGTTCGCACGAAACTTTCGCTCCGTGGGATCTCTTGCTTCATGTTTGAGGAGGCAGTACTTCATGCTTATGGAGGTTAGCTCCATGTGCAGTTTGTTGGTTTCAGCATCTGTTATGAATTACAGAAATTTATCAAAAATGCTAATGTATTGTAATTCAATAATTTTTGCATGTCTTTAGAATATATATATATATATATATATATATATATATATATATTGTCTCCAGATCAATGGTTCTCTGCTTCCATCACTCAATTTCCAAATCATCGCTATCTTAATGATTTCTTAGAATTTATACACTTGGATCAACAAGCATCTTTAATATGCAATAATTTCTATGGATTTATCTATGGAAGTTTTTACAGAGCAGAACACGAACAATTTAGCAGTAAATTAGTGCACGAATTTATTTTGAGGTTTGTTAAATGTGGAAAAAAATGAAGTTTGGGTGCAGTATGATAATCACCTTGCTCGATTTGGCATGCAAGATTTTTGCCTGATTGCTGGATTACCCTGTCATGATGTAACCATGGATTTAGATGTTAATAATCATAGGCTTAGAAATCAGTACTTTGATGGTACAAAAATGATTAGCATGTTGATGTTTTTTGTTGCGTTCCATACATGCGAAGATTGAGAAGATAAATTTAAGCTTTTTGATGCATTCCATTCGTGCCTCTAAGAAATATGCAATTTTAGACTTTCAATTCGAAAGCCAATGTTCTCGTCAGTTCAGCAGACAGCTAAGAAATGTAATTTGTCTAGAAGAATACTTGAACTGGAACTTGCCAACGTTTGGTCAGCCATGGATGATGTGCGACTATCTATTGATTCCGTGTTCATATCCAGACAATAATTGGTATCTTTTTTTGGTCAACTTCCATGAATGGAAATTTCAAATATATGATTGCAGCCATAAGGTTCACACAGAAGAAGAAATTAGAACACATGCAACATCGACATTTGATTTAATTCAATATATGATGTTACAGTCAAAGTTTTGCTCCAACATACTGGATTTAGCTAAACATACAAACATGAAAATGAAGTTGGAAATTATACCCTACCTACCTTGTGCAAATAATGGGTGAGTATTTATATAAGCTGCACTACAGTACTTAATTTGTTGTTTACCTTGATTTCACAATTTTGGTATGAACTTATTCTAATATACATCTATTTTTGCCTGTAGGCCAAACTGTGGAATATTTGTCTTGAAATATATAGAATGCTTTATTTTCGGACATCCTATAGAAATAGTTTCAGCAGACAGGATGAGTAGATATAGACGGAAGATCTTAGTGGATATTTGTTGCAATGAATATTTTTTGCATTCCCCTTAGTTATGATTGCAAGTACCTTTAGAATGAATGTAGCGTGTTTAAAAGTCTACGATGATTTATTATTGCTATTTTCAACTGTATTTTCATCTCAGTCTTATCGTAGTTTAGTATTTGATTCTAATAGAATAAATGCTCGTAAATTAAATATATTAGTGGATGAAAAAAAAGATCATCATTGGTAAACTCCAATCGCCACAAGGTTTATATCTTAATTTACATCCATTAAAGAAAAATGATAGACAAAAGTTGTTGCCTCTCTGCCAATGAGGTCGTTTAAGGAAATTAGAATGATGTTGCTCTCTTGCTCCAGCAATACGATTCTCTGCTTGCTCCGCTTCCAATGCTCGCTCTGCAATAGTTGCAAAGGTTACTCCCTAGGTGCCTACTATCTTCACATCCCGATATAAGTCAGGTCGGAGCCCTTCAAGAAATCGTTCTACTCTATGCTCATTAGTGCCGACTATATGAGAAGTAAAACGAGAAAGTTCCTCAAATTTTTTAATATATTCCCCAACAGACATGGTCCCTTGTCGCAACTGAATAAACTCATTTACTTTTGTTGTCTAGCAACTGTGGTAAAATATTTAATTAGAAAAAGTTCCTTAAATCAAGTCCATGTCATAGACTCCACGGACTCAATGCTTTGCACCGTATCCCACCAGAATCCAGCACTGCCTCGTAGCATAAAAACAACACAATTTACCTTTTCAGTATCTGGAACTCTACTATATTTAAACATGTTCTCCATCGTATGCATCCACTCTTCTGCTTTCATCGGATCAACAGTCCCATAAAAAATGGGAGGGTTTAGTTTCCTAAATCGCTCTCCAACATTCTCATCGATTCTTGGTGCTGGTGCAGGTGCGACTTGCATATGCTGAATAAGTTGTTGTGACCGGGTCTCTACTAATGCTGCCAGACGCTCTACTACTGCATCTCGATTATTTCCATTGGTCGTAGATTCACTTGCATCCGCCATCTAACTAAGATAGACTTTTAAACTTGCAACTCATATATGTACCTTTAATTACTGGTAGAACAAAAAGTAAACTCCCTTGTTATTATTATTATTATTATTTTAAACATTAAGACAAACTACATATCTTCTCATTTATATAGAACGATTTCCTTAATAGGATCGTACTTATACTCAATCTAATCCTTCTCAGTAGCAACTCAAAACATAACTTTATTAAATAAATTCAATAAAAACAACAATAACATACATACTAGCATGACGTCGTTTACTCAGTCCCCAGCTACATATGTTAAGTTTTCAGGATGTTATTAAAACCTTGGCTCTGATATCATTCCTGTCAACCCCCAACCTCCACTCTTAACATTTTTCTTTTAAACGTGTTATTTTATTAATAGTTTTTATAACAGACTAAGATTTAATCCAAATAAGCTTCTCACAGTATAATTAAGACGTATCACAGAAAATCAAATATAAAAAAATTAAAAGAATCGCCAGATTTTGTATTATACCAAAAAGAGAATTTGTTTTACAAAAAACATCCCCTCGAAAATTTGTCAAATGACTACCTAAAAATTTTAGTCAAAAGAAATGCCTGCAAATTTTCAAAATATTTTTTCTCTATATCTATTTTACAGCAGGCAGATATGGCGGTATGTCAAAGTCAGTCAAGTCTATTTATTTTCTCTACATTATTTTTCTAAGCCCCATTTTCCCTTTTTACATAATATCATATCACAGTCTATTCCACGAACATTACGGTATTTACATAACGACAAGTAATCAAGTCATAGACATCAATCATGACCATCACAAAGTCTTCCCCGTCTTCAAAAGTTTCAATACCTTCATCTTCATCAATCACTGTAAGCGTGTGTAGTGGGTGCGTCTATATATAACATGTATAGCCGAGAAATCCTCAGTAATTTCGATATGTCTGGTAGTTCGGATAATCTCATTATCTCGTTGGGCCATCTACATTACAAAATACAAAACGTGAACCATAAAATTCAGTAAATATGATGATGCAATGATGCATGTCAAGCATAAATGAGCCCAAATCCTTATTATAGTGTACCGTATGAGCTCACAATAACATGACCATTTCTTGCGCGCAAACCAATATCAATGCATCCGTCGTTGCCCACCGAGCCTCAAGATGCATCATTAGTATATCATATATACAAATTTAAGGCCTGACCTACATATATACAGTATTCTAAGTGTCTATCCGCAGTTCCAAGGCCACCAAGGGACCTCCTGACACTGCCTGTATATAGGTGTCGAACTTCGAATACCCCATCCCTGGCTACACTTAATGACCGTCAGGACCCTCAAGCGGCATCTTTATTCGAACACAATATTACGGTACATCTATAATGGGATTCACACTCAAAATGTTTAATCACAACTCAATCAGAATGACAACAACATATGCATGATCTTGAAAACGTAATTATCCATACGTTTTCCAAATAAACTCAATGCACACGTATCATACTAATATGTCACGTAGTAAACCAGACAAACACATATAAGCACATCATTATACATATTAACGTATATTGTACTGTAGTTGAAAATCATCAATATTTACATTTTTCACGATTTCCTTGATCAATATCTGCATTAATACAATAATCCCTACATTAATTATGTCTTGTCATATTACCTCTCAATTAACAAATCTAACTAAACCTATAAGATATTATAGGTTACATAATTAAAACAACTCTAATAAGGATACTAATAATACTAGTTTACTACTAATAAATAATAATAATAATAAATTCTTGTTATCGTTATTAAATAAATTTCACAATTTCTAAAATAAAATTAATACATGTAAAAATTACCATATTATTTTTCACTTCATGTTTGATCCATTTTCCATTTTATTTAACACACATATCCATATATATATATATATATATATATATATATATATATATATATATATATACCATACTTATTAATTAATTTCTTATGCATTCCATATTCTTTTTTTTTACTAAATTTTCCACATACCTCACTTTTTAGACTATGCATCATGACATATTACTTCTCATCAAATCAAAATAATTTAAGTCTCAAGTGCTAATTATTTCTTCTCCAATTGAATTTACTTTATCTACATGTATACATATACTAGTGGTTCATTAACCAATATAATTAGCAACTATATATTATTCCAAATGATTTGCCTATCTTACTTCTTTACCTTCTTTCATCAAATATTTTTTTTTTTTTTTTTATGCAAACTAAGTAAACTAAACTCAATATTTCTTGAAATATTTTTATAAATTTTAAAACTTCTAGAGTTAAGATTTCTAAATAGAAAAATTATAATTAATCAATCTTAATTTTATTAATTTAATATAACTCTAACTCTATCTTTCCTCCATTATTGAATAACCCTAGAGCAAAAAATTTAATTTCCTATTCATAAACCAAATAAATACTTAAAACAAATAATTAATTAAATAATTATCTAAATAAATAAATAATTAAGTAAATAAATAATTAACAAAATAATTTACTAAAAAACATACCATAAAGAGTGAAAGAGATGGGAAATGAAAGAGATGTGAGATATTTCTCACTCACCATCATCTCATATTTATAGTTGATGTTAGGGGTTAATTGTGCAATTTATCAAATTGCACTTTTAACCCCTAGGTAACAAATGCCAATATTTTATTGGTTCGAGAAATTACACATTTAATCCTTGGCACAAATGCAAATATTTTATTGGTTTGTGAAATTACATCTTTAATCCTTGGGCAAACATGCAATTATGAAATTGCACTTTCAAGTCTCTAATACTATTTTAATTACAATTTCTAATAACATTTATTTTATTATTCATTTAAACCCATACAATTAAAAAATTTCTAAAAATACTAAAAATATTTACTAAGCCCATAAAATTAAAAACAGTCTAAAATACTAAAAATATTTACTAGAAAATTTCGGGATGTTACGGTACGTTTCATTGAAGGACCCCAGAATGTTTTTATTTTTCCATAGTTCAATTTCTCCTGGCATTTTTGTTTCTAGCAAGGGCCCCAAACTTATCATTTTATGTATCTGAGAAATAATAACAAAATAGTGTACTGCATTATTGCTATTTATTTTGTATTCTATGAGCAAAGCGTACTCTATGTAATGTAAGGAAAATTGTCATTTTCCAAATTTGTCATGTCAACATGTTCCTCATGTACATAATACTTTCTAGCGAGTGTATTAGTTAACAAAAATGTGTGAATCACGAGTGTTGAAAAAATGGGTGCATCATTATTGGTACACAGTAGGTGCAAATTGCACGCGCCGGTGAAATAGTGCACATGATTCAGTACCATTGATGTGAAGCCTCTATAAATTTCATAGTGACTCGCAAAGACTGATAAATAAGTGGAGTTGTAATGTTGTTTGAGGAAATTGCAATCTCTAAAGCTCCATAACCAACAGGCGTTGTGGAATTTACGTTATTACCTTTCTATTGATTAATAAAGGAGCTAAATTTCAATTGCATTCTACTACCAGGCTCCGATGTGGAAGATGACTATGAGGAAGAGGAGTTCCTCAACCATTTGGCGGATGATGTAAATGCATGGGTTACGTACTGCAGATTCGCCGACAGTGACGCAACAAATTACTATCGCAGACAGCGTTGTCGTATCCGACGATTTCTGTTCTCCAGAAACGGTCATATGTTCATGATGGAGGCAAATGTGCTATCAATAATTTCATATGTATCTCGCGATGCTGAGACATTTTGCGCATGTGTTGCGCGACGAGCATGGGCTACGCAGCAGTCAGTAGGTTGACATATACGAGCAAGTTGGCATGTTCCTGTACATTCTAGCAAAAGGGAAGGGATATTGTCAGGTGACAACAATATTCAACCATTTGCTACAGACCGTGAGCCACTACATTAAACAGGTTTTACAAGCGGTCATCGTACTTTCATAGCGTCTTCTTTGACTGAGTCCAAGCTACAACGGCGGCGTTGAGTCTCACATGTAGGATTTGAGCAAGCCTCTACTCTTTCGAGGCTGCATCGGCGCTATTGTACTAGAATGCATGTCAAAGCTGTGCTACCGTGGCACGAGCGGATCAACTTCATTGGACGAAAAAGAGTGCCGACCCAGAACGGGTTGGCCGCATGCGATTTTCAATTTATGCTTCACGTTTGTGCTAGCAGGAACCTCTGGCGATGCGCAAATCCTTGCGTATGCTATCAATAGTCCGTAAATTCATTTCTAGCGTTCGGCCCTGGGGAAGTACTACTTAGTGGATTTCGGATTTGTTCATCACCCTAGGTATATGGTCTCGTACAAATGTTCGGATATACTTTACCATTTTCAGCAGTTTCACGATGAACGGACGGGATGTCGACGTAGATTTCGTAACGCTTGAGAGAAGTTTAACTTTCGACACTCATCCTGCAGGAACGTCGTGGAACGGGCGTACGGTGTGTGAAAATAGAGATGAAAAATATTCGACAACATGTCCCA
The DNA here is from genome assembly GCA_019395295.1 of Osmanthus fragrans. Classification (NCBI taxonomy): domain Eukaryota; kingdom Viridiplantae; phylum Streptophyta; class Magnoliopsida; order Lamiales; family Oleaceae; genus Osmanthus; species Osmanthus fragrans. The sequence goes on along the minus strand of CM033361.1, from coordinate 18,808,051 downwards.
CTACTCCTTCCCAATGCAAGTTGTCGTTGTTATAACAACGATAGGGATTCATAATTTTCTCAGGCGCTCAGGAGTGGTGGACGAAGCGTTCACGAGAGTGGAGAAGGATGAAGATGCAGTCGAGGTGGAGTTACCCGACGCTGAAGATGAAATACATGCCGAAATGAATGCACCAAAAATACAACGAAGTGAGTGGGACAGACTTCGGGATTACAGGGCGCAGCAGCCGTGACGAGAGTCTGGATTGAAATAATTCGCACGTTTCACGTCAACGTAATTTTTTTTCTTTTGGTTCGTCTTGATAATGTCTCTTAGATCCCATTGTCTTGCATATTATATATTTACTAAAATATGTGCGTTCGTGTAGTGTGAGTTGTTTTAAAATATTTACATTAATTCTACGTGTCAATAATGTGTATGAAATTATTTGTGGTTCCAGGTCAAAATTATTGCAATGCACTCGCCGTTCGTTTGCACAACAGGTTAACTGAAATTATTGAAAAATCATGTGAAGTTAAGCTTTTGGTAGGACCACTTGCTGAAATCGTTGAACAAATGGGGAGTCAAAAATGTTGTGTCATGTTTGACTAGTGAAAACGTTTTGTAAAGTAATGTGATTGTGTTGAGATGAGTATAAAAGGGTAAAGTTGGAATTGTAGGCAAATTGAATTGAAATGAGAAGATTAAAATATTTTATGGGTCCCACTTTGATGTGATGTAAAAAAATGCATTTTAGGTAAAAATGGGAAACAAACATATCATAAATAAGCATTTAACGGCTTAGAATTTGAATAATGTGAATTATTATGGTATTATATAGAATATAAAAAGATTGTATCTTGATCCAACCATAAGTTTTGAACTGTGCTAGCTGTTATGCCTCGCATTTGAAACTCTTAGTGGTGGCCACGTCAAAGTTACGTGGGACATAATACGAAGACATCTGGCAGTCAACAAGGTCAAAAGTAAAGAAAGTGAATAAGTTGCTCACTGGCCGAAACACTGTCTTCATCCGAAGTTCTTCTGCTGAAGCACTTCCTCTTCTGGCTGATCCTCTGCACATATGAAGCTCTTTCTTAGGACCGATGTGCTTATCGCCTTTAAAGGAGATCTGAAGAATATCGTTATGAATGATTGATGTCACATGTGTAGTAATAAACGTCAGAAATGTCAGCATATGATGTAGGGCAGCTGACCATTTGTCATTGTAATTAATGTAAGGCAGAGAGTGATGTGAGGCTTCGTATGTTGGGATAAGACCACGTGGTTCTGATCCGACGGTGACCACGTCAGCCTCAATTCTATAAATAGCAGCTCTCCAGTCAAAACGTGCCGAAATATACTTGCGTGGACGTGAGTGAACCCGACATCTGATGTTCACATTGCCATTGAAGAAAACGGGGTCAACAATAGCAACTGTTATTTCATTCGCAAAATAAAAGTTACTTAAAAGTAGTTTACTCTTAGCTAAACAAATAGTAAAACATTTTTCATTTTTTTCCTTTTGTTGACCAATCACCTTCTTATCGATTTAGATTCTGCACTATTAGGTAGTTGAGCTTCTAAATATGTTGGACCTTTTGTTGGGTTTCTAGTAGGGATGTCATCGAAGTTATGTGGTTTAAATGATAATCATTTGGCCTATGTTGATATGATTTTTCACCCTTTACTTTTTTGTTAACCCTTTTCAAAGTATATCTTGCACGTTGGCATTGTATTTTAATACTAATAAGTGCACGCTTGTGTTAGAGAAATTATTTCTCAATCTATTTTTCATTTTCTTCGGAGTATTTATTAACGAATGCAAATCAGTTAACTGATGGATTATAGAAATTAAAATAATTATAAGAGAATAATTGTAATCGATAGATTTTCTACCAAATTTTCGAAATAGATTCATGTATGATGTATATAATTCCTTGTATTGTTGCTCATTGTAATTAATTAATATAAAAAAACAAGTTTCCCAACTTACATATTCTTCCATTCACCATTTTTACACGGTATCAGAGCATTGATCTTGGTGACTCTGCATAAACCAAAAAAGCTAGGTGACTCTGCATAAACCAAAAACACCTTCAACAACTACAACAAATCAAATGATTGGTAAGGAAGAAATCATGGATGAGAATCCACTTACCTTACACAACTCGGGTAATTTAAGCCTGATCTTGGTCGCCAAACCCCATGAATCACACAACTACGGGCAATTGAGTCGAGCCATGCGTTTTGGTCTTAGCGCAATGAATAATATTAGATTTATCAATGAATCCATCAATACACTGTCCCCACAAACAAAAATTTTCATTCTTGGTAATGCCGCAATGACATGGTGTTCTCATGAATTCTGAACAATGTGATCCTGGACATCGTTTGTAGCGTGATCTACATGGACACAACAGCAACCCTATGGAAAGATTTCCATGATCGATTTTTACAAGGAAATGACTCAAGATTTTACCAAATTCAACAAGAAATTTTCGAACATTAAAAACATAGATTCAATCTCAGTATATTTCAACAAAAAAGACTTTATGAGATGAATTAACTTTTTATTAAGAACTGCTCATCTGCAAGTGTGGAGGATTAAAGAAAGTTACTGAAAGAACGGAAAATAAGAATCTTTTTGCAATTCCTTATGGGGTTGAATGAAACCTACGCTATAGCCAGAGACAACATACTGATGCTGATTCCATTGTCAGATACTCGATAAGCCTTTTTCCATGACCCTGCAACATGATCGATAACTTGATGTTGCCGCGTTCCATGAAGGAACCGGTGGCAATTTTCAAGTCATGGCTGTGAGTTAGTCAAGCAAAATATACAAGGACATTAGCACACGTAAGACTTCTTTTTCTCACACTAGATGAACATTGAAGAAGACAACCAAATGCATGTATTGTAATTAGGAGGGACGCACGGTGTAATATTGTTACTATCTGAATGGTTTCCCAGTGGGCCACAAATTTTATGGCAAAAACATTCATCCCAAGAATAGAAGAGCCGCAACTAATAATTCCACTATAAACCAAGGTAATGTACCTAAAGCGCATTTGATCTAGAGGGTGGTCTAACGATTGAAAAGTACAATCAGATAATGGCCATGTTTAACAAAATGAATGGTAATGTTTTTGCAAATGTCACAGTTAAACAAAATTTGCATACAACTTTAGACTATATATGTCATTAACTTGCAAATTCAATTAATCAACGTGATTTTGTGAATTTGCCTGATGGTGGAATTGTAGCGACCCGAATTTTTAAAGTACAATTTTATAACTTAAAGTGTGTCGCTACGACATTTCCGTTAAGTTTTAGAATTTATTTTACGTCCGTCGAATTGTCTAGCAAAACATTTAATATAAGATTTCAAAACGATTTTAATCTTAAAATTCAATATTTATTTATCGAGTTCAATCTCGAACATTTTAAAAGTATCAAATCCTTATCGATTTAGATCCAATTTTAATGTCCGATATTCTATTTAGAGTCCAATTTCATTAAGTCCAAATTTTCTCTTTTAGTCCAATTTTATTAAATCCAATTAGCCCAAAGAATTATTTCCAGCCCAAACTCTTGGACCAAGGATTGCCAGCACCAACCTGCTATTTTTTTACACACATAGTCGGCGCCGCTAAGGTAAATCTTCAATTTTGTGAATTCGGTGAAGAAGAAGAAGGAAGACGCCGATGACATGAATGAAAGAAGAGATTTGGGTTTAATTGGAGTTGAACCATTTTTATTGGGCTAGTTGGGTTTAATAGTATGGATATTGAAGGATTTAATTGGAATTTGAGCCATTTTTATTGGGCTAATAATATGGATGTGACTGTATAATAATATGTGACCTAAAAAATTATTAATCTGTGATCAATAATCTGATAATTTGTGACTTATAATAATTGTGATTTGTGATCGATGAACAAATTGTGATCTTTGAAATCTGTGAATCGTGACCGTAAAATAATTTGTGACATATTAAAATTTTGATTTGTAACCTCGAAAATAAATTGTGACCTATAAAATATTTGATTTGTAACTAATTAATTTGACATTATGTGACCAATAAATGAATTTGTGACTAAAATATATATATATATATATATATATATATATATATATATCTGTGACATTTATATATTTAATTAATTAAATAAAAATTAATAAAAATCTGATTTTTAAAGTTTGAAACTTATTTTCTTATTATTGAAATGGACCATACTTAAGGGTTATTTGAGACCCATTTTTTTTAAAAATACATTTTGAAATAGTGTTATGATCAAGAATATGTGGTTGAAAAAAATTAGGTTTGAGTATAGTATTATTTTATTGAAAATTTTGTAGTTAAAATAAAGTTAAATCACTATTAAAAAATATATTTTGATAGAAAAATAAGAATCAAACAAGAACTTTATAATTAAACGTGTGAGTGAAAATTTAATAAAAAACGTATTTTAATGAGGTGTATTTAATTGAGACTTTTGAAAATTTTGAGACTTTTTTTATGTGACGATTTTCGTGAATTTTTTTTTATAAATTTATATACAATTAGTGGAAGTCTTTCGTAGACTTCTATAGTATTTCATTTTAAATTTTTTATAGAATTTAAATGACTTTTTAAAGATTTTCATTTGAAATAGAATTCACGTGGATTCAATGTAATAATGTGAAATTTTTATATACGAAATTGTAGTTCTCACACTTTTCCTTCTACTTCTCATCCTCATATAATTAAAAACAATAAAAATTTAATACTTTAATTAAATTAATAATAATCAAAATTATACATATATATGGTAAAATATAAATTTAATATTCAATATTATTAATATAATATACTTTTAAAAAAAATCAATATATTTACATTTAATTATAATTTTGTCATATAAAATATCATAATTTAATAAAAAAATAGAAAATTTTCACAAAAAATGAATGAAAAAAAGTTACAAGAATCCAATTTAATTTTTTTCCATAGAAATAGAGATAAACAATAATGAAGAGACAATCAATAGAAAAAATAAATTTTAATTATACCTCTAATATTCGTAGAAGGAAAAAAGAAAGAAATATTGAATATATATATATATATATATATATATATATATATATATATATATATATGGATGTGGATGGATTTAATTGAAGTTGGGCCATTTTTAATATGGATATGAGTGGCTAATAATGTAATTTTTTTACACCACACATATTTTAGTTTAATAAAATATTCAAACAATACAATTAAACATTTTTTTTTCAATTCATCATTTTTAATTCAAAAAATACGGCAATATCAAAGTAAAAATAAAATCTGAAAAACAAAATTGAAGTTTGAAAGACGTACCAATGTACCCGTGTTCGAAATTTGGACTCTTTTTAGCCATGTCCCCATATTCCACATTTTAGAAATATAAAAGATCCGACACTTAGATACGTACGTGTACCCGATACCCGTATTTGAGTCGGAGCATCATAAGCTCAATGTAGAAGTCCAGATTATTCACATGCACACCACTGCATCAAAGTATTTTTGGCTTATTTGCATGATTTAAGTAAAAGAATTCTGTTGGTAATTTATGTTCATGAAGTACACAGAATAGTTGAGTAGGCCACTATAGTGTTAGGAAAACTTGTTAACATTTTGACATCCCTTTTTAATATGAAGCAATACAAGAACTGCACAATGTTGTCCATAGATGGTATGCGTGATTGAGATACGATGACCAGGCAACTCTTTGAGCTGGTAAAAAGACGGGTTTTTTCGGTAAGTAGAGTGACAATTATTTGATGAAAGCATATGGAATCTGATTGCTGCACCTTTATTCATGTAGTCACTGAACACTTAGCCAAGATATCTTTATCTCTCGTAGATCTATGAAAGTGCAAATGAACAATATCAGTCCTGGTATTGACGCAATTCGCAACATGTCCAGATATGGTTAATATATGGAAAATCAGTTCCTTAAGGTTAGACTAGGCTATACATGAAAATGTATCATGACTGGTAATTGCATTTGTGGTCGAGAAATGTTTGATTGATTAGGCCAAGGTTTGGATTACTATATGCATTTCATTCTTAGATGAAGACACTTGTTGCTTCACTTCAGATAGAAACTGTATCCATAATTTCATACTTCTATTATACGACTTTTTATTGTTGACTCTAATTTTTCAGGCAAGAACCAATTCTAGTTGTTGAAATGCTTACTCTTCTTATACAAATAGTGAAAGAGAGAAGGTTTTGTGGGCTGAGTACCGCTGAATGTCTGCAAAGAGAGTTGATATACAAGCTTTCTATTGGAGATGCTACTCGCAGTCAGTTGGTGGAATCTCTCTCTCTTGATCTTTCCAGAAAAAATGAACTTCAGGAAACACTGGATACAGTTGCAGAATATTTCAATCCATCTGGCATGACTCAGGTTAGACTCTGCCGTGTGAAAAATTATTGTCGTCATTAAATAGAACAAACTATGATCAGACTGCCAGATACCTCTCTATTTCACAGGGAATGTGTAAACTGCGATCTGCATACTGGAAGGAACTTGATCTATATCATCCTCGCTTTAACTCTAGGGATTTACAAGCCGCTGTAGAAAGATATTTCCATGTTTTCAGTGCTTCTGCATCGACCACTCAGCTTCCTAAATGGACAAATATTTATTACCCTCTCAGGGTAATTGCTCAAATAGCTACTTGCAAAACAGTCCTCCAAATTGTCCGTGCAGTACTGTTTTATGCTGTTTTCACGTATAAACTTGCCACATCACGTGCTCCTGATGACATTGTTTTGACTGCTCTGCATTTACTGGCACTAGCACTGGACATCTGTCAATTACAAAGGAAATCCGGTGGTCTGCTGTGTGATGTGGGTAATGCCATTCCCCTTTTGGGATTTGCCCGTGAAGAAATATGCACAAATAAGTATGGTGACCAGAGTATGATATCGCTTCTTGTCTTATTGATGAGGATACACGATAAAGAAAAAACAAAGAACTTTATGGAAGCTGGCAATTTCAATCTCTCATTGTTGATTGGAGATATATTGAAGAAGTTTGTGGAGTTTGAACCTGGATGCATGATTAAATTGCAGAAACTTGCTCCTGAACTGGTAAATCAACTTTCACAATCCATTGCAAATGGTGATATAAATGAGATGGCGTCTGCTTCTGACAGTGAAAAGCACAAAATGAAGGCTAAAGAAAGACAAGCTGCTATTTTGGTGAGATGTTAATTTCGACAACACATTTCTGGTTAAGTTATAAAAAAGAACAAAGAATTATGTTCTGGCTAATAAATGGAAGTTATGGGTTGATATGGCATGGATGTTACAACTTTTATTTTGCCTTTGAGTCATAGAACGTGCGTTCATGGCATGCCTGTGGCAAATATATGCTTTTGCACAATCTGAGAATTGACATTCAACTTTGTACTATTGGTATCCTTGCTGTCCTAGTCAATATCTCCTGCCGCAATGAAAGTACACAAGAAAGCAATATCTTCAGAATTAACGCTATACAGTTAGATATATGCATATATATATATATATATATATATATATATATATATATTTCAGGCATTTACTATATCATTAAAGTTCCAATGGATATGACAATTTTCTACTTACAACAACGACAGCAACAATAAGCCAAGTTTTATTCCTAGTTGACTTTTGGTCAAATATTTGAATATTTTTTCCCTTTTACTTACTCCGTGCAATCCAGTGACACATCTACTGAAAGATGACGCCTTTCTACTCTAGAAAATTTGTCGTAGTTCTTGTAAGGCTTTCATTTCCATTTTTTCTTTTTCTTTTTGGTTGGTGGGCTGCCTATTCTTCTAGAATTAGAAGCTTATTTATCTTAATGTATTGAATATCTTAAAGAAAATACCTCATTAGTTGAGTAATCCTTGTACTTGTCATTGATTAACTTAGTGCCTTTTGGATAGTTATTTGGTTGGCTTGCTGCATGCTGATGCTTGGGTGCTATGTTATTCACTAGGGCTATTGGGCCTTTGTTGTACTTTCCTGGCCCATGTTGGTTGGAAGTTGTCATGGGATGAAATTGATGCTGATTGCTTGTTACCATCCTACTATCTGGTGAAAATTGTATTTTTCATTTTCTGAATTTTCTTATAGATCGTCCACATGTCTAGTGTATAGGACAAAATGAGAGCCCAGCAGAGCAAATTTTTGGAAAGCATTGATTCCAATGCAGATGATGATGTAGATGATACCAAATCTGGGCAAGACTTGTGTGATTCTTGTGTTGAAAACAATTCTCAAAGAGTTGGCTCAAGTCATTTGTTCTCTTTGCCATAGTCAGAGTTCCAGCAGTCCTGTATCATTTTTGGTTCTTCTTCAGGTAGCGAGCTGTCTCCGGTTTTATTCCATCTATCTTTTAATTTATTTGGTCATTTGTTTCAATAAAGTAGAAGGATTAGCATTTGTCATATCTTGCACAAGATCATTCTGATGTCTATCTCTACTTCAAATAAAGAAATCCAGGCTCTTGAGTTTGGCTGAGAGAGGCCCCCCTTCATGGGAACAAATTAGCAGCTCAGGGAAGGAGCCTGTTTCTAAAAGTACAACCACAATTGATGAATTATCCCAAAGGAGCAGTATCTCTGGTGGCTCAGGAACGATCTCTTCTTCTCAGTTAGTGGATGTGATTCAAAATGCTGTAAATGATTTTGCTTTGTTGGGACAACCCAGGGAAGTGAAAGCTTTTCTTGAATTTATCAGGGCTCGATTCCCATCCATTAAGAATGTTCAGCTCCCTTACATATCAAAGGATACAAGGGAGAAAACTGTATTCTCCCTTGAGACATTGGAAGAACATATGTACTTGAGAATTAGGGGAAAAAGTAGTGCCATTTTGTGGGACTCAGATTCTCGAAACAATGATGAAATTTTTTCAATAACTGGAGGCAGTCTGGAAAGTAGTAGCAATGCTGAATCTCTTTTGCTTGGAAAATACATTGCCGCACTTTCGAAATAATCATTGAAGAATCTTTCAGCTTCACAAAATGTCCATTCTCGCAGTGACAGGGCACAGTCAGAATCCAATAGACTACATCCAGAAGACGATGGATTTGGTCCCATCGGCAGTGACGGAATTTGTGTTTCTTCCTGTGGACATGCTGTGCATCAAGGATGTCTTGATCGTTATTTATCATCTCTTAGGGAATGGTGAGGCATCCACTTAAAAAGGACTCCTAAAAGAATGGGATAAGGCATATTTTGTGTTTTTGATTATTTTACTTTTATGGTTCAATAATAATTTGAATACATTCAACATGAGAATATGAAAAGCTTTAACAGTTACCCAAAAAGATGAAGAGATGAGGAGTTGGACTTATCATGAACAAAATTACGAATTTGTTGCTTTTACTATTAAGCATTATGTCTGTATTTGTGGATCGAAGAGTGAATATACCAGTAAATTTATATGTCACCGGATGCATGTTAACTACTTGCTGGTCCTTGTGATGACTGAACTTTTCTCCCTTCTCTCTTGTGACATCTTCCCAACCGTTTGAAAGCTCAACAGTACAATCTCAAATCAGCAGCAACACCTACTTAACACCTAAAAAGGGCCTTGTGCAATAGCCTTTCTACAACGATACTGATCTAAAAGAGAGATTTTTCTTTCCTTTAACCCTTAACGTTTTGGCTCTTCTGTGGCCTGAGATAAAATGGCACCTATGATTGCATCTATTATCCTTGGTATGCCAGTATCTTTGGATAACTGATCCAAATTTCATTAGTTTTCACCCTCTTATCATCTACCATTAGTCTTAGTAAAAAGAGTCAAAGACGTCGAAGATAAATAGAATAGAGATACTTTAACCTTCTCATCAGTCACTGTCATGCTTCTTCCCTTTCCTTCCCGTAGTTGTTAATTGTCATGTGACAGGTGAATTTAGATTGAATAGTTCTCTGTCAAGCGTTTTTACATTCATCCTCCAAATCCCTGAAAAATTCAATGACAGGTTCGATGTTTTGCTTCAACTGGGTGTTTCTGTAAAAAGGAGAGCAAGCTCTCCTCCTTGTTTTCCTTTTCCTTTCTTGTGTGCACACCACACCACCTATAGCTTTAACCTTAAGTTTATTTCTGGGATATGCTTAGGCTGATACAAAATAAACGATGATTGCTGTATATGCTTTGTACACAGGTATGGCAGAAGAATTTTCCATGAAGGAGGGCACATTGTGGATCCAGAGCAGGTACACGCGCTTTGTGATTTCTGAAATCTTCGTAGTTGAAAAGTGTAAGCTATACTGATAAGGATCAACTTTTGTCAGGGGGAGTTCCTCTGTCCTGTGTGCCGTGGACTTGCAAATTCTGTGCTGCCGGCATCCTCCAGAGACTTGAGAAGGATTTCTCAGCCATCCGCTATTTCAACTGTTGACTCTACGTACGCTAGTAGCCCTTCAGCATCATCCGACAGAGATGCCAGTTCACTTCGTCTCCAAGATGCTTTATCTATCTTAACAAGCGTAGCTGATGTTGCTAGAAGTAACGAGATTCGAAAAGTTTTTCCAATGCAGCAAAATGTGGGGATAAGGCCAGATCTTGAACCTATACTCCGTGCATTATCTGGAATGTACTTTCCAGGCCAGGATAAGATGTTAGGATCCAATAGGATAAGTCATGCAATGGTTTTATGGGATGCACTAAAGTACTCCATCATATCAGCTGAAATTGCTGCTCGATCTAGAAACAATTCGTCTAGTGCAAATTACAGCCTCAGTGCTTTATACAAGGAAATCAACTCCTCAAATGGTTTTATATTATCCTTGTTATTAAATGTCACACAAAGCATGCAAACAGAGAATTCAGTTTGTGTCCTTCTAAGACTAAGAGGCAGTCAGCTCTTTGCTGAATCCATTTGCTCTGGCACTTCACCCAATAAATATCCGGACTATAGGTGGAAACAAGGAGGTATGATCTCGGTTAATGAATTGATTAAGTTCCAAGAAATTACCACAGAATGTGCTAGTTCAGGATCTTTTGAATCTGTCCACTCAAATGTAGAAATTCTTGCAATCAGCAAGTGGAAGATCAAAAAACCAAGGTTTACTTGAATGATTTGAAGATGATCTGAAGTCTGATATTCAATTCTTGTAGTGTTCTAGCCTGAGATTGCTATTTGCTCAATTTGGGAGAAATATTTCGGAAATAGTTGTAGTGGCAGTATATGCAATTAGTACAAAAGGTTCATGCTATTTAATGTTATGCTGTAGCGGATTTATCTGATCACTGTATTCATGAAACTTGTTTCCTTCTTTGACCCAAAATTTATTTAGGCAGTTTAGTACTCTTTTCTCATTTGTGGTGAGGGGTGGAGTCATGGATCCTCTCAAATTCTTATTTTCTCCAATTTCATTGAACCGAATTATTCATTGCCCACTCACAGTGGACCTACTCAAATTTGATGGGCCGACATGATTTCCACATGAATGCATAACGAGTGATTAAAATGGGAGGGAATAGTACTTGGGTGGAGTCAAAATCTTACACACACATGGTAGAAGTTGTATTACCTGGCACAGTCTTTCTCTGTTCTTTAGCATTTTGAGCTTGCATTCAGTTAAAAATGTGTTGTTTGCAATAAAATTCACAGGTAATATGCTTTATATTCTGGAAAATGCTGAAGCATGTGAGTTTTTGGTTGCTGCATTTGTGGCCCAGATAGTAGATGCAGCCTGGCCCAAACATAAAGGTGGAATCTGGCCCATGTTATAACCCGGTTGGTATGAAGAATAATCTGGAACCTCAATAACGCGTTTTCAACAAACACGCTTTTCAGTTAAAAACGAGTTGGCTCCCTGATTAACGACAAGTGGCCAGATCTAAACCGGTTTTTTGCCCACTCTCATATAAAATAGAGTTTGTGACTCTAGGGTTGGAAGAAGTCTCATTTTCTCTCATTTTTGGCTGCGTGCCTTCTGTTGACATTTTCTCAAATCTGTTCTTGAGATTTTCTCCCAAATTCTTAGTGTTATTTGAGGGAAAAATTAGTGAAATTCTTCTGTGAGTTTCGTATGTGAGAAGAAAGTGTTGTACTATTCTGAAACTTGGTGTTTCTGTGGTTGTAACCTTTGCCGTGTTCTTGGCCGATTTCTAGTGGATTCGAGCTTAATCCTTATGGATGCTCAACGGGGGATTAAGCGTTAGATGTGGTCGCTGAACCTCCGGGGCCTTTGGCCGAAAAATCTTGTGTTCTTCGTTACTGTTTATGTTTGTGTTTTTCTGATTTTCTGCGATTTACTTAGTTGATATTTCGATCTTGGAACATCAAAGCAGAAGTACAATATCTGGACATCAAGTTATGGGAACATGTGTCGAAACCTGTCCTTGCACGTGATGCTTTTTCGTCATTAATGTGGACACTCTTCTGTCTTCCACGGCCATTTTTATCCTGCAAGGAGTCCTACCTGTCTCTTGTACATGCTTTTTATGTTGTTAATATAACTAAGGTAGAAAAAATCTCAATTTTTTGGATATTGATGCAGTTGTACTACTCTGATGTCCTAACTATATTATATTTTGCAACAGGCTATAATTACTAATTGCAAAACGTGGAAATATGATAGAAGTGACTTTGGAAGCCATGACTGCTTGATTGTTGACATCTACAAATTTATAGGCGAACATGGAGAGGCTCAGCAATATAAATCCTGCTTATGACGTCAAGGACGCAATCCGTAGCCTGAGCTTTCCTTACTTGCGTAGATGTGCATTCCTTTGGAAACTAATAAACCACTCTAATCCAGTGCCATTTAGTGATGAGGCTAACCAGTTGGATGATGCACAGTTATATGCGGTCGGAGATGTGGTGGAGGGTGACAACATTGAGCTTTCTGAGGTTGAGAAACTTGAGAAGATGTTCAATATTCCCCCACTTGGCGTCATTATTAGTGATGAAAATTCACGGTTGGTAGCCTTGAGATGGCTGCATCATTTATCTGATTGGTCTGAAGCTCATAAAATTTTCAGTGCTCCGAAATGTACGCCTGCAGTCCCATTTAGCTTGATGCTTTTGCCTTGTCTTTACCAGGATCTATTGCAGAGGTTAACTTCTAAATGCTTAACATAGTTGTTTTCTTCCATTGATGTATGAATTCATCAATCACTTTGGAAGTTTGACATCAGGTACATTAAAAAACATTGCCCTGATTGTGGAACTGTTCTGGAGGAGCCCACATTGTGCTTGCTTTGTAGTAAATTGTGCTCTCCAAACTGGAGGACATGCTGCAGGTTAGTTCCCCTCAAATTATATTATCCTCATTCATATGCATGCTTTTCATTTTTGGTGATGTATTTTGCACTCTACTGATATGTGCTTGAAACTGCTCATATGGTCTTAAGGGAAAATGCTTGTCAAACTCATGGAATGGCCTGTGGTGCTGGTAATGGGGTGTTCCTATTGGTTAGAGTATGTTTTTACCTTTTGATTTTACAGTAGAGGCTAGGCGTCTAATTTATTCATCGTGTCATCTTTTTGGATGTGAGCTTGCGTGTTCTCACAGATTATAATGGATCCACAACGTTTTTGTTGTAGAGAACTACTATCTTGCTTCAAAGATCTGCACACCAGACACTTTGGCCATCCCCCTATTTGGATGCATTTGGTGAAGAGGTAAACTGGTTCTTCCAAGAGCTTGTTTTTTGCTCCAGTAATTTCTTTGTAATTTGTTCAGAAAGTCTGGTTCTACCTTAACCTTCTATGTCGGAGTCAAGGACCATTAAGTGTGCTTGTCTGCCATTTCGTTTAATGCTGTGTTCAACGTGTTTGTACAAGTCTGAAATATCCTTTACTTGAACTAGGTTTTGCACGTGTCTTATTATCTGCTTGGCTCAGCGTTTCTGGACTCCTAATTTATCTAGCTATTGTTAATTTACCAGTATCCAAAATTTGAGAAAAAATGAAAGCTAACATGACCATTAACATGCACATATTGTAATGTAAGAGACAGTTGAGCAGCATTGTTATGTTCTTTCAAAGTCTGATCTTTGGAATGGTTGGTAAGTCTAGGTTTTTTGTTAAGGAGTTAAGCCTCTCAAATCTCTTACGAAGAGCTAAGTTACCATTCTGCGGCATTATTCTTTCTTTCTAAATGTTCATCTTAGGCTTTGCAATTGGCAATTACCTAGTTTCTCTCTTAAGGAAATGAAACCTCTTAAATATCAATTCTGTATTTTCATGGACTAATCCTTGAGCCTTGAACATATCTTCTTTGTGTTACTGAATTGGTACTCTAAGGTGCAGTTTTGATAAATCAAGACTCAAGATGGTGACAATCTAGTTTAGGAATATTTGAAAGGCTGCTTGACTTGATATCACCTATAATGGAAAATGAGCCTCTCATTCTGATTAACTGCCTTCTGCATACCCAGGTTGTCTCCATAGATTCTTAGCAAGAAAGAAATCTCCTGACATTGAGGAATATCTTATTGATAGATTATTACTTAATATTTTTTACATGGCATGGGAAGGTTTTATTGTATCAAAATCTTGAAATTCTCCAAAGAACTCAACATATGTGTCTGCAGTAGCCTAGTAATTGTTTATTTCAAGTGTACTAAAATTCTGTTGTTTCCTGTTTGTTGTTGAACAAGCTTGCATGGTCTTTACATCATCCTTTTTAGTAAATCATTGTCATCAATCATGGAAAGGTTTTATTATATCAAAGTCTTGAAATTCTTCAAAGATCTCGACATATATGTGTGCAGTAGCCTATTAATTGTTTATTTCAAGTATACTAAAATTCTGTTGTTTCCTGTTTGTTGTTGAGCAAGCTTGCATGGTCTTCACGTTATCCTTTTTAGTAAATTGATTTTCATTAATCCTTGTTTTCCTTTTGTGGAAGGCAAGCTGATGAGTGTTGTTCGCTGAAAAATGTACCGCAAGCGCACGGATCGTGAACAAGTAATATAGTGAACTTTTTTGAGTCCGAATATCGATCCCACAAGGAATGTTACTTTGAAGTTACGTACTCTAATCGATTTTAGTTCTAACAATGACTGACACACACACAATTAATATTGAAATTAAATTGTAAACTAATAACTATAAAACTAAACTAACAAACTAAAAAGATAGTTGAATCTTTGATTTAAAAGTGGTTGGAATTTATGATTTCACTTAACCTTTATTTCATTAACATCAATTCAATAACGTGCATGCAAATGACCAAAATACATAGTTAGACCCGATTCTCCAATTTTAAATTAATATCCTCTTTCGAGCGATATTAACCCTAATTAATTAAATTATACCACATATTTCTATGTCGATACAAAATTAACCAATTGCATTAACTTGCTGTGAAAATACTCAACGGGTCACATATGGTAGATGTCTATTTCTAGATCATCTAAACGCGTATAGTCAGAACCATACAAACCTATGGTATCAATTATTTCGATCTAGTAAGTGCAACTATTTTTCAATAATGACACAAAATACCTAACTACAACATCTATTAATAAGATAAATGAAGTAATTTTAAACTAATAATCAATACACCATTATTTTGATAACAAATGCATTTCTAACAACATATATCAATATTAATGAAATTAAAGTTAAGATTCAACATAAACTCTAACACAAAACTTAGCTCATCATATATAAATAATAACAAAGAGATTCTTTTATACAATACATATCAATCTTGGCAAAATAAATAAGAGAAAACAAAGATAAAGATAAAACCCTTGTAGTATGGCTTGAATTCTCCAATTTTTCCACCAAGTTCTTTGTTGTAGTCTCTTTGCTATTCACTTTACATACCCAAGATGAACCAAGAATTACAAAGAAAACAACTAATTAAAAGAAGAAAAGGAAAGAAAATAAAGAAAGAAAACTAAATCTAGAGAGAAAAACTATCTCTAACCTAAACTAAAACTAATGTAATGTCTAACTTATGAGGGAGAGAGAGATATATGGAATGATATGTGAGACACCACAAAATATCCCAAAATATCTCCATTAAACAAGTCCCAAAATATTGTCAAAGTTGACCAAAAACGCGTGGAAAGAAAATAGACCGTCATTGATTTTTTTCTTCTATGCAGCCGCATGGTTATAATCCATGTGGTCGCATAGGCAAACCAAAATAATGTTTTTACGTCTCAGATCAATCCATGTGGTCGCATGGATTTTTCCATATTTGCAGCTCAGGTCCTTGAACGTTCCGTCCTTGCGCGATTTCATCCCTCATCTTTGAATTAGTACAATTCGGTCCTTATACTTTGAACTTTCTTTCATTTAAGCCCCTACCAAATTGCAGTCAAAGCCCTCCATCTTTTGGTCAAGTGCAAGTTAGTCCCCAACTTCACATTTTTGTGCAATTGAAGTCTTTTTTCACTCGTTTTGCCTCCGTTTCATTCCAATTCAGGGTTTTGACTTATAAATACAAAAAGTACACAATTATGGGTAGAAATATTCTCAAATTGATCACAGTTAAATCCTCAAAAGTGTCTAATAAGTGTGCTAAAGCGCACTTATCAAGTGTACGTAAATATGTGCACATGTTCTTTATTCTTTTGCCTAATTCCTTTCAGGATGTTAAAATGCAAAGAGGGAAGCCATTGTTTCTGAATGAAGAACGTTATGCAGCTTTAGCTCATATGGTAAAATGTGAACTTTGCTGCCTTTTAGTTTTGAATTTCTTTGGACACTCTTGTATAAACATGAAAGTCAAGCAACCTTGTTTTCCTGAAGTATCTGGGGTTGTTGGGTTGTTTTGTTGAGGTAAGGGAGGGGGGTAAATGGGAGGAGAACACGCTGTTTCTCTAAAGCAGGTAATGTTGGTTCTGAAGGTTAGCACTAGAGCGGGTGAATGCTTTATTGCAAACTCAAACCTTTCAAACCCAACTTGTCTAAGTATGAGAATACAACAAAATTAATATGTTGAGCAATGTAATTTACAATAAATCAAGTTTCATTCAGACAAATGACGATAATAGACAGATTTATAATGCTTATGGAATGAGCAAACATATTCTTGTTAAGACAAGGTATATTAAATCAGTTGCTGCTGACAACCTTTCAAACAAATTCTTAAGACCAATCATTTAGTTAATTTACTACTAGAAATAAACTTAAAATTATATATGACATGCAATAATGTTTTGCTGCAATCTAAGCACATGTGAATTCAGTTAGATGGACAGAATTAAAGGGTGAAGCTTGTCTAACCAAAAGGAGGGAGAAGAGTTGGAGCGTGTTTGGACCAATAAATTTCCATATACTACCAGTATTTCTTCACCAATTGATATTCAGCAGTATCTATTTACCAACAGCATTAGTAAATCCCACTTGTATTATTGGGTGGTGGAATTCCAACTACTAAAGTAACTACTACTCCATTCTCTTTTTGCTGGAAAAAGGATTTCCGTATCCTTATTGCCTTTTAGATTTGGCTTGGAGGGAGTTTTGAGTTTCTAGTCCTATGTGGGATCATCTCCTTTGGACGTCTGAAGTCTTTGTTCAGTTTTGATTCTGCAAGTTGAACAGGACTTCGATGTACGAAAAGCTCCTTTGGACATTGGAGTCACATCTTCTAAATGTAACTTCAATTACTTCTTTGAATGTATGATCCATAGTTTTGGTGGATGTATGAAGTTCTGATCCTTTGAGTTAAGCTTCAAAGTTCCTCTACCTTTGAACTCTGAAGCAACTTTGGGATGACTAAATTATCTAGAAACTTTGGAAGTTGTGCAATGGTCCTCTAAAAACCTCATTAGTAACTTGAATAGTTGTTATCATCAAACCTTGGTCTAGATTCTTAAGTAATCCGTCCAGATTTCCTTTAATGAGTAGTTGCTTTACTGAGAAGAGAAGTGATCAGAACTTAAATCAAGTGGTAGTCTTAGCAGGAAGGCCACTATGATTTAGCTGTTGGTCAACTTTAGACTACCTATAATGTATATTTGGATCTGCATGCTGAGACATGCCGATCAACATTAGAGTGACTATTTATTCTGCATTACAAAATTTGTCTCGTTGCAAATATTGATAGGATCAATCCACTCTGATGGTTATACAGCAAAACAGAAGACATACCCCTTCTCTCTGCCATCAGAAAAATTGAGAAGACAAATAAAAACTAAAGAGAGAGAATTATTATTTGGTGGGTGATAGTGGGATCCAGTTGTGTGCCTCTGGTACGGCATACCTATCGGGACATTAGTTAATCTTCATGGCGTTGTCAATTAAATTTGTTTCTTCAAATCGTTTTGGTTTGACATTATGATCTGTTCAACGGTAGGGAAGATAATTTGTATTTGACTGAACAAGAACTTTGTTTTTCCGTTTTCTTTTCTGTATCCAGAACTTTAAGCTGAAACCTCATCCTGAATATTTTCTGGTCAATAATTTTGATTTTTCTCTCTCTAAATAATTTGATCTTTACCTTTCTTTTTATCCTAGTAACTTATGTTTCTGCATTTTAGGTGGCTTCTCATGGGCGCGATCCAAGTTCAGGGATGTTTCATCAAACAACACTTGGTACTGGTGCATTTTTCACGTTTTAGCTCCAACATATGTAACAGAAAATATTCTCATGAAGGTCTGATTTTAAACTTGGATTACAGTCACTGTATTCTTACTGTTGGCCATATTCTGTTTTCTTGCAAGTATTAGTGGGAACAGTTGTTTTATTAGTTGCTGACCAAATTTGCAGGTAGCATAGCATTTTGAATCTTGATGCCTAATGCCAACATTTCGGTGTGTCCATATTCTGGTTCGACAAAATGGATACCAAAGTTGGTGGTGGTGTTTGTCATCAAACGTACAGCTCATTGAGGTTAGGTTGGTTATTGATATTTATTTCACTCTTTCTATTGTTTTGGGGTAAAATCTTATTCATGACTTCTGCCTTGAGATTCATGATACTTGCATTTTGCAACTGTTTGTCTCTTTCCTTACTAGAGGAATGTTAGGGATAACTCTCATTGACCAATTATCACTCCAAGTCAAAGACCATACAGCTGATGACATTTATGGTAATTGCATTTCAGGAAGCATATTTTAAGGCGATGCTCTAAGCTCTCTCTCTCTCTGAGACTGAGCCTGTGTGTTGTGTGATTTTTTGTGCATGCACAATCCCACTTGTTCTGTTGCTATCTTTTTGGCATGTTGGATGCCAAACTTATGTTATGTGTTGGGTTGTTAAGGGATAAAATCTTACATCGAATAAAGATGAAAACATAGACCAACTTATAAATGATTGTACTCTCTTAACAATGTTGGTCTTTTAAGATGAAACTCCAAGTTTTAACATGATATCAGAGCTTAGGTTATCTACAAGTTTAGCCCAACAGTCCAAGGGAGATACGGGTTTGCTCCCACCTATGGCTTGATGTGTGAGGGGGAGATTGTTAAGGTTATCTCACATTGGGGGTTGGTGGTCAATTTACAAGTGTGAGGGAAGGTCTCGTCTCTTGAGCTAGCTTTTGGGATTGAGAAAAGCCCAAAAAAGAATTCTATTGTGGAAAGGAAAATCGAATTTTTGTTTGACAACAAAAGGGAAAAAGAAAATAAGGAAAAAAGTCTTATGGTAGAAGGAAATAATATTTAAATAGGAGAAGGGAACTTACCAGAAGAGTTCAAGGATCTTTCCTTACAAGTTATTGGCATTGCATCGATAAGAATTTTGCTTGGCACCAAGGTGACGTGAATTCTGGCAGATTATTACGTGCATCCAAAATTGTGAGAACCTAGAGAGAAAATGTAGAGAGAGAAACTAGAAAATAACAGTAAACGCAGGCTTTCGGTGTATGTCAAGTGTTCTAGTTTCGTGTAGTGAGAAGTTGTGAGAGTGAGGAAAACATAATGTAGTGTGATTTTTTCTCAGTTTATATAAAGTTTTCTCCTGTGGTCATTGCCCGTTTATTGAACCACATGAATTTGTGTTTTTCTTGTTCTAGCTTGTTTTTGTGATTTTTTTTTTAATTTCCCCCAAAAATCAGCCATAAGCAAATAAGAAACTCAAACAGATGGGGAGACTATAGATGTATCAGATGGACAAGCTTCCTGACCTTCATCAGCCAAATTGTCAGTACAGTTGTTTTCTTCCCCGCAATAGTAGACCACACTACATATTCCTGTTTCTATGATTATTTGTAAGGCTGCTGAATATACGTGCTTATTTATTGAAGAGGAACCGCAGACTCTGGAATGGCCGTATTTTGATCTTTCCCGCCCTAATTATAAGCATGCAAAAAGTATTACTTCCAGTTTAGTTAACTACAACTGTTTTGCTTGGATGGTTACATTTCGTCATCCCTAGTCATCTTCATGAACCATGTTTAGTTGTTATGCAGTCTTCTGGAGAACTCTAAATAGTTCACTTTTTCATTGACTTCTTCTATCTGGTAAGGGTAGCTTATCGCGATTTTGTCATATTTACATTCTACAGGCAATCTGGATTTTCCTTCTTGGAGTTGAAAGCTTGTCCTGATGATGGTTGTTCTTTTGTAAGTAGTTTATTTTGCCTCGGTGTACAGCTAGAGCCTAGTTGTATTCTTCTTGGTGGTTTTGCAATATCTTGACTATGTTCAGTTTCCAGACCCTGGTGTATTCTACATGTCGACGGGCATGAGCAGCTTTCACTCTAGCACTTTTCTATGAACATATCTTGTTGCAGAATTCTAAAGTGTCCGTGCTTGGAGTATTTGTTTTAGTACTTCAGCATGAGTCGGAAGATGGTGTAGCAGCACCAGAGCAGTTTCATTGCACAACGTTGACAAGGGTTCTGTTTATACCTTGCGATATTACTGAAGTATATTTTATTCGTTTTACGTTTAGGTTCGGAGTATCGTACCTGTAATTTATAAAATATAACTCCGATCCAGCGAAGTCAACTAGGTATAATGACTTTCGTTGTGCTCTTTTCTCACACAACTTCCATATGTTCGACAAGATGGTCGAACAGAGAGTCGCGAACCTTGTATTCATTGTGCTATCTAAGCAAACATGTTTTTTTGAAGACGGTTTTTTCTTTCCTACCTTTCGCTAGCTGATCAACAAATTCCAGGACATATTTTTCCAATACTGTTAAGTGAGATCTTGTATAGTAGGTTAAAATCTTGTTCAAAACGAACTGAACAAGTGAGATGGATTGTAGTTTTGAGGATTAGAGTACGTGGCTATGAACACGGATTGATTTGAGAGGCTAGAGAGAGAACGCTTAATGTTCTGCCCATGTTCTATACTTGTAGCCTTGAATTAGGTCAAAATTGCGTTCAATTTGAGTTTCAACAGAGTTCCAATCAAATGAAGAAAGTTCTGCCCAATTAAGCTGATGCGCACACACGGGCCAAAAAGTTGCTCACACATGGATGAGCAATGTTAGTCTCCGCCTCCAAAAATGTGAGCCTTGCGCACGCTCATGCGTTCACATGGGCTTGGCGAATGCGGTTAGTCCATCAACTTCTTCAATGGTTGATATGGTCTAGTCCAAATGACTTTCTTAAATCATCGGTATATGCTTCGAAATTCGAATGAACTATTGAATATTTATAATTTAATTCCTGAACTTTGAAAACACTTCTTTTTCCACCGATTTTTGTTCTTTTCTTCCAATTTCACTTTCAATCATTGAGTTTTATTCAACAAACAAAATATACAAGAGATTATGTCATAATTCATCAAACATACACTTAGCTCACATAATTTATATAGATAACTCGCCCTTATAGCTTCTCAAAGGTAATTCAGGACCATGCTAAATAGGCGATTGGAGAAAATGAACCACACCCCTAGAAAATGCAATTTGGTTGATGTGCCAACCATTTGCTTATCTTATTTCAACTTATTTTTACTTAAATAAGATCAAGAAAAAGTATTAGCAATTCCCATCGAGAAAGCAAGTAATAAACGAGTGTAGCCTAAAAATACAAATAATAGTAGGTAGAATATTCATAAACAAGCAAATGAACAGGTTCTCACGAGTAATAACAATGAAAAAAACCTCACTTAAGAAAAAGGACATGTTGAAGGACGATTAACCACTACAAACAAGTTGAAGAATTGAGATAGAAAGGAGTCCAATCTAAGCAAGATTAGTGAAGAGGAGAAACAATCCTACTAGTAATCAAGCGAGGAATGAGAACCATGCTAGTGCTAGTATTATTTTTAAATTATATATTATTCTTAATTCTTTAGAGATTCAATTTTTTTAGGAATAGAATATGAAGTTTATCATTTTTTTTTTCTAAATTATTTAGAAATCAGTAAGGGGTAAGATAGGCTCAAACTCTCATAAATCGGACAATACGTAAACTTCAGTACAGAGGCTTGGGTTGTTACGAATTTCCAAACTGCCATCTAAAACATTCTACTGAGAAGAATAAGGCATACCGCCATCTAAAACAATGGAGCATTCACCATGGTGGTAGACCCCAAGACGTTCTGGATGGACGAAGTCATAGACTTTCAAAACAAAGGAAACACCCTATCAGATTTAGCAAGTGCTAGAAAATTAAGCAGCGGGTCGAGTTGATAAACCCTTGTAGACGGGTCTTTTACAAACGAGGATACGCAACCACTGGCGGACCCAGGGGGGTCCCGCAGGGTCAACGGCCACCCCATTTTTTTCATAATATTTTTTTTTTTATTTAGTAAAGAGGTCAAATTTGATTTAGTAATCTGCAAATCTGGTTGTTTTTTTTAGTAATCTGCAAATTTGATTTAGGATTTTAGCTATTATTGATTATTGTTAGTGTCTGCAAATGTGTTTAATCTGTCATAATGTCATTGTTAGGCATTTTGTTAGTGTCTGTAATGACTAAAAAAAAGCTGACAAATGGTTTTGACTTCTCACTCAACATTCATTTGAGATTAGGGAATGTTTGTAATACCCTGAGATCCAAAAAAAAATTTCGGGGGCAGCAACCCTCGTACTTCCCCCCTCCTTCATCTCAATATCTTTTATTTTAGGACCCCCCAACTCTAACATCCTGGGTCCGCCTATATACGCAACCCTGCTACTGAGACACCCTGGACCACAAGATCTTGATGTAAGGATACTTTTATGCTACGTTAAAATAAAATTATCTCAAGCACACCCTGAAAGTTTACCTCAATGGGCTGACGAGCAACCTAATGTACTATGATCTTATTAAACTACATCACAAACCAACACTGGAGAAATGCCTTTTCAGGACCTTTGGAGTGGAAGGTGTTATCCGACAAGAATGGAAACCCTTCATTCCCAACTGCAAATTTTAGCGACAACGAGAACATGAAAGCGCTGTGAGTGGGACTGGACTTACTTGAAGAGATAAGGAATAATGTCGAACTAAAAATGACTATATACAAATAAAAGAAATGTCAAGCACTACAACCAAAAAGTATAAAATAAGGACTTTGAAGTTAGATATCTTGTTAGCATAATAAAGGTGTTCCTCGCCATCAAAGAGCTCAATTCAGGATCTAGGGCCCGAACGTCGAACACCTTAAAAGTATTATGGGTACAAATCGAAGGAGCACAACATCACTGAAGTGAAAGATGAGTGTTGGAAGAAATATAGCTTTAAGCACGACAAGAAATCTCACAAGGAAAATTAAAGATTTGTTCTTAAGCAAATTCTAGCGGCAGCACTTAACAAAGTTTACAAGAAAAAAATAAAGATTTGCTCGTAAGAAAATCAAAGTTGAGACTATATATGGAAATTTCACAATGACAATTAAATATTTGCTCGTAAGCAAATCCAAGCTGAGATCTGCGACACTTGTCAAATTCAGAAAATCTAGTATTTTCTTTCGATTTGATTGAAAGCAAATTCGAGTTGTAGTTGTATTTATTAGACAATTGAGTCTAACTAACTGTTAACCTCGTTTCAACCTAAGGGATAAGTGTATTTTGTACACTTATTTAGGCCTTGAATAATGGTTAAATTCAATTTGAATTGTGTTTGTTACGAAATAATCGATGAAAAAGGCGAAATTGGAGAAAAATGATGAAAATAGGACCGAAATGCAAGAAAGTGAAAGTTCTGGAATTGAAGTGCAAATAATTGTTGGATCGGACCAAAGAACAAACATTTGAGAGTGCTAGGATTCAATTAGACGTGATTATAAGGCAACGGAATGAAACGCATGGCCCTCATGCGTATGTAGGTTCGTATGCATGGGTGATGGTGCTATTTTGGGGAAAATTCAGATTTTCTTATTTTGTTCGGTCTATTTTAGTATGATATATTTTGTATCTTTTAAGACCTATGGGCCGCCCATAACGTATTCAACCATTGTTTTACCATAGAATTGAGGCTAGCAAGAGGAAAATAAAAGAATTTACAAGGATTGAAATTGAAGTTATTGATTTTCAAGATTTTCATCTAGTTTTTTACATCGGGTGATGTTGTTTCAATATCTTTCGTATAATTTATATTCAACAATGTTAGGCTAAAGTATGCTCTAATATATAGTAAGAGTCCAATCAAGCCCAAAAATGTATAATCATTGTTCCTACATACATCTACATGTGTCTTTTGATCATAATCTTTCAGAGGTTGAGAATATGCAAGTCTTAAACTCGCTTGAGCATAATTCATACTAGGGCTGATAAGTTTAGTCTTAACCTCGATTGAGCATGGCTCATCTTTAAAAGTCGAGCTTACGAAAAATAACGTAACTATTATTTAGTTTCCTATTTAGTTGTGAAGTAATAAATCAGAGGATATTGATTTCTGATTCTATGAGAATAGTTAGAGCATTTTATTTGTTTCCTTTTTTAGCGAGTTGGTTTGTATCGCCGTAGGCTCGGATTTTTATGGGAACTAGAATCGCTTATTTTTCTGGATCAGATCTCTATTGTTGAATTTGTCTAATTTCTCTATGGGAAGTCATTCGGTAAACCTACTTAAACATTAGATACGCTACCCTAGCAAGAGTTGGATCACTATCGGTGCATTCAGATGAACTGTAGCGAGGATGCAACAATATTGAAGCAATCGACATTGGGGACCAAGTCTGAATCGGCATCAAGCCTATCAAAGATAGCCAACAATTGAAGAAGGAATGGCAGATGAACTACAGCGAGGACGCAACAAATATTGAAGCACGATACATTGGGGACCAAGTCTGAATCAGCATCAAGCCTATTTATCAAAGACAACCAGCAATTGAAGAAAGAATGGCATGACAACCGAGGAATCAAGGACAAGCTCACTTGACTACGACACAGTCGAACCTAAAGGCAACACTAGAGATGGGATAATTCAACAAGAGGTTGAGAAACTCAGGAATGTTGGTCACTTCTCATAGATTAAATGTCTCGAATACACCCTTTGCCAACTCTTGGGTAATTGACCACGATAGTCGGTTTAGGAGACATATAATGAGGTCCCTCCCTTTAAAAATGTCCTTCTTGTGTATGTAGAATTTTGAGTTTGAAAATCATTCCGAGACTAAATATTTACTATAAAAATTTTATTCTAATATAGTTGTTGACCTATGGTTGACGTCTCGTTTTGATTATCACAATCCAATTGTGTTTATAACAAATTGATTTCCAAGTGTATTATTGCAAATAAATAAAATTGAAGACATGAATTTCAAGACCAAGTGAATTGCATGTGACGATCGACATGGAACAAAACTGATCGAACAACGTTGTGGAAATTAAATCCGAGAGATTCGCAAAAAGACGCCTCAATGAAAATCGAGATAAAAAGTCGAAATATTATCAAGCATGCTCATCACTTAGACATTTTTGTAATTATATGTAAATGTTTTTTTGATACTTGGCAATGAATAGTGAAAAACTCAAGCTTGATTTTATGCACGAAAAATCACGATAAAAATGTTTTGCACAAAAAATATTTTTCAAAGGCAAATGCCTTAAACTCATATTTGGAAAATGCCACTTACCTTGAAAAATCAAGTAAAAACGTCTTACATTTGTTAAAATGATAAAGAACGAAAATTGATGCAGATTCTGTCTGTCCGGTAGGATAGGTCACTCAACAGTAAAAAATATGAACGTTCTAAAATCTGACTAAAAAAATGGTAACTGGCTCGAAGTAAGAGTCGTTCGATTTGACAGAATTTTGGCCATTGCGCTACAATAAATACCATCTCATTTCAAGCATTGCTAACACTATTCTAAGAACATTAAAGAGATGGTCATTTGAGATAAAATAGTTGATCTTTACTATTTATTTATCTTTTTCAAGAAGGTACTTAACACTTGTTTATCTTTCAATTTAGCTCGTCTCGGGCTCACGGGCCTTAATAAAAAAAAAAGGAAAAAAATGAATTTAAAGGCTGACACGCCTTGTAAAATGGTAGCATGGTGTCAACACTTAGCCTTAAAAGGCAGCAGTTATTTATAATAAATAAATAAATAAATAATAAAAAGAGGGATGGAAAATGAATTTAAAAGGCAGTAGTGTAATAAATAAAAAAATTGAACCTGCCCGCGACTCTGTTGGCCTAACAAAAGCTCCAAAAAGCTCACACCATTTTACTCGCCCAAGTTTCGAGTTTTGACTCGTTGGCATCCCTAACTTAACGTTACGGGGAAGCTAGGTTAATCGAGGGATGCACAATTCTTCATGCGCTTGATTTGATTTTTGGACTTCTATAAATATAAAATATTGAAAAACCCTCTCTAACCTCTTTATACACAATAAGAACAAGATTTCTTATGCTCTTTCATGATTCGGGTGATATTTTTCTTGTAATTTATTCGAGGGGTTTCTCTTTGATTGACATTGTTGACAATGAAGCTTACAAAAGAGATTCATTTCTCAACAAACTTTGGGTTGTCCACAAATACAGCAGGTCATTCCATAGATCTATTTGAATTACTCTTTGAAGTTTTTAACCGGTTTCGTGTCATGATTTTGACTTCCTAAATTCATTAGGATTAGGTATATCAAACAAAATGAGTATCACTAACTTAACCCCTTGATTGTGGACAGGTAAATTCATAAATTCATATGGTATTCAACCTCCGAAGATTAATAACGAAAGGTTGGTTTGTTTATCCACAATTGGATAAATATCAATTCGATCCCTTTTTCTTTCAGTTTTATGTTTTGCTTTAAACGATTCTCGTGAGTGAGTTTATAGGAATAATTTTAATTTTAATTTTATTTTATAGGGTTATACGGACTCGAACCGTAGACCTTCTCGGTAAAACAAATCAAACTTATTATTATCAAAATGATCTGAACTGTTTCAAGGACCCAACATGGTTTTTTTTTTTTTTTACCTTGGGCTTTTCACTAACTAATAAAAATATCAGCCAGTCTGCCATATTTTTCAAAATAAGATTAAAGGAGATGGCTCCATGTGCTCTGATTCATTATTTGGGATTCTGATCCAGGAGCACTACCAAAGTATTTCAAAGGTGGGGTTATCTTGACGTAGGTCTGCCACTAGCTTAGATCAACCTAAGTTAAATGAAGTCTCTATCATTCGGCTTAAAAAATAAAATATGAAACTTCATACATCTTAAAGTTCATAGGACGAAAATAGATTTTTTGAGGACCTTATACTCATTATGCCTAGCATTGAATAGACTGGTATTGACCTTATCAATATCTCAAATGGGTTTGTTTGGTACCTAAATGGGCACCAAAATCGGACCGAACCATTTGTCAGGCTACTGTTCCCTCACAGTTATGGAGTAAGACATCGATTTCTCAATAAGATGCATTTTTTTGATTGTATGATGGACCCCCCTGAAAAACATTGGCGCGCGTGTAAACGAGGTGCTCTACCAACTGAGCTATAGCCCTTAGTGCTTGTGATACATATTTTATCATGTAGATAATTTCTTGTCAAGATGAATATTCTATGATCCAACATCCTCCATTTTTGAGTGGTATTGCTTGTATTAGTATTGCTCATAAGTAATATGATATTTATAATCCATCGATGTCATGGGTTCCATTTGGTTATCTTTGGGATGATAAATGACCTACTTAACTCAGTGGTTAGAGTATTGCTTTCATACGGCGGGAGTCATTGGTTCAAATCCAATAGTAGGTAGAACTTATTAGATACCGGAGTCAATGGTACCTAATAAGTTTTTCGACCCACCCTCTTTTATTTTTATTGATTTTGTATCTTTTTTATTTATTTTATTTTCGTTGTAGCAAAATAGGATTCTGCTTGATTGGATTCACTCGACAGAATCCTATCAAAATAGGCTTAGAAACAGAACTTCTTTTGATTATTCGAACGCGCCAACTAGTTAGGAAATCACATTGACAGCCTCTACTCTTGTCCTAGCTCGTCGGAGA
Organism: Osmanthus fragrans; assembly: GCA_019395295.1. NCBI lineage: Eukaryota > Viridiplantae > Streptophyta > Magnoliopsida > Lamiales > Oleaceae > Osmanthus > Osmanthus fragrans. Next base: position 18,779,774 of record CM033361.1, on the reverse strand, counting down.
GCTAGATTCGCCTCAATTATTTGTCTCTTTCCTTCAGCTTTTCTCAAATTAGCTTCGGCTATTTCAAGAGTTTGCTGAGCTTCTTGTGGATCAATGTCACTACCCTTTTCCGCATCATTTACTAAAATAATGATCTCATTATTTCCTATTCTAGCAAAACCACCCATCAGAGCCATCGTTAACCATTGGTCCTTAAAGCGTATTCTCAAAATCCCTATATCTACAGCTGTAGCAATAGGGGCATGATTTGGTAATACGCCAATTTGACCACTATTAGTATATAAAATGATTTCTTTCACTTCTGAATCCCAAACAATTCGATTAGGGGTCAGTACACAAAGATTTAAAGTCATTTCTTCAAATTGCTCTCCATTTCTAAGTTCATACTTCGCGGTAACTTCATCGATATTACCTACCAAATAAAAGGCCTGTTCAGGAAGACTATCTAATTCTCTGGAAAGGATCAATTAAAACCCTCTAATGGTTTCTGCTAGACCAACATATTTTCCTGGAGAACCGGTAAATACTTCTGCTACAAAAAAAGTTGTGATAAGAAACGCTCAATTTTTCGTGCTCTTGCTACGTTTAAATGATCATCTTCGGATAATTCGTCCAACCCAAGGATAGCTATAATGTCCTGAAGCTCTTTGTAACGTTGTAAGGTTTGCTTAACTCTTTGCGCAGTTTCGTAATGTTCCTCACCAACGATCTAAGGTTCAGCATGGTTGATGTTGAATCTAAAGGATCTAATGCTGGATAGATCCCCTTGGCAGCTAATCCTCTTGATAGTACGGTAGTAGCATCTAAATGTGCAAATGTCGTAGCAGGAGCAGGGTCGGTCAAATCGTCTGTAGGTACATAAACTGCTTGAATAGAAGTTATGGACCCTTCTTTGGTAGAAGTAATTCTTTCTTGTAAAGTACCCATTTCGGTACTCAGGGTAGGTTGATAACCGACAGCGGAAGGCATTCTCCCAATAGAAGTACGTCTTGTTCATTAACATCTCGAAAATATTCCGCCATAGTTAGGGCAGTCAACCCAACTCTCATATGAGCTTCAGACGGTTCATTCATCTGGCCGTAAACTAAAGCCACTTTTAATTCTGCAATATTTTCTTCATTAATCACTCCAGATTCTTTCATTTTCATGTAAAGATCATTTCCTTCACGAGTACGTTCACCCACCCAAATACGGATACGTCCGCTTTGGCAATATTGTTAATCAATTCCATAATGAGGTAGTTTTACCAACTCCAGCTCCTCCAAATAGTCCAATTTTTCCCCCACGGCTAAATGATCTACTACTTTAATACCTGTTTCAAAAATAGATAATTTTGTATCTAACTGTATAAAGGCAGGCGCAGATCTATGAATAGGAGATGTTGTACAAATATTTATAGGACCTAAATTATCAACAGGCTCTCCAAGCACGTTGAAAATTCATCCCAGAGTCACTCCACCGATCAGAACACTTAGAGGAGCTCCTGTGTCAATCACTTACATTCCTCTCATCAGACCATCTGTAGCACTCATAGCTACAGCTCTAACTCGATTATTTCCTAATAATTACTGTACCTCACAAGTCACATTAATTGCTTGACTAACAGTATCTAGACCTTTAACTACTAGAGCGTTATAAATATTAGGCATCTTGCCCGGCAGAAAGGCTACATTAGTACTTGACCGATTATTTGGACGATACGACCGAGGTTTTGTTTTTCAAGCGTGGAAACCCCAGAACCAAAAGTAGTAGGATTAATTCTCATAATAATTAATAATAAACAAAATATGTCGAATTTTTTTTTGCGAAAATTATCGAATGTCCAAATAGCACGAAGATCAGTTAATTCAATAAGAAATGTCAATAAGAAATGAGAGTTAGCACTCGATTTCGTTGGTACCAGTCAATCGAATCCACTTGCAATTTTCAAAATAGCTTGGTTGAACTTGAAAATTGCAAGTGGATGAATAAGAATCTTGAGAAAGTTTTTCATTTGTCTATAATGATAGACAATCCCATCTATATTATAGAAAATATTCTATCGAATTCGAACCTGAACTCTATTTACATTAGGATTCATTATTTCTATATCATCGGTGCTTCGTATTTTTTATTTCAGCATATCGATTTACGCTTACGCCTAGCCTATATTTTTTCTTTTCGTTTTTTTATACCCTTTCATAGACGAATTCCGCATATTTTCACATCTAGGATTTACATATACAACATATATCACTGTCAAGAGGGAATTTCTTATTAGTTAGGTTAGGTATTTCGATTCCAAAAAAGGTAAAAAAAAATTGGGTTGCGCTATATATATGAAAGAGTATACAATAATGATGTATTTGGTAAATCAAATACCATGGTCTAATAATCAAACATTCTGATTAGTTGATAATATTAGTATTAGTTGGGAAGTTTGTGAAAGATTCCTGTGAAAAATTTCATTAACGCCTAATTCGTGTCGAGTAGACCTTGTTGTTGTCAGAATTCTTAATTCATGAGTTGTAGGGAGGGATTTATGTCACCACAAACAGAGACTAAAGCAAGTGTTGGATTCAAAGCGGGTGTTAAAGAGTACAAATTGACTTATTGTGAATAGGAAACTAAAGCTACTGATATCTTGGCGACATTCTGAGTAACCCTCAACCTGGAGTTCCGCCTGAAGAAGTAGGGGCTGCGATAGCTGTCGAATCTTCTACTGGCACATGGACAACTATGTGGACCGATGGACTTACCAACCTTGATCGTTACAAAGAGCGATGCTACCATATTGAGCCTGTTCCTGGAGAAGCAGATCAATATATCTGTTCTGTTACTAACATGTTTACTTCCATTGTAGGTAATGTATTTAGGTTCAAAGCCCTGCGTGCTTTACGTTTGGAAGATTTGCGAATCCCTCCTTCTTATATTAAAACTTTCCAAGGCCCGCCTCATGGGATCCAAGTTGAGAGAGATAAATTGAACAAGTATGGTCGTCCCCTATTAGGATGTACTATTAAACCAAAATTGGGGTTATCTGCTAAAAATTATGGTAGAGCAAAGTTTATGATTGTCTTCGCGGTGGACTTAATTTACCAAAGATGATGAGAACGTGAACTCCCAGCCATTTATGCGTTGGAGAGATCGTTTCTTATTTTGCGCCGAAGCAATTTATAAATCACAGGCTGAAACAGGTGAAACATGCAGTTTAATATAGAGAGAAGAATCATGGTATACACTTCCATGTATTAGCTAAAGCATTACGTATGTCTGGTGGAGATCATATTCACTTCCGTAGTAGGTAAACTTAAAGGGGAAAGAGACATCACTTTGGGCTTTGTTGATTTACTGCGTGATGATTTTATTGAAAAAGATCATGTATTTCTCTCTACCAGGTGTTCTGCCCTGGGGCTTCAGGAGTATTCACGTTTGGCATATGCCTCTTTGGGGATGATTCCGTACTACTATTCGGCAGAAGAACTTTAAGGCACCCTTGGGGTAATGCTCTAGAAGCATAAAAGCTCATAATGAAGGACGCGATCTTGCTTCTGAGGGTAATGTAATTACAAGTATTGCTTTTGAGCCGAATACAAAGATTCTATTGCATGTATTTTGGCTAAATACTTCTCCAGATATACAAGATTTGAAATACAAAATCTAAGACTAAATCCAAATCGAAGACTCAAATGTTTCTATTATTGTTTTGGATCTGAATTAATCCTATGGATCTTTAGGATTGGTATATTTTTTCTATATTCACAAATCTTGTATATTGTCCTTTTCGTTCCGTTTTGGAATAGTTAGTTATTAGACGAGATTTTACGCAAAAAATTCTTTCTAGGAGAGAACAAATATTTTTTTTTTGATGTGAAAACATAGGAGAAACTACTCTTTTTCATTATAATCATATTCATATATGAATAATAATGATAGTGTGTTGGATCGAATGACTATTCATCTATTGTATTTTTTATGCAAACAAATAGGGGGAAGAAAACTCTCTGGAAAGGTTTAATTCGATGGTGTTAAGAAGGAGTTCTATGGAATAAATAAATCAATGGACAATCTTGGTCCTATTGAAAATACTAGTCAATGTGAAAAGCTAAAAAACATTCATAGTTGGAGGGGTCGTGACAATTCTAGTTACATTAATGTTAAATATTCGGCATCAAAGACATTCGGAATTTCATCTCTGATGATACTTTTTTAGTTAGAGATAGTAATGGAGACAATTATTCTATCTATTTTGATATTGAAAATCAGATTTTTGAAATTGACAATGATCATTCTTTTCTAAGTGAACTAGAAAGTTCTTTTTATAGTAATCGGAATTCTAGTTATCTGAATAATGGATCTACGAGTGAAGATCCCTACTACAATCGTTGGAATAATCACATTAATAGTTGTATTGACAGTTATCTTCAGTCTCAAATCTATATATGTCCATTGTAAGTGATAGTAGTGACAGTTCTATCTTGGTTTATTTAATCATCAGGGAGCACACTAATTTTCTATAATATAAATCGAAATAGAAAATGGAAGATTTAACAGTAATATGACTTATATGGTTTGCTCGGGATTCGAACCGGAACTAGTCGGATGGAGTAAATAATTTCCTTGTTATGTTAATTAAATAAGGAAAAACCCCTCCCCCAGCCGTGCTTGCATTTTTCATTGCACACGGCTTTATCATTTCCTTTCTTATAAAGACTTTAAAAAGTTGAATGCTCAGTTGATTTAACCCTTATTGTAGTGGAAATCACATTTTTATTTTGTTATCTCTTCATCCATTTAATTTAGGAAAAATCTATTTCCAAGCTTTCAAAATAATTATTTATGATTGACTCATTGGAACTTGTTCTTCCGACATAAGAATTTCTTCCAATAATTCCGAGCCTAATCTTTTCATTTGTGTTTCCAAGCAGCACAAGAAAGTCGAAGTATACTTTATTCGATACAAACTCTTTTTTTGGGAAGATCGATCAATAATATCAGAATCTGATAAATCAGCCCGAACCAGCTTACTAATGGGATACGTACGTTACAAATTTTCGTTTTAGCCAATGATCCAATCAGAGGAAAATTGGAACAAGAGTATCGAACTTCTTGTAGCACTATTGATTAGAAATGAATTTTCTAGAATTTGACTCCGTACAGAGAAGCGTTTAGTCGCATCACCCACAAATTCAAGGGAATGATTAGATAATTGGTTTAGAGATAAATCCTTCTTGGATGAAACCACAGCAAAAAATAACATTGCCAAAAAGTTACAAGGTAATATTTCCATTTATCTTTGATCGTAAATGACTCCAGAAGACGACAAGACGTTCTATTTTTCCATAGAAATATATTCGTTCAAGACTCCAGAAGATGTTGATCGTAAATGAGAAGATTGGTTACGTAGAAAGATGAAAATATCGATATAAGAAGAAGAATAAAATTCATTGTTGAAAAAGAAGAACCGGCTTTCTTTGGAGTAATAAGACTATTCCAATTACAAGAGAAATGCTATTCCAAATGAGAAGATTGGTTACAAAATTTCGCTTTAGCCAATGATCCAATCAGAGGAAAATTGGAACAAGAGTATCGAACTTCTTGTAGCACTATTGATTAGAAATGAATTTTCTAGAATTTGACTCCGTACCACTGAAGCGTTTAGCATCACCCACAAATTCAAGGGAATGATTAGATAATTGGTTTAGAGATAAATCCTTCTTGGATGAAACCACAGCAAAAAATAAAATGCCAAAAAGTTACAAGGTAATATTTCCATTTATTCATGAAAGGATCGTAAATGACTCCAGAAGACAGACACAAGACGTTCTATTTTTCCATAGAAATATATTCGTTCAAGACTCCAAAAGATGTTGATCGTAAATGAGAAGATTGGTTACGTAGAAAGATGAAAATATATCGATAAGAAGAAGAATTTCATTGTTGAAAAAGAAGAACTGGCTTTCTTTGGAGTAATAAGACTATTCCAATTACAAGAGAAATGCTATTCCAATTATGAGATTTTACTATCTTTTTTTTTCCCTTCTAGAAAAAGTATTAATCGTAGAGAAATTTCCACAATAAATGATTTGAGGATACAAATTCTTGTTGCGCCCAAAATTTATTTTGGCTAGAATCATTAGCAGAAATAAGAAAATGATTCCGTTGATACATTCGAGTAATTAACCGTTTTACAATTAATAAACTGGATTTATTGTCATAACCTGGATTTTTCCAACAAAATCGATCTATTGAAACCCTGATCATGAGCAAGCCCATAAATATACTCCTGAAAGATAAGTGGATATAAGAAGTCGTGTTGTTGAGATCTATCTAGCTGTAAATATCTTTGGATTTCCTCCATTTGAAATTATTTGAACCAAAGTTAGAAGAATTTTGTGGGTTATCAAATTATACATAGTGCGATAACAAAACAAGGTATTCTAGTAAGAATAGATACCTCGAAAACAGGTAAACTTATCAACAGATTCTCTGCCCTCTCTTTTTTCCATTTCATTTAATTGGTTTATGTTATAGGATAACAAAAAAAAAAAAACTTTCTTTATTGGAGAATGCCAATAGTTAGGATTCATTAAAAAAGAAATAGAATCCACTCGGGGGGAGAAGTCCAAGCCATATCAGGCACTTTTAATGTCTAATTAGATCGGGAAATTATTCAAATTTAAGAACAGAAGCTGGTTGCTTTTTCTTTCTCTTTCTCATAATTAATTGAAGCATAGGGCCCTATTTATTCATTCGACCCAACATTTTTTTTGTTCCGTTCGAACAGGGTTTTGTACCGATCCGATAAAAATGAAATAGATCCAAAACTATCCTTTGAAATAGATCCAGAACTATTCATTCGACATGCTATTTTTTTTTTCCATCAATGCCCTTTCAGGATCAGTCGCGGTCTTCCAAACTTTACCGATGGTATGGACAAATTCCTCGCTTCATCCAAATGTGTAAAAGATTCTAGCCACACTGAAAAGTCGGACTAGATCTACCGTTGAGTTAGCAACCCGAAGAAAATATTTAAAATTTAAACATAATTTAAATATTCAAATTAAAGGGTGTGAAGGTAATCTAAATCAATTATCAATTAAATAATGAGAAAATAAATTAGACGAGGTAATCAAACAATTGAGCTAAGAAATTTAAAAAAAAAAAAACAGATTTTCTAATGGATTAGAAACATAAAAATGTTATGATCAAAATAAAAGAAAATTTATCAGATAAAAGAAAATATATATACTTTTTTTTTCAATTTAAAAACCTCTTGTATCAAAGAAAGGAAAAAAAAAAAAAAAAAAAAAAAAAAAAAACCTATGGTACAGAAATAAATAGATCCACTTCACTGAATTATATTTGTTCGATATTGTTGTATAAATGTTGAGAAAATAATACAATGGAAAAAAAACAAAAGAAATTTAATTGAAATCTTCTTCTTTTTTAACTAAAAAAATTTCAATTTAACAATGAAATAATATTCCAAATTGGATTCCTTGTTGGTTAGTCAAATTCCAACGAAAACTACATAATTGAAAGAAATGAAATGTCCGAATTTGAGATTTATATGATCAATAAACTAAGGTTTTGTTGTTATCAACCATAGAATTCGACAAAAGCAATGAGAAATAGATACGAATAAAGCCTAGAATTTCGTTTTATTAAATAAGTTTAATAAAAACCCACTTTTCGAAGATCTTTTCCTTCTCTTTGGGATCGAACATCAATTGCAACAATTCGATAGACGGCTCATTGGGATAAATGTAGATGAACAATGCCCCCCCCCCCCCCCCCTCCTAGAAAACGTATAGGAAGTTTTCTCCTCGTAGGCTCGAGAAAAAATGATTTGATTCTAAGTTTTGTCTATGTGTGGAATTCTAATAAATGACAAATGAGCCTATAAAATAAATTAAGTCTTTTTTTTTTTCTTCTTCCTTCCTGAAAATGAAAAAGAAACCATTTGTCTATATAACTCTCAAAGGAAAAAATCTTTAATAAATTTCATTTATTGAGTGGTCTTTACCCCCTTTTGTTTGTCTCGTTTTAAAATTCTATTTTGATTCTTCAGTCTGATCCAAGTTATTGAGACTATCTAGACAATTAAAAGGGTATTTCCTTATTCTGGGATCCTTTATCTTTGTTTTAAATCATTGGGTTTAGACATTACTTCGGTGCTTCTTAATCCTTTCAAAATGACAGCAACATACTCTTTTTTGTGATTTCCTTAACCTAAATTCATTTTTATACTGGTCATGATAGAATTTAATTTCGGGTCGTGATAGATTTAATTTCTTTTGGTGTGTAAGCTCGAATTTTGGCTCGAGCCCGAGCTAGCTGTAAAAAAAAAAAAAAAAAAAGCAAAAAAAAAAATAAAAGATAGCCTTACATTTTTACTCGAGTCGTACCTATTTTTTGGTCGAGTAAAAGATCGGCTCGGCCCGAGAAAAAAAAAAAAAGTCTGAACTATTTTTACTCAAGTTGAGCTCGAGCTTCGAGTTTTGCCGGCTCAATTAGTTGACGTAGATTGTGGGATTTAATGTTTACTCAGCACTTAAAAGGATTTGGATTTGTCCTCAAACACACTTGTCGAGACTCTCTTAGCTATGACGAGGTCGAGACTTACAAACTCGATATTTCCCTGAAGAAGATTTGCACTCTAATATAGAATAAATAAACGTGACTGCTGCTATATTTTGAGCAACTTCACAGTGGAATGAGGATGAATATACAAGACGCTTAATATATTGAGAATACTATTTGAATCTAATTAGATGATGTGAAATTTAATCATTTATATAGTTCACGCGTATTTATCATGTTATACTATGAAATGTTATGAAAGGAAATAAATTACTAAATGAGTTGAGTGGGAGAAAAAAAAAAAAAGGATAATAAATTGATCAGAGTGAGGAACCTGGCATTGGTGCAAAGAAACGTCGTTGTTTGCTGCTGTTGCTACTTCCCATAGAACTTAAATTGAGTTCTTGAATACCGCAGTAGAAATTGTCAGAGACTGATGTCAAGTAATAGTTATTTTAAGAAATTAAAGTTTCTACTAGCTATTGAGAAGCAAGCAATCCATGGCAAACTTCCAAGCATGAAACAAAACAACACTTGAAGCATCAGTTGCACGTTCCTTTTCTCCGGGAGATATAATCTAGTAAATAAACGAAGCATAAATGCTTGAATATTAAAAATATTAGCTATAACTTTGTCCTTGCCCATAATATTAAGGAGAAACAGAATAGCAGCAATCTCTCAGCAGCTGGACTTTCTGAAACTGTTTGCGACGTTGATATCTCTTATTTCTTTTGTAACCAGATCTCGAGATAATATAATAATTATCTGTCATTGTGTAAATAGATACCACTTCGCATTTGCATACTGTAGCAGTGAATTTTGCTAATAAATAAAGTTAAACTCGCCAGTAATTCCAGATGGAGTAGGGTCAAAAGATGAGACTGGAGCATGCAGTACATTTTATATTTGTTGAGTTACTATCATAAACAGAGAACGGTTAAAAAAAATGGTCTTCAAGAGCCCTCTAAGAAAGGTTAAAAAAATGAGCATAATTCCCCCTAAGAATCGAGGTGAGTCTCGATTGACTTTAATCATATTCGATATTGACCGAACATGATTTATGATAAGTCCTCAGATCGAGAGTACAGCCCAATTATGTCTGGATTTTGTTCGAGCTTAATTCCCTTAAATTCGAGTTGAGCCCGAATCTCAACCTCGTCAAAGAATATTTCATTTTGTAGGTTGAGTGACGCCGGTGCGAGTCTCATCCTAGCCTTGAGAGACTCTTGACCTCTTTCGAGTATAATTCGAAAGCCACGTCAAGTCGAAGTGTCGATCTTGTTGGAGCAACACTGATCCTCGAGCATGATCAAATCTTGAATGTTATTTGAGAATGTTATGAGAAGTCGAGCCTTGTGAGCATAATCAATTGTCGAATGTTATGAGGATCATTTAATAAGTACCCTAGCCAAATCTAACTACATGACACACTTAATAATTTATTTGATCACGCACATTTACCAAGTTGGACTAGAAACGGGAGTTTATGTAGAAATGAACTGTCTCAAATATTTGAATGGAACAAAATTAATAAACACAATCTTTTAAGCAAAAACAGATGGGGGCGGAAGAGGAAGACTGTTTATGTTGTAAATACAAGTTAATGCAGGGTATTTATCCTGCATATTACAGGATTAAAGAGACATACATTTCTGTATTAAATAGACGGTATATTTTTTTTATTAAAGAAACACCACACACCAAATTCTTCAAGAAGCACTTACATGCATATAACCAACCACTCCTTAATTTTGATGTAATCGACTTGCATATGAAGGTTAGTATCAGCACATATGAAGTATCAAAATGAGTATTTATTCCTGTTTTTCAAAACCTCCTACATATTCGGTGAATTTTGATGTAATCGACTTGCGTATGAAGGTACTAACCAGCACATATGAAGCATCAAAATGAGTGTTTATTCCTGTTTTTCAAAACCTCCTCCATATTCGGTGAATTTAGATTTCGTGTTTGCAGCTTTAACATTTCCCAACATGAATCATACAATGTCTTTGTTAGTACAAAAATGTACTAAGATTAGTAACAGTGAAGGCTAGGCTTGAAAATGGAAAATATTAATTGTCTTACCAAGTAGTTTGTCTCACCCACGACATTTGGGAGAAACAACAATAGACCTCTCTGCTACTTCCCTGCGAATCCACTTTGCTGGCTATTGAGACAACACTAACTAACTGGAAAGAAATGCTCAATAAAAAGGCTTTTTGATTCACAACAATCTTTTCACCCAAGTTGAAACTAACAATTTCCTGCGACACAATGTCTCTTTCAGATTGATTCCAACATGCAGAAGGAAACTATCTAATATTTGATTAACAAAACCAGAGACCCAAAAATGCAACACGGACTGATCCATGCAAGGTGAACTAGAATTGAGTAAATGCTGATAAGAAGTCTATGATACTTGCCATAAACTTTCAATAACATAAATCATCCACCATTGTCCATAAATCACACATCAATGTCGGGTATACTCTTAGGTTTAAAATGTCATTCAAGGTTAAGGATTCTCCTTGCTGGAAAGGGGTATGATCTTGCTGAAAGAGAAAGGGAAGAATAACAAGAATTGTATAGAAATAATTCTGCAAATATTATCAAAACCTGCACAGAAAAAGAAATCTCGATATTCGAAAAATGATATTATATTTAGTCCTGTTGGAGAAAGAGATCTCAAAATTCAAAAAATCATGTTATAAATCGAAAGCGCTGAATTTTGGGAAACTTAACCCCCAACAGGATATGTCTATCTGCAAAACAGAAAACTAAATACATCCTAAAAATATGAATAAAAATAATAAAATAGTCACTTAAAACAACGTGATAGTCAAACAACCCAGAATCACTCTCTGCTTTGGTGATATCAATTCATGTTCAGTGCCACCAAACAAATCTCTCATGTTGATATTTAAGATTTATATTGAAGCAAAAAGGAGTGACAACTATGAATCTCAAAATAACCACTTAATCGAAAAGGAAACACAACTTATTGTGATCCAATCCAAACATAAACCACAAAGGATTTATAGTAACAAATCCGATGAAACCCTTCTCAGTGCCACCGACATTCGAAGCTAATCAATTCATGTCAATAAGTAAAAACCCTTCTCAAAATCTAAAATAGATCCTTCTAGATTCATCCCAACAAAGAACGTAATCATAAACATGAAATTATAGAAACAAAGAGAACTTAGAAAACATAATTGCTGAATTAACCATACATAAAATGGGAAACACCTTCTAGCCCAACCAAATACGCAAACCAATTTCAAAATTACAAGAGAGTTAACTATATGGAATTGAACTCATTTGTAGAAGAAATGCAGAGAAACTAAGAAGATCATTAAGGTAAAATAGAAAAGATCGAGAGGTCAGGGGAGCATAATTCATCACTAAGAAGATCATTAAGGTAAAATAGAAAAGATCGAGAGATCAAGGGAGCATAATTCATCACACAAAAAAAATTAAATTCCTCCTCAGAAACTCTCTCTCTCTCTCTCTCTCTCTCTCTCTCTCTCTCTCTTCCTAACTAATTTCATACCAAATGCCTGCAAGCACAAATCGAATAAAAAAAAACGTGTTTTTTACATCACAACTTTAAAACAAATGTAAACAGCAAAACAAGTTCAAATCTGGTTGGTCCTGTTGTTACTTACCTTCTTCCTTTCCCGTTTGAGAGTGGAAGCAAGTTCTTTCTCTTGTCAAAAAGAAACCACAAACATAACGCATTCACAGAAAATTCACATAAAGAAATCCATGAAACCCCAAATTCAAAAAAGATCCTTCAAAATTCATCCAATTACAACATCAAAGAAATAAAGACAATGGAATTATAGGAACTAGGAGAACACTGTCACTCTGAAAACATAATTACTAAAACAACCATACATAAAATGAAAAAGGAACAATAAACCAAACACAAAAGAAACAAATTACATTAAAAATTCAGCCCACAAAGTATTCACAGAAACAAATCCAGTGAAACCCAAGATTGATCATCATCCAATGAACAAGACCATAAAAGATCCTTCAATATTCACCCAAATGTACCAAAAATAACGTAATCAAAGACACAGAAATTGAACATTATCACACTAAAGAAACGGAAATTGAAATAAGCATACATAAAAGAAAACAAAAACCACAACTTACCAGTCTTACTCAATTCAACACAGAAAGCACAAATTCTATTAAAGATTCAACGAAAATTCACATAAATAAATCTAGCTAACCGAAAATTGAACCGGGGAAACATCCTTCAAGATTCAAGTCAATACACCAAAAAAGAATGTATTCGTAAAGATATAAAAATTAAAGAAAAAAAGAGAACATGATACACTCAGAACACTATACATAAAATGAAAAGGGAACCCAGAACTTATTAATATTCAAACCAAATACAAATTCCATTAAAGATTCAGCCCATATAAAAATTCATAGAACAAACGCAGATACAGTAAAACCCGAGATTGATTATCAATCCAAAAGGATGAGATCCATCCAAATACACCACAAAAAGAACACAATTGTAAAGAAAAAAACAGAGGACATTATCACTCAGGTACAGTATACATCAAATGAAACCAGATCTTATCAATATTCAAACCAAATACAAATTCCATTAAAGATTCAGCCCATATAAAAATTCATAGAACAAACGCAGATACAGTAAAACCCGAGATTGATTATCAATCCAAAAGGATGAGATCCATCCAAATACACCACAAAAAGAACACAATTGTAAAGAAAAAAACAGAGGACATTATCACTCAGATACAGTATACATCAAATGAAACCAGATCTTATCAATATTCAAACAAAATACAAATTCCATTAAAGATTCAGCCCATGTAAAAATTTATAAAACAAATACGACTACAGTAAAACGCAAGATTGATTATCAATCCAAAAGGACTCGATCCATCCAAATACACCAAAAAGGAACACAATTGTAAAGACAAAATCAGGGGACATTATCACTCTAGGTACACAATTGCTGAAACAGCCATACATTGAATAAAAAGGAAACGCCAAGCACAAACCATATATCCAGCAAAAACCCACGGATATTTCACAGATATAATTATTCTGAAACCCAAAATTGATCTTCAATTCGATCCAGAAAATAACTTACAAGATTCATCCTAATGAACCAACAAAGAACACTATTGTAAAGATAAAGAAATTATAGAAACAAAAGAGAACATAATTGTTGAATCCGAAAACTTAGAGATTCAATGAAAACACTCAGAGAATTCACAAAAAAAGAATCCACGGAAACCCCATTTATCATCATATACTCAAAGAAATTAGAGAAATTATCGTGAAAATGTGACTGACCTGTTTTTTTGTTAAGTATTTTCCTATTACTTCTCAGGTGCTTTGGAACAGCACTTGAATCCATCTTCAAAATCCTTGTCTAGTTCTTCTTGAAGAAAAAACCAGGAGACAACGGTCAGAACTGCAGAAATAACCATAAAATGAAAACCCTCAGTAAATTCACAAAAACAAATCCAGTGAAACCCAAATTTCATCAGTTGGACCAAAGAACAAAACCCTGAATGTTTAACAATCCCTCAAGATTCAGTCTATGCATGAATAATAAAAATGATAATCATATAGCTAAAGACATTATAGAAGTTATTGTAAAAAAGTGACTCACCCGTTTTCCGGATAATTTACTGATTATTATAGTACTTGAATCCATCTTCAAAAACAATTGTCTAGTTCTTCTTGACAGAAAAACCCTGAGACTCATCGCCTAAAACACTGAGAGAAAAACCCAGAAGACTCGTTGCCTCTCTTTGAAGAACAAGGGGTTATAAATGAATTCTACACAACGGTCATATTTTCATCAATTTCATCTTCACCGTTGGATTAAGAATAAATAGACGGTTCAGATTTTAGGAATTTGCCAGTTGTAAATTACAAGCCTATTTTGAAATTTTACTGTTAGATTAAGTTTTATTGCTTATAAAATACAAAATCTAGTTAATTTCTTTTCTTTGTTTTATGTCATTATAATATTCATAATCTGAAAAAATATTAATTTGTGGAAAAGGGATCATTAATTGCGCAATAATATATTAATTGCGTTTTTACTTTTTAAAGTAATGATTAGTACCACCAACGCGAGCATCTTTAACTACTAAAAAAATTGTATGTGAAGATTTTGTTTGAACAGAAAATATGCGAAATGTATTTTACTTATATAATATAGTTTATTTTTAATAATCATTGTTTATTATATAGTGGCACATATCGAAATGAATTATGCTAGTGGTACATCAAAAGATGTACATGAGGGTATCCATCCTCTTCCCTTGTAAATGTCCTAAAATGCCTTTAAAAAATTCGTGCACAAGCAAAATGTTGAAATTGCCCCAAGCAACGACTCCTCTTATACATCTTTTCAATCCCCATGCCTCGGCACGTACTTTTAACTACTGATTTTCGCTTCATACTTCCATCTCTTGATCCACTGCCCTGCATTCTCTGTTAATGCACACATTCGTCTCTTAAAAATGATAAAACAACGAAAACTCGATATAAAAAAAAAAGGAATAAACTAACATTTGTACAAGTAAATGACTATAAATAAGTGTAAGAATCGCACTTATTAACCTCGCCAAAATTACACTTTATTAGTCCTCGAACAAAATCAAGCTTGAACTTTATAGAATGAGATATTTCCACTTATTTGACAATGATCCACTGAACCCCTAGTTTTTTTTTTTTTTTTTTTTTTTTGTAAAGAAATTTTTTTTTAAATTTTTTATTAGACGCTACACTATAAATTTTGATTGTAACCTCCTAACCCAAGTTGTCTGGATTTACCCCCGCAATGATCTCATTTGGATACAAATGTATGAACATGCTTGAATAAAGTCAGCCTAAAGAATCCTGATAGGGCAAATAGGTTTTTTCATGGCACCGAAATGGCCATCATATGCTGATGAATGGAGTGCTCTAATATTTTCTCCATTTCATCTTCCGGACAAGCATCATCGAATTATTTGATACGTCCCTCTTTTAAATAACAATGGATCTTTCCAGAAGCAGTGTTTCACATCGACAAATAATTTCTTCCATTGTTGGTAGGAACAATATCACTTACTAAATAATTCATATATTTCGTATATCATGATGCCTCTGAACCTCGTAGAAGATGGAGGATTTGGAGAGATTTCTCATCTTGAAAGGACTTATTTATCTCTTCAATTTTAATCTTATAAGATTACTTAAGTCGGGGACAAGGCCGGATCTATGTTTTGCGGGGCCTGAGGCGAACTTTAGATTTTGAGCAAAAAAAATATATATATATATTTGTTGACACACAAAAACGAAGCCCAAGTTGCCCAAAAGACGAAGCCCAATTGAATGGTCTAAAGAAGGGAGCCCAGTTCGAAGGAGGAATAAAATTCGGACAGAAAAATATGCCCAAACAAGACCATCCAAGAAAGAGTGGCTCATAATCGCTCAATCCTGCAAGATATCGCTCGACCTTGTGAGACGCCCAAGATCTGGGCGAGTATGGTTTCATATTGATATTTGGGACAACGGTTATCAAAGCAATTAAATTGACAATTTTATCACATTCCACGATCCAAGAATCTCAGCTACAAGCGGTTAAAGTGAATAGGGGAAGCAGTTAAAAACGACAGTTTCTTCTCAAATCATTCATCATGGAAAAAGTGGGTAGTTACAGGGCGACAACCAGTTTTCAGACAGTTCTACAAGAGAAGCTGCCCAAGGAGTATAAATATGATAAAAGAAGACAGAAGCAATGGCCGAACAAATTACTTTCAAACAGAGAATTATGTAATTTCATTTCTTTAAATTTTTCTTGTCAAACTTTCAATTACTTTGTGTGTTTGTGCTCATTGAAGGCATTTCGTTCTTTGTGAAATAGTAATCTTCATAAATAAAGCACCCCTCGTTGGGACTGTCTCAAGAGGTCATTGTTTTTTACACAATCGTCTGAATTTTCTTTTAATTGTAGCGGTTTCCATGCGAAACAAAATTAATAACAGTCACAGAAGTCTTCACTTGCTGTTAAATTACTTTAACATGACAGGATTAATAAATAATCATTAATGGATGAATTTAAAAATTTCATTTGTGATTCACCAACAAGGCGACAACTGGAATGTCATATGATGTACTTCAAAGTTCAAGCCTTTAAATAGACAAATCATTTAACTAAAGATTTTTGTTGCAGAAATTTCTCCATACATGGTGGAAATTATATAGCACTAAGGTGAAAGCAAAATGTGTAATTGGATTGTCCACAACAAATAACACACTCCATATTAAATTTTACTTTAACGCTCACATATAAATTCTACTTCAACTCTTCCTAGTTGATACACTCATAAGCCATGTCCGGCTTTAGATGCAGCAAATAGACAAAGAAATCAATTTGAAACTCACTCACCCAAAACAAGAAAAGTAGAAAACGAGTTAATAACAGTCAAAGTAGCAACATCATGTCGTCGGTCGGATTTTGGGGAAAATAAATGACTTACCAAATACCAACGATTTCGAAAATAGACCGCCACCGGAGGATGCCGTGATTGCCGACTCGGCCTTCGCCGATCGGATTTTAGAGAAATTGTGACTGCCGTAGAGGAACCAGACCGTTTGCTGAAGCCTGAAGATGAAATTGAAAAACGGGGTTATAAAAAAAAAGTGATACAACATTTTATTGGGCCCCCAATATGTTGGGCCAGAGGCAAAGGTCTCTTGGGCCTCTCCTCAGGTCAGGCTTTGGTCGGGGATAGATAATCGGCAACAAGATTCTCGATTTTCTTGATGTCTAGAATGATTAGTTTGGCAATAACTTTAGAGCTAGTGAGATAAGACTGAAATTTTTAAAATGCCCATGCCACAACAAAATTCCTTCTTGGTAGTTACATAATTCTATTAGGCATCCGCTAAAGTTCGCCTAGCATTATAGATCACATGGAAGACTTTATCCCTAATTTCCCCAAAGCCACTCATACGGCATAGCTACTTGCATCATACATAAGCTCAAAAGAAAAAATCCAATTCAGTGCAACTATTATGGAAGCTGTGAAGAGCTCTTTCTTTATAAGTGTTAAAAACTTGAAGACATTCTCAAGAGAAAATGAATGGGACTCTCTTTTCCAGCAAAGAGCTTCTTTACTGTTGAAATGTTTGCTGAAATTTTTGGAGGCCTAAGTAATATTCAAATTCGCTCAGCCCAAATTAATGATTCAATAAATGGAACTCACCAGAAGCTGTAAAATCTTAATAAATCAGGGACTCCTCTGCAATTAAAAAAGGAGACTCGCCTGGATGTTGACAGGTGGCTTATTTGGAGTCTTTGGATTTATAGCAAGTAGTCTATCATTTGAAAAGGCAGAAATATTCTTGGGCAGTAGACTTTTTTCTTCTTCTCTCGAGCAGCCCACTTCTTGGCTTTTTCTTCTCTATATTTTTTATTTTTTCTCTCTTAGATCTTGAGTGATTTTCGTAAGAGAGTGTGTGAGATTTATGAAGTCTTGTGTGATTTCATGATATTTGAGAAAAGATTTGTGTTGTGGCTGTTGAACAACGAACTGTGTGTTTGTAACTCGTTTTTGCCTATTTTGAGGTGATCTTAGTGGATTGAACTTATTCCTAACGGATGCTCAACAGGATTAGGCGTTAGAAGTGGTAGCCGAACTTCGGGGTCTTTGGACCGAAAAATTCTTGGCGTTCTTGTTATTTTTCTCGTTTTTACTTTGTTTCTTGTTTCAGTTTTTGTACACAAATCGAAGTCTAAAATCGATTAAGGACCTACAGTGGTATCAGAGCTGTGGAGATATCTTATTTTTAAATTTTGTTACTTTTATATTTTTCAGATCTATACTCATATTTTTTTTTTTGGATTTGTGTTTGAAATTTTTTTCCAGATCTGTGTGTTTGAAGTTTTTTTTATCTGCGTAAAAAAAAAATTTTGACTCGTTTTGAATATCATTTTTGCAATTAAGAATTTTTCCAGATCCATTTTTGGACCAGTTCTTGAAAGATCTTGAAATTTTTGTTACAAAATCTTATAACTCATTTTTGACTCGTTGTAATCCAGTGTTTGTGCACTGAGTTCTGGTAAAACGGTATAACTCGTACTGAGTCTGGCGAGTTGGGTCGAGTCACACCGAATTCACACTGAGTTACACCGAGTCTGCAATATTTTGGTTACACGAGTCCTTTCCCTTACTGTCAAAGTACCACAGTATATATATATATATATCTGCAATTTCCTTTAAAAGTAATTTTGGTAAATCACATTTTTTCTCAAATTAAGGTTACTATGAATCTCCTCTAACTCTACCTTTGTCTAGGGGTCTCTAAGAGAACCCTGGAATCTGAGGGGATTAGGGCTTCGATTCAAGAAACCCATTTTTCAAATTAAAAAAAAAATGTTTGCCGTATATACTGTTGACTTGTACTGACATTCGTGTTAATCTGTTCAGGGGTTGATATTACTATTTTTTAAAAATTGTTCTTCGCTGGAGGTACAATCTTCTAACCCCCTGTAGCTTACTGTGTGTGAGTTTGCCTATATTGTAATTCAAATTCTATTGATTAATCTGTGGATTATTCTTGTATATAAATAATTGTCTGCATTAAAATGTGGAATAGTTGATACTGTTTGCATTGATATATCTTTGGTTGTATCATCTGCACACTGATTACGCTACTGCACACCATGACTACTAAGGTAGATGTTCAAATTTGGGATGGCAAATGAGACTTTAGTCTTTGGCGCCAGAAAATTTAGGCCCTCTTGTTACAGTTGAAATGTGCCAAGGTCATTGATGAAACTTGGCCAGAAAATCTATCTGAGGATAGAAAAACTGAACAAGTTGAATTGGCCTGGAGCACTTTGTTTCTGCACTTATCTGATTATGTGATTAGGAAAGTAGGAGAAATTAAGACTGTTGTAGAACTTTGGAGTGCCTTAGAGAAATAGTACATCAATAAGACCCTACCAAATAAATGTTTTCTCTGGAAACAATTTTTTAGTTTTAAGTTTGATCATAGTCTTGATGCTGAAGAAAATATGGACAGATTTAATAAGATCACGCAAGACTTAGCAAACTGTGAGGAAAAGATCTCAAATGAGCAAAAGGTAGTTGGCCTACTTAATGCACTAGGTGATAAATATAAAGATATAAGAAATGCTCTAGAGTATGGTAGAAGTGATCTTACTGTAGAAATAGTTCACAATTCTCTTCTAAACAGAGAACTGCAATTGAAATCTGAACATAAAGGGGTGTTCAATGTTGAGGGTGTGGGAAAAAAATCAGAAATCTTATACTAAGGGTGTGAGTAAATTCAATCATTCCAATTTTAACAAGGATAAAAATTTTATCAAAAGAAAGTGGAATAACAGTAAAGGAAAAGACAAGAAACATTTTAAAGGAAAGGACAATAACAAGAAATATTTCTACTGTGGTAGAACTGGTCATTTTATTAAAAATTGCTTTAAAAAGGTTAATGACCAAAAGAATGGGTCAATATTGGGGTTGCATATGTGTCTTTAACTGAAAATATTGAACATGATTGGGTCCTAGACTCAGGTTGCTCCTTTCATATAACTCCCAATATTGACTGCCTATCTGAATATTCTGACCTTAATGAAGGATCAGTAAAACTTGGGAATGATGATATGTGTCAAGTTAAAGGAATTGACAATGTGTTGCTAAAATTTGAGAATGGTCATCACCTATTATTGAAACATACTATACATGTTACAGCCCTTAGAATAAACCTCATATCCCTAGGAGTTCTTGATGATGAGAGATATCAAATTGAAATTAAGGGTGGTTCAACTAATATAATAAAAAATCAAGAACTTATTGTTAGTTCACCTAAATTCAATGGAATTTATGTTATAGGGACTGAAATCACTTCACCAAATAATGTTGTGAATTGTCACACATCTCGATAAATCAGATCTATGGCATAAAAGGCTTGACCACTTGAGTGAAAAATGCTTAAAAATCTTGTCAAGTTAAGGGGTATTTGGAAAAGACAGTGTTAAAAAACTAACTTTCTGTGAACACTGCATTATGGAAAAATAGGTCAAGCTGCCTTTTAAGGCAGGACTGCACAAATCTCAAGATATCCTTGAATATATACATTCAGATTTATGGGGATCTGCCCCTGTACCTACTGTATCTGGTTTTAGATATTATTTTCTTATTACTGGTGATTTTTCTAGAAAAAAATGAATTTTCTTATTAAAATCTAAATCTGATACGTTTTCAATTTTCAAAGAATGGAATTTACTGATTGAAAATCAGACCAATAAGAAGATAAAAATTTTAAGAATTGACAATGGGCTTGAATTTTGTAATTCAGAATTTGATGAGTATTGCTCTAAACAAGGGATATTAAGACATAAAATAGTAGTCTATACTCTTCAGCAAAATGGAGTTGTTGAGAGATTAAATAGGACCATTCTTGAGAGGACTAGATGTATGTTAATCAGCAGAGCCTTCCCAAAATTTTTTGGGGAGAGGCTGTAAAAACAGCTTGTTATCTTATAAATAGATACCCTTCCAGCTCTCTAAACAATAGAATTCCTAAACAAATCTGGTCTGGTACAATACCAGACTACTCCTATCTCAGAACCTTTGGCTGTGCTGCATATGCACATCATACAGATACAAAACTGGACCCTAGATCATTGAAGTGTGTGTTCTAGGTTATGGAGAAGGAGTTAAATGTTATAGACTGTGGTTAAAGGATGTGATAGGTTATAAAGTGATGACCAGTAGGTTTGTGATCTTTAATGAAGATGTTTTTCCTTGTCTTAGTGACAAATCTGATGAAGAGATAGGAAAAGATGACTTTATAATCACTGAAATAAATCTGAATAGAGAGGCTGAAAATGACTAGATTCATTTTGAGGTGGAGCCACATGGAGTGGAACTAGAAAATGCCTCTGATGTTGAAATCTTAGAAAATGACCAGCATTTGGAACCTGCAAATGACCTGCAGGACTACCGGCTTGCTAGGGATAAAGAAATGAGGGAAATAAGGCCTCCTTCCAGGTATCAGTATGCTGATCTTGTGACTGAACAATCTGAACCTATCTGTTTGATACAGAACCAGTTTCTTATGAAGAAGCTATCTCTTGCAAAGAATCTCCTAAGTGGATTGCTGCAATGGAAGATGAAATGAACTCTCTCCATAAAAATCAGACCTGGATTTTAATTGAAAAACCATAGAATGCAAAGTAATTGATTGTAAATGGGTATTTAAGATAAAGAAGGGAAAGATTAAGTTAAATGAAAATAGAAGGTACAAGGCAAGACTTGTAGCAAAATGGTTTACACAAAGAGAAGGGATTAACTACACTTAAGATTTTTTCACCTATAGTTAAATATACCTCAATCAGAATTTTACTTGCTATTGTGACACAATTTGACTTAGAGTTAGAACAACTTGATGTGAAGACTGCCTTCTTGTATGGTTCTTTAGATAAAACCATCTACATGACTTAACCAAGAGGGTTTGAGGTAAAACAAAAGGGGGACTTTGTGTGTCTCTTGAAAAAATCTTTGTATGGGCTAAAGCAGGTCCCTAAGCAGTGGTATAAAAGATTTGACTCTTTTATACAAGGATTGGATTTTAAGAAATCTGATTATGATCCTTGTTTTTATTATAAAAGAGGTGATGAATCTGAATTTTTCTATCTTCTCTTGTATGTTGATGATATGCTCCTTGTTGGTCATAATTATGTTGCACTTAATTCAATTAAAGAAAAGTTAAAATTAGAATTTGAAATGAAAGATTTAGGACCAGCTAGAAAAATATTAGGCATGAAAATTAAAAGAGATAGAATAAATGAGAAGTTGTTTATGACACAAAAGTCATATGTTTAAAAGATAATTAAAAGATTTTCTCCTCATGATGCTAAGCCTGTTAGCTTGCCTTTGTGTGATAGTATGAAACTATCCGTTGATCAATCACCTAAATCTGAAAATGAACTTAAAAGAATGTTAAATGTGCCATATTCTAATGTTGTTGGATCTGTAATGTATATGATGGTAAGCTCTAGACCTGATATTGCTTATGCTGTGAGTGTGCTAAACAGATTTATGTGTAATCCTGGTGAATTACATTGGCAATGCATGAAAAATCTGATTAAATACCTGAAAGGAACAAGTCACTTAGGATTAATGTTCAAAAGTGATAAAAATGGGTTTAAACTAAAAGGTTATGTAGACTAAAATTATGCTGAAAATCCAGATAATAGGAAGTTTACTACTGTATATTTTTATGTCATGAATGATACATGCATTAGCTGAAAATCTCAATTACAAAAAGTGGTTGCATTGTCTTCAACCGAGGCTGAATACATTGCTGCCACCGAAACTGTAAAAGAGGGGTTATGGTTGAAGGGTTTATTAGGTGAATTAGGACTTATAGAAAATCAGGTGGAGCTATGTTCTGATAACTAAAGTGCTATATTTCTGAGTAAAAATCCAGTTTTTCATGATAGGTCCAAACATATAGATATTAAGTTTCATTTTATTAGAGACATAATAGATAGGGGTGATATCAAGTTGGTCAAAATACCAACTCAAGTAAACCCAGCAGATGCGGGAACCAAGGTAATACTTTTAAATAAATTTTCAGATACTTTAAGGTTATTAAATCTTGAAGAAGACTAATATTCTGTTTTTGTACAGGTAATAAGAGCAAATGAAGTTGATTGAAGTTTAAATACACATAAGTATTGTCCCAAAAATGCAACAAAAAGCGGAGTTTGCTGAAATTTTTGGAGGCCCAAGTAATATTCAACTTCGCCCAACCCAAATTAATTATTCAATAAATGGAACTCACCAGAAGCTGTAAAATCTTAATATATCAGGGACTCCTCTGCAATTAAAAAGGAGACTTGCCTGGATGTTGACATGTGGCTTATTTGGAGTCTTTGGATTTATAGCAAGTAGTCTATCATTTGAAAAGGCAGAAATATTCTTGGGCAGTAGACTTTTCTTCTTCTCTCGAGCAGCCCACTTCTTAGCATTTTCTTCTCTGTATTTTTGATTTGTTCTCTCTTAGATCTTGAGTGATTTTCATGAGAGAGAGTGTGAGATTTATGATGTCTTGTGTGATTTCATGATATTTGAGAGAAAATTTGTGTTGTGGCTGTTGAACAACGAACTGTGTGTTTGTAACTCGTTTTTGCCTATTTTGAGGTGATCTTAGTGGATGGAACTTATTCCTAACGGATGCTCAACGGGGATTAGACATTAGAAGTGGTCGTCGAAATTAGGGGTCTTTGGACCAAAAAATTCTTGGTGTTTTTGTTATTTTTCTCGTTTTTACTTTGTTTCTTGTTTCAATTTTTGTACACAAATCGAAGTTTAAAATCGATTAAGGACCTACATTTACGAGTGTTAAAAACTCGAAGACACTCTCAAGAGAAAATGAATGGAACGTACTTTTCTAGCAAAGAGCTTTACGAGTGTTAAAAATTTGAAGACACTCTCAAGAGAAAATGAACAAAACGTTGTTTTCTAACAAAGAACAAAGTGACTTTGTGATCTTTGAGAAATTATCAATAAAAATGCATGTAAAATTTTGACATGTCCAGAGAAACTTCTAATGTCCTTCACTGAAATTTAAGGAGTTAATTTATCAATAGCGTGAGTTTTGGCCTTATCGACTCACTCACTTTATGTGAAATTGTACAATACTTTCTTGAACCATAAAATAATATTTTTTTCTAATTCACACCTCACCATGCCAAAAATTTTCAAAAACTCATCAAAAAAGCCCGAGGAAATTATCCATTGAAGACCTCAATAAATCTCTCAACCATATTAGAGATAGAATCATGGCTAACGGGTGCATTGCAAAGACCCAAAAAACATCCTCGTAAATGCAAATATTCCATCTGGGCATGGGTAAGTGGTTTTTTCTACCTCCTTCGGGACCATTCGAATTTTTATACCCCAATACCCGTTCATGACCAATCATTCCAGCATTTGATCTACGAATGGAAGGGAAAAATGATCTCTACGACGGTTGATCAATTTTAAGAGCGAACTGAACCCAAAGAACAGAATCCAAATCAAACTTTCGAAAAAATATAGAAAACATAAAACAGATTTAGCAGAAAAAAGGAGTATTCATTCATGCATTCGTTAATTGAAACAGACTCCCTCCCTCTCTCTTTTAAGTTAACATTATATAGGAAACTCCAAACAGAAGCAGAGAAAGTTACAAAGACCAAACAGAGTCAGTCATAAACACAGAAGCAGCACTTTTATTACAAGGAAACACAATTAATTCATCATACTTAGAAGATGTAATCAATTTGCTCCTGTTAACACATACATAAACTATTAAACTAATACATTTTTCTCCATCTCTGCTTCAAATTCCGGTCTCTCATTTGCAATTGCATGGATTGCACTTGCAGTCAGAGCCGCACTTGCACCCATTCTCTGCACCCCATCTCGGACTCAGATCCCTCAACATATCTGTAAAATAAACACCAATTTTAGACATTTACTTCTATTTATTATTTTTTTTTTCCGTAACAAAAAAGCCTTTAATTAAATTGAAATTATACGTCTGCTGGGGAGCAACGCCGAGAACCAGAGTCTCGGTGGTGGCGGAGGCCTCTGAGTAGCTCAAATCTGGATACATTCCGCATCTGCACCAAATAAATGAAAATTTTAGTTAGGACATTAATATGAACTACAAATTAAATTGAGCGAGTCGATTGAATCCTTACCCTCCACAGCCGCTGCCGCACTTGCAGCCAGATCCACACCCACAGTTTCCTCCACAGCAAGACATTTTCGATGATTTGAAGGAAAATTTACTAGTTAATAAGAAGATTTCGATGTAGAACGATTTTTATGGGGACGCCCATGACCCGTATTTATAGGCCCGTGGAGGAGCAAGAGGGTGGATATTGACCATCCACGTGTCTTGATGAGTGCTCATCGTAATCAGTCCTTTCTACATCTGTACCCACACCCGCCCATTTTCATCCACGTATAAGTTTGGTTTGAACCGCCGGTGTACAACAAGGATGACAGCCCCCTCACAATGAGAGAGGCCGCGCCAATAAAAAAAGTGTGGTCTCCCTCATTGTGAGGGGACTGTACCTTGTACAGTTCACCTGGACTGTACAAGGAGTTTTACTCGTTTGGTTTATAGTTTATTTGATTTCAATTAAAATTTGATTTTAATTTAAATTAAAGTCAAACAATCAATATTACTCATATTTTTTTGAATTTCACAATTTTTTAACCACATATTTCAAAAACTCATATCACACTATACTAAAAAATCTAATTTTAATCCTCATCAAACACATTATAATTATAAAATTTTAAGTACTTATAAATAAATAAGTAAATTTTAAAATAAATTTGTATTATGAATTCCTATTTTATGGTTATATTAATTAAACTTTTTAATCGGTCTCTGTTTGATTTGAATTAAAATTAAATTTTAATTTAAGTTAAAAGTAATAATTAATTTTAACTATATGATCAGATTTTTAAGGCATTTTAATAATAATTGAAGAATGTGTGGTTAAAAAATTCTAGTTCTCGTGAAATATTTGATAAAAATTAACTATTAATTTTAATTTAGACAAAAGTCAAGATTTAATCCTCATTAAACAGGAGCTAAATGAAAAATGATTTATATGAAATAATTTTAATATTTTCAAAATCAATAATAATAAATTCAGTATTCTTCCAAGTACCTGTTTGGGTTTCATTGTACAATGAAGATGAGCGATGACTCATGTGTGGATAATAAGTAAGTAATAATAATAAATTTTTGATTAAAATTAATTTTTGACTTTGAGTTCAAACTAAAAGGAGATTATAATGAAATCCAAACAAACTCTAAATTTGAAGCCAACTACATAAATTATTTTCTATACTTTTATTTAGTTAATTTTTACATCTATTAGAAGATTTATAATAAAACATACAAATTGAAATATCTGAAGAAATTTTTCTCCAGAAATTTTTACGTTTTTATTTGTTGAAGCATAGACAGGTGAAGGGACTGATGTGTAAATATTATTAAGTTGAAGCACTAAAAGATTACATTTTAGAGTTTAGAGACGTTCATTGCAGATGGTGTATAGTTCAAGGACCAAACAAGTTTTTTAGATGCTGAATTAGAAATTAATTGACGAGTACCAACTCGTAAATTTCATTAGTTGGAATAACAGATACAAAACATTATTCCCGGAGGCCCGCGCCCTTGGAAGTATGGGGCTCATGTGGTCCTGTACAACCAGCTTTAATCATGTCATGTATATTTGTTGACATATATTTTTATTTTTATTTTTTCCTTTCTTTGTGTCTTTTTTCTTTCAATTATTGAGAATCGGGATCCGTTTAATTTTATACAATCATGTCATGGTAACAAGAAATGTTTGACACCCTCCATGATCGGTACCCACAATATGGGTCTCACTTTTTTTTTTTTTTTTGCATTTTTTATTCGCTCGAGTCCCACATATTGTGAGATGATGTCATCCAAGTGGGTAAAAAACTTTTGTCAAAACAACTTAATTTAATTTTAAAAGGACAGTGCTATATGTACAGGAATTCAAAATTTTTGTACTTACAGAACACTCACAATATTAGGCGAGCATATTTTTTTTTCCCAATATTTTACACACTCCATGTGAGTAAAATTCAAATTTCTGCAAAAAAATCTGTTAAAATTTTCTATACTCAGAGCTTAATTCATTTTATAATGTATTGTGGCAGGATCATTATAACAGCAAAGAAAGGAAACATCCCATCAATTCGTGGCTTTTTCTATGAAGTTGAATATGACCTATGATATGCATGTTGAATTTCTATTCCGTGAAGGAATATTATGACACACAATCACACTTCATAGTAATTTGGTGGGTTCGATTGACGATTTTCACCAAATATCTATTTCCATAGCCCACGAGTAAATCAATATCGTTTGCATCCAATGCCGTGACATAAAAAATTGGACCAAAGAAAAAAAAAAACTTTCGTAATGATTCCTTGAATGTCGACGATAGAATGCAGAGGATGACGTACTAGATAAATTTGCTTAACGGAGATGTTGTGACGGATTTTCTAAAGAAAGCAATGAAGAGTATGACAGTTGAGAAGTCTCGTTTATCATGGAGAAAATGTTAAGTTTTGTTGATTTATCGGGAGTGGCATTCATGGTCTTTGACAAGCTTCTTGAAGAATATATACTTTGTACTTAAGGAACAATTGTGCTTGGGGTATAGAAAAAAAGCTAAAGAATTCCTATAGAATACACACGAATATGTGGGATCCTCTTTTTTTGGCAATATTTCATTTATATGTGACCCACCTTTCATGTAAGTATTTGTAGCATTTTCGTGAAACATTTTTTCTGTACAAATAGCTTTTTCCTTAAAGGAATTGTTTAGATAAAGTAGTCGGTCTATATTTGCTTTTTTGAGCCTCAATTTTATTATTATTTTTTTATATGAAAATTCAAATTTATCAAATTTTGCTAGAAATTTGCTAAATGGTAGAACAAATATGGGCTTTATTTTTTCTAGTACTATTCATTTATTTTGACATCTTCATAATCTTCATATGGACATAAGACATTCTACTTCATAATCCAAAAATTACCTTTGGCCTGTCGAAGAAAGGAAGCTACAAGTTGTAATAAACAATTGGATTAAAACATACTTTCGTTTCCTAAACTAAAGTTGGTCTTATCCTTGTTCACTTTTGAGGAGGAAAAACTAGCCATTCTTTTTAAGAAAGTTGACAGATGTGAGGTATTATTGGGATTCCCCAAGCACTCAACTCAAAAGATTGGTTTCCCCTTTCCAATCCTTTTCCACTAGTCTCGTTTCTTTCCTTAAAATAATAAAAATTAAACAAAAGCCGAAATGGAGCATTTATTAATGAAAACAAAATCAGAAAAATGTAAGGCTTGACCTCCTACAAACAGGCGCATTTCGAGATTTATCTCCTCCACAATGCTCTAAGAATGAGATAGTGAAGGACCCTCAAGATTGGAATTCGACATTTTTTAGAGTAAAAATTAATTAATTAAAAAAAAATTCTAACTAGACAAAGTAGTCTAAAAAAAGTATCTAAATATATTTATATATAAAAAAAATAGTTTTAAAAGCAACTTTTAATTTTTTTAAAAATCCTGCAACCCTAAATATATAGGTGTGTTTGATCCACATTATTTGAGAATAATGTATTTTGGAATAGTAAATTGATGGAGAATGTGCGATTAACAAGGAATAAATTTTTTTTTATTTGTATGTAATATTATTTTAATAAAGAATAGAATAATTCTATTTGTACACCCAAATGTGTACCGAATTGTTTACACATTCTCGCATGCAAACGGGACCCGCGTGAATAAAAAATTCCAAAATGTGGTCACACTCCCTATTGTGAGTAATCGGTAAGAGATTAGATAAAAAAAATTCAATACATGTAGCATGATTTTAAAGAATATAAGATTGAAAAAAAAAAAAATTGAATTTTGAAAAAAAGTGAGAATCAAACAAAAGCATATATTTCCATTAAGCAACTATACCACTCAATACATAATAAAAAAAATCCCAAAAACATCGCCTTTTCCAGCCTTCACATGGGTGGTTGATTGCCAAAGACCTACGAAATTTCCCCTTTTCAGGCCAATTGAAGTGACAAATCAAATTGCATACAAGAGAATAAAGGCTGAAGAACCCGCATTAAGGTGGGGTATGAATAAACTTGCTCCGTTTGAAGTGGATGTGGAATCACTTTTTCTGTGACCAATGAGCAAAAATCACTTTCTACCTCTTTTTATGGTTCTTTTAATTCATTTGTAACAAGTTTACGAAATTCATAGTATACTAAAATTAATATGTCTATAAATTACTTGGTTGCATTGTATCAGTGGACTGATTGAACAACACAGTCCTTGATCGTTACAAAATATATTGAGAATAAATTCAAGGGATAATTGAACCAAATCTTTCACTTTTATACAAACTTAATCCAAACCTTTATTTTATAGCACCCATTGTACCCAACATTTCAAAAATTAGCACTTGGAGTTCAAATAGATGGAAATCGTTAGTTTGACTGTTAGTTGACCCCAAAAAAATAAATTTGACATTTTTTGACCAATTAGGTGAGGATAAAATTGTCTATTCTAATTTAACATAAAATAAATTAAATAATTAAATAAGGAACAGAAAAGGCCCCACCCCACCCCACCCCACCCCACCCCACCCCAAATCTACCTCCTGCCCCAAGCAAATCCACCACCACCATCTTTGCCACCACAAGCTGCAAACAACATGGCCATGGATTTGTCGTTGATCTCCTATCCTTTATCTCAAATCTAACGATAGGACTAGACAAAACTCCTGAACCGAACCAAACGATTATTCTTTAGTTAAATACTCGAACGAGTATCTGAATCGAATCGAAAACTGATGAGTTCGATTCGATTCTCGGTTCTAGATCAAGAATCGAATAAAAATCAAATCTCCCTAATTTTTTAAATTTGTTTTATGTTAAATAAGTCAAGTTATTTTAATATTTTCTAAATAAATTTACTAACCCAAAAATATGATTTTTCTATTTTAAATTTTCAGTCCAAACCTAACTTAATCAAATTGACCTACGTTTTATCCAAATCTGTTATTCTATCGTAGTGTCATTTCTTCTAGATAAATCGAATTGATGCTCAACAACACATCTTTTAATTATTGTAAGCTCACTATCATCATCTTCCTATGATTTCACAATCAAAACTACAAAGAACTCAATAAAGAGAGAAGTAAAAGACAGATAAGATTGAACTATGTTATTTTATAAGAGTTAATATTATACGTGTTATTGGTTGAATTAATGTAGCTATGTAAATATTTAAAAAATTAATTATAGTACAGAATCTGAGAATCGAAACGAATCGAATGGAACCAAACTCATACGGTTACATAATTAAACTTGAATTGACGGTTACACTTGCTAAATACCCGAAAATTTCGAGTCTGATTCGATTCTCGTTAAAATCGAATCGAATCGGACCGTGCCCAACCCTATCCAATGGCCATACAAACCATCACAACAAATCTAAACCTTCAAATCAGTTATAGAACATACACATAGATTCACAAACTCAAAATCTCGAGACCCAGAAAAAGAATTAGATTTTGAAATTTATCTATATTATGAATTTCAAATCTGACTTCACATGGTTGATTTTTTTTCTACAACAAGCTTGAATAGATCTAAACAGTTCGAATGGTCCGAGCTGTAGAACCAAACAAGTCAAAAGAAGATGAAAGAGCAGCGACAGATGAGGTTGAGCCTAACGGGCTTGAATAGATAGGAGCTGCAGACGCAAACTTAAGTAGTGCACCAAAGGAGAGGAAATAAGGTTTTTTGGAGGGGATGCGACGACATATTTTTTTCGGTGTCAGTGACGTTGGCGATGGCAACGACGGAATGTGGCGATTGCTCTTTGGATTTGGTTTTGGTGTGGGTGGGGTAGGGAGAAATTGTGGTGGGTGGGTGGATTTTGTGTTTTTGTTTTTTATTTAATTTTATTATAATTGTGTTTTTTTTTTGGTAGAAAAATTGTAAAATTACCATTTTATCTTTTTAAAATTAGTCAAAATTATAGTCAATATCAATTCTCCGGTCAACTAACAGTGAAATTAACTATTTCTATCCATTTGAACTCCAGATGTTAATTTTTGAAAGATTTGGTACCGTGGGTACTACAAAGTAAAGGTTTGGATCAAGTTTGTATAAAAATGAAATGTTTGCAATTTTTCCTAAATTTAAATTGTGGGATAATTATGCATTTGTTTGGCCTCATATCATATCATATATATTTTTTTCTCTCCTACTTTCAATCACACAATTTTTCATAAAATAATACTACACGTAAATCGAAAATTTTTCCTTCTTTTTCAATCACACATTCTCCTATAAAACACTATTCCAAATACTATATCTTGAAAAAAAAAAAAAAAAGGGCCAAACACAAGCTATGTCAATGGTTGTTGAAGGTTTGAGCAATTATATCAATAGCCACTCAAGTTATTTCCTTGTACTAATAGTCAATCAAGTTTTTAACCATTTCAGTATCGATCACTCGATTAGAAACATAATGTCATATATTACGTAGAGCTGTTAAGTATCAACGTATCACCTAATAGTGCTATTTATTATATAAAGTCAGCAAAATCGAGGAGTTAGGAATTGGGAGCTAAACACTTTCAAATGAGGAAACGTAATGCTAATTTAATATTAGTCAAATTTTAGATTTAAATGTATTGTGAACTTACGCATTTTTGTTGACTTGACATAATAAATACGTTTGTTTATGACATCTTGATAATTAACAACATTGCATAGGATTTAATCGAATGATTTTTATTGTAATTGTTTCTGTTAAAATATTTTTAAGAGACTCTTTAAATATGAAATATTTTCTATTTTAAAAAGTTAGAAAGTCAAATTCACTTTCTAAAATTAAATGCATTCAAAGTATTTCAATTTTTAATGTAAAAAAATAATAAAATAATTTAAAGAGAATCTAGTTAAAATAAAATATAGAGAAGAATAATAAACCTTTCAAACTTTATTCCAAACTTTCAGCAGCCATTAGCTTAAACTTTTTATTGCTGATTACACACAAAATTCTGGAAACCAGATATTTGCATTGTGACTTGTAAGTGCAAAGAAATGTCAAAAAGTTGTATCCTTGGCACATTTATCAAGGCAAACTGTACAAGGATAATGATATCAATAAAGAAAAGCTATAGCACTTGTACGGACATTTCAAAAAATAGGTAAAATATAGCGCCCACCGTGGGGCTCGAACCCACGACCACAAGGTTAAGAGCCTTGCGCTCTACCAACTGAGCTAGACGGGCTTCTTTGTTATAAAGATTGAAACTATTATATTTATAAATATTTCGTTTTACTTTCGTCTACTGAAAATTCTCATCTTTAATGCCATAGTCATACCCCGAGCCCGGAAAATCACATCCTCGTTAACATTCATATTTATTTTTGCAGAAATTTCCTCCATAGATAAATAAATTGACAGTTGATGAACATTAACGAGGACGCTTGCAAGTATTACTAAAGAGGACATAATTTTCCTACAACTGCCAATTTTCCGTAAAATGAAAAATTAACTTTTAATACTTGTAAACATTGTTAAGAAAAAAAGGGGAATTCCCCATAATACACAACCCAAAACTTCAAGAGGTTTATATCCAAGATTCTTAGTACGTGTTACTCCTCGTATATAAAATTCTCAAAGAAAGCCATGTGGAGGCTCTACATACAGATATCTGGCTATCAACCAAGTCAAAATGAAGAGAAGACAAAAATTGACTTCCTATCGAGGCTCTATCTCTATTAGACCCTCAAGTCGAGGTGCTTCTGCTCCGAGCTGAACCTCTTCACTTATGGTAATCGAAGTGCTCAATGTCTTTTAGGCAAATCTGATGAATATCCTTAGGAATGATTAATGTAATGTTTGTATTAATAAGTACTAGACTTGCCAGTTTAGGAACGTAGGACGACTGACCCATTTGTCTATATAAGTTGTCATTGTAATTAATGTGTTGACAAAGTGATGTGAGAGTTTGGTTAATTAGATAGAGCCACGTGGATATGATCCAACGGCGACAACGTCGGCCTAAATGCTATAAATAGCAACTCTTGTAACATTGTAAATGATTGACAAATATATATGCAAGCATTATATGCTTAATATCATACTCCACTTCCACGAAATTACTTGAGTTTGAATTATTTCTACTTTAGCGGAATCATTTGTGATTAACCACCGGTCAAAACGTCCCGAAATTTGTCCACATGTACACGAGTGGGCCCCAACATCTGTTGACACATTTTTTGGAGTCAACAGATTGACGTCGTATGTGAGAAACATGACAGTTAACCACGAGAATCGCATAAAGAAAAGTTAGTAATCTTGTCATAAAAGGACTCCATACCTTTGAAGAGGTATATCCTTGAAGAAATGATCACTAAAAGGAACAGTTTGTTTGAAACACCATTTCAAAGAGAGCATTGATCGCTTTCAAAATGCCTTGAAAGTACCATGAGTACTAGCGAAGAGGAATCTGCACCTCGAAGGGCTAGGGAACACCCTAAAGAAGGAGAACCCTCGCATACAGTCTCAACATCTCACAATAGATTCCACCAGCCGAGTAGACGAGGTGGATCACGAAGAGGGTCTAGAATAACTACTAGATTCACTATGGAAATGGCCACATGGCTGAAAATATGAGGAGTATTATTCAGCAAATCCTTACCATGCAAAAGTTATTAAGAAACATGCATAATTGAGGAGGATATCCATTTCCTCCATATGCCGTCCCAGAGAATGCATCCCTCCAAGGGAATTATTACAATGGCGAGGACGAGGTACAAAGTCAAACGGCAGAATATCAGCAATATCCTGGGGAAAAGGTCCATCATTACAAACTACGCCACCGATCAACCTCATGAGGTCCCTTTCAACTTTCCACAAATTATGATCCAGATAACGCACTAAGGAGGTCAGTGATCGTCTTTGATAGATTAAGCCCAAGATGACCTAGAAATAGGCCGGCACAGCAGCCGTGCTCACCTAGAAATAGGCAACATGAGGAGCCTCAGTTTGGAATGCAATCTGAACGAGTCTATGGTAATGTCGCTACGTCTAGAAATAGGAATGAGAGGAGAGCGGAACGGGTAAGAAATTGAGCAGGACAGTTGCAACCACCTCAGGAGCCCCAAGTTAGGGAGGAAGATTATGCTGATGAGTCGCAAAGGTCTTGCAACCTTGATGATGATGACGATAATAAGCCGTTTTCACAATAAATCAGGAGTGCGCCTGTTTTGAACCACTTCACGCTACCTAAGATACCCAAGTATGATGGAAGATAAGATTCTGCAAAACACCTCAATAGCTTCAAAACTCATATGAGCTTAAGGGGCGCAACACCTGTCATGAAGGGTAGAGCTTTCCATCTGAACCTGAGTGGAGCAACTGAGGTCTAGTACACCAGGATCCTAAAAGGAAGCATCCGAAGCTGGCCAGACTTCAAGAAACCCTTCCTTAAGTGCTTCACCACAAGCAAAGAGGACGAATAGACAATACAGTACCTCTAAGACATAAGGCAACAACCAAGAATCGTTGGAAAGGTTCTTGTCTCGTTTCACAGATGAAATGACCTATTCCGTGCAAGTCATGGATATGAAAGCATTAACAGCCTAAGGAAAATGTTGGACATGAATTCACTCTTTTGGAAAGATGTGCAAAATAAAGATCCTATTAGTTACGACACATTGTTGGAAATGATAAGGCCAGATAATATCAATGAAGAATTGAGAGATCTCCGGAATAGGCCAAATCGAGGTCTCCCACCTCCCTAGATAAAAATAGGGAAAGGCCCCACATCTCATCTCATAGATCACCAAGCTGGACAATTAGCTTCCCTCAATCCAGGGCAAGCATTAGCTGCAGCCATACTTAACGCAGTTCCAACTTTGGCATATGAAGAAGTGAACCCCAATACTAAAGAGTATCGAGAAAGACTACATCAATAATCAACTTGCATGGGAAGAGGCAGAGGAAGAGGTACGAAACCTAGAAATATGGACCAAACACCTCCTTATTGCACATACCACCATTCCTATAGTCACAGCACGACTCGTTATTGGGACATAGCGAAGCACCTAAAAAATTAGAGGAGAAGTAGTCACTCGCAAAAAGATGAAGCTCCTCGACAGGGTCGACAACTTGGGGATGATGGTACAAGTCACCTGAAGAAGGTCGAAGACATAGAAGGAGCCCTTCAGCCCACACTGGACATGAGATCATTCTAGAATTTAGATGTCTACACATTGGGGGCGAATTTAGGAATGCTCAAAAGAATTATTCAATGGAAGCTAAAGATTTCCCAATAGCAAGTTTCATAGTTAGTAGCAGCCAACCTCCTAATAGAAGCGGAGTTCAACTCATCACTTTCACCCAAGATGATGTTGTAGGAGTGCACTATCCACATTGCGGCGCTTTGCTCATGAGGGTTGTGGTGGCCAAAAATGACCTTAAGAGAATGCTGATGGATAATGGGAGCTCAATCAACATCATATATGGAGCTACTTTTGACAAAATGGAGGTTGACAATGAGCTGACCTTGATCACCTTCCCCTTGTATGGATTCACCGGTGACAATATCATCCCGCGAGGTAAAAATCACTCTAGCTATCGAGATGAGAGTGGCACCTCTGATGACACACTACTTCATGAAATTCCTGGTCGCGGATCATCACTCCGCTTATCACGGGGTACTTAGAAGACCCGATTTGAAGGAATTATGGGCAGTGACTTCCATTTACTATCTGTACATGAAGTTCTCAATGAAAAATGGCATCGCCACGGTCAGAGGGTGACCAACAAAGTGCTAGGGAATGCTATTCCAACTCCATTCAAAAAACATAACCGAATAGTGTAAATGTCATTTTAATGGATATTAACAAGATTAACGACCCTGAATAAGGGGATGACGTCGAAATGGTAGATGCCTCTGAAGAAGAGGCTGCTATGGAAGTACAAATAACCCCTGAAGAAGGTAGAGCTACTGAAGAAGCTACCAATCTTAACTAGTTGGACCCTTGTGTAATTGATGGAGAGCCCCAAACGGCTTTGATTGAGGAACTGAAGAGCTTTATAGTGGGCTCTCATGATCAGGTCAAGTCCTTGCAAGTTGGCAAGAACCTGCCATCAATGGTAAAGAAAAGGCTGAAGAGCTTCCTGCATAGCAACTTGGACGTTTTCAATTGAAAACACGAGGACATGATTGGCATTGATCTAAAAGTCAAATGCCATCATTTGAAAATCAACCCAATAGCTAATACTCATAAGCAGAAGTGGAGAGTCTTAAACTCTGAAAGATACGAGGCCTTGAAAGATGAGGTGAATAAGCTAATTGCCAACCGCTTTATTCGAGAATCGATCTATCCAAAATGGGTGTCAAACCCAGTGTTTGTAAAGAAGCATAGTGGGAAGTGGAGGGTGTGCATGGACTTTTCCAATTTAAACCAAGCTTGCCTTAAGGACAGCTTCCCACTCTCCTGGACAGACCAACTGGTCGACTCCACAGTTGGACAGAAACTGTTGAGCTTTATGGACACCTATTTTGGCTATACTCAAATCTCGATGTATCCAGCAAACGAGGAACACACATCCTTCATTACGGATCGATGCTTGTATTGTTATAGGGTGATGTCCTTTGAGTTTGAAAAATGTCGGGGCCACTTATCAAAGATTGGTCAATAAGATGTTTGCTGACCTTATTGAAAAAATAATGGAGGTGTACATGGATGACATGCTTGTGAAAAGTTTGAAAACAAAGGACCGCATTCAGCACCTTGAGGATGTCTTCCAAGTACTTCGAAGATTTAGAATGTGACTGAATCCTCTCAAGTGTGCCTTCAAGGTAGCCTCGGGAAAATTTCTGGGCTATATGGTGAATCAGAGAGGCATTGAGGCTAACCTGAATAAGATCAAAGCTTTGGTGGAGAGGAGGTCACCACAGAAACGAAAAGAAGTACAAAGTCTCACTAGTCGTGTAGTAGCTCTAAACCTCTTTGTGGCGAAGGCGACTGATAAATGTTTTTCATTCTTCAAAGTTTTGAAAGGTTGGAATAAATTTCGGTGGACGAAGGAATGCGAAGAAGCTTTACAAGTGCTAAAGAATCATTTGGGACAGGCTCATCTCCTCTCGAAACCCAAACTTGGGGAACCTCTACTGTTATATATCGCTATAACTATCGAAACTGTCAATTCAGTGCTAATAAGGGAAGAAGAAGGTAATCAGCTACCCGTGTACTATATAAGCAAAGCACTGCTCATAGCGAAAACTCGATACCCTGATATGGAGAAGCTGGCTTTGGCTCTAATCACGGCCTCTCGCAAGTTGAGGTCCTACTTTCAAGCACACGTCATCTAACTGCTAACCAACTTTCCATTGAACCGGGTGCTGCATAAGCTTGATGCTTCGGAGAGATCGTTGAAATAGGTTGTAAAGTTCAATGAGTTCGATATCATTTTCAAGACAAGGGTTGCCGTTAAGGGGCAAATGTCGACAGATTTTGTGGCTGAGTTCACTCCTGTTCTAGAAATGGAAGAGGAAATAGAACCTGCTGACCCTCCCACTTGGAATCTTTTTGTCGATGGCTCTTCAAGTATGCTGTAAGATTCAAGTTCAAGGCAACTAACAACATGGTTGAATGTGAAGCCCTTCTAACCAGCCTTCGATTGGCCAGAGAAATGCATGTCAAAAGGCTACTTATTAACAATGACTCATAATTGGTTGTTAGCCAAGTTAATGGCAATTTTTTAGCCAAGGACAAGGGCATGATTGAGTATCTGAAGGTTCATGGAGTTTATCCCCACTTTTGAAAGGTTTGACTTAACACAGATACCACGTTGTGAAAACTCACATGCTGACGCCCTCTCAAAATTGGCAAGCAACAGGGACTCTGAATTACTCACCGTGTTCCACATAGAGTACCTTTCGAGGCCTTTCATTTCTAAAAGTAAGAAGGTGATATAGGTAGATGATATCCCCTCATGGATGTGACCAATTATTTCATTTCTAAAAAATCACACCATGCCCTTTGACAAAGAAGCTCAGGAGACGAGTCGCACACTTCATCATTTAAGATGATTGTCATATATAAATGAGGCATTTCCATGTCTTTGCTCCGTTGTATAGGTGGGAAAGAAGCTATTTATGTTTTCCGAGAGATACACGAAGGGGTATGTAGTAATCACTTCGAATGATGGGTACTAGCGCAGAAGGTCTAAGGTAGAGATACTACTGGTCGACCTTGAAAAATGACGCCCAACAGTTAGACATTTATGCACTCCAAATTTTTATGTGCTCCATTTTTTTTTGTGAAAAAACATCATATGTAGGTTCGACATTACCCACTCAATTGTCTCAGATAATAGATGTCAGTTCGACAATAAAAAGGTCAGAGACCTGTGTGAAGAATTAGGTATCAAGAAGCATTTTCTTCTCTACATCACCCATGTGCTAATGGACAAGTTGAAGCCATTAATAAAACCATCAAGTATACTCTGAAAATGAAGCTAGATGCATCTAAAAGAGCATCGGTTGACGAGCTACATTAGGTCTTATGGGTTATCCGAACCATAAGCCGAACTGCTATAGGTCAAACCCCTTTCTCTATGACCTATGTGGCAGAGGCAATAAGCCTAGTCGAAGTAGGTTTGCCATCTCCTCGTCGTTTACACTTTAATGAAATATCAAACGACGAGCTAAAGAGGTGTGAGCTGGACTTCCTTGACGAAATGAGGGATGAATCTCAAGGCAAATTACCTGTTTATCAAAGAAAAATGACTAGGTATTACAATTCGAAAGTCAAAAGAAAGTCATTTCGCATAAACGACCTCGTACTGCGAAGGATTTTTCTATCTACTAAGGAACCAAGAACATGAACCTTGGTCCCAACTGGGAGGGTCCTTATCGCATAAATGAGGAAGTTCGGCAAGAGACCTATATAATTGAGGGCATGGATGGAAATGCACAGCCTCATCCATGGAATGCAGAACATCTGCGAAAATACTATCAATGAAAATTGTAAATGCAAGTCTTATATACGATGTGTTGAAAATGAAAGTTTTATCTTGATTAAATCTTCAAAGTTAAAAAGATCTGGACCACAAAGTGGGCCACCTTAGAAGTCGCAAAGTGAATATCACATGCTTTAGGCAACTACTAAGTCGTAAAAAAGGACTTAGCATGGGTGAACCGCTCACCCTCATGCTAAGGAAAATGAACAAAGGCAGACGAACTGCTCACACTTCGACGTTTGTAAAAGCAAAATGGACTATAGCATTGGGTGCCACTTCAACGGTCTCAGTTGCCTCTTTATCATCTTCGTCTTCAATCTCAATTACGTGACTACCATCAGCTGGAGTCTAAGGCTCTTTCTCCCCCTTCAAAAACTTCTTCCTTAATGTAGAAGTGTCGAAAGTTTAGTAGTTCACTTCAATCCACTCCGCCACTTCAGTGTAGGTACACCTCCTCCAGTAGAGTCCAAAGCGCTGACATGCCTCCGTGAGGTGGAAGTTGGCGATGTATTACTTTTCAGCCTCACTGCCTGCAGATTGAAGTTTCCCTTAGCTTCTCTAAATTCCTAGTCAAATCAGAAATCCTGGAGTTTAGCTCCCCCATCTGCTCTTTTCTAGAAACATTCTCTTTATCTGCTGCCTCTAAGGCCTTAACAGCAAGCATTTGATGGACGTTAGAAGTTTCCACTACCTCGTCATGGAAGTCACTTCACTTTGGCACAAGTGGACTTCCCTTTTCAAATTTTCAATTTCTGCATACCTTATTCGCAAACTCCTTATTTTTATTTTGAGGTTTTAAAAAGGGCCTCCGCCTCTATTGCAACTCCAAACGACAACATCTCCTGGCTCACCATGGTGGTAAAGATGTCTACCAAGTCACTGGTCTCTACAAAATTTTGTCAATTGTCCGTCCAAAATTTATGGAAAGTGGATATAACAATTTGGACCTCTGGGGGCGGCATCGACAGCAATTCAGGGGCCAGCTCATTGCTCCTCTGGGAAACAGCAAGTCGGGAGCGAGGACCTACATCAGACGCAGAGGACCTACTTTGTCCTCACCCTCAATGACGATTCACAACTGGGGGGCTCCACAACAGTTGGCCTATTTTGGGCCCCCTTACTGCAGCAACGGATGCTGCCTTCAATTTCTCCTCAACTAGGATTTCGGAGAGAAGAAGTGGTAGGCTGGCAGCGAATCCACCCTCTCCGGTAGCAAAAAAACGATGCTTCTTCTTGGGGACCTCCTCCACTTTGATTTTTCCTTTGTCCGCCAATAGCGGTCTCTTAGCAGCCTCTTTGTTGACCCTTTCAACTTGGTCCCTCGCCTGTTTAGCACCAACAGATGAGGGCTTCAACCCTTTTTCTCCCTGTTGTGGAGGTGACCGTAAGAATGGTAGCCATGTCGGGATAGGGTGCCTCCTCTTCTCAAAATTCTCTATAAGAGAAGCCAAAAAACATACAAAGCACATGATTAGCAAAGAGCAAAACATACACAAAGTAATTACTACAGAACAATTGCAAAAGCACATCTTCGAGCTTTTAGATTGAACTCCTCAAAAGACGGACGAGAAACGATTAATCTCTCGAACTCCCTCGAAGAAGCGTGACGTCGGTAGATATCCTCGATAAGCTCAAGCTTAACTCGAAGCGCTTGACAGATTCAGCAAAAGAAACATACAAGGACAGTTCTAGGGTTGCATCAACTTCTCTACAAATCATCAAAAATATACAACACTTACTAGCTTCGGAGTACGAAGTACGAACTGACACATGGAGGACGGTGTCGCCCTCGTACACCTGCCACTTCTCCCTTACCCAGAACCACGTTTCAGTCCACGCTTTGATGGAGGAGTGGAGTCCTATGACAAAGGGGGAGTACGACCCCCATGGACAAAAAGAATACCAACCCTTTGGTCCAATTTCCTTAAAAACCTAGGTTGAATGAGGGTTTGAAAGACGTGAAGGGGTATATCCTTGCCTAGAAATGTTTCTTTCCACAAAAA
This sequence comes from Osmanthus fragrans, assembly GCA_019395295.1. NCBI lineage: Eukaryota > Viridiplantae > Streptophyta > Magnoliopsida > Lamiales > Oleaceae > Osmanthus > Osmanthus fragrans. Next base: position 18,738,486 of record CM033361.1, on the reverse strand, counting down.
TAAGATCTCACTAACTGGACCCAAGCGTTGGGAACAAACTGGGTGGGAGCCAACCCATACAACCTAAGGTCAGCCCTAAAAATGGGTGTAAAAGTAGCCGAAGTCCTGCCTTTAGAAGGTACTCACTAATAGCGATGTACCCTGGCCTCGAAAAATAGGTACACTCATCAGGGACAAGGACTAGGAGTTCTATGTCATAAAGGATGCATTATTTTTCCTTAAGTCTCCTCACTGGGCCCACCCCTCTTCACCAGAAAACAACTTTCCCTAGCCATGATAGCCCTTTTAAGGTCAGCAGTATTAGTAATTGTAACCTCTAGTTTAGAAGCAATTTCACTAATATCTACATCTTTCTTAGAAGAGGACGAGGTCGTTACTTTGTCAATCACAAAAAACTTTGAATACTTACGAGAATGAATGAAAAAACACCGGTGGAAGTTGGCTGGAAAATCACAAAAACACAGCCTGAGATTCAAAAGAAATGAGAGAGCAAAGGAAAATGCTTGAGAGTTTGAAATGCAAATTATGAATTAAATCTGAGCCACTCACCGCTTCTGACGTTTGACCTTCAATGGTCCAGATTAGAACGTCTAACGCATGCGCTCCAATGCATTTGAACCACAGATTGTCCGTCCACGACATCCATCATTACTCATTAAATGTAGCGACTGTTGCGTGTATGGAAACTCGAACCACCTCATCCGTCTTTTTAGGAAGTGCAGAAGATAGCAAATCATTTCAGCACAACTATTAAGAACGTCTTTTACTCATCAATGATGAACTGGTAGGCTTCATTGGCTTTGTTACCTACAACTTCTCCCAAATTAGTAAAGTACGCCACCTCTACCTCGACACATACAACTTCGGCATAACCAAGTTCGCACAATGACAACCTCAATCAAATGGATATTTGTCCTATTTTAGCTTTATAAAAATAAAATGACCTCAAACACTTCAGCAAATTCGATTTACAAACTCTAACTTTTATATAAATATCTACAAATTAGACATGTCGTCAACCAAGTCAAAATGAAAGAAAACAAAAGTTGTTTTCCTGCTGAGGCTCTATCTCCATTAGGCCCTCAATTCAAGGTGCTTCCGCTCCGAGACAAACCTCTTCACTTATGGTAGCCGGAGTGCTCATTGTCTCTTAGGCAGATCTGATGAATATCTTTAGGAATAATTAATGTAACGTTTGTATTAATAAGTACCATATTTATCAGCCTAGGAACGTAGGACGACTGACCACTTATCAATGTAAGTTGTCGTTGTAATTAATGTTTTGACAAAGTGATGTGAGACTTCAGTTAATTAGATAGAGCCACGTGTATCTAATCCAAAGATGACCACGTCGGCTTGAATGCTATAAATAGCTGCTGTTGTAACATTGTAAAGGATTGGCAAATATTGCAAATATATATATATATATATATATATATATATATATATATATATATATATATATCATACTTCACTTCCACGAAATTACTTGAGTTTAAATTATTTCTACTTTAGTGGAATCATTTGTGATTGTTTGCATGTACTATCATTATTCATCTTCGTCCGTGCCCGAACGTTTTTGTCTCGTGTCCAAGAGCATCTCCCACATTCATTTCCACCACAACCCTTCGACCAAACCCCCGGTCAAAACATGCCGAGCTTTGTTCACATGTACATGAGTGAACCCCGACATCTGTTGACACATTTTTTGGAGTCAATAGTACACACTCAATCCAAGAATTTTTCCTTTTAGACCATTAGTTCCTACAATCATATCCATTACAAAATGTACAGCATGAATGGATTTTGTCAAATAACTATTATCTCCTAACTTCGCTGCCTAATTTTTACATAAACGAATGGTTACTCACAATATGATAATTTAAGGCCAAAATTTGTATATGAGTTATTAGACCATAGTTGCTTAAAGAAAAATCTGATCCGGATACGAATTCAATCGAAGATGAGTTCCTCGAGAAGATCATCGAATATTAGATTTTCCATTTCAAGACCCACGAATTCAGCATCAAATTGGAGGTTCACCCAACCATCAACTTTCGCTAAATCCCGTCTCACAGCATCATCGAGCGTTAGGAAAATCTCGGGTTTCCAGCTCAAGTACCAACTTATGCCCGCCCAAACCTCCTCCAGAACACGGTAACCAAAGGGCATTCGATGGATATGAGACTGGAAAGTCAATGGCTTTTGCCAGTAGGAAAATGATCTCTCGTATATATCTAACAGAACCTCATTAACTAAATCAAACAAGAGAAGATTATTACAGAAACCACCTTCGTCATACCCAGAATAGTCTGGTTGATCAATCAAACACCCTTCAACTTCCTTGAACACTGAAGAGTCTACTGGCTGTTCGGCAGAATGCCATTTCCCGAGGATCTCATTGCCACTGATGCCAGATAGTTCTAGGACATCTCTTACATAATTGAATTCAGATTTATCTTTTATATCCTCCCGAGTATATAATAGTTTGCTGTAGAACTCCTCAATTCTGCTTTCTACATTGTTAGTGTCAACTGTATTCTCTTGTACAATAGAGGAATCTGAGCTTAGCCCATGCAGCTGAATAGCCAAAGAATCCTCTCCAGTGGGAAACAGTTGATTCAGTATCAATCCTGAACATGAGTGCATCAAAGTCGGATTATATTAGAAAACAGGACGATCGCAATTCTACTACAACGTGATGATCAAAGACAGAGTACATATTAATCTAACCTCTGCCAATAAAAGATCTCCCATATTATCAATTCTTCATTTTCTTAAATTTCTTCCTATAGGATTATTGTAACATATATTGTCTCTCATTTCTCTATGACAGAAGTACATGAGAATTACCCATTTTGGGGTGTCTCTATGTGGGTGGTTAGGTACTTTGAGCCCAAACAATATTCAATAGAAGTTTTAAAAGTTATTTACAATTGTTGGGATGTTTTCCATAGTTATTTTTTTCTTTTTCCCTTCAATTAGCCTATGAAATTTAGATTCTAAATTATTTCCGGACTAACAATAATAATGTGCTATGACTGTTATCTGAGTAGCACTCATGCAAATACTCTCGTGTGTTCATGTGATGTAAATAAATGTATCATCCATCTGGAGAAGTGCATACAAACCCACACATGCATTTTCTTCAACTCCATGAAGATTAATATTCAACCAGTTGACATGTATGCTTATTAAATATTTTTGTCACAATTGCCTAAATAGTATTTTTAAAAGGAAAAAGATTATGTGATGAATTAGTTCACTTTCTTCTACAATAGCCATAATTTTAAAACCTTTTTTGCTGAAACAAACAGAGCTTAAAGAGAAGTAACCTTTTGCTATTGACGTGGGATGATAGAGGACAATTTCATCCTCCGGATAGTGTGAGTTGTGCTCAAAAACTGAATTTAGTTTTTCCACCTGAGAAGAACTTAGGCTGTGCTCAAAATTGACATCATGGGAGGATGATTTCGTCGTTGTTCCCGAATTACCATTGTCATCAAATGTCTCAATAACATCTGATTCTTGATTTCCACTTTCTGAAACAGCTTCTGGTTGAATTTTACTCTCCGAATCTCGAACTAAAGATCTTAGTTCACCATGCTGATTACTTACTATCGATATGTTCCCTGCAGAATTATCAAGCGGTGCATTTAAAGAACTAGCACTGGAAGATTCATCGCTTGGAAAATAAGAGTAGGACCTGAGATCAGGAAGTGAGAGAATCCTAGCCAGAGTAGCATGACTTGTCCCAACAGGTGAAGATGTTCTTGTTCTTAACCTTGATTCTTCAGAAATGTGATGTTTTTCTTCTCTGCTGAAACTGGTTTTCAGTAATTGACTATATCTATCTAATGATTCATTAAATGATGATGTTCTCTTGATATCTTTCAGGCCACTCTTGCCAACACCAGAACCAAATTCATCGCTTCCCTGACTGTATTTATTAGATTTGTCTGTGACTGGCCCGTTATGCATGTGAGTATCCTCCTTTGCTTCCTTGGAGACTCTCCGACCATAAGGAACTTTATGAAGGACCGCATCCATTATGATTCGTTGTTTCTCATTTTTGGTCTCCCAGATTGCACGTTTTAGCTTTTCTCTAAGATTCTTGAAACGCTTCATCACAACTTTATTCTCATGGCGCTTCTTGAGGGCATGTGTAGAACTAGGAGGAACATTTTCAGGTATAACATCTCCCACAAATGCACCTCTTGATGTCAACAAATGCTTGTTGAAATCTTTTGCAGATGTTTTATTATCTTCCTCTTCTGGTATAAAATTGGACTTATCCTTTATTATCCCTGATGAACCAGCCACAGGAAATGTCACAGATTTGGTTAGTCCAAACCTTAAACTTGACCTCCACCTACCATGTGACTGATTTGCAAATGAACAATTTGGATCTTGTAAAATTTTCATCAACTCTTCTCTCATGTCAAGTAAATCCAAAGCATCTAGAAATAATTTCGACTCTTGGGCCGAAGTATATTTACTAGGCCTCATTTCATACATCAACTTTCCCTGGAGAAGATTATGATCCCCAACCGGTTGCCTCCACTGCTTATTAACCTCAGTTTGCTTCAGGTAATTCACGCCCAGCATTGTAGCTGTTTCATCACCGACCTTTTCCAGGAAAGGGTCCGATGAACCAGCAATAGAGGATTGCGCATTATCTTGATTTCCCACTATCTCACTGTCTAAAGCAATCTCGGCAGATGGGTCGACATCAGAAAGTTCTAGATGATGAATGGAAGTAGTTCGTCCCAGTTGCTTTCGAATAGGGTCAGAAGAACTCCGGCGATGTCGACCCCTTCTTTTAACCTGTTCAGTTATCAAGGCCTTTATTCGAGATTTCGTTGAGCTTTTGTGTACCGAGCTAGACTCTGTCAAATTCGCTTCAACCTATTAAAAATTTGACAAAAAAATTTTAATCACCTTCACAACTAAGATCAAGAATTCTTATTTTATTATTTTATTTTGTCCTTAATCACCTTCACAACCAGATTATGGCAAAAATGACTGCAAAAACAGAGAACAGATCTTGCTATAGAGGAAGATAACAAAGAATGATCAAAACTATACAATAAAGAATTTAAACATACAGATGAATTTTTTACTGTAGCATCGAGGTTTTCTTGCGTCTCACCAGCACCGGATGTAGTTGTGCTGCTGCCCCATGAATCTCTAACCACTTCATAAAGGAATTAAGTTATTTTAGTCGAAGATAATCAGAATCAGAAAAGTACTATCACAGTTTGCCAAACTGAAAACAAATATTCAAAAGAAGAAAACGATGAAATTCCTCACCAGTAGCATGTTTTCCCCCGTCATAACTCTTATTAGCGAGTCTTTTCCTGGCATGATGCCACCTATGGTTGTTAATATGATGAAGTATATTCCACATACATCCTGGACTGTTATTTTGAAAAGATATGCTTGAGGGTCGGTGTTGTACATCCTTTCCCATCTGATATGAAAAAAATGCCTGCAGTACTAAGAATTGATGCGTGAGCTTCTTGAATGCCAAACCTGACGCAAATTGTAAAATGAATATTAGCAATCTCAAAGATCAATTTTAAATATCCATTTGATGAATTAATCAGAATACATGCCCCCAATTATTTTAGATAATTTTTTGACAAAAATGAGTTATGGTTTACCTTCTGCACGAGAAATAATTCAATAATGGAAGAACGAGTTCCTTAAACAAAAGCTATCGAAGCAAGTGGGCAGACAATAGAAGTGAAGATGGAAGTAGTTCTACTCTATTTATGTATGGATTCTTTCAAAGGGAACATAGAGCATATCTGCTCAGAGAAGATAAAACTTGCCATATTGATTACAGTTAATAACATTAACTTCAATGGAACTATCTTAGGTATGAACAGTTCAAGCAATAGACGGTTATGAAGAACTAAAGGGCGCTTCATACTTTCAAAGTTAAAATAATTCCTTCATCTGTGGAACCTAATTGTATTTAGGCCTTTTCTCCTGCAATAGCTGCACAAAATGCAACATAGGCATTGTTTTGAGGACACCGTCCTTAAAAGGGAACTCCTTGAAGATTACTTTGATATTCTTAGGGAAAAAATTCTCTAGGATGGAGTGTGTTTTCTAATGCCGGGATAAAAGTTTGCACCTTAATACTGCTTTGCTAGACCGTATGATCATGGAATTCTCAAAATCCAGTTGGTAGATGATCAGATTCTATTACACCTTTGGTTATTCAACAAAACACCTTTTTTCCCAATGAAAATAAAAACAGCAAAAGAAATCATGTCCTATTGCAAAATGGAATCGTATATCAGTTTATTAGATAACTTAGATTCGAACGTATTCGTGATATCTAAATCTTCCTGACTTTATTATCCTTCTTAAATTCAATAAATGAGCAATGCAATTTTCGTCTAGATCATACCGTTAGATAGTGGACAAATAGATCAATTTCCAAATTCAGGCACAAGGAATAGAAATTAGAAACCAAGACTAAAACACCCGAATTCCGCATTCTCGTGTAGAAAAAAAAATTAAAATGCTCACTGACATAACATGGGGAATGTAATCAACAACAGCATATCGTGGCTAAAGATAATTAAAATAATAATGGTACATTTATGAAGAGACCCAGATGATTTGGTGCTGTGCAGCCATGGCTAGAATTCCTAATTGAGAGAGATGATGATGAAAGAAGAAATTATCAAAAATGGGTAGTTTTCCTCTGGATGATAAGAGAAATTTTCTCACGTTTTGGCGCCATTTAAGCTCCTCCCTTCTCTCCCTCTCTCTCTTCCTCGGAAGAATGTGGATGTACGGGATAATTTAATGAATGGTCGCTCAACTTTACTAAATGTTACTACTTCGTTACTAATTTTAAAAAAATGATTCTTTACTCACTCAACTTTATTATAGGTTACTCATTGCTCAACTAAATTTGAATAAAATTACTCGTTGCTTGCTAAATTTTACAATAGGTAACACTCATAAAAATTATATGAGTGATAGATGAGTAACTTTGTTCAAATTTGGATGAACAATAAGGGTGCGTTCTCTTCGTGTTTCAGTTTTGTGTTTTGACCTTTGAATTCGTTTTGTGTTTTGTGTTTTGAGGATCCATTTTGAGATTGTTGAAAACGCGTTTTTTTGATCATTCTGAAAAATGATATCTCAACACATCAAAATGGAAAACGCGTTTACTTCGAGAATTTGAAGAATGTTTGTTTACAATATTTTATTCAAGAACCATCACAAGACCGCCACAAACACCATCTACCAACGCCAAAGTGAGCAAAAATCAACATCACCACCACCACCACCAACCACTGCCACCACCACCATCAAATTTAACGTCACAACCATAGCAATGAACCACCACCACCACCACCAAATTCAACGTCACCACCACAGCAATGAACGACTGCCACCACCACCACCACCACCACCACCACCGCCGCCATCAACGGCTGCCACATCGCCAAAGTGAACCAAAATCAACATCACCACCACCACCAACCACTGCCACCATCACCATCAACCCAAATCAACATCACCACCGCCAAAGTGAAGTAATCTTTAAAATTTTGGTGAGCAAGTATTAACATATAATAGATTTCAGAAAGCAAAGAAAAATGTTTTAAATTTTGATGAGCAAGTAATAACTTATAGCAAAGTTCAATGGTCACATAAAGCTCAAAAGGCCAATGAAATGAAATGAGGTGTCCAATTGGACATAACAACTCGAGCCTAACACACAGTGAAGGGGTTAATTATTTCACCGGTCACTGTACTTTCACCTGCGATATTGAAATCGTCATCAAATTTTAATTTGTTTTCCATGGTCAATGAACTATTAAAAACGATACACATCCATCACTAAATTCAATACTGTTATAGAGGTTGCTAACAAGACGAACAAAATCATAGTTGACTTTATCCAATTCGACAAATCATGTTCCAAAATGGTTGCTGAACTATTCCTCATTTACTAAATTCTTAACATTGTTACTCGTAATCTCTTTTATAGATATCATATAATCGATTGGAAAGAACATTTAGAATGTGACCTTAGGTAAATGTAACATAGTATGTTACAAGTAGTTGTCACGAGGATGGCATTAATAGTGTAACTAGGTATGTTACAAATGCTAGTGACGATGGTTGTGGTAACAGTATAATAATATATTTTACAAGTGGTTACGGTGGTGGTGTTGACGATAATAGTGAGACAATATATGTTACAAGTGACGGTACCAGTAGCAACGAGAGATGATAGAGTTTTTCAAATGTAACACAATTTAAAAAATCTAGTTGCGACATCAATATTGGTAAAAGGAACATATTGCATAATAACTAACCGTGTGTTAGAAAATATATGTAAAAAATTAAGAAGCAATCAATCGGTCTCCCTTCATCTCTCGCTTGGTTGAACTCGTTAGAAAAGGAGGCATATTGACAAATGTCATTATTGTTACGTCGACCTCTAGGCCGTGAGGCTTTCCCAGGAAATATTTTCTATTTACATTCCTTAGAATTACGTAAATACATTTTAATGTATTTATGAATGAATTGTATCCTATAAATTATGCATTGAATTTAGGCAAACAACATAAAAATTCAAAAAAATAAAATCTGGACTCAAGACCCGTTCAAAAATAAACAAGGTTCATGCGTGATTGAATCGATCCTATTGCTGTAGATTGAGACTCGACTCAAGTTTGAAGACATAAAATAAATTTTCAAAATTAGAATTCAAACGAACGTATGAGTTCTAACTGAAATATACTTTTCAAAAAGTATTTTTTTTCTTGATTAACTTGCAATTAAGTTGCATGATATATGTTCTGATACCTTAAAATGGAAACTCTTGGAAATATTCGAAGAAATCGAAAAAGTTAAGCATCGTTCTTTTCGTGTTTCAGTTTTTAGTTTTGAGTTTTGAATTCATTTTGTATTTTTTGTTTTGAGTGTCTTTTTTGAAATTCCTAAAAATGTGTTCTTTTTGTCATTTTGGGAAACTGTTTCAGTGAGGGGTCTTTTTCGCATTTTCCAAAATTTTCTTGTTTTGTGAAACGTTTTGGACGTTTTCTTCACAAAGTGTATTTTTTTTTTTTTTTGGAAAATTCATTTTCGAAAATGAGAAAAATAATATTTCTCGAAAATAATAGAAATTATCTTCTTTGCTAATGATAGAAATTTTAATTAAAAAAAACTTTGTAGCTCTTTCTCATTTTGTATGACTTAACAGTTTCTTTGCCTTTCTCAATGTCCTAATACCCTTTTCAAGTAATTTAAGCGGAAGTAAAAAGATTGATGCTTGAAAAAGCAATAAATTCAACAACGCCACATCAGCCTACGTTTGGCCCATGTTTATTAAACTATTTATCAATATTCAAGTCACTTTTGTTCTGAGATTTTTCTTGTTATATGTCAATTTCCTGTGTCTTGAGCCTTCCACTAGCTCTCTAATAACCTATTTATTTGTCCAATCCTTTTTCATAATCCCCTCTTCCCTCGAGTTAGGATTAGAATCTCCATTAGCCTCTTCTATTTAAGTTAAGAAGGCAAACTTCCTTCTCCGCCATCGGTAAATCGATACTTAGGGCTAAGTGGTATCATCCTAGTCCAGTTCTTTCTAGGTATGTAAAAAAAGAAATGTATCCCTTATCTGGCAGTGACAACAAACACTTTCTTAATAAAGATGTTCAAATTGATACTGACTTGCTTAAGAGTTTCTAATATGAGATTTCCCTTTCCTTTGGCTTAAAAGATGAACAATGACCAACTACCATCTGCCCTATAATATTTTATTTCTTCGCATTTTGAGAAATACACAAGTATTATTCACTTACCAACTACTAATATTTATATATTTATAATTTAAATTAATTATAAACACTTTCTAAACATGCTTTTTGTAATCGATCTAATTATTTTTGCAGCAGCAACGATGGTGAGAAGCTTTGCCGCGTCGACAGCGTTGCTGGAAGCAAGGTTGATTTTTTCATTTCACGAAGATATTGTTTCGATCTTTTTCAAAAAGCAGCGACACCCAATCCCTGTACGCGCGTGCGGATGTGCATGGGGACGAGCGCTACTTCCTGGTCGTGGTGTGTACAATGGTAGGTTATGGTGAGGTGGTGCTAGTGATGCGATGTGTGAGGTAGTAGGTTATGGATCTACCATGGATGGTTGTGAATTTGTTGTTTAGCCAAATTTTTGGGATGGTTGCGAGCGTTTTGCAAATGGTGACGGTCATTTTCTGATTTGTGTGGTGGTTCTGTTGTTGGTGGTAGTGTAGACGGCTATGATTCTGTTGATGGTGGTGCGATTGGTCGTGAGGAGGTGTTGCACATTTGTTTCTTGATGATGTTGGTAATGGTGGTAGTTGTGGACCAAGTATTTGTTTATTGTGATTAATTGTGGCCTATTCTATATTAATTGTGACCGATTATGACTTAATCATATATCGTCACAGTTAAGATTAACCTGATCACAGATAGTCACTCTGAACACAAAATTGATCACATTTAATCACACTAAAGACAAATTTAGTCACAATTAATTACAGATAGATTAAGTTTATGACTATATCTAATACGGTCACAATTAGACTGTCACAAACAATCAAATCGAAGATAAATTTTGATCACAATTAGTCACATATAACACAGATCAGTGACATAATTACATACAATCACAAATCTTCGTGAAACATCGATCTAGTCACAAACAATAAATCTGATCACAGAGAACATAGTCACAAATCTGGTCATCTTATAATGCACAACTACTACCACCCAAATTTCTAGAGATTTTTCTACATGTAGGGTAGGGTAGGGTAGGGTAAGGTGGGATGGGATGGGATGAAAGAAATCGTATTCAGTATCTAGAAAATTTTCTACCTTGAGATGGGATGAGGTGTAATCTCCCCAAAAAATTTCAATTTCTGGAAATTTTCAAGTGGGTGGGGGTGAGGTGGAAGGTGAACGATGGGTGGGGATTGGGATATAATGTGTATCATTTGTGTGTATTATTTATATAATTAATCGAAATTAACACCTGAATTTTGAAATAATTTGACAAGTTTTGTTAATTTTAAAATTTAATTCTTATATATATGAGTTATGTATTGTTTCCAAAATTTATACCGTGAGTTCGAAAACTTTGAAAAGCAACAACATAGTAACTCTTGAAATTCTACTTTTTAACTTCTTCAATTATCAATAACTAAAATACCAGATTTCACCCCAATTAATTAAATTAGTTATTTTTCTAATATATAAGGATGCTTTTATTATGTAACTTTATAAATTTTAAGATTTATGAGATATTATTTTTCTCATTTTAAAATCACATTGATTACATTGTCATTTTCTTAGAAAATATTTGATAATATTACATATTTTCGTAATATGATAATGATGATAATGCAAAAGAATATCATGTAATTAATATCCATTTAATAATTGTATACAAGCTCAAAAAAAAAAAAAAAAAAAAAAAAAAATTCCTTCTTGTTTACCAAAAGTTTAAAGGTCAAATTTGAAACATACAACATTTCTAGAATAAAAGTTTACCATTCTTCGAGCAATTGCTTCTCTAGCCCAACTTCAAAACCTTTAATATGATAAGTGTGCTTGATGATTTAGAATTACCACGCAAGGTTAAAACCTATGAAATTTATAGGTTTCGAATACTGCTCCAATGAAAAATTGTTCTACTAGTCTCTAATTTATTGCTCGCAGTGTAAGTTAATCCAAATTTAAAAATGAACAAGTTGATCATCACCATTTCATTGTTATTACACCTTCAGTTCTTGTGGACATAATCCGGCCAAATGTCCGTTAAACTAGCATATGTTTATATTCTTCAACTAATACTAACCATCCCATCATACTAAAATCTGTTACATTTTGACAACCATATCAAACTAACCTGGGTGATTGAAACTGCTCAAGATTGTCCATAAATTCTACATTGCCCTACACAAAGGGATTGAACTATGAACACCATAAGGAACAGTCCTCATCAGGAAGTATAAAATAAATCTATGTTAAAAGACAACAACATAAGATCAACATTGATATTATTTGGTCAAGTATACTGGATAGGGACACCGAATTACCATATTTTAGACTAGCAGTAAGAAGACCCGAGTGCATAATGCAGGATAGAAGAATTTTGCAATACGATTCAATCTTGTGCATATAATCTATAACGAACAGAAGGATATTACCTCGCCATATTCTTCAAGCTCAGGTAATCTTGGAATTGTGTAGAAGACAGTATGACAATTGTCGAAGGAAGAGAAAAATGATTTTAGTGAGCCCAAAGCAAGCTAAAATGTATCACCCTCGGCCAAAATCCAAATTATAGCAAGTAGGATTGCAAGGAAAGGGACAATCAATATGCTTTGCTGTTTTTCGGTTGAAGTACCAATCACCTACAGATTCGGCAATTGTCTGTTTTACAAGCAGGAACAAACAGTTAATTCTTTTGCAGTAACAATAGGAGCTTCATAAGAGACAATAACTAGTGTAGTTCTAAAACAGAGTTCAAATTTTATAAATTCAGACAGCTATATATATATAATGGTCGACATATATCAAAGTGAAATCACGAAGACCAAAAAACACATGCATTTCCACCTGCAGAGAGGAGGAATCAGGAAGCTAATAAATTGTGCTATCTCATGATCTATTTTGCACTTGGCTTAAGCTGGGCTCAAGTACTTGAATAAACTTTTTGTTGAGCTTGAGATGACTCAAGTACTCACTCAGTCAAGGCTCGAACTTGGAGAGGCTGTTAATAGGCTAGCTAGCCTGCTCATGAGTTTTCCATTTAATTACTGATGATAAGATCAATTTAAATATATTTTATATTTGAAGGAAAATTTTTGATCATATAAAATGGAAGTGATTTATACAAACTTTTTTTCCTCTTGCGTAGGAGCATTCAAGAGCGGATTCAGGAATTCACTTTTGGGGCTGAATATTAAAAAAGTCATTAATATGAATAAAATCAAATATAATTGAAAAAAAAACATTATATGACATTACCAACTAAAAAACGTCAAGGGTCAAGTAAAGTACTATGTGGCATCTAAAAAGGTCAAAATCGACAAACCTTATCTTTTTCTTATCCAAATCTCAATATACTTGCCTCATCTTTCAAACTTCCTACTAATTAATCGCCGTGTCCAATTGGTTTTCTTACACATATCCTCACTTTAACAAGTCTAAAATTGACTGTTCAGTAAAAAAAACAAAGCTTTTAAACGGAAAAAATAAAAAAATAAAAAAATAAACTTCAAATTTTTTAATATAATTGCTTTAAAAAAATCACCCATCAAGTTGCTATCCATAAAATTTATATACAGTAAATTAGGTTCACCCACGACCAATTATTTTCGTATAATATTAGCCTTAAAGGCCCTTAACATAAACAAATAAACTGTTAAAACAAGGGATGGGATTTTGGGTGGATGAAATTAGAAATTGAATTTAGGTTGAAATTGGAAATTGAATTTATTACAAAGGGTTGACAAGGTATGGATATCTGGATGTCCAATTGGGCATTTGGCTGGAGCATGAATAGACTAATTTAATTGTATCAGCTCCAGGGAGCATTCAAAATGGAAAAAAAGTTGTGTGGTCGTGTCCAGGTTGAGTTATATTTTCAGCCTTGTTGACTTCAAGCATTAGCAAGTTAGGTCGGAACACACTTGAGCTCTTGTATTTATTGTTAGAGCTCATGCTGAAGCTGAAAACTTAGACAAGTACTCGGCTAGGCTCTTTTGACTACTAGAGGGACATCTTATAGCATTCTTATGTAAATTTCAAATTAAGAATTTCAACTGATCTCTACTGGAATAAAAAGAAAATATAACTAACTTTGTTGTTGATTCTGGGAGAAGTGGGTGAATGCCATGTCTCGGCAATCCATGTTTGGCAGTGAACAAAACAAGAATTTATAAACATCCCTCCTTCCTCATTTTGCTGAAATTCAATGAGTGTCTTGAGCAATGCATTTCTAAAACCTGTGCAAGAAAATACCTCAGTCAGGCACAAATACAGAATGTTTGAGCATTTCTTCCCATCTGATTTAAGGCTTATATAAATATATAAATTGGATATAGAAATTAACATTTGTGATCAGCTGCACTCAGGAACTCCTAATTTCCATCAATGAAGTCGGGATAGTGGCTTTAAAAGACACTCTCTTCAGTTCTCCTTTGACAACACTCTAAATGACATAAATCTCTCCAGCATTAGCTCACTTGCTCCTGCTCCTGCTCCTGCTCCAGCTCTTACTCTAGAATGCTCTTAAGCTCATGTTTGATGGGCTTTTTTTTTCAAAACTCTTTTATCTACATACTCATTTTCAACCTCACATTCACACAATAAAATATTCTGCACGTTAACCCAAAACTTTCCTTACTTTTTAAATCACACATTCTCCAAAAATTCACTATTCAAAACATTGTTTTTCCCAAATAATGACCTCAATGGATTAACAGTTTTTTCTTTGGACACTATGCTCCTGTTTTCTTGCCCACTATTAACTTTGGTTCCTCTTCCATACTACTCTCATGAAAATCATGTCAGAAAGTGTTAGACACAGTTAGATATGCTGGTACATTACTGTACCTTGCAGCACTTCAAGCAGTTTGGGATTACAATTGTATATGTTTAGCCTGCATCGACGCCAGCTTTCATTAGGATCTGATGCATCAGGTACCAAAATATTTCTTATCTGAAGGAGAAAAAAAAAATCCTCTACTATAAACATACTTCAAAAAAAAAAATACCAGAAACAACATTTAAGGTGTACAGTGGGAAAAGAGAAATTACCTGCCAAAAATCATACGCTGGGTTGACAAGGAAAACTGGGGTCTTTATACTTTTTATAAATTCTTGAGGAAAGAAACACTGTCAACACAGTAAGTGCAAGTTAGGTAATCAACTGAACAACAAAGAAGGAAAGCACATTGCCATGCCTAATGTCATGGAAATTGGGAAGAAACATTTTCTGATTTATTTAAAGAACAAAAAATGCACCTTAGAGGGTTCTGATCTAGCAACACATTCCTTGTTTAAACTTCTTGATACACCCTGGAATCGTAATAGTTTAGCATGTAACATCAATAATCATTCCCAGATGGTTATACTTTCAAGATATATAAGGCTCTAGAAGTAATTACCATATGGTCTTGCAAGAGATGTCAAACCAAATGGAAAAAGGAAAATGGGGAGCATAGCAATGAGGTACTTTCAGACAGATGGTACTACCAAAAAAAACTAAATAAGCAGAAACACAAAAATCCATAACTCTCGCCCTTTTGTAGTGTATAAATATATAAATTACATCTTCACCACCCTCTACACGTTCAGCAGCAGCCCACATGAATTCTCCTTCACCCCCCTTAAATTGTTTGCTTTCAGTATCACATATCTAGCAACATTCTACAAGAACCAGCCAGAGACTGGAATAAAAAGTTTGACTTGGACATCAGGATACTTCACAAAAGAAGGGCCAAAAAGTATTTAAGAAAATAGATTAACACCTAAACTGGCTAGGGTGAGTCTTCCTACACGGCTGGAGGCCCGGTTCTAGACATTGCTTCTAAGTTCTAATGTTACTCTTCGAAAAGGGAAGTGTTAAGAATTACAAAGTGACAACAAATAGCACATGCGCATACAAAACCAAGGCTTATAAAGTTTTAGGCGCAACCTGGAGATGCACAACATCGCGATAAAAGGATTCTATGGTGTGATTTCCAGCAATATCCTTCCTGAAATTGACCATAGAAGCAAAATTTTTACTCTATCTTAAAGGACAATGATCTGAAAATCAAACCTCATAAACTATAAACATCCTTTGGCTACATTATCTTGACATCATAACAGATGAAAATATTAATCCAGAAATATATATGTTCTGTGTTGAGATGGAATGATGGGATACAAACAGTCAATTAGGTTTTTGGAATAAAGGTGTCCCAGAGGAAGTTTTTAATACAAAACTTGTTCCTTTAATTCTTTTGTCAAAGTTCGTGGGTTTCAATGTTTTCAGTTTATAAATTAAACAAAACAAGCTCTCACCCAATCATAGTCTCACGAAATATCTTGCTCTCTACCTCGCATATAACACACATAAAACAGGAGCTTATTGATTTTATGTTCATATAACAGAAAAGAGTATAAAACCATGAGAAGGGAAACTGTGCAAAGAAGGAAAAGCATTCAAAGACAAATATGACAGGAGCAATGGGAAATTTGCAATATATAAGCTTGTATTTAGCAACTTCCATTGGAGATGAACCTCCCATCCTGTGAAAAGGTAGGCCATCTTCGTATACAATCTAGTAGAGAACTCTTTGTAGAGTCAGAAGAAAGTTAAAAAGTGGCGATCCCAACAGAAACAAGTACAATCAGAATAAAAAAAATAAAAAAACAATGCAAAACACATACTCATTGAGGAAAAAACCTGCATCCGCAAGACACTTGACATTAGCATCTTTTGGCATAATCTCTCGAAAGTCATCACAGTGTATGAGAGTGGCCAAACCACCTGCGGAGCATCCTGTAAGAAGGGCCTGTGAAGTTATACAAAGCATCTATAAGAACCTGCAATTTTGTAATTTGAAGGCGGTATGACCCTTTACAAAAAGAAACAATAATCCCGAACACCTTCTCAGCACAAGAATATAATTTGACTCTATTTGAATAGATGAATTTACTGATGGAAGCATCTTGGCACTGCAGCCGAACCAGCAAGTAATAATTCAATCTATTTTGGTGACTATATGAAGAAAAAATGAGAGAAACGATCACTTAGGGAGCAGTTAAATATCAAGTCATAGTTTAGTGCTACAGTGACTAACGAATCCGGAAATGGCATCTCTATAAGGCACAACAGGAGTTTATTCACCCAGAAGAATCCATGCCTATAGCAACCATAGAATTTTGACAACAAATTTATATACAAGACAAATAATTTTTAGCTCAAACTTCAAGCAAAGTATGGTATTAAGTTCTGGTTGATAATGACCCTTTAGCCACAGAAAAAGAAAATGTAAAGAGAAAAGTCAAAGTAAGTACCTGTCTAGCAGTAGACATTCCAATTGATAAGAGCTCGTCCATAAGTGTGTTCCAGATAAGCTGGCCTCGAAAGAAAAGCTTTGTTCCATTCTGGTATAGAAAAGAGCACGATACATATGTACTTATTTAATAATATACAGTCTTCACATATTTCATTTTGATTTCATGGACGTGCTAGAAAGATCCATAATATTTTCCATAATTTTCAAAAGGCAGTAAAATGTGCTGCAAACTCACACTGAACTCACTCTCAGGGTGCCCAGAAAAGGATGCTCCATCACAATATCGTATCTTTACCCGGTTCCAGTTGAAAAAATCTGAATGAAAAATTATTAATATATTAAAGTAAATCTTCATCAAACGAATTGTATATGACATTGAGAGGATTGAATCCTCAGCAAGCACAAGTAGGTGCAGAAATTAGACCCTAGTGTTTAACTAATGGATTTTAGGCAGTACATATGCACAGAACGCATGGTCACGTAATCTTTACTACTGTGGCTTAGCGTGAATAAAAGTCATGAAAATGAATAAATATAGAATGAGGGAAAAGAACATAAAAAGCATAACCAAAACACCACATTTCAACCAAAAGCCTTGCATGATAATTGATATAGTGTTCAGAAACACATAAAAGCCATAGTGAAAAATGTGAAAATCAGGATACAGCATTGATGAAATTTCTTAAATGGTAAGTATGGGCAAAAGTTAGCACAATGTACCGGGATTTTGAAGTGGGTTGGAGCTCAAAAGTCCAGAAAATTGAACTTGATGGTCCATATATTTGGACGAACCTAATGCTGTTCTCTTTCGAGAAGAACAAGATGATATGGTATTGCACCATCCTCCACCCTACAAATATAACAAATATAAATAAAATAAATTATCTCCATCACCAATTAGAAAAGAAAATCTTGCACAAGCACTTGCAGAATTGCAGCACATAATCACTGGCTACCTTATAACTAATACACAGATAGGGTAGGAACTTAAATATGTAGTTCAATGCCAGATTGTTCGAAATTGTTTTACAATTGAAGGTATATATAATTTTTATAAACAGAGAAAGCACCACTATATTTTTATTAGAGAAAGCACTTCAATCATCATACAGAAAATCAAACTTGACCAAATACACATATCTCCTCACTGATAATAGGGGCGGAAATAAGATTGGTAATACTGCATTGGCAATAAGTACATCAATTATCATCAATCATCATGTACAAATACAATACATAGCCAAAAAGAATCACAGTCTAAGAGTAATAAAAAAACTGGTAAACAGGAAACCTCAATGTGAAGAAGCCAACTGTCAGATCCAGATCCAAATCCCCTCTGCATATGATACCCAGGTACGCTCCCGTCCAAACAAACTGCAACAATTCCACATAAATTTGAATATTGGTCTATACAAATAGTTATCGATCAGCAGAAGCAAAACAACACTGAGAGAGAGATATAGCTACAGGCGGCATTTTGTTGAGCTTTGCTTAAAGGGATGAAGTGCACCCACTCTGAAACTGTATCTCTATTTGAAATTGGGTTTGTATTTGTACGTGAGTCGGAGATGATAGAGAGGGAGAAGGCGAGGAGGAGCACGGCGAGTATGACGGCGGTGATTGTTGACTCTCTCTTGGACCATTGACGCCACCATGATAAGATTCCTCCTCGAGGAGGTCTGTGTTGGTTTGCTGGCATTGAACTGGAAATGCAACAGCGAATTTAGCCACTTCAATTCCGATTCCAATTTTGAATCTGAATGTTAGAGATGCTTGGATTGCAAGCGCCAAGCAAATACGCCGGTAGTTGCTGGTGATTATGGTATTTTTTATAGGATTCATTTTTGTACTTCAAAAAAGTCAGCTCACTTTACAGTTTACCGTCTACAATAAAACAAACGTTACCAAAAAAAACTACCATAAAAAAAATACGAAAAATATTTCATTTGCAGTCTTTCATATGCTTTTATTTTACCTCAATTAATTTCGCACTACAATACACAACTTTCAGATAGAGTATTAGTTGTAATTTGTTCAAATTGTAACAATGAGAACTAGAATGTTTCAAGGTGGGAAAGTCATGAAAAAAAAAAATAAAAAAAATAAAAAAGAATTAACGTGGTCGGTAAAAACCCTGACAGAGTTGACCCTCTCACATGCGAGACCCACCTCATTAAAAAAATTCCAAAAACACCCACATCACCCCTGTGTTGTGAGAGGCATGTACAAGGCCTGACAAAATAGTCCTGTACACCCAGCTCGGTAAAAAAAAAAAAAAAACAGTGATACTAAATTCAAGGATCAGGGCAAATTTGTCTTTTAGAGGCAAGACCCAAGGTCTCGAATTCCAAAGCTGCAACCTTGAAAAGACGCACTGCTAGGACTGCACAAAAAAATTACGAAACCGTTGGTTCGGGTCCATATGGACCCGTGATTTTTTCTATCAAATTGAACCAAACTGTTCTAAAATGATTTGGTTTAGATTCGATTTTCAAAAATCGCACAAAATCGAACCGAACCGTTTTTAATTTTTTAATTAAAACATTAATTTTATTAACTTATATATTTTACAGTTTTTACTTTTTAGAAAGAAAAAAAATACTAATTTAGCAATACAAATTACAACTAGCCATTGAAATAATCATGAAAGTACATTAGGTTCATCATTATTGACCCATGGTTTAACAAATTCACAACACATGTCATCACCCGATATATAAACTAAATTAAAATTATTCTCAAACCATATGAAATGAACAATCCAAATCATAATTCAGCAAAACTATGACAGCAAATTACGTCCATAGCTTTAGAACTATTAACATAAACTCTCATTTCTCAAACATTTGATGCTTGTGTGTCATTGTTGAACGAATCGTCAATCTCGCCTTTTGCATGTTTGCTAATTTCTACATGAATCACCTCTTTCTCTCTTGTCTCTTAGTAAGTCTCAAATTCTCATTCAAGCCATTTTTTATTGTTCTTTTTTTTATTTGTTGTTTTTTAACTTATTTATATACTTGTGAGTTGTGATTTGGATAGAAAAACGATTGTTTGTATGCCTAGATGATTAATGAACTTGTTTGTAGTTCGGAAAGAACGAATGACGGAGCGTATTGATTGTGCAAAATTTTTAAAATTCTTTAACTAGTACTACTACCTTTTACTTTCATAAAGTAGTCAGAGAATAAAAATCGTCAATTCCTAACAAGTTTGAACTCTTTCAATTTTTGTACATCTAAACACATGCTTAATCCTTATTTAACATCTCATTAGCAAGATGAAAGGAGTTTTAACTAAACTATAATAGCAGAATGTGATTCAACCTTTACCAACCGCTATGTGACAATATAAAAGGCAAACAAGTAAAGGTAAATAAAAAATGAAGAAATATGTATTTGTTCTATTAACATCTTTTAGCAACTAACTTAAAAAATAATTTATTCATGAATTTCATGGTAAATATGAATATAATTTAACATTTAACATTACTAATTTTTGTTTAAATTTATACATTAACTTGTTTTAAATATATTACTATAATGTCAATAGGTAAATTGTGGATTAAAATCAAACCAAACCGCAAATTATGGTTTGGTTTGGTTTGGTTTCTAATTTTCCAAATCACATGAATTAGTTTGAGTTGAAAATATAGCATAAATCGTCTAAATCGATCCGTGTTCACTCCTATGCACTACGGTCGAGAGTAGAAACCCACAACGTCCGTCAACTCGTTGGGCTATTATTTAGCTCAAAATTTATGGTTTTTAAGTCTTTTCATCTATAGTTGAGACCCTTTAACCAAAACATGTTTCATCTAAAATAAATTGAAGTTGTTAGATGGAAATTAAACATAAATTAACGTCTATAAAATACTCCAAACTTTCATAGCATCAAAAGATTCAGAATTGTATCGCGTCATTGAAGTTGTTTTGAGCCCCTATTTGAGTCTCATTTTTTTTCTTCATTAAAATACATTTTTCAACAGTGATTTGACCTCACTTTTACCACATATTTTTCAATAAAATAATATTACATGCAAATTCAAAATTTGCCTGCATTTTTTAACCATACATTTTCCATCAATACACCATTCAAAAATGCATTTTTTTTTGATAAGAATGAAGCTCAAAATTTTTCACTTGTTGATTAGGGATTATTCTTTAAAGCTTGTATCCTCAATGTTATTTGCTCCCTAAGAAATCTCAAGATTCGAGAGGAGGCAAATATTACTTTACGATAGCATTCTCAAGTGTTCAAATCTTGTTTCGTTTTTTCCAACATTCAGGTTTCTACTTTCTAGTTTTCTCTTCATCTCTTTTTTTTTCCCCAACAATGTCAAGCGATATTTTTTCCAATGGAGAATGGAAATGAAATGGCTACTATCAAATTGATTAATCAAAGATTTGGTGAGACCCGACCATTTTGATCAAATAACTTCACTTCAATGACAACACAACATCAAAGTTTCTATTGACAACTTTGAAGATAATTTACATACTTGATCCTCATTTGGCTCCAATACCAGAGGTCCAGAGCCAGGTGAAACGGATATAGATGCAATGTAGGCCAAGTGAAAGAAACGACAAGAAGATGAATACAAATACATCGTCGACAAGGAAAATATGATATATCAGGGTCATATTCCAAATGCACTTTTCCAACCGATTATATGATCTATATACCAATACATTGTCAGCAAGGAAATTTGGGAAGCATGGGACAATAAATACAAATTCAAGAATGTACCAACAAATTCTTAATGTCTAACTATTTTAACGTTATATTTTTGGATAACATTCCATTGTCACCACAAAAGCATGAATTTCAAGTAGTTATCAATAAATTGAAGGTGGTTAAAATTGAACTTTCTGTGATGTTTTGACCATTGAGGGTCGAAATATAACCAACCTAAAAGTTTATGATGATTGGATTGACTGTGCACTGCACACACATCGATCGAACATTAAATAAGTAAAAAATACTTTTGTAGCATGACTTGGAACCTTATGTGAATATTTAAAAATAGTTTCAAATATGAGGGAATATAGCAAACTATCTAATGAATTAATTTTTGCTTATGTGTTTTAGTAGATAATTATGCTCGGGATGAAGAAGATTTTAAGTTTAAAGTATTTGATAAGTGTATCTTGCTTTAAAACTTTATATATACTTTACAAGTTGAGCGAATTTATGCTTAAATTATTGTAAATATTGTAATTGTAGGTAAAACTCGGATTTAGAAGCATTTGGAACAAAATAAATGATTTTAAGTCTAACTGGAGTTGGATCAGAGAAATTAAAGTCTGATTTAATTGTGGGGGATTGATAAGAAGCATTAAGAGAGCATTTAGAGGGAAATTACAAGTTTCGAGATGCAATTCAACTTATAGAAAGTTTGATAATTAAATTGTACACTTTTGGAACATAAGGAGGTCTAATTTCAGATGGTTATAGAGGTTCGGGGACCAATGTGAATGCTTTGGAAAGATGCGATATCCATATTGAAGATTTGAACAAATATATATATACTAAAAACCTGAAGTAGGGCCAAAGCATAAGAGAACTAATTTTGTAGGGGTTGGACTGCGGAACAATCGCGGGCTAGAGAGACCGATATTTTTGGCTGTCTGACCACGGTATGCAAAACATGATCACTGAGTTTGGTCTATTTTGGTCACAATAGGAAATCCCAATACAGATATATAGTATATAGACAAAATGGATATTGTCTCTCTGAATTAATCTGATTGTACTGGGGCGGTTGACAGGGGGGTTGATAGACGTCTCATTGTAGCGCGGACCCCATCTATATTAAAAAAAAAAATTCTGCTGGCCCTGCCCATATAAGTTATCTGTCAACCCTCCCGTACCTGTAACTTGGCTGTTTCCTCTCTATAATGATGGTATAAATGAAGAAAAATATATAATCTAAAAACTTTCATTAATTGCGTGCCAATTATAACATTTGAACCTACTCAATTAAACACTAATAAAATAATATGAAATTAAACAATGATCTAATCACATCTTAAATTAGCGAGATGCCCTAATTATATTATCGATATTTGATAAATAAATACTGAAGTTCCTTTGTCCAAGAAAGATTAGATTATCGATTGATTTATTTACTTAGACCTAACGTGCTGAAATAAGTAATTAAAAAACAACAAGTCACTTTTAATTATTTCTAGGTAATTGGTCAATCAAGTTCAATTACCATCTTGAGTGCTACAATCAATACATACAATAATAAAGAACACCAAAGATTATCACCAAAAAAATTATAATTGGGTAAAAGCTCCAAGCACTTTGCAAGTCAGTAATTCACCATAAATCAATGAGACTTACAGATTGGTCTAGACCTAACTAACTCTTAGTCTCCTTTGACATTCTTCCTGTAATCATCTTGGCTCTCCTAGAATAAGTGCTTCTCACGCGCAGCTCCTGACCCCTGGTATCATTTATCTTCTGTACATCTCCACGAACGAACCTCGTTCTTCCAATGGAACCTTGTTCCGCAATGTCGGAACTCCTAGCGTCTATTCTCAAAACTCCAGTAACTTTGAATGATAATTAACGAAGGTAGGTTTGACGTTTGACCAATGGTCTTGTGTGTTTTGATCTATGGTTTAATATGAATGTTTATAGCTCGATCAACAAATCTAAGTTTGGATGAATTTATGAATCAAATAATATGGTGGTTGAATCTTGAAATCAATGAAAGTAGGGATGTCAACTCGTCGAGTCGAAACTCAAAGCTCAGGCTCGGTTTGAATAAAAATGGTTTGGATTTTTTTTTGCCCGAGTCGAGTCGAGTTTTTGCTCGGTTAAAAAATTTAGGCTCTGATCTTAGTGAGCCGGCTGGACTAGCTATTTTTCTTTTATATATATATAGCTGCCTTAAAAAGTTGGGCAGCTGCGGCAATAGTCTATATTATCATTATTTTTTCTAGTTTTCCAATTATTTTTTATTTTTAAGCTTGGCTTGGTACAGGTTGGCTTGTGTTGGCTCGGTTCTATAGAGTTACGAGTCGGGCTGGCTCTGACTTTTCTCGGGCCGAGTCACTGGCCGCCTAAGCCGATGAGTCAAATTGATACCCCTAAATGAAAGTGATTTGGACTTTTAAATGAATAATCTCTATGGAATAATCATGATTTAACACACTTTTGGGACATTCATAGAGAATGTGATATATATAAGAGAAAATGTTTGGAATTAAAAGGAATTAAAAAATCAGTGTTTGAAGCAAAACAGAATTCTGGACGTCGACTCGTTGCTCGAGTGCCTAGCCAGCGATAGCTGAACATTTGTTAGTATTTTTTTCATAACTTTCTCCTGCGATATCCGATTAATGTGATTCAATATGCATTTGAAAGCTAATTCAATGTCCTAATAGTCTTGTCCAAATTCTAAAGTTTTTTATGTGCAAAACTGCGTTGCAAGTTGTGACTCAGAATTTGGAGCATAACTTGTGCAGCTCTTTAAAATTTTTAGACTGCTAATTGTATCTCAATGATCATATGTGATCTTCTTGGACGTCTTGGACTCCTTCAAAGACTATACTATCAACCCCTACTCTTTTGCTATAATTAGGATTCAATAACTCCTATTTTAACTTTGTTACAACTTGATAAACTCCTAATACAATTCAATTAGGACGTGATTTTGACCAAGAAAATTGTCAATTACGAATTCAGAAATTGCAGATTATAATTTGGACTTAACAGTTCACAGTCAAGAAATCTACTATTCATCATTGTTCAGTTCAATACATAAGCCTTCATTTGGGAGGAATTTATAAAGAGTTTAATTTATAAATAATAAAATAACTGGTGAATAAATGAATGATACTTATTATTTCATTAAAAAGTATGATTAAAAATTTAGATGTGATAATTTATAGATAACTTATAAATATTGCCAAATGGATGTTAAAATATGTGAACAGGCATATCTAACCATGCAACTTTTAAATAATCTAAATTAAAGTTATATGGATATATAAAATATTTACTTCGTTTAGAAATTGGAACATAATTTAGGAACATGTGACAAGGTTATTTGCATTAGGGGAAAAATCATAATGAATCGTGTCTATAACATGCAATGATGCTGCATGAGATCGTGTCCATTAAACAATTATTTATTAAGCTCTGGTCATCATTTGAAAAAAAAAAAAAAAAAAAAAAAAACTAAAATTGTACAACGTTTTTTTTTTTTTTAAAAAAAGGTGTGGTTAAAAAGTATGTATACGTATAGATATATTATCGTTTAAATGTATGGTTGAAAATCAGTGTAGAAAAAAGAGTTCAAGTAATGGTTGCCAAACTCTGTTTGATGGGGATTAAAATCAAATTTTTGTCATTGTTTGATCCTCATTATTTTCAAAATATATTTTTCACTATTTTCTTTTTAACCATACATTCTTTAATAAAATAATATTAAACGTGAACCCAAATTTTTTTCTTATTTTTTAACCGCACATTCTCTATCAATTTACTCATCCAAAATATATTCTTACAATAAAATGGAGTTCAAACAGGCTCTTAATAGATTTTGATAAAAGTTTGTGAAATATATAATTAAAAATTTGTGGATCTCATTTGGAATAACAACAGCTCGTTTGTTATTCACCCTTGGAAGTTGCCTCATGAATTCTAGGCTACTCTGTCGTAGTTTAAAGGCTTGTCCAGAATTTTATTATTTATTCTTGTTCTTATGTGATTGTCATTGTTGTGGTAGTAGTTATTTCATTTGGATGTCGATGTCGATCGGGAGCAATTTACTTAGATACTTAGCTCACATTCATAACGTAGGAATCGGGAATAATGTTTAGTTTGTTGTCACTGAGACATTTGCCTGGTTTCCAATGTCTAAGTATAAATACATAAAAGCAGTGCAACTTCTCTATGATTTTTGACCAAGAACATTGAAGATGAGAGTGACGGACATCGAGAGGAAAAGAAATTAATTAGACTGCAGCTTATTTATTCATTTTCACTAATTGTCACTAAAAACTTGATATGATTTTTTTTAATTGACAAGAATAATAGTTTTGAGAAAGTACAAAATTTCCTATCTGTATATGTTTTGCAATGAGTCTACTGGATGTTCTATTATCTAATTCTATACACATTTGTTTCTTTTTTGAATTTTTGTCATTTCCAACCTATAAGTTGTTTACTTTTTAATTAAAAAGTGACGTTTAAAGTCTGTCTGTCTGTGCTTCCAAAATTGATTACTGGACCGTTGCAGTCAAAGCATGGGTCCCACGCCAAAGACAAATGGTCCAAAATGTCATCCCCAGCGGTACAATTTATACTGCCAAATGGTAATTTTTTGCCTTTTAATTTTTGCCAGATAGGACCTAGTAAAAAAGTGATACTTTCTCAAATGAGTTAATACTTAACCATCTTTTTTAGTGTTTGTCATTTTTTTTTAGTGTTTGTCGTTTTTTTTTAATTCCTGTCACTTTTTAAATTTTCGCGCTTCTTTTAGCGTTTGTCATTGTTTTGTTATTTTTTTTAGTGTTTGTCACTTTTTTTAGTATGTCCCGGAGTGCTTCATCCCTACCCCTCATTTGAGTATACAGACACAGAAAAAAAGAGAGAAAAATGTAAAATAAGTGCTCATTTATGGAAGGAAAATGAATTATCCCACCGAATTCTTTGTTCAGTAGAAATATTGAAGACGAGAGATGATAATATATTACCTTTCTGGAAGTAGAAATCAGAAAGTTCTTCTGTCCAATGAATCGATGACGATGTAAATCATTGAACCTCTTAGTTTCTAGGTTATGCACATGTCCTTGTATCTTTATTTGGAGATACTATCTCAATTTCCTAAATTTTAATATGCACCCCCTTTTATGATAGCCCAACAAAACATGTTGACAGAGGGATAGTTAGACCAAAAAGTGACTATAGGAAAAGTGATATTATATGAAAAAAGCAGATGGTTTGGTTGAAGTTAACGTTTCTCATGGAACCATTTCGTACTCCAAATACCTCAACTTTCTCAATACAGTACTTTTTCACATTCTTATTTTCACAAAAGCCATGGATGCATCAATTGAATTGATTCAAAGAAATGTAAATTGAATGCAAGATCAAAACAATATTTGAATTCATATATTTAAATTTCCATACACACACAAAGAGGCATACATCTAGCCCCTGTTTGTCCACCATTTTGTCCTACGTTTAATGCATTTTTTGGCCGTTGAATGGTATGTGGGACCCGTCATTGCCACATTTGTTGACTGCACACATATGTCAATTACCAAAATTGCCATCTTATACCACATATTGAATTTAATATATAGGGGCACATTGGTAATTTTACAACATTTTGGTCAAAAATTGCGGCAACTACCTTTTGACCATTACTGTATAATGGACGAAAATTTACTACATTTTTGGCCAAAATGGTGAACAAACGGGGGCCTAGCTAATCACTCCAATGAGATACTGAGACTCTTTTAGAGAAAAGTGGCGGAATGTCACTTTTTTACATTTTCATTTTCGCCAACACCTTGGATGCATAATTTGGATTGATTCAAATAAATATGAATTGAATGCAAGAAAAAAAAATTGAATTCATCTATTAAAATTTTCAAACACACTTTTCACATTCTTACTTTTGCAAACACTTTGGATGCATTGATTGAATTAATTAAAAAAAAAAAAATGAATGCAAGGTTAAAACAAGGTTTGAATTCGTATATTTAAATTTCCAAATACACACAAATATGCATCTAATTAATTGTTTCAATGAGATATTGCAATTTTTTCATAGAAAAGTTACATAATGTTACCTTTTCACATTCTCATTATCGCAAACACCTCCAATGCATCAATTGAGTTGATTCAAAGAAATATGAATTGAATGCAAAATTAAAGCAATATTTGAATTTGTATATTTAAATTTTCAAATACATATACACGTGTATATTTAATTAATTATTCCAATGAGATACTGCAACTTTTTTTTTTCAGTAGTGTTACTTTTTCACAATTGCATTTTCACCTTGGATGTATCAATTATATTGATTCAAAAAATATGAATTGAATTCAAGATTAAAATAATGTTTGAATTCATATATTTAAATTTTCAAATGCACACAAGTATGCATATAGTTAATTACTTCAATAAGATACTGCAATATTTTCACATTCTCCTTGTTGCAAATACATTAGATGCATTGATTAAATTCATTCATGAAATATGAATTGAATATAATATTGAAATAAGGTTTGAATATATATATATATATATATATATATATATATATATATATATATATATATATATTAAAAAATACATACATATGCATCTAGTTCATTGCTCTAATGAGATACTGCGACCTTTTCAGAGAGAAGTGATAGAATGTCACTTTTTCTTATTCTCATTTTCGCAAATACCTTGGATGCATCGATTGAATTAATTCAAAGAAATATGAATTGAATGGTCAATTCAAGATTGAAACAATATTTGAATTCGTATATATAAATTTTAAAAAACACATATGTATGAGAGAAGTGACAGAATGTCACTTTTTCACATTTTCATTTTCGTAATCGCTTTGGATGCATCAAGTGAATTAATTCAAAGAAATACGAATTATATGAAAGATTAAAACAAGGTTTGAATTCATATATTTAAATTTCCAAACACACATAAGTATGCATCTAATTAATTGCTGAAATGAAATATTGCAACCTTTTCAGAAAATCACTTTTTAACATTCTCATTTTCACAAACACCTTAGATGCTTAAATTGAATTGATTCAAAGAAATATGAATTGACTGCAAGATTAAAACAATGTTTGAATTCATATATTTAAATTTTCAAATACACATTGGTATGCATCGAGTTAATTGCTCAAATGAGATATTGTGATTTTTTTTTTAGAAAAGTGACATAATGCCATTTTTTCATATTCTCATTTTCGCAAACATATTGGATGCATCAATTGAATTGATTCAAAGAAATATGAATTGAATGCAACATTAAAACAATGTTTGAACACACACAAGTATGCATTCAGTTAATTGCTCAAATAAAATAGTAAGACTTTCATAAAAAAAAAAAAAAAAAAAAAAAGGACAGAATATCACTTTTTCACATTCTCATTTTTACAAACATCTTACATACATGACTTGAATTGATTCAAAGTTAATTTTTCATATATATTAACTCATTTCATTTCCACTCAAAGGCCTAAGAAGAAAGTAATTTGTCTCAGCATAGAAATAAAAATAAACCAGATTAAGATGTGATAAAGTCCTCGATTTTGTATGAGCATGGAGCCTCTAGTGATAGCTTTTTTTTTTTTTTTTTTTTAATCATTGCTTTGCTCTTTTAAAGGATTTCATTAAATTTTATTAAAATCTCAATTGAAAACACCTGAATTTATAATGACTTTTAAAATCTATCACAATCTCAATTGAGGATATCTCCTAAGTTTTCACTTGAAAAGTGAGGTCAATTATTCAATTATGATGTGATCTACCAAATTAGGTCAATGTTTCAGTTATACCTCAAATTGATTTCTAAAAATCTTGCAATGATGCAATCATATGTCAAACAAATGTGATAACCATTAACAAATCTCTTCTTTTCAACAATATGTTTAGAATAATTGTACTAACTCATAGATAAGTTTAGAAAGTATTGAAATCAAAAGTCTCTTCCATTTTCAGTTTGGAATCCAAGGTCACTAACCCTGAATTTAAGTGGTGTCTACTAATTAATATGCAATTAGGTATGCCCAGGTTTCTATTTAAGGTCAACTAATATTTCCAGTATGAATATGTGTTCACATTTATTTGGAACATTTGAGGGAGGGCACGTTAAGAAGTGTGCATGGACCATTTCTAATTAAATGGTTTATTTTTTGCATTTAAATTAGTATTTAATGCGACAGTCACTAGCCTCCTTTTTGTTGAAAACATTTGAAGTTTGAACCAACCATTACAATTTTTCACCCGATAATTTAAATAGAGAAAATTGAATATTCAGTGGACAAGTCTCTTACTATTTTATTTACATCTTTTAAATTTGAATTGTTAAATCTCCTCGACCGTCGGATTCTCAAACTTTTAGCCAATTGCATTTTAGATAATTCTATTCCTTTCTTCGGTATGACTTCTCCAAATTCTTACCTACACATCGTCTTTTGGAATCAAAATTTAGAAGGTGACCGGCCCCCAGGACATATATCCAAGTGGAAAAAATGGAAGGTAGAGAAATCCAGTTTTGTTTGAGGCTGCCGCGTCAAGAGTTCGAATCTTGAAATATGGATTTTACTTTTGGGTAAGTACAAGTGTACAAGTAGCCTTCCACCCTATACCCTTGAAGGCATAACCTGCGATTTATCTTCTTCACCAAGGTCCAGGGTAGGACAGGTAGGACCGCCAGTAATGGGGCGTAATAAAATAAAAAAAAAATTAGAAGATGACCGAGTTGATGGAGTAGGTGAACACGAAGACCTTTGATCACCAGTTCGATTCCCCATATCAATATTTTCTCGGTCGAGTCTATCGCACCGAGTTTGTCTAGTGTGGTTAATCTGGTTGGCGTGGTTTACATGCTATTGCGTTAGTCCGATGATTTATCCAATGTGCACCTAAAGGGTAGCGACTGCGAGTTCTACCGTCATTAAAAAAAAAAATTAGAAGGTGATAAATAGTCAAAGTTGCTCTTAGAAATACCTAATAAGCAATAAATAATACTTTGTATCACTCACAAAAGACGTGTATTCACAAGCAACCGGATATCCATTTTCAAACAATTGTGTATTCACGAGCAACCGGATATCCATTTTCAAACAATTTATTTGACTTAATTGAACCATATAATTCTTTAAAAATACTTCGAGTAAAAGATCCCTATAACAACTTATTTGACTAAATTGTACCATATATTTTTATAGGGAAATTTATAAAATAAATCTCGTATATAGGGTATAATTACTCTCATATACCGTATTTTACAAATTTACACTTTACATAATGGTTACAAAAAATACCATTTACTAATGTGCCGTGAAAAATAGTTAAACATAATCTTCTTCCCCGTTTGGCTCCCCATTAAATTAATTTTTAATTTTCTCTCTCTTATTTTAATCACACAATCTTCCATAAAATAATATTACACATAAATCGAAAAAAAATTCTTCTTTTTCAACCACCAATTCTTTAAAAAAAAAAAAAAAAAAAAAAAAAAAAAAAATACTATACCACTTATTAAAATTTGAACTAATGGGGATCAAACGGGAGCTAATTACACCATATAATGCATATTAATTATTGGTTTTTTTATTAAATATTTTTCTTTAAAAGATTTTAAAAAAATATATATATATATAAGGTTTAATATCTTCTTTCCTAAACACTAACTTCAAATCAATAAAAAACAATATTAGTAAGTTAATAAAATATTAAAAATTTTAGAAAATACTTCATTCGAGTCTTTTCAACATTTTCATAACAAATAAAAATTCCTGATTGCTATATTCTTATTTTAAAAAATTTGTTCCATGAATAAATTAAAATAATTTTTTTACATTAGTTGTTATTTTGTAACTAAAATTTATCTTCTTATTCATTTTAATTTGGGGTAATTTTGCACCTTAAAAATTGTTAAAAATGCATACGTAATTTTATTGATATCTATTGCTAATGCTTTTTTCTTTTATGTGAAAAAACTTCATAGAAGAGAAGAATATATAAATATAGCTAATAAATGTGTATAACTTTGGGTAAAAAATGAAAATGAAAAAAAAAATAAAAAATTATCTACTAAATAGTTATATAGATGAATGATGAAGAAAAATCAATAATTTTCGATAAAACTAAATAGTAATTGAATTTTTTGAGAATAAAATAATAGTTAAAATAATTGATATGTAAAATGTGTGTGTGTGATTTATTTTTTTTTTTAACGAAAAATTCGCAGCAACTACCTTTCAGGTGCGCACATTTTGATAAACACTTCCGAAGCATCCTATTAATTTTATATATTATGGTGGTCACATTTTGATAGCAAATAGAAACTTGTAGTGTAATGTCTTTCCATTCTCTAACAAGAAGTAATGTGTTGAGTCATTAATGACAAGAGAGCTGCTTGGTGTACAAGGCTTGGCCCTGTACAGGGGCAGACACATGCATGGGCTCCACAATTTTTTTTAATACATGTGGCCCCCCCACACAGTGAGGGGCCTGTAAAACATCTGTAGGAAAAGGGCATGTACATTAGGCATTTTCCTAATGACAAACGGCTACAGGCCAATCAGATATAGCATTTGTCAACTCAATGTAATGATAGAGAATAAGCGAGAACAAGGGATTGCTTGATAAAGGTTCTTTATAAAAGATTTAGAGTATTTTGATAAAAGTTAATGTTAACGGTATGATTGAAAGTTAATAAAAATTATGGTTTATATAAAATATGTAGTTAAAATTATAGCTTAACAAATTGATATTCCCTCCATCCCAAATATATAGACCGACTTTCCTTAATTTTTTGTCCCAATTATATAGTCCCGTTTCTTTACTGAAATTGTTTTGTTTTATTCGTTTACTAATATACCCTTATTTAATTTGTCTAGTTATAATTAGTTTTTTCACTTAATCTTGAAATTGTACAAATATAAATAAGTGTAGATTATCAAAGTTTTTGGCAAAAAATATTTTTTCAATAAGATTAAATAAGATTTCTTAATCCGTGTAAAAACAAAATCAGTTTATATAAATAGGACGGAACGAGTATATCTTAGAAGATTTTTATGAAACAAGTTTGGCACTTGAATAAATGTAGTTGCTTGCAACATAAACTAAGCAGGTGAGAAAATAGTTGAAAAGATATGAAGAGAAATTAAAACATTTGTAGATGGTCCCCATTTATCAACCAACGTGCATAAATTGCATCAAAGTGCGTAGAGATTAATCAGAAAACAATAAAAGCTGCTTATTTTCCTATTTTCATTAAACGGAATATAAGTACTAATGGCAATGCCCACGAGAGTTTGTATGCATTGGATCCTTCATAATATACCTCCTCTACCATCGTCACTAACATCTCTCTCTAACTTTCTCTCTCTACTTCTTGTTTGAAAAGCGCAGAGAAAAACTCCAAATATCTAAAGAAACTAGGTGAAAATAATCAATTAAAGGAAAACAAAAGATGGTGATCTTGATGATTAGATTTCACGTAGGAATTCACTAACAATCCACCATTTTCTCTTCTTGAATCCCTCAAACCCCCAACCCACCCTCTTTTCATTTCATGTGCTCAGACGTTGAGAAGTTTTAATACGTGAGAATGTCAAGTACAGAGTTTTTTCTCGTCAAAGAAGAGCCAAAGGAGATTAAATTCGACATTCTTTCAGAATCTAAGGTGGAAGATCCAGATTCTTCACAAGATATTGTGTCAGATGGTGCTCAATTTAATGTAAAAAAACAAGATGACCATGATACTCATCACAAAGAGGAAGAAGAAGATGAAGAAAAGGTTAAGGAAATATTTTCTTCAAGAGAATCTAAAAAGACATGTTTAGCACAGTCTGAGGTAGAAGAATACGATGAAGGGTTCAAAACTCCGACGTCTTCGGATCACAAAATCCCAGAGGTCAAGGAGTGCCCGGCAGCACCAAGAAAAACGAGATCATCTACAAAGAGAAAATCATCGCCAGCAAGAATTCGTCGGAGTCTCCAGCTTGATGTGTCGGCCGAGATCGAATCAATGTTCCCTTCAAGGCCTCGAGATGATAATGAACACAAAATCAAGAAAGCTCGAAGCAATGATGAAGAATAAATGTTTATCACCGACTCCTACCTCTCTATACAGTAAGATTATATATTCTAAAAATTAATGAGGTTCTTTTTCGTAATGCTCATGTTGTTCTTGACTATATATAGATACACTGAAAATATAAACATATTTTTACTTCAAAGAAATCATTTAACTTAGTTTTCTTGTAGTTATATCTGGAAATTTTCGCAGCGGGATTAATATTTTAGCAAATTTTTATTTTAATTCAACTATGAAGATAATAATTTTAAAAAATTAGACGTTAGAGTGGCCAGTACAGACTATAGAGAAAAAAGGGAGAAAGAGATGTGATATGGACATTCAACTTTATTGCTTCCATTTCTTTTGTAATCAAGGTTATGTTTGTGAAAAGAAGAGATTTTCAGTTACAAGGATTTTTTTATTTTTATTTTTTTCATTTTGAATTGAATGTGGAATAGAAATATTTGTGTATAACTTACAAGCTTCTTGGGATTTCATTTTCTTCATTTTTTTTTATATTAAAATTAGGGCTGTTAAAAGCCACTGGCCTTAAACTTATCCCTATCAACCCCAAGGGGGGCAAAAAAAAAAAGGAGGAAGAGGAGAGCCACTGCCTTCTTAATTTAATCCATGCATTTGTTTCATATTTTAGGTTTTTTAGCAAGTTCCTTTGAAGTCATGAACTGCTGAAAATCGAAAACAAATATATGTTTCACAAGTTGAATTGAATTGAAATTCATTTACTGCTCCCAGTGGGCAGGACATAAACTTCTTACCGTTGACGTGGCAAAATAATGTATCAGCCTAGTAAAGTTGTCTTTTGTGTGTGTGTGTGTGTGTGTAGCTTATAGCTTATAGATTGAGGAAGGAAAAGTTGTCCACGATCATGCTTCATGCTGGAATTTCAAAAACCCTCTAAATATAAATTTTACAGTGCTCCACTCATGTAAATTATCACAAGATCTGCTACAAAAAATGGACAAACCTGAAGCAGAATATGCGACACAACAGTGCAAGAAAAGAACATCCGTGGGGTAAACAGTAAGATATTAAAGGATGACAGCCCATAATCGATTTGTTACTTTCAGTTATTCATGGCTATCATTAAACAATGTGCAGAAGTTCTGTATGGAAAATATATCCCAATCAAACAGAGACTACAGTCTACAGAGAATATGAAAGGTCCCATTCATTGAATCATTTTACCTCTCTTTCCGTTTGTTTCAAAGACAGGTAGTGAAGGAAAATGAAAGAGAAATCAATTCAGAAATCAAAGAATAGAAGGAAAATGAAACAGCCCTAATGGTAGGTCGCCTTCACAAGACCCATCCAGGGACTCGAAATGTGACATGCCTCAATGATGGATGAACCGTGCTGCTGTGCCAGGTCTGTAAAAGACCTGACACAACTATTGAGTCATGGGAGGGGTGGGAGTTTAACATTTGGGGGGAAATTTTTTAATGAAGTGGGTCCCGAGGACCCACCTCATGTGAGTGAAGCTGCGTTGCCAAGGCCGGTAAGGCCTGGCAAAGCAGCAAAATTCATGATGGATGTAGTCGTCGGACCCAGCATAAAGGGTATATATTAAAAAAAGGTTGAACCGAAACTCGAGGAAGGTTGAAGCCCAACCTTGTGTGTTAATATGATCAAAAATGCTGTTTGTACATCATTTGGTGTACATGTACACAGCTCTCACTCAAGGTGTGGGCCCGCGATTATTTTAATCGTGGACCCCACCTCTTGTATGTGAGTGTGTTTTGTACAATAATGTATATCATGCTGTAATAGTAGTCTCTCTCTGATATAATATATTTTGTTGTTAAATGACATTTTACAATAAATGAATTGTAATTTTATTTTTTATTACATTTATTTAATATTGAGCATGTGAACTAAAATGAATATGATCGCTTCCATAATTAAATTGAATGCTTGCATTGAGATGCACAATATGACATAACTTATATTTTGAGGATCAATAATTTATTTACAGCCAACGTGTAAGGATAAGCATATTGTACAGGATGGCTGTACTGACCGATCACTATTCGAGTTTGTGATTTATCCTTATTGCAGAAATAGTCAAAGATAACACCAATACACTTGAATTGTATTGTCGAGTTTAATTCTATAAAATGATTGTGCACAAAATTAAATTTCACTTGATCATCAGATATTTCGTCAAATTCCTTGACAGGACTAAGAATATCTTTTCTTGAGTTTAATTATTCTTTGATTCGCCAATGGGTGTGATCAATTGGATTGACAAATATCTCAATGAGTTGGGAGCTTGAGAATATGCAAAGTAAAGTAATAAATTCATGTAGGGAATTGTCGTCCTGAAAAGTGAGTAGAATAACTCATAAGCATTCTTCATGTTGAATGATTAAAATCTGAGGTCAATATTAGTGACGACTAAATTTTGACATTAATGATTAGTTCAAAGCAATGTTGAAGGAAATTGATTTTTAAGTTAGTGATTATAATCAGTGGGATAGAATGGTTTTTTGTGCCATTACCTAATTATTGAATCTCGAACGAAAATAAAATATAGATGTAGTAGGTCGGAGAAAAATATTACAAATATAATGACTTTTGTGATATTACATATTTCAAGAGTATTATATTTTGCTTTTACTGAGAAAGCAAAGACATTAAATTAAATTAAATGATTTAAGATCGACTAGACATGATCTAATAATTAGAATTTGAATAATATAGGTTTGATCTGGTCCATATGGTAGATTTATAAAGTATTGAGATTTAATTGTAATTAATATAAAAATTTTGGACTTGCTACTATAAACTTAATTGTAATTTTAATTGAAGTTTCAATGACACTTTAATTAAATAAGTTATCGACTAAACCTACTCATTTTTAATCACAAATTTATTGAACCTCATAAGTTATCACTATCCCACATTCAAAATCTTCCAAACCAAACGGGGACTAAAATATCCAATGAAATTATCGCTGAAAATAACTTTAATAAATATTTAGATTGTCATGTACTTGATTTTTGATAATTGTATTTTATATACTTATTTGGATCGTTAAATGAGACTAATTGTAATAAATTTTGATGACTTATGACTTAATTAGATGTTAATTTTGTTTATTAAGTAAAACTCGAGGCAAATTTGGTGAAATTGGAAGAAATGAATGAAAAATGGGCAAAAATGAAAGAAATCCAAAGTTCGAGGACCAAAATAAAAATATTTAATAGTTGATTTGGACCATAAAATGATGATTGAGATGCACATATGATCAATTGGATGCAATTGGAGGTCAAATGACTGAAACATAGGCCAAGAGTTCTCATAAATGATTTTCCAACCAAAAAAGTCATGCTCTAGATTTTTAGTCTCAATTTGAGACCCATTATTCAGATAGAAAATATTCGAATTGGAGAAATTATATTTCTAAAATAATTGTATCCCTTAGAGTTATATTTTCAACGTATTTTGAATCACTTTAATCGGATATCAAGAGTGAAAGTCATAATCAAAATACCAAAGACTGCTCGGGGACGACGTAATGCAAATCAACGTGCGCTAGCTATTTTGATGCTCGCGCAAGACATCAATTTCATGACCCGATAGCAAGTTAACATGCATGCGCATGCACAATAGCTATACCTAGGCGCGTGTCCAAGCCAAATTTTCTATTGATGGACTAGTTTATTATTATTATTTTAATTATTCAAACTCTTGTTGGTAACAACTTTGGGACAACTTCTTGACCT
The DNA here is from genome assembly GCA_019395295.1 of Osmanthus fragrans. Taxonomy (NCBI): domain Eukaryota; kingdom Viridiplantae; phylum Streptophyta; class Magnoliopsida; order Lamiales; family Oleaceae; genus Osmanthus; species Osmanthus fragrans. The sequence goes on along the minus strand of CM033361.1, from coordinate 18,700,831 downwards.
TAATTCCACCTTATAAATAGAAATCAAGAGCTACACATTGAGAACTCTCTTTTGCCTCTTCATACACAATAATATCATCAATTCATCAAGAACAAGATGCCAATTCATTATTTTTGGGAGAGAAGATCGAGCCATGACAAGAATTGAAGGTCAATTGCATCAAAAATTTGAAGAATTCAACTTTGGGCGTGAAGATTAACATTTGTTTTCATATTTTTTTCATGATCCGGGTGATATTTTTTCATTTGTCTTCTTGTAATTTATTTAAAACTATGCTAGGCTAGATAATTTTTTATTTTTTTTTTGTATTGAAAGAGATGAACCCTATTGCTTATTTATTTTAAATTCAAGACTACTAGTTTAGTTTAATTCTTGCGTTACCCATTTTATTATTTAATTGATTGGCCACAAAATAAATAATTAGTTGTTTGTTGTAGTGTTGAGAGACTCACAATAAATTTAGAACGCAAAAAAAATAACACATGTGCAATATATGTTAGGAATAACATTTATTACTTATGCAATCATATAGATAATCTAAAATTTAATGAGTTCCTGTCATTCAAATTCGGGTTAGTAATAGATTTGAGTTGTAGTTATAATAGAATTAATTTGTCTTGAAAAAGAAAGTTAAATACATAAACTTTATCGATTGTCAAGAACACATGAACAAAATTAGATTACAAATCAAAAATTGAAATTGATAACAATAGGCGGAATTAAAATCCAATACAATCATTCATAATTTGATAAAAACCAAACTTTTATTACTTTCTTAAATTAATTTAGCAAAAATCAAATTAAAATCCATATTTTGTTTTACATAATTCTAATTCCAAAAATAACTAGTAAACTTGAATTGAAATTTATTCCCCATGAGATGATACTCTCAATTCACTAAATCTATTACTTGTCAACGATCTCATACGCTTGTAGGTTTTGCATTAACAAGTTTTTGAGGTCGTTACCGTGGAGTAAAGTATTTAATTTGAGTTTATTAGGTTATATAGAATTTGAATTTATTTTTACGTTGCTATAGGCTATTAATTACACACTTAATCTCTCTTTTTGTTTTATGGTAGTTTATGCAAGATTCTCGAAAAATCGAGCTCATACCATTTGATTTTGTTTTATGGTAGTTCGTCTCATTCCACCGTCGCCTTACCCATCGCCACCAACAACCACACATTCTCTTCTTTGGCTCTAATCTGCAATAACCACAATCAGATCGAGTATCACCCATGTCATCCCACTAGGAGTGAGCATTTTTCCCAAAATCGTTTAGAATAGGTTGGTTCAGTTCGGGATCTTTTAAAAAATAATTTGATTTTAGGACAAATTATTAAGAATCGATTGGTTCCGGTCGGATTCTCGGTTCTAGTATGGGAACCTGATGGTTCTTGTAGGATTTTTTTTCTTTTTATTTTGGTAAACTATTTGACTCAAACTCTAATCACTCTTATAAAAAATAATCAAGTTCCTTCTTCATTTTAGACTTCAGCACTTTCCTTCTTCTCTTTGATTCTTTTATTCTCTCTTCTTATAATTTTTTGATTAATTGACTCTCAAGCTAAATTAGAATATTGGGTAAACTAAATAAAAATATTTACAATATATAATTTCATTTCTAAGGTGCGAAATTTTTATTTTGTTTTCACTTTGATTACATAGTTGTTGATCCGATCGAAACTTTTGATCTAGATTTCTACAAATTAAAACTGACAGAACGAGAAGTTGTTATAAATTTTTAAAGGGTGTTCAATTTAATGTAGAATTTTGATTTTGATGAAAGATTTTTTAATCATTGAAGTACTATACAGTTTATATAAGTTGATAATAGTAACTTATATTATTTGAATATTGTTTTTAAATTTGTATACTTAATTTTCTTTTAATATTTGAATAGTATGTTCGATTTTTCTATATCCTACACATATATATAAAAAGAGTGAGGATATTTTATACTGTAGAACCTATCGTAGCCGAGCCGCCGTGTTGTTTTCTTTTCTTCCTCTTTTCTTTTTATTTGTCAGAATTTCCTCCCATTACACGCAACACCCACACTTCACGCAACCACCATCACCATCCCCTCGACAATTCCTCTCTCCAACCCGATTCTTCTCATTGAAGTGTAGGACTGTAAGGTAATTTTAGTAGAAAATATAATGTCAAACATGAAAAGGGCATGAATCAACCACTGATTTTAATTTTCAACGGTTGACCTGAATTTGATGGTGTATTGTGAAGCTTAATTAATTAACTACTTGTTTTCTTGTGATGGTTGTTTTTAATCTTGCTATTGATTTGATTAATTTTTTAATCATGGCCTGAAGTGCAAAGGTGGATCCTTTCGAGCCAGGGAAAGGCAGCAATGCCCTAAATAGTGTGCCCACAAAGAATCTATCTGGGATTGGGGTTAATAAACATGTGTGGAAGCATATGGGAAATGAAGAAAAGAAGACTGCTGTTAATGAGGAAATGAAGAGATTGAACAGGCTGCCCGCCAACAGCAGTTATGCTTCTCACCGCTTGCGGGTCTGGAATAAAATACTGCAGCTGCTGTCGGTTCAGGTTTGTGTAAAAAAAAAAATTGTTTTTGACAACAATCTTTGTTTTGCGTGCAATTTTGCTATAGATTTTGTGATTAGTGGAAAAATTAGGCTTGCTGGATTTAAGGGGGTTAGATGGAAATACTTCCTGCATATAGAGATTTTGGGGGTATTTAAGAAGTAGCTAATATCTGAGTTATGATTGTTTCTGCTTACTAATATTACATTGTTTCACGCTTCATTTTTCACCTCTCTATCTTGCGTTCACAAGTCCTTGAACTGTTTCCTGTTACTGCAAGTCCTGAAATGTTGTTGGGATTTTTCTATTATGTAAAAATCGTGATAAATGTGCAATATATTTCATCTTTCATAAGAAAATTTCATTATTGGTATGGTTTATGTCTTATGTACAATGGGCATATGAAGTTCTAATGTTTTTATTTTTCGACTCCAAATTACTAATGTCTGATGTCTAATGTGATTTATGTTCTTGGTTGATAGAGAAACACATCACAAGATGAGGAGTTGGAATTGCTTTTTGCTGGGCTTCATATCTGATTACATTTTGGTGTTTGAATGCAGGTCAGTTTGGTAAAGTTATGTGTAATACTTTAAATTTGTTGCTTACTTCATCTAGGTTTTTGTTCATATCGGGCTATAAATGGCTTAAAAGTAGTTAGTGCCTTCATTTAAGGAACTGTCACATTGAATCCAGCTATGTTGTTGTTATCTGTCTTTCCCTTTCAAATTGATAAAATCTATTTCTCACACTTTCAGACAATTGTTCATAGTTCAGTAACCCTATAGCATGCACTTTTCTCTTTAAGCTGAATTGAAGAACACCAGGTTTTCTATATGTCTTCCATGGCTTCACTTGAAAATATAATGATTTGTTATTTGAAGATAGGTTAAAACATGTAACTAAGACTGGTACATGATGCATTTTTGTATTGTAATTTCGTCTGAGACTTTAAATAGTATGAACTTTACCAAAAACAAAAAATACATTAACTTTACACTATTGCAAGTTTTTCAAAATACATGAATGTAATTCATAAAGTTTACCACCTTCCTTTAGCGCACTTGCAATTTTCACAAATTGAATTAAAATGATCTAGCCACTGTGAAACCACAAATGTGAAAAGAGTGAAAAAAAAACCTCTGGTCGATCATCACTATATTAGTCTATTCAGATCTGATGTTTCAACCAACTTGTGGATTATTTCAGCCTTTTGAAGTACTCTGATTTTGCTGCACTCATTAAGTGTCCTGATGGGCGATTGAAACAAGGTCACAATATCTTTGTGAATTCGTTGCTCCCTTTTCTCTCAGTTTTCCAGTTTTGAGATTGACCAACACCTTTTGCATTTATGGATGGGGACGTCTTTGATCAATGTTTTTTTCTAAATTTCAATTCATATTTCACATTCTTGTGATAGGTAAAGGCACTTGTATTTATCCTGCGTGCCCCTACTTTCAGGTTTAATGGTTTATAACACTTACCTTAGCATTTTGTCCATGCCTCGAGAGATATTCATACTGCATAGTTCAAGTCATTTCGCTTGTTATAAAATGAGAACCCTTGGAGGGGTTTTGGCATAATGCTTTCATATAATACCCTTCGTTTTTTTTCTTCTTTTTGGGTAGTTATCTGGCAATCCTATGTCTCGAAGAAAGCCAAACTTGTAAATATATATGCTCTACTGTTGATATTCTGACGTCCATCTTGATTTTGTTGCAGAAGGTTGAACCATGGAAGATATTCTTCACTAAGAGTGTTGGGCCATTACGATGCTCTCAAAGTTACTGCAATTATGGCTTCATGAAACTCTTGTCCATGTGAATAATTTGTGCATCTCATTGTACTGGAAATTCTGAAATTTAGTGTAGTTTCTCTTTCTTTCTTTACATTTAACTTTACATAATTATTTGTTGTATGATGCGTTTCTTCTTAATTTATTTGCTTCTACATTATTTTTTGGGTTGTATACTTGCATGCTCATTTATATACTTTTGACCTTTGCAGTTTTAGGGACTCTTGGCTCAATTCCAAATGGCAGCAGAGGAGTTTACTAAGTATCCTCTAAAGTTTTGTAGTTTTTGATGTTGAAATTATGTGCATTTATGGGTCAAATAACCAAAACTGCATCATATGCTTTCAAGAAAATCTCACATTGTTGGAGTTAGAAAGTTATCTCCTGGTGCTGCTCTTGTTGGTCTAACTCTGTGGCTTGACCTCATGCAGGCAAAGCTTTTTCCTATCTCTTAGATTTGTGATTTTGAGTAATGACGTATTTCGGGTGGAGATACAATTATGACGAATCAAGAACTCCATGCTCCTAATTTTGAGCAAACTCTTCCCTACTAATGTTTTTACATGGCACTGTGAACTAATTTGCTTAAATGCACCATATTCAGGACTCAGGAGTCTGCTCACTCAAGTTCTGGACCCTCCATGGGGATGGGGGATTGTATTTTATTGACACCTGTGAAGCTCACGAGATATTCCCTCAAACAAATGGCAACACAACATGAGCTTGAATGGGGTTGTGGAGTTAGATTCTACTAAAGATCTTCAAGAATAAGTAACCTATTTTATGATCTTCTCATGCACAAGTAACCTCCATTACTAATTTTTATTCTCTTTTCATGTTATCATCATGCGTTTCTCAATCAAATTCCTGGTGCTTTATGTCACCCTGTTTTTTTTTCTTTGCTCTCTCTCTCTCTCAACCTATCTCTCTGTGATTGACAAAAAATAGTTAAGCAAATAGTATAGGTGGCCTATAGATTGTGAAAGTAAGTGTCACATGATCAAACTTACTCTGGTTTGTTATGTAGTACTGGTGTTTTATGTAATGTACATGATAGTCTATTTTATATTCTATATCGATGTTCAGCTGGTCAAGGAGTGTCAACATGATTCTTCTTCTTTGACTTAACCAAAACTTTTTTAACTAGTGAATTTATCAACTTTGTTCAGGTGGTTTGCCTGAAGGTTGAGTTGTCCAAGTTTCTAGAATTAGAGCTAAATAGAATGATAATAAAAGGAAACATAAGACAAATGATCCATCCATGTTAGTTTGAATATCTTATTTGACCTTTCAAAATGTGATCTTCCTGTTATTTAAAAGTTCTGTTCTCAGATATAAGAAGCTTTGTTGGAAATGCCACGTATGTAAAATATTGCTGTGACACTTGTTGGCATGAAATTTTAATCACTCTTTCTTCATTTTCTCTTGCACCCAACATGTTCACCAATGCTCGGAGACAAGAAGAGCGCACAGAGAAATATGGAACTCCTTGGGTGAAATATCTTCAGGTAAAACCATGCCATTGCACTCTAATTACATAAATGTTTGTCCATTTCCTTCTAACATATTTTGCATAATTTATATAGCTGTTCAATGGAATATCTTTTTTTGTTTTTTAGGAATTGGTCTCTCAATTTCAATATGCATCTAATGAAGGTATGTATCATCAAACCTCATTCAAGTAATTTTTTTTATCATTTTCGAATTGTTCTGCTTTAATTTTTCTTTTCTTTTTTGGTTCAAAGAAAAGGAGAACATGGATCTCTCAGTTTAGTAGTTTAGAAAGTTGTGTAGTAGGTTCAACTTGATTAATTATGGACATGGTGCTGCAAACCCTTGATTTACTACCATCCTTTCAATTTTTAAGAATTCCACTGCAAGAGTTTGGTGGTCCACAGCGATTACTTTATGGCATGTATTAGGGTCCAGTGTGTATCAACACAACTTTCAATAATTTGAAATACATAACAAATTCACTTAGATGCTAACTTAATTTAATTGCAAAGCACGAATTATGTGAAAAATATCTCTATTATTTGATATTTGAATTCCCGATTGTATTAATAACACAGCTCAATAAATTAGATTGCCTGGGATTGACCATGAAAATTTGTCATTGATCTGGAAGATTTACTGTAACGGGAATAGAATCCAAGTGGAAATGTTAGTTCACTCTCATGATTCGGCGCTACGATGTATAACTCAGAAAATCACATAGCACATTTTTTAGCTGACCACAGTCAAATATGATATTGTAGTCTTTCATATGATCACTTGCTCCTTTTCATTTTTTTCTCTTTTTCCTAGGAGCAACAAGGACAAAGCTCTTGTGGGTTTCATGCCCAATGATAATATTAAAGTAACCAGTGAACCTCTTAGTCTGTGCATTCATTGCTTTACTTTCTATTTTCCACTATAATGGTAGTCAAAAAGGTAATCAGCTCATGTACAGTGGCTAAAGTATAATTTTCTCTTTTTTACTATTATACAATTTTTGAATATAAATTCTGATTAATTCTTGTTCATGCAGAATCGAAAGAGAAGATTGTTGCTAATTTATCAAATTTTGCTTACGATCTTTTCAATTACACCTTTTTACACCAGGTTTAAATATTCATCTGGGTATTTAAGTTTCTTTATCCTGATTTATTTCTTGTTCTGGGCCTCATTTAATGGTTTTTTGATCTTTAACAATAAATGTTTTGGAACTTTTTCTCGACCCCATAACAAAGCATAACAAGAGGCTTGTAGCGTTTGGAATTGGGGGAATTTGCAATTCCTATGTTGGTAACATCATTAAATCTTTGGTACTATGGTATTAATACGTAGTTCGAGTCGCCGCTTTTAATTGCCAGTGAAAACAATTTTTAACCGCTCATTGTCCCGTGTTGACAAAAGGGGGAGAGAAGTTCAGGTAGAGCAAATCCATTGCTTGCCATTTCTTTCAGAGATGTATCATTTCCTTACTTTATTTAAGTAGGCTACAAAAGTATGGACGTTTTAATGCCGGTCCTTCGACGAGCCCTTTGCAAAAGCTTCTTTTGCACCTTTAGAAAGAGAATCGGCATTCCTACACCTATGAAATGATCAATCATGTCTCCATCCAAATTCCATTGCTAACCCACGCCAGATAAACTACCCACCTGCATACCAATTTCCAAATTTCTTTTCGGTTTAATTAAAATTTATGGTTGTTAACAAATTGAGGAAAAAGATTATGAAAAAAAGTTGTGTAATTTTTAGATCTAAGTATATTGATCAGTCAATTATACATTGAGCAATCCTTACCTATCCAATTAGTCTAATTAATTGACTGAAAAATATCGCTTTTGTGAGATTGAAATTCCATATTTTTTTAATGAATTATGTGACCTTTTTTCCCCAAAAAAAAAAGCCAGAGGAGGATATATACGTTTAAATCTATTTCTCGGGCTTTATTCATTTTAGTTAATTTTAATGGTTTATTTATGTCTGGTGATTACAAATTGGAACAACAAGCGAGTTTCTTCTTTAACATGAGATATTTTGAGGAAATGGTGGAAAACGGGGGATGGGAGGAAGTTGTAAAGTACTTATTTGGTTCACTAAGATTGATGATAACATATATTTAATTAAAATTTTCTTCGAGATCCAAAAGCAAAAGTACCTTGAAGCCCTAGATAGGTGATCTGTTTGTATTATAAATTAATGTCATTGAGTGTCTTCGTCAGCTCTGTATTAATATTCATATTCTTGTGGATTAATATAAATTGAAATCCATTTAATTGTGTTTCTAAATAGTAGGAAAGATCTTTCTAAAGTTGTCGATATTTCGGTGAAGGACTTGAAAGTATTTTTAAATTTTAATAAAGACATTTTTAAAGAAATTACAAAGCTTCTAACATTTGAAGACTTTCGGTAATGAAAGGAACTATTCCACTCATTATTATTATCTTCGTCATTTATGGGAGTTTGCATTTCTGTATTTTCAAGGAGGTCCTGAGTAAATGCACTGACATGAAGGTGCTTCGGATGATTTTGAACCTCTATTTGGCTTCTTCTGTTCAAAGGTAAAAATTTATGTTGTTATATCAATTTGTTTGTATATGTATATTATAAATTTATATTAGATTGTTTTGAAGTTTTAGGGGGCGTTCTCTTTGTGTTTCAATTTTGTGTTTTGAGTTTTGAATTCGTTTTGTGTTTTGTGTTTTGTGTTTTGGGTGTCCATTTTGAGATTGTTGAAAATTCGTTCTTTTTGTCAATTTGAAAAAATATTTCTCAAACCGTGTTTTTTAAGTTTTGACAGATTTGTGAAGAAAACAGCCAAAACGTAAAAAAAATTGTTTTATGTTTTTTTCACAAAATTTTCAGCCATTTTCAAAAACTCGTTTTCGAAAATGGGAAAGAGAACGCGTTTTCAATTTTTTGAAAAATCGAAAACAGAAAACGGCCCAAAAATAGCAAAGAGAACGCCCCCTTAGCTTTTGATTTCTTGAAATGACTCAAAAAGGTTGTTTTCTTTTATGTTTTGGGTTATAGAGGTGTGTGTAGTGAAAAAAATGATGATGGTAAGGGAACCAAGACAAATTCAGCTAAACTTTTTGTCAGATAGAAAATATACAGACAATCATGTATATATCTATCTGACATTCGCAAATTGTTTATCTCAATATATGATTTATGAACTTTTTTCCAGGTTGTAAATTCAATTCCATGTAGCTCAGTTTGTTATGTTTTATTTTCTGAAAGTGTACAACTGTTGATGCAAAGATATTTTAGGGATCTTTTTTCCTTCAATTTTATATACAATAAGTCAAATGCCAAAATTTGATAATAAAACAACTAATGTATAGGAAGGATTTGGAAATTCTATCCTAAAAATTATTGGTTGCACTATACATAGATGTACTCATGAGCATGACTTTTATTCTTTCACGCAGCATCAAAAATTAGGGCCGTGGACACTGATTATGCCCGTGGATACAAAATTATGCTTTCTAATTAGTATCATTCCTCTTGCTATCTCTAGTTGGTTATTGAAAACTAATTGCAATGTGTAGTGAATTTTCAACTTCAGAATGTCTCCTTTCTATTTTCAACTTTATTTATTTATATTTTTTTTTTCTATTTGACTTTTTTCACTTAATAATCATCTTCATATGCTACAGTGAACCACGTTTGCAAGATTTTATTTATTGCTTTAGGCCTTCGACCATTGATAGGTATATGACATCTCTTTCTGGTCCTTCAAACTGTTTTTGCTTGCCCTCCCTTCTGTTTGAAGTTTGACCGCACCTTCTTTTATGTACAGGGCATTCCAGTTACTCTATCTGTTGTGATTTAAGTGTTGTATGGATATGCCGATGGGGTCGGATAATCCCCGTTTGGTTCGGGTTTTTCTCCTTGATATATTATGCCTCCCTCGTTTTAGAAACATTTGAGAAAGTCTAGAGAAAAAGAACATGTTTAGAATGACGTTCAATAGGCTGATTTGAAAAGGAACCGGCGAATAGAAGAATAGAAAGTAGAGTTGTCACTTCAAATATCATTAGGTTCTTGGCTTGTTATATCTTCCCTTTGAAGGTCAAAATTAAAAAATCCAGTATTCTTGAGTCAGATTATAGACGAACTGGTCCGGTGCTCGATGACTTCATCCACATCAGCTTGTGATTTGGATTTATGTCAATTCCTAAGGTCGTTTGGATACAGTCGTTAAATATTCAGCATGATAATTAAATTCTAATTAACTATTGTATTTCCTACTGTCAGCAAACCTAATTTAGCCTATAAACTAAAGGAGATGACTGGCAACAAAATATTTGTAGTTGATGATGAAAATGGAGAATTGGAATCTGGAACTTCTGATAATCGAACATATGTGCGCATTGTGCAAGTATAAAACATAGATTGTGCAGAATAGATGGAAATCAAATTACTCTTTTTCTAACTTTAATTGTTTGGATTTCAAGGAAGTTGCGAATGATATAAGCAAGATTTCCTTTTATACGGAAGAAAAGGTTTCTCCTAAGAAGCCAACCACTTTCCCGAGGTTGCAATATGTTCGTTAAGTTTTTTGCATTTTCCCTTGGTTTGAAATTCTTCTTTAGTTTGAGTAATCTCAATTTGATTTTTATATTCCGAAATATAATCTTTGTTGAAATCAAAACTATTTATTTGCCTGTAAATCTCAGCCATTTGTCATATGGTTATATTTCAAGCACAGCTATTTGCTTATATCATAAAAAAAAGAGAATTTTGTATTGCACAGTTGATTTTCATCGTCCGAAGAAGACAAAGCCAACAATCTGGCTAGGAAGATTTTAGATCTCTAATTCTGGGACCAGTTTCAGTTTAGTTACTATTTTTTTCATTTTTGTTGATGTCTTCTTATTTGATTGTTGACATAAGAGTTTTGAGGCTTTAATTTCGACGGGCAATTCCAAACTCAAGACCACTTCAATACTTTACATTTACCCTTGTCCCCCCTTTGACTTCCACTATGGCGCCACTTTTAATAACCCCATCTACGTACTCCCGCATGGAAGGTGGCATGTGGACGACCCGCTAATGCCGAGGAAATGAGACAGGGCTGAGCTGTGGACAATTCCACAAAAATGATCTGTTTGTTGCAGTCCAAATTAGAGAGCTTGAAACAGTTGAAGCAAAGGCCAATGAGAACCCAAATTTGTTGACAGTGAAAAACGTTAATGGGAAACTTTCTGCACTGCATTTTGCTGCTGCAACTCGGTAGAACGAGGTGGGTTTTCTGTGATTTATGATTAATTGTCTTTTCTCATTTTTTGACTTAATTATGTCTGTACATTTGGATCAAATTTTCTTTGTTCTCTATTTTCGTAGGTTATTTGTGTGCTTTTAGATCGGTATAGTAATCCAAATATCTTCAATTGCCACAAACAAGTGTTTATTGTTTGATTCTTGTTTTAAGGGAAGCTCATCCTGTTATTTTTATGTAATTTTTGAGCTTGAGATGCATATTTCTTTCTTAGATTTTTGTTGTTTTAATTTCAAATTCAAAATAACTTATAAGCCATAGAAAAGCTAAAAAAATGTTTAGATTTTTGTCAGATTATGTTTTCCAAATGTTGTAGGTGTCTTCTCAATCTGGGACAGCTTGGGGACTCAGGTACTCTCATTCTTGCTTCCCTGTATGCTTTAGACTTATCCAATAAAGCCAAACAAGTAAACAAAAAAAGAAAACCCACTTTTTTATATCTTGTTCTAAGAACCTTTAATTTTTTTATTTTTTAGATTACAAAATTCTTGTGTTGGATCGACCAAATATTCTTGAATTTTTATCCACTTAATTGATTTCTAACTTTTTATGGTTAGAATACTAGATTCTTATGTTAGACTTTATAGAGTCTAATTGTAGTTGAATCTCCCTTCAACTGCGAATCTGGCCTAATATTCCCTTCAACTGTTAAATCTCCTTTTAACTGTGAATGATGAGTTCAGAACACTGGTCATCTGCAAATTAGGTTGTAAATGGAGGATTTGGGCTTTTTGTGAATATTGAATTCTCCGCATTTTTTAATTATAGTTTATTTCTTTCTTTCAGATGTTGAATGTCGGTTATTTATTTATTTCTTTGTATAGTCATCCAGATAAAAATCCTGATTCGAAGTTGAAGAGGTAGTTTGTGAAAATAGCAAATGCTCATGAGGTAAGGGGACAAATAAAGTGTTGAATTATTTGACAATTATGTTTTATAGGTTGTATATCTTAGATTCTTAATGAGAAATCTTATGAAAATTTCTGTACCAAGTAATGCAAGAACACTTAATCATGTAGCATAATCGATGTAAGTATTGACAAATTGAAGGCACGGCGAACTTAATAAGATAGAAAAAGTTCGTTGTAGTCTCGTGATAGTGAAGTTGAAAATTTTTTGTTTACAAGGCTTGGTTGGGTATTTGTTGGATTTTCAATTGTATTGAAAATTTTTGTGCACTCGTGGTTCATAAATTTGATGTTTTACTGAATGTACATGAATATTGCAACTTGTTGTAATTTTTGGGATTTCATTTATATGCAAAAGTTTTCAGCACTTCTGCCATTAAGTTAAATTTAAATTCTATGCATTATTTTATTTTCATGTGTAAATTATGATGATTTCTAGAGAAAAGTAATCCAATTTGCATTAATATGTTCATTGTGGGACTAGCCATGTTTTAGGTATTCCATTATTTCAATTTGGAGTTTGAGTTTATTGAAATTGTTTAGAACTGACATGCTAATGCAAATATTATGTATTGGTAATTCTACTGCAGTATGGGCCTATTGTTGAAATCGATTTAAAAATTCCTCAAAGATCACCTGGATTTGCTTTTGTAGAGGTGAGCTTGCCCCCTTAAAACTTGAGGTAGTTCAAAATTAAATGCTAGCTTAGTCACAGTAATAGAATTAATTAGTTTGCAGAGAATTCCTTTAGCTGTACATAATGCAAGGTATTCTGGAATGGTTGATTTCTGTGGTTGTCTTGATTTTATTTTCTAATCAAGCTTTCCCACTGCCCTCACATTTCAGTTCGAAGATTATCGAAATGCTGATGATGCCATTCGTAGCCGAGATGGATATGATTTTGATGGTCATTGATTGAGAGTTAGCTACAAATTAGTATTTTGTTTAATTAATAATTTAATCGTTCATTCTCTTGCATCTTACTATGTTTGTGTATGTAATTGTAGATTGAACTTGCACACGGAGGGAGAGATCGCTATAGTAGTTACAGCAGTGGAGGTAGTTTTAGTGTAATTGGTGTTGTCATGATTGCTTGTCTAATTACCTTGTCAAATTAACTAATGTGAACAAATCTTTAAAAAACTTAATCATTGAAATTTAGTACTAAAAATCTCTTCTTCTTTTTTGAACGCACTTCGAGCAAGTTGCAGCAAATTTAAGTAGAAAGACACCGTGATAGAAGATTCGTGTAGAGAAGTACTAATAATAGACTCACTTTCTTTCGTTGGTTGTTACTTTCTAATGATGAGTTGATATTCATTAAAATATCTTTTTATGTCATCAAGATTTAGAAATGGTGGCAACGAACAAGAATGAGACTTGTACAACAAAAGAAAAGAAAGGGAGAAGAAAGGAAAGAGAACACAGAGAAATTGGAGGGAGAAAATATGAGTTTATTTAATAATTAAGAATATCAATTACAATGTATAAGCTCATTCATGTATGAGTTAACCTCAACTAATTTAAGTAGGAAATAACCAATAAAATACTAGAGAATCTTTAAAATAATTATTTAAAAAAAGTGTTGCATATAATACTCTTGTTTAATCCCCATTTTAAAATTGTTTTCAATCATACATTATTCGAATAAAATGATTTTAAATGACTTTCTGTCTTTTTCCCCCCTCCTCGATGTTGTTCTTTGGTGAAAATCACTTTGATTTCAGGCTGCTAGGAATTGTTGATTATACAAGTTATGAAGGCATAAATGTTTTCAATACTAATACAAATAATTTTTATATATCTACGCTATTGCATACTCAACTGAATCGTGTCACGTGCATTGCACGTGCATTTACTAGTTTTGTTAAAAGTATCACGTTGGTAGCATCTTTAGATTTTTTATTAGTGAACATTTTATTTTGACATTTTAAATGTAAAGAATTAGACCAAACCGAATCGAATAGAAACCGATTTGTTCGATTCTAATTCGGTTCCATAGTTAGCTATGGAACCAATGGTCCATTTCTAAAATTTTCATTGGTATTCAGTTTGGTTCCCTTTGGAATCGGACCGCATCCACTCCTACATCCCACACACAAAGAAACTGTCACGACCACCACCACCACCTCATTGCCGACCACCACACCAACGCCCAATAGATCAAATCAAAAACAAAAAAAAAACCCAAAAAATCGATTTGCAACATTCACAACGCCGCCATAACCACCGAAATGTACCAACCACCTATTGTACCACCATCACCACCGAACTGTAATAGTGGTAAAGGCGAAGCCGATCTACAACGTTCACAGTGCCGTGCGATGACGCATTGCAGCATTGACGGTGCTGCTTCACATTGCTGAGCTGCGACTTGTTGTCACGATGATGGAGCTCACATCAAACGAGGTTGCTAGAGCGACATCTAACAACGGTGGTGATCTGAGGGTTGGGAGTTGGCTGGTCTAGAATGGAGAGGAGATGAGAGAAAATATGATTTTAGGGTTTGAATGAGGTAGGTAGAAAGGGTAGGTATGTTAATTTATAATAATACAATTAATATTAAAAATATTAATTTATAATAATTAAATTAATATCTGATTTGCGAATAAACAAACCTTATATCTGATTTTTGAAATGTAAATTTTTAAAGTAAGGTTTCATTTAATTTCCACAAATTTCTATATTATAATTACTTCTAAGCAAGGGCACACCCAGAATTATGGTTCAGTGGGGCCAAGATAGAAAATAGACTAAAATAAATTGTGAAAGAAATCAAAAAAATCTGAAATTTTAAATTTTAAATTTAAAAAAGTCCAATCGAATGTTTTTGAAAATTCAGTGAGAGCGGCCGACCCCACTCAACCGGTCAACCCTTAATGGGTTCGCCCCTACTTCTAAGTTAATGATGCTATGTAGATTGTAAAGCAAAAAGTCCTCGTGCACCAGAGGCCCTTTTGAGAGAGAGATGTAATCTTATCAACTATTCTTGTGATGATATTCCTGATGCTAATTGTTAAGTATTTCACAGCTTTCACCATGTTAAGTTAATGATATCTCTGTTTCGGCCCACTGGTTCTTTCTTCCACGATAAAGGTATCACGTTCGGGAGCCTTATCAGTGTTCCAGCAGAGTAGAGCATTCAAAAAGATCGTCGAGGGGAAGAATAGTAGAAACTACGAGGAACCAAAAAGAGTTGCAAATCCAAAAGTTGGTTTTTATCCCTATGCTTAAAGCTGAGCAGTGATTCTGAGTGCATGAACAACAATACCCCGTCCCTCGGTCAATTTCTTCATGTCGAAAGGAGAACTGCAAGCTTTTACAGGAGATATCTGAGCTTTTGATGGGAGATTAGATAGTACTTGACGTTTATTATATTGTTTAGTCATGTTTGATACAGTCTCTACCTAACTATTGTCCTCTTTTCTATTTCATATGATTCAGTTTCTTTTATAGCTGAATTTGCATTGCTTTTGACAGAAAATTTGAACATCTAATTTCAAATAGGAACAATTTCATTCAAATGGTTGTCATACTCAAAAAGTAATATTTTCAAGGTCAAAGACATAGTAAGTAGTCCCTCCTTCAATTAAGACCATTTCTTTGGGAAGATTCTTATAATCAGCTTAACAATTGATCCTTCATTTATACTAAACATAACCATGATTAACGATAAATCGACAAACCGAATATTTTTTGTGTGAAAGAGTAAATTTGAAAAATAAGCACTAGATTACTCCCATTAATGAGAAAACTGTCAACAAAGAGGCATTTTTCACCATTGGTAATGGTTCCTTGAATCTTTCACCTTAATAAATTCCAATCAAGAAACTTTATTCTACTTGTAGTTGTATGGCAACCCCTACGAGACAAGTTTTGAATATGCCAGAATAAATCAAGACACAAGCTAAATGAAGAAGCTAAGAAAAGAACGTTTGATGCTAAAAGCACACAAGTAAAGAACAAGTGAAAGCTAGAGGATCTTAATGAATTCATTGTGTTCCCAAGTGTAGAAAATCAAGCTACATGTAGGTATATTCCTACAAATGGGACATTTGCCCAAATTTATATTTTGATCAAAGGTTTTCACATAGCAACCAAATCAAGAAGTATTTAAGAGAATTGGCCATTATCTTATTTTTCTTTCTTTATCTAATACTGTTGAATCCTTCTTGCCAAACATGTCATAAGACTGTAAGAGAATATATGAATGTAGTGCTCGACATCAGTGTCCATGACAAGAGACAAAATTCTAAGTTCTTTTTTCCTTTTTTAATCATATCTAGTCTACAACACCAAACATGTCATTTATAACATATAAACTATGCAAAAGAGTCGAGTAATTAAGTATTCATCAATCTTCTTTCTCAATGAAGAGTAGGGTAGATCACAATAACAAAACCCCTCTTAGAGGGTGTTTGGTAGGGATTAAAATTAGATTTTTTAGTAGATTGTAATAGAAGTTTTTGAAATTTGTGGTTGAAAAGTTGATAGATCCATAAAAGATGTGGTTAATATTGATTGTTTGACTTTGACTTAAATTAAAATCAGATTTTAATCAAAATCAAACTGGCACTAAGTAATGACATTTAAGATCATTTCAGCTTTTAACGATGAAATTATTGACTGCTCTTCAGTTCGGCTTTTAACGATTGAGTTCAAAGATATCTTGCAACAAGGCAAAACATCAGTCGATACAAATACTTAATGCTTATCAAACTCCTCATTGCATTCGGCAGAAACCTTTCCCAAACCACGGCTGAATCTCCCAAGTGAACTCAATGGTGACAAAGTCTTGAAGCTGCTGCTGCCTTCACCAAGATTCACTGACTTTCTCGTTCTGGTTGGTTTTGTCGGACTAAATTCCAGTTCCAAATCACTGGTGGTTTTGCTCTTGGCAACAGCTAGTTGGGCAATAGGACTTCAACAAAAGGGCAGACTGGAATCTTCGAACAGTTTGTTGCAAGATTGGGTTTGTCGTGGCAGCACAAGGCAAGAATGCAATGAGCACACATCTTGTGCCCACATTTTCGAACCTCAATTGTACAGACTTGCTCAAAACAGATGCAACATACATCGACATCGCATGCCTGTTGAACATGAAAAATTGTGCATTTCATCTTTAGGGGATCATTTCATGACGGATGATTTAAGTGGCCACGGGTTACTGGTTCTTGGATGCAAGTAACAATAACGAACTAATCCTTATTCTCAACAAATTTGAGGTCGGATTACATATACTAGATCATACCTACAAATTCTAAACACAGTCGCACATATATTTAGTTTCCATTTGCTATTCTTCCTTAAAGACTCATCACTGAAATGGAGAGAACAGTGTATAAAGACGTGTCTTTGTGCATCCAACATTGTTACACTCACGACATGTGCCACACATAGTAATAGCAGAGGAATCACAAGTTGTATACTAGAGAATCTGCAACAGTCCCCTGATTGATACATATTAAAATTTTCATTGTCATTCTTCTACTCATTTTCAACCACACATTCTTTCAATAAAATAATATTTTACATCACATTAATAACTTCCTTTTTTTTTTCAACCACATATTCTCCATCAATCTACTATTCCAAAATATATTCTTCCAAAATAATGCGGCTCAAACACAGCCCTCTTTCTTGTAGTTGACTAGTTGAGTATATTACTGAAATCCTCACGGTTCTAACTAAAGATTTTTCACACTACAATATGAAAGAGATTCTACTGTGTTTTGACTGTGAGCAAATTTCTAGTTTAAATCAATGTGGTAAGATATCCCTCACAAGCTTCCTCATCCAATCACAGAGTATGAATAGCATACCTCAATGTCATCGGCAATGCCACAAAAATTTAAGGGTGGCAGAACTGAGTTGGATGTCTCCTTCAAGATTGCCTTCTCTCTCTCCTTGTTGGCCATACTTCGGGCTTTCTCTATTTGCTTCAGAACTCAGCTCATTGATGAACTTCAGGCACGATGGCTAGGTTAAAGGCTCTGGAGCCAATGGATTTAACAAAGCTGCAAAGGCTTCATGCTTGTACTTCATTGCAAAAATGTAAGGTATTCTCCTGCAGAGATACCATAGAGTAATCACAAGCCAAACATGAGTTAAAAGTTTGTAAGGTCTAAACAACGATAATAGTATATAGAATCGATGCTGGATTTAGGTATTCAGAAATAAATATGACATGTAAGGGGTTGTGGGGATTTGGAAATTATGTTGAATTGGACATCTGAGAGTTCGAGCTTCCACTCTTTTAAATTTAACCTACCACTTTATTGATCTTATAAGAAACACAAGAAATATATACAGTCAGCCTATTTACACAATGAAAGGCCCATAAACTGGACTTCACGAGGGACATTACTAAAAACGAATTATTTTCTAGTGACATTGTGCAGTGACCTTGTCTTCCATGATTGTCAAATAGAAAGAGAAAATATGTTAATTTGTTAGTTATATATAAACTTAAAAATCAAGATAATCATTTAAGTTAGCTATGTTTTTAAGTTCAAACTTTAACGGAAATTCCAACAGAAAGGTCAAGCTCATTCTCGTAAATAGTTCATTTGCTCACCCAGAAGAATCTCTCAGGAGACGATCCGCATCCCATGCAAGCAATTCCCGGACACATTCCAAAGAACCATTCTGAGCAGCCAAATGAAGAGGTGTACTTCCCAGGTAGCTGATGGCATAAACTATCAGTATATCCGATAAATTGCAATGAAACTAAAATTCTTCTAAGTTTCAAGTTAAATGATTACCTATATCCACCAGCACAAGCAGCAGCACACACAAGGGCCCCATATTGCTTAAAAGAATACGAACACACACTGCTTGTCCTTGACGAGCAGCCAAATGCAATGGGGTAGAACCACTTCCATCTCTTATGATAACAAATCTGGCAAATTCTCTGCTCTCATTGAAGCAGGAGAATTAGCAGATTGTTTTTCATAGATGCACACAGGCCAGCAAAAATATCAAAAGAAAAAAAGAGAGAGAGTCACCAAGAATGAGTTAACATGTTGGATTGGGGACGAACTTTTGTAAATATTATCTATTTTAGCTTGTCTGACAATCTTTTTAGTACAATTCACATTAGTATTGCAGATTTTTTTTATTTTAAAGAGACAAATTTTAAAATTAGGTTCCAAGAATCATTTTATTATAAGTTTAAAAATAAAAGGTGAGTTAAAACTCTACATTTGGATCTTGTCCCGCTTAAGTTGCTTGAACTATGGGCCGATAGTTTAGGGTCGTAGGGGTCAATTGCAACATTTGATGTTGGGCTATAAGCCTGGGTGAGTGTCACGGACTTTTTAACCCAGTTAAATTTGAACCTGAATGTAAAGCCCATTTGCATGTTCACCCCCCCAAGGGATAGTCAATAAACCTTAAAAGATGCTACACCAAAAATGGGCGTAATGGTTTGGATGGAGCAGGCATGTCCATGGTTTGATTTGGCCTGGTTCAAAGAAAATCGAATAAAAAATTATCGAATATCTTAAAAATAAAACTGTCAAGTTCAAATTTGTTATGAATTTGATCGGAAGATTATGCCAATAATGAAATAAACAAGAACAAAACAAAGAACACAAATATTAACGTGGAAATCCAAGACGAGAAAAAACACGGGCAGAGTAGAAGAAATTCACTAGAATCAATAGTAATTGTGTTTACAGGATCTCAATTCTCTCAACTAAGATCTAGACTCTCAAGATATTGTATGAATAATGTGTTTTTACAATACAAGTCGTAATTCATATATACATAAAATCATAGAGAATAAGTTGTAGATGAATAGGAGTTCAAATCACTTTAAAATGCGAAAACGTGTCTGGGCTAGATGACACTGTTGCTCGAGCGGCGTCCAGCGACACAGGCAGGCGAAAACTTTCTATTTGAAAACTATTGGTGTTACTCGAGCGAGCAGCTAGCGTTAGGCTAGCGAAAATGCGGCAATAATTTTTTTCGGTCCATAATTTTGATCTCTCCAATACCACTTCAAATACAACTCCAAAAACCACTAGCATTTGGGTCATACTACAACAAATCTTCACCTTGAACCAAATTCTAATGCAATGAACTCCAAAGTAAACACGACTCCACCTCTTCCAAGCAAGCCCCAATAGGCTAAATCCACAAACACCAACTAAGTTCAAGCAATGTTCAAACTTAGAAATGGGAAGTGATTTTGTCATCATATCAACAAGATTATCCTTGGTATCAATCTTGCTCACTACAATATCACTACGAACAATTACTTCACACACAAAATGGTACCTTACATCAATATGTTTAGTCCTCTCATGGAATATTTGATCCATAGACAGAAAAATAGCACTCTAGCTATCACAGTATACTGTAGAAATCTGCAAGTTTTTACTGATTTCACCAATTAATCCTCTCAACCACATAGTCTCCTTACATGCCTCTGTAATGGACATGTATTCTGTCTCTATTGTAGACAAAATTACTGTATTTTGTAAAGTAACATTTCAGCTGACAGCACAGTCTCCAAAGGTAAACACACATCCTGTAAGTGATCTCATTTTATCAAGATCCCATGTATAGTCTAAAGCTACATACCCAATGACTCCATCTGTTTTTTTTTTCCAAAATGCAAGCAAACATTAGTTGAGCCTTTCAAATATCTGAATATCCATTGCACAGCTTTCCAATATTCTTTGTCAGGATTTACCATGTACCTACTAATTGTATTGGCACTTGGTATTGTACAAACCATAGTTTACATAAGTGAACCAACTGCACTGGCATAGGGAACACGAGACATGTAATCAATGTCTTCATCTGATTAAGAATACACCCCAAATGATAATTTAAAGTGGGCTGCCAAGGAAGTACTGACAACCTTGACATTCAGCATATTGAACTTTTGAAGCACCTTATCAATGTACCCCTTTTGACTTAAATACAATCTGCTAGTCTTTCTATCCCTTATAATCTCCATTCCAAAAAAAAATTTTGCTGCACCCAAATCTTTCATCTCAAACTTTTTACTAAGTTGAGATTTCACCTTTCTGACATCTACTTTATTTTTGGCTGCAATGAGCATGTCATCAACATATAATAGTAAATATGTGATCAATCTACCATCTTCATTTCTAAAGTACACACAATTGTCATAATTACTTCTACCGAAATTATGAGTAATCATGAATGAATCGAACATTTTGTACCACTACATTGGTGACTACTTTAGTACATACAAGGACTTCTTCAATAAGCACACATAGTCTTATTTTCTAAAAACTATGAAACCCTCCGGTTGCTGCATGTAAATATTCTCCTTAAATTCTCCATGCAAAAATATTATCTTTGACATCCATCTGCTAAAGTTCCAAGTTATTCTTTGCCACTAATCCCAAGTAAAACCTGAATTAAGTTATGCTTTACAACCTGTGAGAATACATCTATGAAGTCAATACCTAGAATCTGACCGTAGCCCTTTGCTACCAATCTGGCCTTATACATTGTATATTCAATCTCTGATGTCTCCTCTTTCTTTTTGACCATCCACTTGCAACAAACAACTCTCTTATCCTTAGGTAGTTTCACCAAGCCTCAAGTACAATTTTTATTTAATGACTTCATCTCCTTCTACATAGCAATCTACTATCTTCTAGAATCACTGTAACTGACTGCCTCTGAAGAAGTGGCAGTTCCTCAGTAGAATCAATTTCTTCAGCCACATTTCAAAGCATACGCTACCAAGTTTGCTTCTACATACGCTACCAAGTCTGCTCATCCTTAGTAATTGAATATTGTGGTATTGCTGGCAGTGTAGGCAAAGTAGATGAATTATTATTGTCTGTCAATTCTGAGATAGATTGTTCTGAAGTAGACCCTTCTGAAACCTCATATTGTTCCACTAGCCAATTACAAACTCCACCTAAATTAAATGATTCTGTCCCCTCGTTTTATCAGAATCTCCACGAGATAAACCATGAACCACAACAAGTTTATCAAATACTACATTTCTACTCACTACCACTTTTCTTGTCTCAAGACAATACAATTTATACCCCCTCACACCTGATTTATACCTAAGAAATACACTTTCTAGACCTAGGATCCAACTTTCCATTTTCCACATAAGCATAAGCAGGACATCTAAAAATCTTCAAATTAATATAACAAGAAAGTTTACCAGATCATACTTTTCTGGTTCCTTTT
This sequence comes from Osmanthus fragrans, assembly GCA_019395295.1. Lineage (NCBI taxonomy): Eukaryota > Viridiplantae > Streptophyta > Magnoliopsida > Lamiales > Oleaceae > Osmanthus > Osmanthus fragrans. Next base: position 18,678,588 of record CM033361.1, on the reverse strand, counting down.
TTCCAAAAGCAGTAGAAGGTGAATGATTAATCAGAATACTAGTTGTGGCAGTAACTTCAGCCCAAATTTTTTTAGGTAACCCAGAATTTGAAACCATGTATCGAACATTTTCCATCAAAATTCTATTCATTCATTCTGCCATACCTTTCCGTTGAGGAGTTTCGAGCATTGTCAAGTATCTCAAGATGCCTTCAGCCCTACAGAAGTTATTGAATTCATTTGAACAAAACTCTAACCCATTATCTGTGTGTAGTTGTTTCACCTACTTTTCTACCATTATTTTCCATTCCTTGAAGGTCTCAAACTCATCACTCCTCTGTTTCAAGAAGAATACCCAAACTATCCTTAAAAAAATCATCAATCACTGTTAGCAGATAATAAGTACCTCCTAGTAAACCCTGGTCGGTCCACAAAGATCTAAATGGATATATTCAAGTGTTCCATTCGTGTTGTATCTACTTTTAGTAAATCTGACCTTTTTATTTTTTTCAAAGACACAATGCTCACAAAATTTCATTTTACTAGTCTTCTGCCCTTTAAGAAATCCCCTCATACTCAATTCCGCCATATCATTCTCGCCCATACACCCAAGTCACATATGTCAAAGTTTAGTAATTTCCTCATCAGTCAAAGAAGGAGTAGAAACTGTTGCATCCTCTGTAACTGTGGAACCCTACAAAACATATACCGGTGTAGAGTTTTTCTATCCCTTCATGACAACAAGAGCCCCATGATTCACCTTCAAAGCTCCACTTTCACCAGTGTATTGGTGACCCTTTGAGTTAAGTGAACTCAAGGATATGATATTTTCGCTTCAATTTTGGAATGTGCCTAACGTCTGTAAATATTCTGATAAACCATCAAACATTATGATCCTGACTGTACCAACTCTTGCAATTTTGCAAGGCGCATTGTTTTTCATAATCACTACACCTCTTGAAACCCTTTCATATGTTGTGAACTAGTCTTTGTTGGGACACATATGGAAAATACAAGCCGAGTCAAGAACTTATTACTCACAAAGTTTGGAATCTATGTCAGAGATCACAAGAAGCTCTTCTTCACTTTGTCCATCTTCCACAATATCAGTCTCCACTACGTTAACATGTTGCTTTCCTCATTCATTAGCACCAACAACTTTGTTCCTATTTTTCAAAGAATAGCAATCAGTCCTAATATGTCCCTTCTTCTTACAGTAATGACACACCTTTTTTGCATGTTTGAATTTCGATTTACCCCTCATATTTCTACCAGAATTCCTATCCTGGTTTCTTCTACGAAAAACTAAGCCTTTCGCCTGACTCTCAGATCCTCTAGTAAGATGTCTCATCTTTTCCTTAGATAACAAAACATCATAGACCTTTTCCACGGTGAGAGTATCCTGACTCTAGAGAATTTATTCCTAAAAGTCACATATGACGGCGACAGTGAACACAACAACATTAACGCCAAGTCCTCCTCATCATACTTACTTCAACCACAATGCAGTGACAATTTTCTCCTTAAGAACATCTTAAAGAATTTGATTTGCAAGATGTTGATAAATTTGGGATTGGGCTTTTCGATCCATACTGTGTTTTTCTTCCTATGTCTAGGTTGAAGGCATCTTATCAAAACCAAGCAAGGCTTCCTCTAAATCCATTTGCGTTAAAACTGATCGCATCTCCACTTGCCATAAAGTAAACTTCGTGTTTCGATCCAGTAACGGAATATCATATTTCATTGTTGCCATGTAGAATAATCAACCTTATACTCTAATACCACTTGTTATGAATTTGACCGAAAGATAATGACAATAATAAAATAAATAAGAACAAAAAAAACATAAAGATTTATGTAGAAACTTAAAACAGGAACAAATCACGGGTAGAGGAGAAGAAATCTACTATAATCAATATTCAATAGCATTGATGTTTACAAAATCTCAATACTTTCAACTAAGATCGTGTGTGTGAAACCCTAGAGAACAAGTTGTATATGAATAGGAGTCCAAAATGCGTTAAAATACAAAACGTATTTGGGTCGGATAACACTGTCGCTCAAGCGGCGTCGAGCAACAATTCATCGCTTGAGTGAGCAGCGGGAGAAAAATTTCTATTTGAAAACTGTTGGTGTTGCTCGAGCGAGCAGCTAGCGTTGTGCTAGCGAAAATGCAGCAATAATTTTTTCAATCCATAATTTTGATCACTTCAAAACCATTTCAAATACAACTTCAAAAATTCACTAGAATTTGGGTCACACTACAATCAAATTAATCAAGGAACTGAACTGAACCTAACATTGAAACCCAACCATTCAATTAGGTTTTATTCCGTACTGTAATTAATTTGTTTCAATTTTTAAAACAACACAACATTGACGTAACAAATCCCATCTTAGTTCTTACGAATGACAAATCGTTAAATATAGTCCAAAGTCAAAATTGACAATAAGGAGTTTGTCTAATAAAATCTAGTCAACAATGTATTCAAATGATCAAAAAGTAAATAATAACACAAAAATATATGCTAATTTCATTTTCATCTCATTGAAGGCCCTTGAAGCCTTCAAATCTACATAAAAAAAAAAAAAAAAAAATTGAAATATAAATTAAAAGTTGTAAAATAATATATATATTTTTTATATGGTATTACTAGTACTCATTTTGATGGATTATATGTAAACGAAATATTTTTGTTAAATGAAATTAGTTTTTGATTATAGCGTTAACTGCCTCACAGATTTGAAATCATGAGATTTCATGACCCGCACATCAAGTTATACCAATTTTAATGAATTTGTGATGGTCAAAAGAAAAAAATAGGAAGTTCTTTTCTTTGATTTGATTTTTTAATTCTTGGTTTAGAATTTGGAACCGAATCGAATTATAATTTTCGGTTCTAATACCCATTACTCAATTTAATCCAAGAACCGACCGATCGGAACCGCTTGATAAATTTAGTTCACATCTTTCATCCAATCATAGGATGGGGTGTTTTCCGCGACAAATTTATTTGTTTAAAAGTTTTTATTTCTAGACTAAAATGATTTTTATTAAAGATATGTTACGTACAATTTTCATAATTAATAAACAACAATACATTAACTTAAAAGTTAAGACTTTATTTGCTTTAATACCATATTCAAAATCATTTAAAAGGGCAAGCCAACATTTGAACTAAAAGTGATTATTTGTTAAGGAAAAAAATTTCAACTCAATGAATAAAGAATTAACTTTGCCCGGAATTATTTATTTACTAAGGATTAAAACATTACCCATCATAAAAGTTATGCAATTCAGAAAATTAAAAAAAATTTAAAAAAAATAATTTTTTTTTTTTTTAGAAAATAGCAATGTTCTATAAAGTGCGCTTAGGCGCGAAGCGTGACTAAAACGTTTCGCCTTGAGTTTAAGCGGGAATTAAGCGGTCAACGAGAATATTGACCGCTTAATTTTTTTATTTTTTTTTTACTTTTCATCTTCATTAAATGTACTTTTTTTTTTTTTTATAGATGAAGAAGATATTGAATTGGAGTCTCATAAAGAGTTAGATAAAATTTAAGCTACAAGCTATCTATGTTACGTAATTATGATTTTGAAATTTATCTTTTTTATAGGAATTATTAAGTACATACAATATTTTATAATTTTAGATGTTCGGTATATATTATATGAATTATTGAATGTTTTTTACAATGATTAAAATTTTAAAATCAAAAAACTTTTTTTACGCATAGGCTCGTAATGCTTGAAGTTTGGCCTCAACGCCTAGCCATACTTTACGTTTTTTAGAACACTGGAAAATAGAGAAATATAGAATTCAAGCAATTGATTTCAATTATATAAATAATAAACATTTTCCTTTTTGGTTGTTAGACAATACGAAGTAAGTTACAACCCTATTTTTGACATTTCCAACTCTTGCAAGGCCGCATGAAGATGTAAACTTCTTGTCTTTTAAGGAAAATTACAAATGAACAATGTTTTGTCTTTGTCAATGTCAATGTAAAGTAAGTTAAGCAAAATGAATTTCATATTCACATCCAAAATTGGCTTTGCCGTGTTACACTTAGATTTGTCAAAAGATGTGTGCTGTTTCTTCTCCTTTGTTGTTAAGTAATGAGAAGTCAAAGAAATTATTTGGTAATGCCTATTTTTATTTTATTTTATTTTTTTGGATTACGCTCCATTAATGGCGCCCTCACCTGCCCTGCCATGCGTCTTGGTGAAAGAGGTAAATCACAGATTATGCCTCCAAGGGTATAGGGTGGAAGACTGTTTGTACACTTGCACTTATCCAATAACCAAATTCATATTTCAGGACTCGAACTCTTGACGCGACAGTCTCAAACAAAACTGGATTTCTCCAGCTTCTTTATGTATATGAAATAGTGCAATGAATATTTGCCTTAGTGCTAATCAACATCAGTCCAAAAGTTAATTTGCCACTACAACGATAGGGAATCTATAATTATTCAATTAATTGAGTTGGTCCTCCATATGGTTTTGGTTTGATGGAAAAAAAGTCACACGTCTTTCTTTAAATTAATTTGTAATATCGTTTTCTGACTTTTGTTCAGAGGGTTTCCTCAATACCAGATTCTCAGGTAAATGGACAATTATGGATACTCGATAAAAATAAGATTTGGGCTATTCCGCTCAATATTATTTGAAGGATTGACCCTACATGGAAATGTGAAGAACACTTTATTTTTGTTACACGGCATGTTTCTGGCTTTTGTTATTAGTATTATTCTTAGGATGCGTTTAATTGGAAACATGAAATTTACTATAGTAGTAAATTATATTTTTCTCATTTCCCAATACTCTATTAGTAAATCATTTTCTTTGTAGGCTGGTATCATTGTACTCTATCTTTTAACTCTTACTAATACTTTTAAGAAAATTGTTGTTTGCACAGCATCGTGCACAACTGCCTCACAGCAAGTGGGGTCCATGATTTTTTTAATCGAGGACCCCACCCCCTGCATATGAGGTAGTTGTGCACGGTGCACACTTGTAGCTTTTCTCTACTTTTAAATGTCTTGAACTACTCATTTGAAAAACGTTAAATCTTTTAAAATGGAAGATAGTATCTTATTCGAAAAACTCAAACGAACAATTCAATTCCAGTAAAAGTTCAACTTAACTCAAATTTCAATACTGAGATCTTCAAACGAGACAATATTGCACGAATTGTTGCATAAGCCTATGTTTGGTTAGTGTTTATAAACAATTTTGTTTATAAATAAATTGAAATGAATAATGAATAAGTGTATAGTACTTGTGGACTTAACAATACATGTAAATAAAAAGTTATTTGACTTTATCAAGTATTTATATATAAACATGTATAGAAACACTAGCAAAAATACATACTTTAAGAAAATGATAATCGACATATAAGAGTATAATTTATTTCTTTTGGCAAAATCGACATTATAAGATAAAATCTAAATTCACAATAATGCCTCTTAAATCAACCTTCTACTAAAGCGCGATCCATGAGTTTAGAGCCGAAGCTAAACCATTCTATCCAGAGGTAAGTAATTATGATGTATGCTGAATATACCTTTGGCTATGTTATTGGTGAATTGGATCAAGCAATAGATATTCTAAATTTGGGGTATGACTACAAGTTCACACACGCACCATCTAGTAGTGAATATGAAAGCGATATCGAACCATGTAGATTTCATACTCGGCGTGTGATAACATGAAATATGACTAAGTCCATGTTTGACTTTCATTTTCTAAATCTCATTTTTCTCGATTTAAATTCAATTCCAATCACTCATTTTATACTATTCAACTTCACATTTCATGAACATTTATTAAAATTTACCAAAAATCTGATTTTTATTTAAGTCAAACAGGGGTTAAATCGCAAGAAGTATAGTATCTTTTTTTTTTCTCCATTTTCACGTGACTAATTAAGTTTTGTCTCCGTATTTATAGTAATTAGGCGTCAACCGAGCCCCATCTAAAATTGTACTTTAAAAAAAAATTCGTTATTAATAAAATGTGTGGCCAAGATGACATGACTAAATAGCTAGCGTTGAGCTTTGCACAAGATAAGATGAAATAATGTAAGAGCAATAGAAATCAACCCAAGTGCTTGTTAACGCAAGCAAACATGCCATGCAGATAATGAACCACGAAACAAAACAGACTATTCGAATCAAATCCATCAGCAAGTGGGCGACGTCGTTTTTGAAAATTTTGAAAGTGATGGCATCAACATTAGGTTTTGGGGGTACGTATCCACAATCAACTGATATTTGTTTTGCATGAAGAACGCGACAGCGCACTTTCAAAAGGTTAGGCCTCAATAAAAAAAACTTCACCAATCTTCCATTATCCTCATTTATTTATTTATAAATTAATTATTATTTATTGATTCTCCATCACCACAAACTTAATAAACAATTTTTTTTCTTTAATTGGGAATTTTTTTTTTTTTCCTTTTACAACTTGCACACCTATATCTGCATTAAGTATGAAATATTGAAACTTAATTGAATTTTCATTTCTAACGAATTCGCAACATGACTTTCTGTTACGCTTTGTCTTACGAGGCTCCTATAATTGGTCAAGTGACAACCAGTTAAGAAAACAGCAAAAAAATCTCCCAAGACGTGCGCTCCACATCTCTCGCTTATTTGGTCATGTCGATCGTTTTTCCTAACCGAAAATCGAGGTCAACATTTTCTATTCTTTAAAAAGTGAAATTAGTATTATTTAAAGAAATTTCGGACACTAGTTAATATTTTATATGTAATTATATATAGATTGAATTGATAAAAAAAAAAAAAAAAAAAAATTAGGTTAATTATACATAGATGGGATTGTGAATATTCTTGGTCAATTTACTCTATTAATTGGAAAACAAAGAAAGAAAGAAAGAATCATAGGATGCTTCAAACTTGCCTTTCAACAATGACTAGATAGCTTTTTACTTTGTTGATTAATAGCTCAAGCTTTCTCTCCCATGCCGTAAAACAAAACAGCAAAAGAAATTGAAGGATAAGTCCTAGCTATTGTGATTGAATAAGTACAAGCTAGCCCCTCGAGATGGAACATTGTAAAGGATTATTCTCTTGCAATTGGTACAGATTCTTTAAAATTCATTTTTAAATAAATAAATAACTTATAATTATATATTCTTTTAATAAAATAAATTTGTACGTGAATCCACAATTTTTCCCCACTTTTTAATCACATATTCTCCAAAAGAATTAGTTTCACAAAATCTATTCTTGTAAAATCTATGTCAAATAAGACCTATATCATATAATTCAACGGTGTTAAAGTCAATTAGATCGTTACAATTTGCATCTCTTCAAGACGTTCACGACAGTTCATATTTCTAACTAGCCAACTAGCTAGGTGTTCGATAGAGCCTTCAATTAGACATAACTCTTCCCATTTTGTGTCCATAATGAGGACATTCTAGGGACTAAGTTGCAAAGAAACCTCTAGAATGCTAGTGTTTTCATTTTGGAAACATTTTAGAAAACTTTCCTTCAAATTATTTGGAACTATTAGTTTAAAAAACTATTACCTTAGAAACACGAAAATTTGGACACATGAAAAGAAACACAAATTTTCTTTTCCGTTTCGATTTCGTGCAATCTAGAGGACATTAATTCCAATAGGGTAATTATTCTAGCCTTCTAGGGTGTTCTTGAACCAGTATTATAGTTATGGATAAAGATATTTATACCGAAATTGGGTTATTCGAATTGTTATCTACTCTCGCACGTGCGCGAGACCTGCGTGAATAAAAAAATCAAAAAAACATGTGGTTCCCACCCTTCTATTGTGAGTGTAGGTAAAGGATTCGGTAAAAAAAATAAATAAATAAAAAATCGGTACGTGTAGCATTGTACATCAAACTTAATCGTGAGATTCGAGTTATAAATTATATTTTCTTTTGCAGAGTTGCCAAGAATTATCTCCTGCGTATAATAGAATCATTCCTTTTCCAGATAATAATGAAGATCAAATCAAGCATTTCGTTTAGTTAATTAAGCTCGCATGGTGATTGGCTGATTGATAAAAATTATTAATTATTATGCATGATAATAACTGAGGCAGGTGGGACATGAAGATTGAAGACAATTTTCCTAGAAATAAACGCGGAATCTGATTCCCATAACAACGATTGTATATGATTAACAACGTGCGTGTGTGCCCAGCTTGGAATCTCAACTTAACCCTTATGCAACTTTATTTCTCCACCTTTATACATATAGCCCATGTTTAGTAGGAATTAAAATCAAGATTTTAATTTAAGTCAAAATCAATAATTAATTTTAATCACATATTTTATGGGATCCAAAAATTTTCAGTAGCACATTTTATCTAATATTATCAAAATTTACTAAAAATCTGATTTTAATACTTACCAAAAAGGGACTGAGTGTTTGTTGGATACAACTTTGTTAGATTTTTATCAACTTTTGAACTGATACGTAGATCGATGGAATGAGGCTCCAATGTGGGGGCAACATGGTTTTGTTCAACCCACGCTACCCTACCTCTCTCAAGAGTTAAAATATGTTCAACGGTCTAATTTGCAGTTTCAACAATGATCCTTCCGTAGATTCATCTATGAAAATTTTGTTCCTCTTAATGATAAGGTTCATTGCATTTCTCGTGATGTAGCGGACAGCAAGCCATCTAAGTTACTGTGATCCGAACACTTCACTAAATTTCAATTTTAATCATACATTTAATGGGATTCACCACTTTGATCCACTTTTTAACCTCACATTACATTAACTTTTATCAAAATCTACTAATTTCTTTATCAAAAATTGTGTGACAACCCAATTATTAAGTAACAATAGCTTTATATATATATATATACACACAAAAGTGAAAGCTGCAACAGTGTTTATAGTGTAACCGAGAGAGATTTGTGGGGTTGTGAAGTGGGCATGCATCACCAAGAATTGATGAACATGGCAAGATCTAGCTTCAATTTCTGAGCCAATATTCCAATGTTATATTCGTACTATACACACACATATAAACAAATTTTGCTCATCGACAATTTCGGGATCACTACTGGGATACATCCAATAATTACTCTCACTTAGTGACTAAAGATTGAAGACAACCAACCGACAAATAATCAAATCTACATGATTATATATATATATATATATATATATATATATAGAGAGAGAGAGAGAGAGAGAGAGAGAGAGAGAGAGAGAGAGAGAGAGAGAGAGAGGAGCTTTATTTATGTAAGAATTGCTTTATTCGTTCTTGGTAAGCAGCTTTGATCCTCACAAAAGTGAGATTCTTTTTCTTCAAGATGAGGAATTCCACTTGTACTAAGACAGTACTAGTAATCAGAGGGGACCCTTCTTTCAAATATTTTTTTGCATGTCATCTTAGGTTTAGATTGAAATAATATTCTTGTTGGAGCCAATTGCGTTAAATTTTCATAAATAACTAGGTAGCTTAATGTTTTAGTTTAAAAATGATAGAGTGATTTCAATCGAGATCTTTTAGTCAACTCATTTAAAAGCTTAAAGCGTTAAGGAAAAACATGTATTCATTTCATTCACTTACAAAAGTGCATAAAAACGCTTTTAATTTAGAGTCGGTTTGATGTATATTTTTTGAGAATAAATTTTGATAAAAAAAATGATATATTTGGATAACAAATGGTTAAAAAGTAAGGAAAAATTAGGGTGGTCGACATGCAAAATTATTTTATTGAGAAAACTTGTTATTAGAAATAAATTTTGAAAAAAATGAGTTTTAACGAATGTGGATCGGAGTTTAATCAAGTATGGAGGTTTATATTTTCATTACGTTGTTGTTTCCTTATCCTTACACTTTTAAGTTAACTAGTTAATGTTGAACGTGCATTGCACGTTATTCTGTAACACTTATGAGTACAGTGAAAGTAATATATGACCCCTCATTCACCATTTTGATCAAAATGTGAGACGTATGGAAGCCTTTGAAAATAAAATACTAATTATTATACATACAAGTAAATAGTAAAATGTACTCAAATGTGAATATTAAAATTACAACTAAATGCATAAATGAAGATGAATGGTATATACGATACATGGATTAACATGAATGTTAATTAATTTAGAATCAATACCAATGAATATATACGTGACAATGAATGTTGAATCATTTTATACTAAATGAATATATGGAATACATGCATGAATAAGAATTTTGTAGTATTTATTATATTTTGTAAATTAAAATATTAAATACATATTGAAAAATGAAAAATTGGATATTATTGAAATAATTAAATTGTAATGGATTAAAATCATCCAAAAAATTATTCTCGTTTGATGTGATATTTAATATATTATAAATAATGCTTCTTTAATTTGAACCAGATTTTGTCACTCATACATATATATATATATATATATATATATATATATATATATATATATATATAAACACTAACAGTAGCATCTATATAAAGTTTAAGCGAATATTTTCTTCTATATATTATTGGATAAAGCTATAAAGGGAACTCAATAACAGCTTGAATTGGATTCTTCTCCTGTCAACAGCTTCAGCAAATTTGACTAGTGAAAGTCTTGTTAAAGTCTTGTTAAAGCTACTCAACTCAACAAATAAACAATAATCTCATTAAAGTTTTAACATCTTCAAAACTTATGCAGAGGGTGAATTTTGAATTTCAACATATTTTATAGTATTCACAATTTTTATCAACTTTTCAATCATGCATTTCATTAACTATAATCAAAATTTACCAAAATTCTAATTTTTAACAAAAACAAACATGAGTAACTTTACTGAATTAATTTAATTTGAGCATAATATATCCTAACAGCATCTTGAATTAATTTATCTATCATATCCAATAAAATGTGTTGGTAATGATGTTTGATCAGGCTCAAAGACACAGAAAATCAAACAGGTTGACTTGGCAGCAGATGATTGGGTATTCGTTGTTTTTATTTTTCAAACAGTTCAATCATGTATTGACATATGTGCACCCTATTTTTTAACCTATTTTTTAACCTGTCTGTGTAGCATATCTCAAAATGTGTTGAAATGCACTCTTCTAAGTGTTTTCAAACCTTATTTTTAAAGCATGTTGCCGATACCTATTTCTATTGGACCAATGTATACAGCGACATTGTGTCAGAAGCAATGACCAAATACAACAGGGAAAGAATTGCTCACTGTACTTCATCGCAATCAACGAGTCATTTAAACGCACACACATAGATCACTAAGGATTCGTTGACGGTGCTTTTGCTTCTACTTCTCGTAGAAAAAATTTCTGAAAAAATTACCTTAATTCAGTTTCATCTAAAAGTTTTTCTAATCAAACAAAGCACTTTAAAAAATTATCGAAATATGTTTAAAAACAATTTCTTAGTATCAAAAGCAGTTTTGGATTTTTCTAAAGTCCAGCAGGCCATCATAAGTATTTGGTGAGTGGATTAAATAATATTAGAAAGTGGAAGACATAAAAGAAGAAAGCTAAAATCTGCGTATAAGTTTTATATAGCGTTCAATATTGTCTAATATTAAAATCATGCTATAAGTACAACCGGGGTTAACAACTCCGGTTGACAATCACTCACATGGGAGGGGACCCACAATGAATAAAAAAATCGTGAGTCCCCTCCCATGTGAGAGGATTGTCAACCGAGGGTGTCAACCCCGGTTGTACAACTAAAATAATTCCTAATATTATGTAGCAAATATGCACTTAAAATTCTGCGCAGCCTTGATTCCAGCAAAGACCGTTCATTCAAGGGCTTGTGGTGTCGTCTTTGATTCTGATGCATGCAGTCTTTAAGAGACTATTGGGGCACAGAATTCAAGAATTCTAGTCTCCAGCACACTTTGTTTTCTGGGATAACTTTAATGTTCGGAAGGTATAATTTGCATGAAATTGAGAGGGAATTTTCGAGTCTTTTCAGGCATTTCTGTTAACTTCTCCCTCTTTACATAAATACCTTAACAGTCTACATATTCTAACAATAATTATCATCGTACAAGGATTTCACTCTCTGTCATTTAAGAATATGATTATTTAGTACTATTCTGAGTAAGAAGTTTTCTTGTGGAAGTATCTATAACTAAACTCTAGGTAGATTTCTGAAAAATTTAGGCATGGAAAAAAAGTGAATAGTTTGGAATTTTTTGAAGATGAAGAGAACTACTTTGGTTATGAAATTGTTGGGAATCAAACCCTCCAAAGCTTAAGTATTTTGAGAACTTCAATAAACCAATATGATTGTGCATAAATCACTCATAATTATCAAATGAATTGTACATTTGCAATCTAACGTTACAATCTTCTAAACTCGATCGGCATCAAGGAAACACGTGATCGTGAAATCATTCGATTATTACAATCTAAGAGGCTTGTCAATGTGAAATCCCCACGAAAACATAGTTGTTGTTTGGTAAAAAAAATAGATATAACTGAATAATTTTGGACAGTATTATCATATATACATTCACTATAAAATATTAATCAAGTCACTTGAATATTATTTTATAAATTTTGAGGTATTTAAGGATTTTATGACTGCATTACAAGAAAAACCAATTAATGTGTATCTGATACTTTAATTTGTAGTACAAAGATCTTATATGATTTCTTATAAAATGTATGCATTTTCCATGAAGATGGCAAGAAACATCAAATAAAATTATTTGTTACCAAACATAATTACTTAATTAGTTAAACAATTACATCTCGAACAATCCAAACGAATCAATTTATAACATAAAATAAACTTTCGAGACGATCAAAATCTGAAGTTAACAACTGGGAAAGATGTCCTTTGAACTTAGATTTCAGGCTAAAAAATGTTCATATATACCTAAGTGCTTAATATATATATATATGAATTAATTTTCTTCCTCGGCTTAAAGTTCATTAATTTAGTTCTTACATAAAAATTAAAAATTCAAATTAAAGAATCGAGACTAGAAAAAAACTGAAAATTGAAATCGAACAATAACCATATAAATAATTATAAATAATTATTTCTCCACTCCAAAAGCTCTACATTTAAATAATCTTCTGTAATATTTTAAATAATCTGACCAAAGGTAACTCTATACATTGAGCAAGTTAATTAATTAATACAAAATCTAAGCATTCATTCTTTTGTAAACTTCGGCATATTAATATTTTGGTGAACTGGAAAAGAAGAAAATTTAATTGACCAGAATAAAAATTACCATATGAGAACGCTAAGTGTGTTTGGTCAAGAGAATTGCTTAGCAATTGAAAATACTAAAATAAAATAAAATAAAATAAAATAATAATAATAAAAACCACTAAAATTCATTCGTATCCTGTACAAACATACATAATTTAAGAAACTCAAATCAGACTGAAAGTTTGGAACATTCTTTAAAAACATTAGGCCTTCATCTCTAGAATGTGTAAAAAGCTAAAGAAATCCAAACACTTACTTGTCTAGCATTCTAATCAAGCATTACAAAGTAAGCATACAAATGAAAACAAATAAAAAAAAAAACTTAAAAACCTACCATTAATCCTAGGGTTTTCAGTCGATCTTAGGCAGATAAAGTCTTCGATCATCCCTTAATTAAAGTTTGATCCATTTTGGCCTGGATTCTAGCTAGCCATAGTTCTTCATGATCTTTGTTCCAAGAGTTAATTTCTGCACTTGAAGCTCTACAGATAAGTTTCTAAGCTTCGTGATGAGACATATGCAGATCATAAACCAAAGACGATATAGATTTTACAAGGGATTGCTTGTGGAGGAAGAGTTAAAACTAGAGAGATCTGTCCAAGCAGTACCAGCACTCCACTGATCATTTCCCATAAATTGCCTTGACAATCTGGGATTTTCTTCCAATTTCACTGATGCAAGTTGAGTCAACATTGAGCTAGAAAGTTTAGGCCTCATGGTATGATCACCAACAAAACTCGACTGCTCCATTCCGCCTTGAAATTGGTAAAGCCCGGAAGGAGATGGATCCAAACCACCCAAGAAAGGGAATTGCTGCTGCAGCCGCCACTGCTCAATGCCACCACTTGATAACACAGAAGTCACACCACCACCAATCTGACCACAAAGTAAGTTGCTTTCTACTGGAAAATTCCTATCGTTTGTTCCCACCACCGGAGCTGCATTTCCACTGTAACTTAAGCTAATATCTCCTGTACTGTAGCTATCAGTGAATTGACTCAAATAAGGAGACATAAACCGAAGAGGCGGAATTTGAGGGGTGAGGCCTAATGGATTGGTTGTAATTCCATTGTTAGAGGAAACAGGATTGGTAGAACTGGAGGAAGTAATTTGCCCCTCAATGTTGACTGGAGACTTTGTATTAGTACCTTTGCTTCTTTTATTTCTCCTACAACCACCTCCAACCGGGACGTTTCTCAGAGCGCCACCTCTAGTCCAGTACCTTCTGCAGGTCTTACAAAAGTGTCGAGGCTGCGAAAGATTATAGTTGTTGAAATAGCAAAACTTTGTATTTGTGGATTCACATCGAGGGCATTTGAGGGCAGCCTCTGGCATCTGTATGCTGGCTAACCGGGCTCGTTCAGCCATGCTTCCCGGCCGAATTGATCCTGAACCACCGGTGGCATGTGGTAGCTGCTGGGCTGGTGGTGGAGGCGGTGCAGGTGGAAGTAAAGAGCTTGTGGAACCACTTCCAATTTGATGGTTTTGATGCTGAAAAATCAGTAAAAGCAGAAGATGAACGTCTGGTATATTCAACAAAATTAAAGAAGCAAGAAAGACGTCAAAAAAATAAAGAAACATAAAGGGATAGGAATATTTTTCTTTAGAATTTAGCTTTTTTAGCAAAGAAGCCATCGAAACATCTGAAATCAAAGAAAACCCTTACCTGTTGCCAGTTGGTTGAATCAAGATAAGCTGGAATTGAAGAAAAAACCATGGTTAATTCTTGATCTTTCTTCTTTTGTAAAGGTTTTTGGAGAATCACATCAACTAGCTAGAAGTTTAGCACACACAAAACACACACACACACACACAGAAAGAGAGAGAGAGAGAGAAAGAGAGAGATAATAAAGAGAGAATGAGAATAAGAAGCTAAATTAATAAAAGTAGGAGCTTTATGAGCACACATATATATACACACACCATTCACAATACTTGTTTGCTTTCATTCTGTGACTTTTTATGTTTTATTGCTTTTTAGGGTTTCGAGAGGGTCAGGTTTCTTAATTACTTAACCTTTAAGCTTTTGGTTGATCTTGTGTGGTGCATTCCTCTTATTTCTGTATAATTTAGAGAGAAGGGGAATAAGTAATTAAAAGTGGTTCCCAGCTTAATAATTCCACAGTATTACACAAGCATTAAGCAAACTTAGCTTAATTCTATTGGCACTTTTCAAGAAAATGATTAAATTAGTTTAAGAATTCTGAAAAAGATGAGTGTTGGGAGTGCTTGGTTGGAAACAAGAGTGTCCCGACCGAATAAAACTTTTTTCATATCCGGTCTGTTCCTTCCCCACTCCCCACTTTCTTCCATTTCTCTATCTTTTTTATTGGCGTGAAACTGTTTGTACATAGTGCAGTATATGTTAGGAACATTTCACGACCACGAGTTGGAGAAAAAACCAAAGAAATAGAATGACAAGAAGATGAAAAAGAATATGAAGGCTCAAACACGATATCGTTATCCTCAAACGATATTTGTCCGCTCTCGATAAATAATGTTGCTTAAAGGGTTGCTTGGCAAATTGTTTGAATAATTAATCAAGTTTTGTAGAGAATCTAACACCACTTAAGCACTAGTGTGATTCTCCAAAACGTTGACAACACAAAGGGGAAGATTGAATATGGAGGGAATGAAGTTTAATCCTTCTTTGTATGCTTTTATTTGTTTTTCAAAATCAATTTTGTATTGATCCTTCATTGCCTATTTATATGTCTCAATCAATACCCACAAATTAGTGCCAAAATATGATGAAGTGTTGCAAAAAACCCACCTAAACCCACCAAAAATCAAACTGAAAAAACTATCATGACGACTAATTTTTTCTATGCGACCGCATAGATCAGTTCATTAGACCATGCTACAGCATGACTGTTGGCCTATGCAAACGCATAGGCCAACATCTTAGCTTCCAATTCCATTTTCATTCTACACATACTTTTATCGATTTTGAACATATTAAACAATTCCTCACTTGTTCAAAATTCAATAAAGTCTCAAAGTATACAATACTCATGTATAAGGACTAGATCTTTAGATTTGAATCTGACCATAGTGTAATTCAAACAAAGTAGAGTCGGAATTAAATGTAGCATGAAACTTTGAACCAGTTATTTCATGTGATAATATCGATAAAAACACACACACAAGTATCACGTGTTCTCAAGTCCTCAAACTCGTTTAGCGCTAATATAGTCTTGTGCTCATCCTTTTCGACAAATTTTTAAAAGAGAACTCTAACTTTCTATTGAGACGGCACCACCCCAAAGTTCGTCTAGGTGAGGATCTTTTAGTATCTTTGTTATTTTTAGAGATACTTGTACTTGATACTAATATTTATTAAGAGCTTAAATCTCAACCATCATTTTCAGTAACAACCAACATTATTCAATTAGGATAAGACTATCGCAAATTTTAATAATGTTGAAACCATACACACATCGAATGACTTGTTATCACCCTTTGAACCTATGAATTATCCTTTGAGTACTGAATGGTAGGGTTGCCATCACTGATGGACCTATTAATTTAAGAATTTCAACAACATCCTACTCAAAGTAAAATTCACCAAATCTCTAATAAGAGGTTTAATTAAAGGATCCGCTAAGTTTTCAACATAATTTAAGGAAATTATTTCATCATTGATTAATTTTCTTATGTAGTCGTATCTAAGACTCATATGTCTAAACTTTCCATTACATGTGACTTAGTATCTTATCAAATATGGCTAGCCAACGATCGATTCATGTGATAGATACATCTTGTTACCACCAAGAAATCCTCTTGTGAAACTGTATGCTTCTCACTAGCTTTATCAAAAGCTTTATTTATTTTCAAACACAGTTGGAGGATTTCCATAAAATTATTACACTAGTCAATTTCTTTTACTAGTGGATTTCGTACATAGGTATTCAATTCTCACTATGGAATCATTTCAATGATCTTCAATTTTATGAATATTCTTCAAATATTCCAATTGGTTTTGCAATCACCATAATCGGCTTTCATCTCATTTCATCCACTTTAGACTTAGTGAATACCATCCTTATAATTGTACAATGATTTTCTACCATTTCTCCTTCGTAGATATATTTCTATGATTAAAAGGTATACAGAACTGTAACTTTTAAACTAAGTTACCCCTATAAGTCCCCAGTTAGGAATTATATATGCAATCTAGTAATTTGCATCCACAAGCCTTGAACTTTTTATATAAGTTCACAAGCATTAATTTTAACCCCCACATTTAGAGTTATACTTGAATTTAAAGTTCATCAACCATTTTATAGTTCAATTCACTTATCACTTAGATAATATTTATATGGAATGTTTCGTGAAAGTCTAAGTACTTTCAAATAGAGATCGTTAAATCACAATGTACTTCAATCCAACTTTTTTCAATTTTGATCATACTATTTGATTAAGGTCATCAAATAGACCAACAATGTTTTTCCAAGAATACACCAACTTAATTGGTTTCACGATTGAAGTCTAATTCAACAATAAAGAAGACTAAACATCTTGATTCACAAGACTTGCAACTTGTTCAAACATATACAACTTTATCGCATTGTGACATTTCACAAGATAGTATCATATCACATCACATAATAAGGTATAGGTCTGGGCGTGATTTGGTTTCGGTCGATTTCGACTCCAAACTAAAACCAAAACCAAATTAGAAGGTTTTGATAAATTACAATCCAAACTAACTCACTCTAACTCCTAAACCAAACTGAACCAAACCAAATCAGTTTGGTTTGGCTAGTCGGTTTGGACTTTTAATTCAAATTAAATTTTTTTAAAAAAATTGTCTAAATTTTGGGTCCACTTAAATTTTAAGAACTAAAATAATTAAATAATTTTATATTACAAGAATTATTGATTAACAAATAAAATCAGATTAATAAAGACAGATCAATAAAAATATTAAGAATTTATTTTTTTATGCATTATTTAGTTTGATTGTCTGAATAGGGAAAAAAGCTAAATATAACATAATGAGCTTGTGAAAGAAAATTTTCAATGCTATTACTTACCGACAATATTATAGATTGGAGGGAATCGAGATATAGTTATGAGATTATGACTTATTTTTTTATTTTTATTTTTCTTTATAAAAAAAAAAGGTAAACATGTAAATGGGTTGGGTTGGTTCGGTTAACCAACGGTTTGAGGTTTCAAACCATAACCGAACCAACCCACTATGATTTTGTTTAAAAGAAAATCAAACAAAATCAAACCAATTATCTATGTCAATCCGACCCAAACCAACCCGAATCGATTTGATTTGATTGGTTTGATCGATTTTTCGATTTTTTTGCCCAGTCCTAATAAGGTATATGATCAAACATGCAATATATATTAACAAAATGTCAATTTTTAGTTTACAAATAAAGTTAATTAAAAAAGCATTGTTATATTAACAAAGTTGAAATTATTTATGTGCTTATATCAACTTTATGTGCTTGTGTGATTCCACTTTTCGGCAATCGATTTTTTGTGAACGAAAAATGGAACCTTCTATTAATTAAATAAGTTTTGTTAAAAACTCCTTATGACACTAAAGTCAATTTTTTTTACAAATTCATTCCTCATTAATTGACCAAACTCTCAAATCAATTCATTAGAGAAAAAATATTCAAGAAGAGGGACAAATTACCGGTTAAAATATTTTTATTTGCATTAAAATCGGTAAAATAAACATATATTATTCTGTTTCATTGAGTATTAGAAATAAATGTTTGTCATGATGATAGAGCTATCAACATCATTTAGGGAAGGTCTCGGGTTCAAAACCACTTTGCACATGTTTTTGATAAATATTGTTGAAATTCAATAAACACATAGCATATTGCCTATTTTGGTAAATATTGACATTGTTGAAATTATATATTTTTTTTAAAACACACAACACAGTGTCATGGCTAAGTTTTGAACCCAGAACCTCTGGTTTATAAAATAGGCATGCCAACCAACTGAGCTATCAAAGTTGTTACATAAAATGAATTACCAGATATATAATATAAACATTTTATCTATTTCCAACCAAAAAAAAAAATTCTTCTCGACGGATCCAGCACGCGCGGCCGAGGGATCTCGCCGAGTGCTGTGCTGGATCCGCCCCGGACCGTATTCAAACTTGAATAAATGAAGCAACCATCGGTTGAAAAGTTGTGTTCTCAAAGCCACAACTCATACTCATATGCAAATATAATTTTGCAGAAGTCATCTCACTTAATATCATCAAATTAATGAAGGCTATTATCATTAACCAAAGTTAATATGATTTCAACAAGACGTGAAATTAACCAACAAATTTATCATGTTATTTTCATAATCCAATAAAAGAAATAGTCATGGAAGTACATATACTTACCACAAATGGTTGGCATTCTTTCAACATTATTACTCCATGCACATGAACCATTTTCAATTTTCACAATAAAGTGAGAATAATTAATTTATTTCATTTTTCACATGCAATTACATTCATCAAAATGAAATAAATCATACTTTGGAAATCACATATTTTCATCTTTCTCATTATGTCGACACTTCTTTAAGTATTCTATTTATCACAATTTATAAATGATCAATCATAAAGATCAAAAGAAATATTTTACCATTTTATCTTGGTTTTAATTAACCAATTTTCAATTTCAACTGAAAACCACAAAGGAAATAATACATTACTTCATAACTTTTGACATATAATCATACACATATGTATTCTGACTTGATTAAACACAAACCAGAATATAGAAATTTGGACAAAAAGTCATGCATCAATTCACATTTTTATATTAACAGCAATGTAGGCATTCGTATATTCTTTTCCATCAACAGCCATCATTTGACCATTAAAATATAATGCACACCATTAATATCCGGTCTTTTTTCATTAACATGTGTCAAAACCAAATTTAAAAACTAATGTTCAATCCGTTTTATGCATATAAATTCAGATTTCATATGCAGTCAAAACCTACAAAGATCGAACATAATTTTGACTTACCAAATGGAAGAAGGCGAAATGATAATAACCGAAGTCGAATACTTGATGACGGATTCAATCCTTCATTTTTCAACATTTCTTTCAAAAGCATTCCAAATTTCTTCAATGTTGTTAGAAGAAACTTCAACTTATCTTGCCATCAAAACGGTCCAAACAAGATCTTGAACCATCAACTTGATCATTGTTAAAGTGGTTTCGTCCTCCATCGCAAAAATATTATTTGAGATTGTTGGGAACATTTCACAACCAGGGGTTGGAGAATAAATCAAAAAAAATAGAATGACAAGAAGATGAAACGAATATGAAGATTGTCCTCAAACAATATTTGCTCCCTCTCAAATTAATAATGGTGCTTAAATGGTTGTTTGGCAAATGGTTTGAAAGATTAATCAAGCCTTGTAGAGAATCTAACACTTAAGCATTTGTGTGATTCTCCAAAACATTGAGAACACAAAGAGGAAAATTGCATATGGAGGGAAGGAAGTTTAATCTTTTTTTGTGGAATGAAATAATGTTTTCATTTGTGTTTCAAAATCAATTTTGTATTGATCCTTCGTCACCTATTTATAAGTCTCAATCCAATACCCACGAATTGGTGCCAAAATATGATGAAAAGTTGCAAAAAGAACCCTCTAAAAACCTACCAAAAAAATCGAACTGAAAACTGTCGTAACGACTAATTTCTTCTAAACGGTCGCATAGAACAAATCTATAGGATAACATATTCATTTGTACACACACACACACACACATGTATATATAGGATAATATATTCATCCATTTATACACACATTTATAAAGGAAGGGAAAGGTAGCCTGGTGGTTTCTTTGCAGTCAGTACAAAATGCAATACCATTTTTAGTTAAGTCGCTCTTGGTGAAACATTTTATTAATGGAAAAATGAATAAAAGGAAATTTAGATATTCTGATATTCTAGTATTTAGGTTGATAATTACCAATTTTTTTATCTATAGTACGAGTGGATTTAAATATGTTGAGCAAAGTATACTAAATTGGTTGTCTATTGCTATAAACGAGTAGATGACCTATCCCTTTCGTTCATTTCTATGCCAACTTTCTATAGTTAGAACTTGACACAAACGTTACTTGTACCTTGTTGGTAATTTTATTCATCACCTTTAACAACAGTCTAGGTAGCAGTGTGTCCTTTGATTCATTGTTCAATAAAGTTGTGATACATTTTAATATTATGAATCGAGAATCTCATTGTCATCTAAACTGGTACTTAGTCAGAATTACAATGAGCTAGTCAACCCTGCTATATTTCAATGCATTTCGTGTACTATATATCAAGTTGAATAAATTTAGAAGTCGTGTATATGATTTGACCAAGGACCTAGTTAAATTGTGTGCCCGATTTGTCATTGATTTATTGCAATGAGCTGACTAATTCAGAGAAACCCACAAGTATACGGGATCGTTAATAAGTAATACGTGATGAGTTACGAGTTATTGTTCCACAAAGAATAAATTCTAGCTAAAGTGTACTAGTCTTGTACGGAAATACGAAGTGTGTGACAAAAGAGATAATGTTTTGTAATTATTCTAACTTAGTCTAATCAGTATGTAAATGCGTTAGTTTGTAAACTTACATATGATGATTGTATTAGACTACGAATTCTCTTATTGTTATCTATTTCCAATTCGCAACTATATAATTTAGTTTTATTCACACGTTCTTCATAATCGATAATTCCATTGTACCTAACTTTTTTAAAGATCAATTAATTTTATTCTAAATACAATCCGATCATGTTTCTAATCTGAATTCATAAACATGGCACACATTTAAGCAATCGTCTATTAAAGAGATTGCATATATACACCATACATGTTATTCTTAACATTTATTGTCAGTGTGTTAACTTTGTAGTACTCTAAACATATTGAGTTTTCCACCATTACAACAAGCAACTAATTATTTAATTGGTGATCAAACAATCAAATAATAGAATTAAGCAT
Source organism: Osmanthus fragrans (assembly GCA_019395295.1). Lineage (NCBI taxonomy): Eukaryota > Viridiplantae > Streptophyta > Magnoliopsida > Lamiales > Oleaceae > Osmanthus > Osmanthus fragrans. The sequence continues at coordinate 18,656,387 of CM033361.1, read as the reverse complement.
GCAAGATTAATAAAGAAAAATAAGAATTCAACTAAATCACTTGTCTTAAAAAAGGGTCATTTTCATCCAATACTTAAGAGAATTTAGCCTAACATAATTGTATGTAAATTACACAAAAATAATTGAAAATATATCACCCGAAAATAAGAACAATGAAAGAAATGTGATAAATCAGCTTCTTCTTGAAACTTGTATTTGGGCCTTGAATCTTCAACTTCTTGTGTTTATTGCCTTTGAATCTCTTGCTAGACCTCTCCTTACATTCTAATGTTTTGTCGTCGTCCTTACAGCCTCAATTAGGTTAAATAAAGACTAGAAGTTCATACTATAAAGAGTTTGACTTAAAAAAAAAAAAAAAAAAGGTAGCCCGTCAACCCCCAGAGACACCCATGCATGCACATTGGTGTGCCTATTGTCCACGCATGGGCAACATGATTTTGCCTAAAATTTGGAAATTTTCTGTCAATGATTTTGCCTCAATTTTGGAAATTTTCTGTCAGACTCACCTGTGTGAGCATGTTATTGATATTTGGGGCCAAATTATTCAGTCCTTAGTTTTTCTTTGGCATCCAATTGACTTTTAGTACTTTTCAATCATCGATAATTGGTCCGAATCAACTTTTAAAAATTGCATTTAGGTTCCCGAACTTTTGATTTCTTCTAATTTTGCCTTTTTGCTCATTTTCGTTCTATTTCACCATTTTGCATCGAACTTTATCTAACAAACAAATTATATACAAAATTAAGCAATGAGTCTTCAAAATCAATAACAAATACTCTAATTTAATAGTTCAGATTGGTGTACAAAATACGCTTATTATCAACCATTAACATAATGCATTGACTCGCTTGGTGAATGTGGAGTAGCACCTTTAGGATCAAGTCAACGATACGATGAACTATGTTGTGCTAATGAGCTTAGTAATGGTACTTGATGGGACGACTTGCTTAGTCAACCTAGTGAGTGTCAAGCTTGCATTGTTATAATGTCTATCTTTCTTAATACCTCCTAATCTTAAATATTTAATAACAATTAATATTTCTCACAAATTGACTTATCGTCCTTTGGTAACATGAAAGTCTATCTTGTTGGATAATTTAAGATCTTGGAATGCAATTTCTTCCTAGAAAATAAATATATACTTCACAAATTTAATAATGAAGGCAAGTGAAATGATTATTACGCAGTTTGTAATATGAACTATAAAAAAAATAACAAAGAAGTCATTATGACACAATTTGTAGCTAACAACTCAACTTACATTTTCAATTCATGTTTGTGTAAATTTTACATACATAGTGACGTGATTGATGATTAACAAAGAGTGCAAGTTACAATCATTATAATTTTGTTAACTGAAAGATTTCTCAAATTTTACCATTCAGAAATTATACACGTTGTAACATAGTTAACAAAGAGTGTAAGTTACAATCATTGTTTAAAAAAATTTCATATACTATGAGATGTCAAAATAATACATACACATAAAAAAAAATTACAGAGACATTTTTCGTATTTTTTTAAAATCCCAATTTATGTTGTAATTTTACAATATTTAACAAAAAATAATATTTTTCAGTTCTCCACCTATTCTTTTGTGTGCGTGTGTGTGTGTGTGTATTATAATTACCATAATTTAAGAATACAGTTTCAAAAATATCAAACTTATAGATTTTTTTTCAAAAATCAGGTTATAATTCATATTTATCTTTCCTAAAAATTTTACACATATATATTAGAAATTATTGTGACTTAAATTAAAGGTTATTATTAGATAATTTGAGATATATTCTCTCGCCTTTTCATTCCCGAAATTAAATAAGTTCTTTCCACGTTTCTCTAATCACCATTCAACAATTGAAATGTCAAAATCTAAATATTCGAAATCTCAATTTTTGATCTTCTCTTATCTTCCAACAAATAAAATTTCAATAATTTAGAAACAATTTCAAAAATTAACTTTAAGGTTTCATAGTCCCTGTATCTTCTCCAATTACATTGTCTTACCTGAGATTTGTTTCCTTCATTAACTGAATCATCTCTTCGATCACAATTAGAAGATATCTGAGAGAAATTATTTCCAGTCATTTGAGAGAAATTAATTTCCGGTGTGGATTTCGCATCTCAGGCACAACTTATAGAAACATTTTTCGTCAAATCCAATTTCAATCAATAGATTTTGTAAAGGTATGAAATTTTGAAAACTATTGCTACCAATTTTGTAAATGTTAACTGTGGGTAACAGTTGATGTGTAATTCATTGTGACCTCACCTTTTTGCTAAAAACATGTTGTGACTTCTTCAATCTCAATTTATTCATTACTTGTTTGTGACCAATAGATCACTTGTTTGTTACTATGTCGTGTGATTGTTATGAAGAATATGTTTAGTTTGTGACCTCATTTTATCAAACAATTATTTGTGATTATTTCCTCTATATAATATATTCAGAATGTGATCTTGGAAAGTGGAAGTTTATGTAGCATATTTATGATTGGTCTGTGATGTGTGTAACAGTAATATATTGTCTAAGAACTGTGTGAAATGTGATCTAGGAGTTGTACATGTTCTTATCAAACTTGTTCAGGGATTGTGGATCTTTTTATGCAGCGGAGGCCCAAGAGGCCTCCGCCTCAGGCCCAGAATTTTAGGAGGCCCAATTTTCTTCCTAATGTTCCACGGTCCACCTCTCAGTTTCTCATCTCCTTTTCTTAATGTTCTCTGTCCCCCTTTCAATTGGATAAACAGAGAGCTCTTGAGCACGGTGGGTTACTCCGGATTACGCTTCTAGGTAGGTTCGTGTTGCCTTAAATGTTCAATTTTTCAGCAAATTTTTTTATTTTGATGTAAGTCTAAAATCAGTAATTTCGTGTTTTTCCTACCATACAGCTTTTATATCTTTGGTTATTGCTCCAGTCTCCAAGAATCAAAATGTACAAAGTAGGAGGCTCCTGAATATGGTGAGTTACCGAGTGAATCATTTTTTAAGCATGGAAATCAGGAGGTTTCAAAATTTATATTGCAATTGTTTTCGTGGCCTGGTTATTGTGTTTTCATAGCTCTGCCTCGGTACCCTTGACCCTTGGTTATGGTTGGTAACTTGCTTCGAGTAAGATTTATGTATAGAGTATTAAGAGTCTGAGATGAGCATTTCTTGCCTTATCAACCTTAGTATTCTTGGCTAATGAAATAATCTAATAAGAAACAAGGGTGCACTATAATGAACCAACTTATTCTATATATATCTGCCTAAGAAGTTTATCACTGAAACAAACAAGTAGTTTTCTATGCTTCCTCAAGTTTCCTCTTTAACTTCTTAATCTTATACGCCATCTATGTTTGCAGCACAATTCAAGTTGCTAGTTTTTCTATCATTATTTGGTTTTTCAAGTAGAATACCATTTGGGAAGCTTGTGATTTTATGTAGATTCTTGGTTTATGGAAAAGCAGTCCTTAATCACATTGCCCATCTTCTTTGAATATATGCTTATTTGAAGTATTTTTACTGATGAATACTGTTAATCAAAACATCAATTTTAGCAGGCCATTGGCAATACTAACTCTACTCTTGTTATTTCCATTCTGATGGTATTATTCACATTTACATTTTAAATGAGTAGTTGCTGGAACTTCTTTATCTTCTCTGGTAGTGTTTAATAGTTCCTTAAATCTCTTATAAATGAAAAAAATTAATTGTTTTCTATGATTTATGGGGCCCAAAATTTAAAGTTCGCCTCAGGCCTCGGAAAACACAGGTACGGCCTTGTTTTTATGGAAGTTATACAATTACATAATGATAGTTATATATTAATGCATGTCAAGTAAACAGTGTTTAGTATAGCAATCATGTGATCAATTTAGTAGCCTCGAAGGGTTTTTGATAATTTGAAAAAAATAATAATAATAATAATAAATTCATGTCTTGACCTATTAATTTTATATTTACGCTATGTATCATGACACTTGTGTACATATTTAAGTGAATGATATCATTTGTGACAATTTCATTTATGTATTGATGGCATAAGAGTGACTTAATATTCTTTTGGTATTTTTGCAGCAATGAGATATGTCCACGTTGCTTGTTATATGGAGTCCATACATCTATAATTTTAGTGGAAGATTATTGCAATTATATTGAACTTGTTCACATGGTAATATTAGAATTAGGGTTAGATTCTAAAGAGGTCACAATTATAATAAAATATATATTGAATGAGATAATGCCTCCAATCAGAAATTTAGTCGAAATGCGTAATTTGATTGTCACATATAAGTTTGTGTGATTGTGACTTTAGTTCACGTTAATGTGAGTATCTATAGTATATGTAGTTTACATTTAAAGAATATAAACAAAATCATTGAATCTTGGAGAGTTAGCAATTCGCGATTTAAATTGTGACCGTGATCTATTAATTTGTGATCAAATATTTTAAAAGCATCCAACTTCCTCTTGAGTGTGTATTTGATGGTCTTACTAACTATTTCCACCTACCTATTAGCTTGAAGGTGATGGGGGAAGAGAAGTGTTTCTTGATTCCTAGTTCCTCACAAAAATTTTTGACTTTCTTATTGCCGAATTGACGTTCATTATTTGAGACAATTTAATCGAACCGGCATATAATGTTTTTGCACAAAAATATGGAAGTGTTGGCTTTTGTAATTTTGGTCAGAGGTTCGGCTTCAACCCATTTTGTGAAATAATCAATAGCGACAATTGTAAAGTTAGCACTGCTCCTTTCTTTAGGTATGGGTCCTATAAGATGAATCCTCCACTTGGCAAATGGCCAGGACCTAGAAACGACACTTAGCTCTTGAGAAGGCTGTCTCTAAATAGTTACAAATTGCTGACACTTATCACACTTTCTCACAAACTGCTATGCATCCTTCTTTAACGTGGGCCAATAGTATCCATGCCTCAACACTTTTCGTGCCGAAGACCATCCTCCCGTGTGATTGCCACATGCCCCTTCATGAATTTCTTAGAGCACGTAAGTGACTTGTTCACCACCTTGCATCAGAGTAGGGGTAAAGAAAAACCTCTTTTGTATAGCACCTCATCCTAAAAAATGAAGTGTGCAGTTGGTCTTCTGAGCTTCGGCACCTCCTCTTTGTCAGAGGATAATGCTTGATCTTTGAGAAATGCTATGATTGACTACATCCACAGAGGAGTATTTTAGACCCACATCACATCTTCACCTTAAGATGTAGAAGGTCTAGGAAGGTACTCTATAGGTACAAAAGTGAGTAAATCGGAATCTTTGCTGCTTGCTAATTTTGAAAGAGTGTCGACATGAGCATTCTTCGAGCGCAAGATCTGTGCCAACTCAAAGTTTTCAAAAGCTGGAATGAATTCCATGACCAACTTTAGATATGCCGCCATGCTCTTATCCCTAGCTGAGAAATTGCCATTAACCTAGCTAACCAACGACTGTGAGTCACTATTGATGACCATCATTTTTACTTGCATTTCTTTGGTCAATCTGAGGTCAGCTGAAGGGACTCGTATTCTGCTACATTGTTTGTAGCTTTGAAACCAAACCTCACAGTATAGTTGAGCTTATATCCTTCTGGGCTAACTAGGACCACTTTTACCCTAAATCCGATATCGTCTGATGAGCCATCAACAAATAGGTTCTATATGAGAGGAACAGGTTCCATCTCCTTGTCCATTTCTGGAATATGAGTGAACTCTGTCATAAAATATGCTAAAGCCTTTAACTAGGGATGGATCTAGGATTGGATTTGAGATCGGGTTACAAAATTTCAAGTCGGGTTACTATCCAAAAAAAAAAATTACACATGAAAAAATAGTTTTTTCAAAAAAAAAAAATTGGGCCTAAGTGGGGGGCTATACTAAATCCGTCCCTGCCTTTAACAGTAGTCATTATTTTGAAAACTACGTCGAACTCGCTAAGTTCCGCCGCCCATTTCATCAATCTTCCTGAAGCATCAGGTTTCTACAATACTTGCTTAAGGGAGAAGTTGGTGAGTACTTGTATGATATGTGCTTGGAAATATAGCCTCAATCTTCGAGAAGACGTCAAAAGAGAGAGAGTCAACTTCTCCATGTCTGAATAACTAGTCTATGCTCCGATGAGTGCTTTGCTTATATAATACACAGGTAATTGGTGACCCTCTTCCTCCCTCACAAGCATCGAAGTTTACAGCAAAATATAGTTGCAGAGGTTCTTCAACTTTAGGTTTGGAGATGAGAGGAGTGTGTCCCAAGTGCTTCTTTAACTCTTGTAAGGCTACTTCGCACTCATCCATGATCCATCCATTGTAACTTATTCTCCACTTTTAGGACCTTAAAGAAGGGAATGCATTCATTCGTTACCTTCGAGACGAAACCACTCAAGGTTGCTATACATCCAGTAAAGCTTTGTATCTCTTTAGGTTTCTAAGGTGACCTCATTTCAATCAGAGCTTTGATCTTCTCAGGGTTGGCCTCAATGCCTCTTTGATTGACCATGTAGCCTAAGAATTTCCCTGAAACAACTCTGATTGCTCATTTGAGGGGGGATAAGTCTCATCTTATAGCTTCGTAATATTCGAAAGACTTCATCAAGGTGTTTGACATGATCCTTTATTTTCAAAACTTTTCACCAACATATCATCCGCATACACTTCCATTATCATTTCAATGATATCTGCGAACATTTTGTTAACAAGTCTTTGGTAAGTGGCCTCGACATTTTTCAGCTCAAATGACATCACCTTATAGCAACAGAGACATCTGTCTATTATAAATGACATATGCTCTTCGTCTACTGGATGCGCTGGGATCTGACTGTAGCCAGAGTAGGCATTCATGAAGCTCAACAGTTTGTGCCTTGTAGTGGAATCAAAGAGTTGATTTATTCATGGAAGTGGAAAACTGTCATTGGGATAGACTTGATTAAGATTGGAAAAATCTACACATATCATCTACTTCTCATTGTGTTTCTTAATAAGGATAGGGTTTGACACCTACTTTGGATAAATTGATTCTTAGATGAAGCGATTGTCAATCAATTTCATTGCTTCATCCTTTAGTGCCTCATACCTTTTTGGGTTGAGGGCCCTCATTTTCTGTCTATGAGGGGTAACTTTGTGATCAATTTTAAGTGGTAACGACTAACTTTTGAATCAATGCCAACCATGTCCTCTTATTTCCATGCGAAGATATCCAGATTGTCATACAAGAAAAACTTCATCTTCTCATTAGCCTCCATTAGCAATTTTTTTCCGACCAGCAAGGATTTGAAGAGATCCCAAGAATTCATCGCGAAGCTCTCTAACTCTTCAACCGGGGCTATTTGAGATTCACAATCAATTATGCGATGGTCTAATTCATTAAAATTAGCAACTTCTTCAACAGCTCTCCCTTCTTCAGGGGCTAATTATACTTCAAGAACTACATCTTCTTCATAGGTGTCTATCATCTCGACGTCCTCCTCTTGTTCAGGGTTTGCCCTAGTTCATGGTCGTCGTCTACGTCAATATCCATTAGAATTAAATTGACGTCTCTTGGTTTGGCTTTCCTTATGCAGTTTGAGTAGCATTTTTTTGCACTTCTTTGATCGCCTCTGATCGTGGCGATGCCCTTTTTCATTGAAAACTTCGGACATAAGTGGTGAATGAACGTAACGATTTATTGCTCCTTTAATGCTGGCCTCCCAAGCACTCCATGATAGGCTTAACAATTGTCCACCACCAAAAATTCCATAAAATGATGAGCAGTTAATCGTGTCGTCCCTATCTCTATTGCTAGAGTGATTTTTTCTTCTTGGGACAATGTTATCGCCAGTGAAGCCATACAAGGGAGGGTTCATTGGGATCAGCTCATGATCAACTTCCATTTTATCAAAAGTTGCTTTGAATATGATGGTGACTGAGCTTTCATTATCCATCAACATTCTTTTGAGTCCATTTCGTGCCACAACGGCCATTATTACTAGGTCGTCGCAATGTGGATAGTGTACGCCAGCAGCGTCGTCTTGTATGAAAGTGACAGGTTGAACCCTTCTCCCAGTTGAGGGTCGGCTACAGTTGACTGTAAAACTCATCATTGGAGGGGTCATTTTTGCATTTAAGGTACTTCGCAAGATCACTCTTCCATCATATTTAAGAATCTTTGGAAGCACGATGTGTCTCGGGACTGTGGAATCTCCAAACCCCTGGGAGAATGGCAGGTTGTCATCATCATCATCAAGGTTACAAGACCTTTGTGGTTCGTCAGAATCTTCATCTTCTATGACTTGAGTTCCCTATGGTGGTAGAGACGATACCAAGCACATTCATACCCACACAAGAAAATTTCGACATGCTTTGACCAGGGATTCGATCAAAGATATACAATGGTTATGTACGTGGGAGATGCTTTAAGAGATGAGACGATAACGTTCGAACACGGACAATATTATAAAAGATGGTTATGCATAAACCAACAATTATGGATAACTTGATCAACATGAATACAAACCTAAATTGAGCATATGAATATTTTAGAAGAGAAATTTATGGCAGTTTTAATCATATATATAAATGACATCCCCTTAAAATGTTACAAGAGTTGTTATTTATAGAGAGTTTGGGCCAACGTGATAGCCATTGGATTAAAACCACGTGGCTTCATCTCATTGATCGAGGTCTCACATTACTTTCTGTCATACATTTAATACACTGACTACGGGTTAGTCGTCCTATATCCTAAGCTGACAACTCTAACGTTCATTAATATAAACATTACATTAATCATTCCTAGAGCTACTCTACTGATTTTTTGAAAGATAGCAGGTGCTTCAATTTAAAAAGGGCTTCAAAAGGGAGAGGTAGTGCTGCGGAGCAATGAGATAGCGCTTCAGTAGAAAAGTTGAAAAGTTTCAGGATAATGAGATAGTGATTCGGAAACTAGATTCTTTATGTTGACCAAATGGGTTTTCATTGGCTATAAGACGTCTCCACGTGTTTCGCGTGGTTTCCACTAGGAGCTTTTGGTTACTAGGCATAACAGGTTTTTTTTTTTTTTTTTTAATTTCAGTTACGGAAGGATGAGGGAGAAAAAAAAAAATAAGGATGTCATATCTATGATTTAATTTTAAGCCTTATGCAGTATTTCTAGACATTTTAGAAGATCTAGTATATATGGAATTTTTTTTTTTTTTATTTTTATTAGATGCAAATATGATTTTTTTTTTTTCCCAACTTTTAAAAACATGATTTTTCTTAATTTTCTCTTCTGTTAATTGCCCTACTCTGATACCCAAATTCCAACAAAACCCTTCATAGTAGCCCAATAGAAACAAGCAAATTCAAGCCTAATCCGTATGGCCTATTATTTATGGGTATCTAAAATGTGTACACTACTAAGTGAATCAACAATATTTTGGGCTTATTTTGACCCATTTCCGAATTGGGCTCTAGAAGTACATATTAGTCTAATTTCCAAATCATCTTCACAACCGGATTCAAACATTTTTATTTCACATTGTTGCAAGATGGAGTTCACATAAACTCACCTCTAAGCAAAGTCACAAAACTCAATCAAATCAAGGTACAAAACTTGTACCCAAAGTCACATATTCAAGCACTAGACACCAAAATCAGAGACCCTGTACAGCTTCGACAGTGGAATGCCACCAGATTCTTGTAACACACTTTTATAAAACGGCAGAGGCATCGACTCAGCATCAACACGACAAATGAGGCAATTGGGGTAATTCTACAATCACTCATTGATACAATTTACAAAAAATATATGCTAGCATTCAAACAGAACCCGAACCCAAGGATGCAGCCAGCACCCGAAGAATAGGTGCGGCCACTCGTGCTTGCTTCACTAAAATTTACAGGTTGACAACGTAGCATCGTCGCTAATCGCCTTGAAGGGCAGCAAAGGAGTAGTGATGACAAAAAACCCCGCGCCCGATGAGTTGGCGAGGCAGGACAGGGAGTGGAGCGCTGCCTCGTGAAAAAAAAAAAAAAAAAATTAAACGAGAATTTTAATAAATTGTTAGTTTTAAAATATTGTTGAATGTATTTACAATTTTATATCATGCTTCTAATCCAACAATTAAATTATCCAATTGTCAATTTAAAATTTTACCTGACAAACAATTATTTTATATAATTTATAAATCTGGTCATCCAATCATTTTATTATAATTAAATTATATAATCAAAGCCAATTTATAATATTTTGATCGAAAAATTAGAAAAAAAAAATTAAAATATATGTAATGGCTTTTAGGTTTTGGGTTAAGGGTTGAATTTTGAATAATAACACAACTCAAAATTTTGAATTTGTATTTTATTCTCTAATAATAGTATAACTCGAAAATTTGAAAATGCAAAAAAGAAATTATATATATATATATATATATATATATATATATATATATATAAACGAGGCAAACTTTCGCCCACCCTGTTTAAGGTGGGACGGGTAGAGATGATAATTTAATTCGCCCCGCCCTTAATGGAGCCAAAAATTAAAAATTAAAAATAGAATTTTGATAAATAGTTAGTTTTAAAATATTGTTGAATATATTTATAATTTTATAACATGTTTCTAATCCAACAATTATATTATACAATTGTCAATTTAAAATTTTACATAACTAACAATTTTTTATATAATTTATAAATTCAACCATTCAATCTTTTTATTATAATTAAAACATATAATCTAAAGTTATGAATCGTGATAGTTAAATAAATATTATTTGCTTATGAAAGATTTATATCAATTAATCAAAACAAGTTTATATTATCTTGATCGAAAAAATTAGAAAAAATTTTATAATATATGGAATGATCTTTAGGTTTTAGGTTAATAGTTAAACTTTGAATAATAACATAATTTAAAATTTTATAAGTGTATTAAAAAAAATAAACGGGACAGCAAACGAAGCAAATTCTCACCCCGTCCTTGCGGCTCGCCCGACTCGCCTCGCCTAGTCTAAGGCGAAGCGGGGTTGGAGTAAGACGAGGGAGGGTGCCCCATTCCAAACCTGCCTCGTTGTCATTCCTACGGGCAGGGTTGGAATGAGGTGGGGGCGGAGCGGGGCGAGTCGAGGGTGTCCTACCCCAGTCATCCCTACGAAAGAGGTGAGGCTTGCCAATTTTAAAAAGGGGAAATTTCATAAGTAAGATGTTAAGTATGGCCTATTTCAATAATAAGAAAAAAAAAGTTTCAAATTTCAAAAATCAGATTTTTATTAATTTTTATTTATGATTTAATTAATTAATTATATAAATGTCACAGATATATACAATTTGGTCACAAATTCATTTATTGGTCACATATTGTCAAATTAATTAGTCACAAATCAAATATTTTTTATAGGTCACAATTCATTTCCGAGATCACAAATCAAAATTTTAAGGTCAAAATTTATTTTACGGTCACGATTCAAAAATTTCACAAGTCACATTTTGTTCATCGGTCATAAATCACAATTATTATAAGTCATAATTTATTATACAGTCACAAATTATCAGATTATGAGTCACAGATTAACAATTTCTTAAGCCACATTATTTCTTTGTCACAGTTCATCTTTTCATTGGTCACATATTGTATTATTGGTCACAGATTAATCAATTTAATGGTCACAGTCAACCAAAAAATTTGTGACCACCAGCAACGCTTGTGATCACCACCTCATCATCGTCTAAATCACCACCAGAACCATCGTTGCCGCCAAACCACCACCACCTCCCAACAGCAACACCGCTACCATACAAAGCTCATTATCAACCAACATACACATCTCTACTATCGCCACCACTATTGCCAAATCCCCGACCACAGCCACCACAACCGTCGTCCCCACCCCAACCCCGCCCAGCCCACCACCACCAACCCACACCACCAACACTGCACCAACAACACTGCCATCAACGCTATTGCACCAACACTGCCACCAACACCGCAACACCGTCACACCATCGTCGCCCCCAACCCACCACCACCAACACTACACCACCATAACCAATCCATAACCGCCACTACCACCATCGACCGCCACCACACAAAAATCCCACAGATCCACCGCAATATGAAAATCAAAAACAAAATCAGGAAAAAAAATCGACACCGTCGACCGCCACCTGTATCACCACACAAAAATCGCCCACAGATCCACCATTTTCAACCAACACTACACCCAAATCAAAACCATCCTTACCTCACCGCAGATCCACCAATACCGATGTGAAGCACAGCCTTACAGCGATGATTGAAGCATCCATATCTCCCGTCCAAGTGCGCAAAGCGCCTGCTGTTCGATGGCGCCGGAGAGACGAGGAGAAGACAGGAAAAGGGGGAAAGAGTGAGAGTTACAGGTTTGGTGGGTACTGGGTAGGGTTTTGATATTTAAATAATTAATATAAAATTTAATTAAGATATTAATTAAAATAAAAATATTGATTTTTGAAATATTAAACTACCCACCCAACACTTTAATGTTAGGATTTTGTGTAATTATCACTTTTTAAAAAGTGGGCCTTTTGTTTTGGGCACTTTTTATTAAGATTTTAAACATTTGGCCCAAAGGCCTACCTTAGTGTACTGGTCTCAGGGTCGTCTTGTCTGGTCTTTGTCTATGTGTATATACCGAGTTGCCCCAATTGAACTCCAAATGCACCACCTACCTAGTATTTAAAAAATATTCAAACAATACTTTTTAACCTTTTTTTATCCAATAATTACTACTAAAATTTAAGTAAAAATGAAGTGTAAAAACAACCCAATTTCACCAAACACGCCCTTCATATACGTTTGACAATCCCCAAAATCCCCAACCCTTAAATATTCTATGAATATAGATTTGACACGAATCCAAGGTTCTTTTAAGAATGACCCCTTTTTTTGTAAAAATAGTCAAATGTCTACTTTACCTTTAATGAAATGAATTTTTGTATATTGTAAGATACATCCTTATCTTAGAATAGTCTTTTTAATTTTGTCATCTATCTCGAATTTTAGCATATAAATCCATTCTTTGATCTAATAGATTAGCATAATCTGCAATATATCTATCAAAATTTTCTGCAAGTATATAATATTCCTCGGATGATGATTCATTTAATCTTTCCATTTGATTAGTAATATCATTTATTTTATCTAATGATTTTTCTAATAAATTATCTAATCCTTTAATTGTATATCCTAGCATATTATTCGTCTTTACTAGAATTTTCTTCTGAATATGATTTTTCCTCAAAAATTTCTTCATCAGTTTCTATTTCTTCAAAATTAACTTCTTCACATTCATCTTTAATTTGATCAAAATCTGTAGTTAATATTCTAACTTTCTTTTTTGGACATTCGGTACTTATATGTCCTTCTTTATTACAATTCCAACATCTACATCTTTTTTTTTCTAAAGATTTTTTATTATAAATTTTATATTTTCTTTTAAAATATTTTATTTTAGGTTTAAAGTATTTTTTTTAAATTTTTTGTATTTTTTATACTTCTTATTTTTTCTTTTTCTTTTTCTTTTATGTTCATAACATCCCCAATTTTCAGGTACTTCAGTATCTCCACAACAAATTCTATCTTGTATAAATCCTGATTGTTTGTAAACTATTTGATTACTACACATTGTACTTATTTCGTCTTTTATAGTTCTTATTATAAATCCTAATGTATAGGCTTCTATACTTCTTTCAAATTGTTTTTCTCTATCTTATTTTGAAAATAATTATTCCATGGTGGTGGTAATTTCCTAATAAAAACTTCTTTATAATGATCATTATCAACTCATCTTCCGAACATCATATAATAGGATTTACTATATTCACAACAATATTCATTAAGATAACACATGTTACAAATTTGTAAATGTTCAATTCTGTTTTTAGCATCCTCTATTTCTTCTGTCCTAGCTCTAATGCTTTCAGTTACCCAATCTTCTCCTGCAAATTCTCTATAAATTTATTGTTGCAACTCTATTTATTCCTTCATTTATACTAATTCCAAATCCTGCTTCAATACTAGCTTTCCAAATAATTTTTGTTGTCTCATCTAATCCTAGGTACCAATTAACTGTATTTCCTTTAAAAGTTGTTAATAAATATTCAGTTCTATTTTTATTATCGATATTGCTACGATTATAATTAAAGTGTGCTATCATATTAGTACTCCATTCATTTATATTTTTTCTATTATCTAATTCACAATCTAAGTGTAAATAAGATCCTGTAATCTTTATTGGGCTTGATTCTCTTTATTACTGGTTTAAATTTGATCTCTATACATTTTTTTTTTTTTTAATTTTAAAAATCTACTTTTGTATTAACATATCTTCTAGGATCAATTTCAACTTCATATCTAGTTGTGCTAGTTTCTCCATAATCTTTTTGTTTAACTACTCGTGGTCCTCCTGTTCTTCCAACCATATGATTTTTAGTTATTTCTTCACAGATTTTTAAATCTTCTAAGTCAAATATCAAGTTTTCTATCTCTTCGTTCATTGTTCTTTTATAGCTGATTTTCCTTCTCTATCTATAAGATTTTCTTCTTGTTTTTAAGGTCAACTAATAATCTTTCAATATCATCTTTGAATCTTATATTTAACTTTATTAATTTTTCGTATTTTTTAATTTTCTTCTTGACTTCATTAAGTTCTTCGGTATAATCTGGTTTAAATGGTTTCTCTTTATTTAGATTTTCTATTATTCTATTTAAAAGATTTTCTATTCTTAAAAAATTATTCTGTAGTTTTTCTTTTTCTTCTTCATAATATATTTCAATCCTAGTAATTTTTTCATCAATTGTTTTTATACTTGTTTCTATTTGACAGATTTTATCATTCATACTCATCCTTTAATTTTCTTATAGGATGGTTCAAATCCTAATTTTTTCTAATAAAAAAATCAATTTTAAATTAATAATTTTTATCTTTTCTTCTAAGGTTGTTATCTTACTAACATTATTTTTTTGTGCAATTTTTGATATTTGATTTTGAATTCCTTCAAGTAAGATTTCATCAAGGATTTCTAAATTATTAATTTGTTCTTTTATTTTATTAAATTGTTTAGACATATTTTTACTAACACTTTCTAGTTTTTCTTTGGTCAAATTATCGTTGATGTCAATATTATTTATTTCTTCTATAACTTTAATATCTTTTTGTTTTAGTTTTTCTAATTGTTGCCATAAAAATTCATTAGTCCAGTTAGTTGTCATGTTCATCCATCCATTATTATTACCTCCAAGAACTTAAAGGTTGAAATATAGTAGTATTATATCCCCTATTTTCATAACTTCCAGATGGTAGTTTTATGTTTTCTATTTCTTGTTTATCAAATTTTAATTTTGAAAATTTCATATTAGTCTGGTTGATTTAAATTTTGTCTTAAACTTCTTATTAAATTAGTTAAGTTATTTTGTAATTCCTCTTCAGGTTGGAGTTGTAAATTGAGAGTTTCTCTAATAATATCATTTTGAATTTTAATCCAATTTTTAATATTTCTTTTAATTTCTAGTCGTTTTTAATTATTACATTCTTTTTCATATTCTTCGTTATAATAATCTATTCTTTCTTTACAATATTTCCAAGTTATTCCAGGTATATTTTATGTACTAAAGCTATATGTAAAATTATTTCTTTCAAATTGCTATTTACTAAATTATTATATTCTTCTTTTTTGTTATAATAAGTTTCTAAGGATTCTTTGCAAACTTCGGCTATAATTTGTTCTTTATATCTCTTATTCCAATAATTTTTCATATTTATGTTATATTTTTTATTTAGGAGATGTTGATTACATTGATTACAATTATTAGATTGAATTATCCTAAAAAAAATTGAATTAGAGTTTTGATTCATAATTTTTATATAGATTTTTTTATTTTATGAGATCTTTTATCTGGTTGCTCTGATACCAATAAAGGGTGAATTTGAAAGAGTTCAATATTTTAATAGCAAAATCATTAAAACATTCTATTCAATATTATTTCCATTATAACAGTCATCATATTCATTGTCATAATCATATAAAAAAAGAGTTAAAAATTTCTTCATTAATCATTTCATTGATTTCATAATCTAAATATTCTTTAAGTATTCTTTTTATTATATCACTAGGTAAAACTCTTTTTAAATGTATAGCAACAAGAGTTAATATTTCATCATAATAATCCATATGTATCCATAAATATTTTGATCTAAACATAGATGATTTGTGTGAAGTGTTCATAGAAGAAATCTTTTCATAATATAATCCTTCAATTATAATCTTTCACTGAAACATGTTCAACAATCAAAGTTTACTATAAGTAAAGGGTCTTACCACGCTTCGCACAAGGGTAAGATTCATCAACGTCACTGGTCACCTTTGTCTATCAAAGTCAGCCAACAAACCATCATAGGCATCAACAGGCACTCAAGACTCTTAAAATAGACTCACTGTGTATGACAGGAACCAAAACATAGTAAAAGATTTTACTCAGAACAAACTTCTTTTATTGAGACATGAAAAAGGAAAGTTTACAATACAAGGATAGTATTATAAAATGATTCCTCTATGAGAGGACTTCTTAAACTAAGGTTACAAACATAGATGATTTGAAGAGAAAAAAATGATCTTTTTTTTATTCTGTCTCTCCTCAAAATATGTCTTTCTTTTTATAGATGGAACTCGCTTCACCGAGAAACTTCTCTCCATTCTTTTGATGTCAGATGTCTTCAATAATTCTTCCCTCTTTAATAAAGTAGTTGAGTACTTTAATAAAGTGGTTAGTTGTTGCTGTCTACTTCCTCCTTCTACATTTGTCGATTTGTTGAAAACTTTAATAAAATGGTTGAATTATTGATTCCAGCTGTCTAGTGCGCTGTCCACTTCATTCTTTTATAGTACTACATTATTAGCACTGTCAGCAACTTTTTTGTCACATTTTTATTTCTTTATGACATGAGTGTGACCCATGAGTCGGCATGCTTCTTTGATGCATTCTTCTGATCCTGGAAATCTATCCATGTGAATTTCTTCAATCTTATCTTCAAACAATTTTGACTTTTTATCTCCTCGACAAACGAATAGCCAATTATTGAAAGCTCCAAGAGTAATGTAATTTTCACTGTAGAAAAATTTCATAGTAGAAACTACTGATTTGATTCCAAGAGCTCTTCTGTAAAACATCTAGTTTTTGTTAAATTTTGGTAATTCCTTCTCAAGTTGAATTTCTTTTAAAGGAAAACCTTTATTCTTCCCGATTGTTATAAAATGTTGTTCATTATACTATTCTGGTTCACTATATTCTGGGCAGATGGTGTAAAATCTAATTTCAACCGGTGTCTCTTTAAACTTTTTAACGCTTTTAACAAATTTTTCATCAAGAAGTGAAATTTCTCTGTAATCATGGCTTGGAAAAAACTCAATCAAGAAATCCATAATTGGCAAGTTTTCGAACAATTTCAGGACTAGCTCCTGGGACTGCACTGATCCTTGGGTAAATTGTTGTGGGTTGAGCCGTGGTTTAAAGGGATTCTCCACTTTTAAATTTATAAATAAATTCTGCAAATTCATAATACTCTTTTTCCATAGGATGAAGATTGATGTAAATGCTTCTTGTGAATGATTTTTTCTTATTGCTTTCAAGTTCATCATACTCGAATTCACTTTTGCAAGTGGGTTGTTCGAGTGGACCCTTTGATAAGGATGTTTGGCCACTAGTGTCAATGGCTCATTTTCCATTTTTATTTTCTTGGATTTCACTGTAAACAGTAGGCTTATCCAATGAGCTTTTTTTGAGGAAAGTTTTCTCTTTAAGAGATATGGCTCCCAATCTATGTTTTGCTATATTTATGTCGCACAATTCATTCTTTCGAGTAGGCAGTTGCACTGGGCCTTTGTTTTTGTCATTTCGTCCTGATGGACTAAGAGTGACATTCTCTTCTTTTGATTCGCCATAGGCTATTTTAATTTTCTTGTAGGGATTATGACCAGTTATTTCTGAGAAAGTTTTCTCCTTTTGCAAGGACGGAAACTTTTTTTCATTTGAGATTTTTAAATCAGAAATTAAAAATACTTGATCGATAATTTCTTTAACAATATGATCTTATTGATCTTGTAATTTATTAATCTCAAAAATGCTTTGTCTAATCTGTAAATATTCATCTGTTAGTTTTAAACGATTGGTATTATAGTCCAAAAGGACTTCTTCAATCTTCGGAGAGATCTGGCCGATCGTCTCCTCCAAATTCATAATTCCTGCTAAGAAAGTCAGTGTATGAGTTATCCTTTCCTTTTATATATTCAAATTTAAAGTTATAGAATGAAAGTAATACATGTCCTCTATGAATTCTTCTATTTTGTGGCAATTGTCCAACTTATTATTTACTAATCCGTTAAATTGAGTATTATCGGTTTGAACAATAAACTCTTTTGGTAGTAAAAACATTTTAAATTTGTTAATTCCTTTTATTACAGCAAGCAATTCTTTTTCATTTGTTGAATAATTAATTTCAGCATTATTAAAAGTTCCACTTGTATATCTACAAATTTCATTTAAGTCAGTTTTTAACAAAGCACTCCAATATGCATCTGATGCATCTATTTGAACAATTAATTTATCTTTATCATCTGGTAATCTTAATTTTGGTAGGCTCTTACAATGTTCTTTTAAATTTTTAACACAAAAAGTGTGTTATTCATTCCATCCAAGTTTATTATTTTTTCTTAAAAGCTTTTGAAGTTTATTTCTTTTTTCTGCAAGTTTTTCTATAAATCTTTTTGTATAATTTAAACATTCTAAAAAATTTTGAATTTGTTGTTTATTCTCAAGTCTATCTGGGAAAAGATTAATTTTTTTCCGAAATATGTGGTTGAAATTTTATTCCATGATTATTTATTATCATTCCTAAAAATTCTATTTCTTCTTTAGCTATTTCTGCTTTCTTTTGACTAAGTATTATTCCTTCCTTAGAGCAAATTGTAGAAAATTGTTTAAAATGATCATTATAATTTTTTGAACAAACAAGTATATCATCAACATAGACGATTAAATAATCATAATTTTTAAATATATCATTCATTCTTCTCTGATAAATTTGTGGTGCATTTTTTAATCCAAAAGGCATTACTAACCATTCATAATGTCATTGAGACGTGCTAAAGGCTGTTAAAGGTATATTATTTTCTTCTAATTTTATCTGTCAAAATCCTGATTTACAATCAAATTTTGAATAGTAATACTTATTTTTAGCAATGTTTATTAACACTTCTTTATTAGGTAGATAATATCCATCAAATTTGGTATTTTTATTTAACTCTTTATAATTTACAACCATTTTTATTTTTCCTCTTTTTATTTCTGAATGATCTCTAACCATAAAGGTTGGGCTACTATGAGGACTATTACTTTTTCTTATTAGTTTTTGGTCTAATAATTCTGTAATTTGTTTTCTAAATTCTTCTTTATTTTCTTGATTATAGAGCATAGGTTTTACTCTAATGATTATGGTAGGTTCTACTAATTCAATTTTAGCATAAATTTTTGTTTTTTCCCATTTTTCTCAAGGATTTTCACTATAATTTTTTGCAAGAATATCCTTTATTTGTTCAAATGTTATTGTTTTAATTTTATAATTGAGTAATTTGGGTAGGTATTCAATCTTGTCAGGCTGAACTCCGAATGGTTTAAATTCTCTGGCTATTTTTAATAGGTGTCCACATGGTGTTTTTAATTGTATTGTATAAATATTTTGGCTATATTGACTAAACTGTTGTAAAAAGTAATTTTCTAGAATAATATCACAATCATTTATATTATATTGATAGACATTTTTTATGATTACTATTTTAGATCCTATAATGATTTCTATATTTTCATTTTTGTATTTTAAGTATTCTCTTGTTCCAGTTATTCCTTGCAAAGTTAATTGTTGTTTGTTTTCTATTCAGTTAGACAATAAGAATTCTTTAAAGACAGTGATCTCAGCTCCTGTGTCAATTAAAGCACAAGTAGTTATTTTTTATTCGAATACGGTTATTTGTATATATACACTTATTAAAAATTTTATTTATCTACTCATTTTTCTTTAGGGC
Organism: Osmanthus fragrans; assembly: GCA_019395295.1. Classification (NCBI taxonomy): domain Eukaryota; kingdom Viridiplantae; phylum Streptophyta; class Magnoliopsida; order Lamiales; family Oleaceae; genus Osmanthus; species Osmanthus fragrans. The sequence continues at coordinate 18,636,340 of CM033361.1, read as the reverse complement.
AATATGTAGTTATTCTTTGATGTATAATAAGAATTCTTTCCTTTTCTATTTTATAATTATCAAGATTTTCTAAAAATGAATTTCCTAATAATATTGGATGTTCATCAAAGTTCATGTTATTATCTACGTAACATTCTATGTTTAATAATAAATTTCCAAATTTGATTTGGACTTGTCCTATTATATCACAAGAGTTTATTTTTCCTTCAAAGTCTCGATAGTTATAGGGTTCAACTTGTTTCTTTTTAATTTCTTCATCAATAAGCGAGCAAATATGATTTTGACTTGCTCCTGTATCAATAAGTATTTTACTTTCATTTATCCATTTGTTTCCATTAAAGAATTTTCCTTTGATTCCATAGACACTATTATTTTTATTTTGTCTTATTTTTGAAATATTATATTTTGTTGAGCTACTTCCAATAATTATCTTATTTTCTTTATAAGTTATTTGTTTTGGTATTATAGGTTGATCTTACTTATAGTATCATCATGTCCTATTTCAAAATTTTTTATTCTTCTATATCTTGTTCCCTAGGTAGGATTGCTTCTCCTATATCTCTAAATTCTTCTTCTATTTCTATAAAAGGTTTCTCTTTATATATATTTCCATAATTACTATTTGTATAACAGTATAATCCTTGGTATAATATAGTAAAAACTTTATTATCATCTTTTAATATTTTATTAGTCATCTTAAAATGTAGACTAAGACAATCATCTAAATTTTTATCATTTATATGTACACAATATCTTGGATAACAAGTAAATTTTAATTTTTCATAGGCTAAATTTCCTTTGACTATTCCTAAATTTTCATTTTCTGCTGTAATACATCTTTCATCTTGTAAATTAAGTATTATAGAGCTATTAATTCCTTCTTTAAAACATGATTTTATTATTATTTGTACTCCAACAAGATAAACATAAAATATTTTACTTCTTTTTTCTTGTTTTAATTTTCCTAGAAATTCATTAATATTTCTTTTCATTATTAGATTTAATTTTATTTTTCCTTGTGTATGTTTGACATCTATGACTTTTTCTATTTCGTTATATTCATTAATGACTAACTTTTTTCTTCTAAAGGTAGATCCTAAAATATTAAATAATCTATTTTCTCCTAGTAGTCTAAGATTTAACTCTACTTTATTTATTTTTCTAAATTTTTCCCAATCAAATTTTCCTTTTAAAGCATATCATTCTATTCCTTCGTATATTTCGATTTCTAATTCTTCAATATTCTCAATTTTCATAATTTTTATGAGGATTCGTATATTTCATAATAATATAAAATACTTTCGAATTCTTTTATAATTATTTCATATATATGTCTATCTTTTATTGTATCTATAATTAATTTATGTAATATTTGTTCATTTACTTCTTTAGGCAATTCTTTAATTATACCTAACATTATTATTTTTAATTTATTAGGAATAGGTTCAAATATATAATATTCCTTATCTACTTTTAATTTGTAATTTTTACCTTCCTTTATAATTTTCATGATTTTCAATATCCAAATTCTAATATTCTTATGTATTCTTTTCATATTATGGGGACTATGATGTAATTCTAATATAGAGGGTACTTTAGGTAGTTTATTTTATTTTGAAAAGTCAAAGGTCATTTTGAAATTATGGCTTCAAATTTAGGTTATTTCCAATAGTTTCCTCCACGAATCCTCCACCAAAGAAATCCCAAAAAGGCAAAAACCATCCCAAACATTAACAAAGCAGATTTACAGCAACACCATAATCCATTGTTTCATTCAACATATCGGTTTCAAGATCGTCGTTCTGCCGTGATTAGGGCTCCGTATTCCATAGTGACTACAACAAACCACAACGAAAATTGTAAACCGTTGTTGTTGTTGAAGTTACAGTTCCAGATTCAGACAGACAATGAAAAGTCCACGCCGTAGATTCAGACGCTCATTTTTCTATGAGGTTGGCATGGGCGCAGCAAAAGGTTGATGGTACGCCTGTTGTGTTTGGCCCCAAAATGCCGATTGTCATTGGGTTCCATCAAGACCCAACAAATAGGACATTCATCAAAGTCACTGGAGCTGATGGATTTTATATGTAATATGTAACGTAAATTGGATTTTATATGTTATATGTAATGTAAATTGATCTGATGGCTGAGACATTCGACCCAATCGCTGCTAGAGCCAACCTTGCATGTCAGCTTTTCAAACATGGATGCAAGAAGTTAATGGAAGCGTATGATATGGATTTCAACCTAGTGCCATGCATGCAGCATAAGGGATGATAGGAAGTTGAAGGGTTTGGTGATACTATAGATGCTTTCCTTACTATGTTTTGATCAGTTAGTTGAAGTAAATGAACAAGTGTAGGAGATCAGTTCTCATCATTTGGTATTTAAATTTTCTTGTTTAGTTAGATTATTCATGATTGAGGCAAACGATTTCTTTGGCTTTTTTCTTCTTTTCCAGTTTTGGTCTTTCACATTTCAACTTTCCATGATCATCCTGGGCATTAACGATGTGCTCTGTGGCGATACTGTTTCACTGTTGGTGATCGACTTGTTCATTTCTAGTTTAGTTCATGCCTTGGTAAGACAAGGGCATTAGAGGTATCAAAATGTGTCAAAGTCAGCAAGTAAAATGCTTGGAACATGGAATGGCAATTGAATGTCACTACATCTAATGTTCTGCACTAAATTAAACGAAACACAAAGTTGTTGTTATGGCATTAGAAGAATTCAATCCTTATTCCATGGATCATCCAAGCATTACGTGTCTCATTATTCTTTTGTTACGTGCATGTAATTGAAATTATTACATATTCATCGAAATGTATATACCCCACAATTACATTTCGAATCAATAATTGAATTGCCCTGCATGCTTACACTTTCTTAGATGACACTTTGGGTGAGGCTGCTTACAAGTCCTTTTATTATGACCACTTCCTCAACAACGTCCACAACTTGTCACATTGATACACTATAGTCGTGTACGTCTCCTATTATTCTTTGGTCTACCGGCTTGTGTCCTAGATTTAGGTGGAAGTATATGACCACCACATGAACTCTTGATGTCAAATCTACAATGTGTTAACGTACGCATCGTTTGTATGGTGGCGGGAGCAATAACTATAAGGTTGACCCCCCTTCTCCCCAATCATCGTCAAAGCGTGTTGACACGTAACCTAGTCTATTTGAAATCTATTACACGTTCACATTATAGATGTCAAATCTACAACGTGTTTTGTTCCTCGTACATGAATTCATTTGAATAAGATACCTGGGATTTTAAGATATTCGAACAAATATACATCAGACGGCAATCAAGTGGTATCACATTACCAACATCCCATATGTAATTAAAGTACAAGGAATGCAGAAGTTGGACGATAAATTGTGCAATCACAAAGATATTACCAAATGTCAATTTAAATTACATCAATTACCTTCAGCCTCAAAGATGACGAAAAATCAACAACAGGGTCCGGCTTGCTACTGTAAAATTCAGCAATAGGATGAATTCTACTTATGAAGTAATATCATAATTTTCAATTGAAAACATGTAATATTTCAATCTGTAAGACAAATCTAATGGACATGAAAATCCATAAAATATGTAAATTAATTCATAAATTTACTCACCAACAATCAGAAGATGAAATCCCGTCGATAGTTACAGGCAATGGCGAATCTAAGACCAGAGGTAAACTAGGATGGTTGACTGTTGGCTGTTGACTATCAACGATCGTAATAGTGATGTCGTTTTTTCATATTTAATTAAATAATATTAATTTTTTTCAATATATATAAATGCACTAACACGTAAAAATTCTATACATGTGAAAATATAATTTAATACAATCCAAAATACCAAAAAAAAAAAAAACACACACACACACACACGATACAACCTTACTCTTTATTTGCAAAATGCCCCAATTTATTTTTCAATTGAAATTGATTAAAAAACAAAGTACACATGGTTGAATTGAGCCCAACGTCTTCTCCAACAATTTTTTTCACTTATTTCTAATTTCCTAAAACTAAATTTCTTAATCACAAATCAAAACTCATAAATGATAAATTATAACTCATAACTCATACAACATAAATTATTTATCATAAATCCCAAGTTCACAAAGTCACAAAAACTAAAAAAAAAAAAAATGAGAACGACAATCGATAGAGCTAAAGGAAAAATGCGCTCACCATATTTCACAAAGTCACAGGCTCACAGTCCCCCAGGAGGTCCGTCCGAGTTTGTCATTGGCGACTTGTCGTCGTCGCTCCTCGTCGACGCCAAGAGGTGGGGAAACGAAGAATGACCGACCGCGTACTTTTTTCCTCGTCTGCTTGACTGCTTCCCTTAAATCACTTTGTTTGGTCATTTGGTGGATGCAGAGTCATCTTCTTCCTCCCCTTTCTTCCACAGTTCCACCGTCGTTCGCTCTGCAGCAAGTACTGGAAGTTTTGGCAGAGCCTAGCACCACGGTCACGCCCCTTCGTCTGATGCTGGCTCCGCCACTAGTTGCAGGGGACGAAAAAATCATGAATCAGCCTCGACTCTAGTGTCTTGCTTATGATACACATTTTAAAATTGAAATTCGTGTAATTTGGAGAGAGACATTAAATGCAAACATGATGTATGATTATTTCAAAAACATTCAGTTACAAGAAGTGGATTAGGGTCTAATTTTAGAAGTTAGTATATATTTGATACGCCCAAAAGGGGGTCAAAATAATATTCCTTACTTTTGTGAAATTTGTCGTTCAAGTAGTAATGTGGTAAGTAAGGGTCATTCCCGCAGAGGATTGTTTTCAATTACGCCAATTGCAATAAGAAAGTAAAAATGTACAAATAAGTAAATGAGGGGGGGTTTGGTTGTTTAACTAATGAAGCGATAAACTAAAAATATAAAAGTTGAAAATGACAAAGAACACAAGGAAACGAAAATGTGATTGAGGGATATTTCTTCACCGCTAGAATGATTTTCCTTTCAATGTTCGCAAAAGATTTTCGTCTCAAGATCAACAACAATTCGAGAATAATCACAAGCTCGATTACCTCAAACTCTCCTTACATTTTAGTTGAATAAAACAAGCTCTTTACCCAATCCTATTCATTAAACAATCTAGGATAAGCTCGCTAGATTTAATTTAACAAAAGCATTAATACAAGAGAGTTGAATTGAATTAAGCACAAATACACAAGCTCAGTTTGTTAACTTAAGTGATAATCCACCTACATTTAATAGAAAATTCCTCATAATCCATCAAAGTATAGTTGCTACTAGGTTTTGGTTAAATTAGCGATTACGTACTAAAATTCCCAAAATAGAAAATATTGTAAACAACTCAATCATCTAGTTGGCCCGCTAAATAACCGAGAAGAACAATAAAAACAATGAGCACAATAAATTAAACACATCAATCTCAAGAACTATGAAGCACAAATTGATTTAAAATCATTCTAGGGTTAGAAAATACCCCCAAATCACAATAGTTTTAGTTACACATGATGATTCAAAAATAACTAACAAAATACTACAACACATAGATGAAAACTAAATTAAAGGAGAAAGAAAGGCTTATTGATGAAAGGATGAATGGATGGAAGCTTCTCTATCAATGGAGTCCTTCTTCTTCTTCCTCATAATCATCAATGTTGAAGGAGAGCTCCCATATCTTTTCTCTTCCTTGGTCGGCTCCCCCTCTCCTTTCTTACTCTAGAAATAGCCCCAAAAATGTTGTATTTAAATTGTGTTGAAGATGAGAGACGATTTGAGTCGAAAACGGGCCAAAAACGGGTCAAAAATACACTTTTCTCTCTACCCGGAGGTCGGGCACCGCGGCGCCTATGATAGAAGCTTGGGCGCCGCGGAGGTATAGTAAATTTTTTTTTTTTTTTTATAGAAACACTTCCCTAAGTCCTCTTTTTTTGCACCATTAATCATTTCTTTCTTCTTTCTTCCGTTTTTCCTCCAATTTAGGGATTTTAGCCATAGAACGCCTACAAAATAGAATGTAAATATATTAAATAATAATGCACAAGAAGACTCACAAAAACTTAAGTTTAATGGTATAAATAAGTGCAAAATCCGCACTTATCAATATTAAATTAATTTAGATAAAATATAGTATATTCCATATATATTTCATGCATTAGTATTTCTTGAAATAATTTAGCTCCTGTTTGATGCACATTATTTTGAAAAGAATGCATTTTTTTTGTTGATATGATGGTGAATATGTAATTAAAAAAAAAAGTTATTAATGTGATGAAAAATATTATTTTATTAAAGAATGTGTGATTGAAAATGAGTAGAAGAATGAAAATAAAAATTATAATATATATAAAAAAGGAGCTTATTGTAATAAGGCAAATACGATTTTTTCCGTTAGCAATTGTGGAAATTGCACAATTGCAAAGCCAAAGCAAGCCGTATCTCTCAACTCTCATAAGTCATATCTCACTCTCGCAGCCAACAGGCCCGCCTCAGCCAGCTGTGGTCCTCGACTGTGATCCTTCAATGATTGTGAGCCCCTCTCTCTCTCTCTCTCTCTCACACAGTTCATTTTGATGTCTTTTTCATTTAGAACTCGAAGTCTTGAAGTGTTATTTTATATATATTTATCATTTGATCGATGATTTAGTATGTGAATTGTTATGAATTATGATTTATGATTTATGAAAATTGGGATATTTGTGAATGTGTGATAAATGATCATTTGTGAATATGTGATTTGTGATAAATAATAAATTAATGTTGAAAATTGAAAATCGGTTAAAATTAAGTTTAATTTACATTTTGGTGGTGTACATGGAGTGAGAGATTTATGAAAAAAAATGAAAATGAAACAATCTTGTACCGCTTTCAAAATATGATACCTCAAATAATGCAATTGCATTTCTCTTACCCCCCAGATTTTTAAAATTGTTTAATTAAATATTAGTAAACGAATTTGCTATTTTGGCCGTAGGGGCTGACCTATGAAGGGACGAGTAGGTGTGGTCGCCCCCACTTGATTTTCAAATGCGGCTTTTTTAAATTCAAATTTTCTTTCTTTTTTTTTTTTGGCTTCTTTCCCAATTTATTTGAAATAATATTTTATGTAATTGACTCTCGCCCCGCTGAACCATAATCTTTGGTCCGCCATTGATGGTCAACAGCCACCCTAACTCAATAACAATAACGGATCCGCCACTACCCGAACCTCATCGCCTTCCTTGTATTCACTTGGACACATTGCAGATACCTGTGCTTCGCATTCTTTATAGTATTTTGAAGCAACTACAAGTTGAACAAATGAAATTCTCCTCGTTTGCTCTTGGCTATTTCGAGGAATACTTTGCATTTGATTCGTGGAAATTGTAGATGTTTGAGTACTTGGCATACCATGGCAAATCACCATTATGCAGTGGACATTGAGATAACAAAGCACTGGTGTGACCCTGAGAAATCCGACGAAGAGCAGGGTAATTTCAAGTGCTCAATGATGATTTTGATCGTTTATTGGAAGAGGGATTAGTGTAAGTAAAGGTTTCTTAGTTTGTTTGGTTTTCTTCAATTTCTGCATATGCATAAAATAATTTGTTAATGTATTAAGTATAGCATTGTAACAACATGCAACATTATGCCCTTATTTGATCTCCATTATTTTCAAAATACATTTTTTTCTCTCTTCTTTGGAATCACACATTTTTTAATAAAATAATACTATACGTAAATCTAAAAAAATTCCTTATTTTTTTCCCGCACATTCTCCATCAATCTATTATTTCAAAATGCATTTTTCAATAAAAATGGAGCTCAAAGAGACTCATATAAAACACAAATAGTTAAAAAAAAAAAATTAAAAAAAAAAGAAGATAATAAAGGTAAAATTTTATTTCAATAAATTTATTATTTAATTTTAAAAATGCTGTTCAAATCAATTAAAAGTCTTGTTACATTTTAGAATATAAAGAATTAAAACATGAGATTAAGTAATTTTTCAGTTGAAGCTCACAATTAACCAAGTCCAAGCCCGCATCAAAGTTTTTGAATATATTTATTAAAAGTTTCATTATGTTGTCTCCAAGTCTTCGAAACGCACGGCCTCGTTGCCGATGCACTTTTGCGTACTGTGTTAGCACAGTAGCATCACCTCGCTAAACAATGCAATAAAGCCATTCGTCGTTGCGACAACGGCGACGATGGGTTTATGTCTAATGTACCTCTATTTTCTCTTCACCATGATTGCTATGATGTTGATGGTTGTTGGTGCGATGTAGGTGATGGTCGTAGGTGTGGGTGGTGGTGGTGCGATTACTATGGTGACAATAGTGGTGAATTGACTGTAGTTGTTGATGGTGGTGGTGGATGATTTGTACTTAGCGGTGATGGGCAATCTACAGTGTATGTGTGTTGTTCTGTGTGTATAGAAGTTGATTATGTGTGGTGGTACGATTATAGTGGTGTTGGTGAGCTGCTGGTGGTGGTCACAAATGATGGTCGTGTAGGTAGTGTTGGTGTTTGTAGTAGTGGTACTATCATGGTGATGAGGTGGCTCAGCGTTTGGTTGGTGTCGGGTGGTAAATTGGGGTTAGGTTGGGTTAATTTTAAAGGTGGGGTAGGATGAAGAGTGTTGGTGACATTATTTTCACGATTATGATCAATAAATTGGTAAATTTGTGATCAATAAAATATATAATTCGTGATCAATAAATAATATGTGATTTAAAAAATGTGATCATACTACAACTAAATTCGTAATTGTGACTCACATTTTGTTAAATTATGACCAATTAATTTGATAATTTGTGAACATGAAATATGTTGTGATCGATAAAAAATTATTTGTAACCGAGAAATAATACGTGACATTGATTTTTTAATTTTTTTTTATCGAGAAATAAGTTGTGACCAATTAAGTTGTAATTATTGATCAAGAAATAATATATAGCCAATTATTTATTATCAATAAATAAGTTGTGATCTAAAAATTTTGTAATTTGTGATTGTGATGTTCGGTGATTGTGACTAGTGCATAGTTGTGATCATAAAATATGTGATATTGTGACCTTAATATATTAAATTGTCTATTTAATTAATACAATTTAATAATGACCTGATTTTTGAACTTTTAAAACAAATTTCTTAATTTTGAATTTGTATCTTTCAAACATCTTCGATATGTATTGTTCTCTTGATAACAAAGTTTTATCAATTTTTGAACTGACAAACTTCAATTTTAACCTCACATCTCATATGATCTACAATTTTTCAATTTTTCAATGACACATTTCATCAATTCTATGAAAATATGCCAAGTTTTTTTTTATCAAAAGTTTGATCGACGAGCCCTAAAAAAAAAAATACTACAAAAATCTTTTGAGTTTGTGAAATGTTTTCTCTAGCTTCGGAAATATACATTTTTTTTTTTTTTTAAATTGTGCAATTAAAATGCCAAACTAAAAGGTAACAAGTTAACCTCAACTCTATATATTAAAAAGATAATGATAATGTTATAATTTTATCTGTATAAATTATATAGAGAATAACTCTTTTAATCTATGAAATTATAAATAATCATAGAGGAAGCCATCATTAGATAATCAAAATCCTATTGAAGTAACAAAAATCAGGTACATAAAGAAAATAGGATAATACTAGTGGTACACAATGATGTTCACGCCCTCACATTAGGTTGGAGCCCACTTGAATAAAATATGTGTAAACATGTTTTAACTTCAGAAACTCACTCTGTTTTAATATTTGAAAAAAAAAAAAAAAAAAAAAAAAAAAAAGAGAAAACATGAACTTCCAAACAAAAAGAGTATTTGGTGCACCAATGAATACTCACCACGTCACAAAAATGCCAAAAGAAAAATCCTTTCATGTCATGACGGCCGTTTAACATGTGTGCATATAATGTATTGCTTCACAACACATACCTCTTCATTATTGCTAATGATTCATTAATCTGACATATGTTGCTCTAATTAGTTAGGCGGTAATAATTTTAATTTATCAAGACGGTTATTATAGTTAGCACGAGAAGATGATCATTTACTCAAATGTTGATAATTTCTCATGAAATTATTGTAGTTAGTACGAGAAGATCATCAATTACACAGAGAGACACTGTATATAATTGGCTGAGTTTGAAATTTTACTTATAAGTAATTTTGAGAATTCGGGACAGATCCTCCAACTCATAATTTTGACACACTTATTTGACAAAATAATCATTACCTTTAATTTAAGTTAATCCAACGTCCAATATGTATTTCACTAAGATCATGAGAGAGTTAGTTATTACTATTTGAGATCCATAAGATATTGAGCGTTGAATTGACTTAAATTAGAGGTCGCGATTATTTGTTAAATAAGTGTGTCAAAATTATGAGTAGGAGGATCCGTCTCGTTTTCAAATAACCCTTATTTTAATGTTAAAATAAGCAACTTGTTTTGTTAAGGAAAAATTAATCTAAACATATTTAAAAATAAAACTTTCTGTAATAGTAACTCCAAGTTACTTTAAACTTAGCCAACGTTTGGGAAGAACTTATATATAGATAAAAATAAGTGATAGAAAAAATTTATCCAATAAAGACTCAGTCAAATATGTATCCCAATCCTTTACGACAATATTGAATAATTTTCTATAATAGACTAACCTTTTATGGACACGAGATAGGTTCTATTTTTACTATTTACGTAACTTTTGTTGTGTTTGAGATCTTGACAAATGCTTCATATAATAATTTTTCGAGTATCATAAGCTCATCACCTTTGAAGAGTTTGCTTCGGGAACAAACTCCTTCCACATCATCGAAAGTCGACCTTCAAACTACAACCTCACTTCAGTAGCTTGTAGATATGTCGAAGTATTTTCTCTCTCTCTCTCTCTCTCTCTCTCACACACACACACACACACACACATATATATATATATATATATATATATATATATATATAGAGTTTAGTCTCGCTTTATTTATTTTCAATTTTGAATAATAAAAGTATTTATTTAATTATAATTGTTTTTCTAATTAGTTTGTTTCCCTAGCTTGCCATAAATTATCCAAGTCTAATTAAAACAGAATAAGCATATAATAACAGTTTGAAAAGTAAACAACAAGAATGAAGAACCAATACAATTCAAACATTATCGTACTTTACCAAGGTCCAAACGGCACCGTCACCCTGGCCCAGAAGCATCGTTCAGTGCAGATCTTTACCTCTCCTAGGCTACACCTACAGCCACACAACGACACAACCCACCTCACTAGAATACACAAAACTCATATACGCGTTTTCTCTCTCTATTTACAGCAATTTGCGGTATGTCAACGTTTCTGTATCTTTTGACTAGAAAAGATATCAAGAAATTGAAGTAGTTTAAGTGGAACGTAGGGATTATATTGTTGAAGGTTGATTGATAGAGTGAAGATGAGGATTGTGAGGACTATTGATTCTTCTGATTGTGCTGGTCTCTGTGGATTCTTGGTTGTGGAAGCTTATCCCAAAAGGTATTCTTCCAAGATCCCCTCAGATTTGGTCCTTTTCTTGGGCCTTGGTTTCATAGACTGGTAATATTCATATATAGACGCAGAAAGATTGAGTTTATTGCTGATAGGATTTTCGTTTGAGACCATGGAATTGATGGATGTGTTTGGAGGGTTCATGGAGATTCTTGGCTTTGGGTTAGATGTGGTCTTCCTCTAGTTTTTTATTAATTTTCTTATTACATTTCAGGTGTTGAAGTTTTACTTATTTTGGCATACCCATTTCTGTTTATTTCTTGTTCTTGATAATATTGTTGTCGTTATCAATTTTAATAACTTAGTGGGTAAAAAAGTTGGGTTAGGAATTCAATTCCCCTTTGAAATTAGGGTTTGTAAAATTTAGTTTGAGGGGTGAAAGTTGTCGAACTTGAACACAATTTTGGGATGAATAAATTAAGATTCTGATGAAGATGGGGATTTGTATATGGGATTGACATGATGGAGGTGTTCATAAAGATTGGTATTTGTCCAAATGTTTATTGGGATGAAGTTTGTAGATATACATTTCGAAAATTGATCTAAGGCAAGGATAATTTTGAGATGGAAGATACTCTGCTGACAGCTTTATCAATGGAGAATCATCACCCTTCAACCCTCTTATCCATGGACTCAAGTGCCTCGTCGTCTCATGAAGAACTAGACCTCGAAATGAATCGCCAAGTCGTATTAACCTGTCCACCTGATATCAATTTACCCCTTTCAGCTGAGCGAAGCCCCCCTCCACAGCCTTGGAACCATGAACACTGTGATATTCTTGATGTTGGACTAGGTTCCCAGATGTACGAAACTGAAAGTTTTCTCAGCGTCCCCAAAGTTGGGAGGAAATGTGCAAAAAGGATTGATAGCATCTGGGGCGCTTGGTTCTTTTTTAGCTTTTATTTTAAAGCCCGTATTGAATGAGAAATCAAAGGCAAAGATAGTTCGTGACAGTAATGGTATTTCCGGGTTCGATAAATCTGATCTCCAGCTAGATGTTTTCTTGGTTCAGCATGACATGGAAAATATGTATATGTGGGTTTTCAAGGAAAGGCCTGAGAATGCTCTGGGAAAAATGCAGCTCCGGAGTTATATGAATGGGCATTCTCGTCAGGGAGAGCGTCCCTTTCCGTTTAGTGTTGATAAAGGTTTTGTTCGATCTCATAAGATGCAACGTAAGCACTACAGGGGACTCTCAAACCCTCAGTGTGTTCACGGCATTGAAGTGGTTCCATCACCCAATCTCAGTGGTCTCGATGAAGATGACCTAAAAAGATGGACCGAACTCACAGGGAGGGACCTGAACTTCACTATTTTACCTGAAGCTGGTGATTTCAGTTCATGGAGAAATATGCTGAACACCGAGATTGAACTTGAGAGGCCACCACCTCCTACAAAGAGTAGTCCACATTCCCACTCAAAGAAATTGCTTAATGGATCTGTGTTAAATCTGTCGACTCAGACATCCAACCATATCAATGGGGATGCGATGGATCTATCACCCGTGAGCAACAAGAGGAAGAAGGATTTCTTCTCACAAGGTAATGAGGATGGTCGATATTTGGACATAACTGCTCCTTCCGTACGTATCCCCGATTTGGAAATTCACCCAAATGAGCCACACTGGCTGAACGAATTTAGTGGGGTGCTGAGGAATGTTTATGGACCTGTTACGGCTGCCAAAACAATCTACGAGGATGAAGAAGGTTATTTGATTGTAATCAGCTTGCCTTCCGTAGATCTTCAGAGGGTGAAAGTTTCATGGAAGAACACACTCACACACGGAATCATCAAGGTCTCCTGCATTAGTACATCTCGCACACAATTTATCAAGAGACACAACAGAACTTTCAAGCTAACTGATCCATCATCAGAACACTGCCCTCCTGGAGAATTTGTCAGAGAAATCCCACTTTCAACTCGAATTCCTGAAGATGCTAATATAGAAGCATATTATGACGGACCAGGAACAGTGCTCGAGATACTGGTGCCAAAACTTCGTGCTGGACCAGAAGAACATGAAGTTCGTGTTTGCCTTCGTCCTCACCATGTGGGTAATGATCTCAAGTTAACATAGATATGTTCCTGATGAAATGCAATTGTCATGAATAGCTTACATTTGTTTACCAATGGAACCGATTATGCATTTTAAACTCCTTTGTATCTGTTTCCATAATAACTATGGGTTTGTTCCTATGTATCTGACTAGCTTTGATTATTTCTCTTATTACTATTGCTATTATATTATCAGTTATTCTTACCTCTGCCACATAATTATTTACTCAGTTGGAATGAAGCAAATAAATATCAATCAGGACTACCATTTTTTTGTTTTTTCTGCCTGTAATTCTTGCAGGACATCATTTTATGTGGAGCCCTCAAGAAGGCAAGTTCTAGCGAAACCACTTTCCCTTGATAATTGATATTATTAGTGATAAGAGAAAGGGACTTCGACGATAAGGCAAGTTCACTAGTGGTGTTATTCCCACCATAGGACTAGAAAAAGATGTTGAAAAGGTCAAATATGATAGGTGTAGAAGTAGAAAGGGTGAGAAATGATATGGATTGCTCACATAACTTTGGAACAACATGTCCCACTTCTTTAATAATTCAAGTTAGTTGAAATAACTATTAGATGATGCATTGCAAGAAAAGACTTATAATTTGAGATTCAATCTTGGCGTCTCGTTTGTTGGTATTTGAGGGTCTTTCTCAAGTGATTTTTGTTTATGTTTCTTAAAAATAAATTTATTTCGTACCAAATACCGTGCATTTGCAATACATTTTCATGAATTGCTCTAGTGCTCTAATAATTTGGACTACCACAATTTTCTTCATGTTTAATCGGTCATTTCAGAATTTCATATCCCCATCAAAATCTCCATTTTTATGCATATTAGGGAGTAACCAAAGCAACAAATTTCATAGCTATAAATATATTTCTACTTATTATGAGAACGGAGATCCTCCACAATTTTCACTATAATTAAATACCATAAAGTGTCGAGAAGATGCCATAAAACAGAAGGATCGTGCATTTCCGAAGAAAAATTCTAAATAATAGGTAAAGCAACTAATATCCAGAAATAATACCATTCAAAAGAAATATATTGTTGAACAAGAGTACTAATAAATTCCAAGCAAACACAAATTGATACCTAAATAAAACATCACAAAAAGAACACTGGACTGGATTTAGTCGACTTCCTCGATCTTGGGACCAGCTCCGCTACCACTCGGGGCAGGACCATCCTCATCCATGGCAGCACCACCCATACCGCCCATATCACCACCTGCACCCTGGTACATCTTTGCGATGATGGGATTGCAGATGCTTTCCAGCTCCTTCATCTTGTCCTCAAACTCATCTGCCTCAGCTAGCTGGTTCCCATCTAGCCACTGGATGGCCTGCTCAATGGCATCCTCGACCTTCTTCTTATCAGCTTCAGGGAGCTTGGATGCAATCTTCTCGTCCTTAATAGTGTTCCTCATGTTGTAAGAATAGTTCTCCAAAGAATTCTTCGCCTCGACCTTCTTCTTGTGTTCCTCATCCTCAGACTTGTACTTCTCTGCTTCCTGAACCATCTTCTCAATATCCTCCTTCGAAAGTCTACCCTTGTCATTGGTAATTGTGATCTTGTTCTTCTGCCCAGTGGTCTTGTCCTCAGCAGACACATTCAAGATACCATTAGCATCAATGTCGAAGCACACTGTGATCTGTGGAACTCCCCTTGGTGCTGGAGGAATGCCCGATAGCTCAAATTTACCGAGCAAGTTGTTGTCCCTAGTCCTTGTTCTCTCTCCTTCAAATACCTGGATCAACACTCCTGGCTGGTTATCTGAGTAGGTAGAGAATACCTGCTCCTTCTTGGTTGGTATCGTAGTATTCCTTGGAATCAACACGGTCATTACCCCGCCTGCAGTTTCCAGGCCAAGGGAGAGAGGAGTAACATCCAAAAGTAGAAGGTCCTGCAACCTTCTCATTACCCTCACCACTCAAAATTGCAGCTTGAACAGCAGCACCATAAGCAACAGCCTCATCGGGGTTGATACTCTTGCAGAGCTCCTTGCCATTGAAGAAGTCCTGCAGCAATTGCTGAACCTTGGGAATCCTAGTAGAACCGCCAACAAGGACAACATCATGGATGGTGCTTTTATCCATCTTGGCATCCCTCAAACACTTCTCAACTGGCTCCATACACTTTCTAAACAGGTCCATGTTAAGCTCTTCAAATCTGGCACGAGTGATGGTGGAGTAGAAATCAATACCCTCATAAAGAGAGTCAATCTCGATGGTGGTCTGAGCAGTGGATGAGAGAGTCCTCTTTGCTCTCTCACAAGCAGTCCTCAACCTCCTCAGAGCTCTGGGGTTACCACTGATGTCTTTCTTGTTCTTCCTCTTGAATTCTTGAACAAAGTGATTGACCATTCTGTTGTCGAAATCCTCACCTCCAAGGTGAGTATCACCAGCAGTGGCCTTCACCTCAAAGATACCCTCCTCAATGGTAAGAAGAGAGACATCAAAAGTACCACCACCAAGATCAAAGATCAGGACATTCTTCTCACCGACACTGGTTGCCTTCTTATCAAGCCCATAAGCAATAGCAGCAGCTGTGGGCTCATTGATTATGCGCATCACATTGAGACCAGAAATAACACCTGCATCCTTAGTAGCTTGACGCTGGGAATCATTGAAGTAAGCTGGTACAGTGACCACAGCATTCTTGATAGTTGAACCAAGGTAAGCTTCGGCAATTTCTTTCATCTTTACTAACACCATGGAAGAGATCTCCTCAGCTGCAAATTGCTTCTCTTCACCCTTGTAGTTAACCACTATCATTGGTTTGTCAGCAGCTCCAGGAATGACCTTGAAGGGCCACAACTTGATGTCACTCTGTACAGAGGCATCACTAAATCTCCTACCAATTAACCTCTTAGCATCTGCAAATGGCAAAAACATCATCAGTACACGGATTATTTTAGATACTTTAAAGCTTACGAGGCCAGTTAGAAACAGAGAAATGAGTAAAACCGTAGTTCAATCTTCACATTCAATTATAATTACCCTTGGTCATAATGTAGGTTGCGTACTTATTTGTTATGAATTTATAGGCAAAATAAAAACAAATCATGAAAACTATATATAATATGAAATTATAATCTTCACGCCTAATTAAGACAATTGGTTGTACCACTTACTCGTCGAGTAGGCTGCATATTTTATTTTTTATGAATTAAAGGGCAAAATAAAACAAATAATGACAACTGGTGACATTAAGAAATCTGCAAAGTAAGAAACACAGCCTAATTTAGCTACTCTTACGAGGAAAATATTTTAAACAAAAATCAGTGAATTCTGTGAATACCAACTCTAATAAACAGTGTGAAAGTTCAGTATGGGTCTAAGAGTGCAAACAAGAACAAATATGAAAATTCCGATTTCTCCTAGATCTAAAATCAAAGGATTGCAGTTCCACCAATAGATAACAATTGCAAGCAAGCAAGCATGATTAATACCCAGATCTGCAAAATACAACTATCAGAAGAATACAAATTTTACGTACATTTTCAGAGTAACATAGATCTAATTATTGTTCCACAAAAGAAAGCAAATTTGAACGTATAAGCATGCACATTAATTATGTTAACTCCATCACTGTGGCATGACTGATTCTACAAATCTAGACATTAATCAAAACACAAACAATGAAATAAAGGATCTGCAATTAACAATTACACAGTACTCCTATTCAAATCAACCAAAATATGTTACAAACATAGATCTGGAGAAACAACGCAAAAATATAAATACAGAAACGTTCATGTATTGATAGTGGAACAAAGGAAGCACAGATCTTACCGAATACGGTGTTAATTGGGTTCATGGCGACCTGATTCTTGGCCGCATCACCGATAAGGCGTTCGCTATCAGTGAAGGCAACATAAGACGGCGTTGTTCTGTTACCCTGGTCATTGGCGATGATTTCAACACGGTCGTGTTGCCACACGCCGACGCACGAGTACGTTGTTCCTAGATCTATTCCAATCGCCGGTCCCTCTCCTTTCCCTGCCATTGCTATTCTTTGAGTCGGCGAGTTTGTTAAAAAAAAAAAAAAATGGGATAGATGTGCTCAGAGAACTAGGGTTTACAAGTATTAGAATTCAAAGGTGCAGAGAGTATTTATACAAGTAGCAGCGTGTTGGATTTCGTGTTCTAGAATGTTCGAAAAGCCTAATTATTTTACAGCCGTTGGATACGACTGTGCGACAAAGTATCTGACGGTGTGAGATTAATTTTTGTTTTGCCTGCTTCGGCCACGTGATTGGCCGGTTCTCCACTTGTAGTGGGACAAGGAACAAGTGAGGCTTTTTGGGTTAAATAACTCGATTGGTCACCAAAAGTACACCCTTATTTCAATTTAGTCTTCGATCTTTAATTTATTTCAAATTAATCACTTGACTATATTTTGTGTTTCAAATTAGTCTCTCCGTACATTGCAATTTTCAGAATTAATGGGTTGCTGATTATTTGAAGAATGTATAGATAAAAAGTAGAAAAATATTATGTGTTTACTTACATAATATTTTATTATATAATAGTATGGCTGAAAATGAATATGAAAAAAAAAATTTGAAAAAAAGGGAGACAAACAAGAGTAAAAAATGATGTTGATTTTTTCATCTTTATCTTCTATGCTTGCTCGATTCCATGTTTGGCCTTTTTACCTTTAGTAGGTTTTTTCACTACAATTTTTTTTCATTTGCAAATTTATTACCTCTTTCGTGTGCCTAGAAAGCACGCTGATCCGAAGTTGTGACAGTATAAATAAACTTACATAAGTCAAAAGTTGAACTCGAAATTTCTACGAATTTCCTAATTATGCACTGAATATCTAAATTGATTTCATTTGAAATTCTACTCTAGTCTATGCGAAAATGGATTCTTCAGACGCACCTTCAAAATAATTACCATGAATTTTAAATTTGCATCGAAGTTCTTTCAACTATTAGATATGACTTCAACAAACCTCTTAAAACGTTTAGCGACAAATTCATGCATAGCTCGGACACAAAATGTTATAAACATCACAAATTATTCGTATTGAGAAACTAATAATAATAATAATAATATGATTCCATAATATTTAGGAGCAGTAATTATCTTTCTATCCAATTAAAATAAAATTACTAATAACCCCCGTTTGAAAAATAGGGCTCAAACGGGACATTATGAGTATTCCAACAATTTTTTTAATGAAAATATTTTTACAAGCAAAGCAAGCAATTTTTATAAAATTTTGTAGGTAGATATCAGTGTATTCTATTCACACGTTTCCCAGTTGTGAATATTAAATTTGAAAATAGCGCGTCAATTGACCGGTTCAAATGCGTTTTGCTGGGTCCCGACTCATGTGTACAACATTGACTCATAGGGGCCAGGCCAGGGCGGCTGACCGACTTGACGCTCACCAAAAAGATTTCAATCATATCAGGAGGGTTTGCCGTGACCGACTCTCACAATAAGGGAGGATTCTTTTTATTTTTTTAATTCACGTGAAGTTTACTTATTGTGAAAAGACATCATCCAAGTGTGTAAAAATCTTCTGACAAAACAGCTTAATTCAAAATATTTAGCCCCATTTGTTAAAGATTAAAATTTTAATTTAAGTTAAAGTTTAGCTCTTGTTTGTGAAGATTTTTTTTGTAAATTTTGATAAAAATTGATGAAATATGTAGATAAATAATTGTGTGACCCATGAAATATGTAATTAAAATTTATTTTGACTTTAATTTAAATTAAAATCTAAATTTTAATCCGTACCAAACAGTGGCTTAATCATAATCAATCATAAATTTCATCAATTTTTAAAATCTACTTAAAAGTTGATTTTAATTCTCACCAACATTGACTTAGCCCATGTTTGATAG
Organism: Osmanthus fragrans; assembly: GCA_019395295.1. NCBI lineage: Eukaryota > Viridiplantae > Streptophyta > Magnoliopsida > Lamiales > Oleaceae > Osmanthus > Osmanthus fragrans. The sequence continues at coordinate 18,616,887 of CM033361.1, read as the reverse complement.
TCATTTTTAAGAAAAATAAATTTTTTTTTATGCAATGGATGGTGAATTTGTGGTTGAAAAAGAATAAAAAGTTATTGATGCGACGAAAAATATTATTTTATTGAATAATGTGTGGTTGAAAATGAGAATGAAAAAAAATGTGTACCAAACAAGGACTAATCATTGTTTGATTTTATTTAAAAATTGATTAAAAAATGAGTTAAAATTAACAATTAATTTAATTATATATTCCATAGCATTCACAATTTTTTTTTTTCAATCATGCATTTCTCTAAAGTTTATTAAAATATTCTGAAAAAAAAACTAACTTTTAGCTAAATCAAACATACACTTATTTCAAAGGACATGGGCCTAGTAATTCGTTTTTTATTTTATTTTTGTAGAATGAATTGTTTATAAACTGTTTAAATTAAAAATGATTAAAAGTAGTAGAAATTACACGCAACGTGATTTTCAAATTTAACTTCAAAAATCAATTTAAAATTATTTATTCCAAAATCATATCATAATTCAAATTTTTAATATTAATGATAAATATTTTTAAATATCTCTCTCTCCATCTTTTTATCTCTCCCATCTCTCTATAGTAATGCTATGTAGTCATATAAGGATTGTAACACTAATTTAGGTGGCACTAGATGATAGGCTAAATAAAATATGGAATTAAATGACTTATTTAATTCCACCTATCATTTTACGTTACATTAACGTCATCTCAACTGAAATTGTAACCCCCAATGAGACTAAATAACGTTACTCATCTCTCTACACATTCTCTATGGTCATTATCCTTAGTCTCTCTCTCAAAATCCTACTCCAATAGCTACTCCCTCTCGTCGGCAACTACCTTTATCGTTTGCAACCACATCCACCACTTTTCAATGCATCTTCTTCGTTTTTACCAAAAGGATGAAGATCGAATTGCTTTTCATTTTTTTTATTTTTTGTTTTTGTTTTAGTGTTCATTTTTTTCCAAATAGATCTTATTAGATATAACTGAACCATAGATTATCTGTTAATTCTTTGAAATATATGGATAAAAAGTAATTTTAATGTTTCTAAATAGTTTATAAAATGGGCCAATAGTAAGCTATAAGCTAATACGAGTGACATAAATAATTGATAATGAATTGAGGTACTTGTACATCATGTATAACATTTCATGATTAATATTAAAAATTAACGACAAAATTATATGCCACATCATGGAGCGCAATCAAAGTTGTCGACCATGTTATAATTGTAGAAAATTTGATTAATAATTTATAAAAAAATATATATATATGTTTTACTAACTGTTATTCTTGTTAAAAACCATTTATTTAGAGAGGGCATTTGATCAGGGTAAATAGACAAGTAAATCGAATATTGGGTAATCCATGGAGGTGTCCAACTACAAAGTACTCTATAATATCTTTCCAATTTAGAATTGACGTACCAAGTAAATGATAGTATATCACCGCATTATATAATTAATATTTTATTCAATATCAAAAATAAAATTTTCTACGTCTAAGGAGTACACGGACTATAACAATATATTAAAATTATATTAAAAAGTGGCATTAACAAATGGTCCATTCTTTTTCTTCTTTTCTTCTTCTTTTTTTTTTTTTTTTATACGGGAAACCCACAATCACTACCCTTCGAGTGCGCACTAGGTAAACTTTCGGACTGATACAATAGCTTGCAAACCACATCAGTCATGTTAACCGCACTAAGCAAATCCCGTGCAACAGGCTCGACCGAAAAAGTGTTGGTACGAAAAATCGAACTCGTGACCAACGATATCCACGCTCACCTACTCCACCAACTCGACCACCCCATGAGGGACAACAGATGATCCATTCTTGATTTTATGAACACACGAGTCAAAATTGTTTATGAAATATCCGTTGCAGGTAGATTCAGTTGATTTCGAATATGGAATATAAGAATATAATTTATCTTTTTTAGCTCAAATTTTGAAATTGATACCGATACAACTTTATAGTTAATTTTCTTTTGAAATTACTTGCCAGTAGTAGTAAATAATCAAATATAGTAAATTATTGACATTTTAAAATTCGTAGATGGCCATTTAAAGAGTTGAAGCATACAGGCATGATGCTCGTACGATTTCACTTCAATCGTATTAAAAAATCCTAAGTTTTACATGAATCTTATTTCATACTCACAAAAAGGGATATTAATGTTCAAAATGCATCACAGTTCTTTGGAAGAGTTGTATCTTATAGATGAATATAACATGTTTGGGTGGAGCTTATAACTTATAAGTAATTCATAGATGGGTTTTGGAAATGTACCCATACTTCTACTTTTTAAAACTCATCTGATAAGTTAGTTATATAAACTTCATCCAAACATAGTCGAAGACTATTCTAAATAGACATAAACCCTTTGTGTACAAAAATATGTAATGAACCATTGAGAATGTTCAATAGGTCATGCAAAAGAAGCACAACCTTTGTTAAAGGGTGTATCGACTATCGACCATCATAAAAATGACCCTCGGAGAGAATTCAATACGTACCAAAATCAAGGAGAAAAAGTTAGAAACAAACTCAACGATTACTCTATATCTGATCTTGAATTCTTCAAAGCATTGCCCACTTTTTGAAATTTCAAGAACTATACATGCGAAAAAAAGTATTGAGAGACTTTGAGGGAGTCTGGCAGAACTTATACTTCTTATAAAAGAACTTCATGTGAAAGTACCTCAAGTCGACTTCCAAAGCATTTTCAAAAACTCATCCAAATATGTTCAAAATAACTTCTCAGTCTTAGAAGCAACTTTTGATATTTCAAAAGTCCTACCAAACAATCCTACCAAACAATCCTATATAAGACTCGTAACTCATTTTTGATAATGTCTTATGGAAATAAAAATCTTCATCCTTTTGCTTCTCTTTACTAGTTCCTACGGTCCTCACATGGAAGAAACGTGAAGTTAAATAAACTAGTCGATGAACCCCAAGAGTTCAAAACTAACTCAATACCCCTAATTTATTTATTTATTTTTTCAGTATCCTCTCGTATCAAAATGTAACTCAAAATTCTACAGAAAAAGTAGAACTTTATGTTATACCTACTCAGCATAATAGGATCCTAATTTCTATTTGCATAATCTTCAATCGGGCACTGGCAGCAATGTTTCTGCCGCTTTCTCCATGAAATGAAATCCAACCGGGAAACCGTCCTACCAATCATTGTACAAAAACTACATTGACATGAATAAACACAGCAAAACAATGCTCAGAATCAGATGGAATTTTCAAAAAACGAAGATATAATAATGCCAAAAAGATTTTAAAAAAAAAAAGTGAATGGCAAATAGAAAGGCAAATTAATTTTCAGATTACTGCTACTGTTTTCCAAGTTTATCCATGAACTGGCATCAAGGATAAATTTGTCTCAGGGAAGCTCTTGCTACAGAAAAGTATTCATTCCTGAAAACTGTGTCAACAAAACTAAACTGATAATACATTCATACTGTAGGTTGATACCAAAGCAACTCTTTAGTTGCCTTCATATTTTGGGTCAGCCATTACGTAATGATAAGCAATCACAAGTACAAATATAAAGATGCCAAGAAAGTTGGCAAAGAAGCCCAGGTCCTGATCGTCAATCATCTGTTACAATAAATGCAAAAACAAGAAAACATGTCATTGATATATTTGCTAATCGGAAATTGAGAATGAAAGAAGTAGCACAAAGCAATTTACCAGGCACACAGAGTAAACCATATATGATTTATAGCAAAAAGCATCCACCCTTCCGGTATGTAAGTTTTAATGAAGAAAGAGAATATTTATGACAATCCAAATCTCCCACTTGAACTTGAAAACCATTATTTACCACCATCTCAACCTTATATTCTTGAGCAATATTTCAAAAAAAATCTCATTTTCTTTGATTCCTTTAAATGCTTAATTAACAAAAGAACAACATCACATTATAGATGCTGCAAGACAATGACATTTTTGAACATTTAGTATTAAAATCCAGTCCCATCCTCAAACAACCCACAATGTGGTTGGCCACTTCTGATATTTTATAACATGAAACAGAGCCAATCCCGGACGCAGCAGGTGCCTTACTAAGATCACATCTAACTTTGAAACTCACGACTCGCCCTTTCCTGTGTTCCCTGCAGTTCTTGAGATGCAGCTGAAGAAATCTCAAAGAATTGGACAGGCAAAAAAGCATACAAAGCAAATACTTCTAGTCCATTAAATAGGCCTTAAATTCCTTATTAAGGGACGAAAGAATGAGGGATTTTGGGAAGAGAGAAAGGAATATGGTAAGACTTTTCTTTTAAGAAAGAAAGAAAATTGGGTAGAAGAAACAATTATTGAGTACAAGCACATGCAATTGGCACATAAAAGAGAAGAAGAAGCCAACAGAAGGATTAGTATTTGTGATAATTGCAGCCACCATTATTCTTGATCCTTTGTGGGTTAAATTAACTGGGCAACCGTAGTGAGATTGCTGTGGGTTGAGCCATCAATTGGGTCAGAATATCTAGAAATCACATTCAAGCGAGTTGAACCATGTTTGATCTATCTCTAAAACTTAACTTTCATTAGAAAGCAACTTTTGTTATTTCCAATGCAAATGTGATAAAATCTTCATGTGACCACGTTTGATCTATCCCTCAATTTCCCAGAATCTCTCCGACCAGAGTAAAGTAGAACCTAGATCATTTACCCAAAATTGTTTTCAGCATCACTGCAGTTGTTTCAATGAGGAAGCTACCAGCACAAGTTATCTCATCAATAGACATCTCTACAAAATACACTAGTTTCCTCCATCATTTTCTTATAGTCAAAATCCAAAACCTATTCATGGAAAGTTTTGGAAATTCTAGTTGATCTTCACAAACAAGGAGAAGAGGAAGTTTAAAAAATCGGTAAAACAAGTAACAAGTAGCTAAACACATCCAAATTTGCGTGTAATTCACTTAGAAAATAGCAATTTTAATGGTAATCGAAAAGATGCTACGTAATCAGATAATTAATTTACAGCGATAAAAATAAATAAATAAGAAAACTAAGAGTACAGTCAGATCGAAAATTGAATTACCCATATTCAGAGGATTAACAGTTTAATAAACTCGCATTCAATATACAGATCAAATAACTACAGTAAATAAACGTCTAACAACCGTCAAATAAGAACACAAAACTTAAATCTTGAATCGAAAAACGAGAAAGAAACTGGATGTGAGTTTGAGCATTTACGGTGGTAATTCGGGTGAATTATTGAGCCGGCCGCGATTCGATAAATAGATCTTAATCCGCAAATCTGTGATGTCTCGATTTGTCAATGCTGGAAGCAGTCTTATATTTGCTGCAGATTGGAAATAATCAATGGATTTGCAAATACGTCATCGTTTAGGGATAGGTTGCCGGTTGATGGGAAAAGGAAAAATAATATTTTTGTGGCTGCTGGGATTCGAGCCCAGGTCTCCACGGCCACAACGTGGAATTCTTACCACTAAACTACAGCCACAAGTTGCCATCTAGAATGAGAAACAAATATATATTTTCAAGCATTAATTTATCCACGAGAGTTGATTGTAATACAATACAAGTAAGCTTTTGAACCTTAGTCAAATTCTCTTTATTATTGTACTTAGAAATATAACTAATTACTCCACGAGAGTGGATTTGTCATACAATACAAAAATAGCTAAAGATACTAGTCCAAATACGAAGGCTTGACTCCATTCTTTTAGTATTCATTGTTACGAGGTGATTGATTCTTGAACAATTTAAAATATCGCAAGGTTAATAGGAAAAAAATTTCAGCAAATGGAATTTATGATCCGTTTGATTGTAAAGATAAAATTTGTATGAAAAGAAAATGAATTACAGGGAATTGAATTGCCTAAAATTTGTTTTATCGAGAATTGTTGATTAATTGTGTTTTATTGATATAATTTTTCACCCATTTTTTTTTTGAAATTTTGAATCTTTTGATATTCGTTTGGTTTTATTTTTTTATAAAAATTGTCCGTTAAAGTGATAATTTTTTCACCATTAGGTCTAAAATTTATTCCAATTGCAAAAAAATAAAATAATAAATAATTTAACATACCGAATATCATTCGTTTGATTTTGTTTTTCATACAAATTGTCAATTAAAATTATTTACCATTTGGGATAGAATTGTTCTCAATTGTCAAAATAATAATAATAATAATAATAATAATAATTACATACCGAATATCATTCGTTTGACTTTATTTTTCATGCAAATTATCAATTAAAGGGATAAATTTTTCTACCATTGAATTTAGAATAAATTTCAATTGCCAAAAAAAAACCTGAAATTGCGTTTCCCACACCAAAGTGGTGGGAAAATTTTTTTCACAAAAACAAGGAATAAAGGCGCATGGGAGATGCGTGGAAATCATTTTCCATAAAAAAAATTTGTATCAAATAATCCAAATTGGGTGAAGTTAAAAAATATTTTCTATTTTCCATGAAAAACATTTACTATCAAACACAGCCTTATATGAAAAAGACCAATTATCTTCTTTGCTTCACCAAGGTCCTTCATCTTAAAGCCCACTTTGAGTTGAAGCTTTACATTAATTAGGGTGCGTTTGATTGTAAGTGTGAAATTTGGGTGAAAAAAAATGAATTGCAGAAAATTAAATTGTCTAAAATTTGTTTTAGGCGGAATTGTAATTAATGGTTTTGATTGGTATAATTTTTCACCTAATCCGTTTGACTTTATTTTTCATACAAATTGTTACTTTTTGAGATAAATTTTTTTACAATCTGTATTAGAATTTGTTTGGATTGCCAAAAAGTAAAAAAATAATTAAAAATAATAATTTTTGAAATTTTGTTGTGATCGTTTGCCTTTATTTTTCATGTAAATTGTCAATTAAATGGATAAATTTTTATCATTGGATTTAGAATATGTTTCCATTGCCAAAAAGTAAAAAAAAAAAAATGAAAAATCACTTTTTCCACCAAAACCATGGAAAAATAAAATGTGAAAAATGTGTTTTAAATGGTTGTACCTAGAAAATTGGTGAAAATGAATTCCATGGAAAAGTTATGTAATCAAACACCTAAATTAAGCATATTTTTCTTTTCCACCCATTTTGCTGGCTATCAAACAAACCATAATATTTATCGTACTGGCAAGCCATGAGCATATAATCTATATAGAGTAATAAATATATGCTTTTACCATCTTGCATAAGATTAAAATGGACACAAGTGGTGTCCTCAGGGCACATTTCTAAGTGGTGAAAGGGGATGGTGGAAAAAATCTAGTCTAACATGCAACTGTCGGGTGAGGGTTCAAATCTTAAAATATAGATGAGATCATTGGTAAGTGAGAGTTAAATGATAGCTTTCTACCTTGCACCCTTAGAGGCATAACTTGTGATTTATCCCTCCACCAAGACCCAGGGTAGTGCAGGTGGAGGTGCCAGTAATGAGACGTAATCTTAAAAAAATAGACACAAGTGGCCCCAGGGGCACATCCAAGTTGGCAAAGGATGAGGGAGAAAAAAACTACGCAGTTGACACGTCCCGAGTTCGAATCCTAATGAGGAGAATTTGAGATAGTTCAGTAGAAACACACTCAAACCTTGGGCAACTTGGGCATATCCTGTTGACCTATGGTTGACTTCATCCTTAATGTTTTGATTATAACAAAAAAGATTAATATTGTTTCTAACAATTGATTTTGAGTGATGATAGTTCGATGTTAAAATCAATTAAGCATTATAAATCGGACTCGAAATAAAGATCAAAGTGAAGTTAAGCATTCAAGTCAAATCTTTCGAGACGATAGCTTAAAAGATTAGCGCCAAAAAAAATCAAGATCAAGAGCATGAGAGAAGAACCAAAGAAAGATCAAGACGAGAAGTTCAAGAGTCAAGAGCCAAACATGAAAGAAAATTCGAAACAAGATAAAAAATTATGCATTCTAGTTCATATGTAAAGGTATAACATTTTGATCTTTAGTAATGAATGACAATAGCTCAAAAATCAATTTGCGCACGAAAAGTTATATTCATTATCATGTGCATAAAATGTTTTAATTAAAAGTAAAATTGATTTTAAAAATGAAAACATCATTTATAAGTTTACATTTTTTCCAAAAAAAAAAAAAAAAAAGTCAACGGGTTGCCAGCCGGGTGGCGGTCGATTGAAAAATTCAAATGGTCCAAAATTTGACCGTTTTGATTGTACAAACGGCTATATTGGTCATCTAAAAATTGGCGGTCGACCGGACTGGTCGTTCGGATGGACAGTACCTTTCCGTTTTGATAGCTATAAATACCATTTTACTTTGTATTCATTACAACAACTTGAAGAGAGATTTCTTGTGAAATATGTGAGTGAAAAATCTTGTTTGAGCCTACATCTTTACATTCATTTCATTTATTTTTTCATAACAAAAATTTTGATTATTAAATCAAATTTCTTGATTCATTTCTTTCATCAAAGTTTTTCCATATCTCTTTGTGCTTAACTTTTTTATAATTTTCAAAGAGAAATATATTCTTGAAGAAGGTATTTGCACTTATATTGTATAAATCTTTCTACTTCTTCATATTGAAAACTTTGATTTTAAATCAAATTTCTTGAATCAACTTCTCTTATAAAAGTTTTCCATATCTCCTTGTTCTTAACTTATTTATATCAATTTCAAAAGAGAGATATTACTTGAGAAGATCTTTTTGAACTTACATAGTATATATTTCATCTTAATCTTCTCGTTGTGAAACTTTGATTGATTGAATCAAACTTGTAAAATCATTATATTTATCAAAGTTTTTCATTTCTCTCTTAGTGCTTAATTTATTACAATTATTCATTAAAAAAGAGATATATATATTGAGAAGATTCTTTGAATTACATTTGATTTATCTCTTCATCATTTTCTCATTGAAACACTTTGATTGATTAAATATAATCTTTAAATATCATATTCATCAAAGTTTTTCATCTAACACTTGAGCTATTATTTATTACTATTCATTGAAGTGTTAGTCTCTGTTAGTACTTAACTTGATTGTGTTTTTATCAAGAGAGGAATTTCATTGTAAAATCATTTTGATAAAGTGTGGGTCATATTGAGGTCCCGTAAAGCTCAATAGTGTGGGTTGTGTTGAGGTCCCGTAAAGCTCAACATTGTATAAGGATCGGTGCTCTTTATTTGTAAGTCACCGGAAGCGTTGTAAATGGTTGGATTGCACCATAAGTCAATCAATATAGTGAAAAAGGTCTTGCTCGTGCCGGAGAGCTTGGTAACGGAGGACGTAGATCATTGCATTGGATCGAACCTCCATAATTATATCGTTTGCATCCTCTCTCCCTTTTACTTATCGCTTTTATATTTGGGCTTATTGTTTAAATTAATCTATTTAGTTTTTACTTGCTTGAATTTAGATTAATTTACCGCATTTACATTGTGCTAATTACTTGTTCTTAATTGGTTTTGTACTTGTGCGTATTTGTTTAATTGTTTCATTGGATATTACATTAAAACGTGAGTTAATTTTCGAAAAGGTTTTAATAACCAATCCACCCCCCCTCTTGGTTAGCTATTCTCGGGTTTTCATATCCCTCCATTTACCCTCACACCAAGACCTAAAAACGGGTAGATGTAGGCGCGAGTAATGACGCGTAATAAAAAAAAAGACACAAGTGGCCCTCGAGGCACATGGCGCAGTGACAAATGACGACGCCCCTGTATGATCACGAATTCGATTCCTAACTTTGTGTTACATATCTCTCGATTTATCTCTTTCACAGGATTTTAAGACAGGGATTGTGGAGGCGCTCATGATAGGGTGTTACCCAAAAAAAAAAAAAAAAAATGAATAGACACAAGTGACCGGAGTATGGCGTGGTGCTGTAACGGGGTAGTGCAAAAGACGTTATGGACGAGGAGTGGTATGAGTAAGGGGGATTGGAGCAGTGCCACTTGTTTACGAAGAAACTACAAGAATGCCATTGGGGATATTCGTATCTTTACCTCAGTTTGCAAAAAAAGCATTTTTAGATTTTATGATGCTTGCTATAACCTTATAATAAACAATATTTAAATATTTTTATAATTTTATTTGTTAATATAATCTTTCGAGCAATGTGTAATTAGTTTGAATAGTTTACAATTTTCGCGATTGTTAATTTAATCCAACTAGGAAGCTTGGAATTATGCAAATATAAACGGAATGTCAGGAAGGGAATGATTAAGTTTTGAGTTTGATTTAATTGAAATGAGAAATGTATGGACTATGAATTTCTGTCTTTCTTGCTTTCTGCTTTTGCCGTTATTGGCTTATTGGTTGTGGTCGTTCAATTGGACAATTAGGCGGAAATTGGATTAAAAAATTACATATTCTTATTGTGCTTAAAAACATAAAATTGAGATTATTATAATTTATATATAAAATATAAATTAGGATTATTGAATAATAATAATAATTTGGAATTTTTGCTGATTTTTCAAAAAAAATCATTTTTTTTATTTTTAGATATTTTTTCGCCGACAAACCGCAATTAAAATTCTCAAATCTAAATCAAATCGTTTTTGTCCGGTTTCACTTGGTTCAAAACCATTTCGTTGACGGGTCCACGTGTCACCAAATCGACGATTTCTAAAATGTAGTTTCAGTTCGATTTTTCGATTTGAAGATTTTCGCTTACAACCCTACTGCAGACCCACAAAACATCATCAATTTTTTAGGTCAATATTTTCTCGAAAAACTCACTGTCGCCTCAAGGATACACTTCAATAGTGATAATGGAAATGAGCTATGAATCTAACCATTTTGAAATATAAATATGTCATGCTTGGACTTCGCAATCTTCGCCGATGAAAGGAATTTGGTGCATAAATTTTTAGCTAGGTCAGTCTAAGTAGTGATATTTGCAATAGGTTATGAATCTAACCATTAAAGGGCTTTATCACGTAGAGTATGTGGAAATAATTTCAATTTGATAGCATTATTTGAAATCCCTTGATATTTAAATTGTTGACGCATCTCCAAAAATCGAGAGACGCGTATGTGGATTTTCATTTGCCCTGCCACGAAATTGATGTTCATTCTAAAATAAATGGATGACATTGGTCTTCAACTGAAAGTTCGGCTACTCAAAGGGAGAATACATGATACTAGATTGATTTTGCATAATTTGTGGTGTCATAAAATCCCCAACTAGCATATTCCCTTCATCGATCACTGCTGCTTCATCACTTGCATAATCGGATTATTTTGTGCGTTAGTTATATCCTGTTGTTGTGCTTCTCTTTATTTATGGTAAAAAGTATGTTCAATTTTCGGACCAACTTGTATCAGTTCATTGTCTCTTAAATTTCACATAAAATACTTGAAAAGAGAGAAAATAAAAGCATGAAATAAATCGATAGAGAAAATAAAATCAAAAAGATCGAATTAGAGCCAAGTTTACTGAAATTAAATTGAAATACAATCTCAGCAACGACACCAAAAATTTGTTGTGAAAATCTTTTCGATTTAAATTATCATAAGTGCACGGTTCCTTAACAAGTAGTAAAATGAAATTTGAATCCGAATATTGTACGGACAGAGATTGTATTAGTCTAAGTTCAAATTAACTCAGTCTTAATCGAAAGTATTAAATTTGTGTATTTTCTAAAACTAAATTGTGACCACTAATAAAAAGTTGCACAGTTAATCCTTAACTTATGTAGTAGGGATTAACACTTAAATTTTAATCTACGTCAAATTCAATAATAATTTTAATCACATATTTCATGAAATTCAAAACTTTTCAATTACAAATTTCATTAATTTTTATCAAAACATTCTAAAAATTTAACTTTAATCCCCCACTAAACAAGACCTTTCTTTATAACCCTTTTTTTGACATCTACTTCAGCTTTTCATTTTCAACTTCATGAATCTTTGTTGAATTTTGCTATTTGTATATTACTTTTTATCACATTGTTGACAAAAAAAAGTGTGTTGTCAAATTTTTTTTTGATGAAAAAATAGTTTTTTTTTTTTAAAAACTGTTCAAACTTCAAACTGTCAAATAAGATGTACACCAAACATAATTGATTTTTCTTTGTAACCATTTAGAATTATAATTGTAAAGTTGACTAGACCCTTCCTATTTTGAGGGAAAGAATGTATTTTGAATAGTTGATTGATAGAGAATGTGTGGATAAAAATTTAAAAAAAAATTAGGTTTATGTGTAATATTATTTTATTAAAAAATGTGTGATTTAAAAAAAAAAGAGAAAAATAAATTTATAAAAAAATGAGAATCAAACGAAGTCTAAATAGACGCTTATGGTAACAGGTACATGTGCTAAGTAAGGCGTGGAGTCTGATTGATGAGTTTGGTTCAAGAGGACCGTGACTGCATGAACCGTTGATCTGATGGAAAATGACGGTCGAGATCAGCTGATTCGAATATCTTATTTCACCGTAGATCCGTTACTTATTGCGGCTGAAAGTAGTTGATTTACTAGGCATGGATCGTCAATATTCGCCATCGATTAACAAATTAGATCCAACGGCTCTAACTCAATTCCCGCACTCGGATTCTCCTCATTATAAATCCCGATCCACGCTTCATTTCTCGTACATCACAATTCAATTCAAATTTGTTGTGCTCGAGAGTAAAAATGTCTGGAAGAGGAAAGGGTGGCAAGGGTTTGGGAAAGGGCGGAGCAAAACGCCACCGCAAGGTGCTTCGTGATAACATTCAAGGCATAACCAAGCCTGCGATTCGGCGTCTGGCTCGGAGAGGTGGAGTTAAGCGCATTAGTGGGCTCATCTACGAAGAGACGCGTGGTGTCCTTAAGATCTTCCTGGAGAATGTCATTCGCGATGCAGTCACCTACACCGAGCACGCTCGCCGGAAAACTGTAACTGCAATGGACGTTGTCTATGCGCTGAAGAGGCAGGGCCGAACATTGTACGGCTTTGGGGGTTAAGCGGTTGGCATTTGTTCGGTTGATTACTTTTGGGAAATTAGGGTTTCATGTAAATGTTGGTTTAATTGGAGTTAGGGCGTTTCTTCTAGGCTAAATGAATGTAGTGAGCTCCATCTTGGATCTTCAAAATTTTAGTTCTTTTAATGAAGTGAAATTTCTGTAGTCTAATTATTTCCTATTTTGTTTAATATATAACTAGTTTTCTTTGCTTCCATGTCCAATACGAATCTATTATGGAGAATTTAAAGTTGATTAATAATCTTGGATTGAGCTTCTTATTGGTATTAATATTTGTTTAGATCATTGCTTTCTGGACTGGCAGTATTGTTCAGTTCAATTTTTAAGGGGAAAAGGGCAGAACAAATCACCATCACAACGTGCTTCGGGATAACATTCAGGGCATTACCAAGCTTGCAATTAGGTGACTGGCTTGGAGCGTTGGAGTTGAATGCTTTTGTTTGGATCCTTTACATCATTGAGCAAGTAGGATGTTTAGTGAGTGTTGACATCAAAATCTGTCCATCGTAAGGCCAACAAGGCTCCTGCAGCTTCCTCATTCACTTAAGCTTCGCCTGCACATTGAACATGTTAGGATGCAAAGGTCACTAATGGAGAAAATGTTGGCAAATTGTTTGTATTTTGACGGTCAAGTCAACTGTCGGAACAAAATATATGTAATGCACGAAAGATTGGAGAGGGGTACTTGGCTAGAGGAAGTAAAAACTTGAGAGTTTGAATGAGCTTGCATAGAGAGAAGAGGAATGGGCTGAGTCCAATCCAAGATGAGTTTCTTAATTCAATTGTTTAGTAATCAATCGATGCCAAAGTTCATGGTCTCTTCGTCACGCGCACGCCATGTAGTTAATATGGATAACAGTGAGACTTGATTAAGTAAGATAAATTGAGTTCTTATTAAATTATTTAAGACTGGTGTTGAATTATGACCTATGTGAATTTGGATCCGAACATTACGGAAATCGTTAATTTGGACATTCAAATAGCATGCAGCTTCCAGTTGCATTGAAGATAAATGTTAGTACCTTAACAATTATGCCCTTTGACTGCAAATCACAAGAGTACGATTTTAATGCTATTGATGGTTTTTCGATCACCTCGGGAATCGGGATCTAAATTCACAAATTAAAATAAATTAGGAACCAAAACCTCACATTTAATGGTTGAAAATCCATAACCAAGTGAAAAGTTGGAAAGCCAAAACACAATTTACCCGTTTTATTACCTATTAATCTTCCGTGGATGATAAAAAGGCACACAAATCATATGCCTATTCAAATCATTTGAAGAAATAAAAAAAATAGACAAATTTCCAACACCACAAAGAAAAATTTAAGCATTGCGTTGAAACTCCATCTCCATCCATTTCCCATCCTTGCTCCTTGTCTGCATCCCCCACCTACATCGCTGCAATTTCCCCCCAAAGAAATATTGCAGCATTGCCTTTGTTAAGTCATGCATTTCATAATAATTTCAACAAAAACAATCAATAAATATCCTCAAAATTTATACCTCTTGGTGTAGATAGCTTAAAAAGGAATTTAAATCAATCGAGCAATTCAAATAAATTCTCAAATTATTTTCGCTAGAACGCAAAATGAAAAGTTCCATATGCTTCCTAATTTCCTGATCTGCACATATGCATCCAATGCTACCTTATACAAGTGGTTCGATGGTACTGCATAGTATAACGACAAGTAGACGTAGACTATGGTCAAAGATGCATTAGCAATGGCTTAAAGCCGGAAATTGAACTTAACTGAGGTTGGGAAGGTAAGTTAATGAAGAGTTGAAGACAAGACTCCAAACATAAAAACAGTGAACTACAAAGACAGTTCAGATGAAAAATTTATTATAAATTTGTGATGCATAGATTCACTTTCCATATCTTGGAAATTGTAGCTTTAGGCTAACCCTCAGCTCCAGAGGTAGAATAAATAATGCCGAATTCCCCCCTTTCAAATAGTATGTAACCTTTGCAGTTCACATTCAACATCGAATGAAATTGCTGACTCCAGATCAATCTCCCCTTTATTCGGGAATTACCAGAAATAGAATTTTGAAATTCTAGCTATCCCATTTTTACACAGTTTCTCCTTGAAATTGCCCATCTGAAATTTCTTGGAAAGATTTCAAGTTGATGGATTTTCAGCACAAAACATAGGAAATTTAAACTAACTATCATCACAAGCCATAAAGATCCAATTATTGAATACGCCGATGACTTCAAATTAGCCTCTTCCTCAAACCCTTACGAAACTTGAGAACATGGACCATCCATTTGATAAATTAATTCCAATCAACACATTCATCGACAAACCATGAAATGACTATCGGTATAAATATTCACAAGCCATGACAAATTAAACACAAGCAGAGTACCTGAGCAGCTTGAATTACGATGAAAGTATACATACTAAAGAAACATAAAAATGCAACTAATTTCATTATAAATCAGAATGCTGTCTTATATTTTGGAATCCACAAAAGAATTATCCTGGCAATACAAACAAGCATTACACACACCGGCAATTTTACACTTATCTTGAACATGCAAGCTTTCCAACAAGTTCAAAAGGCGAAGCTAAATTTGGAAGGGAATTTTTTTGAAAAAGATTTGTGAATGAGATATGCTAACCTTAAAGAAAACCTCCCTCCGACCACTTGCTATCCGATTTTCCATTATAATCCACAGCCTTGTGACCAGATGCACTTCGATAGAAATTATCAGACCCATCATCTTTTGCATCATCCCAGCCTGCCCAGCTATCTCCGTTCGGGGAGGTGGTTCCCTTAGATGATTCTTCTTTCCTGTTGTCTTTACTATCCCAATCGTCCCAGGAGCCAGAGCTGACAGAGTTGAACTGTCGACCAGATGAGTGTTGCACTACAGGGGAATGATTCCATCCTTTAGACTCCTGTCCAAACTCCTGATAGTAACCATTTCTTTCACCCTCGTTCGATTTCCAGCCATCATTCTTCAAGGCAGAATCATCTTTAGTGTACTCCTCAACCTTTTGTGAAGCTAGAGCCATTACCCCTTTCATGATTCCCCATGTCTTTTGTCCGATTTCAGATGTCTTTGCAGTCACAACACTGACAGTCTCATTCACCTTGTGATCATACCCTCCCTCTCTTACCTGTAAAAAAGGAGGATAAACATACATATTCATCACACCGTACATTCAAATATTTTGACAAAAACAAAAACTTGATTTGAAATGTGTTATGCCTTGTTTATCCACATAATGCCAAAAAGTCGAATCTTTTGCTCCTTTGAAACTCATCAATAGCAAAAAAATTAGAATAATACAACGCAGCCGGCGACAAATCTTTAAGAGAGAACCTCTGACGTAGTGTCTTCAAATGACACGAGGAATTGAGAAATTCAAACTGGAAGAGAAAAAGAAACAAGGAATCAAGTTCACATTCCTACTTTAATTTGGAATCAAATTTTTATTCTGGACAGCCAAGGGAAACTCCAATGGTTGCACACCATTGCACCAAGAAAACCAAAATTTGGTGCAAATGGTCTCCAATGGAGCACCAAACTTTGCACCACTTTGGTGCAAAGTGAATAGTGTTGAACAAGTTTGCCCTTTTTTCCATTTATGAAATCAATTGATGGAGGGTATTTGGGTCATTTGTGTTATATTTTTTTAATACAATATTTTTTATTATTTTATTTATAATTACTATTATTATTATTATTATTATTTACATTTAAAATAAAATTTAAATGTAACAAATATTAATTAATTAAAATAAAAAAATATATATAACAAACACGATTATTTAAAGTTAACACAAAATAAATTACAACAACCACATACCTACAAAAAAACAAGTGCATTGTTTATTTAAATAAAACAATACGAATTTTAAGGATAAAATTGTTTATTTAAAGAAAACTATATATTTTTATATTTATTAATGAATTTAATATTTTCGTTATTTAACGTAATTATTTATTTAGTAATTTATATATTCGTAAAATAAATAAATAAATAAGAATTCAAATAAATAAATCATTAAGAAGAAAAAAAGAGAAGAAAATGATTAAACAATGTTCATTTGGTGTAATAGTTGGAGATGAATTTTAGTTTGGTGCAAAATATGTTGCAGTGCTGGAGATAGTCTAAGAACGAAAAAAATGAATTAGTTTTTGGGTATTCTATTAAGGCGTCATCATTTTTATCATAATGTTAAGCAATCAAATGAAATCCAACAAATCCATTAAAAATATATAAAATAGGATTATGTTAAAATCTTATTAAGTCTGTAGAATTCTATTCAAATCCATGAGAATCCAAAAATCTTAAGAAATGGATTGAACTCTGAGTTGAGAACACCCTTCTGAAAGTTTTGGTAAAAAAAACGGTTTGATATAATTCACAAAGCATTACAACTTCAATTGGCCACATGCTTATTAACCATTAATTATACAAGTCCATGGATTAACCTGTTGTGCAGTGGTACTTTTTTAATCCAGTTTAACGTGATTCATGTTAGTCTTTCGATTTCTTGTCTCAAGTAGCACCGTCAAGCATAAATCACATGAAAGTGGCGTTTTCGTCCTTCTTATATAAAACTTGAGTTGTGATGCTCGTACTCTTACAAACGGTCTGCATACGCATGTCGACACGACAAGACATGGGTACGGGTACTTCAACCGAACACGATAATTTATACGGGGGTTCATGTCTCCCAGTTATTACATAATTTTCGTGATTTTAGTTAAATGAGTTATTATTTCTATTGCTACTAATATTTTCCTTCCTGTTGATAGGTTAATAAAGTTGACAAAAAAAGCTATATTAACAAAATTTTGACTTTATCTAGCCATGTCTCCGTATCCTACATTTTAAAAAATAAAATATCCGACACTTAAATACATACCGTACTCGAGTCCGAGCATCATAGCTTTTGAGTAAATAGGAAAAATACTTTATTTTTAATTTTCATTTAGAAATTCAAAGTGAGAGAGAAAAGGAAACGAGTAATTGAGTTCCTACTGGGAATTGGAATCAAATTTCAGTCCATTCTGCTTTTGAAACAATTCTTTAATCACAAAATATTCATTGCAAAACTTCAGTAACACAAACGGTTTGATATAATTCAAAAAGCATTAAAACTCCAATTGGCCACTTCAATCTGGTATACCCATTAGCCATTAGTTATGCATGTCCATTAATTTACCTATTGTGTACCTGTCCTTGCTTTTATCCAATTTGTTGTGATTGATGTTAGTCCTCTTATTTCTAGTCTCAAGTAGCAATGTAAAGCATAAATCACATAAAGGTTGGCAGTTTGGTCCTTATTTCTTATAATCCCTAGTTTTCAGACAAACCGAAATTTTTTAATTAATTAGCACGGTTCGTCTTCAAGGACATATTCCATCTAAAAAGTACATTATAATGCCTTGAAATGGCATAATAGCCCATAAACTTAGATAAACAAGAGAAATAATTTATATAAAGAAGAAAATAAATCAGGAGCTCCATTTCCAACCTCACACCCCACCACCACCCACCGGCGCAACCCCGAACCCCGTACCCCACAACCACCAGCACAAGAGAAATGAGATCTTTGGTAAACAAAAGAGGATTTGAAATGAAATCTTTGCCAAGCTCTTTCAAATCAACTGTAATGCTGAGAAATCAATCTAAAACTGCATCGCAAGAAAACTACAATTCAAAAGGAAATGAAATGGGTCAAAAATATGAACCTATAAGGCAGGAATTATTGGGAGAAAAATGATGGTGCTGAATTTATATTCTCTCTTTTGCCCAAGCGTGATTTGAAATATGGAACGCAATGATTGGAGGATATAATCACCACGGGAAGGCAGAGAAGGCTTTTCGAATTTTGGGTCATGGGTTGTAGCTTGTGAGCTTAGGCTTGGCAACACTATTTCTGGTGAATAAGGGATGAGATTTTAATATTTTTTAAATTTTTTACCTTTTTCTTTTCTTCTTTATATAAATTATTTTTTCTTGTTTCTTTAATTTAAGGCAATTAATTATGGACCTTTGGATGGAAACCGTACATGAGGATGGACCTTGCTAATTAATCGAAGGTTGAGGTTCGGCTTGTCATAAAAGAAAAAAGGAAGTTGGGGACAAGATTGCGAAAAAGGTCAAAGGTTGGGGATGGTGGCCATAATGTACCATATAATTCTTAAACAGAATGGCCACTGTTTATTCAATTCTTTATTCTACCGCAGAAACTGATTGAATTATTTAATGCTGCTTATCCTTTGAATCACTAAATTATGTTCCCCTTCAAATTGTTCTTCTCACAGGCCAGGTTCTGTTGATTTTCCCTTGGTTTTGCTCCTCTCGGGTGTAGTTATACTGTTTGCAGCTTACTGCTATATTAAAACATATGCTGTTTACAACACATATCAAAACAGTTTTATAACAATATGAATAATTAAGAAATTGGAACACAAACACCTGGTACGGTATATCTGTAAGGACAAGGATAGAATAAAGACGTTTTCAACACAAAAAACTGAGCACTCCACAAATAATGAGTCCTAAGCTAAATGATATCCACTCAACATATCTCAGCATTCCAACCTAATTTATATCATGTGTCATACACAAGCTACAATTTGTTCTTTAAAGCCTACCCTTTGAAGAAGCAGATGTTCGCTGAGGCCAGAATGGTTAGCGTCCTGTAGTATGAAATTTTGGCTAGAATAGATACCAAAGGCCCTCTGTCCAATGACAACGATCCAATTTATGCTTATAGTAGCAAGCTTGCTAAGGTGGACAAATAGATATTTTGGAAGATATCATTACATAGTTTAACAGAGTTAAATGTGAAATAATTATGGAAGAGAAGACAATCCTAATTCCCAAAGGATAGTCGTGACAACGTTTTCATGCCATCTGATAAACATTCTGCAAGCTTGCCCAATGGCTAGGTAGACGAGTTTCAAATGCTTTGACATATAGATCTAATATACATGTCATTCCTCATGGCAAGTAGTGAGGCAATTAGGCGGAATGCTGCTGTCCACTGTCCAGAATCATACAGACACTAAAACTCAAAATGCTTGAATCACATAGAAGGGAGAAAGGAGATCATTTGAATTAAATGCATGAAAGAACCAGTAGAAAATGACACCTTCTGAAACCAAAATTTCACGCATCCCTTCAATCACCAAGGTTTTAGGGGTCACTAGTAAAGCTATTTGTCTGTTCCTTTGAGATGGTACAAACTACTTTTGGCAAACTGATTCCCAAGTTCCCAAGACTCAAGAGGTGAGCTTTGTATATGTTGGCATGAAACTCCATCCTTAGAGAACTTATTAATGAAAGAAGATAAGGCCAAGATTATATCCTACTCAGCTTGACAGTTTAAAAAATTATTTTTAATTCCAACTACCAAGGGCACTAAACCTCTCATCCAACTATTGAATACACTTCATTCTAAAAAGATCCATGCTAGTCATTCTGAAACAAAAGAAACAAAATTCAGGTTTTCCAGGCAGCGGCCAATCTTTACACGTAAATGCCATAACTCAAGAATGACGTGTGCTATGAGTACAAACTAAAATTGAAAACCTAAATATCAAGAAAACAACAAATCATGCATGGACATAATTATTAGTGTTACTCCCTCAGATTTGATGGTAACGCAATTATCACATTGCCCGTTGTCTGAAATAGAATCAGAACAATTACAAGATACCAAAATGACAAATATAACAAGCACCACTGATAATACAATCCTGAAAAGCCAAAGTACCTTAGAAGTGAACTCCTTCGTTCCTGCTTGAACAACAGTTGCAGCTGACTGTGCGGCCGATGCTGCCACCACAGATAACCTACCAAATCCCTGCGTACACAACACCACATTAGTAACACTGAGCATATAAATAACCAAAAACATCTGCATAAGCACATGTACGAATGCACCTGAGTAACAGACGAAAGAACATCCCCTTGAGAATTGTTCCTTGGCACCGGAGGAGGGGTTGACCCAAAGCCAACATACTTCCCACCTTGGGAGGGTGGGATCCCCTCAGGTCGTGTCTCATTTTCTAACCTCTTTCTAGCAAAGAAGTCCTCCTTATTTGCAGCCGATGCCTCCAATTGTGCCGGGGAATAAATATCCTGCGTCGACTTCGACCTTGACGGTGCACCTCCCCCATTTCCACCACTCCTAAAATCTCCCACCGTATTATTCCTCCTAATATTATTATTCGAATTTCCACTAAAACCTCCATCATCATAACTATCCCAATTATCCCACCCGGCATTTTTTCCAGAATTACCAATCCTATCTCCACCACCTAACGGGGGTTTATTATTATAACTATTACTCTTATTACCGGATCTGATTGTTTCTTTCACGACAGGGGGGTCACGCCAGGGTTTGCCTTCGGCAAGTGTTTGAATCCGGTCTCGATAAACAGATGCAGCATTGGTATTATATTTCGTAACAATATCAGTTTCTTTAGGGATTCCATATTGCAATATAAATTGATTAAACCTTTCATTCCCGCTAAGCTCCATTTTCTTCAATTGGATCTCAGACCACGAGTCCATTGTCACAGATCGAACGAAGGATATATGAACGCCGAGGCCGCGGTGCTTGCCAGAGCACTCAAGGCACATGAAAACGCCATAAGAGACGGAGGCCCATTGCGGATTCTTCTGCGAACAATCCACGCAGATCTTGTTCCCTGGCTGCGATTGGAGCTCCCGTAGCCGACGCGAAGCAGCCATTGATAGGTTTTGAAACGGATCTTAAGAGATTCAATGAACGTTGACCAGATCAAAGATTGCGTTTTATATCCTTGAACTTGAAGGGTTATTCTACTTGTACCAATTTTTATACAAATTTTTTTACAAATTTGTCAAATTTTGTACTTGTAGACTGCTCCGTTATTGAAATTGAGGGTGAGAGCATGGGAAAAATTAGAAAAAGTTGGAGAGGTACACAAGGAGAGAGATGGGAAATGGCCGACAAACGTTAAAAACGTTTGCGATGGATAATAAGGTTGACCCAGGGTGGGCTGAGGTCGATTTTGAGCTTAACTCGATTCCGAGCAGTCCAAGTCAATTTGGTTGAATTGAGGTTCAAATCGATTCAATCTTGTTGCAGAAATTGAATCAATTCAAATCTATTTGATTTGGGTCCGTTCAATTTGTGTTATCGATTTGGTCTTGGCCCAAATTAATCAAGAAAACAAATATTAAATTTATGGAGGTGTGCTACAATTTTGTTGGACAAACTTCGAATTTGTAGAGCAAATATCAAGTTTGGTATGTAAAAGTCGAGTGTGATAGACAAATATCAAATTTGTCATGCAAATCTCAAATTTGAAGTTAGATAGTCAAGCAATCTCAAATCTGCTAATGATATCAAGTTTACTGTGCAAATCTTCAGTTTGTAATCCATACAAGCATAAATATTATATGTTGGTTGGTTCGAGTTAAGACGAACCGGGTTAAATGTTTTACACTTGACCCAATTCAATTTGGGTTATTCACCATCTGTTCCAAATCACGAAACTTGTAAAAATAAACTCAAATCGACTCGAATGGTTCGTGACAAGTCGATTTTGTTAATTAGGCGAGTTTTCTACCAAGACCTAAATGGAATGCAAGTGAAATGGGTTATATGCTAAGTTTTGGGACTCAAATTGAATTATTCACCATCTGTTCCAAATCACGAAACTTGTAAAAATAAACTCAAAGCGACTCGAATGGTTCGTGACGAGTCGATTTTGTTAATTAGGCGAGTTTTCTACCAGGACCTAAATGGAATGCAAGTGAAATGGGTTATATGCTAAGTTTTGGGACTCAAATTGAATTATTCACCATCTGTTCCAAATCACGAAACTTGTAAAAATAAACTCAAAGCGACTCGAATGGTTCGTGACGAGTCGATTTTGTTAATTAGGCGAGTTTTCTACCAAGACCTAAATGGAATGCAAGTGAAATGGGTTATATGCTAAGTTTTGAGACTCAAATTGAATTATTCACCATCTGTTCCAAATCACGAAACTCGTAAAAATAAACTCAAAGCGACTCGAATGGTTCGTGACGAGTCGATTTTGTTAATTAGGCAAGTTTTCTATCAAGACCTAAATGGAATGCAAGTGAAATGGGTTATATGCTAAGTTTTGGGACTCTTTTGAAAGGATAAAGTTAAAATCTAATTTTTGAAATGGCAGATTAAAAACTACAGAAAAATTTATATATGCCTGAATATAAAATACTAATTCACATCTTACTGTGATGATAATGTTAATTAAAAATACTAGATAGAATGTTAAATATGTTTAAAAATACTAGTTTCCAAAATTAAAACAATAATTTGTAATTGATGTATTTTTTATTTACATCTTTCCATTAAATGCCCTTTCATAAACAGAATTTAATTAAAAAAAAAAAAAAAAAAGGATGAAGATTGTAGTCAATCACCTAAACACAATCCAAAAACAGAAACATTACAACGTTGGAAAACATACTTAGAATCATCGTAATCTCCCTATATCGATTATTACAGATCTCCTTGGTGAAAGATTTGAATTCTGTATTCTGCATTCTTGATATTCAGTCGATATTCAATTTATTTCATGATGGTGTATGTGTCTGTATATACAATCCGAAATCCATTTAAAAAAACGTTTGGCATTTGATGATTAGGTTTTGATAATTTCTTGTTATACTATACAATTATCAATTTAAAATTTTACCTAATTTACAATTGTTTTATATAATTTATAAATTCGGCCATCCAATCTTTTTATTATAATTAAATTATATAATCAAAGTCAGTTTATAATTTCTTGATAAAAAAAATTTAAAATATATGAAATGACCTTTAAATTTTAGATTAAGGGTTGAACTTTGAATAGTAGCATAAGTCGAAATTTTCAATTTGTATTTTATTAACTAATAATAACATAACTCGAATATTTGAAAATGTAAAAAAAAAATAAAAAAATACTAAACGGGCAGTAAACAGGGCAAACTCCCGCACTGCCCCGAACCCGCCCCCCCGAACCCGTCCCATTGTCATCCCTATTAATTTGTCTAAGAGAGTGATTGTTAGAGCGTAAGTTAATGGCACATTTGTTGGAGAAAATTTAGCAAATAGCCTATTTGATTTGATTAAGTTTTCACATTTCTATTTTACTATAAAAATGTAGTATTTATGGTTAAACAAAAGTTAAAAATTATATTCTAAATATTTATTAAAAAATAGGTTTATGGCATAATTTTCTCTAAAACGGAACTAGGACTAAGTGTCATTTCCTCAATCTAATATCTAATAGTGACTGCAATTTGAGACTTGGGTTGAAGTTTGTCAAAATTAGTCCTTGTTTAATTTAGAATTTCTAGAAGTGATTTTTCTGGAGAATGTATAGTTAAAAGTAAGAAAAAAACTATGGACCAAAAGAATGACAGTTGAAAAATGAATTTGAGAAGTAATTTTCAAAAAATCAAACAAGGACCTAATGTCGAAATTTAATGTATTTTCATATTCCTATTAAAAAGTTAGTCTTCTTGTCCCCTCATTTGATTATGACTCATTTAAAATGTAGCTTATTCATACCTCAAACTAATGCATCGCGAAATTAATGGCAAGAATGATCACATCCATGATATGTTAATTCTATTTTCAAAGTAATATTTTTGTTAATAAAAGTTGTTTTAGAACATAAGTCTCACATTATTTTTTAAAAAGTAACACTTGAGCACAACTAAACCAAATTTTTAGGTGTACACTTTACATGGATTGTTTAGTTTTTAACTCTTAAAAGTTTGTCAGAGAATTATATGAATTAGGTTTTTTCTATTTACAAAATTATTATAAATGAATTCCTACATGAATGATCATGAAGTACAAACTTGTGATAAGAAAGGACACTTGCATAATTTTTCGAATGATCAATTCTTCGTCTAACTTTAATACCATATTGAACCACTTCAAGTGAACAGAGAGAATAATCACTTGTATTCACTTAAAATTTCTCTTCAACTAATGTCTCTTAAATTATTATGAATAAACTATCAGAGAGAGAGAGAGAGAGAGAGGGAGACTATGGGACCTTGGCAACAAGATGGTTAATGCAGCTGAAAACACATAAATGTTCTGTTTGCCTGTGCATAAGTGTGATGTGATATCGGTTGAACATATCGGAAGGAAGGGTTGGCCAAAACGAAATTAAGATGGATAACATCAAACCTGAAGCAGCAAGGTGCAGAAGTTGTCTCATTTTGCGATGTTCAAGAAGCATGTCCGGAAAATACTTTCTCCATCTGAAGTGTGAGAAAAAGAAAACACATGACTGAGATGCAGAGTGCAGCGAGCATAATCACAACCATCGTCTGAAATGAAATATATGAACTCAGAAAGTTGACCACTGAGATTGAAATGCTTTGCCAAAGCTTAAGCTGTGCAAATGCTCCCTCCTGCAACCAGAATTCAGGTATAAGACTCCAAGCACCAACTTAAGACACTAATATTACTCGAGAAACCAAGCAAGCAAGTGGATGAAGCCATGTGAAGTCCAGTTATGGAATGTTGAAAAGAAACGATAATCAATTTTTTAAGCGAGCGACAAAAACCAGTTGTACTGATTGGTACACAATACTGTATCATACTAGACGGTATGATGAACAAGATTTTAGTTTCTTTTTCTTTCTTAGTACTGTCTAGTGTTTTCTAATAATTTACCAGTTTTGTTTGCAACTGAAACAGTGTGTTATAGATTACAACATTATGCAAAACATTGTAAATTTCTAGTAACAGACTTTTAGCATTGGAACAAATGGAAGAAAGTGGAGAAAATTTTACCAGGTCATGCTTGAAGAGAATTCCAAGAAAAGCACTTAGCTGCGTGTTCAACACACCATCACCTATGCCCCACATGCCTCCGATGAGAAGTAGGTATAATGTACTGAGCAGTCCTCCGGGGATACTAAATGAGACAAGAAAATACTAAAATGATAATTTGATAGGCTTAAAATCTTTTAAATAACTTAGCACTCTGGGTTCTCCAAAACTAGAAGGTATAAGAGTTGATAGACAACCTGTAGTTCAGCAGGAGCAAACACAAGACAACGGCCTGAATGAAAGCTCCAAGAGAAACTATTAATGTAATTGATGAGAGACCCGAGGTAAGTCGACCAGCTGCGACCGAACACTAAGACAATTCCAATAACAAGATGAGAGATTAAAGAAGCTGGCCCAGTATTAGAATGTGTGGCTAAACTTAAAAAGTAAGTAAATGTTACTCTTTACGTAATTTTTGCCACTAAACATGTTTGGACAGTTTATTTTTCTTACTTCTGAGTAAAAAATTACTTATTTTGAAAGCAACTATCACCCTACTGTCAAATAAGTAACTTATACCTCATTTAACCATTAAAACTTAGTTTCTGCTTGCAAATAGACTTTACTCATAAGTAAACTTTTTAAGCTTAACCAAACACGCTCTTAGTAGAAGCAGCTCATTACATTGGGAGATACTCCTTTCAGAGCAGCCCGCAACTTCCAAATGTGGTAGTACTAAATTCAATTTCTGGATGCCACATACGATATAATGAATATGCCGTTCATAATACCAGAAAATCAAATATACAGGTCTTCAACGAGTGAGCCTGAAGAAATTGCATGTAGCACTTTGTGGAAAATGTTGTTTGAAAAATGGATTTGAGTGATGACTTTAAAATCAAACTTACCAACCTTACCAAAAATTAGGTAAAATAACGGCGAGAAATGGAAGAATAAACACCACATAAATGATATTCAAATGCCAATGAAATTGGATAAAGTAACATCAAAGAAATGAATGCAAAGTCAAGGCAAGAGCTGAATTCTTTGTTCTTAAATCGATTTTGCCCCGCAACAATGCCTATGGATGACTGCAATCAACTCACAAAATATAACGACTAACTTCTTGTGTGTTTTAGCACTCCAAAACATAGGAACAACGAACCAAAATATGGCTTTTGTATTCATTTTGAATGAAATGAAAATGGATTTTTATGCAAAATTTTGGCAAAAGAAGTATGAATGTTTATGTTATGCTATGATTGCATATCATTGGGATGAAGTAAATGATGTTCCAAGGGTCTAATTTATGGAGGAAAGATTGTGAGTGAAAAGACACACCTTAAAACTCAGCAACCTTTGCCAAGGGTTGCAACCTTTGCTGTTGCTTGTCTGTCATCTGTGCGTCGCTCGAGCGTTAAAAACAGAAAGGTTGTCGCTTGTCTATTGCTCGAGCAACAGTCTTATCGCACGCTCACCGCTCGAGCGATAGGCGAGGGACGGAGTTGGGCAAATACCCGACCAATTTCCCTCTTTTCATTCCAACATTGAACCATAATTTCTCATTCATCCGAAATTGATTTTGAGATTCCAAAGATACCACACCGATCTACTCGACGAGTAGAATAAGTTAGTCTATTTATTTCTATAATTTGACTATCGGATAAGTCCGAATATTTGGCCAAAGTTGATACGAAAATCACTTTTACCATGGTTTTATAATTAACCAATTCCAACAGCAAATGATGCTATAATTAGTATTCACACCAAACAGTAAAACATGAGCAAATAAAAGAAGAAAATATAGACAAACTTACCATTCGAAACCTCCTATAATAGAGAAGGGACCTATCAGCCCAATGGTAATTGCTTAAGAAGGCAATAGCAGAACAAATACTTGTAAGGATAGTTTGTGAAGTTATTCACTCATCAGATTTTCAAATCCAACCCAATCAACAAAAGAGAAAATACTTGATTTGCTGGATCTAGATTGATGTATAACATGTTGAACCACCTCATCCAAAAGCTAAAGTTTAGAGAGGTCAAACTTATTTATTTAGAGTGCCTTCACACACCCCTTCACATTTAAGTTAGATTATTATTTTTTATTAACAGCCCGACACTTGCACAATTTTTGTAAAACGGGTGTAGCCAGACTTAAACACAAGACATGTAGCTATTCTAATACCATATTGAACCACCTAATTTAAAAGCTTAATCTTAGAGAGGGCAAATTCATTATGTCTTCAAAAAAAAAAAAAAAATGTCTTCCTTATCAAAATCTTGAAGTTACAACTGGTTTGTTTTGCATTTTTGTACTTACAATAGCATCAAAGACCCCATAAACAGCCATGGCACCACCAACACCACGCTCGCCAAGTGTAGGCTTGATAAGATATTTGGTATACTCCGCCCTGTAATGGAAAAAAATTCCTGTTGGAGAAACAAATTAGATAATAACGAGCTCAGAAGCTGATACATATAAAAAATGTGAAAGTATTTGCATCATAACATTCTGAGAACCTTACCATACAAATGCTTGTTGTAAGCCTGAATATGCAAGAAGGGGGATGACCAAGAGGATTCTAACATCGAGTAATAGAGCCAAAATAGTCTTTAAAAGAGATACAACTGTAGAAGAAAAGGTGGCAGACGAACCTTGCTGTTCCCCCTCTTTATCATTTCTTTTACTCAAGAAGCACATAAGAATTGAACCTATGGTCGCGCTACAGAGAAACATAACAAAAAGCAAAGTTGTGCCTGTGGTTTTCCCTCCCTGTGGTTAAACTACTGAATCAATTAGTAACTTCGAATATATATAAAGCTGAACAGAACAGAATTCTTAACTTTCAAATGAGAGTATGCTAGCATTCATTTTCTTGGTTATGCATGAGAATTCACCATATCCTCAAAAAGGGAAAATGTTTAACGAATCCTTTTCTTTCTTTTTTCTTTTTTTTTTAAATTTTTGGTTCACAGGGAAAAACTATTAATATTATGATCGGCACATAGAACCAGTCGTAAATTAAGAGATCAATAACACCATGATCAACCCTCAAACTCTTTCTTTTCTTTTCTTTCTTTCTTCTGTTTTTTAAAAAATGAAATCCTATTACGTGTCCATAATTGCAGGTTTTGAGTCCAAGTGGTTGAGAGAATAAAAGAAGGAAAGAAAACAAATTGAATTAATTTCTACTACTAAGTTTTGCCTCAGAGCTCATAAAGAACTGGACAAGGCATAAGTGAAGATAATAACACTGATTCCACCAAAGGTACTTGTATGTTGCACTTAAATTATAATTAGCATATGATGATTTTTTACAAATGTGAATTAGAAAGACTGATAATTACAATAAGAAAATCCAAATTGTAAGTATGTGTACCTTTCCATCTCTTAACAAAGCAAGAGTGATAAGATTGCCAACGAGCTGCACAATTCAGTTTGAGAAGAATTTGTTTGTAACGTATTAGAAATATACACTAGTCGTTAGAAAGTGAAAAGTGTAACTACACCTGGTGACATGCAAACATCCCCCAGAACTCTCCATTAAACTTTCCAATCACTGCTCCTTCATGTAATTCATAGTCATTTGCATGACTATGTGCGGTTGAAGTAAGATACGTCCCCTGAGAAAACAAAAAAGTTAAGGAAAAATAACAACATTAACTGGACAAGCCAATCAATAATGAGACATGGAAGTAAATAATGTGTTGAACCTGCCCAACCCATATTATTGAAGACACAAACCCAAGGAACAAAGAAGCCGGAACCATAGTATACCTACAATAAGAATGAATAAATGCTACTATATTAGAAATATGAACGAATCAAACAATTAAGATTCTAAATAAAAATCACTTCGACACATTTTCAGAAGTTCAATTTAGGTTTATTCATTCTATAAGTTTCAAAATCCCCAAATCTGCAAAATCCATGAGGTAAAATTGTCGTCCTGCAAAAATTTACAATAGATAAAAAGTTTAATGGATGTGTCAACCTATTTCCAACTAGAAAGCATGTGATGTTCTTTGTTAGATAGATTCATGGATATTTCTAGATGAAAATGTTCAAAACAATAATGTCTCTATCGTGGAATAAGTTTCAACATTGTATAACAAAACAACACTACAGTTTTCAAAGTGAAAAACACATAATAGAATTACAGAAAAGAAGATATGAAGAATCGATTATGATACATCAATATGCGCCAACACAGATACGTGTATCCGATACAACACGTGTCAGACATGCCAACACGTGATTTTTCAAAAAAAGTAAAGACACGATATGTTGATTAAATTATTTAAAATTCCTCATTTATATAGTATAAATTTAATTTTATACTTGTTATTAAATTTTCTTGTTGAAATCTTTTAAATACGAGCATCTCTTTGTTATATAATAACTTTAAGTTAAAAAATATATAACATTTCATCTGTAGCATGAACACTTTAATTAAGGTCCGACACGTGTCCATACCGACACTCTTCGGAAAACTCTACAATATTCATTTTTCTTTCTTACTATATCTATTATATATTTTTAACTCAAAATTATTAGTAAATAAAAAATAAGTACTCATATTTAAAAGATTTCAACAAGAAAAATCAATAATAAGTATAAAACCAAATTTATACTATATAAATGAAGAATTTTAAAAAATTTAATCAATGTGTCGGCGACGTGCCATGTCGGTAATTTTTTGAAAAATCACGTATCGACATATCCGACACGTATCGTGTCAAACACACCTATTCTTGTCGGTGCATCATAGAATATTATGATAAAGAAAGAAAAATGACTATGGTATAGTGTCAAAAGAGTGTCGGTATCGAACATGGACACGGACTCACCACCTTAGTTGAATTGTCCGTGCAACAAAGTGATACATGAAGTCCGAATGATATATAAGTACATGAGTACAAAATAAATATGTTCAACCAGGCTTAGATTATTTAAATCAAACTTAGCAGTACTTGAAAACGTTTCATACAACTGCTTTGCATTGAACATTTACTTTGAAGGCCGTAAAGATGAAAGGTTTGGTGTTAACTACACACACACACGGAGATAATTATCCAACTTGGAAAGATCCATGAAGATGGCTTTAAATGCAAAAAAAACAAGTTGGATTTCTTCACGGAAGTGTGAAAATGTCTAAAGCCAATTCTTCAGAACTAAAAATTCGGGAGAGATGCAACGACATAGTTCTTTCATGGTGCTCTATGAAATTAAGAAGAACATTGCCAGCAGTCTCATCTATTGTGATAATCCTCGAGCTCCTTGGTTAGAGTTGGAGGAGAATTTTTCACAAAGAAATTATCCACGATTTATGAACTCAAAAGAGCTATATGCAATAATCATCAGGGAAAAAAATTCGTGAGTTGTTTATTCTAATATGTTAAAATCCTATTGGGATGGATTAACTACACTTCCCTCAGTTTCTATTTGCAAGTATGAAACTCCAAGTGAATTACAGGTGTAGCAAGAAATGGGAAAAGTTTTCCAAACTCTCAAGGATCTTAATTATACATATGCACAGAGTCAAATTCTCGCTGTGAATCCTCTACCTAATGTTGATGTTGGCAAAGCTTATTCCATTACCCATCAAGAAGAACGTCAACCGCTTCTCCATGTTTCAAAACAAACGTCTCTTAAATCCACAGATCTTGCATTCAATAGCAAATCTCACGTATCAAAACCAGCACATCAAAATCAGCAGAGCCTTGGACAAGGATGTAACAGACCTTAATTGTGATCACTGTGGAAAGTATGGATGTGGAAAGTATGGACATATAAAGGCAAAATGCTTTGAGATTATTGGCTGCCCTCAGAACTGGAATAAACATATGCATTGGCCTCATAGTGCTGCACCAGCAACTACTACACCAAGGCAGCCAGATGAGCATCAAATTCATGCTGATCAAAGCTCTACTACATCATCGAGTTCAATCCAAGTTCCTGGTCTCACAAAATAGCAATATAAGCAATTGGTTACTCTTGTTTCTACAGAATTGCTACCTTGTGCTAGAAACTTAACTGGCAAAAACCTTCCCTCCTGTAATTCAGTTGCTAGTACTATTTCAACATCTTATATAATAGAAAGTTGAGAAATTTTCATCTGCTGTTAAGAAAGTTGGGTTTGTTCAATCTCATGCTGATCCTCGTTTGTGATCATTCATCTATCACGGTCTTGTTGATCTATTGTTTCCTCTTATTTCCATGTTATCCGAATTTAGCTGTAATGTTTTACGTATATATTTACACCACTGTAATGTCACAAAGTAATGAGAATACAAGCTATTGTTTCATAATTTGACAATATAAACAATGACCGAATGGCAACAATTCCATGAACCCCTAAATTATGTCAATAGTGGAAGCAGAAGTGTAGAGTAATTGACAATTTCAGAAATTAGTCATCACTGAACAAAAATGCATACCAAGTAGGCACCAAATTTGCAGCAATGAACAGCCAATATCCGCTGGAACCAAGAATCAAAGCATTCCTAGTCCCAAGCTTCCTCACCATCAATGAAGCAACAACCGAAAAAACTGCAAACGATACGTACAATATCCCCAATGATATGGTGCCCAAATCTCCTTCCTAGGAAAACCCAAGAAATAATTATCAGAAATAATGAGTAAGTCCCTTGTGAGGAAGGGAATTGCAACCAGAAACACCAGAAACTATTGGCTGAGCTCTTGCTAGTTCGCCAACACAGAAGTAAAATCCCAAATAAAACTGACCGAGATACACCTTTCACATTCAGATCAATCATAAAAATTGAAAAACGATTAACAAAATCTGAAACCTTGAAAATATGGAAACTCACAGTATTGATGGTACTTTCTAAGTTTTGGACAGCACCATAAGCCAAGAAAATCAGAAGGAAAGCCCAGCAGAGAATATGAATGTCTCTTTTGTGATTTAAAGTATGAGTTGGTGAAGAGCTTTCAACAACCAGTGCTGTTTCTTCTTCGATGGCCATTGACCAAAAGTAAACACTCTAATCCAAAGAGTATTAGCAGGCGAGATTGACGAGAAGAAGATTTGGTGACTACTTTTGAGCTAATAATACTACTACGGTCGATTCTGAATGTTAAAACAAAAACATGAATCAAGTGTTATTTCCTATTTTCTGTTGCGTTGTTTTTGTCAGTAATAGGGTTGGTGAAAAAAAAAATTTCAATTGGCCAAATCAAATCGAAATTGTGGTTCTCGAACTAGGGCCGGCAAAAATCTTGAACTGAATTGGTCTGAATCCGACCCGAATCGAGCAGTTTTCTCTTGTGTAAAATATCCAAACAGGTATCTAATCGATGTGTTCGATTCGATTCTCGGTTCTATATCAAAAATCGAATAAGAACCGAATCTCCCTAATTTTTTAATTTATTTATTTTAAATAAATCAAATTATTTTGTTATTTTCTAAATTAATTTGCTTACCCGAAAATATGATCTTTATATTTCTAATTTTTAGTCCAAACTCAATTTAATCAAATTGACTTAAATTTTATCCAAATTTGTTATTCTATCGTAGCGTCGTTTCTTTTGGAGAAATCAAATTGAAGTTTGACAGCGTCTTTTTTAATTATTGTAAGCTCGCTATCGTCCTCTTCATGTAATTTTCACAATCAAAATTATGTAGAATTTGGCAAAGAGAAATGTAAAAGACATATAAGATTGGAATACGTTTTTTTTTATAAGAGCTAAGATTGTACATGATATTAGTTGAATTAATGTAGTTTTATAAATATTAAAAAAATTAATTATAGTACAGAATCTGGGAACCGAATCTGAACAGTTCCATAATTAAATCTGGACCCGACAGTTCCACTTACTAAATACACAAAAATTTCGAGTTCGATTCGATTCTAACGAGAATCGAACTGAACATGATCGTGCCCAACCCGATCTGAAACTCTGAATATGATTTTTATGTCGTTTAGATTTTGACCATTTTAAAATTGAATTAACAGTTTTAAAATAAATTAATTTAAGCTTTAATAGTCAAAAATCTTTAAAACCAAAATGAATAGTTTACCTTATATTTTTTTAATAAATAATAATTGTTTTATGTAAAATATATTATTTATTAAAATAATTTATTCCTTAACAAATTTATTTGTTAGTCCACTTCTATTAAGTCATTAAAAAATATTAATTTTTATTTAGATAGGATTTCTCTTTTCTACATATGTTAAAATGGAGGATTGAGCTAAAACTTTTGAATACCAAATTTAGCATTACATATTTAATTATACACTTAATGTACCCTTATTTAATTTTAGTTTTGTTAATAACTAATTAATAACATTAATTCTTTACATATTTAGTTATATGTCCAATATACTCTTATTTAATTTTAGTTTTGTTAATAATTAATCAATAATTTTCGAGATTAATCTTTTTAATGTTATGTTAATTTTTATTAGCAACTTTATTATAAAAAATAAAACTTAGGGTCCATTTGATTGTAAATGTGAAATTTGGGTGAAAAGAAAACGAATTACAAGGAATTGAATTACCTATAATGTATTTTACCGATAATTGTAATTAATTGTGTTTGATTGGTATAATTTTTCACCTAATTCGTTTGATTTTTTTTTCATGCAAATTATTACTTTTTGGGATAATTTTTTTACAATTTGTATTAAAAAAATTTGGATTACCAAAAAGTAAAAAAAAAAAAAATTGAATTTTTTTTGTTTTCGTTTGGCTTCGTTTTTCATGTAAATTGTTAATTAAATGGATAATTTTTTTTTACCATTGGGTTTAGAATATGTTTCCATTACCAAAAAAAAAAAGTTGAAAAATCGCTTTCTCACCAAAATCATGAGAAAATAAAATGTGAAAAATGTATTTTAAATTGTTGTACCTAGAATTTGGGTGAAAATAAATTCCATGGAATTGTTTGACAATCAATCACCAAATTTAAGCATGAAATTGGAATTGATTTGTCTTTTTTCACCCATTTTCTAGGCTATCAAACATAGCCTTATATTTCTTCCCTCGGTTGAATTGGTCAGTTAAAAAAAATAGCATTCATATCCCTTATTTAGATGATCGTTTCATTTTATTGTTTCACGTGTATTATAACAACTAAATAATATATTTAATGTAATAAATTTAATGCATACATAATGTTACTATATAATTTCATAAATTTACATTTTATGTTATATTTACCCATATTTAAATGTTGTTTTAATTGGTAGTTACATATGAAATCCTATGATGCCTAAGTTTATTTAGATAAAACCAAAATATCAAATGATAAGGTAATTATATATCCCACTAAAATTTTTATTAACTACATAACATTATAACTTCAATTAACATTTACATTCTTTGCTCATTTTCACACTTAAGTCCTCAAATATTTTTTGCTATATTCTTATGATTATTTAGCTAAATAAATTATTGTAGCATTATAATATGTGTTTAAATTCTAAACCATTCACACAAAGCATTAACAGATTTAAAATTTCAATGTATAGAGAGAAATACGATGAAGGAAGGTGGAAGAGAGTCTGTTGAGGCTACGTTTTTTAATTTCTTGCCAATGGAAAGCATGTGGAAGGGGTTGAGAGATGGTTATTTTGTTAATTAATAATTAATGTAAATAAATGAGAGGGGAGATGCATTGCTATTTTGTATTAGTACATACACAGTGTAATTAAGATCATTTTAGTTATACAAATCAACATTTCTTATTTTAAAATTGATGTCAATTAAAGCAATTTATTGTGCGATAAATGTAAGAACCGTTATCAATGAAAGCAATTTGTTGTGGGCTAGAGTTTCTTAAAACTCAAAAAGAGTATGTATGTGTATTCGTGTTGGGTATTGAAGTTTTAGAGAAATCAATTAGCATTAGATAAATTCTACAAAAAAAAAAAAAAAAGCATGATTATTTTGTTCTTTGGAGATTTTTTTTATCCCTACTACCACTTTGTTTTGGCACCATTTCTATAGAATTGTGTCCAATTACTATTTGCTATCTTTTTTTTTTTTTTCCTTTCTTGGCTTGGCCTTACATGATATCTCTCTTCCATATCTTTTTTCTTTGATTATGGGTTAGCATTTGAATAAAATCTCTCTCTCTCTTTCTCTCTCTCTCTAAAAAGGGGTTTCGTTCTCGTTGCATGTCTCTCGATTTCTCCAAATACATATATACTTGATTCACACTACAAATATGATGAGGTTTCTCAGCAGAGATGATTAGTCCTAGATGCCATCGTCGCAAACTAATATTTCAACGGCGATCAGTATGACTATCGGACCCGCTGGAGTAAGGGGTGTAAGTGGTCTGGTTTTGCCGATTTTTTACAGATTTTCAAACCAAACCGTTTACACCGATTTGAGAAAAACTCAAATCTAAATTAAATCATTTTGAACGGTTTGAAAAAAGCTCAAACTTAAACCTAATGGTTTAGTTCGATTTTAAACCGTCAGTTTAGCCGTAAATTTTTTTGTTTATCTACTTTTATATCATTAGTTCGCCTTTTTTAGGCTAATGACGTTACGATAACATTATGATAACTTTACAATACAAGTCTACTAAACTAAATATAAGGCCCAAAAAATATAATGATTTCCAACAAGACCCCGTGATTGTCATATTTGAAAAAAAAAGTTACTAATTAGACAGAGAGAATAACCAATCACAATAATAAAATAATTGTTTATGATATCTAAACATAACGATTACACAAACTTATCATTGTATGTTGTTACGAACTCAATTTCTCACATATACTCAAAACATTAATTAGTGTCACACATGATTTATCATCTGCATAATCAAATAAATGCATTCATTACATTATCACAGTATTAAATACTAGATAGATAAGAGAATCTTCAAAAATATGATAATAGAAAATATAAATCACCTGCTACAACTTTCATTGAATCATCCAATGCCTCAACTTCATCTAAATATTGATACAGCACTATATGTTCATTCTTAGTT
The DNA here is from genome assembly GCA_019395295.1 of Osmanthus fragrans. NCBI lineage: Eukaryota > Viridiplantae > Streptophyta > Magnoliopsida > Lamiales > Oleaceae > Osmanthus > Osmanthus fragrans. The sequence goes on along the minus strand of CM033361.1, from coordinate 18,580,108 downwards.
AGCAACCAATTCTTTCCGCATATACAAGTCTCAATCATCCTTGCACCTAATAAACTCCTAAAACAATCAAGTATCCGACCTCCAGTTGAAAATGCAGACTCAGAAACTGTAGAAATTTGAATCGATAATACATCTTTAGCAATTTGGGAGACAATTTTATACTTATGAGCATTTATTTTTCACCACAATAAAATGTTGAATGGCTCCTCAGTCAAATTTTCATATCTGTTGGACAAATTATTTTTCGCCAACATGGGTGGGCGAAGGCGGCGGGACGAGGTCGCGTCGCATGGAAATGAGAATGTAATGGTTAGGTTTTGAGTTTGATTCAACTGAAATGGGAAATGTATGGAATATGACTTTTTGACTTTCTGCTTCTGCCGTTATGGACTTATGGGTTGGGCTCGTTCACCGTTGGGCTAGAAAATTACATATTCCTATTAACTGAAAAATATAAAATTGAGATTATTATAATTTATATATAAAATATAAATTAGGATTATTGAGTAATAATAATAATTTGGAATTTTGGATGAATTTTTTTTTAAAAAAAATCATTTTTTAATTTTTATATATTTTTTCGTCGGTTCGGTCTGGTTTTAAACCGTAATTAGTTTGGTTCAAAGTCATTTCCTTGACGGGTCCACATGGCATCAAACCGATGATTTCTAAAATACAGTTTCAGTTCGGTTTGACGATTTTTACTTAAAGCCCTAAGATGGACCGATTCGCCTCATATACTATGATGAAAAAGGCAGGTTTAAATTGGATCCCGAGGTTGTGGTGGTATTCAACTCATCAAGGAATAGGTGTAGTCTTCGTCTGCGATCGGGCTCGCCAAGGCAAGACATTTATACTAAATCAGGTATATAAATTAATATTGAACAAATTTGGAGCCTTTTTAGGTTTCTCGTAAAGTCAAGGTTTTATGATGCTTCGTGTTATTGGGGTTATTATATAAGGAATGAGTATACATTGACTCTTGTAATTACTTTCTATCGAAGTTGGGTCACTTTGCAATTAGGTTTTGGTTCTTCGATGACAAGTCCTATAAATTATTTTGGCAAGATAGTGTTTTTAAGCACAATCAAATAAGCTAGAGTGGCATGCTCTTTTCATCTTGCATGGTCATATGGTGGGGGCTGGCTATAGATGAAATTTCATAATTGAGTTTGAAGCATTAACCGATGCACCAAAATGATGAAGGGTAATTATAAAGCAGAAAATGTAGGTTAATAGGTGTCATACCCACCCGTAGTTACTGAAATCTGAATAAGACTCAAAATTGGCTAGGTTTGCCTTAAGAATAGAATCATGTCGTGCAATGTTGGTATAGTATGAAGGTATACATAAGGAGTTATGGATACAAATGAGTGATAATGGATACTTTACGGAATACAAACCAAAAATGCCAAAAAAAAAAATGATGAAAAGTTTAGTGAGAGATGGGGTGAGAATGGTAGAGTTCAAAGTTGCTTTATTGAACTGCTAAGGAAGTGAGTGCTCTACATCATGCAGAAGCCTGTCCTGGAGTTGGTGCCCATGCTCGACAATGTATTTGTTTTCCGTGGTTTGAGAAAGTTGGAGTTCAATTGCTGAGTTACTTTCAACTGGGTATGTTATTGGTGACAATGTGTTTAATTGACTATAATTTTGCTGGATTGAGTTTTGTGGTGTAACGATTTTAGTAATTATATCTATCCCGTATTCATTCCCATGAATCTAGGGCTTTGGAATTGAAGTTGGATGAGATTAATTTCGAATTTGATTTGGGAATTTCCTTCTGAATTTTTACGGGACACCCCATTTCTCACCAACAAGTTACAAGCTTTACTGTCAATGATTTACTCGAGAAAAACTTAGATTTTTTTTATTTATTTCTTTAGTAGTTCATGCCCATATTTATTATTTTCCTTTTAATTTCACAATTGGTTAATTGGATAGTGGAAGTTATAGGACGGATATTTTTCAAAGTAAATAGCAGTAAATAGTACACATGTTTTTGGCTTATGAGAATTCGGATAGCTTAAAACTACCAAATCCACGTCAATTGATGAAAAATGCAAGAAACCCAATTAATCTTGGTTTGTAGATTTGATTCGAAATACGAATAAAAAACAACCAACAATTCGAACGAAACATTGACCCCTTTTGAATCCGATATTAAGAATTTCACCCAATGGATTGAACGCCAAAAGATCGATTCTTGATAAGTGCAATAAATTGCCCAATTAAAAACAAGGATATGAAGCCAAAGTTTGCCTCTTGAATTTAATTCTCTCAAATAATAATAATGTCTAATCCTTCAATAATGAGGATACAAAGTATTTATACTAACCTAGAATTAAGGTAAATATTCGTGCAAATAGAGTTCAAGAAAGTTAAAATACCAAAAGGAATAAAATCTTGATTAAATTAGAAAAATCTCGCAATTTCCTGAATTCGGCCTCGCGTTTGTTCCATGTGACCGCAAGGTAGGAATCCATGTGACCGCATGGAAGTCCCGTGTCATGGCAAGGAGCACTTTATAAATTACATGCGGCCGCATGTAACTTTTGCTATGCGGCAGCAAGGTAGGCTGACAGCTCCCTCCACTTCAGCTGCTTGTATCACTTAGTTTCAGCCCTCAGTTCCTTCTTCAAACTTGTTCCTTGGGATGTTAAGAACCTCATATTTCATTCATGGAAGCTTGGGCTAGTAATCTCATTGCTTCATTTATGCATTTTGTCCTCAAACGCGTCATTGGTCCATCTTCAACCACTAAAGGATCCTTCCCCGGACGTGGCGTTGGTGAACTTGATCCCATGCTCACATCATTTTTGGCTTTTATGTTTTTCAATATTGTTTTCTTCAGTGCATTTCCCGGAAATCTGATTAAGGTAAATCCATAAATATATGACAAGCTTACCTCATCTCATGATACAAATGCTATGTTTATGATGGATGTCAAGCGGTTGGACAAATATGAGCTTTTAAAATTGTGATTTATAACCAAATCAAACTGTAAAAGTTGATTTGGTTTGAAAAAATAAAATGATTTAGTTTGATTTCAAATATTTGTGAACCTTTTAGAATGATTTGATTTAAAAGTAGTTCAAATATCGTCCAACTTGAAACGTATTCCTAATCAGCTAAGACTCCATTTGATAGCACATTATTTTTTCTGAAAGTTGGAATTCGAATTCTAACTTTCATTTTTGACTTGTTTGACTGGCCAAATTTTTCATGAAAAACGTTTTTGAACTTTTGAAATTTTTCTTGATTTCAAGAAATTCATTTTCTCACAACTTTGATGGGAATTGAAATTCCGCCTTTTTTTTTTAGATTTTTTTTTTTTTTTTTTTTTTTAGCAATAGAAACAAATTCTAAGATAAAGTATAAAAAAATTTATCCTTTTAATTAACAAATTTCATGTAAAACAAAGACAAACGAATATAAAAAATAAAAAAATAATTTTTTTTTTTTTTTTTTTTTTGGAATCTAAACAAATTTTGTTCACAGTAGTAAGAAAATGTATTCCTTTAATTAACTATTTTCATGAAAAATAAAATCAAACAAATATCAAAAATATTATATTTTTCAGGTGAAAAATTATATCAATCAAACACTTTTAATTGTATAACAAATTTTAGGCAATTTAATTCCCTGTAATTTATTTTCTTTCACTTAAATTTCATCTTACAATCAAACGGATCCTAAATTATTTATTAGGAATGCATACATGAGAAAAAGTACAATTATTATTTTTAAATATTTTTTGAATCAAATTCTGAAAAAAATATCTTTTCCTTTCCAACGTGACAAGGGAGTTTAGACATTTTGTACGAAGAATACAGTTGCCAGTCTGCCAGATGTCCAATGTCCAAATTCATGATTTTTTTGGGGGTAAATTGAAATAGAATAATGCTAAACAAACTTAAGAAATGACGTAAAAGTTGACATTCCCCTCATATGGGGTAAGAGTTCTATTTGAATAAAATAACATTTTTTCCCTCATGTGTGATGAGAATGTCATCCCTTAAGTCAATCTTTAGATTACCATAGCACAACTCGAATAGAATATAATATATTACAATATCATTTGTACACCTTTTTTTACACCATGCTTAACATTGCTATTGTTGTCAACAAATATTGGACCGTGCTACATGTATCGAATTTTTTACAAAATCTCTTACTTACTACTCATATCGGAGGTGGGGCACGGCTCAGAATAAATTAATATACGCGGAGCCCGCGTGTTTATATGAGAAAAAGTACACAGTTCAGTACTCCCTCTTCGGTATATATGGCTTCTTCCACAAATATTTGGGTGAAAAATACTTTATAGTAAGCCCCCATTTGGTGAAAATTGAAAATTTTAAACTAAATCAAAATTAACAATTAATTTTAATTATACATTTTATGACATCGACAACTTTTCAACCACATATTCTATTAATTTTTATCAAAATCTACTAAAAAAATTAATTTTAGTCATCATCAAACGGAGTTGAATGCATTAAGTTGGACGAAATTAAAAATATAAATAAATAATAAAATGTATCAATTATAATTATCATTAATTCAAATTCGATTTGGTTCATCTATAGACTATATTTGAGAACGAGCTTGTTGGGAACAAAAAATAATACGAATTTCTACCATGAAAACAATCCAAGATTATTCAAATATTAATTGAAAAAGAACATTCCCAGACTCAGCACATCAAGGATGATAACGAAAGAAAATGCCTCTAAAAACATTGAAACCACACTGCACCAGCCAAAATCATCCAAATCCATATCAAACTACATCAGACTCAACGATCCCGAGTCCTGGAGCACGACCAAGTGGAGGTGGATTTTGTTTAGTTTTTTGTTTATTTTTTTATTCTTAGTCAATTGTCTGAGAAATATGAGTTAGATTTTTTCCATTTACAAAATTATTATAAATGTATTCCTATATGAATAATCATGAAAGTAGAGACTTACGGTGAAAAATGACACTTACATGATATTTCTTATAATCAAGTCTTCGTCTAACTCTAATATCATATCCAACCACTTCAAGTGAAGAGAGGCTAGTCACTTGTATTCACTTAAACTAATGCATTCGAGCCTTTTAAATTATTATGAATAAAATATAGAAAAATAAAAAGACTATGGGACTTAGCAACAACATGGTTAATGTAGCTAAAAACACATAAATTGTGTGCTTGCCTGTCCATAAGAGTGATGCGATATCGGTTGAACATATCAGAACGAAGGGTTAGCCAAAACAAAGAAATTATGTAGCCAATCCCAAGAAGCCTTGGAATTTATACTTATAACTGAAGGTGGGGAGGGAGAGGGACAGCCCATCCATTAGACCAATAAAACAAACACAAACAAAAACAACTTTAAACCATAGCATCACAAGAAAAATAACTTGCTGCAGCAACAGAAGCATCAACCTCAACCAATAAAAAAAACACTTGAGATCCGGCATAATGAAGAATAACTAAAATTACACAACAATCGAAATGTGGTATTCTGAAATTTTTGAGAAGCATTAGTAATGATATTGTACCAAAAAGTTGTCATGTATGTACATGTTTACGATAACCTTCGAAATTAACATGGATAACATCAAACCTCAAGCAGCAAGATGCAGAAGTCGTCTCATTTTGCGATGTTCAAGAAGCATGTCGGGAAAATACTTTCTCCATCCGAAGTGTAAGAAAAAGAAAACCCACGACTGAGATGCAGAGTGCAGCAAGCATAATCACAACCATTGTCTGAAATGAAATACAGGGACTCAAAAAGTAGACAACTGCAATTGAAATGCTTTGCCAAAGATTAAGTTGTGCAAATGCTCCTTCCTGCAACCAGAACTCAGGTTTAAGACTCCAAGCACCAATTTAAGATACACTAATATAATAATATTACTCGAGAAGCCAAGCAAGCAAGTGGATGATACTCAATTTTTTAAGCGATAACAAGAGACAAAAATATGTTGTACATAATTTGTAGAAGTACTGTACCGTAGTAGATGGTACGTAGAACAAGATTTTAGTTTCTTTTTCTTTCTTAGTACTGTCTAGTGTTTTCTAATAACATACCACTTTTGTTTGCAACCAAAACCGAAACAGTTTGTTATAGTTTACAACATTATGCAAAACATTGCAAATTTGCTTAAAGGTTGAACATCTAGATACTTTTAGCATTGAAAAAAATGGCAGAGTGGAGAAAATTTTACCAGGTCGTGCTTGAAGAGAATTCCAAGAAAAGCACATAGCTGCGTGTTCAATACACCATTACCTATGCCCCACATGCCTCCAATGAGAAGTAGGTATAATGTACTGAGCAGTCCACTGGAGATGCTAAATAAATGAAACGAAAAATTACTAAATGATAATTCGATACTCTTAAAATTATTTAATTAACTTAGCACTCTGGGTTCTCCAAGAGTATGAAAGTTGATAGGAGGGTTGACCTGTAGTTCAGCAGGAGCAAACACAAGACAATGGCCTGAATGAAAGCTCCAAGAGAAACTATTATTGTAATTGATAAGAGACCCGAGGTAAGTTGACCAGCCGCGACTGAACACTAAGACAATTAAAAAGAGTAAACAAGCTGGCCCAGTATTAGAATGTGTGGCTAAGATTAGAAGTAACTAAAAGTTACTATTTAAGTAACTTTTTGCCCCTAAACATGTTTGGACGGTTTCTTTTTCTTACTTATTGAGTAAAAAAGTACTTATTTTGAAAGTATCTATTACCCTAATGTCAAATAAGTTACTTATCCTCACTTAACCATTAAAACTTAGTTATCTGCTAGCAAATAGACTTTACTCATAAGTAAATTAGTAGAAGCAGGTCATTACATTGGGAGATACTCCTTTAAGAGCAGCCCACAACTTCCAAATGTGGTACTATTAAATTCAATTTCTGGATGCCACATATGACATAATGAATATGCTGTCCATAATATTAGAAAATCAAATATACAGGCCTTCAACGAGTGAACATGAAGAAATTGGATATAGAATTTTGTGGAAAATGATGCTGTAATTCATATTCACACAAGCAGTAAAACATGAGCAAATAAAAGAAGAAAAAATAGACAAACTTACCATTCGAAACCTCCTATAATATATAGGAGGGGCATATCAGCCCAATGGTAATTGCTAAAGTAGGCAGTAGCAGAACAAATACTTGTAAGGATAGCTCATGAGTTATTCAACTCATCAGATTTTCAAGTCCAACCCAGTCAAGTTAACAAAAAGAGAAAATACTTGATTTTCTGGAAAACACGTTGAACCACCTCATCCAAAAGTTATAGTTTAGAGAGGAGAAACTTATTTATTTAGATTGTCTTTACACACCCCTTCACATTTAAGTTAGATTAGTTTTTTTTATTAATGGCCTGACACTTCCACAATTTTTATAAATGGGTGCGGCCAGACTTGAACACAAGACATGTATCTATTCTAATACCATATTGAACCATCTCATCTAAAATCTTATTCTTAGAGAGGACAAATTCATTTACTTAAATTAAGTCTTCAAGACAAATGTCTTCTTTATCAGAATCTGAAAGTTACAACTGGTTTGTTTGGCATATTTGTACTTACAATAGTATCAAAAACACCATAAACAGCCATGGCACCACCAACACCACGCTCACCAAGTGTAGGCTTGATAAGATATTTGGTATACTCCGCCCTGTAATGGAAAAAAAAAATCATATTCTGTTGGAAAAACAGATCAGATACACAAGCTGATACTTACCCAAAATGTGAAAGCATTTGCATAATTGCATCATAACATTCTGGGAACCTTACCAGACAAATGCTTCTTGTAAGCCTGAATATGCTTGAAGAGGGATGATCAAGAGGATTCTAATGTCGAGCAATAGAGCCAAAATAGTCTTTAAAAGAGATGCCACTGAAGAAGAAAAGGTGGCAGAAGAATCTTGCAGTTCTTCCTCTCTATCATTTCTTTTACTCAAAAAGCACATAAGAATCGGACCTATGGTCGAGCTACAGAGAAACATAACAAAAAGCAAAGTTGTGCCTGTGGTTTTCCCTCCCTGTGGATAAACTATTGAATCAATTAGTAACTTCAAATATATATATAGCTGAACAATATAGAGTTCTTAACTTTCAAATGTAAGTATGTTGCTAGCACTCATTTCTCGGTTATGCATGAGAATTCACCACATGCACCCTCAAAAAAGGGAACATGTTTAATGAATCCATTTTTTTTTTTTAATTATTATTATTTTAATTTGTTTTCAAAAACAAAATCATATTAGGTGTCCATAATTGCAGGTTTTGAGTCAAAAATGGATGAGAGAATAAAAGAAGGAAAGAATCCAAATTAAATTACTTTCTATTACCAAGTGTTGCCTCAGAGCTTATAAAGAACCGGACAAGGCATAGGTGAAGATATTTACACTTGTATGCTGCACTTAAATTACAATTAGCATGAGATTATTTTTTTACAAATGTGAATTCGAAAGATTGATAACTACAATAGTAAAATCCAAATTGCAAGTATGTGTACCTTTCCATCTCTTAACAAAGCAAGAGTGATAAGATTGCCAACGAGCTGCACAATTCAGTTTGAGAAATAATTTGTTTGTAACGTGTTAGAAATATACACTAGTAGTTAGGAAGTGGAAAGTGTAAAGTGTACTACTAAAAGTTTCTCGGGAAAGTGATAACGCTGCACCTGGTTACATGCAAACATCCCCCAAAACTGTCCATTAAATGTTCCAATCACTGATCCTTCATGCAAGTCATTGTCATTTGCATGACTATGTGCAGTCGAAGTAAGATACGTCCCCTGAGAGAACATAAAAGTTAAGGAAGAAATAACGACAATAACTGGACAAATCAATCAATAATGAGACGGAAGTACATAATGTGTTGAACCTGCCCAACCCATATCATTGAAGTTGCAAATCCAAGGAACAAAGAAGCCGGAACCATACTATACCTACAATAAGAATGAATAAATGCCTACTACATTAGAACTAAGAAAGAATCAAACTCTTAAGATTCTGAATAACAATCACTTGACATATTTTCAGAAGCTCAATTTAGGTTTGTTCATTCTTTAAGTTTCAAAATACTCAAAGCTGCAAAACCCACAAGGTAAAATTGTCATCCTACAAATATTTATAATAGATAAAAAGTTGAATAGATGTGTCAACCTATGTCCAACTAGAAAGCGTGTGATGGTTCTCTGTTAGATAGGTTCATAGATATTTCTAGATGAAAATGTTCAAAATATCAATGTCTCTATCATGGAATAAGTTCAACTCAGTATAACAATAACAATATTACAGTTTCCAATGCGAAAAACATATAATAAAATTACATGAAAAGAAGATATGTAGAACCGAGGATGGTACATAAAAGTCCAAACAATATATTTAAGCACATGAGTACAAAATACATAAGTTCAACCAGGGCTTAGATTATTTAAATCAAAGTTAGCAGTACTTGAAATAGTTTCATACAACTGCTTTGCATTGAACATTTACTTTGAAGGCTGAAAAGATGAAAGGTTCTGTGTTAACAACACTTGCACACGGATATAATTATCCAACTTGGAAAAGAGCCATGAAGATGGCTTTAAATGCAAAAAACAAGTTGGAATTTTTCATGGAAGAGTGAAAATGTCTGCAGCCAATTCTTCAGAAGTAAAATTCTGGAGAGATGCAACGACATAGTTCTTTCATGAATGTTCTATGAAATTAAGAACAGCAGTCTCATCTATTGTAATAATCCTCGAACTCTTTGGTTAGGGTTGGAGAAGCATTTTTCACAAAGCAATTATCCACAAATTTATGAACTCACAAGAGCCATATGCAATCATCATCAGGAACCAAATTCGTTAGTTGTTTATTTTAATATGTTGAAATCCTATTGGGATGAATTAACTACACTTCCCCAAGTTTCAGTTCGCAAGTATGAAACTCAAAGTGAATTACAGGTGTAGCAAGAAATAGGAAAAGTTTTCCAAACTCTAATGGGTCTTTATTATACATATGCACATATAAGGAGTCAGACTTCTTCATGTTTCAAAACATACATCTCCTAAATCCACAGATCTTGCAGCCAAAAGAAAATCTCACGTGACAAACCAGCACATCAAAATCAGCAGAGCCTCGGACAAGGATGTGGCTGACTTTATTGATCACTGTGGAAAGTATGAACATATAAAGGCAAAATGCTTTGAGATTTGCTACCCTCTGAACTGGAATAAACATATACATTGGCCTCATAGTGCTGCACCAAAAACTACTAAACCAAGGTAGCTAGATGAGCATCAAATTCATGCTGATCAAAGCTCTACTCCATCATCATCAAGTTCAATCCAAGCTCGTGATCTCACAAACTAGCAATATAAGCTGATATGATCCCGGGTAGGGAATCGCATGGAACTCGCGGAATTGAATTGAAAACGCAAGAAAAGTCCAAATTTAGGTTGTAGACGATAGGATCTCGACCCGAAAATTATTGAACCAAGTAACCAAACAAGAACGAAGCTTAAAAGACCTCTTGGTTACAAAACCAATGAACCTCGATTTGCGAACGTCACAAAGGGTGCCTAATCCTTTAATAAGTTTTAGGTTTGAACGCCACAAATATTGAAGAATATTTGATAAGTTATATAAAGTTCATCAAGAACCATGGAGAGAAAAGTCTCAATTTTTATTCATAATCAAAAGTTTAATGTTTACAATGAAAATAAACCCTATTTATATGAAAACCTAGGAAAATAATTAAAAAGTGAATTTAAGGGTCCAAAATCATGAAAAGTTGTCAAAAATAAGAATTCTAGCTAAAATAAACTCTCGCAGAAAAGGAAAATTGCGCCTTCAAAATACTCTATGCGACCGCAACGTGTTGTTGCTTGCTGCCGCATGGTTCACCACTTTGGCTGCCCTCAATTCGCTGTTGATGTCCGTGCAACTGCATGGAGATTGCTCTATGCAACCGCATGGAGATTGCTCTATGCAACCGCATGGCTTTTGCGGTTGCACTCTTTCTCCTTTCACTTCTAACACGTTGATCCAAGATGTTTCGGGCCTCGACCCCAACATGAAACTTGACCCTTGGCTCGCTAACCTCACACCTTTGGACTCCATAGTTCGATCCATCAATTTGTGTGAATTTATTAAACCCAAACAGCCTCGAACGCACCCTTAAATTCTTCTCAATGAACATTGCATTCTCGATCACCAAGAACCTATCCCAGATCATATCGTCCCTCTCTCTTCGAAAGGATTCGACCTCGAATCCGAACCCAAGTTATAGCTTTTACTCTTAATCATGTCAAGAACATGAAACGACCCATCTCCTTTAGGATGCAATTTGGACCTCCTTTGAATTTGGACCAGCCTCTTTTGTAAGAACTTTCAATAACCAATATGTAGATCAAAGTGTGCTCGTCCCAATCACTTCCTTTTGCAAGTTTGAGATGCTCCAAAGACTGAGTAACCGTGCTTCCTCTATGTTTTACCCCGCCTAGGTGTTTGTAACAATGACACTGTAAATGGACTCATGTCTCCCATCATGTCACCTTGGTACTTCAACCCACTGCCTATGAATTCCGTCCATGACAACTTCTTTACCTCTTCAAGAATCACAAAATCAATCTTCGGTAATAAAGTCAAACTGGGATAGGCAATAAGTTTGCCTTCATGGATCAAGTCTCCAAAACCCTTCAAAACAGAAATAGTCAAACTAGGGATAGAATTGTCAGTTCTCACTAAAGCACTCTCAATGTCACTCTCATTTTTATGCACTCTTTTTTTACTTTTTTTCCTCTGAAGACCCACTCTCTTTTCCCTCTTGTGGCTCCACTTCATTCTTTGTTATCTCTCCATTCTCATTTTCACTCTTTATTTCTTTTCTCTCATGTAGCTCTACTCTTTTTTCTTCACTGTAGCTACCTTACAATCTTCTTTCCTTTTTCTCACTTGCTCTTTGGTATGATCATTTTGAGAATTAATCATGTCACGAAACTTTGAAAATTCTAGTTTATAATCTAAACTAGTTAGCTTATTTGACATACTGCTAACATACTTCACAACAAGTATTTTACCCCTATTGACTTCTCAACTTCACCACACCTTCTAGGATCCTCTCGAAACCCTGTTTCACGCCTATCACTCCTATACCCAAAATAATGATTATGTGCATATCATTTTCTCATAACAGCCCTTAACTCACCCCAAGTTTCAATAGGTCTCTCATAATTTCTCCGTCTAGATGTTGTCAACAGATCCCATCAAATTATATTATAATCTACAAATTGAGTTACAGCTAACTTCACATTTCTCTCCTTAGAGTAGTTATGGCCATCAAATATGAGCTCCACATTTTCTTCTCATGCCAAGTATGCCTCCAGATCACTCATTCCTTTAAATGAACGAATTGTTGTCTTGCTATTACACATACTTCTATCTACATCATCTCCAAAGTTATTCCTAATCCTTTATTCAAACCTACCACCTCTATTCCTCATCCTACCCATTTCACCTACCATTGATGCATCATTATCCTAATCACTACCATACTCATAATCATCATGCAACTCTCTCCTACTCGTCCCTTGCATTTGAGTGTCCCCTATGACTATTTAACCACGATGCCTCTAACCTACCAAACCTTTCAGTCACATCCCAAGTACCCTCGCAAACTGTCTTACTACATCTTTTCCCATGTTGATTTGATTCGATTCGGCTGTCTGATTGAATTTGAACATTCTCTGTCTGACATCCTAATTTCTAAAATATTTTTGCCTCACTTTTATCCTCTTACGTATCACTCAATTTCGTGTGGTATTCAAACCGGTTGTGATAGAGTTTTGTAATCAAGAAGACTCAAAAAAGAGAATTGGATAATTAGATAAGAGATAATTTAATTCAAGAAAGTGGTTCTTGAATTTGGATTGAAATGAAAACAGATGGATTTTAGATTTCAAATAGAGAATAGGATGTTGGCAAATTTCAAATAAATCAAAACAAATTTTTTTTTACTGTCAGATGAACAGTAATTTTTTTTTGAATTTTTTAAAACTCGAAAATTGACTACGATAACAACGAAACAGGCAGAAGTTGATTTGGATGCTTAGATTAGCCCAAAAACAACATTTAGCTCTTTTTTTGAAATTTTTTTGGATCTAAATTCAAAAACTATTTCTGACCCGAAGAACACGAATAACAAAAGACTAAAAAGAATAAAAAAATATAGAACCTGAGTCTGGAGCCCAAGCTCTAATACCTCTTTATGAGATCTTGGGTAGGGAAATTACATGGAACTCGCGGAATTGATTTGAAAACGTCATGAAAGCCCAAATTCAGATTGCAGACAATATGATCTTGACCCATGAGCACCACAAATATTGAAGAATATTTGATTAGTTCTATAAAATTCATCAAGAACCATGGAGAGAAAAATCTCATTTTTTATTCATAATCAAAAGCTTAATGTTTACAATGAAAATAAACCCTATTTATATGAAAACCTAGGAAAGTAATTAAAAAGGGAATTTAAGTGTCCAAAATCATGAAAAGTTGCCAAAAATAAGAATTCTAGCTAAAATAAATTCTCGCAGAAAAGGAAAATTGCGCCTTCAAAATACTCTATGCGACCGCAACGTGTTGTTGCTTGTGGCCGCATGATTCGCCACTTTGACTACCCTCAATTCGCTGTTGATGTCCATGCGACTGCATGGAGATTACTCTATGCGGCCGCATGACTTTTGCAGTTGCACTCTTTCTCTTTTCACTTCTAACACGTTGATCCAAGATGATCCTCGACCCCAACATGAAACTTGACCCTTGGCTCGCTAACCTCACATTTTTGGACTCCATAGCTCGATCCATCAATTTGTGTGACTTTATTGAACCCAAATAGCCTCGAACTCGCCCTTAAACTCTTCTCAATGAACATTGCATTCTCGATTCCCGAGGCTATCCCGGATCATATCATAAGCAATTGGTTACTCTTCTTTCAACAAAATTGATAAAAACCTTCCCTCTTGTAACTCAGTTGCTAGTACTATTCCAACATCTTGGATAATAGACAATTGAGAAATTTTCATCAGCCGTTAAGAAAGTTGGGTTTGTTCAATCTCCTGCTGATCCTTGTTTATTTATGAAGTTTTATAGTTCTCATTTTACAGAGATTCTCATGTACGTTGATGATATCATAATAGGTGCCAATGATCATCCATCTATCACGGTCTTGTTGATCTATTGTTTCCTCTTATTTCCGTGTTATCCTAGTTTAAACGTAGTGTTGCACGTGTATATTTTCACCACAGTCTTGCATAATTTGACAATATAAACAATGAACGAATGGCAACAAGCCAACAATTCCATGAACCCCTAAATTATGTCAATAGTGGAAGCAGAAGTGAAGAGGAATCACAATTTCAAAAATTATTCATCACTGAACAAAAATGCATACCAAGTAGGCATCAAATTTGCAGCAATGAACAGCCAAAATCCCGTGGAACCAAGAATCAAAGCATTCTTTGTCCCAAGCTTCCTCACCACCAATGAAGCAACGACCGAAAAAATTGCAAATGATACATACGATATCCCCAGTGATATGGTACCCAAATCTCCTTCCTAGGAAAACCCAAGAAAAAATTATTAGAAATAATTAACAAGTCCCTAGTGAGGAAGTGAATAGCAACCAAAAACAGCAGAAACTATTGGCTGAGCTCTTGTCAGTTCACCAACACAGGTAAAAAAATCCCAAATAAAACTCACTATTCAATTCTAATGAATCATCAAAAATGAAAAACTATTAAGAAAATCTGAAATCATGAAAAATTGAAAATGTGAAAGCTTACAGTATTGACGGTACTTTCTAAGTTTTGGACAGCATTATAAGCCAAGAAAATCAGAAGGAAAGCCCAGCAGAGAATATGAACATCTCTTTTGTGATTCAAAGTGTTAGTTGGTGATGAGCTTTCAACAACCAGTGCTGTTTCTTCATCCATGGCCACTGACCAACAGTATACACTCCAGTTCGAAGAGTACTCGCCAGTGAGAAATAAGAGAGGACTGGGGGACTAGTTTTTGAATGCATCAAGGAAATTAAACTAGTTTTACATTATTGACATTTGATTATACGTAAACAGTTTGGACATTGATTTGCCAAACTCTATTATTTATTGATTTATACTTGTATTTAGATAATATATTAGTGTTGGAATGTTCTATTATAATTAGAATAAAGCGCCAGTTTAATGGGCTCTTTTTCAAAGCAAGCATTGTTTTGTACAGTAGAAGTGGCCCCTTAGTGATTATTTCCGGTCTTTTCAATTTGTTTATATAGGTACAATTCACCGTTTCTTTCATGCAAAATTTTATGATTCCAAAAGTAGCCTCAAATTTTTTGAAGGTCCGTTTGATAGTAAGAGTGAAATTTGAGTAGAAATAAATTAAATTATAAGAAATTAAATTGTCTGAAATTATTTTATCGGGAATTGAATTAAATATGTTTGATTGGTATAATTTTCCACATTTCTATTATAATACGTTTGACTTTATTTTTTTATACAAATTGTCAATTAAATAGATAAGTTTTTTTACCATTGGGGACAAAATATGTTTAGATTGCCAAAAAAAAATAAAAATTTTATTTTTTATTTTTCGTTTGGCTCTATTTTGTATGAAATTTGTCAATTAAATGGATAATTTTTTTTACACTTTATCTTAGAATTTGTTTCTATTGCTAAAAAAAAGGTGGAAACCAACTCCCACCATATAGCAAGTCATTGAATTCCACGGAATCACGCTTCAAGTGGTTGTACCTTGAAATTGGGTGGAAACCAATTCCATGGGAAAAAAGCTATCAAACGGACAAAAAGTGGAAGTTGGAATTCGATTCCAAATTCTAGAAAAAATTTCGCGTATCAAACGCACCCTAACATGATTTTGGTGTCAAGGAATGGAACCACTCAAGGGCAATGTTGTAATTTAGGATTGGTTATTTGAGAGAATGAGAAAACAATTTTCAACGCTGCGAGTATCGTCAAAGAATTTGATAGGCGTTAGGTGTATCCGAAGTTTTAGTCCTAATCTTATTCTTGTCAAGAAAATTTTTTTTTGAATAATATATTGATGGAAAATATGTGGTTAAAAAGTAAAGAAATTTTTTAAATTTATCTGTAATATTATTTTATTGAAGAATATGTGGTTGAAGTTGGTCAAATCACTATTAAAAAATATATTTTGGTGGAAAAAATGGGACTTCATATACTACTGTTGAAATCAATTTAAAAAGAGAAATTAAAGGGGGGTAACGGAGGCTAAGCGTCGGTTTGGCCCGTTTCTCTTTCATTTTTTTCTCTATCTTATTTTTAATCACATAATCTTTCATAAAATAATATTATCGAAATTTTTTCATTCTTTTTCAACCATATAATCTCAAAAAGAAAAAATCACTAATTCAAACATTAAAATTTGAAAAAAAAAAAAGGAGGGCCAAACGGAGATTAAGTGTTATAGTAAGTTTTCAGACTTATATATTTATTTTCAACTTGTTTGGGTTTGTCTGTTAGACAAATTATTGTCAAACGATCTCTTCGGACTGTATGTAACTCGATAATTTTTTCAGTCGACATCGACCTAATGATTGAACGGTAAATCGACACCAAAATGAAATTGGCTCGGCCCCAAATTTGTCTGAGACATTTAGAGCAGCCTAATTGTAATTAGTGATGCGCATGGTCCGTCTCCATTTATTTGGACGGCCTACAGATGAAACCCACTTAGCTGCCCACTTAAGCACTTTATTGGGTCTGACCTATTACTGTGTCGTAACCTCAGTTGCTTATTTTGGGCGCCCCTTTTGATTTTCATATGGTCTCTGCCTCTCCGCCTCTTCTATGTGAACTTGGTGTTCCCTTTCATGCTCTTTGTTCATCGTTGTCTTTCACTGTCTTTGTGGCAATTCTTGTACCGTAACTGTACCTCCTTGTGCATCCTAAGTGGGTGAAAATGAGCAACCGTAAGTGGAGGCAGTTTGATGGTTTTGGGTTCATCTTAGTTGGGGTGTCGATTGGATGAGAAATTGAACCCGATTCAAGCCTTGATGGTCATCATTTTCCTCTCAACATTTGGGCATCAGAGCATTGTGGTGTTTCTCCAGCCTGAAATCGACGAAATGAGGCTGAAATTGTGATTTTTCGAAGTGTCTGAATCTTAAAAACTTCAACTCCAGCCAAATTGATGACTAGCCGAGAAAACCAAGGCCATATCCGAACTCTATAGGTGGAGGTGCTCCTTCATGTACGACGTGTGGCTACTCCGATTGCGGCGCATGGCGGCTGATCAGTACGAGCTCTCTTTAGGCAATTTGCTTGTTTTGATTTCCTGAACGTACTAATATTGCTAATTTCGTGTTTCAGGTTACATAGGAAATTTTGGGCGATTATGCCCCCTGACGCTCATTTTGGTCAATCGCGTTGTTATATTTGTTGAATCTTTAGAGTGAATAGTTGTGGCTTATGCCCCTGGACGCTCGTTTTGGTCAATTGCATTGTTATATTTGCTGAATCTTTAGAGCAAATAGTTGTGGCCCTAAAGTAGTAAATTCGCATCTCTCGATTTTTACAGACTTCAGACGTGTCCACTCTAGTAAACTGGCTTATCCCAATTAAATTTTTGCACTAGCACGTCATCATGTAGGGGTAACAATAGGATTTGGGGTTACTGTGTAGGGTAACCATTGCTTGTGCTAGAAATTAGGAATTGTCTACTCTTACGTAATTGTAGTATTTTGTTCTTTGATAAAATTCATTGATTATATTTGTGGTATATTATGTTTTAGAATTATTTTTGTTGAAATTGTCTTGTTGATTGAAATACTTCGTTATTGCCTAGTTGATTCCATTAGAATATCTAGACCTTACATGTTCAAGGATTTCATTGATCTGAGATCGCGAATCTCACAAACCCTAGGAATTTAGAACGTTGTATATTATCTATGATCCTATGACTACTTTGGGTGGTTTGATTCTAATTCTATGCATTTTTTGGGATTGATCTATAAAAATGACAACTCGCATTTTTTATTTGAGAATTTTTAATTGAAAAAAGTGATTTTTCTATATGGCAATTAAAGATGTGGGATATTTTGGTCCAACAAAATATTTCAAAAGTCATTGAAGGCAATTTTTTTGCTAATTTTTCAAAAGAACAAAAAGAGAAAGTTGATAAGCTTGCCTATACTTCAATAATTTTACACTTGTCTTACACTATTTTAAGAAAAGTGGAAAATTGAAAATCACAAAAGAATTTTGGACAAAATTAGAAGACTTGTATCTGCTCAAATCTACTCCAAACAAGCTTTACTTGAGCATTTTTTTCAATTTTAAAATGGATCATTCAAAATATCTAGAGGACAATTTAGACATTTTAAACAAACTTGTCCAAGACATAGTTAACAGTGAAGAGACGGTGTCAGGAACTTATAAAGCTAAAATCTTGCTTAACTCTATACCTAACACATATAAGGAAGTTAAAAATGCAATCAAATATGGTAGGACTACTTTGACGCCTTGACTCTCTCAAAAGTAAAGAGATGGAGATTAAAGTTGAAAATTTGATAAGAAAGACGATGAGATCCACATGGTGAGGAATTGAACTCAGTTTAGGCAAAACAGTCACAAAGGGTTCCATAGTAGTAGCGAGTCGAGTTGTAATGGAAGTAAAAAAAAAGGGCAATGGTAGGTCTAGATCAAAATCTAAGACCAAAGTTAGAAAATGTTATGGCTGTGGAAACACGAAACACTTTATAAAAAACTGTTATAAAGAGAAGGGTAAGTTGAAGTGAAAAGAGAGAGATGGAGTAAATGTATTGTCTTTCGTTTCCAACGTTGATGATGGTGAAGTGTATATGATTACAAGTCATATTTTTTATCCTGCTGAATTGAATCTAACTGTCAATTCTCGTTTGTATGAGTGGATACTTGATTTCGGTGCATCTTTTCATGTAACATCACAAAAGATTGGTTTGAAACTTTACACAAATCAAATGGTGGGCATGTTGTGCTATGTGACAATTCTTCTTATACTATTGCTGGGATTGGTGATATTACTTTAAAGTTTGACACTAGTTTTGTGTATACTTTAAAAGATGTTAGGTAGATCTCTGAACTGTCTAGGAACTTAATCTCAGTACGAAAACTTGAAAAAGCTGACTTCGTCGGTAGAATTGGAAATGAAACTTTAAAATTGGTAGAGGGTGCTTTGGTTTCCATTAAGGGAACTAGAAAAAATGACATTTACATCACTACATGAGAAGTAATAAGAGGTCTAGATTCTCTTATATCTTCTGCCGAGACTAGTCACACACATAAATGACACAATAGACTTACACATGTAGGTATTAAGGGTCTTAAACTGCTTAACGAAAATGGTGGTTTTGGAAATGATCATGTGTCTGACTTGTTATTTTGTGATTACTATGTACTTTGTAAACACCATAAATCTTCCTTCTCCACGAGTGTTCATAAAGCTAAAGACGTGCTTGAATATGTGCATTCAGATATGTGAGGTCTTGGTAGTAATCCCACATCTGGTGGAAATAGGTAATTCTTGTCTATTGTAGATGATTTCACGAGAATAGTGTGAGTTTATCTTTTAAAAGATAAGTATAATACTTTCCACAGTTTAATAATTAGAAAATACAAGTTGAAAACCAAACTCGCAAAATGATTGGATTTTTGAGAACTAATAATGGTCTAGAGTTTTGTAACACTAAATTTGACCATATATGCAAAGAAAATGGAATAACATGACATAAAACTGTTCTTTACACTCCCGAACAAAATGGGGTAGCTGAAAGGATTAACAGATCTATATTTTATAAAGTGCGTTGCATGATGTTAAGTTCTGGTGTCCTAAAGTCATTTTGGAGCGAAGCTGTTATGATCACCTGTTATCTGATTAATTTGACTCCATCTGCTGCATTGAATAGTGACACTCCTCATAAAAATGATCAAGTAAATTAAGTGATTATTCTGTACTTAGAACTTTTGACAATGCTGCCTTCTCTCACCAGAGCGAAGGAAAACTTGAACTAGAGCTAGGAAATGTGTTTTTCTAGGTTTTTTAGACGGTGTTAAAGGTTACAGGTTATGGGTAGAAGCCAAAATGTGGTTAAGATCATTGTGAGTAGAGATGTCACATTTAACGAAGTTGAGATGTCTTGCCTTAAAACTGAATCTAAATATGTGAGTAAAGAAGAAAAAGGTGAAGAGAGAGATCGATTGAATGTGAAGTTAGGAAAACTTAGCACATCTGTACCTGCCACCCCTAATAAGGTGAAGACTCAGATTCAACAACTTGAAGTGGAGAATGGAAAGAAATAAGTGGTAGAAGAGCATCATGAGGTAGAAAATCTCTTAGCAAGCTATAACTTAGCTAGGGATAGAGAGAGGAGACAAACGAGAGAGCCTAGTATATTCGGATGTGAATTTGAATTAGCTTTTGCTGGTACTAGCTATGAGGATCTAGCTTATAGAGAGCCAAAAATCTTCAAAGAGACAATAAGAAGTGAACAATCAGAAAAGTATTTAAGGCAATGAAAGATGAGATGAGTTCATTAGAAAAGAATTAAATGTAGGAACTAGTACCTAGACGTAAGAATAAATCAATAGTTGATTGTAAGTGTGTCTTTAAGGTTAAGGATGGTGCTAGTAAATCTTAACCCTAAAGATTTAAGGTTAGGTTAGTGGTCAATGGATGCACACAAAAGGAAGGCGTTGATTATAACGAGATTTTTCACCAATTGTTAAGTATACTACTATTAGGGTCATTCTTGCACACTTTGACTGGAAACTTGAACAACTTGACGTAAAAAGACTTTTTTACATGGTGAACTTGATGAGCAAATCTATATGAATTAGCCAAAAGATTTTAAATATAAAGTAAAATCTGATCATATGTGTTTCTTGAAAAAATCTTTATATGACCTAAAACAATCACCTAGACAGTGTTATGAAATAGTTGACTCTTTTGTACACACAATAGGGTTTCAAAGAGGTAAATTTGATCATTGCATGTATTTTCAATATGATCATGGCAGCAATGACTGTGTGTTTTTATTGTTGTATGTGGATTATATGCTCTTGATTGGTTATCTTCAAAATGGATAAGTAAGATAAAAACAAAGTTGAATGGAGAATTTGACATGAAAGACCTATGTAAAGTTAAGAGAATTCTAGGTATGGAAATTAAAAAAGATATGTCAAATTATGACTTGTTTATGCATCAGTCTTCTTATATTTCAAAAGAATTGAAAAGATTTGACATGCATGATTACAAACTTATTACATTACTTTTAGCTAATTATTTTGTACTATCTAAAGATCAGGCTCCTTGTGATGAAAATGAAATAGAATACATGAGTAGAATATCATACTCTTCTATTATGTACTTAATGGTTTGCACCAGAGTAGATTTAGCATTTGTTGTTAGTACTCCTAGTATGTACATGTCTAATTCTGGCCATGAGCATTGGGAAGCCATAAAATGGATGTTAAGGTATTTAAAGGGAACTAGTAATATGTCTAAAATCTAGTGCTAATAAAGAATATGTGAAATTGAAAGGTTTTGTATATGCGAATTACGTAGGAGATAGAGATAATAGAAAATTCACTTCATCTATGTGTTTACTCAATCTAACTCTTGCGTAGTTGAAAGTCACAATTACAATACATAGTTGTACTATCCACGATTGAATCAGAATATATTGTCACCAATGAAGCAATCAAAGAAGTTTTGTGGCTTTGAGGTTTACTTCATGAACTTTGTGTTTTGAATGACTATGTGGTAGTTTATTCAAATAGTCAATCTTCCATACATCTATGTAAAAACATTGTCTTTCACGGATGCACCAAACACATTAACGTTAGACTATATTTTATTAGAGATATTGTGTCACAAGAAGTTGTTAGACTTGAAAAGATAAATACACAGTATAACCTTTCGGACATGGGCACTAAGGTGCTATCATTGGTGAAATTTAGAATTGCATGCATCTTCTAGACGCTGGTCGAGGTAATTAATTTTCAATTTTATCGGTTTCCTATATTGGAATTATTACTATTAGGTGATAATGTTTTCTTTGCGAGTCCCTTGACACCAAGATGGAGGTTTGTTAGGCAAATTATTATCAAACGACCTCTCCGAACTGTGATATAATTCGATTATTTTTTCAGTCAGTATCGACCTAATGACTGAAAGGTAAATTGACACCAAAATGAAATTGACCTAACCCCAAATTTGTCTGGGTCATTTGAAGCAACCTAATTTTAATTAGTGCTACTCATGGCCCGTCTCCACTTATTTGTACGACTTATAGATGAAACTCACTTAGCTGCCTACCTAAGCCCTTCCCATTACTGTGCCCTAACCTCACTTATTTATTTTGGGTGCCCATTTTGGTTTTCATACAATCTATGCCTCTCCGCCTCTTCTATGAGAACTTGGTGTTCCCTTTCGTGCTTTCTGTTCACAGTCGTCCTTCATTGCCTTTGTGGTCATTCTTATACCATGACTATATCTCCTTCTTGTGCATCCTACATGGGTGAAGAAAAGCAACTGTAGTGGAGGCAGTTTGATGGTTTTGGGTCAATCTTAGCTGGGGTGTTGATTGGAGGAGAAACTAAGTCTGGTTCAAGATTTGTCGGTCATCATCTTCCGCTCAACAGTGTCATTAAAATTGGAGTTTAAAATCAAATCAAAACGTAAAAAATGGTTTGTTTGAAAATTAACATGATTTAATTTGATTTGAATTTTTTTTTTTCAAATTGTGTACTATAATTCAATTCTAAAATAATTCAAATTGAACCATATTTATTCCTAATTAATATTATTTAATTATTTATCTGGAATAAATAAAACTAAATTGATCTCCTGCCTACTATAAATAGGAGATGAGTCCTGATAAATATAATGAGAAAAAGTACAAGAGTTTTATTTTCAGCATGTTTGAGCCCCCATTATTTTATCTAAAATACATTTTGGAATAGTATTTTGATAGATAATATGTGGTTAAAAAAAGTTTTAAATTTACGTATTATATTATTTTATTAAAAAATATATGATTACAAATAAAAAAGAGAAAAATGTAATTTAAAAATAATGGGGACCAATTATATTCATGAATCAAATTCTGGAGAGCCGTGCTATAGAAATAAGGCCACATATGGCCCTGTTTGAGAAGAATTACTCAATTCTGGAAAACAATAAAGCTGGTTGCGGGCCCCCACTTGGCGCAGCAGAAACATGTTATGGGTACAGGAAATAAATACAGAATTGGTACATGAATTTAAATTTGATGGACAAATCTAAAATAGAGGTGGTCTGCATTAATAACAGATGGACAAGATGCTACATTTTCAAAATTCTGTATCAAATTTGTGAGTTTTCTCAGTACTTGGAGAACATTCCAGCGCAGCAGAACCCTCTGCCCTTGGAAACTGACCTGAGAGTTTGGAGCTTCGGTAAGAAGAAAATTCAGCCGCCAGATATTATTATCATTATTTTTTTATTTCTTTGGGATAAGTTGAAATATGAAATATAAAAATTCTACTTATATGACTTTTCCTTTAAGGAATTACAGGTGCGGACAAAATTTCATTAGCTTATTTAACTTTATTTTGTATCCAAAATGAATTAAGGCCTGTTTGATAGTCGTAGTTTTCCGTGGAAGGTGGAAAACGTTTTTCTACTTTTTACTATTCACCTGTTTGATTGCACTAATTTTTCAGGGAAAACGTTTTCCAAAGTACAAGCGGTTGATGCACAAAAGCTAGAAAACGTTTTTTCATCATAGTGGTGGAAAAACGTTTTTCAACTTTTTGACAATTTTTTTTTTTAAGCAATTGGAACACATTCCAAAGTCAATGGTACAAAAATTTATCCATTTAATTGACAATTTGTATAAAAAACAAAGTCAAACGAAAAATTTGTCAGGTGAAAAATTATACCAATCAAACACCATTAATTACAATTCCCTGTAAAACGTTTTCTAGGCAATTCAATTCCCTGCCATTCATTTTCTTTCCACTCGTTTTACACCCTTGCAATCAAACAGACCCTAAAATCTTATCAACTCAACCGTCTGTACCTCATCAGCATGTGCATATAGC
This sequence comes from Osmanthus fragrans, assembly GCA_019395295.1. Classification (NCBI taxonomy): domain Eukaryota; kingdom Viridiplantae; phylum Streptophyta; class Magnoliopsida; order Lamiales; family Oleaceae; genus Osmanthus; species Osmanthus fragrans. Next base: position 18,555,942 of record CM033361.1, on the reverse strand, counting down.
ATTCTAAAATATTAAGTTCTTTCTGTTGGATTAAATAATCTATATTATATCCATTAGGTTGGACGTACATGCAAACATAAATGCATGACGAAATGTATCAATTATAATTACCTTTAATTCAACTTCAATTAGGTTCCTATAGTTCGAGTATGAGCTTGTTGGGAATGAATAATGATAGGATTAATTTCTACCATGAAAACATTCTAAAGTTTTATCAGTTGATATTAGAGGAACGAATAATCATGGGACAGGACGGGCAAAGCAAAGAATTATTATTTTCTCTAGACAACATACTAACGATTAATGGCAAATGATTTCAAGTAGTTTAACATCCATAGGGAAACAGTATAGAAATTTAAATCTCTCAACATTCCAAGATTCATCAAAATTTTAAAGATAATTCAAACATATAATTGGTAAAGAACCCATTCCCAGACAAGGCAAAATCTAGGATGATAGCGAAAGAAAATGCCTCAAAATCTTCCAAATCAAGAATACAGCAGACTCAACGATCACGAGTCCTGGAGGATGACCAAGTGGAGGTGGACTTTGGGGGACCTCCACCAAAGGAAGTTCTACTATCATCACGCCACCTGTCACCGGGTTGAGATGGACGATCGTCCATCCTGTTACCACCACTAGTGGTCCACCGATCATTTTCTGCAGGCGCGGCCTGGGCCCCACCACCTTCTGCTGACATACGTTTGAACCTGGGCACATACTTAGCTGTAGTTGATGCAGCTGCAGCTGCAGCTGGAGCAGTAGCAGTGGGTGCTGCCTCCACTGGACGCGGCATGGCAGACAGGTCGGCAACCCTTGACGGCCCGGTACTTGATCTCCCCAAAAGCTCTGATCTCCTCTGCAGCTCTTTCTCCTCCAGTTCTCTCTCACGTTGCCTCTGCTTTTCAGCAATCTCGTCCAACTTGGCTTTACGCTCAGCCTCCTCTCTCTTCCGCCTCTCCATCTCTGCAAAATCCAATCATCCAGAAGCAAATGTTACATTATACATCATTAATGCAAAATATGGTTATAAACATGAAAAGGTCATCAGGATATGTATTCTTGTGTACTCAACATACGACTAAGGCCAAATACCATAAACTGTTCAATTCTTGGAATATCATAATTTTGATTTTTAGTCTACACAGATATAGGAGAAAAGAAATTAAGCAAAGGAAGACCATGGGCTCCAACATAGGGCGCAAATTCCAAACCACTGGACCTCTTGGACAAGTGAAGTAGTGCAGGAAAAAGAGGCATGGATACTTTGTCAGAAACATCTATTTATATGATGGAAAGGAAGTTAAACATAAACCAGGGGGCAGAGAATATGCAAATGTTTCAAGTGAATAATCGGAAGCATTAGTGCCGAAAGTATATCCTGAAATAATCAAAAAGCAACCAAAAAATATAGGAACAGAGTAAATTCTAGGTCCTAAGTAATGACTACGGGGTTTATATGGTCGGAGACACTAAGCATGTATATCTATATTGTTTAAGCCCATTTGACAGCTTTGGAAATGGTAGCTTTTAAAAGATGTGAAGGTGACATTCTCATGAGAGAGAATCCTGCATATCAAAAATATTCATACGAAAAAATACTGAATGTTATAGACAATAGTAAGTCCAGACTAAGATTGGGTGGGAAAATGTCACATAATGCAACAAAATTTATAGAGCAGCAATTCAGTCTAAAGCACATTTCAGTAAATCTGATTAGGCACGCTATTAACCATCAAATCCCTACAATTGTATTTGGAATTCAAATAGGAAAAAGTACCTTCAAGCTTCCGTGCTTCTTCCTCTTCACGCAATCTTATTTGTCTCTCCTCCTCGCATCTCAGGTAATATATAAATTTCCTCTTAGCCTCTCTTTCCTGTTTCCTTGACTGGATAATTTGGTTGATCCGCTCCTCTCTCTCCGCCTCAAGTCTGTTAAATTCAGCTTCCCTACGACTAACCACTCTCTCTTGGAACAAATTCTGCACAAATAGGTTCAAGAAGTTAACTAAGACTTACTAGAGAATCTGTGCAAAAAAAAAACCGTACTAAGAAGTTAATAGGCGTAAAATATAAATGCCAATTTTATTTTAAATAGTGCCGGCGTGAATTAAAAATGAAAAGGAAATACATATGAAACGCAAGTTACCAAGTAGCAAACAAGTATGAGTCCATAAATAAAAATAGTAGGATCCAAATCCCAAGTTAAAAAAATTTATCAAGCTCTTTTCTCATCTTCAAGGTAGATTGTCACTGTATATTCTGTAATAAAAATAGTAGGATCCAATTCCCAAGTAAAAAAAAAATTATCAGGCTCTTTTCTCATCTTCAATGTAGATTGTCACTGTATATTCCGTACTTCAGATTCTTTATGTCAAGTATGCATAATTTCCATAGTAGCATGTGTGCAAATCAAGTGTAAAGAAAAAATTTGGAAGTTTCACAACAGTTACACAACCTGAGTGCAACAACCCAATTGAATGTCAGTCGGTAGATAGTAACCTCAAGGAAAAATTCCCAGACTAATTATTGATTTGAGGTTGCCTTTAGAACTAGGGATTTAGGTCAGGATCACTTGGAGGGAACATTTTCAAACTGCCCATGCTAATAAGATGTATCTCTCCACAGTTGATGAATTTTTCAACTATTTTATACATAACGTTCACGTTGAGGTTTAAAACTTTTTTTTCTGCTAGAAAGATTTTTGACTCAATTCTGAACTCAAATTTGGCCAGCCCCAAATTGAACTTAACGTAAAGCAAGATTTTCCAACTTAGGAATTCTATTTGATCTCTGGTTGGACTCAAGTCAGACTAGACCAACTTATAATCCTCTGCCACGAGCATCTTACCCAGCCTCGCAGGCTGAACGGCGCCTGTTTTCTCACATTAGACAAAAATCTTGACAAGTTAGCAACTAGAATACCAACAATCTTACTGTCACATAGATCAATTAATAAACCAGTAACGGTTAAACCTTGCTCTCAAACATCCGGCCGAGTCTCTTTTTTTCCTCAAGGTCTCCAGCATGTCGTTGTCTGCTTGACTCAACCTCTTGCTGCACATATATGATAAACAGCAAGATCAATATATCAAAATAATAATCCAGAGACGCTAATGATACAAATAAAATATTACACTTCCACATCAATTTAAGATGAAAACATTGAAGAAAGGCACAGTAGATGTCCGCCTCGGTAAAAAGGAACTTTTGAGGACTATAAGAAACTATAATGCATACCTGTTGTTCACGTTCATGAAGAGCTTCCTCTTCTGCTAGACGCCGTTGATAATCAGCTTCAATAAGAGGAGCAGCCTCCTCTCTTTTTGCCCTCTCAAAGTAATCCATTGTTTTCACAAGCTTCTGTAATTTTTTCTCCATTTCTTGCCTGTCCTTGAGTTGCTCACTCAGGGCCAGCTCCATCAAAGACTGTTTAGTTATCTTTTCCTGGATTAGAAATAAGATACATTATAAAAATTTCTCAGTGGAATACCAGCGAGAAGGAAATAACAATTGGTTCTTAACGCACTCCCTCCAGAACCGGCCTCTTCCCTTTCCTCTTGCTACGTTTTTCAGTTTCCAGCAGCAAAGCTTGAGTTTCTTGAAGTTCACGTTCCTCTATTTCCCTAAGAATTCTTTGATTCTTCATTTGCTCAAACTCAGAGGCAAGCCTTCTCTGTTCTGCTTCTTCAGTTATTTTCTGTAGTTTTAGCCTCTTCGCCTCCTCCTCTCGTTCCTTGAAATTTTCAAGAAAATGATATAAATGCTTCATGTAATTTCAAATAATAACTATAAAAGTGAACCAAAAGTCATCATTTGTTCCAGTTATCAAAAGGGTATACCATCTCAAGAAGTTGACGTTCTTGTTCTTCTTTGCGTTTTTCAATTATCGACTTGCGTGCAAGAAGTCTCCTGTGTTCCTTTTCCACAGTCTCCACTAAATCAGAAAGAGTTTCCCCTGATTTCAATGCTCTCCTTACTGGAGGGTGAATCATGATTCTCGCTTTGCTAAGAGATTCTGCAAAAGTGGCCAGGTGATGCCGTAGGCCTTCTGACTCAAGATTCTGACATGGAAGTAGTTATGACTAAAAACATCACCACGTGCGTAATAATTCATTTGTTTCATAATAAATGATAAACTAATATGTGAAAAGGAATGACGTTAAGTTTTGAAGCATTCTCATACAGAATAGCAAAAGGCTGGATCGTACTAAAGAAAAATTCTACGACAACTCTTCCTGGTAGAGACTATCCATAGTTCACAACTAAATCAGCTGAATGAATTGTCCTCTTGGTTTCTCTTAAGTTGTAATTGTTCAGTAAGTACTGAAATGTTTAGATACATGCCAATCCAAAAATAAAACCATGTTTAGTTTAGCAAAAAATCAGACATTTAGTAAATCTCAATAAAAGTAGATGAAATGTGTGGTTGAAAGTTGATAAAATGTGTGGGGTCCCATAAATGTTGTTCAAAATGAGTTTCGGGAAAAATGATTTTTTGAAAATGGGGGCCAAGTCCAACCAGGTGCTAAATGTCAAGGAATCATGCCAAGCAAAATCTGTATTTAAAGCACAACAAAAAGGCATAGTAAATTTTCTGCAACTATATTTCTTTTCACACCAAGTTCAAGTAGCATAGTCCATCTTGTCGAATAAGCTCACAATTCTCCAACAATTAACTGAAAGCACCCTTTATCCAAAGGCAAAGCATAAATTTAATATTTTAACCAAAAAATATCCTTTCAGGGGTAATGCATAACAAATCTCACTTAACAACTTCCAAAGAAGCACGACATTACAAGACAATACAGACCAGCCAATAGTGAAAGACATCTTCATCATTACAATGATTATAAATCCAGCCAAGGCCAAATTCAAGTTTTACAATCAATTCCATCATCATGTAGATGTTCTGGCAACATTAATTTAGTATGGAGCCGACAACTCTAAATATAAACTCGAAACATATCATGTCATCCGAGAATCATCATTTGCCAGCGTAAGGTGGCAAAATAAAAAAGTTCAAAGTTACCTTATTACCAAAGGAAACAGTACCCTTCATATAGTCAACTTTCATGGCTAAAAAGTTGTGCTTAACAGCATCCACGGAAATCTTTTCCACGATAGAGAAATCGAAGAAAGGGATTGTCTTAGATAAGTTATCAATATTCATCGTCTGATACACCTGTGATACCTGGAAATGGAGATCGGAAAGATAGGCAGGATGAGACACTGTCAAGGACATAAGCATTGGACAATGAACAATGCAACATCGGAGAGTGATTCAAACCTGCTGCAGCGACCTCAGAGTAGCAAGCTTTTCCAGTGAAGGAATATATTTAGACAACTGCACTTCTCGAACAGAAGAAGCTGAAGTAAGCTTACCCCCAAGCTTCGAGATTTTTGTTAACAAGGGCTGTACTTTTAATGCCAGATCTAAGGGGAGAAACTCGTGTTCTAGAATATGGTAAAGGTCTTTCACTTCCTGATTGACACACGTCATTACACCTTTGGATAGCTACAAATAAATACAAAGAAACCAATTTAAGAAAGAATTTACCAAAAGCATCAAAAATACCAAATGAACGCAGATAAAACTGAAGTCCTCGCAATCGAAAGGGACAAAGGCAAAGAGAGAGAGGGAGATTTCATTGAAACTCAAGGATGCATAGAGACAAAAAAACAATAAAGTATAAAATCAAGGAGGAAGAGGTTCTAAGAGTCATAAATCAATTCAGAAACTTACTTACCAAGTCCGAGAGAAGCAACGTCCGAGAAAGCTGAAACAGGTTAAAAGCCATCAGCTACCAAATGAAAAATAAAATAAAATGATAAAATGGAACCATAGATTGAGTTTAAACTTAATTTACCACTTCTCTGCTATCGGCTTTGGGTTCAACATCAAATGCAATAAGATTGGCTACCCTCAAACTTCGCTCTTTCTCATTTTCAAGCTCCAAATGAGATGCATCATATGACCTATCATAAGGAGGCACTGAAAGTGCAGCTAAAACAACAGATGATGCTATTAACTGCAAATCCTTCTGGCTTAAGTTCTTATTAAAACTTTTCTGAAGTGAGAAGAGCTTAAGCCATGCATAAGCATGATAAAGATGGTTTGATGACATCCAGAAAATTTCTGACAGCTTGGCATAATAAACAACCATCAAGGAGGATTTAGGTGTTTTCTTAACCATACACATCAACCCATGTATATCCTCAATAGAACGAAATGCTTCCTGCAAGAACCAAGAAAGCAATGGAAACAATGTGCTTTATATCAAGTCAGAAGTTATGTGAAAAACCATATTTTCTGTAAGAGTCAACATAAAACAGCCACCAACAAGACCTGCCAAAGTTCAAGCTCCGTGGCAATTTTCAGTTGCTCAAATCTGGTATCCAGATACAGTTGCAAGCTTTCTGGAGCAGTAAGATCTGGTCTGTCTCTCTGGTCTCTATACTTGTTAAGATTTGCCAGGTGGTTCCTGATGATTTCACACAACCGCCTAAATTCTGTAGTTCGCTTGTATTGCTTACAGAACTGAAAGGCACGGTGTGCAGTCATCTGCACATTTCAAATCAGAAGCTCAGTCACTCATGGAACAAAAAGCGATAAAGCAATGATATAGTTTTCAATATGCTAGTGGCATATAACAGAACCTCGCCTAGATGACAGCCAGTTCATACTTCAACCCAGTTCAACAGAAGAAATATAGAGAGTATCCACAAGACTACGAACTCATAATTTAATATGATGAACAGCACCAAGCCTTAAACCTAGAAGGCAAAAAACTACAGAAGGTTTTGACAGAGTTTCTTCATAGCAACCCAGTGAAATACGATTAGAAATCCCGTAGCATGACCCTTTCATATTCTAGAGGGACATTCGTGCTAATTGCCCAGTCAAAAGTGTCTCCGCAGATACTCGATTATGGGATTCAGAGCATTAATCCAAGCCACGAATGTTAAGCTCAAACTTGACGTCCATCCTCGAGACAAACCAACACTCAAATTTGAATAACAAAATTATATTACTTTTCAGAAGAATCACTAGAATGAGAATTTTAATAATCATCCCAAAGAATTTCAAGCCTGTAAAACTCATTAGTCAAGATAGTAAAGATCCAAAAGTCATGACTGCATATCTAACTCGTCCAACTGCAAGAAGTTTTTTCTTTACATTGGATTATATAAATGGTAGTAAAAACTTTAACACTTTAGGTGCAACCTGAGGAATAGGAGGAAGAGGAGAGAAATATAAGTATAAGCAAGACTCGGAGAAAGCCAGAATGGTAAGCCCAGAAATGATTGTGTAGAAGGAGAAGCAAAAAAATGAAGAGGAGGTGTTAAAAGGGAGGATACATGCCTATCACAGTTCCTAGTAAATGGCTGGCAAAAGGGAACAGGATCAAGTCACCAATCAATTCAGACGGATAGATCATAGGTGTTCAAGGAAGTTTTACAAAACAGTCAACACACATATGCTGTAAATAGATCATGAGGAAAATCAAGTGAAAGGTTTACCAAATCAAACTGATAAACAAGAAAGATAACCTCTTTGTGATCTTTAAGAGAGGGAGGTGGAAGACACCAGTTAGGACCCTCCAAGAAATGAACAAGATAAATACACATTCTCTGACCACAATAAAAATCCAAAGAGCTTCAACTCATAAGATAACCATGAACACAATCATGCCATAAAAATAATAAGGCTTATTCTATATTTCAGAGCTAATGCAAATATATGTCAAAGTCATGGTTTAAAAAAGCGGTAGTGCGGGGCCTCAACGTAAGGTGCATGTAGTATGCCTCAAGGTGATATTTTTGAGGTTAAAAAATGAGGCTCACGCCTATAAATATGAGGCGCACGCCTCTTGCTCATTTAAAATTTAAAAAAGCCATTCTTAAAAAGGAAAATGGCCCATTTAAAAAGACATTTTGAGCCAAACAAAACAATAAAATACCTAGAAAACTAAATGGCAGCCAGAAATTAGAGGACCAAAAACGAAAATTCAAAAGTCAGCCTTAAAAAAACTAATGGCTATATATCCTATTTACTATATGCTCCAACTTTGATTTTTTTTTTTTTTTTTTTTATTTTATAATTCTTTTACTTAGATTTTTTTTTTTTTGTGAGGCTTACGCTTCGCCTCATAAAGAAAAATCGTATCAATACTTAGTTTCGCCTTTTTAAACTTTGGTCAAAGTTAAAGATGTAAGAATCTATTTTCATTGTAACATCCACCTTCTAATAATTAATGACAGCAAGAGATTAAACAATTATTAATCAGAGATAAAATTTATAAAGTTTCTATATACATCTGATGATCAGAAATAAGCTGTCCATATGATTGTCCACAAAAATGTGAAAAGAAATAAATTTTAGTTTGAATTATTTTTAAACCAGAAAAAAATATATAAATCATCTCGTTTATATTACAAATTTACAGTCACTGCAAAAATACAAATCTACCTATTTTACACCAGGAATATTTTTTCCTATAAAAGTAAGCACCACATGCAGTCAACTAATAAAATCAAACTCCTACTTCAAAAAAGGTGCCATTTAATAGTTCCCTAGAGTATGATGTTGCAAAACTGACCTATACCATAAGAGTGTGTCAATTTTATTGAAGAGAAAGGCTTGCTAGAAATGCATGCGTTTAGAAAGACAAAAAAAAAAATGTTATTTCTAGTAATTGATACTATGAAGAAATTTTTCAAGTTATCAAGTATATATTGAATGTGGATCTAAGTTGTTCCATTAGATTTTTCTGATTCTTAGAGATCAACAACCTGTAGAATATCAGCTATAAAAGGGTTGCTGTAATTGCAGAAAGGAGAAAATATTTGAATAACAAATTGCATGATGCATAGTCATGCTCATACTACTAAAAATATCTAAAATACATACTTGATTGAGTCCATAGGCTCTGTTGGCTCAATGGTAACTCATTGAAACTTTATGATTATATTTTTAACATGTTTTGTACTTGATGCATGCCATCAAAAAGTTAGCTACTGAAACCCTCGCTCAGGACTTGCAACAGATAACATGGTAATGAAAAAACACAATTTCCAACTGCAGATAAAATTCTACGAACCAAAAGTGCATTTAAGAATATCTCACCGCATACAGAGCCTCCAATCTTGAGTTGTTGCGTAAAATTTCCAACACCGTCCTATATGTCTCCCACAAGAACTTAAACCATGGAGTGACAAGCTCACGGTCAGATCTGTCTTTTCCCTTTTCACCACTAACATAGCTCAACATCAGATCTTCAGGCCTTTTATCAGCTTCTAAATCATCTACATCTAGAGCTTCTTCTAAGGCCTGTGCTTGACTACGTGCAAGCTCAGCTTTCTCTGTGGACAGCTGCATGAAATGCTTTATCACCTCCTCCAGCGAATTAATGTTAACTTGTTGGCAGATACTACGATACTGAATAAGACCATCCTTAGCATGCCTGCCCCTCCTCATATCAACACATAGCTCTACATACTTGAACAGTATCCTCTCGTGTGTCCTTGTCCATGCTCTATACCTCCTTGAGGTAATGAAACTATGAAGAGTCTCAAGTGCTTCATGCTTTTGTCCAACATTGATCAACTCTGCATCAGCACATCATAGGTTACCTCCACCAAACATATCAAAAATGTAAAAAGAGACATTCTGCTAGTATACAATACATGAATGTGGCAAAATCTTGAAGAAGAGAGATAAAATGATCTATGAGAATATCTGGACAAGTACACAATGCATACTTTACTGTACAACCCTGAAAATTATTGGAAGGGGCCAAAGGCCATAACCAATGTTTAATCTTGTCTCACCACAGTCTAATGTATCGCAACATAGTGATTTGTATCTACCATTTCAGACGAAAGAATTGTATGGCTGTCGATGCATTTCTCATAATACTCATACTGAACATAATGAAATAAAGGATAATTTTGCGTCTACAACATTAAACAGATGAATCAAGACCTAGCCAGCTAAAATATTTTTGTGGCAACTGTAACGGGAGAGAAAAAAAATAATGCGTGATATACAGAAAAAAGTCGGATCACTCACCTTCAGCACGTTTCAAAGCATTCTCAGGTCTGGCAAAGGTCGCCATCTCAAGAATCTAATTAATCTTTCAGCTGACAGAGGGACAGAATAAATAAAATTCAATTAGTCACAAAATACTATTCGAATGCCAAGGAATTGTATAAAACTAATCTACTATTCAATAATGAGCAAATAAACAAACATGTATGGAAAGCCACTTGGAGGATTCAAGATTGAACACTGGGAAAAGGAGGCAATTAAACAGTATAGACATTAAAATAGCCCATAAACACGAAGTTTTCGAGCTACGGCCACGAGATTCGTAGATATACAAATTGTGAGGTGGGTTTTGGAGGCATACACCTCTCAGCACCACCACAACGCTTGTGATCCAACAAACAAAAATTTTAATAGGCCCATTGGAGAATAGCCCCACTATAACATTACAAAACTGTTTTCTCATAGATGATAGACCCACTTTGGAAATAGTCAACTGTCCCCAACAACTAAAATAATAAATTCTTTATAGAATTTTTGTTTTTTGGCACACTTTAAATGGTTCGAATATGAATTTTTTAGATTAGTGTATTATGAGCTTATTTTGCATTTTAATATGTTTTGACTTTTTTTTACAGTGAATGTTACGCTTCGCCTCATGAAGGAAAAACGCTCTATACCAATAACGCCCTTTAAACATTGGGATGTGCCCAAAGGCTTAAGTTATGTTACACTGCATGATCCAACACCTTTGTAATTTTTCTCCTCTCTGACTCGAGTTTCAAGTCAACTTCGTCTATATAATTTTCCCAGATGATAAAATTTCAAACTTTTATTTACCCCTCCAGACAACTAGTTCTCACAAAAACCACAATTGAATCATCCTACTCCAAGTTCATATCGTGATCAGTCAGAAATGCTCTTTGCATCAACAAGGCAGGAAATTGTCCTCATTAAAACTTTTATTCTAAGCTAAAAACTACTCAAATACAATTTCCGCAAATGTGATCAGAAATCTAATAAAATAAAGGGGAACCATGCCCAAAAAAGAAACAATTTTCCCATTGTTCATTTTCTTATAAAAAAAAATGGTGCAATTAAATAACAAAAAATTTCCCGGACAGGGAATCCTGAAAGTTGACACACTATAGACAGCAAAAGAAAAGAAAAGCCGCTTTAAAATAACCAAAAATCATAATTGACGTTAAAAAATTATGACGGGTGTTCAGCACGGAATCTATCAAAACAAATAATGATAGGAAGTAGCAATATCATGTAGGTTTTAAAAATTTTATGAGCAAAAACAAGAGAATAATAGAAACATACACCTCCAAAAACCAAACCAAACCCCAATCTACACAAGCACATACATACACGTGCAGAGGAAAAGGCCGATATTTTATTGCAATAAGAACCTCAATCGAATGGATAAAATAGTGTATCAAAAATTTTAGCATTTTCAAACGATTAATCTCTTTCTGCTACTGGAGAAAATGCTTGAAATTAGGGTTTCAGAGGTTGGCAGGAGATAAATACCTGAATAGATTTGCCGCTGTCGTTCTTTGCCCTAAGAGTCCAGAACCTGAGAAATGCGGCTGCTGGGTTAAAATGGCATTTTAGCAACCAAAATAAATAAATAATAAAAACAAAAATAAAAAGAATAGCCTTCTACGTCAGTGTGTTGGGATGGTGCCTGGTGGCCAGTGGTTTGGACCTTTGGGTGTGGCGTAGGGTGGGACATTAAGCCCTGTTTGGTTAGCTTAAAAATCAGCTTTTTTTGCAAAAATTGAGTAAAAGTTGATGAAATATATAGTTGAGAAAATGATAAAAGTTGTAAATTTTGAAAAAGGGAAGAATTCAAAATTAAGGCATTAACTATGCACACTTTAATTACCATGTTTCAAGTTGTCTAAATGCAAAAATCAGGTTTTTATTTTTTAATTAAAAATATTTTATTAATTAATTATAATAAAGTCAAAATTATACAATTAATGGTCACAGTTACATAATTATAGGTCACAGATTATTTTGAAATCACAAATTAAAAAATTTATAGGTCACAAATTATTTCGAAATCACAAATCAAAATTTTTATAGGTCACGGATTATGTCGAAGTCACAAGTCAACAATTTTATAAGTCACAGTTTATCGATTGGTCACATATTTTCAAATTTGTTGGTCACGGATTATTTTTTTAGTCACATATTATCAAATTTTATGGTCACAGTTTAATAGTTAGTCAAATTCATCAAACCCCGACCCCAATTCCAATCCAATACTTGGTCACAAATCAAAAATTTTAAAGGTCACATTTAACTTCATTGGTCACAGTTTATCTATTGGTTACATATTTTTTAATTTGTTGGTCACAAATTATTTTTTAGCCTATGGTCACAGACCCCACCCCACCCCCACGCCACCCCCACCCCACCCCACCCCACCCCACCACCATCACCCCATTGCACCAGAAAACACCACTGCAGTTCGATAAACACCAGAAAACACCACCATCACCACACCTCCGTACCATCGACCACCACCACCACACCACCTCGACAGACCCATCGCTACCATCTCACCACCACCATCGACCACCTCTGTCCCCGCCGTCACACTACCACCAACAATAACAATAACACAACACCACTGTCACCATCACCACCACCTCACCACACCACTATCACGACCACCACCACCATCACCCAGATCCAAACCTACACCACCGTCCCTGCCAATGCCACAGTTGCCACCAACAACAGCCATACACACATCCGCCACCAACAACAACCAACAAATCCGCCCGTCACAGCCAAACACACAGATCCACCACACCACCACCAAGAAAACCACCGCAAAATCTCAACCAAAAAATCGCTGCACCACCACCGCGACAACCACACAGCCTCCAACACGTCGACAACCATCTCTATTGCAAAAAACCATCACAATGTGCAAATCACTAGCAACAAAGACCAACCCCGCTAAGAAGATCGGAGAAAGAAGAAAAACCCAAAATCACGCCAGCAGCATCGCGACGCTGCACACCCACAGCAGCGTCGCGATGCTGCTGCCATTCACATCATAGGGAGGGAGAGGGAGAGGGAGAGGGAGAGGAGAGGCCGTGGTGGAGAGATGGACGGTGGCGGTGGCGGTGGCGGTGGCGGTGGAGGCGGAGGCGGCGGGCGGTGGAGAGAAATGGTGAGAGACACGGTGAGAGAGTTGAGTGAGGGTGAGAAATGAAATAATTAGGGTTAGGATTTAAATTGGGGGTGATATTTTATCATTTTATTCCAACCTGATTTTTGCACAATGAAACTTGGCCCCTTATTTTTGAATTCTGATCTTCAAACCCCTGCTTTTATGTAATTTCCTCTTTTGAAAAATGTGTGATTAAAAATGAGTTTAAAAAATAATGATTTTTTGAAAATTGAAGTAGAAGCTTTTTTATTATTTAATTTTTTTAAGGAATTGAAGACGTGATTGTCTTCAAAATTAAAAGAATGGTTTCTGAATTTGCAAAAGGGTGATTACATTTTTTTTTTTAAAATTATAAATATACCCTATTTTAATTAAATTAAAATTATTAATCTTTATTCTTTATCACACTTATATTCTTAACTTTTTTTCTTTATTACATTCTTATTTTTAATATTTCATTGATCAGAAAATATTGTCCTAAATCCTGATTATCGTTCAAAATATGATTAATGTACTTTAAAATGACGGTCAAATATTTAATCATATTTTTGATCATTCATGAATCTTTCCATTATATCTTCAAAAAATTTGGAAAGAAATCATAATCATGAATAATTTACATTAATTTGAGAATAAAAATGTGATGAAAAGGGTTTTAGTCATAAATGTGATAGTGATTTAATTTTATAACCTTTTATACAATTAAGTCCCTATTTGGGCTCTATTTTTTTCTGAAATAAATTGTTTGAAAACTCATTTTCAACAACACAATTTTCTATAAAATAATATTATGCGTGAATTTAAAATTTTTACTTATTTTTTAACCACGCTTTTAAAAAAGAAAAAAAATACGATTTCAAAAATCAATTTTTTTGAAATGATTCAATTGCGAGAATATTCAAGATGGAATGATTTGTATTTTCCTTTTTTAGAATATGAGGTCCCAAAAAATTTTAATTTTGGAAAATATGCGTTTTAAGAATTTTGGAAGGATAAAAGATCTGTCAAATGACCAAATATGAAGCTATTGACGTTCAGTTGACCATTTTGAAGGACATAATGGCCTATTCAGTTAACACAGCGGTTCTTACCAGATTATAATTACACTGAGTGCTAGTTTGGCCCTATTATTTGAAATTTTAATGATTGAAATTATATTTTTTTTAAAAGATACATGATTAAAAAAAATTGAAGTTACGTATAATATTATTTTATTGAAAAATATGATAATAAAAAGAAAAATAAAAATAAATTTTAATTTTAATGAGCCAAAGAGAGTTGAATGTCCTCAAGTTTTGCTTATTGCAGTACTTATGTTCCTAATTTTATAATCGAAAATCTTAAAATCTGTTTGATTGCAAAGGTGGAATTTTGGATGGAAAGAAAATGAATTACATGAAAATGAATTGCTTATAATTTGTTTTATTGAAAATTGTGAATTAATTGTGTTTGGTTAGTATAATTTTTCACCCGAAAACTTTTGAATATTTTGGTATTCGTTTGACTTTATTTTTTACGAAAATTGTCTATTAAAGTGATAAATTTTTCCATCATTGAATCTAGAATTTATTACAATTGCCAAAAAAATAAATAAATAACAAAAACAAAAAAATTATACAAAATACCATTAGTTTGACTTTATTTTTTATGAAAATTGTCCGTTAAAGTGATAATTTTTTTTACCATTGGGTCTACAATTTGTCCCAATTGTCAAAAAAATATAAAAAAATTAATTATCACACTGACTATCTTTCGTTAGATTTTTTTTCGTACAAATTGTCAATTAAAATGATAAATTTTTCTACTATTGAATCTAAAATGAATTTTTAAACAAAAAAACCAAAAAAGGGAGCCTGAAATTGCTTTTCCTTTAAAACTAGGAATAAGGGCGCGTGGAGGGCAGGGTACAAATTATTTTGCCAAGAAATTTATATGTATCAAACAACTAAAATAGGTAAAGTTGGAAAATTTTTGCATCTTCCCTGAAAAATTTACATAATCAAACAGGGCCTTATATTCAAACATCCACTAATTAGCATTTCTCTTCTTTTTTTTTATGATTGTTTCTATCAAAATATTCTTTTTTTATGTTTTGAAATTATGAAAAAATATTTTCTCGTACTTTTTGAACGAAAATCGTTAGTAGAGACGAGAGGTGTCAATATATTAAATATCAAATCAAATTAGAACTATTTTTTTGAGGATTTTAACCCTACCATAATTTAATTATTTCAATAATACCTTACCCTTCGATTTCAATAAGTAATAAATATTACAAAATTATTGTCATGTATGAATTTCATATTATTAATTCTCAATTAATTAACATTCATATAAATTTAGACTCAACAAAGCTTGACTTGATGAGTCTCGATCTATATGAATATAGAGTTATTATAGATGAATTTATTTTTATTTTATATCTAAAAAATTTAATGGGAGTTTAAATTCATATATTAGATATTAATTTTTGCGTATCAAATTTAGTATTAAAAAAATTGCTCAATTGTAGCATTTCATCATCACAAAAAATTTGAATCATAAAAAATTGGATTTTGAGAGTACAATATTCTTTTCTTAAATTTTTATCCTAAATTTTATTTTCTGGTATCGAATATTACTTTTACAACTCTTATAAAGTATTTTAAAATAACATGCAATGTATGTTCAACTTTGACCGGTGAACATAAGGGCGGAGATATAAAAATAAAAAAATAAAATAAAAAATAAAAAAAACTAATTAGAATGAATTATGAACATAAGTACTATAATGCTGCCTAATGGTTCCAATGCGGTGGGTGGTCAGCGTGGGCCGTGGTAGGGGTGAACACGGTTCAATTTGGACGGTTCGTGTCATATTTCAACTCAAACTATTTCATGCGATTTGGAAAAATTCCAAACTATACCATTATTTACGATTTGGTTCGATTTTAATCTGTGGTTTACCTATCGACATTATAGTTATATGTTTAAAACAAGTTAACATATAAATTTAAACGAGAACTAATAATATTAAATGTTAAATTACATTCAAATTTGTCTAAAATTCGATACATAAACAAGAAGGCAAAAAAATAGTATCAAGTTAGCATCTAGCAACATGTACTCCACTCAAATTTTACAACCAATAATATTAGAATAAGTACAAGAATACTAACCTCTTATTTGATAAAAATTAGATAAATATTCCTTATTATAATACGTGATTCGACAGATATGCAGATATCAAAATATATATTAGTCCTTATTAATGATATTAACGAGCAACTAAGAAATAATATGCATAAAAATATCAACAGTGACCAATTTTGAGAGCCCTAGTGAGAGAGCAACAGTGACCAATTTTGATATTATGTTTGTAGTATCTTATGACCTTTGAGATTGCAAAGAGTTCAAAATCATTTGCCCTCAATCAAAATTCTAGTCTCAACCATCTTAGTGAAATTTGCATAACTCCTTTAATTTTTATATTTCCATCAATAACTGAAATTTTTTAGCACGATATTGAGACAAAAGGCATTGAATAACACCTAAAACGTTCATCAAACACCAGATTCAAAAATCATTCTAATAACTAAACCAACCGGTTCGTCTTACTGTCAAAGAACATGTAAACTAAACTTATACAGACCCCAAAGCAAGCAAATTAAGGGTTTTGATCTCAATTTTTAATTTCTCTTGTATAAACAAATTATAAAAATTTGTTTCGATACTAGGAAAATGAAATTTTAGTGGGGAAAATGAAATTTCCAATGGATTTTTTTTAAGGAAAATATTCAATAGTATTTAAGTTTAAATTTTTCAAAAATTTCCAACAAAATTTTTACTGTTCGTAATTATTTTACTATTTTATTATAGTTTACAACAGAATTATCCATTGAAAAATTCATCGTTCAAATATTTAATTTATTATTTGTTTATTTTTAAAAATTTACCAACGAATTAACAACGAAAATTTACTAATGAAAGTCTTCTGTTGGAAATATTGTCGGTAATTTAATATTTATTTTGTTACACTATATATATCATAAAAAATGTAAGTATTATACTATATATATCCGCAAAGATCTTTCCAGTAAAAGTAAAATTTAGCTACTTATTAAGGGGGGTTAGTTTGATGAGTTAAATTTTCTTAATTAAATTTAGGTGTCATTAAATTCATCATATTATACTGGAAGTTCCTTCATGAGCACCTACTTTCTTCCATGTTTTCATATTGAATATCTCAAAGTCAGCATAGAGTGTAAGTTATTGCAACAATCTAAGGCTATTGACTAAGGAAATGGACGAACTCTATGATTCTAAGGTTGAGAATTAGAGTGCAGTCAGTTAATGTGAAAATATGGTAACCTTCAGATAAACATTTTTTATATAACATTAAACTTAGCATTAATGTGATTTTGCATAATCATATACTTTAATAAAATTATATATGAGAATTTATAATTTCATAAAAATATTTTTTTAATTAAAAAAGTGCGATTTTGTTTGGTTTGGTTTTGTGCGATTTTTGAAAATCAAAACCTAAACCAAACCATTTTGAAACGGTTTGGTTTGATTTGGGGGAAAACAAATCGCGGGTCCACATGGACCTGAACCAACGATTACGATTCGATTTGCGGTTTCGCAATTTTTTTATGCAGCCCTAGGCCGTGGGGTTATGGAAAAGGAGTTATGCTTAGTGAACAACCCTGTCCGAAACCATGTTTCTTTATCTTTTTTTTTTTTTTTGAATTACGGCCCATGTTCCTTTATCTTTACTCTCTGGAAAGATGGTTTTTTTCATTTTTTTGTGAAAAATGTTTTCATTTTTCCTTTTATCATTTTTTGGATGAAATACATATAAGCCCTCTTTTGGCCCCCATTCTTTTTCATTTTTTTTTCTCTTTATTTTCAATCTCGCAATTATTCATAAAATAATATTATACGTAAATCGAAAAAATTTCATTATTTGTTAACCACACATTCTTAAAAAAAAATTATTATTCCAAACATTAAAATTTAAAAAAAAAAAAAAGAAGAAGAAGGGGGGTGCAAACGGGGGCTAAACGTCCTTACATTATAAATGTTTTAAGCATTTGGAATGAAAAGTGCCTTTTTTTGGAACTTCCAAACATTAAAAACGGTGCCTAAAATAGGAGGTTTGGAACTTCGATGCACTTTTTTGAAATCCCAAATGTAATTTTTCATTTTTCTCTAGACAAATTACATAAACTTCCTAGAGGTTTCTAACTATATAAGAGACGCTTCTTCTTCTTCTTTTTCCCAAAAATTACTGAAGTCTCTCTTACGTTTGTATATTTTGTTGGAGTATTTTTTCAAATCGCAATTGATCTCCAATCTTTGGCCAAAGTATCCAACCAATTTTTAACTCCAACTCCCTATGATTATTTTCATCTATTTTTGTCTCGAAGTTGTTAAAAAGGCAATATTGTCCAAATTTTCAAATAAACATAAAGAATAAATAATAAATTTGAAAAAAAAAATGTCATGTCTTAAATGACCTTACCTGTCACCCATGCCCAAGCCGTTGTCGATAATCACCACCTTCATTGGAATACCGAATATCCACCCTCACCATCATCACAATCGTGTACCACTACATCTCACAAAAATTTAATCCATTTTCAGCCATTTCTTCACAACCATAATCACAACACCAAATTTGTGGGCAAAAATCTGAGACAATCATGGCACGTTCATCCTCTCTATCGAAGAACTAGTGCAAAATGATGTTAGTAAAATTATGAGATATTTCGTTCTCCTAAAAGGTCGAATGTTAGTCTTGGATTTCTTTGAGAGCGATTATGACTTTATGAGGTCCATATCGAAATTGAAATAGAAAATTGTAAAATACAAATTTGATATTATTCATAAATTTATGTGTCATTGTACATAATTGATTTTATAGAAATGTTATGTCCCTAATGTATTATAATGTCCACACGTGAAATGAGGTTACCGATCATCCATCCAGCATTAGTTAATTAGTATTATTTCCTCGGTCTTCATTTATTTATTGTACGGTAGTTATATTTTTAATGTTCAAAACTTGTGGGGTTAAAAAATTGACAAGGTCGTTAAAGTTTGTTGTCGTGAAAGGTTGAAGAAACGATGAGCCTTGTACACGTCACTGCGTCAGAGTGCATGTCAGAGCCCAACTGAAGAAGAATATTTACATATTTATATGTATATACTTTGTGAATCAACTGAAGAAGAATGTTGGGCATGGACATCAATGGCGTGTTGAAGCCGGGGCGCCAGACGAAAGGAATGGGAATCGGGGAGGAAATTAGGGTTTTAAATTTTCATTTTCAATGTCATTTTCTATCAAATATAGCTCTACCGATAGATAAATAAGAAGGCTAGAAATATCAACGTCATTTTCTTCACAAAAAAAAAAAAAAAAAAAAAAGATCCCAGGGGTTAGATATTTTATCAAAAAACACAAGTGGACCAAGGATGTTGCGTTCTCTCTCACAAACTATTACACACAGTATGATCTAATGTACCAATTACATCATACACCGAACACCCAGAAAAACCGTTCAAAGAAAATATAACACTGTCGGTAGTACATGGTGACTAAAGTCATGGCTATATAAGTTTACCACCCCACAAACCATACCTTTCACTCGTTTAAAGCCTATAGCATGGAGAAACTCTCCCTTGCACGAAATTCATTACTTAGCTTGCACGACTTTTGATAACATCAAGCCCCATTTCAGTTGGATCAGTTGCTTGTAATTCGACCTGAATTCCATCCAGTTCCCTCTTAAAACTGTCTTTTGAGCTAGCATAAATCATTTTGCTTCTGACCCTTGCAGTATCAGGAGACCTTACATGGCAAAAAAGGGTGTCAAGAAACCATGATTGATGTAAAGTGTAATGCACTTGTTTGAAATGTAAATGTGCAATATGCTCTGCGAGCATAAATCATCTTGACCCTTGTAGTATCAAGAGACCTTACATGGCAATAGAAAAAAGTCAACAAAATGCAGTTCATGAGAAGCGTAACATGCAATATATGGTGCGAGCATATTTTAATTGGGCAGTAGCGTAATGCCAATTATACCATGCTATGAAGAAAATCCTGCTTTTCTGACAATTCTCTTCTGTCACGAAGTCAAAATCATATACAGCATAGCGACATTCATCAGCAGGAAGACTTGCAGTGAAGTCCTAGTAGCTCTGAGTTGGATCGCCAACTTTTTCAACAATGACCTGCGTCTGTTTCTCCTCTATCTTAAAGACAATGAAGCGATGAGTCCTCTTTGCTTTCAGTTCCAAGAAATTCAGCTTGCATTCATCATGCACATCCATCCCAGATGCGGCGTTAGCCTACAAATAGGATTAAATGTCAAAAACCATGACATTTATGTAGATTTCATCAATTTAACAATCATGTTACCTTCAAGTCATTTTAAATAACTCTATATCAAAATGACAGGCAGAACAATGATATTTTAACATCTGTACTCTAACCAAGGAAAACTTATATAACAGATAATGAAATGAACACGGCACAAAAATCAAAACGCACAAGACAGCAGTGGATTAGAAGTTAACTACAGATGGGGCTAGGCATTGTTATCTTTTCCATATATATTCAGTGTGTTTCCAAGTCAAGGTACCCCCAAAATGAAAATAACTTGAACCAAGGGACAATACTTCCAATTAAGATATGCCACCACGTTCTTATAACATTTCTTCAACAAGAACAGAATGACAATCAGCATTCCAAAGGAAACCTCGAAAGCTACATCATTGTTAATGATCAGATAAGCAACCAACTTAGTTTGGTTGCCAGGAAATCTTCAAACTGCAGTGCCCATTGTCTCACAAAATGAAGATGTGGCAAAAAAATTTCTAAAAACTTACACATAGATTGGTTAATTTTATTTAAATACAAAACAGAACAGAACATATCAAAATTTACCAATGGTAACAGAAAGAATAAAATCAGTAAATTCATGTATAGATACAGAGAGCCATCCGATCAATCAAACTGTGCCCACTACGCACTGCTGAGCTCAATACTCTTTTACCAGTAATTTCATCCCAAATTCAAGCAAAAATGAATCAGAGTTCTAAATATTATGAACTATACACATAGATCAAATACACTAACAACTACAGTGTGCACAATAGATCTGGTTAACATGAGAGCAAATAAAGAAACGGCGTTAACAACAAAATTAGCATATAGCACATCAAATGACACCAACAAACAGATTCAGAAATTTAGATCAATCACAGATCAAACCATTGTTAGAAACATTATTAGTGAAAGCCCTGAAAAGTTAATATGATGGTTAAGTAATCCAAAAAAAGCTCGGGACTCACCATTTTTTCGGTGTACTCTGTTGTCTGGAGTAATGAACACGATCGCACACAAAGAAGGACAGAGGTTTTGAGTCCTCTGCAAATGTTAGCTCCTCTTTATCGGAGGTTATTTGAAAGGGTTTTGATGTGGTGTAACTCGACCATACAGCTGTATCATGCGAGTGGATATTAAAGGCAACGGCTTGACGCCACGTAAATTTTGAGATTCTTGGAAGAATGATTCGCGGCAAGAGAATTACTTGTTAGCCGCGGCTCAAGCCGACTTCGCCCAGAGCTGGAATGTTGTTTTCCCTTTCTACAGTCCGTTTAAGCCCCATTTCTTATTTTTATTTTTACCCAAAATACAATTTGGAATAACATTTTGATGGATTGTGTGATTAAAAAATAAGAAAAAATTGAGAGTTTACGTGTAATATTATTTTATTGAATAATGTGGTTAAAAATAAGAAAGAGAAAAATATATTTTAGAAATAATAGGGACAAAACTAGGGTTAGTGTCTATCATTTTTTTTAACCAATTATTACTAATCTTTGGATAATCGGAGTTTAAGTAGCTTTATGCAAATGAGATACATAAGTTTGAATTCTAGAAAAAAAAAAAAAAAACTAGAAAATTTTGCAGTTTGTCAAAGTTTTTCAAATAAAATTGCTCAAGTCCCCAATTTATTTATTTTGATTTTGAAGTACTTATATATTTACTTGCTGTATGAATTAATATGAAAATCATTCATCTTTATTTTGTCACTTCACTTCCGTTTATGTTTAAATAATCATTGAACATTTTTTGCTAGACACGCGACTTGTTTTTCTCAAAAATAAATAAGTGAAAAGAGAGAGAGAGAGAGAGGAAAAACTCGCGTGAATCCAAAAATCACACCCATCAACCCGTCCTGAAATAGTGACTAATTTTAAATAGTGAATGTTTTATTTAATTTTTTGAAAAATGGCTTTCACCTTCTTCTTTTCTTCATCCTCAATCCTCTTTCTCTTCCCCTCTCAAATTCTTTAAAACAACTTTCATTAATTTATACATCAATAATTAATGCAAAAAAGTTGTGAACAAATTTAACCCATGTTTGGTTAAATCACATATTTTATAAATTTACAATTTTACAACTATATATTTCATCAATTTTTATAAAAAATTGATATCTATCTAAATCAAACAGAGTTTAATTATGGAAAAGAACTTTAACAACATGTCACGTGAAGAAAATGTGCTTTATAATATTGGAATCCAAGAATACCCAAAAGTGTAGCGATGAATCGTCTGCTTCGGTGTAAGTTTGGATCAATACTCGCACACCATGTTGGTCTTTACTTTTCATCTGTCTTCTTCATTGCTCGCATTTATTGATTAATTTATTCAATTGGATAGGCATCGTTCCTCGATTTTTCCTGGATGGATTGATATAATCGCAAGTGATTGATATGGCTATCTTGTAACATTTTTTAAAATAATAGTAGTGGTTGAAATAGGTTTCAAGGGATGTGACAATGTGAAAATTCTCTGTTTGATCGTTGTTAATTCAAATTGCCATATCTTTTAAATCACTTGTCGAAATTGAAAGTATATTTTATCGAAATTGAAATCATTGATTCCTCAATATATCTTGGTGTGCCAGTGTATTTGATTTAAAGGGAAGTTAATACGTCTCCGTCTTCTTACTCTTCAATTTCTTGGTATTTTATCAAGTGCCGCTAGTATTCTCGTGCCATTGGGGACGAATTCTGTGTCGCTAATGCTCTAATTTATGGTGATAAAATTAACTACCAATGGAATTTTTTGATCAACTAGAAATAAGCACGTGCATTGCACGTCTTATGTACGGAATAAATGATATGCGAAATATTTTTAAAGTAAAGTAATTGATTATTTAAATAAAAATTAAAATTGTTAAAAGTTTTATGAAATTACATACATAATATGAAAATGTTGATTAAACTAAAATGTAATATTTTGTTTACTTATTTGTTTATACTAGATTTTAGTTGGACCCCAATTTTCAACCATTACAACAAGAGCGACCAATTTTTTTGAATGGACGGACCCAGAGGAATCAAATTAAAAGATGTACATTTGACTAAGTTTAAAATGTTTACTTATAAGTAAATTAAATGTATATAAATGTAAAATAATTTTTTTTAACCTTAAAAAGTAAAAACAAAAAAGCATCTTATCTAAACACATTTAAAAACAAAAAAGTAAAAATACATACTAATCATCCTCGTCATATTAATCCATAGCATTTATTTTAAATTAAAAACGAAAGTTACATTCAAAACATATATAGAAGTGAAAAATCTTAAAAATGAGGTTTTTCCCCCTTTTGAATGGGATCAATATAAATGGAGAAATATAAATTCTCCCTTTAGATGTATCGAGATAAAATTCTTTTTCTTCTCTTTATATATTTATATTTGTTTGATCCTCATTATTCTCTATCTTCTTTTCAATCATATATTTTTCATTAAAATAATATTACATATAAACTTAAAAAATTTCTTATTTTTTAACTACGCATCTTCCATCAACCTGCTATTCCAAAATGTATTCCTAGCTAAAATGGGGCTCAAATAAGCTATTAATAAGTAACTGAATTACCATCAATTTTTATGCTTACAAAAATGAACATGCAATAATAATAAAATATACAATATTATATTAATTATTTTTTAAAACACATAATATTAATTTTTATTAATACTTAAAAATTTAGTTTTAATGGAAAATGTGTATTTGAGATGCGAAGCTTGCACTTAGTGGGGTTAATACAAATATGGGAAGGGTAAGTAACTCTTAATTATTATGAGTAATTAGTAAGGTTTTTAATATTGACGGATAATTTCTCCCATCTTTTCCTAACTATTGATCACATTTAAACATTTTTTTCTTTCGATTTATTGTCATTTGTATTTAAATAGTTATATCATCTATTATATTAATTAAACCTGTAATTTATAATTTTCGAATAAAAATGTTGACAATGTTCTATAATGACAAAATGGTAAATTGAACATTTTTTATTTATCTCCACATTTTTTTATATTATAATTATATAAGTAACGTTGATTTTAAGTGAAGCTCACTTATATAAATAATAAATAATATAATATATATGTACATGTACATATGAAATAATATAATAATATATTAAAGGTGACATTAATATTAGATTAATTACAATTTAATTTCATGTAATCTCCTTTTAAGTATATGGTTCATTTTTCATATTGGAGTGCTCATGATTTTAATTTAATTGAATTAAATTTAATCACTTAAAATCGAAACTCGTCTACATATATAATTAAATTAAAACTATAGTAAATATTATTTTATATTGTAATTAATACCATTATATTAATGCAACATTTAATATATTATATTATATAATTATAATAAAATTGCATCTATATATGTGAGCTTCGATTTTAAGTAGTAAACTTAATTTAAATAATATAATTTAAGTAATTAAACTTAATTTGATTAATGTAAAATTCAAAATACTTCAATATAAAACAATGAGCATTACACCTTAAGAGATAATAAATGAAGTTAAATTATATTAAATTGTGCTATATTAAATATACAAGGATAGAATTGACATATATCTAAATATATAAGGGTAAAATTGGTATTTAAAAGTTTATCATCAAGCCACACTTTTAATATATTGTATTGTAAATGCGGATAATTTTCATAGTTAAAAGTCGGTTGGTAATATACCACCGAACTAGTTAAAGCGTCACTAGTTACCGACTTATTGAAACGAACATAGTTGTTGATAATTATCAACCGGTCGATTCAACAATGCTTTTAGCAACGAGTGGATCCATCGCAATTACCAACAAGTTGTGATACCTGCACTAAACATCAAGGAAAAGTTTTTGTTGTTTGAACTTTTACAGTTTTTATTGATTTTTTTGCAAAGTAATGATATTCGCAGTTGTTTACTGCAGTAATCGTCCTACATGACATACATATGATATGTAATCATTTGATACATTAATGTGGTAATTTTTTATTGACTCATTCATCAAATAATTACATGTCATGTGTATGTGTAAGCTTACAGGTGTAATGAACGATTGCGAATAACATTATTCTTTTTTACAAGGCATTATAAGCGTATAAAAAAAAGAAAAAAGGCTCAAAGCATGAAAGTGTATTTTTTATTATATGCTAGACATAGTATTTATCCAACATCTAAAAGTAAAAGTAACATTTTTACTTGAATTTTTTTTTTATTAACTTGCAACACAAGTTGATTGCGGCTAGTAAGAATAAATGCTTCAAGTTTGCAAGTATATTTATATTACATGAAATCAAACTTGTGTCTTAAGGGGTATTTTGTATTTACTCGAGTTATTTTAAAATATTTTATGTTAGAATTTGGGTGAGATCTGAATTCTTTGTTGAAGATAATTAAGAGTTTTAATTAAAGTGCACATTAAAAAGAATTATATTTGGAATGCTTTTGGAATCCTATTCGAAGTACATTTGACAAATTCTAGTTGAAATTATATTTGGAAGCCCTATTGAGAGTTGAAATTTGTGTTGGATTTAAAGAGAACGAGATAAGAAAATTTTTGGGCATTATATTTCATCTACAACTCTACTTTTAGGGTTTGAATTGTTCCCTATATATAGTCGACTCTTCGTTATGATTCAGTAAGAAGTTGAAAACATTGTAAATACATAATCTTTGTATTCTTTCTCCTTATTATAATAAAATTTTCATTATCTACAACATTACACAGTTCTTGTATTCTTACGATATTTACTTTATATTGTAGTTATAATCTCTTATTTTCTTCAACAATTTGGTATTGGATTAATCCGATATCATCTCCCTTTTTCATAACAAGTGGTATCAGAGTTGTTTTACTTTTAAAAAAGTGGTTACAGGTCTGGTCCGGATTATAACAAATGGTATAAGAGCTTCTAATGTTGAAATTATCGGGAAGATCGAGGTTTTGATCAAGTTAATACCTAAACTTGATCTTTTGTGATGGCAACAATGAAGTGTGATATTTCGTTGTTTGATCGCAATATAAGATTCTCTTTGTAGCAAGTAAAGATGTGACCAATACTTAGATGGATTTGGACGATGCATTGTTAGGATTTGATAAGATACCAACAACTTGGACTATGGAGGAGAAACAACGGAATGATCGAAAGGCCCTATCTCAAATATCTCTTCATCTCTCAAATAATATTTTTCAGGATGTTTTAAAGGAGAAGTCAATTGTTGCATTATGGTTAAAATTGGAACAATTAAACATGACAAAGAGTCTTACTAGCAAATTATATCTGAAGTGACGTCTATATTTTTATTATATGATAGAAGGTATATCTTTTGAGGATCACCAATCTTTTCTTAAGAAAATCGCCGCTGATTTAGAAACCTTTGAGGTTTAATGTGATAAATAAGACTTGATATTGTTTTTGTTGTGTTCATTGCCTGCCTCGTACATGCCTTTTAGAGGCACAACACTACATAGTTATGATATTTTTACCATCGAAACAGTCTACGATGCTCTTTATTCAAAAGAGAAGATGAAGCATCTTATAACATTTGGGGATCATGGATATAGTCTCATTGTTCATGGTGATCGTTCGAGGGGCAAGTCATAATCTAACTTCAAATTTTGTAATTATTGCAACAACAAAAAAGCACTTGGTAAATGATTGTTATAAGTATCATAATAAATAAAAGTCAATTGCAAATCAACAATCGAAAACTTCAGGAGAAGCAAGTATTTCAGAAAATCCTACTTGGTGATTGAGAACTCCTATGTATGTCTAACCACAACTCCAAACCTAACGAGGCTTGAATTTTTTATACAACTTGCACTTTTCATATGTCACCAATCGGGAATTGTTTTCAACGTATGAAGAAATTACAAAAGGTGTTGTGTAACCGGTGATAATACATCTTATCGAATAACTGATCGTATTAAAGATGTTTGATGAGATGATTAAAACATTTGATACAATGAGATATGTTCTAAAAATGAAGAGAAATCTTATCTACTTAAGTACTCCTGATTCAAAATAGTATGGGTGTACTTTGAAGGTGGAGTCTTGAAAGTTATCAAAGGGGCCAGTGTTATGCTGATGGGACATAGAAAATTCCATTTATATATCTTGTATGGTGATACATAATCTTCGAGTAATCAGCATATTTTAAGAACTCGGATGAATTTAGAGTTTATTTCTATACAATTGAAGTCTAATTCGGGATCTTCTTTTAAGAATACATTTTAGTTTTATTTTGAAGATATAGGTAAATCCATATTGCCACCATTATCGACGGTGTCATCGTATTCAATTGCTAGAAATAGACTCATTTTTTGCCATAAGATTCTACATAGATACAATTCTGTTGATTTTGTTAATGGTATGAATGCGTTAAGTGTGTTGATTCTAACCAATATCCTTCTTTTGATCCATTCATTAGATTACTTTTGCCCCCAGTTAGGGTAATAAAGGTGAATAATATTTTCAATTAAAATTTATGATGTAGAAGTTCGTTTGTGTTTTTCATTGAAAATTTCAAGTTTATTCCTTACAGTAAAATTTGTCTCTAGGAGATGATTTTTTTTTTAAATTTTGTTAATTGCAATGAAATTCGTGTCAATGTTGTGATTGTTAGAATTTGGCCACACCCAAATTATTTGTTAAAGATAATTAAGAGTTCTAATTAAAGTGTACATTAAAATAATTCTATTTGGAATGCTTTTGGAATCTTATTCGAAGTCTATTTGACAAATTTTAGTTAAAATTCTATTTGAAAGCCCTATTGTGAGTTGAAATTTTTGTTGGATTTAAAGAAATCAAGATAACGAAACTTTTGGATATTTTATTTCATCTACAATCCTACTTTTAGGGCTTAAATTGTTCCTTATATATAGTTGGCTCTTTATTATGATTTAGTAATAAGTTAGAAACATTGTAAATACATAATATTTGTATTATTTATCCATATTATAATAAATTACCAATTCTCTGCAAAGTTGCATTATTCTTGTGTTGTTATGATCTTTACTTTATATTGTGGCTATAATATCTTATTTTCTCCAACAATTTGGTATTTGATTAATTCGGTATCATCTTATATTTTTAATAACAAGTGATATAAGAGCTCTTCTGCTTTCAACAAAATGGTTCAAGTCTGATCTGAATTATAACATTTTAAGTTTATGATAGTTGGACGATGATTTTAGTTGAGACATTAGACGATGATGATTATATTATGTAAGACCAGCACTTGTTATTTTAACTTTTATGCGATTTAAATTGAAACTAATTTTCTTAATTTTCCTTGTTGCAACATACCATTTCAAATTTTTGCAATTTGTAGAAAAGTGAATGATTTTTTTTTTTCCCTCGAATGCAACTTGCTATTGCATATGCAGCTTTTATTTATGCAGGTATGATAATTAAGTCTTTCTTAAGTTATCGTTGTCTTCAAAATATATTTTTCTCTTTCTTATTTTCAACCACACATTTTCAAAAAAAATAATATTACACGTAAATTCAATTTTTTTTTCTGAACTTGTCTAGTGTTTCAACATGATTTCGACTTATTGTTTTTAAAATAACAGTTTTTGTATTTTAAACTATGTTGGTTTCTGCTTTGCAACAAGATATTAATAATAGTAGATTATATTTAATTTCGGGTTTTAACTTCTGTTGCAACCTTTTTGATTTGTGAAATGAATCATGCTATATGATAATGATTAGTATGTGTCATAATATTAATATACGATCTTCAAGTGAAAGGGTGATGTTGCATATACATGAGGATGTGTACCCTGGTTTACACCCTAGGGCGTACATGTATCATTTCTCTAAGCGGGATGATTATAAATTTCAGGGCACATTGAACATAACTTTTGAGGAGTAAAAAAAAGTTTTTGAAATTTAAAAGCTACTTTTGAACCATTTTGACTAATTTTATGAAAATAATTTTTATTGTTAAAAGAGTTTTTAGAGAAAATTGATCAAATATGTCTTCCTTTAAAAGTACATCAGGAATAAAAAACTCTTTTAGAAATTAGTTTCAAAATAAAATAAAATTTTATCTTATTTAGGAAGCTCTTATCCGAAAGGCAAAAATAAAAATAAAAAATCATATCAAATGGACCGTAAACATGCTTATTACAAATAACTTCATCTCATACTAAAAAATAAATACTAAATATTTAAAAAATTTCGCAAATGTTTGAAGTTGGGGGCTTCATTGGCAACCCTTTTAAGTTTTTATTTTATATATTTACAAAGTAATTAATGATTGAAATTTGTTCTTATCGTTATCCTTTGTTCAGTGAGGATTAAAATCACATTTGTAATAGATTTTGATAAAAATTAATGAAATTTGTGATTGAAAAATTGTAAGCCTCACAAAATGTATGGATAAAATTAGTTATCTAAATTTTAATTTATATCAAACAAGGGCATAATTTATATTCGATAAAATAATCAATTTAAAACATTAAAATGCTCAATGACAAAATAAAAAAAAAATATTTACGAAATAAATAAATGAAATTTTACGTTCGCCGAAAGTACTATGAAGCTATATTATAGTTAAATAACAATTTATAAAATATGGAATGTCCCTAAACAATTTAGCCCCTATTTGACAACCATTAATATTTTTCACGATATTTTAAAGGAGAAGTCAACTGCTGCATTATGGTTAAAATTGGAACAATTAAACATGACAAAGAGTCTTACTAGCAAATTATATCTGATGTGACGTCTATATTTTTATTATATGGCAGAAGGTACATCTTTTGAGGATCATCAATCTTTTCTTAAGAAAATCGTCGCTGATTTAGAGACCTTTGAGGTTTAATATGATAAATAAGACTTGATATTGTTTTTGTTGTGTTCATTGCCTGCCTCGTACATGCCTTTTAGAGGCACGGCACTACATAGTTGTGATATTTTTACTATCGAAACAGTCTACGATGCTCTTTATTCAAAAGAGAAGATGAAACATCTTATAATATTTGGGGATCATGGATATAGTCTCATTGTTCATGGTGATCGTTCGAGAGGCAAGTCATAATCTAACTTTAAATTTTATAATTATTGCAACAAAAAAAAACACTTGGTAAATGATTGTTATAAGTATCATAATAAATAAAAGTCAACTGCAAATCAACAATCAGAAACTTCAGGAGAAACAAGTATTTCAAAAAATCCTACTGGTGATTGAGAACTCCTATGACAAAATAAATAAATATATTTTCAAAATAAATAAATGAAATTTTACTTTCGTCGAAAGTACTATGAAGCTATATTATAGTTAAATAATAATTTATAAAATATGGAATGTCCATAAACAATTTATCCCCTATTTGACAATTATTAATTTTTTTTAAACTCATTTTCAATCACACATTCTCACAATAAAACATTTTGCACATAAATCGAAATCTTTTTTCCTAATATTTAACCATACATTTTTCAAAAAAATATTATTCTAAAACTCATTTTCTAAAAAAATAATAATCATTTTTAATGTTTGGTCTTAGTTAGCTAATAGAATAATATTTTTTCAATTAAGTTTTATATAAATCGGACGTAATAATTAGAACACAATAAATTTTACTATTAGCCATATAGATTCAATTGAATTTATTCTTTTGAAATTTCTTAGTAAACATATATTTTTATATCATTGCTATGCTCAAGTTATATGGGTCTTATTTGGCGGAGATTAAAATAAAAAAAAAAATTATATTAATTTTGAATAAAAGTTGATTAAATATATGATTCAAAAGTTATGAATTCCATAATGATTAAAATTGATTGTTAATTTTGACTTAAATTAAAATTTACCAAAGAAGATAGTAAACATAAATTATTGGAATACAATAGTAATAAGTTTCCTTTAAGCACTGTTTTGGTCCAAATTTACTATAAATCACATATTATTTCAATAAATAATTTTGTACGTAGGTACAATTTTTTTTTTCTATTTTTTAATATACACATTTTAAAAAACCATTTCTTTACAAAATATAATCTAAAATAATCTCAACCAATCATGGACTAAATTTGCGTCAAAATCTTTTGCGAAATTGTTAGGATATCTTTTAAATAATAGAATTGGGAAATGTGTACCATTATTATTATTATTCTAACTAAAATAAGAACGTATGATTAAAAATAAAAAAGATAAAAAATGTATTTTAAAAAAAATGGGGCTCAAACGGGGATTTAAATTGATTTACTAAATACCCAATTTTTTTTTAATCGTTGGAAACCTTCAATCACCCACAATGTGAGAGGCGAATCAAAAAAGGCCAAGTGAGGCCATCAATGGTTCGGTTTCTTCTAAAAATGAGAAATAAAATGGCAAACAAACAAAATCTAAGCCTACGTTGGAGGCTTTGAGCTCAATTTTTTCAATACTTATATTTAACTGTACATTTTTTTATAAAATAATTTTACACATTTTTTTTTTCTTTGTAACTATATCCAAAAAGTCACTATGGGGCTTAGATAGATCTAACCCTTGTTTGAATCCCCATTATTTTCAAAATGTATTTTTCTTCGTCTTCTTTTCAACCAATATACTTTAATAAAATAATATTACACATAAATTCTTAAATTTTCTTATTTTTTAATGATATATTTTTTTATCTATCTCCTATTTTAAAATGCATTCTTAAAAAAATAATAAAGCTTAAACGGGCTCCTAAATTTATTTAGGGCATGTTTGTTTCAGGTTAAAATTTGAGTTAAAGTCAAATAATCAATATCAACCAAATTTTTGTTGGATCCCACGACTTTTTAACCATATATTTCAAAAATTTATATTACAATCTACTAAAAATCTGATTTTAATTCACATCAAACACCTTTCTTATTATAAGTAGCTAATTTTCACTCAATAAAACAACAAAAAATGAAGTAATGTTTGACATCTTTTTTATTTTATTTTTAATCCCGACGTATGATTCTTATTTTGTGAAAATTACATATTGGCATACTTCTCAAGATCTACTTTCAAAATTAAGATGGAAGGTTTGATTATACAAAAATCAGATTTTTTTCCCCTAATTAATATATTTTAAAATTAATTAATTTATCTTCCACAAATCAAACCCTAAATTATATTTCCCTCACTCACCCGTCCCCGCCCCTTCTTCTCGCACTCTCTATGAAAACTCGTCTGTTTCCTCTCCTCTCAAATCTCACCCCCCTTCTCTCTCTCTCTCTCTCAGTGGTTGGCGGTGGCGGTCAACGGTGGTGGTCGTGGCATGGTGATGATGAGAGGTTGTTGGTCGCGATGGTGGTGGAGGTGTGCGGTTCGGTGTTGGAAAAGAGGAGTTTTGGTGGGGGTGCGAAGGTGATGTATGTGTGATGGTGTTGTTGTGGTCCTGTGGGTCCGGTGGTTGGGTGTGTGTGCTACGTTGGTGACGGTGGTGTGGTGGATCGGGCGTGTGATGTGTTGGTGGCGGTAGTTGGGTGCGTGTGCTACTGTGTGCGGCTGCTATATTGGTGGTGGTGGTGTTGTTGCTGCGGTTTACTGTGGTGTGGTGGTGGTGGTGGTGCGGTGTTGCTGTGGTGTGGTGGTGCTGCTGCTGCGGTTTGCTGTACTGTGGTGGTGGTGGTGGTGCTGCTGTTGCGGTTTTCTGTGCTGTGGTGGTGGTGGTGGTGGTGGTGCTGCAGTGTGGTGGTGGTGTTGCTGCGGTTTGCTGTGGTGTGGTGGTGGTGGTGTTGCTACGGTGGTGCTGTGGTGTGGTGGTGTTTCTGTGGTGTGGTGGTGGTGGTGGTGGTGGTGGTGCTGTGGAGGTGTTAGTGTTGCTGTGGTGTGTGACAAATTTTTGACTGATTGTGACCATTAAATTAAATAATCTGTGATCAGCAAATAACATGTGACCAACGAAAAAAATGAACTGTGACTAAGAAATAACGTGTGACCTAAAATTTGTTAATTTGTGACCAATTATAAGTGGTGACTTATAAGTTATGACCTCAGAAATAATTTGTGACCTATAAATTTTTCGCACGTGACAAAGGAAAAAATTGTGACCTTTAAATTTTTTGAATTGTGACCGCAAAAAAATTTGTGATATTTAAATTTTTTGATTTGTGATCGAAAAGTAATATGTGACTAATTAAATTGTAATTCTGTGACCGATGAACAAATTGTGACCTATAAATTTTTTGAATTGTGACGTAAAATAATTTTTGACATTTAAAATTTCTAATTTGTGACCGAAAATAATATGTGACTAACTAAATTGTGAATTTGTGACCAAATTATATAAATCCGTGACCTTAATATATTTAATTACTTAAATTATAAATAAAAATTAACAAAATTTTATTTTTAAAAATTAAAATTTATTTTCTTATTATTAAATTTGACCAAAATTATATTCTTACTTATCAAAATTTCCCATTTATTTTTTTACATATTTGCAGTGGCCCATCCATCCAAAAGAACCCGCGAAAAAACTAGCCAACTAGGCCATCTCAAAGCGATATATATATATCTCCTCCAAATTCTTTTCCTCCAATTCTCCACAGTTTAAACTATAAACGTCCATCTAAAAGAGTGTGAATGGAAGGGAACCGTACAGAAAAAAAGTCGGGCTCATCCTGTCCCTACGCGTTTTTCCAGCGGACGCGTTTATCAAGGACGGATCTCACAATCGCAGTACACCTAACAGACACGTGTCCCAACATAAGAGGAAATCTGGGTGGGCCCTACTTTTAGATATAAAAATGGCCGGACTGGTCAATTTCACCCCTATCCGTATTTCCGCCATTTTCTCGTTCCTTCCAAATCTCGAAACGGTTCCTTTTAAATTTGTATTGCTTCATTATTAATTCAGTACTGTGAATCGACGTTTTCAGTTGCGTTTGTTGCCGCTTTCTTCGTTTAATCAAAACAAGAAAATTTTCTATTCGTCAAAACCCTAACACTTTCCCTATTTTTTTTTTGTTGGTATCATCCAAATCGTAGATCTCTCTTGTTTTGTAAAAATTATCGACATTTATATAGGTGTTATGGTATAGACGTAATTTGGAAGGCGGTTTCTTTGCTGGTATTCAGATCTGTGGAGTATTTTCAGATTCAAGAATTGATTTAATTTCTATATGTGGTTTCTCGAATTGTAGGATAGGTTAATTGAATATTAGTTCGTAGTCTGTATTGGAATTTAATTTGAAATTTGAAATACAGTTCGGACGTTTGGGAGTTGAGTCTGTTTGAAGTTTCGAATTCATAAGGCCTTACCGTGGATAAAGGAAGTTGTTGGAGTGTGCTATCCAGGTACTCAATTTTGTATAAATTTTTTTGTAGTGGGATTTTCGGACTCTCTCTGTAATTGTTGGAATCAATTGGAAGCTGGAGTTCGATAAATACTACCCTGATAATCACGGACTTGAGCGACTTTATGGTATCAGCACGACTGCATCTGTATTTGAATGCTGCGGTCTTCTGTAGATGTACGTGGTTTGACATTAATTCTGCATTAGTAGAGGAGGTATATGTGGATGGAGGAAGGTGAAGTTTGCATTTCGGTCATGAACAATGGAATAATGGAGATCGACAAGCAACCGAGGCTCGAAGGGAAGCGCAACCAGCAATGGATGATGGATGGTGCTGAAATAGAACCTTATGCCAAGAGAAAGGCAACAGAATCTTGCACTGAAAGAAAGGCAGGTGAAGTTTTGAATAAATCTGAGCTAGAACCTCTTACTGAAAGCCAGACTATCGAAGTTTTGAACAATTATAAGTTAGAACATTCTGAAGGGGAGACAAGAGAAGTTTTGAATGATACTGAAAAAGAACCTTGGGCCGAAAGCCAACCAGAGGAAGTTCCAAATGATACAGAATCAAAACCACTGACTCGAACCCAAGAAAAAGGAATTATAAAAAAAGTAGTGAATTAGAATCTTGCGGTCAAGATCAGAGAGAAGGAGTTTTGAACAGTAGGGATTTAGATCCTTTTACTGAAAGTGAAGAAAATGAAGCTTTGAATGAACATTGTGAACAAAGGCTGTCAAAAGAAGTGTTAAATGATGTTAAACTAGAGTTGAAGGAAGCAAAAAATGACCTTGAAGTGGAACATTCTGCTGAGAATCATGTTATGGTAACACTGGAAGATGGTGACTTGGAGCCTTTTTCTGCTGAAAATAAGGTGCAAGAAGCACCAAATGATGTTGAATTGGAGCCTTGTGCTAATAATCAGGTGAAAGAGGCTTCCAATGATGATATTTTATCGGAAGTTTCAAATCCAGTCGTGTCTCCAAAAGATGTTACTTCAAGTGTGACCACTAGTAGCCAAGCAGTTGAAATAGTTGGGAAGGACCATGTTGGTTCTGGAGAGATCTTATCTACATGTTCCCGAAACTCGAGCGAAGGAAGTTTGTGTGTGGAAGAGCACAGCAGAAATGACACATCAGAATCAGTTTCCATTTCCCGTGTTGTGATTGAAATTCCGAAGGATGTTAGCACGGCTGGTATCAGGAAGATCACATTTAAGTTTAGAAAACCCAAGGAGGACTCTAATAGTTACTTGTCTATTCCTGCTGCTGAGCCTGTGACTAATTACGAATATCCTAGGCCCTATGTTGACAATCCATTATGCTGTCCTGCCGATCATCCCATACCTAGCAATGATGTTGAATGCAAGAATGGGAGGAATGCTTTTGATGTCCGTGATATGAACAGAGAAATGAATTTATGCACAGATGTGAATGATTTTTATGAAACACAAAGTCCTTTCCCATGTGTACCCCACAAGGAATTAAAGATGTCTAAGAAGGTCATTCCAGAGAATTACCCAACAAATGTTAAAAAGCTTCTGTCTACGAGAATTCTGGAAGGGGCAAAAGTGAAATACATTTCGATTTCTAGGGAGGTATGTTGTATCCTGCACCTTTTCTTCAAGATACAAATTTAGCTGCTTTTTGGTAATTATTTTTTGTTGTTGATTACCAGAGAGAGACTCCAGGAATCATCAAAGATGGAGGTTATTTGTGTGGTTGTTCAATTTGCAACTTCTCTAAAGTAAGATGCCTCTGCTATTAAATTTGTTTACTTCGGTCAGGTGTTTGTATATTTTAGTGTTACTGAAGGAATGAAATGTATAAACAGGTGGTTAGTGCCTATGAGTTCGAACTGCATGCGGGTAGCAAGACTAGACATCCAAATAATAACATATATCTGGAGAATGGGAAGCCCATTTACAGTATAATTCAAGAACTGAAGGCTGCACCTCTCAGTATACTAGACGATGTAATAAAAAATGTGGCAGGTTCTTCCATCAATGAGGAGTACTTCCAAGTTTGGAAAGGTTATTCCCAAATCAATGTTATAGTTCAGCTTCACTTTTATATTCTTTTGGGTGTATATTGTGAACAAGTCTTAGTTTGTTGTGTAGGTTTTAGGGAATTGAAGGTGGTTGGATATAGGAAAAGGTCTTTTCGCATAATTGAAATAACACATGTCCAAAGCTTATGATGATATGTTGATATTTCCGCTAGGCAGTAATTGAGGGAGGAATTTAAAGATCAAAATGCTGGCTGGCTAAAATATAATCGAAAGATTGGATGCAAAATTCTAGCTACTCATGGCAATTCTATGTAAACATTGTTGCATGATAGAAGTATTTTTATGATGATGACCGTGTTTGCACTTGATAAAGGTGCCTTGGTGGTAAGTTATATACCCCTCATGTTTGTGTTTACACATCTCAGTCTCAGCATGAAGTTTCAAATTTTAGACCCTGTTTGACAGCCATTATTTTCAAACTCTTAATCTACATACTCATTTTCAACCGCACATACACAAAATAAAATATTTGCACTCAAACCCAGAACTTTTCCATACTTTTTAACCACACATTCTCCTAAAAATCACTATTCAAAACTCTATTTGTCCCAAACAGCGTTTTTCAAACAGGGGCTTAATTATATCAATCATTTATTCAAAAGTGTAGAGCTAGATAATAATTTAGAAACTAAGATCACCTGGACTAATTCTTTGAAATAGCTTGCTGTGTTAACAAAGACTGGAACAGTAAAAGTGCTGACTAAATTTCTATTTGTGCAATGGAAAACACAGCACAATTGCAAACTTTTGTGTTCTAAGGGCAGAATACCGTGAAATCTTCCTTGAAGTTCCTGGAACTTGAAGCTGTTTCTTAACAGTCACTCCATGTGGCTATGTAAGTGAGCAAATTAGCATGCTCCTGATAACAACCCAGTTTTGAGTCCCTTGGATACCCCCTACCTGTGTGGGGTAGCTCAAGCATGGTAAGGAAATTCAGGAAATGGTCAATCATCGAATTGGAGAAGGTTTTGAACCTTCTTTTGTCTATGACACCTGAATGGATCTGAACACTCCACATTTTGTGGATTATTTCAATGTTTTAGAGTCTGTTTGTTTCAGATTAAAATTTGATTTTAATCTAAATCAAAGTCAAACAATCAATATCATCCACATCTTTCTTGGGTCCTACTACTTTTTAACCGCACATTTCAAAAACTTCTATCACAATCTACTAAAAATCTGATTTTAATCTTTACCAAACACCCTCTTAAAAGTTCCTGAAGAAAGAGCCGTTTTAACTTTGTTAGATCCACCTGAATAATATTATAAATGTGTACCATGTTACAAGCTTTGCTTGTTTCTATTCCTGTTACACACATTGTATGGACTTCCAATGCATGTAGTCAAAGGTGCTTTCATGGGGATAAGTTTGAAAATGGATGCAAATATTTTTCCCAAGTGGAAAATTGTGTTTTGATTGTACAAACGATAAATAGTGTTTGTCTTGCATGTCAATTCCTTGCTGGACCTTGCTGCCTTAATTCCCGTGTGGGAGTTTGGACGAGGAGGAGAGGATATATGGGAGATTTAACATATTTTGTCATGTTTACATTGTACACATTCTAATGTTCTCTTGGTTGTTGCAGCAAATCTTCTACGCGACAATGAGCTTGTTTATGCCGATAAAATTCATCACAGCAATCCTTTTGGCACATATCCCTCCACCATTGGGTACAAATTTTTATATACAATATCTTATTGAATTATTCCAACAATCCCCTCCCCACTTCCCTTTCCAAAGTCTCTTCCATTCATGGGGATTGAATTGAATAGGAAAAAAAGTAAAAGACCATGAAAAGCAGCAGAAGAAGCAATCTGCTTCAGTGCGTGTTTCATATATGAGCAGTGTAGAACATACTAAATCAGTGTCGTTGCTTGAAATGAGGACTTGAACTTCTGTAGTTTGTTCAATCTGGTCATTTGAATCCATGGATGCGTAGATTGTGTTTGGAGATTACTTTGTGCAACTTGGTGGACTTAATACATGGCAAATTACTATATTGTCAACTGATGCTTCTATATGTTTTCTTCTTGTCAGCTTCTGCTATTGATAACTGCAATTCAACTTGTTTTTATATCGTTGGGATTATAAATTGAAAAAAGCTTGTTGTACATCACTTGTACACATCATTGTATACATCCCCCTCACATGAGAAGGGGTCCATGGTGATTAAAATATTCGCGGCCCCCCCCTCATGTGAGGGGGATGTGTACAAAGTTGTATACAAATGATGTACACCAAGTCTCTCTCTTATAAATTAATCTGCACCCCTTGCTGGTATCAATCATGTGCTGTGCTGAACGTGCGTGTATATTCAACCTGAAATGCTAATGTAATACAATTAATGTGTAAATTCTAGGCATTTTGTATAATTACCCAGTTTTTTTCCTCCTGATGTTCTTTTAGCATTATCTTCAAATTCCAGTTTCTGGGCTAATTCATTGTGTGCACTTGGAAATAGAAATTCTTGTGAAGCTTATGGCACCTTGTGCCCTTTTAAGTTCTTTAGATTTTTTCTTAACCATGGAAAGCATGTTTCTTATTGCTTATTTTAAGTGTCTGGTGCTTTCAATTAGACTACTAAGTTTGGCATGGAGTATTTGTGGCCGTTCTTGGTTTATCGACGAGTTAAATTGATAGTTCGGATCTTGTGATTTTGAAAATTATTTTTTTGGTGATTGAATCACTTAAACAGTAACTAATTTGCTGTAATGGAACATTTGATTTATCATTGACTTCTTCACTTTGTTTTCATGATCTTGCAGTTATCTAAGGGAGACTATTGAAGACAGTGCAACTCCTGCTTCATGTTCTTATTCTCGCAACCCGGCCTTTAATCAGCAGAGCTACGTAGAGGCACCAGCTGTGCGGAAGCGATCGATCAAAAAGTTTGCTTTCTTTCTCAGTCTTCCCCCTTCCAAATCCAAAAAATAGGAATTAAAAACAAAAAATTAGAAAAATTATGGTCTTGGTTCCTAATATGCAGTTGTTTTACAGGCCGAGACACTATTTTTCTAGCTCAGTTGGAGAACATAAGAGATCATCTGAAGGTGGCATGAAAAAAAGGCAAGCTTACCATCATTGTTTTATCTTTCTTCTCATCTCTTATAGAACACTACCTTTTTTATTTTGTTTAGGCATTCGTAAAATTTGCTTCTCGTACCTTTCACTTATGGGCACTATGTATGACAGGGATAATGATTTACATCGATTGCTTTTCATGCCTAACGGACTTCCAGATGGGACTGATTTGGCTTATTATTCGAAAGGAAAGGTTGTTTCTCCTTCTCTGCACAATTGATATATTTTTATTGTTTATTAGTTGCGGTGTGGGTAAATTTTGGCAAATTTTTTGAACAGAGGATTCTTGGTGGTTACAAGCAAGGGAATGGTATAGTCTGTAGTTGTTGTAACACAGAGGTAATTTCTCATGGCATCATGTTAAAATTTCCTTCTCCATGTATTGTACTAAGTCAAGTAACAACATACCGTATTCGTTCTGTCTCCTCCCTTCTGCCATCTGATTCACTCTATTTTTCTCTTATGGTTTCAGATTAGTCCCTCCCAGTTCGAGGCTCATGCTGGATGGGCTGCAAAGCGACAACCGTAAATAAGTTTCTTAGAGACTAAATTGTTACTTGTATTTTAGGTTTAACACGCAGCATTCTAAGTTTTCTACCCTTTCACAGATATCGTCACATTTATACATCCAGTGGCTTGACACTTCATGATATAGCTTTAATGTTGGCAAACGGTCAAAATCTTGCTAGCGGTAGCAGTGATGATATGTGTGCCATATGCGGGGATGGAGGGGAACTTACAATATGTAATGATTGTCCTCGGGCTTTTCATGCAGGTATTTTCCTTTAATTAATTTTATTTTGCTTTAGTTTTGTGGTTGAATCAAGCTTCCTTTGTATGTTTTGCAATCTTCTATTTTAAAGCATGTTTGGGAAGTGTTTATAAACGGTTTAAATTATAAATAAATGGAAATGAGTGGTGATAAGTGAATAGTACTTGTGGGTCCCTCGAAATGTGTTGTTAAAAAGTGGATTGTGTTATAAACCGTTTATATAAACATGAGCCAAATTTAGGCTTATTTTAATATGTGAACTCACTGATAAACAATCCACTTTGGTAGTCAATATGTTGAAGACAAGATTTACATGATATACACGTGGCTCTTTCTAACAATTCAATCTTTCTCAAGCTCCAAGTCCACGCTAGTGCCAAAACCAGTTCAAAACTTTTGAATCGAATGACGTATTTTGAGATGGTCTACTGGTGATCATTCTCTTGTATAATCACTGGTCACTGATAATTATGCTCTTCATATTATTGATTTAAGGCCAAAATGTATAGGGAACCATAGGATTAGTATATTTTTTTTAAATTTAAATTTTTTTTTTCTGGTTTACTTTGAACTTTGAAGGGAAAGATGGGTGTTCATAGTTCATGTAGATGTAGACTAGCTTGAAAAAGGTCAGTCACTATTGTGCTCCGTTGTTGGTGCAATTCAATTTTCCACCGCATAAGTTTCTCATTTTTCCACTAAGACTAGTTTCCAACTGTTTGATAGCTTTCCATCTCTTTATTTGATATTACAAACAAATTTTAGAATTGTATACCTACTGTTGCAGCAAATAATCGTAAAAGTCGATAAACATAGACATCTTTATCTCAATAAATTGAATGGACGCTATGGTGGACCTGATTTATGCTGTATGATATATTAGCTGTTATATTTTTGATGGAGGTAAAGATAGAAGTTAGTTGAAATTTTAATATAGTTTTAATTCGAATTATAAGTAGTTAAATTAGATTAGGTTAGTTTTAATATTTCGATAGGGTTTTAGTTTATTCTAAGTTCATTTGATTTTAGCTCTTTTCAGTTTATTATTCACACTAACAATTGATGGCTTATTCAATGTAATAGATACCCTTGATTATATGTTAAAACTATTTCTCTTGACTTTAATTATTCTCTATGATCGTCTTTCTCATTCTTTTTCTTCAATTATTCTTTGTCAAATTAATATCCTCCGTCAATTTCGGACCCAAAAGTAATGGATGATTACTTCCTCTCATGATCCTTTATGGTTGATGTACCCATCTTTTACCGATTGTGAAGGTTAATGCCTGCTAAAGTCATATGATGTGTACTTTCAAATAATAATATCAATACACATTTTGACATCCTCAAAATATGTTTTACACATAAGATGATTTCATGATTTTATTTCTTCTTTTCATTTTTGGTCTACCTTTTCGTTCTTCTTTTTCCCCCTTAGGTAGGGGGATACACTCGCATTACCCGTTATTTTTTTCCCTCATTGTTCTTGGTAGCCCACTGGTGGCATTTCACTGTGTTATAAATTGCTTTCTGGCGCAAGCTATTTTACAGCAGAATCTCTACTGCTACCATGCTACTATGATTAAAGCTCTAAATCATTTGGCTGTTATTTCATAGCTTGTAAGGGACTAGATCGTATCTTCTACATTTAAGGACCTTCCACTTTAGTTTTTTACATTATGATGGTTGAATCACAATGAAGCACACGTTCTTGCAGCTTGTTTGGGTTTACAGTGTCTCCCTGCCAATGATTGGCACTGTCCATTCTGCAGAGACAAATTTGGTCCTTGTAAGAGAGTAGCAGGGGAGTTGAGACCAATTATCATTCGGCTGACAAGAGTTGTTGAAGCAACGGAGTCCGGACCTGGTGGTTGTGCTGTCTGCAGGTTTGTTGCACTAGTTGTAGTCTGTTCACTTACTTTCCTGTTGATTGTGAATTGTTTGCATGCCAATTTTTATTAGGAAGCGAATAATCAGCTTGAAATGTTCTTTCCCCAGAACTCCCTACATATTTAAGCTAAGTAAGCTTTATGTGGCTAGTTTATTTATTAAAAATATATGGATCTTTTTTTTTTTCTTTTGCTTGTGTGGGAGGGATCACCTTTAATAGGATTGGAAGTAGGCTACTTTTCACATAAACATTCTTCGGCATTTAGCATTAATACATAATATACATGATGTATCAACGGGTGAACATAATGACTTCTCAATCCCTGGTGAATTTAATGCTGACAACTTACTGTAACAAGATTGTTCTTAAAGTGCAGATTGCGCACGTGAGGAATGATGAATACAAGATATTTTATAACATTAATAGCTGTAGCTCTATAAATATTCAGCTAAGTAGAGCAAAATAAAAACTGTAAATGATATTTTATAGCATTAGTAGCTGTAGCTGTATAAGCCTAGTCTGGTGAGTGACCAAAATAAAAATTTTGCAATGATGTGTGAAGACATGTGGGCCAAAGGCAAAAAGTGCAGAAGGGGGCATATGACGAATGATGGATACATAATAATTACCTAATAATGAATAAAGCAATGAAAGGGTAAGAGAAATTGGTTAGGTGATTGGAATCAACGTGAAATTCTACATACAACTAAGAATTTT
Source organism: Osmanthus fragrans (assembly GCA_019395295.1). Classification (NCBI taxonomy): domain Eukaryota; kingdom Viridiplantae; phylum Streptophyta; class Magnoliopsida; order Lamiales; family Oleaceae; genus Osmanthus; species Osmanthus fragrans. Next base: position 18,512,507 of record CM033361.1, on the reverse strand, counting down.
TGGTTATTGATCTATAATATGTACTTGCCATTTAACTTTAAGTTTTGTCAGCTTGATAGATACTTGGTTGATTATCATGTTCTACACATTCTATATATACTTCAAATCAATCAAGGTTGAAATAGATCTATGCTTGCGTGGTCATGTTTTGGTCATTAATTTTCTTTCTAATGCTTAATAGGTCTCAGGACTTTAGTGCTGCGAACTTTGATGACCGAACCGTGATTCTCTGTGATCAGGTATGGACTTACATATCTTTTTGGGCTTCATCTTTATCTCCATCATCACTAAGTTATCCTCTTTCAGGTGTTTTAATGTATTAAATTTTACTCTCTTCTTGTGTAGTGTGAGAAGGAATACCATGTTGGTTGTTTGCGGGAATCTGGGCTGTGTGATCTGAAAGTAAGTTTGAGATGTTTATCTCAAGAGAGTATAGATCATTGGCCCTTTGGGATTAATTGATGTTTTACCAAATTGGTACAGGAACTGCCCAAAGATAAATGGTTTTGTTGTAATGAGTGCCATAAGATTTATGTGGCACTTCAGAATTTTGCTTCCAGCGGACCTGAGGTGATTCCAGCTTCTGTGTTGGCTGCACTAGCTATGAAGCATGCAGAGAGAGGTCTAAGCGATAGTTATAGAAATGATATTCACTGGCGAATTTTAAGTGGAAAAAGTCGCTATCCAGAGCATTTGTTGCTGCTTTCCCGTGCTGCAGCAATCTTTCGTGTAAGTTCTCTTTTTTTCCTTTTGCAGAGTATCTTCTACATTTGCTAACTTTTGCTTGAAAGGGTCGAATTTAGATTTTAAGCTTGTTGGGAAGTGTTTATAGATAGTTCAAATATATAGAAATTAGTGGTGCATAAGTGAGTAGTACTTGTGGATCTCATTAAATGTGTGGGTAAAAAGTGGTTTGCATGTTTATAAACATCAATCAAACATAGGCTATGATTGTAGAATTGGTACATCGATGCAAATATTTATAATACCTGCATTTATAATAACCGGTATAAAGCAGCTTTTCAATATTTAGTAATCTTGAGTACGAAGCCTTCTATTAGTTTGCCTCTTGTTTAAGCAATAAAAATTGAAGGCAGTCAAGACAATTTATGATTCTGTTTATTGAATTCTTAATTTTTTATTCACGTTATAGTTTGGTATTGATGTTCCTTCAAACCATAGCTGAAGACTGAATGGCAGGAATACTTGGCAGATTGAGAATCTTGTCCCACCATACTAACTAAAGTTAGGGATCTTGTTCTGTCATGAGTGGCAACTAAACGATGTAAAATTTTATGAGAAACTGCTAAATAAAACTCATGATTGATCCGCCACATAATTGAGATGGAAGAGAACATAGGGATGTTACTTCACGTTCATTAAAATAATTTATTTTATTTTGTTTACTTTTGCAACTACAATAGCCAACTAGTATGTGTCTATGTCGTGAACTTGAACCGGTGGTTTTCTTCTTGGCGGGAAAAATTCTGCTTTATTGTTGCTCATTTGTCAGAAACTACGGTTACACTTCCTAGAAATTCTGTGTGCGCGCGCGCGTGCTGATATGTGGATACATGTGTGAGTGGGTAGGGAGGGAGGGAAGTGGGGAGACATATAGCAAGAATTTTTAGAATTTGAAAATAATATATACTGCTTGGCAGAACAAGCTTATGGATTTCTGGATTTTAGAAGCCTATTTTGAGAAGTTAAAGATGTTCCATAAGTTACCATGGACTTGCACCAGAAGTCCAATTGTTACTAGTTTATTGCAATATGCTGGCTTCTGGAATCACTTTTTGCAAAAATGAGATTGAGGGGTCAGAGTCTTAGCTCTTGTAGATATATAGACTAAATTTCTGCAAAATTGAGATTGAGAGCTAAATTCATCTCCATGTTCTGCCGTCAATTCGTACCAAAAAAATTTGCTGATTGAAGCAGCAATGTAGTCCCGTTGGTTGAGACAGATTCCGGATTCTGATCGATTAAGAATTTAAGAAGTCCTATAACATATTGCAGGTTTTTAGGAAAGTGGTGTTGCTTGAAAAGGAATTTAGTCATCTTCGACTGCTAATGTGTTCCTTGGATATCCCCAGATTGAGCCAAAGTTGAGCAGTGCTTAATGATTAGGGTTGCCAAAAGATGACTTGGAATGAATGCTGCACATTTGAATCGTCAAGGGAAAGAAGGCGTGTGGGGTTGGTGGGAGTCATTGATTACATCAGTTGTTTCTTTGGTTTGAATTAGAGCAGTGCTTGACAACTTGAAGGAGAGTATTCGGTTCCAAGTGCCTTCTGAATTAATATATAACTTACTATATAACAGAAATGTTTAAATAGGATTTTGCATTTGGAAAAATCAGGAGAGTCATAAGTGCACTTATCAAATGTCTACGGGATAGTGTTATACTTCCTCTAGAAGCTAGCACAACCAAGAGCGCATGTTCCAATGGAATGTTGTTGTTTGGTTGTATATTCTTTGATATAGGAATATTTGCTATTCAACTAGCAAAATATCAGTAGGTTCCTCTTAATTGATTGAATTTTTAAAAATCGTGCGAGCATAAAGTCAATATATTAGGTAGGTTCCACTCCTTGCATCTTCCACATATTTGGGCCTTACATTTGTTGTGAATTGCTGGCATTCTGTTGACCTGGATAGTGTTCTTGGCATAGATATTCTTATGTACTCCCAAAGGAAGTCTTCTAATTTATTTTCTTGTCCAATCCCTTCTGCAGGAGCGCTTTGATCCTATTATCTCCAAATCTGGTCGAGATCTCATACCTGTTATGGTGCATGGGTAAGTTGCCTCACTTTTATCCTCTGGGGTTTAGCTCATTATCTTTATGTTTATTAGAAACACGGTGATTGCTTAGAAGAACTTAGATTGGAGATTGTTTTTTACTTTGAAATTGTTAAATGGACAGGATCAATTTCGAAGCTTGAAGATCTTTTCTAGATTCGTTTTCTCCAACAGTAGATGGATAGTTAAATGATTGCTTTCCTGATTTTAAGAAATTTGTTCTCTAAGGTCTTTTTAGGTTGAGAGTTGTGTTTCACTAGGGTTTTTAATGAAGGTTCATGTAGATAGTTTAGGGTAAAAAACAATTTATCCTGAAATGGTGGGGAAAAATAAAGCATTCTGATCTCCATAAGACAAATGGGGCCAAAATTTTGTTTCCTGGGGTATTTATGTTTGAAATTTGGATTTTACTATGGGTTTTTCTATGAAGGTTCATGTAGATTGTTTAGGTTAAAATAACTTATCCTGAGATTATGGGGAAAATAATGCATTCTTATCTTCATGAAACGAGTGGGGCCAAAAATTTAGGAGATCATATGGATTAGACAAAAATCTGAGCTCTTTGTTTGTTACTTGTGTTGCTCTCTTTCCAGTTAATTGACTCCTTAAGATTAACTTAAAGGAATTCTGTGATGATTCATAACCAAGTAGTAGTTAGATAAAAGTAAAGTAGGTTTGAGTTGATTCTTGTAATAGTTACAAGATGTTTATTGTGATGCTGTACATAACAATCAGAATTTGGTCATACTACCAATTGATCAAATAAGTAAATTAATGTAAAGTGGTCAAAGATTCTCAAATGGCATACAGGACAGTGCAATAGCTTTAATTTAAGTTATTATTTGATGGTTCAAGCATAAAGCTATAGTGCTGTGAAAATAAATTTTGGGCCAAGGCATTATACTTTAGTATTGGGATAACATCTAAGAATTATATAACTCCTGTTTGGTAGTCATTTTTCCCAAAATGCATTTTTCTCCCTCTTCTTTTCAACCACACATTCTTCAATAAAATAATATTACATGCAAACCCAAAACTTTTCCTTAATTTTTAATCACACATTCTCCATCAATCAACTATTCAAAAATGCATTTTCTCCTCAAAAATGGCTACCAAACAGGGGCATAATTGCATGTAATTTTAGTTCTGATTGGCCAATTGTTTTTGCATAACGAATGCTGATAATATTTTAAAGCTCTTGCATATTTTAAGCAATTAAAAGCTAGGTTAGTTGTTTTTTATGGGTCCTATTCATACTTTTTTTTGACTTATTTATTTATATTCTTCTTACAATTAATCTAAAGTTGTTTCAACATTTGTGCAGGAGAAACATATCTGGGCAAGAATTTAGTGGGATGTATTGTGTTGTTTTAATTGTTAAGTAAGTCAATTTGTTGAATTTTACCAACATTTTTGTGGACCTCCATACATTTGTTCCAGCATTTCGTGATTTATTTATTTTTTTGAGTAAATAGTGGTGTATGATTACATTTCAGGTCAGTAGTTGTATCGGCTGGTCTTATTCGAATTTTTGGACGAGAGGTAGCTGAGCTTCCTTTAGTGGCTACAAGTAGATCGAAACAAGGAAAAGTAAGTTGCAAATATGTTGAGATGGTCTTGTACATGAAATAGTGGGGATAGTCATGTTTTCTAGCTAGCAAAAGGGTTATTCTGTTCACTGAGTTTTCCTTCCATCAGTTTGCTAATTCAGAAAATCTTAGGGTGTGTTTGATTGCATTCATTTTCCATGGAAAATATTAGTTTTCCACCCAAATTCCTATTTTTGAGTGTTTGATTGCTATTTTTTCCATTGAAAATATTTTCCAACTTTTGAAAAGATGCCTAATTTTCCCTTTTTTAAGGAGAATATTTTTTTTGGGGGGAGTAGGTTTTTGTTTTCCTCAAAACAAGGAAAGTATTTTCTTTTCTAGGTGATATTTTTCATGGCAATCAAATACACTCTTAATGTGAATCACCCGCTAACTTGTGGAAACTTCTATTGCTTAGGGCTACTTTCAAGCACTGTTTTCATGCATTGAAAGGCTACTGTCGTCAATGAATGTAAAAACTCTGGTACTTCCTGCTGCTGAGGAAGCTGAATCTATGTGGACGAGGAAATTAGGCTTCAGAAAGATGAGTGACGAAAAAGTAAGTGCACTTCCATGGGTCTCTTAGGGAATATTTCCCTCGCCTTTTGTTCTGCTTGCTTTGTTAATATGCAGAAACATAACATGACGATTGTTGAAGACGATTTAAATGAATACATGTAGCTTCTCCCTAACAGATTAAGCTTTTAAATTAAGCGTTAAACATGTATCAAAGGCAGCAAAAGTCTCAATTCAAAGTGCGTGTGATTCAGGCTTTGATGGGAAAAAATGAACCACGTCAACACATAAAGAGGCGTGTTGAAAACTTTATATGATACATTTGTGGTCTTTTCTATCAGCTCAAGCTTTTAAATAAGATGGTTAACTGTAATAAAAATGTTTTCATTTGCATCATTTTTCAATTGATTGTTGATGCAAAAATAAAGCTTATTAGAATCCAATTGAAATCAGGAAAATGGAAAACCTACTCAGTTTAAATTATTTAAAATTTCTCTCATTCTAATTCAATATGGGAGCTCATGGATTAAAAGGGTGGTTTTTTTTAAAATTTATTTATTCTTACTTTCTGTCTCATTTCCCTTTTGGGTTAGGGGGATGAGTGGGAATTAATTGATTCATATCCCAATCATTTAATATATGGATTTGTCTAACTTTTTAGCAGTTCTCGTCTTTGCTGTATCTATATTCATGGCTTTGATTAGTCAACGTGCTCTGCATGTGCTATTTGTATTGTTGGGAATGTTTGATTAGGTTCTTAACTTTGATTTCCTTTCTTGAGCAGATGTTAAAGTACACAAGGACCCTTCAGCTGACAATATTTCAAGGGACATCGTTGTTGGAAAAGGAGGTGGAGCCAGCAGCAGACTAGTCATGTTCACCTCGAAGAATTTGGAGCACAGAATTCCCTCTGCGGCCGCTAGATTTGCCCTGTAATGGTAATGCAAGGGACCTTCACTTGCTACAAAACAGAGTCAACAGCGTAGGTAAACCAGATTGAAGAGAGTTTCACTGTTCATTATTTAAAAGCATGCATCAGGATTCTAGTTGGTTGCTTTTAAACTGGAATCAGCATAAAATGCAAAGTTGTGACTACAAGGACTTTCATCTCTGGTGGTCAGATGCAGAAGTCTTGAGTGGGAACGTAACTTTCATGGAGGGGTTGCATCACTTGGAGAATACTACGGTCATGGTCCGTATTATGAGTATTTGTTAGGAATAGTGCTTCTAACGAATTCATTTCATTTTTGCTTGAGTTATATTTTATTTTCCCGTGCCTGTGTTTTGTTTTGGGTGGAGTGTTACGACAATGTATAGACAAAGGAAAAGGGACGTAGTCTGAAATCTAGGCATGCTATCATTTTAATATGTGTGCACAAATCTCTCTCTTCTTTGTTGGCTGTAATTTTTCTCGTAGGCTGGTTAGTGCATACAAAAAGAATGTTTGGCCAAATTTTGCCTATATTTCGATATTAGTACTTTGTTCCACTCGCACCTTTATTTTTCTCTCATTTGAAAAGTGAAGTATTTTAAGTAGAGTTTTGCTTGGTGTCAATCACGATGAACGCAAAGAATGTAGAAGTAGAATAATTCTTTCACGTATTGGGCCTCTTACAGGAAAATATTTCTGACTTCATTTGAATAAGAATTAGGGTCTGTTTGATTGCAAGGGTGGAAAACGGGTGGAAAGAAAATGAATGGCAGGGAATTGAATTGCCTAGAAAACGTTTTACAGGGAATTGTAATTAATGGTGTTTGATTGGTATAATTTTTTACCTGGCAAATTTTTCGTTTGGCTTTATTTTTTTTATGCAAATTGTCAATTAAATGGATAAATTTTTTTACCATTGACTTTGGAATGTGTTCCAATTGCTAAAAAAAAATAAAAAAAATTGTCAAAAAGTTGGAAAACGTTTTTCCACCACTATGGTGAAAAAACATTTTCTAGCTTTTGTGCATCAATCGCTTGTACCTTGGAAAACGTTGGAAAACGTTTTCCCTGGAAAATTAGTGCAATCAAACAGGTAAATAGTAAAAAGTAGGAAAACGTCCACCTTTCACGGAAAACTACGCCAATCAAACAGACCCTTAGTGTACATTGTGATTGACATTGCATGAGGTGTAAAAATCGAGATGATTGATTGTTTTGAGTGTTGTTAAAATTAATGACAAAAATTGTGTGCCAAAAAAAATTGTCAATCATGATGTACGCCAAACAAAATTGTTTGAATAAGTTTAGGTCTATGGTAAGTCAATCATGCTTAGTATACAATTCATTTTATAACATTGTTGACAATATGTCAAGTGGCGTGTTGTCATTGAACTGTTTAAAAAATAATTTATCTTTTCAACCAACATTTCTTGACACATTAAACATTGTCAACAATATGGTCAAAATATATTGTACAAACGGCATTATCCATGGTAAGTATAAATGTCAATGGCTTGTAGCCTTGTACAAGAAACAAAAAAGTGATGAATTGAAAAGGTGTCATGCTTCTCGGCTAAGGTTTTAAAACGAACTAGATTATGTGACCTTGGAGAAAGAAGCAAAATTTTATCTTACCGAGATGGTTGTATTTATCTCGGCAAATATGCCCTTTATCATTATGCACTTGAACGTGCTTTAAAAAGGTGTTGACTCATATGATTGCATAATGTCGATTTAAGCAGGCCTGTGTTGAAATGTTTTTTTTTTTTTTTATAACAAATTAATTATTATTATTTTTTCAATTTTTCAGAGCCATTCTTGATGTTAATGACTAACGACTACTATTGTGAGTCTAAGCAATAAATTAATGCCAACGATATATTGAGACCATTTACCTTTACGATTTGTCTATGTGTACATAGGTATACACATAGAGGTGTTCATAATGTGAGTAAGATGAGACCCACAATACTGTAGAATGAGCTCCACCTTACTCACATTATGGACACTCCTATGTGTACACCTATATACATATAACAAAATCCTTAATACATTTTTATATTATAAATCAAGTAAAGTTTTTGTTGGAAATAGTATATGTTAGTTTAATAAAATATTAGATGATTTTAAAATTTATTTTGAAATGATGACAAAGTTATACAATAGAATGCTACGTTTATCTAATACAATAACCATTACAATATTTCAATTTAATATTGAGTTATAAAGTTAACTCTGAGACTGTTTATATATAGTCCCTATTAAAAATTTGATACATTTTTTTTAATCGCATTCTTCAATAAAATAATATTATACGTAAATATATATATATATATATTTTTTTTCAATTACTCAATCTCTAAAAATATACTATTCTTAAAATTAAAATATTAAATAATGGGGCTAAACGAGGGCATAAAAGAAGAAAAATGAAAAGCAGAAACAAAAATAAAAACAAAAACAAAGAATATTTGGACTCGTTTGGCAAAAAAAATTCTTTTGTTTTGCAAAGAATATTTAAAAAAAAATTCAAATATTTAAAAAATCAACTTTTTTATTTTAAAAGTAGTTTTTGACTTTTCAAAAATTATGCCATGCATACCCTTATGCGAAAAAGGAAAAAGGAAGACAATTTAATTTTGACCCAATATATATTTTCACTGTTTCCGTTATATTTTATCTTTCCATAAATATTCTGAGAAAATAATTTTGACGACAAAATACTTTCCTCTCGCCAGAGCAATGAACAAGTTTGTACAACGACAGATGTACAGTACCGTGTGTTAGTTTTTCAAAACCATTGGGTAGCCTCTGCTCAGTCCGCCTCTGAGTTGGGTCCTTTGGGTTTTTTTTTACCAAATTGAAACTGATTTTCCCATGCTTCAGCCCTAATAAAGTTATTTATAATTCTTTACAGAAGGCCGCAGCCTGCAATTGAACAATAATTTTAGTTATTCGTTTTTTGGTACAATAAATTTTGTAGAATAACCATGTCCCTGTATAATCCGCACCATGTCTGCATCAAATTATTAGAACTCAAGAAACCAAAGGTCAGTGCTTGATTTTAAATTAATTTCTACTGAGGAAAATGTTGCAAAAAAAGAAAAAGGAACTTGATCATTAGTGAACCGTGTTTTAATGTAAATTGTTGGTTTTAGGCTTTGTTGAAAAGACAATGTATTGCGACCATTTCTACTGTTTTTTGAGTTAAACAATGCTAGTGTTGTAAAAGCTTTGAACTTTATAGATGGATATCTTACTATTAAATCTTGGCTGAATGAACTTAGTTGGTAAATAATTAAAACAATGTAAATTTATTAAATATAAGCTGATATCATGTCTTGTTTAGTTATAGAGTTCGCAGTTTGTTTATTGTATTTTTATTTTTCTTCCTGTTATGTGAGGGTATGCAGTGATGGTAATGTTTGTAAAAGTATTCTGCAGACGTTTGGCTTGTCGGGTTATTCTCGAAGAGATTTCAGAGTGTTTGCTGCTTCGTCTATTGCAAATGATGCATCAAATTACATACTAGCTGCTCCAATATTACTGCCAGAAGGGCACTGGCAGCAGGTGAGTAACATTTTCAATTTTTTTTTTCTTAATCACGGTGATTTCCTACTGGATATATTGCATCATTTTCTTCTATGTGAGTGTTTGCACTTTGCATGTCTAATCTTATTCTTCTATAAAACATTTTTATCCATTATATTTGGAACCTGTCATTTGGTTATTATTTAGAAGTACAAGATGGAAAGTTTGCAATTTAGAGAGTGGAATAGAAAAATGTTGATGTCAACATAAGTTTCGCGGCATGGATTGGTGAAAATTTCCAAGGAAAAGAGGAGAGTGCAGACAATTAGTTTGCAGATGTCATTGAATTTGCTGTACCTCATGGATTGTCGTTATTTTCAATACGAAATTTTAAATACCTGGAGGAGTTTGGGGCTCCTGGTTGGGTAGGTGGGGATTAAGGTATCCTGTTTTGGTGATGAAACAGATTGGAGCTGGTAATCTGTGAATATTGTGGAGTTGGTATTTCATTTTATGCTGATCATGCCAAATAGACTTTTATTGTCCATGACATTGTGTGACAGTTATGTCCTATTTTGGTTTTCAAGACTTAGGACCTCAACTTTATAGGTTCCAGGAGGAGTTACAGCTGCAAAGGGTTTCAAAGCTGCTGGGATGTACGGTGGGTTACGTGCAGTTGGAGAAAAGCCTGATCTTGCTCTGGTAACCTGTGACGTAGATGCTATATCTGCAGGTTAGTCTCTGTATTGCAGGAGCTTCAGTACATTTTTATCATACTTGGTTTACTCAAATGTTTCAGAATATACGGTCATGGTTTGTATCCCATGGCATTAGATCACATTTAGGGACCGTCTTCTTACAGTAAATTTTTGTATTCTGTTTCTGACCCTTCACTCTCATGGTTTTCCAGGGGCATTTACTACAAATGTGGTCGCAGCCGCACCTGTACTATACTGTAAAAAAGCATTAGATAATTCAACGACGGTATGTTGGGGGTAATGGTGTTCTACTTTGTAGTCCATTATTGTTCTGGAGGTGCATGTTTACCCCTACTTCGAATTCAATAATTCCTTTAGATTCTAGTATCCTTTCCTATTCCTGGTGATCATGTAATATTTTCTCTTTCTCCTTGCTTGTCCTACTTTGCTTGCTCTTGTGAACCAAAAGTTTAGTTAATTATGACTGAATGGTGTTTTATTGCCTGCTTTTGCATATAGTCATCTTCCTTTCTTTTTATGTATATATACCATCTCAAATTGTATACCTTACACCTTTTGCAAGTGCATTCAGACATATAGTTGAACATGTTCTAGGTAAAAACTATAATGTTCCTGTTTCCTTTTTATCCCTTTCTACCACCCCCACACAAAAGGTTTTAATAACTACTAGTTAACAGAGGCAACCTCTAAATTTTCAACAACAAACCTCCTATCAAGGTTTAGAATAGAAATTAAGATGATTGTCATTTGTGTTCTTGTCTACTTTGTTTACTCATGTAAGAGTACTTATCCAGGGTCAGGAAAGAAATTTTTTTTATGCATACAGATATCACATGAACCTCGAAATATATTTAATGCCGTATGATTCTATTGCTATGACTTTATATTTTGCTTTTCTATCAGATTGTGGCATTTTGTCTTTTCTATGAGAGGTAAGTTGGGATATGAATTCGGGCATCAATCCTAATTGTTTTGTCTCAAGGCAACTGTTTGTCTTTCAATTCCTCCTATAGCTGCCAAATTTGTGTGAAATTTCTGTTTTCCATGGCTGATAAAATGGTGCAAACTTTATTATCAAGTTTGAATGGTTTTTTATTTGTTCTATGTTTCTGTATTCTAACAATAACTAATGCATTCCTGTAATTTTTCAGGCTCGTGCAGTACTGATAAATGCTGGTCAAGCAAATGCAGCGACGGTAAATTTCTTGAAACTCAATGTTAGCATATAGTTCTAATTGAGGGGAAAACATCAGGATTTTATTTATTTATTTATTTTTTTTTTTGAAGATTGCTCAATTAAATGTAACTTAGAATTAGTCAAGTAAGCCTCGCAATCTGCTATCATATGCACAAATTAAAATTATTCCGTGTGTTGAGACTAAGAGACCTTCAAATTGTTGTAGGGTGATGCAGGATACCAGGATGTGATAGAATGTTCTCATGCCCTCTCTCAGGTGTGCATTTTTCTGTATGTTCAGTCTCGCATATTGCCCACGTGCTTTTAATAGAAAAATATCTAATTGCTGCAGTTGCTGCAATTTAATCCTGAGAAAGTATTGATTGAATCCACTGGCGTGATTGGTAAAAGAATAAAGAAGGTAAAAGCGTAAACATTATATATGTATTATATTTTGATTCCACGTGCAGACAATATCAAATTCTCTTCTTTATTTGACCAAGTGGGTGCAAACATTTCAAGCAGTGTTTATTTAATGACATATAGCATAATAGTAGTTCTTTAGATCACTTGTGTTTTTCGTCATATGCAGGAGGCTCTTCTCAAGTCACTTCCAGATTTAGTAAATCTGTTATCATCAACTGTTGAAGGGTACTTTCCCATAATGGACCTATTACCTCATCATTGTGCAAATTGACCGTGTCTCCTGTTCATGAGATTATGTTGTGTATCAATTATTTTAAACAGGATTTAATGTTTTGATTGTTTCATTTGCCTTTATTTTCTATACATTTCCCCTTTTTTATCTTTTCCTATATTTGTAGTTAAATTCTTGCATCTTTAATTCCATATAATTTTCTCTCTTTCCTATGCATAAACACCTTTCTACTAGTAGATTTTTGAATCTCATCAATGGATTTGCAGGGCTGATTCTGCTGCTGTAGCAATAACTACTACCGATCTTGTAAGCAAGAGTGTTGCAATTGAGTCAGAGGTGTGTACGATATTTCTGTCCTTACAAGTAGTAGTTGATTTTATACAATCCTGGTTAGACAATCTTTGATCTATTATCTAACGATTGAATTGAAATTGAGATGCTTTCCAGGTGAAACCAACATTTATAGTTATTGCACGTAAATTAATGGGTATTGATGGGGGACAATGTGAATACCTTATACTTCAGGAACATGATTGATCTCCTCTCCCCCATTTTGCCATTCGACAACGAAAAATCAGAATGAGTCCTTAATCAGTTTGCTGCTTAGTAGAAGAAAAAACCGATTGAAATGTCAAATATTTTCTTGCGTAAACCATAATTTTTTTTTTTTACCTCAAATGTGGGAGAAAACTAGAGTAACTTGCATAGTCAAAATAACTACATTCATTAGATGGTTCTTTACGTTAGCGGTTGGTGTGTGCAATTAGTCTTCAGTAATACTTCAACTATTAACTGTAGGACTTGTCGTGTATTAAAGTAATCGAGATAAAAATCAACAACACGCAATTGGAAAAATATTCAACGCCTTTCAATGAAGTACAAGTACAGGATATTTTTGCCGTGGGCACATCAAGTCTGTTATATCTGAGCTGGAGGGGTGTTCTTGTTGTTTGTTTCATATGCTTTGTTAGTTCAACAAGGAGTTCAAGAACTTGGCTTCATAATTTTTTGTTTTGTTCACCATATCTATCTCAAAGTATCGTTAGTTATCAAAATATAATTGATAGGAGATGGAAGAGAATGAATTGAAAAAGTTAATAGTACAACGAAAAACACTGCCATTATTTTGCATGTTCTATTGGGGATATTAAATGAACCCCAAATATTTTCTTAACTTTCGTATAGCTTTCACGTTTAAGCATTTGTCATTCTAGGCTCTTTTAATAAATGAGCCATGAGATGATAGTAATCTTCAATTTGTTTAATTGAACATATGTGGGAATAAGCCATCTGTGTTGAGTAGTAATTGATTCCCTCCCTGTAATTTACATCATGCCCGTGAATGAGAGTTCGTAGAACTTGTATTTGACACATCTAGACAAGCACAATTTCAATGTTCTCATCATGTAATGTTAAATTGCTTATGAAGAAGCCCATTTTGTGTTCAAAACCAATTTGGAGAGTGGAGATTCAGCTCGTTGTATGTGTGTGAATGGAAATGAACAATTATTTCTAAGTTCTAGAATTTCAATTAAGAATTTCTCTCTGCAACTGGATAGTAAAACTTCTTTTTTTTTTTTTATCTAATTGAGATTATGCTTTACTCAGGTTGGAGGAACTCGTATAAGAATTGGGGGGATGGCAAAAGGTTCTGGAATGATCCACCCGAACATGGCAACAATGCTTGGTGTAGGTTTCTTCAGTGATTTCCTTTCTTCAGCTGTTCCAGAAATTGGTTTTAATTCCTCCATGTCGTGATTTAATTCTCACAGGTTATAACAACAGATGCTTTTGTCACAAGTGATGTTTGGCGAAAGATGGTACAAGTTGCTGTAAATCGTAGTTTCAACCAAATCACGGCAAGTACCAACGTTTCATCCATTTCTGGCTCAGTTTCCATGAACTTTATATGAAACTAAGGGGTTTAAAATCTGTTCATGCATCGCATGTACCTTGGCACATATGAGATACATGGCATGCGGAGATTGTTGCTTCCACTCTTGGTAGTTGTGGGAATTAGGACCAGTAGATCCACTCCCAAGTCAGCAGACATAAGCTTGTGTATATTTAATTGCTAAATTCAAGGATTTGCAAGTTCAGATTCTGTGTTTAACTAAACTGATGATCTTGTAGACTTCGTCGGTCAGAAAACATGCAAATCATCTTACCTCAGTGGTTTTGGACATTTTCGTGTGAACCTTTGTGTTTTTATATTGCTTTTGCATATACGTCTCCAACTGCAAATATTGCAGACTCAAACAAGAGCGAGTGCTTAATTTTTTTTAATTTAAAATTTAAATTTTCCTTCTGGTGTCATTCAACATGTTAGACTTGCTGATCTAATTTGTCATTATGATTTATGAATTTATTAGTCTACCAGTTACATCACTATTTGTTTTATAGTATCTTAGCAACCGAACTAATTATATTGTGTATCTAAAGCTTCGTATGGCGGGATATTTGTTCGTCAGGTGGATGGAGATATCAGTACAAATGATTGTGTCCTTGCTTTGGCTAGTGGTCTTTCAGGATCAAACAAAATTTCTTCTTTGAATAGTTCTGAGGGAGAACATCTACAAGCGTGTCTTGATGCTGTATGTTTAACTATCTTCACAAACTACTAGTGACAATTATATCTCATAAGCTTTTGTCTTTCTTTTATCCTTGGCGTGTCTATGAAAGATACTGGTGTTTCTTCATAGAATTGTCTTTTCAACAATGTACATCATGGAGTATTATGCTCTATTGTTATCTCATGATGATTTTAATGTTCCTTTTATCAACCTTCATGCTATCATCAGCGTTAAGGTAAATACTTACATATGAAATACTCTGGGGCCTGGGCTTGTTGAATTAATATGTGAATACCAGTCATTGAGTAGTCCAATCCACATGGCCCATTGTTGACATCGGTTGGACTATGTGAAATGTTGTGCCCAATTGGCGTTAGGGCTCTACTAATCAATCCTTACAGCACGTGATGTCAATTTTCTATTTATTTGTGAATTCATTTAGCACTAGAGCACTTGTTACATAGCAAATTTTGGTTGTTCTTTTGGATAGTTTTGCAGGTGTTAACTGGTACAATCTGATGACATATGCAGATCTCATAAATTTTACATTATGTTCTTTTCATTCAGGTCATGCGTGGTCTTGCAAAATCAATAGCTTGGGATGGTGAAGGGGCAACATGCTTGATAGAGGTATTCATATTTTCACCAACATGATTTGCCCAACTTTTGTCCATTTACCTTGCAATACGAAAGTACAAATATACAACAAAGCCTTATTCCCAATATATTTGGATTGGCTTCATGAATCTTTCTTTGCCATTCCGCTCGTTTCATTGTTAGATCTACTCGCAGATCTTCAGTAAGCTACAACTGGCCATGTTATTTTTGATCAACCTCCCTCTTCTAACTTACTCTGCCAAAATCACATCACTCTTCTGAATAAGAACCTCTTTAGGTCAACACAAAACATGGGACAACCACCTAAGTCATACTTCCTGGGATTATCTTCTCTGTGCGTCATGTCTACTTGTTGACTTAACCAGTTTAGTATGACAGTGCATCCATCCTACAAACAAATATACCATCCAAAATGTGTTCTAGTCCTTGATAGGAATTGCTATTTGACAAGAAGCATGGAATATATGTACGACATTGAACTGTGGATATTAGTGAAATTCTGCAGAGTGTTTACTGAAAAAACTTGGGCAATATATCCTGCTTATGTCCAAAGTTGAGTGATCCTGATTTTAAATGCAATCTGCAGGTCAGAGTAGCTGGAGCAAGCAGTGAAGCTGAAGCAGCAAAGGTTGCACGATCAGTGGCGTCTTCTTCATTGACGAAGGCATGATTTGTCCACATTCAAAGGATCTCATATGGTACGAGCTGTTTCTGATTTTGTCTGCCTCACTATTACTTTTCCCTTGCTTTATGTCATTAGGCTGCGGTATATGGTCGGGATCCAAATTGGGGACGTATTGCTTGTGCTGCTGGTTATGCAGGAATTCCTTTTAATCCAAACAAACTCAGAATATCACTGGGAGATATTCTGCTAATGGATGGTGGGCAGCCACTGCAATTTGACAGGTATGGGAAAATACTTCATTTTTTCCATCAAACTTCCGCTATGATCTAATCGTATATCCATATAGGTTCCAAATTCTCCATCTGCAAGGGTGGCTGGAGATTTCCAAATGCATTTTTTATGATATTTCAGCCAAACCTTTAATGTGTTTCACACTCCTGGTTTGATTTATTTGTGAATGAAATTTCGTGGGCTAGTTTTCCAGAAATATGTCTTTGCGGATTTTTAGCCTTTTCTAAAACGCCTCCACCCAATGCATCTTTTTTTTCTCTTTTGTTCCTCTCCTTTTATGGTCAGTCTCATCTAGCATGTTTTTTGCTACTTTATTTTCTTTAACAATATTGAGAATTTTGAAATGTTGCAGTATTGCAGCTAGTAATTATCTTAAGGAGGCTGGTGAGATGCACGGGACAGTTGTAATTCAAATATCTATTGGTAAGATTCATAGATGTGCAAATGAATGACGCGCTGTGTCATGATATCCATACTCATCCCCATACCCCACACTCCAAAATAGAAACAGTACCAAGCCAATTTGTTAATTGATGAAATGAAAGTTGTCAATTCTGCTATGCCGTACTGAAGAGAAAAATTAGTAGAAAATTTTCCTTAACCATATGGGAGAAAATTTGGTCTGAATATGGCAATCATATTCTCATCTTTCATGGTATTATACGTGATGTTCTCCTTCGTAATTGTAGTTGCCCATGATAAGTTATCATTTTTGGGTATTTGTCACAATTCATTGATTTTTACTTGTTTTTCCATTTTTTTCACAGGTGATGGTTTAGGTAGAGGACTAGCATGGGGCTGTGACTTGAGTTACGATTATGTGAAAATAAATGCTGAGTACACTACATAGAAAATATCTTGTCTCGTCGTCACAAAACTACAATATAGTTATATCCCAGATATTGAGAATACCCATGCGGTTAGATCTTTTCTTCGAGCAAATACTTATTTGGGTGGAAAGAAAACGAATTTTAGGAAATTGAATTGCCTAGAACTTGTTTTATTGAGAATTGTCAATTAATTGTGTTTGATTATTATAATTTTTCATCTGAAAAATGTTGAAATTTTTTATTTTTTGATATTCATTTGACTTTGTTTTTCATGAAAATTGCGAATAGAATTTGTTTCAATTGCCATTAAAAAAAAAATTGCTAGAAAAACCAAAAATCACCAAACTCATGGGAAAATGAATTCCTCAAAACCATGGAAAAAGGGGTCACGTGGGGGAGGGGGAGAATAGAAAATTAATCGTTTGGAAAATTTTGTTTATCAAACAGTCAAAAATGTGAAAACTAAAATTTAATTTTTATCTTCCATGAAAATTAATGCCTATCAAATAGGCCCTTAGATGTACCTTGCAAGCAGTTGGAACATGCTCCAATAGGCGTAGTTACATTCGTCCTGTCTCTTACTCCTGTTTTATGGATGTGTCACTAAATCTATTTATGGTCTCAGAGAATCATCAAGTTTCTTTTATTTCCTTTGCAGCTGACTGAATTCAAGATTTTTAAGATTCTGCACTCAATTGTCCTAATCAAAGCTGAATAGTGAATCCATTATCCTTGATGTGACAAGATCGTTGGAAGAGCAAAAAATTAAGAACTTGATCGGTACAGATTCTCAAAATCAATTCTCATTTTCAACCACACATTTTTCAATAAAATAATATTTTTCATCACATCAATAACTTTTCCTTCTTTTTCAACCACACATTTTTCATCATATCACTATTCAAAAATCAATTCTTCCACCAAAAATCACTCCCAAACACTCTTTAAGTAATTGATTCTCAATTCAGCATCAAACCTTGCGTTATCACAAGAGTGCACAACTAAAAGTGAATTCAAACAATTTTTCCCACCAGCCCTCTTAAGATCCCTTGCAACAAATCATAGAAAATGAACGAAATTGCAGGCAATTGCGTCATCAGTTCTAAATGAGAGCAATATGCTTGCTGAAAATCCTGGGGCACATGAATACTACCAAAAACTATCAAACAAAGAATAACGTTATTCATAATCAGTAGTCATTCTACGTGACAAATTGTTATTTGAAACATTAGCTTGTCGTTCATTAATGTCTTAAATAACAAATTGTCACAATTACTAACAGTCGTTGACTATTAATAACATTATTTTCAAACAAATGGTAGTGCATAAGTCGCAACAAACTCGATGAAAATGATACAATACTACAACATGAATGCACATTACCACAAAAAAGAACTCATCAAACTTTTATGGAAGTTCCACCATCAGGTGAACATTTTCAGAGAAAACTCAGAAGTCCTACTCAACAACAAAACATCACAAATTTATTTATTTTACATCATCAGTGAAATGAAAATGAAACTGTACTGATTCAGATGAGGGCTCATGTAGCCTCTGTGACTGCAAAGTGCAACTTGGTGACCGGTTTTTTAAGAAAACTACTTCCGCAGAATGCAACTGGGCTGCCAACATCGAAATTCTCAATACCAGTAAGCGGCTCATCAAAATCATGCACTATGTAATAATCATTGAACGACTTGAAAGAACTGCTAGCACTTCCAACATTCTTCCGAGCTTGCTTCTTGTCTTTTCCCTTGCTGCCTCGTGAAGATTTACCACTGCCCTTCTGTTTGGTCTTCCCATACTTCCTGCTATCGCTCCGATGGCGATGATGCTTGTTTGCTGCCACGTGTGACACTGCTGAAGGAACTGGATCATACACCTCAGGGGCCCACGTTACTAATAGCTTCTTAGGTGGTATTCCCTGCTTTTCACGGCTACCTTTCATGGCAGATACAAGCTTCATAGGAGTCTGAAAATAGAAGATCATGGAGAGAGGGAAAAAAAAAATAAAACCACATCTGTTAACACATCTCCAGTATGATATACCTGAACCCTTAAATGTCGCCATACAAGGATCATCTGTACATTGATATAGAATTTGCCGACACTGTTCCAAATACTTGGAAGGAAAAGAAGGGGAGGATGAAAATATGAAGAGTGAAAAACAGAACTCGCATTACTGATGTAAACAAATATTCTCTGTAGCACGGACACTTTAATTAGGGTAGCGTGTCCGACATGTGTCAAACTCGTGTCGATATCGACACTCTCCGGACACTCTCAGTCTACAATAATCATTTTTCTTTCTTACTATAACTATTATATATTTTTGACTCAAAGCTATTAGTAAATAATAAATAAATATTTATATTTAAAAAATTTCAACAAGAAAAATTAATATTAAGTATAAAATTAAATTTATATTATATAAATTAAGAATTTTAAAGAATTTAATCAACGTATCGACGACGTGTCGCATCCGTACTTTTTTTTAAAATCGCGTGTCGATATATCTGACACGTATCGTGTTGGACACACGTGTCCGTGTCGGTGCATTATAGCAAATATTCCTATTCTCAAAATTCAAAAAAATGTAGGCAAAAGCTTTTCTCGCCTGGATCATCCAGAAAGAGTGTTTCTGAGGTCAAAAAGTCGGCAAACGAATAATTTCATTTGGCAACATCATAAAAACATAATTAACTAAAAATATGAAGGCGGGATATATTTTCAGTAATAATTATTACATCATAAATGTACCTTACATCAGGTAGAATTCTTTACTAATGCCAACATCACCCTCTACCTTAAACAAAATGGAAGAACCCACACGTACACACAATTGTGCACATCACCAGACACGTACCTCATGGTTATGGAAACCCAGACAATAAATAAACCCATTACTACTTTCCAGGAATTCGTGAAATTAATTATATATAGTATTAGTGCAAATTCTTTCATGTTAATATATTTATTGTAATGAGACTACTCTAACCTACCGTGGATAAAATCTGCACTCATATTCCCTTGAGGGGATCCATTTGTCAAGAGAAATATGTACATTAACGAAAGAAAATGCTTAAGAGCTAGGTACGAAAAAGTAAAACTTACAGGCAAGGATATGCAACGTGAATATGACTGATTAGCAGATTTGGCATCACCATTCAATGTCGAGACTTCAGTGGTTATATCACTACCCTGCTGCTCTTTCTCATCCAATAATTCTTCAGCAATGAATTTTTTATGCTTGCCAGGGGATGCAGGAGACAGAAATGTGGCACACTTGCTAAAGTGTTTCTCTGAAGCTAAACTGTTTGATTTCCTCCCATGGGATTGGTTATGTTCAACTTCCTTCTCCACATTGCCTATATCATTCTCCTCTGGAGATGGAGTGAAGCCACGAGTTTCCATCTCAAAGTTCTCGATATTTACAAACTCGTTCAAACAGTTTTTGAGATCGTTCATAGAAAGATATCCTGTATCATGACAAGCTGAGTCAGGTGGTTCTGTTGATGACTCACTATGGCTGATTATATCTTGAGCAGATGACATTATGTGGGATGAAGCTGTCCTTCTACTACAAGAGTGAAAAGTTGCAGAAAAGATCTGCAAAAGCACAAATCAGAACAACTAAACAACTATAATTACAACATGAAATCTTCTAGAATATTATAACCTCAAAGCCAGCAAATACTACCGAAAATAATATGTTAAAGTTGATCACCAGTTGAGTGACAAGAAATAATTGATGCAGGATAAGCAACTCATCTTGCAATCCATGTCACCGTGTCACTTATACCCATTCATGAACTATATGGAGAACTCTCCTGTGTACGATAATAAGTTATTGCTATTCAGCTATAACTCGGTTATTTAACATTAAACTAAATGCTGTAATAGTTTCATTTTCCGAAAAGAAAGTATTGAGAACTCGTCCATGAATAAGTATAACATCGTCGTTGCAGAAATAAATAGCATCAACATCCATATCAGATCCAGCACATATCTTATAAAAGATTACATGTATGTGTGGTTAAGTGAATACCTGGTACACTCAAGAATCCTCAAGACAATCCTCTGAAATATTAGCTGACCGAGCTCTCTAAAGACAAGCTCCAATTAACAGATCGGAAAATTATATCGCTTAGCTCAACACCAGATTATCGACAGTACTATTATATAATAATATCCCAATTGAAATTTGGCGATGGAAGCCCCACAAAAAGCAAAAAATCCTCGAAAAAGAAACCGGTTTTAAGAGAAACAAAATAAAACCTAATATTAACTACTAATATTACCACGCCGATCACTTTTGTGAAGATGTTTCAGACGATGAGAAAACGATCCGCCATAGAAAGAGGAGACAAAAGGCCGCGTGAACAACACCAGATCCGTAGAAAGCACCGAATGCATTGTTCGATGCTCTTCAATTCACTTTTCCCAAATTATTTTTAGGTTTTCCCCTCTAAATCAAACGCAGCACGCAGCACGCAGCACACTAAACAGATAAATCTATTTGAGGATTTGAAAGATTATTAGACGGATCAGGTTTTATACAGGATTTTCACGGCAAGATTGGCATCATAATCATAACCATGGAAATGTATATGCATTAATATATCCTTCTCCGCGCGTAGATTAGGACGTGGATTTGACTATCGAGCCAAGTTATTACTATTAGGAAAAATCCCTATGTACAGAAAAATACTTACTAAAATTGTACAGGTACTCACATGATGAGTGAATCTTATGTAAATTAAATATTATCAAAAAAATCGACCTCATCTATTTGTGTCTATTCTGTAAAATTCTATATGCTTCTCTTCTGTACCCCTAGCAGATTTGTATATTTATAGGGGATAAATTTCATCTATTTTTTCATTGATTTTTAGTGAAATTTCATTGGATCAAAATATATAAGATCTTGCTATAGGTAAACTTTAGGTTACCCTTTGATTTACCCGACTTCATCACCTCACTCATATGAAGGTCGGGTCCCACACATTTATTAAGGTGGAACCCGACCCCATGTGAGGGAGGAGGTGGGGTCGAGTAACCCAAAGGGTAATTCAAAGTGTACAAATGACTTATCCCAAATATATATATATATATATATATCAATCGGGATGGATCATCCTACTCATAAATTTGACATACTTATTTGACAAATAATCATGACCTTTAATTTAAGTCAATCTAACGTTCAATATCTTATGAATCTCAAGTAGTTATAATTAACTTTTTCATGATCTTAGTGAAATATATATTGAGTGTTGGATTAACTTAAATTAAAGGTCATGATTATTTGTCAAATAATTGTGTCGAATTTTTTAGTAGGAGGATCCGTCCTGTATATCAATAATACTACTCCTACAAAGATGTGTTACAAATACACGTGTACGGCTTGGATGAGAAATAGATGGACGGCTGTGATAAAATGCTAACACTAAAATAGTTAAAGGAGGAAATTTGAAATCTAACACACACATTTCTCTCTCTCTCTCATCCATTATCTTGGTCACCCCTGTTCTCTCTCTACCCCATATCCGAGATCGAATGACGGAGCTCCAACAGTCGCAAAGCGCCATTCTCCGCGCGGCCGGTGTCTTCGAAATTTGAATTCCAACCATTTCTATCTCCATCAGTTGCAAAGCGTCGACATCCCGACTCTCTCCATCAAGCGATTTTCCAAAATCGAAAGATAGTGCTCCACATATCCGGTGTTGTCGCACCTCCGGCTTCAGTCATCAGGTTTCTCGACAAATCAGTTATTTATTCAGTGAAGAAACAGTGAGCTTGTTTTTTGGAACCAATTTCAGATAAATTTGTGTGGACTTTATTTGGGTTTTGTTCTGTGATTTCAATCCGGGCATAGGCCTTTGGCTTCCGGGGAGTTTTTGTGTAAAAATCTAAGTTAATTTAATTTATCATGTTCTGAAGTTATGGTGGATTTGCTGCGTGGTAACGTGGACAAATTTTATTTTGGTTTCTTTGTTTTACTGAGTTGATGGTTTTTTTTTAGGGTTTCTTTTATTTGCCGTATGATATGAGTTTACTCGCCACAACCACACGAATATATGTACATGGGCTGGTTTGGGTGTTATACATAATCTCTCATTGAAAGCTTTGGGCATGGATTGTTGTTTGGAATTTCTTATTATAACCGTGATTCTTATATCTGGCTGTTCTGTTTCATGCTTCAGTTTCTAAGCATTCCTTGTAAGGTTTTTTTAATCGATTATTTGGGCTTATATGTGAAATATTGTGTATTGGATTAAAGGTTATCAATTTTGGTTAAGCCCGTCTGGGCTTTAATGCATCTAATTAAAGTATGGACTTTTATGTGTAGAGACCGGGCCTGTTCCTAATTCATGATGGGCCGAATTAGGTTAACTAGGCAATCTATATATATAGGGTTATGGTCCTCGGATCACACGTTCTGTATTTTCATTCATTCTGGATCCCATCGCCAGAGAGAAACTAAGGAACAACGTGTAGATCTGGAAGACTAAAGCCACAGCAATTATTCATTACAATAATCATGTCTGATTCAGGTACGCTTTCGCATTCGGTTAATTATTCTTAATTATTCAACATGGATGATTTAATTGGATAAATCTAACAAGTGGTATTAGAGCCAATCCATTGTTGAATCTTTGAGAAATAAAAGTTTTGATTAATTGAGAATTGTTTGGGTCAACTGATCATGCAAATTTATGATTAACGGTAATTAATCTTGATTAAGACCATCCAACTGGGTAAAGTTATTGCGCCGTCCTTAAACATGAATTGAATTGAGCATACTGCCAATTGAATATGAATATTATAATATGTTTTGGTCAAATATATTATGGTGAATATGACTTCAAATTGAATATGAAATCAAATCCATTTATTTAGCAATTTATAATTTGCATTCATGGATTAAAGTCAATAAAGTTGAAGTCATATTCTGTGGAATCTTAAGTCAGTAATTTTTTTTTTTCCGGCTGGCTTCTGGAATTTTCATAACGCCATGTGATAGATTTTAGTGATGATTAATCTGGTTGTGAGGTCAAATAATTACGACTGCCATTTTGAGTGAAGATTCATTCTGTTGAACATGTATTTGATTTATATGCTGCTATGGTGATGTATGTATATATGTATGAATAAAATTCTGCCATTATGGAGAAACAAAAAAAAAAATGTTGGGGCTCCGCTGTCGGAAGCAGCGCGAGGCGTTGCGCTGCTACAACAGGCGAACGCTGCTGCTGGCGGCGGCGCCGGCAAGTTCGCCCAGATGTGGAATTTGTGTCTTCCCTCCGGTTTTGGATGAATTTTGGGGCGGGAGCCTCTTCTGAAAATTAGAAGTTTTCAGGGACATCTATGCAATTTAAGATTAGGGTTAGGTTTTAAATATTTAAAGATTGAGTCCCTTAAGTTTTAAAATTTGGTTATTCAGCCCCCTAAGGTTAAAATTCATCCAATTGGGCCTTTTAGAGTTTCGGGTTTAATAATTCAGTCCCTAAACTTTGAAAATTAATTAATTTGGGCCAATAAAGTTCTGAATTTTACATTTAAGTCCCTGAAAGTTCATAATTGGTTTAAATTGACCCCTAAAGTTTCTAATAATTAATTATTGGATTCCTAAAGTTTCTAATAATCAATTTTTGACTCATAAAGTTTTCAATAATTAATTATTAACCCCTAAAGTTTTGAATAAATAATTTTCAACTCCTAAAGTTCTGAATTATTAACCTTAAGGTCCCTATAGTATAAAACAAAATCAAATATGCAAAATCAGCGATTTCTCTTCTCAAATTTTGGTACAAAAGACTCTTTTTAAGAGATATAATATTCGAAAGTGAATTAATTGAAGCAACATGTTGCCAAAGCAACCTCTCTTGCGAAAATTAACTAACTTAGAATATTAAAAGGTATTTGTGTATGTGTTATTCATGGGAATACTTGATCGGCCCAAAGGAAGATTAATATTCAGCCGAATTACACATGCACATGTGGTGATAAACATGTGACAATTATTTGGTTTAATGTGTGATCAATAAATCGGTCCAAAGAAAGGTTTATTGGTTGACATATTGTTTTATTGTCAATATTTGATCACTACACCAAGAGTACCACTTACAAGTCAATATTTCTGTCCAAAAACTAAATATTGATGTTGTGCTAGGTATCTTGTGATGGGCCCTACCATTATTTGAAATTATTATTATTATTTGCATATTAAGGACATTCATGTGAGCTATTCAAATTAATTGTTCTCCAATTCAGTTTCAGATTCTGCTGCTACTATCTCTGCTAGCATCAATTCCATTCCAATGCTTAATGGCACAAATTTCAAGGCATGGCAAGAGAACATGATGATTGTTCTCGGAGTCATGGACCTGGATCTTGCTTTACGGATTGATCAACCTGCTGCACTCATCGATAAGAGTACCTCTGATGATAAGAGGGAGATGGAAAAGTGGGAACGATCAAATCGCATAAGCTTAATGGTCATAAAGCGTGCTATTCCAGAAGCATTCCGGGGCACTATGTCCGAAAAGGTGACTACGGCTAAGGGTTTCCTTGAGAACCTTGAGAAAAGTACTCTTCTTCATTTGGTTTGTTCTGAGGTTAATTTAAGTTCTGTACCTAGACATACATGGTGGATTGATTCTGGTGCAACAACTCACATCAGTATGTCTATGCAAGGTTGCCTGAGTTGCCGAAAATCAAGTGATGGTGAAAGACACATCTATGTTGGCGATGGCAAGACGTCGAAGTAGAGGCAATAGGAAAATTTAGATTATTGTTAAAGACTGGATGTTATTTGGATCTCAATGAGACATTTATTGTACCGTCTTTTAGACGGAATTTGATTTCTATTTCTGCTTTGGACAAATCTGGCTATTCTTGTTCATTTGGGAATGGAAAATTTAGTTTGTTTCATGATTCAAAATTGGTTGGTTCCGGTTCTTTATCAGGTTACGATAATCTTTATTTAATTGACACAATTGCTTCTTTTAATGAATCCTTGCATGTAAGTACTAGAGGTGTAAAGCGTAAATTAACCGGCGAGAATTCTGCCTCGTTGTGGCACAAGAGATTAGGTCACATCTCCAAAAGGAGAATTGAGAGACTTGTGTCCAATGGGATTCTCGACCCCCTTGACTTTACAGATTATGACATGTGTGTTAACTGTATAAAGGGAAAACAAACCAATAAAAGGAGATTTCAAGCCAACAGGACTTTGGACGTCTTAGAACTTATACATACGGATATTTGTGGACCATTTCCTACGGCTTCTTGGAATGGTCAACAATATTTTATAACGTTCACAGACGACTTTTCAAGATATGGCTATATATATCTCATTCATGAAAAATCACAGTCACTGGATGTGTTCAAAAATTATAAAGCTGAAGTTGAGAACCAACTCGACAAAAGGATTAAAAGCGTCAGATCTGACCGTGGTGGTGAATACTATGGCAGATATGACGGTTCAGGTGAACAACGTCCAGGACCATTTGCTAAATTCCTAGAGGAATGCGGTATTGTCCCACAGTACACTATGCCGGGTTCGCCCACTATGAATGGTGTTGCTGAAAGACGAAACAGAACGCTTAAGGACATGGTGAGAAGTATGATTGCTCATACTACCTTGCCAGAATCACTCTGGGGTGAAGCATTAAAGACCGCATCATATATACTCAACAGAGTTCCAACTAAGGCCACTGATAAAACCCCTTATGAGCTTTGGACGGGCAAAATGCCTATTTTGAAACATCTACACATTTGGGGATGTCCAGCTGAGGCAAGGCCTTATAAGCCAAATGAAAAGAAACTGGACACAAGAACAATCAGTTGCTATTTTATTGGATATTCTGAAAGGTCCAGGGGTTACAAGTTTTATGATCCCACAACTAAGGCAATTTTCGAGACAGGAAATGCTCGGTTCTTTGAGGATGTTGAGTTTGCGGGGGGAGAAAGGGTTACAGACTTTGTCTTTGAAGAGGAATATGTTGAAATTCCTCCAATTGCCATTGACAATGATCAGTCTTTTATCCCTGACATTGTTCAAGAAGCAACTCCGGATCAAGACAATGTCATTGTATCTCCCTCTGAAGGTCAACAAATTGTTCCAGATGAACAAACTCTACAGCCTCAGGAACCAATGCCATTAAGAAGATCTACTAGAGAGAGGAGAAGTGCGGTTTCAGATGATTATATCGTATTTCTCCAAGAACATGAAGTTGACATTGGTGTGGTGGAAGATGATCCTATCAACTTCCGTCAAGCCATGGAAAGTTCTAACTCTCAAAAGTGGCTCAATGCCATGAATGAAGAGATAAAGTCTATGAAGGACAATGATGTATGGGACCTCGTTCCATTGCCTAAAGGTGCGAAACCCATTGGTTGCAAATGGATATTTAAAACCAAGAGGGATTCGAAAGGTGATGTAGAGAGGTATAAGGCTCGTCTTGTCGCAAAGGGCTTTACACAGAAAGAAGGCATTGATTATAAAGAGACTTTCTCTCCAATTTCTTCAAAAGACTCTTTCAGGGCTATAATGGCATTGGTAGCGCATTTCGACCTTGACTTACATCAGATGGATGTTAAGACAGCGTTTCTCAATGGTGACATTGATGAAACAATTTATATGGTGCAACCAGAAAACTTTGTATCGGATGATGCAAAGCAAATGGTTTGCAAATTAAAGAAATCCATCTATGGACTCAAACAAGCGTCTCGTCAATGGTATTACAAGTTTCATCAAGTAATCATCTCATTCGGCTTTGAGATGAATTTGGTCGATGATTGTATATACCACAAGTTCAGTGGGAGTAAGTATATTTTCCTGGTTTTATATGTCGATGACATTTTGCTTACCAGCAACGATATAGGCGTATTGCACGAAACCAAGAGATTTCTAGCAAAGAACTTTAAGATGAAAGATCTTGGTGATGCCTCCTTTGTATTAGGAATTCAGATACACCGAGATCGTTCTCGGGGTATTCTTGGATTATCGCAAAAGGGCTATATCGAAAAGGTGCTTAAAAGATATGGCATGCAAGATTGTAAACCAGGTGACACCCCTGTGGCTAAAGGAGATAAGTTCAGTTTAAGTCAATGCCCCAAGAATGACTTGGAAATTAAAGAAATGCAGAAGATTCCTTATTCCTCAGCTGTAGGGAGTCTGATGTATGCTCAGGTTTGTACGCGTCCGGATATAGCGTACATTGTTGGGATGCTAGGGAGATATTTATGTAACCCGGGAATGGATCATTGGAAAGCAGCCAAACGGGTCATGCGGTATTTACAGAGAACAAAAGACTACATGCTCACATACAAGAGATCGGATCAGTTGGAGATCATTGGTTATTCTGATTCCGATTTCGCGGGATGCCAAAGATAGTAGGAGATCCACTTCAGGCTATATTTACATGCTTGCTGGAGGTGCTGTTTCTTGGAAGAGTGCTAAGCAGACACTCATAGCTACTTCCACCATGGCAGCGGAGTTTATAGCATGTTATGAGGCATCAAACCAAGGAATATGGCTGCGAAATTTTGTCACAGGGCTGCGCATTGTGAACAATATAGAAAGACCACTCAAGTTATTTTGTGACAATAAATCAGCAGTACTGTATTCAAATAACAACAGGAGCTCGACGAAGTCAAAGCATATAGAGATCAAATTCCTGGCTGTTAAAGAAAGAGTTCAAAGTGGACAGGTGTCTATAGAGCATATTGGGACAAACTCCATGATTGCGGATCCGCTTACTAAGGGATTAATACCCAAGGTCTTTCATGAGCACACTGCTCATATGGGTGTAGTATCTCTTGAGGATATCTAGTTTCAGTGGGAGTTTATATATTTTTGCTTTTCATATTAGACACATGTACTGTCATTTTGGATATGGTTTATGGTTAAGGTTATTTTCGGTTATAAAGTTTTTGGTTTATTATCTTTGAACTTGTTTGAAAATGATCTCACTAAGGTATTAAGGTGGACCAGTTGGAAATAGGCATGATAAGATCACATTACATGCAATTTCCATGCTACACATCCATGCTTGATCCATGTCATTCAGTTGTATTGATATATGTGACTATTGATGGGTTTAGCTACAATAGAAGGTAGTGAAAGCCGCTTTGATCCTATGTTGATATGATTGATGGACCGGATTGTTTGGGGATGCATTCGGTAATGATAGCAAAATTCTGAGTACTCATAAGGTTATATTTAATGCACAATTATAAGGTAACACATACAGCCCAAGTGGGAGATTGTAAGGTTTTTTTAATCGATTATTTGGGCTTATATGTGAAATATTGTGTATTGGATTAAAGGCTATCAATTTTGGTTAAGCCCGTCTGGGTTTTAATGCATCTAATTAAAGTATGGACTTTTATGTGTAGAGACCGGGCCTGTTCCTAATTCATGATGGGCCGAATTAGGTTAACTAGGCAATCTAT
Source organism: Osmanthus fragrans (assembly GCA_019395295.1). Taxonomy (NCBI): domain Eukaryota; kingdom Viridiplantae; phylum Streptophyta; class Magnoliopsida; order Lamiales; family Oleaceae; genus Osmanthus; species Osmanthus fragrans. The sequence goes on along the minus strand of CM033361.1, from coordinate 18,483,184 downwards.
ATATATAGGGTTATGGTCCCCGGATCACACGTTCTGTATTTTCATTCATTCTGGATCCCATCGCCAGAGAGAAACTAAGGAACAACGTGTAGATCTGGAAGACTAAAGCCACAGCAATTATTCATTACAATAATCATGTCTGATTCAGGTACGCTTCCGCATTCGGTTAATTATTCTTAATTATTCAACATGGATGATTTAATTGGATAAATCTAACATTCCATGTTAAAGGTATTGAGTTTTGAGTTGCCTGATAAGAAATTTGGAGTTATCCGGACTGCATTGGTAGACAAATTTGATACTATCTTGTTGTTTTTGTTTGGGCACGGATTGTTATTTCTGTTTCATGCTTCAGTTTCTGAGCATTCCATGATAAAGGTATTGAGTTTTGAGTTGGCTGTTGAGAAATTTGGAGTTTTTCGGGCTGCATTGGTAGCCAAATTTGATACCGTCTTGTTGTTTTTGTTTGGGCATGGATTGTTGTTTGGCCTGTCTTATTATAACCGTGATTCTTGTATGTGGCTGTTCTATTTCATGCTTCAATTTCTTAGCATTCCATGATTACTGTTAGTCAGAATGCCTGGAAAGAATTCTGGAGTTCGCTATGGCTGCAGGGGTGTTGGACCCTTCTTTGGCGACTGTCCGATGAAACGCCGATGCCCAGATTGTACGTATGGATTTCAGAAGTTTTTCGTAGTTGAAAGGGAAACTCCAAACAAAGGCAAATGTTGCAGTCAGAAGTGTGGATTTTGGGATTGGTGCAAAGATGGAGAAGTAACCAGGGAATCCAGTAATGCCAACGTTATGTTGGCTAAAAAAGCGACGCACAATGAAGTTGACGATATGTGTCGAAAGTTCGAATCTCAGGTGTGGCTTAATAACGATGAAAAACTGTTGATTTCTGTGAACGTGAACATGACCGTCCGTCGTGGAAAACCAGCTGATGAGCGACAAACGAAGGGGAAGGACACGGCATAACAGTGCTCGGTTAATTGTGTATTTGACGTAGATTGGGAAGTATGCGGCTTATGTAATTCTCTCTTTTGTATTTGAACATGCTGTTTTGTATATTTCAATCCCAAGATTAACGTCTATTTTGAACACAAAAATTTCCATTTCCACTTTTATTCAAATGCAACTGACATTATGGTCTTAACCTTAAAATACATATAATTCTCAAATGAACGTGACTAAAAACAGATTCAATGCTGGAAAATGCATCTGAACATGATACTACAGGCTATTACCATTTAATTGATCTCACTAAAAAAATGTGCATCTAATTTCTAAAGATTGAGCACGATCCATTTACACACCATATAATTACACAAACACATTTCTGGAAGCCATAACATACATGCTATAAATAAATTCTTTTGGTACAAATGCAAAAAGCAATAAACCATATAGCCCTATGGAAATGGCGAAGTAAAACTCGGTTCAACTGAATTGGGGACACAATGATGCTGTGAATGTTGTAGTGGAGGATCCGGAATTCCCTCAGTTGCACCATCGGTGATATTACTATGCCTCGATGTCGAACTTTTTCCATCTGGCCGAGAAGATTTTGCCTGCATGTGCACAAGTGACACTTATAAATTACTATACAACAACAAGTGACTAATAAACTACGACAAAATAACATACATTTGATTTCTTCGAGCTCGCCTCCAATGGACCTTTGATCTGTTTTCTCCTCGGTGCTCTCTTTGTCTTCGATGTTTTCGGATCCCTTACAATCCCAGTTCTTGCAACTGGCTGTGGAGTACAATGTGCAATATTATTGCTACCCGAACTAAACTTTATCGAACTTAGTTCTTTCTTCTGGAGTACTATCCAATCCTTGATCAGAACATACATCCGTTCGTCGTCTGCCACCTCCGCGAACGACTAACACATATTCTCGTACCTCATTTGTGCTGGAGTACTAACCAAGTCGTCATAATTAACGGTGACTCGCGTGTGTGCTCTATTCACATCTTTCTCCATCTTTGCAATAAATACCGGTCAGGCATTATAGTAATGTCATTACGTATCATTACTGTAATCGCATGCTTATAGACTATTCCATGCTTTTTCGTCCCCCATGACTAGGGCTGTCAATGGATCGGATGTGGATCAGATCTACCCATATTCGATCTGATCCGATAAGAATGATTCACGGATCCGATATTCCGACGGATATTTGATTGCTAAATCCATATCCGATTTGCTATATTATCGGATATTCGATCCGAAATATTTTACACATTTAGGCCCAATACCGGGTTGGTCATGCCCGGTTAATCGGGCGATTTTTATTTTTTTTTTAGTTTGAAAATTTTGAATTTCATGAAAGGGCCTCATAAACTACAATTCAAAGGCCCATGGAGAATTATTGGATAGCATGTTCCTTTTATAAATGCATTTCTCTCAAATTTTTTTATAAATTTTCAATGTGGGATAGTGCATTTTATTAATGCACTTCTCTCTAATAGTTTTATAAACTTTCAATATGGGATAGTGCCTTTTATGGATGTATTTCTCTCCATTGGTTTTATGAATTTCCAATGTAAGATAGTGGCATAACAAAAATATGTTAAAATGTCAATCAAAATCATTTTTCATAACAAAAATAATAAAAAAGCATACATTTATAAAATATATTATATTATTATAAAAAATCGGATCGGATTGACTTATATCCATATTTGATCCATTTAGTTAACGGATAATCAGATTCGGATTTTAATCGGGTTATCGGATTGAGACTCTAAATGCATCTCTCATTAATTTCATCGGATTCGAATCAAAATCCAATCCATTGACAATCCTACCATGACTACATGTGAACGTGACATATCTCAAAACACCATCCTCATTCCTCCCCAAACTCCTCTTCCTAACTGGAAAATCTAAGGCATAAGCGTACCTCGCATAAAAATCATACACTTCTTTCTCATCCTTGAATTGCATACCAACCCCAGGCACACTAAACCCATCTCCACCTTCGGTTTCACCGGACACGACATTCACGTTGTCCTCAACGTTATTATTTACAGAATCACCCAACGATTCATCGTCCATATTCTCTTCCCCTACGAAACATAAACACTCACCCATTAGTCACGCGTACGAAATTCCATGTCATTAGGCTAATTAACTCAATACTATTTTCAAAATGGTACTTGGAATTCAATAACTACATTATGTCTCCACATTCTAGCTTCAAAAAAATATGGCATTTTTCTTTCTTTTACGACTTCTTATGTATTCAATGCTCACTGCTCGAGAATTTATGCAAATAGGTCGGTATGCAATTAGATAATAAAGAGTATGTTGTGTAATTAAAAGTATTCTATTGCAGTTCCAAAGTGTTGAAGGTTGTTTGTGACAACAAAATTTTATTTAACAAAATCACCATATGCTACCCATTTATAGCAAAATTTTATTTAACAAAATGTCCGTCTGCATCATTATTCACGTTAAGAATGCTACCCATTTACAGCAAACACCATATGCTACCCATTTACAGCAAAATTTTATTTAACAAAATGTTCATCTGCATCATTATTCACATTAAGAATGCTACCCATTTACAGCAAACACCAAATTTAACAAAATGTCCATCACTCATCATCATTATTCACCATATGCTACCCATTGATGTGTCAATAGTGCTACTCAGAGAAAATGCCCAAGATTCAGTAGCAGCACATATACCTAACAAACCGACATACTTGATTTTGAGAAGAAATCTTGCTCCACTAGAAGCTTTTAATCAAGAGATAAACCATATACTTTCACTAGCATCCAGAGAAGAAGAGAAAGCGAACATTGAAAAACCAAGTTCCTCATGTATTCCCCTAGCAGACGATTTTGTTCATGGAGTCGAGGCAGATACTGGGGCTTCAACAGATGGGAATGGGACTTCAATGTCGAAGAGGGCACCGAAGCTGCACAATTATCGGAGTTGAACCACTACCGGAGACTGTGTTTGGACTTTAGCAAATTGCTCGGTTTCTCGCCTTTCTTCTACGACAGAAACGTATGGATTTTTGCCTTTCTTCTACGAGAGAAATGTATGGATATCAAGGCCGGTTTCTCGTCTTTCTTCTTCTAAAGTAGATTGGAATGTAGTGGAAGATGGGAGAAATGTAATTGTTGCCTTCCACTCTCCTGATTTTTCTCTCTCATTTCATTATTGATCTGGGATTCCCATCTTTCCCGCCTCTTTTAGCTATTTTAGTGTTACCATTTTATTACAGCCGTCCATCCATTTCTCATCGAAGTTGTACACGTGTATTTGTAACCCATTTCTGTAGGAGTAGCATTATTGTATATATATATATATATATATATATATATATTAACTTTGTCTATATTAAATTATTGAACTTCAAATTAATTTCCCAATTTATAACTCATCGCCTATAATTCTCCAAATTAATAGGGTGTTTGGTGGGGATTAAAATTATATTTTTTAGTAGATTATGATATAAGTTTTTGAAATGTGTGGTTGAAAGTTATGAGACCCATGAAAGATGTGGTTAATATTTATTATTTGACTTTGATTTAGATTAAAATCAGATTTTAATCCGAAACAAACGAGGCCTAAATAAAATTACTTAGTTTACAATAATTCACAATTAATTTTCATGTAATCATTACATAGCAATACTATAGACGTAAATAGTAAAATGAGGATAATGATGATGCTGACAGCACACACTCACAATTCAGGGTGAGGGTACTTTTTTGAATTTTTTTATTCACACGAGTCTCATGCCCATATTGTCGGCCAAAGATAGTGTCATCTTCTTTCTGGAAAATCGGCTTAATTCAAATGAGGATTATGGTAACGACTTTAGGTTAATTGGTGTGATTGTTCACTTTTATAACATGACCTCGCGATAAGTAGGAAAATCGCGTAGGATAGAGTAGAAGATGCATTGTGGTATGATTGTGAATTAAGCAATTTTATGATTTGTGAGACTTGTTGAACATTTGATGAAATTTGAAACAATGAAATTGAGTGATTCATTTGGACCTAATTGAGAATCTAATAAAGACTCTGTGATTATTTATGAATAGAGTTATGCTACACTACCACCTCGGTTGATATCGTGGATGATCGAACACACACATCTCGGGGGTCGGACATTATTTTATTCACGCGGGACACTCCCTTTGTGAGAGTCGATCATCCAAGGTGGTGCATTTCTTCTAACAAACTTGCATTTTCCTTATGAATATAACCTAATTTAAGGGTACGGTAACCTTATTTAGAATTGTACGTTCGGTGGAATGATTTAATAAAAGAGAATTTAATTTTTTTTTCTTCTTTAAAATTATCTTATATTGTTCTATTAATTTTACGACGTATGTCTTTTAAACTTTATTATTTGATAGTTTGCCATAATATATAGATAACAAGACAAAAAACTTCGATATAGAAATACATAACATAACTATATTTTTTAATTTGTCAAGAATTTACGCAAAAATTACATGCAATTCAATGGCTATTAAGGTTCTGTCTCACAATCATTATTTGAGAAAAATAATGGTGCCTTTGGTTTTCCATTTTGAAACCATTTTCAATTTTCAATTTTCTAAAGTACTCAAAACGTGTTTGGTTATTTTCAATAATACATTTTCGAAAACAAAGGAAAATGTTACAACATAAAATTCAAAAATGACTTTTTGAAAAAAAAAAAAAAAAAAATTTGAGTGTTTTCAAAAACTCAAAACAAAGAAAATAAAATTAAAAATTTCTCAAATTAAAATAATTAATAAAATCACACAAAACCTACCCACATACAAATATTCATCTCTCAATCTTTCTCTATTTCTCTCTCAGTACGAATGATTTCGATGTGAGATTGTTGGAGATATACTTGCAATAATTCCTTCTTCATTTTTACCAACTTTAAAATTTATGTTTTTTTAATCACATATTAGCATTAAATTTATATGTTTTACTAAATAATCAAATTAATTGAAAAAATTCATAAAATTATTTCTAATTTTTTAAAATCAGATGCGTTTTCCTTTTTTTTTTTTTTTTTTGAGAGACATTTTTAAGAATGACAAACCAAATGCGTTTTTTAGAATCTTAAAATAAGCCCTCAAAACAAAAATTTGAAAATAAATTCAAAACTAAAAATAGAAAACAGAAACGCAAACTAAATGCACCATAATGTTTTAAATAGTGATTTTTTACGAGAATATGTGATTAAACAGTAAAAAAATTTGAGTTTATGAATATAATATTTTATTATGTGAATTGTGTAATTGAAATGAATATGTAGAAAAAAAAATGGTTTTCAAATAACAGTTGTCAAACATGGGCTTGGTGCGTAATCTAATGGTATGATATGCCGTGCTACATTTTTAAAAAAAAAATTATATATATAAAGATTTATCAACTTATAATTATCCAAATAGAGTTTGATTGATTGATGTATATTTTTTAATGATAAATTCTGTAAGAGTGTCTACATTAGCCCTTTTAAATAGAAAATACTTTTTATTTTAAAGAGCAGATGTTTACAAATAAATTTTAAGAGACTCTCTATTTTAAAAATTTAAAAATATGAAGTATAACTCTCCAAATTAAATGAGTCAAACTCACCCTTTATTCTTAAAGTAGAATTATTATATTTAATAATTCACGTATTTCAATACTCTAATTCATAAATTATTCAAATCATATTTAAATTGATTGACTATTGATATATAAAAATTATGTTAAATAAAATATGAGAAGAAATCAATAAATATTTATTGAGAAAAATAAAATGAAGAGCCAAAATAGAGAACATTGTTGAAGTGCATAAAAATCAACTATCTAAATTCTGAGACGGTCTCCATAATGCATGGAATGATACTATTTAGCACCAGTGGTGCTACAATATCAGTTTAAATGATACTAAGTCATAGGCTTAATAAAAAGTTGAATTATGTAATTCATTTAATTATATATATATATCATTTAATATCACATTAGTGTCGCATAAATTCATATTTCAACACTAATGATACTAAACATCATTACTTTAATGTATAAAATGTTTTTTTTATATATAAATAAAGAATCTTTTAAAGATGGTATAAATATTTTTTTTTTTTTTTAAGAATACATAGAGTGTGTTTGATGTTGATTTTAATGAGAATAGAATTTTTAGAATAGTGATTGATGAAAGAATGTGTGGTGGAAAAATGATGAAAAATTTTAGATTTGTGTGTAATATTATTTTATTTGAAAAATGTGTGGTTGAAATGAAGAAATAGAAAAAAAATGAGAATGAGAATGAGAGAAAAATGGGGGCCAAACGGCCCTATAGTTAATAAGTAAAAAAAGTTATCAACACATGCAAAATTATTTTATCGAAAAAAAGGTGGTTGAGAATAAATTTTAAATAATCTCTACCAAACAATGGCCAAAAGAATGTTTTATACAATTTTGAATGTCAACCATTGATAGTTTTCGAATACCTGTCATTTTTTCCCCTTTCCATTTTTAATGTATTTACTTTTATTTTGGGATGTACTATGATTAATTAAGGGTCTGATTGATATAACTTTTGAGATCTACAAGCTATTTCATGATGCACTTGATTAATTTTATGAAAGTATTTTAATAGTTTAAAGAGCTTTTAGAGAAAATTATTTCAATATTGTTTCATCTAAAAATACTTTTAGAATAGAAAGTTTATTTAGAAGTTAATTTTCAAACAAAAATTAAGATAGTTTTCTTTAGAAAATTCTTTCAAATGAAGTAAAAATCATGTCAAACGGGTATTGAGAGCATGTTCAGGAGATTCTTTAAAAACTAAAAAGTGAGATGCACTTTTATTTTAAAGAGCGAAATCTTGAAATTAGTCTATATGCTTTATTTTAACTTTTTGAAAAAGAAAGTGAACTTAAACTCTTTAAATTTAGAGAGTCAAACTTACTTTTTTTTATGTATTTTGTCATGATTGTATTTAAAAAATACAATTTTAATACTGCTCTACTTAAACTATTTTTACTTACACAGATATTTAGTTATGACATTGAAATTATATATATTGATTGAAAATTTACAATAAATAATTTTAAAAAAGTCAATAAAAATAGAAAAATAAAGAATTTATTGAAATATATAAAAAAAAAAAAAATTACTCTTTCAAAATAAATATTCTCATGAAGATGCTAAATCAACCCATTAGTATGTAGTAGCAGGTTAATTGATGTAGATTAAGTCACTGTTTAACATGATTTTTTTTGGAAATAATGAATCTTAAAATAATAAATTTAGAATTATGCTATGTGTACACCTCATGGTGTACACAATAGCCTACACCCCTCTCACATGAAGAGGGGCCCACGAATATTTTATTATGTGTGGGCTCCCCTCCCATATAAGAGGGATGTAAGGTATTGTGTACACTATTGTGTACACATAGCATGGTCCATAAATTTAAGGATAATGTGCGGTTAAAATTTGGACCGACCACTCCTGCTTCGAGTTTGTCCTAAAGTATAATGTCTGAGTGATAAAATAATCCACTGCAGGCGTAAAAGATAATAAATTATGGGGAAAACCATTTGAAGTAAGTCAATATGTACAAAGTAGCAAGGCCCCATAAATTAGAGCAATAATAAATAAGGGTGAATGTACACTTTTTTTGCACGCTCAACATGATATTGTATACACAATCGTGAGATTCGCGATTATTTTAAAATTAAATTATTTGTACATATTGACTTACTCTTTAGATTACTCGATCACATCGATACTTTCACATGGGGTCGAAACCCACTTTCGACAAATGTCTCTCACTCACCCCAATGTGAGAGGGACAAATGGGGTCGAATAAACGAACGGACAAATCATCGGATACGTGTAGCAGGATTGATTATTTTAATCGTGGGCCCTACTCATGTGTATGTAAGAGGAGTGTCAAAAAAAGTGTCAAACACAATGTACTTGTAGCATTTCTCATATAATAATGATTTACTTCTAGTAGTTAATGGATTAATTAATAAAGGTCTTAGTAAAATATATTTAACAGCATTAGTTAATTATATTTCTCCAGATTGTCATGATGTAACATTACTACTAAGATAATAAGAACTTGAATCAAAAATATTTTTTTCATGTGGCATAGGTCTTAAACTTTCATTAATTCCATTAAGTGGAAATCTCACCACATATCCTATTTTAAACTAAATTCCAATTTTACTATACCTTTTTTTTATTCAAATAATACCTCCTGTGTGTAGTTAAATAAATCAAGTTTTAGCAAATTTTTAAAACGAAATATGAGGTATTATTTAGCCCCTATTTGACATCCTGTATTTTGAAACATTTTTTTTTCAACCACATATTCACACAGTAAAATATTTTACGTGTAAATTCAAAAAATTTCCTATTTTTTAATCACACACTCCCAAAATTCATTAATCAAAACTTTATTTTTGGGACTTAATATTTGTTTTATTAGGCAAAATTTAACAAGAAATATTTTGAAGGTTCGATGAAATGTCGTGGAATCAGGTTCAAGAAGTTGAGGTTTGATGCCAAATGCGTAGCAGAGATTAATTATTTGCTTACTAGAAAATCGAAATACCAATGATTTCTCTAATGGAAAAGGAGTTCAAGGGACGTTTAAATTGAAATATTTTGGGGTGCTAGGATATGATGGTGGCTAAGCGCGATTGGTTGGGAAAGGTGCTGATTGGTGGGGTGGATAATCAGGGAGAGATTGATTTGAGATTGTTCTTAATTGGATTAAATTATGGAAAAAATTCATAATTAAGAGTATAAGAATGACTCATTTCAATATAAGAAAATAAGTTTCAAATTTTTATTTATAATTTAATTAATTATATAAAGGTCACTATTTATATTATTTGATCACAGATTCACAATTTAATTAGTCACGTATTTTTTTTTATTCACACATCAGAAATTTTAAATGTCATAAATTATTTTACGGTTACAATTCAAAAATTTAATAGATCACAATTTGTTCACCAGTCACAAATTGACAATTTAGATAGTCACGTATTATTTTTCGATCACAAATTAAAATTTTTATGTCACAAATTATTTTATGATCAAAATTCAAAAAATTTACGAGTCACAATTTATTTATCGATCACAGATTAAAAATTTACATGTCACAATTTATTTATAGGTCACAGATCACAAATATTATAGATCACAACTTATTACAAAGTCACAAAATTTCAATTTTTTAGGTCACAATTTATCTTCTTCATTAGTCACATTATTTATTGGTCACAGATTAATCAATTCACTGGTCACAATCAACCAAATAATCTGTGATCATCGCCAAAAATTGGGACCTCCAGTTCAACACTGCATCCAACAGCCGAACCACCACTGTCAATATCACCACCACTATAACTCCAACGACACCCACGCCCCATCGCACCACTCCAAAGCACCGCTAACAACCACCAGTGACGCCGTCCACCACCACCACCACCACTGTCGACAGTAACAACACCACTACCACCACGACGAGCATCGCACAGACAGTGAAGGTTCCAGATCCATCCCCTACAAAACCACCACTATCACCACCATATCGCGACACTCACGTTCGTGACAAGCCGCCTTCACCACCACCACACCCAACGTCGTTGCAACCACCACCACTACAGCCAAAATTGAGACCACCACCACCCAAACACAACCAAAAATCAAATTCAAAATTACCACAACAACACCGCCACCACACAATGCCCATCAACAACCAAACAAAATTCATCTTTACCATCGCGATTCGTGCATGCTACAATTGCGATATGCTCTTTTGTCATCGCTACGACCACCACTATCACTATCACCAAAACCTCAAACACCATAAAAACATGGAAACTACCAACACCCATCCAACGACAAAAAAAAAACCACCGTGATCCATGCCATTTCAGCCGCGATCTACGACGGTGTTGTGGCGGTTCATTTGTGAGAAAGACGAGAGAACATGGAGAGAGAGAGAGAGAGATAATGGAGACAAGACAGCACTCTGGTGCGTGAATAGAGTGGGGGGTAACCACCGCAACTTCTGGCTTGACTCCTCCAGCAGCGGCGGTGGGGTCAAGAGAGGGTAGAGACAGAGGGATGGAGGAGAGAGACAGAGAGAGAGAGAGAGAGAGAGTGGAGAGGAATAAATACTTTAGGGTTTTAGGTAGATTAATTGTTTTTATATATAATAATTAATTAATAAGATATCTGATTTTTGAATAGTTAAATTTTGAGTCTGATTTTTGAATAGTCAATTTATAAACTAGGGTTTTGTGTAATTTTCACATAAATTAATGGCATAATTCCGTTTCACATATTGGGGGTTAGACAAAATTTTGGGGAATGTGATGATGGTTGGTAGTGTTGGAAATTTATTTAATCATGCACAACAAAAAATAAAATAAATTTCAATTTTCACCAAAAAAATCGTTTTGTGCTTCTATAGAAATTGTGATAAAAATTGTATATTTATTGAATTCTTCAAACTCTGCTATTCTTTTATTCCAACAATCTTGATCTGTCACCCACAATTGTCCAACCTTCAATGAAAATTCACACGGAGAATAAGATTGAGAGAGAATCAGAGTTTACTTTTATTGTGCAAGAAAGAATAATGAAAATCTCTAAATTTTTCAAACCATAGCAGCTTATCTATATAATCTCAAACGGGCTTAGCCTGTCTCCTAAACCGATCCAATATTTAATTAATTCCAGTCCATGAATTAATTAATCCAATTAATTAATTCGGGTACATTAATAAGCAGCCAAATTAATTAATTATCCAACATTTGTTAGTTAATTAATTAGTAAGTCTCATTTTTCTAGTTTTCCTTTTGTGTGTGACCCATTAGGTTCTCAATCACGATATCTATCGATGTGAATTATTATTTTGATTTAATCAAAATCGATAAATTAAAACACACATTTAATCCATTCACATTCGTCATCCCATATTGATACCTAACAATATGTCAGGACAACACATGTGACGAAAAATGTCACGTGGTATGATAAAATTAAATTTGTTCGTTTACCGTGAAACTAATAATCATTTCATCAATATGATTTGATCAATTACGAGATATAGATATGTGTCAATCTCAGTTATCGATCATATTTTTCATTCCACTATTAAGTCAATGTAAGTCGAAAACTCATTTTTGATTTATGAGTACACCTTGGCCAATGATTTCATTATCAACTTAATTGGATGAAACGTAAATCATAATCTCTTATTATCTAAGAGTGACAAATCATCTATTGATCATTCACAACTTTCATATGATTCTTAACATACCCGAAGATGTCGTATTAGCGACCATTGACATAGCAGCATCCAATATTACCAAAGTGCGACTGTCCTCATATAAGAAATCATAATGACCTCAAGTCGAAAGACTAATTCCACTACTGAACGTTGAAAATTAACCACTGACACTCAGATAGTTATCCATGTGGAATCTTCCCAACGTGTCTCCATTGTTTTGTTCTATAAGAAAATATTTACGTGTTTATTTTAAGTGTTACCACACTTTAACTTGTGAAATCAGCTACTTACTTCACAAGTAAGAAATGTCACACGTGATGGTCTATCTGTAATAACGATATCTGTATCTTTTTTATTACTTACAATCATGAATTATTTCAGATTCAGTCATATATAATTTGTATTTCACAATCACAGAGTAAAAAATGTCACACGTGATGGTCTATCTGTAATAACGAAATTCGTATCTCTTTTATTACTTACAATCATGAATTATTTAAGATTCAGTTATATATAATTTGTATTTCACAATCACAACTCCTTGTGATTAACAAATTACTACGATTTGAATATATAAACTCTATTATTTAATTTAATTAAATAATATATCTATCATAAAATTGCATCAATTATATATTAAAAGTTCTTATACCAAAAATTGATTAGACTTAGAGCATAACACTTGTAAGTAGAATGTGAGAGAGGTGGTGGTGATGTGGGCAAGTTGATGAGTTGCGGAGTTGTGGTGGCGGTTTGCATGGGGAGTTGTGGGGTGGAGGGTACTTATGAAAGAACATAAATATATTTTAAGCAATAAGTCTATGCGTACAAAATTTTTCAACAGATATGTGAACTGGCACTGCAATTTCTGTTTCTTTTCCATTATTTAATTCACAAAAAATTTGTAGTGGTTTAACACAAAAAACCGGTCCAAGAGCATCCGGTTTGCCCCCTACAATATTTCTGAAACACATTCCAGTCTACCTCAATAGAACCAAGCATTCCAAAAACTCAGGAAGAAAAATAGTCTAAGATTTACTAGCAACTCTCTTTCAGAAATAACACTCAAGTTACAAATCCGGTATCTCAGGAGCAAATCCGTGGCCCTCGAGTATTCTCAAAATCTTACTACCAGAGACACTCTTCACCTGTGCAATTCCGTGAGAATCTGTAATGCCAAAAAGCATGGACTGCCCACAATAATTCCTTGATTGCATAAATGAGAAGTAGCAACAGTAATTTGGCACAACAAAAAATCTGACATTGTTGGCGTAAAAGCTCAACCGAATAAATGCACAGCAACAAAGAAGAATATTCAACTTAGTTGGGGATCAACCAAATAAATACGCTGGAACAAAATATTCCATTGTTGGGGGCAAATTCATCATCTTCGGTAACTGCTTTTCATATTATTCCACTTAGTAGCAGCTTATTGGAGTTATCATTTATTCTTGCATCACATTCACACCATACTCCACCTGCCAATCTGCCATGTGCATTCAACAACTTGTGAACATTTCTGCTTACACTACTCCATTCACAAAGTCGAAGCAAAATGCATTTCTCAATCAATTTATGAGCTCAACTATTTACGCGCAACAATCAAAATACCTTTGTCCATCAAACCCGACTTCGACTAGGGTCTTCAAACGATTTCGGTAGGCTTTCCGTGAAAATGGGACGGTATTTTCTATAGGATGTCCTCTTACTTTGTGCCGACCGACGAGGAGAAATTCATTTTGCCTCGGGCTGGAGATGATGGACGGAGTGGGATTTAGGGGAGAAAATGGGAGGAAAATGCGATGATTTTAGGAGGGAAGAAATGGGGAAAGTGACGGGGGGTGGGGGGAATGTGTTTCAGAAATATTGTAGCGGGCAAACCGGATGCTCTTGGACCGGTTTTTGGTGTTAAACCACTACAGATTTTTTGTGAATTAAATAATGGAAAAGAAATAGAAAATGCAGTGCCAGCTCACGTATTTCAAATTCCTGTATATCTTCTGTTGAAAATTTTTGTACGCATAGACTTATTCTATTTTAAGATATTTGGGACTTTTGATGCTTTTTTCCTTAATTTTTTTATTTAGTTTTTTTTTTTATCTATTTAAATATAAGGACAAAATCGTTATTTACATCGATTTAACTGCCATAATGGGCGGGAGATCGTGATTTACAATTAAGTGAAATGTTGAAGATGACTGGTTAAAAAAATATTGAGGGTAAACGAGTAACTATTTGCAAAGGTTGATTATGAAAAGTGAAAAATTCTCCAATTAAAAATATACATAAATGAATGATAAATAATTAGATAGTATCAGTAGATCTCTTTAAACGTGTGGATAAAAAGTAATTTGGGTATCTATAAACACTAGATACATGTTAAAATTTAAGTGATATATAAATTGTAAAATCCGACAAAAATTTGTAGATATTATTTCTTGCACATTTAAATGTATCTCATATTTGTAGTTTCTAAATCATGGTTTGAAACAATTCTAGTAATTTCTTTTAAATTCGAGCTTTTAAAAATTATTTTAAACGATTTCATTGTGAAGGTACATTAAAAAATCGTTCAATCGACAATTATATGACATTAAATAATAGATTCATTTAAATAAAATCAAATTGGACCGATTGGTTCAGCTGCTTCAGCCCGAGAATTGGTGAAGCGACACTGATCTGGTTCGATTGGCACTATTTGGTCCATTTACAGTGAAATCGGGTAAAAATCGTCCAAACCCGTTTATATTTGTCCCAAATCGGGCAGATTTAGTTGAACCGAAGATCGGTTCAATGTGAACCAATTTTTATTAAATTAGTACATGAAAAATTAAATATCAAAGTTGCACGAAGTGAGATTCGCACCCACATTGCCTTGTCAAAACGTCAAAGCCGTGACCACTACGGTAAGCATAGAATAACAACAAAAAGTGTGAGCCAAATTTATATATTTAGTTTTACCAGAATGAAATAAAATAACATTTATATTGTCCTTTTATTTTAAAAAATATTTTTAATTAAAATTAAGAACTAACAATGATCCACGGGTTCAATCACTAGCCCCCAGTTGAACCATTGACCTAATGACCTGATGATTTTTTAATTGTGCATTACCTTTGTTAGGTCTACATTTTTTTTTCAAAATATATATATTTTTATCTTATTTTCAATCACACATTCTTCAATAAAATAATATTACACGTAAATTAAAAAAAAAATCTTATTTTTTAACTACACATTCTTCATCAAATCATTATTTCAAAATGCATTTTTGAAAAAAGAATGGGCTCAAATATGATCTTAGGGTCCGTTTGATTGCAATGGTGAAAAATGGATGGAAAGGAATTGGATTCCAGAGAATTGAATTGCTTGGAATTGTTTTACCGGGAATTGAATTAAAGGTGTTTGATTGGTATAATTTTTCACTTTTTTTATTATAATACGTTTGACTTCATTTTTCATGCAAATTGTCAATTAAATAGATAAATTTTTTTACCATTGGGGACAAAATATGTTTAGATTGCCAATAAAAAAAAATTATTTTTTATTTTTACATTTGACTTTATTTTACATGGAATTTGTCAATTAAAGGGATAAATTTTTTACACTTTATCTTAGAATTTGTTTCTACTGCTGAAAAAAAAAAATGGTGGAAACCAATTCCCATCATATAGCAAGGAATTGAATTCCACGGAATCACGCTTCAAGTGGTTGTACCTTGGAAAATGCTGGAAACCAATTCCATGGAAAAAAGGCTATCAAACAGCGCAAAAGTGGAAGTTGAAATTCGATTCCAACTTCCTGAAAAAAATTTCGCCTATCAAACGGAACCTTAATTAAATTTATAAAATGTAGCCACATAGTGTTACACAACATTATTCTAGACTAAAATGAGCCCATGTATGATGCTTATTAAAAAGATATTATTATTATTATTTTTTAGAATATGAGTTTTGAAATAGTGATTTTTTGAAGAGTCTATAGTTAAAAGGGAAGAAAATTTTGAATTTATGTGTAAAATGTTTTATTATGAGAATATATGATTAAAAATGAACTTTAAATAAATAAATAAAATGTCTCAACCCTTCCAAGTTCCAATCGAGTTTCTTTTCATATAGAAAAATTCTGTGCTTATAGAAATTTTCTTTTACAGAACAATACAGATATTCACATGAGTGTACCTCATGTAAGTATTTTATTGTCCAAAAAATCACCTATCCAAGCACCTATTGTGTTCCGTCTGTACAAGGTCTGAATTTTTTTTTTCTGTAGATTAAGTGCTGCTCTTTCGTATAGTCCCCTTAACAATTTCATACGCTGATTGGTCCATTTCAAAGCACACGGATGGCTGCTCCTTTATTCCACAGCCCTTGATAAGATCCAATCCAACGCTGCAAGTACTTCACCCACCCAATCCCAGTCCAAAGCCACTTGTTACTTAACCCTCCCACGATGCCCAAGTGTCTGCATTATTTATTGGATCAGAAGGACCAATTTGCTTCTTTATCACTAGTATTATTTTGATTCACAAAACCCATTTTTGGGGCAGGGCTGCTGTTTGTAGTGAATAGAATTTGTAATGGATACTGGTGGTAAATTGAAGAAGGGAGCCGGAGGGAGAAGGGGCGGCGGCCCAAAGAAGAAGCCGGTTTCTCGCTCCGTCAAGGCCGGTCTACAGTTTCCGGTTGGCAGGATCGGCCGGTACTTGAAGAAAGGTCGCTATTCGCAGCGTGTCGGTACCGGAGCTCCGGTTTATATGGCTGCTGTCCTCGAGTACCTCGCTGCTGAGGTATAAAAACCCTTTTCATCTCAGGATTTGCACTCATTTCAAATTTCAGAGGGAGTATTTTTGGTTTAATTATTATGTACTTTGTGAGTTTCGTTGAATTTTTAGCTTTTTAGCAAGTTAACCAGTATTAATTAATTAGAGAAAAACAGTAATTGAACTGTACTATTAAAATTATGTGTTTGATTTGAGTTGTTTTTCTTTAGTTACATGATCCAATATCTCTCTGTTGTGTGGATGATTACTTTTGGAGAAACTAGATTAAGCATTTGGAATTAGGGCTAACTTTTGATTCATTACACAAGCCCTAATCTCAACTGCAGGAGTAATGTAAAACAAAACATCATTGTAAACATGCAAAATATAGATGAATTTATTCCCTTGAATAAAAAAAATGTGAATTCATTGAAATTGTATTCAGGTTTTGGAATTGGCTGGCAACGCAGCCAGAGATAACAAGAAAAACAGGATCATACCAAGGCATGTGCTACTCGCCGTGAGGAACGATGAGGAGCTCGGAAAACTTCTAGCCGGAGTGACAATTGCCTATGGAGGAGTTCTACCAAACATCAATCCGGTACTTCTGCCCAAGAAATCTGAGAAGGCCGGGAAGGAGCCTGCAAAATCCCCTACCAAGGCAACTAAATCTCCAAGAAGGCCTAATCTTTGGGTGCAACTAGTATTGAATTTAATTGACTTGGTTTCTCTTTCAGTTATTTTGTATGTAATTTGATCTACTGTTGTTGGTATGTAAGCAAGCCTGTTTATACCTAGAACCATTGTACTTGTCATTCTGCTGCTTCTGGTAGGCTGTTGTTTTTAATTTCTCAGTCTCATTTTGCAATTTCTTTGTGGATGGAACGAATTATATGTGAATTTGTTCAATCTGGTCTGATTTTTGTTCACCATGATGTGGTGTAATTCTCCATTCAGCTTAGAATATACAAGTGTTTATTGACTGTACATTTTTATGCGTTTGAACTTAGAATGGTGATTTTTGGAGAATATGTGGTTAAAATGTAATGTAAAATATTTTATTGTGTGGATTTGAAGTTGAAAATGAGTACGACAATTAAAGAGTTGAAATAATGGTTGTCAAATTTGGGCTTAAGTTGCCCATGAGCATCATGGCATAGGTAAAAGGAGTTAGGAGGCATGTAACGACCTGAGTTTTTGTATTCCAGTTGTTCTCTTAGTTACTTTTCTTGTTGGGAGAATTTAAGCTTATTTTCCGTCTCACGATTTTTTATCACATCTTCAAAATTCGAACTCAAAAGACGACCTCTGTTATGGGATATCAGCCTTCGTTCAATCCTAAGAACGTAGAAAAAAAATCATGAGGGATGATGAGCGGAGGTTCTTTCAAAATGGACAGTACGTCTGATATAATGGTTTGACACATAGATTTGTGCATTATAAGGTGAGCTTCCCCATCTTAGGCATTTCTTTCTCATCCAACATGGCATGAATCATTGAAGCTGCACTTAAAATTTGAACGGAGATTCAATGACCGTATTACATACCACTTTTTACAGGTTTTTTAAGTGTTGAAGGATGTAGAATTTTGCCTGCTCTCACATGTTTCTATTGAGTTGGTCACTTGAGTTTATTAATCTGAAGTTTTCATACTCGAGCTTGAGTTCGTACTTGAGTAATTCATTTGGTTAGACGCAAGATCATCTCTTAATTTCTAAGTTTATAACAATCCACCATTTTTTCCAGGTCTATTTCATGGCTCATAACATGTAAAGCATCCGAAGGGTATGTATGCTATGGGACAGCAATGATAATTGCAATAATTCAATTTATGTCGTTGGGCAGTATCTCACAAATCTGATTCAACTGGTTTAGGGAGAATTTAGTGAAAGAACTATAACGTATTGAAGCCATCTGAAAACTTGATACCGTTTCTTTAACTTGCAGTAGCGCTGTAGGTGTTACCTCATAATGCAATTGATGACGAAGTATTCACCACAAATCATTCGACTAACTTCGTTTTTTTTTTCTCAATAACAAAGTTTTTGAACTATAAGTGTTTATACCTCTACCCATTTGGCATGCCATGTTGATGCTAGCTATTCAAAGAGACCAATGTCAGCCTTGCTAGGCTAGAACCTCCAGGACTTTGCTAAGGTCGAAGGGATCCAGAGCCTCTTTAGGCCAATCCAAGGCCTCGGAGGTGACACCATACAAAGTGATGCAAAGCCTCGTCATTGCCACTGCCACCTTTGGGCCTCGGATGCCTTTAGCTCCGAGGCATCACAAGAAATTGTAGCTTCACCTCCCCTTTACTCCAAGGTAAGGGGAGGAGGCTCAACCTCTGCTGTATGAAACAGAGCTCTTTTAGAGTCCGAGCCATTTGAGGTTGATCCCTTCCCAGGGCACTTGGCAAGTGGCAATCTGTGCGCGAAGTAATTGATTTAATAACCTACAAAGGTGCTTGCAGCAAAATCATCATTACTTCACTTTGGCGGGAAAAGCTGCCACATGTTTATCAGTTTATGATGGCTAGAAGTAATGCTTCTGAAACGACATTAGTAAGATGTTAAGATGAAACCACACATCACGCTTCTAAGTGACCTCTCACCCAATGCCTTTTGCCTATAAATACTCGAGCTATTTCTCACATGAAGAGGATTCACAGTCTAATAAATTAGATCTTGGTCTTTCTAAACTTTGATTTTCTTTCCAAATTCTCGTCTTTGCGAGTTTTTCCCATGCCAAAATTATTCACGTATACTTGTTTCTCAATTGACATTTGATCCTAAAGTCAAAGTGCATACAATCGCTACACCTCCGTCTTCCTACTTGGAGAGGTATCGTGGTTTGTGCTAACATATACGTGGGATGGAAGATGCTAGAATTCAGTTGACGCGTTGAATTCAGAGATCAATAGAAAGTATTCACCACAACTCAATAATATATATTTTTACCATCTATGTTTCCAAGTACCACTACGAGTAGTGTCATACCAAACAATGGGAATTCAAAATAGGCTGGAATAAGCAACGTATGGGGTGCGAGTGACTAGAGAGCTCTTGCTTATGACTTTTACACAATATGAGCACTTGAAATTCGATGTATTGAGGAGTTCCATGTGCACTTATTTTGCCTTTGCCTAATTTGTTTCTAGTTAAGAAACAGTTCATAGAAAAATAAATCCCATTCAATAGTAGGGTGGAAGGAGATGATGACGGGGCGACGTGCGGTGTGCGTGGATAGCGGATAAGATGACTAGATATGTTTTTGTTTCTTTTCTTTATTTATTTTTAATCAAACTATGGGTATATACAGTTCATTTTATTTAAAATTTGACATTTTAACGGTCAATCTTTTCTTTTTTTGGTCTAAAAAGAACGACCAAAGCAAATGTTTGAAAGTTTTGGGACACCAAGTGCTTGGGGAGCCTATCATCATAACATTCAAATGCAAAGGACCCCAATTGCAATTTATCTAATCATTTATAAACGATCAAACTTCGTTTTAAAACCACACATTTCAATGAACCATAAGTATCATTCACCACTCATTTCTATCTATTTCTAATAAAATGTACGCATAGAAATGAGAATTGTGACAAGTCGTTCACTGCTCGACAAGACTTGGAAACGACTCATGGGTTAAGCCTAATAGTCATCAATATGTAGAACATCACTCAAACAGAATAGAATGAAAATTTCTTCAATTTGAAAACTCTCTATTTTGTATAAAATGAAAAGTGGATGACTTGTAGAACATCACTCACACAGAAAACTATCTTAAGAATCAAAATTAAATCGACGTTAAGAAAATTGATGACTATTACGGGTGTCGCTCATTTTGAAGACTCAACTCCGAACTAAGCAGAAACAATTCACTTGTGACATGTTTGTTAATAAAATTTTAGAAGAAAAAAATATCAAATTCTTGTCAAATGTACTGATGTTAGCAGCGCACGAGTATTGTTTCATTTCTATATGATGCCAAAATTAATTTGGCTTCATGCTACCGATGTAATTGTCCAGGTGCATGATACATTGTGCATCGAAATTTAATCCATCCTATAATCTTTATACATAGTGGCAGTGTTCCAAACAGGCAGACCATATATTAGAAATTGCACTGACAAACAAATATTTGTTACTTTGTATTGATTCAACGTTGTAAAAGTAGTTTTTTCATGATCATCGTAATATAGTATAGATCACCGTTCGACTAGTAATATGAGCTTCATGGTTCACCCATTGATTGCGAGAAGTGAACAAACTAGCGTCGTAAGTTCTCCACTATGTAGTTTGCATAGAGATTCCTGCACATGAAGAAAAATATGTACCCGATCAAACTCAAATGACAACTGATGGCATCCAAAATTACAAGGGCATGACAGCAAATGGAAATTGACAAAATTGTGGCCAGTCCATCGCGTGTCCATGATCATGTGATGAAATCAATGATCTTCGAATAAAAGCCACTTGATTATAGGCAAAAAATTTGTCAAAAAGACCAACAATGAGTTCTAGAACTATATTTACGGCAGTAGCAAATAGTACAAGCATCGTAAAAAATAGTGAAACACAAGAGAATGGAAGGGGAAGATATATTTAAGTTTGCATGTGATAAGCTGTACGTATCCCTTATTTGAATTTATGTTATACTTTGTAGGAGAGTGAAGTCAGGTAATTCAATGTTCTTTGCATGTTTCCTCTTATAAATCTATATGAAGGCAAAAATGTTGTCTCTTTATAGATATGTTTTAGCAACATTTTGCATTGCAATGTTTAACTCAAATTTTGAAACGGGAAAAAGGGAATGAATGATGTTCATCGCCACTTACATGGAATGATGGATAGCTTCATAGGCCTTCGTTGCTGGCAGAAAATCATCAACTGCAACATCCTTGTTCTCATTTTTCTTGTCTGATCAATGTGTTAAGAAAAAATGATCACATCATTGATACTGAAGACGCTGCCCATTCAAAACACCCTAATAATGAAATAAGAACTTTTTGGCAAAATAGAAAATTTATGCTATCTAGGATTTATGTTCTATTTTGAAAGGATACAATCTTCAAAGAATCGGCGGATTTCAGCCAAACGGTGGGGTGGAAGTTCTTTAATGTCTGTGTAGTCCCGATATTCAGGGTCATCAGCACAGACAGCTATTATTTTGTCGTCTTTCTCTCCCTGTGTTTCAAAGCAAACTCATATTTCTCTGAACAATAAAATGAATATTATTTAGATGTAAAATATAATACGTACTTGATCAATCATGGGCATTAGGCCTATTGCTTTTGCCCTGAGAAAGCACCCTGGAACAACTGGTTCCTGTTTATGTATCCATATAGTTAGGCATCAGGAAAAGTTGCATACATGAAAATATGTCATCAAAAGTTAAAAACATTCAAGAGATCAGAGTTTGAAAAAACTATCCGCAAGATATTTTACTAGTCTACAGCCAAACAGCTAATTCAATTGAGTTAAGGCTCTTTGCTCATGAGAAATGGTCCCATGCCAGGCTCAATTTAGGACCTCGACTTCTAATTTACTACTAGTCTCGGAAGAACAATGAAGACTTAAAGCTTGACTTCTAATTGCAGGATATGTTTCATTTAGGAAACATTAAAATATAGATACAGCTTCAATCATGTCCATTAACCAATGATAAAATCCAAGGAACAATGATGTCATCCCAATATCTAAATCAAGATTAAAATAATCAGCAAGAAGGTGCTCACT
Source organism: Osmanthus fragrans (assembly GCA_019395295.1). Taxonomy (NCBI): domain Eukaryota; kingdom Viridiplantae; phylum Streptophyta; class Magnoliopsida; order Lamiales; family Oleaceae; genus Osmanthus; species Osmanthus fragrans. Next base: position 18,460,388 of record CM033361.1, on the reverse strand, counting down.
AATTTTTTTAAACCTATTTCATCAATCAAGAGGATTCAAAAATTGATAAAAACTCTATTGCCAGATATGCTCGTAAAACAGTTTTCTTTTATCTAATGTATTTTTCACTTCGTCTTATAGTAATTTCAGGTACAAATTTAGGATGTTGAGTATATCAAATACATCCATGTGTGCGGCATAAAAGCAGGCAAAAGTTAATATTACTTGGTCAGATGAATACATTTTTCCATGTGAAATTTTTGTTAAGCTTGGATACAAATTTGTATTTTTACAAGCCGTTAGTCTAGCACATTATCTTCTGAACTTTTCTTTTCTCAAAAATTAGGTGGGTGCCTTATGCATTCATCTTGGTAGCTGTTCGATCACTAAAATTTGAAAATTATCCCAGGTTTAAGGTATACTTGTCACATACATCTTATCAAATTATTGCATGCATCCTTTTTACATCCACAAATATCACAAATGTTTTGGAGTCTTGGTCCTAGTAAGAAAATTCCAGATGAAAGTGCATACCTGCATGATGACCAATACATCCATAGGGTCATTGTCCTCACAAAGAGTACGAGGAATGAAACCATAATTATGGGGGTATACAACTGATGAGTAAAGAACGCGATCAACCTGCAGTAGCATAAGCATTTCAGAACTCGCGATTTTATTACAGCTTGCATTAGAAGTTTATGCACCAGGTACCTTGATTAGACCAGTTTTCTTGTCAAGTTCATATTTCACCTTACTTCCCTTACTAATCTCAATCACCTGCAGAAATTAACCTAGTTTATTTGAGTTCTTTAAATACAAAATATACCAATGTACTCCACAAATTCATCAGTCGAGAAAAGGGAAGACAAGCAGCAAACTCAGCTCCAAAACTTCCATAAAAGAAAGCATAATGACAGTAGATGGTTATCAACTAATCCACTTTAGTGAAAGAAATTCCCATTAGAAGTCAAAATGAATGTAAATTACAAAGTAGCAATGAATCAGATAATCATTAACCTAAAAGCTTCTTTTTTTTTTCCTGACAAGCAAGCAAAATCCGTTAACTAGACAGAATATATAAGCATAAAGAAAATACCAAAACACATTTGATCCATATAATACTCAGTTGACACGTTTGCACTTTGCATGGCAACGCGGAGCAGAGTCGGGTAACTATTAGCAACTTAGCAATTTTAAGAACCAACTCTTGTAAAAGTAGAAAAAAGATGCCATTTCATTAAAAATGTGAGAAGTACTTTGGTATAATTGCATCTGGCACCCAAAACTTAAATGTGACAAGATAACTATTTCAAGCAAACTGCATTTATTTATTACAGCATTAGAGTGAAGTACATAGGTTTGATAAATAAACTTTTGTAGCAATAATGTCAGAATGGAAGTGACCAGGACACAAAATTGAAAATCAAAATATTGGTCACATGGCTAAAAGAGGCGCCAATAACAAAGTAGACTTAGATAGATTGACAAAATTTCAAACTGGATATATCCAATGAAAAGTAAAAAAAAATGAGAAAACAATCTATAAAAGAGAAAAAAGGAGTTAATAGAGGAGGATCAAAATTATCATAGAATGGAATCAAAACAAAAGGGAAAAAAAGGAGAAATTTGATGGAGTGAAATAGCAAAACATTTTTTCAAGAGTCAGCTCGGAAAAGGCTTAGACAATTTCAGTGAGGCAAGTTACATGTTTCTCTTTTATTTAAGGGTAATAAGCTCAAGCCTAAAAGCAGATTGGCTTGCTTAGCAGATAAGGTTATTTCATCTGAAACGTTGCGACTTACCACTTGGTTTACCGTAAGATGACATTCACATTTATTCTAGCTGAAAGTATAGAATCATAAGGCATTTTTCAACTTAAGTTAGTTTTCTATTTTAGACCAACAATAAATTATGTAAAGACCTAGAGAGAGTTCAATATTCTTACACAGTTGAAAACTGTTGGGGCTCCAGGTCCTGCAAATAATAAGAAAGACATATTAAGCTCTAGCACACTAGTCTAGATTTTACAATCTAGGAATTGTTATTTACCTATCTCAAGATCATGCCAAGGATGGGCAGCCACTGTTTTCCTGCTCATGGAGGAGAGTATCCTTTCATTAAGAGGTGGAAGTGATGACTTCTGAGGGTAGAGAGCTTCATTTGGTGTCTCAATAGGTGGTGTCATAACTCCAAGCTGCATATCAAAAATATGGATTAAAAGTGTCTCTTCATTTTAAAAATCACATAGGAATTGAAGTGATGGGGAATGAAGATAAAAGTTATTCTTAGCAGATTAGGAAAAGATAGTTTGATTTAGATCAGCTCATTTCAGTTTATTATAGTTTTCAATAAGGGTCTATGCAATGTAATACTTGAACTTGACTATTTACAAACATATGTTCTCCCTCTAATATCTGCTTCTCTTCTCTTAATCTTCTTCTTTTCCTTTCCCCTTCTTTTATAATTTTAGTTCTTTGTTCGTTACATTCTAAGTCATAAATCCTCTTCATTTTCAAAACCATATGTGCGCACTTGGCTAATCTAATGCTAATAAGAAAAATAGCCTGTCAAAAACAGGAACCGATCAACAAATTTCAGGCTTGAAGTGGAGCAGGTGAAATAAGAAGAACAAAACTATCATGCTCTATGAAGAATAAGCTATAACTCAAAACTACAACCAGAAAATATTTCTACACACACATATTAATAGATAACAAAATCATCTACATGTTGAATAAATTGGTTTTCATTGCATAGTTTATGAAGCAGCTATAGGAAATTTTAAAAAATTGAAATACTGAAATTGGAGGAAAATCCTAAATTGCGGAGAATTGATTAAATTACTTAGATTTAGGCAATTTGATTGCATTATTTTCATTTATTACAACATATATACCATCATGACTTGTATGTATAGTAGGCCATATACGATATATTGTAAATTAATATACATATTGTGAATTTAATCAATTTATATACAAGGAATAATAATTTTTCTACTCCAAATCCTGTGTGCACGTGTTAACACTTAGATGTAAAAAATGAACCCCGACTACACATGAGGGCATGTTGAAAAAAAAAAATCAAAATGTTATAACATGCGGCCTCATTAACATAGTGATCCACAAAATCCAATAATCATTATTTAGCCCCTATTTGGTATGGATTAAAATTCAGATTTTAATATAAGTCAAAGTTAACAATTAATTTAACCACATATTTTATATATCCCACAACTTTTTAACCACGCATTTCATCAACTTTTGTTAAAATCTACTAAAAATTTAATTTAATCTACATCAAATAGGGGCTTAACTTTACAATCTAGATTGCACAAGTGATCTACTTTATATGAAAAGAAGGCACAATCATATTGTCTGTGTGATGATATATACACAATTGGGTATGTGTTTTAGATAAAAAGGAAGAATAAATTAAGAAGATGAATAAAATTTTCTAGTGGAATTGTAACAATACTAATCGTTAGAAAAGGGTAAAATTTGCTTGCAATCTACAGGGGAAAAAAACCTTTGAAATCAAACAAGCTATAACCTCTTATTTGTACAAAAATAGCAAACTAGTCATTTGTTGCTATAACACTTATCATTCAGGCACAGACGAAACTATGGAATTATCAATAAATATTCTAACAATAAATTGAAAAAAAAAAAAAAAAAGACCGGTAAAAGCCTAAGATAGAGTATTCTTAAGGGAGAAGAAAAAAGCCGCCGTGTTTTGCACTGACATCACAAATGAATACAATGGGATCACACATATGAGCTCGAAACTAAAGATTATAAAATTTCACATATTTACAAGTGTGCAAAGGGGAGTATTTTTGCGAGTATAATGATAAAAAAGTTATACATCAAACCACCTCACGAATACGGAACGATCAAAATAGAAAGAACACTCGCTTATGCAGGTGAACATAGACCGTTCCTGAATAAGAAATATCTAAAAATCGAACAAAATAAGCCTAAACATAAACAGAAATTCAGTAACTAAAGACGTATGAGCTTGCATCGATCACGAAGTGTTAAAATTTCGTCCTGGTACAACTAATTCTTGACGAGAACAAAAAAATGCACAGAAGTATATACAAAATCTTCGGAAACGCGCAGTATATATGCAAAAAACAATGCACAAAACAGAACGAAAACAGAAAACCCAGAAAGATGAAATGAAACGTACCTAAAATGATTTAAAAAAAGAAAAAAGGAGAGCGTCGGTTGAAGATAAAAGAATTCAGATCTCGAAGAGAAAATTCAACGTGAAGACGAAGACAAGTTCAATGTATTTATGACGCATTTACATTTTTAGAGAGAGAGATAAAGAGCAGCGGAGTAGAGGAAAAACTCTCTCGAGCATAGGGAAAACGGATAGATAAATTTCCAATTTTGATTAACACTATTCTCCTTCTCTTCTTTTTTTCTTTTCTTTTTTTCCGAATAAAGACGCTCAAACATTTGCTTAAAAAATCTAGTCAACCATCACATTTGAAAAAATAGCCTATATCAATAGTTTTTGTTTCAAGAGCCTATAGTCCATTTGATTATGGGTAATTATATTACCACTACAACATTTAATTAGTACACCACAATTTTTAATATTTTTCTTATATATTTAAATAGCCTTGAGTAAAGTTACAAAATTAGGATTTTAATAGATAACTACTTTAAAATAAATTATTATCCCACCACAAATAAAAAACTAGTTTTTTTTTTTTTTTCAAACATCTAATCGAGCATTCCATCCAGCGAAACCAATTTCAACTTATTAGGGAGCGTTCTTTTTATTTTTCAGTTTTGTATTTTGAGTTTTAAATTCATTTTGTATTTTCTGTTTTGAGTGTTGAAAATTTGTTCTTTTTATCATTCTGAAAAATTGCTTCTCAAAACAGAAAATTTGAAAACGCGTTTACTTTGAAATTTTGAGAATTTTTGTTTATAATATTTTATTCAAAAAATCTATTATTCAATTAATTTTAATAGTTAAATGTTAATATAGTATTAAGAAATATTTTTTTAATCTTGAAATATTTTTCTAAATATTAAAATAACATAAATTTTGATAATCTTTTTTGATAATATTTTATTCAATAAATTCGATTATTCCACATTTGTGTAGCAATTTGATGTCTGGATGATCTGGAAAGAAACACTCGCGAGAGCAGAAAACAAAACTACAATAACCTTGCAGTTGAAACCGCCTAAAGTGAGCAATGAATGAATAAATTGATCAAATATTTCTACAGCTTTTCTTCTCTACATTTTTAGCTTCAATACGCTTCCTTTGCTCACATAATATCATTTCTGCCAAAAATTTGCATCAAGCATGAATGTACCATCTTCCAGACTTGGCCAGTATCTCCAAAATCTTGAGGCCATTGAGCTGTCACCAAATTTAAATATCGTTGTTTTAACAAAATTGAAATATGATTACATAATTGACACTTAATTAATTTACCATATGTAAACAAAATTAAAATACATTTACACTATTGACACTAAATTAATTTAATTTACCGCTAATGAAATCTAACCAATGAATAACAATAACTGATAGAGTGCTTGATGCCAAAAGTAGATGAAGTCTGGTGATAAAAAGGACTACCAAAATTTATAGGGGGCCAAACTGGAATGAATATATATATTCAAATTTCAAAACAATTTCATCAATCTATGATAATTCGATCGTCCAATTCAACCTCCCTCTTACTCGACCTCTGGATAGAAGTTCATCGTATGAGCTTTGATAAATTAAAAATCAATTTAGCCTGAATAAACTAGAAAAACCCATATCAAATTCCAGAGTTAAATTGATGCTGCAGAATATCATAACTAGAGCTTATTTTCGCGATCCTTACTTTGACCCTCTGTGTATCTGCTATTCGAGCAACTCTCTGCCTACAAGTACTGAAAATAAAATTCTCTTCAAACATGCCTTCATAATGTCGCGTATAACAGCAAAATGAAGACACCAATACTCCATGTTTCAGGCTTTTCTAATAAGTTAGCAGGTGTCGGGCAAACAATAAACCTATCAAGATCATTAATGTAATAGAGATATTGACTCCCTACTTGTTTCCTCTATCTTTGTTCGAAGTTGTCAAGACATTCCAAGCTACAGGCCTTCAAGCCAGAATGAATGTCATGGCTGGATTCCTAGGACCACCTTTCGCAATGGTGGAGCCCAGAAATCATTCACAACTCATCACAGATTACCAGAAAACTTGAATGAACAAATGTTTTTTGTATGTGCAGGATCCCATTGTCCCAAATGACCATTTCTAGACTTTAGAAATGAGTATGGTTTTATGTTCAAAGAAGTTATATGCAATGCTTTCTACCAAAGAAGAACAGAATAGGGAATGTCTGGTAAAATTCCCCATTAAATAATGAAAAAAGCTGGTGGATTTTGGAGTCATGGTGTTGTCTTATTCTAAACCCTTTTATGGTGTGCTATTTCGAAGCTTTTACAGCCTAATATCTCCGAGGAAAAAGTACATAAAGCCAAGAAACTGTCTAACTACAACTACAAGAAATCTAAATGACAAGAATGCTAAAAAATTTCTATGAACATTTGAATTTCGTTCCAATTATACATCTCTACAAGCCCAGGCTTCTCCATTTCATGCAATTCTACTACCCCTGCAATTAACTAGAGCTAGTGGTCGCAGCTAATTGTAACTGCATCACAATTTAATCACACAATGCATAGACACTATCAAGAGGTACCAAGCTCAAGAAAATTAGTAACTGTTCTTGAGCAGGGTTAATTTCAGTGGCAACATTGAAAACTAAAGCGTGGAATTTAGACCTCTTTTTCTTAACTCCAGTTCCTCCAAAACACTTCCTTCCCAGACTAATCCCTGCAGAAATTAACAGTAAGCTATAAACTTTAAAACCCGCATCGTAACATTTGCATAAGCCCATATATTAATTCCCCATTAAAAATCAAGAAAATACGAACTTGAAGTTCAAAAAGATCCCTATATTGAAACCTCCGAGTCATTTGACTACCAAATTGCGAAAATATAAGCTCTAAACAAAATTCCAAGAAATCAAGAATGGGTACGTACCCAGAGATGGATAGAGCAGGAAAGATGAAGTCTTGGAGTAGTAGACTGAGAAGAAAAGGGTTTAGAAGCAAGGATTCTTACTGTGGAAGAAAGTGTTGGAGTAGTGAGAGTGTGAGACTGGAAGAAAATGTTGGGGGAAAACAGAGGTAGTCCAAGCGTTTCCTGTGTTTTGGAATTTTTGGCCTGTTTTGTCTGAAAATGCTCAAAACGGCAAAATGTCGTTTTGAGTTTTTTTTGTATTTTTTTTTTTTTTCAAAAATACGTTTTCAAAAATGAAAAAAAGAATATGTTTTCATTATTTTGAAAAATCGAAAACAGAAAACGACTTGAAAACAGCAAAAAGAACGGGGCCTTAGTTTCTGAAAGATTACTATATGAAAAAATGGAAAGAAAACAAGCCTTGAGTAAAGTTACAAAATTAGGATTTTAATATATAACTACTTTAAAATAAATTATCATCCCACCACAAATAAAAAACTAGTTTTTTTTTTTCAAACATCTAATTGAGCATTCTAGCCGGCATAACCAATTTTCAACTTGTTAGTTTCTGAATGATTACTATCTGAAAAGATGGAAAGAAAACACAAAAAAAAAAAAAAAAAAAGTGCAAAATGCCAGATGGGAAGCGCTTTGTTGGAATATTACAATATCAGATCACACATTCAGCATGCTCTTCTCCAGCTTATCTGAATATGGCGCATTCTTCCATATCCTTCTTCCATCACCAGCACATGCTTCTTCCAGATCCTTCTTCTATTTGTTATATAGTTAGTTTGTTAGAAATTTACTCTATAAATAGAGCAATGTATTCATAGTATTACTTGAACTTGATGATTAATAAAATGTTCTTCTTCTCAAGTTCCTTCAATATGTTTTTCCATATTGAATCTATCTTTTAATTTCTTAATACGCTTCTTAAAGTTGCAGAGATTTATTCCAGAAAGTTAGAAGAAGAACGTGAAAAAGATGGCCGGCAAACTCAGAGATGGAGAACAAGTGGGCAAGTGTAATTATAAATTGAGTCGAGACAACACAAGACCAAAAGAACCAAAGTGAAAATGTGTAGGTGGTAGAGGCGGAGAAGGTGATGTCGCTAGTGGTGCAGTCGAATCGTGGGAGCACTCAAGCGCCGCCCTACAAACATAGGGACTCAATTGTCTATTTATGGACAGAATATTTGCCCATCATTGTTTGTCAAGAAGACTGGAAATTTTGAGCCAATTTCAATGCCTTTCTAATCAACTCTTGTCATACTGCCAAAAATTTCCAAAATGGGTTGAAGCTTGAAGAGGATGAGAAAAATGAGAAGTAATGTTAGAATGATAAATACACCACAATATTATTGTATTTTTATTTTAGTTTTTATTGGATTATGAGTATAATTGTAAATTTATGTGGTTTATTTATTAAAAACATATTTTATTTGTGGTGTGATTATAATGTAGTGTAATAATTAAATTTTGTAGTGGTAATACAATTACCCTTTGATTATATATTAAAAGTCTTAAATACCCTTAAATTGAAAGTACTAAAATGTCCAATAGAAATCAATATTTACCTAATCCCCAAACATAAATCCCTAAATCTTCTTCATTCTAACGTTTCCAAACCTATTTTCACCATATTAAATCTACCTTCAAATTCAATTTTCTTATTCTTCATATGCTTATTTTTACTTACAACTAATGATTACATTTTAAAGTTTTTTTATTTGAACCAAGAACAAATCAAACAATGCAATTTTTGGAAGTGGGTTAGCAAGAATCGATTTCAAACAGTTGAAGGTATGTTTTATAAATTGAAAATTATTGATTTTTTTGTTATTTTCTAGTTGTATACTATGAAAAAATAAATTGGGTAAGCAAAATTTGCTGTAAAATATAAAAATGGAATGGTGCCGTTTTCCTGCAGATGGGTGCCTTTTTTGTAGTTGGGTACCGTTGCAAGATGAGAATGGTTGTATTGATATAGTTGTTTGTAAATTAGTCGCATCTTCATTCTTTTATAGCATTTTATTATTTTAAACAAACTAAAATGACACATACACATTTTAAACTATATAATGCCCTTTTTATGCTTAAAATCTGTTACGTAACAATATAGGTTGCCTTTTGTTTGTTATTGAAGCTGTATTTTATAGTATTCAGTTTTACAATTAATTGAGTAATATATTATATCTTTTTTGTTGAATTGCAGATATGAACTCTAGTACAATGATTGTCATTTGTTATTTTGTTGAATTTGGAAAGAGTGATCAAGGTGGATAAATTTGAAAATGGATAGGGAATGATCAAGATACTGCAACAAATATTTTTGTATCAAAAACTATTTGATAGAGTGGCCATAATTGCCTAACTTGCAAAAATGCTCTACACTAGTTGACAAATCATGTGACTTGTTTTTTTCGAACTTCATCTTGAAATTGTGGATAAATTATCATAGTTTTTGATACATTTTGATAGTTTTGATAAATTGTTAAGGATGAATGTAAATTATAGTTATTTTGATCAGACTTTTAGTAACTGGTAAGTGTGTTTTTACACACTTATTTTGCACTATTTGAAAATTTATTATTGATGAAATTGAGTAGATTTCTATACATAATTGTGTAATTACTGCTTTTGTAGGTCAAAACCCTGAACAGAAGGCGAACAAGTGACAAAGAGGAGAAAATGACTCAAATCGTACAAATTTGTGAAGATAGGGACTAAGATGCACAAGTCAGAAAGTTGAAGGACTTGGTGTGCAATTTCTCAAGGGCTTAAATGAAATAAAAGTCAAAATTCAGAGGACCAAATTGACAAGATTAAAGATGAAGGACTGGAGCTGCAAATTTGTCAAGTTGTTTGAGCAATGCGGCCACATTTTTCAAAACTATGCGGGCGCAAGCATAAGACAGAGACGTCAAATTTATTATTTTTCTCTTCTATGCGGCCGCATTGGTTATAATTATGCGGTCGCATAGGGTTAAAGTTGAGCGATTTTTTATTTTTCTTACTCGATTTTCTTTGGTCAAACTTACCTTATTTTTGACTTGTTTATTATTAGATATTTTAGAATTTTTATTTAATATCCTAAAATATCTTATTTATATTATAACATACAAAATATCTTAAAATATCTTATTTATATTATAATATATTAAATATCTATAATATCCTAAAATATCTTAATATCTGACCTATATACTTTAGAAACTTTTAGAAAAAGACACAAAATCTCTCTCTTTTCCTCCCCATTTGGACGTCCCTCTCTCCATTTCTTTTCATTTTTTTTGTTTTCTTAAGTTATTTAGTTTATTTTGAAAGTATAACTTGAATGGTAAGGAGGTTTAATCAAAGAAATACTTGGAGAAATATTGAAGGAGTGCAAATTCATATAAAAAAGGGTTATATCTTTCATTTTGTATTCCTTAATTATTTTTCCAAAGTTTATAATGTATTGTATACGTAAATCTCTTTGTTATTGTATTTATATGATGAACTAAATATTTTATGTTGGAATTTATGTAGTAGTTTAACCTAATTTTTATTAATATCATGTCTTGTTTTTAATGTAGCATTTGTTATCAAAATAATGGTGTATTAATTATCATGTTTTAAGTTACTACATTTATTTGATACCAATAGATGTTGTGGTTAGGTGATTGTGTAATTATTGACGAATAGTTGCACTTTATAAACCGAAATAATTAGTACCCTGGGTTGTATAGTATATCTATGCACGTTTAGGTATGTAGACATATATACCTACCCCAGGTGACCCTTTGAATATTTTCACAACAATTTAATGCAATTGGTTAATTTTGTATCAACATAGACATATGTGGTATAATTTAATCAATTAGGGTTAATATCGCTCGACAGAGGTTATTGACTAAAATTGAAAAATCGAGTCTAACAACTTATTTTGGTAATTTGCATCGACGCATAATTGACTTGATATTAAGGGTTAAACGAAATCATAAATTCCAACATCTTTCAAATCAAAAATCCTTTCACTTTTTAAGTGTATTTTCAAGTTTTAAATTAAATCGTGTGTTTTGTCGTTTTTAAAATTTAAAAATCAAGTTTTTTTTTTTTTTTTTTTTTAAATCTGTGTGTCCATTTCGTTAATTTGAAACAAATACACTTGTAATTGAGATCAATACTCTCTGTGGGATCGACTCGGATTTAAAAAGTTCATTTTACTACTTGATCACGACTCGTGCGCTTGCGGCACACTATTTCCACCTATCAGTAACTATTACAACAGCACTTTATTTAGACCAAAATGACATCATGTCATTTTAAACGTATGATTGACGTTTTTACTTATTTAGTGTTTATTTCTATTCATTCACGTTTGTTATGGATGGATGAATGTTAATTGTTTAATTTAATCTTCAAATTGTGATGATTTTTTACAATTTCTAGTAGTTATTTCGATCAGATTTTTGGTAATCATGACAGCATCACTGATTGTTCAGACCAAAACAACATCTGGTCGTTTTAAATGTATGATATCCAAAATATAGTACTTGTAGTCGTTCAATGTGTACGAGTCATGTATGATGTTTCCAAACATATTTTACTAGTTTCGGAGTGAAATCGATACCCTGTGACCCAAAACGACATGTACCCATTTTAAACGTATATCTGTCGTTCTACTCATTGTGTATTCATTTCGATTCATTCACGCCCGTAGCCATGTTAAAGTTTAGGGATGAAAGTTTTAACCACACTTCGACATTGCGGTCGACACATTTATTCAAACTATAGTGAGTCACCCCATATTATCAGCTCAACACTAATTAGAATCCAAAAAAAAAAATTATAAGTTGTTGGGAAAATATTTTTTTAGTCAAGAAGCAAAAGCCCCTCAAACAATAAGTGTAACATAACAAGAAGACAATTGTGGTATTTCATTTTCTAGGAAAAAAATAAAAATTTGCTTATTGCAATTTGATACAATTTCATCACGTAATTTCTTTATAGGAGCAAGTCTAGGTTTCGTAAAAATGCATAATTGTTTGCAGCCTCAAACAGGAGTAAGTCATATTTACACCAGAAGCAAACATAAAATGAACTACCTAAAAATACTATTAGTTGCACATGAAACCCCCAATTTTTAAAACAAAGAAACAAACAATTGCAAGAAACTCTCAACTTAAAAGTGAATTCCCTTACCCTATCACTTAATTAGCAGTTATTAGTTTTCTGTTAATGAATGTTGTCATTTTAAACGTATAACTATCGTTTTTCAAATTGGGTGAATTTGCGTAGTTAATAATACAATATGTTCTAATAGGTGTTTACTGTCTATAGATTTCAACTAGAAAGCCATCTCCGAAATCCATGCCTGTTGAAAAATCCATTATTAGCAAGTTTGGTATGGAAGTTTAGATAGCACTACACAATATTAAGCCAGAAAAACTATAGCATCTAGGATAGTTTCAGTCAAAAAAATGTGTCGAGTAACTCCCAATATACCGATGGTATGCTTAGTCGGGGTGTGCTAGTTGCTTAGGTTTTCCCTTTGCCAAGTTAAGTACGATTACTCGACAAGGTGAGATACTAGGAACTAAGGTGATCTAAATGCACATTTAAGTTACTTTTAAGATTATGAAACTTCTTATAGATCAATTTGGATAGTTTTCTGAAAGTACTTTGTCGAAGAGCTTTGAAGAGGAAGTTGACTTATTGTGGCTTCCTCTTGAAGCTCTTATATAAGAAGCAGAAATTCTATTAAATTGACCGCACATACAGCTACATTATTATGACCTTACTTCAATCTCTAATAATACCTTTGACATTTCCCTGAATTAAATAGGGTTTTTTAGAAGAATGACTTATTAAATTATTGGTTAGAAAATGCAGGTCATGAAATTACAGTGACAAATCACATTTAGAACTCAAGAAATTAGATTATTGCAAACCTGTATGGTTCTTCTTGAGGCATCTGTGGTACACCTTAGCTCATTCATAAGCTCTCAAGCCATTACTATGGGGTCATCCTTGTATGCAATTCCCGTGATGCTGTTATGTCTTGTGAGCACAACCTAGTATTAATATATATATATATATATATATATCCTTCAAGCAAGAATCCTTAAATATTGTCAATTAATTAAACTAAGAGCTTGTTCGAGTGTGCTTAAAAGCATCTTTTTTGACAGCGTGTAAAGTGATGTTGTATCGAAAAAAGTGCTTGTACCCAAACATGTTCTAAGCAACTTTTTTCTTAATAAATTTAGAGTCGACTACATAAACAATTTTAAACGAGTCTCTTTGACTCTATTACTAGATCTTTCACCACTATCACACCATGTTAGTTTTGTTTACACCTCATGTGCATATGAAACAGAAAATGGCAGGGTGACATTTTCAAAATTACATAAACGGTAAGGTGCCATTTTCAGAACTGGATAAACTCCAGTGTCATTTTTCAGAACTAGATGAATTGTAAAATGCCATACAGGAAAATTTAGCAACTAACATATAAGATATCGCAAGCCCAACCAAGAAAATGCATTTACATCAAAAAAATTGACACAATCTCTCCCCATTCCATATTTACATAATTAACCACAAAATCCCCCTTAATTTCATCTCATTTCTAATTATAGGGCCAAAATACAACAAACATGAATTAAAATAAAAGTATAAATAAACCCATTATATTAATATAGTTCTTGATGGCACAAATTTCTCTAAAAAAATTCGCATAAAATCGTAGTAAAAATGAAAATTTAAGGAAACATTCATACCCGAGGATAACCCACTATGAAATTGGTTCTTAGAAGTGGTTGTTCACGTATGGGTGCCATTTCGCGAGTTTCGGTTCCATATATCTTGAGAAATGGATGAAACCTTCATACTAAATTCCTCATTTTGCTCAAGAACACAAAGGCAACCGATTTTGATTGTAGAAGAATTTGGAGATGAGGAAAGTATGAAGAGAAAAGGAGAAAGTTTAGGCTCGGGATAGTCAAGAGAGAAGAATTGGGGAGATAAAATTTTGGGAATTCAATTGATTTGAGAAAGGAGGAATTACGTTTTCCAGAGGTAAGGATATATTAGGTAGTTTACAAATTATCATTTTAAATATTTATTTTAAAAATATTATTTTGGTCAAGGGCTAAAATTTCAAAGTGTAGTATGAAGTAGGCTATTTGACCCAATTACCACTCAAACATTCTTAGTGACTTTTAGGTCCACTGAGAAATATTGATGGGGTTTAAGGGCTCCTAACCCTCTCCCCCCCCCCCCCCCCAGACACACACATCAAGAATACATGAAAGAAGAGGGACATAAGTCCGAGCTTCGAGAAATCAATAATGCAACAAGTAAATAAACAGTGATAATTCCAATCTATGTGATGTTAATGTGGTATAAATAGTGTGTTTGATCATAAAAAAAATATCATTTTCACCCAAATTCCTACTTTGGGAGGGTTGATTAACAAATTTTTCATGAAAAAAATAATTTTCAACTTTTGATCATGTAACCATAGTTTTCTTAAAAATAAAGAAAATATTTTATTTAGAAACAGATGATTTTTATTTTTTCAGGTAATTCACTCTATTTTTTTTTTTTCTCTCATCTATCCATTAATAAAAATGGATAAGTATAATATTTTCTAAATTGAAAACTAAATCAATCAAACTCATTTAATTAATAATATCCATACAAATAACTTTATTTTCTTTACATGCACGTTCTATGCTAACAATTAAATTCACCCTGAATGATAGGTTAAATGAAATAAGTCATTTAATTCTACTTTTCATTTAACATATCATTTAATAATACATTAACGCCACATAGACAGAAGTGATAATCCTAGTAAAACTAAATAACACTATTCTTTTGAGAATGCATTAGTGAGAGAGATTTCAAATGACACTTTTGAGCTTGCTTTATATTAGCCATCAAACTTCGTTTTGTCTCATTATAGTCACTTAATATATATTTTTAATTCGAATTGACCATTTCTTTAAGTGATTAAAACCACGAATTATTCTATTTGCACATTCTTCCTTGACATCTTGATGATATTTCCCTCATGTGTAGAAATATGACCATTGATCGGAAAGAATATTGCTAAAATCAATATGCAAAAAAATGTCAACTCACACAATATCATTCATGATGTCAAACTTGATATACAACAAGCAAAACTCTAAAACCAATTGCTCATTCCAACGTAAGATAGAATATTTCATCTTTTCTTTTTTAAATCCATAATTATCTAGGGAAATTGTCAGACCACTATCCATGAACAATTCTCCTTGTACAATGAAATTGTTCACATGCACCTTACAGGTGCTGCCAACACAACACTTATATGGTGCCTTTTTTTGTATTTTTTGACAACGACGAATGAAAATTTTCCACGTGTTAACCTGTAAAAAATTTGTGAATAAAAACTGTATACCTAGCATTGTTCCCTATCTATTCTTAGATGAATGGTTTGACATTGACATCTAAATGTCTATTCATATAAAAATTCAATACAATAAAGAGTACAAAAAGAAATTAGTCAAGAATATAAATGTGAAAATAGTGCTCCCATTACAAAAAAACTAATACTTGAGAGAATATATTCTTATTAAGGAACTTTGTATTGTCGTGAATTTTATAGTAGAAATTCTAAATACTGATTCCAATTGAGGTTATTTTCCTTCATAGTATAAACAATGAAAACAGTTGCCGGCACATGATATTGACGATTGGTTTTCACTGCTCTTCAGGGATAGAAAATGTTTAAATTGAAACAAAAACATAAGTTAGATCATTACTTTATAATAAAACAAAGTTTGGTCGCTAGCATGTAACAATTGTATAATTTAGGGTGACCTCGAATTAATCTTTTTTACAAATTGCATATATTCTCTACGAGGAGGAAAAATACACATTTTAGGTCTGGATTTCTAACTCCAATGCTTTATATCAATATTTTATAATTGGACTTGGGGGACTACAGTGACACCTTGATTGTATCACTTCGGTTCTATTACTTTGGCATGGATGCCCATTCACCTCAAGTGCTTTCACCTCCTAAGAGAGTACAACATACTATCAAAGTCTAACTCCCCCTATAGATAATCAATAATTTGAACTTGAAGGACTATTGTTGTGCCTCTACTCATGTAGAAGGTCTCAAGGCTGTCAACTAAGTAGAATGTCAAACACACACCTCTACTTTTAGCATCGCATAGTCTTTCGAGGCTAATATATAGTATCCCTTCTTTGGCTTACGCATCCGAGGCAATGACATCAAGTCCCATCCCTTCCCTATCTTGTTCGAGGCATTAAAGGGATCTCATTTGCATCCTTCATGCTATAAATACTTACACTTTGAGGTAATTGATATTTGATAAGTCTCACTCTTAATGTGAACTCGTTTCTCGCATTCTCCTTTTTTCATGTTTGACTTTCACACTCAAATTAGTGTCCTCTTTTATGACTAAGTGTCCGAGTGTACATGATTATGGCATCCCCTTTCTCTTTGGAAGCTATGATATGTGCCTATAGTGTGTATATCAATTTTGCGGGTAACATTCATGTGGATGAGAGAAGAGTTGGGATGTGTTGATGTTTGGGTCCTATCAACATTCGGAAGTCAACATATTTAATGCATCATACTTGAAATTGGAGTAACTTGATATAGATTCTCAAATTTCATTTTTGGGTGAGATTGTATTAGTTCTAATATCTATAACTTTTGTGTACAAGAAAATCAGCCCATTACCATTTTTGAAACTTTGTAATCTTAACAATGTTAACCCTATTTAATCAAAGAATTAATGATAATTTCTCTTATTATTTTAATTGAAGAATCCACATTTTATATATCATTTATTCTTATAATATCACATTCTCAACTCTTTTTCAAATCCTAGCAACACCACCACCACAAACATATCTCACTCCCGCTTACCACCACCATAATATGCTCGTTGATCGATGACTATTGGTTGTTATCGTTCTTATCATCATCATCATCATCATCATCATCATCATGTTCTTCTAGATCTGAAATATGAAGTTATAGTCTTAGTTGTTTGAGTGTTGGCATTAGAATCCAATGATGATGTGAGTGTGGCGTTGACTCCTTAAATGGTAGTGCATAATATTTGGTAGTGGCTATGGCGATGTCAAAGGAGCAAAAAAGCAGTGAAGAAAGTGGCAATATTTGAAAGTTGATGTGTAAGTAATGGTCGTTGGTGTTTTCTCGATTGTTTATAGTAGAGGTGGTGGTAAGTAGCAACGACAGTTAACAACGCTTTAGTTTGGTGGATGTCTTAGTACCCTTCTCTCCCAACATTGGGACCTCCAAAAATGATGTCAATTTCTCATATAACTTCGCGTCCAGCTTCGGCCGAGGGGCTCATTCTTTGTATGCAACCTTTCGCAGGTCTTCCACCACCATCTTCTCGCCTTTGCTGGGTGTTGTCCCTATCAGAGCGACCTACGCCATCATTTCTGGATTGCTTACCTTGCCTAGGATTTTCGTTCCTCTACAGGCGATTGTTTATTCTCTGAGTGTTTGGGTGCTTCGCGATGTCCCTACACCCTTCCATGTCGTGGCTATAAAAATGGTAGTACGTGCAATAGAGGGGTTCATCGTCCCTATTTCTAGGTATGACACCTCGTCCTTGCCCCTTCCTGCTTGAGGGGGTTGTTGATAAGGTCTCCCCTGATACATTTCTGCACTGGGAGTCACTTCTTCGTAAACCAAGGTAGAAACTGCGTTTAGCATTGCTCCTGCTAATGCTTGCCTTAGATTGAGGAGAGCGGACTGTCCGACCTAGTGGTCCATCAAGTAAGAGGTAAGACCTTTTCCTCTTTGCATTTACGGAGGTAGGAGGCCTCGATTTACCCTATTCTAGTGATCCTTCAATTCTTCATTGATGATCTCGCACCCTATCATTTTCAGCAAGACGTCGTAGCTAGTGGGGTCTTTGCTCTGTACATCTCTCCAGAAGAGGGAATTCATATACAATCCTCCTCTTAGGGCTGTTAACGTTTCCATATCTATGACATGCACGCGGTAGGTCATTTCGTTAGTGAAATGGGACAGTTTTTTTTTTTAACAATTCTCTCGGTTGTTGCCTCATGTCTTGGAAGCATTGTATTGGCCATTCGCCATCTTTGCTTGTGGCGAAGTGTTTATGGAATGTCTTCTTGAAGTCTAACCAGCTTCGAATGCTTCCCTTTGGGAGCCTGGTGTACCAGACCTCAGTTGTTCCACTTAGGGTTAGATGGAAAGCTCTACATTTCATGATAGATGTAGTACCTTTTAAGCTCGTGTGGGTTTTGAAGCTATTGAGGTGCTTTGTAGGATCTCCATTTCACCATACTTGGTTATTTTAGGTAGCGTGAATGGTTCAGAACAGGCACATTCCTAATTTCTTGTGAAACCTACAGATTATCATCATCATCATCAAGTTCATAGGATCTTTTCGGCTCGTCAAAATCCTCGTCTTCTCTGACTTGAGCCTCCCGAGGTGGCTTATATGATCCAACTCAATTTCTGGTACGTACTACCCTTTTCTCATACCTATTTCTAGGCGGATGATTGACGTTATCATAGATAGGCTCAGCTTGCATTCCGAACCCGGGCTCTTCTCGCTTCTTATTTCTAGGTGGAGGAGGTGGTTGAGCCTACTTATTTCTAGGTTGTCCTGGGCTCAATCTGTCAAAGACACTTACTAACCTTTTGGGTACGTCATCTGGATCGTAGCTTGAAGAAAAATTAAAAAGGACATCGTGAGGTTGATCTGTGGTATAGTTGGTGGACGTGTCTATCCCAACTTTCCTTTCTTGGGGAGCTTCATCTTTAAAGTATTGTTGATATCCTGCCATTTAGCTTTGGATATCCTCTTCGTCATTTTGGTAGTTCCCCTGGAAAGATGCATTCTCGTGTGCTGCATATGGGAGAATTAGGTATCTTTCCTGAGCTTGCATGTTTCTAATAGCTCATGCATGACGATGTTCTATTGAGTTATGTTTATTATGTTTTTGGTCATGGTGGTCACTTTCCTGGTGAATCTAGCAGCTACTCCAGATCCTCCCCACGATCCACCTCGTCTATTTGGCTAGTGGAATCTATGACGGGATGTTGTGGCAATGTGCGAGGGTTCCCATTCTTCAGGGCGTCCCTGAGTTGTCCAAGGTGCAGATTCGCCATTGCTAGTACTCATGATGGTATTTGATGGTGCTTTAGATAAACAATTTCTTCTGGTAATCCTTTCCTCAAGGATGCTTCCTTTTCTTTAAAGGCAACAAATATTTTCACACAGATCATTGACTTTTCTTCGCGGGATTCTCGTGGTTAACTATAAGATTTCCTACAGACGAAGTCAATTTGTTGACCCCAAAAACTGTGCCAACAGATGTTGAGACTTACTCATGTACACGTGAACAAATTTCAGCACGCTAGAGACTTGGCCAAAAGGTTGTGGCGGCAATGGGCATGGGAGATACTCTTTGACACGAAACGAAAACATTTAGACACCGACGGAGAAGAAAGATGATTATGAACAAACAAACAATCACAATTAAATCTATTGAAATAGAAATAATCCAAAACTTAAATTATTTTGTATCTAGTGAACCAAGATGAGCTTTTTTTATGATACAGAGTATTTAAAGTTTGCATATATGTTTGTCAATCTCGTACAATGTTACAAGAGTTGTTATTTATAGCGTTTAGACCAATATGGTCACCGTTGGATCAGATCCACGTGGCTTCATCTGATTAATCAAAGTCTTTCATCACTCAGTCATACATTAATTACATTGACAATTGGTCAACCGCCCTACATTCATAGGCTGACAATTTTGACATTTATTAATACAAACGTTATATCAATCATTCTTAAAGATATTCTACATATCCGCCTTGAAGGAATTGAGTGCGTCGGACGTTGAAAAGGGGATTTCGGATGCACTGAAGTAAGGGAACTTCGGATGCACAGAGGTAAAGTGACTTCGGATGCACAGATGTTCGAGTAAAGAATGAGACGCTTTGACGAAAGGGCCCCGATAGGGAAAATGCTTTGGCTGTAGAGCAACGTGATAGTGCTTCGGTTATAGAGCAACATTTTTTTTTTAGTTGATTGACGTCTGCTTGTAGTGCATCCATGTGGCTTCTACTGAGAGTTTCATATACGAGAACATATTCAATCTTATCCTATGTGATTTAAAAAGTGACAAGGCTATTTTGTAATACTTAAAATTAGAAATATGAGAGGTTATGTAAGTTTTAAAACGAGAATAAGTATAGTCCCTGATGATGTCTCTATTTTAATTTCTATTAATTTTTTTAAAATATAAAAAATTAATTTATCATTTGTAATATTAAAGAAAAGGGAAATCGAGAAAGAAATCAGAATTCAGCGAACAATTGGGTGTACTGATATCCCCCAGACCGTTCCCTCCTATTTTTTCTCCAATTTATTAGACCCTTCCTTACTTTCCCATCTGGTAATTTTTTCTTGTCTATCTTTTATTATGCAAATTTCAATTTCTAAATATCTGCACAACACTTGATTTGTAGGGTTTGCTCTTCGAGGAGAAAATCAAATCAAATCAAATGGCCGCTCCACCCGCTAGAGCTCGAGCCGATTACGATTATCTCATTAAACTCCTGCTGATCGGCGATAGCGGTATTTATTTCGGGATTATAAACACTCACTCACGCTTATTCGTATGAGTTGGTTTTTGAATAATTTATTGTCAGATTCGAAATTTATTTATTTATGTTTTTTTTTTTCGTATTTGTGAAATGATTTTGCTGCTGCTTCTGAATTTTACGTAATATGCTCACGTTTTTATGGAAATGGATGTGCTTTTTGTTTATGGAAATGAAATGGTCAAATAGTATTTTCATTTTTCTTGATACACATTTTGCGTGGGGAAACGCAAATGTATTGTCAATTGTACGGCATGTTTGGTTGGCTAATCAGCATAGTCTCGCAATTTTTTTTTGGCGAGGTTAAATTTGTCAAAAGCATGTGTTTGCTTATGAATCCACGGGTTTAGTTGAATTGTGTTTTGAGATGAATTTTCATTTTAGACATTGTCCATTAGGTAGCTTTCTGATCTGCAAATGAGTGCAAATACTAACAACTTTTAAAGAATTTGGGCTAAGAAAAAGAAATGAGCTATGAGAAATTTATTGTAGTACAGGATAAGATAATGATGGAACAGCAGTGCATGTTAATGAGTGTTTTAGAGAAAGCTGATCAAACTTACCGAAAGGTTAATGATTGACATCTTCATATCAGTCAAGCTCGAATCTGACCAGATATTTTAAACTACTTGATCAGGCTGACGAGGGATATTAATATATTATGACCTGGTCGACGTTGCATGTCTCTCAGGTTAACTTTTTTAGTAAATGTTAGAAAGTAGTGCTCTTGATCGCTAGTAGGGTCAGTAATGTTTCACAGCTATTGAAAAGTGTTGGTTCAATTCTGTGAAAACTTTCTAGGCTGAATAAATGATGTTAATTTGCTCCTCGTTTTGATTTTCTCTTCCCAGTCCAGTTCAATCTGTTGGTGGTAGTTTATTTCATAGAAATTTCAGGTTTGAAATTAGGATTATCAATAATCTTCGCACATTGTTATGTCACATTATAATACTATATTTTCAGGTGTGGGTAAGAGTTGCCTTCTTTTACGTTTCTCTGATGGTTCTTTCACCACCAGTTTCATTACCACTATTGGGTATGTCCATTCGAAATAAAAAATGTAATATTTCAGTATGACTTCACATCACAACATTCTTGTGCTAGCCTCCTTAGATTTGAATTTATTGTACAGCATTGATTTCAAGATAAGGACCATAGAGCTGGATGGGAAACGGATCAAAATGCAAATTTGGGATACTGCTGGGCAAGAGCGATTCAGAACTATCACGACTGGTATGCACATGACCTATGGATGAATATCCTATCCCCCTTCTCTGGACATGAGCTAAGAGAATTCACTATTCTGTTGCACATTTTCATTTTTCAAATGGTACATGAATATTCTCTATAGGTGCATCCATATGCTTGAGATGGATCGATTTCATAGAAATTTGACGGCATGAGGTACCTATATTGATCAAGTACATCCACCCAAAATAAATAAATAAATAAATGCCATCACTTAAGAAATCAACTTCTGGATGTTGATAGAAATGGAATTCTATACTTGTGTATCAGGAAAACAAAAGTTGTTTCTCACTGACATTGCAATTGCAGTTTATTAATTGTCGTTTCGGTTTTCTCATTAAGTTTAAAGCACAATTTCACCCAAATGCTTTTCTTTATTTATAAAATTAAATGTACATTTGCATTTTAAGAAGAAATTCTTATTGTAACTAAATTCAAGAGAACATCTCAAAACTATTAGATGAAGTTGGATCAAAGATGAAACTCTGAGAAGTGCAGGTTTGACTTGAAATATACCATGTCAAAAGAACAATACTAAATTTGATGTAGTGTTTTATGCTTGCTATTGGTTAAGATCTGTTTCTGTAGGACAATCAACTGAGCTATGAAAGGGCACAGGATTAAAAAAGGGTACCGAAGGCTACTACTGTATCTTTTCAAATTTGTTAAATGGTTCCAAGGTCTGCAGAAAAGCTAAAGATCTGTTTATCATTTTATGCTGAAGCATGGAGTAAATTAATTCTCTGGTAGAATTTCTCTCTTCCAAGAACTTATTTCGATTGGAGTTTTCCGAATATCAACAGGTGTTTTTCTATATTTAGTCATGGAAGGAAGGATAAGTGGAATAGACGTAAGATCGTATATCATATGGTGAATTTGCAATTGCCCAATACATAACATTTTAAAAAGACATGGTTCCTTTTGCCTTTGGTTAAGTTTTTTTATCGTCAATTATTTTTTCTGGTATGGTGCTTGTAACCCGTTTAGATTATCTGAAACATAATTTTTCTTTCTTGAAATTTCCAAGACATTTATTAAATATAACTATTTTTATGCAGCTTACTACCGTGGAGCAATGGGTATATTGCTGGTGTATGATGTGACCGATGAGTCATCTTTTAACAGTAATTCTCTGCCTTCTCATCATCTTATATTTTTGGGTATCAGATATCTTTGTTGTATTCCCGCAGAATAGATCTTTTTCATTCTTTGGCTTTTGAATTCGTGTTATTGTGCTCTCTCTCTCCCTCTCTTTTATTTTTCTTGATACCCCGAATTAGAGTTTGTATTGCTACAACCAACTTTTCATAATGAATAATGTTCTTTTTTGTCAAAATTAACCTTTCTTTTGTTTAGACATCAGGAATTGGATTCGAAACATTGAGCAGCATGCCTCTGACAATGTCAACAAGATATTGGTGGGTAACAAGGCTGATATGGATGAAAGCAAGAGGGTCTCTCTCTCTCTCTCTCTCTCTCTCTCTCTCTCTCTCTCCCCCTCCTGTTTATACAAATGAAATGCATGTTTTCATACACCAAGTAATTCTGTCTAATGCATCCTCAGCTTTCCCTAAAAGTATGTGGCACGTGAAAAGCAATAACGAAGTATAATGGATCCCACCTTGGATACAATCTGCCACCGAAAATTTTTAATTTTGAGTTTTAGACATATTTTATTACTAAGTTTCGTATACTCAATAGTTCAGGAAATAATTTCTTGATGAAGAACACAATTGAACAAGAACAACTGGTAGAAAAAGGGGAAAGAGAAGAGGAGAGAGATTGAAAGAAAGAAAAGGGGGAAGCTGAGAGAAGAGATTGGGAAAGAAAGTATTGTTTATGAATTCATCAAAAGTCTAGCTATCACAATGCACAAGCCCACTTTATATAAGTTTTCAACCAGTCTAATTTAAGTAGAACATAACTGGTAGAAAAAGGGGAAAGAGAAGAGGAGAGAGATAGAAAGAAAGAAAAGGGAGAAGCTGAGAGAAGAGATTGGGAAAGAAAGTATTGTTTATTGAATTCATCAAAATTCTAGCTATCACAATGCACAAGCCCTCCGTATATAAGTTTTCAACCAGTCTAATTTAAGTTGAACATAACTATAAAAGTAACTCAAAAATACTAGAATTATTTGTAAAATAAACCCTAATGACTTTTTCCTAAAATAATAGCCTAAACTTGGAAAGTATCATATCATATCTCATATAGTATCTCAATCATAATCTTTAGCACTTACATATTTACTCTAATTTGATATTCATGATCCTTTTGACGCACAGAAAAAATAAAATCTATCACTTGCAAAATTTCTTTATTCCTAACTTGAAGAGAGAGAATTTGACCATTAACTTCTGTTACATGTTAATCTTTAAACAAAAGACATGATTCTTTCCTTGACAAAGCTTTGGATGTATTCTTGAATTAATTTAAGTTCAGATATATTTATGCTTGTAAATTAAATATCATTATGGTTATGGAATGACCAAGGAAATGATAATTTCTGAAGCATCTCGAATAAATCGAATCAAAGAGTTGAAATTCTTCATGAATGTGGATATATGCCTTCAACATCCTGAAACCTACACAAAAGCATTACCAAAGTCGAATTGAGTTGCTCAATTTTTTAATTTTTTTCAGTAAGGATTTTCTGCATGTGTTGAAACCTCATTTGAAATTACGCTTAATAATGTGTAAACAATCATCAAATATAAACCTTAGAAGAAAATCAAAATCTAATTAGACAAATTGTTTATTTTTTCTTGATAATGTAACCGTATTAAATTGACTAATAAAGCATAAAGCAAGTGTTTAAAGGCGAGGATTACATTTAAAAAATGAAGAAAAAGCTTTGTTTGGTCTTTGCTTGATCAACTATGCAAATGAAGCTGAATGTTCCTGAAAAATAGAAACCATTATAAAGAGAGAGTTGCATACTAAAAACGAAAAACTATTTTTTGCATGCTAACAATTTATGAAGTAGAGACAGATAAAATGTTCTTTTGGATTTTGGGGAAATGATCAATTGGGTATAAATTACAGTGTCACATTTTTCTAATTTTATTTCAACCTGGTAATAGGAAGCCTGGCAGCACACTAATTATCTTTTTACTTATCTTTGAGTTGATCTGTGTATAAAGTAAAATCATTAAATATATTGATATATAGATTATTTTCCTTTCTATTAAACTTTACAAGGACTTTTCTCAATGTGATGTCAGTTGTAGGCAGTTGAATCATTAATTTTGGACGTGGAACAATATTGCTCTCTAAATAATTCACTATCTATTAGAGGTACTTAACATATAGGATATTGATTATTAGATGGGCGACTTTACATTCGGATAGACACAAACATGTATCAATTATATGTCTTTTATATGTAACTTAGCTTGTTTTTGCTATTTAATATTGATCTGGCTTACTTCTTTCTGTAGGCCGTTCCGACATCCAGGGGTCAAGCACTTGCTGATGAATATGGAATTAAATTCTTTGAGACTGTAAGTTGTGCTTGTTGAGTTGTTGATGTTGCAAATATTTGCCTGAACTTTATTCTGATGACATTATGTTAAACAGAGTGCAAAGACAAATATGAATGTGGAGGAGGTTTTCTTCTCAATAGGCAGGGATATAAAGCAAAGACTTTCCGAGACGAACTCAAGACCTGAGGTACTGCTTTTTTTTCCCCCTTGTTGGGGAATTTTTAAGAGCATGTTTGGCTAAGCTTAAAATGTAAAAGTTACTTTTGTTTTCAAACATACTTGGAAGTTCACTTATTTTGAAAGTAACTCGTAGTTTACTGTCAAAATAATTAGCTTGTTTTTAACTTTAACCAATAAAAAAATATTTATTTTTGTACTTATTTACTTCCGAGCGACTTTTTGAGTTTAGCCGAACATGCTCATTACTGCTCAGCACTGACCTATCCATTATTTGATTATCGCAGGCTCCATCCATTAGGATTACCCAAGCGGACCAGACTGCAGGTGGTGCTCAAGCAGCACAGAAGTCGGCTTGCTGTGGTTCTTGAGCAAATCCTTTGCATTGAAGGTAGGCCGACCAATTACAAAACCATTTTGAGGGAGGAATTAATGTTATGACAACACCAATGTTGCTTGTAGTGTTGTCATTCTCATTTAATATAGTCTCTACACGATTGTGTGTTGGGAGTAAATCTTTATTTGAGAAAGTAATAGCATTTGAGTCTTTCTCATGAACTCTTCTTCATTGGGTTGACTGAAGAAGATAATTTAGTAAATTGGTTTTATTTTGTGGTTGATTTGAGTGTAAATTTGAAGCTGCTCTCTTTTATATTGGTCCAAACTTGGAGGTGTAAGTGAATTGTGATATACCATGCACTGTTAGCTGCTATTCTCTACTATTCTTTATTTTCGCGGTCTCTACTTGTGCATTGGATTTTGATGGTTAAATGCAAACTTTGAGCCGATTTGTTGGTTCTTTAAACTATACCATCTAAATGCAAAAAGATTACCCGAGTAACACACCCAAATTTAGTTAATGTGATTCGGTTTTGCATTTGTGAATTTTTGACAGATGTTATAAACGCTCAAGTCACATTTTATCCACATATTTTGAGGGATTCACAAGTACTATAGACTTATTCTTTATTCATTTTTATTTATTTGTAATTTAAATTGTTTATGAACACTTTTCAAACATTCTCGAAATGATTGATTTGATCCAAAATGTTCTATTAGCCTTTTGTTATCGGCAGGCAGTAGCCGCAGTACCACCATGGGATGCTTAGAATCACATTACGTGGAAGTCACAACGTTTTATTTAGTGCATCTTTATAAAAGTACATTAAAATGAAGTTAATTTGTGTTTATAAATTTAATTGGATAATATTTTTTTCCCTAACAGTAAGGTGGATGGTACTTCTGAAATATGAAAGTTTCAGCTATGAGCTACGGAAAGGAAACTTTTTTTTTAAAAAAAACTTACTTTTAGTAAAAAAAAATTAAGCTTAGCCAAACATGCACTAGTAAATTCTCATTCTTCTGGATTTTACATTCCTCCACTGATTTCGCTGAAAATTTCAACATTAAAAAGATAATCTGATAGTTAATTCCGAATAAGGATATTTGGAACTATTTAGGGATTCCAGCACCAAGGAATCCATTCAGGAACTTATTCTCTTTCCTATTATTCGAGAAAGGAATTGGAATGTCTGGTGGAATGCATCGATGAATTTGGGAGAGGCAATTATTTTTAATGTTCTAGATGTATGCTATGCATTTTAATGTATTAGGTTGCCTTACTAAAGTAAAAGGTATTAAAGGCGAAGAACCTCTTTTTCTCGGTTGAGAGTGACACGTGATTAGAATCGTAAAATCTCGTGATAACAAGTGATCGTAACTCTCACATTAAGAGTGAATCATTATAAATTGTCTATTTTTACTTGCTTTTGACCAAATGAAAGTAAAATGCGCATAGAATAATTTAGAGGACTACTATAAATTCAGACAAGAACCTAAGTAGGTACAAATTCTCGTGAACTTACTTGAGTCCCAATTCATGGAGGGTTGATTATTCGTAGTATATATTTACAAGAGTAGTCTCAAAGATTTCGATGTGGTGATCAAAACTGGGTGAAATGAAGTACCTTCCATCAACAGAGACACTGTGCACTCAATTTCACAAGGCTAAACCCTTCTTTGCCGTAGTTTTTCTGCAATTTGGTTATGCAGGAATGCATATCCTCTCTAAAGCTGCATTAAATAAAGGAATGAGTAACTACGTATTTGTTGTCTATCGCCATGCCATAGCCACAATTGTCATGGCCCCTTTTGCACTCATTCTGGACAAGTCAATCTCTCCTTCTCTACCTATTCTAGTTCAAGTGAAGTTAGCAGGCTAATATTATTTTTTTTCCCCACAGGAATATAAGGCCTAAGATGACTTTTCCGATATTTGGCAAGATAATGCTTCTAGGCTTATTGGAGTAAGTCTCTAAGCCCCTGTTTGGCCCTCATTTTTACTTTAAACTCATTTTCAATCAAATATTTCACAGAACCCACAATTTTCATGAACTTTTCGACCACGTATTTCATTAATTTTATGAAAATCTACTAAAAACTTGATTTTTTAGCTATTCAATAAGCTTCTGAGTAACCATTACAGGCCAGTTATAGACCAAAACCTTTACTTTCTCGGGATGAAATACACGACAGCAACATTTGCAGCTGCTATGGCCAACGTTCTTCCTGCCGTAACTTTCGTCATGGCTTGCATCTTCAGGTCGATATTGTGATGTTTGTTACACAATGTGAATCCCTGCTTACACAAATGCTAACCGAATATTATTAAATTCTTTTGTCATAGACTCGAGCAATTTAAGGTAAAGAGCATCCATAGCCAAGCTAAGTTAGCTGGCACTGTAGCAACAGTGGCAGGAGCCATGCTTATGACCCTATTAAAAGGACCAGTAATAGAGCTGCCATGGACGAAAGGAAGCAGCAGCGACGAACAACAAAGAGCTGAAAAGAATCTTCAGGATTCAATCAAGGGTTCCCTAATGATCACAATCGGATGTTTCAGCTGGGCTTGCTTCCTGAATTTGCAGGTGACTAGGGACAGACCCAGAATTATGGTTCAGCAGGGACAAGACAGAATTCGTAAAAAATAATTGGGTTTGGTTTAAAAATTATGGGGTTTTTTTTCAACGTAAAAAAAATGAAGGGTCCAGTGGGAGCAATTGCACCCATGGACCCTTAATGGTCCTTCCCTGACTAAACCACACAAAAATCAATAACTAAGGGTATGTTTGGTACACAGTATCAGACGATCCTAATCTTATATAGTATCATTTAGTCCAACATATCAAACATGTCGTTCAGGATCGTGCTTACTGCTACCTGTGTTGTGTATTTCTAGGCTATCACATTAAGAACATATCCTGCTGAACTTTCTCTCACAGCTTGGATATGCCTGTTGGGAACAGCCCTGGGAGGGATAGTGGCACTGGTAATGGAGAGGGGAAATGCTGTGGTCTGGTCTATAAATTGGGACGCCAAATTTCTTGCAGCTGCTTATTCTGTAAGAGGAACATATCTGTAATGATATGTTTGATACATTAGATTAGACAAGACTTGACAGAAGGACTTACTAATCTTGTCCAGTCTAACGTATCAAATATATTGGTTCAGTGCAACCAGATTGTCGTTGATTAGACCCTTAGCTTTCCAAGGACTAAAATTTTCCAAATTCTGTCCAACAGGGCATAAATTTACTTTCTGATAATTGAACGAAAACATTTTTAACACAGAACAGCTCAAAACCAAATATTGCAGGGCATATTTTGTTCAGGAATTGCTTATTACTTCCAAGGAATGGTAATGAAAGAGAGAGGCCCAGTTTTTGTAACTGCATTCAGCCCATTGAACCTGATTATTGTTGCTGTATTAAGCTCCTTCATTTTTGCCGAGCAAATGTTTTTAGGAAGGTGAGTATTAACCTCTCCCTAAAACCTTATCTATATGTTTATGGCGTGTTTGGTATGTTAGACTCGAGAGAAGTGCGCAATATTAAAGAAGAAAAATGCTACAACCTTTGCAGTATTATCTATTTTTGTGTGTCAACATGCCGTGTGTGCGCACAAATACTAAAAAGACATGAAACTGGTGTCACTTTTGTACAGGGTTTTTGGAGCCATTGTAATAGTTATGGGCCTTTATCTTGTTATTTGGGGTAAGAAGAAAGATTACAAGTCCCCAGAGAATGAAGAAGAAGCAATACAAGTGAAGCAAATGACAGAAATGGAAGCAATGGCAATCAACACACAAACTATGAGAGCATTAACATCAATGTGTCCAGAGAAGGAACTGTCAATGGAGATAAACAGGTCTATGATAAAACGTGATATATACTAACTACTAATCTTGCAAAAGGAGTTTATCAGTCTCCAGTTGGTGATGTAAATCTTAAAAACTGATCGAAAAGCTACATAGTGTCCTATATCTAATACGAAAATTTGGTTCTTCCCAGAATTTTCGTTGCTATATAATCCATAGTGTGTTGTTGTTACTTTTCCGAACTTGTATTACCTGATGATGTCACGCATAAAACAAATTTGATGTATAATTTGTTTAAGATTGTTATTTGCCTCTATGCTCGATGAAGGAAGGAGCGCCCTGTAGTATATACATAGTAACTTCAAAAGCCAAACGACATACCATTCCAATGTGTAATCAGCTGAGATCTGATCTCTCTTCTTCACTATCATTTTCCGAAGCTTCCTTAACAGTTTCAAGAGGACCCTGTGGCTCTCCAAAAAGGGTAGAGAGTATCTGTCGATGGCATTCATCAGAGAAAGAAATAAGAGAAGTGACCCTCTTCTGGAAGTTAATGTACAACAGCACTGGGTAGAATACGGGCCACGTAGTCAGCCATTGATGAGGGAGTTACCATATCGTCCATCCCCTGTTTCAACAGTATTGGCAATATCAGGAAAAGGATTCTGAGCTAGAATGTCGTGTTGTTTTTAAGGATAATGTGGTTAGAATGGAGTCGTCAGAGTTTCATTTTCTAAAAGTATCTCAGCAAGATGAAAAGTAAGAGGAAAATCCCGCAAACCTGCCATATGTGAATTGGGCCAAGAAATCCAGTCAATTTACATTCTGTGTCACCATACATGAACTTCAGCCAAGGGAAAAAGCCCTTGCTAGAACACTTCTTCTGCACTTGAAGATCCATGAAGCTAAAACCCCAATTTGATACTTGCAGCATAGCTTCCTCAACAAATGGTTTTGTGCTTCCCTGACGAATTGACTCTTCAATGTCCCTGTGCCACAATTCTTCAAAGGATGATTTACCAACCAGATCGATATCCTGAATAAACAATGGTGGAACATATCTTAGATAATGAAAGCTACAACAAGCTTACAGAATTATAGTTAACTGTTAAAAAGGTTAAAATAGAGTTGTATTTTAACCTCCCATCCACTAATTATCATAGTTACAAGCATATGAAACTAATATTGTGCCAATTTCAGTATCAAGACTACAGTTTCTTGCGTACTGGGGCAAATAAATACCAAAGCTAAAAATGTTTCAGCACATGAAAATTACGCCGATCTTTTTTTTTTTTTTTTTTCTCAATCAATCTCTATATAATTTCTCTCTAATCCAAGCTTGTTGGCTTTAGTTATTCAAAAAACAAGACCCAACAACAGAGACAGAATAGAAGTTTCTGTCCTCTAAAGATCAACAAGTTGCCAAGCTCCATCTGTGGTACATATGAAAGGGGGAAAAACAGAAAATGTTTTCTTTGAACTGGAAGACAGCGCCTAACAAATACCAAAATCAATTACCATTAAAAGCAGAAAACTTACTGCTTTGAATTTGAAGACAAAACATAGCAAATACCCATATTAATTATCATTTTATCCTGGGGTGTTGGTTCAAAATAAAGAACTATTTGTGCAGCTTCAATTCATTGATTAGCACAATGTAAGTGCTTGAAAATGTGAGGAAACTGGGAAATTCATATACATTTACCAGTGCAAAGATACTAGGATGGAAATGACCTTTTTTCCCAGTTATACAGACAACAATTTATCTATTTGTCCGTGCTTCCCAGAGAGAAAAGTTCGATGGTAAAAGTATCCAAGCAATTTGGGGAACCTTCGAGCCAATTAATACATCAATTTTCTTTTCTGCGTCCATATTTCCCAAGTCCTGGACATCTCGTCCTTAGTCATGCTTGACTCGTATGGATTAACCAGTGGAGCATACATGGCTGCACCTGTAAGAACATGCATTAACACATTGTAAAATTTCGAAGATGCACTGAATGTCCTACTAATATTTTAATAGAATCTTCCTTCTTGATGTGTAGCCGGCAGGATGATGCTTACAAGTGCATTTCACTGCCGATGAGCACAGTTTCATCACAATGTACTACAGTATTGCACCTTGGAATACCCTGCCATAGCACCGAATAAGGTGGGGATTGGAATTCTCTGAGGCGAGTGCTAACAATTTGGTTTTTGTTCTAAACATGCTTTTATCGCTGTCCTTGAAAAGTATATACAGGAACTAAGCATTACAATTCTATAAAATATTGCCCTCCCAATTATTTGTACTTTTTCTCTCTATGGAATACAGCATACCTGCAACTCGATTTGGAATGTACTTTAGAGCAGCCCAAGCGTGCAAAGAGCCACCTGAATACCCAACAACCCAGAATTTTCCATTTACTCCTAATGCATCCGCTAAGTATGACATATCTAGAGCTGAAAAGTTAAGGTTTCTGCTAGGATGGGGATCACTCTCTCCAAAACCAGGTAGATCATAAGTAATCAGTCGAACACCAAACTCTTCCAGTACTAAAGCTTTAACACCTGGTATACCTTTCACATGAGAGTTATAAAAATATTAATACCTCATAGCATCAGAACAGGCATTGGAACCTCTTTATCAGATTCCTAAACAACAACGATATTCAGTGGCTAGTACCTACGAGGCGAGAAGACAGGAAACTATGTGGAGCAATTAGTGAAAATCTTGCTTTGTCAGCTGGAACACCCAGGTCATGATAAGCCATGTATCTACCATCTGGAAGCAGTATACGGGCAGCACTAGGAGGATGTACTTTAACCTTCTTCACCATTGCATTTGGACTATCATAGTTACTTTTTACATTCAGAACTGCACATATATATTTAAAAAAAAAAAATTCTCTATGTGATTAACGAAAAAAGAATAAGAAAACACCACCTTCAAATGAAAAATCTAGAATGAAAGATCTTTTTTACACAAGTGCAAAACTTCAAATTAGCAAAAAGGTTTAAGTGGAGTCTGAAAAATAATAGTTGCTAAAAGTAAACAAATTGGTGGATTAATATCTAAGGCCAATCTAAAAGTCTGCACTACACATAATCAATTTTGAGGACATACAAGCTTAAATTTTTAATTTGCTACAATTTTTCGAGGCAAATTTGAAGTTGTATTAAACAAAAACTAGCTCACATTGACCAAAGGTTTTACAAGACCAATATAAACAGAAAGGAAACACAGGATCAATTTGATTTACCTCGATGACCAGCCATCATTCTTGTAATCACAGGTCACTGATTAATATCTTTCAAAGTGCAGAACAGACTTCAAGTAATCATTTCCAAAAAAAATTGAAAATTTGCCACCTCCGAGCAATGGCGGCAATTAGTGGACTCATTCCTATCGATTTATTAATTAAACCATTCATAAATTCTTCCAAATGGAGGCTTAATTCACTCGCGCTAGACTAAAAGAGTCTCCACCTTTCAGTCTTTCACATTTTACAATAGCAAGAACTACACTCAAATCCACTCAATGGAGCTATATCCATCTGCTTGGATAAATTCCAAGCCTTCTACAAAACACTTCTAAGTAGTATTTTCACCATCTAAATATAGTAAAACAGTGCAGCCAGTAGAAAAAAAAAATCTTTCATCATTCAAAAACCAAAATAAAAATCAACAAATATTAGAACGCCATACAAGAAAAATGCAGTTATTGATAAATCATTTTACAGCAAAAGAAAAAGCATGTGCTAAAATCTTCGAGAAATGCCAAATTACCTGCAATGGCAAGGATCCAAACAAAGAAAATAACTGGACAAGCATGCACGGGATCGCGATCCTCCGGCAAGAACTCATTTAGAAAACTTAGTTTCTCCGAAATCTCAGCCAGCGGACCTTTGGTGTTCTTCACAATATAAGAGTCTTCAGTCAGTAAAGTCTGCTGTACCACATCTTTACACCCTCTGCCTAATTCCACTACCATTTCTCCCCACGCCGTGGCGAATCCCTTTAGTTGATCCTTCAAACTCTCCGATTCCACTGCCACCGCGGATTCACTTTCCGGCGACTCGAAGACTGATTCCTTTGCCATAAATTCGTGTGCCGAAACTTCAATTGCTTTGTCTTTGAATCTGATCCCCGAGTCTACTAAGCTCGCCAGGTCCTCTCTCCATGAGTTAAATTCTGCTGTTACCTCCATCCCTTAATAAGCAAAAATACATAAAGTATACGTATACCACTAGAAATATTACTAAAATACTCAAATTGACATTAAAAAAAAAAAATCAAGTAGATTTTAACAAAATAAGAAGCTAAAAATAATATATATAAGTTCCAGTGTAGTGTGAATTTCAGCTGCACATAAAATATGTGCACATGCATACCTCTTTTAGAGAGAGAAACAAGTGTAAAGATTCATGAAGCCAAAGATCTCAGTGGATTCAGAGGAAAGAAGAGGCCCTGTAAAGAGATTCAGAACAACGTGAAGACATTCAATCTGACTTAGATCAGATTCCCGTGAGCTTCTGATCATGCATTTATACTAGTTTTAATGCAAATTGCATTATAAAATATGCTACATCTACATCTATATCTAATATCTACTTCTGCATAGAAATTGATACCCCAGAGTGGTAAAATCCAAATCGGAGTTCTCTCCGTTTTTTTTCGACAGTTCAAAAAAAAAAACAGATTCTATTTTATGAATGATTACACTGATTCGTTTGAAATTAATTTTAGAGCTCAATTTCAAATAATTAGAAATAATTTTAGATGTTCAAAGAATCAGATTTTGAGAAGCAACGGAATTGCAACTTTTCATATTCTGTTATTCGTTAAATTTCAATCCTGGTTAATTTAATTAATACATTTTCTACTACCTGACTATACTTTTATTTTGAAATTTTTTAATTTTTGAGATTTAATAGATATTAAATTCTTTTCATTTTAATATAATTATAGTGAATATATTACTCTTTTTGGGAATTGTTTTTAAATTTACAATACTATCAATAATTATTTTTCGATGATCAACATTGACTTGAAAATTATAGATCATCAACTTAAAATAAAATCTTGTAGAAGAGCGGTGTTTAATTTGCTGCAATATTGTAAAGAAAAGAGTAATTTTCATCGAGTAGCATTTAGTAACGTGTTACAAAGAAAAACTTGGCCTAGTCCTTTTTAGTTAGGTCATTGTTTCGTTAAATAGACTTCAAGACATGAGACTGTCGTCCTCTATCATGTCAAGATACAGTATATATTATCGAATCTCGTGTCATGATCTTGTTTGAATGGATTTCATTAGTCGAGAATTCGATTGGGTTAGACGTCATTATATTCTTCTGATGGTGAGTATAACGGTGTTGACATCAAAAGTGATACATATTTGTCCTCGATTTGTTATTATAATATGTGCCGATGTCATTGGGATGTCTCTTGAGATTGAACACCAACAATTATAATATTACAAAATGATATCAATGTCCAATTGTCCATCATTAGTACGTGTACAGAGCACATTAATAAATCACGTTAAATATATTGATTTTGAAACAAAATTTTATCAAAATCATAAGTGATTTTTCTAGTAGTCTTTTTTTTTTTTTTTACTGTACAACAAAAGTTGTTACTTCTTAAACTTCCATTTTTTCACAATTGTAACATTAAGTTTATACTTTTCTTTAACTTTCTTTTAGTCCATTAACTTGACAAACAAGAGAGACTAACTGGTAACTTTTCGAATTGTTTGAGTCCCATTCTTATAAAAAAAAATGCATTTTTGAATAGTGTATTGATGAGAAATGTATGGTAAAAAATAAGACTGTACTATCCAAATAGTCACTGAACTTTACATCATACTTTCACAAGGTCGCTGAACTTTAAAAATCACTCAACTCATCACTGAACTTTTCAAAAGATTTACACGGAGTCACTGAACTTTAAAAACCACTTCATTCGTCACTAAACTTTGTAAAAAATTCTCACTGGGTCACTGAACTTTGCAAAAAGGTTTCCTAGGAATCAAACCTTTTTTGCAAAGTTTAGTAATGAATGAGAGGAATTTTTAAGTTCAGTGATCTCGTGGAAACTTTTTGGAAAGTTCAGTGATGAGTTTGATGATTTTTAAAGTTCAGTGACTTTATGAAAGTATGGTGTAAAGTTCATTGACTACTTGGGCAATTCACTCAAAAATAAAAATAAAAATAAAAATAAAAAAGTTATGGATTTGCATGTAATATAATTTTGTTGAAAATATGTGATTGAAGTAAGGTCAAATTACTGTTAAATAATGTATTTTGATGAAAAAATGGGACTCGTACCAGAGAAAAATAACTAGACTCCGTTTGATTTTTATTTTTCTCAAAATTCATTTTTCTATTATTCTCAATCACACATTTTTCAATAAAATAATATTACACGTAAATATAAAAAAAAATATATAATTTTTAATCACATATTTTTTATCAATTAACTATTCAAAATGCATTATTTCCCCCAAAATGAAAATCAAACGAGTCTAGAATTGTTTAGTCCCAAAAGGGGGAAAAAAAAATAAAGATAAAATTTCAAACTAGTAACCGACCGTTCCTCAAAAGAATCAAATCTTCACCTAAAAAGTGCAATAAATTAAAGAGGAAAACGGCAAAGTGTCGCACCCCAGCTTCATTAATTTGTTCTTATGAATCATGCTACAAGTACAATCGAAATAAATAATTTTGATTGACAATCATTCATATGGGAGGAGAGTTCATGATGAATAAAAAAATCGTAAGCCTCCTTTATGTGAGATGATTATCAACCGAGATTGTCAATCACAATTGTACAAGTAGCAAAATTCTCTTATTTTCATTTTTTTTTATTATCATTTTCGTTATTATTATTTATTTTTTATCTCTGTCATGTGGAGTGCAACTTTACAATTTAGTCCATGTTTGACCTCCATTTTTTAAAATTTAATTTTTCTCAAATTCATTCTCAATTGCACATTTCATAAAATTCACAACTTCCCAACCTCGTATTTCATCAATTTTTATCAAAATCTAGTAAAAATTTATTTTTTAACAAAACCAAACATGGACTTAATATTCTTAAAATATAGGCAAGTGTTTACATGTTACCCAAATAACAGCCATGGAAAACTATGACGTTAATTTTGGTGACGAATCAGACATGGTAACTCGTGCAGCAAAATTGAATACGAAGGACCTGATTGCAATAAATTTAAAATTTAATTATCCAGATTAATTTTGATGAAAGTTTAGTGACCATGACTGTAATTTACCCGACATTGAAATCTTCACTTTGGTAGTCCGTCATCGGAGAAATCAATTTTGGGATCCAGATCCGAAATTTCACCCATTAATGGACGTTTTCGACCTTTGTACTGAGCTGCACTTTGCAGGTTTAGTACGTTAAGTTGATGGGCGCTATTACGCAGGGGAGCGGTGATTATGTTGGAAAAGTGTCGATGATGCGACGGTTGAATATAGACATCGTCGAAGTGACCATGATATAAAAAATAAAATGTTGGTGCCTAGAGAAAATTATTAACGTGCTTTACAGTTTTAGAGCATTTTAAGAATTATAAAAAAAATTAAATAATTGAAATAAATATTATTTCGAAATTATTGGTTAAGCTTAAAGTCAATTTATTTTTGTTAATTTACATTACTCTTGACCATGGAGCGGGACGAATTGAGGATGTCATTCCGTTCTAACCCTATCGGAGATATTCAGGAGGCCTGACAGGGACGATAAATGAATGGGATAGGATGGGCGTGGATCTCTATATACCATCCCATTTTAATTATTTATTTTTATTTTTAAATATAATTTGAATTATAAAATATAAAATTAAATTAAAGATCAAAGCGAGTTTAGAGAACTCGAGATTGGTCAAGACAGGATGAAAATTTGCTATTCTTAAGCATACACCAAGATACTATTTATCAACAGCCTACGTGATGATGGAGTCACCACCAAATGTCCATGATATAATGCCTCTGTTTGGTGGGATTAAAACCATATCTTTTAGTAAATTTTGATAAAAATTTATAAAATGTATGGTTGGAAACTTGTGGGTGTAATATAATGTGTAGTTAAATTTAATTGTTGACTTAAATTAAAATTTTAAATTTAATTTCCATCAAACAAAGGCTACATGTCAAATGTATATGATATATTCTAGGGCAGTGTTTCACGTACGGGCTCTGTACGTACAGGGCATGTACTTGCAGATTAACCCTATATTATATTGTGGAAATTACAGTCAGATCTACCTTTATAGATTCAATTTCTAAAATAAGATAGAATGTTTAGTTATACAAAAATTAGATATTAATAATAATATTATAAAATTTAATTAATTATATATTAAATCATAATTCATTATTCGTTCGATTCATTTCCCCTCTCTCTCTCTCTCTCTACCACCCGCTACCAACGACTTCGCCGCCAACCCTCTCTAAATGGAGCTGTATATCACCGTCGTCGCCTGGATGTCACTGTAGCAACCTCGCCGAATTTGAGCGTCGCTGCTACTGCAATGACTCGCAGCAGCGAAAATTATATTTTCTCCCACAAACACCATCGCACCAGATCTAAATGAAGAGGAGATGACACCATCATTGGCGCTGTTGTAATGAATAGGAGATGCCACGAGCAGATCCACCGACCCGCAGCACTTTTCCCGTCGCGAATCACCGCGAGTTGCGGTGGTGAAATGACACCGCGAAGGTAGTTTGGGTGGTGGTGATTTTTGTGGGTTTAGATAGTGTTTTGC
The DNA here is from genome assembly GCA_019395295.1 of Osmanthus fragrans. Classification (NCBI taxonomy): domain Eukaryota; kingdom Viridiplantae; phylum Streptophyta; class Magnoliopsida; order Lamiales; family Oleaceae; genus Osmanthus; species Osmanthus fragrans. The sequence continues at coordinate 18,421,804 of CM033361.1, read as the reverse complement.
TTGGTGATGGTGGTGATAGTGTTTGTGTGGTGGTTGGGTGAGTTTGGATGGTGTTTTGTATGTGGTGTTGGTTTTGTGGTGTTGGTGGGTGATTTCAAGTGACTGAGGCCGGTTGTGCCTATTGGGATGAAGGGAGTGAGAATTAGGCTTTGTTGGATTTTCATATTGTGGCGGTGTTGGTGGTGGTGACGATAGTGAATCTGGTTGTAGTTTTTTTTGCGGTGGTACAGGTGGCGGTCGACGGTGGTGACGATGGTGGTGGTGGTCGTGGTAGCGATGGCGACCATGTAGGTTTGAGAATTTTTTTGATTGGTCGTGGTGATGTGGTGTGGTGGAGATTGTGCTGGTAATAGTTGGTGGTGGTCACTGATTTTTTGGTTAATTGTGATCACAAAATTGGCTAATTTGTGACCAATAATAAATATAATTTATAACTAATAAATAATATGTGACCTAATATATTGTTAATATGTGATCAATAATCTGATAATTTATGACTTGTAATAATTTTTATTTGTGATCGATAAATAAATTGTGACCTATGAAATTTTTTAATCGTGATCGTAAAATAATTTGTGATATTTTAAAATCATAATTTGTGACCTATAAAATCTTTGATTTGCGATTTCGAAATAATTTGTGACTAATTAATTTGATAATATGTGACCAATAAATAAATTTGTAACTAAATTTTATATATTTGTGATCTTTATATAATTAATTATTAAATCATAAATAATTTTAATAAAAATCAGATTTTTGAAATATGAAATTTATTTTCTTATTATTGAAATGAGTCATACTTAACATCTCACTTATCAAAATTTCCCTATTCTATTACTAGATAGTTCATTTACGTCCAAATCTGGATAGGATCCGGATGTCAATAGATCCAACTTCTCTCTTTCATGAGTACATTAACTACACACTTGGACACGTGTTAGAGGCAATACCGTAGCTCCAAGGGTAAGGGTGAACAATTTAACTTTAGGCTTAGGGATTTTATATTGATATATTAGGCATATTGAGTGACCTTTTAGGGTTCCAATTCCAAAGGTATGTGTTCTGGCTTTGGTCAGGAAGAGGTGATCTTCGTGGCTCCACCGTATGTGGTAGCGTATCTAAGATCGAGATTGTTATAATAGGCATTATCGAATCTCAGGTGACTCCACATAACATGGAGATATATAACAAATATATTACTTACAATATATATAATTCATTCTAGTTTGCATTAAAAAGATAGTACAAATATTCTTTTCCATCAATTTGAGGTGAAATTCTCTATTTTATATCTATGAAAATTAGTATAACTAAGGGGGCGTTTTCTTTGTGTTTTGAGTTTTGAATTCGTTTTGTGTTTTGGTTGTCCATTTTGAAATTGTTGAAAACTCGTTCTTTTTATCGTTTTGAAAAAATATTTCCCAACCCGTGTTTTTTGAGTTTTAGCAGATTTGTGAAGAAAACAGTCAAAACGTAAAAAAATTGTTTTCTGTTTTCTTCACAAAATTTTCAACCGTTTTCAAAAACTCGTTTTCGAAAATGGAAAAAAGAATGCGTTTTCAATGTTTTGAAAAATCGAAAATAGAAAACGGCCCGAAAACAGTAAAGGAAACGCCCTCTAAACTTTTAACAACTGCCATAGATCACGGCTCAATCTAGTGAAAACAATTATGTATTGCTTTTGAGTTAATCATTCATCTCATTACCAAAAGAATATAATTAAGAATTATTATACCTTACTTTTGAGTTAATCATTCATCTTATCTAGTTGGGAAATGAATTTACATGCTAGTACGATCATAACGTGATAAGGAATGTTATTTTTAATTCTTCCATTGTCATTATTACGTGATCTCTAATTCAGGATCACAAATGAAGATTTGATGCCAATCGAACGGTGTAGACTGTAGATTAAATTTGAATTTTACTTTCCGCCCCCATCTATTTGAGTAGTGGAAAAGTAGGTGTGATGTAATTGTAATAACAATCATGTTTGGTGTACACTAAGTTTGACAATTTTAAAAACATACAATTTTCCCTCCAATTTATTTTTCGGTGCTGTTATTTGTACCAAATGAGTTATCGAATGGGTGCCATAATAAACAAGTGGCAGCCTCCTATTGAGGGGTGCCTGACGCAATAGGGAGCTGCCACTTGTTTATTATGGCACCCATTCGGTAACCCATTCGGTACAAATAGAATTATTCTTTATTTTTTTGGATAAAGCGAAGATTTGATGCCAATCGAACGGTGTAGACTGTAGACTAAATTTGAATTTTACTTTCCGCCCCCATTTGTTTGAGTAGTGGAAAGGTAGGTGTCATGTAATCGTAATAATAATCATGTTTAGTGTACACCTCAAATTTGACAATTTTAAAAACATACAATTTTCCCTCCAATTATTTTTTTGGATAAAGCTACATGTATACAATAGTGTACACAAGTGTCAACTTTGATGTACACTTTGGAGTGTACAAATGACATTTCCCTAATAATAATGAATAGGAAAGACGGGCTAGTTATTTTGATGCAATGCATTTATTTGGTAAAATTTATTTTTTTTCAAACTTATTTTAATCATACATTTTGAATAAAATAAATTTATATGTATTTCAATAATTGTCTTTACTTTTTAATCAATACATTCTCAGAAATAATATCTTTCGTTTAAAAAAAAATCTCTCTCAAACATACATTAATGATTAATATGCATCTCCAATTCATAGTTTATAGTATTTCATACTCTTTGACCACTTCTGAGTAAAATATCATCTAAAATGGGGTTGATATACCTATAATGACTTTGTGAAGAAAAATAAAATATTCTATAATTAGTTGTAGTTAACTTACTCAAACTAAACTACAAAAATATAAATTGAAACGTTGTTTACAAAATACATTTGACGTTAACACGTAAGTTTACTAAAAAATGCTGCAAGTGCGGATTTTATACATGTTGGCAACAACAAATCACAGGGAAACAGTTGTCTCCATCTATAAAATCTGATAAAAATATATGTACCTGCAGAATAATTCAAGTTTACTTATTTATGGTTATAAGTGGTTTTACTTTTCTAAATATATTTTTAGATGTATTCTAAATGTCATGCACAATACAGGTCATTATCAAATGGACAAAATTGGTATTGCCATATTATTTTGAAATATAGTAATGATTAATATATATCAAATTGATATGATATTCTAATGAAATCAATATTACTTAATATTGAAGGTGAATAATATTTTAATAAACTAAAATGTACTATTTTAACTAATTTTTTACTTTTAAAAAGTAGGGGAGTGTTTAAATCTTGTTTAATTTTATAAATTTATGAAAAAGAGTTTTTATTGATAAGTTGCATTTGTTAATATTAAATCACTATCAAATTCTCCAACAAATTTCAAGTTTAAATTTTCACTAGCATGTCCATTCAAAATTGTGCAAGAACAAATTTTTTTAAGTGTTAATTTATTATTAAAGGGAATAGATTAAATTGCAACTAAGTGTAGAATTTTTCATTTTTTTTTATTTAATGACATATTAGGTATATCAACCTCAAGCGTGTCTTCACCCCCCCCCCCCCCCCCCCCCGCGGTCCTCTTCCTCTTTTTTTTTTTAAGTAGTCGACACACAAAATTATAGTTTTCCAATGTTTTCCTATTGGAAGACATGTCGTAAGCATGAGCTCGATCATCTTTGCGACTTAGTTGACTCTCTAAATTTAGTCTCGTCACTCTATGCCAGCTTAGTTGTTCCAAAATGTCACATTATTCTTTGGTACAAAACATGCTTTATTGCTACAAACTATTGGACTTATCTCAATTTTCTTGTGGAGTTAGGTGGCACGTGACATTAGTTGTTGTCACGTGTTGAGGTAGCATTTTACATATCAACCTTATAACTTGGAGGGCATCGAGCTCAGCTAATTTTTCTTTTGATACGGATGGAAGACTCTTAGCTTAAAAAATAACCAATTTGTCATTCTTATTATTATTTATTGTAAAGGATGAGACGAGTCCTCTGTCCCATATTTTATCGCCGCGGCCATGGAAATCTTTCTTACTAAATGAGTCTAATCGGGGTCAGATCTGCCCCTTTCAATCGACGCTTTTTTATTTGACCTTAACTAGCTATTGTTTAATTCATTGTTGACCAAAGATGACCCCCAACTTTCATAGGTAACATTTCTTAGAGCATGTTAGGGTCCCAAACTTCAGAGGATCACAAGCTTAATATGTTTATATTGTGTTGGTATGTACCTTATTGAATGATGTTTTTGAAGTGGACTCCACATTATTTACGAACTTGACATAGTTTTGTCATGACTTGACTTAGGACAACTGTCAAGTTTAACTTTCATTGCTATTTCTATTTGAATAACTTTAATTTGTTATAGAATTATGTTGCTCAAATGGGGCCATGTCATTTCTGAAGCACAGTCCTTTGTTATAACGCACGAACTTGTTTTGTATATGAGTTAGTCTACATGTACACCTCATGATGTACATAATAAATTACACCTCCTCACATGGAAGGGAGTCCATGAATATTTAATCATATGTGAGCCCTCCTTCATGTGAGGGGGGTGTAGTCTATTATGTACATTTTTGTATATACTATTAGACAAGACTATATTGTATTATTTTGTCACGTTCAATCTATTTTACCGAAAAAGCCCAAACTCCTGGGACTTGTCTATGTTCGGAAGCTGTCAATAATCTATTTAAATTATAAATATATAAAAATAAGTGGTGAATAAATAGATAAATATTGCAAATTTCACAAATTATGTGGATAAAATAATTTGATAGATTATTAAAAAAAAATTATAAATAGGTGTGCCAAAACAAGGGCTTTATTTCTTCCTCTATTTCCTCTTATCAGTACTTTACCAAATTAGGTCCAAATCTTGCTACTTGTACAATATTTCTTGACAATATTGGTTGACAATCATCTCACATGAAGAGGGCCTATGATTTTTTTATTCATCGTGGGCCCCCTTCCATGTGAGTGATTGTCAATCAATATTGTCAATTAATATTGTACTTGTAGCATGGTTCGATCAAACTTGAGTGCCCCTGATTGGACTGTCAAACCCTCCTCCAATCAGGGAAACTCCCCTTTAATTCTAGCATAATTCTATAATTATTGAATTCAAATTTATTTATTTTTATTTTTTAAAGAAAACCGCCTCTTGGACAGTTCAAAAAATTCCGCTTTGCGCTCTCATTATCTTTCCTTTTCTCATCACACTTTAAAGTTTAATCCATCTCCCCCCTCCCCTTCCCCCACTCTCGCAACTGCAGTTCGAAAATCTGAGATTAATTACACAAAGATCGAATTTTGATTTTTCTATTTGTCGGGAAATGGAGGAGTTTAATGATGTTGATCAACAAACAAATGCTCTCAGTCTCATCGATCTAGACTATCAGTTTTCAGGTTCCAGAATTCAATTTTACCTTCTTTTCGCTGTTTTTTTTTATTTATATCAGTAGAATATACGGAAATGTATATAAGTAGTTATATTTTCTACCTGAATACGCATCCATTACATGTATATATAACTTCCATTTTGCCCTATATCTGTGAAATGGAAAAGTAAATTTTGGGATTCTTGGAGCTGGAGAATGCAATAGGCAGAAATTCTATTTGGACTCACATACAAGTTTCGTAGTTTATTTTGTTGTAAGGTGATTAATTTTCGTATATTTGTTGATCTGCTTTGATACTTTTTGCTTGAATTGTAATTCAGAAAACCAGACAGACGCCACGACTCTTCAGATGTCAGAAGCTATGGGTGCACAAGAAGTAGTGTTTATCACCATCAACAGTGATGGAAATGACCAATTACCTGAACTGCGTGAGTGGACTGAACCGGAAAGCAGCCAAAGAAATGGAAGATGTAACCTGCGTAAAAGTTTGGCCTGGGATAGTGCTTTCTTCAATAGTTCAGGTACTCTTTGTAAATTTAAGATTAACATGGCAGTCCATTTGATAGATCGTGTATCCTTCTCTGGTAGAAAAATCCTTTTTGTATCTAATAAGGAAATTTCTTCAATTTTTTTAGGTGTTCTGGACCCGGAGGAATTGTCCAGTATGCTTAAAGGAGCTGGAAAGGCCGGAAAACATTTATTACCTGGAATTGAAGAAGATATAAGTAGGTCAACTGAGTCGATCTCCACGCTAGAAAGTGATAGTTTGACCCTTGAAAGTCTTGCGGATGACTTGTTTTCAGACATAAGAGCTTCAATCCAAAGATCTAGCAGAAGAGCATTCACTATGACAAATTCCAGCAGCAACGTCATACCGGTGGTGATAGATAACCAAGCAATTTCATGTGAGCGGCCACTTCCTGAAACTGGTATACTCTAGTACAAATTATGCTGTGGAATGAAAATAACATAAAACGTGTAATGGAGCTATCATTCAGTGGCACTGATACGTCATGGGGAAAATTTATTATAAACAACCTCACTAAAGAAAGAATATGCTCCAGAATAGGTTTTTCGTGCTATGGAAGTAGACTGTAAAGATATGGAGAATGATAGTGTTGCTAAGGTTACAACACTAGTGGGGACATCAGAATTGTTGAGTAAGATTGCTTCTCTATAAACTGGACATATCATCTGGTAAATTCTAATTTGCAATGGAAATACGAGCCATGATGCATCAATATGAAACCACTTGTCAAGTTCAGTTGCTTTTAGTTCTAGATATGGAAATTGAGTGAAACTAATTTCGACAAGTGGAAGTTAAGAAAGTTCATCCACACATCTCACTCTCATATTAAGCTCTGCTCGAGTCAATTATTTTTGGCATGATAACATACATTTAGAATTGTACACTGTTGCTACTTCAATAATTTGAGTTTGTCTATGCCTCTGTCTAAGCATCTGGATAAGCAAACTTGCACTAGGGTGATATTGACAGTGGTGAGATCCTGTTTATATTTTGTATCTGATATACTCGAGGATTTTGCTGGAGCTTAATTTCTGTAATTACATGGAATCATTTTTACTTGCTTTGTTTGTTCATTCGTTGGAAACAAGTATAGTGTCCTTTGTGTATCATTTGCAACTATGTTTTCTTGAATTTATACCGGAAAAATTTGTAGGTCTGAGGAAGGACGACCAGGCTTCCGAGAATCAGGTATGTTTGAGTAAGTGGTACGCACCTGTTGATTGTCATTACTTTGCTAATTACTGAAATGAGTGGAGATTGCAATGTTAAATTCAGCTAAATCCAATACCTGCTGTAAATAAACGTATTGGCATGCAAGCAATTAGGATCTCAAAATGTCAATCAAAGCAAAATATTGGGTTGCAAGGACCAGGGAAAGCAGTTGAGCAGGATTCTGGGAATTCTCATGTGATACAGGCATGCTTTATTCGGTTCATTTCTTTTGTTATTGCACCTGGTATTTGTTACTCCCTCCGTCAATTATATAAGCTGAGTTTCATTTTTCGTTTGTCCCAAATATATAGGCTGGTTTCTAAATTTAGATTATTTTGATTTGTTAGTTTACTAATATGCCCATATTTACTTTGCATAGTTAAAATCAATATTTTTCACTTAATTTACCTACTTCTTGAAATCATCCAAATACGCACACAGTTCAAAAGTTCAAATTATGGTTCCAATGAATCTCATCAAAATAATTTATGAATACGAGAATTGAAAATTAAATCATTCAATTTTTTTATTACTTCCAATAATAATTTACTATTAGTTGCTGAAAATTAAATAGGGGTAAACTAGAAAAGTTCTTAGCAAAAATTACTTTTCCAATAACATTAATTATGTTTTCTTAATCCGTGTGAAAAAACAAACAAGCCTATATATTTGGGACGGAATATCTTTTAAATATCACAATTTCTTCTAGGAACAGACTATAACTGGTGTTATAATCATTAATGACTGACACGAGCTATAATTTTGTTGTTAAGATTGGGCAGTCAAGTTCATCACTTCCCAAACCACGCAAGGCAATCAATAGGGTCATCCCCACTTCAACGGCAGCAGCAAAGAGGTCTTCTTTGAGTAGTGGTGTCAAAACTGAAAATGAAGGCACACATCTCAGTTCTGGTAATGAATTTCTGACATATTGATTTGTTCAATAGATGACAACAGTTTATTTCCATCTGTAACATTCTTACCTTGAAACTGATAGTTGCCACTAAAGGGACTCAGGCATCAAAGGTACCTGTCTTAAGTGGTACAAGAAAGGTATTGTCAAAGCCTGCATTGTCTTCCAAGTCCTCTTCTTCGGGTTCTTCAACGACAAGCAAGATGCAGTCTACAAGATCCACTTCGAGCAACAGTACTGTGTTATCTGAAACCACTGCTAAATCTTCATTAATGATAGCAAGAAGAAATCCCATCAAAAGCAGAACTCTTGATTCTGCTTCTTCTGGTTCCATTCCCAAAAACCTATCAAAAGCTAAACTGAAGAATGATCGTTCATCATCTGTTCTGTCAGCTATGACCTCAAATATGTCACTAACTAGTTCTATTGGTGAATTATCTTCTGCATCATCATCATCATCATCATCATCTTCTACGCTCAACCGAAGGTCCAACAACACAAGGAACAGTCTTGATACCAGTTCTGGCCAATCTGTTGATGCTGATATAGTTTCTTTGGATTTGAAGAATCAGTATACTAATGGAATTGCCGATGGACATAAAAGTCGGGGAACAGCTTCACCGGGTAACATTACAAGGAAATCCTCGACACAAGCTAGTAAAGCTGGTACACTTTCCAGTCAGCCTCCTCTGAAGGTGTCAGGACTACGAATGCCATCGGCAAAGATTGGGTTCTTTGATGGGGTTAGTTTTGCTTCTTTTTTAATACTTGCTTTTGATTTCGAGTTTTGGCTCTAATTGATTGACAAGCTTTTAGCCGTTGAACATTAGTTGAGTAATTCGAGTGGTATCCTTTACTGAAATCAAGATGGATCTAAATAATAATATTTATGTTGCCATGCTTTCTAGGTAAGGTTCTTCATAAATTATTACCGTCTCTGTTCTGACTAGTGAAAGGTGAACCAAACTTATTCTGTCATGTAGGTGAAGTCGTCGGTTTCTCAATCTGGAATTCCTACTATGCTTCCTGAGAAAGGAGGTGTCATGTGCAGTTCAAACAGGAGCTCCAACATAAAACCAAAGCTTAGAAAGCTTCCAACTGCTAGAATGGTAACTGCTTTGGCAAACACAAATTCTTATATTCCTCCTATATCCTCTGAAGAAAAATCATACACACCGGCAAATGTTTCTACTCCTCTGGTTGATGTAGAATATGGTAAGTCATCTGTTGAAGTTGAAGGAAACATGAGTGGAGAAAGTTGCTCGAATGTGGAGGAAGTCGTCGGTGATGATGTTAAGCTTGATACAGATACAGGTTCCGGGGCAAGCACGGATGAGAACTTAGGAGCCTTGACAGACGAAACGGTATTAAATATGCATGAAAACACGGGCACAGAAAATTTCGAGATTGTACCTGATGAAGGGTGCAAAATTTTAGGTTCCACGAGTATTGGTGGTAAAGTAGATGAAAATGTGTTAGATGGCCAAAATCATGCTAAGAAATCCCATCCAATTTGCACAGTGGACAGAAAAGAAAATGGTCATATTGGAGATCAAGTTGATGGGGTATGTTGATGGGGTATGCGAATACAAAATGGATGAAATTATTAGTGAAATGTCAGATTGTGCTTCAGAAGCTTCATCTGCAATCACCTCCAAGTCTGTAGGTGGCAGAGCACCTTTTGCTGTCAAGAATGTTCTGTAATGACGATATTTCTCACGACTCCAGGCCAGAATTTAAAGAAGTCAAAATTTCCCTTGCGTTCTCCTGAGCAACAAGTCAATTGCACAACTAAATGGAAGTTTGGCGGCTGGAATTTTGGTCCATGGATAGAGAGAGATAATAATACTGTGACTTCTGCTCAAGCATAGGTTTGATTATAGAAACACTAGCTGCTGAAGAAATTTTTCGTGCGAGTGTAAGCCCAACATTTGTTAATATATCTCTATTATAAGATTTGTATTGAGTGCAATTTCGTCTTATTAATACATACAGATTTTGTATCCTTGCCAACAATAGAGTTTCAGCTTTAGGGCCCATTTGTCAGACTAAGAAATTGCTTTTAGACAGGTTTTAACTCTGAATAATTGTCAAGAAATATTTTTCTGTTTAGAGGAGCTTTTAGAAGTCTGGTGTAAAGTACCTTATGCAGCTATTCAATAGAAAGCGGAAGTATTAACCTTGCCAAACAAGCCCTTAATAACCAAGTTAGATTAAAAATTCAAATTTTAGTAGCCCATGCTAAAGTTAGCTGGATAAAAAAGATTGATTCAATCATAAAATAATTCTTTTTGCACAATCCATTATCCAATTTGAATTTATGAGGAAGCTTAATCCATAATTTTTTAGCATCAAATGCAAAACTATATCATTAGAAATAACACGTATAAACTTGCCCAACTTTTTCAAAAAAATAATAAAAAAATTGTTCACGTAAAAAATATTCGATTGTTCTACATATATATATATATATATATATATATAATGATTTACATACACACGATGTGATCAGATATCATTCGATCATAATTTCTTTAGCCAAATTTTAAAAATAAAAAGTAAAAATATCCCCACTTTATTTTTGACACCTCGACTATTATATAACTCCATTATGTACAAGTAATGTTTTTTAAAAATATTGAATAAATGGAAACTGTGGTAAATTGACTTAGAATTCTTGAGATAGCTATATACTTATACCGAGCTGAGTCATTAAGCCAGCATTGTGCCTTGTCCACATTTAGAAAAGGCTATCACATGGCCGAAAAGCCATGCCCAAGTTACACTGGATTTCAATTAATTTGGCCCAATTAATTGAATTGTTTGTTCAATGACATGTAATCTTTAAAATGTGAGCCCTCCCAAAACTAAAAAAAATATTACTTCATTATCAATAAAAAAAATTGCATGCAATGTTCTAACTCCGAAAGGGCCACAAGAGAGATGTCAATCAAGAGTTTGCTATTAAGACAGTGTGTGTGTGTGTGTGTGTGTGTGTGTGAGAGAGAGAGAGAGAGAGAGAGAGAGAGAGAGAGAGAGAGAGAGAGACCAGAAAATGATTATCTAAATATCAAAGCACAGCAGCACAAATTCTGATACAATAAGTTAAAGAAAATAGGAAATAAAATCCAGCAAAAAACTTGTCAGGTGTCCATCATGCTTAAGAAGTATTAAAATTTCTAGAAGAACTCATTTCACCAGCAAACTATGACCTTGGCTTTTCTTTTTTCTCCTTGAACAGGGCGAGGAGAGAAACACCAGATACCTTCACCACCTTGAATCTAACACCGGGAATATCTCCGACAGCATGTCCCTTACGTCCAAATCCAGCAATCAAAACTTCATCCTGTTGCAAAAGGTAATAAACACAATGTAAAACAGTAGATAAACAATCACAGGCAATATAATTAATGATCACTCACATTTTCTTCGATGTAGTTTAAACAACCATCATTGGGGACAAAAGCAGCAATCTTCTTGCCATTCTTAATGAGTTGAACCCTAGCACATTTACGAATGGCAGAGTTTGGCTGTTTAGCTTCAATGCCTCTGTCAATGAGAAGAGATATGTTCGTCGTAAAAAGATCGGTTCCATACATGATGAAATCAAGAAAGACAGTGATGAAAACAAATAAAACAAAGGTTAATTCTAACATTTTCTCAAGGACGATGCCTTTTGCGTGCGATGACCCAGCAAAAGGTTTCTTCCATTCGTTCCCAAGATGGGATTTCTTATATGCCTTGTCAGCCCACCTTTGTCTTCTGCGGTGGGACTTCAGCTTGCGACCAGCTCCCATACCACGTGTCTTCCTGTATGATAATATCTAGTTTATTAACCCACACTAGAACGAACTTAGGTACTACACTATTTACGTGGGGAGGCACAAAATGGACAAATTTATTAAATTACTTGGGAAGTAACCACATGGATTGCTAACTAAATTACCCTTAAAAATGTTTCATGAACCCTTAGCTTCGGAACTGTTGCAGGATTGGTTTTGTATATTTCCCAAGAAGGGAACAAATTATGCAGCTATAAACATAGCTCTTCTGATGGTCGGTGCCACAATGCATACAGTTCCAACATAATCAATACTATGGAAATTCCATTAGTTCATTTTTTGTTACGAGGTTCAAAGCATTTAATTTCATCCTCGTTGAGCCCCACTAGAATTACACGAGGATACACATCATACAAATTTAGGTCATTTGAAGAACTAAGCACTTTTTTGGTAATGATTTAAATCTAGATTTTAATCTAAGTCAAAATTAACAGTCAATTTTAACCACACATTTCATCAACTTTTATCAAAATCTACAAAAAATCTGATTTTAATCCCTACCAAACAAGGGCTAAAATCATCAACCGGGATTACGTTATCAATTGCACATTTTGGGGCGAATTGACAATTATCATCAACATTTGTAATCACTACATTCTTACAGCAAACAGTCGTACCATAACATGTTAACTGATGTACAAAAAATTTACTGTTGATTTGTTCTTAGACCTCTTTCAATTAACTGACTCTGATATTTTTCCATACAAAAATATATACAATTAAAGCACTCAGCATTCTAGATCCCATTGTTGCACCGCAACTGAATAAAGCGCCAAGAAACATTAAAAACGATTATTCATACCAATTAAATCAAAATACAATCTAAAGCAACTGAAAATCTTTACAATAAAATCCATATTTTTTCATAATTATGTATATTGTTATCTACAAAATTCAGTGGACATACCCCATGATTGCAGATTGAAGTGAACAAAATTCTAGCCTAGGGTTTGAGGGATTGGAGGAGAGGAGTAGGAGCCGCCAAGTGAGTGTAAAGCCCTAATTCAAGAAATCTTGTCAATGAGCTTAGCCCATACATTTTATAGCTTAGGAGAGTTGGGCCTGTTTTATTGGGCTTCTCAATCCTTGGGCCCATCAGGTTACACTTTGAGTTCTATTTTAATAGGATAGTGTGACAGAGGCCCAATTTGGCACCCCATCTTGTTAAATGGGTTAAAATTTGTGGAAATTACATTAGAAGAGGTATTTGAAAATCAAAATTCAAACACCAAGAACAAAATTTATTTAACCAAAAATCAGGTGACAATTTCATATTTTAATATTATTAATTATATTATAAATTAATTTATCTCATTCAAACTCTAAATCACTCTCTCTCTCTCTCTCTCTCATCTTCCGCTCCCTCTCTTCTTCACCCGTCTCTCTACCCTCTCCCTCACAAACCACACAGCCGAAGACTGTCTCTCTACTCACTTCACTGTAAATAGAGTTCGACATCGACAACACCTTTCCATGTATCTATTATCTCTACCGTCTTTCCCTTAATGGAAGTCACAAGTATTTTCACCTTCTCCAACACATGACCCCATCATCACTAGAATCAATAATTCAAATAGCATTATTCCTCTCTCATCTCCTCCCTCTATCCTTTTTATAGCAATCTGGTGCCAGCCGATGGCGGGTGCCCATCGTCGTTACTTCTAATATGACAATAGTTAATCCACAGTGGTGCAGATTTGTTGTTTCCGTTTCTTTTTTTTTCTCCTAGGTTGATTTCCCAGATGATTATGATGGTTGTCATGGTGTGTGGCGGTTGTGAGGTGGTGGCGATAGTATTGGTGGTAATGGTACGTGACCAAATTTTTTATGTATGTGACCAACTATTTGGTTAATCTGTGATCGACTATTTGATTATACTAGTAGTAAGTATGTGCGTTGCACGTCTTATGTATCAGAAGAATGATATGCATAATATTTTTTAAGTACTAATAATATTTTGTTTTTAAAAGTACTTTATGTAATTGATATTGTTAAATGAGAATTTTGATTTGTTATAAAGAATATATATGAATAAAGCTTTTTTTTTATGAAATTATGTATATAATGTGAAATGTTGAATAAATTAAAATGTATTATTTTCATTAGACTAACATTTTTTTTGTACACAATACTTTTTGACAATGCTTTATAACTTTTCTTCTTTTTATTTTTTGTTTTAACCTTTTACCAAGACTTTTTATTGTTTGCATTGAAACTCTACAAAAAAAAAAAAAAAATGCGTCAGATATAATTGTCTATGAGATAATATATATTCTAATAGTTCGTTATTGAGCATTTTTAGTGGTAATTGAAAGCATACATATATTGAAAATTGTTTTCTCTTGAATTTGAATGTATATCCTACATCATTTGTTGGAATTAATGGAATGTGTAGGAGGAAAACTTATTTTCCAGCATGGTGTCTAACAGGTTTCTGAATGAATAATATATCTTTAGAAATCATGACAAAACATTCTTATTCCATTTTAAAGATTGTTGGATGAGTTCAAATTCCTCAAGAGTGTCATCGAACAATTTATTTTCAATAATAATTATGTGGTGGGATATCATTTGGCAGCAATGTATTTATGAATTTCTCTTGGTAAAATTGATTTGTATTTAGATTCCACGCATAAAAAATGGAATCAAATATGAAATAAAATTACAAAAAAAAAAAACATAACTTGAGGATGGAAAACTAAAATTATCAAATATTGAATTGAATTGACAATTAGAAAGCAAGTCAATTACTAAATTCTATCATTTCTACAAACAACTGACTTACTTCAATTCATAAAATTGAATTTTTATATTTTCTGCTTTATTTTGAATGTCAATTTCAAATAGTTATAAAATTCTAATTTTAACGTAACAAAATCCTTATGTGATCTATTTGAATATTAATATCTCAAATTAAATTTGAAAAGTAAAATATGTATGAATTATGAAAAAGCATAAATCGATGCATAATATATATTTGTTAAATATATCCAAAATCATAAAATATAAAAAGAACTTAACTTGTTGAAAGTAATGACTCATTTAGTTTCTTACTTTGGTTTGCCTAAGTTCAAGTAAACATATTTGATTAATTTCAATTCGATTCAATCTGATTAGATTCCGTATCAATGAGGACATGCACCTCTTTTATAATAATCTTGTGAACGCTAAAAATTATAAAAATAATTGATAAGAACTTAAAATCAAAAGCTAGTTTTCTAAACATGATTTGCACATAGTATAATACGACAAAAGAATTTATAATTTAAACAAAGTTATGGAGTATTTCAGTGTTAAATAATGTTAATATTTTTAGTAATATTTTTATATAATATAACTTTAATAAGTATCAATGACAGTTACAATTTTTAGTACATTGTATAATACTATTTTTATCATGACAACATTAAAATTTAAAATATACTCTTTTAGTATGATAATATTATTAATGTTCTATCGTTATACTTGACCAAATAAACTTTTGAGATAAATTTTAACATATCAAAATATTTAGACAAAGATTTTTGAGATGGGACATAAAACTTAAACTATTTGATTATGCAATTAAATAACTTACATAAATAATATTTAACTATAGTTTTGCATGAAAACCAAATATTCAAAAAAGAAAGTTGGAAGACTATGTATTCAAGAGCCTTCTTAATGATTAGTAGTCATAATTTAGTAAAAAAATCAGATTTTTTTTATTTATGAATTAAATGTAACAATACTTAGTGATGTAAATTACGGAAATGACTATAACCAATACAATTAATAACTAAAAAAATTATCAAATATTCTATGGAAAGGTGTAATGAATCAACTTGTAAAGATTAAAAATTCTAAGAATACGATCACTCGAAATATGAGAAAAATCTAATTTTAGATTTTGATATTTTTTCTCTTATCCAATGTTTTAGTGAAAAAAAATACAAATTTCAATAGACATTAAACTGCTTTTCAGACTAACAACCCGTACATAAATTCTTTACAAGTGATAATGTGGCATTAGAATTTTCGCTTCATCCAAACTACAAATAATAAATTTAAAAATAACTATCCAATATAATAAATCTTAACATAATTCACACTACTAAAAAAATTATCATAAACAAAAAAAAAAAATAAAAAATTTATGATTAGTTGTTGTGCTGTATAAAAAAAAATGTCATCATTCCGATCAAAAGAGATCACGATTGAATTTCCTACCATCATAAAAATATATATATATAATTTTTATTATTAAAGTGATAATTAGTTACTAACATATTACATATCAACAATTACTTAAAGAAAGTAAGATAAGAAAGAGATCAACTTATAAACCATACTCAATATGTGATCTGTAAGTGATGGATTACGGATGACAAATTTATAATTGGGATTTGAAGAGTAATAGAGTTCTCACATAGTTTTTCTTATTTATTTCCTTCATTTGATCCGAAACTCTTATCGAAAAATATCAATCCAACACAAAATATTTATATTACGAACAATGAAATATTCTATAATTTTGTATTTGATTAATAAAAGATTTAAAGATTGCAATTATGGATTGAATCAATTATTTTTAATAGAATTATTTAGAAATGAAATATTATTTTTAATATGTATTATTAGGTTTGAAAATATTTAATTGTGTGAGTAATTTTTTTTTATAAACTCTATATATCAATATTAATCGACTCAATAAAAGATGTCATTATGTAATAATGTTCTTATTAATTGTGTAATAATAATTAGAAATATTCCTATTTAGTGGAAATCAATTGACTTAATTTTTTGAAATCGATAATAATTATTAATTATCTTACTTAGAAGAAATAGATTGAATATTAAGGGTATTATTCACCATAAATATAAAAATGTAAAAGTAAAATGCGAAATTGAATATTTATCATATTTTCACACTTAGGTTATTGATAAATGACCTTTTGTCTCATAGTTTATCGAATTAATGTAAATTAAATAGTGATTAATGAGTTGATGGGTTATTAGAAAATAATTTTTCATCTAATACTTATTAAGTGAATGATAGTTAACGAAAGTTTTTGCCTATTATGTTTTATTTTCAATGGAATCTTTTAGGAATGTAATATTCTTTTAATATGTAATATTAGGCTTAAAAAAATTGAATTGTATATATAAGTTTGTTATATTTATAAATTTTATATATTAATATTAATTGACTTAATAGTCTATTCCATTTCATGTTAATTATATATGTTGTAGTATTTTTATTTTATATAAGTTTTTATTAATCATATACTAATAATTAATAATAATAGTGTTTAGTGAAAATTAATTGACTTAATTTTAAAAAAATAAATAATTTTAGTTTTAATAATAATTGAATTTAGTTGAAATAAATTTAATTTTTAGGGTATTATTAACTACAAACATAAAAATGTAAAGGTAAAATGGAAAATTAAAGATACAAGGATAAATGAGGGTATATTGGACATATAGCTAAATATGTAAGGGTAAATTTGGTAATTAAAAGTTTCTCCTCAATCCTCACTTTTAATATACTAGCAGTAAGCACGCGTGTTGCACGTGTTATGTATCGGAAGAATAATATGCTTAATATTTTTTAAGTACTAATAATGTTTTTTTTAGTAATTGATATAATTGATATTGTTAAAGGAGAAGACATTAAGTTTAGTAAATGATTCAACATCTTATTCGTACGACCTCGTACTCTATGAGATCTTCATCAATTTTCAAGTAAAAAATTCTATTGATCAATACACTATCTACACTGTAGATATAGTGATCATTTTGAATATTATTTCTTCTCTAAATTATAATCATTTTTTTTACAAAAAAAATTCTTATTTATATTATTAATTGTATATATAATTTTGTTATATTTATAAATTTTATATATTAATATTAATTGACTTAATAGTCCATGTCATTCCAGGTCAATTATATATGTAGTATTATTATAATTTTTATTTTGATTTTATATAAGTTTTTATTATTCATATTTTGATAATTAATAATAATAGTGTTTAGAGAAAATTAATTGACTTAATTTTACAAAATAAATAATTTTAATTTTAATAATAATTGAATTTAGTTTAAATAAATTTAATTTTAAAGGTATTATTGACCATAAACATAAAAAAGTAAAAGTAAAATGGAAAATTAAATATATAAGGATAAATGACGGTATATTAGACATATAACTAAATATATAAGGGTAAATTTGATAATCAAAAGTTTCTCCTCAATTCACACTTTTAATATATTGTTATTATGTAGATATGACTATTTATTTAATTGTGACTTAAAAATTCGATAATTTGTGATTGAAAAATAATTCATGAACAACTAATTTGAAAATTTGTGACTGACAAATAAACAATGGCCTATAAATTGTTTGATTTGTGGCCAATGAAATAAACTGTGACCTATCAAAATTTTTGATCATGACTATGACATAATCTGCGATCAATTAATTTGATACTATGTGATAAATAAATAAGTTGTGATCTATAAGTACACACATGTGACCATTAATTCTATAATTGTGACCTTAATATATTTAATTAATTAATTAATACATGAGTTTTGAATTTTAAACTTAAAATTTGAAAATTGTATTGCCCCATACTTAATGCTTGATTTATGAACTTTTCCCTTAAAATTTTATTTGGAATTTTAGTTTTTTCAAGGGCATAGTTCTGAATTTATTAATACTTTTCAATGAACCGACACTTTTGTTACAAAAAATAAAATGAAAAATAAATTTTGGAACTTTTCAAAACATATAATATGTTAATAAACGAATTAAGATAATTGTAAAGAAGGGTCAACTTGTTATTGTTATTTGAAAGGTGGCGATCCTTCACAAGTTTCAAAAATTTATGGGTATTTTAGTTAATTTATCTTGTATTTTAACAGATATTTTAAAGGGAGATTATATTGGTACCACAATTTTTATTTGTTATACCATATTTTAATTGTAATTAAACTAATCAATCTTTGCTCATTATAACAACTGTTTTCCTTAATTTTTTTTGACAAATTCTTATTTTCAACCTTCAATTAATTTTTACATCTCATCATTGTTTATGATTTATGTTAAAATATTTTGTTTTCATGCTTTGAAATGAAAGAAAAACATTTTTCATACTTTATTTATTTATTTATTTATTAAAGTATGATGGAAGAATAAGTTATTATATGCTATTTGAGTGGACTTTTTGGACTTAAATTGTTATGAAATACGAAATATATTAATTAATGAAAAGTTTATAATAATGTCATGAAAAATTGTTAGGACATAAATATTATGACGAGTAAAAATTGAGAACATTAAGTATAATTAAAATGTGGATCAAGAAATAAATATTATGGCGTTAATATAATTAATCTATTTTAAAAAAAAAAACTAATAACATTTTATTCGACTTCTTGACTAATAACATTTGTCCTTTCTTAAAAGCATTTTCTTTGGACAAAGACTCCTTAAATAAATATTTTGTATATTAGATCTACCACGTTTTGACACCTCTTCCCAGCCTTACGAAGGATAATTCATTTATTACGAAAATTCAATATTGCACTTATATAATATATAAATACAAAGAATTAAGACGTATTTTCATATGAAACTAGACAATTAAAGGATTGCTAAAGAAATTAGGTCTCAGAACAACCAAATACAACAGTTTATACACCTAAATAATGCCTAACTGCATATATCAGACAAGATAACTTGTCATGTGCAATACTTGCAAATTTCACCAAAAACCACCATAAATGGTAGGTTGAAACAAAGATAGTTCATAATTCCACATGACTATACATTTCAACAAGAGCTCTCTGAATATCTCGGCCGGCACCCATAACCAACATGCCTGAAAAGATATGTGCAATCAGCAAATAATGACAGACAAATGTCACAAATCAATAAAAGAGCTTAATGCAAATGGAATGGAACCTGTCAAATACTCGATCTATTTTTGGCCCTTCTTCAGCAAAACGCCGAACTTCTTCAGCACGTTGCCATTTTTCTTCTTGGGTGAGCCATCTTCTGCATCTTCAGAATAGGGTAAATCCAACTTTCCACCAATAGTGTGGTAGTCAAAAGAACTCGTACTCTTGACATATTTGCCATTATTACCTGTTGAAGACAAATTTAGACAAATAAATGTGTCCCTTCTTCTCTATGGCTTAAACTTTTAGCATATGATCTAATATGATATTAGAGAAGACAAAGGTCTTGATTTCAAGTCTCGACACAACTTAGTTTTGAAGATTGAAGACATGTCAAGCCTATGATAAAATATATAAATCTAGCTTGCATATGATATATGACGTGTTCAATACACAATATTTTAAAAAAATAGAAGTGTCCATCTCTACCGGATTAAGCTTTTAAACAGTGTAATTCAACATTACCGGTTGAGAGTATTGCAGCAGCTGCCTCAGCAGCCTTCCTCCACTGGTCCGCCTGCACCTTTAATCTCCTCAGTTCAGCTTCCATCTCGGAATTTGCAACCTGTGCTGCATCGAGCTGCTCAGCAACACGTGCTGCTTTACCACTACTTTTATCTGCTTCCTCAGTTAAATATCCAAGCTTCATTAAGGCCTCTCGCTCTGCAGTGCGTGCTTCTTCTGCCACAACGAGAGCCTCATCATTTGCTGTGCCTCTTTCTACTTCAGTTTTCATTATTTCAGACTTCAGCATCTCATTTTCCTCTGCTATGCTTTGCAACTGTGTCTCTGTGTCCAATAAACTTGCCTTCATGTCTGCTAAAACTGACGCTGATTTCTTCAGTTCAATTTCTAGTTCAGTTTCTTTTTCTGTTGGCTGGTCTTCCTCCTTCAGATTTGTTCCCTTTTTCTCGAACGAAATACTTTGCAGTGCATTTTCCTTTTCGATCAGCTTTGCCTTCAGTTCCTCAACATCAGCTCTAGATACTTTTAGCTTTGTCTCAAGTTCAGCTTCTCTTTCACTTGAGTCCGATTTTGCTCGCTCCACGACTTCATAAGCACTCCTAATCTGCAATGTGCTCTGAATATAATCTTCCTCATATCTTCTTTCAGCAGCCTCTAGTGCATCTTTAAGTTGACTTGCTTCCAGTTTCAAATTGGTAAGTTCAGTTTTCAGCAGCTCTGATTCATTAGATTCACCGTCCACAGAAGAGATGTAATCAGTGCTTGGATGATCTGTTTTCTTGTTGCTGTTGCCTAGATCCACCTGGAGTTTGCCAACAAGTTCCTCCAGTGAATTCACTCTATTCTTTGATTGCTCCAAATCGAATACCAAAGATTTGTATGATTCCACAGCATTGACATGTTCAGAACGTACTGTTTCCTCAGTAGTCTTCACCACTTCCAGTTGCATTTGGGCTCTAGTAAGTTCTTCAAGCACCTGAGCTTCCGATTCTTTGCTATTACTCAGCTGGCTCTTCAATTTCTCAACAAACTCAAGGATCCTTGCAAGTTCTATTCTCAAGTTCTGAACTTCAGCTTGAGCTGACTCTGAATTTCTAGCCTGGGCAGCTTCCGCTTCAGCCACCCTGTCCAGCTGAATCCTAAGCCTCTGTATGTCATGCATTGCAGAAGCCAAAGTGGACGAGTCCATCGAATGCTGCTTCTGGACAGCCTCCAATTCAGACTGCCATGCTCTGTCTCGATCCTGAGAGATCTTGCGCAATTCTTGGATACGAGAGTCCTCGCAATTGGAAAGCTCAATCAGCTGCTGCTCAGTCTCCTCGAATTTTGTTGCCATGACTGCAAGTTGCTTCTTAGCTTCTTCGGCCTCCTGCTGAGCCCTCCTCTTCCAAGATTCAGATGAGTTCAGCTGATCCTTTGACTTGCTCAGTTCCTCTTGGAGCTGAGCAAGCTGGCTTTCCAATTCGGAGACTCGGTTTGTTCGCTTCTTCTGAAAATTTACAGGGAAAGGAGGGATGTCAAAGATGGATAAAGAGAAGCTCACTAAAATTTTCAGATTAATAACAGAATACACGGGATTTTAAGGATTTAAGATGGATGCAAGGTTGATCCGAGAATGTTGTTAACCTGATGAATATAATAAATGACACTCCAAATCCCTCAAACCTAGGTGGAAAAACAAAGTAAAATGCATGAAGTGCACAAATTACAAAAGAAAAAGTAATGCTGTACGCCTGCTAAAATCGCTATATTGTCTTGTGAGGAAAATTCTCAAGATAAATTATTTATATACACTTCACTTATTTATTACTTTCCTCTCACAAGTCTTCCAAACTATGAACATGTTAAATTTAAATCGTAATGACAACAGAATCAAACCATGTGCACCCGAACTATTTTGAAGAAGTTACACTACTTGAAATAGCAAGAAGCTATATTCCAATGCTTCCATTTGATGAACTAAAGTTTCTCGGTACACTACTTGAAATAGCAAGAAGCCATATTTCAATGCTTCCATTTGATGAACTAAAAGTTTCTTTCGGCCTAAATAATAATTAACGTAAATGGTATTTTGATATTTCAAAGCTTCCATTTGATGAGTGAACAGTTCCTTCTGCCTAACTTATACTTAACCTAGAAATTAGACTCACGAGTCTAGCACGTGTTTTTACCATCTGAAATATATTTTTAGTTATGTTTGAGAATTTTCTTCTGTCATTTCAATCGATAGTTTTAAACTGTCAAATGTTGAGAGGGTTTTGCTCAATATACCTCAGCCACAGGAGTCCGCGGTGATCGATGTACGACACCCTTGGAACTTCTATCTTTTGGACTTTTGCTTGCTGGATTTGGAGATGAAACAGGATCAGAATCAGATACTGGAGATTTGAGCTTCCGGGCTGTCCGGGGTGTGGCAGGAGACACCTTGCGAGGTACATCCAGGGATGCAGGTCTACACTCAATGGATATAACAACGATAAGAAAATGAGACACAACATGGGAAACTAAATATACGCCACTGAACAATTTTAAGGAAATGCCAATTACCGATTTTGTTTAATGGCACGTAAAAACTAGGCACAAATCAGTTGGGTTTGATAGAAAATCGAAGAACAGTTATTTATGTTTCCAAAAAGATGTAAACATTGACTCTTCATTCAGGTATGAGATCATACAATGAAATCAATTCTATTCCTAACAGAGAAATATTAACATCAACAGTTCAACACATATCACCACGTTCTTAACACTGATACAAATTGGTCCCCAGAAAGCATTTTTTTAGCAACTAAGATAGTATCACCAGCAAGCATATATGCTTTGTTCCAGTGAGTTTGATTGCACAGCAGACATATTTATCCATATCCTAAGTAGGCAAGATTTTTCGATCCAATCCGAGGGAATTTCAAAGATATACTAACAAAGGTAGAGCCCGAATACGATACCACAAACAGAAAACAAACTCATGAGTGACAATTACCTTGCTTTTGGTGTTTGCATACTATATCTGCTCAGTAGTGAATGAAGAATATGGAAAACTAAATCTTTTCACCTTCAAAGGCACACCTGACCCACAGCACCTGCAATAGTTCAGAGGAATTCTTGGCTAAGAAAGAACTTTTGCTGCAAACATATACTACAAGACAAATAAAAAGTTCATAAAGGAAATTAAGCTTTAAGCGATATTCCATAGGAAAAACCAAACAGAAGATACATACAAGCAAGACAATCCCTTCAAAGAAACTCCAAAGAAACAACCTCCACTTCCACCAACTAAACAAGCAACAAAAGGCCAAAAAAAAAAAAATAGTTCGCTATCAAGGGAAACTAAATATCATTACCCAAATTAGTCTTTGCTTTCTTTTTCTTTTGCTTCCATTTTACTCCTTGCTTACATTATATAGCAATGACATCATTCAGACAACATCATAAACAAAAATATTACATTTATAGCCCAGATTTTTAGTAGAAATTGTAAGAGCGAGAGAATTCTCACCAGTCACCATAAATATTCAATGTAAAATGTGCAGAACAGGTTTTTTATTATTTTATATTCTACTGTCAGTTATAATGTATAAATCAAACCAACCGTACAATTAACAAGATATCTGTCACCACCCTATACTTGTTCAAATTTCCCTTTAAAGTATTCGGCACCGTAAACAATAATTCTTAAATCTTTTCACCAACAAGCAAGATATTCATAGAGAAATGAATAGGCAGATCCAAAAGCATCTCCCTGAACCATAATAGCACGAGGAGAAGAGAAAATAATAGCCACATTCAAATAATACAGCAATAACTAACAAAGGTTTCATCTCAACCATTTAAATCTCAAGAACTAGAATAAATCCAAAAGGAAAA
This sequence comes from Osmanthus fragrans, assembly GCA_019395295.1. Taxonomy (NCBI): domain Eukaryota; kingdom Viridiplantae; phylum Streptophyta; class Magnoliopsida; order Lamiales; family Oleaceae; genus Osmanthus; species Osmanthus fragrans. The sequence goes on along the minus strand of CM033361.1, from coordinate 18,397,590 downwards.
CTAAACAAAGCATGCTCTGCTAACACACACAATACATGTTTATATAATAATAATAGCATCCACAACTCGAAGTTTGAAGCTTAAAACCAACCCACATTGTAAAACAAACTCAATAAATTCCACATAAATTGAGAGCTAAAATAAAAGAAAACAATAGCCCACAAGAAAAAAAATGCTCCCTGCAATTACAAGCAGATCATACGGAACCCACTAAAATATGTAGTTCATTTTAGTATGCAGAAAAGGAACTCAAGCACATTAGCAACGTTCAAAGATACAAGAACAGTCTGAAATTACCAAAATTTCCTAAAAAATGAAACTTGTTCCTTTTTTTCCCACCTTCTTTTGGCAGTAAAAATGGAAGCTGTCTTTTTACAGTTGGGAGAGCAGCTTCTACACAATTTTTAAGAATGGAACAGGGAAAAGAAAACCTAGTCTTGGAAGATGCTGAAGTTGAAGAGAGAGAAAATACCGTTTGGAGAGAGAGAGAGAGAGAGAGAGAGAGGGTCTGAATGCAGTGGCTTAGTTCTGCAGCATTTGTTAATGACCTGAGGCTGAGGGTGGTTCCTTTGCTTTGCAGTTCCCGAGACAGTTTCTCTATCTTCTCATTTGCGGGAGACTCAATTTTGAGATTCGTACCCACGCTCCTCACTCACGCGCTTGTGCATGTTGCAATTTAATTTTCATTGAACACCCTTGAACTATGAGAAAATACCATTTTGTCACTATAGTTAAGATTTCGAAATTTTAATCATTATTAATATGAGCATGTTTGGTTAAACTTAAATATAAGTAAAAAAAATTTCTCAAATATATTTAGATAACTTTATGTATTTTAAAGTAAGTTTTATCTTGTTGTACTTATTTTCAATTTTTATTAACAATAGATTATTTGGTCTTTCTAGTTATGAAAATTCATGCTTGTGTTTTTATTGTTAGAGCATTTTTGGTTAAGCCTAATAAATATGTAATGAAAATTTTATTTTCTAACATATTTGGATAACATACTTTTAAGTGAAAAATGTTTTTGAAAGTAAAGTGAAAATGTTACAAAACAAACATTCGTGCTTTCCTAGTGGCGTATGGTGGTTCTGCTATTTCGATTAACAAAAATCACCTGCAAAATGAGGACGAGATTATTCTCCCCCATTGTACCTTCGGCGTAAGAATTAGAACCGAGTTAAAAAATATGGATTTTGGAATTGAATGCGGAAGGAGAGCTCATATAATAAAAATTCAGTAGGTTATACCTGACCCGCCTTGGGGGTATTTATAGGCGGCTGGAGCCGCATAATTGTCGGACGATTGCAATGCCACGTGTCCCACGTTGTGTTCCCACTTTTCCCACGTTTTGAGAATGTGGTCACCACTTGTCCAGTGGTTGGTTGTTTTTGTTAGGCGACCTCTATCTAACTTGGTTGTCTCTCGTGACCAAGTGTTGTAGAGCGTCTCGTAGTGGTAGACGGCCTAGCATTAATGTAGAGCGTCCGCGTGGGGTCGATGACTTTGTGTGGTAAGCATGGGATCGACGCCTTCATGTGGTAGACATGGGGGTCGACTACTTCACGTGGAAGGCGTGGGGTCGATGGCGTCATGGTGATCGTCCTATGCGAACATAGTGAAACTCATGCTGATAGACGCGAGGTACATTTCAAATAATTCTTACCTTAGTCGTCGTTATCGATAATTGCTAAGAGCGTATTATATCATAAAGTAACTTCTATTTGTGCAAAAGTAGAAACTACTTTTAATTCTAAACAAGATCAAAACCATGAAAAAATGTTTTTTTTTTTTTTTGAACTTCTATCAATAAACCATAAAAGTTACTTATAATAAGTAAACTTTTTAGGCTTAACCAAACGCGAATTCACAAAAAATATAGAATTAAAACTCAATAGGAAAGATAATAACATTTTATATAACTGTAGTACTTGAATGATATTTTTCCTATAATTGAAGGATAGACACTAAAAAATTACCCCAGATACTGAGATGACTGTAATTTAAATTTTTTTAAAGAAAAATTACCCCCTGGCATCTCTCCAAAACTTAACGGTGAATCAGATCCAATGCACCATTTACTAGTCCAATGAATAATATAATATAATAAATATTAAATCAGTGGGCGGATATAAAGTCATTAAAAGCACAGTTATTACTGTAGACAAGTCTGGATATTATTACAATTAGTAATTTTACATCGAGTTTGATTTTCTATGGACCGTGGAAAGGAGTTATAATGCCCACAGGCCACTATTGGTCTGAGTCCAATGTGGACGGTCAGTTCTGAATTTTACGTAATATTTTTGTTAGTGCAACGCTATTAAATTTTGACACCTCATATATTAGGCAGAGTTAAACGTGTATTGTACATTATTTCAAAATATTTATAAGTATTATAAAAGTAATATTTGATACTAATTTATTGAGAAGATGTGATTCGTCTCAAACGAACTAAAGAAAAAAAATGAAGATATAACTTCAAGAGATGAAAATTGAACTCTCAAAATTCAACTTCTATGTTCAAATTTTTTGTAATGATGAAATACTACAAATGAACAATATTTTTATACTACATTTAGTACAAAAAAATTAATTGCTAATACATGAATTTAAACGCTCATTAAAATTTATAAATACATGAATAAAAATAAATTCATCTATAATAACTTTAAATTCATGTATATTAAGATTTACTGAGTCTAGATTAATGTGAACGTTAAATAATTGAGAGTTAATAACACGAAATTCATACATGACAAGAATTTTGTAGTATATATTACATATTAAAAACAAAATTTTAAATATTATTGAAATAATTGAATTATAATAAGGTTAAAATTGTCCAATAAATGATTCTCATTTGATTTGATATTTAATATATTATAGATTAATGAATTATAATTTATACGCAAATCATTAGGAAGTCTTGAAATAAATAAATACAATTGGAACAGAAAGGTAAAGATATATTTGACTAGAAAAGGGTAATTGACGCAAAATATCATTACTTTTGAAGATTTTTGTGAAAAATATCTCCACCTTTCATTTTTTGGCGCATAATATCGCTACGTTTATTTTTTTTCTTTTTTGCTCAAAACGTCATTCTGTCCACTTCCCGTTAGAATTCACCGTTAAATCAAATAAAATGAGATTTTTATTTTCAAAACGTAAGGGTAAAATTGTCCGAAATCCAATTAAAATCTCTTTCAATACCCTAATTCTAAATCAAATTTCTTTACTCTTTCTCCCTATTTTCTTGAAACAGCTAGTGGCGGGGAGCAAAAATTGGAGTGAAACAAGAGTTAAAAAGGAAATACCTAATTTTTCCCTCATTTTGTAAAATCACAAGTACAGAAATGAAGAATAAGGGAAGAGCGAGATTGGGAAATCGAATCCTACACATCCCCTTTCTTCCCTATTTCTTTTCGTTTTTTTTTTAATCGGCAGCTGTAATTTTTTTCTACTATTTTTTTTTATTTTTTTGGTGAAAGTGGGTTAAACTTATTTTGCTATTATCGTAATGAAACTATATAATTCCTTTTTAGATACATAGACAACAAGAAAAGCTGCAAATTTTGTGCTTACATTATCCAGCTTAAACAAGCAAAATTTCCTTTCCTCTAGAAAGAAGTAAATCAAAAATCTATGATAAAGAAAAAAAAAAATATTCATATGAATCCATCTCACAAATAATCTAATTTCGCCATGCCAAGAAACATGTTTGCTCGAAAATATGATCTTTTAATTGAAAAAATCATCACAGTCTCAAAATAAAAGGGAAAATTGCAGCATTGGTCTCCAATCCAAGTCGTCACAGCCTTTACAGGACAGGAGGCAGGGCAACCTAATATGAATATCATTTCTTCTTCTTTCTTCCCTCCCCCCCTCCCTCCCCCGGTCGGCGTCTCTCACAGTCTCACTCAAACTTTTCGACGAATCGAGTTAGGACGACTTCCCTAGATCGGCCACTGACTGTTTCAAGAAAATAGAGAGAGTAAAGAAAATTGATTTAGAATTAGGGTATTGAAAGAGATTTTAATTGGGTTTCAGGCAATTTTACCCTCACGTTTTGAAAATAAAAATCTCATTTTATTTTACTTAACGGTGTATTCTAATGGGAAGTGGACGGAAGAACGTTTTGAGCAAGAAAATGTAGAGGTAGGGATGTTATGCACCAAAAAACGAAAGGTATGAATGTTTTCCACAAAAATCTTTAAAGATAGAGACGTTTTGCGTCAATTACCCGACCAAAAAAATAGGGCTTCCCAATTAACAAAATCAGCCATCGAATCTTATAACAATTTATTATGTTCCTGAGAGTCACCCAAATGTACAAATTTCGCTAGATCATAGCTCTTTTTGAGCGCACAAATATAACAAACTAAAAGCAGAATATAAAAATAAATATAAAGACGCATTCTGAAATTGTGATGGTCTCCTCAAGCAGGACGAAAATGAAGATAAAGTGTCTAGTCCGTGCCTCTCATTGAGACCATCCTATGCTGAGCCTGTGACTGGACATCAAACCAGAAAATAAAATGAAATTAGTCAAGAATCAGATCCAACCGTGCTATATAGATAGAAATTCAAGTAACCAAACTAACTACGTCCATACATGGAGATGAAGGTGATAAGTTGAGAAACAGCAATTGCACAGCAACAATTAGATACTTGGAATCAAAAAGTATGTTCAAGGAGCACATTTCGCAATTATGGAAAATAATAAACCAGAATCAAAGTACTGAAAGTCTGAAACACAGCTCCACCAACTCTAAATCACAAATTATAGAAAGATGAATCGCTTAGAAATTAGTGTATAGCATTTAGCAATCCTGACCATCCCAACATATCGCACGCCTTGCATGCTGCTGCATGTTCAAATAACACAGGCACCGACTTCGTGTAACTTCCAGCGTGTTCTCAGGATAGGTAGCATGTAACATGAACTAGAGAAAAATAGTAAAACAGAGGAAAATTATACATTACAGTTATTCATTTCGATTGAAGTCCAGGTGAAGATCAGCAAAGAATTTCCCATAATGTAGACTGGACAAGGAAAAAATATTCCCGTGAATGTTTGCAAATATTCCCCTTCCTTGCTCCTATTATCAGTTGTTTCTATTCTTCCTAATTATTGTCTCACCATTCGAGGATATGTTTGTTGTACTCACAATAGAAAAATTTAAGAATATTTATACAGACACAAATCAATTGCCATCACTTTCCAAAAAAGGAAAAGAAAAAAAAAAGATTAAATAAAAATTAACCACTGGAGAAAATCAATTAGAAATGCTGGCAAATCACTATGAGAAACTCCAGACAACTTATTTGATTAGCCCTATTGTAAGTTGGACAAAGAAAAGTATACTGGAAATTGACAGGCACGACATTCAGAAACTCGAACTTCATCATGTTGAAGCTCCTTATATTAACTTATTCTGGAAATCAACCCTCAACGGCTTTTCCCTGCTGAAGGACATATCAAGTCACTCGTCGGAATGATGGTATTGATCATCTCGAACCACATTCTAGCGACAGAATGGTCAACAACCATTTGAAAAGAAGTTAACAAAGCTTATTTAATGGCACGATATTTAGGATAGTTAGCAATGCTTAAAGCATAGTCTTTGCACATCCATTTCCCTATCAAGATACAATAGCTACAGTTTAGACAATGTAGCCATCATCTCTCTCTTCCAAGAGGATGAAGACAACAGACCGTCTATTTATTATAAAATCAGGCACAGTTTAATCATTGTTTTTGAAGAAGAATGCTCAGTAGAAGACTCAAGATCCCCTATTTTTGTGAACAATCAGACCGGTTAAATGTCATGTGGACCTAACTTTTCCTTGATTGACATGTAGTTGAACAGAGAGAGCATTGGATGTAATATCTTAAGGTAAAAATTTATGTGTAGCACATAGAGCTGGAAAAGTATAAGAGACACATACAGTATACATATTATGAGAGATTGATGGTGTGAACAAACCCAGTTATCTGGGAACATAGAGTCGCACAAAGAGACATAGATGGTGGGTACCTGAGAGTTTCCATAATTAATGACTTGAGAAAATGAACCCTGGTGAGCAAGCTGTACACATACAGGAAATAGTAACTGCAAATAAACATCTGTAACAAATAGTCTAAATAAAAATCTTGGAAAGGCTTCCAAAAGAATGAGTTACAGGATACCTGTGAACTAGTACTAGGTTGAACTGAACTTTCTTGATCATTTCTTGAAGATCCATCTGCACACTTTGCCGATGCCTTGGTGTCACCCTATGGATAAACCCGAGTCAAAATATCAAGCTATCAAATGAAATAAACCAATATAAAAACCACTGAATGATAAAGCAATTTACATTCACTCACCTCCATCTGTCATGCCATGAGAAATCATCGAAACAAAAACAAAAAATCAGTTGCAGTACTTGGCAATATCTAAGCAAAACTAAGCAGTATACTTTAGACCACAAGCATGAGCCTGAAGTCTTGTAAAAAAAAATATAGGAAGCACTTACCTCTCTGTACCTAGCCAGGTACACCTTAAGTGGATCAATGTAATCTTCAAACCCTAAAGTCACCATAGCCCATAACAAGTCATCCCCATTAATTGTCTTTCTTTTCTCTCTCTGGCACTTATCACTTGCCCTTGACATTTAAACAACCAAGAAAGTTTCAATTACACATCTATAATTATATAATGCTTCCAAAACAGATATAAAATTTCAATTTGAGATTGAATTCATTGCATATAAAAACAAATTACTGCAAACTCATAAAAAGACAACAAAATCCATAGATGCATACATGTATACACATACAAATACGCAGTTTCATGTCTATATAAGACGTGTACAGATTCCAACGAAAATCCTGAAATGTCCTTGTGTAGTTTGCGAAATTGAAAATTTGTTATTTCCTATAACAATTTCCAGGTAATTCTATCAATTACACACAAATGTATATATAAAACAAATAAAGCAATGTGTAAAAGACGGAATGATGTGTTTAAACTCGATCCTTAGGGATTTCTATGCAACACGGAAGTAACTTTTTAAAAGAAGGGCAAGGCAATCCTTTTTCACTCCAATCTTGAATCACCGATGCCTTCGTTCAATCAGTTATTCACAAAAAAAATACAAAAACAGAAAATAAAATTTTAAACACATAATTGAGCTTTTGGCATACTCGCTGGTGATGAAGCTAATAAACTCAGAGACGCATTCCTGAACGGTCTCTTTAGCGTCCTTGGCGATCTTTCCATTAGCAGGGAGCGCCTTCTTCATGATCCGACTAATATTCGCGATCGGCAGGAATCTATCCTGCTCCCTAAGATTCGATCTAGGGCTCAGGTCCCCACCACTTTCGTGGCTCCCGCCGCCAGGACTCCCCGGCAGTCGTCCCTGCTTACCAGCATCCGCCATACCTCCAAAACCCTAGAAAACAAAATCCAAGCTCCGTGACCATGGATGAATACAGTTATAGATACAGGGATTTGTACGTAAGCCTAATCATTTTTTCTCAAAATGTATTTTCTTCACTTTTTTTTCAACCACAAATTCATCAATAAAATAATATTACACGCCAATCCAAAATTTTTAACCACACATTCACCATCAATCAACCATTCAAAAAAGCATTTTCACCCCCAAATGGCCGTTTAGGGCTAAAAGTAGAAAGAGAAATTAGAGAGGAGGAGAGGGGAAGTACCGGTACTCAGAGGGGTGTATTTGTATTTGGGAGGGACAAGAGGAGAGTGAATTGGGAGATCGGAGGGTGGAGAAATGGGGAGAGACCGACGATTGAGATGAGAGATTCGGAATGGGATTTGGCCTATCTACGCCGTCGGTTTCATGGATACAGCTATTCAATATGATTTCACCACGTGTCACTGCCGATATCTCAACGGACCTTATCGTTTTAGTCACGATGTTCTTCTCATTTTCGATATAATTTTTGTTTTTAGAAAACTAACTGCCACGGTCAAGATTAACGGGTAAATTTTTTTTTTTTAGCTTTGAATCGCATCACGGAGAGTCACTAAATTTTATTAAATGCTCTACATTCATCACTCGTTAAATTTTATTAACAGGCTTGGACGGATTTACACGTGGTACAAATACAAATTACCATTCAATTCTCGTTGAAAGTATTTTAATAAAGTTGATGGACATTTCAATAACACTTTTAAAGTTAAGTGAAGTCTCTTTGCGATCCAAAGTTTAGTTATTTTTGAATAATTAACTCATTTCCTCGATCATTATTTTCAAAAATGATTTAAATTTTAAACATTTTATCCAGGAGACTTTATTTTTTATTTATTTTAAATATCTTCAATGGTTGATCTTTTAATTTTAAAATTTGTTAAATTCATTGATTTAGGTATAAAGTCGTGATCTCTTCTTCCATCACCGATGATACTTTGGTTTGATTAAAAATCATATTATCGATGGGTGCATAATCAAACCATATTATCGATGGGTGCTCATGCATCGAAATCAACGATATCAAAATTAAAAATATACACCTATTTAAATGGGATGCTGTAAATAACAAAGGGGAAGACAAAGAAACGAAGGAAGATTTATGAAGTTGTTGGGCATGAAAAGTAGTGTGGTTCACAGTAGGATAAGTAGTAAAAATCGTGACAAAATCTAGCCCCTGTTGGGCTCCCATTATTTCAAATTTTAATGGGTAAAATAGTTTTTTATTTATTTTATTTTATAGAATTGGTGGTTGAAAAAGAAGAATAATTTTCGATTTATGTGTAATATTATTTTATGAAAAATTGTATAATTGAAAGTAGGTGGGAGAAATTTATTTATTTATTATTATTATTATTTTTTTTAATTTAATGGGACCAAAGGGGGGCTTAAGTTTGGAAGGATTTTTCAAATTTTAATGAAAATGCGTACATGAAGAGTTTTCAAAATCTCAACCAACAATTCATGCACACCATCACTCCTTTCGATGACGACCTCTCTTCTCCCTTTCACCACCGAATTCATAGATGTAAGAAGGCAACCTTCCTACTAATCGAGCTGCGTAACCAAAGCGACTCCTCGTTGGTGTAACATAAGTGTAAGCAACGGCGGAGCCAGCACCCGCCAATAATCAACATTCGTCCTAGCTGAACTTCGATACTGGATTCGCTCCTGAGTGTAGGAAGATGACCTGCATGCTCTCCTTGTTGCCTGATTTATCGTCGCATTGTGCCGCCAAGGTTTGCCATTTGTATTGATTTGTGGACGAGTAGCCACCATGATCTGTAATTTGTTGTTTATTATTTTTTGTTTTTGTTGGTTGTTGGAGTGGTGGTGAGAGTGATGGTAGTTTCCATGATTTTGGTGATGTTGGGGTGGTTTTTACTGGTAGTGGTATTGGGGGATCTAAAGTAGTGTTGGTGGATTTATCGATAACGGTGGATCTAGCAGTGGTAGTGGTGATGGTTGTTGTGGCGGTTGTGGTTGTGGTTGTGGTTGTGGGGAGGGGGAGGGGGAGGGGGAGGGGGAGGTGTGTTGTGACCAATTATTTATTTGATTGTGATCAATTAATTGATTAATTTGTATTAAATAAATAATATGCAATCTAAAATATGTGATCATGATTTATATTTTATTAAGTTATGATCGATAAATATTTTGTGACCACGAAATAAATTGTGACTTACGAAATTTTTGATTTGTAATCAAAGAATAATATGACATATTAATTTAATAAATTTGTGACTACTAAATAAATTGTAACCTATAAAATTTTTGATTTAAAATCGTAAAATAATTTGTGACATACAAATTTTTTGATTTGTAACCAATTAATTCGATGATTTGTGATTAAATTATATAGAATTGTGATCTTAATATATTTAATCAGTAATATATATATATAATTAATTAATTTGTAAATTAAATTTTAATAATGTCTGATTTTTTAAAGTTCTAAACCTTATTTTTTAAATTTTGAAATTGGTCATAGACTCATAGTTAACCTCTTAAATAAAAACATTTCCCTTAAAAACTTACTGAATTGTCGAGTCAAGTCCAATAACAAACATGCCATCAAGGTTATTGAGGTTCACAATTTTATTGGGTAGGAGCCTAGGAGAAATAAGAATAAATATATTACAATTCAGTAAGTTACAAATGGATAGTTTACTAAGACAATAAATTAGAGAATTATTCATGAATAGTTACAAATACGTACTCAACCAACAAGCTCAGAATTTACAGTTTACTTCTACCATAAACACAACGAAATTCACAAAACCTCTCACCCTGTCAATCAAATAAATAGGAGGAAAAAAACTACAGGATCTAAACAAAAGTTTTACCGAGCAGCTGGCTGCGTGACAGAATCGTCGATAGACAAATAATGCTCGCTAGCAGCAAGGTCGAGCGATCCCATATTCAAAGAAGAATGAGCAGAATGTCTAGAGATTTCATCTGAACTACCTTGTTTATTACCAGCTGATCCTCTTTCAATTGCAATGGCATCTTGAATCTCCTTAATAACTTCGCACATTGATGGCCTCATGCTACCGTGAGGTTGAACACACATCATTGCCTTCTCGGCTATTTTCCACATAGACTGGATGTCATATTCGTGCAAAGTGGGGTCGATGATTCCCTGTATGTCCCCGCTCTCGATGTGCAACTTCGCCTGTATGTGAATAGACATTAAGATTTTAATGACTATGTTGAAATATTCACGATTCGACAGACCATAATCGGTTTTCTGGTCAAGTACATTACAAAATCCGAACATGAGATTCGTAGACACTCGCTAGCATAATTCAGAACCTTTTCTGTCTCAACAATCTTACCCATTGGACTATATTACGGCAATTAGCTCCAAAGTTCACATTAGAAATTGCTTCTTGACCAGATATAAGCTCAAGGAGAATGACTCCGAAGCTGTAGACATCACTTTTATCCGTCAACTGCTGGGAGATATAATACCTACACGACACAAAAGGGGAAAAAGTCGCAATTGTTGATACCAATGTGAAAAAATACAATTAACTCTCAACAGTTCATGTCTGCTAGCGGCCATATAACTCATCATTAAAGAGCAATATTAGTATTGGATCTCAATCAACCAGATTCCATTGCCGGTGGTAGATTGCTCGTATGGCATCATATTGAGTAATCCAACAAGATGTGAGTATTTGATTAGAAAGGATTTAACAGTTCAGTATAAGAATGATTTGACGGCAAAAGCAAATAAATATGGCAGTTGCTGCTAATTCTAAGCAACATCAATAAAATGCAAAAATTGATTAACGAATTACGAGGAATGCGTTTGGTTCCACTTGTGAAATCCGGTCCCTATAGGTGACCATATTAAGGTTTCTTATTCAAATTGAAACGACAGGTTCCAAATTTAAATTTGTTTTGAAGTTGTAGTTGAAGAAGAGAGACTCCCAGATGGTCCATTGAAAGTTAATTTTCAAATAGATGTCACTGTGAACAAGCTGAAAATTTTGGGCTGAAGAGGTTAATGAATTATAACTCACTGTTCATCTCGTTGATAAACAAAAGGTGTGATTATTATATTTTTTTGGATCCAATGGTGTTATGTGTATATATCTTTCACAAATTCCACTATGAATTCATGTGTTAAACCTAGTAATTCTTACAGTTTATTCATACAGGACAGAGATGTAGACCAGCCAGTGTGCAGGGGAATTTCCACAAACAGATGTAAAGCAAGTATGAAATTATTAAAAAAAAACATTGACAGTAAGTTAAACATCCAAAGACAAGCATGTTTGGCTAAGCTTAGAAGTAATCTACAAAGTGATAATTTTTTCCAAATATGTTTAGATATATTACTTTTTTGTTACTTCTAAGTAAAAATAGTAGTTTATTTTGAAACAACCAAAATAAATACCTTATTCCAACTTTGACCAATAAAAAAGTTATTGCTTACTATGACTTCTCTTCCTACTAGTCCTCGCAACCAGATACTATAGGATTGGAATCTGGTGCTACTCAACCTCCCTTTCGGTCGGACAAGTGGTAGTACAATTCAATGGAATTGTCCAATTCCCACAATGCATATACCAAAAACTAGAGTTTATTTATTTTGAAACTTACTCATATACCTAAAAGTAAACTTTCTAAGCTTAGCCAAACATGCTCTTATAAGTCTAGGAGAAAATAAAGACTCACTCAGGATCCAGATAACCGACAGTTCCTCGAACTATGCTCGAGACATGGGAAGCTCCGTCTGGTGCAAGTTTTGAAAGACCAAAATCTGAAACCTTAGCTCTCATGTTCTTGTCAAGAAGGATATTGCTTGTTTTCAGATCCCGGTGGATGATTGATGGAACACAACCAGTATGAAGGTACTCAATTCCTGAAAAAAAAAATGGAATCAGTCTGAACAAAGCCTTTTCTAAAGACAAATAAGTACCAATCTGATTAATTTTGTTGACGGGTTTTTTACTCAGGCAAAACAAATTGATGATCATCACCAACCTTTTGCAGCATCATCAGCAATCTCAAGGCGCTTGATCCAACTAATACCTCTTTCACGTGTCAAAGGCCCTAGAGGAGCAAATTTTAAATGAATAAAGGATTATATCTACTTGTCTTTATTTAGAAGAAATAACTTACCATATAGGTGCTCCTTTAGAGTCCCATTATGCATGAACTCGTATACAAGAATATCTTTTCCATCTTCTTGGCAATATCCAAGAAAATGTACAAGATTTCTGTGATGTATTCTCGAAAGAAGAGCCACCTAGGAAAGAAGAGTCACCTTTCTAATCAGATAATACGCAATACACAAGTATCAAGCAATGCTAAGAAATAAAAGGTTTCTACTACCTCAAAAAAATATAACATAATCTCTTACAGAAGTAGTCGGAGCACGTTAAGCAAGCAAAATTTTATATTCAGTACTATGGAGAGAATATGTACATTAGTCCCCTCAATAATTTATTAGAAACCCAATGATAAACTATAAGTTGCTTAAGAATCTAAACCATATTAGACAAAAAAGATATCTTGGTTTTATATATAAGTAACTATTTCTATGCTAAGATCAAGTCTTTTTCAACACTCCATTTATTATACTATCAAGTCTGTTGTATTGCTGTTGAGTTAAATAATTAAAACAAAAGGTAAATCTGTATTTAGCTTGTGGCAAATGGAGTCTAGGAACCAACTGGTCTCTCTTTGAAACTGACCGAATGGAGCTGGACCAGCTGGTAAAAAAAGTCATAACAAATCAACTCTAATTTTGAAATTCCCAAACAGAAAAGGAACTGATTGATGTGAGTCGGAATCCGGAAAATGCAACCTGTTAAACTGATCAAACAAACAGTTCTGTGAAACTGCAGTTTAAAACAATGCAGTTTTGACTTTCATGATATAAAAATGAGAGATGAGATAACTTCTGTATGTATTAACTCAAGAATAATACTGCCTGAAACTGGAGTTTAAAACAATGCAGTTTTGACTTTCATGATATAAAAATGAGAGATGAGATAACTTCTGTATGTATTAACTCAAGAATAATACTGCCATTTAAATAGGTTACAGTGGAATAAGGTAAAGTTCAAAAAATCCAGGAAAATATCAAATTCCCAAGAATCCTATCAGCTATAAATAAAAAAAAAACTAAATCAATACTAGCTATAAATACAAAGTACTATATCAATGCTAAATCAAATAAGATAACATTTGATTTCATCCACACTCCCCCCTCAAGCTTGCTGTAAATGTTGATGAGACCAAGCTTGTCTACAAGGAAATCAAGAGTTTGTTCAATTAGTCCTTTTGTGAGAATATCGACCAGTTGGTGCAATGTAGGCACAAACTCTATGCTAATAATATCTCCATCAAGTTGATCTATCTCCACATGTTTAGTTCTATCATGATGAACAAGATTGTGAGCAATACTAATGGTTGACTTATTATCACAATAGAGTCGCATAGGTTCTTCAAATTTGATCATCAATTCTTTCATCACACTCCTTATCCTAAATAAGTTCACAAACTCCATGAGCCATGGCTCTATACTTGGCTTCTACGTAGCTTCTTGCAACTAAATATTTTTTTTTATTGCGCCATGTCACTAAGTTTCCCCCACAATAGAATACAATATCCAGAAGTTAATTTTCGACAATCAATGGATCCAGCTCAATTTGCTTTAGTAAATGCTCTTACTTTTCGATCATCAGTCTTTGCAAAAATAGACATTTTCCAGGTGTCTTTTTAAATATCTCAAGATTCTATATACAACGTTGAGATGACCTTGACATAGTGCGTGCATATATTGGCTTCCTAAACTCATAGCAAATGCAATGTCTGTTCTTGCACGCAAAAGATAAATAAGCTTTCCAACAAGACGTTGATAGTTTCCTTTATCGACCGGTCCTCCTTCAAGCATTTTTACTTTATTACCCAAATCAATCGAAGTTTTACTCGGTTTACATCCCAACATGCCAATTTTTTCTAAAAGATCTAAGATATATTTCCTTTGAGAGACGGAAATACCCATTTTACTACTTACGAATTCCATTCCCAAAAAGTATCTCTAAGATATAATTCCTTTGAGAGACAGAAATACACTTTTACTCCTTACGAATTCCATTCCCAAAAAGTATCTCAATGCTCCCAGATCTTTAACTTTAAATTTTTTTGCCATCATTTGTTTGATTTTTTTTCCATCTCTTCACTATCATTTTCAGTGACAATGAGATCATCAACATACACGATTAGAATGGTTATCTTCTCCTTTCCAGAGTGTTTGAGAAATATGGTATGATCAAATTGTCCCCGAGTATGATTACCTTCGAAAAACGATCAAACCAAGCACGCGGGGATTGTGTTAGACCATTGAGGGACTTGTTGAGTTTACAAACAGTTTGACTCCCCAAATCTTCTTCAAAACCTAGAGGTTGACACATAAACCTCCTCTTCAAGTTCATCGTTTAGGAATGCGTTTTTTATATCAAGTCGATGTAGGGGCCAATCTGAATTAGCTGCCAATGAGAGTAAAATTCAGATGGTATTGAGTTTCGCAACAGGAGCGAAAGTTTCAGTATAATCAATCCCATACGCTTGAGTAAAAATTTTGGCCGCAAGACGTACCTTGTGTCTCTCCATAGAACCGTCAGCCTTATACTTTACTGTGAACACCCATTTGCACCCTACAATACTTTTTTCTTGTGGCAATTCCACCAAGCTCCATGTATTGTTTTGTTTGAGAGCATAGTTTATGGTACCGTCAGCCTTAGGGGGGTATATTCAATTGAGACTTTTAATAACTTTTTGGGATTTAAAAAGTTTAAGTGTATTCAATGTAGAATTTTAGAGACTCTCTAAAAGTTATGGTATATTCAATTGAGACTTTTATAAACTTTTAAAAAGTCTCTAAAAATCTTGGTGTATTTAATTAAAATTTCTTAGAAGTCTCTATAAGTTTTGGGGTATTTAAATTTTAATGACTTTTGGAGACTTTTATAAAAGTCTCTGGAGTACTAACTTTTAAGCAGAAAGTACTCATATAAAATCTCAAAATATGTCTCTCATTAATCACGAGATTTTGGGAGACTTTTACAATATATATATATATATATATATTTCAATATTTCTTTCCTTTTTTTTCTACGAATATTAGATGTATGATTAAAATTAATTTTTTCTATTGATTCTCTCTTTCTATCTCTTATCGTTTATCTCCATTTTCTATGAAAAAATTAAATTAGATTCTTGTAACTTTTTTCATTCTTTTTTTTTTGTGAAAAATATCTATTTTTATATTAATTATAAATTTTTATATGATAAATTTATAATTAAATGTAAATATATTGATTTTTATATATTTTTAAAAGTATATTATATTAATAATATTAAATAATAAATTTATTAATTATCATATATATGTATACTTTTGATTATTATTTATTTAATTAAGATTTTAAATTTTTATTATTTTTAAAATATTTTCATTATATGAGGAGGAGAAGTAGAAGGAAAATTGTGGAAACTACACAATCCACGTGAATTCTACTTCAAATGAAAGTCTTTAAAAGTCTTTTGAATTCTACAGAAGTCTACAAAAGTTTTAAAATGAAAGTTTACAGAAATCTACGAAAGATTTCCACTAATTCTATGCAAATCTATGAAAAATCCACGAAATCCACGAAAGTCATCACTTAAAAAAAATCCACCAAAGTCTTCAAAAATCTCAATTGAATACATCTCCTTTAAAGTTTATGGTACGGTTAGGTAAGTGGTTTGTAAGATAGGCAGCGATTAATACGGCAGCTCCTCATAAGTATTATGGAACATTCATAGTAAACATAAAAGCACAAGCGACTTCCAACAATTGATGATTTTTTCTATCAGACACACCATTTTGTTGTGGGGGGTCCACACACGAACTTTGATGTATAATCTCATCTTCCAACAGATAATCACCTAGAATGGAATTGAAATATTCTTTTCCATTGTCGGTTCTAAGAGTTCGGATATGAGCTTGAAACTAGATTTGAATTATTTTGTGGAAAGTTTTAAATATTTGGCTGGTTTTAGATTTTTCCTGAAGTAGATTAACCCATGTAGTGCGTGTGTGATCATCAATGAATGTAATGGACCATTTTTTTCCATGAGAAGTGGTGACTTTTATGGTCCCATATGTCACTATGGATTAAAGAGAATGGTGGAGATGGCATGTATGGCTTTGGAGAAAATGAGGTATGAGTGCGTTTGGCAAGTTGGCAAATTTCACATTCAAATGGAATAAAAATTTTATTACTAAAAAAGACAGGAACAAAGGTTTCACATATGAAAAACTAGGATGGCCAAGTCTATGATACCATAACATTATTTCTCTATTACTAGAAACATACATAGAAGCAATGCCAGACACAAAAGCTTGTCAACACTTTGATCACCATCAAAGTGATAAAGACCATCATGAACCATAGCACTGCCAATCATCTTCCCCGATAGTATTTCCTGAAATTGACACGATAGGGCTAGAATTTAGCAACACAGTGGTTGTCAAGAGTAATTTTACTAACAAATATCAGGTTGCATTTTAGGCGGGAACATGGAAGAAAAATTTAAGAACGAGATTTTAGGACAATTTAATATTACCAATTCCAGCAACCGACGTTAAAGATCCATCAACAATTTTAAAAGTGGTATGATTAGAATAAGGAATATAAGAGTAAAAAAGGTTAGAGCAACCTGTCATAAGATTGGAGGCACCTAAATCAATGATCCAAAGGTCCTTAGAATGAGTGAAAGAATTTAAGGTTGAATGGGGTTTACCGGATTGAGCCACTGAGCATGACCCAACAACAGAGCCTGACGAGTGATTAACTTGAGAGAAATTGATGGATGGCTAATTGAGGAGACAACGGAGGTGTTCAACGTGCTCCTTGTTGAATGGAAGAGTAGGACTCGGGTTACCAATTTTATCTTGGTTAGATTGAGTTTGATAGGCAAGCCCCTCCTTCCTTTTTCTAGGTTGCCAATTTGCTGGTTTCCCATGAATATCCCAGCACTTATCTCTAGTGTGCCCATGACAATTACAATGATCACACCATGGTTGCCTGTTCGTGCACTGTTCAGAATGATGTTGCCCATTTGAGAAGGAGTTTTTTTGACACTATGGCAGATCTTTCTGGAGCAAATGGAGGCATTGATGGATCATCAGTTAGCATCACCATCCAATGGGCTTCTTCACGTCGAGCTTTCAGTAAATGCATCTTCTATAGAAGGGAAAGGATCTCGTGCCACCAACCAACCTCATACCTCGTCCAGATTTCGATTAAGGCCATCAAGGAAATCAAAGACCCTCTCCTTTTCAAGATTGCGACTGTATTTGACGCTACACTTAGCACATGCAGAATCATCTTCGAAGAATAAATCCAATTCTTATCGAAGGTCCTGGAGGTCAGAAAAATATTGGGTCACAGAATTCGAACCCTGTTTCATTTCCTTCAACTTTGAACGAATTTCAAAAAATCTGAGAAGCATTCCCAAGATCAGAGTACATCCATCGAGCCGCATCCCAAACTTCCTTGACTGTTTTGAACCAGAAATATCGACTGCTTATCTTTTGGTCCATCGAATTAATAAGCCAGGCGAGAACAATGGATTTCTCGGCCAGCCATGTCTTGTACGACGAGTCAGTTGGGCTAGGAGTAGGAAGTTCGCCAGTGATATAACCCAGTTTGCCACGACCACAGATAACCATCTTGACAGATTGTGAACACTGCAGGTAATTTCTTTCATCTAGTTTGTGGGCTGTAATATGGAGAGGCAGTATCACTACCGGAAAGAGGGGCAACAGGAGTGAAATTTCTTTCAGCCTTGGACTGGCCAGAAGTTGCAGATTCGGCGTTATCGTCGGGTAATATGGCTGTCTTGTTTTCAGCAATGGAGTTTTTTCTTTTAGCCCTTAGGCTCTGATACCATATAAAAATCAGAGACGTGATCATTTCTACGTATTAACTCAACAATAATACTGCCCTTTAAATAGCGGTTACAATGGAATAAGGTAAAGTTCAAAAAATCAGGGAAAATATCAAATTCCCAAGGAAAGAATCCTATCAGCTATAAATAAAAAACACTAAATCAATACTAGCTATAAATACAAAGTACTAAATCAATGCTACTTCAAATAAGATAATATTTGATTTCATCCACACACGATAATTAGGATTTCCTTTGAAAAAATGTTTGAATGGATTAGAACTAATAGCCAAGAGATTCAGAGAACCAATAAATTATCTTTAGAAGAAAATTTGTTTCAAAAACAAAAGATTAAGACACGGAAGAATGGGTTGAACTCCCACCAAATAGTACCAAAGGTACTCAAGATATTGATGAAATACCTCGTTTGAAAATTCTCGCTTTCCCTGGAAGGAATCATTAGTCAAAACTTTGACAGCAATTTCCTTTTCGTGTTTCAATTTCCCATAATATACGACTCCAAAGCCTCCCAAGCCAATTTTTCTCTCAAAGTTATTTGTAGCCTCTTCAAGCTCAGATAATGTGAAGCAATGTGCAGCTTCTGTCCCGGCACCATCAAAGGAAGAGAGGAGCTGTTTATCTAAGAAATATAGGAAAACACAAGTGTCAATACACCCAAATTTTTTTAATACATACTGCAAATTTGTTATGAAACTATGCCTCCGACCTCGTTTAGGACGATTCTTTTTTCCCTTCCGCAGTAGGATGCAAGAAGTAATAATAACAATGAGAAGAACCGCGGCCCCTACTGAAGATCCTACAATAATTTTCTTGCGGTGCCCTCTGCTGCCCCCTTTGTGGAGGTTTATGTTTCCTGTATAGCTGAAACCAAATCTATGGATGAGAAATTTGGTAAAAGGAAGATGAAGGTGCATTTGAGAAAGACTGGAAAAGACGGTACAAGAAATTTAGTATAACCAGCCAATGACTTCCAAATTGATAATTTAAGCGCACGTTTGGTATGTAGTACTAGACATTATGATGAAGATGATTTAAATTTCTTTTTCTTGTGTAATACTATTCAGGGATATCCTATGCTCCCCAAACATGCCATAAATGTGAATCTATGTCAAAATAATTGAAAGTGAAGTAATCACAATTGAGCACTGCAACATGATGCAGTTATACATACTGTTATCAGGTCAATCTCTTTCTAGTTCATTTCATCTCTTGATAAATTAATAATGGCGTATAAAGGCTTTTATACCACAAATGTTCAAAATAGAGTGTTGCTAAAATTAAGGGAAACACAAGAGTAATACTGCTCAGCATGAGAGTACAACATCCGATCCACGTTGCATCTGTCCTCAAGGAAATGAGCACAGGAGACATAAAATGTGAAAATGAGCTTCTAAGAGCTGAAACAATACGATTTTTTGGCAAATCATTTATTAAATTATGAAAGCACCTTAAGGAAACTTAATACTCATATAACCACAAGTTTCCCAAACTTTGTTCTAGTAGGCGTAGCAATATGTTAATGCCTAAAATTCGGCAAACGAACACTATTAAAATAAATTTCTTTGTTTTAACTTTTAATTACCCAGAAAATCTCTTCATTAGAACTAGGGCTGTCAATGGATTGAATTTTGATCCGAATCCGATTCGAATTCGATGAAATTAATGAGAGATGGATTTAGAGTCTCAATCTGATAATCCGATCAAAATCTTAATCCGATAATCCATTAACTAAATGGATCAAATATGGATATAGGTCAATCCGATCCGATTTTTTATAATAATATAATATATTTTATAAAAGCATGTTTTTTTATTTTTTATTTATTTTTACTTTTTTTACCTACTAAATGATTTAAAAAAAAAAAAAGAATACAAAGAGACGCTTTGAAAATAGTATAATATTATTAATTGGAATATTTATAGAGTTTTTGATTTTTTATTAATTAAAATAAGTTAGAAAAATAATTATTCTAATTAATAAAGTAAATAAAATCAAGGGATAAGGGAATTATAATTTGACTAAACCAAAAAAGCTTTTTTAGTTTTATTTTGTCCCACATCGGATGTTTACTACAAACACATGTGAATTGTAGTGTATAAATAAGTGGGTCATTAGTTATTATGTAGTTCAACCTTTTGGGCCTTTTAATTTATAAACAAGTCAAAAGGGTTTAAGAGGTTTATTAGTTTCTAATATTAAAATTTTAAAATTTAATCGAAAAATCCGGTTTCGGGTCATTCGATTTTTGGACAAACCGGTCATTGGCCGGTTTTTTACCGATTTTTGATTAAGTGAGTTTTTAGTATTAATCAAACCGGATTTTGGCTCGGATCGGATATCCGATAATATAGCAAATCGGATATGGATTTAACAATCAAGCATCCGTCGGATTATCGGATCGGATCGGATCCGTGAATCATTCTTATCGGATCGGATATGGGTAGATCCGATCCATTGACAGCCCTAATTAGAACCTGAGAAAAATAGGTGTGATTAAGTGTAATCCTATTCATAGGAGTAGATTATAGAGTATCTATGATGCACCGACACGGACACGTGTGTCCGACACGATATGTGTTGGATACGTCGACACGTGATTTTTCAAAAACATACCGACACGTTGATTAAATTCTTTAAAATTCTTCATTTATATAGTATAAATTTAGTTTTATACTTATTATTGATTTTTTTTGTTTAAATCTTTTAAATATAAATACTTATTTGTTATTTACTAATAATTTTGAGTTAAAAATATAAAATAGCTATAGTAAGAAACAAAATTGATTATTACAGAGTGTCCAAAGAGTGTCGGTATCAACACGAGTCCGACATGTGTCGAACACGGACACGCTACCCTGGTTACAGTGTCCGTACTACAGAATAGAGTATTCATGGGGATTGTATAGCCATAGATTAGACGTTTCTAAGGATTGTTAGCTGTAGATTAGACTGTTCATTTCTTTCCTTTTATAATTGTACAACACACGCATTTAAGCCCTGTAAAACTTGACAAACCAATGAAGTCAGAAATTATTTCTCTCCTCTTTTCTTTCTTCCTACAAAAACAGTAACATATCCCCTCCCGTACGACTAAATTTGAAACCACTGTGGTTAGAATACGACCTCCAGCAAACCCTTGGTTTTTATCCCTTGCGTGATTATGTTATCATTCTAAAACAGTGAAATGTCAAATATGCTTTCCTTTTTTGTGAAAAACAGATCAAAAGGAAGCAGATTATATAAAATATATATAATTTCAATGGTTTGAGAAAATACAGCATCTGATGCAAGCATGTAATCAGCTCCGCACAACTATTAATTATAAAAATCGTCTCATGCTCCTAACCTAACAGCAATAGATACTCACTTTAAAATCAGATCCTTATCAAGAAGTCCAGACGGCACTCTTCCGGACAACACATTGTTCTGAACATACCTGCAGCGTGAGTCAATTAAAGAAAAAATAAAACATTTAAGTTAGAAGCTAAACGTGTGAATGCAGATCGAACACAGTAGACAGGTCAACGAAACATGATGTCACCATTTTTGCATCAATGATGATAGTAGGTGAAGCAAGCAGCTTATGTGACAATAATTATCATTTGCTTGAAACTACTTATTAGGAGAAGGGAGAAACGCTTTCCAAAAAAGATTCCTTTCCTCATCTATTACAAGTATTTTGACAGAAATGAAAAATCTAAAATGTCAAGGAACCTTGCACGATGTTCAGTAAAGTGTGAATAATAGAAGAAAATGTGGCTCTGGAAACTTACAATTCTTTCAAATTTGGTATATTTGCCAAGGAGGAAGGCAGCTCGCCAGTCAGTTGATTATTTTCAAGATGTCTGTGACAGGCAAACGCATTTATTATTCAAAAAAGATCTACAAAACACTGAATGGGAAATGAGATTTCAATAATTACAATTTTTTCAAGTTTGGGCATCCAGAAAAATCAGGAATTGAACCAGACAGTGAATTCTCATCAAGCCATCTGCAATGACAAGACATATTCACGTTGATCATCTATAAGTCACATCTTTTCATAAACAGACAAGAAAAGACCTCTGGAACCAAATAACCAACGGTGGTGATTGAAACTTACAACTCTACTAAACTGTTCAACTTTGTCAAAGCCGAATGAATTTCCCCTGTCAAATTCTTCCCTGATAATTTACTGACAGAGCAGAAAACAAGCCACCAAGAAACATCAACAAGTTAATCACACATTCTAGATATAATACCAAAAGCAGCAATACATGTGTACATAACATTGTTTTTATACTGAACAGCCATCGTAGCACGAAACTGTATAACGTTAAAAGAAGAATAAAGAAGAGCTTTACATTGATACTATACTTGGTTGGGGATCTGAATTACATTGAACCCAAGACCATGGAACTGGAAGGCATGGGTCGCCACCTTCTTTTGCCCACTCTGCCCATGAATAAGCAGAGGTTACAGCCGCAATAACTGGTCCTGAAAATCAAGTGAACTTGTATCAGGGGTCCCTGCAGCATCAAAGCTCGTTGCAGAAAGATGAAAAGGACTGATTCAAAGTATTTAGATAGCATGTTTGGTACGGAGGACTAGATAACAATGGACAATACTAAGAAAGAAAAAGAAGATAAAATCTAGTTTATTATATTGTCAAGTCTCCCAATACTGCGTACCAAACACATATTGATGGTATAAAAGCATCAACCATCATTAATATTCAAGATATTGGCAAGTGGAGGACATGCTAAAATTAGCGTATGTCCTACAGGAATCACAGTTGGTTCTCACCATCAACAGAGCCATAACTCCTTTTCAGGTACTTGTTTATTTCCATTGCATTCAAGAGAGGGCCCATAGTAGAATCAGATGTCTTCCCAAATCTAAATGACAACACAAATGGGAGAGATATGTTGTCATATCCTGGCTCATAAACACGATAACTGCCTTGGGCATTCTCTTGGATATTTACGATTGCCTTGCTGAGATCAGGGTTGCCAGGCAGTACAAATCTGAATTTTCTAGTATCACTTGAACTCAAATCTTCAATTTCTGCAAAATAAGAGAATGCCCAACCAAAACCTGGAAAACCATCTAGGTTCAATCGGTATGTCAATGATCCATTTCTTCCAACTACAGCTGTCTGCATCACCTTCTGAGGAGGTTTTTCGTTACTGCTAACATCAATTGGCTTGTCGGTAGATATCTTTTCAGTTCCAGAAGCAACATCAACAAGGTAGTTGGCTTTCTTCACAGAGTCAGACTGCCATATTCTATCAAATGGGTCGTCCGGATACCTGCGAGGAGAAAATGTTGCTCCAATCAAGGACCAGAATACGAGAGGGAGTTGCATAAATGTGATAGGACACAGGCACAATAACTAAGGAATATATAAAATACTTTAGACCATATTTCACTTTTACTTTCCATGAATAAAATTTAAGGCATACCTGACGGGAGCGTTACTTTCTGCACCAAAATTTATTCTTGCTGAAACACTAAGGAAGAACTCGTTCTCAAATTGGTTCAAATAGACAGAACCATTAAATTGCCGGAGCTCGAGGGTAGATATAAAAGGCTGTCCAGTTGTAGCATTGGACAAACAAATGCTGATTGTGGGATCCATAGCCAGAAATATTAACTCTTGAGACTCTATCGTATTGGCATCGGAAATGACAATGGTAGCCCAATGAGTTGGTCCAAAGGAAATGTCAAACTTTGGATATACTTCATTGTTATCGAAGTTCCCATACAAGAAAGTCGCCCTTACAAGGTACCTGGTCCTGCTAATGACACCAAATGTGTAGCAATACTTATTGTTATCTGCCGGGAAATATCTCACCGTTGTATATTGTGTTCTCGTCTCATTTGCCACAGATATGCTAACTGTTTCTCCTCTGATCATCTGATTATCTGAGGTCCATTCAAGACCTAGCTCATCAGTAAAGTTATTATTACCTCCACAGTCCAGACTCACAAAACCTGCATCATATGGTCAGTTTATCAGCAGTGTACAATTATTTTTGCTGAGATGATAGCCACGTGTCAGGCACGTCGAATAGTTCAAAATTTATCGAGGTCGAGAGGATTAGAAAGGGGTATTGACAATATTGTAAGTGTCGGTGGTGCATACTAAAACTTTCTACTACGAGATGACCAAAACAGGATCAAAACCCATCTAAACCAGCCATATAAAACTCTGGACCTTTAATATGTGTAAAGATTTATTATGGCATAGACACCAAATTCTAAGAATCCTTCTCAAAAAAAAAAAAAAATAATAAATAAATAAATAAATTCTGCAAGGTAATAATATAATCAGTTTACGACATGGTCATCTTTTACAAGAAGTAGTATCTCAAAGACATTTCAACGATATTATGAAGCAAAATAACCCAGTACAAAAAATTAACACCCATAACAGTAAACAGAGCAAAAAAATGACAAAAAAAAATAATAATAATGATAATAATAATAAACACAAATAATAATAAATATTGCAAAAAAAATCACAAGAAAACAAAAATACACGTAGAGAGAGAAAGAGATAAACCTGGCATCTGGGCTGTGGAGACATTGATAACAAGAAGCAGAGATAGAGAGAGAAGGAGAAAGAGAAACCTAAGAGTCCCCATTTCTTCTTTCTTGTAAAACGATGAAAAGGCAAACTACGAAGATGAATGCATAAAAATGGCGAAAAGGAGTGTTCATATAGAAGAAAAGTAGTTGCCGTATATTATGCTAGTATTTGGAACAAAAATACAAAATGGAAAATAAAGTATAGAGACTGCTCAGTGATTCAAAAGAAGAAGATGAAAGTATAATAAAGCGAATCAACGAGATTTCATTTTTTTTTTTTTGGTTAATTATTGGACTGTATAATTTTTAGTGAGAGAAGAGAGAATGTTGTAGTGAGTGTAATTGTGGAGAGAGAAAGAATGACGTTTGCTTTTTCTGGAGTTAAAAATTGACGAGGAGCCTGGGAGTTTCACTACAAGTCAACCCGGATAAACAAATCACGAAATTCTTAGAATTATTCTTGTTGCACAGGACGATTTGACGGGCCCTCATTATAATGCGAGTCCCCCATGTATTTTAAAAAAAAAATGTGAACGAACTCTACCTGTGAGTGGTCTAATAGGACCCATACAGGTAGCAACGCTCAAATTCTTATCTTTTGTTGTTATTCCATCCGTCTCAAATATATAGATTTTTTTGATTTTTCACACGGATTAAGAAAACATAATTAATATTATTGAAAAAGTAATTTTTGTCAAGAATTTTCTTAGTTTACCCTTATTTAATTTTTAGCAATTAATAGTAAATTATTGTTGGAAATAGTAAAAAAATTAAATAATTTAATTTTCAATTCTCATATTCATAAATTATTTTGATGAGATTCATTAGAATCATAAATTAAGTGGAGAATATTGATTTTAACTATGTAAAGTAAATAAGGACATATTAGTAAAATAACAAATCAAAATATTTTAAATTTGGAAACTAGTCTATATATTTTGGACAAATGAAAAAGAAAACTCAACCTATATATTTGGAACGGAGGGAGTATTATATTATGGCTACCGTTGGATTGCCCTTTGTGGAATTTCGGACAGCCTCCCTGTTATTTTATCAAAACTCGAATACTGTTTGTGTCGATTTTTTAGGAATATCAGAGTCAGAATCTCCATTTGCAAACCTCAGTATACAAAGCACAAAATTCTTATCTTTCAAGTTTTGTCATAAGTCAATCCGGATATACAAAACGCATCATTTTGCTTTGTCATTGATTTCTTCTTTCAATTTCTCTCATTTTCTTCTTTGGGAAACGGTAAAGGAAAGCTTCATGTGTATTCATCGGGAGATGCTATTTGAGGGAAATGGGAAAGTGAAATGAAAGGAAAAAGAGAGGGTTAGGCGACTTGAGGAATATGGCTAATGAAGGGTGATGGAAAACGGCGTCGTCTCATGTATAAATGGGTGGTAAACAGTACAAGACCAGTTTTGGAATGGTTAATTAAACTAAGTGTGAAAACTGAAAAGGGTTGTGACAAAAAATGAATATTAAACTCGAAGCCTCTCTTTTAAGAGAGAGTAGATATTTTATTAAAAAAAAAAAAATTTTAGAGAACGGGTAAATAAAAAATATGAAAAAATTATTGAATTACTTATTAAATTATTAATATGTAATTTAAAATGAGTTTTAAAGATTTTGTATTAAGAGTGTGTTTAGTGAAAATTTAAATTAGATTTTAATTGAAAAATTAGTCGTTAGTGAGTCTCATGCATGAGATGAAAGTCAAGTATAACGGCTATATTTTCAATTAAAATTGAATTTTAATCTCTACCGAACAAGTCGATGCTCACTCGCTAGAACTTAACTTTTCATTTCTTGGAATGTTTTTCCATTTTTATTGTTTCTTATTAATTTATTTACTAACACATTTGGTCCAAACTTGATAATACTATATAACCTTTGTTTGATTTAATTAAACATTAGATTTTTAATAGATTTTGATATGAATTGATGAAATGTGTTATCGAAAAATTGATAAAGTTATGAATATTATGAAATATGTGATTAAAATTATTCATTGAACAAAACAATTGAAGACTAATCAATTTTCATCCGATTTGCTGTCTAGCTAAATTTAAAAGATGTCCTATTATTATTATTATTATTATTATTATTGTCGTTGATGTTGTCATCGTCGTCTTTGAAATTGGGACCAAACATGTTAGCAAATACATATATAAAGAAAAATAATTCTATAATGGCGAAACATTTCAAGATATGAATTGTTGAATAGTTAGTGGGAGCGAGTATTTTATAACCTTTCTTTATATTAAGGAGCAAGTTTTGATATATTTAAAAGTATGAAATTTGAATATGTAGTCCTTCTTCTATGCTAAAAATAAAAATGTGAGTCTTCCTACAATACATTGCATTCAAATTTTGTAATAGTTGATCGGAGATAGTATGGTCCAAATGTAATAGAATCGTGAATTCATGCACAACTCGATGAATAAGAAATAGAATAAGTCACTTCTGACTGGGGTGATTCAGAGTTTTGGAGAATTAGACCACCACCTTTCCATAGAATTTTCTTCCCCCCTATATAAAATGCATAAACTCCTAATAGAAAATTCATGAACGGAATCAAATGACTTGATGTGTAGTGATGGAAACCAACTTATAGGGAGTTGAAGATACTTATGGTTATATTATGAACACACGAAAATGAAGGTTTGATGGTTTGTTTCTAACTTTTAACTAAAAATTGTAACGTGTTAAATATTTTATCTGGTCTATGACTTTGCAAACGAACTAATTTTTTTAGATTATCATTATTATTATTTTGCATGTGTCACAATTTTGTACAATCAAAGATTAGAATATATATATAACAAAACTCTCTAAAATTATCGAGCTAATCTCACATTTAACCATAAATTTAATCATTTTAGAACATAATTAGAAACCTAAGCTCCTTGAGAAAATCAAATCCAACTCTCCACTTAAAGCCTTATAGATTGACCTGACCTATCTTTTTCTTTCTTAGTATTTAAGAAATGAAGAACAAAACTACAAAAGTCAGCAACAAATACCGATAATGAAATGGTGTATGACCTACTTTTGACCATTTTGGGTCCCACCCATATTCTTGTGTCGAACCTCAATTGTTTCACGTTTTATGTATTGAAACATTTTTCTTTCAATAGTGTTTATAACCACAGTAAAATATATTAATCAGTATAATTAAGCTATTTTGTCATCAGGATTGATACCCTCGATGACACCATCTTCACATGGGATGTGTAGGTCTCATACGAATAAAATAATCCTCGATCCCCATGTGTGTCTGTGTGTGGTGTCATCCCCATATTCTTGTGTCGAACATCGATTGTTTCGCATTTTATGTATTGAAACATTTTTCTTCCAATAGTGTTAATAATCACAGTAAAATATATTAATCAGTAGAATTAAGCTATTTTGTCATCACGATTGACACTTCTGATGACACCGTCCTCACATGGGATGCGTGGGTCCCATGTGAATAAAATAATCCTGACCCCATGTGTGTGTGATGTAATTCTCGCGATCATTCGTACGCATCGTGTAACGCGATTGTAATCCGCAAACATGGCAGGTAATTTATTGATTAAATAAATAAAAATTACCAACTTAGAAGCAATATTTTATTAGTATACGAAATTTTTTGAAGAAAATAATAGCACTTATCTTTTGTCAAAGTAACTTTCAAGAAAGAAAAACTGTTTTCTTTATCTTTTTTCATATGCTTACTTTTTCTTTGGCCTTAAGATTGTGCTGTGCAAAACTGCAAAATGGTCAAATGCTTCACACAATATTCACATATTTGAAAATGGCCATGGACTACAGGACAAGTACTGCCCAAAAACAAAATCTTCAATACATTTTTCTTCTTTTTTGGTATATATACTAAAAATATTTCGGAGTGATATTTGTTGGGTTCTCTACACGATCTAGTTTTACATCTACATCTTAAATTTAGAAATAACTTACTCGTCACGAGGGCGGATTTTAAATTGGGCTAATTGGTAAAAAAATATATATATATATTTTATTTTTTTTACCTGGACTGGAGGGCTGGGCTAAATACACTCAACCAGATTTTTTAAGATCCAACTTAAAAAATTAGATCTAAAGTTTGTTTATACAAAAATCAGATACTAATTCAAATCTTTAATATTAATAATATCTATGGCGATTCTAATATTATGATATTTTGTTTCACCACAGTAATTTATTTGATTCTTGTCTTAAGAATTAGGCCGAAAATTAGGATACATTCAGGAAAATTTCCGAGTCATAATAGGTACATTTATTTTGAAGAAGACTATTTATTTGACTTTACCCCCTCTTGATACAGCGATATAGAAATGTTTAATACATGAAGTCACGATTTGATATATGTCTATCTAAATTAATCTCAAACTCTAATTATTTTCTCCTCTCTCTCTCTCTCTCTCTCTCTCTCTCTCTCTCTCTCTCTCTCTCTCTCTCTCTCTCTCTCTCCATACACATCTCTCTCACACACATCACAACTTCCCAACCGCCGACATCCCAGTTCCCAACCCTAGTCATCGTCGGGTAAGTAACGAAGTCATGACGGTATCGTCATCCCAGTTCTTTCTCTCTTGGCGGCTCCACAATTCTTCTGAGAGCTGCTGAGAACTCGTGGCGTCGTCGATCTTTTACAATGTGTGTACCGGAGATTGAGAAACTCTTCAAATCAGTATCAAGATGCTGTGGGGCTCCAAAAACCTATGGATGATGGTGTAGGATCTGGGAGAATACCAGATAACATGAACTAAACTTTGGTTGTCCATACATTTTCATGTTGTTTCATATTTTATAATTAGTCACAGATGACCTGGTTCGAACGATGTTATCGTAGATAACTATTACCATGTATGTATATTTATTCCTATTTTATTTTAGTTGTGCCATGATTAACTTATTTAGCAGCATCGATTTGTTGGTTTTCCTTGTATTGCTATTGACAAATAATGCAAGTTCTTTTTTATTAGTTCAGAATGCTCCCCTAACCTTTACCCTTTGTCCTCATTAAAATTGGGGCTATATGAATACATTTTTTTTGAATCTTTCATTTCGTTATTGTTAGATCTATTGGAAGGTCACAACGTTTCATGTTAATTTACATGGTGAAGTAAAATTATATACAACGCCTGATTGATGCGAAGTCACGACGATATTGCAGTTCTTTTGAGCACTGTTGCGAACTCACAATGGCCCTAGTTGTTGCAATGTTGTGATGAGCTTGGTTGCTCTGATTAGATCAGACATCGAAGACACTAGGTTTAAATGGTGCGGTGTTGTGGTGGCGATTTTGCTGTTTGGTGAAGTGGTTGTGGTGTTGTCAGTAGTCGTTGCGATGGTAGTGGGTGGGGGTGTTTGTAACCAATTATTTGGTTGATTGTGACCAATAAATTGGTTGATTTATGACCAATAAATTATATGCAACCTAAAAGATATTACTGTGACTCATAATTTATTAAATTGTGATTGATATATAATTTATGACCAATTAATTTGATAATTTGTGATCGTTAAACAAGTTGTAATTTATAAAAATTGTAATTCGTAACAAATGAATAAATTGTAACCTATAAATTTTTTGATTTTTAATTAGAAAATATTTTATGACTTATAAAATTTTTGATTTATGATCGAGAAATAATTTTTGACATATAAAAATTTTGATTTGTAATCGAGAAATAATTTGTGATCAATTAATTCAATAATTCGTTATCAAATTGTATAAAATTGTGACCTTAATTTATTAAATTAATAAAATAAAATTTTAATTATTTTTTCATAAATAAAAATTAATTAATATTTGATTTTTTAAGTTTTAAATATTGTTTCTTAGTTTTGAAATTTGTTATACTTAAGCTTTTAAATATGAAAATTTCCCTAAAATTAAGTTAAAGCCAACAATTAATTCTAACTACACAATTTATAGAATCCACAAATTTTCAACCACACATTTCATTATTATTATTATTATTTTTTATCAAAATCAAAACTAATTTTTCTCCAAACCAAATAGGGAACACAATACACTTATTTAAAATTTTATTTCATTCGTGATTAAAATTATTTATATTTAAACCTGGCGGTACTGTGAGTCGAATTCGTCTAAATTAATATCCTTATAAATACATAAATGAGTCCTCCAAGATTTTCAATGTGTTCATGATGTAACGGTCTAGACCATGCATTTCGTCACATTGTGGACCCGTGGAATTGGCCCAAAAATTGCAGACATGTGTAGAACGCCTTTTACCGAAATGATTTGATTTTCTATATTAGCCATTTGTATAAACTAGTGAAGGCACGTGCGATGCACGTGTATGCGTTCTTCTCCTTGTGTATATTAGCGTTGGGATTGCATATGTATATTAGCATCTTCTCCTTGTTTTCTTGTCTACTCCATTTTGTTCATTGCTAGATCTACTCATAATTTTGGTGTAATTGCTGCACCTCCCAACTGCAAGGGTCATATGAAACCTTATAAGAAAATCAATGTGAGTTATAAAATGCAGTAGAAACATGTGTAATATTGTATGAAAACAACTATTGGAAAGATGCCAAAGTATTTAACATATTGGAGCATATTAGTTTTCATCTCAGTTGTTAATTGCACCAAAAAAAATTAAAAAAAAAAATCTGATTTTGAATTGAATCTATGGTACATTGGCGGTACCAATGCTTGTTTTAGATGTAGAATTCCACCTAAAGCAAACAAAAGCAAACATAGCGAAGGAATAGTAGACTCCTAAAATCGAAAAAACTATATGTAGACATAGTTAGAGGAACAATAGATTCCATAAAATTATCCAACAGTAGGAAACTTTAGTTCCCCTCAGCTAGAGGATATGTGTCAACTATTCATTTGCACCATCATTTCCAGAATATGCTCAATATAATAAAGAAACAAAATTGAAAAATTGAAGTTTCTTAAGTGCATTATATAACGAAAAACCAAAACGTAACCACGTTGTTAAGATTACCAAAACACAAAATCTTAATCAATTGTCCAAATTCAAAAATTAATATTTATTCACAAAAATCAACACATAATAACTTATTCACCATCATTAAATTAATTTCATACATTAGTCTTCATCGCAATGTAAATCAAATTTAATTTTTTTCTTCAAATGAATACATCAAAATATATGAGAATATGCCTGTGAAAGAGATGAAGGTACCCGAGTCGCATGAAAAAAAACTCGCTCTTTTATATAGTTAGGATTTATAATTTAACCTATTCCCCGACATGCTTTATTGCATCCAAACGCAGTCAATTTTTTTTGCCCCTTTCTAACTTCACTTCCAAGATTTGTTATTTTTATCCCATAGGCTGCATTAGTGGTTGTAGATGGTTCTTCAATTCAAAGGAGTATTGAAGTTGAATAAGATTGATTATAGTTTGTTGATTCACTATCACTGCGATAAGAAAATTTACACAGTGCAAGTGATCGTGTAACAACACAAAAAGCAGAAAGTAGCAACTGAAGTTGGCTTCTGAATGAAGAGTATGTAGCTGCTGAAAAACAGATAAGATGGACCGCAGATATAATATGTTTTGAAAGAATTGTGCAGCACACAACATGACCACTGCAGAAAATCAATAAACATATACACAACACCCTATACCTAAGCACCTCTTAAAACATTGACTTCACTTATTTTGGGTTCGACCTCTTCGAAGATCGAAAAAACAAAGTGAAAAATAAATTATACATTGAAGATGGATGTGCAAAGTGGAATATCAGCTGAAACAAATACATAAACCCCAAAATTTAATTCTCGTTCAACATAATTGTTAATATCGAAAACTATGTTTAGTAATTTTCTTTTTCGAATTATAAACAATCAAATGATGGTAAACATTTTAAAAACTGAAAAAATACATACAGAACACAACTTTTAGAGATTTAAGATGGATAAATCAGGTAAAATTATTCTTGCTTATGGATAGAAAGTGAAAGATGAGTACACCATTCATGGAACCAGATATTTAAAAAACAACACTGTATGACACCTATGGGAGTTGATGAACAACACTGTATGACTTGCTTTTTTAAGGCAACTTTTACATTTCTATCAAAAAATAAGCAACTTGTTTTTTCAACATTCACCAATAGAAAAATTATATTTATAAGTGAAATTTTTAATCTTATTTAAACCTGCTCATTGTCAAGATGTCAACTACTGGAAAAATAGCATACCTGCATTTCATAGGGAAGTGCTTCAGAAATTGCAAAAGTGTAGCAACTAGGAACAAATCTTCCTGAAAAAAGGTTCAAAATAATCATATTATCTAAGTGACCAGGATCCAAATTATTGGTTTAACAAACTTAAAGCTACTGACTATAATAGGATATGCATAGTATAAATTAGCATGAGGAACTAACAATTACTCCATGAGACAAGATCTAATATCTTCCCAAGTAAATTTCAGAAAAATTTAGTTCCCAGGGATATTTTCTCCCAGTTCTTGGCTGGAGAAATGTGCCTAGTACTCAAATGTAATTTTATAATTTGAAGTTCATCATTTTCTGAAAAAAAAAATACATTTCTTTTGGTTCCGGCTAGAGAGTGTTAAAAGATCCATAACCCACCAAGATAGTCCAATGCACATCGAGGCCTAGAAGAGATATAAGAAGCATCACCGCGGCAACAGTGATTAGTGCAGATCTCCTGTAACACCTTTGGTTATTGACATTACATCATGAATTAGTTAATCGTAATCAATAAAAATTCATCAAGGGAAGAATAATCATACACAGTATTGAAGACCCGTTGCATTTTGCTTGAGTTTTCATTTGTCTTCTGCTCCAATGTATTTGCTGCATTATTCAGGTCCACATTTAAGTGGTCAATATCGTTCATTACATCTGAAGGAAGAAAAATTTGGGCCACACTGACAGTTTTTGCAGGTGACAAATATGTGGTCACATTCCTTAGTGTCTGCACTGTATAGTCTGATTGATTTACAACATAATTGAGAGTATGCAATGCTTCACCATGAAAATCAACCTGCCCAACAGAGAGAAGAATACATCCAATTCTGAGGACAGAAAAAGTGGATGGTATTAGCTTGAGCATGTAACAAGAAAGAAGATATAATCCATTGCTTTCTTCAAACTGTAAATCAAAGAAAACATTAAATGAAATGACAACCATTAAATCGAAGATGAGGCCAAAAGCCAGTACATTACCCAAATTAAAAATGGTCTAAATGATATGTCACAAATCATAAATATAGAATTGAGATAATATTTAATTTAGTAGTGATATTAAGATTTCCATCCGAACACTCAAAAGTTGATGATCATCATAAATCTTTACGGGTCGGCCAATTATTATTAGCTAAATAATATAGAATTACTCAAGTAAGTTCACTCTATCCTTAATGGATCGAGGATGGTTGAAAATAATTAAGAGTCATTTTTTTACTTTCAATCAATATATATTCCATGTTCACTCCACCCAATCACACAACGTGTCGACATTCACATTCGGTTAAGGTGAGGATGGGAGGGTGAAGACAAGTGAGATGTTGGATACGGTAATCAACCAAATTTCTTGCAAAACACAGCAATGAGCAGTGACTCGCAGAGTTGAATGCCATTTGTGCAAAATGAAAAGGTACTGAGACAGGACAAATATTATTTGAGATACTTAGAAAAGCGTTAATATGGACTTCATTGATAGAATAGAGGAACATACAGACTTTAAAGAGACAAGGCTTCGTTTCTTTTGACTGAACCTATGTCAACGTGGAAATTATCATATGTGCAACCTGCACAAACTTTCCCACAATCAACAATTTTTTTATTCCCATGAAGTTAAAAATTCTGAAAATGAAGTTAAACCCATCAACACAAGTAACAAATACATTTTAGAGACTATATTTAGCATTGGACAAATTAGTTGTCATCAGGGATTAACGTGCTATTGTTGCAACAGTTCAACTGCATCCTCGGTAAAAGCATTAACTTGTAAATTATTTAAAATTGGTTCTCTTTCTGAATTCATTTGCTTTTCAAAATGCTAGCAATAAACCTTGGGTGATAAAATTCACATACGGCATAATCATAATGATTATTAATTGAGAAAGATTCTAGTCGAAAATCACTAAAGATTTATGGAAGACACATTGAACTATATAGACATTTAATAAGGAAGCTATGAGTTTGAGGAATTACGCTGCAACACTTGTAAAGATAATAAGCATTATCAGACAAATCCTCAGAGACCAACTTGACTCTTTTCCTTTCATGTTTATTTTCCATCCACAGAGATGATGCACCACAAGAGCTAACCCAAAAGAAACAAACCATAGGACTGCAAGAATAAAAGCTCCTGCACCTGTAAATCCAACAGACTGAACACAATAAATCTAGCAATGAACATAACCAACCCTGTGTTTATTGGGGACAAGGCTTAGTTCATTGTTGTTGTGTTTCCTTGTTTCTAAGAAGACCATTTGCTGTTTATCTACTATAGCTCTATATTTCTAAACTTAGAAAAGTGTTATTAGTCTCAAAGAAGTTTAGCGAGTTGCTTTGACACAACTACTCCAATACCGGTGGTGAAACTTGTGAATACGAATTAAGATACTCCTTTAAAAATACATTAAAAGAAACTACAGTTGAATTTTATATGACAAACCTGGACAAGATCGTTAACAATTTCTATTGCCAATGATGCAGCTTTGTCAGGAAATAATCTGCAAACCCAACAAAATTTAAAATTGTAAATGGAATATTTGTAAAACAAACCCTAAAGGATGGAGTATGCTAATGGTAAATAATTAATGATTCCGAATGCATCAAGACCAATTACCAGTGGGTCTAGATAGCAATTTATAACTGAGATATTCAATTTTACAATCTTGAACGACGAATGCATTTAATAGGATTGAAGGGTGAATTTCTTCGTGTAGAGGGAACTGGTACCCTGCTCAAGGATGGTGATGATTTTAGATCCTAATCTTCCACATTCTTGGGAACACCAACATGAAGACCAGACCCCCCTCTACATATTCCAACCAGCAATCGACCATAACTCAGGCAGATTCAGCCGAAAATCCACTCCAAAGTCAACTGCGCGCAAAAGCAAAAAGGGTTAAGAAATCACATTCCGGCGACACCCAACATATGCCCAACATCCCAACAGATCCTACTCATCCAGGTGCATCAAACCATGATCCCCAATCAACAACTCATGCATCTATTCAACACTTGTAACAAGCTCCTCCAAACACAGCAAAAACGTAGGCTTCAAACCCAAATTTCTTTGTGTTTTCCTACTGTTGTTTTCCCGTTGTTTCTCTTTTTCTTTGTGTTTTCTCTTCTTTTTTGCTGATTATCGTGAGAGTCAGAATCCCCATTTGCAATGTATACATCATTTTGCTCTTCGTCGTTGATTTCTTCTTCAATTTCTCTCCTTTTTTTTTCTTCGGGAAAGGGTTTTAATGAGAAAGGCGTAATTTATAGGGGATCTACAGTATAGCTCACAGAATTTCACTAGATATTCACAATGTATAAGTTTCAGGTTGTGATAAAAAAAATCCGTCATCCCCTTATCGTGTGTTGTCTGCTGCATTTCTGTGAGCTACATTTCTGTACACACAGTATCATTCTTTGGTTTTGAGCTGGAGAGGTGGGTATTAATCGACCCCATACGCTTGCGCTATTTTCGTTTCATTATCACAATTTCCAATTTCGGGGTTTTTTTTCCTTCTATTGTCTGATAAAAACTAGAAGAGATTTTAAGGAGGTTTAAACTTTGCAATCATCTTACTTATCATCTTATTTTTCTAGTTTATTTTTATCCAATTGATGGATTTATTAGAAAATGAGAATCACATTCACTTTAGTAAATGTTTTAAAAAATAAAATTTTTATTGGTTAGTTTGATTTTTCAAAAAAATATTCACACTATTTTTCATTTGTTCGCTAGTTTCAAAAAAGTTTATTTGCGTGTTTTGTAAATTGAGTCCTTGATTGAGCCCTATTATTCTGGAAATTCATTTTTTCAAAATTAATTTTCGATCACACGTTTTTCAATAAAATAATATTAGACGTAAATTCATTTTTTATTTTTTAATCACACATTTTTCATTAAACTACTATTCCAAATTGTTTTTTTTTTTCCCCCAAAATGGGGCTCAAACAAGGGTCGAGTTTTAGATGATTAGACCATAATAGATAATATATAAATTTGGGTACACCTCTATTTTCTCTAACAGTTTTGCTTGTGACAGGGGTCAACTGACCCCTGTTATAAGTGGAGGGATCTCACAGTAAAATATTTTCAACCATACATTTATACAATAAAAAATTTGTTGGTAAATTTAAAAATTTTCTTACATTTTAATGACACATTTTTCAAAATATCACTATCCAAAACTCATTTTTTTTTTTTTCTCAAATAACGCCCATCAAACAAGGCATAAGTAATATTTATTTCGTTCCAAGGTGTAATAAAAATATTTTTTCAACATGTTTATTCTGTTCGTTTTATTTTTCAAAAGGATTATTAAAAGATTTCACTTTGAACCTCTCTTCTAAATTAATTAATTAATTAATTTTTTTTTTTAAAAAGGTAACTTAAGACCCATCAATTTGGAAAGATTACGTCCTTATCACCGTAATAAATCCAAATATTTTTTCATACTAAGTCCCTGTTTGATGTAGCTAAAGATTAATTTTTAAGTAAACTTTGATAAAAGTTGATGAAATGTGTGATTGAAAATTTTTGAATCTCATAAAATATCGATTAAAATTAACTATTAAATTTAATTAAAATTTTGATAAAAGTTTTAATCCATACCTAACGATGGCTAAAAATGAAGAAGGAAAAAATTGTTAAAATATATAGTTAAAAAAATATTGATTCCATAAAATATGTGGTTCAAATTATATATTAACTTGAATTTAAAATTTTAATTGAATTTTGATCCAAACCAATAAGCAGTCTCGTGTTATACATTTTAAACCTTTATATATGATTGATCGATACAAGTTCTAACATTCTTAGGAAGGAACTTGAACATTTTCAGGGTTTCAAATCTCAAAAGGGGAAACTCTTAAATTAAATGAAAATGAGATTAACTTCACTAAATCTTTAGTAAAATCCTATATCATATGGATGGTTGATAATTAAATTCGATTTGAATATAACCTTCATATCCATAATAGTGTGAAAAGAATATCCGACTTCAAATTGTTCAAGAATAGCATTGAATTTCTTGACCTTTTCTTGACCTTCCTTAAATAATTGATTTTTTTTTTTTTAAAAAAAACGAGTTATACGTATTTTTTAATACACACGTTTGACGTACGTTTAACTATTTTCGGTATTCATTTATATCATTCGATATGTTTATGATATAGCTTTCGAAATGAATTTTGAGAGGATATAGAAAATTTATGGATTCGACTAACGTACAATCATCGAAATTTTTTGAAAGTTAGCTTGTTATCGAAATTCTCAAAATATTAATTTAGAACGGCCTATTTTGACGCGCCATAATATTTTCTACAATTGGCCATTTCGCGTATCATTAACGATGTGAAATACTAGTCCATGAGTATTTCAAAACGACATTAAAAATGTAATATTTCGACTTTATTTGATATCCCGAATTGAGCCTGAAAATTAAAACGAAAACATAAGCATTTTAATGAATTTTTATACTTTCTCCTTATCCAAAAAAAAAATAATAATAATTTACACTTCTCCAAAAGCAAAAAGCCAACAACCGCCTTTTCTTTCTTTCTTTCGCCGACACGTCACACATTTTAAATTCTGTACAGCTTTTGTAAGAGGCCTTCTGTACATATAGCATTTTTCTTCTTAAAATCTTGCACAGCGACAGTGTACTGACACTCTTAAAACAAAAGTCGAAGATTGCGGTAAGCCCCCACCACTTATAATAACTCTAGAAAAGGACATCATGTTAAAAATATCAATCATGCTATAACTCAATGACAAGGTTAAAAAAAAAGGTTTGAACCCGAACCTTGAGGATACCCCACCACTCCGTCCGTAGAATATTGTGGATGAGGTAAATCACGGGATATACTTCAGCAGGTTATGGTACAAAAGCTGTCATACTGGTATCTACAAAAAGATCAATTACATACATTGTAAGAGGCAGGAATCGAAAATGACAAGGTTAAAAAACAAGAGCATAGTGACACAATATTATTGAACAGTTTGAAAAAAAAAATTACCCACATAAGTGCTGACAACTCAACACTTGTCAAGCTCTAGTACCATGTATCATCTTTTATAATACTAGAATGCTCTCCCAACTTTTAAAGGGTGGGGTTGGATAGTTACCTTTAAAATGCTGGATGATAAGAAAGTAAAAGCAACACAAGTAATCCATTAACCATGAAGATATTGTAATGAAAGACTTGTTGGGGATATTACATCGATATTGTGCGTACATTATATTCATGAAACGTACCGTGAAGTCGAAATGTAATTTCAACTTACCGAAATGGAATTGAGAAGATCAAACGATACTTTACCGAATCCAAACACGTCAATATGGATTCATCAAGTTCCATCCTTGAACGAAAGCATGTCATAACTAAAATTGGACCTTGCAATATAAACATATAAATTAAGTTAATCATTTTCTGAAATCATAATACAATTGAAAGAAATTAGAAAATCGAATAAAGAAATGCAAGTGAAGTGATTGGCCGATGCAAGTGTTTGACACTTTATCCTTAAGATAAATTTGCCTCGCATTGGTGCTAACGATTTCTTGACAATCATCTCCCAAGATACAAGGACCACGTCAAGTCATAGGAGCATTCCAAATGGCTTAGACCAACGAACTCGAACGAAATTCCCTCTTTACTATAACTATGACTTTATGCACAAATGATTTGATGTGATCCAGGATAGGCAATCACTTGGCCGAATTTTGGAGTCCAAAAGTTCGAAATCAACATGCCAAAGATCAAGTTTGGTAAAGGGGTCAAGGCCGAAAACGAATTGGATCAATGTGTTAGAAGCAGCCGAAAGAAGAAACCAAACGGACTTCTAAGTGACCGCTTAGAAGAAACAGGCAAGTGATCGCCCAATCCCTTATCGAGAATTCAAGGCAGCAAAACTGGAAACCAAGCGACCGCTTGAAAAATAACTAAGCGACCGCTTAGAATAAAATCGAAGTCGAATTTTCAGATTTTTTGCGAGATTGTTTATTTTGACTATAATTCTTATTTTTGGTAATTTCTATATTCTAGAACTCTTAATATTTCGTTATTTCCATATTTCTTAGGTTTAGTATAAATGAGAATTTTATTCTCATTGTATAAAGAACTTTTTGATATGAATTAAATTAAAGTTTTGCTTTTCTCCTTTGTTTTTGGATGGACAATCCTTATCGAACTTATCAAAGATGAATAATCTTTGTGGCGTTCAAAACATCGGGTCGTGGGTTCTTCAATTTGTAAGTGAGGGGTTCATTGCATCGTCGTTATCTTTGGGTTACTTGTTTCATCTTGTTGGGTTCAAAATCCAAAACTATCCGTCGTGATCAAGATGTCGCTAGTTTAATATACCTTCGGTTGCTTGGTTCAACGTTTAGAGGTTAAGTCCTAAACCTTGATCGTATTTGGGCGTTCTTGGGATCCGGTTCATTCTCCTGTGGGTTCGATAGCGTTCGTGCTAACCGGGTTTGCATCAGGTGATATCAGAGTTTAGGCCCCAAGATCAAGGTTATATCTTTTATTATTTTGAGTCTTGCGTTTTTTTCTTTCTTTCATTGTTTTTCGTATTCTTGTGTCCAGTAATTTTTCTAAGTTTTTTATCCAAAAAATTCAAAAAAAAAGAGTTAAAAGTTGTTTTTGTGCTCAATTTTAGTTCAAATCAACTTTCATTTTCTTTACCGTTCTCATAGTCAGATTTTCGAGTTTGCAAAAAAAAAAAAAAAAAAATTGTTCACGAGTACTGTTGATGTCCGGGAATTTTTTTTTTTTTTTTTTCTAAATTTGCTCTTAAAAACTGTCAAATATTCTACTATCTTTTCTAAATCCAAAATCACTTTGTGTTCAATCCAATCCAAATCCAATTCAAGAACCACTTTCTTGAATCTATTAAAAAAAATCAAACTCCAATTCAAAAACCACTTTTTTGAATTTGTAAAATCCAATCAAAGTTGTCCAATTTAAGTCTTTGAGTCCTTGAGTCAAAATGAATAATAGGATAGATCGAATGGAAAGGATGTCGGTGGATATGAGGAGTATGTTTAATAGGTTGGAGCCTATGATTAAAATGTGTGATGCATATGTATATTATGGTGATAGTGATGAAGATGCGTGGATTGAGGCTGCAATACGGGGAATGAAAAATAAAGTTGATAAGTTTGGAAGAAGGGATACAAATTAATATGGATATGGTGTTGATAGGGGTAGGAAAACGACAATTCGAAAATTTAAGGGTAGAAGTGATCTAGATGCGTACATGGCGTGGGAAGAAAAGATTAAAGTAATGTGTGAGCGCTATGATTACTCCGAGAAGAAAAGGTTGCAGTTGGTTGTGAGCTCATTCGTAGACTATGCTGTGATTTGGTGAGATCAATTAACAACATCTAGGCGAAGGTGTGGTGAGAGGAGTATTGAAACTTGGGATGAGTTGAGGAGTATTATGAGGAAGCGTTATGCGCCTAATTATTTTTGTAGGAGGGATCGGCGTGATCGGGAATGTCGGGATGAGCCTAGAAGATATAGTAGAGTTAGGTATTCGAGAGAAGAGAAAGTATTGTTTGTAGGGCATGTTGGTAGTACGTCAAGCAGAAGGACTAGGTGAGATTATGAGCGTGACCT
This sequence comes from Osmanthus fragrans, assembly GCA_019395295.1. NCBI lineage: Eukaryota > Viridiplantae > Streptophyta > Magnoliopsida > Lamiales > Oleaceae > Osmanthus > Osmanthus fragrans. The sequence goes on along the minus strand of CM033361.1, from coordinate 18,355,688 downwards.
CTCAGAGCTTCGTGACTCAATTAGTCAGAGGGATAAATAAAAGAACTCGAGAGAACATAGCAAGATGATTGGTTGTGAGAAAAAAAAGAGATGCCACAAGAGAGTGAAAATCAGAAAGGACATGTGGAGTTGCAAAAAAAAAATTGAAGAAGAATCTTCGGAGGGAAAGAAGGAGTTGGAAGTGAGCTTAAATGAAAAAGAGCCTGAAGTTGAGGAGGCCATGGTGAATACTAACAATTCCCTCCCTATTTTGAATAATTATGTTTTGCAGGTCACCGATGATTCAGTTCCAGAAAACACTTCCATTGAAATACCAACCGACCCAGGGATGGAGCATCGGTTGCAACATGTGGAAGAAACTCACCAACAATACTACCATTTGGTCCCAGCAAACAATCATGTTCATCAATTGGTGTCATAACAGTTGGAAATGTCTTCAATACCAAAAATTAACTTTGTAATTCCCGAGGAGACAACGAAATTTCAGGGGCATTGGAAGGATTTCTTGTGCAATGGGTTGAATTTCTCTTATCTGCCAAAGATTGACTTTGTGATTCCCGAGGAAACGATGGAGTTTCAAAGGCACTGGAGGAATCTTATATGCAAAGAGCCAAGGGAAGGAGATGATCAGAATGGTAATAATGGCACACTGGAAGTGATATTAAAACAAGTACATTGGCTAAGTAATGCAAGGAAGATGCATGAATATTCATCAAATGAAGTTGTTCTTGGAGCATTTCAAACTTGCAGAATTAAGCAGTTAAGGCGAGATCACTTTGATCAGTGCGATGGAAATTGGGTTTACAATCGGAGACTACGTATTCGAGGCCAAAGGAGGTCTAAATTGCATACAAGGGGAGATAGACCATTCCATGTACTTGAGTTGATTGGAGGCAACGGCTATAATTTGAGCATTCAAGTTATGGATTCGAGTTCGAATCCTTTCGAAGTGAGAGGGGATGATGTGATCCGGGATAGGCAATCACTTGGCCGAGCTTTGAAGTCCAAAAGGTCGAAATCAACAAGTCAAAGATCAAGTTTGGTGAAGGGATCGAGGTCGAAAATGAATTGGATCAATGTGTTAGAAGCAGCTAAAGGAGGAAGCAAACGGACTTCTAAGCGACCGCTTAGAAGAAACAGGCAAGCGGTCGCCCAGTCCCTTATCGAGAATTCAAGGCAGCAAAACTGAAAACCAAGTGACCGCTTGGAAAATAACTAAGCGACCGCTTAGAATAAAACTAAAGCCGAATTTCCATATTTTTTGCGAGATTGTTTATTTTGACTATAATTCTTATTTTTGGTAATTTCTATATTCTAGGACTTTTAATATTTCGTTATTTCCATATTTCCTAGGTTTAGTATAAATGAGAATTTTATTCTCATTGTATAAAGAACTTTTGGATATGAATTAAATTAAAGTTTTGCTTTTCTCCTTTGTTTTTCGATGGATAATCCTTATCGAACTTATCAAAGATGAGTAATCTTTGTGGCGTTCAAAATATCGGGTCGTGGGTTCTTCAATTTGTAAGCAAGGGGTTCATTGTATCGTCGTTATCTTTGGGTTACTTGTTTCATCTTGTTGGGTTCATAATCCAAAACTATCCGAGTGAAATTTCGAGACTTTGTGATCAAGAGGTCGCTGGTTTAATATACCTCAAATTGCTTGGTTCAACGTTTAGAGGTTAAATCCTAAATCTTGGTCGTATTTGGGCGTTCTTGGGATCCGGTTCATTCTCCTGTGGGTTCGCTAATGTTCGTGCTAACCGGGTTCGCATCATGATTACTTCTACAAAGTATTTTATGCAAAATGATATGAAAAGAATGATATGGATTTATGATTTGAATTTTTCTAAAAAAATCCAAACACATGAGTTCTTATATAATAATTGGAACAGCTATACCAAGAGACACATTTCTTGGAATTTATTCTCTACATAAAGAGAGACAATTATTGGAAATTAATCAACATATTTTCTAGAATATTCCACAATATTCTATACAATTTTCCAACAATTTCAAGTATTAAGTGACTTACATTTGGCTTAATTTCTCATTCATCAAATAACGAATTCCACTTAAATAATTATTCAAAATTGGTCACAATCAATTTTCGATACAAAATTCCAACAAGACTTTGACAAGCTTCAGAAGAGAAAAAGAAGTTGAAAGAGTTCAAATTCCACTTGAAAACGAATGAAATAAAAGCAGCACTGCTTCATGTTGCAGTCAAGATTTGTGAGCGTAATGAGTAAATGTTAAGAGACATTGTCCACTTAAGTTTTCAGGGCGACGAAAAACAAAGATCAACACAAAAGAAATCAGAATCAATTAGTATCCTATCTTGATTTGTTTGCCAACAAACTATTCTTTCATAGAAAGGTAGAGAAGTCTAGATGGGGTTGCAATCTAACTGCCAGTTATTTCAGCTCCTGCGGTAATAAAGTGAATTGGCGACTGAAGGTAGATAATGGTGTTGGGATATTGCTTCACTTGGATGAACGGCAGCTGAGGAAGCAGCAATACTTGAATTAGCGAATCCTGATGATGCTGCAGTAGAGAAGAGTGGACCAGCAGGAACCCCATTAATGGGGTTCTGTGTTTGCCATGCCCAATTTGCAGAAAAATTAAGTTCCCGACTCTTCCCTATTGCTGATCCCTGCAAATGAAAACTTATTGATATGATAATATGCCCTACTTAAAGGAAATAATGAGCACGAATAATTAATTCAGCAATAGACCACCTAGTTTGTAAACACATAAATTTCATGATTTTTTTCTAAACTAGTTCAAAATAACAACCGGCATTGAGCATGTTTTTGGTAGTTTTGAGAATTGGCAAGAATGAAGATCGTTGGCGGCAGCTTTCAGCTAGGGCTAGATCAGTAGGTTAAGCACAAAATAACAGAATGGAATTTGTGTTGAGTAGCTACCCAACACCAGCTCCTACAACTCTTAAGAGTAATGGCATCATGTAAACAAATAAGATAACTGAAAACAAATAGGTAAACTACTTGTAAAGGAAAACCAAAGGGATCTGCTGCCAAATGGGTTATTCAAGACAAAAGTATTAAGATTATACCTTATAAATGGGACAAGAACTGGAATTCGCACCCTTCCAGAAGTGAGGAAGGTCAAGCACATCTATATGTCCATGTGACAATAGTGTTTTCATCGTGGCTGAAGCAGAGTTACGCATCTGCAACAGAAGAAGTGTTAAAATGGAAATCAGGAAGCACTCGCTTCAATCATATAGCATTACATGATAAACCAAATTCTACAGACATGAATGTTCAAATTACCCGTGCTTCATTTTCTGGCAGGGTGCCATCTGAGGTGCAGTGAATCTGGAAGCCATCAGCATCAATGGTCCTATTTTGGCCATTGGCAGAACAAGGGGGAGCAATGCCCAAGTTCAGATCTAGATTATGGTTTCCACCAGCTACAAACATCAAAGACACATCATAGGGTAATTGTCAATAATCAAAGAACATTCAGTTAAAGGGGATCTCAACAAAGATACAAGTTTACGAGGTACTCAGTATGTTTAACTTCATTACCTGCCTTAGAGCGAATCTCCTCTTCATATGTGCTTGGATCAAAATTAGTGACTGCTTCCCTTCCATTACATTTTATAGCAGCCTTGTCATATGCCCTAATTAACATTAGCAGATGTTCATCAAGCTACATTGATGGACGAAATTATGCAAAATAAAGAGCAGAAGAGTTCTTTATCATTGGAACCTTGCAGCTTCCATTTCAGTGTCAAACAACCCAAGATAGATGTACCTGCAGGTAAATATTGTATGAAAACCCATCAAAAACCAGTTGCAATTGACTTCAAATGTTTTCAAGCTCACAGAACTACTGAAGATGACAAAATGTAAACAGCAAGATCTATGACAAGAGACTCTTCATAAATTCAAGAAATATAACGGCATCTCACTTTTTGCCAAGAAGTTGTCCCATTCGAGCTTCCCAACGGCCACATTTGTGCAACGTGACTCCCCTGTACTTCGAACTTCCTCTAGAAAACCCAGTGCTCTGGCGACGCAGTATGTGTACAAATTCTTCCTTCGTTAAATTCTTCATCTGCAGAACATAAGTTCAAAGGTACACTCAACCACGTGAACTTAGATATAGTTACACTAGTAGCAAATCCAACCAACCTGCTTAAGATCATTTTCATAATCAACTACGCTGAAATTGATATCAGCATCAAGCCCCCGGAACTTAATCGCAGCACGATCATACGCCCTGAAGTTATTATCCCAGAACTTGCAAATAAATTCCCTCTCTAATAGAGGACAGAAAGCTTTCAAATTATATAACCAATGTGTTCAAGTCATAATCTAGGAAAAATTCTTACCTAGCTGCAGCATGTGCAGTGTCGAAGCCCCCTGTGAATTCGAGTTTGTATTTACACATTTTCAAATAGAATTATGGAAGGTCAGCGGCGTTGTGTAAACAAAGACTCAAGGATCAATTCCAAAGTGAAAACAAAGTGACGGTTATTGAAATTTCATAGTAGTCTTACCTAAATAAACTTGTTTTCCACAGTCCCTGCAAATAAAAGCATCTGTAATCATACGATCTTGGCAATCAATAATATCCATCTAAAACGCCTTAAGCAGTTCTAAAATGAAAATTAATTGGAGATCAATTGAAGATTAGATAGATTGAAATCCGGCAAAAACAGAGGTGAGTATGTGATCAAATATCTCTACACTCTGTATTAAATGGAAACATAACTAATGGTCCAATAACACAATAAAAATCTGTACATATATAGATGCATCTATAAAAACACACAGAGATACATAGAGAGCAAAACCCTAGCTCATCATACTGACCATATGTGAGATTCCCATCGTCCGGTTCTACGATAGAATGTGACTCCACGGTACTGAGAGCTGCGGGACCTCGGTCCTCTCCGGCTCTTCTTCACCTGCTGTCTCTGCTGCTGCTGAGCGACAATCCTCTGCTCCACCATTCCACCGTAATTCCTCGTAGGATCCAACCACTGACACTCTTGCGCCACAGCAGCTCCCTCGCTCACAGGAAAAAACTCCTTAGTCACGAGATTACCGCTACGATTCTCACTGTCCTCATAGTGATTCACTCCGCCATTACTTTTCAATATATCGGAGCTGAATAAAGGATTCGAACAGGAGTCCTCGTCGCCCACGGCGTTGGAGACTTCCACATTAACGACGGAGGAAACAGAACTGCCAGAATTCTCCATTTGTCCTCCGCCCAATTCGAGTTGCTTCTCCGAAACTGTTTCAGTTCCATTGAAGATCGATCCATTCGCATCAACAGTCAGATTAAGGTCCAACATAACTCCTCTTTGCTCAAAATTTCCACCCCAAATTTCTAATTTTCCTCACTACTATATATATAATTGTGTCTACATTTAGGAATAAAAAATGTACGTATCGGTTGAAAACTGCAATTGATCAGATTGAAAATATAGAGAGAGGGAGAGGGAGAATTGGGGAAAAGAATGGTAAAGAAGCAAAGAATAGGTGTGTGAGTATATATAAATACACATAGGGAGAGTGTAAGATTGTATCTATAGACATATATATATGTATATAACTGAACTTCACATTGTTGTTATGTACAGCAAAAGAAAAGAAAAAACAGAATAGAGAACGCGAAAACTTTCGAAATGTGCCACCGTTAACGAGGGAGAGAGTAGAAGTGCTCACCGTGCAATTGAATTGATACACAGTGGCGCGTGACGAACAGGCGAAGCATAATCTGTGGTTGTTGTGTCATATCGATAATTAAGGTGACAAGACCCTAATCATGGAAAGGGATGACGAAATAGTGGAAAGAGAAATTGATTGGACAGGTGACGCTTCTTTAGGTTTTGGACCCCGGTTGGAAGAGTCCATCGCCTGACGCGTGGAGTTGAAAATACACGCGCCGATACTGGCGTGGTCTTTGTTTTTGAATTTTGGCTAGGGAATAACCTGAAAACAAAATTAACTAACTAAGAATAATATTTTGATCATCATTTTTCTCAAAATGTATTTTTTTCGAGACATGCTTCATAAACAAGGTCCACTCTTGATCCAAAATTATTTTTAAAAAATTAGGGACCCACATTTTGAATCAAGAACCGAGGTGCTATCACAAAGCCCTGTCAAAGGGCCCCATTCGTGCAGCACAGTTCATTTTTCTCTTTCTTCTTTTCAACTACACATTTTTTAATAAAATAATATTACACGCAAATTCAAAATTTTTCCTTAATTTTTAAGATAAAACTACTTGTACACCTTATAGTGTACCAAATAACTTACACATTTCTCACATGGAGAGGGACCCACGAATATTTTATTACAATGATACTACAAGTATACTCTTATTGACATGGAGTTTGACACACTACTCACATGTGAAGTGGTGGAACCCACAATTAAAATAATCATGGTCCCCATACATGTGAGAGGAGTGTCAATAATCATGTCAAAATAGAGTGTACTTGAAATTTAATTCATTTTATTATGTGTAGACCCTCTCCATGTGAGAGAGGTGTAAGGAATTATGGAAGATGTTATGTACATGTAGACAAGTCTTAATTTTTAATCACATATTTTTCATCAATTAATTATTTAAAAATATATTTTCTCTTCAAAAATAAGTATAAAAGAGGGACTTATATTTTTCTCTAACAAACATTCTGTTAATCTCTGAAATTAATAGAAAAATTTGAACAAAACCCTAATTTGACTGTATTTTTACATCCAAAATTAATTGCAATCCAATCGAAGATGACACAACATTAACGTGCTTAAAGTTGAATTGTTGGGATAGAAAAGTCCCACCTGGTGGCAACAAATTTAAAGCAAATAATGTCCCCTCACGTCAATAGTAAGTATTACTTTTCAAAGACTATAATGAAATTATACAAACAAGAAAAGTGAGTGAACACTGCAGTGCATTGGGATTTTTTTAATGTAGAGTATCACTCCAATAAGGATCATTTTACACTTACAGATTTTTTTTTGATGGAATTTTACAAGATTACACTTGTCAAGAATTCATTTGCAGTTAAAAAAAAAACTGCTAATCATGTGGTGCCAAAGCAACACGTGTAAAAATTATGTAAACAACAATCGTGTACATATGATACTTTCCCTTCAGTAAATCATAATAGATCGAGAAAAAGTGATAGTCAACGCTGAAAGCTTTGATAGCCTAGGCAACAATTGGAGATTTGTTGATGATAGTAATTGGATAAAACGATTTTATTGATAAAATAATTACAATCGAAGATCAAATATAAATACAATCAACAAATTATCTAACCTAACTATGAGTTTCACCTCTTAAACTCATTAGTCTAGATGTTTTAACTAGAACAAGAGGAGAATTAGGTATTTAAAATGGAGATAATTGAATTGTATGTATTCTTCTTCAAATGAAGGGGTATTTCCCTTTAAACGTTAGGGTAATTTGATCATTTTTGTGTAATTATAGGTAGCGGCTCTTTATTAGCTATCTTCTAACAAATTCTTTTATGAATCACGATTTATCCATTTGTCCACGTACATCTTATCAATAGTCTGTAACCAGCATGTATGATCAAAAGCTTCATGATCTTTATAAGAGCCTTTTTCGTTTATTTGTTCCCTTCGCCTATCGTTTTGTGCCTCGCTGATAGCTAGTTAGGTTTACGGACTCCTTTGCCAGGTCTAACAAGATATAAACTGCAGCCATTGCTCATTTTGCCAACTCGATTCCAACTTGGTTCGAGTGAGACCGCGGTACTTTGAACTCATACCTCCCCTAATTTTCGTTTTGCCTTTTCTTCTTCGTAGAGGATCTCTGAGACCATAAAAAAAATGTATCCAATAGTTGGAAATGTTCTCCCCGTCACTTTTTTTGGTGGTGGTACTCTTTATGTGCTGGATAACAGAGAGTCAGAGACTAGCTCTACTTTTTAATGATTTTCTCATTACCTTTGTAAGCTGAAGCCTAAGCACAGGAAAATCATTCAAAAGCTCAAGAAACAAAGTGTGAAAGCTCACAAATGAGACCTGACCATCCAAAGTTCAAATTCAGAAAGATGCAAAAGTTAACTACCCCTCATCAGCAAAACCATTCAAGTAAAGCTTAACACCTGTGTGACAACCATTGTTTTTGAATTCTTTTTTCTACATACTCATTTTCAGTCATACATTCACACAATAAAATATTCTGCAAGTAAACGCAAAACTTTTCTTACTTTTTAACCACACATTCTCCTAAAAATCACTATTTAAAACATTATTTTTGAAAACAAAATGGCCATCAAATAGGGGGCTTAATATGAAAGAAGATCTTTTGAACTCCAAAACCAAAAATCGAGAACTTTCCAATGCTCAACTTCATGAGGAGACACTTCAATCCCGAAAATCACAAAACCCAACGGCAGTTTAATCAAGATAACACTATATACCAAACCTATATAGTATTTTCCAACCAAAAAACAGTGGCACTGATCTCTAACAAGTCAGAACAGAGAGCAAGCAAGTTCAGTCTTTAGTTCAATTAAATAACAGAAGGGAAAGCAGCAGAGACATCCGAAATTAGGTTAAAAACGAATTATACTGAAAATAGTTAAGTGGGTCAATTCTTTTCTCGACTTCAACTCCAAAATCAAACCAATTTTCGGCAGAATCTAAGGCTATATTCCAACAACTACAGATGACACAGTTTGCGAATAAGGGTTTTTAGAACAAAACTGAGTGCCTGACAGTCAGTCAGCAGTACGCAGAAAAATCTATGAAGAAAGATAATGAGATGGAAGCCAGCAGAAAATAATAGTCGGAGAAAGGTAGTGTGTTATTATCCCCACTATTCTGAACTCCTGCAGAGAGTAAACTGAGCGCATTATCGTTTTTCTGCTCAAAATTCAGTGGGAGGCAACTCCACCCCCCCGTCATACCATGAGAACAACAAAGATAAACAGCAAATACATTAATGGAAAATGCTAAATTTAATCGCAAAAAAAGAAACTAAAAAACTACATTCAGTCCATTTCTTGGCAGATTGATTCCAACATTTGGATACATTTATTGTTTATCAATCATAAAGACTTAAGAATTATTGATAAAGTATATCATGACATTTCAGGCTTGTTTAGTGTCTCTTAATGGCATTCTATTCCTTTTCTTGTGATAATGTTAAAAAAATCAACAAGATAGAAATATCTAGCAACAATCTGATGGCAGAAAAAGAATATATACTTGTACACACATCACCATGATCAATATTGCTGATTTGCTGGTACTTCTTATAGAAACAAAATGAACATTTTGCAAATGAAGCTGCAAAATGACATTCAAGAGTAATACCATGATACGATTTCATTTTGTTCAAAGAACGAAAGTGAACTCATGTAACCCATCATGAAAGAGATGATAACTTTGAGGAGATCCAACCAAGCTTCAACCTTCACTGTCAGAGCTGGCTACATCACTGCTATAATCACTACTGTCATCCTCAATGTCAAGCTGCACATGCCGGACCTGTATCGACTCTGGTACCTTTGTCAGGCCTGGAGGAGGGATAGGTCTTGGTTGTTGCTCCTCCGCCCTTGGTGGAACTGGAAGGGAATCAAACGGAGGCAATGTGACTGGATCACCAGGCTTCCACCCAGGTGGAGGAAGAATTGGCAAATCAGTAGGCAATTCCACAGGCATCCCAGGTTTCCATCCTGATGGTACCACAATATTTGGAGGAAGCAAACCCGGAATTGCTGCAAGATTCGCCAGTGGATTGCTTTCGGATGGCTGTCCTGCTGGGGTTTCAATGAATGGTTCAATTGTTTTCTCTTTACCTATAACTGATTTAGATAAACCAACATCAAGATCAGCAAAGTTATATAACTGTGATGCGCGCATCTGCTCCTCTTGTGGAGCAGGAGGAAGTGCCCCCCGGAGAGGAGCCTGTCCAGCACCAAATTCTGGAGGTGCAAAAGTTGTGTAGCTTATCCTGTGGGCATAGGACAATATATCTGATAATTTCAGCTGAGTTGCCACAGTAGTTGTGGAAGAATCTTCTGCATTTTCAATCGCCTTTGATCTTTTAGGGCGGCGATAATCAGAATAATCATCTACAAGAATATCAAGAACTCGCTCAGCCTCTTTAAGTTTATTGGCAAAAGCAAGAATTGTGGAATCTTTCGACCGGATGTCACGAGCAAGCTTCAGTTTAGCATCTTGAAGATCAAGAATCTCTTGGAGTTCAGCAACAGCTTCGAAGAGTTGAGTTTGAAGAGCTGTGAACTGGGCGATGATTTCTTTGATGGATGAGTCTGGTGGAGTAGGTGCCAAGGATTGGGTTTGGGAAGACAAAAAGGAAGGAAGGGAACCTCGAAAGGCACTGAGCCAATGAGATCTATTGGGTGAGACTTCAAAAAGTCTTGAGGCAAGAGACGCCATTCGGAGGAGAAGAGATTGAGCTCTAGGGAGAGGCGGGAGGAGAGGAAGGAGTGTTGAGGAAACATAAGTCGCGCTTGACTGATTTGAGGATTGATGGGGATTGAGAGATGGTGAGCTTTGGGAGGTGAATTTAGGAGGTGTCGCGTTTTGAAGAGATGGTGAATTGGGATTTGGCAGGCCTAGCCTGGCTGGAGATTGCACAATCTGATGTGGAACATTTTGTAGCATTTTGGACTCCCCTTCAAGGATCCTGAAAACAGATTTGGAACATACGATAATGTGTCATCAAAAGTACCATTTCAGGAATAAATATAAACAAAAAAATTAAGATACAATCCTCAAGAGAAAATCCATGTACATCAAGATTTGCATTACTTCCAGCAAAACTTACCCTTATATTTAATCAACATGAGTAAAAATCTAACTGGCCATGGTATTCTATTCTATTGATCGTGTGAAATAATGGAGGAAAACTCAATAATCCGGTATAAAGTTATAAAAACAAAACCCACAGTTACTTTGCAACAGAAAAAAAACTGAAAATATTCAAATACAAGATATTATTAACATAAATGCACTTAATGATCTAAAAAGCAAAATTAACAGATACACTTTAGAAATCTCAAAGTTGACAAGTTTTTTATACTCGCAAGATCGAGTTCATGTCCGCCTATCAATGTTATTGTATGTATATAATTTTATCCACACAATCAATTATATTACTAATGTCGTAGGTAGCCCACAGTGGCTAAATTGATATGGATTTTGCTACTTGTACATTAAAATTGTACATAAGAGGTTACATAATATGATGTGGAGGAAAAAGATTTGGATGAAAAAGTTAACTGTATTTTGAACTAACAAATGGTAGAGTGCAATGTGGAACTTATGTAACCCATTAGGTAATCCCTGAAGTATATGTAGCAAGATCCAATTGATGTATTATATTCTCCCAGATTATCAACAAAATCCATAATTTTATGCTGCAATTAAGTTTTTAACAGCATAATCATATATACAACTGGGTTTTTCACACTTATTTAAGGCCACAATGTTATTTTTTGGAGTGGAAAGAAATAACCATAAAACAATAATAGAATTACTGAACGTGCGTTTTCTATAAAGCGTTTTGTTGTCTGGATGGGTTTTACATGCTCTGAAAATATTATCTACCCGGGATTGATAAGGTTTAAAGTTTTCAAATACAGCTTGATAAGCGTGACAGTACATTTGATACATTTCCTTCATCTTCATATCTTATAATGCATATTTTCTGGCAAATACAAGATAATTCACCTCATGAAGGTTGTAGTCACCAGCTATATACTAAAATAGGGGGCAGGAATGGTGCAATCATTGCACTGATTGGATTAGCTTAATAAAAGTACAGAAATAGGTCCATAGAAGACCATATTAAAACAGAGGATTATTTACGAGCACGAGACACGAACCAAGTACCAAACAAAAGCAGGTTTCATTCTACAATTGTATATTTTACTAGCTCCAACCGTCAATTCTGGAATTAATTGGAAAAAAAACAAATCCCTAAACCCCAAAAGTTCTATTTTTAAGGGTTTCAAAGTCAATTAATTCAACCGCTTCAGTCATTAATCGGAATCGTGAATTGAAATTTGTTAAAGCCATTTTCCCTAAATTTCAAAAACGCACTCCCTAAGAAACGAACACATTTATTCACGCGCACACCAGAAATATGAGGAAGAAAAACCTAACCCGAGCGAAGCGAAGCGTTGAATGAAGAGCAGGTAGCGATCGAGAAAATGGGAGCACTCCGAACAGAACTACGAATTTGGAAATTACTAGGGAAAGCAAATAGAATTTGAGGTATTTTCAGCTAGAAAATAGATTTTATTTTACTTTTCTGCACTGAAAAATAACAATAAAAAAATACTTTCTGGAAAAACAACAAAAAAAATTGTCACGAAATAAACGAGTTAATTCAAATAATGACCATTGAATTTTATCTTACGTTACTCATTGTTCACCGACCTTTGAAAAGTTATTAAGACTCCGTTTGATTTGCTAAAAATTTTCCCGAAAGTTAAAATCGAATTTTAACTTTCACTTTTTGTCCGTTTGATAGCGGCTTTTTTCCATAAAATTGATTTCTACCCATTTTCCAAGGTACAACCATTTGAAGCGTGATTTCGTGAAATTCAATTCCTTGTTATATGGTGGGAATTGATTTCTACTTTTTTTTTTTTTTTAATCAATAAAAACAAATTCTAAGATAAAGTGTAAAAAAATTTATTCATTTAATTGACAAATTCTATGCAAAACAGAGCCAAACGTAAAAATAAAAAATAATTTTTTTTTAATTTTTTTTTGTCAATCTAAACATATTTTGTCCCCAATGGTAAAAAAAACTATCAATTTAATTGATAATTTGCATGAAAAAACAAAGTCAAACGTATTATAATAGAAATGTGGAAAATTATACCAATCAAACACCTTTAATTCAATTCTCGGTAAAACAATTCAGGCAATTCAATTCTCTGGAATCCATTTATTTTCTACCCATTTTTCACCATTGCAATCAAACGGACCCTAATTGCTCACTGAAATTTGCTATAAATTACTCATTACTCACTCGAATTTAAAATGTTACTCATTGTTCATCGATCTTTAAAAAACGTTGCCCATCAATCACCCATATGTGTTACCTGTAGTAAAGTTCAGTGAGCAAAGGGTAACTTTGTTCAAATTTAAGTGAGCAATGAGTAATCTTTTAAATTTTAATGAGCAATGAGTAATCTAGAGCAAATTTCAGTAGGCAATTAGTAACTTTTCAAAGATCGGTGAGCAGTGAGTAATCCAAGGTAAAGTTCAGTGAGCATTGATTGAATTAACTCCGAAATAAACTTTGAAAAAATGGGAGCACATTCAAAATTTGAATGGAAAGTGCTAGAAAGGGGAAGGTTGTGTTTGGTTTGATATTTTCAATTTTGTAAAATTCTATAAACGTGTTTGTTTTGATATTTTTTAAAATATTATAAAAAGTGAGAAAAAAGAGATGATAATATAAGCCCATGTTTGGTTCTCATTTTTCACCATAAAAATAAAAAATATGATCTTTTCCATTACATCCAGCCACCATATTTGACTTTACATTTTTTGTGTGGGGCCTATAAAGGCTATATTTTTTATTCTCATTTTACAAAAAATGTGTATCAAACGGGGCCTAAGAGTCAAAACTCAAGTGGGTACTGTTTATAACAATCTTTATATTTATTGAGTCTAAAATAAGAGTTACAGTTGAAATGAAATATATCATCTAAACTAGATAAGATTTATTTATGTATCATGATAACACTAAATAATGATCAATAATGATCTCATTATTTTACAACACTCCCCATTTGATAATTATTTGTACAATAAATGTCTCGTTAAAAATCTTGTTTGATAAAAATCTAAAGGAAAAAAAAATCAAACAGGGAAAAAAATACAATTAATTGTTAATATTTTGGAGTATAAAAAATGTTGTCTCATTAAAACTTTGTTAAGAAAATTCAACGGGACAAAATCTGGACTAAGGAAAAATAGTACAGCTACTCCCCCTGATAAAAATGACTGAAGATCCTTAAGTCGATACATTCCAATCTTGTCCTTGAATGTAGACATTGACAACGTTTTTGTGAATAAATCAACCACGTTATCACTTGAACGAATTTGTTGAATATCAATGTCGTCATTATTTTGAAACTCAAGTATCTAAAATAATTTTGGAAAAATATGTTTCGTCCTGCAACATTTGATATAACATTATTTGAGTTGTGCAATACAAACTGCATTGCTTTTATGTAAAATTATTGGATTATCTTTTGTTGAAATTAATCCGCATGATACTTGGATATGATGAGTCATATTCCTCGACCATACAATTCTCGATCTGCTTCATGAATTACAATAATTTCAGAATGATTTGAGAATGTTGTTATTAATGATTGCTTCACATATCTCCATGATATAGTTGTTCCTCCATATGTAAACACACATTCTGTTTGTGAATTAGCTTTACGTGGGTCAGATAGATATCTAGTATCTGCGTATCCTACTAAAGCAAATCCTGACTTTTGAGAAAAATAATCTTAAATCAATAATGCACTTAAAATAACGAAAAAATATGGTCAACGCCATTTCAATGTCTTTGAGTTGGTGTAAAGTTATATCTTGTAAGAAGATTTACCGAAAAAGTTATGTCGGGTCGAGTACAATTTGCAAAATAAGTTAATACTCCAATTGCACTATGATATGATACTTCAGGACCAAGAACATTTTCCTCATCTTCAAGTGAACGAAATAAATCTTTTTTCACATCAAGTGATCGAACAACCATATGTGATGTCAATGGATGTGCATTATCCATATAAAAACATTTTAAGACATTTTATGTATAAGTAGATTGATGAACAAATAATCGTTCTAGAAAATTTTCAATCTACAATCCAAGACAAAATTTGATTTTTCCTAAATCCTTCATCTCAAATTCATTGTTCAAATAATCAGCAGTTTTGTTGAGTTCTTTAGAAGTTTCAATTAAATTTAAATTATCAACATAAACTGCTACAATTGCAAATCCAATATCCGTTTTCTTTGTGAAAATACATGGACAGATATCATCATGTTTACAACCCTCATTCAACAAATATTCGCTAATGCGAGCATACCACATGCGTCTGAATTGTTTTCAATCATATAATGATCTTTGAAATTTAATTGAGAATGCGGTTCTCGGGCATGCATCGTTTGAGTTACGCTTCATGCAAATTAAATATTTCAGAGATAACATTAATAGTTATACAATATGAATTAACTATCACGTAATTCAAATTTCATGTATCGTCAAGATTACATGATATAGACTCGTGATTTCATACACGACGATCTTTGTGAAATTCACTATGTTGAGAGTAGGGATGACAATTTAACTTGCCCTGCGACATCCCCAATGTAGCAAAAAAAAACCCGTCCTGACGGGTGGAGAGGGGCCATGAAATTTTTTTACCTAACAATTATATTATACAATTTAAAATTCTACTTAAAAAATTATATTATGCAATTGTATTTCATTCTCAAATAATAGCAAAACTTAAAATATTGAAAATGTTAAAAAAAATTAACGGGGCAAGATTTCGCTTCGCACCGTCTAAGGCCGGGTAGGGGTTCCCCATCCCAAACCCGTCACGTTGCAATCACTAGTTGAGAATCATACATTACACTTTACGACTTCATTTTCCCCATTTTCTTTTCACAAAAGTATATACCTTTAGGTACGGGTCCAAAAACTTCATATTTCTCTAATAAATTCAATTTATGATTGCGTCATTTTTATTTGGTCAAACATTACTTCGGTCGATATATTTTGACGCATTTATTTCGATTCTTCACGATTTATACATGATGCAATACGTCACGTACAAAATTGTTGTCGACAACTTTTTCTTGTTCAATTCTATTTCTTACTCCATAACGACATAACTTATTGAGATATCTCAATTTTCAATATCAAGTACTTGAACCTCTTTTAGGATTTTATAATTTGTTATGTATAAATACTCATCAAGAGTATATATCTCATCAACGAGACCATCTTTGCTAATTGCTCAATTTTCGTTTAATTTTTTTTATTAGAATCGAACACATCATGCTTCAAGCGTACCATAAATATAATGCTATCAAATTGTCCTCTTAGGACATCAATTCATATTGGAGTGTTTAAAATTGGTGCTTGAGATATTTTTGATCTTTTTGATCAGCAAATACATCTAAAGAAATTATCTTTCGAACTTCTAGTTCGAGTGATTTTTTGCGAAGATTTAGTTAATGATGCATTTGTACGTTATTTTTAGCTTCTTAATTCCCTTCCCAATATTGAGAGAATTGTCCAATCAATTTGACAATCATTTTTTCAGCATTATAAAATGTTATATATTTGGGATAAGAGTTCAAATTACACATTTATTCTCACTGTTCTTTATTTTCCATCTAGTGCATTGTGGTGGATCAATTTTGTATATACCGCACTAACAAAATAATTAGATGAAAAAATTAGGCTCCAACCATAAGCCAATTCTAATAGGGAGAACTACGATATTGGCAATGATGCGTAATATAATCTTCTAAACAAAAAGGAAAAATACTTAGTTCTCGATTAAATTAATTGAAGGCATTTAACAAACAAAAGTGTTAAATCATTTATCGACATCTCAACTAACACTTATTAAAATGTTGAGATCTATGTCCAATAGTATTAACAAGACATAGCCCCCGTTTAGCCCTAATTAAATTTCATCAAATTAAAATAAAATTTTCTCTCTCCTATTTTCAATCACACAATTTTCAATAAAATAATATTACACGTAAATCGAAATCTTTTCATTCTTTTACAATCTTCCATTTTTCAAAAAACAATATTCCCCCCATTATACTCAAAATTAATTGGGGGGGGGGCAAACTAGTTGATAGTCTTGATTATATAATTTGAAAATTATGCTCATAACTTGATAAATAACTTCGCAAATTTCAGGTTGCGATCACCATGCAATCATCAAGTATTTGTATAAAATCTATTAGATACAAATAATATTTAGATGGTCAATGTGGTGGGTGATGGGCTCATATATCACCCTAATTAATTTTCAAAAATATAGAAAATTCAACCATATTTTAGTTAGTGGTGTTTAATAACCAATTGTCGATAAAGAAAATAAATAATATATAGAAATTTATTGGATTGAAAAATATTCCGATTCTTCATTGAATATCTATTCAAAGTTTTTAATTTCGCATAATTATTTATCCGGTGATGATTTAACTGGTCATGTTAAATAGTATAATCAAATTGAACTTCTGGTTCAATATAAGATATAATTCAATTATTTAATTTTGAAAAATACGATTAAATTTTATATAACCGCATATCATTCAAGTAGTCAAACTAATCAATGTACTCATGACATTAATTATATGATTTTCTTCAGGGATGAACCTGAATTTAAAATGATATATTATTCGAAAACGTGCAACTTCGAGAGCACATTATCTGTAATTATTGTTTTTTCAAGAGCAATATGTCGATATTCTTTTGAAATACTGAAAATTATAATTCATGCTCTTCAAGAGCAATAAATCAATATTCTTCTTGAATATTAATAATATAAAAAAATAGTTTCCTTTAAACATTACAACTCAATATTGAGTTGTTTAATTTGTGTTTTAGAAACACAACGAGATATATATTATTCAAGGTGTTTTATATTTCGAGGGCACATTATATTTTATTATTGTTTCTTCTAAAGTAATAAATCAATATTTTTCTGGAATATTGAAAACTATAGTATTACACTCGGAAGCAATAACGTATTATTATTTATAATAATAAAGTATGTAAGAATTTACTCTTATAAGTAAAAACATAATATACGTTAGATAGTATTTATTATACTATTTTGGAGCGAATAAAATTTAACTAAAAAATAATATATAAATACGTATGCAGAATAATGGACACGTAAAGAAAATGAGTAATTTAATGTATTTTTACATATAAATCAATCAATATTTTTCAAGAATATGGCTAAATACTTGGTAATAACATGCTCTTCACGAGCATATCATTTTTCTTCAAGAACACAACGAGATATATTATCTTCAAGAGTATAAATATAATATTTTTCTGGAATATTGATATTAACGATTCATTCATAATATTAAAATTTGTGCTCTACATGAGTAACAATAAAATATTATTCTCGAATATTTATATAATGTGGGTTGTGTTTCTTCAAAACATCAACATCATATTCGTTTAAAATAAATATAATATAAATTATGTTTCTTCAGGAGCATTGAGTCGATATTTATTTGGAATATTGAAATTGTAATATCATGTTCTTCCGAAACAATTAATATTTTTTTTAGAATATTAATAATGTTGTGCTATTTCAGAAGTACCAACAAATTATTTGTAACAGAGAGATATCAGACTACTAAATTCATAAATTATACTACATATTTAAAAATTTATGAATGTGATAATTAATTGAACGATAAACAAGAAACAGACAATTAAATACAACACGTGCAATTTTTTATTAAACCAATAATAAGCATTTTATTATTATTATTATGGAACAAAAATTATAGAATCAATTACATGTTGCACGAGTATCAATTTTTGATTTGGCTATTGCATTAAACTCGACTAGAAGGTTCTGCAGCAATTAAAGGCAATTATTAGATAATCCCATGGTCCAAACACTCTTTTATTTATTGAAAATCCCTCCATAAATCGAATAACAAGCAAGCAAAATCCTAGCCACAAAATATGAATATAATATATGCACGTGGCAGTCAATTCACCCACGTTCAACACCCGTTTTCTTTTCACAATTTTCAAGATGAGATATCCACATATGCACGCATGTGTATATATATGTGTGTACACACACACTAGAGAGAGAAAAATGAGATTTGATTGAGAATCAGATGAAAGAATTCATTTCGAGGGCAAGCTTCACGTAATGAGATTATCGTGTTGATAACGTGTTATGAAAAAAGAGAAAAAATAAGAGAATATAAGAGTCAAGGTTCAAATGTATATTATTAAGAACCAATTCCCTATATTGATAGGTTCAAAATAAGAGTTACAATTAAAATGAAATAAATTTTCTAAATTAGACAAGACTTACTTATGAATCATGATAATATTAAATAATTATCTCATTATTTTACAACACAAAATGCATTTTCGTATATCAATTTTATAACAAAAGACTCAAAACACATTTTTAACATTTCGAGTGTTTTCAGTGAAAATTTTGAACACACTCAAAATATGGGGAAAAAGAGCATTTAAATAAAATTATAAAAAATAAACATTTTAAAAAATAAAATTGAAGTTATGAAAAAATAAAATTATAAAAAGTTCTAGAAAAATAAAAATAATCTAAGCTTTACATAAAAAAATTAAATGAACACAAATAGAAATATTCTAAGTCCATATTATTAATTATTAATTTTATTTTCTGTCTTTTGAACTCAATTTATTATTTATTTTGCTTTTGTAGCAAGAAAAAAATATTGTATAATTTTTCAACTTTAAAATATATATCACTTAATAATATATTAATATAAAATTGTTCTATTTGTACTGAATAATCAAACAAAAAGTGTTTTTAAATTTTATGTTGAGAAATAATTTTTCAAAATGACGCACTAAACATGATTTTAACAATTTCAAAATAGACTCTCAAAACAGAAAAATTAAAAATGAACTCAAAAGTGAAAACTGAAATACAAACCAAACGTGCCCTAAATAGTTCATGAATGGAGCTTTAAGCCTCATAAGATTGTCACGAGAGCGAGATGAGGTTTGGAACCCTATTGGGGACACCTTGCAAGCCGGATTTTTAGAGATGAGGCCTTTTGACGAAGCCAAGTCAATCTTGGGCCGCTAAACTTTACAATTGATGAAAATGCCCTATGAAGTAAAGGGAAGCCTGTACGTTGTTACACTCCCCGCTTTCCATTAATTTTTTTTTTTTTTTTTTAACTTTAAAAATAAGGAGTTAGAAAAACAAAGAGACTTGAACTCCGTTTCACACCTAAGCTCGCAACAGGTGGTCAAAAGTAAAGTTAACCGTCTTTTTTTTTACATCTTTCTTGTATGGGTGGCTTTTCCTCTACAACTCTGTTATACGTACACTGAGCCTTAAAGCTCGGTGTATAGTCCCTCACACATGGGATGGAGCCCGCACATTTATTAGCGTCGGTCCTTTTCCTCATGTGAGGGGAATGTACATCGAACTGTGTACAAGGAGAATAATTCGCCTCAGTCCTAGATTAGCTTTTTTCTTCTAGAATACTAATTGTATGAATATCTTTAGTCATGTTAATTCAAATTTTGTGTATTTGAAGAGTATTTTTAAAAATTATTGAATAATAAGCTATATAAATCAGCATAACATTCTTTGTGCTAAAAATGGCACAATTTCACCATGTCAATTTAATAAAACTATCTAGGGTTAAGCCACCAATCCGATTGAACAACTCGAACCTATGATTGATGGATGGGTGAAGATTCTCCAATCCATCGAGGACCCATCTCTATTAATGAATTTATTTATATAATTATATTTGTATGTAACATTAGTATTTAATGTATATAATAATAATAATAATTCAATTTAATTAATATTTAAGATATATTTATAAACGGAGTTTGAGAATTCTCGTCCCATACACATAAGCACGGATGGGGGGACGGGGAATGGAATTTCGATCCTGAATCATCTCCCTTGCCATTCTTATTCGAACCCAACCTTTTCATTTTTATTAATTTTTTAATCATTTAAAGTTCAAATTTTAATTGAAATAAAAAAATAAAAACATCTAAAAACAAAATCCAATTACCTAATATCAATTCCCTATGGGGTACTTTTAAAAATGACCCAGTTAAAACTCTTAAGTTAGCCAATTGATAAAAAGTCTATATTACCCTTAATGAAATGAATTGAATATTGCAAAATCCTATCTTTTATAATCGGTTTACAAACTAATTTTTATCTTCTATCTTGAATTTCAAAATATAAATCCATTCTTTGATCTAATAGATTAGAATAATCTGTAACATATTTTTCATATTTTTCTTTAAGTCTATTATATTCTTCTGATAATGTATTTATATTTTTTAATTGAGAAGTAATATTATTTATTTTATCTAACAATTTTTCTAATAAATTATCCAATCCTTCAATAGTATAATCCAGACATAAAAACTACAAATATAATAAATAATCTTAGCAATTTGAAACTTCTAATAACAGAAATTAAAACATCATAAATAGCAGAAATCAAATATTAATGAAAGAATATAACGTAAATAAGAAAGATCTTAGGCCCTGTTTGATTGGCCAAGTTTTCCGTGGAAGGTGGAAAACGTTTTCCTACTTTTTACTATTCACCTGTTTGATTGCACTCATTTTCCAGGGAAAACGTTTTCCAATGTTTTCCGAGGTACAAGCGGTTGATGCATAAAAGCTAGAAAACGTTTTTTCATCATAGTGGTGGGAAAACGTTTTCCAAAATTTTTATTTTTTTTATTTTTTTAGCAATTGGAACACATTCCAAAGTCAATGGTAAAAAAATTTATCCATTTAATTGACAATTTGTGTAAAAAAACAAAACCAAACGAAAAATTTGCTATGTGAAAAATTATACCAATCAAACACCATTAATTACAATTCCCTGTAAAACGTTTTCTAGGCAATTCAATTCCCTGCCATTCATTTTCTTTCCACCCGTTTTCCACCCTTGCAATCAAACAGACCCTTACAGTATTGGAGTAGAAGGTAAAAGTAGATTAATATCAACGAGATTTTTCTTGAGTTTGCACCCATATGTTTGTATACTCAGATATAAGTGATCGGTGTTATTTGAATTTAAGAAAGTGGATTATGGTCTAACACGACTTCCGCACACTCATTGGTTTTCTCTCTGATTCTTTTGTATATCTCACAATAGATCACACGGAATCACAGTTTTCCTTTCAACTCCTTGTTAAAACATCACCATGAATGGTAACAGGGTTCTAATGGCTTTCTCTAACAACGCCAAAAGCACACGGAAACACGATACTTGCACTGACCCTCAAGGTTTTTATCGTTGGAGTATAAGTAAGATAAGAGTTTTTTGAGAAAATAATAAGAATAAAAAGACAGTGTCTTAAAACAACTTTAATTTCATAAACACATCACACTAATATCTCTTACATAAGAGTACACATACATACTTTGGCTACACTCTTGGTACTTTCTCTAAGGAAATTAGAACTCCATAAAGATTACCTTATTACACACTTGACTTCAAAGAGAGATTGAAACTACTACAAGACTCGAAATACTAGATAGAGAGATAAATTTTTGTATTACAACTCATGCCTTACTTTTGAGAATTCATCTTCAATTTATAGACTAAAAAAGTTCTACAGTAGTCCTTCATTATTGTTGTTTTAACTGTGTAGGGTCTTGAGAATCTTACTGTGACATAAAGTTCTTTGTCTTAGCATGAAAAATTATTGGGGTAAACCCATAGTTTTTCTATATCAGAGTGAGTTTGATAAAGGGGTCCACTATTTTTCCATGTACGATTCAAATCATTCATACGAAAATTCATCTGGATCGAGGAAAATTGGTGAGATGTCGCATTCATTGCTACAGTATTCGCACTTGTGATTAAAATAAAGTCAAAACTGTTTGCACAGTTCATATTTTGTTTTATGTGTTCCACTAGCATGTCCATCAAATATATGATCACACCATGTGTCAAGATAGCGTCAATCTTCCTGTTTGGTGGGTGCTACAGCTTTACTGTAGATCATGTGATCATGTGACTCGTACACCCATATGTTTTGTTTTTGTTCAATAATTTTCTGAATATGCTCAAATTGCTCCTTGTATCCCTTTGCTCTACGGAGGGCAATCATGTTGATGATGTCTTCTGGCGTGGATTCAATGACTTCACTCTTTTCAGGCTGAAAATGTTTGGTAGTAGTGGCCATTCTTATGACATGGCTTGCTGGAAGCAACCTATCTTCTTCATTATCCCATTCAGGACTGGCCGTGAAAAATCTGATATATATGTTCTTATATTTAAGAACTTGACAATATCGTTCAATAGCTCGGACTACATCTTTTGGTAGCATAAAAATTTCTTTTAATGATTTTGATGGGTAAATACAAATTATATTTTCCATCTCGTAAAGAGCACGAACTCAATATGCTGGAGCTCTTGGATAAAGATTAACTTTGTTATAAGTTCCATATGTAAGAGTCTTCATCCATCCTCCAATACTGGTGAACCACCAGCATGCAAGATTGAACAATACATATAATAAAATAAAATTATTTTTATTCTTGATATCCATAACACCAAGGGTGTTACAGGCCTTGATAATATTTGAGCGATTGAGCTCTGGTATAGAGATACTATCATTTGTAAAAAAATTCTCTTGTGAGGGAGACAAAGTAGTATTCTCTTGGACGGATAGTTTATGAAGCTTTAATGCTTCTTGTTCAATATTGGCGTTAAAGCCTTCAGACCTATTGGCACTAGGGCCTTCAGATAATACAGCCTTATTGGCTTTCTCAGATATTGGCTTAGCAATAGCCTTCTCCATCAGTGCTATCTTATTGTAGCAACCTTTACATTCATCTCGAACTTCAATGTTTCGAGTTCCTTCTTGATTTGCTCCATTCCTTGTTTAAAAAATTTGGAATAAAATTATTTTTCCCTTTAATATGGACAATATCAAAATTAAATGGTGCAAACCACATTTGCATTATAATAAGTGGCCTTTCAGCTGCACTAGTTCCAAGTTTATTTGTTAACAATGGTTTAATCTGAGTATTATCCGTTCTAATAAGAAACTTTTTAGGTAACAAATAAGGTTCAAATTTTGCTACTCATTTCTTTACAGCTAAACATTCTTTTCGATTAGTATCATACATAGTTATCAAACCCGGATCGGACCGGACCGGCCGGTTCGAACCGGGAACCGATGAACCGGACCATGGTCCGGTCCGAGCAGCACCAAATTTACACAAAACAAGTGGCCCGTTTGTGACCCAAGCCAACCGCCGGTTTTCCTCCAAACTTGCTGGCCCAATTATTGAGCAACCGCCCGGGCCACATAAAAACGCATTCTGGCCCAAATGAAATCAGAAGAACGACCTCCCCAACCCCAAATCAGAAGAAGCGAAGAACGACAGCCAACTCCAAGCCCTAACGTCGCTTTCGCAGCCGGTTCTGCAGACACTTCCCAGTTGCAATTCCACTCCCTAGAATCCAAAGCTTCGAATTTCAAGTTGTAGTAGATGGAAGAGGAAGATGTAAGTTTAATTTTTATGATTTTATTCATAAATTCCAAATATTTGTCCTCAATTTTTTGCTGCAAATTTGTTAATTTTCGTCAGTTTGTGCAACATAATTTTGAGGAATCTGTGTGGATATTTATGAAAATAACAACACAGCAGCGGTCGTGACCGGTGTAGGATTCGACTCAGTTGAGTGAGCTTGACCTGTTGTACCGGTGTTAGACATTATGGCTTTGTTACAAGTTGGAAATTGGAATTAAACTTTTCTATAACTGTAGCTTAATTCTCGAAATAAGCTTTTATCTGTTGATTAGTTGAATTGGTCGATTACTTCTAACACTCCATAATGGTCGGATTTCAATAAAAAAGAGCTCTGAAGATAAGTTGAATCGAAAAGAATGATGCTTTATATTTTCGAAATTGGTATTAGAGCTAGATTCCAAACTTAGTCATGTGGATGCATATGACGAATATCCAATTGTAGCTGAACGAAGGTTGTGGACCTCAAGTTGGATTGTGATAGACAAAAAACTCATGAGCCTAATATAATGGAAGAGCTGAGAACAGATATAGCATGTAATTCAGTCATGACCCAGCCTTAGCAACCAGGGCCTGGACACCAGCATACTTGACATCCCAACCAAATTCAGTCATGGCCCAGCCAGTTCCACCAAGTGCATCCCCATTCTTCCCTAAGTAGTTCAAGTAGTACTGATTATTTGCTGCCATCATATTTGCCCCTATACTTGCCTGCAAAATCAAATAGCTGAAACAAAGAGAAAAAGGAATTTTGTTGATGGTCAGACCTGGAAACCTTATGCTTCTTTTGAGTTGAATTTTGGTGATGGTCACAATTTGTTGATCTTATACCACACCTGTTGAATTTTCGTTTACAAATATTATATTTTCCCACACGATTTGTGTATGGTTAGAAAAGGTGAGATTGAGAAGTTTTGATATTCTGTTGAATCATTTGGTGTTACAAGTTCTTAATGTTTTCAAATTTCAATTAAAATGATCTTAAATATATGATCTTAAAATGATTTTTCACTATTTCACTATATATGATCTTAAAATGTAGTACTTGTAACATTACCAATCTAGATCATGTACTTCAGGTTTCGCATTCTTGAAAAATATTTCATCCATTTGTGTTTTTCGAATAATATATTAATTTCTGTTTATTTTTCAATTTCAATCATACCAATTGAAAATTCTTAATGTTTCCAATTGTGTTTTTTTTATATTTTATTGGTGATGATAGTACACCAATTTCATCTCTACCAAAAAGTAATGCCAAAGGAAAAACAGATATAGCATGGGGTCATTGTAAAGAGATTATTGAAGTTGGTAGTAATGGGAAAAAAAAACTTGTTTGCTTATATTGTGGAAAGACTTTTGCTGGAGGTGGTATTAATAGAGTCAAACAACACTTAGCGGGAATAAAAGGTGATGTAGATTCTTGTCGTAAAGTACCTCCTGATGTTAGATTTAAAATGAAAGAAAACTTGGACAGTTTTGCTGCAAAGAAGCGTAGAATTCAAGAAGTTCTTGATGAGTGTAACCCACATAGCTCTTATTATCGAGAACAAGAAGAGCAAATGTATAGAGACTTAGGTGATGATGATGTTCAAGAGATCATCCCCCCTAGGTCTAAAGGAAATGGTATAGCTATTCAGACAAGTCAAAGAAAAAAAGTGGGAGCTAAACATTTAAAACAACAAACGGGAATTGGTTCCTACTTCATGCCAAGAACGGGACCTGGTAACCAACCTACTATCAAAAGTGTTCTTCAGAGCAAAGAAGCTATAGAGAAATGTGATCTCACTATATCAAAATGGGTGATTGATGCATGTATTCCTTTCAATGCTGTAAACTCCGTGTATTATCAACAAAGTATAGATACTATAGCTAGCATGGGTCCTGGCTATAAAGGCCCAAACTTTCACAATCTTCGTAGTTATTTGTTGGCTAAAAATGTCGAGGAAGTACAGAACTATGTAGAAAGCTATCGTTCAACATGGAAGACAACTGGTTGTACAATTATGGCAGATGGTTGGACGGATCAATGTAAAAGAACTCTTATTAATTTTTTAGTTTATTGTCCGAAAAGAACAGTATTCTTAAAATCCGTAGATGCTTCAGATGAATCAAAAAGTGCTGACATATTATACAAGTTATTTCGAGATGTTGTGTTATTTGTAGGTGCAGAATATATGGTCCATATGGTGACGGACAATGCTGCAAATTATGTTGCCGCTGGTAGGTTATTGGAGCAAGAGTTTCCAACACTATTTTGGTCTCCATGTGCAGCCCATTGCATTAATTTAATGTTTCATGATATTGGTAAGCTTGATGAAGTTAGTAATGTCGTATATAAAGCATCACAAATCACTAAATACATATACAACCATTGCTACCCATTGTATTTGATGAGAAAGTTTACTGGATGAAAGGAAATACTTCGACCTGGTGCTACTCGTTTTGCCACTAACTTCATTGCTTTACAAAGCATATTGGCCCAAAAGGATCCATTAAGAGAAATGGTGACATCTAGAGAATGGACTATATCAGCATATGCGAAGGACAATAAAGGGAAAAGATTTGTTGATGACGTACTTGATTCTGTGTTTTGGAAAGAGTGTTCTACTATTGTGCAACTTACTGAGCCCCTAGTTCGTGTTCTACGGATTGTTGATAGTGATGAAAAGCCTTCAATGGGCTACTTGTATGAAGCCATTCATGTGGCAAAAAGTGAGATGGAAAGTAGATTTCAAAGAAGGAAGAATAGAATAGCTCCTTATTTGCAAATTATTCAGAGTCGATGGGATAGACAATTGCGTAAGAATCTTCATGCTACTGGGTATTGGTTAAACCCGTGTTTCCAATACAATAATCGTGATATGGAAAACCATAAACAAACTATTTCAGGACTTTTAGATGTAATCGAGAGATATGCTTATGGTCAACCTGATTTAATAACCAAATTGACTAGTGAAATGAGACTATTTAGGCAAGCACATGGTGACTTCGGACGTGTATCTGCTGTAGCTGATCGTCATAGAATGGTTCCTGGTAAATTTTATTCTCATGTCATGTACTTTGTTATGTTATAAAATTTTGATTTTAGTTTATATAACATTAAAACACGTCTATTTTATTTTCTCTTTATTTTGGTACAGATGAATGGTGGGTGTGTTATGGTAGAAGTGCACCAAATTTACAAACACTTGCAATTCGAGTATTAAGTCAAACATGTAGTTCTTCAGGTTGTGAGAGAAATTGGAGTATGTTCGAACACATTCATTCTAAAAAGAGAAATAGACTCGAACACCAAAGGCTTAATGACCTTGTTTATGTTCACTATAATTTACGATTGCAACAACGGTAATGTTATTTTACTTTCTTTTATTACAATTATATTTTGATTACTTATAAATTGGATAATACACTTGGTTTAGGAATTATTTCAAGACTCGAAACTATGATCCTATTGACTTTGAAAGATTTGGCACTTATGGCAATTGGGTGTTAGAGGAGGAGCCACCGAATTTGGTAGATGAAGAGTTGGAGACGTTTCGTCGTGATTTGGGTGCATGCTCCATACAAAATGATAGAAATGATGGTAATTATTTGATTGATGCTATTGTCTTTTTTTTTTTTTAAAGTACAAATACTATAACGTTCAAATTTGAAACTATTTTCAGATGAATTACATTTTATTGATCTTGATCTGGATTGTGATGAAAATGATGGCAACGAAAATGATAAGAGAAGTGATACAAATAATGGAAACGAGGATTTTAGTATGACTGAGACTCCGTCATTGGTACAAGGCGAGGGAATTGAAGAATTTATGTCCGAGACCCCAGCATGGATGCGCTCAAATTCTTCTTGATTGAGAAAATATTGACTTCTTTTAAATAATTTACTTTGTTAACATGATCTTTATCCACGTTTAACTTTTGATTGATGGTTTTACTTTTGCAAGAATATTTTTAAAGTATATGAAGCTATCTTGTTGAACTTTTTCATATAAAGTATTTTTTTTATATGATTGATTGTTGATTTTATTGTTTGAAATCCATAGTTCACTATATATGATCTAGAATTTGTGAAATTAGGATACAAATTGATATTTAGTTAACAAAATAATAAGAGGTTAATTTAGAATTTAGTAGAAAATAGAAAAAAAATTCATTCATTGAAAATAATTAATAATATTTTTGACAGGAATTGACCCGCCGGTTGAACCACCGAGTCACCGGTTGAACCGCTGACCCGATGACCCACTGTATTGTCCGGGTCGACATCCGGGTCGAGTCTGATAACTATGGTATCATATCTAGTTTATGCATCCTTGAAAGCACCTGAAGTATAAGAAACAAGCTCTTCTGGGCATTTACACAATGGATTACAAAGAAAGTCTTTATGATTTTTTATTTTTTTTTAGGATTGCTCACCAGTGTAATAGAGAAGCATCAATTTCTAAAATATAGAAATCATTTTCATTTGGAATATTTAATTCGGGTAGATTTTCACATACTTTCTTTAATTTTTACCATTTTGATATCTTCCTCTGTCCATTCCCAATCAACACATTTTCTAAGTTTTTTGGTAAAGTGGACTTTGTATTTAGAGCAATTTTTGATAAAATTTTTAGAGTAATCCAATAAAGCTTTACAACTCTTTTTTTTTTTTTTATCTTTAATTACTTTTGAAAATTCGATAATTTTCTTACCAATATGAGGTTGTTGAAGTATTTTTTCTTCTGTAAAAATATATCCTAAGAATTCGATTTCAATTTTAACTATTTCTGCTTTTCTTTCAGATAAGGTTAATCCATATTTTTTGACAATATAATTGAACTTCTCAAAATGTTCGATATGTTCTTTTAAATTTTTACTATGAATAAGGATATCAACTATATAAGCAATGCAGAAATTTTGTATTGGCCTGATTATCTTATCCATTCTTTGTTGAAATATTGATGGAGCATTCATTAATCCAAATGACATAACATTCGACTCGAATTGTCTTAATGGATTAGGGGTGGTAAAACTAGTTAAACGTTTAGATACTTCATCTAGTTTTATTTGCCAATATCCTGATTTACAATCAAATTTAGAGTATATTTTACTTCCTTGTATTTTTTATTTTTTTATTGGTAATTTATAGCTATTATTATAGTTTTAGAATTTAGGTCTCTATAATCAATTACCATTCTAGCTTTTCCTCTTTTAATTTCATTATGGTTTCTAACCATAAATGCAAGACTATTATATGGACTAATTGATTCTCTTATCACTCCTAATTCTAAGAGTTATTTAATTTGTATTTTAAATTCTTTTTTATCTTCTTCGCTATACGAAAATTGTTTTTCAGATATAGGAACATTTTCTACAAAATCTCTATAGATTTAAACAATATCACTGGCATTTTGGCCATAAGTCGTTTTCTTATAGTCTCTTTTATAATAATATTCAGGAAATACATTTCTTTTACATAGGCAAATTCCAGATCCAGTATCAAGTATAACATGAAATTTTATCATACAATAGTCTGGTAAATTGAGAGTTATCTCAATTTATGGACTAAGTATACTAGTTTTGATTAATCTAATTCCTTGTATAATATAAATTGGTTATTTAGTTTTACTAACTCTAGGAAGTATTTTCTGTATATCCTCTATAGTTATTTGTAGGGTGTTTTCTGGATAACATATGATGATATTTTTTCAAGAAAATTCATTCTAAGTAATATTGGGCTAGTATCTTTTCCTTTTCAATAATCTTTATGGATTTTAAGATTTAATTTAAATTGTTGTCCTTCTATATCAGTAAAACTTAGTTCAAGATTAATAAATGTTCTGATTTCATATTTAATTCTATGATAATCCGTAAGAGTTATTCCTTGTAGTAGGTTTTTTTCAGATAAATGATTCACTAAGTCTGCTCTTATATGGCTGGTACTAGCTCCTGTATTGACAAGGGCTATGATTTATTCGTAGTTATTTTGATTATTGATATATTCTGTTAAGATAAAGAAATTATATTCCTTACACTTTCTTTGGTCAATATCAATACTATTTTTAGGTAATGTTGAGTAGTTTCTACTAGTAGATGGTCTACTAGAGCTTGTGAGTTCTCTAATACTGATACTTCTTTCTATTTTTCTACTAGACATTCTGAATACAAGTTGTCCAGAGGTGCTCAAAGTGGCTAATCCTTGGTTTCCTACTTTATTGTCTATTCTTTTAGCTCGTTGATGAAAATCAAGCAATATATCTTGTGGTAAGGAGATATTATTGTCATTTAACATTCTTGGTGGTGTAAATTGTGCTAGGTTTCTAAAGTCTTCATGAATTTCTATAAATTCTACTGAAATTTTATTGATTTCTTTTTAGTGTGTAGTTGTAAAAGCATACAAAGCTTTACAATGCAAAGTTACGACTTTACTTCTAGGTTACATAATTAATCTATCAATTTTGTGATATAAATTTAGTCATAGACTTAAGTTTTCATTTGATAAAGACATGGTAAATCCAGGTCTTATAGTAAATATAATTTTCTTATAAACAAGATTTTCAGAGACCATTCCTAATAAGGCATCCATAGGATCATGAAGTATTCTATTATCCATTAAGTATATTTGTGTAGGAATATCCATTCCTTCTCTAAAATATCATTTAATCATAATTTGGATCCTCCCATTACTATATTTTTTAATCTATCTCTAGTAGATTTCTTTATATTTGTTAAATCTCTATTAACTCATTCTCTTGTTATAAGAGGTATAGTAGTATTGTCTTTAACATTTTCGATATTAAATTATTAATAGGTACTTCGTCATACTCGACAATGTATATTATTTTGTTAAACCAAGATAATATAGATCTTATAAAAATATCTTTATCTTTTAAAGATATTTGTTTTTATTTTATAACTCCATATCTTTTTTCATCAAATACAACATTTTGCGAAGTTCTTTCTTCATTATCTAAGTTGGTCTCAATAGTATCAATAATTTCTTGATTTATATAGATCTGTTCATATTCCGGTTCTTCAATTTCTTCTATATCTAGTTCATAGATTGAGTCAGTCTCAGATAATTCGTCTAAATTTTCAATTATCTCATATTCTGAGTCAGATTCTATTTCTTTCATTAATCTAACGAACTTAACATTTTCTCTTCTATTTTTATTATGACAATTGAGAGATATATGTCCTATTTCTTTACATGTAAAATATTTACATTTTTTATAAAATTCTTCCTTAGATTTATTCTGGGGTTTCTTATGTTGGTTAAATTTCCTTTTTTTCAAGGTTTTTTCTTCTTAAAATATTTCTTGTGGCTCTTAAATCCTCTATTTTTCTTCCAATGTTTAAGATTTTT
Source organism: Osmanthus fragrans (assembly GCA_019395295.1). Taxonomy (NCBI): domain Eukaryota; kingdom Viridiplantae; phylum Streptophyta; class Magnoliopsida; order Lamiales; family Oleaceae; genus Osmanthus; species Osmanthus fragrans. The sequence continues at coordinate 18,323,962 of CM033361.1, read as the reverse complement.
CTTAAATTTTCTTTTGTAATATGGTTTCTTGAATGGTTGATGACAACCAAATTGTGGTACTGCTGTTATTTCTCCATAACAGTATAAACTAGTTTTCTTACCATGTTTTCTAAATAGGTATTGGTACATAGATTTTTTGCACCATTCAAATATTTTTTCTTAGCGAATGAAGTTCTCATTCCTAGAGTATCGGCCTTTTGATTAGGATCTTGCCATTCTATTTTCTTCCAATAAATTTGGTACTCCTCAAATAATTTCTGACCCCATGGTCAGGGTAATTTAAGGAAATATCTATTTAATAATTTTTTATCCTCTTCAGATATATTCCATTCTTTTATGAATTTGGATGCTTTGATATGTATTTTTCGAATTTCTTAGTATATTCATTTAATTCACACATATCACAGATTTTTAATAATTTCATTTCTCTTTCAGCTTATAAGGTTTCTTGAGTAATCATATCAATTTTAGTTTCAGGTATAACTTTTCCTAAGAGTAGATGTCTAAAGAAATTTTTTATTCGTTTTAAAACCTCTTTAAAATTTTCAGTATCTAAACTTTCATTACTATCTATGGTAGTTGTAGATTTTTCTCCATATTTGATTTGATTTTTTGTTTCTTCAGAAGTTCTTCTCCAGATGTTTGAAGTAATTCATCTAAAGGTGTGGATTATAATGTTATAAGCTTGAGTGTTATTCCATTTATGAAAAACAACAGCTAAATCAGTAGCTTTTGCCCAAGAATCACTAACTTTGATTTTATTATTGCTATCATCAATATCTAACCATATTTCTGTTGTAGGAATTGGTTCAACAAATAATCTAACAAGATTATTATCCCTAAAATGTATAGACTTGGTCGCAATAGTTTTTGGACATTTTCTAAAATTATAACCTTCTCGCTCATTAGTTATTCCATGTTCTCTTATCCATTCTAAATTTCTGTCATCAGATTCATCTTGAATCCAATCAGTGGTAACATTAGTTCCACTAGTTTCTCGACTAACGGCTCGACTTGTTCATTTAGATGTGGAGTATTAATTTCAGTAGTCTCCTCTTTAGGTGGATGATCATTCATATATATATATTCTCAGTTTGGATATCTAATTGTTCTAGACTTTGTTTATAAGCTTCTAATTCCTCTCCAGTAGCTTCAAAAAATTTAGTTTCTAATTCTTCTATAACATATGCAGGTAAATATGGTTCAATTGAGGCATAAGAATTATTTTTAAGTTTTAATTATTTAAATTTTGATTCAATTTGTTTATATAGGATTTTTGATCTTATCTTAATATTATCATTTACAATTTCTAAATTTGATTCAATATTTTTCACATGAGTTATAATATCTTGATTTATCATATCGATTTTTTCTAAAGTTAAAGCATAATTATCATATTGTTCTAAAAAATGATTTATAATAATATCTTCTTCTTCATATTCGGGAGATTCATCTACTAAAATTTGTAATGCTTTATTTTTTACTTCAGTTAACTGTTGAGAATTATTTATTTGTTTTATCTCTTCACTTAAAAACTTAAATTTGCTATTTAAATTTGTCGTTAACTCTTGTAATTTAATTCTATTAGTATTAGTTAAAATAACAACATTTTGTAATTCTTCTAAAATTAGTTTATTTTTTCTATCCATTCTAGAAAAGATTTCTAAAGTTGTAAAATTTTTCTTTAGATTCGTTACTAGGTTCTGATACTAATTTTATGGAAAGACGAAAGCGTTAATATATAACTAAAATATTTTGAGGACTAAAATGAAAATCTTTTATATTAGGATGACAATGGGTGCAATTTTTATGTTTGGGGATAATTTAGGTAAATTATAATGTTAAAATGGTCAAATGCCATTTTGGAAAAATGACCACTCCAATAGAGCCATTTACACGTATTTCCCATTCCCTATTGTCTTGAGTGTGTCCCATTTCAAAAAGAAAAGGAAGAACCATAGTCCTCTTTATTAAGATTTGGGGGTCCATCTTAAAATGTCAATCTTGTTAAGAGGAGTATCCCAAAGTCTTATAAGTTGGTCTATATTTTCATCATTATTCAATGTGGGATTTCATCCCTTAACATGTCCCCACAAGATGGTGGCTCGTTTGAGCAGACCAATCTTGAAATCTATATGCTCATATTTTTGAGTCTTACAAGGATCGAATTACTCGTTGGAGTTTAATGGGCTCTGATACTATGTTACAAAGCTTAGATAGAACTTTCCCCAATAACTAGCTTTTGGGAAAAGTTCTACTCAAACCTTATAAGATGGTATCAGAGTAGGGACTCTCAAGGATGGGTAGGGTGCGTGTCCCTTGCTTTCACGTGGCAGGTGTTGCCGAGTGAGCACGCTGGGCATGAGAGAGGGTGTAAAGCGAAGTCCCACATCGTTTGGGAGTAGAAGTAAAAATGCAATATAAAAGTGTGAGGCACCCTTTCTCCAATAGCTAGCTTTTGGAGAAAGTTCTTGTAACACTCTTCACTTGCTAATCGCCACTACTCCTCTGTCTCTCGTAAAAGATCGGTGACTATCATGACTTAGTAATCCTTGTTGTTTCTCAATCTTGTCATCTTCTCCTAATTTGTTCGGAGATTGGAGCTTTGCTTGGAATTGGTAAACACAGATATACATAATTTTATTTTATTTTTTTTGTTTTCTTCTAATCAATCGATTTATTTGAAGAATTTTAATAATGTTCTTTCATGTTGGCTGCAAGAGATACTGTTGTTCAATACTTTGAAGGTAGTCACCAAAAGATTGTTTTCTTCTTGTCAATAGACGCTATTGTTCTTCACAAACGTAGTCAAATTAAGTGATACTAACGTTCTTCACAAACTGGAAACCCAAACCGATTCAATTTAGGTTTGTTTGGTTTCAGATTTTTTTGTTGGATCAAATTAAGCTTAACTGGTTATTGTTCATAGGATTACCATTTGAATATTTGTCCCAGAAAAGAATTTGATAGTATAACTGTAGTTTGTTCTTGGTATTTATTTTTTTAACACCCTAAAGGGGAAGTTGTTTCTCAACTCATTATTTGTTACCAAGGTGTAACTGGAGTTTTAACGACCTTTTCTAATGGAGTGCCAATTTCAGTCTCCTTCAGAGCAATTTTTCTCAAAAATATTTTTCTATTGTCCTTTCTTACCTTTGTCATCTGTAATAAATCAAGAAATAGAAGATTAATCTTAGAAAGATGTCCTTTCTTTATTGGTGTAAAGTGTCACTTCTCTCTTGATTGACAAATATTACTTTCTCTTCAGAAAATGCTATGTTGTTCCATGATTACAGTGTTGAAATTTTACCCCAGTATAACATATCAAGTCTAGAAGCTTTAGTTGGTACTTCTACCTAGTATTCCTACTAAGAGTCCTATCAATGTAGAGTTCGAGTTATGCTTCTTACCTACAAGTTAGAATATTGTTTCTTCCCAAGCATGGCTTTAGCTTGGATATCTTCTTCATCGTGTTATTTGTGATGGAGCAATGTGCTATAGGTGCATTTAAATTTAACCTGTATGACTGTGTTGAAGGTTTTTGAGCCTTTGCCTGACCTGGTGGTCAATGGTGAGAGGGTGGACTTTGCCTGACCTGAGTCAATGGTGAGAGGGTGGACTTTGTCTGACCTGAGTCAATGGTGAGAAGTTGGACTCGGTGGAATATCTTGCAAATTATTAGGAGACTTTGGCGATTCTTAGTGTCTTTACATGTTTTTATGGCATTTGCAACAATCAAACTGGTGTTTAGTTGGTCCAGAAGGGCAAGTTTCATACACTTCCAGTACTTATGTAAGTTATGATACCATTACTTTTCTGGCAACCATTTTCGCAGAGTACGAGATGTAGACATGAAGAAAGACTATGCCTTTGTTGTATGTATCATCTTTCTATTACTTGCTTTTGATTACATTTTTTATTTCTCTCATCTATCTGTTAAGGAGACATGGTATTTGTCAAATTTCACTACTATAGTTTCCTTGCTTGTTTTGGTTTATCTATCTCATTTCTCAGGAGTTCAGTGATCCACGGGATGCTGATGATGCAAGATATAGTATGAATGGAAGAGAAGTTGATGGGCATCTAATTGTTGTGGAAATTGCCAAGGGAGTGAGTAAAAATTTTGAGCTTCTATTTTATTATTTAACACTTAATACAAAGTTCAAAATGGTTGCCTTCACATGAAGATGTTTAAATGTGGATATCGGATTTATTAAAAAAAAAAAGACTTTAGGACAGTGAGTGCCCTCTGGAAACACAATCGATTTAGTTTGGTCAATTTTTTTTTTTTTTTTTTTTTTGTTCTAAAAATGATCAAATGTAGATGAATTTGTTGATTCATAGCTCAATAACGTATGTCTCAATTACACTTGTCTTTGGGGGAAGAAAATAGATCAAGTTACAATTGAAATTATGTTTCTCTCCTGTGTATTTACTATGTCGCACTATTGCCAATTGTATTATTACAATAAATTCTTCAATATATCAAATAAGACCAGAAAACTAATTTTTTGATTCAGTGTCATGATTTTGTTAAAATCAGACATGTTTCCATCCTAGTCTAGAGACATGCATATGACAAAAGCACAACTTCATGTACTTCAGAATGATAGAAAAAGATGTTTCTAAAGAAAAACTGAAAAAACATTCAATGCAAGATAAGTACGGTGGTGGTGGTTGATGCCAAAGACGAGAAAATTGTAGAGGCTGAAGGACATTTTACTGCTGCTAAGAATATGTTTCTTTGAAGACAAAAGAAGTGGATCTTAGAGTTTTTTGGAACAGAGTCGACATTGACGAACAAAACATGGTACTGTTTATGTATCGTGTACATAGGTTAGCTGATGCACGGGAAGATTTTTTTTTCTGGCAGTCAATCTATTCTTAGTCAACTTTTCCTGAATTGTATCATTGATTTTACAGCTCAGTTGTCATGCTGATTATGATCACCCGTCCATTTCTTTTCTGTTGTTTTGTCTATTCTAATTTATATAAATTTCCTACCGATGTTGCATTACATGAGTTTAGGTGCCACGTGGACCTGGAGGAGTTAAGAGAATGCAGACAGAGGTCTAGATCCTGGTTTTGGACGCCGTTTCAATTGTGGCATTGATGGTCACTGGGCTCGAGATTGCAAAGCTGGAAACTGGAAGAATACTTGTTATCGCTGTGGAAAAAAAGGTCACATAGAAAGAAACTGCCAAAACAGTCCTAAGAAGCTCAGGTACTTGCATCAACATGCTCCAGCCACTTCTGTAGACAATCTTCTATTTCTTCTGTCTTACTCTTACACAGGTAGATGTACCAGTTTTTTGCATCTGTTGCTCTTGTTTGTTTTGTACGAGCATATTTTGGTACAGTTGTATCTAATTTTTTTTATTCACTTATGTGATAATGAAACACCAGCCGTGGTGAGCGTTACTCGAGCTCACCTGTGAGATCACATTCTCATCGTGGAAGAAATAAGAGTCGTAGTTTCAGCCGAAGTCGTAGCTACAGGTTTGTAGTTCTGGTATTTTTTTATTATTTTCTAATATTACATAAGAAAATTTTCTGGTTACATTTGCTAGTGAATACTGGTCTTTATGTTGGATTCTCATTGTTTGATGGATAATCCAACAATGTAGAATTGAAGAGTCCCTACTTTTCTTGACTTGCTGTTTTCTCACTTTATGTGTTGCCAGCCCATCAAGGTCCCCTTCTAGAAGACAAGTTGTCAAGCACGAAGAAAAGAGATCAAGAAGTCCTATCTCCAGTAGAAGTCCCAAGCTAAGGAAACATAATCCACCCTCAAAACAAGGAAGCGTAGCCCAACACCTGATAGGGATAGCCCGAGAGAGAGGAAGCCCTTTATCCCAAGAGGCAGGTATCGGTGTTAGATCAAGAAACGTACAGACAAAGACATAAGGAGTAGAGCAGAAGTCCTCTGAGTCCTGCAAGGGATAGCCCAGCTGCTAGGAGGTACGATGAGAGCCTCTACGACAGCAATGAGGAGAAATGCAGCCCCAGTCCAAGGGATAATAGGAGTCCTGTCGATGACAACGATGATAATGAACGCTCTCCAAGAGGCAGTGAGTCCCAATGAACCTTGGTGAATGCATATTAAAACACATTGTGTTGAAAGTTTGTGCAAGTTAATCTTAGTTTTGTTTTGATGCAATGAACTTCGAAATTGCATTTAATTGAGATCAAAACTACAATGCATCCAAGAATTCTATTAGTAACATCATTTGGCAACACTTGGTCAAGTGAGATGGGTCTCAGCTTGTTTGATTATCCATTAAATAATTCTCTGGCATCAAGTACGCTAATTTGTCCTAATGTTTGCAAGAGATGTTTTTGCTTTTGTTGAGAAACTTCATGTGCTTATCGACATTAGTTCCTCGAAAATGAGGTCTGAAATTAGAAACACAATGATATATCACAATAATTTATCCTGTTCTGTGAGGCTTATCAAAAGGGACTGGATATGCTTAGTAAAAATGAAAAGAAATATAATACAATTTTAATACGACGTTCTCTTTTTGGTTTTTCTCATCTGGTTTTTCTCATCAGCACAATTTCGATATGACGTTGCAAACCTCAATCCGAAGAGAATACTTTCGTTTCGGGTTGGTAAGTTTTGGTGAAAAAGGTTGGCCAACATAGGTATGTCGACAGAATGCTGCTAACAGTTGAAGCCCCTATTGACATGTTCATTACCACAATCTGCAGTTGAATGGCTTCCAAAGGAGAAGCTCCTCCCATTATGAGGCCAGTCATGGCACCAGGAAGTGATATTAGGCCTGTAGTTTTGGCCTTATCTAAGATCGGAGAAAGCGCAATGACGAGTGCCCTCTTCACCTGCTGTAGAGTTGCCTGACGAGGAGTTGCCCCGAGAGCAAGTGCTGTCTCTACCTACAGAAACATAAGTAGAAAGTTTGGAAAGTGTTCACAAATAAGCAGTGTTGGGAAAATTGACTTGGCCTAGTCAATTCGACTGCAGATTTTTCTCTTTTCAGTTATCTTGTAAGGCTATTAAATGCCAATTTCCTTGTTAAATGATAAGAAGCATTCTCCAACTCTTGCTTTCAATACAGTACTAAGAGTTCCTTATAGACTTACCAGATTCATTTGTATCTTAATGTCATCCCGGAGTTTCTTCATTGTAACCCCGGTCACTGTCATTGCATTCCCGACCATCATCCCGGCAACAGGGATTATGTACCGGGGGGTGAAAGGGAAGACCTTTAGAATGACTAGCACGAACATGGTAACTGCTGATCCGACAAGAATGGCCACCCCTGCAATGTACTTCCCTCGAGGTACATGTTTAGCACGTTGACCCGCTGTATAACCAGCAACGGAAACCTGCAAGAGCACGAAGAGATGAATAATAATCAGAAATCGTTTTAAGATCGAGCAAAGCCCGAACAAAATTATCTTTCACTACAATGGTGATAAAAGAGTACAAGTCTGGTTTTAATCTAGATTTTTATTAAAATCAAAATTCACATTAAATTTTAATTACATATTTTATGAATCTCACAAATTCTCGTACATTTCATCAACTTTTATCAAAATCTACTAAAAATCTAATTTTAATATCTAACAGACAGTGACTACGTAACAAGAACACGTCTGCATATCATCTTAAAATTTTCAAACGCAAGTAGGCGTGACAGATAATAAACAAAGAGATGTGCTACGTGTACATAATCTTTTGTACTTAGGGGTGTCCACACCCTCACGTGTACAAAAAATTATGTATAAGAAGAATAATCCATAAACAAAATATATTCATTCCCATTTAAGGAATTTTTGAAGGCGCTGCAATAAGAATTAAGAGGGTGTTTGGAGTGATTTTTGGGGAAAGATTTGATTTTTGAATAGTGATATGATGAAAAATATCAAATATGTGGTTGAAAAAGAATAAGAAGTTATTAATGTGATGAAAAATATTATTTTATTGAAGAATGTGTGATTGAAAATGAGAATTGATTGAAAATTAATTTTGAGAATCTATACCGAATAAGCCTAAATGATTGTAACTGATTAACAATTCATACAATACATAAAAAATGATAAATTTAAAGTTAGAGGTTGTTGGCCAGATTTTAGATTTCAAATGTCAGACTCAGATAACTACTACGAGAGAATCACTTGACGAAAAACAATCAAACCAGAGAGAGATAGAGAGAGGAATATACCATGAAAAGATAAGCCAGAAGGATCCATCCAGCATTTTTTCTGAGTGAAAATAAACTGCAGAACAAACCCAATAACAGAAAGTTGAAGAAAAGCCCTGAAAACAGAATAAACCATTTCACCTTCAAAACCAAGCGTCTGAAAATACGACATGAACACCGCCACAAGCACCACCGCCAGTGCCGCCACCGGCTTTATCATACCCTCCAAGAATTCCCATAGCCAGTGCCAGCCCATAGCACTTGTTCAAATGCAAGTAGCCAAATCAACCGAAAGATTAAGCATGTATATATAGACACGTAATATGTGTTCATGTGTGAGAGAAGACCTCGTCCTTATGGTCGATGGAATTTGAGATAACTAGTGGAGTTTATATCTGGTAATAAAAGTCTGGTTCTGAGGCAAATGGTACGTACGTACGAATTGGGGACCACTTGGGACTTGAGATCAATATAACTTTTGTATCGTGGTCCGTAGTGGCCTCGTGGGACCCCCAGATTTACATTAGACACATTTTAGATTCTTTGAATAGGGGTTCCATGACTTAAATGTTGTTGGTCTTTAAATTTTTTTAATTGCAATTTAGTCACTCAACTTTGTGGATAATATTCTTGGTCATTAAAATTCCATTGAAATTTCAATTAGATCTTTAGACTTTAATTTATCGTAATCATAACTGTTAGTCATTCTGTTAGATCTCGTTACTAGCCATAAAGTGATAAGTATGAATTGATAGCAATCTCGCGTGTCTTTATGTTTCATATACCATATATTCTAATCACGTCGTGACTGCAATATGAAAATAATTTGATTTTCTAAATATAATACTAACCATGTTATTGTGGTAGATAAAAATTAAAATTTAATTCCAAATTGCTTATGAAATGTTTGTTCATCTAACTAGATCAAACAAATAAATATGTAATAGGGCCTACATTTCTCTCTTTTTTAATCGTACGTGTAAACTTTTAGATCCAATAGTATTTATTTATGGCCAAAGTAAACAAAAAATCTCAATTAGAATTGCACTCGTCAACCTTTCAAATAGTGAGGAAACAGTTCCTAAATCTTTAAAAGTGATATTATGACCCAACACTAATTTCAATATTAGGTTATGATCGATAAAATCTTGTTAACTTAGCATTTAACATTGATTATTTGAGTTTGATCTAGCATTCAATTTATTTCAAGGTTCTACTTAAAAGAAAAATATTGAATTATGATATTTTGAGTCTGCGATCCAGATCTCAATAACTAATTACTTAGAAAATTTTCATAAGATGTGACGATAATACATGAGAGGTGGTGGTTTAATGGTGCGTGGTGGGGCTAGAATTGGGTACCACTTGGGACTTGAAACCAATCATCAATATGACTTTTGTATCGTGGTCCGTAGTGGCCTCGTGGGGCCCCCAGATTTACATTATTAGATTCTTTGAATAGGGGTTCCATGACTTAAAAGTCGTTGGTCTTTAAATTTTTTTTAATTCCAATTTAGCCACTCAACTTTGTGGATAATATTCTTGATCATTGAAATAGGAACTGCTTGTGATGCACAATTTTTTGTACATAATGATATTCATTCATATGAATATGTGGACACCATTATATATAGTGCAAGTAGATTTATCCCATTGAAATTTCAATTAGATATATACAAAATTTCCATGTACAAAGGGGAATAAGTCTTTTACTTTTCTCCTTTTTTCTTTGTCTGAACATAAAGGTATGATATATATATATATATATATATATAATTATGCTACATGTAAAAAATTGGTTGACAAAATAATATCTACACTAATCATTTCAAAAATAAATTTTTAAATCATTTGAAATCAATGCCTATACTCTATTCTCATTGAAAATAATACAAACTAGCACCTTTGTGAAGCGTTTACAAACTTTGAATTAAAATTAATCAAAATTAAAGTCAAACAATTAATATTAATGATATCTTTCATGGTCCCATAACATTTCAACCACACATTACAAAAATTTCTATCATAATTGACGAAAAAACCTGAATTTTTAATACCCACCGAAACACCCTCAAAGTAAGTAATAAATAAGTACGTACTATTTATAATTTTTGTTAAATGAGTGATTAAAATATAGTTTCAATATTAATAAACATGAGGACACTGTCATGAGTTGAGACATGCTGTTCAAAATGACTTCATCCAATAATTAATTGACACGTTACTTTAAATTAACACGTTCAATATTTTTTTCACTGTCACTTGTGCTTAAAAATAGAATAGAGAATCAGACTCATTTTTATTTATTTTTATATATTTTTTCTTTTATATATCAGTGAACAACACCAAAAAAATCAACTTTAAAAATTATAAGCTTGACATGGACAAAAAGGTCATTTACCATTATATTTTACTTTATCACCTATCAGACAAAACGACCAAATCCTAGATCTAAACTTTCTCCTTTTCAATTTTAGACACTCACTCGTACTCCTACACAACAGATATCATTGCATTTGCTGAATGTTTTATGTTTATTTTTTGATTTAGGCATATATTACTACTAACTTATTAATATGACGATAGATTTTAATTTGCATTTATCATTTGAAAATTTAATTAATGAAATCAGAATCGAATATTTCAATTTTGATTTGGTTCCATATCTTAGAATTAACCATTAATTTCATTTAAAAAAATAGTTTATGATTTGATTCAATTTTTTTTGAAAGAACCATGTCCACCCCAAATAAAGCCAAATTAGCTAAAAAGGTCCCAGACTCCCAAGGCACACCACCAAGTGGTAAAAGGAGAAGGTGAAAAAAATTTAGCATCACTTGCAATTGCCATGTGAGGGTTCGAATCCTGAAATATGGATGAATTCTTTGGTAAGTGGGAGATAAATGACAGCCTTTTACCTTGCACCTTTGAAGGTGTAATCTACGATTTACTCTTTTATTAAAACTCAGGACAAGACAAGTGAAAAAAGGGTGGTAATAAATAAATTAGATAAAAGGGATCACTACCTAACTATTGTATTTGCTTATCAGGGCAGGAGATATTAATTAGGTCTTATCACATCTAGACAGGTACATCTGAGTCTGCCTAAAACTTTATCAAAAGTTGGGTCTGGTTAAAAATAAATAAATATTTATAGCGAGAGTCTCAAACTATTATGAAATGTCTCAAACAGGTCTTCAATTTATTTATTTTTTTTCTGTCACGTTTGAATTTTCAAATTTAACATTTTTTAGTACTTGAGTCCTTAATGGATGGTTTCATCAATTCAACTGTTAAAAAGTTGAATGATAATTACATGCCTATTTTTTTTTTTTGAAAAAGAAAACAGAAAAGGAAATAAAAAAAAATAGAAAAATAGGAAAAACCTCAACCAAACTCCTCCTCCCTTCTTCATTAACCTTTTCGTATTTCCCATCTTCCATGATAGTTTGGACTTTAGAAGTGTTACCCCCCCCCCCCCCCCCCCCAAATATTATCTGGAATGATTTCTAAGGAAATTACTTAATGCTCAAAATTTCTTGCTTAACAATTTTAAAAAGTATGTTTTAAAGGTCGATGGACATGAATCGTTGTTAAAGTCCCAAGTTTAGTAAATATAAAGTGTTAGGGACCTACTCGTTCAGTGGTGAATCTAGCACTCGGCAAGGGGCGCGATCATGCGTGCTAGATCCGTTGAAATTTACAGGATGGATGCCATCGTTGATTCATTGTTGCGGACTTCAAAGCTGAATGGATTAGGGAAAGAGAAAGAAAGGTAAGTTTGAACTTGGGCCATTTTCCTTTTTTGGATTTTGGGGCTTTTATTTATTTATTGTTTTTAAATTAGATCCATTTGTTGTTTTGTATTGTAACCCAGCTCCCCATGCCATAAGACAAATTGAATTTTGTAGAAGACAAACAAAGATGAAAGACGCAAACCAAACCCTATATGTTATATCTCTGACTCCTTCCTGTTGCGCAGCTGGTAGCCTCGACGCCGTCATCGAGTCTTCAACCTTGTGAGTGGATTGGTAGTGGATCTTTTGGAGAGCTTTATTTTGGTAATTTGATTTCCAGTTTTGAAATACAATTAGGGCCTGTTTGATTGCAAGGGTGAAAAATGGGTGGAAAGAAAATGAATGACAGAGAATTGAATTGCCTAGAAAACGTTTTACAGGGAATTGTAATTAATGGTATTTGATTGGTATAATTTTTCACCTGACAAATTTTTCGTTTGACTTTATTTTTTATGAAAATTTTAAATTAAATGGATAAATTTTTTTACCATTGACTTTGGAATGTGTTTCAATTGCTAAAAAAAAAAAAAAATTATCAAAAAGTTTGAAAACGTTTTCCCATCACTATGATGAAAAAACGTTTTCTAGTTTTTGTGCATCAACCGCTTGTACTTTAAAAACGTTGGAAAACGTTTTCCCTGGAAAATTAGTGCAATCAAACAGGTGAATAGTAAAAAGTAGGAAAACATTTTTTATCTTTCACGAAAAATTACGGCCAATCAAACAGACCCTTATTTTTTTAGGAGCTCTTTTGGGTGTGATGTTGTTTGAAATGATTTTACTATAATTAATTTTGGGAGCAAATATACAAACTGGAGAAGAAGTTGCTGTGAAGCTGATTAGTATGAAAGTTCTGTAATTTCGTGAATTTAAGTTCTTATTTGGAATAAATTTTTTAATTGTTAATTTATTAGGGGTTAATCAACAACTTTATTTTATATTGTTTTCCTATTGGGAATTAGTATTTGTCTTACTAAACTAGTTTATTTGTCAAGTTTTAGATATTAAGGAGACCTGCTACCAAATCTCTCTATTTCAAGCAATAGATATACTTCTTTGACATCGATGCGCGCATTGATTTGTTTCGTGCTTCACTTTGTGCACCTTTTCTGTAATTTGTAGTATACTTTTCTCTTGAAGCAATATAATTTATTTTGTTTCTAGGAATTTGTTAAACCCAAGCATCCTCAGACTTCAACCCTATGACTGACAGGGTTTTTCATTGGGGAATGATTTATGAATTATGAATTATGACTGTGAGCCTGCTGTTTGCTACTGAGGTTTATGATTTATGAAATTTGGGAAATTAATGGATATGTGATATACGTTGACTGTGATTTGTGATAAATGATAAATTGATGAATTTTTGATTTGTGATTAATGATAGATTGAAGAAATGTGATTTTTGTTTTTAGTACATTTACATATAGATTAAAGAATTTTTAATATTATTTAATTAAATATTAACAAACGACATTACTATTATGATCATTGACTGTCGACAGTCAATGACCGCCCTAGTTGAGGTTTTTTCTTGGATCCGCGATTGTACTCATTATGTTTTGAATAAATTGGAGATCACATACATAATTCTCCAGAAATCCGACTAGCCACCTCACAAATAAATATCTTGTTATCTATTTTTTATTTACTCCTACGACAATCCGGCATAACAAAAAATATTCGGGTTAAGTTTATCGATCACTAAACTTTACACCCACATAATCTTGACTATTGAACTTTAACTAATATGATTCATCACTATATAAAATGTTTCATTAATACATCGATTCAACTTGACTTCTATATTAAAAATTCAACGTGTTCATGTGCCAAGTCATTACACCTTTAGATTAGTTAAATTCCATGACTTGACACATAGACGCGTAAAATGTTCAATTATAAATTGTATGTCAAACATAGTCGTGGTTTTAATGAAATATTTCACGAAGCTTATAAACAAGTTTGAAATAAATTGAAATTTAGTAGCCAAAGAGTCACTGAAGTGTAAAATTCACTTGCCGAAAGTGTAATTTAACCCATCCAAATCAGTGGAATTTTATATAATTTTGTGGATGGATATCGAGGGAGGGGAAAATAGGAATAATTACACCAAACCCTCTTTTTTAAGTTTCATTTTCAAAAATGAAATTTAAAAGTTATTTGTACAAAAATCAGGTGATAATAAGTTTTTTATTTTAAATAATAATATTATATAAATAAATTAATCTACCCACTTAGCCCGTGTTTGAGCCCCTATCTCCATCCATTTTTTTCATTTTTAGTATATTGGCCCCACACCTGCAGCGTAATATTGGAAAAGTCAACAATGACGGAAATAATTTATTATTTGTGATATGTTTCTTGCCATTTTTGCCCTTATATGTTAATCAAAATTTATGAGAAAGTTTGGAGGATAAATAAGTAAATTTATAAATCAACAATGAGGGCAAAAATGGCATAAAGTTCTAATGGCCGGACTTGTGTCAGAAAACTCAGTCCCTTTTCCCTCCCATTAATGAGTTCACTGTTGCAAAAAGGAAAGGAACGAGAAAAAAGGGAAAAATACAGGGCTCAAACAGGGGCTTATACATCCCTATCACCCCCATCCCCATCACATTTTACTTCCCAAACCCTAATAATTTATCTCTCCATTCTCTCCCCATATCCTCTCCTTTCTCTCCCTTTATCACACCACCACAACCCTTCGACGATGGCGCTAACCACGACCATCCGACAGTGATATCGCCTTTACTCTATTACTCCGCCGTAGCGGCATCGCCACCACACACCACACAGGAACACTGTCAGCGACGCTCACGATGCCTCCGATGCACTGATAACATCTCGATCTTCCCATTTTGTTCAGAATTTTTGTGAGCCAATTCTTAGAGCGATGCCTTTTGCGGCGGCATTGTGAGCACCGTGTGATGCTTTTGGGCTCTGATTGGTTGAAATTGGTGTTTTTTTATGACAACTTTGAGAAAGGCATCGCTTCAGCGACGATGGCGCCGTCTGCGCATAGTTACATCTAGAGTATTGGTGGTATTTGTTTGTGACAGCTCAACCCATCGCCGCATAGCCAGAGTCTTTGGTGGTGTTCGTTTGTGATGACAACTCGAATCCACTAGGCACGCCGTAGATGGTGGTTTTTGTGTGTGGCGGTGTGTTGCGGTTGGTGGTATTTCTGGCGGTGGTGGTATATTGTGGATGTGATGTGCAGTGGTGGTGGTAGTGGTGATGGTGATTGTTGTTGTGGATTTGAAGTGAAAGTAGACTTAAGTTGAAGGTGGTAGTGGTGGTGGTGATAAGTGGTGTATGGAGATTTGTTTGTAGTGACTCTGTGTGAATAAATATGTGTTTATTGTGATCGAGTGTGACAAACTCTGTCTTCATTGTAACTGTCTGTAACAAAATTAACAATGAGTCATAAATTAGACTGATTTGGTCCCAAACTGTCACACTAAAGACACATTTTGTCACAATTAGTTATATATAATCCAGGTTAATGATGATAGTATTTATGGTTGTAGATTTGACTTAAATGTGGTAGTAGTGGTGCATTGGAGGTGATGTGTTAGTGACTGGTGGTGGGTTGTGGTGTTACTATGCGGTTTGTGTAGATTTGTTCGTGGTGATCCTTTACGATCAAGCATGTGTTTATTGTGATTGGTTATGATCAATTTAGTATTAATTGTGACATGTTGTAACTTGATCACATATCGGTACAATTAAGATTGATTTTGTCACAAATAGTCACATATAACACAGGTATAGTAACGAATAATAAATATGGTCATAGATAAATTTTTAGAGATTTTTCTATAGTGGAGTATAGAGAGATAAATTGTTTTCATATTTTGGAGATTTTTCTACCGTTGGAGTCGGAGGAGCTGTCACCGGAGAGGTCGTCGAAGTGATCGTCGGAGTCGATGGCCGCCTCCAATAGGGAGAAGTCGTACGAAGAGGATAAAGAGTAGAGAGAGAAAGAGAAGGGATTTGATTTGAAATTTGGTGTGATTAATTATATTATATTATAATTAAAATTTTAATAAATTGATTTATCACTTGGTTTTTGAAATTTTTTTTGGAGTTTGTTAATTTTAAAATGTATTTTTTTTATATATATAGGATTTATGTATTGTTCCCGAGAAAATATATTATGTAATAGTAATTTTTTAATAATATATGGTTAAAATATAAGAATTTTTTTTTTAAATTTACGTGAAATATTATTTTATGTAATTGAAAAGAAGAAAAAAAATATATATTTTGAAATTAATGAAGTCCAAACAGGGGCCAAACGTGTTTATTATGAAATTAAGAGAAAATAAAATAATATAAAAATAAAGAGCATCAAAACTCTTGTTTATTTCATTATAATAATTAATAATGACTCCATTATAGGGTTCAATGAGACTTAACCCGATTGCAGTATAAAATTGTAGAACTATTATGTAGATATTTTGATAAGACTAAATAGTCGTTCAACATAATCCAATAATTTTAGACACTATTGAAATTATCATTGGAGTCTCAATTCACTATTCTTATATATCTATCAAAATTTTTTTAAAAAATGTGATTGTATTCGCACTACATTTTAATTACATTAAATGTCATGACCTTTATTTATTTTTACACTTATATCTTTAACTTTTTTTTAATCATATTTTTATTTTTTAACATTTCATTGTATTTTTGTATTATTATGTATTTTGTTTATTTAAAAATATGATGGACTAATGAGTTTTCTTGCTCTATCTTGAAGAAAATTTCAGCGAGAAACCATAATCAGGAACAATTTATGTGTATTTGAGAATAAAAACGCGTTAAAAAAAATTAAGACATAAATATGATAATATGTAAAATTTATAAACCATAACTAGGAACGATTTATACTAATTTGAGAATAATAATGCGTTGAAAAAAGTTTAAGACATAAATATGATAATGTGTAAATTTTATAAACCTTTAATGCATTTATAATGTAGTCTATTTATGAAAAGTTGCGGTGTGAATATATTTAACCTTTGAAAAAATTCTATATTAAATTTTTAACCTTAGATGTAAATTTACTCAAATAGGCAAGAATAATATCAAATAAAATCAATTACTCAAATACATTTACTCTAAATTCATTCATTAATATTTATCCTCATTAAATGCTTTTAGACCTTTTATATTATTTTAGACTTTACACTTGACTAAAACCCATATTTTATAAAATATTTTCTTCAACTAAGGGTCCGTTTGATAACAATATTTTTCATGGAAAATTTCACATTCGAGGAATTCATTTTTCTTCTTTACTGTTTGATACGAAAATGAAAATAAAGTTCGAAATCCAAGGTACAATCACTTTAAGCATCAAACAAAGCTTAAAGTTAATATGAACAATGAAAGAGACACTATTAGAACAACTACATACATGTGAAACAATTTTAGATTGATTCAAATCAAGTTCCGAATATTAGCTTAATCATCGAAGATTTAGCATCTGTTTGATGAAGATTAAAATAAGATTTTTAGTAGATTTTGATAAAAGTTGAAAGATTGTGTTGTTGAAAAGTTATAGATCTCATAAAATATATGATTAAAATTAATTATTAATTTTGATTTAGATTAAACTTCTTGTCACGTGGTCAAGCAGACGTCGTTGGTTTGTACCACTTATATATTTTTGTTTCAATTTGATAATCATCGTCAAAATTGCAAAACATGTGACTTGACTCATAGTGCCACTGGATTGACTAATGAAATGAGTTTAATAGCTATATGCACGTTGTTCATCATTATGGAATACTCAAATATTAAAGGGAAAGAAATGAGTGAATTTAATAAGAGTAATGTTGAAATGTAATCAATCGAAAAAACTCTTCCAAACCCTTGTCGCTCTGTAAAGGTCACAAAGCCGTTTTTCCGCCACTTCCGACGAGCGGCCTTGTGCCGCTCATCCAACCCTTTGTTTTTTTCTTCGCTTCCTGTTCTTCCTTTCTTTTTGCTCGTCCTTCCCTGTCCTTCCTTTGCTTACAAAGGTAAGGTTTTCTCTAGGTCTTTGTTGACCCAGTTTGTCCTCTTGACTTCGTGTTTGTAGAAGTTTTGTATTGGTGAAGGTTCTCCCCGTCATGTTCTTCGATTTGCTTATCGATGTATATCAGTCCCTGGCTAGGTTTTTGTTCGCGTTTGGGCTTCGTGCTTCAGGGTTTTCTGTCTGTGTGGAGTATGTTTGGGGTTGGGGGTATTTCGGCCGTGGGCTTTGGAAGACCGCCCGAAATCTTTTCGCCAGCCTTCTTCCGGCGTCTGCATCCCCTGCCCAAATTTGGTCCGTGCAACCTCTCTTCAAGCCCACAAACGGACGGAGGCGGTGGCCAACAGTTGGAGTGGGATGGGGCTTTTTTGGATTCTTTTTCTTTGTTTGGTTTTGGGTCTTGTTTGGCTCTGTAGTAGCTTATGCTTAGTCATAGGGTGCACTTAATCTCTCTGAGGAGGGCATTGTGTTGGAGGTAAATCCTCCTTGTATCCGCTTGCTACTTCGTTGCTTAATGAACTTCATTTAAAAAAAAAAATGTTGAAATGTAATGAAAATAAATATAGTATTTTTTTTTTTTGAAAATTTTAAAATCATAATAGAGATAGATTTAGAATAAGATAGATATATATAAGTGATTTGGATACATCATTGAATTTGATAAGGATAATATTGAAATTTAATTTGGCTGAATAATTTTTCAAAATTTTAAAAGAGATGAATTTAGAGTGAAATATAAATAAGGATGGTGGAATAGTGATCTAAAAAGCGTGCCTAGGTGAGAAGCGTGACTAAGGCGCTTCGCCTTGAGCCAAAACGAGAATTAAGCGGTCAACGAGAATGTTGACCGCTTAATGTGCGCCTAAGCGTGCGATCAACGAGAAATTCTCCTTGACCGCTTAAATTTTTTTAATTTTTTTTTAAAAACTTTTTCATCTTCATTAAATATACATTTTTTTTTTTTTTTTTTTTGTAGATGAAGAAGAATATATTAAATTGAAATCCGATAAAGAGTTAGATAAGATTTAAGCTACATGCTATCTATGTTATATAATTATGATTTTGAAACTTATCTTTTTTGTCGAAATTATTAAGTACATACAATATTTTATAATTTTAGATGTTTGGTATATATTATATGAATTATTGAATGTTTTTTGCAATGATTAAAAAATTAAAATCAAAAAACGTTTTTTTACGCCTGAACTTCGTCTAGGCTCGAAAATATTGAAATTTGGCCTTCACGCCTAACCACGCTTTACGCTTTTTAGAACATTGGATGAAAATAATGACTCTTATTATTTTCATAATAATCATCTCATTAAAAATTTTATTTAAGAAAAATACTAAATGAAGAAAAAAAAATAAAATTATTATAAAATTTGAAATAACAAAATGTCGTCTCGTTAAAACTGTGTCAGGAAAATTTAATATAACAAAATTTGAGTGATGGAAAAAAGTAGAACTACTCTTGATTTTAATCGATGCCACTAATATATATATATATATATTTTCCAATTACACATTCTTAAAATAAACACTATTCAAAACATTAAAATTTAAAAAAAAAATAGGAGTCAAACGGATGCTATGAAAGTTGTCTCAAAAAACTTTGTTTGAAAAATTTAATATGACAAAATCCCGATCAAGAAAAAAGTTCAACACGTATTTACTTAACCTACTATAATATCACTTTAAATTTTATATCAATTTCCCAAGTGTAAAATAGATAATTGCGAAATATGTTTGCGACATGATCTTCGTGATAGCCACACATGAACAAATTACTAGCTTATGAACTTCATTTCATATAGACTATGTAATATCATGCACCATTATAACCAACGTATTCTTGAAGATATGCGAGTAAACCCATAAATAAAGAGCAGCACAATGTGTTATTTTCCATTTACCTCATTTTTCAAAGAAGAATTAAGAAATGGAAAAAAAATAGCAGATTGACAAGTTTATTTCCAAGCAAGCCGGGCCGGCCAACTCTGGATCATTTTTCACCAAAGCCTACATGATACCTTGCAGACTAACGGCCCAGACGGCCCTGGCCCATGGAGCTCTCTTAGGGTCCGTTTGATTGCGAAGGTAAAATTTAGATGGAAGAAAATGAATTGCAGTGAATTAAATTGTCTAGAATTTATTTTACTGAGAATTATAATTAATTGTATTTGACTGGTATAATTTCTCACCTGATCCGTTTGACTTTATTTTTCATGCAAATTGTTCATTTCTGGGATAATATATATATATATATATATATATATATATATATATATATTTTACAATTGGGGATAATATTTGTTTGAATTGCCAAAAAGTAAAAAAATAAAAAATTTGAAATTTCGTTATGTTCGTTTGACTTTATTTTTTATATAAAATGTCAGTTAAATGGATAATTTTTTTTACTATTGAATCTAGAATATATTTCAATTGTCCAGAAAAAGAGAAAAAAAAAAAAAAAGAAAAACAAGAGGGAAATCTGGAATTGCCTTTCCCACCAAAAAGGTAGAAAAAACAATTTACTGATTTGTGGGAAAATGGGGCGTGTGGGCTTGGGCTAAGAATTGTGTTTCCATTATAAAAAAAATGGTATCAAGTTAAAAGTTGAAAAGTGGAAAACATTTGCCTTGTTCCATGAAATATATCTCTAATCAAACAGGGCTTTACTGTAATCACAAATGTGCTTCTGTTGAAATTTTTTGATGATACTAAGCATCAATTTTTTTTATTAAAAAATTGTAAATTATTAAAATTCATTTAAAATTTTACTAATAATTTTTACGTATATTTTGTAAGGGATTAAATTAAATTTAAATGATCTTACGAAATGTATGAATAATTAAAAGTAACAAAAGTAAATCAACAAAATGTATGATAAAAATATATATAATATCAACAAGATTATAAGATTGTAAAAATTATTAAAATTCATAAGATTATGTATATTCAGTAAGTGATTAAATTAAATTTAAATAATCTTACAAAATATGTAGATAATAAAAAAATAAAAAAATGTATGGCAAAAATAGAGTTATATCAAGAAGATAGTAAGAATCCATTCAACTCCTAAAATTTGTCAAGCCTCAATTTCCCTCTCTGAACGACATCGTAGCATTGACCCCCCACAGTCAACAGCCAAAATCCCTTTCCCCTTCGCTACACAGCCGAAACTTCACTCAAATCTCTCTCTGCACTCTGAAAGTTTCCAAAACCTGAAAAGATGAATCTACTGAGCCGAGCTTCGATGAAATCCATCCGTATGATTCAAATGGCTCATCAAAACGAAGGCCAGGCATCAATCATTCAGGGTTCGTCTCGATTTTTCTCAACCGAAGCTGACGAGGCAAGCGAGGGCCAGATTCAGGATCCTTCTAGTCCATTTCTTCAAACCCCAACTTCGGGTATGGCCATTCTCTCTTTATTTAATATTTGTTGGTGTTTTAGTCTTTCTTCCGGGTTCTGGGTTTTTGTCTTGTTGATTCATCATTTATCGTATTGTACGCTCATACATATATTAATGTTTTGTTTATACTATGTATTCATATGCCTATGGTTTTAGTAATTTCAATCTTTTCTTTTATGCCATTGTGATCATTAATATCATATACCTTTCCTTGCCAAATTGCTGGCTGGTTAGATTTATCCATGCCTCAGTTTATATATGAGTAGTGAGTATTGTAACTGCAATGCTGAGAACAAAACGCTATGGTCGGCTTCTTGAATTTTCTTGAATTAGTCTCGATTAACATGGTTTTCACCTGAACAAATGGACAACCTATTCAGTTCAGGAACCGTGGGGTGAAAAATCTTCCAACTAACAATAGAAATACACCTTGATCTTGTATAATATACGTGTGGTCTCTCATTGTGTGATCTGGAGTTAAAAGTAATCAGACGTGGAATAGGAGAATATTTCATGTCAAGTCTGACATCAGACTCTTAAAAGAAATAAATGGATCCATTAAACATCTATGCCGGGACCCAAATGCGGCAGCTGATTGGCTAGCATATCCAGGTTGCAAATCCCAAATCCCAAATTCGCAAAGTGTTGGAACACTCTTTACTAATGGGACTCATTAAAGGAATAATGTGAACAGACAAGATTGGGGATGCCCTATATAAGGTTAGCAGAGAGTAGAAAACATAGGCCTCGTTTACTTAGGCCTCGGTGGAATATCTTGCAAATTATTAGGAGACTTTGGCGATTCTTAGTGTCTTTACATGTTTTTATGGCATTTGCAACAATCAAACTGGTGTTTAGTTGGTCCTGAGGGGCAAGTTTCATACACTTCCAGTACTTATGTAAGTTATGATACCATTACTTTTCTGGCAACCATTTCCGCAGAGTACGAGATGTAGACATGAAGCAAGACTATGCCTTTGTCGTATGTATTATCTTACTATTACTTGCTTTTGATTACATATTTTATTTCTCTCATCTATCTGTTAAGGAGACATGGTATTTGTCAAATTTCACTACTATAGTTTCCTTGCTTGTTTTGGTTTATCTATCTCATTTCTTAGGAGTTCAGTGATCCACGAGATGCTGATGATGCAAGATATAGTATGAATGGAAGAGAAGTTGATGGGCATCTAATTGTTGTGGAAATTGCCAAGGGAGTGAGTAAAAATTTTGAGCTTCTATTTTATTATTTAACACTTAATACAAAGTTCAGAATGGTTGCCTTCACATGAAGATGTTTAAATGTGGATATCGGATTTATTAAAAAAAATAGACTTTAGGACAGTGAGTGCCCTTTGGAAACACAATCGATTTAGTTTGGTCAATTTTTTTTTATGTTCTAAAAATGATCAAATGTAGATGAATTTGTTGATTCATAGCTCAATAACGTATGTCTCAATTACACTTGTCTTTGGGGGGAAGAAAATAGATCAAGTTACAATTGAAATTATGTTTCTCTCCTGTGTATTTACTATGTCGCACTATTGCCAATTGTATTATTACAATAAATTGTTCAATATATCAAATAAAACCAGAAAACTAATTTTTTGAGTCAGTGTCATGATTTTGTTAAAATCGGACATGTTTCCATCCTAGTCTAGAGACATGCATATGACAAAAGCACAACTTCATGTACTTCAGAATGATAGAAAAAGATGTTTCTAAAGAAAAACTGAAAAAAACATTCAATGCAAGATAAGCACGGTCGGTTGATGCCAAAGACAAGAAAACTGCTGCTAAGAATATGTTTATTTGAAGACAAAAGAAGTGGATCTTAGAGTTTTTTGGAACAGAGTCGACATTGACGAACAAAGCATGGTACTGTTTATGTATCATGTACATAGGTTAACTGATGCACGGGAAGATTTTTTTTTCTGGCAGTCAATCTATTCTTAGTCAACTTTTCCTGAATTGTATCATTGATTTTACAGCTCAGTTGTCATGCTGATTATGATCACTCGTACATTTCTTTTCTGTTGTTTTGTCAATTCTAATTTATATAAATTTCCTACCGATGTTGCATTACATGAGTTTAGGTGCCACGTGGACCTGGAGAAGTTAGAGAGAATGCAGGCAGAGGTCTAGATCCTGGTTCTGGACGCTGCTTCAATTGTGGCATTGATGGTCACTGGGCTTGAGATTGCAAAGCTGGAGACTGGAAGAATACTTGTTATTCTGTGGGGAAAGAGGTCACATAGAAAGAAATTGCCAGAACAGTTCTAAGAAGCTAAGGTACTTGCATCAACATGCTCCAGCCACTTCTGTAGACAATCTTCTATTTCTTGTGTCTTACACTGGTAGATGTACCAGTTTTTGCATCTCTTGCTCTTGTCTATTTGGAACAACTTTGTGACACCGAAACATGCATTTATTACATGGCTAGCTATCGAGACCAGACTCTTGACAAAAGACAGGTTGGACTACCTTCAAATTGACCAACAATGTAGCTTGTGTGCTCGTACGGTGGAATCGAACACCCACCTGTTTTTTGATTGCTCCTTTTGCCGGTCTATTTAGGACCATATTAGAGCTTGGGTGGTGTTTAGACACGCTATGTTAACACTACGTAGTGCCTTAAAATGGATAAAAAAGGAGAACCGAAGTACTACTTCGCAAAGTAAGGTTAAATGTATTGCTCTTGTATCTATTGTTTATTACATTTGGATAGCTAGGAACCGTTTGATTTTTGAGGGTTTTAGACCGCATGTCAATAGTATTATTTGACGGATCAAGACACATGTATACAAAGTAATGTTTTCTTTGTATCCGGATGTTTTGATTCATTATGAGTATCTTGCTCTAGGTCTGTAGATTGGTTACACTTTGTTGCATTGATTTTGTTTGCTCGGGTATGCCCGCAGTAATTGTATTATTTATTTTGTCTGATTACCTGGGTATGTCTGGCGTACTTGTACATGGATTTTAATGGTTATTCTACACTTTACCGGATCCAAAAAAAGAAGAAGAAGTCCTATCTCCAGCAGAAACCCCAAGCTAAGGAAACGTAGTCCGTCCTCCAAAACAAGGAAGCGTAGCCCAACACCTGATAATGATAGCCCAAGAGAGAGAGGAAGCCCTTATAGGTATCGGTGTTAGATCAAGAAACGTACAGACAAAGACATAAAGAGTCGAGCAGAAGTCCTCTGAGTCCTGCAAGGGATAGCCCAGTTGCTAGGAGGTACGATGAGAGCCTCTACGACAGCAATGAGGAGAAATGCAACCCCAGTCCAAGGGAAGATAGGAGCTCTGTCGATGACAACGATGATAATGAGTGCTCTCCAAGAGGCAGCGAGTCCCAATGAACCTTGGTGAATGCATATTAAAACACATTGTGTTGAAAGTTTGTGCGAGTTAATCTTAGTTTTGTTTTTATGCAATGAACTTCAAAATTGCATTTAATTGAGATCAAAACTACAATGCATCCAAGAATTTTATCAGTAACATCATTTGGCAACAATTGGTCAAGTGAGATGGGTCTCAGATTGTTTGATTATCCATTAAATAATTCTCTGGCATCAAGTACGCTAATTGGTTATAATGTTTGCAAGAGATGTTTATGCTTTTGTTGAGAAACTTCATGTGCTTATCGACATTAGTTCCTCGAAAATGAGGTCTGAAATTAGAAACACAATGATATATCACAATAATTTATCCCGTTCTATGAGGCTAATCAAAAGGGACTGGATATGCTTAGTAAAAATGAAAAGAAATATAATACAATTTTGATACGACGTTCTCTTTTTGGTTGTTCTCATCAGCACAATTTCGATATGACGTTGCAAACCTCAATCCGAAGAGAATACTTTCATTTCAAGCTGGTAAGTTCTGGTGAAAAAGGTTGGCCAACATAGGTATGTTGACAGAATGCTGCTAACAGTTGAAGCCCCTATTAACATGTTCATTACCACAATCTGCAGTTGAATGGCTTCCAAAGGAGAAGCTCCTCCCATTATAAGGCCAGTCATGGCACCAGGAAGTGATATTAGGCCTACAGTTTTGGCATTATCCAAGACCGGAGAAAGCGCAATGACGAGTGCCCTCTTCACCTGCTGTAGAGTTGCCTGACGAGGAGTTGCCCCGAGAGCAAGTGCTGTCTCTACCTACAAAAACATAAGTAGAAAGTTTGGAAAGTGTTCACAAATAAGCAGTGTTGGGAAAATTGGCTTGGCCTAGTCAATTCGATTGTAGATTTCTCTTTTCAGTTATCTTGTAAGGTTATTTAAATGCCAATTTCCTTGTTAAATGATAAGAAGCATTCTCCAATTCTTGCTTTCAATACAGTACTAAGAGTTCCTTATAGACTTACTAGATTCATTTGCATCTTAATGTCATCCCGGAGTTTCTTCATTGTAACCCCGGTCACTGTCATTGCATTCCCGACCATCATCCCAGCAACAGGGATTATGTACCGGGGGGTGAAAGGGAAGACCTTTAGAATGACTAGCACGAACATGGTAATTGCTGTTCCGGCAAGAATGGCCACCCCTGCAACGTACTTCCCTCGAGGTACATGTTTAGCACGTTGACCTGCTGTATAACCAGCAACGGAAACCTGCAAGCGCACGAAGAGAGGAATAATAGTCAGAAATCGTTCTAAGAACGAGCAAAGCCTGAACAAATTTTTTTTGGATAAGTACGAGTGTACAAACAGCCTTCCACCTTGTATATTCTTGGAGACATAACTTATGATTTACCTCCTTCACTAAAATTCAGGACAGGACAGATGGGGGCGTCAGTAATGGGAAGTAATCCAAAAAAAATAAAAATTTCTCTTTCACTATAATGGTGAAAAAGAGTACAAGTTTGTCTTCACGTCTCTTGTACTAAAAAATGGTTACCTTATAAATCTTTTATACAGTTTGAATATTTCGGCTACATGATTCAAGAATGAACGTCAATGTACTTCTGTAGGAAGAAAATCGTAATCGAGGGCGAAAGTGTACAAATATGATTTGCTCTATATAATCCAAAATTTTAATGTGCATATTCTCGATCAATCTATTGACCAAACTATGCTGTCTAAATGTTTACACTAATAGAGAATAGGCGCAATTTCCGGGTGAAATCAGAGTAATAAAATTGAGAAAAGTCAAAGGTGTATGATAGTATGCCCCAGTTTGGTTTTAATCTAGATTTTTATTAAAATCAAAATCCACATTAAATTTTAATTACATATTTGATGGATTTCACAAATTCTCGTACATCTCATTAACTTTTATCAAAATCTGCTAAAAATCTCATTTTAATCTCTAACTGACAGTGGCTACATAACAAGAAAACGTCCGCATATCATCTTAAAATTTTCAAATGCAAGTAGACGTGACAGATAATAAAAAAGGGGATGTGTTACAAATACATAGATTCAAGTGGGGTCCACATTTATGAAAGGATGTGGACACCTCTATGTACAAAAAATTATATGTACAAGATGAATAATCCATAAACAAAATATATTCATTCCCATTTAAGGAATTTTTGAAGGCACTGCAATAAAAATTAAATGATTGTAACTGATTAACAGTTCATACAATACATAAAAAATGATAAATTTAAAGTCAGAGGTTGTTGGTCAGATTTCAGATTTCAAATGTCAGACTCAGATAACTGCTACGAGAGAATCATTTGATGAAAAAAATCAACCAGAGAGAGAGAGAGAGAGGGGGGGGGGAGGGAAATATACCATGAAAAGATAAGCCAGAAGGATCCATCCAGCATTTTTTCGAGTGAAAATAAACTGCAGAACAAACCCAATAACAGAAAGTTGAAGAAAAGCCCTGAAAACAGAATAAGCCATTTCACCTTCCAAACCAAGCCTCTGAAAATACGACAAGAACACCGCCACCAGCACCACCGCCAGTGCCGCCACCGGCTTTATCATACCCTCCAAGAATTCCCATAGCCAGTGCCAGCCCATAGCACTTGTTCAAATGCAAGTAGCCAAATCAACCGAAAGATTAAGCATGTATATATAGACACGTAATATGTGTTTGTGTGTGAGAAAAGACCTCCCCCTTATGGTCCATGGAATTTGAGATAACTAGTGGAGTTTATATCTGGGAATAAAAATCTGGTTCTGAGGCAAATGGTACGTACGTACGAATTGGGTACCACTTGGGACTTGAGATCAATATGACTTTTTTATTGTGGTCTCTAGTGGTCTCGTGGGACCCGATTCTTTGAATAGGGTTTCCATGACTTAAATGTTGTTGGTCTTTAAATTTTTTTAATTGCAATTTAGTCACTCAACTTTGTGGATAATATTCTTGATCATTAAAATTCCATTGAAATTTCAATTAGATCTTTAGAGCCTGTGTGGTGGGGATTAAAATTAGATTTTTATTAGATTAGGATAGAAAATTTTGAAATGTGTGGTTGAAAATTTGAGGGACCCATGAAAGACGTAGTTAATATTGATTGTTTGACTTTGATTTGGATTAAAATCAAATTTTAATCGAAAACAAACAAGCTGTTAGACTTTAATTTATCGTAATCATAATTGTTAGTCATTCCGTTAGATCTCGTTACTAGCCATAAAGTGATAAGTATAAATTGATAGCAATGTCGCGTATCTTTATGTTTCATACATCATATATTCTAATCACGTCGTGACTACAATATGAAAATAATTTGATTTTCTAAATATAATACTAACCATGTTATTGTGGTAGATAAAAATTAAAAATTAATTCCAAATTGCTTATGAAATGTTTGTTCATCTAACTAGATCAAACAAATAAAAATGTAATAGGGCCTACGTTTCTCTCTTTTTTAATTGTGTAAACTTTTAGATCCAATAGTAT
Organism: Osmanthus fragrans; assembly: GCA_019395295.1. Lineage (NCBI taxonomy): Eukaryota > Viridiplantae > Streptophyta > Magnoliopsida > Lamiales > Oleaceae > Osmanthus > Osmanthus fragrans. The sequence continues at coordinate 18,295,691 of CM033361.1, read as the reverse complement.
TTATTTATGGCCAAAGTAAACAAAAAATCTCAATTAGGATTGCACTCATCAACTTTTCAAGTAGTGTGGAAACGATTCCTAAACCTTTAAAAGTGAGATTTTGATGAATTTGAGTTTGCGATCCAGATGTCAATAAACTAATTACTTAGAAAATTTTCATAAGATGTGACTATAATACATGAGAGGTGGTGGTTTAATAGGTGCATGGTGGGGCTAGAATTGGGGACCACTTGGGACTTGAGATCAATTATCAATATGACTTTTGTATCGTGGTCCGTAGTGGCCTCGTGGGACCCCGAGATTTCCATTATTGGATTCTTTGAATAGGGGTTCCATGACTTAAATGTTGTTGGTCTTTAAATGTTTTTAATTCCAATTTAGTCACTCAACTTTGTGGATAATATTCTTGGTCATTGAAATGGGAAGTGCTTGTGATACATTATTTTTTTTGTACATAATGATGTCTACACACTTACATGTAGTTGTGAACGCAGACTTTTTGAATTAGTGGGACACAACATTGCGAGCAGTGGCGGACACAGACTTTTTTTTCATTTATATTGCTAAAATCACAAAAAGTAGTAAATAAAAAATTCCTAAAATACCTACTTCAAACTGTGAAGTTGGTTCTTCTGTTAAATATCGTTGGGTAGATGCAAATTTATTTACTAATTTATTTGAACACGCTTCCTGTATCCTAAATTTAATGGGTTTCCTTTTACAATTTGGGAGCGAAAACCTTATTTTTAAAAATTGGAGATTTGTTTCCACGTTGCCTCAAAAGGTTGGGGAGTGCATCATAATTTTTTGGATGTATATGACACTTTTTAAGTTTTTATATTCTGTATGAGCCAGCTGAGTTGATTGGGAATGACTGAATTCATCAATCAATGACACGTATTGATAAGAAATCTCCACTCAAACAATTATTCCCTGTACTATATTCTCATTTAGCCCTTGTTTGTGCCTCTATTCTTGTAAAAAAATAAATTTTTAAATAATATATTGATGAAAAATGTATGATTAAAAAATAAAAAAAAATTTTAAATTTACGTATAATATTTTTTTATTAAATAATATGTGATTGAAATGAGATCAAATCATTGTTGAAAAATATATTTTGATAAAAAAATGAGACTCAAACAAGGGCTTACAAACTTTGAATATATAATAATAAAAGAATTTGTTTAATTCGAATTAAAATATGATTTTAATTAAAATTAAAATTAAACAATCAATATTAATCATATTTTTTCTGGCTTCCACAACTTTTCAACTACACATTTCAAAAACTTCTATTACAATTTACTAAAAATATATAGTTTTTTTTAATTCCCACCGAAACACCCTCAAAATAAATAATAAATAAGTACTTACTATTTATGAATTTTTTGAAATGAGTGATTAAAAAATTATTTCAATATTTATAAACATGAGCTCAGGGACAAAGAGTTGAGATCTGTTGTTCAAAATGGCATAACTAACTTGTCGTTCACTCAATAATTAACTGACACATCACTTTAAATTAACATGTCCAACTTTTTTTCACTATCACTTGTGCTTAAAAATATAATCGAGAATCATATTCAATTTTTATTTTTTATATATCTTGGCCCCGTTTGATACACATTTTTTGTAAAATTAGAATAAAAAATATAGCTGTTATGAGCCCCCACACAAAAAATGCAAAGTCAAATATGATGGCTGGATGTGATGGATAACGGTCATATTTTTCATTTTTATGGTGAAAAAATAGGAACCAAATGAGGGCTTTTTCTTTTATAAATCAGTGAACAACACCAAAAAATTCAACTTTAAAAATTATAAGCTTGACATGGACAAAATCGCACTCCTACACCACATATATCATTACATTTGCTGAATGTTTTATGTTTATTTTTTGATTTAGGCATATATTACTACTAACTTATTAATATGACGACAAATTTTAATTTGCATTTATCATTTGAAAATTTAATTAATGAAATCAGAATCGAATAGTTCGATTTTGATTTGGTTACATATCTTAGAATTAACCATTAATTTCATTAAAAAAAATTAGTTTATGATTTGATTCAAAATTTTTGAAAGAACTATGTCCACCCCAAATAAAGCCAAATTAGCTACCTAACTATTGTATTTGCTTATCAGGAGATATTAATTAGGTCTTATCACATCTAGACAGGTACATCTGAGTCTGCCTAAAACTTTATCAAAAGTTGGGTCTGGTTAAAAATAAATAAATATTTATAGCGAGAGTCTCAAACTATTATGAAATGTCTCAAACAGGTCTTCAATTTTTTTTTTGTCACATTTGAATTTTCAAATTTAACATTTTTTAGTACTTGAGTCCTTAATGGATGGTTTCATCAATTTAACTGTTAAAAAGTTGAATGATAATTACATACCTTTTTTTTGAAAAAGAAAATAGAAAAGGAAATAAAAAAAAAATAGAAAAATAGGAAAACCCTCGACCAAACTCCTCCTCCCTTCTTCATTAACCTTTTCGTATTTCCCATCTTCCATGATAGTTTGGACTTTAGAAGTGTTTTTTCCCCTCAATATTATCTGGAATGATTTCTCAAGGAAATTACTTAATGCTCAAAATTTCTTGCTTAACACACTTAAAAAGTATGTTTTAAACGAGTTTGAAATAAATTGAAATTTAGTAGCCAGAGAGTCACTAAAGTGTAAAATTCAGTTGCTAATAGTAAAATTAACCCATCCAAATCAGTGGAAATTTCATATAATTTTGTGGATGGATATCGAGGAAGGGGAAAATAGGAATAATTACACCAAACCGTCTTTTTTAAGTTTCATTTTCAAAAATGAAATTTAAAAGTTATTTGTACAAAAATCAGGTGATAATAAGTTTTTAATTTTAAATAATAATATTATATAATTAAATTAATCTACCCAATTACACACCCCACCCGGTCACATTTCACTTCCCAAACCTAATAATTTATCTCTCCAATTCTCTCCATATATCATCTCCCTTCTCTCCCTTTATCACACCACGACGACCCTCCGACGGCAGAGCTAACCATGACTATCTGGCGACGATATCGCCTTTACTCCATTACTCCGTCACAGCAACATCGCCACCACACACCACACAGGAACACCATCAGCGACGCTCACGATGCCTCTGATGCGCTCATGATATCTCGATCTTCCCATTTTGCTCAGATTTTTGTGAACCACTTCTTAGAGCGATGCCTTTGCGGCGGCATAGTGAGCACCGTGTGATGCTTCTGGGCTTTGATTGGTTGAAAATAGTGTTTTTTATGATGACGACTTTGAGAAAGGCATCGCTCCAGCGATGATGGCGCTGTCTGCGTGCAACTGCATCTAGAGTATTGGTGGTGTTTGTTTGTGACAACTCAAGCCATCGCCTTTGTAGTCGGATTCGTTGGTGGTGTTTGTTTGTGACGACAACCCGAGTCTATTAGACCCACTGTAGATGGTGGTTTTTGTGTGTGGTGGTGTGTTGCGATCGATGGCATTTGCTAGCGGTGGTGGTGCGGTGTGTAGTGGTGGTGGTGATGGTGATGATAATTGTTGTTCTAAATTTAAAGTGAAGGTAGACTTGAGTTGAATGTGGTAGTGGTGATGGTGATGAGTGGTGTATGTAGATTTGTTTGTGATGACCTTATATGATCAAATGTGTTTATTGTGATCGGGTGTGATCAACTATGTCTTCTTTGTAACTCTCTGTGACCAGATTAATATTGAGTCACAAATTAGACTGATTTGATCACAGACGGTCGTAGTGAAGACAAATTTGGTCACAACTAATCATATATAACCCATGTCAATGATGGTAGTATTTATTGAAGATAGTAGTAGTAGTGCATTTGAGGTGATGTGTTGGTGATTGGTGGTGAATTGTGGTGTTGCTATGCGGTGTGTGTAGATTTGTTTGTGGTGATCCTCTGTGATCAAGTATGTGTTAATTGTGATTGGTTGTAACCAATTTTGTATTAATTGTAACCTGTTGTAACTTGGTCGTATACCAACACAGTTAATATTGATTTTATCACAAATAGTCATACATAACACGGGTATAGTCACGAACAATAAATCTGATCATAGATAAATTTTTGGAGATTTTTCGTATAGAGAGAAAAATTGTTTTCAATTTTTAGAAATTTTTTATCGTTGGCGTTGGAGCGGTCGTTAGAGCAATTGTCAGAGCGGTCATCGGAGAGGTCGTCAGAGTAGTTGTCGAAGCGATCGTTAGAGTCGATGGCCGCCTCCAATGGGGAGAAGGCGTAGGGAGATGATAGAGAGTAGACAGAGAAAGAGAATATATTTGATTTGAAATTTGGTGTGATTAATTATAATTATAATAAATTGATTTATCACCTGATTTTTGAAAAGTTTTACAGAGTTTGTTAATTTTGAAATGTGTATTTTATATATAGAGTTCATGTATTGTTCCCTGGAAAATACTGGAATAGGATCATTCTCCAATTGGATAGGCTGGTACAATCTCGATCGTGATGAGCAATAATCTAAATTGAACTTTTTGATGTAACCTTTTTCAGTTAAACGTTATTTTTAAATGTTTAAGTAAATATAATATTCATGTAAGATAGATTAAAATCAGATTTTTGGACATGCTATTTTAATCACGCCAAGCCCCAGTTTGGGTTCCATTATAATTAATGTTTTAAAATAAAATGCATTATGTGATAGTAATTTTTTTAATAATATGTGGTTAAAAAAGAAGATTTTTTTTTTTAATTTACGGGAAATATTATTTTATATGATTGAAAAGAAGAGATAGAAAAATATATTTTAAAATTAATGGAGTTCAATCAGGAGCAAAACGTGTTTATTATGGAATTAGGAGAAAATAAAATAATATAAAAATAAAGAGCGGCAAAACTCTTGTACGTTTCATTATAATAATTAACAATGACTCCATTATAGGGTTTAATGAGAGTTAACCCGATTGCAATATAAAATGGATTGATTTCACATACGGTCACTGAACTTATTTAAAAATTATAAAACGATCACTGAAGTTACAAACTTGCAGAAATGGTCACCATTAGGACCGTTATGATTTTAGTTCAAACTCAAAGGAGCAAAACACGTGAGTTGAACATTATTGGGTCTTTTGTTGCATTGATGTGCAGTACATTTCAGAATTCAGTAGATTCTTATAAATTTTTATTTTTCACTATGCTGTCAGCTAACCAAATTTATAATCTCCTATTATCTAAGTTATTTTAAGGTTTGAAATTTGTACTTGAGATCCTCAAGGTTCTATGTTCACATATTTTGATAATTTAAGTTTGAATTAAAATCATAACCATCCTATTGGTGACCGTTTCTACAAGTTTGTAAACTTTAGTGACCGTTAGTGAAAGTGCTCGTAAGTTCAGTGACCGTTTCTGCAAGTTTGTAACTTCAGTGATCGTTTTGTAATTTTTAGGTAAGTTCAGTGACCGTGTGTGAAATTAACCCAATATAAAATTGTAGAACTATTATGTAGATATTTTGATAAGACTAAATAGTTGTTCAACATAATCCAATCATTTTAAACACTATTAAAATTATCATTGGAGTCACTATTCATTATTCTTGTATATCTATCAAATTTAAAAAAAATGTGATTATATTCACACTATATTTTAATTACATTAGAAGTCATGACCTTTATTCATTATTATACTTATATCCTTAACTTTTTTTAATCATATTTTTATTTTTAACATTTCATTGAGTAGAAAATCTTCTCATTAGTCATGATTTTCTTCCAAAAATATTAACGCGCTTTAAACTGAAGATGAAATATTGAATGTATTTATTATTATTATTATTTAATTTGCTCATTTAAAAATATAATGGGCAAATGAATTTTTTTGCTCTATCTTGAAGAAAATTTCGGCGAGAAACTATAACTAAAAATAATTTATATTAATTTGAGAATATTAATGCGTTAAAAAAAATTTAAGACATAAATATGATAATGTGTAAATTTTATAAACTTTTCATGCATTTAAAATGTAGTCTAGTTATGAAAAGCTGTGGTGTGAATATATTTCACCTTTGAAAAAATTATATATTAAATTTTTAACCTTATATGTAAATCTACTCAAATAGACAAGAATAATATCAAATAAAATCAGTTACTCGAATTCATACATTAATATTTATCCTCATTAAATGCTTTTAGACCTTTTATATTATTTTAGACTTTACACTTGACTAAAACTCATATTTTATAAAGTATTTTCTTCAACTAAGGGTCCGTGTGATAACAACATTTTTCATGAAAAATGTCACATTCGAGAAATTCATTTTTCATCTTTACTGTTTGATACGAAAATGAAAATAAAGTTCGAATTCTAAAGTACAATCACTTTAAGCATATTTTTGGCAAATTTAATTAAAAACTTATCCCTATGAGGTACATGAGAAAATATTTTCCAACTTACATGGATTTTCAATTTTTTTCCATCTTTGCCAATCAAACAAAGCTTAAAGTTAAAACGAACAATGAAAGAGATACTATTAGAACAACTACATACATTTGAAACAATTTTAGATTGATTCAAATCAAGTTCCGAATATTAGCTTAATCATCGAAGATTTAGCATCTGTTTGGTGAAGATTAAAATAAGCTTTTTCACAAATTTTGATAAAAGTTGAAATATTATGTTGTTGAAAAGTTATATATCCCATAAAATATGTTATTAAAATTAATTATTCTCAGAATTTATTAGACATGGTTTAATTATAAATAAAAAGAAAATGTTTTTATTTAAAGAATATATAGAATTTTTAGGAGTAAATATAGGAAAAGGTCAAATAGAATTACAACCTCACATAGCTCAGAAAGCTTTAGAGTTTCCTGATAAATTAGAAGATTTAAAACAATTACAAAAATTTTTAGGATTAGTAAATTATGCTAGACCTTTTATTAAAAATTTAGGACAGATTGCAGGACCATTGTATGGAAAGACTTCTCCTAAAGGACAGAAATATTTTAATATTGAAGATATTAAATTAGTCCAAAAAATTAAAGAAAAGTTAAGAGAATTACCTAAATTAGCTATGCCACTTGATACAGATTATTTAATAATAGAAACAGACGGTAGTATTACAGGATGGGGAGCAATATTAATTGCAAAACCCAATAAATACTCAGAAAAAGATACTGAGAAGATAGTTAGATATAATAGTGGAAATTATAAAGAAAAAATAAATTCTAGCAGTATAGATTTAGAATTACTATCAATTATTTATGCTATAGATTCTTTTGAATTATTTATTATTTCTAAGAAAGAAATAACTATTAGAACAGATTGTGAAGCAATAGTTAGTTTTGTTAGTAAATTAAAATTAGAAAATAAAAGAAGTAACAGAAGAAGATGGTTAAATTTTATAGATAGAATTACAAATACAGGTATAAATTTTAATTTTGAGCATATTAAAGGTAGTGATAATAAAATAGCAGATATTCTTAGTAGAATTATTAAGAATAAAGAATATGACTAATATTTTCTTGCAGATGCAAAGACCTAGAGCCCCAAGACCAGGAATGCTTCAGAGCACTCCCAGTTCTTCATTTCAGACTCAGAATCAGACTAATATAGCACAGACTTTTGATAAACTGAGATTTGGTAATACAGAATTAGCTTGTTTTCCTAATAGTAATATTAGTTTTAAATTATTACCTCATATTTCAGTTAGTAAAGCAGAAAAATGTATTTTAGATAATTTATGGATTTCTTATAACAGAAATCCTAAAGATCAAAAATATTTTTTAGCATGTTTAAATTCATTATCAGAATATTTTAATAAAGATCATAAGAAGTTTAAATGCTATGTAGTTTTGCAAGGTAGATTACCAGGTGTTTATCATACTTGGTTAGAAGTAGCAGACTGTATTAAAAATTTTCCAAATCCTCTTTATAAAGGATTTTATTCTATTTCAGAAGCTTTGGATGAGTGTAGAAAGTATTTAGGAATAAATTATTTTATTGCACCTTCTTTAAAGAATGTTTCAGATGATCCATTAGACTTTTCTTCAAAATTTTGTTCAAATTGTGAAAATATGAATAAGAATTTTAAAATTTTAAATGAATCTAATCAGAAACTTCAGCAAGAAAAATTAATTTTACAACAGAAGATTTCTGATTTAGAACGAGAAATTATTAGATTAAAGATTTCAAATCCAGATTTTAGTCAAGGTACTATAGAGCCACAGAAATCTATAGCTAGTCCAGTTCAAACGGAAACTGGTAAAGACTTATCAAATCCGTTGATGGCTGTGAACTTGCCAAAAAGTTCAACAGACTCAGGAGACTGTTGATTCTCCTACTAGACAGACTCAACAGGCTGTAAATCCTGTTACAGATCAAAATATTCAAGACCAGACACAGCAGACTGGTACTTCTGCTACAAGATTAATCAGTCCTTTAGATTTAAAGCAGAAGAAACCCATAAATTTGGATTCAGATTTATATCAAGATTCTCAAGATCCAAATCAGATCTCTCAGTCAGATATTCAAAGACTTAAAGAAATGCTTGGTAGAATTGATGACTTTCAGCAACAAGTTAAACAAAGAAATACAAGGAAAAAGAAGAAGTTGCTGGTAAAAAAGAAAAATAAAGGAAATATTATAATCAGATCCAATAATAGTTCAGAAGAAGACAATCCAGACCAACTCTCTGAAGGTGGAGACTCACTCGATACAATTGGAGAGCATAATTATGCCACTAGATAAAAAAGACAAAGAAGATAAGATATGGCAGACAAAAGAAAGCAAGATTCTCAATCACTAGAAACACGTAAAAAGAAAGATAAGATGAAGACTCCAGAAGGAAGACACCTGTACGAAGATCAAGAAGAGAATATTTGTACGAAGATTTTTTACAAAAGTTGTTTGTTTTGTATAGAAATTAGTCAAAAAGATAGGATAGAATACTGTTTACTTTTGTAAAAGTTAGACAGATTTTACTGTTTTCTTTTTGAAATTTTGTAAAGCAAAAGATTCTTTTGCTGTAGAAACACGGTTTCTCCATCTATAAAAGGAGAACCAAATTCATTTGTAAATATATAGAGTTTGATATAGAAATACAATATCAAATTTCCTCTCAAAGATGTTTTAATTTCTTTCTTTTCCCGAAAGGGAAACCCTTAGCTTTCTTTTATCTTTCAGTAATGTAGTATCCCACAAAAATATTTTTAAGTTTTTTGTATAGTTTAGTTTGAATGTTCTAAGGAAGGGATCTAATAATCAATATTAGTTCCAGATCCTATAAGAATAAATGTTAATAGTTTGTTTTCAAAAGTTGAAGAAATTTTGAACAGTGTTATATTCAATGCCGAATGCAACCCTGGCTAGAATATAATATCAAGATTTTGAAAACTGGTTTTGTAAATGTTTTGTAAAAAGTTTTTATGTTTCATACTGGGTATATGATAAGAGTATGTCTTAATTTTAAGTTTTTAAAAGCTGTTTTAAAATCAGTCCTGAGTGACCTCCCAGAAAGCGTAAAGGCCCAGTGGAGAGGCTAAGAAGCGCTATAGAGGAGAGAAAGGGATACTGTTTTAAAATCGTTTTGTAAGGAATTGTCTGAAAAGTCCTGTCCTTATAAAATGGAAGTTAGGCCAAAGTTCATATATCCCAGATGGCATAATTTTATCATTTCAAAGAAAATGACTTTGAAAAATAGTTTTGAAAGTGTTATAAAGAATACTGAATATAACCCAGAGTATTCTTATAATATCAAAACTTTTCTTTTAATATCTTTGAATGTGATTTTAAAAAAAAAAAAAAAAAAAAAAAAAAAAAAATGGGATATTATGTTATGAAAAAGATGAAGAATTTATAGTTAAGGAGAGTACTGAGTAGGATTTTTAACAGTCGTTTCAACCGCCTTCCAATTCTGTTAAACAAAATTCCTTGTTTTTCAGGACCCCCCCTTATATTGGTATCAGAGCATAAGTGACGGTTTATTTGGGAATTTAGCATACGCTACAAAGGTAATATTTTTAGAATTTTATGTTTTTTAAAATTCATAGAATAGAAGTAGATAAAATAGTTTATAGTTTTTCTTTTCATAATAATAAATTTAGAGATTTTGAATATAGTATAAATTTTGAAGACGCAGTAGAAAGAGAAAAACCTAAAAATTATTTATTTGCTGTATTACAAGTAGTAAAAGATTTACCTCCAGAAATAAGAGAACAGATATTATATAGATCTTTAATATCAGAATTTAGAGAAGAATATTTTACAGATTATTTCAATTATATTTTTGAAATAGAATTAGAAATAAATTTAGTAAAAGAAATTGAAAGTGAATTAGAAATAGAAAATAATAATTATAATTATAATTATCATTTCTTAAATTATAGTTATTCTGATCTCTTGAATTATAGTTATTCTGTAAGTAGGAATTCTGTAGACTCTTGGTATTATTTATCAGATTAACTGGATTTATTAAAATTAGAAGTAAATAATTTAAGTAAAAAGATTTTAAAAGTAGAAGGAGATATATTATCAATAAGAGAAAATTTAGATTTTATAAAAGAACAAAATAAAAGTATTTTAGATAAAATCATTAAAATTGAAAATTTTAATAAATTTCCAGATCTAAGAATAACAGAAGCTATAGAAAGTATTAATAAAAGATTAAATAATATAGGGAATCAACCAACAGAAGGCCTAGATAATGTTATAAATAAATTAGAAAATTTAAATTTAAAAACAACAGGAAAAGAAATTTTAACTAGAAAAATTTCAACAAATTTTTACAAATATGAATAATAATAGTTTTCTTGGAAGAAGTAGGACTATTAGAGAAGAAGTAACTCCAGAATCTTCAAATAGAAGACTTAGTACTTCTAGTATAAGTAGTAATCTTATAGAAAGAATATTAAATAGACAACCTCAATATAATCAGAATATTGAAGAATTAATAGATCCAGAACAAGATTATGATAGATTTCAGACCCATGGTTTACAATTATTAAATCCAGAAAATTTGTATAATAGAGGATTATTAGAATCAAGAACTCAGTTTTTCAGACATACTAGAGAAGTTTCAATTCAGTGTTTAGATGGTCAAGTTAGGAAATTATCATTAATTTCAGAACAATCTAAAAAAGACTTAAAAAAGAAAAATTTTAAATTTATGCATTTAGGTTTAATAGTAATAGGAGTTAAAGGTTTAATGAGAAAAAACTTAGGAACTAAAGTTTTATTAACAATTTATGATGGAAGATTCCAAAATATAGAAAAAGGAATGATAGCTAGTACAGAAGTAGATATGAATAACAATATAGGAATAATATATTGTAATCCAGATATGTTTTGTACAATAAAAGATTTCTCAGAAGAAATTAAAATAGGCATACAGACTCATGGTTATGAAGATGTAAAGTCAGGAGAAAATTTGTTAATAAGCATAGGATTTTTAGGAAGATGTAGTAATACTTCTCAGACTAAGTATAAAGTTTATATAGATAAAGTTATAAACTTAATGAGTAGTAAAGGTATAAAAATGATTAAACCAAAAACTTATGATTCAGAAATATTAGCAGGATTAGAATGGAATTTGGATAAATTTTTAGAAACACAAGACCCAACTATAACTCCTCAAGAAGCCATAACATATAGAGATATGTATGGTAAAACTAGTTTAAGATTTGGTAATTATAATACTATTAATAATAATGACTTTGAAACAGAATCTAGTAATAATAATGAAGAACAACAAGAACAAGAACAACCAAGGCAAGAACCATTTATGAATGCTGTAGAAACAGAAATAGAAGATAGAATTATTTATCCTAAAGAATTAGAAATGGACCTATCTCCAACAGAATTAATAAAATTAGAAGATCATTTGTTTTTAATTAAACAAATAAATGAGAATGAATATTTATATTATGATAATCAAAAGAACATAAGAGTAGGTGAAAATATAGATGACATAGATTATAAAACAGAAATTTCAGAAGTTAGTAATTATAAAGAATTAGCAGATGAAGAAATGAAACCAGAAACTAGTACATTTCAATATGGTTTAGGATACCCTCCTAGGAAAGCTTTAAATTATGAAGATAAAGGACAAAGTTATGTTTCAAAAGGGAAACTCAGACCTTTAGAACCAGTTATAGAATTTCAGACTCCTCATAAGCCGCAGATATTAAATATTACAGCACATGATCCACAGACTTGGGATAATGTAATAGAAGTATGGAAAAGTACAGTAATAGGTAATTATATAAGATTATCTCAAAATGTCCATATGGAAGCATTAGAAATGTATAAGTATTTAGAAACATTTTTAGGAGAAAGTGCAAAAGCTACATGGGAAGCTTATAAAAAAGATAAGCAAGAAGACTTTGAAAATTTAGTATCCTTAGGAAATAATCCATATAATTTTTGTTTTAAAATTCATGAATTATTGACAGGAGCAGACCCTAATATAGGACATACTATTTTACAAGAAAAAGCTGTTAGAGATTTAGAACAGTTAAGTATAAATAGATGGACAAAAGGTAGAGAAGTTAAGCAATTTTTAAATGAATATCATTATTTAGTTTCTATTTCAGGTAATACATTTAATCAAGAATTAGGAAATAAATTATTTCATAAATTACCAGGACCATTAGGTTTAGAAATAACTAAGAAATGGAATGAGATTTTAAACAATAATAGACCAAATTATTTATGGAGTATAGGGCATAGAACACAGTTTGTAATGAAATGTTTAGAAGAAAAATGTGTAGAATTACAAATTCAGAATCAGCTTAAAAAGACTGATTATAAATTTTGTAAAGATATTTTTACTCCCCAGACTTATGGAAATAAGTTTAAAGAGAAAAATAAAAAATATAAGAAAAAATATCAATATAAAAGACCTACTAAGAAAAGATATTATCTTAGGAAGTCTAATAGAAGAAAACCTTACTTAGATGAAAATAGACATGTTAGGAAATTTAAGCCAGAAAGAAATTATCCTAATAAGTTAAATTGTTATGTATGTGGAGGAATAGATCATTTAGCAAAGACTTGTCCTAAGAAATTAAATAATAATGATAAAAGAAGTACATTAATAGAATGTACTAATGAAGATTTATTAGAAATAGATGAATATATTTCGGATAAAGAATCTATATATAGTATAGTATCTATAGAAGATTTAGATAATCAAATAGATTTTGAAAAAGAATCAGATTATGAAGGATTTATAAAAGAATTCTCTAACATTCAAAATTCTTCAGACTCAGAAGAAGGTATAGAATTTATGAATATAGAATTAGAATTAGAATGTAAACATAATTGGATAAAAGATTTAGGATCAGATAGTATAGCATGTTATATATGTAAATGGTATCCTAGTAAAAATGTAAGATTAAAATGTAAAAATTGTTATAAAGAAGCATGTAAAAAATGTTTAATTCAAAAAGAATTAATAGAACCTGAAGAAAATAAACAGACAGAAATAATTCAATTAGAATTATCAGAAATTAAAATTCTTAGAAAAAGAATTGAAAATTTAGAAGATATGCAAAGATATATATTACAAAGGATAGAATTATTAGAACCTAATAATAAGGGAAAAAATCATGAGATAATTCCTGAACCAGAATTAGTTCAAGTTTTCTGTAATTCAGAAAAATTAAAAAGTATTAAAGTTAAATGTTATGTTAGAATAGAAAATTATGAAATATCTTGTTTAGGATTAATAGACTCAGGATGTAGTCATTGTATAATAAATAAGAAAATAATTCCAGATAGATATATAGTAAAAGCAAAAGATCCTATAGAAGCACAGCAGATGGATGGTAATTTCTATAGTTACCAAAATATTTTAGACCAGCAAAGATTAGTTTTGAAACTAATTGTGGTAAAAGTACAGAATATAGTTTACCAAAAGACTCAGTTTGGGTAAGAAATTTATTTTTAAATACAGACTTAATATTAGGATTAAGTTTCTTATTAAAAGATAATGGTAGTATAATGATTAGTAAAGATTTTATGCAACTACAAAAATTTACAATTTGTGCTCCTAATTATAGTAAGAACATCCCATCAGAGTTCGCTGAGAAGCGTGGTGGAACTAGGAAAGATGATAATAATGATGATAATAATGAAAAAGAATGTGAATGTAGTAAAGAAAAAGAATGTCAGTTGATAGAAGAAGAAGAATTTGATGAATTAGAAAATGGTTTAGAATTTTATTATGAGCCAATTAAAGAAGAAGATGATTTAAAATCAGAATTTGTAGAAATTGAAAGAGTTTATGATTTATTAGTTACAGAACAAGACATAGAAAATATGATTAATAAATTAGAAAAATTAGAAATATTAGGAGAAAATGTTTTAAAATTTTGGGATAAAGACAAAATTTATTGTGAGTTAAAAATAAAAAACCCAGAATACATAATTAAGACAAAAAATATAGATGCTACTAATCAAGATATAGAAGATTTTAAAATGCATATTACAGATCTATTAAAATTAGGAGTAATAAGAAAATCAGATAGTCCACATAGATCAGCAGCATTTATAGTTAGAAAACACTCAGAAATAGTTAGAGGTAAAAGTAGAATGGTAATAAATTATAAAAGATTAAATGATAATACTATAGATGATGCATATAATATACCAGATAAGACAGTATTAATTAATAGAATACAAGGATGTAATATATTTAGTAAATTTGATTTAAAATCAGGTTTTTGGCAAGTAAAAATACACCCAGACTCAATAATATGGACAGCTTTTACATGTCCAGAAGGACATTTTGAATGGTTAGTTATGCCATTTGGAATTAAGAATGCCCCTAGTATATTCCAAAGAAAAATGGATAGTATATTTAGTAAGCATAGTAATTTTATTATTACTTATATAGATGATATTTTTTTAGTTTTTAGTAAAAATAGAAGAGAGCATAGAGGACATTTACAGATTTTATTCTCAGAATTTATTAGACATGGTTTAATTATAAATAAAAAGAAAATGTTTTTATTTAAAGAATATATAGAATTTTTAGGAGTAAATATAGGAAAAGGTCAAATAGAATTACAACCTCACATAGCTCAGAAAGCTTTAGAGTTTCCTGATAAATTAGAAGATTTAAAACAATTACAAAAATTTTTAGGATTAGTAAATTATGCTAGACCTTTTATTAAAAATTTAGGAAAGATTGCAGGACCATTGTATGGAAAGACCTTTTATATTATTTTAGACTTTACACTTGACTAAAACTCATATTTTATAAAGTATTTTCTTCAACTAAGGGTCCGTGTGATAACAACATTTTTCATGAAAAATGTCACATTCGAGAAATTCATTTTTCATCTTTACTGTTTGATACGAAAATGAAAATAAAGTTCGAATTCTAAAGTACAATCACTTTAAGCATATTTTTGGCAAATTTAATTAAAAACTTATCCCTATGAGGTACATGAGAAAATATTTTCCAACTTACATGGATTTTCAATTTTTTTCCATCTTTGCCAATCAAACAAAGCTTAAAGTTAAAACGAACAATGAAAGAGATACTATTAGAACAACTACATACATTTGAAACAATTTTAGATTGATTCAAATCAAGTTCCGAATATTAGCTTAATCATCGAAGATTTAGCATCTGTTTGGTGAAGATTAAAATAAGCTTTTTCACAAATTTTGATAAAAGTTGAAATATTATGTTGTTGAAAAGTTATATATCCCATAAAATATGTTATTAAAATTAATTATTAATTTTGACTTACATTAAACTTCTTATCACGTGGTCAAGCAGACGTCGTTGGTTTGTGTATGTATTTTTGTTTCAATTTGATAATCATTCTCAAAATTGCAAAACACGTGACTTGACTCATAGTGCCACTAGATTGACTAATGAAATGAGTTTAATATCTATATGCACGTTGTTCGTCATTATGGAATACTCAAATATTAAAAGGAAAAAAATTGAGTGAATTTAATCAGAGTAATGTTGACAAATAATGAAAATAAATATAGTATTTTTTAAAAAAAATTTAAAATTATAATAGATATAGATTTAGAATAAGATTGATATATAAAAGTGATTTGGATACATCATTGAATTTGATAATGATAATATTGAAATTTAATTTGGATGAGTAATTTTTTAAATTTTTTAATAGAGATGAATTTAGAGTGAAATATATATAAGGATGGTGGATGAAAATAATGACTATTATTATTTTCATAATAATCATCTCATTAAAGATTTTATTTAAGAAAAATACAAAACGAATAAAAAAAATAAAATTTATATAAAAATTTGAAATAACAAAATGTTGTCTCGTTAAAATTATGTCAGGAAAATTTAATATCACAAAATTTGAGTGATGGAAAAAAGTAGAACTACTCTTGATTTTTATCGATGCCACTAATATTACACGTATATATATATATATATATATATTCTTTTTTTTAATCACACATTCTTAAAATAAACACTATTCAAAACATTAAAATTTAAAAAAAAAAAAAGAAAAAGAAAAAGGGGGGGCCAAACGGATGCTATGAAAGTTGTCTAAAAAAACTTTGTTTGAAAAATTTAATGTGACAAAACCTCGATCAAGAAAAAAGTTCAACACATTTTTACTTAACCTACTATAATATCACTTTAAATTTTTATATCAATTTCCCAAGTGTAAAATAGATAATTGCGAAACATGTTTGCGACATGATCTTCGTGATAGCCACATATGAACAAATTACTAGCTTATGAACTTCATTTCATATAGACAATGTAATATCACGCACCATCATAACCAACGTATTCTTGAAGATATGCGAGTAAACCCATAAATAAAGAGCTGCACAATGTGTTATTTTCCATTTACCTCATTTTTCAAAGAAGAATTAAGAAATGGAAAGAAAATAGCATATTGACAAGTTTATTTCCAAGCAAGCCGGGCCGGCCAACTCTGGATCATTTTTCACCAAAGCCTTCATGATGCCTTGCAGCCCAACGTAGGGATGGCAAAGGGACGGGACACCTCCACCTCGCCTCACATCGTCTCTTTCCAACTTCGTCCCGTCTCATCTCGTGTCTCGCCTCGCCTTAGACGGGACGGGACGGGACAGGGTGCGGGGTAGGGACGGGACAAAAATTTGCCCAATTTGTTGCCCCATTTAATTATTTAATTATTTAATTATTATTATTATTATTATTTTTTTTACATTTTCAAACATTTGAGTTATGTTATTATTTAAAATTCAACCCTTAACCCAAAATCTAAAGATCATTCCATATATTTTACATATTTTTCTAATATTTTCGATCAAGGTATTAACTTACTTTGATTAATTCGTACAAATCTTTCATAAGCAAAAATATTTACTTAACTATCATAATTCATAATTTCAGATTATATAATTTAATTATAATAAAAAGATTGAATGACCGAATTTATAAATTATATAAATAATTGTTAGTTATGTAAAATTTTAAATTAACAATTATATAATATAATTATTGGATTAAAAATATGTTAAAAAATTGTAAATACATTCAACAATATTTTAAAACTAACAATTTATTAAAATTTTATTTTTAATTATTTTTTTTTACGGGGCGGGTTCGGGGCGTGGCATCCTCGCCGCGCCCCACCCCACGACCCATCACGGGACGATCCTTTACACCCAACCCCACTCCACCAATCAGTCGGAGCAGATTTTTTAGGTCTCATTAGGGGCGGGGCTCCGTCGGGTCGGGACGGGTTAAATTGCCGTCCCTAGCCCAACGGCACGGACCGATCTGGCCCATGGAGCTCTCTTAAGGTCCATTTGATTGCGAATGTGAAATTTAGATGGAAAGAAAACGAATTGTAGTGAATTAAATTGCCTAGAATTTGTTTTACTGAGAATTATAATTAATTATATTTGATTGGTATAATTTTTCATATGATTTGTTTGATTTTGTTTTTCATGCAAATTGTTCATTTCTGGGATATATATATATATATTTTATACAATTGGGGATAATATTTGTTTGAATTGTCAAAAAGTAAAGAAATAAAAAATAAAAAATTCAAAATTTCGTTATGTTCGTATGACTTTATTTTTTATGCAAATTATCAATTAAATTGATAATTTTTTTTTCACTATTGAATCTAGAACGTGTTCTAATTGTCCAAAAAAATGAATAAAAAAAGAAGAAAAACAAGAGGCAAACCTGGAAATGCCTTTCCCACAAAAAAGGTGGGAAAAATAATTTAGGCTGCGTTTGATTGCGCTCAAATTTCAGAGAAAATGGAAAACGTTTTCCTACTTTTCCAATTAATGGTGTTTGATTGACCTTTTGTTTCTAGGGAAAACGGTTTCCACCCTTTTTTAAGGTACAAGTGGTGGGAAAATGTTTTCCAACTTTTTCATCGACAAATTTTTTTTTTTTTATTATACCAATTGGAACACATTTCAAAATCAATGGTAAAAAAATTTATCCATTTAATTGACAATTTACGTAAAAAACAAAGTCAAACGTAAAAATTTATCAGGTGAAAAATTATACCAATCAAACACCATTAATTACAATTCATTTTAAAACAAATTCTAGGCAATTCAATTCCTTGCAATTCGTTTTTTTTTCAACCAAATTCCATGTTTTTTATCAAACGGACCCTTACTGATTTGTGAGAAAATGGGACGCGTGGGCTAGGGCTCAGAATTGTGTTTCCATGGTAAAAAAAATGGTATCAAGCAAGTTAAAAATTGGAAAATGGAAAACATTTGCATAGTTCCATGAAATATATCTCTAATCAAACAGGGCCTTAGTGTAGTTGTAAATGCGCTTCTGTTGAATTTTTTTTTATGATACTAAGCATCAATTTTTTTATTAAAAAATCGTAAATTATTAAAATTCATTTAAAATTTTACTAATAATTTTTACGTATATTTGGTAAGGGATTAAATTAAATTTAAATGATCTTACAAAATTTATGAATAATTAAAAGTAACAAAAGTAAATCTACAAAATGTATGGTAAAAATATGTAATATCAACGAGATTATAAGATTGTAAAAATTATTAAAATTCATTTAAAATTTTACTATGATTATGTATATTCAGTAAGTGATTAAATTAAATTTAGAGCCCGTTTGATGTACATTATTTGAAAAAAAATGTATTTTTTTTGATGTAATGATGGTGAATATGTGATTGAAAAGTTATTGATGTGATGAAAAATATTATTTTATTGAAAAATGTGTGGTTGAAAATGAGTAGAAGAATGAGAATGAGAATGAGAATGAGAATGAGAATCAAACAGGATCTTAAATAATCTTACAAAATATGTAGATAATAAAAAAATAAAAAAGTGTATGGTAAAAATAGAGTTATATCAAGAAGAAGATAGTAAGAATCCATTCAACTTCTAAAATTTGTCAAGCCTCAATTTCCTTCTCTGAACGACATCGTAGCATTGCCCCCCACAGTCACCAGCCAAAACCCCTTTCCCCTTCACTACACAGCCGAAACTTCACTCAAATCTCTCTCTGCACTCTGAAAGTTTCCAAAACCTGAAAAGATGAATCTAGTGAGCCGACCTTCGATGAAATCCATCCGTACGATTCAAATGGCTCATCAAAACCGAGGCCTGGCATCAATCATTCAGGGTTCGTCTCGATTTTTCTCAACCGAAGCTGACGAGGCAAGCGAGGGCCAGATTCAGGATCCTTCTAGTCCATTTCTTCAAACCCCAACTTCGGGTATGGCCATTCTCTCTTTCTTTAATATTTTTGGTGGTGTTTTAGTCTTTCTTCAGGGTTCTGGGTTTTTGTCTTGTTGATTGATCATTTATCTCGTATTGTACGCTCATACATATATTAATGTTTTGTTTATACTATGTATTCATATGCCTATGGTTTTAGTAATTTCAATTTTTCTTTTATGCCGTTGTGATCATTAATATCATATACCTTTCCTTGCCAAATTGCTGGCTGGTTAGATTTATCCATGCCTCAGTTTATATATGAGTAGTGAGTATTGTAACTGCAATGCTGAGAACAAAACGCTATGGTCGGCTTCTTGAATTTTCTTGAATTAGTCTCGATTAACATGGTTTTCACCTGAACAAATGGACAACCTATTCAGTTCAGGAACCGTGTGGTGAAAAATCTTCCACCTAACAATAGAAATACACCTTGGATCTTGTATAATGTACGCGTGGTCTCTCATTGTGTGAACTGGAGTTAAGTAATCAGAAGTGGAATAGGAGAATATTTCATGTCAAGTCTGACATCAGACTCTTAAAAGAAATAAATGGATCCATTAAACATATATGCCGGGACCCAAATGCAGCAGCTGATTGGCTAGCATATCCAGGTTGCAAATCCCAAATCCCAAATCCGCAAAGTGTTGGAACACACATAACTAATGTGTCTCATTAAAGGAATAATGTGAACAGACAAGATTGGGGATGCCCTATATAAGGTTAGCAGAGAGTAAAAAAACACAGGCCTCGTTTACTTAGGAGGACACAAGCTAGTCCAGCTTCTTTGAAAGTGCATTAGCAATCTTAAGTTGTTGCAGACCCGTTGAAATTGCAATCTCAGGGCAATTTCAGCCAATAGTATATTCTGAAGCTTTGGCTGTTATTAATGGTCATTTGAGCCACTGAAGATTTATAGGGGGAAATAAGGAAGAGTTGGAAGAAAGGCTCAATGATGTAAAATTTAGAAAACAGTATATATTAATAGTTGGTGTTGAATTTTCTGGTCACCGAGGGTGATGTAGAGCTGTTATAATTGGGGTGTTGGAGCTGTTTTGTTGACTTGAGACAGCTATGGAGTTTTTGTTTGCTGAAAATTACACGTGTCACAAGGCGCTGGAAAAGTGGAGCCAAAATAGAGACAAGTTGATGGAGAGCCTTGGTGGCGATGGACAAAACAGGTTGTGGAGGCTATAGTGATGATTCAAGGACTCGCCTGACCTTCTGAAGAGTGGAAAAAACTAGGTAGGTTGTGGGAGAATATGGCCCTCAAAATTGGAATTGAACTGCTGAAAAACTTCAAGGAAGACCAGGCAAGAGGATGGTTTAATCAGCATGATCCAAGAATAAACAGGATTCCATTACAGAAAAATAAGAGAACAGGTATCTTGCAGCTCATAGAGTACATGGCAACAAGTGTTAGTTGCAGGCTATGTCACTGAATTGAGGATGGTAGGAAAAGGACACAAAGTGTGGCACTTCAATAAGATGCTCTTCCATAAAGGAAAAATTGAAAGGAAAGAAGATTAGAAGAGGAGGGAGGGGGAGGGGTGGGGTGGGGGGGGGGTTTAAAGCAAAATAATGAAGAAACAAGAATTGAAAAAAACCATACGGCAAAGTTTGAAGTGATTTGAGAGCTGGTAAAGTTTTACTATTCTATGTTTTTGAGACTTGTACTCTGTTCTTTTGTTAGGTTTGGTTTATGGGAGACTAAATGGCATCACAAAGCATACGGCAAAGAGTGATGTTATCAATTTGCTCGAGGGGTGTCACCTGGGTCTGGATGATGTCAAAGTTGAATACAGTCGAAGTTATATGCCAAGTTCAATGTGAGTTTCTCCTCATGATTCAACCGTCTTTACACATTTACAGAAGTTTGGCTTTATACTGATTAAATATGCGTCATATTTACTGCAACAGCTTTTTGGCTCTTTAGCTCTATTATATAGCTTCAGTTTGATAATTCATTTTTTTCCATTCTCATTTTCAACCACACATTTTTCCAATAAAATAATTTGTATGTAAACCCAAAATTTTTCTTTATTTTTTGACCACACATTCCAAAAAATCACTATTACAAAATTCATTTTAACATAAAAATGGGGCTCAAACAAGGGCATAATTGTTCTTATTTTTCACTACAATTTTCCAATTTGGTTATGCTTTTCTTTCCTTTTCCTTTTCCTTTTTCTTTCCGTTTTAAAGTAAATAGACAGTACCATCTACAAATGATTTGCAGCTACTAAATATTGATGTTATCCCCCCTCCCACCTTCACACCTTACCACAAGCCATTAATTGTCTACTTTTTTAATATGATTGAAAACCCTTGATTAGCAAACACATCAAATGATGTACGCGTCTATATATATGTATATATATATATTTTGTTTGATGACCCCTTGCAGAATGGTGCAATTCTCCTCTCGAAATGCTTATAATGCTGCTCTTCGGGCAATTGGCAGGCAGGGTCGCTTGTTTAGATTGGAAAGGGTAAAATGGGTTTCTATAATAATGTCTCTCCTATTTATATTCGTGCAAAAGTTCAGTTTGTTCACCAACTTATTTGTTGATGCAAGGCTGACCGAACCCAGTGGGATCTTATTGCTCCTTTTGATGGCAAAGCGGTGAGAAGAAATTTCGGATCTGTGATTTTTCTTTAGTTTTTGATGTTAAAATTTTAAACTTGATTCATGGCATAATGCTTCCAAAATTTAGCCATGTTTTGCTAATGCTTATAAAGGGCTTGTTTGATACCCATTTTGTTGGAGAAAATGCATTTTTTGGGTTGATGTGATGGTGAATATGTGGTTGAAAAAGAAGGAAAAGTTATTGATGTGATGGAAAATTTTATTTTATTGAAGAATGTGTGGTTGAAAATGAAAATGTGAATGAAAATGAGAATGAGAATGGGTACCAAACAGGGGCAAAATGTTTATAATCTATCAAATAACTTTTTATCACACATTTCTTGGGACTCACTAGTACTATCCATTTATCCACTACTTATTTCTATCTATTTATAATTAAACAGATTATTGACACTTTCCAAACAAGCTTTTAATGTTTAACATCGTCAAGATGTTGAGAAATTTCATTCACTCGCACATTTATTACTAGTCTGTTTCTTGTTCTTTTTCAAGTGCATTCGTGTTATATTATGTTGCTTATTTATAGCTATCTTTTGCAGATTTTGCTACAAGGAATTCCTCGAAATGCATTACCCGATGATATTGAGCGCTTCCTTGCTGGTTGTCAATATGATGCATCTTCCATGCAGATATTTCTGAGGTTAATGCTGAATTATTGTACTCATCAAAGAGAGAATAATAAAGTGTCGAGGATTTTGTTATTATAGTTTATTCCATGCTCTACAGTATATTTGATTAATTTTGCAGGCAAACAAACCAAGGCCTTATGAGAATGGCTGTTGTGCGCTTCCCGAACTCGGCTTTAGCCACGCACGCGCAAGCTACCAAGAATAGAGGCTTTTGTCTCAACAATCAAATCTCGGTCCAAGTTCTTCAGTAGCTTTTCTTTTTCTTGAAATGAAATTCGTGTATTACCCAAAGTTCTCCTTTGCGGATGTCTTTAGAATGTGTCTAGTATAATATTTACGGAAAATTGCAACAGCGGTTCCTGGCCTTTTTAATTTTTGCAAACTTTATTCTAACTTCCAATTTGTGCCTTCCTAACCTTCCAAAAATATGCAGTTAGAGTTCAAATAGATGGAAACTATCCACTTGATCGTTAGTTGACCAAAAAAGTCAAAATTTTATCAATTTTGACCAAATTAATAGGGGTAAATTAGTAACTTTCAAATTACCATATTAAATAATTTTAAAAACTAAAAAACAAGAAAATGTTGTGTCCCTCACCACCTTCTCTTATTGCCACCAACAACGTCGACACTACTATCAGTCGATTGGTTAGTCACCTATCTCACACGAGCTGTACAATAAACTGTCGCCGCCACCATCAAACCAAAACGAACTAGCACTACCAAACCTACGTTCAAAACCAAAAACCCAATCCTACTATTTCTGTAAACTGATTTGGGGGTGAAAAAGTGTCGGATGGGGAAAAGATTTACATTTCAAATATGAAGTCATTGCTACTTGCTAAGCCTGAAATCGAGTTTTGCGTTGGCTAAAAGTATGAAAAGTCGCTCTCGCTACTTGTCTATACCAATTTCGTCTTCTTCAAAATCTTCTTCCAGTTCTAATAATAATATGGCATTGTCCTTAAATATGGCAAGATCATTATTAGTGATCTCGTCCAACAGATACCAAACTCTCGAGGTTAGTAGAGCGGGAGTGACAAAGCCAAGAAATTCAAAGGGTGGTATTCGTGGATAGGAGGTGCTTAGTGATTGTGGAGGCAAGTCCAACAAATGCTGAGAAAATGCTTGTGGTGCTGTCCGGAGGCTTCGCCAGCGATGATGCAAGCAATGGGTCGACATGCTGTGGCTGATTTTAAGGGAGGTGGGGTGGTAAGAAATAGATGACCCTTTTTTCCCTTTGTTTTTTAGTTTTTAATTTTTTAAAGTTATTAATTTACCCCTATTAATTTGATCAAAATTGATCAAATTTTGACTTTTTTGGTCAATTAAAGGTCGAGTGAATGATTTTCATTCATTTGGACTTTGTGAAAGGTTAGGAGCCTTAACTGACACAAATTAGAGGTTAGAATAAAATTTACAAAAATTGAAAAGGTTAGACACCACTGCTGCAATTTTCCCTAATATTTAAGTGGCTTCAATTCTATGCCTCATTTTGGCCTATTAAACTATGTCCTTTCTTCTGAATTAGAGATGATAGTTATTTCAATAATTCAATAAGTCGAAGGGTAATTAGCACAAAATATCCTTATTTTTCAATGTTATTGATCAAAACCATACTTTTCATTTTTTTAGCATTTTCAACCCCTATTATCACATTTCATTGCGAAAATCATCATTTTCATCCAATTTTTCAATAAAAAAAATTGTAAAATGATAAGTATATTATTAAAAAGGTAACTATCACAAAACGTCCATACTTTTAAATATTGTTGTATAAAATATCCATATCTTCCATTTAAATAAGATGATATATTTGTTCTTTATTTATTTTTTAATTTAAATAAGAAAGTATATTTGTTATTTTACATTTTTTATTGAGAAATTAGATGAAAATGATGATTTTCACAATGAAATGTGAAAATAATGGTGTAAATATCAAAAAAATGAATGGTAAAGACATTTTGCACAATAAATGTATGTTTTTAAGGGCCTTTAGGAAGAGATGGGGTTTCCCTTGTGTATCAACTAAGAAGAATTGCAAAGTACAAGCTCATCTTTCCCTCAGTGTAGCAGAAATGAAAATGAGTTGTTTCTACATCATACATTTTTCATTAACTCCAGCAATTTTCTGTTTCTTATCAATGCCTTCTATCAAGTTCAAAAATATAGCCAAGTTCATCTTCCCATACTGATACATTGCTTTATGAGCAGGAGAGGAATATTGACTTGATAAAGAAAAATAAATAAAAATGTACTAATACTGTAAATAGTTCCTAGAGCTGCAGTATAAGTCAGCCGTGCTTCAGAGTCAAGGCCCTGTCACCTCGGCCCTTGATCCGAAATTTCTAATTTCTAATCAAGGGACCACATTTCGAATGCACCACACCTCGACCACTGTGACAGGGCCCTGTTTGAGCAACATAATTCTAAGTACATTTTCTTTTTATCTCAAAAGCCTCAGAATTCAAGATATCTCCCACGAAATTAAGTGTCCACACAACGGGTTTGGGGGAGAGCATAAATAAATAAATACCCATATTTACGTACAAGACCAGTCACATTCAAAGCAGACATCATATTTTTACAATTATATCAAGAAAACATTCAAAAACCACAATTGTCTTTACAAAATTAGCAAACATTACTGCATGTTTTCCCTTTTACAAGGCTTGACAAAAATGAAAACAACCCTAGGATATTCACCCAGTGAGACCAATAGATAAATGACAAACACCAGCTGAGCAATGACGTTTTCAAATGACCAACCATACCAAAAACTCTGAAATAATAGACAAAATATTTAACTCCCAAAGCATAATAAGGAAATAAACCGTCACAATGGAATTTCACATTAAGAAACATAATTTACCTTACCTGTCCTGTCCTGTCTAATGCCAGTGAATAAAATAATGGCCAAAATATAGAAATGCATTGATGATTTTCCAAAATACCCTTTTCAATGACTAGCATGAAGGCCCAAATTGCAAGAATGTAAAATGCATTACCCATTGAGTTTAGAAGCTTAACATGTAGGTTCAATCATGAACATCTAAAGGTAGCACACTCTTATGGTTAAAAATACGCCCAATGATCCTACTTTTATACATTTTCTCAGGCAGAAGATCTTTAATAAGATAATGATCGACTCAAGCACACTGTTACTTGCAAATCCAAGCAGAGATTTGACATGGAAAATGCGACTAGAGAACAACTATTTTTAAAACCTTCACAGAACAAACTGTAGAAATGTTACTCTGATTAAGTTGTCATATGCAACTAAGCTAACAACAAATTGTAAAAGAATGAGGCAAATATACGATTTCTTCTCAGGCATAATTCAGAGTTTTTGATATGGTCAGTTGGTCATTTCAGATATAAAAGCTCCAAAAAGGTGTTTGTTCACAATCCCAGGTCTCACCATTTAAATCGTAATTAACTAAGTTCAAAATTAAAGAGAACAAGAATCCTACTGAATGTCAAGCGAAGGCCATGTAAAAGATGTTAGCACCCTCACCTTCCAACCTGGAAAAAGGAGAGTAAAAGGGAATAAACAAGAACAATCAGAAATGATGTAAAGGAGAATACGCAGTTAACTGAAGTGCAAGTGCTTGACAATTTTATTTCAGAAATATCAAATATCTGCAAAACCTATCTTACCGTTTTAATGGAGGCATCAAGTCAATTAGGTCCCTTCACCAGCCTTGCATGCAATAGCTGTTTTCTGAAGTTTGCAAAAATAAATCAATACAGACAAAGAATGAATAGAATAATATTATCATATGGAACCTAAAATAAGGGGTTTACAATAACTTACGAGTTCTGTGTTTCCATTATCATTTGCCACTGACAGGGGACCTGAATGTGGTTGTGAGAACCTGCAAAATAATGTTGACTAATGACTCAGACTTTGTTTTAGTCATATGGAAATATGTGTCATTTGCAATTACATTCCCCCAAGAAGATCTAAGGATGAAAGGAAGATGTGGCATTGTTAAAAACCTGATTGCTCTTGCTTTCTTCTTATCATCCTCCACTGAATCGACCTTGGCAACCGATCCAAACCTTGCAAGCCTAGCCTT
Organism: Osmanthus fragrans; assembly: GCA_019395295.1. Lineage (NCBI taxonomy): Eukaryota > Viridiplantae > Streptophyta > Magnoliopsida > Lamiales > Oleaceae > Osmanthus > Osmanthus fragrans. Next base: position 18,268,596 of record CM033361.1, on the reverse strand, counting down.
TTTCCTTGCTTCCTCGTCAGCAGGTGCAGACTGGACAATCCCAAATCTGAGAAGACAGTCAAAGTGTCAAACAAAGAAATCCAGTGAAAATCACAAGTCGTAAAACACAAAATGGGCAAGGCTAAAAAAAAAAACCTCTCTGCTCTAGCCTTCCTCTTCAGCTCCTCTGGTTGCTTTAATGATTCTGATCCTTGTGTGGTGGACCCAATTCCAAACCTGCAATAAAACCAGTGCAATTGAATAGGTGCTCAATAAACAAGACATTGTAGTCCCCATACCTGTACTAAAGTATACAGCAGAAATTATAATAAAATGCAGAATGAATGCAACATGCCAAGTAGAAGGAAGCTTGTGATAAAATTTTGAACATCCGGTAACTGAAAATAACAGAGACAGGCACACCATCAATCAAGCTATCCATTAGCTTTGGAATTTGAAAAACATAGCCATAGGTGGTTTCATGCTAAAGTAATATGAGATTAGTACTCGATGGTCACATGGAATACATAGTACAGTTATCTATTTGTTTGGTTTGAGGGGGTGGTATTTGGGAATAGAAGGAAAAGTAGGAGGAAATGGAGGGGAACCAATATATTACACAAAGAAGAAATGTGTTGTACAACTTGAAAATCTCTTCCCTTAGACATAGGCGTTAAGGGTAGAATTTTGTTCACATATTAGATCTAGGAATTTAATCATATTAAAAGCAATTTTTGCTTTTCTTCTAGACAAATATTTGAGATTTATTGCTGAAATGTGATTGGTTTCTAAGATCACTTCTGGCTTTAGGCATTTTATTTTGTTAGTCCTAGTAAAGCCCCCAAGCAGCGTATTTTTGTGAAACGAGGTCCCCCCCAATCCAACACCCCTTCCCCATTTAATCAATCACAGAGTTGAAAATTCTCCATTTCCTTCTAGTCTATTTTCCCTCTCCTGCACTCAAAACACACAGAGCCTAAGAGAGTTCAGTTGTTAATTATATAATCCATGGGACAAGTAAACATACATATATAATGCTGCAAAACATCATTCAATCTCAGAAAGGATAATAGTTGAGAACCACTAAAAAAGTAATAACACCAGGAATCAACAACAACAACCAACCACGAACCACAGCTCAAAAATTGATATTTTTCCAATCCTTACCCTTTCATCAAAGCTGAAAGAAAGGGAGAAGAGATAATAGCTGAGACCCACTAAGAAGTAATAACACCAAAAAATCAACCAAAACAACCAACCAACCACGCATCACAGCTCAAAATTGATATTTTCTCAATCCTTATATTTTAAAACCGAAAAAAAGGAAGAAGACTGAACATGATATAAAAATCCCCCATTTCACGCTTAAACTCTTATCTCATTACAAAAGCATATAAATCAAACTCATCGGACCAATATTAGGATATTCTCCGGATTTATTTTCAATGAAACATGCACCACTTGTGCACATTATACCCAAAAACTAGTAAAGTAAAACCAAAAACAAGATAGTTAAGTAGTATTCTATATGAACCATCGCTAAAACCCTAACAATCACTCCTGAAATTAACTGCACAATATGAATCTGAAAACAGTAAAAAGTAAGGAAAAAATACCTCTCGGCTCGAGAATTGCGCTTCTCTTGCTCAGAAAGCTGGACAGGCATTCCGAAGCGCTCAGCTCGCTTCATCTTCTTCTGAATATCAGTTACAGCTTCTTCAGTGCTGCAGTCTGTATTCTTCGTTGCCGCTCCTGCCGTCGGTTTATCGCCTCCGCCACTGCCATGAGTTGGTGACGCGGTGATGGTGGAGGAAGAGTGGGGATTTTCAGTTGTGCTAGGCGTTGAATAGGGAGCAGCGGTTTGAGTTACGGTGTTTTCAGGGTTTTCGACTTTTGGTACGGTGGCCGTTGCCATTGTTTTTACGACCTTTCGCCGCGGGTGGGGCGGGGCGGGGCGGGGCGGGCGGAGCAGGGGTTTATCAGAGAGAGAAGGGATGCTTGAATTTTACGCAGCTGGAAAGCCTAGAAATGCAATAGGGGTTTTGGGGCGCTACGCTACTTTAGTGCAACTTTAAAATGTTCTAAATAGTTGAAAAAGGGAAAATAGCAGAAAAGGTCCTAATATTGGATAGGTGTTTCACCTTGGTCCCTATTCTTATAAATGGAGTTTATTCATCCTCACTTTCGTTTTAGTGGTACTTAGGTGGATAGTGGACAATTTTACCCTTATCAGTCAATAAGTTAAAATTTTGAGTAATTGAATTAAGACTATAGTTTTCATTATTTTCATCATAATAAGTGTGCTTTGCGCACTTATTTAGACCACAAAATATGAACAATTGTAGATATATATGTTGAAATATGACTTAATTCGATACAAATTGTGTTTGTAGGGCTACATTGATGGATGTAAAGAAAAGTAAGCGAAAACGAGCGAAAATGGACCAAAACGGAAGAAAATGAAAGTTCAGGGACCTGGGTGTAATTATTCAAAAGTTGACCCGAAGAGCAAATCGAGAATTGAAGGGAGTCAATGACAAATTGAGTGAAAATAAGAGGCATGGAAGAAAGAAGAAAGTTGAAATGAGCTAAAAAATGAAGGAATGAAATTTAGGGACCAAAATGCAAAAGTTTCAAAGTTCATTACACTATGCGGCCGAATAGTGTAATACCTATGCGACCGCATAGGTTTGTCCAGCAAGCGCATGTGCTCAAAATTTCATAACTATGCGACCGCATAGATTAACTCTATGCGGCTGCATATTACAAATCCGAAGTGAAAATTCTGGTTTCTTTATTTGATTCAACCACCTATGGAATCACGTCTTGGACCCCTTTATAACCCTAATTACAACCAGAATCAGGGGTTACGCATTATTCTACATACATTTGACATATTGAAGAGGAATAAGAAGGTGAAAAATGAGAAGATTGATTCCAAGATTCAAGATTCCACTTCAAAATTTGATAGGGTGACGTTTTCTCTTATTTATTTTCTTAGTTTTTCCATGCTAGGCGAGATTTTATTGTGTTAGGTGAATGATGAACTATGTAATGTGATATTTTAATTCCTAGTTTTATATTTTTGACATTAAAACACGTTTTTGAATTTATTGAATGATTTATATGCATTACTTTTATCCATAATTATATGCGCAATGATTATGTGATTATGGTGGTTTATTTCATCCATTCGAAAAGAGGAGAAATAAATTAGACAGGATATAAATCATCGTAGGGTCCGATAGGTGATAGAGATATACCGCTATACTTTACGTGAATCTCTAAGTGTTCATAAATATTCATGCATCTTTATATATTTGATCTCGTCATAGAGATATAGTCGGTATCGCATATGAAAATAAGTTCAAGTTTAATAGAAAAAAGTCTTGAATAAAATAGGAACATTGATTCGTTATAATTCAAACGTGTTGTCAAATTGTAGAATTAGGGTTGAAATAGATCGTTGCATGAGGATTCACAAATCTAGTACGTCTTTTATTTGATTGTTATAACACCTTGCATTTAGCGATATCATTGCACGTAGTAGAATTTGCATTTAATTCGATAACTCATTCACTTTTGCATAAGTAGCTTACTTAATTTAGTTGCAATTTAGTTACAAAAACTCAAACACGTATTTTGCATCGGTTAAGGTCAAAATAAGTATAGTCGAACTATTAAATCTTTGTGGGAACGATATTTGGACTTAAAAATCCACTTTATTACTTGAAACGAGCCGTATACTTGCGATACTATAAGTTGAAGACATTTTTGCGTGTCACATCACATTTAAGGTTCTCAACTTTGGTTATTATAACACTTATGTTCATGATATTTTTTTCGTCGAATTCTTATTTTCAACCTTTCATTAATTAAACTATCTCATTTTCTATTATAATGACGTTGAGTTTCTTGATCTATTGATTTATGATTAGTCAGTTCTATTTCTCGATTGGAGCAGGATATGGATATAACTCAGTGGTAGAGTGTCACATTGACATGGTGGAAGTCATCAGTGTGAGCATGATTATCCCTTTTTTTTGTCAAAATATTCCTTTTATATGTTTTGAAATAAGAAAAAAAATATTTATTATATTGTAAAAATATAATGGACAAATAAGTTATTTTATATCCTCTCAAAGGAATTTTTGGACGAAACTTCTTTATTGGAGACAAGATTAGCTAATTAAGGAAATATTGATTATAAGAATATGATGAAACGTGGATGATTTGTTTTACAATTAACATAGATTGAGAATCTTTAAGTTCCATAAAAATGTGGTGCAAATAAAATGTATGGTGTAAATATAATGAAAAAGAAGAATCATAAAAAGAAAAGTAAGTAAAAAATTATTGTTCTCGCCGAGTCTATTTCAAATTGATTGGCTAATTGGTGATAGTTGTAGTGGTTTAGATTTGGACATGAGGTAGGTCGAGAGTTGGGCTAGAATGGAGAAGATGAAGACTTTCCCTTTTTATTTTTATCATTCTAGTTTTTCATTCAAATTGTTGTTTATTGAGAAAAGAACGATAATGCTATCTTTTCAACAAAAAAATTTAGCTCATTAGACCTATTACCACCTCATGTTAGCACTGTAATTTCGGAGTCTACTTTTAGTGTAGGTAAGAGAGTTTTGTTTGAGGTCACGAGCCGACTGAAAGAAGATATTTTGGAAGCATTAATGTGCGTGAACGACTAGTAAGACGCTCATTTTCGACTGCAAGATAAATATATCGAAATTGCATGTCGTCAGGTAAGTGATATTTAATTTAACTATATTAATAAAAAATTGTTATTTTACAATACTATTTTTAATGTTTTTAAAAAATTGTACACGTAATAAGTTGTTCGTGTACAATTTTTAACTCCGCTTACTTAAAATTTAAGTAGCTAATTCCAAACTTGGATAAAGAAGGAGGGTCTTATCTATTATAAAAATAATAACTTCGCTAGCTCACGAGCTGAAGCTTGTTCGGCACATGAGCCACAAGCTCGAAGGGCGAGCTGAGCTCTTCCCTTGAGCAAAGAGTTGAGCTACTACGAGCTCGACCCCTAGGGAGCACGAGCCGAGCTTGTGGGCAATATGATCGAGTCGAGCACCACTAGGTTGAAAGTACAGGTGAAATAGATAAAATGCAAGTATGAATAAATGTTGATAGTGATAAAAATCATGTCGATGATAATGTTGGTGGACATGTGGGTGGTGATCATAAGGTACATGTAATGAAAGTTAACGTGGATACTAAAAATGATGGAGATGCTGATGTCGGGACAGAATAACAAGAGAGTGGCGAGGAGGATCATGAAGCACCCATTGTTGGTGTTAATTTGGGGGATGGAATGGATGAACATGCATTTGATGCACTTGATGCTGATTTGAGAGATGCAATGGATGATCATATAATGGGTAAACCTGTAGTAGATGAAAATTTGGATGATGTAAGGGATGATCCGCAATGGATGAACCTGCAATTGATGAAAATTTGGGGAATGCAATGGGTTAATTTGTAGTTGTTGAAAATTTGGAACCTGCTGTAGATGAAAATATGGGACATGCAGTGGATGCTGAAGTTGAAGTTGTAGTGGAGGATAAAGTTGATGAAAACCTGGAATGTGGACCACATGTTGAAGAACTTGTTGTTTTTCTTTCTGAACATGATGGGGACTATGACTTTGAAAAATGACACTTCGAGGACATTAGTGATCTAGAATATAAGTAGGAGCAAAATGTAGATGCAGATGACAGTGACGAAGATGCATTCTTCAGGTTGATTGAACCTATTAATATTGAGGATAAAAATTTAAGGGATGAAAATCAATGTAATGCAGGTGTTGAAGATGGTATGGAACAGACTACGACTTAGATGATTTGAGAAGCATTCCAAGTGACAGTGAAGAAGAGGGTTTCTCCTCAAGAGCTAGGAATAAGATTGGTTTAACCTTGCAACTGGCACACGAGATCCAAAATTTCTGATAGATACAGATCTTTTTTACTTCTTTCATATCTTATTATGTATTCATGGTATAACACTGAAATTTGACACATTCTATTCAATACATGCATAAAGTTTGACAGTAAAAAAATGTTGAGGGATGTAGTGGTACAATATTTAGTGAAAAATGTAATGCAGATCAGATATGTGAAGAACGAAGGGACCAGGCTAAGGGTGAGATTTCAGAATAACTTATATGCCGTCCAACAACCATGTAAAAGTTTCAGGATTAACACCTTCAAGGATGAACATACGTGCACAATGGTGTGGCAGAACAAAGAGTGAACTCTAGGTACTTGGCAAAGAAATATTTACGTAAGTTCAGATCAGATCTAGAATTGTCCATGATCAGTTTCATTGGGATTGTTATAATTCGGACCAGATTTGAAACAAGTTTGTTGCGAAAAATGGAAGATGATAATGGATTAATCTAATACTAAATTATTGGAGAAAATAAGAAATTGAAAGTTATATGCCCACCAACAGCCAGATGAAAGTTTCAGGATTAACACCTTCAAGGATGAACATACGTGCACAAAGGTGTGACAGAACAAAAGAGTAGATGATGGGTAATTGGCAAAGAAATATGTACATATCATATCCAAAATTGTCCATGAGCAGTTTCATTAAGACTGTTATAATTCAGACTAGATCTGAAATTAGTTTGTCAGAAGATGATACTGGATTAATCCAATACCAAATTGTTGGAGAAAATAAGAGATTAAGCCACAATATGAAGTAATTGATCATAAGAACACAAAAATAAAATAATTTACAGAGAATTGAGATTTTATTATATGGAGAAAAAATACAAAAAATTTATGTTTATGATAATGATTTTAAACAACTTAAAATAAATTATAGAGAATAGCCAAATATATATAAGGAACAATTTTAACCCTAAATGTAGAGTTGTAAATGAAATAGAATGTTCAAAAGTTTCCTTATCTTGATTTCTTTAAGTACAACACAAATTACAAATTTTATAAGATAAGAGCAAAATGTTTAGAAGCTATAATGGTCTTGTAGCTGAGCAGTACAAGATACTGTGGGACTATGATGAAAAGCTCAAATGAACAAATCCTAGAAACATGATTCAAATTGAAGGTTCAGGGCCTACATTCAAAAGATGTTATATATGCTTAGGGGCTTGCAAAGAAGATTTTTGGTCTAGGTGTAGGTCTGTGATTGGTTTGGATGGATGCTTCCTAAAAAGTGAACAAGGTGAACAATTGTTGGCTACAGTTGGTATTGATGGAGATGGTTGCATGTTCCATGTTGCATAGGCTGCGGTGAATGTTGAGAACAAAAGAAATTGGAAATGGTTCATAGAACTTTTGGTAGCTGACAATAGGATGTGTAACAACAGGGCTTGGACCTTCATATCTGACAAATAGAAAGGTTTGGTAGACTCTATTAATCTTTTATACCAATACGCTGAGCATAGGTATCGTACAGTAACTTCACTTTGGCATATAAGGGTCTCACTCTGAAAAGTCCGTTCTGATAAGCAACTAGGACAACAACTATGCCAGAGTGGAGAAGTGCAATAAATGAAATGAAAAAAGTTAATGAAGAAGCCTTCAAGTGGTTGAACGAGAAATCAACATCACGGTGGACTAGATCAAATTTTTAGGAACATAGTAGGTGTAACATTCTATTTAATAACTTATGTGTGACATTCAACTCTTCCATTCTCATTACATGAGAAAAGGCAATTATCTCCCTGCTGGAAAAGATTAGACATCAATAGATGACTAGGATGAATACAAAAAGTGAAGGAGCACAAAAATGGGATCATGCTTTTGGGCCTTGAATATTGACTATAATTGAGAGATTAAAGGCAAGTGCAAGATACCTGAAGGCAGATTATACTGGCAGTGAGAAGTTTGAGATAAATAATAGAGATTGAATGAGATGAAGTGTAGACTTGGCAAAAAGGGAATGCACATGTAGAAAGTGACAACTTACTTGAATTCCACGTGCTCATGCAATCTCTGGTATGCTTTCTATGAGCATTGGCATATAAGAGTACGTTGATGTACGCTATACTAAAGAAGCTTATCAGATGACATATAGGCCTATCATCCAACCAATGTCAAGTCCTGAGTTATGACTAAAACTAGGTAGACATCTTCTTGATCCACCCATGAAAATGAAATAGGAAGGCAGACCAAATAAAATGAGAAAAAGGTCCCAAGTTGAGCCACTTGCATGTATAAAAATTGCAAGAACGGGTATGAGAATGAGTGTAGAAAATGTAGGAACATACCATAACAAGAGAACATGCACAACCTCCTTACCTACAGATGCAAGTTCCTAGCTTGGTTTGCAAGAAGATACATCGCAACAATTACAGCAAAAACATCACAAGGCAAGAGAAATGTATCTACATCCAATGAGGCTCAAGCACATGCAAAGAAGAAGAAGGGCAATGAAAAAAAAAGTTAGCTTTTACTCAAAATCTATTGAAATGTTAGACTGTTTTTGCAATGTCCACGATCTTTTGTAAGGCCAACTTAATAACAGTATTTTGTATAGTCTTGAAATGCTCTTTTGATGATGTATATTTCAATTGAAAATGAAAAGGATATTTAGCATTGCAATACTATAATTCACTGTTATACTTTCAATTTTGTGTTCTACATTTTGGAAGTTAAGGCTTGGAAATGGTCATAATTAGTTCGAAGATTGTCTAAAAATTTCATATAAAGTCAAGGACCTTATATGCAACTCATTAAAAGATTTGGGACTTATGCTGCAACTTGTTTAAAATGTTCGGGACTTCCATTGCAACAAATAGAAAAAGTTTGAGACTGTCTCTGAGAAATTTGAAATTTGTTTGGGACCATCGCTATACCATATCCAAAACGTTTTCAAAATAGATTTCCCTATTATTTCTGAATCATTCATTTTCAGCAAAGAAGAGGAAAAATATGAGAAAGAAAAAATTGAAGCATTGATAAATAATAAGATGTTTTATTAGTAGAAAATACTAGAAAATAAGTTACACAACCAAAGACCACTTGATTGTTGATTCTTAGAGAACCCCAATCACAACTCAAAAACCAACATTTTAGCTCAAACCTAGCCCCTAGGTATAGACCAATTTTACAAAAACTCAACATATAAATCCAATGAGCTAAGTCTTCCTTGAACTATGGCTTCTTGAACAAAGGATGTTTACTTCTGTTTTCATCTCCGTCCTAACCCGTAGAAGTCTAAGAATCAGCTCCTTCGATCTCTTACACATTGGCGGGTCGCACCAGTCGAAGAAATTACATCCACCCGCATCCTGGCGCCGTGAGCAGCTGATAAACCTTCTTCTTGGGTCCAAGTTTGTCCATTACGTCTTCATCTCCACAGGGAACCCACATCTAAAGACATTCATCTCCATCTCCTTTCTGAAAAGATTTTGACAATTACTAGAAAAGAGAGGAGATAACAAATATTTATCCAACGAAATCAAGGGAAGTATACATAGTTGTGTCGAAACAGGCGGTCCGGCCCGGCCCGCAAACCTTTCGACCCGGACTAGCCCTCTCACGGGAAAAGCTCGCATCATGCGGGCTTCCGGGCCGGATCGGCCCGGACCGCCCGCTTGGGCCGGCCCATATTTTTTTTTTCCAAAATTGTCACTTAAATTTTTTTTTTAATTATAGTAAAAACTAAAAATTGATAAAAATTACATAACATTGATTTAATTTTCAATAAATTTTACATCAATAAAAAAAAATTACAATTTTTTAAACAATATTTTGCCTAACTTGACAAATTAAAGTTTTAACTATTTATGAATTTATAGTTAAAGTACATCCCAACTAGGTTGGCACATACTTAACTATAATTTTGTCTTTACAACTCAAATTCTGCTCATCTTGAACTACATTAAGATTTTTAAAGTTTTGAGCAATATCGTCAACAACTTTATCTTGCATTCTTCTATCTGCAAAAATCCAGTCTTTCACGCATATGAGAGCTTCTAAAACATCATCTTTAAGTCTTGATCTTCTTTCATCTAGCACCATGTTACCTGCACTAAAAGTAGACTCCGATGCCACTGTTGAAACTGGAACTGTTAGTAGATCTCGGGCCATTTTTGATAATATTGGATGTGAACGTTCATTTAACTTCCACCATTATAAAATATTTAAGTTATCAACATCATCTTATGGAATTAAACTGTAGTGATCAAAATTATAATATCTTTCTAATTCAGCAGGTGTAGCATTCTCATTTGAAACTGAACTAGTAGTAGATGAAGTATATGATACATTGCGTTTCTTCTTGACTATTAGAAAAAAGAAAGAATTTTTACTTTTGGAAGTTGTAGCAGAACTCATATTAGAAGGAATATTTTCATTATTACTATATTTCATAAAATAACTATTGTACATTTCATTAATAAAATAACTATTGTACAAGATTACTTGTTGGATAATAAACTTCGGAACTCATTTTAGTTGCCTTATATAATGGTTTCAAAAATTTCATGACTTTAAATGCAACTTCCCAATCAAAATTATCTAATTATAATTGATGTTGTTTTGAATTAACGAAAACATTAATAGCATTTGTGTAACCAACACACGATTTTAATATAAGATATGTTGAATTCCACCTATTTGGAATATCATCAATAAATTTTCTTCTCCTCAATTCAAAATTTTTACAAATTTTTTCAAATTCTTGTCGTCTAGAATCTGAACAAGAAATATAATTAATACCTTCTCTAATTTTATGTATTTGTGGTGTTATTAATTTTAAATCATCTTGCACTACTAAATTATATATATGAAAAACACACCTCATATGAAATAATTTAGAGTCAAATGAGGGAGTAAGGGCCATTTTCAAAAGATCAATACATGCAGTATTTGCACTAGTATTATCAAAACTAATGCTAAATAATTTGCTGAATACATTAAATTCATTAAAAATCTGTAATAAATTTTCACACAAATTTATTCCATTATGTGGATATTCAAGTAAGCGAAAAACAATAATTCTTTTGTGAAGTAACCAATTATTATCAATATAATGTGCAGTGACACATGCATAGCCATTGTGATTACGTCCAGACCAACAATCAGATGTAAAACACATAACTCCATCAAAGTTATTAAATTCAGTTTTTAAATTTTCAGCCATTGTATAAAATAATTTCAAGATATCTGATCGAGCAGTATTTCTACTTACAGACCGATAAGCGGGTTGAACATATTTTTGCATAAATTTTTCGAAGTATCGATCTTCTGCGAAAGTAAAAGGCATCTCCCTTGTTGCCAAAAATTTAGACATTCCTATTCTCATTCGATCCTGCGAATATACAAAATTAGAAAAAGTAGTCGATCCACTAGTATTAGTAAAATCAGTAATTTGAGCTTGTTTAGGATCTAAATGCCCTTTTTCATTCATATGTTTCTCTTTGTGTCTTCGCAATGTGTCCGTGCCTTGACCTTTAACCCATGCATAACCGTTTCTACAAAGAGTGCATATTACTCTTTTGTTTGGTTCATTTACTGTAAAGATTTTTCAAACATCAGATATTTGTTTTTTTCTCCTTGTTTGTTGAGAAAATTCAATATTTGGATCATTATCATCATCTAAATTTATTGGAGAACTACTATCATAAAAATTGACATTTTTTGAAGAAAAATCACGAGAATCCATAACACTTTAACAAATATTTTTGAAATAATAAGATGAAAAGAAAACACAAAATACTAAATATTAAAAATACTTGTTGAAATATTAAGAGAGAAATTGAGAATGAGAAAATAGAGTTTTTAACTTGGAGATTATAAGAGAGAATGAATATTTTTGTACAAAAATAACAAGATGCAAATGAAATTGAAAAATTCACAATTTATATATATATAAAAAAAAATATGACCGTTTGAAAAAAAAAGGTAAAAAATTAGCCAACGGTCACAATGACCGTTGGCAGCCTGCAGCAAAATTTTTAATTTTTTTTTTAAATTTAACCGCTGGCTCGGTTTTAAAAAAGGGGCCTGGACCGGTTCTTAACCTTTAAGGCCTATGATTCTGCCCACTCGGTTCGCGGGCCGGTTTGCCTGCTTGCGGGCCTGAGCGGTCCGCCCATCTTGACACCACTAAGTATACAATGATTTGAACAATATGAAAGGGAAAATAGTATATGGATGAAATTGTCCCTATTTAAAATGTTCAATAAACCTCATTTTTTAAAATTTTTTAGATCAAGTGACGATGTTTTGGACGGTTTCCATCCAAATAGACCCCAGGTGCATAAATATGAAAGGTTAGGGATATTCGATGATACAAAATGAAGGTTAAGATAAATTCTGTAAAAATGAAAAGGTTAGAAACCGCTGCTGCAATTTCCCTTTTTTTTTAATGGTTTTGTCCTTTTTAATATTTGATAATTTTGATTATAGAGTGATGAATGGTTAATTATAATATTTAAATTTTAATTATTGGATTGGAAATTATAAATACATATATATAATCATAGTTGTATGTCCTAACCCCCACAATCAACCCTAGCTACCTACTACAACCCATCCACCCACGTCAACCACTTCATCAAATTTATCACTTTCATTCTTCCTAATAATTGCATCTAACATGGCAACTTCCATCCCTCAAAAGTGTTGCAAAGAAAAGGTTCATAATAAGTAACCCTTTTACAAAGATAAGAAAGCCAAGTGCCTCTGGAGCTAATGTAGTGACAAACACACACACAAACACACAAAAGAAAAATGTAAAAAAGAACATACTCATCATAAGAAGGCATTACAACGCTTTTTATTGCAACATTGTAGCACCAGGTTCCAGAAAAAAGTACAAAGGACAGAAAGATGAAAATATTGAATGACTAGTGCAGAGACACACAAGAGGTTTGTTTAGACGATGCCATCCTTAAAAGAGTACCTAATAGTTTACTAATCGAGCACTCTTACACTGAAGATGAACAGGGCAAACGATCTGAAAATGAGAATAAATTAAATCTTAGATAGTAAATTCTCGACTCAACAATAATCTTCAAGCTCCTCAACAAAGGCCATCAAGTTTTTGGTCGAAGAACCGTCGTCCTGCATAGCTTCTCTAGCATAATTCATCCATTTCCTAACATTCTCTCTCAATTCTCAACTTTTTCCTCCATCATCCATTATTATTTCAATACACCTCTTGATCTCATCGCTCTCAACGGTGCCATCTTCTCTTGGGTTCACCCTTAGGCCTGTCTCCCACAAATCTTGTATCAACTTTGCATTAGTCCCTTGATCAGCCCACTGAGGAAATGCTACCATGGGAACACCACATGCGATACACTCCAACGTCGAATTCCATCCACAGTGAGTCACGAAACAACCCAACGAAGGGTGTGTTAGCACCTCAAGTTGGGAACACCATGCTACTATTTTTCCCAATTCTTCCAAACAACTTAGTTTATCATTGTCTTTTTCTTCTTCTGGATTTTCTTTTACTCGTATCATCCACAAAAAGGGTCGCCCACACTCGAGTAATCCTTTAGCAATTTCCTCCGTTTGAACTTTTGAGAGCTTTAGAACACTCCCGAATGACACAAACCCCAGAAGATTGAGGTTTGGAGTTCAACCAATGCACATAATCCTCCGATTTATGAAAAAGATCGCCACCAATGACCTTATCTGATGGATCTTTACCATCTAAGAAAGCAGAAGGAATTAAGGGTCCAATCCCAATTAACTCGTAATCTTCAATCGCCTTTAGTGCATCAGGCTCTAGTGCATCAAACGTATTCACAAGCACTTTAAGCTTTGTTTCTACATCTAATGTTTCGAGATGTTCTTGACATGTTGAGAGTGCAAAGAGTTTGTGATTGCTACTTGGAGGATGCAAGAAGGAGGGAAGATCGCGTTTGGCTAGCAATGAAAGTCTAGGTAGCTGGATTGCCCACAAGGGATCGTCAGAGGAATTATTGATTTCTTCACCATATCCATTGAAATAGTAGTAGTATATATCCAACACAGTGGTTGGTTGAATCCACAAAAGAGCACTCGGAATTTGCATTTCACGTGCCACTGCTGCAGCCCATGGAAGCAGGAGACTATAAACAAGGCACGTAACTGGGCGGCCTTGCTCGGCACTGGCGAGAATCGTTTCCCTTAGGGTTTTGGAACTGCGGTTTCTAATCTGTCATGTATTGGTTGTGATCATCACTGGATTTGCACCCATCATCATATCCGTCGGAGAACGCCTCAAAAGTAATACTGTTGGTGATGTCGTTGGTAGCTTTGGTCATCCGTCGTTGGGCATATAAACTTGTTGAGAAGGTGACTTCAATGCCATTCTTGACAAGGGTCTTGGCAAATGTAAGTAATGGATTGATGTGCCCTTGTGCAGGAAAACTTACTAGAAGTACATGAGGGCTAGACAATTTCTGTGTTTGTGCGTGGGAGTATGATGATGATGATGATGATGATGATGATGATGATTTTATATAAGTAGAAAGTTTAGTGATTTTTTAATCTGTATGTGAGTATACTTAGAATGGGGCTCTGGTAATAATTTTATAGTAAGAGGGCAATGCACAGATTGAGCAGCGTCTTCATTAATTGAAAGCGTTGATTATAAGCTTTAAATAATTAATTAATTAATTAAATTGATTGGGCCCATTTTGATTATGGAATAGAATAGAATAGAATCAATGAAATGCTAGAAATTATCACTAAACAATAATTAGAAAGTATAACTTGTGTATGTCGCTTAAATAAAATACAAAACCACATTACGATTTTTAGAAAATTTAAAATAAAAATAAAAATCAATATTTAATTTTAATCAAACGTTTCATGAGATCCACAACTTTTCAACTATACTTCTCATCAATTTCTATCAAAATTTACTAAAAATCTATTTTTAATCCCCACCAAATAGGTATAATAAACGTATCAATTAATCCCATTATTTATACAGTACTCCAATTACTTGCATTTTGATAAAATATTCTCCCTAATCTCAACTTGCAGTCAATTTGGTTATTGACTTGAAATGATGGAAAGATTCTTTTAAGGATAATGCTATTTGTAGTCGACGGTGACTATAATAATTGCTTTACGTGTCATCTTATGTGACAAATTGTTATTTGAAACATTAATTTTTTGTAATTTTGTTGTTTTAAATAACAAGACAATGCTTCAATAACAAACTGACACATATGATGACTGCTACAAATGCTGACTATGAATAACATTACTTTTCTTTTAAAGTTAATAAAATCAAGTGGCGATATATAAGCTAAGATACTGCAATCACTTAACAGAGGAATTTCTAGAAGTTTACCAATTAAGATATTGTAAAAAACTTCAATTCTAGAAATAAAATTTATTATATCGAGTGATATATATTTTGCAGCGTAAAGATAAATATATATTAGGTTGTGTGATATATATTTAGTATTCGGTTTATTTGCTCAACTTAGAGCCTGAATCGACACCACTTCAATTGAGAATGCCTCAGCTCACATGCATCATTTGATGAAAGTACTCCGATCAAGTTGTGTCCTCAAAGTGGTTTATCAACCATGCTTTCCCTCCCTCAGGACTAATACACTCCACGACTCAACCCCTTTGAGAGCAGGCATTAAGATGGGCTACTCTAGCTTCATAAGAAGGTCGTCGTTAAAGGTGATGCTATATGCAATTTTAACATAAAAATGTTCCCAATCAAATGCACTAACTCCTCAGCCAGCTGAACCAAGGTAGAGATTGGAGTGCAGTGATATTGCAGTGAGATTACTCAATTTATCAATGCTTCTTTTTCTTTTGACGAAATCAACTGAGGTTCTATTCTCAATGATCTCTTGATTCATATGGCTAATCCGACTCAATGATTTTTTTTAATCATTGCGTATAAAAGTATTAGAATTTGGGGGTGCATTTTTAAAAGGTCAACTTTATAAGAAGAATAGTCTCAAATCCTTTATAAATTGGTTTATATATTCATCACCAGTCAATGTGAGACTTTAATACGCCCCTTACGCACAGCCTGTACCATGCCAAACAACTGTAAATAAATCGATATTGGAGGCATCCAACATTACAAAACTGGATCTGCTCTGATACCATATTAGAATTTGGGGGTTTATCTTAAAAGGTCAATCTTGTAAGAGGAGTAACCCCAAATCTTTTATAAATTGATTTATATTTTCATCACCAACTAATGTGGGATTTTAATAAAAAGAATATAAACTACAATAAGCATTCTTGTTTGGCTTGATGACTCAGCCTTCCTTATGTACAAGCTTTTCGAAATTCTAACTAAATTCTTTTGTATTATAACATTGTTATTTTAATAAGGGATATTTTTATCTTTCGGTTTTGCTTAGGGGTGGCAAAATGGCTCGGCGGCTCGAGTCGTTCGGGCTCGGCCCGTGAAAAGCCCGAGACGGGCCAGCTCGTCCCGAGCCAAGGCTCGAGCCGAGTCTCATTTTTGGGACTTGGTCCGAGTCGGACCGGCTCGTGTCACGGACTTTTTTCGATCCACGATAAAAAAATGTAAAAAAATATATTAATAATGAATTTTTAAAAGAAAAAAATTTAAAAATAATAAAATCTGGACTGGCCCGGGCTCGGCCCGGTTCGCTCGTAAAAAGCTCGAGCCAAAGCCCGGACCGAGCCTCAAAATTTTCATTGAGCTTTGACTTGCTCGGCTCGGCCAGGTAAAAAGCCCGATTCTCCGAGCCCGGACTTAGAACTTAGGCTCGCGAGCCGACCCGACTCGACTCGCTGCCATACCTAGTTTTGCTAGTGGTACATAATGAGGTATATTGAATGGTATACACTCTCCTTATATGTGGGGGATCCACTTAAAAAAAGTCATTTTTACATATCGAACAAGAATTTTGCTATTTGTACAACATTGGTTGACAATCATCTCACATGAAGGGGGCCCACGATTTTTTTATTCATCGTGGACCCTCTTCCTTGTGAATGATTGTCAACCAATATTGTACAAGTAACATGGTTGAACAAACAATAAAATCATCTTGTTTAACATGATATCAGTGCAAAGGTAGATCTCGATAAACTAATTTGTGGATTTTCGGTGACCATGAAATGTTCTATTTTTCAAATAACTATCATGAATATATTCACTTGAACATGGTCAATTAGGCCACAACAAAAGGAAAAAAGCTAAAGTAGCTTTGATATCCAGAATTCTTTGACTAGAAAAGCCGATTTTGGCATCTGATCCGTGATTTTTACTCGCACGTGAACATAGAGAGATTTTATGCTGCACATGAATATTCATTCATCAATATAGATTGAGGAGCTTCTTAATTGAAACCGTTGATTATAAGCTTATTAATTAATTAATTAAACTTTTTTGGGCCCATTTTTATTATAAAATTAGAATAGGATCAATGAAATGCTTGATATCTGTTAAGAAATATACAATAATGCTCTGATACCATCTTAAGAAATTGGGCCTAACTCAACCCATAACTATTGGAATATAGAAAATAATATGGAGTATTTTTCATTATAGTATTTCCTTTTAGTGTATGATTATTTTCCATAGTAGATTATTGTATAATCTTTCCTTTTATGTTTATTTCCTTTTACAATTATTTGTAACCCTATAAATAGGGTTTTCTACATTGTAATATTTACAAGACCATAATAATACAATTTATATTTCTTCACATGGTATCAGAGCATTATTGTATATTTCTTAACATGGTATCAGAGCCAGGCCCAATTTCGGTGTTGGGCCCCTAATATCGATTTTCACAGTTGTATGGCAAAGTCCACGCTGTGCGTGACGGGGGTGTGTTAAAATCCCACATCGACTGATTACAGTGCCTAGGACCAATTTATATAGTGTGGGCAAATCTCACCTTACAAGCCGATTTTGTATGGGTTGAGTTAAGCCCAATTTCTTAAGAATATCATTAAATAATAATTAAAAATATAACTCGTGCATCTCACCTCAACAAAAGTCAAAACCACATTGCCATTTTTAGCACTTGTTCGAAGAAAATTAAAATCAAAATTTTAATCTAAAATCTAATCGAACAGGTTTAATAATAGTGTCAATTAATCACATTTTTTAAACACTCCATACTTCACACATTTTGATTAAGGACCATGCTTGAAGTATAGAGACCTGAACAAGTCCCTGCTAGGCAACAAACAAGATAGGGTCTGCGCATAATTTTTTTAATACATGTAGAGCTCCCGCTACATTAAAGATCCTATAAGGTTCTTGTAGAAAATTTTCCTGTACACATGGCATATTTCTTTGATTAATTATTCTCCTCAATCTCAACTTGCTGTTAATTCAGTTACTAACTTGATTTGACTTAAAGATTCGTTGAAGGTTCAGTTTGGCATTACTTTTTTTTCCTTTTGTTTTTATTTTCAGTAGAAGAGTTTTTTGGAGAAATTTACCTTAATTTTTGTTTTGAAAATAATTTCTAAAAGGATTTCTTATTTTAGAAATACTTTTTAAGATAGTCAAATAGGTCCAGCTTCCTCTAAAAAAATTTCTAATTAAAAAAACATATTTGTAAAATTAATCAAATGAATTTAAAAGCTACTTTTAAATCTCAAAAACTCATTTTCAATTTCAAAAGCTATACCAATTGAGTCCAAAATCATGCGGTGGTAAGCTAAGCCAACCACAGCTCATGAATCAGATTCCGTACATACAGAGATACCTTCATTTGTCATAATTAACATTAGAAATAGATATTTGCACCAATGGTACCAAATCTTTCTCATTCTTTTTCTTTTCTTCTTGTTTTGCAAACTTTACCCAAACCTTTAGAGCCTGTTTGAAAATTTTTTTCACCAATTTTGGATGATACCATTTATGAAAAGTTAAAAAATTGATGCTTGCTGATTATTTTGGACACCGATTTTGGATGGTTTAAATTTTATCCGCCAAATCGACAGATTTTGACTGTTTCTTATATTCTCCTCTAATTTTCCCTTTTATAAAATAATTATTTTCAACAAACATATATTTTTCAAAATTAATTTGTATTTATTAACTAAAAATTATATTATAATTTAAAAATACTTATGCATAAAATATTACTTATAAGATAAGAGAACTTACATAATAATTAAAAAATTACTTATAAGTAAAAAATCACTTTTATGTAAAAAAAAAATTGTTTATAAAATAAAATACTACTAATAAGATAAAAAAATCACTTATAAAATATAAAAAAATATTTATAAGTAAAAAATTCACTTAAATTTATTTAAAAGTATAAAATTAACTTATAATTGTAAAATTTAATTATAGTAAAAAAATATTAACTTCAAATTTTAAGTAAATATTTAAATTTATTTACTTTTTAAGTTAAACATTAACTTATACGTAAAATAATTACCCATGAGTAAAATATCACTTATGAGAAAAAAATCGTATAACTAAATTTTTTACTACGGGGACATGTACGTAGTTTTATTCTTATAAAAAAATTCAAAATCGGTGGATAATAAACTCCAAGCATAGGTTAGACAATTTTAAAAATCACTTCTAAAATTACTCAAAATCGATCCACTTGTAAATGTTCAAAGTCGGTGCTTTATAAAACGTTCATAATTGGTACATCGAAACTCCTAAGGAAGCCATTACTCCGTGCCACCCACAGTCCCAAATTTTTCATTTTATTGCAACACAATGACAAATAAATGGGATTCTCATCCATTCGATCGTTATTTGACCATGAAAATGTATTTTTCTCAAATCTAAAAAGGGCAAAATCGTAGTTTTGCTATTTTTCCAAAAATGGAAAAACCCATATGGAGTGTTCAACAAGCTTTATTCATAGAGTGTTTTATATATTTTATAAATAAAACTTATCATATGGAGTGTTTTATATTTTGCAGTGTAAAGAAAAATATCTATTAGGCTCTGTGACATATACTTAGTAGTCGATTTATTTGCCCAACTTAAGAGGCTGAACTATTGAGAATGCCTTAGCCCACTTGCACCATTTGATGAAAGTACTCCAATCAAATTGTCTCCTCAAAGTAGTTTATCAACCACGCTTTCCCTCCCTCGAAACTAATTTTCTCCACGACTCAACCCCTTGAGATAGGCTACTCCAACTTCACAAGACCATCTTTGTTTGATTATGTGCTAACTCCTTGGTAAGCTGAACCAAGATAGAGATTGAGTGCAGTGATAGAACTCAAACACGAAATCAATGTTAACAATCAACAAGACAAGTACCACAGATCAAAGCCGAGATCAACCCCTTGTATTGGGTTTCAAATCTATGCTTCTTTTTCTTTTGACAAAATCGATTGAGGTTCTATATTCGATGATTTCTTGATTCATCTGGCTAATCTAACTCTATGATTATTAATATCATTGCATATAAACTACAATAAGCAATCTTGCTTGACTCAATAACTCGGCCTTCCTTCTCAGGCTGGCATGTACAAGCTTTTCTAATTAATTTTCTCTTGTTAGATAATACTGTTATTTTTTTAAGGGGTATTTTCATCTTTTACATTGTTTAGAGTATGCGCTTTTATATATTATCGTCTTTGTACAGGGGGCGGAGGTAGGGGAACTTGCTGGGCTGTAGTCCCTCCTCCTCCAAAAAAATATTTTTTAGGTAGTTTTTTTTTTGTAAAAACTGTTTTTTATGTGTAAATTTTTTTTTCACGTATTAACCTAGTTTGAAATTTTGTAGTCATTATTGGATTCAATCCTGGCTCCGCCCCTGTCTTTGTAGCCACCTTTATTATTGTTAAAGAGTGCTGAAATTTCAAAAATAAAAACGGGGGGCATTGTAGTAAAATTTAGAGGAAATTACACTAGATGTCAATTTTTGGCTTGTCATTTACAAAAATGTCACTTTTTGAGTGTCTTTGCAAAATTGTCATTTTTGGA
Organism: Osmanthus fragrans; assembly: GCA_019395295.1. Classification (NCBI taxonomy): domain Eukaryota; kingdom Viridiplantae; phylum Streptophyta; class Magnoliopsida; order Lamiales; family Oleaceae; genus Osmanthus; species Osmanthus fragrans. Next base: position 18,247,728 of record CM033361.1, on the reverse strand, counting down.
CATTTTTTGACATTTTTGCCCCCTGTAAAGAATTTAAATACCCTATACTTCCTTGAGTTGACAACATAAAAAATTGTACAAAAAGTAAAAAAGTTGTACCAAAATATGACAAACAATCACATCACAATTGTACTTGAAAGTTTTAGTCCGTCGCTACAGTAATTCTCGACAGATGGGTAAATCTCGACAGATGAAATGTCGTTTCCGACAGATAAAATGTCGTTCCCGACAGTTTACCTCAATAATTCTCGACAGATGAGTGCATAAAATTAGATAAAATTTGACTTGTCAATCAGATGGGTGCATAAAATCAATCAACATTACAGTTAAATAATAATTTTAATTGTTTATGTATATTATTTGTTTAATTGTTTATTTAAATAATTATTTAAAAAGTAAAGAAAAAATTAAATTAAATATGAAATAAGTCATTAAAAGAAATAAAATAAATAACTAATTAAATATTAAGTATACATAAATAATTAAAATAATTGATGACATATTTAAATAAAAATGAAATTAAATATTAGATAAACAATTAAAATAAGTAATTTAAAAAAATAATTAAATAAAGTAATGAAATATTAAGGAAATAATATACATAAACAATTAAAATAATTAATGAAATATTTAAAGAAATTAAATTAAATATTGAATAAATAATTAAAATAACTAATTATATGTGAAGTAAATAATATACGTAAATAATTAAAGTAATTAATGAAATATTTAATTAAAATTAAATTAAATATTACATAAACAATTAAAATAAATAAATAATTAATTAATTAATTAAACAGTAAATAAATAATATATGTAAACAATTAAAATAATTAATGATATATTTAAATAAACAAGTGAATTAAATAATAAATAATATAATATCTTATTTTTATTATGTCAAAAATAAATTATCAAATCAAAGCATTAATTAGGTTGTAAGGTTGTACTAATAAGCATTAAATGCTCCTAGAAAGTTGAGACTAAGGGTAATTTGGACATTTCACGACAAAAAGTGACATATTTGCAAAAATCAAGTGCCAATGTTTTTTTTTAGTGCATTTTCAAAAACAATGACATTTTTGTAAATTCCCCTAAAATTTATTATATATAAAAAGCCAATAAGGCTACAACAATTTAATAGTTTCATTTAAGTATAAACTATTATAAATAATAATTAGCGAATAAAAGAAAAAAAATAATGACGTGGTGACAAATGAAATATTTATTAAATGTGTATTAGAGTAAAATTGAGGAGCGTGAATCTAAATATTAGCCAAAAAAATAATAATAATAAAAAGAACGCTTTAAATGTTAAGTGTGGTATAAAAATGCTCAATTTGACCTCTAATTTGGGCAATAGATTGATTATTAAGCCCTTGATTGATGCATTTTAAAATCTTTCTAAAAATGAACATCAAATTTAATATACACATTTCATGAGACATACAATTTTTTAGCCATAAATTTCATTATCTTTTATTAAAATATACCAAAAATCTAATTTTTAGCTACACCAAACAGGGACTAAATATATATCACACAATTTAACGTATATTTGTGTTTACACCTTGGAAAATATATATATAACGCTCAATGTAATAAACAATTGGCATTATGTTAGTTCAATTTGTCTGTAATGGGTACAAAATAACTCTATCATTTACATATTTTGGGCAAAACAATCATAATCTTTCATTTTGATGCAATACCCCTCAAATTAAGTAAACATTGAGGAAAATAACACCCCCCCCCCCCCCCCGCCCAGTCCTTTTTCTCCATTAACTTTTTTTTTTTTTTTTTTTTTTTTTAAATGATGAATTTATCCTCATTTTTAAATAAGCAAAAAGAGAAAAAAGATATTTGCATTGTTAATTTTATGATGTTGTATTGTTTAGTCGAAGACTATTAATCCACTCTAATTTTATGATGTTGTATTGTTAATTTTCACATATATTTCAATATTTGCATTCTATTATCCACTATCTATATATATGTAACATGATTCTGTTTGAATGAATTTAAGCGAACTCATATAGTATAGGACAGTTCAAGTAGAGAGGATAGAGTACATTTGGAATGTAATAGCATGTTTGGTAGGAGCAATTGAATATATAGTTACAGCTTTTGTCTTCCGTAAATGATTTCACTAATTTACTAAGTAATCTAAAAAAGATGTAATAGGTATGGTTGCATGTTCTTGCTGACTTCTAGCTTCTACGATTCTTTCTTGAATAGGTTGTGTATTGAAGTTAGTAATACTAACCAACAAAGTCATCTACGTATGCTTAACCAAAAATTGTTCACTCCAGAATTAAAAGAAATGATGAAGTTAAGGTTATTGAAATTAAGATTCAATTTGGTTTTGTGGTTATCAAACGAACTTTCCATGGCGATAATGATGATATAATAAATGAAAAATGGTCATGTCTACGTGCTTACAATAATGATATGCATCACTTCTTTAGCATTTGTATAATCCTCTCTTGTAGAGATACACTGTTTGCAAACCAAATCATTCGTGATGGGTAGATTCTAGTTTCCGAGAGACAAATATTTGAGTTGGGATTCTTCCCCCTCTGGTAACTTCAATAGCAGGCTCTTAGGGACTTGGTACACACATCAAGAATTACATGTACCGCGAAGTTTCTTCAATTTTTGTGGTGTCCGAATTTGTGGAGAAAATTTGCTAATCTCAATCTGAGATCAGCATGCGAGGGTTCACAACGCAAGAAGAGGTGAACATTATGCCTTTAGTACAAGTCGTTTCAAGCATTGGTATACTTGTAAAACTTTAATCTTGAAATATTTGTATAAATATAATAAACTTCTTTAACACTATCTCTTAGAATATTTAGTTTGTTTTTTTGTGTAATATTTAGTCTGCATAAATTCTTTGTGTAGTCATATATATTCAATTTCAAACACTTCTTGTCACAAATGAATATTCATTGTCGCAAAATAATATTTGTAACGATTTTAATGTTTTATAATAGAATATATTATATATACAAATAGTGAAAAAAAAATTAGGAAATAACTATGCATCGTTGAAGCGGCAATACTAATTGTGTTGCGGATAAATGAAAATCCATTGTCACAAAATAATTTAAGTAACAATTACAGGTAATTATGAAATAAGTTAGACAATAACTACACATTGTTGCACAAAATATGATGTGACAAACTTCCTATGTTGCGAAATAAATTAAACAACAGACAAATCTTATTAGATAACAAACTGTACCACGAATATTAAATATTTTAAAATATATTGTGCAACGAATTGAAGGCATTGTAAAACTAATGTCGCAATAAACATGACTTGACATAAAATATATATATTATTTGTGTTGTTGCAAAATAGAATAGATAACAATTATTATACATTTAAATTAATATTCGTGGCAAACATTTTTCTCAAATTAACTTTTTAGAAACAATCATTGCGACAAATTGACTTGTTATCCTTTTAATTTTGTGCGACATATATACGTTGCGATGACAATATGGTGATTAATATCTTCTTGTTATTTCATATTTTTTTGCGTCAAACGAATAATGTTGTATGTTTGTTAATGCAATGAATGATAAAAGGTTACCGCATAATACATTTTGTGACTCATATAGCGTGACAACGCCTGCAATCAACATATTGTTGTTGCAAAATTATTTTTGCAACAAAATCTCTATTTATATAACAACAATTTTTTGTCGCGATTTCGATATTATTTTGTAGTTGTGAAAAGTGATTGGTGGTGGTAGTGGTGGGAGGGGATTGGATTGGGATATGTGAGGTTGATTGGAGAAGAAAGAAATTTTTATATCTTAATTTTTTTCAATTGCTTTAATTGCGAATACTTGTACTTTTTGAAAATTTGGGATTATGGGTGTATTTTATTATTTTTTTTTTTTTTTTTATATATTTAAAGAGAGGGTATTTTAATCAATTTACAAGGTTTTAATGGAGAAAATGTATTGTTTTCCATAACATTTGTTTGATTTGAGGGATATCACGTCAAAATGAAAGAGGTAGGAGAGTTTTGTGCAAAACACATAACTGATGGGATTGTTTTGGAGTGAATTAGCCAAAAGGTCACTGAACTTTACATAAGATTTTCATCAAGTCACTGAACTTTAAAAATCACCCCAAATCATCACTGAACTTTGCAAAAAGTTTCTACGGAGTCATTGAACTTTAAAAGTCACATTATTCATCATTAAACTTTACAAAATGTTTCCACCGAGTCACTGAACTTTGTAAAATGTTTCCTAGGAGATCAATGAATTAGTGACCATTGGGAAACTTTTTTGCAAAGTTTAGTGATGAATGTTATAATTTTTAAAGTTTAGTGACTCCGTAGAAATCTTTTACAAAATTTAGTGATGACTTTGGTGATTTTTAAACTTCAGTGACCTGGTGAAAATCTTTTGTAAAGTTCAGTGACCTTTTGGGTAATTCACTCATTGTTTTGTGGCTATTACTCCTTATTTGTGTAATTGAAGTTCTTCACAATATCGTAATTGATAAACTTATTGAAATCCACGTGATAAGTGTAAAGGTATAAACTCCGCAGAAATTAGAGATGAATCACTGATCAGTATATAAGCGTATATCACCACATGATTTTTTTAACCTTAAAAAATCTTTAACATCAAACTTAATGAACATTAATTATCAAACTGCAAGTTGGGATTGGAAGATTAATTAGTCAAACTCCACCTACTATGGAGTGCTTAAAAAAATTGATTAATAATGTTGTTTGTCATTAAAAGCTATCATTAAAAGAATATATAATAATAAACAACAATAATTATTATATAATTTTAAAGTTATTGTTTGGTCGTAATTTCAAGCATTTTATTGATTCTATTGAGATATTCTGATTCATAATCAAAATGGTCCTACATCAATTCAATTAATTAAGAAGCTTATAATCCAAGCTTTTAATTAATCAAGAAGGTTCCCATGCATAGTCATCCTTATTACAAATACGTCCCCACAAAGCCCCAAGAATTAAATTGATGAACGAGTATGGTAAAAATGGGCAAAGTGGGTGCGAAGTTGAAGAGATTTTCCTGAAGAATCATATAATAATAATAAACATGACATGCACGAGTTATAATTTTAGCCCTTGTTTGATAGATTTTTTTTTTTTTTTTTTTTATTTGAAAAAAATGAATTTTTGAATAGTAAATTGTGAAAGAATGTGTGGTTAAAAAGTATGGATTGGGTTTACGTGAAAAATATTTTATTATAAGAATGTGTGATTGAAAATGAGTATGAAAAAAAAAAATTATTGTCGAACAAGGGCTTAATGTCATGATTTCTTATATTTAATTGAATCTGTAAAAATTACTATTGAGCATTTTAATGGATCTATTAATATATATATTCAGATTTCTGAATCAAAATGTGCCTAAATCTATTTGAATTAACTATGATTAATGCTAAAAAAAATTGTTAGGCTTTTAAAAAAATTATATTTAAGGCCCTCATAATAATTTATCGTCTAGGCCTAAAAATTCTTATGGCAAACACTGGTTAAAAGAATCTTTAACATCGAATTTAATGAAAACTAATAATTAAGAGTCATGTTTCACGAACACGCTCTGTGACAGGTTTTGTTAATAGGGGAGACACATGCCCCCTCTATTTCCAGGGCGCTTGCCAGGACTTGTTTCTTTATCTTTTCCCAATAATCAAACTGCAAGTTAAGATTAAGGAGAATAATTAATCAAATTGTACGTAGTATATGAAGTGTTCAAAAAATTTGATTAATAATGTTGATTGGTCATTAAAAAATTCATATATTAATAAACATGACATTAGTAAATAATTTTGAAGCTATTGTTTAGTCATAATTTCGAGTATCTTATTGATACTATTCAATATTCTGATTTTCAAAATCAAAATCACAATCACAATGGGCCAACATCAATTTAATTAATTAATAAGCTTATAACTTTCAATTAATTAAGAAGCTCCTCAATCTATACATAGTCCTCAAAGCCCCATTCTTTACGTTGACGAATGAGGAGACGTATAGTGGAAAAGGGGCAATCTGAGGGTGACTTTGATTAAATTTATAGAGACTTTCTAGAAGAATCATTTAATAATAAACATGATATTCACGAGTTATAATTTTAAATTACTATTTGGCATATGATTGATTTCTAATCATATGTATTCAGAATTCAGAATCAAAATGCGCCTTAATCAATTGAATTAATTAAGGAGCTTAAAATAAACGCTTTTAATTAATTAAGAACCTCATAATACACGCTTTTAGTTAACTAAGAAGGAAGCTCCAAAAGGGGCAATCTATGCGTGGTCCTCTTGCGTTAAATACATGAATAAAGTTGTTTGAACATATAAAAATTACAGAAAACATTACCGATGATGAGATAGCAATACTAGCTGATTTAATCATGTTTTGTGTTCAAGATCCAATAAATGCTTATCAGCTGACAATCTATCAAACAATATTTACCTTGATTTAGTTGATTGAAGAATTAGTATATATTTGTATTAAGACATTATCGTGAACAGGGATGGACCTAGACGACTTGGGTTGGGGGTCACAATCAAAATTTGTAATTATATTCTACTAAAAAAAACTAAAAAAAAAATGCTAAGCAAATATTTTTTTTTAAAAAAAAAGTGGGGGGTCCCAGGTTCGCCCCTGCTCGTGAAGATGGAGTAAGGAACTATCCAATTGGTTGCATGCTCTCGAAGGGGTTGGCTCGTAAAGCGAATTGCTCGATGTCTTGTCCCAATCAAGGAAGGGCATTTGGCTTGGAGCATTGTTTTGAGGGAGGGAAAGTATGGTTCGAGGGGGCTACTTCGTTGGAGTGTTATCATCAAAGGATGAATATGGTATTAGGCATTCTCTACCAAAGGGGCGGCCTGATTCGGCCTCGATGTTGGACAATAAATCGAATACCAATTATATATCACTTAATAATATTTGTTTTCACACAGAGCAAAATATAATCAACACTCAATTTAATAAATAATTGGCATTCTACTAGTTTTATTTCTAGAATTGAAATTCTTTACAATATCTTAATTGATAAAATTCTAGAAATCCACTTGGCTACTTTAAGGAATAAACTCCACATTAGTTAGACATAAAATATAAAAATTTTAAAAAATTATTATTGTTATCCACATCTCATTCCAATATTGTCCTTATTGAATTCATTCGTTTAAACAGTGTATATCCACACAAATTTTATATATTCATCACACTCTAAATACATCCCTAATAAAATTTCAATTTTTTTAAAAATCACTATATTCATCCGCATCACATATAAAGTCAACCTTCTTTCACCTTGTTTAAGTCGTCAATGGACTTATTATGGTACACTTACATAAAGTATTATCCTGGAATGAGGTCTGCTAAAAATGTAGAAGGGTTCAAATGTTGTATTCAACGATGGTTAAATATGTTATTTCCATCAACTGATGCTTAGAATCTATGCTAACAAGCCCTAAAAAAAACTTCTTGGTTGAACATAATGCCCAGAGTTAATTTAAGAACATAAAGTAGATTTTCACAAATATAAGATTTTTATTAATTGTTGTGGTTGTCGAATAACCATATTCTACAATAAGCTACGGAGTAAATTTAGAATCAAATCACAACTTTCATCTTTTAGCTTAGAATAAAAATCCTCTAATGGTATATCTTCCATTGTTGTTTTGATTTTAGTTGTATATATATGTATAATTTTATACATGTCTGTTTAGGTAAATTTATATAAGATTAAAAATATAATACAGTTATCTTTTAAAAGTTAATGTATATATAAAAACCGTGGATGTAAATAGCACCACCCTTTAAAAATTGTGAATAAACTCATATCATAAGATATCGAGTTTAGGAGGTTATGCTCATTACATTTATGACAAATAGTATCAAACACTCAATGAAGTACAAGTCCAAATGTTCATCCTAAAATGTCCCACTACATATTCATAATTTTCTTGTGAAATACGAATTCGATGCTCACCTTAGAAAATATAAATTGACAGAAGCTTGATAAACATAAGTAAATGATACATATCTACCAATCAAATTTAAAAAAAAAAAAATATATATATATATATACACACACACTTAATGAGTTTGTTTCAAAGAACTTCACAACCAGTTGTTCCAAACAACTAAAAGTTTTGGCCAAAAAGATAATTGAAAATATATTATTGTTCATTATTGTTCTAAAAATACTATTCTAACATCAAATTTTTATACCAACACATTCCCACCTTGAGAGAAAAATCCACCCAAAGTGAAACAACTGACAATGAATTTCAATTAAAAAAAATATTGATTTATTTTACGTACATGTTTGATTTAGCTTCTATGATATACATTTAGTCCCTGCTTGATGGCTATTATTGTGTAAAAATAATATTTTAAATAATGATTGTTTTGAGAATGTAAGGTTAAAAAGCGAGCAAAGTTTTATATTTACTTGTAAAATATTTTATTGTGTGAATATAGGGTTGAAATTGAGTATGGTAAACAATTTTTTGTTTTTTTGTTTTTTTGTTTTAAAGGGAGTCAAACATGAATTTAATATGAGTATTTATAAATAAATAAGTTCTTATAAATATCTCTTTATTATAAGATTAAATATAAAGTAAATTACTTATTTTTATAGTAATATTTATTTCATGGTCAAAATAAGTAAATTCTCTTTCTTGTAAGGATGAACAAGTTATATATGAAACTATTTTCAGAAATTTAAAAAAAAAAAAAATTAATTACTTTAAGCTTAGCCAAACATTTAGTGGCTCTTACTATTAAAATAAGTAATTTATTTTAGCTCTAATCAATATAATTTTATTTTTATAAAAGTTTATATATAATTATAAGTAAAATATGCTTTAAATAAAAATCTAATTTGGTAATAAATTGTTCACATTTCATTATTATCATGAAAGAATATTTGGATAATTGAACTTGAGTTGGGAATTTGAAGCTGGTGCTAACATAGATATTCGAGCCAATTTGAATATAAAATTCCTTTTTTCCTACACTCAATTTCCTCTTTCCCGCTAAATCTGCATGTGGCTCATATGTGACATGCTATTTGATTATTCAAACTTGTGAAATACTTTTTGAAATCTACCCATACAAAAAAAAAAAAAAAACAGAGATGTCACACGGGGTGGACCCCATGTTAAATTATTGCCCAAAAAAAAAAAAAAACCACGAACCCCCTGTTATATGTGTGTTCTGTAATGGTTCTATGAATTATTTTCTATACCTGTAGCTTTACTCATGGGTACAGAAATATTGTGCTAGGATTTTCATGAAATACAGCAGTTTTCTGTTAGACATGGCAATAAAAAAACCATTTCCCGCACAAGGGCACGGTGAGATTAAGAAGATCAATTAATCAAACTGCACGTAAGATGGGGTGTTTTAAATGAATGGTTATATTAACACCATAATTTTTATTTGTTATAACATATTTTATTTTTAGTTGAGCTCCTTGGTTTTTACTCATTGTAACAATTATTTTCTTAACTTTTTTTTCAATTGAATTCTTATTTTCAACCTTCCATTAAATAGTACGTCTCATTCTTAATAATGATTTATTTATTTTTAAATTTTTAAACATGATCCGCACGAAATAATTATTCATTAAATATTACGTCACATCAATTCAATTAATTAATAAGCTTATAAAAAACGCTTCCAATTAACAAAGAAGCTCATGCATAGTCCTCTTTACTATAAAAACATAACCAAAGTCCCATGCAATGTAACTTTCTACTTTCCACACACAAACACAGAAAATGGCTCGCCCTCACGTGCTTCTAGTAAGTTTTCCTGCACAAGGGCACATCAATCCATTGCTTACATTTGCCGAGACCCTTGTCAGAAATGGCATTGAAGTTACATTTTCAACAAGTTTATATGCCCAGCGGCGGATGGCCAAAGCCACTGACGGTATCACCAACAACATTACATTTGAGGCGTTCTCTGACGGATGTGATTGTTAAGGGATATAATCCCACATCGAATAAAGATGTAAATATAGGCCAATTTATAAAGGCCTTGGGCTACTCCTCTTAATAAGGTTGACCTTTTAAGATGGACCCCCAAGCCTTAACATGGTATCAGAGCCCATTAAGCTTCAACGAGCGATTCGATCCTTGTAAGACTCAAAAATATGAGCATATGGATTTCAAGATTGGTCTGCTCAAACGAGCCACCATCTTGCGGGGGCATGTTAAGGGATATAATCCCACATCGAATAAAGATGTAAATATAGGCCAATTTATAAAGGCCTTGGGCTACTCCTCTTAATAAGGTTGACCTTTTAAGATGGACCCCCAAGCCTTAACAGTGATGATGGGTGCAAATCTAGTGATGATCACGATCAATACATGGTAGAGATAAGAAATCGCAGTTCCAACACAATAAGGGAAGTGATTCTCGCCAGTGCCGAGCAAGGCCGCCCAATTACGTGCCTTGTTTACAGTCTTCTGCTACCATGGGCTGCAGCATTGGCACGTGAAATGCAAATTCCGAGTGCTCTTCTGTGGGTTCAACCAACCACTGTGTTGGATATATACTACTGTTATTTTAATGGATATGCTGAAGAAATCAATAATTCCTCTGACGATCCCTCTTGGGCAATCCAGCTGCCTAGACTTCCATTTCTGTCTAAACGTGATCTTCCCTCCTTCTTGCATCCTCCAAGTAGCGATCACAAACTCTTTGCACTTTCAACATGTAAAGAGCATCTTGAAACATTAGACGCGGAAACAAAGCCAAAAGTGCTAGTGAATACGTTTGATGCACTAGAGCCTGATGCACTAAAGGCGATTGAAGATTACGAATTAATTGGGATTGGACCCTTGATTCCCACTGCTTTCTTGGATGGTAAGGATCCATCAGATAACGTCATTGGTGGCGATCTTTTTCATAAATCAGAGGATTATGTGCAATGGTTGAACTCCAAGCCTCAATCTTCTGTGGTTTATGTGTCATTTGGTAGTCTTCTGAGGCTCCCAAAAGTTCAAATGGAAGAGATTGCTGAAGGACTACTCAAGTGTGGGCGGCCCTTTTTGTGGGTGATACGAGTAAAGGAAAATCCAGAAGAAGAAAAAGACGATGATAAACTAAGTTGTTTGGAAGAATTGGAAAAACTAGGAAAAATAGTACCATGGTGTTCCCAACTTGAGGTGTTAACACACCCTTCGTTGGGTTGTTTCGTCACTCACTGTGGATGGAATTCGACGTTGGAGTGTATAGCATGTGGCGTTCCCATGGTGGCATTTCCACAGTGGGCTGATCAAGGGACTAATGCAAAGTTGATACAAGATGTGTGGAAGACAGGCCTAAGGGTGAACCCAAGAGAAGATGGCATCGTTGAGAGCGACGAGATCAACATGTGCATTGAAATAATAATGGATGATGGAGAAAAAAGTCGAGAATTGAGAGAGAATGCTAGGAAGTGGATGAATTATTCTAGAGAAGCTATGCAGGAGAACGGTTCTTCCACCAAGAACCTGATGGCCTTTGTTGAGGAGCTTGAGTTTGTGCCAGTCAAGTAATATCTAATTATGTTGCATTGAAAATGTGAAAGGTGTTTTCCAACTTGTACCAGGAAGATCTTCTGGGATCATGTCATTTTAATAAAGACCAAGTATTAAATTTCATTATAATGAAATGTCACAAATTGTAGGCAAAATGAAATGGGGTATACAACCGACTCAATTCCGAATCACATCCTACCTCATTAAGAAACGCTACAATATGAAAAAAAAATTAACAGAGCATTCGACTTGAGAATATTATAAGCGAATGGATTATCTTATCTCTAGACATAAAATAGCATGAACTACTTACACCTACCTCACTTATAAGAATTCTTACGGACCATTGATCGAGAAAATGTTACCAGTTAACATATTGGACGAGTTGAGAGGGCATACCTCAATTATGCCATATTGAGCCACAAGCAGACTGGACTACATTATTTTTAGACCTAAGTCGAACTCTAAAAGTTGAGCCATCAATAGTAACGTGCATTCAAATTTTTATTTTATTTTTTTAATAAGAGCTATTCGGAACGAAATTTATAAACTAAATCTAGAAAAATCCATTGGTAAAAATTTTGTCATGGAAAAAAAATTATCTTTTACAAACGGACAATCTGTTGCTAAAGGTATTTTTTTTTTTAGTTAACAATACTTTTTACATACGGATATTTCATTGTTGAAGCATAATTTATTTTAATAAAATATACTAAAAATTTGTAAAACCTGCTAATTAACAATTAATATTACCAAAACACACCAAATAATCATAATCGTCGCAAAGTACTAAAACTTTAATAGATTAAATTATTACAAATTTCAATATTCATACATTCAATTATTTTCTATCTTTCGAGCTCTTGAATTATTGTCCTTGTAGCATTGATTTTTTTGTCATTGAAGCCTTGAATTATTATAATGGGGCATATCTTTCCATTCTCAATGTAAGCTTCTTCTATATCAATGTTAAGTTCATTGTCGCTATCTGTAAAATGCTCTTACTTTGTACCATCTGATTGACATTCTGTCGGCTCACCATCTAAAAATTTAATAGATTAAAGTTTAATAGATTAAGTTATTACAAATTTCAATATTCATACATTCAATTCTTTCTATCTTTCGAGCTCTTGAATTATTGTCCTTGTAGCATTGATTTTTTTGTCATTGGAGCCTTGAATTATTATAATGGGGCATATCTTTCCATTCTCAATGTAGGCTTCTTCTATATCAATGTTAAGTTCATTGTCGCTATCTGTAAAATGCTCTTACTTTGTACCATCTGATTGACATTCTGTCGGCTCACAATCTAAAACTTTAATAGATTAAGTTATTACAAATTTCAATATTCATACATTCAATTTTTTTCTATCTTTCGAGCTCTTAAATTATTGTCCTTGCAACATTGATTTTTTTTGTCATTGGAGCCTTGAATTATTATAATGGGGCATATTTTTTCATTCTCAATGTATGCTTCTTCTATATCAATGTTAAGTTCATTGTCGTTATCTATAAAATGCTCTTACTTTGTACCATTTGATTGACATTCTGTCGGCTCACCATCTAAAACTTTAATAGATTAAGTTATTACAAATTTCAATATTCATACATTCAATTCTTTTCTATCTTTCGAGCTCTTGAATTATTGTCCTTGTAGCATTGATTTTTTTGTCATTGGGGCCTTGAATTATTATATTGAGGCTTATCTTTCCATTCTCAATGTAGACTTCTTCTATATCAATGTTAAGTTCATTGTCGCTATTTGTAAAATGCTCTTACTTTGTACCATCTGATTGACATTCTGTCGGCTCACCATCTAAAACTTTAATAGATTAAGTTATTACAAATTTCAATATTCATACATTCAATTCTTTTCTATCTTTCGAGCTCTTGAATTATTGTCCTTGTAGCATTGATTTTTTTGTCATTGGAGCCTTGAATTATTATAATGGGGCTTATCTTTCCACTCTCGATGTAGTCTTCTTCTATATAAATGTTACGTTCATTGTCGCTATTTGTTAAATGCTCTTACTCTGTACCATCTGATAGACATTCTGTCGACTCACCATCTAAGTCTCTATGAAAGGCCATTAATATTAATTTTGTTTGTTCATCATTAGAGGTTGTAATTGGCCTGGCCGTCTGTCTTGATTTTTGTAGCAAGATATACTTAACAGAATGACTTCATTGGTCCCTTTTAAGGTATGACTTTCCCAAAATTTATATCAATAGTATCAGAGCAGGTACTACATCTCCTAATTGCAATCGAGAAGCAGAATGGTGACGCTCGCATAATATTGTTCGTCCGAAACCAGTCATGGGCTAGTGCAAAGTCATTCCGACGTGGGTGAGATCACGGAGCATGATAAATTGGCATGGTTCCCATTACAAGGTATGTGACTTGAATCTCAGATCCGAAGAGATTTCGATGTGTGGTTTATATAAACTCAAACTCTTCAACTTCAATACCTAGTTTTTTAGATATGACGCTCTCAAGATTTATATCTAGCAACAAGTCTGAATTCATTTTTTTTGAATATCTATCATGACCACAATTTTTGAAATTCTTTCATATTCAATCTATCTGATTTTCATGTTATGAAGATCTTTGAAGATGGTCTAAATTTTTAGCCCCACACATTTAAATGTAATTAATGATATGTTGGTATGATAATACCATTATTAACATGTGAAGGTCTAAAAATAAATTGAATTTTTTAAAAGGTGTTTTTTCAACTAATGTTAAAGTTTAGGTTAAAATAATGTAAAAGATATGTTAGGACATATATAGTGTCAATCATTCCATATTGTAGAGAAGAGAAAAGGCAGTCTTTATCTTCTAAAAATGTGTAATCAAATGAAAGTTTAAGGTAATTATGTCTAATGTACACAGAATTTTGAGTGGTTGATCTGTATATAAGGCCATTTTGAAGAAGTTATCCATTTTCATCGTGAAATAGCTTAGAATTTGGGAGAAATTGGTCACGTCTTGTATAAGGGATTTCTTTATAAAATCGAAAAATATTGACACAATGACCAATGCTTTCTTCTAATTCATATAAAGTCTTTTATTGTCCTACAATTGTAGGATTTGTTAGTCCAATAAATCTTTCCATTTTATTGGAATAATTTCTACTAGTAGAAATAATAATATCTTTAAAAATGGGTCTTTCAATAATGTTTTCGTAGTTAAATCTTTCTCGAGTTTCATGTAATTTGGTAAATACCAATCTCAAGTTGATTTTTACTAATGATCTCTTGTGATGAAGAGATGCGATCATCTAAAATTATCGGTCTTCCTTGTAGTACATGTTTCCAATGATTTAAAGTTCTAATTAACAAGTCGGATCATAGTTTTACAACTATCACAAAGTCATATAAATGAAGATGATGCATGGAAAATATTTGTATGCATTGTTTGTCTAACTCTGCCAGATAAAAGTTGATTCCAAAAATGTGTCCACAAAATTTAAAGCTTCTTCTAGAGTATAAAACTCTTTAAAAACAATGTGGAAATCTTTATATTGGTTGTAAAACTTCATGCCAGTAATTATATATATTGGATCGTCTCCCTTTAATTAACGTAAAGAAACTAAAATTTCTGATTTCTAGTTGATTACTATCCTGTCTAAAATGATTATTGTTTTCATAGTATTTTATTATTTATGTATGTATTTATTGCGTTCGGTTCGATTCCAGTTCGATCTCGATTGAACTTTTTGACTCTTGACCCTTTACTTTTTTCGGATCGATGACCGAATCGATTTTCAAAACATTGCATGAAAGTCTATCTAAATTCCTTCTTTTCTTTTTCCCTCTCATATCATGGAAAATGAAGAATTTTCTTTACTACCTAAAGGCAATGGAGAGTTGAGTGACAGCAACATGAAAATAATTGATTAAACAATTAATTACTCGACTCAAATTGTGTGCCAATATTTTTTTTTTTTTTTTCCATCAATATATATATATTCTATATTAGCTTTATCACTATTTAATATTTCATGCAGTTTTAACCATCTTTTATGCCGAATTTATCAAAATTAGTCTTTTTAATAAATTTTACTATTGCTTGATAATCATTTAAGGATTTATGCTATGTATTATAGTCAATATGTCATAATCTAAACTAGCTAAATACTTTCTTTTTATCTTATATTTTTCGCAGGCATATTTACAAATTTTCTCTTCTGGTTTGGATATAAAATTCATTGCCATCTTAATTCACATCTATTAGTTTGGATAACTTATTATACAAGAATCCTATTTTATTTTCTAATTTTTTAATAAAAAGTCTAGAATGATTCAAGATTCATAGAAATGCTTGTTTCTTACTTTTTTTTTTTTTTTTTTTTTCTATAAATTTTTTGAGTGACAAACATAAATTTTGATGGATGCTTTGTCAGATTTTTTTTTTTTTTTTTTATGTTTGCCACTTTTTAAAATTTTTGACTTTGTTTATGTTTGTCACCTTTTTTTTTTTTAAATTTCGTCACTTTTTAAGTGTTTGTCACTTTTTTAAAAATTTTGTCATCTTTTTTAGTATTTGTCGCTTTTAAAAAAAATTGTCACTTTTTTTAGTCACTTTCTTAAAATTTCTATCACTTTTTTTTAGTTACAAGCATCACTTTTTAATAAAAGTGTCATTGTATATAATTTTTTAATAGAAAAGTGACACTAAATTTTTAAAAGTGACATTAATGTCACTTTTTTAGAAAAATTGTGTCTTTAAATTGTGACACTTAATTCTACACTAATTTTTACTTTAAAAACAAATTTCATATGATTTTTCAAAAGATTTATATTTTTAAGTATATTTTTGTAAGTATCCCTTGATAAAGTGGAAGGAAATTAAGTAGAGTTGAACTTTGTTTTTTGGGCAAAGCTACTTGGCCAGCTTAGTGCCGGGCTAAGTGACATTTGGTACCATCTACTGGAGGGGACTATCAAATAACCCCTTCAACAGGGGCGACATTTGTCATGGGGTCTGGCATTGAGACTGCCCCATAGCAGAACCCTTCTTTATTATCAAAAAGTTCACTTGGGTTCAAGGACGGATCCAGACCATTTGTCTTGTAGGGTCAAAAATGAGAGTTCCAAAATATTGAGGTGAAGGGAAAGGGGACGCTGCCCCCGAAATTTTTTTTGGATACCTTATTAAAAAAAAATAATAAATAAATAAACGTATAAAAAAAAGTACTTATTGAGTACCAATATTTAATTTAGGGTACCAATATTATTGAGTACCAAATTATACTGGGATTGTTCCAAAAAAAAAAAAAAAAAAAAAAAAAAACTCTATCAAGCAAACTCCACTGAATATTTACTATCTGACTTCCATGCACCAGAAAAACTAAAACTCCAGAAAAAAAAAATGTGGTGTCATGGGTCCGTCCGTGCTTGGGTTGGACTTCTTAATTGAAAAAAATGGGAAAGAAAGTCAAATTGAAGAGAATTACACAAACATACATTGGCGGTGCCTTCTGGGAAAAAAATGGGATTGTATATGCACACAGAAGACCGCGGCGAAGGTTGAAAGAAAAGGGGAAAAAAAAAAAAAAGGGATGAATATATATACATAAGCTGCCGGCGAAAATTGGAAGAAAAAGGCAGAAAACGCAGGGGCTTAACTCGGCGACTTCAATCTGAAAAATTAATTACGTTCTGTTAATTTTTCAGTGATAACGTTCAAACTTTAATTGTTTAATTCCAATATCATGGTAGACTAGATTAATTTTGTACTAGCTTTTCAATGAAACTTATATCATGAATATTTAATTCTTGATTTTATTTATTTTTAACATTTAAAGCACGTTTTTTTCAATTTTTGAATGATTGACATTAAAAAAAAAAAAAAAAAAAAATCTACAATTACTTGATCACTAATGATAAGAATATTATGGCTTGTTTTATCTTCGTAAGATGGAAAATAAGTTAGACATTGTGCTAATTAACGTAAAGACCGACAGTGGATAGCAATATACCGCTATATATACTTTACGTTATATTTAAGTTTTCATTAATCTTTAATGCATTCTTGTATGTTTGCATCCATTATAGAAATAAAGTCAATTCACATGTAAGGATATTTTTAATTCTACTTGAAATATATTGTTAAACAAATTAGGAATATTGTTATTCATAATTGAATCATGTTGTCAAATTCATAAGTTTCAAGGTTAAACGGAATTGATATAATGAGATTCGAGATCTTAGTACGCTTTTCGTCATCATATTTTTATAAAACTTGCATTTAATTATAATCTTGCATTTATTTTGAGTTAAATTGGTTTTGCATTCATAAGTTGATTATTTAATTTATAGGAAAAATCATGAATTTCAATTGGACTCAGTAGAGGCTAAGTTAATTCGAATCTAAACTGATACAATCTCTGTAGGAACGATAATTGGACTCAAAATTTATTTTATTACTTGTTAACGAACCTTGTATTTTTTATTGAACAATAATTCGCCAGCATACAACAACAACAACAACAACAACAACAACAAAACTGATATGTTACTTTCAACTGGCCCAAAATAGACTTAGTTAGGGTTTATATTTAGTGGAAATTACATATAAACCTACTTTTAAAGATTCCATTTCATAAACAAGGTGGAAGGTTTCATTATTCAAAAATCAGATATTTTGTTAAATAATATATTATTATTAAATAAATATATTAATAATTAAATTAATTTATAAACTTACCTTCTACCCACTCCACCCCTACATAATTTCCCAACCCTAACAACAATTTTCTCTCTCTATGCCTCTCGTCCATCTCTCTCCACCAGAAGCCATTTTCCCTCTATCTCTTGACGATGATTGGGACACTTTTGTGGATGGTGTTTGTCGGTGGTGGTTGTGGAGGTCGTGATAGTGGCTACGAGTTGGGGATTTTTAGTCGAGGTTGCGAGTATGGTGGCGGAGCTACTGTTGTGGTGGTATGGTGCTGGATCTGTTGTGACACCAAGGCGATGGCGGTTCGTGGAGGCAGCGCAGTGTTGCCGATTTTTTTATTCTATTTTTCTTTCTGATTTTTCATATTGTGAGGTGTTGGTGTGGCGGTCGGCGGCTGTGCAGTCGATTTTTTTTTCCTGATTTTGTTTCTAATTTTCATATTGCGGTGGATCTGGCGGGGTTTTATGTGGTGGCGGTCAATGGTGGTGGTGGTGGACTAGGCGGGTTGGAGTGGGGCGACGGTGTTTGTGTTGGTGTAGTGGTGTTGGTGTTGGTGTTGATAGCAATGTAGGTGTAGTGGTGTTGGTGCAGTGGTTTGGTTGTGTGGTGGTAGTGGTGTTGGTGGGCTGGGCAAGGTTGGTGTGCGTCGGCTGCGGTGGTGGTACAGGTGGGGGTGGAGGTTGGTGGTGGTGTGTTTGTTGCGGTGCGGTGGTGGTGTGTTTTGTTGCGTTTTTTGAGGTGGAGACCTGATTTGTTGTGACCATTAAATTGGTTGTTTTGTGACCAAACAATATGTGACTAATGAAAAATATGAACTGTGATTAAGAAATAACGTGTGATCTAATCTGTGATCATTAAACAATATGTGACTAATGAAAAATATGAAATGTGACTAAAAAATAATGTGTGACTTAAAATTTGTTAATTTGTGACCAATTATAAGTTGTGATTTATAATATTTGTGATCTGTGATCGATAAAAAAATTATGACTTATAAATTTTTCATCTGTGATCAAGAAAAAAATTGTGATTTTTAAAATTTTTGAATTGTGACTGTAAAAAAATTTGTGACATTTAAAAATTTTGATTTGTGACCGAAAAATAATATGTGACTAATTAAATTGTGACTCTGTGACTGATGAACAAATTGTGACCTATAAATTTTTTGAATTGTGACGTAAAATAATTTTCGATGTTTAAAAAATTTGATTTGTGACCGAAAATAATATGTGACTAATTAAATTTTGAATCTGTGACCAAATTATATAAATCCGTGACCTTAATATATTTAATTAATTAAATATATATTTAATTAATTAAATATATATTTAATTAATAATTTTATAAATAAAATTTAATAAAAATCTGATTTTTTAAATTTGAAACTTATTTTCTTATTATTGAAATGGGTCAAAGTTATATTCTTACTTATGAAAATTACCCTTATATTTATTGCTGGCCCTTAGACTATCGTAGTTTTTCATTTGTCCAAACAACAACAAACTTAAATGTTACTTTCAACTGGCCCAAAATAAATGCAGTTAGGGTTTATATTTATTGCTGGGCCTTAGTCAAGTCCACAGATTGAGACTGCCAAAGTTTTTCATTTGTCCTTTTGAACAAAAAAAAAAAAAAAAAAAAAATGAAATGAAAAAACTCAAATTCGATTTAAAGTTTGAGTTGTGCTACATGTATAATCGGATTGTACAATCCGGTTGTACAATCACTCACATGAGGAGGGCCCCACTATTTTTTTATTCATCGTGGGGCCATCCTCATATGAGTAGTTGTACAACCGAATTGTACAATTCGATTGTACAAGTAGAATAATTGTTAAAGTTTTTATCAAGTTTTTACCGTACACACAATGTTAATCCAATGTGGGTTTTAAAAATATTTAATTGCTAGTCACAGTCGTATTTTCTTGCCAATTTTGAGTCCGTATTTTGATACAACTATCAACTTTCTAGATAGGGTAATTGACACAAAATGTCTCTATCTTTGAAGTGTATTGTGAAAAACGTCTCTATCTTTTATTTTTTTGACATTTATGTCCATACTTTCAACATTTCTTGCACTAAACGTCATTTTCACCTTTTTTTTTTTTTACGATTTTACCCCATTCAAATAGAACAAAAAGAAAAAAAAAAAATTAAAGAATTAATTGCATTCATACTTCCAAACTTTTTAAAAAGTGCAAATCAGTCCAAAAGCCTTGTTAAAACATCAAAAATGTGAGAAAAATAAAAAAATTTACTTGTACGTATGTAGACTTGACTTTAACATTCCAATAGCCGTACAATTTTTTTGCATTTGATCTTTGTTTATTGTGAACACAAGAAATTTGTCAAAATCCGAAATCTGAAAATATAAGTCCAAAACTCCTACGTCTTTAATTTGCGCGCTTTCCTGGAAAAAATTTCAACCAAATCAGCATCAGCTGACCTTTCATTTTGAAACTGTTTAGATTGGATAATGACTTATTTTTTAATTATCTTTTAAATTGACAATAGCCAACGTTCACCAAAGATATGTATGTTTCAAATGCCATGCACGGTTGCGTGTTTTGTATACAAACTTGATTGGTACGAGATAGTGTAACTATAATAATTTTTAATTTTATTTTTTTTAATCGTCTCATAATATCTAATCTTCTCTAGTTTTTTTATTGTGATAGTTTTGTGATTGTTATTGTTGTACTTCCACTTATTTAGTTCAGAAACTAAGAATTGACGTATCAATAATTGTAGGTGAGAATCATTTGTTCAAATCCAATCGTAGATAAAATTGATCGAAATCCCTACTTCAGCACAAATCGGCATAATTTAAATAATAGTTGGTGATATTCAATAACCAAAATTTTCATTCACTTGAAAAGAAAATATCAAATGACACCTACCATGTTTGTAAGTCAACAGATTGACAAAAGAAAAAAATGGATTTCAAAGGCTACAAATAACCAAAATAAGTAGTCTCCATGAATGAAATGATATTGCTAAAACTTTGGTTTTTTTTTTTTTTTAAATAAAACTTTTTGATTATCTTTTTTTTAAAAAAAAAACTAAGCCCCCGTTTTGTGAAATTTTAAATCTAGATTTTAATTTAGATCAAAGTCAATGATTAATTTTAACCACGTATTTTGTGAGATTCGATTTTTCAACCAAATATTTCATCAATTTTTATAAAAATCTGCTAAAAGTCTAATTTTAATATCTACCAAATAGGAGTTAAATTAATACTTATAGGGATGACAATTTAGCCAGGCAGGGCGATGGGGGTTGCCCCTCCCTGTGAAAAAAAAAAATTTGAAATAGAATTTTGATAAATAATTAGTTTTGAAATATTTTTTTAATGTATTTACCATTTTATAATATGTTTCTAAACCAACAATTATATTATTCAATTGAAAATTTAAAATTTTA
The DNA here is from genome assembly GCA_019395295.1 of Osmanthus fragrans. Lineage (NCBI taxonomy): Eukaryota > Viridiplantae > Streptophyta > Magnoliopsida > Lamiales > Oleaceae > Osmanthus > Osmanthus fragrans. The sequence goes on along the minus strand of CM033361.1, from coordinate 18,226,052 downwards.
CATAAATAACAATTGTTTTATATAATTTATAAATCCGTCCATTCAACCTTTTTGGTATAATTAAAATATATAATCTGAAGTTTTAAATCATGAGAGTTAAATAAATATTCTTTACTTTTGAAAGATTTATACAAATTAATCAAAGCAAGTTTTATAATATCTTAACCGAAAAAACTAAAAAAAAAATTTAAAATATATGGAATGACTTTTAAGTTTTGAGTTGAACTTTGAATAATAGCATAACTCAAAATTTTAAAAATATAAATATAAAAAATTAAACGGGACAGCAAACGGGACAAATTCTCGCCCCATCCCAATCCCGCACCCCCACCTTGCCCCGTCTAAGAAGGGCCGGGACGAGATTGGAATGAAATGGGGCGGGGTAGGAGGCCCCGAACCCATCCCTACTTATTAGAGTAAAATGGTCACAATTTGTGTCCAATTTCTCAATGTCCCAATTATTCACTAAATAGGAAAAGTAAATAAATGCTAGTGACAAATGAGCAACTAAATAAGCAGAATCTTGGGGTCAATCATTCCGATTTTGAATAAGGAAATCTAAATGATTAAGTATTAACAAATATTTTCCAATAGAAAACGAAATGCAAGCAGAAGCTTCTGTTGGAAATTGGAAGTCATAAAACTAAAAGGTAAATTTCAATTACCTTCAAAAAAAAAGGCAGTCGTTTATTATTATTTTATATTTATTAAAAAAACAACACTTTAAACCTTGTGGGTCTAGAGGCTACTCTAGGAAAAACCTAACATAAAGAAATTGTGTGTGGAAAAAGTAATCTTTAATTACCTTAAAAAAAGGGCAGACTTTTATTAATATTTTATATTTATTAAAAAACAACACTTCTTGTGGGTCAAGAGGCAGATTCTAGGAGTCCTTATAACGAACTAACATAAAGAAATTGTGGATGGACAAAGACACCCTGGGAGCACATCTCTAAGTGGTGAAAGAAAAGAGTAAAAAAAATTTAATCTCGCTTGCAATTATCGGATGAGGGTTCGAATCCTGAAATATGGATGAGACTCCTAGTAAGTGGGAGTTAAAGGACAGCCTTCCACCCCGTATCATTGGAGGCATAACCTGTGATTTACCCCTCCATCAAGTTTCAGGACAAGGCAGGTGAGGGTTCCAATAATGGAGCGTAATCCAAAATTTTTTTTTTAGCACGGATGTGCTAAGCTACACATTTTTAGCATGCCAAGTTTGATTAGCTTTAAATAAATAGCATTGATATTTAGATTAAGGTTTTTCCAAAGCTCATGAAACAAATTTTTTAATCATACATTTTGTAGGACCCAAAACTAAGGCTTAAGTATTCAAACATATTTTGGATGCATAACTTATAAACACTACCAAACATAATGCAAAGGTTTACTCGACACCTTTGTGTACAATCACATTCACCAATATATAATCGAGCATGTTCTTTGTTGTGTCTGAATTAATGTTTACCAAAAGTTACAATGTTAGTCTTATTAAGAATAGTAGTTAAAGTTCTTACAAATTAGTCTTATGCTTTTGTTTTTATTCAATATGAGATTTTATTTTTTAACATGCTCCGTAAGATGGTGGCTCGTTTGAACGGATCAATTTTGAAATTTGTGTGCTTATTTTTTTGAGTTTTAACTGGATCGAATTGTTCGTTTAAACTTAATGTGCTCTGATACAATATTAATACTTCCAAGTTATATGCTTACAAAATTGTATGTGCACGTGTGTACAAGCAAAAAATGAAAAAACTATCGGGAAAAGTTCATATCTAAGTTGTATTCTTTACCTCAATTCAAAAGTAAGGTAAATAGTTTGAAAATTCAAAAATCAGGTATGAATTTAATTAATTAAAAATATTTATTAAATAAAAATAATAAAGTCATTGTGATTAATGGTCACAGATTCATAATTATAGGTTACAGATTTATTTACTGGTCACATAGCGTCAAATTAATTGGTCACATGTTATGTCGTGGTCACGAATCAAAAATTTTGTAGGTCACATATTATTTCGACGTAACATATCATTTAATTTATAGGTTACATTTTATCTATGAGTCACATAAGTAACAGTTTATTGGTTACATATTTTTGTAGTCACATACTCATAATATTTAGTCACAGATCAACTGAATAGTTGGACACATACGCCTCATTGTTGGTCACAAACAACAACCATCGCAACCCGCAACCGCACCACCGTTGCGCTGCCAAAATCCACCCCCCTCCCAAAACTACCACACCACAGCAAAACTCCGCCATCAACCACGCTGTCGCCACCACCGCACCCATTACCACTGCTGACCACCACAGCATAGATCGAAACAAAAAAAATAAAAATAAAAACTCCCAAAAAATCAATCACCAGATCACATTGCAGATTCGGTATGCTCCGCCATCAACTGACCTTTCATTTTGAAACCGTTTAGATTGGATAAAAACTTATTTTTTAAGTATTTTTTAAATTGACAATAGCCAACGTTCACCAAAGAAATGTATGTTTCAAACTAAGAATTGACGTATAGGTGAGAATCATTTGTTCAAATCCAATCGTAGATAAAATTGATCGAAATCCCTAGTTCAGCACATACCGTCATAATTTAAATAATAGTTGGTGATATTCAATAACCAAAATTTTCATTCACTCGAAAAGAAAATATCAAATGACGCCTACCATGTTTGTAAGTCAACAGATTGACAAAAGAAAAAAAATGAATTTCAAAGGCTACAAATAACCAAAATAAGTAGTCTCCATGAATGAAATGATATTGCTAAAACTTTGGTTTATTTTATTTTTTATTTTTATTTTTTTAAATAAAACTTTTTGATTATCTTTTTTTAAAAAAAACTAAGCCCCCGTTTTGTGAAATTTTAAATCTAGATTTTAATTTAGATCAAAGTCAATAATTAATTTTAACCACGTATTTTGTGAGATTCGACTTTTCAACAAAATATTTCATCAATTTTTGTAAAAATATGCTAAAAGTCTGATTTTAATATCCACCAAACAGAGGCTAAATCAATACTTATAGGGATGACAATTTAACCCGCCCCGACGGAATGGCGGGACGATGGGAGTTGCCCCGCCCTGAACCCTCCCGTGAAAAAAAAAAAATTTAAATAGAATTTTGATAAATATTTTTTTATGTATTTACAATTTTATAGCATATTTCTAATCCAACAATTATATTATTTAATTTAAAATTTAAAATTTTACATAAATAACAATTGTTTTCTATAATTTATAAATCCGTCCATTCAACCTTTTTATTATAATTAAAATATATAATTTGAAGTTCTAAATTATGATAATTAAATAAATATTCTTTGTTTTTGAAATATTTATACCAATTAATCAAAACAAGTTTTATAATATCTTGATCGAAAAAACTAGAAAAAAATTTAAAATATATGGAATGACCTTTAAATTTTGGGTCAATGGTTAAACTTTGAATAATATCATAACTTGAAATTTTGAAAATATAAATATAAAAAATTAAACGAGACAACAAACGGGACAAATTCTAGCTCCATCCCCATCTCGCACCGCTTCTAAGATGTAGCGGAACGAGATTGGAGTGAGGTGGGACGGGAGCAGGACGCCCCAAACCCATCCCTACTTATTAGAGTAAAATGGTCACAATTTGTGTCCAATTTCTCAATGTCCCAATTATTCACTAAATAGGAAAAGTAAATAAATGCTAGTGACAAATGAGCAACTAAATAAGCAGAATCTTGGGGTCAATCATTCCGATTTTGAATAAGGAAATCTAATTGATTAAGTATTAACAAATATTTTCCAATAGAAAACGAAATGCAAGCAGAAGCTTCTGTTGGAAATTGGAAGTCATAAAACTAAAAGGTAAATTTCAATTACCTTCAAAAAAAAAAGGCAGTCGTTTATTATTATTTTATATTTATTAAAAAAACAACACTTTAAACCTTCTGGGTCAACAGGCGATTCTAGGAAAAAACTGACATAAAGAAATTGTGTGTGGAAAAAGTAATCTTTAATTACCTTAAAAAAAAAGGCAGACTTTTATTAATATTTTATATTTATTAAAAAACAACACTTCTTGTGGGTCAAGAGGCAGATTCTAGGAGTCCTTTTAACGAACTAACATAAAGAAATTGTGGATGGACAAAGACACCCCGGGAGCACATCTCTAAGTGGTGAAAGAGAAGGGTGGAAAAAATCTAATCTCGCTTGCAATTATCGGGTGAGGGTTCGAATCCTGAAATATGGATGAGGCTCCTGATAAGTGGGAGTTAAATGACAGCCTTCCATCCCGTATCATTGGAGGCATAACCTGCGATTTACCCCTCCATCAAGTTCCAGGACAAGGCAGGTGAGGGTTCCAATAATGGAGCGTAATCCAAAATTTTTTTTTTAGCACGAATGTGCTAAGCTACACATTTTTAGCACGCCAAATTTGATTAGCCACGCCAAAAAAAAAAAAAAAAAATATATATATATATATATATATATATATATATATATATGTAGCTTTAAATAAATAGCATTGATATTTAGATTAAGGTTTTTCCAAAGCTGATGAAACAAATTTTTTAATCATACATTTTGTAGGACCCAAAACTAAGGCTTAAGTATTCAAACATATTTTGGATGCATAACTTATAAACACTACCAAACATAATGCAAAGGATTACTCGACACCTCTATGTACAATCACATTCACCAATATATAATCGAGCATGTTCTTTGTTGTGTCTGAATTAATGTTTACCAAAAGTTACAATGTTAGTCTTATTAAGAATAGTAGCTCAAGTCCTTACAAATTAGTCTTATATTTTTGTTTTTATTCAATATGAGATTTTATTTTTTAACATGCTCCGTAAAATGGTGGGTCGTTTGAACGGATCAATTTTGAAATTTGTGTGCTTATTTTTTTGAGTTTTAACTGGATCGAATTGTTCGTTTAAACTTAATGTGCTCTGATACAATATTAATACTTCCAAGTTATATGCTTACAAAATTGTATGTGCACGTGTGTACAAGCAAAAAATGAAAAAACTATCGGGAAAAGTTCATATCTAAGTTGTATTCTTTACATCAATTCAAAAGTAAGGTAAATAGTTTGAAAATTCAAAAATCAGGTATGAATTTAATTAATTAAAAATATTTATTAAATAAAAATAATAAAGTCATTGTGATTAATGGTCACAGATTCATAATTATAGGTTACAGATTTATTTACTGGTCACATAGCGTCAAATTAATTGGTCACATGTTATGTCGTGGTCACGAATCAAAAATTTTGTAGGTCACATATTATTTCGACGTAACATATCATTCAATTTATAGGTCACATTTTATCTATGAGTCACATAAGTCACAGTTTATTGGTCACATATTATTTGTAGTCACATACTCATAATATTTAGTCACAGATCAGCCGAATAGTTGGACACATACGCCTAATTGTTGGTCACAGACAACAACCATCCCAACCCGCAACCGCACCACCGTTGCGCTGCCAAAATCCACCCCCTCTCCCAAAACTACCACACCACAGCAAAACTCCGCTATCAACCACGTTGTCGCCACCACCGCACCCATCACCACTGCCGACCACCACAGCATAGATCGAAACAAAAAAAAATAAAAATAAAAACTCCCAAAAAATCAATCACCAGATCACGTTGCAGATTCGGTATGCTCCGCCATCAACTGACCTTTCATTTTGAAACCGTTTAGATTGGATAAAGACTTATTTTTTAAGTATTTTTTAAATTGACAATAGCCAACGTTCACCAAAGAAATGTATGTTTCAAACTAAGAATTGACGTATAGGTGAGAATCATTTGTTCAAATCCAATCGTAGATAAAATTGATCGAAATCCCTACTTCAACACATACCGGCATAATTTAAATAATAGTTGGTGATATTCAATAACCAAAATTTTCATTCACTCGAAAAGAAAATATCAAATGACGCCTACCATGTTTGTAAGTCAACAGATTGACAAAAGAAAAAAAAATGAATTTCAAAGGCTACAAATAACCAAAATAAGTAGTCTCCATGAATGAAATGATATTGCTAAAACTTTGGTTTATTATTTTTATTTTTTTAAATAAAACTTTTTGATTATCTTTTTAAAAAAAAAACTAAGCCCCCGTTTTGTGAAATTTTAAATCTAGATTTTAATTTAGATCAAAGTCAATAATTAATTTTAACCACGTATTTTGTGAGATTCGACTTTTCAACAAAATATTTCATCAATTTTTGTAAAAATATGCTAAAAGTCTGATTTTAATATCCACCAAACAGGGGCTAAATCAATACTTATAGGGATGACAATTTAACCCGCCCCGACGGGATGGCGGGACGATGGGAGTTGTCCCGCCCTGAACCCTCCCGTGAAAAAAAAAAAAAAAAAATTTAAATAGAATTTTGATAAATATTTTTTTATGTATTTACAATTTTATAGCATATTTCTAATCCAACAATTATTTTATTCAATTGTCAATTTAAAATTTTACATAAATAACAATTGTTTTATATAATTTATAAATCCGTCCATTCAACCTTTTTATTATAATTAAAATATATAATTTGAAGTTCTAAATTATGATAGTTAAATAAATATTCTTTGTTTTTGAAATGTTTATACCAATTAATCAAAACAAGTTTTATAATATCTTGATCGAAAAAATTAGAAAAAAATTTAAAATATATGGAATGACCTTTAAATTTTGGGTTAATGGTTAAATTTTGAATAATAGCATAACTTGAAATTTTGAAAATATAAATATAAAAAATTAAACGACAGCAAACGGGGCAAATTCTAGCTCCATCCCCATCTCGCACCCCTTCTAAGACGTAGCGGAACGAGGTTGGAGTGAGGTGGGACGGGAGCAGGACGCCCCCGAACCCATCCCTACTTATTAGAGTAAAATGGTCACAATTTGTGTCCAATTTCTCAATGTCCCAATTATTCACTAAATAGGAAAAGTAAATAAATGCTAGTGACAAATGAGCAACTAAATAAGCAGAAGCTTGGGGTCAATCATTCCGATTTTGAATAAGGAAATCTAAATGATTAAGTATTAACAAATATTTTCCAATAGAAAACGAAATGCAAGCAGAAGCTTCTGTTGGAAATTGGAAGTCATAAAACTAAAAGGTAAATTTCAATTACCTTCAAAAAAAGGCAGTCGTTTATTATTATTATTTTATATTTATTAAAAAAACAACACTTTAAACCTTGTGGGTCTAGAGGCTACTCTAGGAAAAACCTAACAAAAAGAAATTGTGTGTGGAAAAAGTAATCTTTAATTACCTTAAAAAAAAGGCAGACTTTTATTAATATTTTATATTTATTAAAAAACAACACTTCTTGTGGGTCAAGAGGCAGATTCTAGGAGTCCTTTTGACGAACTAACATAAAGAAATTGTGGATGGACAAAGACACCCAAGAATAAGATTAGAGGCTTAAGCCCCCAAAATACATCTTCAAGTGATAAAAAATGAGAAAGTGGAGAAATCCAACTTTGTTTAACACTGTCGCGTAAAAAGTTCGAATCCTAAATTATAGATTTGATTTTTGGGTAAGTGCAAGTGTACAAGTAGCCTTCCACCCTATATCCTTGGAGACATTGACCTCCTTCACCAAGACTCAAAGTAGGACAGATGAGAACTTCAATAATGTGGCGTAATCCAAAAAAGATTAGAGGCTTAAAATGAAGGGAAATTTGCACTTTCATCATTAACTTTCACGAAATGTGATAAATCTACCATAAATTTTTGAAAAGAGTAAATCAAAATCAATAATTAGATAATAATAATATATAAAAAAAAAATTTAAAAATATATATATTTCGTTTTCCTCAACTAAGCTTACCCCCAACCTGTAGCAACCGCCACCTCCAAACCCACATCTTCACTACCGCACCCCGTCTAAACCCCGCAATGGCCCCACCCTAAATTTCACCCCTGATTAAAGCAAAAACCAGTGGGAGAAATTTTCATTGGTTTCGTAGCCTAATATTTAGGCCGTGTTTCAGGTGACGGGATTTTTCGAATGTGGATGTAGTGTTTTCGGCAACAGGTTTTTAAAATGATGCTCTTGGTGACTAGGTTGCTTAATTTTTCGACAACACCCTACTTCACCGTCACTCACATGTAAGCAGTGGCGGAGCCAGCTCCTAGAAGTTGGGGGGTTTTAGAATTGAAGATGTGTGAAAGGGTGGAGGGGACGGAGCAGCGCCCCTGATTTTTTTTTTTGGCTTCTTGGACTATGATACCAAATCAAACCTAAAACTTAATATAAAAAACTTTATCAAACAACCCCTTAGTTAGAATCTTTGTTTTGGATTAAAAAAAAAACGTTGAAGTGAAATTTCAAATCAAATTGATTCAAATGAGTATCCGAATTTTGAAAGAAATACACAAACTTTCTTTTAAAAAAAATTGACAGAGAAATTGGGGGGTCCAGGTCCCCTCCCCCGGGACCCCCTAGCTCCGTCCCTGCATGTAAGTGGGACCAATGTGATTAAAAAAAAAAAAAGAGGTCAAAAAAGTGATCCCCTATTGTGAGTATGCTGTCAAGGAGGGTGTCAAATTCTCCCTAATAGCATAGCAGCATTCTAATTCATATCTTGGCATTGGTGTTTGTGTTGGAAATGATGATGATGATTTTTTGAGTCGAGCGAACCTCTAAAGTATATTGAGCTCTTGGATCACGCATGTTCGTATTTAAGACTGTACAGTAGATTGATTCATGAAGGCATAACATGGTTAGTTACCTGGTTGAGGTCTTTCCGAACCCGTCTACGACTCGTGTATATCGCTTTGTATAAATTTCAACTTAAAATTTGCTCAAATGGGTCAGCATGCACGGATGTGCTAAGCTACACATTTTTAGCATGCCAAGTTTGATTAGCCACGCCAAATAAATAGCATTGATATTTAGATTAAGGTTTTTCCAAAGCTGATGAAATAAATTTTTTAACCATACATTTTGTAGGACCCAGAACTAAGGCTTAAGTATTCAAACATATGTTGGATGCATAACTTATAAACACTACCAAACATAATGCAAAGGCTCACTCGACACCTCTATGTACAATCACATTCACCAATATATAATCGAGCATGTTCTTTGTTGTGTCTGAATTAATGTTTACCAAAAGTTACGATGTTAGTCTTATTAAGAATAGTAGTTCAAGTCCTTACAAATTGGTTTTATGTTTTTGTTTTTATTCAATATGAGATTTTATTTTTTAACATGCTCCGTAAGATGGTGACTCGTTTGAACGGATCAATCTTGAAATTTGTGTGCTTATTTTTTTGAGTTTTAACTGGATCGAATTATTCGTTTAAACTTAATGTGCTCTGATACAATATTAATACTTCCAAGTTATATGCTTACAAAATTGTAAGTGCACGTGTGTACAAGCAGAAAATGAAAAAAACTATTGGGAAAAGTTCATATCTAAGTTGTATTCTTTACCTCAATTCAAAAGTAAGGTAAATAGTTTGAAAATTCAAAAATCAGGTATTAATTTAATTAATTAAAAATATTTATTAAATAAAAATAATAAAGTCATTGTGATTAATGGTCACAGATTCATAATTATAGGTTACAGATTTATTTACTGGTCACATAACGTCAAAATAATTGGTTACATGTTATGTCGTGGTCACGGATCAAAAATTTTGTAGGTTACATATTATTTCGACGTAACATATCATTCAATTTATATGTCACATTTTATCTATGAGTCACATAAGTCACAGTTTATTGGTCACATATTATTTTTAGTCACATACTCATAATATTTAGTCACAGATCAGCCGAATAGTTGGTCACATACGCCTAATTGTTGGTCACAGACAACAACCATCCCAACCCCCAACCGCACCACCGTCGCGCTGCCAAAATCCACCACCTCTCCCAAAACTACCGCACCACAGCAAAACTCCGCCATCAACCACGCTGTCGCCACCACCACTATCGACCACCACAGCACAGATCGAAACAAAAAAATAAATAAAAACTCCCAATAAATCAATCACCAGATCACGTTGCAGATTCGGTCTGCTCCGCCACCACCACGTTGCCAGCACACAAACCCACCACAACTGCATCCAATCACATACTATCACCCTACTAGCAACCAGATTCGAACCCATCACATACCACATCCGCCATTTGCACTTTAGATACACCACAAAATCAATCCCCAAAGATTAAATCGGGAAAGCCAATGCCAATAAAATGAACTAATCTTCTGGCGTTCGCAGTAGTGTTGTCGGTCGTCAATCACTGTTTGTCGTTCGTAGCAGCGATCTGTTCATCGAAGGTTGAAGGGGAGGTAGTCACACCGACTGCAGTAGCGTCGAGCGACGTCGATCTCAGAGCGCCACAAGCGTCGTAAGTGGTCGTTGCCCATCGCGTGGTGCTGCATGAGCGTAGCGCCAACAGCGTCGTATGGACGGGAACATCTGCAACAGTGGGTATAAAGAGAGAGAAAGGTGAGGAGTGAGAGTTATAGAGAGAGAAAGAGAGAAAAGAGGGAGAAATTGGATTGGGATGAATAATGAGCTGGGTTGTTATATTTTAATAATTAAATCAATACCTGAATTCTGAATAAAAATCTTTCCACCCCGACTTCTGCACTGTGATTTTCAAATGTGGGGACCCATGTGGTGATATGAGTGAGGATAGGTCCCAGGCGATCAAAAGTGCAATGTTCATTGAGAAGAAGTTGAGGGCTCGTTCGAAGGTATTTAGGGCTGATAACGTGGTTAATGACGTCGCACAAAGTCATACAAATGCATGCTCGGAAAAGGGGACACATGGGGTTGAAGACAACACATGCCAATGAACAAGTTTCATGTTTGGGTCGACGCCGGAAACCAATTGGATCAACATGAAAGTTATTCAATTATTTTCAGTCTCATATTAAAACCTATATTTGACCTGGTAAATGATCGAATTAGAGGATTATGTCTGAATGAAAGTTCTAGATCTTTGAGTTATCTTTCCAATTCACTTTGAATCACTTCAATCGGATATTAGTAGAGAAAGTTATGACAAAAATATTGAAAGCTATCTAGAGGAGAAAAAGTTGTTCCAAGCGGTCGCCCAGAACCATTCAGGGAATCCAGGAGCTGAATTTTACAAACTAAGCGATCGCTTGGCTTATAACCAAGCGGTAGCTTGGTACAAAACTAAAGTCGGTTTTTCTATTTTGGCGAGATTGTTTATTTTGACTATAATTCTTATTTTTGGTAATTTCTATATTTTAGGACTCTAGAATTTCGTATTTTTCAGATTTCCTAGGATTTATTGCTTTAGTATAAATAGGATTTTATTCTCATTGTATTTAACAACTTTGATATTGAATTAAATTGAAAAGCTTTTACTTTCTACTTTGTTCTTCCATGAACAATTTTATCGAACTTATCAAAGATGAATAATCTTTGTGGCATTCAAATATCGGTACGAGAGTTCTTCAATTATGTAATCAAGGGGTTCAGCGCATTATCGTTATCGTTGGATTTTTTGGTTCACTTTGTTGGATTTAAGTCCAACCCGAGTTTTATTGGCGTTCTTGAGTTCCGCATCAATCTCGTTGTGGGTTTCGTAGTCACCGTTGTTACGGGGTTCGTATCAGTTGGTATCAGAGCAAAGGCTCCAATCTAATCAGGTTCTATCTTTTTATTTCTTGTTGAGTCTTTGTTTTCCTTTCTTTTGTATTTTTCGTGTTCTTGTGTCCAGTAATTTATTTTGAGTTTTTGATTCACAAAAATCCCAAAAAAATTTCAAAAGTTGTTTTTGTTCTCAATTTGAATCCAAATCAACTTTCGTTTTATTTGCCGTTCTCGTAGTCAAATTTTCGAGTTTTTGTTAAAAAAAAAAAAAAAAAAAAAAAAGCAAAAGTACTGTTCACGTCCAAGAATTAAAAAAAAAATTATTTTTTTGATTTTTTGGAAATTGTCCAATATCCTATCATCTTTCTTAATTCCAAAATCCATTTGTATTTAATCCAAATTCAAGAAACCACTTTCTTGAATTAATAAATTACAGTCTGAAGTTGTCCAGTTCATATCCTTTGGAGTCCTAGAGTCAATATGAGTAATAGGATGGATCGATTGGAAATGATGTTGATGGATATGGGTAGAGTGTTAGATAGGTGGGATGGAGAATTGAATAGTACTCATAAGGATCAATGCAATGATGTGTTTAATGTGAGTAATCGGGAGAGACGAGGATGTAGATATTTGGGTGAAGTTGGTGTTAATAGGAGGATGGGAGGTGCAAAAATAACAATTCCACAATTTAAGGGTAGGAATGATCCCGAGGCGTACGTGGCATGGGAAGAAAAAGTAAAATTGAGGTTTGAGTGCAATGATTATTCCGAGGAGAGAAAATTGAGGTTGATTGTGAGCTCATTCGTAGACTATACTGTGATTTGGTGGGATCAATTATCAACATCTCGGCGAAGTTGTGGTAAGAGGAGTATTGAAACTTGGGATGAGTTGAGGAGTATTATGAGGAAGCGTTATGCGCCTAATCATTTTTGTAGGAGGGATCGGCGTGATCGGGAATGTCAGAATGAACCTAGAAGATATAGTGGAGTTAGATATTCAAGAGAGGAGAAAACACCAAGTGTGGAACATGTTGGAAATATGTCAAGCAAAAGGACTATATTGGATTCTGAGCGTGACCTTTCAGAGTTTCGTGACTCAATTAGTCACAGAGAGAAACAAAAGAGTTCGAGAGAACATAGTAAGGTGGTTGATTGTAAGAAAAAAGAAGAGATGCCACAAGAGAGTAAAAGGGAAGTTGAGAGTGAACATCCAGAAGGGAAGATGGAGTTGCAAAAAGAAATTGAAGAAGAAACTTCGGAGGGGAAGAAGGAGTTGGAAGTGAGTTTAAATGAAAAAGAGTCTGAAGTTGAGGAGGAGTTGGCGAAAACTAATAATTCCCTCCTTATTTTGAATACTTCTGTTTTGCAGGTTACCGAAAAATTATTTCCAGTAAACTATCCAATTGGAATACCACCCGACTCGGGGATTGAATCTCAAATTGACTATCAAGGTATGGATTCGAGGACGAATCCTTTCGAAGAGAGAGAGAGTGTGTGTGTGGTATGATCCGAGCTACGCTAGAAACCATTAGAAATTCGAAGAAATTTATATGCAGTGGATTAAGCAACAAAGTTGAACAGAAGGAAAACGAAAGATCATTTGCATTGACATTGTTACAATCATTGAGACAGCATAAGGCACAGAGAAAGCACAATGGCATGCTAATGGAGATTATTTTGGGAACATCACAAACTTGTCGAAGGAAGCCGTTGGGACAAACACACTTTGCTCTATGTGCTGGTTATTGGGTGTTCATACTACAGAGGCGGGGAAGAATTCAGAAGAGGTCCAAATTGCATCCTAGAGGAGATGGACCATTCCATGTTCTTGACTTGATTGGGAGTAAAGGGTATAATCTAAGCATTGAAAGTACGGATTCGAGGACGAATCCTTTTGAAGAGAGAGGGGATGATATGAGCCAGGATAAGCTCCAGGCGATCAAAAGTGCAATGTTCATTAAGAAGAAGTTGAGGGCTCGTTCGAAGGTGTTTAGGGTTGATAACGTGGTTAATGACGTCGCACAAAGTCATACAAATGCATGCTCGGGAAAGGGGACACATGGGGTTAAGACAACATGCCAATGAACAAGTTTCATGTTTGGGTCGACGCCGAAAATCAATTGGATCAACATGAAAGTTATGCAATTGTTTTCAGTCTCATATTGAAACCTATTTTTGACCTAGTAAATGATCGAATTAGAGGATTATGTCTGAATGAAAGTTGTAGCTCTTTGAGTTGTCTTTCCAATTCACTTTGAATCACTTCAATCAGATATCAGTAAAGAAAGTCATGACCAAAATATTGAAAGCTGTCCAGCGGAGAAAAAGTTGTTCCAAGCGGTCGCTTGGAACAAATCTCAAGCGGTCGTCTAGAACCCTTCAGGGAATTCAGGAGCTGAATTTTACAAACCAAGCGGTCGCTTGACTTCCGCTTGGTACAAAACTAAAGCCGATTTTTCTATTTTGGCGAGGTTGTTTATTTTGACTATAATTCTTATTTTTGGTAATTTCTATATTTTAGGACTCTAGAATTTCGTATTTTTCAGATTTCCTAGGATTTATTGTTTTAGTATAAATATGATTTTATTCTCATTGTATTTAACAATTTTGATATTGAATTAAATTGAAAAAATTTTGTTTTCTACTTTATTCTTTCATAAACAATTTTATAGAACTTATCAAAGATAAATAATTTTTGTGGCGTTCAAATATCGGTACGAGAGTTCTTCAATTATGTAATCAAGGGATTCAGCGCATCATCGTTATCGTTAGATTTTTTGGTTCACTTTGTTTGGTTTAAGTCCAACTCAGATTTTATTGGCGTTCTTGGATTCCACATCAATTTCGTTATGAATTTCGTAATCACTGTTGTTATAGTGTTCGCATCATGTGGTCTGGACGCATAGTCTCTCTGAGTTGAAAAAATACTTGGTATACAAAAAACGCGACAGTCGGAACGTGTCCAATGAGGACCACCCTTGTTTTCCAAGAAAAAATAGGAGAACGAACTTGCCACGTTAACGCGGGCATTAATGAAAACGTGAGTTCAAAGTCCAACACTGTCCCACATCCTTGAACGTCCAAATTCATACTCGGGCCGCTCCCCTCCGCAACCTCCCCCTTGCGGATATTTCTAAAATGTTAATATTTGTATTTCAAATACATTTATAAATTATTATTTTTTCTGAAAAGTATAAGAAACATTTTTCACTCCAAAGATTTCTTTTCCAATTAAATACATTTAAACCTTTTGAGTATTTAAAAGTCTCAATTGAATACACCTAAACTTTTTAAATCTTTAAAAATCCCAAATGAATACATCCCCAACTTAATTCGATACCTTTATTTCTTAAATACAGACACTATAAAGTGAGTTTAATTTCTTTTTCAAAAATAATTATTCACTTTATAAAAATGAAATTTCATGCAATTCCCCTTGTACTGGGGAATTGTTGCTAGAATTTCACCGGATGCTGTTGGTTGGACTATTTTTCTTTTCCTTTTTTTTTTTGGTCATTGTCCAATAGAAAAATGTCAAGTGGATTATGTAGCAAGGATAAATCCATTTATACATAACTATTCACTATCAGAATTCTTAGAGATACTCATATGGATGTGGATCCCACCTGATTAAAATATTATTAAAAAAAGTGGGCCCTACATTTTTGTAAGTGTTTTGTATATGTAACTCTAGCATGAATTGTAGCAATTCTAAGAGCCTCTTTCTGTACATATTGACATAGCAGGATTCATCTCGGCCTCTCTCCCTCTATATATATCTGTTCTGTTCCCTCCACATTTACAATATATCTCATATATACCCACTGCCATTTCCCTTCACAGATCACAATTTCTTTGTTAAATCTGGGAAATTGTTATCGATGCCAATAGAAGGGATGAGAAATCTCTTTTTTTGGCCAAAATCTTCGTCTTCATCTTCATTTTCAACGTCTCATTTTCCTTCACCTTTCCGATTTGGGCTATCACCGTCTCGGCCGAGTTTCTCTGAGTCAGTAACGGACAGGACTTTAGAAATGGCGGAGCCAATGATCATGAAATGGAACCCGGAATCCACTACTATCGCCAAAGTTACTTCTCTGTTTTACGAGAATCGTAAGGAGGCATGGGACTTCATCAAATCTGTGAATAATCTCCAGAAGGCTATGCACTTAGTTGCAGGAGATTCGAATTCGGAAAAATTAGTCCGTTGCCAAATGCTAATGCAAATTGCCATGAAAAGACTCCAGAAGGAGTTCTATCAGATTTTATCCATGAATAGAGCTCATTTGGATCCGGAATCTGTTTCGACTCGGTCCTCCTATATCTCAACTCGATCAAGCACCTCTGACTATGATGATGACGAGGACGATGATAAGATAGTGATCGAGTCCATATCTGAAGTTGAAGATGCCTCCAGTATTGCAATGGCTGATCTTAAATTGATAGCCGAGTGCATGATATCTTCTGGTTATGCAAAAGAGTGCATGAAAATTTACAAAATTATTCGAAAATCCATAGTCGATGAAGGTATTTATCGGCTCGAGGTGGAAAAATTCAGTGCTTCACAAATTCATAAAATGAATTGGGATGTTTTGGATTTAAGAATTAAGAATTGGATTAATGCTGTGAAGATTGCAGTCAAAACTCTATTCAATGGAGAAAGAATCCTCTGCGATCACGTTTTTGCGAGTTCAGATTCGATCAGAGAATCGTGTTTCACCGAGATTTCTAAAGAAGGAGCGATGATTTTGTTCGGATTTCCAGAAAATGTGATGAAAAACAGCAAGAAATCGCCGGATAAACTGTTCCGAGTACTTGATATGTACACCGGAATCTCCAATCACTGGCCGGAGATTGATTCCATATTCACCTTCGATTCAACGGCCAGTGTCAAGTCCCAGGCTCTGAGGTCACTCGTCAGGCTCGGCGAGTATGTGCGGACGGCATTGAATGAATTCGAATCCACCATCCAGAAAGATTCTTCTAAATCTCCGGTGGCCGGCGCCGGAATTCACCATCTCACAATTGATGTGATGAATTACTTGTCAATACTCGCCGATTATAGCAATATTCTTTCAGATATATTGGCCGACTCACCGCTACCGCAGAAGAATTCATTGCCAGAGAAATCTCTATTCGGATTCTCCGACGCAGAGGAATCTCCGACGCCGGCAATTTCTCTCAAATTTGCTTGGCTTATACTGGTTCTCCTCTGCAAGCTCGATGTAAAAGCAGGGTATCATAAAGACATTTCCTTCTCTTACTTATTTTTAGCAAATAATCTTCAATACATAGTTGCACGGGTACGGACGTCTAATCTCAAATACCTCCTCGGAGATGAATGGTTATCGACACATGAATCCAAGGTCAAATTATTTTCGTCAAACTACGAACAGCTAGGATGGAGTCACGTCATTGATTCTCTCCCAAAGAATCCAATGGTTGGGATATCTCCCAACCAAATCAAGGAAGTTTTCAAGAAGTTCAGTTCATCGTTTGATCATGCATATCAAAAACACTCTGTGTGCATCATACCGGATAGAAAACTCCTAGATGACATAAAGGCATCGATAGGCGAGAAGATTGCCCTGGTTTATCGAGAATTCTATAATGCGCATTCGGCCATAATGAGGAGGAAAAGAAATTTGACATACATGATCAAATTTGCACCCGAGGATGTCGAAAATCGCCTATCGAATCTATTTTTTGGAACAGTTGAGTTAGGGAGATCATCATTTGCTTCATCATCATCACTCTCACAACCATCACGATCCCATTGAGATAGAGAAATGGTAGACAGGATAAAATTATGTGTACACCATGAGATGTACACGATAGCTTACACACCCCCCACTCCCATATGGAGGGGGCTCACAAATATTTTATTATGTGTGGACCCCTCCATGTAAGGGGGTGTAAGCTATTATGTACACATAGCATGATCCTAGTAGATATATGTAGGGTATATATGTATATACATCATTACCTACTTTGAGTGATTATATATATATTATGATAGTGATGTTTTTAATAAAAAATTGTTCGGGCACTTTTAAATTCGCCTCCCTATCACCCCAGTCTACTGTAATAGGATATATATATATATCCTATTAACAAAAATCAAGGCCATAACAATGTTCTTAGTGATTGAGCCTTCAAATTGGAGCAAAGTCTTCCAAATACACCAAATTCATTGGTTTTGTTCTTTTTGCAATTTTGGTGTTTTTTGACTCGTTTTTCGGCTTGACCATAAAATTAACAAACCATAAGGGATTACATTAACTAATATAATTGTCGAATACTGTTTAAATTAAGAGTCTATTTGGTAGCCATTTGCGAAAAATTATAATGAATTTTTGGACCGTTGCTGGGTCCCACAATGGAGGTGTCAGCCGTAACAATTGACCAAGAATTCCTACAACCGCAATCTTTATGAAGAAATACCGAAAATGCACCAATTCAATAATATTTAATTCTAGCATTAAGGGCACTAATGTCTTTTCATAATAATTTAATTTACTCCTATTTTATGTCAGAAACACCTACTGCAGTGGGGCCCCTATCACCCTTGTAACGGCTCAAAAATTCATTCTAATTTGAAGAAAAATGGCAAGCAAACAGGAGCTAAATATTGAGGTTAAAAGAATATCTTCATCTATTCCACTATCGTGTCACTTGAACAAATGGAATTAGTAACAAATATTTGTATGGTCGACTTCAAATTAATTAAAAATAAAATTTTAGTTTGTTAATGTATAGCCTAAACACGTGTGTTTATGGCTGCACAAATTTGAATTCCTCACCCCCCTCCCCCCCCCCCCCCCCCCCCCACCCCATCCTTTTTATGATAAGATTATTGGAAAATTGGAACTACATCTAGTCTCGTCATTATAGCTAATAGGCAATAGCCACAGGCCTGAACAAGATAGATAGAAAAGATTCCATGTTTGGTAGAATATAAGTAAAAATCAATAAATAATTTTAATCACGCTCTCATTAATTTTAATCAAAATTTATTAAAAATTTGATTTTAATTTTTGGACTAATGAAAATTCAGAAAAAAAAAAAATTAGGGTGAGTTATATTTTCGGATTAATTATCCATTAAAAAGAGAAGGCAAGCCCCTTATGGGGTGATCGAATTGGTGGAGTAGGTGAGCGCGAAGACATTTGGTCACTAGTTCGATTCTCTCTATCAACACTTTCTCGATCGAGTCTATCGCACCGGACTTGTCGAGTGCGATTAATCTAATTGGTGTGATTTGCAAGCTATTACATCAACCCGAAGATTTATCCAGTGTGCAATCAAAGGATAACGACTGCGAATTTTCCCGTCATAAAAATAAAAAATATATATATTCTTAACGAGAATATATTTCTTTCATAAGATAATTATTTTCTTCAGAAAACGAAAATTAAACAAAAGCTTCTGTTCATGAATAATATTCATTTTTAGTAGTGCAAAACAGATCGCCGAATTTTGTTAGTGTTGGTAGTCATATGACTAATAACTAAAAAAATATTCTTTTATTATTATTTGAAAAAACAACCCTTCAAATCTTTTTAAGTCAAGAGGGAGATTCTAGATGTTCTTTTGGCGAAAGGTTGTATTGAGGAATTACGTGAAAATAACCCAAATTTCATACCTTATTTTCATAATAACCTAAATTGAAGCCATATTTCCAAAATAACTTTTGACAATTTTAACTACCATAAAATACCGTTAACTTAAAAAATTGCAACCTAGTCCCTATAATACAAAAAGAATATAAAACAAGTTATTAAATGAGAAGACCAATAAAAAATAGGTTACCACTAAAATATAAAAAAAATAAATTTTAGATTAAGACTAAGATTTTACATATCCTTAATAAATAATAGATTAACCGAAAGAATGATAAAAGAATTTTTAAAATATTTTGTAGATTTTGTAGACGGTCTTAGTACCCCCCATCATACTTGGTATCAGAGTCATAGATCTTAACATGGTAATAGAAGATTTAGGAAATAAATATAAAATTAAAAAAGATAGATTTGAGATAATAATAAGAAAACCTATAATAGAGAAAGAAGTCTTAAAAATCATACTTATAAAATTAAACAATATATCTTTAGATATTATGAAGGAAATAATAGAAAAAACAGAAATTAGTATAATAAGAGATCTTATGATATGGAAAACTATTCTAGAAACTATAGATCGAGAAGAAATAGCTGCTATAATAGAAAATAATATAAGTAATTATGAGAATTAAAATTAAGAAGATAAATAACTATTATAAAATAGAGGAAGAAAAATGATATAAAATATTTTATGAACCTATCCCTAATAAATCAAAAATATTAACATTAAATATAATTAAAAAATTACCTAGAGAAATAAAAGAACAAATACTACGTAAATTAATTATAGGATATATAAGAGATAGATACGTATATGAAATGATTAATAAAGAATTTGAAAGTATTTTATATTATAGAGAAATATGTGAATCATCATAAACTATAAATGAGTAATGATAATATAGCTAGAAAACTTAATAATATTGTTAAAAATCTAAACAAAATACAAGAAAAAATCTTAAATATACTAGGAACACCAGAAGATATAAATAAATCACAAGAAAAAATGTTAGGGAAACTAAAAATCGAAAAACTAGAATTGAAAGTAAAATATTTTGAAACTGTAAGAGATGAATTACCAAATAATGAAATAGTAATAGAAAGTTTTAATAAAATCATCAATAAAAATAAAGATAAAAAGTGTAGATTATCATATTTATTAGAAGTAAAAAGTGGGAAAATATAATGGTTTTTTCAGAATCATTTGATGAACTAAAGAAAATAATAAAATAATTAATGAAACTAAGGAATTAAGAGATGAAGTAGGAATGTTAAAAGTAGAAATTAGATAAAAATGAAACAAAATATGAAATCAACAGACAAAAAAGTAGATAAAGATAGAATAAAAGGAGAAATGACAATAATAGGAAAGAAACATGTAGAAACAGAAGGATATTATGAACCTGGAAGTATGGATGATAGATTTAGAAAAGAAATATTACTAATAATCCTAGAACAAGAAAAAAAATTTGAAAAATATGCAGAAAAAAGAGGAAAAAATAAAAAAGATGATAAATGAAGAAATAAATAATCTAATAGAAAACTTTGATCAATGAAGTATAGAAGAATTAGAAAATTATGAAATATTAATGAATATTGGTGGAGGACTAACACCAGCAACAGAAAGTACAAGCAATAATCCAAAATTAGAACTTCCTGAATTAGAAGGAGGATATGCACCAATGCCATATAGACCTTATAGGCAGTACTATGATAGAATTATACCACAACGTAGAATAGAAAAATATAAAGATCAATTTACCTCAAACTCAGACTACAATAAACCAATAAATCATGAAGGAGCAAAACTAGATTTAGATTGTAAAATAGATACTAAGAAAGCCTTGTTACAATGGGCAGATGCAATGGTATTATTCTTTTTATATAACCAAGATGATACATGGGAATCTGCGGATAGAAGAATTGACTATTTAATAGTATCATTTGAAGGAGATGTAAGAAATTGGTGAGAAGGAGTAACTGAAAATACTAAATTATTAATGAGAAGAAATATACAAATAGAAATGCAAAAAACCTCACAAGAGGGAATAAAAAAGTTAGTAGAATATATATCAGATGAATTCCTAGGAGAAAATTGGATAAAAAAATTCAGAAGAAGAAGTTAGAAGAGAAAAATTAAAAGCAAAATTAGGATTGATAAACATTATGATATGTGATATGTGTAAAATAAAAGAATATACATGTCAATTTAGAAATTTCTATTATACCCAATTTTATAGTAACGAAAATCAAGGACCATACTTAGAAATGTATTTTGCTAAATTACCAGGAACATGGAATATATATTTCAAGATAGAATATGAAAGATATATAAAGGATAATCCTGTACTAGATACATTAGAAAGTAGAATAAAATTCCTATTTGAAAAATTAGCAGAAATATGTAAAAATAGACAACTAATGAAAAAGTCTGAAAAATTAACAAGAATCTGTTGCGAAGAAATAGATAGACCTATTAATTGGGGATGTGGACCAAAAAGAAAATATAAAAGAAAGTTCAAACCAAAAAAATATAAAAAAATATAAACAGTTCAAAAAGAAATATAAAAAACCAAACAGGAGATATTATAAAAAAAATATCAACAAAAAAGAAAAGAGGTTAAAAAGGATAAAAGACAATGTAAATGCTGGAATTGTGGAGAAATAGGACATATAAGCCTTGATCGTACTAAAAAGAAAGTTAGAATTTTACAACAAGAATATGAAGAAATAGAAAGAAATTTAGAAGAAATAACAGATATTAATAAATATGAAGGAGAAGATGTTTACATATCAGAATCAGAATGAATCACGAAATAAAAAAAGCTGAAACTATAGAAGAAAAATAACAAATAGAAAATTTTGAAGGATATGGATTAAAAGTAACATTCGATAATAATACATTTAGAAAAATAAAAAAATTATCATTAGATTTAAAATTAGGAGAATGGTAAATATTTGATAAAATATTTAGAAGAGAAAGAGTATCTATAAGTGAATATCATAAGATAGAAAAATCAATAGATATAAGAACAGTTTCAGGAAGTCATAAATTAGCATTACTAACAAAATTCACAGTTGACTAATTAATGGCAAAAGTAAAAGGAAAACAAAAAGAAAAGATACAATATGTTTATCTAGCAGGAATACAATTAATGTTCAAATCCCTATTTAGAGAAAGAATAGATTCACCAATAATAGTAAGTTTACATGATGGAAGAATACTAAATACTAATTATAGTCATTTATGAACTATAAAAGGAAATTTAGCATACAAAAAATTAATATTTACATGTTACCCAAAATATTGCGTATCAATAAAAGATAAAGATTTTAATGAAGTATTAGGATTACATTTTAAAATACATAAAAATGATATTATGGAAGAAGGAAATCATATTATGACCATAGAATACAGAGCATTATATACATTTACTAATTCAAACTATGGAAACATTTACTCTAAAAAACCCTATATAGAAATTCACAAAGAATGTAAAGACATATTAAATATTGTAGAACCAAACAAACAACTAAACTTATTACCAGAAATATATAAATTAGAAATATCTAAAACAAAATCAGATATAACAGAAAAAATAGAAAATAATTCTTTAATAGAATTTAAAGATGGAAGATTAACAAAAAATAATAGTACATCTATAATACCAAGAAAATTAAGCATAAGTCGAGAAATAATGGTAAAAAGGAATATAGGAAGTATGCAAATATATGAAGAATATTTTAATGGAATAGAATATATAAAAGGAAAAAATATCATCATTGATATGGGAGCGGCAAACTGTCATATATCAAGAAATAGAGATAAAGGATTAACTGTTGACCACCGAGGTCCGAGGTCAAATATTATGCTCTTAGTATTAATGACTTTCAGTTTGCAGTTCGGTTATCGACCCCAGTTCGGTTGTCTCTAGCAGCCTTGTCAGAAGACCGCCGTTATTTTAGGGGACATAATTATTACATTACTTTCACCATCTGTCTAATCAAGTCAAGTACACTTGGAGGAGAGGGCGGCAGTACCGCCCTCCTCAACCAATCAACCACTTTTGTTGCTAATTTCCATGCAAAAGTGATAATTGACTGACAAAACAGAATTATTAGGATTTGATGGGAGCCGACCTCATTAGCCAATCACAATCGAGGACTATGGCACACATTTCTGAGCTCGGCCTGACGTATGAAGTGATTGATTTGACAGCAGCCTTACCATTCGTATCAAAACCCATCTATAAAAAGAAAAGGTCCCTTTTTGCTAAAGGAGGCAGGAAAAAACAAAAAAACACAAAAGAAACAGAAGATCGTCTATACAATAAAAGAGTTACAGCCCCTTTTCACTAAAAGTTGTCTCAAATCAATTATTTACATTTTTTGACGTCAACATTAACAAAAAGAATGGTAGAACCTTATAAATATATCAATTTTGATGGAAAAACACATACAAGTGAATTAGAAGTAAAGATACCAATAGTTTTAGATGGAGAAGAAATGATAATACCATGTTATGTAGATAATAGTATGGGAGATCGTTACCATATATTATTAGGAATGAGTTTTTTACAAGTTTTAAATCATTATAATATTAATAAAGAATGAATCTATATAACAAATAATAATAAGACATTGTTTTGTTCAAAAGAATGAATAATGTAATAATATTTTCATTAGGAGTACATATACAAATCACTATTGTAGAAACTAATATAACAACACGTGCCTTAATAGATACAGGAAGTGATATAACTATTATCAAGACATTTTTGTTAAAAAATTGGAACAATGATAATATTATAAAAAGAACAGGTGTCACGGGAATATCGACACCCATTACTAAAAATAAAGAAAAGGTAGAAATCCTATTAGTAAGTAAACAAATAACTATAAACAAAGTATATGCATATGATGTATTAGAATGTGATATATTATTAGAAAATGACTTTGTTCAACAATTTCAATATTACCAACAAAATAACTATATGATTATGTTAAAAACACCATGTGGACATCTACTAAAAATTTCAAGAGAATTTAAGCCATACAGAGTTCAGTCAGCCCATCGTGGTGAAAAGACAATAAAAATACCAATAAAAAACTGTTAAAATACAAAAAATACAAACAACAGAAAAATCAGAATTAATAGAAGAGATAATAAAAAATATAGAAAATGTCTATAATGAAAACCCATTAAGTTATTGAAAACCTGAACATCCAAGAGTAAAAATAGAATTAACTGAAATATAATAATAAGAGTAAAATCAATGATGTACACTATACAAGATATTCAAGAATTTAAAAAACAAATTGAAGAATTAAAAAACATGAAATTAATCAGAGCTAGCAATGGACCACATAGTAGTCCAGTCTTTATGGTAATGAAACACTCTGAACAGGTACGAGAAAAATCAAGAATGGTAATAAATTATAAAGAATTAAATGAATACACAAAATTTGATGGATATTTTCTACCAAATAAAGATGTTTTAATAAACCTTGTAAAAGGAAAAAAGTATTATTCAAAATTTGATTGTAAGTCACGATTTTGGCAAATCAAAATGGAAGAAGAATCAATACCATATACAGCATTTAGCACTCCTCAAGGTAAATATGAATGGATAGTTATGCCATTTGGATTAAAAAATACACATCAAATATTTCAAAGAAGAATGGATAATATTTTTAGAAAATATAATGATTTTTTATTAGTATATGTTGATGATATACTAATATGTTCAGAAAATAAAAATGATCATAAAAATCATATTATAAAATTCTTAAAAGAATGTAAAAAAAAGGAATAATCTTATCTGAAAAGAAAGCTATTATAGAAAAATTTGAGATAGAATTTCTTAGATTAATTATAGATAAGAATAGAATAAAATTACAATATCATATATCTAAAAAGATAGAAAGCTTTCCTGATAAATTAAAATCCAAAGAACAAATACAAAAATTCTTAGGGTGTTTAAATTATGCAGAAGAATTTATGAAAAATCTTTCAAAAAAGAGACATAAAATACAAATTTTATTTCGAAAAACTAATACTAAAGGATGGAATGAAGAACATACAAAAATAGTTAGACTACTTAAAGAAGAATGTAAAAATTTACCAAAATTAAGATTACCAAATGAAAAGGATAATTTGATAGTTAATACTGATACCTCAGATAAATATTGGGCAGCAATATTAAAAACAGATTTAAATTAAATATGTAGATATTCAAGTGGAACTTTTAATCAAGTAGAAATAAATTATACCACTCATGAAAAAGAATTATTAGCAATTATTAAAGGAATAAAGAAATTTTCATTATTCTTATTATCTAAAAAATTTATTGTTGAAACTGACAATTCTCAAGTTGCAGGACTTAAATTACCAATGAAACCCCAGTATAGAAGGTTTCATAGATGGCAAGTATATTTATCATTCTATAATTTTGATATTATCCATATTAAAGGTACAAATAATTATCTTGCTGATTTTTTAAGCAGGAACATTGAATTTGTAGATGAATAATATTAAAACAATGATATCAGAGATGAAATCTGCGACAACATTTGTCAAAGAAGAAACAGATGATATAAAAGTTGGGATGAGGGCATTAGCTGAAATTTTAAGTAATAATTTCAACCTATTACTTGAGATCGGTGAATCCCACGTCAAAGTTGCCAATGAAATGAAAGACAAAATTGATGCTCTTGAAACACAATTAATGTCTATTGATACAAATAAAGATATAAGGGTTGATGCCTTGGCACAATCCTATGATACCAAATAGGAATATTAACAGATATCAAGAAATGATCCACCATGCGGAAGTAGTAGTGGACCAAAGAAAGATATTATGATCCAAAGTCCCAGAAAGATAAGAATTGGTGATAATCCTAAAAAGATTATTATCAATGAAGAGCATACGAGATCAATTCAGATACGACCAGATGAAGAAGATGAAATCCCTTTGTCTTCAAAAGAAGAAGAATATAAAAAATTTACTAAAATAATTTATGAATTACAAACAAGTGATTCATATTTTATTTCACCCGGTGATCACGTTTATCCAAGAATAATTATGATGAAAAAATCTGATCCAATCATGGTCAAAATGGCAGCTGATTATGGATATTTGGATTTAATTTATTCGGATAAATCTCTTAAAGAAATAGATAGATTTGATGACATATTTAAATCTGAAGTCTCAAGATATGCACATGGATGATCTATTTATCTAAAATTTTATACGATCAGTCCAGAAGTCGAGGATGAAATTTTCTATCCAGCAGAACATATAATGACCATTGGACATGTTGGAAGAAATTTCAGAATGCATGAAGGGAATATTGATAAACCATTACCAAAGTTTACAAAATCATGGATAAAAAATAGAAGAGTGATTGGATATAAAGTCCTTTATAACATGGCAAAAAGTTTTTATGATAGAAAATACAGATGCATATGCCAATATAATGGATGGACACTTTTGACTAATGATGAAAATAAAAAATCTGAAGTTTTAAAAGATTTTATTACTAAATTTGACACGCATCAGATTTTTGGTACCATTCAACATTACAGAGGGCATGTGAAGCAAGAGATTGCCCCATTTGCCAACAGAATTAGAAGATAAAGATGAAAATGATAAACACATGAAGGAAAGGTGTCCAAACTGCTACAGGAGAACCTTACCAGCTGTATGTAAGAACAAGACTTGAAGGATAATTATAGAAGGACTGTGTCCTTTATCAAAGAAAATGTAACAAAACAACAAAGGATGGAGGGGCCATGAGGCTCTTGATGAAAAGCACGAGGCAATAAAATATTATTAGTATGATGTAAGCAATGATATAATTTATCTTCAGATTTGTGTATAAATAGAAGCCTTTGAGCTAATGAAAAAGGGCAGAGTTGGTTGAGCACTCGAGCTGTGAGTTAGCCAAACAATTTCTTGTCTTCCATTGTAATCATATTTCAATTTTTAGATATCAATAAAATTTCAAATTATTTCATATTTCAATCGTTTCAAAGATAACATGGGTTTCTAAATACTTCACCCATAGATTCTTGAAAGATTAAAGAAGAAATTATTTTTTACTTTAACAGAAAGAGAGTTTTCCTTAGTTAATATCTATAATCCAAATTCAAATAATTGACACAATGAAAGCGGAAAGCTGGAATAGCAATTATCCCGTAAAGGCAGGAGGTCATTGAAGGGAGTCATTTGCAGATCCAGAGCCTGAAGGTTACTTGGTTCTAAGAATAAAGATTTGAGATCAAAACTAAGGTAAAACTATTATTTTTGTTAAATTTAGAAAGATGTTTTCTGAAATCTTAAAGAATCGTTGGGATTACTCATCTAAATATTTGCATATTTAAATTATCTAAATGTTTGTATTTAATATTTATTTTATTAACATTGTTTATCATGTTAAGATTTATATAACATGCCAGGATATACAATTGAAAGATTAGATAATTTATTAGAAAAAATAAATAATATTATCTATCAAATGGAAAGAATAGATCAATCATCGTCTGATGAATATTATATACTTGGAAATTTTTTGATAGATATATGAAAGATTATGTCAATCTATTAGATCAAATGATGTATTTATATGCTAGAATTCGAGATAGAAATAATACATGACAAAATTGAAAAACTATTCTAAGATAGGGATATATCCTGCAATATACAAAAATTCATTTCATTAAGGGTAATATAGACATTTTACCACTTTTCATAAAAGGCTTAGTTAAAGAGGTCAATTTTAAAAGTACACCGATTGTATTTGAGTGTCGTTGTGTTTGAATGGCGATGTTAGAGGCAAATGATATAATCCGCACGTGGATCTTGCAGAGCCACAATTTTAGTACTAGTTTAATTTAGGGTTGGTCTTGTGATCAAGTCTTAGCCACCAAAGTACGAAGAATCAACGTATATACTGTTATATAGATGAACATATTCTTCGTCACTCATGCATGCATTAGCATTTACTAAAAGTTTTTTTTTATTTTTTTGATTATTTCTTACTTGCAATATTGTTTGTATGTTACTCTTAGCTGGTGACTTTTTATTCCCCAAGCAATAGAGTGTGAAAAGATTTGAAGACCATGTATAGTTCATGTTTCGATCAGAACATCGCATAAGATAAGTTTGTTGTTGTCGATCTAAAGTTCACGTCGAATAAGTTGAAGGCTCCCCCTAACTCGGTTGAGAATGGGTTGCACGATGGAAAATTTAGATTGAACATCTCAGCAATCTGGGTTAATACCTCTGATGACAGCAAAGGCCAAGGTCGGACTATTGGAGACATTATACGGAAACACTATCATGACAAAGGAAGTGCTCCTTTTGATGTCAACACCGTCCTAATTAGGGCTGTAAGAAAAAACTGTCAAACCGAAAAATCAAATCGAAATCGCATTTTAGAAACCGTTGGTTTGGTGTCACGTGAACCCGTCAACGAAATTGTATTGAACCAAACCAAACATGTCAAAAGGATTTAGTTAAGGTTTGAGAATTGTAATTGTAATTTAAAATCAAACCGAACAGGTGAAAAAATATATAAAAATTAAAAAAAATGAAATTTTTTGAAAATTCATCCAAAATTTCAAATTATTATTATTACTCAATAATCCTAATTTATATTTTATATATAAATTATAATAATCTCAATTTTATGTTTTTCAGCCTAATAGGAATAAGTAATTTTCTAGCCCGACTTCCAGCCTAACTGCCCAACAATGAACGGCCACAACCCATAAGTCCATAACGGTAGAAGCAGAAAAGCAGAAACTCATAACCTATATATTTCCCATTTCAATTGAATTAAACTCAAAATCTAACTATTCCCTTCCCGTTAATTCGTTCTAGTTTTCACGGTTCCAGGCTTTCACTAGCATCTCTTCCTCATACACGACGTGACCTCGCCTCTACCTCCTTCGGCCACCCAGTCCCGAAACCTTCTCCTCCCGTAACTACTCGCAATGTCTGAACTCTATAATCTTAAGGTCTGAACTCTGTCAAGCCATCGATCATCTTCTTCAGCAGCAGATAGGTGAAGTTCCTTACCAATCTTAAAGGTTGATAAATAAATTATTTATGCTTACCTTTCCCTTGAATTTCAATTTCATTAAATTTTAAATTAGATTTTCTTGAAAATCAGGAACATATTTGTCTTTATCTAATGTTACTCTATGCACAAGCATAACCAATTCCAATGTTGCTGACACCTAGTTACCATGGTTAAGATTGTTAGCAAAAGTAGAAAATACAATTCATAGGTTATATAACTGCTACAAGGAAATGATACCTCCACCATCAAATGAGACGTCTCAAACTGGTAGTCAAAGTCAACCACAACCTACTTTGGGTATTTCTAAACCCATTCTTCAATTTTTAAAGCGAGAATTAATCAAGACGCTAAGTTGGAGATAAATTATTTGACTGAGGAGCCGTTCGATATTTTATTGTGTTGAAAATAAATGCTCATAAGTATAAGATTGTCTCTCAAATTGTCTAGATGTATTAGCAATTCAAATTTCTACAGTTATTTTTGAGTCTGCATTCTCAATTGGAGGTCGGATACTTGATTGCTTTAGGAGTTCATTAGGTACAAGGATGGTTGAGGCTTGTATATGCGGAAAGAATTGGTTGCAAACTAAGAAAGAACCTATAGTGCTGCGCCAATATTTAGATGAAGTGGAGGCATTTGATGATTCAATGAAAGTTGTGGCAGGTGATTTATATTTTCTATTATCATATTTTTTCTAAATTCTCTTATCTATCTAGTATCTAATACTATGATGATGTAATGAATAAATTTGTTTGACTATGCAGACGATGAATCATGTGTCACTAATTGATGTTTGAATATATGTGAGAAACTGACAGTGAAGGTTTTCCTTTTCCTTCCATCTTTTGGAGAGACATATATTACTGAAACTGGTATTATGGATGCCTTGGCGTAGATTAGATTGGCACGTAAAGTTGGACTTATTTGCAATTTATTTAAGTGCCCATTTACTCGAGTTTTCAATTTGAATAATTAAGGACGTAAAACTATTTAAAAGGAAATATTCTTGCAATACTACTTGCACCTTGATTTACATACGTAAGCATCCATAAATTTATCACACAGTCATTATTTGTTGTCCATTGGATGGCGGTGGACATGGAAGAAGGTTATTGTTTTTCTAGGCAATGATGAATTATAACGATAAAGACGTGATTGTTATAAGACAGAAAAATATCCTTAAACATGGGTTATTAGTTGCATAGACCTGAAAAGTTCCATTTCCCATACTTCTTTTAGCTTGGGAAGTTGAAATAGTGCATTTTTTTAACAGAATAGAATTTTTAACAAGTTGAAGATAATTATTTTCTTCAGAAAACGAAAATTAACCAGAAGCTTCTGCTCATGAATAATATTCATTTTTAGTAGTTCAAAACAGACCGCCGAATTTTGTTAGTGTTGGTAGTCATATGACTAATAACTAAAAAATAGTCTTTTATAATTATTTGAAAAAACAACCCTTCAAATCTTTTTAAGTCAAGAGGGAGATTCTAGCAGTTCTTTTTGACGTAAGGATGTATTTGTGTGTCATTGTGCTTGAATGGCGACGTTAGAGGCAAAAGATATAATCCGCACGTGGATCTTGCAGACCCACAATTTTAGTCCTAGTTTAATTTAGGGTTGGTCTTGTGTTCAAGACTTAGCCACCAAAGTACCAAGCATCAACGTATATATCGTTATATAGACGAACATATTCTTCGTCACTCATGCATGCATTAGTATTTACTAAAAGTTTTTTTTTTAATGATTATTTCTTACTTGCAATATTGTTTGTATGTTACTCTTAGCTGGTAACTTTTTATTCCCCAAGCAATAGAGTGTGAAAAGATTTGAAGACCGTGTATAGTTCATGTTTCGATCTGAACATCGCATCAGATAAGTTTGTTGTTGTCGATCTAAAGTTCACGTCGAATAAGTTGAAGGCTCCCCCTAACTCGGTTGAGAAGGGGTTGCACGATGAAAAATTTAGATTGAACATCTCAGCAATCTGGATTAATACCTCTGATGATAGCAAAGGCCAAGGTCGGACTATTGGAGACATTATACGGAAACACTATCATGACAAAGGAAGTGCTCCTTTTGACGTCAACTCTGTCCTAATTAGGGCTGCAAGAAAAAATCGTCAAATCGGAAAATTAAATCGAAATTGCATTTTAGAAACCATCGGTTTGGTGTCACGTGGACCCGTCAACAAAATTATTTTGAACCAAACCAAACCGGTCAAAACGATTTAGTTAAGGTTTGAGAATTTTAATTGTGGTTTAAAACCAAGCCGAACCAGTAAAAAAAAATATAAAAATAAAAACGATTTTTTTTGAAAATTCATCCAAAATTCCAAATTATTATTATTATTCAATAATCATAATTTATATTTTATATATAAATTATAATAATATCAATTTTATGTTTTTCAGCCTAATAAGAATAAGTAATTTTCTAGCCCGACTTCCAGCCTAACTGTCCAACGGTGAACGGCCACAACTCATAAGTCCATAACGGTAGAAGCAGAAAAGCAGAAACTCATAACCTATACATTTCTCATTTCAATTGAATCAAACTCAAAATCTAACTATTCCCTTCCCGTAATTCCGTTCCAGTTTGACTAACTAGTCTCTTCCTCATACACGACGTGACCTCGCCTCTGCCGTCTTTGACCACTTAGTCCCGAATCCTCCTCCTCCCGTGACTACTTTTAATGCCTGAACTCTATAATCTTAAGGTCTGAACTCTGTCAAGCCATCGATCATCTATTCTTCAGCAGCAGATAGGTGAAGCTCCTTACCAATCTTAAAGGTTGACAAATAAATTATTTATGCTTACCTTTCCCTTGGATTTCAATTTCATTAAATTTTAAATTAGATTTTCTTGAAAATCAGGAACGGATTTGTCTTTATCTAATGTTACTCTATGCACAAGCATAACCAATTCCAATGTTGCTGACACCTAGTTACAATGGTTGAAATTTTAGCAAAAGTAAAAAATACAATTCATAGGTTATATAACTGCTACAAAGAAATGATGTCTCCACCATCAAATGAGACGTCTTAAACTGGTAGTCAAAGTCAACCACAACTTGCTTTGGGTATTTCTAAACCCATTCCTTCAATTTTTAAAGCTAGACTCAATCGAGATGCTAAGTTGGAGAAAAATGATTTGACTGAGGAGCCATTCGATATTTTATTGTGTTGAAAAATTAATGCTCATAAGTATAAGATTGTCTCCAAAATTGTCAAAGATATATTAGCGATTCAAATTTCTACAGTTGTTTTTTGAGTCTGCATTCTCAACTGGAGGTCGGATACTTGATTGGTTTAGGAGTTCATTAGGTACAAGGATAGTTGAGACTTGTATATGCGGAAAGAATTGGTTGCAAACTAAGAAAGAACCTATAGTGCTACGCCAATATTTAGATGAAGTGGAGGCATATGATGATTCAATGAAAGTTGTGGCAGGTGATTTATATTTTCTATTATCATATTTTTTTTTAAAATTCTCTTATCTATCTAGTATCTAATACCATGATGATGTAATGAATAAATTTGTTTGATTATGCAGACGATGAATCATGTGTGGCACTAAATGATATTTGAATATATGTGAGAAACTGAGTTCGTAACAATATAAAATAGTAAACTTGTGTAATTGTTATGTTTGGAATATTTAGTTATTATAAACAATTGTTTTATTATTGTGGTTGGTTATTCTCTCTGTCTAATCAATAACCGTTTTTTTTTCAGATATGATGATCACGAGGTCTTATTGGACATCAATATTTTTGTTGGGTCTTATATTTAGTTTAGTAACGTTATCGTAACGTCATTAGTCTAAAAAAAGGCGAACAAAAAACTATGTTTTAACTTATTGTGATTTTACTTTGATTTAATGGGTATTTAATTTTATAGTAGATATATTTAGTTTGTTTTACATTTATTGCTAGTAAGATATAAATATATATTGAATTCAATGAATTAATGGTATAAAAGTAGACAGACAAAAAAATATACGGCGAAATTGACGGTTTAAAATCGGACCAAACTGTTAGGTTTATGTTTGAGTTTTTTTTCAAAAAACCGTTCAAAATGGTTTGATTTAGGTTTGAGAAAATCTCAAACCGGTTTAAACGGTTTGGTTTGAAAATCTGTCAAAAATCTGTAAAATCAAACCGCTTACACCCCTAATCCTAATAGACCAATAAGGACAACAACTTGATGGCATAGGATACAGCCTACACCTTAGATGTTATCATGACTCCATTGGAATCGAACTTTCTAACCAATTGAATCCTTTCAAACGAACGATGACAGTCAGTTTTGATCAACACTGTAGTTTAACATGACTAGAATGACAATCTCGAGTCCCACGACCTATATAAAGGAATGAAGAGGCAAGTGAAAATGGGATTCGAACTCAGAAATATGTGCACAACATCTTTACTTCGCTTTGATTCCATCATTATAACACACTGTTATTATGTTCAAATCTCATTAAAATTGATCAAAAAATGTGAAGTCATTTTTTGGCCATCAATAGTGCACAAATCGATTATTTAGTATTTACCAAAATTCTACATTTGTATACGTATATGGGTGTGCATATATGCAAAACAAAATCTTGGAATTCAAGAAATTAAACACGATAATGGGGATATGAAAATGTCCGAGCATTTTTCTAAGAAAAAAAAAGTTTAATAGTACACATTCAGGGGAGAGGAAAAAAAATGGGACAAACTTGTATTTTCGCTATTAGACTTGTTGGTCCCAAAAGTATTTTAAGCCTTCGATTTGTAAAAACAAGAACAGAAAATAACCAAAAATAACAAAGCACAACACAAGATTTTTCAATCCAAAGACCCCGAGATTCGGCGACCACTTCTAACGCCTAATCTCCGTTGAGCATCCGTCAAGGATTAAGCTCAATCAACTAGAACCGCCCAAAATATAGGCCAAATCATATTACAAATTTCAGCCCCAAATGCAGTAGAAAATCTCGAGTTTTACAACCTCCTCGCTCAACAAAAATTATGAACTCATACAAGAGATCAATATATTACTCTCTATCTCACAAATCACACAAAAATTAGAGATACACTTTTTACAGAGAGCAATAAGAGAGAAGAAGGGTTGCACGGAAATTCTATCATAAAGAAGAAAAAAGGGTTGCACGTGAAATGGTAGAAAAGTCTCAAAACCTAGACTATTTTTTGTCTTTTAAATTAGAGACTCACTTGCTTCCAATCCAAGGGTCCACAAAATTCCACTTGTTCCTTTTATTTCAAAAATGCCCTTGCAGCCCTTTTACGTTTTCAAAATTCTGGAGACTTCTTCTTACTGGATCAAGAGTTGGGCTATAGCTTAGTTGGACAAGAGAAGTGAGATCAATAAATGGGCTCCAAAATCAGCAAATAACTTCATAATCTCCACATTTTGCTGTATTTTGAGACGATACTTATGTGGATTTAAAACTCAGTCCAGAACTTCATTTGCTCTTATTACCTGTACAAAAACAGAAAGTTAGTCTTCTTCAATATTCAATAATCTTAAAGAATCTAAAAATTTATTAATAGGTATTACCTTTGTTCCAGCATCAGCTGGATTTACCTTTGTAGGAATTTTAATCTACTTAATATCATCCTTATCAGTTATATCTCTAATGAAATGGAATTTGAAAAATCGGAGATTCGACCCAACTACACTTAGAGGGGGGTGATTAGGTGTAAACGCGGAATTAAAACTTTAACTAACAAGTAACAAGTCACAAGTTAATTATATTTAGGTGATTAAACAATCAAGTCAGTTAATCCTATATTAAATTACCACAATTTATCAAAGCAGTAATTAACAGAAGGTGTGTTCACGGAGGAACCCAACGTGGGAAAAACTCCGGTCACTTTGTCAGTCAAAGATCCACTATAAACTGTTAAATAAACTTACAGACCACCAGCAAAGTTGGCGACACAATCTTTCTGATCTCCTGTCTGAAGTTTTGAAACAGCTCTCCTGAATTAAGCACACGAACTTCAATTTTAGCTCTTCTTGTAGTTTATCTCCTGTAGATCCTCCAAAAACTCCTCGTTCTTCGTTTCTTCCTTGATCCTTGCAGTCAGCCAAATTGACGACACAATCTCCTGACGAATCCAAGTGAAAAATATCTCCAAGTGTTCTGATTGAAGGCTTTGATGTTTTCACAATGAGAGACACAATAAAAGATGAAGGATTGAATCTTGTAGTATGTTTTACTCTAGAGAGAATTATGTTGTTCTCTTGAATGAATAGGGTTCAATCCTTAGGTTTTCGAGAATGCAGTGCCTCTATTTATATGTTGGACAATTATGGAAATAAGACCCGACAAAACTCTCGCGGTTCGAGAATTAAGTCGACCATATAACATGGTTGCTCGAGCGAGGAGCATTTTTACTCGAGCGAAGGGTATGTCGCTCGAGCGACAATAGGGCTAAGGTCGAGCGAGGATGTTCCTGATTCATCCGCTCGAGCGAGACTCCAACGAGCATCTAGCGAAAATGCGGCGAGAAACCTTCGTGTTCCAAATTTGGACCCCGAACCCTAAGCTATACAACCAACTATGAAACTTTACAATTAAGTCCCTAAACTTCTAAAATGTTCAAGTTGGTCCTTTGTTCACAGAATAGTCAATTACAATAATCTATCACTAACAAACTCCCCCTTTGGCATTCTGTGACAAAATCAATTACAAGTCACAAATTCAGCCCAAAAAGAAAATTAAGTCCAACTACCATCTGAATGTAGCTTCCACTTTGTTCAACCTATATCCTAAAATCAAAACTCACATACCCAGTGTAAAAAGCACGTGATA
Organism: Osmanthus fragrans; assembly: GCA_019395295.1. NCBI lineage: Eukaryota > Viridiplantae > Streptophyta > Magnoliopsida > Lamiales > Oleaceae > Osmanthus > Osmanthus fragrans. The sequence continues at coordinate 18,189,880 of CM033361.1, read as the reverse complement.
CAGGAAATAAACAATAAGTCACTCGAAAACTTACACATATAAACAATCAAATAGGCATACTTGTTTGAGATGCAATACTAATGCTAATCAAAACACCATATACGCATTAATACCACAAAACATCAAAACTCAAACAAATATGCATAAAGTGCAACACAGATGCAATGATAACATACTCCATATCAGTGTATGATATGCAATGCACATGTAGAGCACAAGCTCCCCTTTACTACAAGCTCACTTGAAGTTAAAACAGGAGGCAAATAGTATCTATGACTCTCCTCAACGACCCCAAACGACATTAAGACAGGTATAAATGTCATATAAATGAAAATCATGTCAAATGTCAAACAATATCTATGTCTCTCCCCCAACGACCCCAAAAGACATATATCAAAAGTATGCATAAGTATAAGTAACCAATTATCTATGTCTCACCCCAACGACTCCAATAGACAGGCATGCAAATGACAATGTAGTCGCTCAAATAACAAGCCAAAATCAAATCAAAATCTCCCCCTCACTATAAAATCTCTCCCCCTTTTTGTCATAAATGCTAAAGGGAAAAAGAGAACCAATGCTACGCAATGGGAGACAACAACCAATCAAATATGCAGTTGATAGCATGCAAGAGCGGAATTAACAAGTAATAGACCTCCCCATAATACTCAGAATAAGTCAGAATGGAGTAAATAATATAAGTGACTCATGTGTGTAAAGTGTCACTAATCCAAGGTAAATATGACTCCAAACCTTAATTTTGTGAGAAGGGGCATGCGAAACATCACTGTCAATTAGTGTATTCTCCTACTAATAAAAGTCAAACCTTGAAGAACAGTAGGACCTTTCACAGGAAGCTCATTTCGCATATATCTTTCAAATTTTTCTTTTACTTCCCCTTACTTTGAGCATATATGTTTTTCATATTTCAATGTTGTACTTAACTCAACATATTTTTCTTTTCTTTTCAATAACTCATAATTTTTTCATCTTAAGTGCAGTATCTAATTCATTGAGAAACTAATATGACCCCTGTAGCGAGCTTTAGGTCGGTTATCCCAAATCAGATGACCATAGGCACCAGGTTTTGAAATACCCTTAAGACTTAATTGCTCAAGTCAAATAGCCTCGAAAAAGAACATTAAGATATGAGCTTTTTATCATAAGGGAGCATACTTAAACTTAGGTCTACTAATGATGGTCAATTCATGTTCAAAGTCAACTTATCAACAAGTGACTGTTATCCCAAATCTCACACATGCGGTTAAGTCTTATTTACAATAACATAGTGTGTGCAGTGCAGATGGTACATGAAAACACATATACTAATTACTCCAAATCAACCTAAGTAATGGAAATTAACTTACAACTCATCAATAATACTCAAACATGATCACAACATGCAAGTTCAAGAAGGTTATACTTCATGCTGTAGTAAACTTTTCATTCCCAATTTTTATTTTTCAATTTTTTTGTGTTTTCATTTTTCAAAAGTAAGAATGCGTCACACACAAAAAAAAAAAAAATCAAACACACAAAACTAAAACAAAACGTGCATGTGCCAAAACAAACAAAAAGAGCATGCACATGCATGAAACTACATCCTAAAAAGCAATTAAATCACATATGATGCATGCAAAAGTTAATATCATATAATAAGTACAGCATGCACCAAACATACCTAATCAGGTAGGTATAGGAATGCTCTTACCTACAAGAGCACCGTGATCAGAATCAAAGTTTACAAGATCACTCTTCTTCACCGATATTTGTCTTGTGGGAGGACGGTTCCCAGACAATTGTGTCAACAACTTAGTCAAATGATTCACTTGAGTAGTAAGGAATCCTATCTGACCAACATACTCCTGATTTATATTCCTATTAAAGCTCACGGGTCTATAACTATTCAGGAATTGATGACATCTAGGGCGTATATGTCCTAACTCACCACAGTGAAAACATGTTGGGACAAACCTAGGAACAATGTTATGGGGACACTGACTGACGTCTATTCCTAGGTCGACGAGTCCTACGCTGTCTAGTAGGCCTCTTTCTAACAAATTCCTTATCCTCAGGCTCGGGGTTAGGCACATGGTTGGGCTGGTCAGTAGCAGGGATAAACATGGTCTTAGAAGTACTAGCAGCATTGCTCTCTTTCCCTTTAAATCCTAAACCTCCCTTATTTCCAGCCGGCTTGCCCATTCCTAGAATGTTATCTAGCTTTTCAGAACTGCTAGAGAAGGCAAGCAACTAAGACTTAGAATATTTTAGATCACTCACAAGGTTCTTAACTTGGATTTCTAAGGTCTCTCTCTCTCACTTGACAACTCTCTAACTTTCCTAGAGGACCTCTCAAGCTCACCTGTGAGATTCATAACCTGAGTCTCTAAAGTTTCATTTATTAATTTCACTTCACTCAGGCTTTTGGACGTATCCTGAAGATCACCAGTAAGTCTCTCTTTTGCTCTCTCAAGATCATTTACTTTCTTTAGCAACGCTTTATTGACCTTATCAGTTTTAAGGTTTTTCTCAAACAGCTCTAGACAGGCCTTACGAATATCAGTCTCATCTTCAGACTCTGCCTCACAATGATTACTACACTCTTCTCCCTCAGCCTTATCACTATCTTTATTAGATTCAAACTCAATTCTAGCAACGTATGCCGCATATCTTCCACTCTCCTCACGGGTGGAATTATTACTCTGATTATCCAAGTCAGACTCATCATCAGTAGAAGTAGTATTCATAGTATTCTCTTAAGGTCTCTTCCTGCTGGGACACTCATTCCTCATATGACCAAACCCTCGACAATTATGACACCTCACACCTTTAGATCTTCTCCTAAGATTACTTGAGGTACCTCTATGTTTCTCCTGAGGTTGATTTTTGTTCCTAACAATTTTTAAAGCCAGAGACTTTTCTTTAGCAGGGTTATCTAAGGTCAGTTCATAGGTCATGAGAGATCCAACTAACTTTTCTACCCTAATAGAATCAATATCCTTACTTTCCTCAATGGCAGTGACCTTTGACCTGAATTGCTCTGGTAAGGATCTAAGGATTTTTCTAACAACTTTAGCTTCTGGGATTCTCTCACCTAGGTTGAAAGAGGCATTTACTATATCGTTTAGGCTCGCATAGAAGTCATCAAAACTCTCATCTTCACTCATCCTAATCTCCTCGAATCTAGTTGTCAAGATCTATAACTTAGAATTTTTGACAGCCTGAGTTCCCTCGTGTGTGGTTTGCAATGTATCCCAAGCATCTTTAGCTACCTCACACATAGACATTCTCCTAAAGTCTTCAGGAGACACAGCCCTAAACAAGGCATGTAAGGCTTTACTATTCCAATTACAACTATCAAGATCACCTTTAGACCAATTTTCTATGGAGATGGGAGTGACAACATTATTAACTGTGGTACTAGGGGTAGACCAACCATTAACAACACTCAACCAAATTCTTTCATCCATAGATTTCAAAAATGCTCTCATTCTCACTTTCCAATATGCAAAATTTGTTCCATCAAAATAAGGTGGTACATAAAGTGATTGACTCATCTAGACTAACAAATATGGGTCAGGAATCGAAATTAGGTTCTGATACTACTTGAAAAATCGTAGATTTGACCCAACTACACCTAGAGGGGGTGATTAGGTGTAAACGCGGAATTAAAATTTTAACTAACAAGCAACAAGTCACAAGTTAATTATGTCTAGGTGATTAAACAATCAAGTCAGTTAATCCTATATTAAATTACCACAGTTTATCAAAGCAGTAATTAACACAATGTGTGTTCATGGAGAAACCCAACGTAGGAAAAATTTCGGGCACTTTGCCAATCAAAGATCCACTATAAACTGTTAAATAAACTTACAGACCACCAGCAAAGTTGGCGACACAATCTTTCTGATCTCCTGTCTGAAGTTTTGAAGTAGCTCTCCTGAATTAAGCACACGAACTTCAATCCTAACTCTTCTTGCAGTTTATCTCCTATAGATCCTCCAAGAACTCATCGTTCTTCGTTTCTTCCTTGATCCTTGCAGTCAGCCAAATTGACGACACAATCTCCTGACGAATCCAAGTGAAGAATATCTCCAAGTGTTCTGATTGAAGGCTTTGATGTTTTCACAATGAGAGGCACAATAAAAGATGAAGATATTGAATCTTGTAGTATGTTTTGCTTTAGAGAGAATTATGTTGTTCTCTTGAATGAATAGGGTTCAATCCTTATGTTTTCAAGAATGCAATGCCTCTATTTATATGTTGGACAATTATGAAAATAAGACCCAACAAAAATCTCGCGGTTCGAGAATTAAGTCGACCATATAACATGGTCGCTCGAGCGAGGAGCATTTTCACTCGAGCGAAGGGTATGTCGCTCGAACGATAGTGGGGCGAAGGTCGAGCAAGGATATTCCTGTTTCATCCACTTGAGCGAGACCCAGGGAGCATTTAGCCAAAATGCGGCGAGAAACCTTCGTATTCCAAATTTGGACCCCGAACCCTAAGCTATACAACCAACTATGAAACTTTAAAATTAAGTCCCTAAACTTCTAAAATGTTCAAGTTGGTCATTTGTTCACAGAATAGTCAATTACAATAATCTAACACTAACAAAATTTAACATCTATATGCTTGGACCTATCATGAAAAACTGGATTTTTACTCAGAAGTATAGCATTTTGGTTATCAGAACATAGCTCCACCTGATTTTCTACAAGTCCTAGTTCTCCTAATAAACCTTTCAGCCATAAACCTTCATTTACTGCCTCAGTGGCTGCAATGTATTAAGCCTCGATTGAAGACAATGCAACTACCTTTTGTAATTGTGATTTCCAGCTAATGCATGTATCATTCATAACATAAAAATATGCAGTTGTGGACTTTCTATTATCTGGATTTCCAGCATAATCAGAATCTAAATAACCTTTTAGTTTAAATCCATTTTTATCAGTTTTGAACATTTATCCTAAGTGACTTGTTCCTTTCAGATATTTAATCAAATTTTTCATGCATTGCCAATGTAATTCACCAGGGTTACTTATAAATCTACTTAGCACACTCATAACATAAGCAACATCAGATCTAGAGCATACCATCACATACATTACAGATCCAATAGCATTAGAATATGGTACATTCATCATTCTTTTATGTTCATCTTCAAATTTAGGTGATTGATCAACATATAGTTTCATACTACCGCACAAAGGCAGGCTAATTGGCTGAGCATTATGAAGGGGGAATCTTTTAACTACTTTTTCAACATATGATTTTTGTGTTAGAAACAACTTTTCATTTATTCTATTCCTTTTAATTTCCATGCCTACTATTTTCTTAGCTGGTCCTAAATCTTTCATTTCAAATTCAGATTTCAACTTTTCTTTAATCATGTTAAGAGTAACAAAATTATGACCAACAATGAGCATATCATCAATATACAAGAGAAGATAAAAGAATTCAGATTCTCCATCTCTCTTAGAGTAAAAATAGGGATCATATTCAGATTTCTTAAAGTCTAAACCTTGTATTTTCGCTATCATACTTGTTGGTCCCAAAAGTATTTTAAGTCTTTGATTTTTAAAAACAAGAACATAAAATAACCAAAAATAACAAGGTACAACACAAGATTTTTTGGTCCAAAGACCTCGAGGTTTGACGACCACTTCTAACGTCTAATCCTCGTTGAGCATCCGTCAAGGATTAAGTTCAATCTACTAGAACCGTCCAAAATATAGGCAAAATCAAATTACAAATTTCAGCCCCAAATGCTGTAGAAAATCTCGAGTTTTACAACCTCCTCACTCAACAAAAATTATGAACTCACACAAGAGATCAATACACTACTCTCTATCTCACAAATCACACAAGAATTAGAGATACACTTTTTATAGAGAGCAATAAGAGAAAAGAAGGGCTGCACGAAAATTCCGTCAAAAAGAAAAAGAAAAGGGGCTGCACGTGAAATGGTAGAAAAGTCTCAAAACCTAGACTATTTTTTGCCTTTTAAACGAGAGACTCACTTGCTTCCAATCCAAGGGTCCACAAAATTCCACTTGTCCAAATCTAGAAAAAGTTTCCTTCTATTTCAAAAATGCCCTTGCAGCCCTTTTAGGTTTTCAAAATTCTGGAGACTTCTTCTTACTCGATCAAGAGTTGGGCTAAAGCTTAATTGGGCCAGAGAAGTGGGATCAATAAATGGGCTCCAAAATCAGCAAATAACTTCACAAGACTGTTGCAGAAGTCCAACGTTGCTCCCCAACCTTGAACATCAAATTTCCTACTCGGAGAAATTTCCACCACCTAATAGTATTTCTTTTAAAAATTTTAAACTTTCATTTAGCAAAAATCTTAAAATAGTCTATAAATTGTGACAAAAAACTTTTTGATAGAAACTCGATCTTGTATCCACTTGTTCGCCGCATTTGTCTGTCTATTTATAGGTTAAACCATTTATAATTTTATTTTTTTCCAAAGGGATGCAAAAGTTATTAAGAAGAGATTGATGTATTCAAGAATCTCGCCCTTAATCATACATGTTAATCATTTTCAACTCCTCTTTGTTTAAAAAATAGAAAGTTTATAAAAATCCAACAAACTCTCCACATTAATTCTTTATCTTACTTATTTATGATTTCATTAATTCCTTCCTTTTTATACGTTTCCCTTAAAAAAAAGTGCATGAAAAAATGTGAAACGATGTATATAAAAAGTTTGTATAAATTGGCTCTTTAAAATAAAAATCTGAGCATTAGAATGCTTCAAACATATTCACGTAATTTTCTCTGATCTATTAGAGTTCTAGTTAAATACAAATTCTAAAAGAAGTAAAAAGATTTAGGATAATTTTAATGAAAATAAAAATAAGTGGATGAATATAAAGTTATGTATTTTTATTTAATTTTATTTATATCTATTTCAATAAATTTACATAGGATTTAAAATATAATAAAATTTTATTTTTAAAAGTGCATGTAAATATAAACAGTGGAAGCAATTTTCAAATTTCATTTATTGAAACAGACTATTTTCAAGTCCTCAAAAAAAATGGGGCAACAAAAGAGCCGGCGTGTTAAGAAGTTAGACACCATGCATAAAATTATGTTGGAAAATAAGTGATTATGTTGAAAAACATATTGGTCCAACACAAAAGTCAAAATTTGTATACAGTTGCTGAAAATTATGCCACATTTTCCTCATTTAGCTATAATAATGTACAGAATGCAGATGCAGTGACAACGGTCAAATCACTTAACTAACAACAATAAGGAGCTTCTTCAAAAGAAACAGTAGAGGAAATAGTATATAGTTGAAGCACGTATAAAACTAAGAAACGACGGGCTGATCAGCAGGTCGAGGGATACATTGCCACCCAGTGCAGTGTTCAAGAAAATGTTTCAAAGCATCAGTCGGGGGTTCTACCGTCCATGTTTCATAAAATTCGCTAGGACAAAACACGCAAGTTTCATTGGTGATCGACATCAAGCCTGCTTGAGTTCCACTAACAAATAAATCGCCTTCTGATTTAATACAGCCAGTACATCCCTCTTCCCTGTCCTCCGCCTACAGGGCAATAATGAAGAGTTCAGTCATGTTTCTAAGTTGTAAATCTTAATACGGGTCCTAATAACACAATTTATCAGGACGCGACAAGACTAATCAAAAAATTCATTTTCTACGCCAAATACACAAATATACAAGAATATAAAACAGACTAGCTCGTGTGTGCGCGCACAAACCTCTTACACCAATACTATATGTAACAATCCGGCCTTTACGCTCAAATCTTTATATTATACATATTGTTCGTTTGAAAGAGTCTCAGCTCCTCTTACCATTCACAGATTCTGTTGCATCCTCCAAGATTCGAACTCAAGATCTCAATTGGTACCAGAATTCAATTTAAATCTTTCATAAGACAAGGTTCATGAGTTCATTCATCAGAAATGCAAGAAATTCATGAGAAGTAAGATGAACTGAGGCTCTTCGAAAGCGGACAGTACGCATGATATAACGACTTGGACACTGATGCCAGATCTTTACACTATATGCTCCATATTGCATCAATACATGTTGAGTACACTGCTAAATGACATTAACTTGCCAAATAGTTAAAAATGCCAATGAGGACAGTCACGATCTTTATACAAGGCAAGTGCAATAATCATGCTATTCAACTCAAACTTAATTCTCGGGCGAAAATAGATAATTTTCTAAAACAGAGCCAGTTAATCTTCGACTCTTTTCTGCAACAACAGACATAAATTCGAGGTTTGCCAAATGAACACGAATATTAACACAGAAGATTATGTGTTTTACCTTTTCAGTGAGATATTTGAAAGCCAATTTCTTGTTTCCGGCTTCATATATGTTGCATTGGGAATATATCTGAGAAATGTATACGAAAGAGTAGTTAAGAAGAGGTATATAGCTATATCCTGAAATATGTTCAAACCAACACAAGGGATGTGATGTTACAATAAATTACCTGTGACTCTACACTTGCACAAACAGCATAAATTCCCCAATTTCTGGTGTAATTATTGTACAGATGAACTTTTGCAAATCTAACACGCGGATGCCGCTGTCGAGTACCATCAAAGAAACAATGATGAATAGTAACCCGCATACACCTGTCTCCCGTGTTCGAAGGATCTGCCCCTATAAGCATGGTTTTATCATGCTTGAAGAAATGACACCTGAATTCAATGACACGATGATTAAAGACATCAAAGGGGAGGAAAATGTCAGATTTCAAGATACAAATTATATCTAACCGAGATATAGTAATATCTGTGCTCATTCTACTGATATCAATCAATCCATCGTCATAGTCAGTAAGACTACAACGATCAATCCAAATATGCTTTGAATTTGGTTTAATCTGAATGCCATCAATATCATGTCCTCTACCCCCTTCGAACTCGAGATTGCAGATAATCACATGTTCACACTCTTTCAACCTCAATCCTTTCCCTGTGAGTTTAATCCTTTGACCACGTCCATCAATGGTCTTATAAGATGACACATTCAGATAAGATGAGAGCTCAATGGTGCCTGAAACTTCAAAGACCATCCATATGGGTTCTTTCTTACGACATCCATAACGAAGTGATCCAGGCCCGTCATCTGCAGATTTTCATAACAGAGTTAGCCATTAGACAATAATATCAATCAAAAAAAGATGAAATCACTGATCCGAGCGTAAATGCTTTCATAAAAACACAAAAAAAGATGTAATTAAATGAATGTGGATACACTAGAGAAACTCTTATATATGTATGTAAATAATCTTTAATTTGTTAGTTTAGCAATAACCACTACCACCCAAAACGTTGAAGAGCTACGTAATAAGAACAAATATAGCGGTGGTAGTAGCATCTGCGGTAGAAGCAATATATCAAACCTCATTTTATAACCCCCAATGAAACAATTAAAAGATAGAGTTCATTTACATTTTACATATATGAGAAAATAGGAAACAATGAATGCATACTTCACGAGTAAAAACTTGACATGCGTGCTAATAGCTTAGAAGGTTCAGATTACAGCGAAACCGCCCTTTTCAATACATAATCTCCATCCTAGAAGTTTATACGAATGGGCAATAAATCACATTGTTGTTTGGCATGTACGAGGCTTTAGCAAAGCACGATTATTTTACATGAGGACTTCTTATTCCAAAGTCCCAATTCAAGCAGTCCAATGGTTGATGAACAATTATGTGTGGGCTTCTTGTTCCAAGATCCCAATTTAAGTAGTCAGTCCAATGTCCGAAGCTACAGACCACTAATCGGATTGAATTAGTACTTTTTCAAAGCGATTGGCATATTTTATTAGACCATCCTTCCAATAAGTGCTCTTCCAAACATGCAAGTATCGAAATTTCAAACGCGCAGACAAACGATGAATTGAAAAGAAAAAGAAATTAAACTTTTGTATCCTGGACAATATTATGATCTGTATACTTCTTTTCATAAAAATCTTCTCCAACTTTCCCAATTACTTTTCAACATGAACAAAATTATCAATCTTTTTTTCTTAGGTAATATGGGGCCTAAAAAGGGCACACTATATTTCTATTAAAACTAGCATTCACCATCTATTGAACACAAACCTCACCCCACCCCCTCCCTACCCATAAAGGCATAAACCCCCAATTCACTAAAGCAATCCAGCAAATAGAATAACCAAACAATGAAAAATATTAAAAACAGAACCAGTAATCTTTAACAAATTACCAGCAAGAGTAGTGACATGGTAAAGGGGGCCGTGCAGGCCACCTAAGGCGTGGCGGCCAAAGCCTTCAGCTTGGCCAGCCAGAGCCCTTAAGGTGGAGTCCACATGAGCATATGGCAAACACAGACCCATGTTTATATTTGCTGAAGTTGAAGTTTGGGTTGGGATTTTTGGTACAGATTCATCGTATTTATATGGCGGATGAGGATGGTGTTTCCTGTGTCCGATTATGGAGTAACGGCCGTGGTGATTCCCCATTGGATGCTGATATAGTTCTTGAAACGTATGGCTATTAATTATCTTCCATTTATGATCGACTTAACACTAAGGTGAAAACTGTAAACCTACCGACACTCATTTTTACTTTTTGTTTTATCTATTATCAATTTATATATCTATGGAGATCTTGAAGGATTCTTTTCTTGCTTTAGTTTAGGCCACCTTTTCATTTTGGCTTTATTTGGTAAAGGCCATTCAACCTGAAATAAAATATTTCAAACTAGCTTATCTAGGATTGAATAGAGGATTTGGCATTATCCTTATCCAAGTTTATTGTTATGAACAATTTCAAATAACTTATCTAAGATTAAATGGATTATGATTAGTGAAAATTACACATTTTCCTACTTTTCAAAATCTTATTTCCTAAATCAGAATTTAAGTTTATAATTTCAGAAATCGAAAATTTTATTATTAGAAATTCCAAACCCTAGAAATTCATTTTTCCCGTCTCCTCCCCCGCCCCTTTTTCTCTCTCTCTCTCTCTCTCTCTCTCTCTCTCTCTCTCTACATTTCTCTCTTCACTCTCTGAACCCGCCGCCCACCGCCTGCCGTCTATCTTCCAAGCCCAGCACCCCAGCCTCATCACCCACCGTCGTCTCCCAACCCCAGACCCACTTTCAATTCATTTCACCCCCAGAATGCGCGACGACAGAGATCCATTCACCCCCAGACTACGCGAGTCGACAGAGATCCACTGTCAATTATCCGATGTTATTGATTGCAGTCTCGCTTGTGGAGGTTTCTATGGTATTTTGCAGCGTTGCGCGGTGGTTTTGTGGTGATTTTTTAGCTTTTTTTTGCGATTTTTGAGGCGGTGGTGGAGTGTGTTGTGGTTATGGTGGCGGAGGTTGAAGGATAAGAAGGAAGCAGCAGGAATGGCTGCAACAAATGCTCACCCCACTTTGTCAGTTGGGAGGAGAAGTTTAATGGAGTCCACTGGAAACAAAATTGTTGCAGCTGAGTCTGGTAGTGAACATGGGTCTGGGTTTGGATCTGGTTCGTGTTCGAGTCAGTTTGGTAATGGAGATGGTATACCAATGGTGCCAGTATGGTATTATGAGTCACCAAGGGCAATTGTGGAGCGGAGGGTGATAGCTTGTGTAGAGGCGCAGCTGGTAGAGCCGTTGAGGGAAAGATGGTCCAATTCTCGGGATGAAGTTTGATGAATTACCACCTGGTGCATTTGATACACAATTGTAACCAAGTATTGGTGTCGGATCTTGATTGAGATTGGTTTGTGACCATAAAATTTGAGGAATTGTGACTAAAAAATTAGTCTGTGACTTATTAAATTCTGATTTGTGACTTCGGAGAGAAATTGTGACCTATTAAAATTCATATTCGTGACCTCGAAATTAATTGTGACATAAGAAATTAATCTGTGACCTATTTTTTAGTTGATTGTGACCATTTAATTGGTTAATCTGTGACCAGTAAATAATATGTGATCAATGAAAAAAATATGAATTGTGACTAATAAATATCTTGTGACCTAAAAAATTGTTAATTTGTGATCGATTATAAGTTGTGACTTATAATGTTCGTGATTTGTGATCAATAAAGAAATTATGACTTATAAAATTTTCACCTATGACCAAGAAAAAAATTATGACATTTAAAAGTTTTGAATTGTGACCGTAAAAAAATTTGTGACATTTAAAAATTTTGATTTGTGACCGAAAAATAATATGTGACTAATTAAATTATGAATTTATGACCGATGAATAAATTGTGACCTATAAAATTTTTGAATTGTGACGTAAAATGATTTTTGACATTTAAAATTTTTTTGATTTGTGACCGAAAATAATATGTGACAAACTAAATTGTGAATCTGTGATCAAATTATGTAGATCTGTGACCTTAATATATTTAATTAATTAAATTATAAATAAAAATCTGATTTTTGAAAGTTAAAACTTATTTTCTTATTATTGAAATTGGTCAAAGTTATACTCATACTTATGAAAATTTCCCTTATGATTATAAGATGTATCGAACTTTATATTTTTCTTTATGGACCATTTCGACACAATACAGGCCCATCACTGTAGGAACCCCACATGCATTTAAAAAAGGGAAAATTAGGCCCAATACCCCCAAAAATAAGAATAAGAATTTTGAATAGTACTCTTAAATTAATTAAAACATTTAATCACGTACTAAATACGTTCAAAACCCAACAGCCCCAAATCAAAACCCTCGATTCCAAAAAACTCCCAAATCGTTTATAGCAAAGCTTTTCAAATCTCTACTCCCAAATTGTTTAGATCCTTCAAATGAAACATTCAGGTGGTGGCCATGAGCAAGATCAAACTCATTTCCCTCCTTCGTCAAGTCTATGATGTCGACCACCACTATTTTGATGAGAATCACGTCCAAGAACTCGTTGAGAAAGCCATCGGGTTCGCTTTGCATATGCGTACTTATTGTTTATATGTCTAGGTATTATTTTGTGCTTTTTCTATGTTTGGGGTCTTCTTTTGCCTTCCTTCGAAGCCACACTTTCTGTGATCAAAGTGGAATAGGGAAGTTCTGGGGGTAGGTATGTGTACCCAGTTGGATAGGATTGAAAATTTTAGAGTATATTGTTTATGCTTTGTGGATTTTTTGTTTAATTGTTCTGAATCTGAAAGAATGAAAGCACTTTCTTTCTTGCTACATACGATGGCCCTAAAATAACTGAAGGAAGTGTCAAAGGGAAGGATAATTGACTCAACAACTGGAGTTTCACATCAAATGTAATACTAGCTTTCATGTTAGGTAGCAGAAGCATTGGCTGAGTTTCTTGACTTACCAATATATGTTGATTGTCCGCATGATAGACTACCAAACTGTTGTAATAATTTACTTATTTTAATTTTTCCTTTTATAATTTGCATATGCTTGTATAAATTAAAGACAACAGGTTTTTGGTTATGCTTCATGCTCTTTAACGATAATTAGATAAGGCTGAAAGCTGTTAGCATCATATGCATTTCAGAACTGCAGGATACTATACCATATTTTTATATGTTGGTGCATATTTTATCTTTATTCAATGTGTGTAATGCTCTCACAAGATGGTGATTCATTTAAGCAACATTAATCTTGGAATTCTTGTGCTTCGTTTTCAATCTTAAATGCATCGAAACTTGTTGGAGCTTAATGAGTTCTCATTACTTGGAGTTCATTTTAAAATGCTAACCTTATTAAGATGATCAAATCCCTATATTTTTTGTCATTGTTCAATGGGATTTATCCCCTAACAAACTTCACATAAGTTAATTGTATACTGGCTTGCTCCTATGGAGGCAACTTTGGTGGCAGCAGTGTGGGCATTTAGAATGATAGTTCGACCCAAGAAGGATGAGTCTCCAAATGTGAAGTCCGTAAAATTAGACTGAAAGAACAGTTGATCATTGTGTGTATATAGACTTTGTAGGAATTTGATACAGTTAAACTTGTAAAATTTGCTTGCAGAATGATGTATACCTTGCTGATATGGGTTCAATGCAATTTTAATTCCATTAATCTCTCTCCTCTTAACTCACAATGCACATGCACTCACACTCAGCTATATATTTACATGGATGGCTCGGGATGCGTGATTTTTTTTTTATCAATTTATGAATATGCGTTCATTTGGTCTATCTTCAATTATCACTCTTTTCACAGAATGTCAAAAATCTGACTTGTGATCAGATCACTTGGCAAGTATACGTTCTAACATTGCAGAAAGTGGTAGAAGAATACTCTCATTGCATAACAGATATTTTCTTCAATATCATCAAACTATCCTTGTAATTACAATAAACAACTGTGAGCACGTCCTAGCTACCTGCCTTATTGACGCCCTTGACATGTCCCGCGACTCCTCCGACATTTAAAAAAAGTGACATTTTTTAATAAAAAAAAAAAAAAAAAAAAAAAAAAAAGGTGACAGAATTGTTTGTCACTTTTTTTTTTTTAATTTTGTCACTTTTTTTTTTTTTAAATTGTGTTACTTTTTTTTTTTTTTAAATTGTGTTAAAAAAAGTGACATTGTATCAATTTTTTTTTTTGTATTTGTCACTTATTTTGTGTTTATCACTTTTTTCAATCGCATTCTTGAAATTTTTATCACTTTTTATTGACAACATCATTTTTAATAAAAGTGAGATTGTATGTCATTGTTTAATAAAAGTGACATTGTGTCAAAAAGTGATATCGTGTCACTTTTGGAGTGTTTGTGTCAAATTTATTATTTTTTTTTTTTTGAATTGTGTTAAAAAAAAAAGTGACAATGTTTATAAGAAAAGTGACACTTTTAAAAAATTTTGTCACCTTTTTTTTTTTTAGTATTTGTCACTTTTTTCAGTCGCATTTTTGAATTTTTTATCAATTTTTAGTGACAAACATCATTTTTAATAAAAGTGATTGTATCTCATTGTTTAATAAAAAATTTACACTAAACTTTTAAAGGTGGCATTGTGTTTAAAAAAGTGACATCGTGTCACTTTTTTTTTTTTTAAAGTGACATTGTGTCATTTTTTAATTTTACACCGTATTTTTTACTTCCGAAAAAAATTTCATATGATTTTTCAAAACACCCATAAATTTAACAGTATTTTTGTAAGTAGCCCTTTAAAAAATGGGAAAATTTCATAAGTAAGAGTATAAGTATGTCCCATTTCAATAATAAGAAAATAAGTTTCAACTTTTAAAAATCAGATTTTTATTAATTTTTATTTATAATTTAATTAATTAAATATATATTTAATTAATTAAATATATTAAGGTCACAAATCTATATATTTTGGTCACGGATTCACAATTTAGTTAATCACATATTATTTTCAGTCACAAATCAAAATTTTTAAATATTAAAAATTATTTTACTGTTACAATTCAAAAATTGTATAGATCACATTTTGATCATCGGTCACAGATTCACAATTTAATTAGTCACATTATTTTTCGATTATAGATCAAAATTTTTAAATATCACAAATTTTTTTACGGTCACATTTCAAAGGTCACAAATTTTTTTTTGGTCACAGGTGAAAAATTTATAAGTCACAATTTTTTTATCGATCACAGATTACGAACATTATAAGTCACATCTTATAAGTTAGAACTTATAATCGGTCACAAATTAAATTTTTAGGTCACACGTTATTTCTTAGTTACGGTTCATATTTTTCATTGGTCACATATTGTTTACTGGTCACAACTTAACTAATTTAATGGTCACAGTCAACCAAATAAATTGTGACCACCACATTATCACCGCCTAAACCACCACCACGATCACCGTTGTCGCCTAAACCACCACAACCACACAAACCCCGCCGTCACCAACTCCACAGTCAAATCTCGAAACCAGCACTACCACCACAAAACACCGCCAACACCACCACAACATGGCGATGACAACCAACACCACTACCAAATATCGCCACGACGGTTGCACCAACACCATCGCTTGCACCACTGTGACCACCAACTACACCATAACCGCCAGCCACCAACAAAAAAAAAAAACTGACCAAGGACGCACCATCATCATCCCAACACCGTTGCCACTTGTATTACCCAACGCACCAGAACCAGTAGCATTTCCCTACATACCACATCACACATAGATCACCACAACCAAACACTAGATCCAAAAATTAGATCCAAAAAATCAAATCCCAAATTATAGATCCAATATCATCGGCCCACAGTACCCACCGCTGCAACACATCTCTGGTACCGTCCCCCAACGATGCTCTCAGCGTCGAGCGCCTCTGTGCATGATGCTCGTAGCGGCGCTTCGACTTTCTATGGGTGAATGGATGGCGTCGCTGCAGCTTCCGATGGTAAATGGAGTGGGGGTAACCGTCGTGTTACCTCCGCCGACTTCTGGCCCGACTCCTCCTCCAACCAAAAGTGACACTACTAGTTCCAGCAGCGGCGATTTACACTGGCGATCGCTTGCAGTAGTGAGAGGGAGAGTTGATGTTATAGAGAGAGAGAGAGAGAGAGAGAGTGAGTGGAGGTAAGTGAGAGAATTAATTTATGGTTTGATTATTAATTAATTAATAAAATATCTTATTTTTGAATAATGAAACATCCCTTTTGATTTTAGAACTCTTAATATTTAAAGTAGAGTTTTGTGTAATTTTCACTTAAAAAAAATGTTGCGTGAAGCCCGTCATTGTGTGTTGTCTGACAGGAACCTGTACGTGAAACAAAGTTCTAATATAACACCAAAAAAGACAGACACGTGAATGCACAATTATATATAACAACAATTACACTGATGAAGATTGAATATATGGTTGATTTTCATTTGATTTATGCAATTTTTATCTATGTTATATATTTCATTTGTAATTTGTAATTACCCTTAATTTGTATTTTTAGTAAATAAATTTGGAATTGAATTTCGATGAAGACTTTTCGTTTTAGTCCTTTCATGGCACTGAAGTTATTTTCAATTGAAATAAAAATATTAATTATTAAGATTTTCTACAATTTTTTAAATTCTTGGTATTTTATATTTAAAATCAAGAATTCTAAATTAGTGTATTCGTGCGCGAATAAAAAGTTTTTGATGCCTAAATTTTTGGTATTCTTAGAAATTAACAAAAACTAGAAGGTAATCGTGTTGCCATATTCCTTTTGAATCAACGAAACTTCGATGACGTATTCGTTCATCATTTTTATCACTTCCGCCCCTACATCAACTTCCCAATTTCATGCGTCTCCGACGTAATTCTTAAATTTGCATTGGCGTATTTCTACTAAAGAAAATTGCATTGCCTACAAAATCTTGTGCATCACGAAAAGAAAAAAGGGGAAAGTTGTCATTGTTAAAGAATTCGATCCCCCATTTGTATTTCAATTAATAATTTTTGGAATATTATTTTTTTGGAAAATGTGTGATTGAAAAAAAAAAAAAAGACAAGTTTTCAATTTACATGTAATATTATTTTATAGAAGATTGTGTAGTTGAAAATAAGATAGAAAAAATTATAATTTGAAATAATGGGGGCCAAACGGTGCAGGTGCAGTGTGCACTGATTAAATAAGCATAAGAAAGATTTGAAATCTTTTTTTTTTTTTTTTTGCTACATGCCATTTTAAGCTTCTTTATCAAAATTCTTAAGGTGTTAAAAGAAAATGTCATTTATGATATGGAAAGGGCTGCACAAGGCTTTGAGTGTGGATTTACGTATTAAAGAGATTAGTATTAATTTAGCATCAAAGTGCAATTGCTATGAATCACCTTCTCAATAATTGGAAGGACACATTCTGAGTATGGGTGATTTTTCCGATAGCTTATGGAGAAAATTTGATTCGTGTATGGGCTTACAACATGAGGCGGGTCTACCATGGAGAATCAGATTGGAAAATTGGTGTAGACGAGCTAAAAAGACATCCCAAACTGGTATCTTAATGGGAATTCTTCCTCTTGTCTTAGTTTGGCTTCTGTGGAAGAGACGATGTCGTGCAAGATTTGAAGGCATGTTGGATTCACAAAATGCATGCTGGAGGGAACTGCTGAAATGGGCACATAAGTTTGCTAGTCGTATGGCCAAAGACAAAAATCAGAAAATTGGAGATACACAAATCATGGTGTTGACACACAAAACCAAGCCCAATTAAGGAAGCCCAATTAAATGGCCCAAACAATAGAGCTTAATTTGAGAAAAGAGCAAAGCCTAATTCGAAAGGCAGACCCAAGCGAGACTACCCAAAAAGGAGTCGTGCTACAGCAGCCCACAATCGCTCAAGCCTGCTAGATGTCGCTCAACTGCGCGAGACGCCTCTAACCTGAGCGAGCATTACAGCGATGTCGCTTAGCTGCTTGAGATGTCCCAGAATTGAACGAAACATTACAGTTACTCCCATTAAAAAAAAATAGTTATTAAAACGGTTAAGGGGAAGCCTTATTACATCCTACCATTCAAGAATAGCGATTGCAATCATGGAGAAAATGGGAGATTTCTGGATAGGATGCTTATCATGGAGAAAGTGGGTGGTTGTAGAACAACCTGCGATTTTCAGGCAGTTATACGAATGAAACTACCCAGGAGTATAAAAGAACGAAGAAAACACAGAAAGAAGGACCGAACAAATCACTCTCAAATAGAGAATATGTAATTTTATTTCTTTCAAGTCTTTCATAGTCAAATCTTAGTTGACTTTGTGTGTTTGTGCCCCTTAAAGGCATTTGTATCTTGTGAATTGTAATTTTCGCAAATAAACACCCCTCATTGGGACTTTGTCTCGAGAGGTCGTTGTTCCTTACACAATCGTCTGATCCTTCTTTTAATTGTTAGCGTTTTCCGTGCGAAACAATTTGGCACGGTCGATGGGACACGTTTGGTGTTTGAAGATATGACAAGCAAATCAATATACCTCCTAAAAATTCTGACAAGGAGCCAGCAAACCAACGGCTAGTCCAATCTGTAATCGAACAATTCGAGGAGCAGCAAAGTACTCCGGGAATAGACAGACAGAATCAAAGTTGTTACGAATCAATGACAGAATTGAGTCCTCGAACCATGCATGCATTGCTCGGTGAACTCACTCAAGACGTCATTGAACAGGTAAACTTGCAAAACATTCATGTTATAGAAAAATTTACTCAAGATGGAAATGTACACTACGACAACATGGCTAAACAACTTAATACATTGAATGAAATCATGAATAAGTTAGTCAGCCAAATTTGTCAACCAATTATGTCAAGCATAGGAAATCATTTCCAATTTAGGACGATTGTGGGACATAGTTCCTCGATACCAAGCCCGAATCACGGGATAGACCCACATTTTGGCCCTTCTCCTTCAAATCAAGGGAGTGGCGGAATAGCCAACTTGAATGGTGGTAATGGAATAACAAACCTGGGGGTTACCCGAATGCCAGAGACAATATCCAAATTAATGGACAGAGTGCCCCACGTGTTAATGATGGTGGAAACGCTCAGTTTAATGGCAACAATGGTCTGAATAACGGCGCTTACGCCGCGAACCAAGGACCAAATGCTAGGCCTCAAGCCATTCCACCAATAAACCACCCTGTAGGAGTCCCATATGATCTCAACCTTCTGTTGAGGAATCAAATTATGGAAATAATGCAGGACCAAATGGCTTTTGGGACACGTCCTTT
Organism: Osmanthus fragrans; assembly: GCA_019395295.1. Taxonomy (NCBI): domain Eukaryota; kingdom Viridiplantae; phylum Streptophyta; class Magnoliopsida; order Lamiales; family Oleaceae; genus Osmanthus; species Osmanthus fragrans. The sequence continues at coordinate 18,170,233 of CM033361.1, read as the reverse complement.
CATTAGGCTGACTTACACAAAGTCATACCCTGATTGGGTAGACCAAACATATCCGTGGCCTAGAGGGTATAAAATATCTGAGTTCTCGTTATTTACTGGCTTGGGAGAGGTTTCCACTCTAGAACATGTAGGGCGATTCACATTACAATGTGGAGAAGTAACTGACTACCACAAAGTAAGACTATTTCCTAGTTCGTTAACAGGAGTAGTTTTTTCATGGTTCATTAATTTGCCAGCAAATTCTGTCTAAACATGGCAACAACTGGAACAATTATTCTACACTCAATTTTACAAAACTGAATATGAAGTCACTCTGGCCGATTTGAAAAATTTGCGTCAAATGCCAAACGAATGGGCAGAAAGTTTCCTCCAAAGGTTTAAAACAGTCAAGAGCAAATGTTTTGTACCTTTGCTCGAGAAGGAGTTTGTCAAAATCGCTCAAAACTGCTTAAACTTTGATCTAAAAAAGAAATTTCAGGACAGAGAATTCCCTGATCTTTTCCAGTTGAACGCTAATGTGATTAGGTATGAGCGTCTAATAAGGAAAGAAGAACAAATGAAAAACTCTAGTAAAGGGACTTATTACAAAGACCCGAACTTTGACGTTCAAACTGTAGAGGACGAATATTACGATTAGGCGGAAATATGCTTGGCCGAACTAGTTAAGGGAGATGCATATACTTGTCCTGTAATGGCTAGGTTTAGAGCGTCAAACAAAGACGAGCCTATCAAAAACGAAAACAAAAAGGCTAGGACGTTCTCTTTTGATGTGACCAAAGCTGACCTTATATTTGATAAATTATATAAGGGTAAGCAGATAAGGTTGAGCGACAAGCATAAATTGCCAGACCCTGAACAAATATTGCAAATGACATAATGCATGGTCACATATAATTAACAACTGCTTGATTTTCCGTCATGTGTTACAGGATGTTATTGAGTTAGGGCGAATCACATTTAATGATAAGAAGAAAATGGCAGTGGAAGTTGACATATGAGCGAGAGAAGAGCTGTTGAAAATCCTCAAAACTAAAAACATTATCAGAAGAGCTCGTCGATGTTGCCATTTTCGTGGGAATCTTTGAAAACGAAAGAGTTTGAACATTCGAAAGAGAAGATGAACAGTAGCCTTTATAGGAGGATGTAACGATGCAAACGTGGGTAAAGTGGCGTGACGAAGTGGCATGTCTTTTGGTTTATAGAGGTTGTGGGATGTTAAGTTTTGGGCCAAAAAGGGTCACCGCCAAAAGAGGTAATGATTAAAGTGTCCCGTCCTTCTATAATCTCAAACGTTAAAGGCAATACGAAATTATGAATATGGCATGAGATTGATAATTGATATCAATTTTTCCATATTGAGGGGTAATTGTTGACACACAAAACTAGGCCCAATTAAGAAAGCCCAATTAAATGACCCAAATAATAAAGCTTAATTCGAGAAGAGAGCAAAGCTCAATTCGAAAAGCAGGCCCAAGCGAGACTACCCAAAAAGGAGTCGTGCTACAGCAACCCACAATCACTCAAGCCTGCTAGACGTCGCTCAACTACGCGAGACGCCTCTAACCTGAGCGAGCATTACAACGATGTCACTCAGCTGCGCGAGATGTCCTAGAATTGAACGAAACATTGCAGCTACTCTCATTCAAAAACAACAGTTATTAAAACGGTTAAGGGGAAGTCTTATCACAACCTACCATTCAAGAATAGCGGTTGCAATCATGGAGAAAGTGGAAGGTTTCTGGATAAGATGCTTATCATGGAGAAAGTGGGTGGTTGTAGAACAACCTGCGATTTTCAGGCAGTTATACGAAGGAATCTACCCAAGAGTATAAAAGAACGAAGAAAACACAAAAAGAAGGACCGAACAAATCACTCTCAAATAGAGAATATGTAATTTTATTTCTTTTAAGTCTTTCATAATCAAATCTTAGTTAACTTTGTGTGTTTGTACCCCTTAGAGGCATTTGTATCTTTTGAATTGTAATCTTCGCAAATAAACACTCATCGTTGGGACTTTGTCTCGAGAGGTCGTTGTTCATTACACAATCGTCTTATCCTTCTTTTAATTGTTAGCGTTTTTCGCGCGAAACACATAGGCAATTTATCCATCCCCTTCCAATGCTCTGTTTAGAAAACAACTCTGAAATTGGTGGTGTGAAAAAAACCATTGAAAGGATGGGTGAAATTTAACATGGACGGGGCTTCAAAAGGAAATCTCGGACCAGTTGGGGGAGGAGGTACTATCAGAGATTGCGAATGGGTTTTTCAAATCATTATGGTGAAGGAACCAATATGTTTGCAGAGTTGCGTGCTCTCCTTGATGGGATGCGATTTTGTGTGGAGCTCGGGTATACACAAGTGCAATTGGAATCCGATTCTCAGGTACTAGTGCAATAGATTAATCAGGGGCAATGCTCTCTTTGGTATCTTTGGGATTATTGGGACGATCTTAAGTTTTTGCTACAAATGATTACTTTCTCTATTAAACACGTCTATCACCGGGAAGCAAATTCGGTAGCAGATCATTTGATAAAATTAGAAACTAGTGGTGTGGAGTTGAGGGTTATGGAAGCGAAAGATTTACCTTGGGAAGCTTGAAGTATATATCGCCTTGACTTAATTTCTTTTCATTCCGTACGTTTGTAGTGCTTTTATTGAGAGTACTAAAGGTTTTGTTTGTTACCACGATTTTTCTCCGCCACAAGTGAGATTTTTCCTAAATAAAACTCACAGTCAAGGCTTTAAAAAAAAAAGGACTTGAGTATGCATACTCTTTGGTGGTAAAAAAAAAATTAATAATAATAATACTAATTTTTTGAAATCATAGAAATGTAAAAGATCACATTAAGTCGCCTATAAAATACATTTTACTGATTATATTCATTCCCACTAGATCTTCATTGCATTTGGGTATTGCATAAATGTTTTTCTTTACTCTGTTATCCATCGTGATATTTTAATAGATCGATAACTAAAAGAGTTTAATATGGAGTTATATTTATTCATATAATTCCCAGACGGACACACGTGTACTCTATGGCACGTCTAAAGAAACTTCATTCACAACTTAATTTGATGAATAAATTACGGCGTTTATTCTAGGACAACCTAAGCATGTGACGCCCATAATTTTCGCATGATTATATATCTGTCACACGAACTACTTGTGGCAAAGTATTTGATAACGCTCATAAGTTCAAATGCCTTCGCGAGAGGGAAACTTGGTCAAAAAAGAAAAAGAAAAAACGAAGAACCTTTCGCAGCGTTTTTTAAAAGTTGCGAAAATGAGCTTTTTCGCAACGTTTAAAAAACGCTGCGGAAAGGGACCCTTTCGCAACGATTTTTTAAACGTCGCGAAAAAGTTTTATTTCGCAACATTTTTTAAACGTTGCGAAAGGCTTTCCCTTTTGCAACATTTAAAAAACGCTGCAAAATGCTTTTCTTTTCGCAACATTTTAAAAACGTTGCAAAAAGCGTCATTAGTAATATTTACTTAAAAAATGTTGTCAAAACTCAATTAAATTAATCAATTACAACATTCACTTATTAAAATGTTACGATAGACCTCATTAGCAGCACTTAATTCACAAATGTTGCCTTTGAAATGTTGCAAAAGCTATTTTTTGGTGTAGTGACATGAGCATACAATTTTCTTCTTACTTCCAAAAGTTACACGACCCGAAATGCGAGACAATGTAGAGAGCTTTGAACCAACCATTTTATATTGGAATAGAGGAATTACACTCATATTCTTTAATTTACACATAAAATGAGCACTTCTAATTTTAATTCATTTTTTCTTAATAAATGCTCTATACCTTCAATTTTTGTATCACAGGTTACCATTGCAAGTTGTGCAAGTCCATTAGCAATTTCTTCTTTCCTAAAGTTAAATGTTGAAAAAAAAAAAAAAAAAAAAAGAGATTTTCAGGGTCATATTGCTAGATCCTAGAGGACAAAAAAGAAGAAATTCACTAGCATTCATAATTGTATTATAGTGTGTTTCGTAAAATTCTTATACATAGCCGAGATCTTTTATAGAAATTTCATAACTTAACTGTTCCATATATTCAAGATAGAAGGAGTCTATATTTGTTGTCTCATTTTCGTTATCTTTTCAATAAAATCTTAACACCCTACTTCAATTTTGAAGTGTTTAAACTACAATGTTCGTGATGCAACTTTTAAAATCTTGACATCTCACTATTTTTTTGAAATGTCAAAACCCTACTTAAATCTCACCATAATATTTAGCAATGATCTAAAAAACGTAAAGCGTGACTAGATGTGGAGCCGAAGTTTCAAGCTTTGCGAGCTTAAGCGAACCTATGTGAGGTTTAGGCGTAAAAAAACGTTTTCTTATTTATAATATTATTTTAAATTTTTAATCATTTAAAAAATTATTTAATAATTAAATAATATATATTAAACGTCTAGAAATTATAAAATACAATATTTACTTGATAACTCCTACTATTAGTTAATTATACAATTTTCGAGTTTTAGAAATGCAAAAATTAGAATATTTCTCATAGTTTCAATTTTCAACTAGACAAGTCATACTTAATAGATTTATAGGAATTTCACACATGTTTTTTAAATTTGTATTAAAATGAATCTCAAGATTATAATTACATAATGTATCTAACATCAAAACTTAAATCTTATTTAACTATTTAGATAAAGTCATTTTTAACTTTTGTATAGATAAAGTCTTTTAAAAACTTGAAATTAAAGTCAAAAGAAAAGTTTTTTTTTTTAAAAAAATAATAATAAGCTAAAGTTAAAAACTAATAAAGTGCATCTACGAAAAATCAAAAAATTGAAGGAAAAAATTCATTCATTTAGGAATTGGAAAAAAAGCGTCTAGGTGCGAAGCGAGACATTTTACCCAAGTTTCGAGCCTAGGCGGTGCCTAGGTGTCGCCTATGCGAACTTTTTAGAACACTGATATTTAGACCTTGTATGAGCCCTATTTTACTAAAAAATTATTTTTTCAAAACTCATTTTTAACCACATTTTTCAATAAAATAATTTTGGAAGAGACTACGTATACAATTTGAGTGAGAGAATGCATTACAGCACTCTCACATTTGAAAGTGTGCCCCGACGATTAAATTATGTGCGAACCCCATAATATGGGTGAGAGCTGTCACCCATTCTGTGATAATAATATTGTACATCTGAAGCCCCGTTTGATTCCCATTTTAGGGAAAAAAAATACATTTTGAATAGTTGATTGATGGAAAATGTGTGGTTGAAAATTAAAGAAAAGTTTTGGATTTACGTGTAATATTATTTTATTGAAGAATGTGTGGTTGAAAAGAAGAGAGAGAAAAATGAATTTTGAGAAAATGGGAATCAAACAGGGGCTCAACATTATTCAATAATTTTACACGTAAATAAAAAAAATTATATTATTTTTTAATCACACATTCTCTAAAAAATACTATTTCAAAATATATTTTCCCTCCAAAAAGTGGCTCAAATAAGTTATAACCTATAAAATGCATAATGGCATGACTTCTTTTTCCCTCCAAATATGGCTCTTTAGGGCACTCGTGTGATACAATACTTGTGAGATTTTGCATGGCATTTCATTATTGAATAGACAATTGCACTCTAAACTTGAGTCAAATTTTATTATTGAAGAGTAATTAAACTTAACAGAATTTTAGTAAGTTTTTAAATTTCTCATACTGTCACATGGATGAAATAGTGAATAACCTTACGGGTTGTTTGAGCCCCATTTTTTCATTTTTTTTTGGTCAAAAAATACATTTTGAAATAGTATTATGATGAAGAATGTATAGTTAAAAAAAAAAAGAAAAAATTTTGGATTTGCGTTTATTATTATTTTATTGAAAAATGTGTGGTTGAAATAAAATCAAATCACTTATTTTGATGAAAAAAAGGGACTCAAACAAGGATTATATCTAGCTCAAGAGTTCGATATGGGCAATTGTAATGTTAAGCTCAACAACTTTCTCTTGTAGTCAATCACTGGTTCTAGCTCTTTAGTGCCGTTACAATACACCGACTGTGACGTCCATGTGATTGGTCAAAGCCAAAGTCTCCGGTTAAGCAATGTCGAGGCCGAATTCTAGGAAGTTGTCCCTTCTATGATTATTTTAAAAGTGCGTTTGATTGCAAGGGTGAAATTTGGGTGGAAAGAAAATGAATTGCAGGATATTGAATTATTTAAAATTTATTTTAGAGGAAATTGTAATTAATGATGTTTGATTGATATAATTTTTCACCTAATCCGTTTGACTTTGTTTTTCATACAAATTGTTACTTTTTGGGATAAATTTTTTTACCATTGGATTTAGAATATGTTTCCATTGTCAAAATATATTTTTAAAAAAAAGGCAAAAAAAAAAAAAAAAAAAAAAAGGATGAAAAATCACTTTCTCACCAAAACCATAGGAAAATAAAAGGTGAAAAATGTAATTTAAATGGTTGTACCTAGAATTTGGGTGAAAATGAATTCCATGGAATTGTTTGACAATCAAACATCAAAATTAAGCACGTAATTGGAATTAGTTGTCATTTTCCACCTATTTTCTAGACTATCAAACATAGCTTAAGTTAAAATAAATATGTTTGTGAAGTATTTATAAATAGATAAAAATGAGTAATGGATAGATGTGTCGTATTCATAAATTTTATGAAATGTGTGAATAAAAACTTGTTTGAATGTTAATTTTGTCTCTTTATATATGGTCAAAATGACAGGCCTCGTAAATGGCACTTTTCCAATGACTATATTGTTTTTCCTAACAGAAGAATGTAAAAAGAGCAAGTTACATAAACCTCAAGAAAAATTACAGACACATCCTCCCTTTTAAAAAAATTTGAAAAAATCACCCTTAAAGTTTACTCTTTGTAACATATTCCTCCTGTAAGCTAAAAGTAATTACACATTTTAATCACACCACAAAATTTACTTACTACACCACATTATAATCATACCATAATTAAAATATATTTTCAATAAATTTACAATTATATTCCTAATCCAATAAAAACTAAAAATGGAAAAAAAAAAAAAAATACAATATTGCGATGTACTCATCATCCCAATATTACTCATCATTTTTTTCTCATCCCATTATTTGCTTAGCTTATTCATTTTTGGCCTTTTTTTTTTTTTTTTTTTTTTTTATGGCATATGGCTTTATTTTTAATTAACATTATTTAAACAATTGTAAAAGACAACTGAATTTTTCCTCGACGTTCAATTTACTAAAATACAATTGAAGAATTGTTCTTCAACTCCTAGATCACGATTCACAAACTTAGTTGTGCACGAGTATTCTTTGGGATCATGCTTGTTCGATTATTCGCTTCAGCCTATGTCAATTAGTATTCCTAAATTCATAATCAAAACGTAAACTTATTCAACTTTTTAGAGTAAGTTAACACAATTCCATTAGGCTCTTCTGATCAGAAACGAAATGTTCCTAGAAATTATTGCTCCCATTGGACCATTTATATCTATATGCATCAAGATCTCGATTCATGGATTTCTCGGTTCGAGAAATCAAGATAAGATGATCGAACTGACTCTTACGGCACTAGCTGACAACAACCATGCACCACCTATGTCCGCATTTCCTAAGGCACCCCTCTCTTTCAAGAAGATTCGCGGCATGTCAAGCCCTGGCAAAGTTCTTTACTTTGCATCGAATTAAATCACATGTGATTATTTTCTATCAGAGAGGAAGGGCTGTAGCACAAAATGTACTTCTAAGTAATTGCCCCATAAATCCTATATCTATCTACATTCCAAAAAAGATCATGTTACATGTACTCACATATTTTTACAAAATTGTTTACTTACTACACACAATAAAGATGTGGACCACACAGCCTACATTATTTAATTCAAGTGGGATCCGCATTTTATGTGAGAGTGAATACACCATTTACTAAAAGTGTGAGTACATATATATTAATCCTTCCAAAAAACTCTACTCGAATCCATTTGATTTTTTTTACTGACAAAATCCGTGCCCAAAATATTTTGAGCACGAGTGCTTGAGTAACGCAAACAATGGTGAGAATCCAATGCCTCGAAAACCTAAGGGTTCCTCTGCAAGGTTCGTCCATGGAGGGTCACCCAAGCTTCATCCTGGTCATGGATAGATCACCAAAGTTCGAGTCCAAAAGTAGTGACAATTGTCCTATGAAACCAAGCCACTGCCTATGAGTCGTCGAGTCATTCTTCTTAATTGGTCATAAACAACAAATCCAAAAGATATCCATCATTTTTGCCTTCTTATCTTGGTCATAAACACAATCACAAATAAATAGGATACCTTATTTCATGAATGAATTATTCAATTCCAACGATACCAATCCAAAGGATACAGTGCGAATGTGTAGACAAATTCTACACGGGTGAATGACAAAAAATTATCCTGCAGCCGTGGAAGAAAGCAAAAGCTGCCATCGATATAAAAAAAAAATACATGTAGTCATATGAAGAAAAAGAGAGAAAAATTAGGTTTATATTTGTGGTGGAACAATAATTTTTTTATTAAAATTTATATTAAAATCTTAATTATGTAATTTTACTTGAGACTATTTAAGGAAATATGAAAAAATACTAACAATTATGGTGTACTTAATAAAATTCGTAATGGTAATATAATTACCCTTTTAATATTATAATATTATTATATATAAACCATATATTATCCTTTTCTTATTTCTTAAAATATACTTTTTCATACTTTTGATTTAGATGAAATCATTTTATCGAAAAAATATCATTATAAATATTTTTAAAAAATTATTAGATAAGATTCTTTTTTCAAATACAATATAGAAATAATTAACAAATCAACATAAATAAATATTTTAGAATAATTTAATAAAGTTAGTTGAAAATTTTATTACCATTATAAATATTTTTATAATATTTATAAATTATTAAATTCGATTTATTTCAAATATGATTTACAAATAATTAATAAATTAACAAAAATAAATGTTTATAATAATTTGATAGAGCTAGTTTAATATTCTAATAAAATTATAAATATTGTTATAAACTTAAAAAAAAAAATATTAAGAGCCTGTTTGGGCCACATTTTCATTTTTCATTTTCATTCTTCTACTTATTTTCAACCACACATCTTCAATAAAATAATATTTTTCATCATATCAATAACTTTTTCTTCTTTTTCAACCACCAATTTCCCATCATATCACTATTTAAAATATATTATTTTCCCAAATAATTTCCATCAAATACACTTTAAATGTGATTATTTTTTCAAATACAATCGACTAATAACTAATAAATCAACATAAATAAATATATAAAATAATTTAATAAAGTTTAAGATGAGAATTAAAATCAGATTTTTAGTAGATTGTGATAAAAAAATTTGAAATGTGTGATTAAAAAGTCGTGGGATCCAAGAAAGATGTGGTTGATATTGATTATTTGACTTTGACTTAAATTAAAATCAGATTTTAATCACAATCAAACGGGCTCATAGAAAATTCATTAAAGGTTTTATATTGTTTGACTTGGTAGCATTTGCTCTACTAATGTATTTTTATTATGTGAAAATTACACCCTTCCCTATCTTAAAAATTCAACATTCTAAAATCAGGTGGGAAGTTCCATAATTCAAAAATTAGATTTTTTTTTTAATATTAGGCATTTTATTAAAAAATATTTAATTAAACATAATATTAAATATATAATTTTATTTCCAAACCCTAACCAATCCCCACAAACCGTGAAATTCATTTCTTCTCCTCCCTCTCCCTCATCCTCTCTTTCCCTCTCCCTCTCCCCCTCATCCGGTATCGGAACGACCCTTCATTGGCGGCGGCAAGGCGACAGTAGCATGACGGTGTCCTGTTGTTGAAGTTGCGGCGCGCAGCGAGACGACGTCGCTAGTGGAGTATCAGCGTGTAGCAAGACGGTGCTCCTGCTATCGAAGTTGCGCAGTGCAACCTCGAAATCCTTGCTACAGAAGGCAGTGTTGCTGCTGCTAGAATCTGCAATCTGCCAGAATCACTGGGATTTTTTTATTTTTTATTTGTTGATTCGATCTGTTGTGCGGTGTTTGACGGCGACAGTGGTGGTTGTGGATGGTGGTTTGTGTGTGGGATGGCATAGGTGACGCGATCTGGTGGTTTGTTTTTCATTGTTTTGGCTGTGTTTTGTGTTGTGTGGTTGTCTGGTGGCGATTTTGTGGTGTTGTGTGGTGGTGGCGGTTTTGGGTGGTGGCGTGGCGATTGTGAAGTGGTGGTGGTGGTTGTGTGTTGGTGTTAGCAATGGTGGTGGTGGCGATTTCCAGATTTGGTTGGTGAGGTAGTGGTGATGGTGCTTGTGAGCGGCGACAGCGAGGCTAGTTTTGTGATTTTGTGTGGCGTTGATTTTCATATCCGACTTTGTGAGGTGGTGGCAGTGGCGATTGTGAGGCGGCGGCGAGACGGCGACGGTTGTCAGGCGGTGGTCACATATTATTTGGTTAACTGTAACCACTAAATTGACTAATCTGTGACCAATAACAAATTTGTGACTAATTTGTGATCGATGAGCAATTTGTGATCTATTAAAATTTTGATCTGTGACCCTGAAAATAAATTGTGACTTATTAAAATTTTGATCTGTGATCTCAAAAATAATCTGTGACCTAATAAATCTAATTTGTGACCGATATTTTGATAATTTATGAACATTATAAGTTGTGACTTATAATGTTCGTGATATGTGACTGATAAAGAAATTGTGACTTATAAAATTTTCGCCTGTGACCAAAGAAAAAATTGTGATCTTTAAATTTTTTGAATTGTGATTGAAAAAAAATTTGTGACATTTAAAAAATTGATTTGTGATCGAAAAATAATATGTGACAATTAAATTGTGAATCTGTGACTGATAAATAAATTGTGACATATGAATTTTTTGAATTGTGACCGTAAAATAATTTTCGACATTTAAAAAATTTAATTTGTGGCCGAAAATAATATGTGACTAATTAAATTATGAATCTGTGATCAAATTATATAAATCTATGACCTTAATATATTTAATTAATTAAATATATATTTAATAAATAAAATTTAATAAAAATCTGATTTTTGAAATTTGAAACTTATTTTCTTATTATTGAAATGGGTCAAAATTATACTCTTACTTATGAAAATTACATTTTTATTATTCTTTACATTACTATACGGAGCTTACAAATTTAAATAATATGTTATCATAATATTAAAAATGCAAAAAAGTTGCATCAGAGGTAAATCTTTTATTCTTTTAATTCTTATTTTATTGAATATATTATATAAATTATAATTTGTCCATTAAAAGATAAATCAATATTCACGAAAATATGATTAAGGTTAAATAACTTTACATAAAAAGATAAAAAAAAAAAAAAAGCATGAGTGTCTATTGAATTGTCACGTGTTTTTTAGGATGTTTTTGAAAAAAAATTCTTATTAAAAATTTACTCTTTAAATTAAAAAAATATTTTCCATTATACAGAAAAAAGTTACCAGAATTGTAACAGGATACTTTTGACAATTTTCTATTGAACAAGATGGAAAAATGAAATTCTGGCGACAATTTCCCGGTAGAGTGAAATTGCTGTTTGATGTTCAATCTCTCTACAAGTACACGGACGTTTATATGCCTGTTTACCTGATCATATTGCGCCTCTCACATGGAGTCGGGTCCCACACATTTATTGGACATGGGACCCAAACTCCATGTGAGGGGCACGATAAGATCGTATAATCATACGTGTCAACACCCAGTACAAATAGTTTAATTTTTGCTAACAATACAAATTTGTCTTGCTGTTATCAGTCCAAATTGTCGTACTTCAATGACTAGGACGCACCAGGAAATTTTCTGACTTGGTTGACCTTAAGTCAACTATTTAGTTTATTAACGAGAGGGCTGCTCTCTTCCCCGAATCGGGAAGAGAGCAGCTGTTCACGAATTAAAAAATGCCTAAGGGCCAAAATTTTTTATTTTTTATTTTTTTGTTTTTAAAATTTTTTTGACAATTTAATCAAATACTATACTCAATTGTAAAAAAATTTATCCCTTTTGATGTTTATTTCGATAGAAAATAAGGCCAAACGAACACGAAAAGTTAACTAATTTTTATTAACTTTTGGGGTTCGTTTGGCTTTGTTTTCTATCGAAATAAACATCGAAAGGGATAATTTTTTTTACAATTGAGTATAATATTTGATTAGATTGTCAAAAAAAATTTCAAAAAAAAAAAAAAAAAAAAAATTTTGACCCTTAGACCCTTTTTTAATTCGGGAACAGCTGCTCTCTTCCCGATTCGGGGAAGAGAGCAACCCTCTTATTAATGAATGAATTAAAAAGAATTGTAAAAATATAAATTTAGAGCCTTTGGGTCTCGAAACTTCAATTTAGTTTTAATTGAGCTATAGAATTCAAAATGTCACCTTCCACAGTCTAAATTGATGAAAGTTGTTTAATTAAGCCCCCGTTTGACCCCATTATTGCAAATTATAATAGGTGAAATATTATTATTTTTAAGAATGAGTGGTTGAAAAAAAGAAAAAAATTTCGATTTACGTGTAATATTATTTTATGAAAGATTATATGGTTGAAAATAGAAGAGAGAAAAATAAAATAATTTTTTTTTTTAATGTGTTAAAATAAAAACAAACAATTTTTAAATTTTTTTTTTTAAATTTTTTTTATAGATATTGTCATCATCTTTTGTTTATACGATCGAGTGAATTGATTATGTAGAAGATCAATTACAATATGATTGTCAGCTAAGTAATTTCTATCGATTTTGGGAATGATATTGTGATATAATATGATAGAGTCATAAATTTTGAAATTAAATTGAATTTTAAAAAATCAAATTGAGATAAATTAAAGTTTGATTATCTAATTGTGATTTCGCTGAAAGTTCAGTGACCTGATGGAAACTTACTCTAAAAATGTCAACTGCAGAGTCGTTAAAGGGTTTAATCTATGGGAAATTCTATATGTACTAAAGGACACATGGCGGCCCTATAAGTCATATAGCATTGTCCCGGCATGTTCAGTCACTCTCTCCCCTCCGTTCACATACTTTTTTTAAACTTATTAACTTTCCACTACCTCCGCCACCGCGCTTCCTCCGTCGCCTGCCACCGTCTCCGATCCGCTCTCTGGTGAAGCCTCTGATCTTCCACTTTGCATGTACAATTATGGATAAGAACATTATCAGCTCCATGTAAAGAAAAAACAATTATTTGTTAATTAGAGAGAAAACAAGTAACTTAAACCTCGTTCTGTACCCATGGCTTCCATCATTGAAGAAGGTAAAGTTAAAATCCGTAATAATTATCTCCTCGTTTTATTAGAACTAGAACTAGAATTTATCGTTATCTGATATGAGTATTGTTTCTAATAGTCGGGAAGGATCTTGAAATGGGAGTCATAACTGAGCCCTCATTGATGTCGCCGACTCCATCTCCGAGGGTTCCGGGGCTGATAGTATCGAATTCCGGCAAGTCATTAGCCGGATCGAACTCCGGCAAGTCGTTGGTGGTTTCCAATTCCGGGAAAGCCTTGATCTTGTCTAATTCCGGCAAAAAAATGGACCAATCGGGGAAGAAGAAGTACGTGAAGCAGGTGACTGGGCGGCACAACGACACGGAGCTGCATCTGGCTGCGCAGAAGGGTGACGTGGCAGCAGTGAGGCAGATATTGAGTGAGATCGATGAGCAGATGCTGCAGACAACGTGTGGCGCCGAGTTTGATGCCGAACTGGCGGAGATCAGGGCAGCCGTGGTGAATGAGGTCAATGAATTGGGGGAGACTCCTCTTTTCACTGCGGCCGAGAGAGGGCATATTGATGTGGTGAAGGAGTTGCTGCCTTACACCACCAAGGAAGGGATCACCTCCAAGAACAAGTCAAGCTTCGACCCCTTGCACATTGCTGCGAGTCAAGGCCATCATGGTAATAGATTTTTCATGTTCATAGTTTAGATTAGAATCAGAAGTTTCCATTATACATTTATCTGCATATTCGAATAGAGAGATTCAATTAGGATATTTCTGTTGAAGACACTTAGACACAGAGATACATGGATGATCAATAAGGATTCAAATCAAATTACTTTGTGCACTCATTGAAGTATTGACCAGTATAAAATAAATGGCCCAAAACTAATTAATTTCATTACTTTATAATTGGAAAGGGAATTTCTAGTATAATTAAAGATGGCAACTGTGAAATGTCTTTGCCCACAGAACAATGACTATTTTTGTAAATGGCATCAAACTAGTTAATAGCATTGCTGACATGTTTTACATGGTTTAGAATTATTACTTCCAGATTCTCCAAATATGCAGTTTTATCTCGATATTTTCATATATTCTATTTTATCTTCTAGTGTATTTGATTGATTATGTCAATTTCGCTGCCAAATACAAAATTTGTCTGGTATTTGTTTTGTTCTTTAAAAGACAACTGCTTGTTGTTGCAAGGCTCAAGCAAAGCTGTATTTCCATCACCTGTCTGTTACAGTTTAATTAACTGTGTTCTTTGTAGATATTGTCCAGATACTGCTTGAGCGTGATCCTGGGCTAAGCAAAACATTTGGTCAATCAAATTCAACTCCTCTTACTTCTGCAGCGACGAAAGGTCATCTGGCAGTTGTTAATGAATTGCTTTCAAAGGATTCAAGCTTATTAGAGGTACCAAAATCAAATAAAAAGAATGCTTTACATTTGGCTGCCCGTCAAGGGCATGTGGATATTGTTAAAGCATTGCTTGAAAAGGACACTCAACTGGCAAGGAGAACCGATAAGAAAGGGCAGACCTCACTGCATATGGCTGTAAAAGGTGTTAGTTGTGAAGTTGTAAAGTTGCTTCTGCAGGCAGATGCAGCCATTGTGATGCTTCCAGACCAATTTGGCAACACTGCGTTACATGTAGCCACCAGAAAAAAAAGGGTTGAGGTACTAATTACTCTTTCTGCTTCTCTAGTTTCTCTAATTTAGTTTCTTTGGAGCCCAAGTATTATTTGTCAAATGGAAAAGCTTCAATTTGAGATTATGCTTCGCACCAAGTTCACGCCTACTTAACTGCATTTCACTTGGATATTTGAGAAGTGATTGGCAATTCACATATAACTAGTTTACGAACGTTTACCCAGCTTGCTCTTCCTACTTTTTCCCTCAATGCCATTTTATTGTTTTGAATTGTATATTAGCTTGTGGCTTTTGCTCCAGAAGTTGGTCATTTTGGCTTATGGATTTAGTTAAATTTCTTTATTGGAAAAGCTTAATTTTGTAAGGACAGAAAAATGCATATGACATTGTGTATATAGCATGAAGAGTATAAATCTGTAGAAGATATCATTGATTCATACCTTATTGAGAGCATTTTGGCCAAGCCTAAACAAGAGGCAAGTTGCTTCATTTAAAAAAGAAGTAGCTTCTAAAGCTTAGCCAAACATGTTTTAGTTTTAAAAGTTATTTTAAGCAACTTTCTTTGCTAAACATGTTTGCCTTCTCTTTCAAAACCTTCAGTAAAAAAAATTGGCTTTTTCAAATTCACCTCTTACCTACTACTTGCTTCATTTTTAGGCTTGGCAAAATGCTCCAAGGAATTGAAAAAAAAAACCAAGCTGGCCTGTATGAGTATTAACTGTAAAGTTGAATGCCTGTAATGATTCCTAATTGATTCAAATATGCTATCTCTGTGCTGCTATCTGCTTTTCGAAAATTTAATCATATAATTAAGTGATTGAATATCTTGGTAATTTGTTTTAGAAATTTTTACAACATACACTCCTTTTGAATTTTCACACTTTAATTTCATGTTCAAGTGTATGTCTATGGAACTTGACAAGATATATTTTTTATGGATAACAGTCCACAGCATTGAATTTTGCATGATGTGATGGTCCAACTGTGCCTGTGTGATGGGATATCCTTTGACCTGAGTATAGGTTTCTGGTTTTGAATATGTATTGACGATGTGGCTTTCTATAACTGTTCTGTTTCTTAATCTCGTTTTAGCAAAGCAAATAATTGTGTTAATGTGATTATTCGGATCTTATTAAACTATTGTAGATTGTGCATGAGTTATTACTGCTTCGTGACACAAATGTCAATGCATTGACAAGAGACCATAAAACAGCCCTTGACATAGCTGAAAGTCTCCCTCTATCAGAAGAAAGTGCTGAAATAAAAGACTGCTTAATTCGATATGGTGCTGTCAGAGCCAATGAATTGAACCAGCCGCGGGATGAGCTTCGGAAAACTGTTTCAGAAATCAAGAGAAATGTCCACACTCAGCTCGAACAAGCTCGTAAAACCAACAAAAACATGAATGGCATTGCCAAAGAGCTTAGGAAGCTCCACAGAGAAGGGATTAACAATGCCACTAATTCAGTCACTGTAGTGGCTGTGCTATTTGCAACAGTTGCTTTTGCTGCAATTTTTACAGTTCCTGGAGGTGATGATAAGAATGGGATGGCTGTGACGGTGAGCAGCCCATCTTTCAAGGTTTTCTTCATTTCTAATGCTGTTGCCCTTTTCACGTCTTTGGCTGTTGTGGTAGTGCAAATTACTGTAGTCAGAGGTGAAATAAAATCTGAGAGACGAGTTGTCGGGGTTATCAATAAGTTAATGTGGTTGGCTTCTGTTTGCACTTCCGTAGCATTTATTGCTTCATCTTACATTGTTGTCGGAAAGCATAATAAGTGGGCTGCTATTCTTGTCACCGTCATAGGAGGAGTTGTTATGGCCGGGGTTCTTGGTACCATGACGTATTACGTGGTGAAGTCTAGAAGAATACGGAAAGTGAGGAAGAAAAGGAGTGGAACTAACTCATGGCATCACTCAGATTATTCCGAGACTGAAGTAAACCCAATTTATGCAATCTGATGCAGCCATGGCTTGAGACTGGCATCTTCCATCCCACGTGATCAAGAATATAACCTGTTAGAGAATGCAATGTGACATTTACATGGCCTCATCAGTGGATACGAGACGTACAGTTTGGGCTATGTTGTAACTAGAGGATGTTTCGTGGAACTGACAGATAAGAGAAGTACACACTGGAATTGACTGTGGTTGAGATTTTAAGGTTGATCAGAACATTATGTGTATGTGATACAGGGCAGATAAAACAGCTTGTACTCTGAAGATCTTTGTATTGTTCAAGATATATCATAATAATATCAAAACTTTTGCATACATAAAACTCATTTGGATTTTGTTTACGCCGATCAACCAAGTGTTTGTACTAAACTAATTTGGTTGAACACGGTGCCCTTTCTCATGTACATCTAAATATCTGTAATTTGCCAAGTGATTTCTGTATTTGAAGTGCTAATGGTAATTTTATGTTCTGAATGCTATATTGAATTTAAACGTGCTACTTGTGGGCATAAGTTTGAGAGGTGATGACATTATTTAGTCAAAGAATTTTGATGAGATTTATTCTGTAGTGTCCCATTCTATCTGAATTCACAATCAGTGCATTGTTGGGTTTTGATACCCAATAAATTTCGAGCAATGATGTTAAACAGTTTTGGATTATATTTCATAGGTGTCGGCCGATAAGTGAAATGTTTATCGACCAATCAATTCATATGTTCGACCTGAAAAACAACATGGGCCACTAGTAGCTACTTAACCAGGTTAATGTTGTCTTGGTTCAAATTCACTTATAGGATGACTTCTTGTGTTTTGGCCCAGTACTTTGTGTTTTGGCCCAAATAAACTATATATTGGCCTTTGTATTGTGTTGACGCCGTGTGTTTTGCCATTGTGTTGAGAAGAAAACAAACTGAGACTGCCTTTTCTCTTGCTCTATTGTGATTGCCCTCTTTTCTCTTCTCCTTGTTTTTGTGGTTTTGCAAATCATCACCACCCCCTTGTGTTTCTTTGTGGGTAAGAAAGCAAGGAAGCAACCATAAGTGAATTGGTTTGTGGATTGATTGGTAAGCTAAACTGAGTCCGGAATCCACGAATCGAAGAACAATTACTCCACATGCATGATAATGCATACCAAAGTTCTCTTAAGACAACCATTGTCAGTGGCGGAGCCAACTATTTTGAATTGGGGGTTCTATAACTGAAAATATAGAGGTGAAGGGGTGGGGGCTAGGGGGTGCCCCCGATTTTTTATTTTTTCCAGGTATTGATACATTATTTAGTTATTAATGACAGAATTCAATGATGTTTCAATGAAACATTTCTTTTTTCTCTTAATACAACACTCCGACAAGCAGAAGTCGTACCCATGCACAATTGGCATTTGAAAAGTTTAAACTACTAGCGATGTTTCTACAAGACAAGCTTAATAGGTGAACCAGCTCGACAGCCAACATAGGTAAAAATGAGAAATAAAATTTTGTCAAGTCTCAATGCCTCTGTTCAAGTAGCTTATTAGGAACTTTTTAGGAGAAATAGTATCATGTCCCATGAAATATGTGGGTTGTGAAAAGAGAGAATTAGGCACCGTTTGATTACAAATATTTTCCATGGAAAATGGAAAATATTTTCCTAGTTCTCACTTTTTTGCTGTTTGATTGCCTTTATTTTCCTTGAAAAATGTTTTCCATGGAATTCTAGGTACAACCTTTTAAAGCACAAAAGTAAGAAAATATTTTCCTATGGGTATGGTGGGAAAATGTTTTCCA
This sequence comes from Osmanthus fragrans, assembly GCA_019395295.1. Classification (NCBI taxonomy): domain Eukaryota; kingdom Viridiplantae; phylum Streptophyta; class Magnoliopsida; order Lamiales; family Oleaceae; genus Osmanthus; species Osmanthus fragrans. The sequence continues at coordinate 18,151,549 of CM033361.1, read as the reverse complement.
CCTTGCTGGGTGTTTTTTTTTTCCTTTTTTTTTTTTTTTTTTTTTTAACTTTTTGACAATGGAAACATATTCTAAATCCAATGGTAAAAAATTTTATCCATTTAATTGACAATTTGCATGAAAAACGAAGCCAAACGAACACAAAAAAATTTCAAAAATTATTTTTTTTAATTATTTTTTTTACTTTTTTGCAATCCAAACAAATTTTAATATAGATTGTGAAAAAATTTATCCCAAAAGGTAACAATTTGCATGAAAAATAAAGTCAAACGGATTAGGTGAAAAATTATACCAATCAAACACCATTAATTACAATTCCCTCTAAAACAAATTCTATTCAATTCAATTCCCAGCCATTCATTTTCTTTCCACCCATTTTTCACCCTTGCAATCAAACGGACCCTTATAGAAGTGTCTGGGAAGGAAAAGAAGAGGCATTGCAAAAGTTTCCAGGGGAATATGACTCAAGGCTTTCATCAGTGCAATAAATCTTAACAAATGCCTTCTTAATTTTAAATATAAAGATCAAAGTGACTTTGAGTGTGGCAATTCTAATATTCACTATTGCTACTGGAGGCTAACAGTTTTTAAAATCACGAAGATGAAAGCCATAAATAAAGCTGATATCTTATGTCCAATTTCCAACAAGTTCAAAAGACGAGAGAATCACTATCAAACACTTCATCCTCATTCATGTTTTACATGATTATTGCCTATCCTTTTATCTACCACTCCCTTTGTCTGACAATCACAAACCAAAAAAAAAAAAAAAAAATTTGCCAAAAAAATGGGGGGTCGGGTCCCCCCCCCCGGGACCCTCCTCTCCTCCGCCCCTGACCATTTTCATGGTTACTCACCCGCAGGGGAGGAGTCAACACCTGACGAGTCCCTGCGGCAGCCCATGCCGTCTCCCCTAGAATTCTTTTTTCCTTACATTGGGCAGTCACACTCACCTGGATTCCTAGATCTATCACTGCTCACCTGTGAAAAATAAACTTGTTCAGGTTGCTCATGGCATACGATCGACTAATGATAGAGGTGTAAAGTGGATTGGGAATGTCGGACGACATGCCGGTAGGAAGTTGTGAAGGTTTGCAATCACAAGCGGGCTTTTTTCTTTATTGAATAAAATGGCTACTTTTATCCCCCAGGCAATAATGACAACCACAACTGCAGAAATGATTGTTAACAAGTATGAAGTATTATTGACTAGTCTCCTAGCTATCTACTTTTGAATGTGATCTGTCTTTGTTAGTATCTGAAAAGAGCATAAATTCGTATTGCTACATCTATTGGAATAATGGGTTTTGTATAGATTAATGTTATTGAATTATTTATTCCTCCTTTTGTTCATCAATTTTTCATAGTTGAGTTTAAACAAATTTCTAAACTTCAGTACTGAAGTACCTTCACATTTTTAGTGAAGTCCAGATATCAGTTCCTGAGTGTTCGCTTTCAAGCATTTTTCAAATGCATTGAACCTACTTTCTGTACTATTCTTTTAATTTGAAAGTCTGGACCATGGCCTAAATGTAAAGGAAGAATCAGTGAAAAAGTGGGTCAATCCAAAAGTGCTAAAACAATTTCACAAAGTAATGGGCACATCACATGGACCTGCAATCATAACCACAGTTCCATGTGTTGTTTACAAACTAACAACTTTCACTCACCTTATCTTCCATGGTGTCCTCTTTCCTTTACGACGGTACACATACAAACATGACGCAACACAAAATAAGGAATTCAAACGAAAACCTTGAGAACACAAATCTAGAATCAGCCAGGAAAAAAAGAAGATAAACTCCAGATGTTTTATTAATTCAAAATCTGCCTAAAAACAAAGAATTAAGCCTTTATTTATAAGGGTTTACATGAAAATCTAGTTTAAAAGCACTAAAATTGAGAAGAATTCGAAATAAACTAAATAACAAAAATAGCACTAAAACTTAAAAAGCAGTTTTTTTGGGTCTTAAACGAACTCGGATGGCTAAAATCCACCATAAGTCACGGCAAAGCTATGTGTTTAGTCCGGATCGTTGTTCCCTTTCCGAAAAGGTATTATAGGCCCAGATTGGAGCTCGAACGTCAAATATGCAATTACTGTTTTTCCTTTTCAATCCAACTGTTCTTCAATCCACTCGGTCATCTGTTCAACATCAATACAAATGGTGTATGTATGCCTTTAGTGTATGTTCTATATGGCCTTGTACTTCATGTTATGTCATGGAAGTTGTTAATTATAATAATTTATAAAAGACTCTAAAAGATGGATAAGGCATTCAATAATACTATAGTCGTGCTTTTATTACGGTGGTTGTGATCCTCCTGATAAAGAGAGAATCAAAGTTCCAACTTTGAGTGACAAATAAAAAATTTACAGAAAGTTCAATCCCCGCCAAGAAATGCCTTCACCGAGACTACTGAGACCAAAATTATTACTTTTGTTGATTTCTTCGAAAGTAGCAATGATGTAGAGAAGAAATTTGACACTGAGGAAGAAGAAGCAGATATTCTCTTTTAACTGGTAGGAAGAAAAATAGTTTTAAATTCTTAAGATTGAAGTGTACTTAGTGAGATATTAATACTTGTTTGCTGATATTTTTCTGTGTCACAATGTCAAGAATCAGGATAGCATATATGGTCTTTGAAACTATGTTTGTGTCACTATCAGCAATTAGGAATACATGCACCTTTTATGGCGATTTTTCTGCATATGAAATTGTGTAACACGTTTTGATTCAAGAAATTGATTTTTTTCTAGCTAAATTGAGATGGTCAGACAGTGGGGTCACAGATTCATTTGGCAAAGCTCAATCCAACTCCTCCAGGATGCAGCTAGTATAGGATTATGAAGTAGCTCATCAAGAGTTAAAAACGCCGTTAGTCAACAAACTTATATCGAAGTTTCACTTCGGTTACCTAACTAATGTTTTCCAACTCGGTCACTTAAACTGACGAAAGATCAAACGTGACAGGCAGAAAAGCAAACATGGGCTTGAAAAACTGTTAGTCTGTCACTAACTTGTACAGTTATACCCTTGTATGAAACGAATCCAAATACTGTTGTGATAAGAGTCAGAAATTCACAGATTCTAGCTAGTTTCAAGTCAAGAAATGGTAGAAATGATATTTCGTCTTCATGATCTGGTCTTATATCCATTTGATAATTTGAAAAACAGAAAAGGCCTGAAAATTACTTACTTTAGTTGCAGGGAAGGACGGTGTCAAAGTTTGAGTGCAAAAATTACCAGGAAATTATTCGTAGATGTTTTCTTTTTTACTTCCCTTCTATTAGTTTTGGCTAGTTCCGAGATCAGTATATCAAAAGAAAAGCTTCTTTCTGCTTTGCAGCAACGGAAATCCTTTTAGGAAATTAATATATCTTATGAAACCTATTGTCTTTGGACTCCTAGTTCACAGAGGCTTCACTACACTTGTGCAGTGGTGGACTTGACATGCTCGCTTTTCTTCAGACTTTTTGCATTCTTGTTTTTGATATATTGTTATGAGCAGAAATGGATTCGGTTTTGGGTCTTAGGTATGGGTCGAATCATGATAAAGACGGTTCAATGCCTGTATAATTTCCGAGGGGAAAGTCGTCTACATGCAAAGTAGATGGAGTGGCGATTAAACGCTCGTCTTGTGCCAACATACATCCCATGGCATAGTGTAATTAACACTTAATTCCCTAATTCATATTTGGAAATCGAAGGAACGGAGCTGACAGTCTGAAAGAAAACACTCATAAGCATACATATATAAATTGTATGTCTATTCGGTAATACACCAAGAAACTATTCCTAATTGAGCACTAAGAGAAATTTAGCACTAGAATGGATTTTTTTCATTTCTTTCTCATTATTGGACGTTGAAAAACTTAAATGCTGCAAACATCTAGTCTCTGTTGATAACTGGAAGCAGGGAATGAAGAAAATCCAGATGTATTTCTTGAATCACAGAACACTTGGGACTTTTTGCAGTGAGCAATGGCTGCCTCAATTGAACCATCAATTTCTGTTGCGCTGCTACTTCTCTTGCGGAAGTGAAACTCGTGAAAAGCATTCAAATTAAACGAGCAAGATGAGGATAAAGAAGCAGCACCAGATGAAGATGAAGATGAAGACGAGCACTTACTTTTTGTTGCTCCTGAGAATGAGGACCTCCTATGGACATAATTATCCTCATGAATCCCCTCTTTCTCAATGCCCTTCATTATAGTAGCTAGACTTGGATATGCTGCTGCTCCTTCAATATTTCCAAATGAATTCTTATTTTTGGACAAATTTTCAGGTTCTACGTTGCAAGCTGCAGCCTTTGCACAGGAGGACTCATCAGATTTACTAAAAATGGATTTCAGATATGCCTTTAACTTGTGGCCAAGTATAGAATTCTTAACCAGCTTAAGTTTCTTAGGCCAAGATTTTTTCGGATGATTACTACGGATAAAACTGCTCAATTCAGTAGACCACTCGAAGAAATACTCGTCATCCGTGTTCAGTACACAACTCACCCTGCAGGTGTCTGAGGATGATATATTGTTGCCTGATTCTTCTAGCGGGGTGCTGGAAGGTGCTTTCTCTTCTTCAAAAGCCTCTTTTGCTTTCGAGCTTTGCATAAGCAGTTTTTGGAGCATTTGTAAACGGGGAGAAAAGATGGAGGGGCAAAAGTTTTCCTTTATAGAAGAGTTCATCAGCTGGGGAATTTGTAGTTTCTTTTGAAATGAAACGCAATTGGAACTCAAACTCTCTGCTCTGTGGTGAAGTGTTTGCTGAACAAGAAAACAGATCCATATCTATGTAGTCTTCTTCTGAAGAATCATATGAAGGAAGAGTTGAGGCCATTGGGTTTATGGGAAGCTCAACTTAGTGAAGGCAGTGGAAAGGCAGAGCATCCCTTAAAGAAGGGATAGTTCCAAGTGTAAGACAAAAAAAATTGTCAGGCTTCCAAATAATTATATGGAGTAAAATAATTCCCCTCTGAAAGAGAGATTTTTGCATGCTAATGGAAAAATTGGGTAAGTACTTTTGTATTTTCTATTAATGTGAATTAAGATAATCTAAATTTTGAATTTTAAAATTGGGTTATACTCCAAAAGATTAAGTAACAATAATCATAAATTTCAAATGCCCACATGTTGAACAAATCTAAGACTGCTAAAAGTGAGAATACAAAAATTTCGAGCTTACTTTTAGAAGGAAAATGTTTCTGATCAAGAAATATTTGATTAGAAATATTTTTCATTATAATTTACGTTCAAATAATTGATTAAACTAATAATCTGATAACTTAGTCTCTGTGTTCGTGTGTGAAAAACGCACAGTTCGACCCAACTACACCTAGAGGGGGTGATTAGGTGTAAATGCGAAATTTAAGTATTAATTAACATGCAACAAGTCACAAGTTAATTATGTCTAGGTGGTTAATCAATCAATCCAATTTCTCCTATGTTGAAATACTACAATCAATCAAAGTAGTAAATAACACAAGAATTGTTCACGGAGAAACTCAACGTGAGAAAAACTCCGGGCGCTTTACCAGTCAAAAATCCACTATAAACGTAATGATAAACTTGTAGACCACAACAAAGTTGACGACACAAGTTTTCTGATCTTCTGTCTGAAGTTTGAAGCAGCCCTCATTGAATGTGCACACTAATGACTTTTCTTGTAAAGTAGTCCTCTTGGAATGAGCACACGAACTCCACTCATGACTTTTCACGAACGTTTATCTCTTGCGGATCTTAAAAAGAACTCTTCGTTCTTTAATAATCTTCCTTGAACTTCAGCTTCTTGAAAGAACCAAGCGAAGATTGTTCCTTGGTTTTTGATTTGGTTGTTTGATATTTTCACAAGATTTGGCGCGAATCACAAAGGTGGATTGAACTAGATCTAAGATCTATTTATATGTTGGACGTTTTAGGTAATGTGGCCCAAGAAAATTCTCGAAAATCGGAAATGCGTTTGGCCATAAAACACTGTCGCTCGAGTGAAGAGCTGTTTCGCTTGAGCGAAGGGTCCACCGCTCGAGCGACGGTTGGGTGAAGGTCGAGCGATCAATGTACTGTTACATCCGCTCGAACACAAGTCCGACGCGCAGCTAGCGAAAATTCGACGTGTATCCTTCTTGTTCCAAATATGAACCCCAAACCCTATTCTAACCTACCAACATGAAACTTTACAATTAAGTCCCTCAACTTTTATAAATGTTTAAGTTGGTCCATTTGGTCACAGAATTGCCAATACAACATATAAATCTAACAAACTCCCCCTTTGATATTCTGTGACAAGATCAAATACAATGAAAACAAATCTTATCAAAAACTACCCAAGTCCAACTGAGTATTGCTTCCGCTTTGTCAAACTTGTATCCTGAAATCAAAAACTCATATACCCAGTGTAAAAGCACGTGATACAGGTAATATAACAATAAAGTACTTAGAAGCGTCATAAACACAATCAACCAGAATAAACACGCTAGTTTGAAATGTAATATTAATGCTAACCAAAACATCATAACCACATTAATATCACAAAACATCAAAACTCAAACAGCAATGCATAATATGCAACACAGATGCAATGCACATACTCCCCATCAGTGCATGATACGAAATGCAAATGCATATGCACAAGCATCTCCTTACTGCAAACTCTTAATGTATAATGCAGTAGGTAAATATATTTGTCTCTCCAACGACCCCACAAGACATGTAAAATAGATCAAATCAAATCAAGTCAAAGTATAGTGATGTCTTAAACATATTATCTATATCTCTCCCAACAACCCCAAAAGACAAGCAATATGCAGATATGTCAATAAAGCACAGTGTCTAAAAACAGTATCTATGTCTCATCTCATCGACCCCAAAAGACATATATCATAAGCATGCAAATGTAGTAAAAGTAACAGTATCTATGTCTCACCTCATCGACCCCAAAAGACATGTAGCATACTTAAGTAAAATATCATCTGTGTAATCTAATCTCCCCCTTACTATAAAATCTCTTCCCCTTTTTGTCATAAATGTCGAAGGGATATCCAACACATATAAAAGGAGATGAACATACAACAGATTAAAAGTGCAGTTGATAGTATATATACGCAAAATTAAGACATATCAAACCTCCCTACATACTCAGAATAAGTCAGAATGGAGTAAATAATACAAGTGACTCGTGTGTAAAGTGCCACTAATCTAAAGTAGACAGGACTCCAAACCTTAATTTTGTGAGAAGGGACATGCTAAACGTTACTGCCAATAACTGTATACTCATACTAATGAAAGTCAAATCTTGAAGAATAGTAGGACCTAATAGGAAACTCATTGTGCAAATATATCAAAAGTTATTCTTTGACTTCCCCTAACTTAGAGCATAAATCATTGCTCAGATTTTTCAATTTTGTATTAGCTCATAATATATATTTTTTTTCAATAGCTCATAAATTTTTCGTCTTAAGTGCAGGTTCTAATTCATTGAACAACTAAGATGACCCATGTAGCGAGCTTTAAGTCGGTTAACCCAAGTCAGATGACCATAGGCACCAGGTTTTGAAATACCTTTCAGACTTAAGTGCTAGAGTAAAATAGCATCGAAGAAGAACATTAAGATATGAGCATTTTAAACACTAGGAGATAAAACATAAGCTTAGGTTTGTCAAAGATGGTCAATTCATGTTCAAAGTCAACCTATCAACAAGTGATTGTCATCCCAAATCTCACACACGCGATTTAAGTCCCATTTATCATATTATAGTGTGTGCAGTGCAGATGGTACACGAAGACACCAATACTAAGTACTCTAAATCAGCCAAGTAAGTAATGGAGATTATGCTACAGTTCATTAATTACACTCATACATGATCACAACAAACACAGTCAAACATGTCATATTTCATGCAGCAGTAAACTTTCCATTGCCAATTTTTTTTTTTCAATTTTGTTTTGTGTTTTTCATAAATACGAAAGCATCATACACAGAAAAAAAATAATCACGCATACAAAACAAAAAAAATGTACATGTGCCAAAACAAACATAAAGAAAAAACATATGTAAGAAACTACGTCTTAAAAAGCAATAAAAGTGTTGCATGCGAGCTCCTGAGAGATAGTCAGGAGAGAACACAGATACCAACGACTTTTCTAAGTGATTCAAACCTCACTCCATCTAAAAGTTTTGTAAAAAGATCGGCAAGTTGGTGATCAGTAGAAATGTGCTCAAGAGAAACAACCTCAGACTCAACAAGTTCTCGTATAAAATGATGTCTGATGTCAATGTGTTTCGTCCGAGAATATTGAACAGGATTTTTAAAGATATTGATAGCACTAGTGTTATCACAGAATATGGTCATAGTCCCTTGGGTAATAACATAATCACTCAGCATTTGCTTCATTCAAAGCAACTGAGTACAACAATTACATGCAGCTATATATTCGACCTTGACCGTGGATAAAGAGATCGAATTTTGGTTTTTACTCATCCAAGCTACAAGATTACATCCAATGTAGAAATAGCACCCAGATATGTTGTTTCTATCATCAACATTACCAGCCCAATCAACATCTAAGTAGCCAGCAAGGTCAAGATTAGACTCCCTAGAGTACAGGATCCCATGATCAACAGTCTCATTAACATATCTGATGATTCGCCTAACAGCAGTTAAGTGAGATTCCTTAGGATCAAACTGAAATTTAGCATACACTCCAACACTAAAGGCTGTGTCGGGTCTACTAGCCGTGAGATGGAGTAAACTGCCTATCATACTCCTATACACTGTATGATCTACACTTTTACATGAAGGGTCATGACTTATTTTGATACTAGTGCTCATAGGAGTTCTTGTGTGCTTCTTACTGTCTAAACCAAATCGCCTGACAAGATCATTAGCATATTTAGACTGAGATATGAACAGTCCATCATCAGTTTGCTTCACTTAAAGACCAAGGAAGTAATTTAATTTTCCAACCATGCTCATCTCAAATTCCTTTTTCATGCACTCAGCAAATTAATGAGCAAGTGAGTCAATAAGAGAACCAAAGATGATGTCATCAACATAGATCTGAGCTATGTTGATAGTTTCATCCTTACGCCTTATGAACAGAGTTCTATCTACACCATCTCTTACAAAGTCATGTTCCTCGAGGTAAATAGTCAGTCTATCATACCAAGCTCTAGGAGCCTTTTTTAGACCATATAGAGCTTTATTCAGTTTAAAAACATAGTGAGAAAACTTAGGGTCAATGAACCCTTTAGGTTGCTCGACATACGCTTCTTCTTGAAGAATTCCATTCAAGAAAGCACTCTTGACATCCGTTTGATAGAGTTTGAAACTTAAGGTACACGTAAGAGCAAGAAGAATACGAATGGATTCAAGCCTAACAACATGAGCAAATGTCTCATCAAGATCAATACTTTCAACGTAAGTATATCCTTGGGCAACTAATCTGACCAGATTCCTAGTTATGGTACCTTGGTCAGCAGTCTTATTCTTAAATATCCACTTGGCACCTATCACATTGCAATTTTCAGGCTTAGGGACTAAAAACCACACATCATTTCTCACAAACTGGTTTAGTTCCTCATGCATAGCATCACCCAACATTCATCCTTAAGGGCTTTCTCCACCTTCTTAAGCTCTATCTGGGAAACATAACTTGTGTATGTCAGATTGTTCAAAACCCTCCTACGTAGTCTCATTCCTTCATCTAGACCCCCAATGATGTGGTCCTTAGGATGATTCAGCTGAACTCTAGAAGATGGTTCTTTAGGAGGATTATTATTGTCACTAGATGGCTCAGACACATCCAAACTCTTATGGGAGTGAGGGGATTCAGGATTAGGTAGTTCTTTAGGTTCATTTACCGCTATAGGATCAACACTAGGATTATCCAACTCATCCAAGATTTTCTCACACTCTCCCTCACATCCAGCATCATCAATCACAACAAGATTTCATGACTACATGGGTACGGGAATTGTATACCCTATAGGCACGACTATTCCTAGAATACCATAGGAATATCCCCTCATCACTTTTTGAATCAAATTTTCCCAAGTTCTCACTGTCTTTCAAAATGTAGCACTTACTACCAAACACACGAAAGTATTTCACAGTAGGCTTTCTACCCTTCCAGATCTCATATGGGGCCTTATCAGTTTTGGGTCTAAGATACACTCGATTCACTATATTACATGATGTATTGATAGCTTCACCCCAGAAGTATAATGCTAGATTCTTCTCATGTAGCATAACTCTAGCCATCTCTTGAAGGACGTGATTTTTCTTTTCAACAACTTCATTTTGTTGTGGACTAATAGGAGAGGAGAACTCATGTTGAATTTCGTTCTCCAAATAGAAGTCGTCAAGGTTGGAGTTTTCAAACTCTTTCCCATGATCACTTTGAATCCTAGCTATGGTGAGATTTTGTTCATTGCAGAGTTTCTTACACAAGGATTTAAAACAATTTGGAGCCTCAGATTTTTCCCTTAGTAAATCAATCCATGTGTACTTGAGAAATCATCTACCACAACTAAGATATATTTCTTACTTCCTGGATTCTCCGTCCTAGCTAGTCCCATTAAATCCATGTGTAGAAGTTCTAAGGGCCTATTTGTCAAGATCTTAGAAGTATGTTTATGATTAACCCTGAGTTGTTTACCTTGTTGACAAGGACCACACACACCATTTTCACTCTGTTCAATTTTAGGTAACCCATCAACCCATTCATTTTTAGCAAGCTTAGTCAAACTTCTATAGTTCAGATGATCGAGTCTTTGATTCCAAAGTTCAGTAACATCGATTTTTGCACTGCTACACACATAGTTAGAGTTAGGAAGGACTTCATAGAAATTATCAACAGTTCTAACACCCTATAGAACAACACCACCTAAAGGGTCATATACAGTACATCTATCCTGGACAAAACTCACCTCAAAATCTTCATCACATATCTGATTGATGCTTAACAAATTAGACTTCAAACCTTCCACATAAAGAACATTAGCTATAGAGGGAAGACCATGTATATTGATGGTACCTTTACCACGGATAGGTGCGGTAGCTCTGTCCCCAAAGGTAACAACACCACCATTTCCTTTTTCAAAGGAGGAAAACAAGGTCTTATTGCCACACATATGCCTAGAACACGCACTATTAAGATACCACATCAAATTATTTTGAGCTTTAAGAGTGACATGGGCAACACTACAATTCAACTCTTCATTTTGCTTAAAAACATCACATTTTCTAACTCAAATCTTCCTAGGAGTGGAGTTGATCTTGATCAGTTTGGTCAACATCTCAGTTAGATGACTAACCTGATTAGATAGGGAGATAACTTGAGTAGGGATGTCACGACCTCTATTCCTACTCACAAACTTATTACACCTAGGCCTAATGTATCCCAATACACCGCAGTGGTGACAGGTAGGGATAAACCTCGACATAGAATCACGAGATAGATGTTGTTGATTTTTAGTAACGATGGTCCTAGGATTTCTAGAGATCCTATGTTCTAGGGCACCCTTGGAAGTACTGGTAACATTATTCTTATTCTTAACATGCACTAGACCTCTCCCATCTCCTGCAGACTTATTCATTTCTAGCATGTTATCAAGTTTTCTAGTTCCACTAGAGAAGGCTTAGAGTTGAGTGTTAGATTTTTCAACTTCATTAGTGAGGATCTTTATCCTTTCTTCCAATCTCTCATTTATACACTTCAACTCACTTACATTTTTGGACGAGTCCTGAAGGCCACTGGCCAGTCTCTCTTTCATTCTCTCAAGTTCACCAACTTTCTTTAACAATGATACATTGACCTTCTTAATTTTAAGACTTTCCTCAAACAGCTCTTGATATACCTCACGAGTGTCTGTCTCAGTTACAGACTCTTTCTCACAGTTATCACTCTCATGATCAGATTCATACTTAATTCTAGCAATACATGCCATGTAGTTCCTCTCATTCTTACCACTAGATAATTCACTTAGGACACTGAATTTATTATAATTAGAATAAGTAGAACCAAACATGATTGATTCATCTAGACTAAAAAGTATGGGTCAAGACACAAAATTAGGTTCTAATACCTCTTGAAAAATGCATAGTTCGACCCAACTACACCTAGAAATGGATGATTAGGTGTAAATGAGGAATTTAATTATTAATTAACATACAACAAGTCACAAGTTAATTATGTCTATATGGTTAATCAATCAATCTAATTTCTCTTATATTGAAATACCACAATCAATCAAAGCAGTAAATAACACGAGAATTGTTTACGGAGAAACCCAACGTGAAAAAAACTTTGGGTGCTTTGCCAATAAAAAAATTCACTATAAACGTAATGATAAACTTACAGACCACGAAAAAGTTGATGAGACAAGTTTTCTGATCTACTGTCTGAAGTTTGAAGCAACCCTCTTAGAATGCGCACACTAACACCAATCATGACTCTTCTTGTAAAGCAGTCATCCTAGAATGAGCACACGGACTCCATTCCTAACTCTTCACGAAGGTTTATCTCTTGCGGATCTTGAAAAGAACTCCTCGTTCTTTAATAATCTTCCTTGAAAGAACCAAACGAAGATTGCTCTTTGGTGTTTGATTTGGTTGTTTGATATTTTTACAAGGTTTGGTACAAATCACAAAGGTGTTTCGCTCGAGCGACGGTTGGACGACGGTCGAGCGATCAATGTACTGTTGCATTCGCTCGAGCACAAGTCTGGCACGCAGCTAGCGAAAATTCGGCGTGTATCATTCTTGTTCCAATAATGAATCTCAAACCCTATTCTAACCTACCACCAATGAAACTTTACAATTAAGTCCCTCAACTTTTATAAATGTTCAAGTTGGTCCTTTTGGTCACAGAATTGTCAATACAAAATATAAATCTAACAGTGTGTAAGACAAGGTCGATGATGAAAACTCTCGTGGTAATAATATATTATGCAAATTATAATTATATCTGCTTAAAGGCTAAGCATTTCACTCGAGTCCAAAAATATTTATTTTTTTCCTAATTAGGATCGAGAATTATTTCCTTCTGCGGAGTAATCTGTTTGCTATATCTCAAGAAACAAGCTGAGCCCCCCTTTGTTAATGCATCAGATTGGACACATGATTTTTCACCTGACAAACAAAATAAGTGAGCACTCTGAACTCTCTTTTTTCAGGCAATTATTATTGGTATACTCAAACTTTAGTAGGGAAATTTTATGAGAAGAAGTATAAATGACCAACTTTCCACCTTTAGAGATAGAGTGTCTTAAGGTGCTAGTAAGATGCTTAATTCAAAAAAGATTCAAGTTATATTTATATTTAATTGTAGATTCGAGCTTTAAGCACAATGATCTATGAAAATGGCATTAGATTATTTTTGTTGCCAACAATATTGTTTGATTAAGAGATATTTCTCGAAAATCTATCTATTACGGTAAAGGCTCATTTGAACGAGTCTATATCTTCTTTCTCTTAATAGAAGCTGTTGACCTCTAAAAATAGATCAACATAAATTTGGGTCCCACTCATGCTTACTTAGACACGAGGCAAACCACGTGTAGGAGGAATTGCTCTTTGAAACGCGAGCCAACAGTGTGTTCAAGCACTGGCGTGAATTAATCGAATATTGAAGCTAAAAGGATAACAATCAATTGTAAACACTCAAAAAGGGAAATGGTTAAGAGAGAAAGGATGTAAGAACAAAGCCTTAGTATCTTGAATTATAGTTGTCTTATTCCTTTAATTGGTACAATGGGTGGTATTTATAGTATTACAATTGAAATTATGGCCATTGAATGAAGCACATGTGGCTTCATTCGACCTATTGGGACGTCTCGTCATCCACTTGCCATGAATTATACTTGATTATCAAGGAACCACCCTAAGCTCTCAAAATTTATTTATTGATTTGTCAGAATTTGACTTGTTGGTTTGTAGGTTATCACGTCAATCATTTCTGTCAAATATTGAGGATCTCCTTGGGAACTACTTTTGATCCGAAGCACTAAGGGACAAGGATCTTCGTTAGTTGTAAGCAAGTTTTGACGACTTCAGCAGCAAGCGTATTCTCTTTTCTACCTTTTTACTAGTTTTGATGACATGGGTGTTGACAAGTGGATGCCACGAGGGCGTATTGAGTCTTACGAGATGCCACGTGGTGATGACTGGAGCCTTGTTTGGCGAGGTGTAACATTAGTCCCCCAAGTCTATGTATGATTATTTATATAATGCATGAAATTTATTTGTTAGAGCTGAATTGTTTTTGTTGGGGCGAGCAGTTTTCTAGTAAATTTTTCTTGCAACATTCAGTCCCCCAAGTCCAAGTATGACTATTTATATCATATTTGGAGTTCTAAAGAAGTAAGGTGAGTTGTTGCCCATATTTGTGGTGTTGGTGTTGAAAAGTGAATTTTGAGGTTTTACGTCGTTTTGAGGCGCTAGTTTATTTTGAAGCACTTGAATATTGAATTTTGAAACACAGCAGGCAAGGCGTGGTTGTTTCAAGTGCTTATGCTTGGAATTTTGGATTTTGAAAATTGTTGGCAAGGCGCTGTTGTTTCAAAGCGCATATGTTTGGAAATTTGAATTTTAAAAAGTTGTTGGCAAGGCGCTATTGTTCTGAAGTACCTTGAAAATTTAAATTTTGAAAAATTGCTAACGAGGCGCTATGTTCCCGAAGCATCTATGCTTGAAATTTTGAATTTTAAAAAATTGTTGGCGAGGCGCTGTTGTTCTAAAATGCCTATGTTTGGAATTGTGTTTGTACCGATGATTTGATGGTATGCACATTTTCAAGAAAAGACAACTGAACAGGTTTAACATCATATACATGCATTCGTCGTAACATTAAATAGGCAATGATGATTGCTTCAACACAATGCGCTTTAGCGTATGCATGTTATCGACGCGTTAGTCTTGATTGTTGAATCCGAAGTGGTTTTGAAACATATGGTTCTGATTTGGGGATTAGAATAACATTCCAAATGTGTTTGATTCGGATTCGGATCCAATGGATGGGATTAATTGGCTTCACCAATAAAGGTGCAGATTTCATTCATTTGCAACTTTTTACTTTGCAAATTTTTGATCAAATCCCTCTTAACAAAAAAACTTCAAGCTTCTCCAGCAACTATTTGAACTCCAACAATCGCTCTTTTCTTCTTCATCTTAGTAAGTTATCTTCCATAAAACCTTCATTCGTTCTCTTTTTTCTTTTAAACATTCTAAAATGAGCTATGATTCTGGTGAGGAGATGGTAGACCTAAGGGGGTTGGCTTCGATGATGGGGATGTCTTTGAGGAATATGATGACTTGGACCGGGCCAGGGTCTTTAGGCCATGAGTGAGGGCCCTATAGATTATGAGACGAATTGGGAGGCTGTCAAAATTCCTTCTGCTATAAGTTTTACCAACCTAGCAGAGATTAGGGAGAAATATTGCATCCCTAACACCATCAAACTCCTAGCCCAAACCTTTGAAGGGAGGGCCTGCTTTTCGACGGAAGACTGCGTGGCCATTAATGAGTTTATCCTTAAGGGGAGAATGTATCTGCCTCTTCACCCTTTCTTAGGACGGTTCTGAGGCTCTATAGGTTAGCTTCCCAACTCCTTCCCAATGCATGAGCCCAAATAGTTGGGTCATTTATGCTGTGGAAAAAGACTTTCTTAGGGAAGGACATACTTTTTTACTTTTTTCATATCCTCTTTCATCTTATAGTTTTAGGCAAAGGGGACTCCAAAGGGTGGTACTACATGACTCCATGGAGGTCTCATTTGCCCTTTGTGGTGGGGCTTTCTTCCTCCATAAAAACGTGAAAGAAATCTTGGTTCTGGGCCTACGGAAAGTGGCAGACCTGCCTGGGTGACTCACTGCCTTAGATAACCTGTCCCCCGCAATATTCTGAAGCCTGTGAGTGTTTTAACTTGATTGTGTTTCCTTTATTCCTTTCTTTCAACCAGTTCTAAATGTTTTCTTCTTTTTGTAAGTTTGGTTGATCACTCAAGCTCTCTAAGGGAAAGTGGGCTGTTGTAGAGGACATATTCTGACGTCCATTGTCTTTGCGTGATTATTCAAATTTGGGTGAGTGACAAATAACTTTTTTAAATTTTGATGAGCAAGTAGTAACATATAACAAAATTCAGTGAACAACGAATAACTTTTCAAAGATCGATAAGCAATTAGTAACTTATAGCAAAGTTCAATGACCATTAATTAAATTAACTCCACATGAAATGCAAATCCCATCTTCGTTTTTATCCCATTCACTCATCCATAACCTACCACTCTTCTCCTCCACCATTCTCCTCTACATTGTCACCACATGAACCCCAAGAAAATGACTTGAGTACCATTCATCATCCTGCTCCTCCTCTACGTCACCCTCCTCTACCCAACCTTCGCCAAGATCAAAAACCTTAAGATCACCTCCGATTCACGACCCATGATACTCATTTCACACACACTAGCCAAGCTACCATTTCAGTATCCTTTGTTTCCGTCATTTTCTCTCTTTCCTCGTCGGAACCCTCTCGTCTTGGCTTCTTTCTTCTTTCGGAAGAATCCCAAATTCAAGTCCTTGTCGAACTCCAGCAGAACCTTTTTTCTGCGTTCTTGATTCCATGTACATCAACCTCATCTTCACCTTCCAAGACCTTTCACCATCGTCCCAGTCTTCCTTCAACCGCACTAACCCCATTTCCTCTCCCAATGAATACCACTTTTCTTTGCCAATTGTGCCCCCCGAATCCACCGTTCCATGGATGTCCACACTGAGTTTTACAATCTTGATGGTCGCGATCGTGTCGAGGATTTTCCATATGCTAGATAACTCAGCTGTCCACCTTATCTTCCTTCTTTTCGTTACTTTATTTTGTTTTCATTGCTTTCTGGGTTTACTTTTGTTTGCAGAACAAGAAATCAACTCTTTGAATCCATGCCCTCATGGGAGCTTTGGTGATTATTAAGGTCTTGAATTTGCTTAGTGCCACAGATAACAAACATTAGCAAAAGTTACTGGCACCTCGCATGGTTGGGATGTGTTGTTTTACATATTTTAGTTTACGGAATGGATCCTTATACTTATAAATTTAACACACTTATTTGACAAATAATCGTGACCTTTAATTTAAGTCATCCAACGCTAAGTATGTATTTAATTAAGATCATGGGAGAGTTGGTTATAACCACTTGAGATCCATAAGATATTGAGTGTTGGATAAACTTAAATTAAAGGTCGCGATTATTTGTCAAATAAATGTATCAAATTTATGAATAGGAGGATCCGTATCGTTCAGTTTATTAGGGTGGTGCTGTTGTTTACAGTTATCATTTTGATTGGTACCCATTGGTCTTTCTTTAAGCCATTCCTGCAAGAGAAGGAGAAAAATGTATTAATGATTGTGATTCCATTACAGGTGTTGGCAAATGTGGCCTCCATTGTGATCGGAAAGACCTAGCCATTTATCAAAGATTGGGTGACTTGGAACCAGTTGTTTTTATTGGTGGATATTATGCCCTTATTTGAGCTACATTCTTATCAAAAAATACATTGTTGAATAGTATATTGATGAAAAATTTGTGATTAAAAAAGCTTTAGATTTGTATGTAATATTATTTTATTGAAAAGTGTGTGGTTGAAGTGAGATCAAATCACTGTTGAAAAATGTATTTTGATTGAAAAAATGGGGCTCAAACAATGACTATATGTTGCCGTACAATTATTTTCCGGACTTTATGGTCGATTAGGTCGTTGAAGGAGACCTCAAAGACTGATGGGAAGGCTATAATGAACTTGGCGAAATCGACCCTTTTTAGGCAATTTTACATTATAGTGATTGGGTACTCATACTTGACAAGGATTGTGGTGTTTACTCTCAGGACTATTGCTGCGTACAAGTACCAATGGGAGGCAAATGTAGCTGAGGAATGTCCAATCTCGTGTTTTATGCTGTGGTCTTTTACATGTTTAGGCCGATTGAGAAGAATGAGTACTTTGTGCTTGATGACGAGGAGAAAGGGGCAACACAGATAGCTCTTCGAGAAAAAGAGATTGAGCTTTGAAGTCTAAGATATAAATGGTATTTGTTGTAAAACTCATCAATAAATATTGATGATTATTTAGTATTATCATGATACATAGATAAATTTTATCTAGTATAGAAGATTAATTTTATTCATTTGTAACTCTTATTTTGGACTCTATAAATATAGGACATTGGTTCTTAATAATACACATAAGTGTCAATTGACTTCTTTATTTTCTTCTCTTTTTCAATCTAATTTATAATATGTTACGATAGCTCAAATTTTTTCAAAGTCAAATATTTTTTAGGAAGAGAAAAGAAAAAGAAGGCAGCAGACCCTCTTGAATTTTCGGCAAAAAAGACTTGGAGACCTAGTTGGATATGGAGAAAAGAAGCCCTCTAGAATTAGAATTAGAAAAAATTTAGATGAACGGGGCCTGCTGTTCATGTAGAAGGGCTTTTATAATTAGTAGCAAAATTTGACAAGCCCTGTTCATGTAGAAGGGCTCTTATAATTAGTAGCAAAAAAATTCTCTGTCGTGTTAGTAGACATGACAAAGCTCCATACCATTCATATTCCGTCTCAGGTGACGTACCCACGACAAAGCTTCATACCATTCATTACAAAGCAGGCGGACATATATATATATATATATATATATATATATATATATATAAATATAAATATTTAACTAAGGCCCCCAAAATAATTATATTATAACAATTTTTTCCATAGTGGTTAATTGAAGCAATCATTATGCCTTTTTATATTGATCTCATGCATGTGTTCTTTGTTTTATTTTTATTTATATTTGCAAAATATATACATTTATAGTGATTAAAAAAAATTGTGTCTTCAAGCAGATTAAGGCTATGTTTGTTTCTTATTAGTAGAAGAAAAGTGACTGTTTGTGCAAAAATGAGAAGAAAAGTTACCGTTGTCATTTATGTTATGTGAGAAGGAAGTCAACTCTTGCGGCTTGTGAGGCCCATTAACGGTTGAATTTGTTCTAAAAATAAGAGAATTAATGGGAAACAAACATACGCTAAATATTTGTATATTTTCTTCTATAAATTTTAAATTGATAATCTATGATGTTGTTGTTCCTGAAGAAATACTACTATGCAAATATATTATTCTGTTAGAAAACATACTCCTAAAGAGTTAATATTTTTAAATAATAATTTGTTTGTACTCCTGAAGTAGCATAACATTGTTAATATTTTAAAAGAATATTATTGCTCTTGAATTAGAACAATATTATTAATGTTCTAGTTAGATTTTATTCACTCCAGAAGAGCGTAATTAAATAAAATTTAACATAAATTATGTTTTTACTCATGAAGAGTAAATTCTTATACAAATTATTATTCCAAATAATAATATGTTATTGCTCCTGAAGAGTATGACACTCCGATTCCAATATTTCAGAAAAAAATGTTACTTGTAAATCTATCTATTACAAATATTTTGTTGCTCTAGAAGTAGCATAACATTGTAATTAATATTCAAAAGAATATTATTTGCTCATGAAGAGTATGGATTATAATTTTCAGTATTTCAAAAGAATATTGATCTATTTCTATGTAAAATTACAAATTAAATTACTATATTTCTTTACGTGTCCATTCTTCTGCATACGTATTTATATGTTAATGTTCTAATTAAATTTGACTTGCTTCCGAAGAGAATAGATAAATACGATCTAACGTAAATTATATTTTTACTCTTAAAGAGTAAATTTTTTTATAATTTATTATAATAATATTTAATTGCTCCTAAAGAACATGGATTATAATTTTCAATATTTTCAAAAGAATGTTGACATAATGATTTTGAAGGAGTAATAATAAAATACATATTCTCGAAGTAGCACATGTTTCGAAGAATGTATCATTGTGAATTCATGTTTATCCATGAAGGAAAATATATAACTTATGTCATGAAGATGTTGATTAGTTTCCCTACTTGAATGATATATGATTATATAATTTTTAATCATATTCTTTGAAATTAAATAATTGGTGAGCCAGAAGTTCAATTTGACTTTATCGTTTGACATGATCAGTTGGATCATCATTGAATCAATAATAACGTGAAATTAAAAACTTAAATGGATAATCAATGAAGAACTTTCTAGAAGGTTCTTCAATCCAATAAAATCATATAAGATATTTGTTTTCTTTCATGAAATCTTATATGATGTTTGTTCTTTTTCATTACTATCACTAACTAAAATAGGGACTGAATTCTATATATTTCTGAAAATTAATCAGGGTGATAAATAGGGGACCATCATCCTCCACGTTGATCATCTAAATATTATTTGTATCTAATAAATTTGATATTAGATGACTACATGGTGTTCGCAACCTGAAATTTGTGAAATTATTGCTCAAATTATGAGTATAATTTTCAAATTATACAATCAAGACAGTGTATCTTGTTAATGCTAATTATCCTAAATATCAACTTTTTAATAAGTGTTAATTGAATTATTCATAAATGGTTTAACACTAATGTTTGTTAAACACCTCTAATTAATTTAATTGAAAACATAGTACTTCTCCCATTTTCTGTTTAGCGAATGTTATTATGTATCGTGACAATATCAATGTTATCCTTGTTATAACTGACTTATGGCTAGAGCCTAATTTTTTTCATCTAATTATTTTGATAGTGCAATATATAAAATTGATCCATCATAATACACTGATATAGAAAATAAAAAATGCATAGAATAAATTACTAGTTTGAATCATTATACAATATCTCAAGCCCTGATGGGTGATATTTAATAAAACAATTTGTTAATTGTCAATTTGATTGAACAATTCTCTCAGTATTAGGGAATGAATTAAGAATTTGAAAATAATGTACAAATGCATCATTATCTAAATTCTTGCAAAAATTTAGATGCATTTCCTGACCAAAGAAATCAAATATCACACAAACTAGTTTTAAATGCTTCAACTCGAATTAAGATATCTCAATAAATTATGTCTTTATACAAAATAATAGAATCGAAAAAGAAAAAGTTTTACACATTACGTACTGCATCATATTATGAATAACGATGAATCAAAATAAATTCGTCAAAACATATCGATTGAAATAATGGTTGGCCAAATAAAATGACATGATCATACTAAAATTAAATTTATTAGAGAAACATAAAGTTTCTGGATGCGATCCTAGTAATATTGAATTTACTAAAGAAACTTGAAGTTTCAAAATCTATAGTTTGAACATCTAAAAATGCATACTTGTATGAAATGAAAATGAGAAAAGTAAAATCGTAATATGAAAATGTATGACTCTTTACAATATGAATTTCGAGAAGACTTTATAAATAGATAAGTCATCATGTGATGGATGTAATCATAATTTTTTATTTTATTAGCCTAACAATGCATAAAATGTAATATGCATAAAATAGAAGTGATTATAATCAACTTATTTTGTACGGTTTTAACACTATTCTTAAAAGATTTTATGCGTGAAGCATAATTCAAGTGAAATTATCATGAGTGGGAGTAAATACGCGTTGTACTATTTTTCCTTGACCGAGATTTTGTCCAGTTGGTTTTTTCTAACAAAATTTTTAATGAGACAACTTTTGTAGCGTATTTAAAAGAATAATATACTTTTTTCCATCATTAGGATTTTTATTAATAAGGTTTTAACGAGATATATTCTTTATGTAACGAATGTCCGTAACATATAAGACATTTATTCTCAAAATAATACTTTGATCTATATATGAGAGTCTTGAAGATATCAACAAGAGTTATTTTCTAAATCATCATGTACTACAATTATCAAAGGTTGATAAAATATCTCTTATGATGATGGTGTTATATGAAGACATTGACGTACAAGATATCAATATAGAAGACATTGACATACAAGACATGGATCGCTTGATACAAAAATTGACATCGGGTGGTAAATTTACTCTTTTTCCTTCGATTAAGTTTTGTCCCACTAAATTTTTTTTATAAGGTTTTAACGAAGTAGCATTTTATTATTTCAAATTATGTGTACTCTTTTTTCATTTGTTGGTATTTTTGTCCTCTCAATTTTTTGTCAAACAATATTTCAATGAGATAGTTATTGTGCAAATCATTATCAAATGGGGATTGTTGTAAAACTATTAATAAATTTTGATGATTATTTAGTATTATCATGATACATAGATAATTTTTATCTAGTTTAGAAAATTTATTTCATTCCAATTGTAACTCTTATTTTAAACCATATAAATAGAGTAATGCTACTTCACCAAGCTTGTTACAGGTAATAAAAAATAAGACACGTAGCAGCAAATGAAAAGAAAAAGGAAATGTAGAAAAATAAGGGAAATCCACCTCTTTCACGTGATTTTTCCCCCCAAAATAAAGCAAGCCCAAGACCCACCGATCTTGCCATTTCCAATCCAAAGACAACCAAGAGAAATTGGCCACGACAAAGCCTGTCATCTTCTCCGGCAAAGTAGTCAGGGAAATCCGTCATAGACTCTGGACTCCAACTACGACGTTATCTACGTGAGTCATTTGTTATTTATTTACAAATGTAGAAATCCAAAGTAATTTTAAATGTTGTTATGAAATCCATCATTCTTCACTTCATCAGTGTTTCCATTTCTCTGTTTGCTAAAGTTGAAAGTATTTTATATGCTAAAATGTAATATAATTAATTTGGAGCAACTCAGTTGCGACATTTGAAGATATCTTTATTGTTAATGTAAACGTAGTTGTCGGTGGTCAGAGATAGTGAGGTGATAAGTGCCGGCGATGGAAAGGGATTTAGGGCTTCATTGATAAGGTCACAAACTCACTGAGATGACGGATTTGGGGAAACAAATGAGACACCAGCCTTGTTTTATTTCCCTTTTCTTTCTTTTCTTTTTTTTTTTTACATTTCCTTGTTCTTTTCATTTTGCTGCCATGTGTCTTATTTTTTATTACCTGTAACCAGTGTTCTAAAAGGCGTAATGTGTGGCAATGCATGGAGATCAAGCTAAGGGCAATGCGAGTTTAGGCGAGGCTTATGCGTAAAAAAACGTAAAAAAAAAAAAAAGCGTTATCTTGTTTTAATTTTTAATCAATCAAAAAATCATTTAATAATTAAAAATAATATTTACTAAACATTTAAAACAAATTTATAGGAATTTTATACATTTTTTAAAAATTTCAACAAAAAGATAAGTTTCAAATTTAAATACAAAATAGTAAATAAATAGCATAAGAACTTAAATCTTATCTAACTATTTAAACATTTTAATTTATTTTGACAACAATAAATTTTGAACAATAATCTACAATTTTATTATATAATAATTAAAAAAAAAAAAGAGTTTTGGAACAATAATAGGTACCAAAATTAAATAAACAAATACACCCAAGTATTATAACAATAATATATTTATTTTAGCATTACTAGTTCAAAGTATTATAATCTATGTTTGTTAATTAGATGCATTATAATATAATTTATTTTAAAACTTCAAAAACTGAAATAATTTATTTATGTTGAAAAACTGAAATTTGGTAATTGTTGGTAGTCTTTCTTCAAATAAGTTCATTTGTTTGTTTGGCAATTGGTAGACTGTGCTAATTGCTAGTAGCTTTTGTTCAAATAAGCCCCACATCGAAAGTTGAATGGAAATGTAGAAAGAAAAATATCTTTAAAAGCAAGTGCTTTGCCGACAAGAAAATTGTAGTGTAGGCCTGTGGCTACAATGTGTGGGCCTATTAAAATAGTTAAGTTAAATTTTTTAATAAAATGAGAAAGAGAATACATTTAAACGGTTTGTTGATCGGGTTTTTCTCTTCTAGTTATTGTAGTAGGTTTGGTTTTTCAAAGAATTCTTAAAAAAAAAAAAAAAAAAAAAAAAAAAAAAAAAAGCGTGCTTAGGCGCGCATAATTGCTCCTTATCGTTGACCGCCAAATAAGTGGCTTGGCGCCATTGTCACGCATTGTGCCTTGGCGCGCTATTTATAACATAGGTTGTAACAAGTCTGTGAACCAAAGCCTTGTGAAATAGCATTACTCCTATAAATATGGAGTTTTGGTTCTTAATAATACACACAAAAATCTATTGACTTCTCTATATTTTTCTCTGTTTCTATCTAGTTTATAACATTACTCCTTGTTGCAATTATATTGGCCTCACATTTTCAAATTGCGAGTTGTGTAGTGAAGTTATAGTAGATTTGCTAAAAAAGTTCAAATTTGTATAACTTTTTTGTCATTTTCTTTCTATTCGAATAGTTCTGAGTTTTATTTTATACTCTCACTCTTGGATAATGGAAATTTATGTCATTTCATGTTCTCCCTTGTTTCTTTTCGTTTTTCCCAGAATTTATAGTCTCTGAAGATCACTAATATCTCTGCAGGATATGTTGTTAAATGCATTTGTTCATTTATGCTTTAAACTGCTGGTCGTACAGTTCTATTACTATTAGGGTGTGTTTGATAGGATTTTATTTTTCCAGGAAGTTGGAATCGAATTCCAACTTCCACTTTTACGCTGTTTGATAGCATTTTTTTTCCCATGGAATTGGTTTCCACCCAATTCCAAGGTACAACCACTTGAAGATTGATTCTGTGGAATTCAATGACTTGCTATATAAGTGGGAATTGGTTTCCACCTTTTCTTTTTTTTTTAAGCAATAGAAACAAATTTTAAGATAAAGTGTAAAAATAATTTATCTCTTTAATTGACAAATTCCATACAAAACAAAGCCAAACGTAAAAATAAAAAATAAAAAATAAAAAATTATTATTTATTTATTTTTATTTTTATTTTTTTGGCAATCTAAACATATTTTGTCCCCAATGGTAAAAAAATTTATCCATTTAATTGACAATTTGCACGAAAAACAAAGTCAAACGTATTATAATAGAAAAGTGGAAAATTATACCAATCAAACACCTTTAATTCAATTCTCGGTAAAACAATTTCAAGCAATTCAATTTTCTGCAATTCAATTCCTTTCTACCCATTTTCCACCATTGCAATCAAATGGACCTTTAGTAATTCTTGTTGCCTCAATTAGTTAGATGTGTGCCAATTAATTTTAAGCGATTAAGAATGTAGTTACCTCATAAGGCTATTGATGACATTTAATAGGGCATATAAAGTGACATTATTGCAAATATAATGACTTAGTACTTTGTAAACAATCTCTTTAGTTCATGAAATGACATTATTTCTAATCTTAAGTCCCTGCAATTTTGAACACAGTTATGGGAATGATATCCGATACCAATTAAATTTCACACAAGAAATCCTGAACATGCATCTAATGTTTATGCTTAAAAAAGATTCATGTATCCAGATTATTTATGATAGAGAAGTGATGACAAGGGAACTCTTGTGTAGATAGTTCAATAACATTGTTGGGGGTAGAAGTAAGTGTGAGCTGGGCTTCCTTCATATCCTGTTAACGCACTTTATTACACTAGACCATATGAGCTTGAATCACAATTCAACTCAATAAAGCGGTAAAGCCTTATCCCATGCTTCTCTGTTACAATCTATGATCATATGTGATTCATCAGTAAAATTAGCCTCTCCTTTTCATAATTCCCTTTTACAATTTAGATGATGAGATTTTATCTTCCTTATGTTTGTTTGTTTCATCCATTTTCTTTCCCCCACATTAATTGTATGAATAAAGTTGTTTCTACCGATAAAAATTACAGAATGCATTACAAATGATTATGTGGTAACACTGCATTGCCTGGTTTAACTTTGTTTTGTGTCTAACATCCAATGAATGCTGGTCAACTGACAATCTGTAAAAGGTTTCTGTACATGTGGCAGTGCTCTAATTGTATTAGTTGCATTCGTCGTTTCCAAATAATATTTCTGTGATATTCCATGATTTCATTATTAGTCAATTATTTTTTATGGTGGAGGTAAAATATCTCCAACAAAGTGAGCAGTGGATTGTGAAACCTTGGTTAAATTATTCAGTAAGTACCGGAGATTTTGACAAGGAAAGTTTCTATGGCTGGTAGATTTCTGTCCACATTATTGACATCTACTATATTGGTATAAGGTGACATGTTGATAATTTTAGGTCATGGAAGCATACTTAGGTGTTAGTTCCTTGATGTTGCATATGATGGCCATATTTCAGTTGCTAAGTAGTAGCGCCTTGTTTTCTTCGAGTTTCTTTTGTAAAACTAATGATCGTATAGATGAAGAATGTGGTCTGGTGCATTTTTAGTTTTTCTCATTTTTGGGATAAGTTTGTTAAGTAATCTGCCTATGTTAAGAAATCTACATGCTGATTTTAAGCTATGAAACTCAATTTATGCACGTGGTGCACAAAGCGATAAAAAATTAATCTATTTGTACAGGTGTGTTTTGACAGATGTTTTGATAGATGCTGAAGTAGCATACATCTCAACCCTTGATTTCAATAAGTGAAATTCAAATTGAGGATTGAGGTGCATACCACCTTAACATCTATCAAACAATCTATAAAAAAAAAAACCTATACAACTAGCATAGTTCTCAAATAAAATGATGGAAGATAGAGGCTTATGGTGCATTTGTCCTACAGTGCTGTCTGTGCTTGGTGATTATTATATTTTAGTTTTTTACACACTGATTCCCAATTAAGAGAGAATATTTTCTTCACCTCCATTGATGTATGTACTCAAATGCCAAGAATTCCCTTTCATGAAGGTCTTGAAATAAAGAAAAGGGGAATAGTAAACAAGGTATATGTCCTTTGAATTGGGATATATACAGATACATGTGTGAACACAACTGCATCAAAAATCAAAATGGGCACACAACTGCAGAAATTCATTCAATGCTGGGTCAAAGTTAAGGAAATAGTAGCCAAATAAGTGAAACCTGTTGTCTTGCCCTTGGAAACTCCACTTACAGTCCAATTATGGAACCCATAAAACAAAGTGATAAGAAATCCATAAGCCTTGTGATCTAATGTAGTATTGTCTAAGACAGATCCCAAGGGGATGACCCATAAAGCAAAAGGCACAAGTTTTCACAGGGATAGAAAATCCACTAGTATGCAATTCCCCCAAGAATTCCCAAATTAATCATTCAAAAGAGAAGAAAGATTATATCCTATTATGCTTTGACGTGTGTGATTCTGCAAAATAATGAACTCCCGGAATTCATAATCTCTAATAATTAGTGAATCTGCCTCGAAACTAGGATTAAAAAGCACAAGTACAACAGATTTTGATTATAAAGACTCATCCAAAAGAAACATTACTTTGGCAGGACTGACATCAGGGAATCCTCACCATCTCTCTCCCGTAATAACTTTAGCAGGTGCCCACGATTAAGGAATATCTAAGGACTGAAAGAGTCGAGGAAAAGATGCGCATAGCTGTCATACTCAGCCCGCCCTTCACACATTGTCACCAGGTTCTCTGATTTGTAGTGTTCTTGATAGGCTAGCTTCTAATTCATTTAACTCATCCATGTCAAGATCATCATCATCCTCTTCCACCTCTTTGTCATCATTATCAGAAATATCTTCAGCATCACGTGTAGTTGATGTGGAAGAATTTGGCCTCTCCGTGGAATAATTTTTATCGATCTGAAAAATACGTTTATTCTCAGCAAATGCTACCGAAATGATTCAAATATTAACAGCGGAGAGACATAAAACTATGGGAAAAATATGAAATTAAATGTGTCAACCTCCTCGACTGCCGGTCATAAAAATGAACCTTCTAAGAATTGCTTAAATGGTGTTTGAGGCAGTAGGTCATGCCAATAAAGAATAGAACACTGTTCTAATACGTATCTTTCTATTTAATGTCGTCACATATTATGTGGGAAGAAGCTGCAGAACAATCAAACATTGAAAGACTTATAAAGCCCACATAAGATTTAACAGTAACCCATAATTTCCAGAATAACAAATAAATAAGATTTTTTTTTTTTTTGATAAGTAATCTCTCATTTTATTAATCAAATGAAAATACACAAGGTGTGCATAATCAATTTAAACAGGATAAAAACACAATAAAATTAGGCAACCCCTCTATCGGGTAAGTAGTCGCCGCATTAAACCAATTATACAATGCCAGATAAAATAATTCAACTTGTGTTCATTCTAATTCAACTTCACCACGTGCCAGTAGGTCATGCCAAGTTTAGTTTCTCATTCTGAGATAGATCCCAAGTACTCAATAAACACTTCTAAGAGTTGGTTGGAGGAAGAAGATTGTATCAGAAAAACACAAGGAAATTTAGAAATATTTCAAATGATGTGAGAGAAGTGGGAATTTTTAACCCCATTTCCTTATTCGGTCCCAACCCTCAAATAAAGGAAAAAATCCTATCTTCCCTATTTTCTGTTGCAATCCCCTGCTATCTTCTTTCTTTCATCCTGTTTTAGTAATAAAACTAACCATCTTGTAGCCTCTATTATTTCTCTTCTTGAAGTTCTCTGCAAAATCTGCAGAGTGCAAAAATCCCATAGATACCGTGTCCTATTTTTGAAGTGATTGAAGAATATGGATGGAATACAGTGCTTACCATGTGTTTTATCAATTTCAGTGTTGCCAGAGCCAGTAAGATATAAAACAGGAAAACATACTAAAGGCAAAGAAGGGGTACACAAGGGCTTCACAAGGTGCATATGCTAGGCACAATTGGCGATTCCTATGGCCAAATGCATGTCAGTTTTTCCGCCTCTGCCTCAACATACAGAACCAAGAGACGAGGCAAACAAATTTGAAAGCAACAGAGAATAAGCAATATTGTGTATGTGGCTCATATAGAGTGGAATACATGATTACTGTATCAAATTGGTTGATTGTATTATCTTGTATGAGCTAGGGCTAGTATATATACAGATAATATAACCCTATTATTCATACAGAATAAAATTATCTTCGCTTTGCTCCTTGTGGATGTAGGCATACTGCCGAACCATGTTAAATCCTTGTGTTGATTTCTATCAATCACTTCTCAATTATTCATCATCTATTAACGTGTAAATCCAACAAGCAGCAAAAGCATTAATACATTGCAATCTAGTTTATCAACAACATGGGCAACGCCGCAACAGAGTGTACTTTCCCTTGCTTCATGCCAAAGTTTGAGCCAAGGTTCCATGGTCTATCAGTGCTATATGGGCCAATGAAAGGGGATATTGGTGCCCGAGCTAGCACTAAGGCCGAGCAGAGCCAGTGTCAGACCAAATACAGCTGGCCACCTTTGTGCATGCATTGCCATGTGTAGATTGTCCAATGTTTCAACCAACTGACTATAATGAGCAAAATGCATATCTTAAAGAGACCAGATATAACATGTGCATTCACATAAACCTCAGAGTAAACTAGGGGGTCCATTCAAAGGCAGATGGGAGGGGGCAGCCCTGGGCCCCCAATCCAATTAATATTTTTAGGCAAAAATTTTAAAAATAGGTAAAACATGTACCACCCTAGTATTAAAAAAAAAAAAAAAAAAAAAAAAAAAACTGTCCCCCTGGCTCTGCCCCTATGTCCATTGCACTCTAAATTTTTTAAACTTGGTATACAGGTATCATAAAAAGTGTAAAATATTCAGACATCTATGAGTTGGGTACCCTAGATCTAAATGGATCACATGAAGAATATTTAATCTTTCGGATGCTAACCTGTGATAAAACATAATACTTTGCGCCGAGATATACCACTTCCCCTTTCTCCTACCACGTTCCTCTTTCCTCTTTCCCCTTTCTCCCTTCAATCTCATCTTATATTCTCTCCTTTCTCAGAACCACCCCCTCCCAAAAAAATAAATTAATTAAATTATGTGAAAAAATAAAGATTAAAATTTTTAAAGCTCCTGATTGCAGCATTTAATGAATCCAATATTTGACAAATCATAACAGGGAAAAAAAAATTGTGACCTTTTGTTGAGCAGCTGATTCTTCTTCTCTTTGGTATTTGTCATAGGCCTCAGCATCATCGACAAACAAGCTGGTGTCTGACAAGAACAGTTCACGGCCACTGGGATAGATAGAAATCAAACGCGAAGTGAATGCCTAATGCAAATTAAGGCACATGAGCAAAAATAGCAGAACACGTTCTAGAAGAGACATGTAACTGTGTAAGCAGAGAATGGATACCTCATACGGTCATTCTTAGCTCTCTCTGCCCTCAATGCAGCCAAGCCGGCTTCTCTCTCTTCCACCTTCCGCTTCTTCCATTGCATGAATAACTCCGGAGTCATAGGAGTTGTAGTAGTAACCTTTGCACGCTGGAAACAGAAAATTAACTCTGTCAGAACAATAAATTCACAGTTACAGGGAAGCAGAAGAGAATGACAGATGTAGAGGTAATTCATAACATTGAAAGTCATCACTATTTTCCTTAAAAAACCTGATTTTCTATCTCTTCCTCTATGGTTATCTTTTCAGTTTCCTCCTCTATCAGAGCCTTCATCTGAGATTTTATAATATATCCAGGAGGAAGCGCATGTCTGTAGTGGCAGTCTTTACCACCATTTGGGCATACCCAAAACCAACCATACTGCTTCTTCTCTACTGCTTCCAAAAAGTATTTACATACCTGCCAATAGAACGAAAATATGAGAGAACTTTAGCAGAATTGGTGATTTGACTATGAAACCATGATATACAGAAGGAGCAATAAGTATGACTAAGCCTATGTTTGTCAGAGCTTATAATTGACTATAAGCTGGTCAAACTTTATTTTCATTTACACATTTCGTAGGAACCACACCCTTAACCTATTTTAACCACACATTCCTTGGGACTTACTACTTATAATCAACTATAGCTTTCACAGACATGGGCTAAGTAAAATTTGAGGGAGAGAAAGAAAGAGGGAAGGCAATGTGACGAACAGTTGATGGCTTGATGCCACCAAGAACTATAAGAAAATTAGGTTGAAATTCATGCATTCCCACTACATTCACAATTTATACAAGATCACCAGATTCCAGACTTGTTTGCAACATTTTACATTATTAGGCCTGATTTTACATTCCCTGAATTTTATATTGCGTCACATGAAGGGTCCAATGAGGAAGAAATCTTGCCTTCAAAGACGAGGAATGCTAGACCC
This sequence comes from Osmanthus fragrans, assembly GCA_019395295.1. NCBI lineage: Eukaryota > Viridiplantae > Streptophyta > Magnoliopsida > Lamiales > Oleaceae > Osmanthus > Osmanthus fragrans. The sequence continues at coordinate 18,120,443 of CM033361.1, read as the reverse complement.
TGGAAAACTGTTCCTGCTTAAACATGTTCAGCCACTTCTCCCTTTTCCAGTTGAGAAACGTTTTTCAAGCTTATAAGCTGGTCAAACACCACTTTTATCCACAAATTTGATAGGATCCACAACTAGTTATCCACTTATTACATAGGACCTACATCTTATAATTTACAAAAAGCTTTACCAGACACACACTTAATTACAAAATATTTGTCTTACTAACCATTAAAAATAATATTAATTGGTATCTTAAGAGTTTTTAAAACATCTGTTATGTGTAATGTAATACTTACTGTTGTTACATGTGAAGAAACTTCTTGCCATCTGAACTATAGAACAGAACTAAAGCTGTTTTTATGCTTCATACATGCTAGTATGCCTATTATACAGAACTTTGCTTATTGAATGAGGGGAAAAAATGGATAGATTTACTTTTGCATCTAACACCTTCAGCATGCATGAATACTCAACCTAAATTTTATACCAGTAAAAAGAAAAATCAAATTGACAATATGACATGTATATATCATTTTATATTATTTTTATTACTTGCAACGTTGAAATTTGCTTCATTTTCAATCTTAAAAATCTTAATAGAAAGAATGAGAAAAATTCAGCAAAATTTACGCCTGTAGCATATGTGGTGTTTGGAGAAATGCACTTTCCACAAATATCTATCGCATACTACTTTAGGTGATGTATGGGTCCATCTTTCAAAACAGATGTATATGCAATAAAGATTCCAGCTATTTCAGGTTATTTTTGGCTGCTTATGCTATATCTTTTACCATATCTATGCAAAATATCTGTCAACCATGTTAACAACTCTATATTGGAGTTTGGCACATCCCAAAATGATTAATTATCATTAAGACTCTTGAAAATTGAAAATAATAATAATAATAATAATAATTATTATTATTATTATTGTTGTTGTTGTTGTTAACAGAGAAGAGTAAAATAGCAAGGAAATAGAACACTAGAACTCATGCCAAAGACTATATATGTGAAATTTAAATAGTGCATTGGATAATTAAGACTTACTATATCAGTTGGCTTATTCTTGTTGTATTCATTGCTCTTGGATGCAACAACCTTCTCCAGTGTCTCCTGATCCCAGTCCTCCATTGTTCCTTGACCTTTCGAAGGAAAGCAACAAACACCCAAAATAGAGTCAAAATTAATGCGGAAAACTATAACTAACAGATAAGAAACACGGGATAATTAAAGTAGGACTTCTGCTTACTGACCTTCATTGCGCTTATCGCTATAGACATCAATCTTCTCTCCTTTCCTCTGGACACTCAAATCATGTGAGAACTTGCACTTAAAACCCTTAGCACACTGTCCCACCTTGTAAAATTCACACACTATCGACTTTGGATCAACTCCTGAATACATTAAACCATTATATCTCAATTAATTTAGTTCTGCAACATCATAATCACAGAATAAACAAGCACAAGATACCCACAACATTACCAATTCTATATTTCCATTAAAAATGAGTTTCCAACTTACCCACGAAAAATTTACCAAATAACAAATGCACCAGAAAAACTAGAATAAGCAAAACGAGCTATAGACGAGCATTCAATACTCACTAATATTTGGACACATATTTGAGCTTATACTATACAACCAAATATATTTCTAAAATACTTATTAAAAGTAAGTCAGAGAAATCACCAACGGGGACTTTGGGCTGACTGACAGCAACTTTAAATAATTCATTTAGCTCCTTTTCTTTTGCCTTCTCTTCCTCTTTCTTCTTCTGTTATTTTCCAGAAAATGCTATAACCCAGTTAAGAATCACTCAATACTCAATGACTACCCATATAAAATGCATGTAAATAATACACGCTCGTGCTTGTGAGTACAATATACTGGGGTTGGGGTTAAACCTTCGCGTTGATTTTGTTAGGGTCGGGTTTGGGCTGGACTGATTGTTGGAGGGAGTGCACATATTTCTGGACATTCTTGGACTTGTTCTTGTTCTTCAATCCGAATGTCTTGTCCTCTACTATCTTCTGCTTCTTTACCAAATCCACTTTAGATTGCTGTTTTGGAGGCATTTTCACTCACTTCTTTCTAGTGAAATAAATCTCCAATCAGATAATTGATTGAAGAACAATTGTTCGATAAAGATTTAGAATTTAATCGATATAAAGAGCTGTGATTTATAATTTTTTGCGTCCGGCTATGTAGTGGCGGAGGTCGGAGGCGGAGGCGCACTGTGTTGGTGTGTGGCGTGGGGTAAGGTTTGTGTGTGGCAATACGGAATGCTTCGGCTTCGAGAAACTACGTTGTCCTAAATCCTATGTTGATCCTAATCCTAATCCTAAAAAGAGGCAGTTCACTTTAGCACACGTGTTTCAATTCCTTATAGTCAACCATTACTATATGGTTTGGAAAAATTTTAAAGTTACCTTAATTGCTCTCGTACAAAGCAATAAACAATCTCCTCTCTCGCTCAATTTCAAAGAAAATGATTCCGATCATAATTTTTTGACAGCATAAATCAACCGCTGTTGTTAGTCGCCACCGAGGAACGAGTTATCTCAAGTAGCCAATCAACTGTTCAACTCAGATCTTATAGTGATACGATGACGATTTTTTGGCAGCATAAATCAGCCGCTGTTACCAAACCAAGCCCTAAGAAGAGAAGAAATGTAAAATTCTCTATTTTCGGGTGGAAAGTGATAAATTATAGTCAATATTTTTGGAAGTTGGGTATAGCAAGAAGGTAGAAACTTAAAGATAGTTTTTTTTTTTTTTCCTTTTTATCTCTTTTTTTTTCCAGGTATGCTTGATCATTTATGTTCTTGCTTTTGCTTGTTTTTTCTTAGTTCTCAAACCTTCATTCTCTCGAGGTCAGTTCTCTCTCGATCGATTTCCTGTACGACACATTTTTCTCATGCTAGGTATGACAGGGATGCTACAAAGCAGCTAAAACTTCCTGCAGAAATGTGGACTCATACGTAAGACAGTGGTTGTCTGAATTTCTTACTAAGAAATATTCAACATTTAATTTGTATCTCTTATTGTCAAGTTAGGCTCATATATTAAGCATTTTGTCTGTTAATGAAGTTTGAGCTTGGCAAGAATGTACGACAATATTCATGAAGCTATAATATGTTGGTTTTGTTTTCTGTCCGACTGCTTGTGAGATTTATAATATCTTTATGTTTTGTGCTTTGTATAACAAAAGTCTTTATCTACTATATATTGCTTATTCTTCATTTATTCTTTTTGGAGTATAGTTGAAGGATGTGTTGAAAATGGATCATCGAAGGATTTACTTCATATCTTTTCTTGTGAAATGTTTAAATAAGAATTGCACTCTGAATGTCCTTATCAATTTTCTTCTGTTGACTAATTGATTTTAGCTCTCTCCTAATGTGCAGGTTGCTTCAATGTCGCCACCGGAGGCATTCAAGGTGGTCAGAAATGTAAAAGCTTGTGGATCCATCTTAAAAGACCAACCTTATTAAGAGGAGTAACCCAAGACCTTTATAAATTGGCCTATGTTTATATCTTTATTCGATGTTGGATTATATTCCTTAACAAGAAAATCGTTTGATGCAAGAAAGGTAGGTAAGATGTTTTAGAAAATTATTCTTTTACTTTGTATTATGTTATTGGCTCGTCTTAATGGTGTTAGTCTTGTTACCGTGGGAAAATGTTGAAAATTCATTGTTGTGTACATGTATTAATGATAACCTTAAAAAAACATAATAACCTTAAAAAAAACATGGCACCTAAAAAAACCCAAAAATTGCAATAAAACACATATATCGAACATACCTAAATATGCAGCCCTTAACAATTGAATTATTTAAGTGCCTAAAGTACTTTATTAGTTTGGTGTTGGGATGAGTTCCTAGCTTATTCTTCATTTATTTTTCTTTTTGGAGTACTTGAAGGATGTTTAAATTGGCCTAGAATGCGATGTAAGAATAATTTTGGTACATTTTTTATTCAACCAAAATAATTTTATTGTATTTTCCCCAATCTTCTATGTTTAAATTGGAAGTATGTAGTTCCAATAACTGCTACCTATTACAAAGATGGGAGTTAAATGTATAATTGCATGATTAGAATAAGTCCTTTGCTTTTGCATCAAATATTTTTTCTGTTCAATGCTTGTACGAAGCTATTGGTTTAGAAGCCAGTTATTTCAATTGATTCAAAAGATACCAGCAAGGAATTGGGTACATTACGTAATTGATTTGTTGTTCATTCGGTATGTTTACTGTCGTTAGACTTGCTTTTCCCAAGGTACCAGATTTAATTTAGAATTTTTAGTTTTTGTGTTGGTTTGTTGGTTAATTATTAGTAAGTTTACTTATAAGTAAAGTAATTTTTATAATAGATAATATTTCTCTGGGTGCCCTTAATATGATTTGGACAAAATTTTGTGCCACACAGATGAGAAAATTGTATCTTGATTTGTTTATCTTATTAATTGTAAATCTTGTATGCCTTAGATTATCATAAGAAGGTTGATATTTGTAAGCAGAAAGTAGAGGTGTCAAGACGGGCGAGCCGGTCAGACCCGTGAAAATTGGCCCAGATCGACTCGGGACTGCGGACCGATCCGTGACCCGAGCGGGTCGTTTACGGGTCAAGGAGGCGTGACCCGCGGGTTTCACGAGTTGCACCTTCACGGGCCGCGGTTAACCCGCTGGCCTATGAAAAAAAAAAAAAAAAAATATATATATATATATATATATATATATATAAATATATAATTTTTGAACAACTAAATTATAGTTAAGTAGGTGTCAACCTAATTAAGATGTACTTATACTATAAATATTTGATAATAGTAATTAGAAATGAATTTAGTTATTTGTTTAAGTTAAATTTAACTTTGCAAAGTTATGAATAATTCAGGTAACATTAAATTTGAATTTTATGTAAACATTTCTTGATATAAATATGAATTTATCATTTTATTCAATTCTTAGTTTACATTTAACAAAAAAAATATTTTTTGCTTTAAATATCTATATTTTTATAATTTTATTTATACAATCATGCGGGCCAAATCGGAATAAACCGCGATCCGCATGGGCTTGACCCGGATGGGTCAGCGGGCGGGCTGGGTTGTAGTCCAAAATTTGTGAGCTGACTCGGAACCGGCCCGGAACCCGTAGCGGGCGGGCTTTTTTCACGCGGGCCGTTACCGAGCTCATATGTTGGCGGACCGACTCGACCCGGACCACCCGAATTGACACCTCTAGCAGAAAGCTACTGCTGTAGAGTCTAAAGGTGCTGCTGATGGTGAATTAGATTTACTAAAAAAAAGTTGGAATATAGAACAAGAAAGAGAGCATACGCTTAGGAAGGAACTTGGATAAGTATTCTCTGCCACCATATCTTTCTCTTGATCTCTCTGTCTCTGTTTCTGAGTGTGTATGGTTGTGTGTGAGACACACACACACATATATCTATATGCACAGAAGTCAGCATTGTGGTGTAATGGTCAAAATTAGCACGCCAAGTTCTACAAGGCAAATTAAACAGTGAGTCATTAGCAAAATGATTCTTTTAAGACCAGAATTTGGATTCTGATATCATTGTAAATTTCCACAATCGATTGGTTAACTAATTATTGAACAAGTCATAACACTTTTAGGAATAAAATGGACTTATTGTTGTCAGCAGTTGCTTGACCCAGAGAGATAGCTTCAATTTCTTGGTCAAAAAGATCAAAAAATGTTGAGTGGGTTCTTGTTGTGTATTTTAATGTTTTTTTTTCCTACTTTTATGCAATATGGCCACAGAATTTCTGTGGCATGTTCCTTGTTATTTACCTTAGATTGTCTTTTTTCTTTTTTATGCCCGAGTTTTTATTCTGTTTAGAGTCTATACTATATGGGAATCATGAGCATGATTATTACTTTCTAATGAGTAATAGATCTTGTATTCTGAAAAATACAAATCGAATGTCATTATAATCAACATTGTGGTTCATTATAAGCCAAATTGCCAACATATTCTATCTTAAAGAAAGCCGAAACAAATCTGCCACGGGCACGTGTTGGAACAAAGAAATATTCAGGCAACAGTGCATGTCCTTGATGGATGTTTCTTCCCCGTTGTCTTAAAAGTGTTATAAAATTCAATTGAAAAGCCAGTTTTTCGAATGTTGAGTTTGTCACTCATGGTTGAAGCATCCATGATTTGACTGCTGGTGACGGTGCTACGTGATTTACTTTTTCTTTGCTATTTTTGCTTTCAAATTACATCACTACACCATTCAAAATATCGTGGCTCAGTCGTAGTAGTTATAGTGTTTATTTTAAAATTACATCAATGCGTATTTCTTAAATGATTATTTGTTCATGGACTCATCCAAGGAATTGGAGAAGGTTGGTCTCTTGAATTTTTATGTAATAGTTTATAATTGAAATTTGAAATTTCTTGGTTTGTTTGTGATTTTCTTGGGGTAGCTTATTTTTTCTTTCTTTCTTTTAGAAGTGCATAGGTGTAAAGAGAAATGAGACTCGAGACTATATGAGAGTGCCGAAGATTTACATGGCTGCACTACAAGTAATACTTATTGGACAGGGTGTTCTCTAACTAAATAGAACTGAGGAGTTTGCTTTTGATTTCGCAAGGAAATTTAGTTTCCTCCTTGCTTAAGTAATCTTATGGGACAGGTAAATTATTTTTCAAGCGAACGACTTGTTTATGCATACATTTCTTTGCTCGCTTTTACCTTTCTCGAGCGGGCTTTACCAGTGATTTCAAAATTTTAAGGGAGATATATGTTTTACACCATGGCAAGTGCTCCTTAAGGAGGCACGAACCCAATAAGTTTGAAAGGTTTCACTCTTTTCGTTTTTATTTTTTCTCTGTGCTTGGAAACCTTCTCTCTTAGACTTTAAGATACCAAATTATTATCACTCTTTGGAAATAACTCATAGTTCTATTTTGATATTCGGTGGGTTGTCATGTTGAGCTTTAGTATAAAATTACCTTTAGAACTTAAGGAAAGTGCCTACCTTTTCTACTTGCAACAACAATTATGTAATTGTTGTCCCAATCTTGTCAGACTTCTTGAGAAATGAATCTGATATATTAACTCCCTCAATATTCTCGGTAAATAATGTTCTATATGCTTGTTCTTTGTGCCAACATATGTATAAACTATTATAGTTGCAATGTAACAAGAAGAATTGTCATAGAGATTAAGCTCTGGATTTGGTTATCTTTGCATCGTCCTTTTCGATTCTCAAAAAGATGCTTGCACGTGATTCACTGAATTTTGATGTTAATTTTATTGCATGTATGAACATCTTTCATTTTTTTTTGTATTGCCTTAATGCCAATTTTGAACTAGATGATACCGTTTACAATTCTTCTTTTGCTATAATAGTAATAAGTTAAAATGTTCATTTGTTAAGGTAGACTGATCATGTTTTACTTTCTCATAATTGCAGGTTCCAAATGGAGCTGCTAGCCAGCAGACTTGCAATTTCCTTGAACAAGTAAATTAGACTACCTTTGCTTCTGTCATTTATTCAACGATACAAGAAGTTCAATGTACAAAAGTTCATTCATTTCTCTTTGTATCATATGATTATTACTAGAGTCAAAATAAATAAATTATATTCAAATGGAAATTAGAATTCTGTCAATGAATATAAATTATCAGTTTTTGTCTCTTCAAACACTTTACTTGAAAAACTTCTCCTTTGACCGGAACATGATTTATGGTTCTGATTACATTTTTTTTTTAATGTTGTTACCTCGAAATATATAGCAACATATGCTTAAATTTGATATAACTAATACTTAATGCAAATAATTTTTTTATACCTATGCTAACATATAGCCAACTATACTGTGACACGTCCATTGTACGTGTGTCTCACTAGTTTTATGAAATTACCAAATGAGTCGTTACACATCTCGTACCGTCGCAATCTGCAGGAAAAGTAGAAGGCTTGTTATATGATAAAAATAAGTTGTTTTACATCATTTCGACATATTTTTGAGATAAAATTGTTATTAAATACAAAATATGTTAAGTAATGAAAAATTGATAATAAGAATGATAGAATGACATGAAAAATTGTCGTGTAAAGATTAAGAACTTTAATTACAATTAAAATGTGGGGCAATAAATTAAAAATTGTGACGTGAATATAATTACTCAAAGTAAAATTAATTAATTAATAATTTGTCTTAGAAAAATTACAGCAATGGTCTCCAACCTTTGATCCTCATAGTAATCTTGTCCTCAACCTTTATTTTTATTACATATTTATCCTTAATCTTTTAATAATTAGTGGGGCTCAAGGCCTATGGATAATTGAAAAATGGCAAGTGTACAGGTTTTTGTTTCACAATTTTTTTACAGATGCTGCCACAGTAGCACTTGTATGGTTCAATTTTTTTTATTTTTTTTCCATCTTTAATCAGATTTGTCAAGTAGCCCACCTGTATCGATTATGTGAACCATATTCTGCAAGTGTAGCAAGATTCTGAATAATTTTATCCGACTCTTTAAATAACAAGCTCCATTGTCTTCCAATAAACAATAATTAAAGAAAAATGAAATCCGTTTTCCACCTTCCCAAAACAAATGCTAAAATTGTACCGGAGAGCATAGAATTTCTTCGCATATTATTTGACTCATTTTTTACGAGGCAAGTTCAATGGTCCAGTCTATTTCTTAATGCAACAATAGGAAATGGTTGAAATATGGAAAAGATCATGAGTACAAGGAATTCTTGATTGAATTCTTATCAACGCAGACATAGTCGTAGATGATTAATGGATTGTTTTCTTTTTTCTTTTTTTATCTTTCAATCAATTCTCGTCATGTCTTGTTCGTTAAATTCGAAATGGACTTTCATCATTGTGAGAATTGATTCTCTTGACCTTGTATTAAATTTGAGCCCTTGGATCAAAATGATTGGTTGAGATTGGTTGGTAGATATTTTATCTAACTTGCTTGAGAAGCTTCAAACACATTTGAATCTATAAACCTACCAACTCCATCTCTCTCCCACGTGAGGGAAGCCAGGGCAAGAAAGGCGAGATCAAACATTCTCCAAAAAGACTCTCTCTTCTCCAAGTCACTCTCTCGTTTTATACCTGGTTCATTGAGTGAAGAGGTGAGTTTGAGGTGAGCTTTGGTGATAGAATACCTTGATATCTTAGGCATGAAATAGGGCTAAGTAGAGGTGATGTTTCTTGAGAGTTTAGGGTCGATTTTGGAGGGTTCTTTGTCGGTTCTTCTAGCTATCTCTTGGTGAGGTGATTTGCATTGCATGGAAACTGTTCATGAGCCTACAAATCGACCATTAACAAAGAGGAAGGAGCTGGCCATTTTCGGCCATTGTTGAAGCTCCAAGTTTTCTGGTTTATGTCATTGTTTTTGCTTGGAATGATATGTATTTAAGTAGTTTAAACACCCATAATCCTAACAATCATTCTTCCACGTTTCTCCATCTTTTTGAGTGATTCAAAAGTCTAATGCACTTAAAATTTCATACAAAATATGTGCAGCTTTGTTGCTCCATCTTTTGCCTTCTCTTCCTCTTTCTTCTTCTGTTATTTTCCAGAAAATGCTATAACCCAGTTAAGAATCACTCAATACTCAATGACTACCCATATAAAATGCATGTAAATAATACATGCTCGTGTTTGTGAGTACAATGAACTGGGGTTGGGGTTAAACCTTCGCATTGATTTTGTTTGGGTCGGGTTTGGGCTGGACTGATTGTTGGAGGGAGTGCACATATTTCTGGACATTCTTGGACTTGTTCTTCAATCCGAATGTCTTGTCTTCTACTATCTTTTGCTTCTTTGCCAAATCCACTTTAGCTTGCTGTTTTGGAGGCATTTTCACTCACTTCTTTCTAGTGAAATATATCTCTAATCAGATAATTGATTGAAGAACAATTGTTCGATAAAGATTTAGAATTTAATCGATATAAAGAGATGTGATTTATAAATTTTTGCGTCCGGCTATGTAGGGGCGGAGGCGGATGCGGATGCGGATGCGGAGGCGCTCTGTGTTGGTGTGTGGCGTGGTGGGGGTAAGGTTTGTGTGTGGCAATACGGAATGCTTCGGCTTCGAGAAACTACGTTATTTTATGAAATTACCAAATGAGCACCGCCGCAATCGGCAGGAAAGGTAGAAGGCTTGTTAAAAATTTAAACTTTGTTTATTGTAACAATTATTTTTTAACTTTCTTCCATTTTAATTCTTATTTTCAACATTTTATTAATTAGTACGTCTCATACTTGACGATAATTTATATCAAAATATTTTGTTTTAACGCTATGAAATGAGGGAAAAATATTTTTTCATACTTTTCATTTTTAAAAAAAAAATGATAAAAATAAACTATTTTACGCTATTGCAAAGGACTTTTAATATAAAACTGTTATTAAATACAAAATATGTTAACTGATGAAAAAAATTGATAATAAGAATGACATGAAAACCTGTCATGTAAAGATTAAGAGTGCAATAAATTAAAAATTTTGGTGTTAATATAATTACTCAAAGTAAAATAAATTAATTAATAATTAAGTTTCGAATAAATTACAAAAATGGTCTCCAACCTTTGATCCTCATAGTAGTCTTGACCTCAACCTTTATTTTATTACATATTTATCCTTATAACTAGCAGGCCTATGGATAATTGGAAAATGCCAAGTGTACAGATTTTTGTTTCACAATCTTTTTGCAGATGTTGTCACAATAGCATCTGTATGGTTCAATTTTTTTTTCCATCTTTAATCGGATTTTGTCAAGTAGTCCACCTGTATCAATTCTGTGAACCATATTTTGTAAATGTAGCAAGGTACTGAATAATTTTAGCCACTCTTTAAATAACAAGCTACATTGTCTTCCAATAAACAATAATTAAAGAAAAATAAAATCCATTTTCCACCTTCCCCAAACAAATGCTAAAATTGTAGCTGAGATCGTAGAATTTCTTCGCGTATTATTGGACTCGTTTTTTACGAGACAAGTTTAATGGTTCAGTCTATTTCTTAATGTAACAATAGGAAATGGTTGGAATATGAAAAAAGTCATTAGTACAGGGAATTCTTGACAGAATTCTTATCAACGCTGACGTGGTCACAAATGATTGAATTATTTTCTTTTTTCTATTTTCATCTTTCAGTCAATTCTCGTCATGTCTTGTCCGTTAAATTAAAAATGGGCTTTCATCATTCTCCCACGTTTCTCCATCTTTTTGAGTGATTCAAAAGTCTAATGCACTTAAAATTTCTTACAAAATATGTGCGGCTTTGTTGCTCCATCCTTAACAGCCAATTTGATCTAATTTTCATTGAAACATGTGACAAAAGAGGTGGTATACGGGTGGAGCGACAAAAGTCGAAAACCGACCAAACTTGAAATTGATGAGCACATCGAAAATCAAGTGCATTAGGGGTTTAACTCGCTCAACTCGAAAAGGTTGAGAAATGAGGTAGAGCCGTGGTAGTCAAGTTTTGATTGAAAAGCTCTTAAAAATGAAAAATAAATTTTGTTCACTTCCTACTCTCAAATGAAAAAAATAAGTTGCATTTTTAGTTTTATCTCGTCCTATCGAATCCAGCAAGGCATGTGAAATTTTCCTATTATGATACACAAAATTTTGGATGAATGAAACTTCGAAGAAAATAAGAGTTTGTTTGGAATTATTTATAAATTGTTTAAATTATAAATTGATCAAAAAAAAAAAAACAACAACAACAACGACGAGTACTCGAGCAGTGGTTGTGAGTCATTTTATTGAAAGTAATTCTTAAAATTATGATTCCATTGTAATCTAATGCAAATAATCGCTAAATGTTGATGAATTATCCTATAATTACAGGGCACACACGAGGTGGGTGAGGCCATATTTTTTATAATATTTTAATCACATGGGTGGAGTGATCTGTAAAAAATTTTGTAGGCATTTGTCTATACATATGACATTTTCCAATGTTGATATATGATTTGGAGAAGTAAATTTTTATTTGTTCACACAAGAAATGAAAAATAAGAAGAGTATACCATTTAACAAATGAGAATCCTATTATCTATGTATAAAAACATATTTGAATGTGTTTGAAGTTATTCTCTCGAAAAGTGAGTTGGTATTAATGCTCGATTTAGTTAAAAATCAAATTTTGATAAAAATGGATGAGAACCGTAAATATCATGAAATTACCATGATTGCAAGACGTGAACGGTATAGACAAGGAAAAATACTTTCTTTTCTTTTTCCCAAATAGCAAAAGAAGACTGCTTGCTTTATGCATCAGTAAGTATGATGACATTGCAGCATACTGTTGTTTAAGTTCCTTTTCTCGGTGGAAAAAGGTGATGCTCAAAATGGCGTCGCCCGGGTTCGAACCGGAGACCTTCAGTGTGTTAGACTGACGTGATAACCAACTACACCACGACACCTTGTTGTCACAACTTTCGTTTTAATGTTAATAAATTTATAGATTTTGGACTTTAGCTTAGACAAGTGAGTGGGTTGGACCCCTTCTGGTTGGCGGTTTGGGCCTTTGGGGCCAGGCAGTGTGGTTGGGAAAGAAAAAGGTAAAAATTACACACATAAAGACGACAACATAACGGATTTCGGGAGGAATTTTTTTTTTTTTTTTTTTTTATGTCCTTAGTTAATAAATATTATTATTCTTTTTCCAATTTATTATGAAATTAACTTCAAACGTGGCGTGGACTATGTTTCTCATACCTGCTTTGGAGTAATAATCCCTGCCTCGTTCTTGCACCATTTACCCAATTAGGCAGGTAATCTATGTGCTCATTCAGGATTGGACCCGCGAATATCAGGTTGAACGGAATTTTTGCCATTAGTTCATATGTCATAAGTAACAGTCAATGTGCAAAGATCACAGATAAATGTTATTTATAATTTCACTGTTTTTCGACACTTTTTGTGCCTTTATATTTTTTAATTTTCTTTTTATTGCGGCATCACATAAATGTGTATTTTTACTACATTCGTCAACTAGCAAGATCAAGCAAGCACATCAAAATTAAAGCAACGACAATGGAGCTTTTCAATTTCTGCCACAGCCAATTGAATCGATCGATTTCGTCAATTAAAAAAATATAAAGATCCAACAACTATACAATATTATCCGTTATCAATTATGACTTCCAACAAATCAATGAGCCAGATTTCGATGGTAGAATCCGAGATTATTTTCTTAGGAAGATTCTCTGTAGCTTTTCTATTTCACTGATCTTCACAATTTAACAAATTAGACAATCCTATTTGAAATGGAAACATGTCATAAGACTCGTAACTGAAAGCTTGATTTTATGGTGAATATTTATCACGTGACTTTTGAATGTTTAATACTTATTTCTTAAAATTGAAATAATATAAAAACTTGATATGTGTATTGTTCACAAGAAAAATAAATAAATAAAAGCATATACATCACAATTTACAAATTTATTTATCAACAGATGATGTAACAATATTTGATTGGATCAAATTCTCAACAATAAAAAAATGGTACTTACTAGATTTTTTTTTTTCCGTTCTATGGTATATTGGGCGATGGAGAGGTGATGGAAGAATCATGCTACATGTACAAAGTTGGTTTACAAAATAATATCTATACCAATCATTTTTAAAATATATTTTTAAATCATTGAAAATTAATGGCATGAATTTTGCCTATACTTATTTTGTCAACCAATTTCGTAAACATATTTTGTACAAATAGCATAATACGTGATGAAAACCGTGTAATTCTCTGATTTACTATAGTAAAAAATTGTAGCAGCTAGTGTGTGTAAGTGTAACTCTCAGATTGTGTATATGCAGTTTTGTTGATTACTGTTGAAATTGCTGGAAATATGTTATTTTTGTTGACAACATGCATTTCTTGACAAAAAGCTGGAAATTAGGTAGAAGCAAACATCAGATAGTTGTAATATCTGGGCTTACTTTTCAATCCAAATATCTATAAAACAGAACACCAAACAACTGAATCACAATTAACTTTAAATTTCACACACATGACACAACCCTCTGCTTTCTTGTTTGCAGCATTTTCCAGCACCACAGACCTCTCTCTCTCTCTCTCTCTCTCTCTCTCTCTATATATATATATATATATATATGTGTGTGTGTGTGTGTGTGTGTGTGTCCCTCTGCTTTCTTGTTTGCAGCATTTTCCAGCACCACAGATCTCTCTCTCTCTCTCTCTATATATATATATATATATATATAAGCACAGCAAAATTCTTGCTTACTTCTCTTTGCTACTGTCAAACAAAACTCCATGCTATTTTTGTCCAAGTACACTTCGATTTCTTACATGCTTACTTCGACGGATGTTCAAAAGATAGAGAAGAATCACGCGTAAGTAAGATCAATTCTTCTTTAATTTTCTAATTTTTATAGGTTATTTGCCTGACATTTCGACCAGCCCTACACCCCATTACTCTTATACGCACAACAGACCTCGGCGTATATAGTTTTCTTTTAAGTTATTTATTTATTTATTTATTTATTTTTTGGATAAAAACATTTTTCTAAACTATCAAAGAACACCAGGTATGCGTGTGTGTAATATGTATGTTGACCTTTGTGTCTTTGTCATAGTGTAAAGCTATGGATTAAGGGTTTTTATGTTATAGAATTTTTGAAAATAATTTTTGTTAAAGGTGAATTTTTTTTGAATAATTGAGGTTAAAAAATAGGGGGAAAAATTATAAATTTACGTACAAAATTATTTTATTGAAAAAAAATATAATAAAAAATGAGTTTAAGAACAAATAAATTTTAAAAAATATGTACCAAACATGTGCTAAAGTTTCCCAAACACACAAATCTATGATTTCTTTAAACCGCAACCCAAGTTCCCGTTAGGTAGGAAGTAAAATTTAGATTTTAGTTTAAATTAAAGTCAATAAATTATTTTTAACCCCATAATTTACAGGATTTAGTGTATCTCCAAAATGCTCTTTAAGCATGAGATGCTATTTATTTTAAAGAATTAACTCTTAAAATCATGTTTCAAGAGATTCCTTAAATACATTTAAAATGTTTCAGTTTTCAATGTAGGAAAATAATAAAATAATTTAGAGAAAAATTAGTTAAAATAAAAGATAGAGAAAAATAATAAATATTTTTTTAGAATAGTAAAATTAAATGTTAAATATAAATAGTTTGTTGGAGTACTTCAAAATTTTAACTTTCTGAATTCATATATGTTTTTCAAATGATAAAATATACTCTTTAAAAACAATAAGGCTCTTGGAGATACTCTTATAATTTTTCAACCACACATTTTATCAATTTTGATCAAAATTTAATTTTAATTCCCACCAAATAGAAGCTAAATTAACTCAGTTATTTTCAAAATATTTTTCTTTCTTATTTTCAACCACATATTCTTCAATAAAATGATATTACACAAAAATTCAAAAAAAAAATCTTATTTTTTTAACTACACATCCTCTATTAAATCACTATTCCAAAATACAAAAATTAAAAAAAAATTGTGGCTCAGAGAGACTCTAAATTTTTGCCTAGTTACAAAGAGACAGCCGGCTAAAACAATGAGTTACATATACATTTTGTACTAACATATTTTTGTTGTAATTATCTCATATGTTGCTAAGCCTCTATTTGGTGACCTTAAATTTAATTTAATTTACTTTATTTTAATTTATTTTTCATACTTATTTTTAATTACACATTTATAAATATAAAATATTCTATAATCAAAATTTTTATCTACATTTTAACTACACATTCTCAAAAAATACTATTCAAAATATAATTTTTTTCAAATAAAAGGCCATTAAAAGGGGCTAAGCCTATGTTTGGCCCCCCATTTTTACAAAAAAATATTTTTAATTACACACTTTTTTATAAAAAAATATTAAAGGTAAATTAAAATTTTTTTTATTCACATATTTTTTAAAAACTTATTATTTTAGAATTCATTTTTCTTCAAATTTACATTAAAATGGAGCCCTAATTCAAACAAAGTGTGTATGGGGAACCTTTTTAGTGCATTAATGGATTGTACCTCTTCAGCTCAATGGAGCTACTTAATCCATCGACATGTATATAAATCTGATGGTTGAACAAACAGTGCACTTGTGGGTCATGTAGATATTTTTCAGATATTTAAGCCTAAGATTATTCTTGTTGTACATAATAATTTGTACATAGAAGTGTGGGTGTAGACACCTCTATGTACAAAAATTTATGTACATGTAGCACATTCCTTATGCCTAAATCACATGGGATATGACAGTGGTATTTATGTCCTTTCATACAAGGCTAATCTTGTCAATTAACATTCAATTTAACGCCGTTAAGTTCGTTTGTGAAAGCCAAGGGAAGAATCCCGACGTCCGAAAACGGCGTCCCCTGCACCTTAAAGTTCGAGATATTTTTCCCCTAAACTGCCACGTGTCTTTTGAATCAACGCTGCCAAATCGCTTGAGCTCTCGCATTTAGATTTTGTCCACGTCATCTTCCTAAACCGTCCAACCAAACATCCACGTAGAAATTTGATTTTACGTTTCACCTTCAGGACCTGTAATTTGTCCACGTAATCATCCATGTCAGCATAAAATATGATTCATCTCTTCTGTGACGTTTATTCCCCTGTATTTTCCGAAGCCAACCAAGACCCACTAATCTAATCTTGTCTTTATCTTTATCTTAATCTAAATCTAAATCTAAATCTAAACCCTAATTTCACTCCATTTGACTTGTGGCTTCAGCTGGAATTTAATTTTGCTGCCATATTCTAGCTCTGATTAATCTTTGATGTTGTTCAATTTTTTTTATGTCAATTTGAAATCGATTCACTCAAATTGAGGTTCTGAGGTAGTTTTGCTTCATATTGAGCCTCCTCTTTTTGTTTATAAAATTTTACGAAGAATTCCTTTTTGATTGTTATGAAATTTTTTCATTTTCTGAATATGTTAAATTGATGGAAATTTTTCTCTTTCGTGGATGGTTCATTAAACAGTCGATTTTCAAATTGGATAAGATTCCTTTTCGAATACTCTATTTCTGTTAAATTTTAGGTCTTATGATTTGCAAAAGAAAAGGTATTTTGTTGTTGGTAAAGATTAGGGTTCGAGTTTACTGTAGTGGCGGATACTCTGTTCGGTTGTGTACAGGGTACTAGCAAATAGCCATCGATAGGACATTTCTTGAAGAAAAAAGCTACTGCTATTATCTCTGTCTTGTTTATTTTGATTCAAGAGTACGTCAGAGGCTTCCTAAGGAGATGGATGTTGCTAAACCTTGGCAGTTAGTTGTTTGGGATTTGGTTGGCAGGAAGTGTGTCGAGGAATATTGATGCTAATGGAGAGAAAGTCAATGGATGAGGACAAGGGTATCGAAGATTGTGACTTGGGTAAGGAGAGAAGTTCTTTTAAAGATAATGCCTTGAAGCCGAAGGTCAATAGAGTCAATGAAGAACGGAAAGATGGGGCCAGTGGGGGGTTGCAAGTTGAAGGCACTCTACAAGTGCAGCAGCCTCCGCCACCACCTCAGGGGACAGAGGTCTGTTGGGAGAGGTTTCTTCATGTTAGATCCATTAGAGTCCTGCTGGTGGAGAATGATGATTCTACACGGCATGTTGTCACTGCTCTGCTCCGAAACTGCAATTATGAAGGTTGGTATCTTCATGTGATATGTGTGTGTATGTCCAGAAAATATTCGTATATACAGCTTTAATGTTAAATTTCTATGTTGGCCGTGACAATGCTGAAGGAGAATATGTGAGCATGCGAGCTGAGTATTACTAAAGAATTGAGCTTCATGCACACCTGGACATTCAAGAGAGAAGCACATAATGTCCTATCAATACCTCAAGTAGAAGGAGCACATTGCATGTACAAAAGATTTTGTTTTTTGGTTTGACTCTTCTTTTTTTTTATTTTCTCGAACAATGGTCAATCATTAAGATTAGAAATGGAAAAGCAAAGGAAATTATTACAAATCAAACATGTTAACAGATGTGCTGTTGTCCCTAAATATATTACTTTGTCTAGGTGACCAGTGTATGTTGCTGATTTGTTACTAAAAAATAACATTGGTGCCAAATAATTTACTGCCTAATAATATGATATATATGCTATGACATGAAGAATGCTTTGTACTGAAGAACATATTCCCTGACAATTTCAAATAGATATATTAATTTCTTAACAACAAATGAGTGTGCCTGTAGAATGTGCATTTCGAACTTCTTGAAGGTGTACCTTGATGTATATTTAAGGCAAATAAGAAGTCCATAGTATTTACCAAGTCATCTGGCTGGTGTGTAGGTAAGGCTACTCTGGCCTTAGAATGGTTAGACCAATACAATATTGGCTAATCCGATGTGTCTTTGAAGAATATCCCCCTCTTTAACACCTTCTTAATTGTTGTAGTAAGTAGAATCCTCTTAATCACCTTGATGGGTATAAGTAGAGATAGTTTTTCAATTTAGTTTCCAAATTAGATGCTTATTTTTAGAAACATAATTAGGGTTTGATTTTATAGATTTTCCTACTTCAATTAGGACTAGTTTAAACCCTATATAAATGAGCTTTTTGCATTGTAAGAAAAAGAACTTTGATAATAAAATAAAATTGATATCCACCCCCCCCCCCCCCCCCCAAATTCTGTTTTCCCTCTTTTCCATGTGTTTAATTCTTCTTCCCTTTCTACCTCTCTCCTATCTTCTCTTTCTTTCCCCTTCTTCTATAATTGTTATGTTGCATCCTAAGTCAATCTATTATCAAAGCTCAAATTGTTTCCTTTGGTCAACGAACCCAATCTCCACCACCCATTTGCCATCGCCTGTCACCTTCTTATTTATACGTACCTGCCTTTTGCCGTCATCACCTATCCAATCGATTGACTCCTTACTCTTCCCTAACTGCTATCAAAACACCCAGCCCAGCCCACCCCGCACACCACACCACCTCCATCGACGTTGTAGAGCTCTCCATTATCTACCACCACTGTCCTCTTCTTCAAAGCAGAATCCTTCGTTGCCCTTCGCTGTGGTACTCAAAACATCAGAAACAATAATTGAAAAACAGGGTCCAACGTCAGACATTAGTCTCCATTTATCCCAACAGCAGAAATAAATTGAGAACCAATTGTCTGTCTCCCTTCTCACGCTGCTGTCAGCCGCCACTTCCTTCAACCAAAGCTTCTAGCCAAGACATTTTGATCATCTTTAACAAGCAGGGACATAATTTTCGAGCCATCCTAGATATCTGATTGTATGTGTTCATATGGAATCATTTTTCAAATGGATTGATTTTGTATTTTAATTTGACCGCTTGCTGCTAGATTTGGTCTTGTGAATATATAATTTTGTCATTTGGAAGTTCTTCATTATATTAGATGTTTCAGTGTTTGTGACCAGCACATTATCATATTTCCATTTTTCAGAAAAATGATAATAATAATAAATTTTTACTTACAAAAAAAATGTCATTATACCTTTAACACCTGCAACACAACCCTATGTCAGTACCACTATAGTATGCATTGCTCGTCTCCTTGTCAGTACAATTATCTTCCGTCTAGAAAGGGGACGTATATTCTTCTTCTAGGCAAGTCACACTCCGATTATAGGACTTTGGTGGTCTTGCTCGACTCGATTCATTTCTTGATTAGTTCGATTCTCTTGAATAATTCTTTCACTTTCACAACTTAAGTGACTCTCGCCATCTTGATCATGCTAATATGGCGCTAATCGGATTTGGTAGGTGTTATTGAATTCTTTTTGTATGACATTGATCGCTAGGTCAACACCCTGTCACTTTGTGGGATGAGATAAAATGAGTATTAAGTAATAAATATGTTCCCATGTATTATCTAACTCAATTGTTAGATTAGTTCTTTTTGCATTGTAGGCTAGGTTAGTCCACTATTAGGGAATATCTAACCCACTTGAAGAGCTATTACACAATTGTGATATTTATGAAGCTCTACACGTTACAGAGTCTAGATCTCTAAACGGTTTGAAACCTAAAATCATACGTCATGACATTTCTATACCCCAATCCTTAGAGCTTATTAACATGCCAACCTATGGGATATATCCTTTCTTCTTCACCAAGCATGTCATAGGCTAGGTCTACCACCCATCTCAATAGTCACCTCCCGAGTCTAGTTTTGTTACTCTTGAGGAAGAAATCGATATTTCTATTGTTGAGCCAATTGAATATTCTGAAAGCAAGGATGAGAAATTATCTATAGTACTGCCACCTAAGTTAAACAACCTACATGCCCTCGATTTCATGCTGAAGTTGTTCTTGCCTAATCTTTTGGTGACTAACATTGCTGTGATATGGCTTTAGCTTCGCAATGTTATAGTCTTCGGGTTGTCAGGTTTTCTAATATCATTGTTTATTCACACAATTTTCCTATCGACATTTGATTATTACCTACTAATTACCGTCTATTGTTTTAGCTCTGTACTTTGTTAAATATACGTCAAGCTTAAAAGACAAACTGTTTTCAGTCACAACCTTTAACTCACAATTTAGGTACAAATACTTTCATGATGATTTTTATGACTAGTTACGTTTTTCTTTGACACAATTTTCAAAATATGTAAAGAAAATTAGATCACTTACCTGAAATTAATCTATTTGACTAGTTGTTACATTTAAATGAATGTTTTGTTTTCGATATAACAGAATTATTTCTTTATTGGGATACATTCGAGCCACTGTTGTTGCATTCATTTGTTTTTGTAGGTTAGTCTACTATGCTAGTGCATTGTTCTCCTCATTTGGATTCTATGGTCATTTTTGTAAATGAGTTGCACATGTTGTTTCTTATTGGAGTTCCTCATTGCTACCTAGCAAAAAGGAAAGATTGTACCCCTTGGTCGCATTAGATGCCTGGGAATATTTTTCAGATTTATTTGTTGACATATGGATGGCATCGTTATTTGATTAGGAAGAAATTTCGTCCTCCTTGATTAAAAAGTTGAAGTCTATCTCGTCGGAGTTGAGTTCTCTCAATCAATGAGAAATGATGGGAATCAGTAGAGATAGTTTTTTAGCCCCCGTTGGATAGCCATTTTTGGGAAAAAATAAATTTTTTTTATGTGATGGATGGTGAATATGTAGTTGAAAAAGAAGAAAAAATTATTGATGTGATGAAAAATATTATTTTATTGAAGAATGTGGGTTGAAAATGAATAGAAGAATGAGAATGAAAAAAAAAAAGTACCAAACAGGGGCTTAATTTAATGAGTGATGCTTCAAGTACACTCTTATCTTACATGGAGTTTGACACTCCACTCATATGCATGGGGTCCGCGATTAAATTTAATCATGGACCCCACACTCCACATGTGAGTGGAGTGTCAAACTCCATGTAAAAAGAATGTACTTGAAGAATGATTCTAATTTAATTACCAAATTATATGCTTATTCTTAGAAATATAATTAGGGTTTGATTTTATAGATTTTCCTACTTCAATTAGGCCTAGTTTAAACCCTATATAAATGGGCTTTTGCATTGTAAGAAAAAGAACTTTGATAATAAAATAAAATTGATATTCTCCCCCTAGATTCTTTCTTTCCCCCTCCCTTCCGTTTGTCTATTTCTTCTTCCCTTTCTACCTCCATCCTTCTACCTACCTCCTTTCTCTTCTTCTCTCTCTTTCTCTTTCTCTTTCTCTTTCTCCTTCTCCTATAATTGTTCTATTGCATCCTTTGTCACACCTTAGCCTAGAAATTCAAATGCTTGCTCTGAGGAGAGTGATTTTGTAGGATATGGTTGTAGCTGCAAAATCAACCACTGTAATGGCAGCATAAAATCTTTGTTATACAACCACTTTCTACCATGAGGTTCTGCTAAATATTGGTTTTTTTTCTGGCAACAAGGAAAAACTTGCTCTTAAAATAATGATAAAATTAAGAATATATAATCTTTAACTTATTCCACTATCTCACATACATAACAAGGAAATATTTGGTCTGATAAACAAAGATGCTATGCTTCATCTGGACATTTGCAGTGCTGGAAGCAGCTAATGGATTGCAAGCATGGAAGATTCTTGAAGATTTAACCAATCATATTGACCTTGTCTTGACAGAGGTAGTAATGCCTTGTTTATCAGGAGTAGGTCTTCTATGCAAGATAATGAACCACAAAACGCGCAAGAATGTTCCTGTGATCAGTAAGTAAATATCTCTCTGTGTTACTAGTGTTGCAAGTGTAACATATTTAGGCCATGTTTGATTCCCATTTTGAAGGAAAAATGTATTTTTGAATAGTTGATTAATGGAGAATGTGTGGTTAAAAATTAAGGAAAAGTTTTGGATTTGCGTGTAATATTATTTTATTGAATAATGTGTGGTTGAAAAGAAAAGAGAAAAAAATGAATTTTGGGAAAAATGGGAATCAAACGGGGCTTTAGTTTTACTTAAAACATCTTAAAACTAGAAACCCTGATACTGGTTGAGCTTTGTGTGCAGTGATGTCATCTCATGATTCAAGGGGTTTAGTCTTCAAGTGTTTGTCGAATGGTGCAGTGGATTTTCTTGTTAAACCTATACGTAAAAATGAGCTTAAGAACCTCTGGCAGCATGTCTGGAGGAGATGCCACAGCGTGAGTCCTTGTACATTTCTACTTGGCTTTGCCACTGCTCTGTCAACTTCAGACACTGGAAAATTAGCCAATATTTATGGACATGCTTCTCTAATAATAACTTGGACATGTATTGTGGATTCACAAGTGAACATAAAGAACTTCCATCTCCAAACTAATAAGAGTCACCCACTGGTGGCTCTGGGTTGTGGTTGGGTGAATCATAGGCGGGAAATTGGGATTTGCATTTGCTTGAAATTCTACCCCTAATTGCCACCATTGAATAGAAAAGTAAAAGAAATGAAGAAGCACGTTTCCATCCACGCACAGCTGTTTATGATGAAACTACAGAGTTCAGAAAAAAATGGAAGTTAGTTATAATTACCAATTTTTCGTTGAGCCTATCCTGGTTGGTTGCCCCTTTGTGTTCCCTCGATGAACTCCCTGTTTCTTCATGTATTGGTGGATGACAGTGAACCAAAAAAAATAGAAAAATGATTAAAGATTGGAACTAGTTAATCAAGGGGACACAAAGAAGAACTTGACAGAATGGACCTTTAAGGTACAGACATTTCTGTCTTGGGCTACCGTGCAGAAAAAAAATATTTCACTTTTGGTACAAATAATTTTTTTTTCAGTACCTTCTAGTACTTTCATCCTATTTTTATTATATAATCTGTGTTATAGAAATTACTTAAAGGCATCATATTATGTGCACTTTATATTCTTTCCAATTAATTTATTGCTCCTCAGTCTAGTGGAAGCGGGAGTGAAAGTGGGACACCATCTCAAAAGTCTGTAAAATCAAAAAGTAGTGACAAGTCAGACAACAATAGTGGCAGCAATAATTGGAGCAATGGTTTCAATGTTGATGATGGAAGTGACGATGGGAGTGGTGCACAGGTACTACAATTTATCTCTCCTCTATTCTTCTTCCTTTTTGGTTTGAAAAACTGTAAGTTCTTGTTTCATGTCTCCCTGCTGATGTGTCTTTTGTACATGCACACAGCAGATTGCAAGCAGGTATGTTATTGCATATAGATTGGTTGATTTTTGTTTTTAGGAGTTCTTAAATTGACCTGTATGGATAAAAATAGCATTCAGTAGCATTTGAATGTTTTTGGAAATCATGCAATATCTATTGTATAAACAAGACAACAATAAGTTAAGACGATAACTTAGGGCCTGTTTTTTTCAGATTAAAATCTGATTTTAATTTAAGTCAAAATCAAACAATTAATATCAACCACATCTTTCTTGGGTTCTACAACTTTTTAACCACACATTTCAAAAACTTCTATCACAATCTACTAAAAATCTGATTTTAATCCCTATCAAACACCCTGTGAATATAATTTGGCTTCTACTTTACATATTTATTACATATATAAAGGAGGAGATTATAGCAGGTAATTTATGTTTTGAACTGGCTTTTGTTTCAGATTCATACTAAGAGATTTGTCAACTCGTGTATTTTGAATTAAGAAGAAAATACTCTGTTGATATGGTACAGGTAACCAAAATAGGAAAGATAAATTTACCTACTATGATCTTCCTATGAAAACCTAACGCAATCTTTCTTGTCAATACCTACCATAATTTGACCTGTAGACACTATAAGGGTGCGTTTGATACCTAAAATTTGTCCTGGAACTAGGAAAATATTTTCCTAATTCCTACTTTTGACTGTTTGATTAGCCAAATTTGCCTTAGAAAATGTTTGCCACCAATTTCTAATGTACAATCCCTTGAAGCACAAAAGTAGGAAAATATTTTCTTATAATTTTAGTGAGAAATTATTTTCCACCTTGTTGGGTGTTTTTTTTTCCTTTTTTTTTTTTTTTTTTTAACTTTTTGGCAATGGAAACATATTCTAAATTCAATGTAAAATTTTTATCCATTTAATTGACAATTTGCATGAAAAATGAAGTCAAACGAACATAAAAATTTTATGAAAATATTTTTTTTATTTTTTTATTTTACTTTTTGGCAATCCAAACCAATTTTAATACAGATTGTAAAAAAAATATCCCAAAAAGTAACCATTTGCATGAAAAACAAAGGCAAACGGATTAGGTGGAAAATTATATCAATCAAACACCATTAATTACAATTCCCTCTAAAACAAATTCTAGGCAAATCACTTCCCTGCCAAATATTTTATTTGCCATTCATTTTCCATCTTTCTATCAAACAGACCCTAATATGTCGAATATAAAGAAAAGGAAAACAGAGAAAAAATTCTTCTTAAAATCTGACAATATTTTACACTAGTACTGAAAAGGAAAACTAGTGAACAATGAAAGTCAAACTTCCAAAGCTGCCCCCCTCAAGCTTGTGTGAAGATATTTTTCATTCCTAGCTAGTTTAGGATTTGACTAATAGTTACATAGGCTATCCTTAAGTTAGAATTTTTTAGCTAGTTGTCTCCCTTGAAGATAGGTATGCCATCAAACTTACCCAAGAAAGACATCCGTTGAAAATTTTAGAAGTCATCAACTAAGTGCTTGCTTGGCTAAGCTTTTAAGTTCTTATAAGTAGGGGTTTCAAAGAATGTGTTGTTAAAAAGTAGATAAAAGTAGTGAGTCTTAAGGAATTTGTGGTTAAAATTGATGTTTGACTAGCTTATAAGCACTTAAAGCTTTTCCAAACATACACCAAATCATGATGCCCATCTATTGTGTTGCAATAACATTGACCAAAAGGTTTGTTCATGCTGCCAAGACAAATGTCACTAGCATATGCTAAAAAGGCTACAATTGAAGGTGTGAGTTTCAGAAGCAAAAGTACACAAAATATACAAATACATCATGCGCAGATTCCAATGTAGACAAGTCACCTACTAGATATAAGGCAAGATAGTCAAAAGTAGGGCTGGGCATATATCCCGAACCGAACTGAACTGAACCGGACCCGAACCGAACCGAGCGGTTCTTCGTAAGTGAAATACCCGAACGGGTATCAGAATCAAGAACCGACGGGTACGGGTCGGTTCTCGGTTCTAGACCCAGAACCGAAGAACCGAATAATAACCGAATTTTTTTTAAATTTTTAAATTTTTATGTATGGGATAAATCAAATTATTTAGTTTTTTAAAAATAAATTAACAAATATAAAGTTTGCAATGAAGAGACTGGGTTCTATGATGATATTGAGACATGTAATAAAAAATATATTATATTTTTTCTTATTAAATTTTATTAGTTGAACAAGTTTTTGTTTATTTATGTTTGTTAATTGTGATTTTTCAATATTTCTTATAGAGTTTTTTTAATATCTAGTATGGCAAGTTAAGTAATTGATGGTTAAATCAAATAGTTGTTAAGTAAGTACTACTGTATTAGCAATACTTTAAAATATCCTATCTCTACGAGTCTATGACTTTTAATTTATATGGATCACCGATGTTTTAGTATTACTAATTTACTATCTATTTTTTGTTATTTGTATATATTGGTAAATTAATCTTATTGGACAACTTGTTATTTATATCTTATTAAATTGGAATACGTTAATTTGTAAAAGTTAAGATTGAACATGTCAGACTGTAGTATTGTTATAAATGTTAAAAAAAAAAAAATTATACTATGGAACCGAATAGAACCGAACCGAACCGAACTGAACCGAATGGAACCGAACTCGAACGGTTCCAAAATTATATTTGGACCCGACGGTTCCGTTTACTAACTACCCGAAAATTTTCGGTTCGGTTCGGTTCTCTTCAGAACCGAACCGACCCGTGCCCAGGCCTAGTCAAGGAAAACCTAAGATCATCGCTTGGTTAAGTCCAACATCTGTAGTGAAGAAGACTTCATTAGTTTGATGAACTTGATGGAAGGCCTAATAACTAAAAAGAGACCTTTCCTTTGTGCTAAAAAAAGGCTCATGATATGGGCTTAAAAGAATCTGAAGTGAATCTTCAAATAATCTAATTCAGAGGGTTGTCGTAGTTCATCGAACCCCAACTTTCAACTAGAAAGAACTAGTAAACGAGCCCAAGGGACAAGCATTCAAAGAATGAGCTTATGGGACAATAGGATAGGCAATCCAGGTGATAATCCCAATTTCCAGAGTCATAAGCTTAGTGGAGATACGCTGCCTCTTCAATGTGGTTCGATTTCCTTGACAACCTTGATTTTAAAAAAAATAAAAAAATAAGAGGCAACGAGGTGGTAATTTAGCAAACAAGAACCATTGAACTAATAAGCAATGGATAACACATTGCAGTGAAGTCACAAATCATTCTAAAGGAGGAGATGGGAGCCACTGAACATCTAGTTGAAAGCCTTGAATTTTTACATTTAGAAATTCAAGATCTAATTAGTTCACTTGAGATCCAATTAAGCTAGCTCTGATACAATGCTGGAAATATATAATGGTGGGGAAGTGGAATTAAAATTCTTGAAACAAGAAGGCCATTAGAAAAACTCGAAAACTTGTAGATAATAATTTTATTGTAATGAATTGGTGGTTGAAAAGGGGTATAAGGCCTTTGCTCATATAGACAAAATCATAACTCCTAATCATAATTACTTAAGGAAGATAAGTAATTAGAACATAAAAGATTAAGTAATTCAAAAACCTAAAAGAATAAGAAGTGTTAAATCTAATAATGAAATAAAATCCTACTATAATAATAAATGCTTCTATAACAGTAAATATTTTTTATCCTATTTGTAATAAGATTGTCCTACATCAATCTCCCTTACTTGATGAAACTCATCCTTGAGTTTGGTCGATGAAAAAAATTAATCAATTTGAAGGAATACTGAAATTTCTTTCATCACATTTTGAGGGTTCGATCCTAGCTTAAACTTGAGGAAAATCGCTAGACAGCCGTTGTCATTTTCAGGCTCATTGAAGCACCCTACATTCATAGTAGTCAAATTTTGTAAAATTGTCTGCAGTATCTTTGTCTATTGATTCTTTGTTCCAGATTCTAGACCAAAGTTCATAATTTACAATCTTCCAAACATTGTCGAGAGGATGTATGCCACTACCACCATAGGTAGGGATGTCAATGAGTCGAGCCAAAATTTTAGGATCGGGCTCGATGGTGCGGGCTTTTTTCCGAGTCGGACCGAGCCAAGCTTTTGCTCGGTCAAAAAATGAGGTTCGACCCAAGCTTTGGCTCGTGCTTTTCCAAGTCGAGCCGGGTCGACCCTTTTTTCTTTTCTATGTTTCTGTGCTTTTACTGCCTTTTAAGGCAGCACCTTACTACTGCCATTTTTTTCCCTCGAGTTCACGGGCAAGCTCGTGCTCGGCTCGGTGCCCTAAAATGGATTCGGTTCCATTGAGCCTCAAGCTAGGCCGGCTCGGGCTTTTAATGAGCCGAGCCACGTGCTGCTCGAGCCGACGAGTCCAATTGCTATCTCTAACCATAGGTGGCCAGCAGCCAAGGGGAAAACTTTGCTCTAATACTAATATTTGTGCAAAAGCGAAAATAAGTCTTGTAAAACTCAGAAATTCATAGATATTGATTTGATTGTATGAATTTTAACAACATATTTATGTAACCCACAATAATGACTTTTATTAAAATATGCTAAAACTTTCATCTAAAGCTTTTCGAACAACCCCTAATGAAAAATAAAGTGAGAATGAGGAAAACCTCGATAATCTAAAATATTCTATACCAATATTTAAAAGGGAAACGAGGGAATAAAGTAAGCGAAAATCTTCCAATATATTAACATTTTTGTAACGAGAAAATCAAAAAAGGAAAATCAGAAGTACGGAATATTGAGTTTATTTGAGAAAACCTGGACCTTCCAAAGTACTTTTTTCAAAGAATCAATTAACTCTTAGGCCCTGTTTGATTGCACAAATTTTTCATGGAAATTAAATTCCATTTCCACCCATTTTGCATGTTTGATACACAAAATTTTTCTTGGAATTCGTTTTTCACTTTTTCTTGGTTTTTGAGGAAAAGTTTTTCTCATGAGTTTGGTGGAAAAGCTTTTCCAGGGTTTTTTTTTTTCAAACAAATTCTAGCCTCAATTGTAAAAAAAATTATCTCTTTAATTCACAATTTTCATGGAAATAAAGTCAAGCGAATGGTATTTGATTTTTTTTTGGCAATTTGAACAAATTCTATCCCCAGTTGTAACAAATTATATTCCTAGTGGTGTCAAGATGGGCGGGCCTGGCCCGCTCGGAGGCGAATCGGCCCGCGAATCGAGTGGGCCGGTTCACGGGCCGAAATTTTTATTCAGCGGTTCGGGCCGGGCTTGGGGGGAAACCGGCGCTATATTTTTTTTTTTTTTTTTTTTTTTACCATTTATTTTTTAAGTGATAATCTTTGAAAAAAAAAAAGTTTGCGGTCCGGGCCGGACTGGCAGGTAATTCCGGATGATGCGGGCTTTTTTCGTTCACGGACCGGTCCGGGTCGAAAGGTTCGTGGCCCGGCCCGGCGATTTTGCCACCACTGTATATTCCTTTAATGGACAATTTCCATAAAAAAAAAGTCAAATGAACACTAAAAGATCCAAAATTTTAAAAAAATTCGATTGAAAAATTATACCAATCAAACACAATTAATTGATAATTTCCGATAAAACAAGTTTTAGACAATTCATTTCCTTATAATTCATTTTCTTTCCCCCCAAATTCCATTCTAACAATCAAACGGACCCTTAAATACAAACAATACGTTGGTAGAATAATTCATCCACAATGTTCATTGATTTTACCTCTTTAAATAGAGGTAAGAAATACATTATTCGACTAACTAATAAAATAGTCCACTAACACATAATGCCAAAGAATTAGCATAATACATGGACTGATGGACATGACCCTATAACTACTTGGACCAATTTAACCTAAGGCAATAAATAAAATAGAAGTTACAATTGAAATATAAAATTATTAATAGAAATTAAATATTTTCAATATAAAATAGGATTGTAATATACCCGCCCTCTGAAAACACCCTCTCCTCAAGGATGACTTTACTAGAATAATTAATCTTTTCCGTCGTTTCCAATTTATGATCAAATGTGAAAGAGCATTGAAGGATGTTATGAGCCTATTTTTTTATTTAGAATTTATTTCTATGTAATTCCTTTGTAAGGAATTTTTTTTTTTTTTTCCCAAACTGGTTTTAACCTAAAATGTGATAGTTGCTCTGTGGACAACCAAAGTAAGAATGAATCAATTTTGTCTTTTCTGATTGGTTCTACATGAAAGGTATAATTGCTTGAAACACAATAATGATGCAACTTTGGTTTAAGAAAGGATTTTGAACTCGAGATACTAATATAAAAAATTCTGTGAAGTTTTGGTGTTTGAATATGGTGTGATATTAGCATTATATAACATATTCTGAATTTTTACATGAACTTCAGAAACAAAAATTGAAAGAGAAAATATAAATTATATCATTTTGGATGCCCTATTGTTCTACAAGGTGAATGAATATCTTTCCAGAAGATGGTTTCACCTATTATTTCAAAGTTTTAATTGGATTTTTTCCCCCTTTGAATTGGATGCTACTATATTATAGGGCGATTAAAGTAAAAGGAATGACAATCTGTTATAAAAAAAATTTACAGATATTTTTGTCAGTTCTGAAAGCTTTTTATGTGAAGTTTTGAAAGTTTTCTTCAATGTGTGAACTACTCTGCTGTTTTTTCAGAGCTCTTGGACAAAGCAAGCTGTGGAAGTTGACAGCCCTCAAGTTATGTCTCCAGGGGATCAAAAAGATGAGTGCCTGGACAGCACTTGTGCGCAATTTATTCGCTCAAATGCTGAAATCTCTTGTAATAGAAAGGTGCTTACGAGTGCAGCAGGGGAAGGTGATGAAAAGGAACAACCCGGTATATTGAGTGTCTTAGTTTTTGGCTTTGTTCTTAGTTTTCTCTTAACCTGATCTATCAACAAATAGTATTTTATTTCTAGACACTATTGCAGAGGGCAAAGACCAGGAGACAGTCGTACCTACAAATTCGGACTCAGGATCTGAAAATCCAGTTAAAGCTCCGTTTGAACAGAAGACAATGCCAGAAACTGATTGTGATATGAGCAGCAAGCGAATCGACAGGGGACAAGCCAATTCCATAGGTGAATGCCTGTTGAGCAATCACAAAGTTGTCAGTCTTAAGAAGTCCAATCCTCTCACTGTTAGCAAAGAATCTGAGTCTACGAGAGAAGTGGCAAACAGGTTAGACATCAACAGTGATGCTGCTGATGATTCTAAAGAACAAAGCTTAAAGAGGCTTAGAGGATTTCAGGACACTGGGAGAACTGTTCAAGATGACCGCTCTGTCTTGCTACGTTCTGAGCAATCAGCCTTCTCAAGGTCATAGAGAAAAAAGATCACTAGTTGATGATTTTGTTACTTGTCATTTGTTTTTAATTTCTTCTCGTCAGGAGCTAACTGATAATTGCTGCTGAAATTGATAACAGAATCAGCTAGTTGTTTGTATCTCTTGCTTTGCAGGTACAATACATCCTCGAATGTTTTCAAGGCTCCTAATGGTGGGGTAACTGCAACCAGTTCTATGGTTGACAATAGTGTGGAAGTTGCAAAGCGAGAGTCAGTCTCCAATATACAAGCACAATCAACTGAACATCTTCTATATCAAATCTCAAATAGAATTAGCAATAACATAGATATAGGCTCCTCAACTACTAAACTTTCAGCAAAAATCGTGAAAGATAAGTTTGAAGCAGCATCTTCAATTATTGGTTTGCATCCTTCTTCTGCTTTCAGATCTGTTAAAAATGACCTAAGATGCACCGAACAGCAAGTCAGTCTAGCTATGACTCATGACATGCAACCTACATTAGATTTAGCTCCAGTACGGGGCTTGCACCAGGAGTTCCAAATGCAGCACACTCATCATCACCGCCAACATCATCACCATCACCATTTCCACATCTTGGAACATCCATCATCCGACCATGATGAATACTCACTAAAGAAATTGACTACAGATGCTTCACACAGTGAAACGTCAAAGGATGATAACACCCGGACCTATAGTTTGAACAAAAGTGCTTTGGGATGTAATCATGAAAGCGCTGCACAGGTTGGAAGCAGGACTGCTGTTAATGCTGAAGGGACTATAGCCAAAAGCGATGTAGGCGAAGCTGGAAAAAGTGGGAGTGGAGATGCCAGTGGCATTGGTAGTGGAAATACAACAAAGGAAAACAAACTTGCACATCGAGAAGCTTCCGTGACCAAGTTTCGTCTGAAGAGGAAGGGAAGATCTTTCAAGAAAAAGGTAGATAATGCATATCCTATGGGTCACTATTTCCGTTGTACCAGCATTGTTCTTGTACGGGGCTCATTCATTTTCTCATCATTGATTTCTGTTTTATTTGGTTTGTTGAAAAAAAAGGTTCTTATACTTCTATTCATTGTGATTCTAGAAATAAAAGAGTCTATGCTTAAGTGAAGTACAAAGTATTCTGCACAAGTTAATTCGGTATCTATGTTTCTCATATGGCTTGGTCCATGAGAATAAATTTTAAAGACAAGTGATTGTTTATCTTACATTTAGTACATTCCAGTATAAGTAACAATGGATCCTCTCTTAGTTCATTTCTGAAAAATCTGCAAATGTAAGTGCATAAAATTGCTGTCAAATCCAAATGTAGTTGGCTCCTGCAAATATCCGAAGATTTAGTTCTACTGAGTTCTGTCATGATTAAGTGGCTTAGCATTTAATGTCCTTCTTCTTGTAATAGACTCTCCTCAGTAGTTAGTCTAGATTATAGTTCGGAGGCCATAACCCAGGGGGCCATGCCATGTTGTGGAACTTCATATAATTTGGTTTCTGTCTATGATCATGTACCTATTTATGATGCAAATCTTCAAAATACCACTGTTTGATCTTGAGAATGTGTGTCTCTTTTGTTTTAGGAGCCTGTAGTGTTGCAAATCCCTGCCATCATACCTCAATGGTTGATGATGTTAGTTTCTTTGTGGTTTAAATGTAGGGGCATGTTATAATTAAGTTTGGCCCAATATCTGGTCCTACAATTTCTCTACCTGTAGGAATGCAAAATTTTCCTATTTTTAGGTCTAGGGTAATAGAGTAAGTTGTGGCTCTCACCTCGAGGTTATTTTTGAAGTGGGGCTAGGTTTGATATCTGTTTAGTATTGTGTATAAATCAACTGGTCATTGATGCTATCATAGGAATTTATCTGTTGGTAACACACTTGGTTATCAAATCCTGAAAAGTATGTGACAAATCTGATAAAATCCCTTAGTGATTTAGCAAGTGTTCTGCAGAGGAAGGAAACCAGGCCTAGAGTTACATAATAGCCTTGAAAGTTTTAATGCCGATACCTTGATGAGCCCTTTGCTCAAGCTTCTATTGCACCTTTAGAAAGCAAAACAGTATTTTGATATGACTAGATGTTTCTTAGAGTATCTATGATCTGTTTTATCTATCATTTCTTTAATATCCAATAAGCTACGCAGTAGAATATGAATGAATTTCATGGAATGAGTTCTGCAAATTCAACAATGTCACTGCTTCAAGTCTAAACTTGAAAGCAATTCTCAGAGTGCTGATCTATGAGGCTTTTACAGGTCATCTTGACATGATTTCTTAAATTTATCATCTTTTATTAACTGAAATCTCACTATCCAATTAGATTAAAAGGGTGAATACATGAAAGCTAGATTCGGACTTGAAACTTTGTTATCTAATGCTTTTATTTGGGTATATTACTATAGAAGATTACTCATTTTCACAAGTTCCTTTTAGATATTGTTATTTTTTTTTATCCGTTACTGAAAGTATGGAGGTTTTAGTGAGACAGGCTTAACGATACTCTATTCACAATGTTTACAGTTCCCTAACTCATGGATGTGATGGGAGAAAGGGATTTGTAAATTAGCGATGTCGTGATTTTAAAGGGGGTTTTGCTTGGTAAGTGGTTTTGGAGTTCTTTAAAGAGATTGAGGGAAGCCTGCTCTACCTTATGGAGTAGGATTTTGGAAAGGAATGATGATAATCTCGGATGATTTTCCAAGAGCACTAATTTTAGGCAGGAATATTTGGATAGTGAGTTACGGATGGATGTTAATTGTGGAAACAATATTTTGAAAGAGGATTTTCTGGGGCTTTTCAGTTAATCTTGTGCTGAAATGAGCTTCTTGCGGCATCAGTGTCAAATGGGATTGGAAAGGAATGTTGTATGTGACATTAAGGTCAGGAGAATTTTCTAGACTGCAAGTCTGCAAATTGCATTGTATTCAAGAGCTGTTTTAGAGCTCTTTTGATTTTAATCAGAGTGGATGCGGGAAAGACTAATTTAGATGGGGCTAGGAAAGGTGTCGCTAATCTTCATTGTTTATCTTTGTGTTACTGTTTCACGTGGCCGACAGAGATGATAAATTTTTTGAAGTTTACATCCCATCCCTTATCTACATGTCTGGATAGATTTTGACCTCTTAAATAATATTGTGTAGGAGCTAGGTATGCCACTTGGTACAATTTTTTTAATAAATTTTTTTCAATTTATCAAAAAGGAAATGAAATAAAGGATGTACTCTTTTGGAGAGGAGGGTGTAGTTCACTACTGCGGTGGTACTTTCTTTCCTATATTTTAACAAGGTTACTGTGAGCCCCTGGCAATAATATTAACCGGATGCTACTCAGTGGAGAGACTATATTTTTATGATGCTATTGGAATATATTTTACATGCATTTTCTTGATTCTCTTGTGATTACCTGACTACTAAAACCAATTATATGGTCTCATCTTCTACGTGAAAATTTCATTGCTGTAGAATCATATTCTTCTATTGCCTTTTTGCATCAGGCTTGGAACCAGAAAAGAAGGAGACTACAAGAACAGCCGCCACGTGTTCGAGGATAATTTGTTGGACAAACAGTGCCTGATAATGCAAACAACAGCAGGTGAATAATTAAAATATATCTTGTGATCATAATGTCCTAATTTGTTCTTTGCAAGAAACCACCTTCTTGTGCTGGAACATGTTTTTCTAGCATTTGTAATTAATTCTTGAATAATTATTGAAACCTTGGAACAGTTAAAGAAATTTGATTTTCACACAGCCTTTTACAGCACCTAGCTGAATAGTTACTTTTTCAGCAACAATTTTTATCTTGAGTAATATGTCAAGTAACTTAGATCATATTGGTTTTCATTGCATGTTTGATTTACCTTACTTATGCCCTTCTCTGACCCTCTTGAAAATTCAATCTTATCATTAAATGCATGATTGATAGACGCAAATGAAGAAAATTCATGTTATTTAACACTTATTAATGTGAATCTGAAAAGGGTTTTTTGACTTACCTTGAGTTGGAGAGAGATTGCGATACACGTCAATGTGCCAATTTTACATAAATTTCAATGTATTTCATCGAAAGTCCTTCGAAGAAGAGAATCTTTCATAACTCAAAAGCATGTTTAGGAAGTCTTTATAAATGGTTTAAATTTCTAGAAGTCGCTTGAGTGTGTATAGTTGTGACTCTCCTGCAAAAGAAGAAAGGATCAGCCCTAGGTAGACACAAAACATGCATGGAGAAATAACAGAAGCAGGTTAGAACTCTTATTTCTCATCTCTGATGTTAAATGAAGGAATTCTGTTTGCAATATTTACTGATACTTTGAATGTAAAAAGAAGGTAGTGTTTCTGCTCTCAGTCTCATAACATATCTAATTAAGTTTTCAATAAATTGAATTGTATTTTATTAGATCTATATAATTGTATTGAATTTGCAATGAACTTCTTATTATAATCCAAGATCTGAAGAATAAATGATGCTGATGAATAATCTATAATCAATTTCAACAAATTCTGGGAAGAAATTTAGAAGAAACCAAACTCACATTCCAGTATATGTCGTCTTTTCAACATTCAAGATCTGGTACCCCCTAACTTTCTCGACTTTTGCTTGATCGATGGACTTATACGGGGCATGGATTGATGAACCGCTCTTTTCACTTTTTCAATAATCACACTGCCAAACTCTTCTTTCATGAATATTATACCATGTTTTCTTGGGTGGTACTATGTGCATTGAATTCTTGCTTTGTGCATAGGAGCCATTCAACATTGAAATTTAACTTCAGTATTTTTCACATGCTCAAATCCGAACAAGATACTATTCTGACACGTATTTAATATATAAGTAAACGTGTGCTATAATTTCTCAATTGCTATTTCTACATTTTACCATCTTGTAGGATTTTTTTTATTATTTATTAGTAAATTTTGTGGCTATAAAAATTAATCGGAAATCAGATATTTTTTACCATTATTTAGTGCAACGCAGAAAATGAAAGATCTTGTTCAAATGCCACTATGCGGAAGTGTGTTACGAAGAAATTTCTAATAATGAATTTTTTTATATT
This sequence comes from Osmanthus fragrans, assembly GCA_019395295.1. NCBI lineage: Eukaryota > Viridiplantae > Streptophyta > Magnoliopsida > Lamiales > Oleaceae > Osmanthus > Osmanthus fragrans. Next base: position 18,084,490 of record CM033361.1, on the reverse strand, counting down.
TAGTATCAATTTTTTTTTTTCTCTTCATAGTCTTATATTATTGAAAAATGCCTCTTGTCCAGGGTGGGGGACATACCCAAAAACAAGGCCACCTCTGCCATTGATCTGAATTTTTGAATTTCAGATCAAGGGGCTGAGAAGGTGCCACCTCAGCCCCCAGTTTTTGGGTTAGTCCTCCACCCTATTTGAATAGCAGGGTTCTATATTATTTCAACTATTTTAAATCTAGTCATCTTATATATAATTTTTAGAATAAAAATTGAGAACTTTTAACATATTTAGATTAAAGAGATCATTATAATTATTGCAAATTGAATAATTTATTATTATTATTATTATTTTATCTTTTTCTTTGGTTCAATTTGTTCAAAAAGGTTATTATTATTATATTATTATTGATTTGGCATATGACTGCAAGAATTTTTTTTTCTTGAGATCACTCTTAAAAGACTTTATACACAAAATATTCTTGATTGTAAAGAATCAATTCTTGAAATTTAATTAGAATAGACACTTTAAATTTAACTTTTTAAAATATAAAGTGAGTTTGATTCTCTATATTTGGGAGCCAAACTCACTCAATATTTATATTTTATAACGTGATTAAATTTAATAAATTACAAGTTTTAATGCTATGCTCTCTAAATTATTCAAATCATATATCAACATTTTAGCTAGGGAAAGCCGACATTTAAAAAATGATGGAAATGTGTGAATGATGTTGGAAAAAAAAAATTGAAATGAAGGGCTAAAAAAAAAAATTCAAAATGTGCCAAAAAATTACTGTTTAATTTCATTATATATAAGATTTTTTAAAAATAAAATAAATAAATAAAGAGACTTGAAGATGATTGAAACACCAAGAATTCTAGAAATATTTCTGTTGCAAGAGACAATAGTTATTTAATATTTAACTATATGATCATTCAAACAAACAATATTCCACTTATACAAATTATCAATTAAATTTTTATTTGTTGGTGAAATTTCTTTTGCAATAATATAAAAACACGACACGTTATTATATCGCTTTCCTAAAGAAAATAATCTTTTCCTTACCAAAAATGAATGCACAAAGGACATCAATGCAGGATGCAAATAGAATCTCTTTCAATGTCGTGATCATTAGTGCGTTTAATGGAAACAAACCGAGCAAGAATTTAATAAAGTTATACAAGAGGCTTTATAGTTTGATTTTGAGATACAAAATGATAGTTGAAAAGAATGCAAGAAAGTGAAAAGAATCCATCTAATCAACTTTTGGCTATATTGATGCAAAGTTCTTGACATGTATTTACATATTTGATTTTATTGTCCAATGTCAAAAAGTCATTTCTATTGAAAATCTCTATGACAATCCTCCATTTCAAAATATATGAGGTTTTTGAAAAAATAAAAATAAAAAATTCATATATGTTCGAAGAAAAAAAAAACACTTGAACTTCCACTTAGTGAAAAATATTTCAAATGTTAACCAAGGTTATTTAGCTCTTGTTTGACACCTAGTTCAAATGTTAACCAATGTTTCTAGTAACTGTATGTTGGCTTCCATCCTTTATGACATTTGATGAATCAAGGTCTTTCGTTAAATTTTATCAAGTCATGGTTATTGATCATTCAATCTATTGATCTTATAGTAGAGTCACTTTTTTCAAGATCAATCGAATATGTTACATCCAATTCACTCACATTTCATTAATGTTAGGTCCAATATTGTAATTGACAATTCTGTGAACAAAAAGAACTTAATTGATCATATGTAAAAAGTCAAGGACTTGGGTTTCAATTTATATAGATGGTTTAGGTTAGGGTTCGAGTTCGAGTTCGGAATAAGGAAAGAAGAACTACCGCATTTTCGCTAGCTGCTCATCAAGACGCTAGCAGAACATCGTCGCTTGCTTTTCGTCCTGCCTCGCTCGACATATACATCGCTCGCCTGTCACTCCATCTCGATCGGACGATAGTGTTACTTAGTCAAACCCTAGGTCGTGATTTTGGAGAATTTTACACAACCCATGACACTTGTTTGCCCCCAACTATAAATATAGATGTCATGGACGAAAATTGTAAAGGTTGCTACATTGTGCTATCATTGAAAAACACTTTTCGTATTGTCTTTGTGAAATACAAGAACACAATTCAACTGATGGAATCAATAATTCGTTCTTGAGATCTGACAACCTAGTTTTGGGAAAATATCACATCTGTGTAATGCAAAACACTTGACTTCCTTAATTCTTTGAGAAATGGACTCTCTCATCAGGATTGAGAAAGGTGGACTTCAAGCGCAGGAAAAACACAAGAACATGATGTTATTGGAATTCCACTTGTAAGAGACAATTGGAATAAGATCGAGAGGTTGGAAGAAGATAGCAAATCTTGGAGGTTGCATGAGATAGATCGAGAAGTCTAGTGGAGTGACAGTAACTATAGCAGTAGATCGTGAGACTGGAAGATTGACAACGGGTCTTAGAAATTACAAGAATTACAACAACTAGAACTAGTGAACGTTGCTAGATTGAAATTGCATTGTTTCCCTAATTAGTTATAGTGGAGGTAACTAGTTTGATCCTTGGAGTTTTTCCCATTTTGGATTTCTCTGTCAACAAATTTTGTATATTTTACTGCTTTCCATATTATTATTAATGCGGCATTTAAACTTAGGAAAATTTGACTTGTATGTTTAATCATCTAGAAAATAATTAAAATTGACGAGTTCCGTTAATTAGTTAATTCCACACGTAAGGTCGAACTAATCTAGTGAATCTAAAACTTTCAATTAACTTCTATCAAAATTTATTAAAAATTTGACTTTGATCTCCGCCAAACAGGGCTAAATGACTAAGTTTACAATAGTGCATATATATATTCCTACCAAATTTAATGTCCTGGTATACATGCATAATCCTAGTAAGAAGAGAAACACTTGATGACACTTCAAAGTAATAATAGTATGTTAAAATTTAAAGTTAGGAAGTAACATCAAGATGCCTTATATATTATGAAAATGCCAAAAGGATGGAAGACAAGTAAACATAACTTGTAGACATTTTATTAAAAAGACATTAACTAAACCTTGTCCAAGAATCATTTTCCAACACAACATCCATTCTTTATAATACAACTTCATTGAACTCAAAGGTTAAGTTTAGAAACTAAACTTCCTACGTAGGATTCCCAAGAATTCTAGTTTACCACAATTATTGGATATGCGACCAAAGTCTCACATCAAATAAAAATGGGGAAGATCATGGGTTTATATGTGTGGACATATATCTCCATTGGTATGAAGCATTTTGGATAAATCCAAAAGCAAAGCCATGAGACCCTAGGCCCAAAGTGGACAATATCATACAAATGTGAAGATATGTGTGAGCTCATACTTATAACAAGTGGGATATGTGGTGTTACATATTCCTAACAGTGGTATCAGAGCCAAACCCCAGAATTAGCCATGTGGATGAATCATCGGAATGCCGAACGAAGGTGGTGCTTCGGTTAGCTCACGATAGGATCCGTGGATGAGTTCTATTGGACAGGCGGTGTACTCCGGATATTTCACGTAAGCGTGTGCCCGAACGCGATGGAGAGAAGTTGATCTAGATAGAGCAAGCTCTCGAGGTAAGGCGGTGCCCAGGTGCTTTACATAAGGCCTGTGCCTCAACGAGGTAGAGAAGAGTAGTTGACTTCGATGGAGCGAGAATCCTTCCTAGTGAGAAAGATGGACGGATAGATGATCGTTTGAGGGGAGACTCGATGGTCCTTTGTTCGAGGAGAGGATTGTTGGGTATGCGATCAAAGTCCCACATCGGATAAAAATGGTGAAAATCATGGGTTTATAAGTGTGGACATATATCTCCATTGGTATGAGGCATTTTGGATAAGTCCAAAAGCAAAATCATGAAGCCCTAGGTCCAAAGTGGACAATATCATACTAATGTAAAAATATGTGTGAGCCCCTACTTATAACAAGTGGGATATGTAGTGTTACATATTCCTAACAACAATTATAGCAAGGACCAGATGTTTTTGCTTGGAGTTGTCATCATTTAGCTATGTTCTCTCTTCTTCTTCTTCTCGAAATTTTGTTGGTTGGACTCATCGTCCTTTTTGGACTCTTTTCAGTCATCCACACCAGGTGCACTAGAAAATTGATCGTTTTGTTCTTTAAAATTATACATTCTAAATTCCTCTTCGATGAGAAGATGATGGCTCAATTCTTATAATCCACCATTAGATGAGAACAATATTTAGAGGCCAAGAATTTCTCATAGCGTCCTCCGACATATACTTAGCTTCCAATGTATCACAAATCTCCTTGGCAACAGTCTTCTTGTGATATACATTGTGTTATGGTAACTGATTTTTTATAGGAATTTTTTTTTTCATTATATTTTATTTTTTAAAAAAAGTTACTAATAAAATATTATATTAGTAACTAAAGTTATCTTTTATTTATTTTTAAATATTAATGTTCGATATGTTTTTCTAATTGTTATTTTATTATCAACAAAATTTTCTAACATTAGTATTTTAGTTATATTAACATATTTATAGATGAAATTTCGCTAATAAAGTAAATCTATAAAACTATTTTATTTTTAATGGGTTAATTTCAAAAAATGTCACTAAATTTACATCAAAATCACAAAACAGTCATTGAAGTTCAAAACTTGCAGAAATGGTCACTAAACTTACCTAAACTTTCACTAACGATCACTGAAGGACCAAAACACGTTAATTGGGTCCTTAAGGACTTCAAGTGTAAATTTCATCTAATTTAATTTAGTCAAAATCAACTCTTGATTTGAAGAAATCGAGTCATTTCCTCCCACCCACACCATACTTGAGGTCCTCAAGGATCCAATTAATGTGTTTTGGTCCTTCAATGATCGTTAGTGAAAGTTTAGGTAAGTTCCGTGATCGTTTCTGCAAGTTTTGAATTTCAGTGACCGTTTTATCATTTTGAGGTAAGTTTAGTGATCGTTTGTAAAATTAACCCTATTTTTAATATTACAAATTGAGTATTCGATAGTATCTTGAATTAACTGACCAATTTTGTTTTCGAAGTGTTTTCAACATTTTTAAAGACCACACTGGGAAGATAAACTGTGCTACGTATTTTTTATTTTTTTTTAAAAAAAATCTATCACAAAAAGAATAATTTTAAATTGACTTATACGTAATTATAACACGGTTTGATATTGACGATTTTTGAACTATTTTTAAATCAAATTATTTTTAAAATGGGTTTGAAAAATTATAAACCAAATCAAGTCATGTATTGTTGTTCGTTTTAATTCTAAATTCATTCTTTCCGAAATAGATAAGAAAATATTATCATAAATCATTATTACCGTAAATGGTCCATAGAAACCAACTAACAAGTAAATTCGTCGAAATATAAAGTAAACCAGTAAATCGTCGTATTAACTATAACAAGAGCAAACGGTTCAATTCGATATCAAGTGAATTTAAGTATTAAAATCTAAACCAAATCATTATAAACATTTGGTTAGGTATTGAATTGAAACCGTTGTTATCGTGCCCAACCCGATTGTTGACTTGAACAAATAATTGAGCCAGTGATTCAAAAGGTGGATTAGTGCAAGGTCGAATTTTACTTAAAAAAGTATAGTTAAGAACAAAGGTATAATCTAATTCTTTGCTAAAACTGAATATATATAATTCTGTCATATTTATTGTTAAAAATTCTTCAATTGTCATAGTGGTCAAGCTTTTCATAGATCTCATAGAGAACATAGGTTTGAATCTTTCCCACTGCAAATGTGATATAAAATTTTGCTCTGAACTAATTTGATAACTTATCGGTTTAGATTGAACCGATTCGATTTTCTCCGAACCCATCCAATTCAGACGGTTATGGACCGATTTGCACAATTCTTGACCGGTTCATATGCTAATGAACCAATTGATACAAATTAGACTGGACCGAGCCATTGTCTAGTTCGTCGGTTCCCGGTTCAGCTAGGTCGATCTCATCCGACCTAGTTTTTTGTTTCAAGAAACAGTTTTTTTCAGAATGACAAACCAAACGCGTTTTCTGTAATATTAAAATAATATCTCAAAACAGAAAACAGAAAAAGAATTCAAAACCGAAAACATAAAATAGAAACGCAGACCAGACACACCCTTATGGTTCATGTGACCCAAATCATTGATTTCAAAACCGCAATAATATGCATCCATATTTCTAAATTTCTAATCTCATTATTATTATACAAAAGAGAGGCCAATACACAGTACCAGAAAAAGAACAAAAAGACATTCCTTCCCCTTTCATATGATCCCTTTCTACCCTTAATTTATTAACACGAAATGTCATCTATCCATCCTCCAGAAACAACCGAAGAACATAGCGTAATTGAAATTGCAAGACGGGACAACAATATAACAATCAACGCGTGTCAAGGAACCATGCATATTAGTCATCAAGTACCCCAAGCAAAAAACACTTGGGTTTTGTTTCTTACTAGTTTGTTTTTTCAGCAGGACAAATATTTTTAACCTTATTATCGCTATCGCTGGATCTATCGACCGACTGATCGACCGACCGACTGACCGATCGACTAATATAATACATGTGAACAAGGATGGATGATCATGAAGTATATAAGACAATTATAATACGACGTCGCTTGCCTCATTTGTCGTTGGTATCGGAATCCAATTGCATCTTGTGGATTCTTTGCCTTGATTCTCTTTCCTCTCTCCTCTTTGTGTAGGCTTCAAAGAAATCTTTGTTTTCTTTCTCCAACTCCTTCCACACTGCTGACGTTAACAGCAAAAAAATGAATCCAACTCCACGGTTTCTTTATTAATTACTAAAACCCGATTTGAATACTAAAAAAAAAAAATCTTTTGTACGCATGCAATGACGTATCCAACAGTCGAGACAAATTCACCATTTCATGTGAGTCTAAAAGCAAATGACACTGCTTGAGAGTTGAGAAACCGATGAAATGTACAAGAATTTTTACAAATGATGAGGTGGCACTGCTGGAAGTTGTTTTTATCCAATATCTAATGAAATTGTGACAGCTGACAATTTATCAAACTGTCAGGCAAAATCCCCTGTACATGTAGCGAGATTGAATAATCAATGGTGTATTTTGTAAGGAAGAGTGAGGAACCTGTAGAAGTGATAACTGGTTTGATATCTGCATGTTTGGAGAGAGCTTCCATGCATTCTTCTTTGTTCATATCAAATATTATGCACTCCTCAATAAGATGATGTACCTTTAATCATAAACACATACTCACTCTTCATAAAATCATAGGTAACACACATAAAGACTATTTTATAGACGTATTTAGTTACCATATGGATGTACTGAGCAGGAGAATCGCCCATGGATGACTTCTTCGTTATCAAGAAACCTTCAAAGAAAAATCAAAACGTGGAAATTAAAGAAGGAAGTAGAAAGGGTAAGAAGAATATTGAATTTAGAGAGAGACAGCTTTATGGTTAGAAGAAAGTTGATAGAATATAACATATTATATATTAAATTATTTATACAATACTGAATATTGAGGTGCACTGGGGTGGGGCCTGAATTCCCACGTGGGAGGGGATATGTGATTGGTGGGGAGAAGATTAGGGGAGATTTTATTAAGCAGCCTTTGCTTTGTTTGAATGGACCCTACCCCACGTGACGAGTGGGCCCAACAGGCCCTTATGATGTCCAACTGGCAATAGGGTTTTGAAAAGCTCTAGATAAGTAACATTAAAAAAGGAAAATATAAAAGGACGTTCTCTTTACTATTTTGGAACCGTTTTCTATTTTCGATTTTCCAAAACATTGAAAACGCGTTCTTTTTCTCATTTTTGAAAACGAATTTTTAAAAACGGCTGAAAATTTTGTGAAGAAAACAGAAAACAACTTTTTTACGTGCCAAAATTCAAAAAACAAGGATTGAGAATATTTTTTCAAAACGACAAAATGAACGAATTTTCAACAATATTAAAATGAACACCCAAAACACAAAACACAACGAATTCAAAATTCGAAACATAAAATTGAAACACGAAGAAAACGCCCCATAAGAGTTCTTGGATTTTCAAGAATTGTCGAGATTTTAAAAACATGTCCAATCATTCTATACAAATTATGTTCTATCATTTTCAATTCAAATTCTACCCTAATCAAGTGAAGTAAAAAATTCGATTGTAGTTGACATGTCTCGACTAATCAAGTAAACATTTGAATTCAAAAAAACTCGACCTCGATCACGATTGATGCACCAAAGTAATGGTATAGGCGTAGGCTCATGACTCTTAAAAGTGAATATCGCACATATTTTTGCCTCTGCTGGATAGTTTCGTAGCGACTTTTTTTAGACATTTTCTAAGAACAGAAGAAACCACAAGGCCAAGTTTCCCAAAAACTGAAAAACATCTCATTATCACACAAGCGCAACTTCCAATGGAAGTGTCCTGAATAGTCATTAGAGGATGAGAAAGTTCTCCGATTACCGAGGAGTGAGAACAAAGCAAGCAATGCTACAAAACAAAGTACGAAGAGGATAACATCAATTTTCTTTTGTATTAGCAAGGAAAAATACGTAGTTAGGGGCCCACATATGTTACGTTGGGCCTGCCAAAAAGCCCACGCTCTTTGTCTGCAGAGGCAAGTGGCAATGCCGTGGGATCTTTACCCAGTCATTTCTCATTTTTTTATATTCTTTTTTGGAAGATATAAATTCTTTCCATGATTTTTACTTATAATTATAGAATAATGTTCATTGTACATTTTATGGATGACATAAAGTTTAACATCCTTTGTAATTCTTTGCAAATTCAAAATATTGTGTGGTGGGAAAGTGTTTTGAATTTAAAAACTGATCAATCATGTGCCGACACGTGATATAATATCAAACTTGATGTCAAATACAATGTACAAGTAGCATAGTTGATAATTATAACCATAAAAACATGAGAGCTAATAAATTCTCAAAATTTAACAATTTTGTCATTCAGTCCAAAGTATTCAAATTTTGGCATGAAAATAATGATTGATTAGGCTCCGAACGGTATTTAAGGGCTGCCCACATGAAAATGGGACCCCACAAAACAAACAAAAGAACTGGTCATGTGTAACAACAGCTGTAAGAAAATGGCTTAAAACTTGAAGCTCGTGACTCAAATTTCTATTCCCAATCTAAAGGGCTCTTTCACTAGAAACTAGAAAGCTAATTCTGTTTTTGACTCAATAACTCTTACCAATCTAACACTCACACATGGCTGCAGTTCCAATATGCCAATTACACAATGACACGTTGGATTTTCGAGGTGACTGTTAGTGAAGGTGGGATGGGGTGCTGTTGATTAACGTGAACAACATATATGATATAATAGACATGATCAAACAAAAGACGTGTGATACCTAACCATTGTCTGTCCGGTCTAGGACACTTCCAACACATGAAGGGCGAGTTTGGCACATTCTCTGTTTTTGCTTCCGCCTGTAGAAGCTACTACCTTAAGTCAGTTTACTCTAAAAGCTATTTTAATAAGACAATACTTACAGAAAATTATCTAAACAAGTTCAAAAGCAACTTCTTAGTCTCATAATCAGTTCTTGACTTTTCAAAAGCCTTGCCAAAGAACCGTGAAAGATATTTATATCTTACGACATTCTCTTGTCTCGTTAATGTGGGCGAAATACATACATGATCACCATCATTTTCACATTATGACCTCTTTTATCCTACTTTTAACGAGAAACATCACATTTCATCGAACTCGGTATTATCTTCACCACACCACCTCTCTTTACCATAAAGGCTCCACCACCTAGCACATTTTTAAGAAATCTCTTCATTCAAATCTTGTGCACAGTGGAGTTAACCATCTTACACGTCTACACGACCAAGTCAAAGTGTGACTTTGATTACATTTGTTGAGACTCGAGTAAATCCAAAAAGTTATACTTGAGTGGAACAACCCAACTGCTTTATTCGCATAAAAGATAATTCACAGTAAAAAGCTCCCTCAGGCTGTGTTTCTTGCCAAATACAACTAAATCCATTAATCAACTGTAGGCACCTTTTCAGCCTAAAACACTGGACTAATATTTTATTTTCGCAGTGCGATTACAGCTAGAAATGATTATGACACTTTTAATGAAATATTCTACTCTAGTAGTTTTTGGTGCAACTAAGCCCCCGTTTGGCCTCCATTAAAATGGGATTTTGGCCAATTTCGTTTTCTACACCTGTGGGGCCACTTTCAGTGAAGTTGTCTGTCATTCTGCAAAAAACACAGATGTTGCAGGTTCCAAAATGAACATTCCTAATTTACCCTTCAACTAAATGGTGAGAGTTTATTTTAAAGTTAAGGAATAAGAGGGTTATTTCTGGAAATAAATTTTAAAAAATGAGGATGATTTGGAGATTTTGGGTTTCAATGTTTTTGAAAGATTTTGACTGTCTGACAAATGTTCTGTGCACCTAAAATTTTTTAATATTTAATTTACTATTGAAAAATGAGAAATCTCATTAAAATGAGATTCAAACGACCCCTAAATTAATAAACAAATTCAAATGGGTGGATTTATAGAAGAAGAATCCAGCTGTAAACATGGAAATCTTGAAATCAAACATTTTTCACCAACTTTCTCGATATTTCATGAAACAAAAGTGGGTATCAATATTTCTCAGATTCTATCATTTGAAATATAACTATATCAGCAAGAACCTATAGCTTTAGAAAAATTAAACCGAGTGAAAAAAGGGTAAAAAAAACATTGTTAGTCACTCAACTTATTGCGAAGTTTTCGTGTTAGTCATCAAAGTTTACTTTGTTTCAAATAATCACAGAAGTTCACTTTTGTTTATGTTAAGTCGCTCAATTAATAATTTTTTTACAGAATCGATGATATGAAAGACTTCCATGTAGTTGCGACTTCAAATTTCGTGAGAATTTTAGGCTAGAAAGAATACCGTAGTTTAACTGAATGACCACACTAAAACAAATTAAACTTCACTGACCACTTTAAAACAAAATAAAGCTTGGTGACTACCATGAAACTTCACTATAAGTTGATAAGAGGAAAAGTTTTTTTAACTGGCAAAAAATGAAAAGTCTCGCTATTAACCTTCTCTAATCAGAAACTATATTGCTTCAAATCTTCACATCAAATCATGACTCGCAGTTGCAACAAGGGGATAGTAATGCCGACTTCATAAAATGGACACATTTTCATACTATTAATCATAAAGCAACAAAAGAAATGAGAGAATTATACAAAACAGCTGAGAAAACCGCATACTTACAAACACCAGGTCAGCAGATCAAGCGCATCAGAAGTTGACACTAACGGCAGCCGATCTTCACTGTGTACTCTTTCCCCTCCCCTTCTGTTTTTTCTCTTTTCGTTTTTTTGTTTAACGCGAAGTGAATTTTCTTTTCCCTGTGGGGCTTGGTCACATTTGGACTCCCACTAGAAAGCACTGATGAGATGTTCCAGTCAGTAAGGATAGAAACCCTTTCTCAGGTCCCTTACAAAGAAGGGGTGTGATAGAGCTTCTCTTGCTTTGAGCCGCTCTGCAGGGTCATACCGTAAAAGCCCTTGCAAAAGATTAATCAGATCTCCAGCCGAGTGGTCTACATGCTGCATGATCAGGTTCTGGAATACAGTAGAGAGATGATATAAGGGCCACCCTTAGAAGCTTAGTGCCAAATTAAAAATACTGGTAAAAGAAAATTTGAAACTATTAAAACCACATTCATCCATAAGAATTTGAGAGTTTTCTGGCTTCTTTGCAATGAAACTATAACTTAATGTTGTAAAATATTTTGCCCTATAAAAAGGTCGACTTCTCTTTTTAATATTCTGTACGTACCAAAGAATGCCATTGATGACACGCCTCTTACCAACTCTTAACATGGCCACAAGTGCCAAACAACCTGAAGCTGCCATGATCAGTTGGTAAGTTGTCAGAGTTCTCGAGAAAAAAATTTCTTTCCAGCCACTCGGACAATTAAGCAACTGCAATACATTTAACGTCATTTAAACAACTGCCCTACAAGTCCTCTCATAAATGGCTGTTCACCTAGACCTGATTTCAGCTGCAGACTAAGGGATCGCATCCAAAACTTTTGATCTGTCATCAACTTTAGACCGTATTCAAGTTCAGCAATTTCTGAAATAGATAACTACGCGGCAAGCCTAAGTTACGAACCTGAAGGCGGATTATAGTTTAGTTTCAACAGGCTTAATTAGCAGTTCATCTCTAAAGTACAGTACATCTAACTGGACTCAAAAGCAGGTTTTAATAGAATTCCTATTTGCACATCTCAAGAGTTTGAGGCTTGCTGAAAAGAAGTCTCTTGGTGGTGGGTGATTGAAAACAACCAAATACACACTCAGAAAATTGCTTCTTAGTCTAAATATACTGACTGGATGTGTGTAATAACAATTAGGTTCCCGGTTGTCAATTTACTCGAAAGTATAACATGTAGAGGCAAGGCAAATGCCTTGGTTTTATTAAATAAATCTCTCCCAAACATTGTAGAAGAACATTTGATGATCAGAAAGAACAAATGCACGTATCATATTCTAAAGTATGCCCCGACAAATAGGACCACAAACAGCACCTACCTAGTTGTCCTCACTCCCCACATACAGTCTCTTGCCAGACTGTGGAAGTAAGAATGCAATAACCTACATAAATCCAAGCTACTCTCCGAAACAGATAAATCAAACCACAAACCCCAGAGAAAAATAAAGAATAATCTAAAAGGAAGAAGATAAAAAAGAAAGGGAAGAGGATGTAAAAACAAAATTTTAATTCTGACAGAACAGTCTAAGTGGGAATATTTATGAAGACAAATGTAGAATTAAATGGTATTTCAGATAGCAAAAGATAAATCAGGCAGGCACCTACCACCATCTCAAGCTAGACGCTTGATAATCATTAATTTGCTCTGTTACCTCCTAAAGAAAGAAACTAGGCCCCTTTGAGCCCCATTCTTTCAAAACTAATTTTTTTTCCAAACTCATTTTCAACCGCAAATTCTCTCAATAAAATAATTTTACACGTGAACCCAAAAGTTTTCCCTACTTTTTAACCACACATTCTCCAAAAAGCACTATACAAAATCTAGTCTCCCAAAAAATATGGCTCAAACCAACCCTAAAATAGGAACTCTTATATACTTTTCCGTAGCTATACAAGAGAGAGAGACAATTCCTGCATAGTTTAGAGATTACAAGGCTAATGTTCACCTGAAGACATGGCAATTTCCAAACTGCCCGCATACTTTCCCTTGAAGTTGCACCCTCAGGCCAATCCAACTTCGCATCCCTTCTAAAATATTTCTCAGCCTGCCGGCTGCAGAAGAAGTAACAAGTAACTATCAGAATCATTCACACAGCTTACTAGCTTAGTCCATGACATGATGCAAAATATATTGAATTTTACTCTGCTCGCATCATCATATGTTGAGGCAATGGCCCCAAAACCCTTTCCATCATAGCAAGATGTTCCAGGTTCTCATGAGTTTGGAAAAGTGCCTCGCCCTGTTGCCAAAAAAAAAAAAAAAATGGATGCATTGACAGTTAAAAATGTTGACTACAGCACTAGCATGCTTCCTTAGAAAGCCTTAGATGGTAATAGGCACAGTATGAATCAATCTAAAGAGTGCAAGTGAGAATATAAAGATGTGACAAGTAACCCAATGTGCAAATAGCTCCTTCATAGTAATACAATCAACAGAACAAGATTCGTAGATGGACCACCCATAATGGCGCATATACATAAATAACAATGTCGAGATATAAATTAAAACCAAGAATGTGCAATTGGAAAAGGTAGTGGAAGACTATATGTTGCTTTTTTACTTACAGTGCACAGTTCAATAAGTATACAACCTATACTCCACATATCACAAGGATAGTTCCATCCAAGACCTACAGAAAATATCATTAGCAATAACTCATTGAACCAACTGAAACAAATTAAAAACGAAAACAAAAGAATACAAGAACCACCAATTACCTAAAATAACCTCCGGAGCACGATAATGACGTGTAGATACCACATAGTTATGATCCTGATGTTCAAATGTAGTACTGCCAAAATCGATAAGCTTTATAGAGCTTGATTTGGGTAGATTTTTGAAATAGGAAGCATTTTTCGTAGATCTGGATAGGAACTTCATTCCAGGCAAAAGGAGGAATAAAAATCATCAGGCATCAAAACTTATAATTAGTTTATTAAATTCAGAAGTACAAAAACTGTTGTTACCCTTCTCAATATATTAAAAATACAGTTGGAGAAGTAATCCCAAACTCATTAAGTTGAGACACAATTAAACTATCATATAAAAGAAAAATTGGAATTGGCAAACATTAAGCCCTTGTTTGATCCCCATTTTTCCAAAACAAATTTTCAACCATATATTCACATAATAAAATATTTTGCACGTAAGTCCAAAACTTTTTCTTACTTTTTAACCACACATTTTCAATATTACTATTCCAAAATCTATTAACCCCAAAAAATGGGGCTCAAAAAAGATATGAGTCACAAGTGCGTAAATCATATACAAAGAAAAACGGAACCTACATGCATAATTAATTATCATGCTCATTTGTTGAATTTTTTTTTATGAACACTGATCATATTAAAGATAAACAAATAGAAATGATGTCAGATAAAAGATTGATCATAAGAATATAACTAAAAGAAACTAAGAAGACGACAAGAAAGTTAACCTAAACCTAGCATAACTCCAAACTTCTAGCAATCAGATCCACATATAAGAAACTATGTTACCTTTTTGGGCTGAGTGCAATTGTAAAATTCATGTTAAAAATGAGAGATGTAACTAAACTATTATATGAAAGAAGAAAAAGAATTGGTGAACAACTAAGAAATATATATACAATGAAATACGGAACCTATATGCATATTGCATAATTAATGTTTTAAATTACACTTCGTATTAAAGTTGAACAAACAGATACAATTTCAGATAAAATAAATAAATAAATAAAAATTGACCAATAAAATATAGCTAAATGAAACTACTAAGAAGACAAGAAAGTTAACCTAAGCCTAGCAAAAATCCTAACTTTTAGTAATCAAATACACATATCCTAATCATGAAAAAATTGCTTTACATATTTTGGACCGAATACAATTGTAAAATGATGTTAAGAAAAAAAAAATAAGAAATGAGCTAGATGAAAATACCTTATAATCTGGCACTTTAATATACTCTGCAGAAACAAGAAGAATATTTTCTGGTTTCAGATCAGTGTGAATCAGGTGCAGATCATGCATAACTGCAAATAAAAGCAACAATAATAGATTACAGTCTATAAATCATAAGGTAAATATTAAAAACAGACGCAAACGCCAATTGATGCCTAAATCAGATATCAATTTTGATGAATATAGAAATTGAATGAAAGCAATATATCTTGGTGCAAAGATATGTCCACACACATGCCACAGATTCCAAAAGTTGTCTGCCAAACTCCCGAACAAGATCAATGGGAAATGAACGATAGCTGTTTTTGCGTAGAAAATCATATAAGCTTGGACCAAGCTTCTCAAAAACCTGTTAAGACCATTTAAATCCATCCGCAAGATTTTAACTCGCACAATATTCAAGCAATAAGTAATATCATAGCCCTTCAAATTTAAGGAACTGTGAATTATAATAAATACTTACAATACAAATATGATTACGATAGTCAAACCAATTCCGTATTTGCACACAGCTGCGAAGAATGAAACCACTTAAACCAAAATAACTTCAAGTTTTTCTTCTAGCAGATAAATTAAGCTAAAAAAATGAAAGCAGAGATCTACCGTGTGCCACGAACGTCGTGCCTTGCAAGTTTCTGTAAGACATTAATCTCAATCATGGCAGCTTCCCGGTACTTACGTATTGAGCGGACAATTTTAATCGCAACAATCTCTTTCTTTTCATTGTCCAAACATTCAAGGACTTGCCCAAAAGTTCCTGCAATCAATCAATGGGTAGGACAGAAACAGTTAAATATCACCAAATTACTAAAAATGAATCAACTAATGAGAACAGGAAGCTGAGGAAACAGTCAGATAGTGAAGAAACAACCAACCTTCACCCATTTTGCTAAGTATCCTATCTGTCAGTTAAGGAAAAAAAGGATTAAATAGAGCCCCAGGAGGGAGGGAGGGGGCAAAAGCACATTGATCATAAGCAACATCAAACACGTGAGAGTTGAATTCACAAATATAATAGGACGGTATCAAAACAACTTTACATGGATTCTGAGATAAATGCTGAATCCAGTTATCCGCACTATTGCTGAATGAAAACATAGACGTGTTCCAAGTAAAACGGAGATATAGTTATTATAAAAACGAGTTACAAACAAAACATTTGGGTGGGAGATTTTGTTCTTCAATAGTGATGGCCATGCTTGCTTTAGGTTATTCACCTCTTGTACTACAACAAGGCTTACAAATTACCACATCAAAGTTAGTTTGCTGAAGTGGAGGGGTAACTGCATAGTTAACTGAAGGGAACCTAATCAAATATGCGGACAACAAAAATCTAACCTAACATAAGCATTTCCACTCCGAAAAAATGAATGTAAGAAACAATGTGAGAGGCCCACATATGTACAGCAGAGTGCACAAGCTATCACAACAAAGGTGTTCAATGAGCATGCTCTAAAAGAACTCCTACAAAAGCATCAAACAGAATTATCATTTAAGCAACTCTCCAATTCACACCCTTAAGTATTTCAAGTACACTTACAACGAGAAGTTAAATTCTCGCCAATGGCAAAAGCATAGTGACCATCTTTATCATCCGGCCTCCGTGGTGGAGAACCATTGTGGGGAACCCCCTTGTAATATATAGAAGAATAGGCATAATTGGTGACTGGCCCAAGCTCTTTTCCAGGATATAATGTTGGAAGGATCTGCACAAGAAACAATATTCAGTCTTCTTATGACAACACAATAACCATATTGTTATTCCATACGAGGGCAATCACTATGATCAGTGTGAAACTACAACAAACCATTTTTCATCTTATTAGCTTCACCACCATCCCTTCCAATTTCTCAACACTTAAATCAAGTATGCTACATGATTGATTGTTCTTGCATTACTTGGTACAGAAATATTCATAAGTTTCTCATAAATATACACAACCTATAAAACACAATTGTCAAATAGTTCAACATTTTTCTTCCTCAAATATTTTTATAAGACCCATGGAAAAACAAAATCAAGCCAGTATACGACTTTATGGTCAAAAAGACAAACTAAAGAAAACTTTCCAGAGTACATATTTTTCACAAGTACCAAGACATTCTCCAATTCTTAGCTTCTATCACAATCAAGGAAATTCTAGCACGCGTTTTAGAGAAAAGACGCATGAAAGCAAGATCACATAACTATTGCAAATTGAAATGAAAACTAGTTCAGAAATTCAGGTAATCGAGACATTTTATCCAAAATAAATCCGAAGTAGCAAATAAAAAAATTCATTAACTCACATGTAAACAGTGCAAGATATCAAACATTCTATTGAAAGCCCTAACTTGTTAAAAATGCACTTTATAAAAACGTGAGAGAATTGTAAAAATTCATATAGATAAAATCAGACCTTGGGATGATCAGGAGGAAGGGCGGGAGGCATGTCCCATGTTAAACGAGGTCGTTTTCGGGGCCGCTTATCCGTGCTTTTGTGATGAAAATCCACCGCTCTTTGCGTCTCCATTTTCATCGAAATTTTAAAAATTCAACGAATATAATAGAGAAAAAAAATTATGATTGTAGACTATTTGGCTAAAAAGATTTTTTTTTTCTTGTGCTCAAAATTTTAATATCAACAATATTTTTTATTTTTTTTTTAAATAATTTGGGTTTGAATAGATCTGAGGACAGATAAGCAATGTCAGCCAAATTAAAAAATTAAAATTGTGCTTGGTTGTCAGAGAACGAGATGAATTCTCTCCAGTCTCATCCCTCCGATTCCTACAGTTTAGCAAATGTAATAGAAGAGGATTATTCCGTGTACATGAACAATTTCACAAAATGTAGACACCCAGCCTCATATGAATATTTTATTGTCAAAAGTAGACTGATAAGTGCATTTTGCGCACTTATTTATATCATAAAACATGGATAAATGTGAACATATATATTGAAATATGATTTTATTCGGTACAATTTGTGTTTGCAGGGTTACATTAATGGATGGAACGAAAAGTATGCGAAAAATGACTAAAATGGAAGAAAACGAAAGTTCAGGAACCAAATTATAATTTTCTAAAAGTTGTCCCGAAGATTGAATCGAGCATGGAGATGGATTAAATGCAAATTGATGAAGTCATAGGATGATTGAAGAAGGAAAAAGAGGAAGTGAAGCCAAGATAAGACATAATGAAATTTGGGTATCAAAATAAATGAAATGGAAAGTTGTTTCATCCAAGCGCTTGGAAGGAAACTTCAAGCGTTCGCCCCAACCCATGCAGGGAATCCAGGAGGCGAATTCATCAAGCTAGGCAGTCGCTTGGCTTATAACCAAGCGGTCACTTGGTTCATTTCTGGCGCGAGAAATTTAGTTTCCTTATTTGAATCAACTACCTATGAAAATATGTCTTGGACTCCTTTTGTAACCCGAATTACGACCAGAAGAGGGGGTTACGCATTATTACTGAGTTTTGACACGTTGGAGAGCAAAAAGAAGGTGAAAAACGAGAAGATTGATTCCAAAATTCAAGATTTCACTTCAAAATTTTATAGGGTGATGTCTTCTCTTATTTATTTTTTTTGTTTTCTTAGTTTTTCCATGTTGAGGTAGATTTTATTGTGCTAGATGAACGATAAACCATGTGATGTGATATTTCATTTTCTAGTTTTATATTTTTTTACGTTAAAACGCCTTTTGAATTGATAAATGATTTATATACATTGAATTGAGTCCATAATTACTATACATATGATTGTGTGATTTTTGGTGATTTATTTCATCCATTCAAAAAATGATAAATATATTAGAGAAGGTATAAATTATTGTAGGGTCCGATAAGGAATAGAGATATATCGTTATACTTTATGTGAATCTCTAAGTGTTCATATGTATTCTTGTATTTTTATATATTTGCTCCAATCATAGAGATAGAGTCGGTGTCGTATATGAAAATAGGTTCAAACTTAATCGAAAGAGAGTTTTGAATAAAATAGGAATATTGATTCGTCACAATCTAAACGTATTGTCAAATTGTAGAACTAGGGTTGGAATAGATCGTTGCATGGGAATTCGTGAACCTAATAAGTCTTTTATTTGATTGTTAGTTCAACTTGCATTTGATTTAAATTGTTTTTAGTATAATCTGTCTTTGCATTTAGTCATTTCATCCATATTTGCACAAGTAGCTTACTTAGTTTTATTACGATTTAGTTATAAAAACTCAAACCACGTCTTTTTTTTTCGGTGTATGTCGAAATAAATATAGTCAAACTATTAAATCTCCGTGGAAATGATATTCGAACTCAAAATTCATTTTATTACTTGAACGATCTGTACACTTGCAGTGATAAAAGTCGAACACAATTTCGGCGTGCCATAAACCACCCACCCTCTTGTTGTGTGTTGCTTGTAAGCCTTCTGCGAAAATTTATCCTATACACTTAGCATGGTTCAATAGAAGAATGTTAGGTGTACAATGTGAGATTTACAGGGATGGATCCTCCAGAATACTCACAATAGAATTTTTTGCAATATTTACTTGCATGTGCCCCATGTGAATATTCTGAAATTGTTCGGTGAACAATTAGTCTATATGCACAGACTAATTGAATGTAATATATTTTTAACGATTTTTAATTCAAAAATAGTATACGGTGTAAATTGTGCACCGGGTGCGTCTTGAATTAGGGATCCAACTGCTTCGGAGGAATTCATTTCTTGTTAGAAAGCCATTTTCAGCAAATTTTTAGCAAAATTATGCTCGTTGTACAGTGGAAAGACAGTTGCGTTTATTAATCAAATCAACCAAAATTACCTTTATACCCTTTTGAAATTTACTTGTCAAAGTTGAACTTTTTGAAATATTTTATAAGTGTTATAAAAGTAATACTTGATATCAATTTGTTGGAATAATTTGATGAGTTTCAACCAAGTTAAAGAAAATAAAATTTAGGATATAAATTTAAGAGAAGAAAATTGTACTCTCAACACTCGATTTCTATTATTCATTTTTTTTTTTGTGATGATGAAATATTATAAATGAGTAACATTTTATACTATATTTGGTACATAAGAATTAATTGATAATACATAAATTTAAGAATAAAGCTATGTGTAACAATCCCCTACATAATGTTCTACACCCCCCTCACATGGAGGGAGGCCCACACATAATAAAATATTTGTGGGCCCCCCTCCATGTGAGAGGGGTGTAGGGCATTATGTAGGAAATTGTGTGTACATGTAGCATAGTCCTAAATTTAAACACCCATTAAAATTTCTATAAAAATAAATTTATCTATCATAACTCTATATTCATGTAGATCCAGATTCATCAAGTCAAAATTCATTAAATCTAGATTAATGTGAATGTTAATTAATTGAGAATTAATAAAAGGAAATTCATACGATTTTGTAATATTTATTATATATTGAAAAATGAAAAGTAAGGTATTACTGAAATAATTGAATTATAATATGATTAAAATCGTCCAAAAATTATTTTCGTTCGATGTGATAATATATTATAGATTTCATTATATTCAAAAGATGGATATTTCAAAGAATTTGCTTGACGTTGAGTCAATAATGACAGCTGCATAGAGATCAATGTACTATTTCAACGATTCAAAATTTCTTAAATCTAGTAAGAATGGTGCCCAGACACGCTTAGGCCCTGTTTGATAGTCGTAATTTTTCGTGGAAGGTGGAAAACGTTTTCCTACTTTTTACTATTCACTTGTTTGATTGCACTAATTTTTCAGGGAAAATGTTTTCCAACGTTTTCCAAGGTACAAGCGATTGATGCACAAAAATTAGAAAACGTTTTTTCACCATAGTGGTGGGAAAACGTTTTCTAACTTTTTGACAATTTTTTTTTTAGAGCAATTGGAACACATTCCAAAGTCAATGGTACAAAAATTTATCCATTTAATTGACAATTTGTATAAAAAACAAAGTCAAACGAAAAATTTATCAGGTGAAAAATTATACCAATCAAACACCATTAATTATAATTCTCTGTAAAACATTTTCTAGGCAATTCAATTTTTTGCCATTCATTTTCTTTTCACTCATTTTCTATCCTTACAATCAAATAGGCCCTTATTGTCCTAACAAAATGTATGTTCAAGCATTACATTATTTATATTGAATTGCATTAAAAAAAGTCGTCACATAAGAAAAAAAAAAAGGACAATACTGTTATAACTCTCTCTTCAATGCAACTTTATGTCTAGCGATGTGGCAAGGGAAAAAGGACATCTGAAAAGTCGAATTTTAGAATTGTGGGACAAAATTGAAAGGGAAAAGCTCCTTTGACAACTTCTGGACGTCCACGAATTGTCACAGCAGCAATCTTTAAATTAAAAAGTATTAATGAATTTTTTGACCAGGGTAATTATATTTTATATTTTCATCACAATTTTTATTTCTAACATTATATTTTAATTATACTTAAAATTCTTAATCTTTATTCATTATAGCAATTATGTTCCTAATGATTTTTCATATCATTCTTATCTTCAAACTTCTACTAGTTGATATATTTTGTGTTTGATAATAGTTTTATATCCAAAAGTCTTTTGAAATGGTGTAAATGAATTTATTTTCTCATCATATTTTTAAAAAATAAATAAATATAAAGTGCAAAAAAATATTTTTCTTTCATTTCAAAGTATAAAAACAAAATATTTTGATATAATTCATCATCAAGAACGAGACGTACTAATTAATGGAACGTTGAAAATAAGAATTTAACGAAAAAAGTTAAAACATAATTGCTACAATGAGTAAAGATTGATGAGTTCAATTACAATTAATATCTTGTGTATCAATAAAAAGTTGTGGTGACAATATAAGTATCTTTTTAAAAACCTTGGATTTAAAATTTAGGGGTAATTAGCACAAAACGTCCTTACATTTCAATATTATTATGCAAAACGTCCATACCTTTCATTTTTTTAGCATTTTTACCCCTACATTCACTTTTTATTGCAGAGATAATAATTTTCATCCAATTTCGTATGTAAAATGACAAATATACCATCATAGTTAAATAAAAGAAAAAAATTGGTAATTAGCACAAAGCGGTCTTAACTTTAAATGTTATCGTGCAAAACGTTTCTACCTTTAATATTTAAAAGTATGGATATTTTGCACAGTACTATTGAAAGGTAGGGACGTTTTGTGCTAATTGCCCTTTTAATAATTTATTTGGACTTATTCACACTTTTTATAAAATTTTAGGAGTATGATTGCAATTTGTTACTTTTTTTATATTTAAATAAGAGAGTATATTTGTCATTTTACATGAAAATGATGATTTTCGCAATGAAAAGGTGAAGATAGAGGTGAAAATGTCAAAAATTAAATGTAAGGACGTTTTGCACAATAACATTGAAAGTTAAAGACGTTTTGTGTTAATTACCCTAAAATTTAGTGTCAGTGCAGATGACCCCATCGCTATAGGTCCGCCCAGACTTGCATCCTTGTACACTCATATTTTATCTCATTTTTTTTGTCTCTCCTTTCTTTTTTTTCTTTTTTCTTTTTTTTTTTTTTTTTTTTTTTCTTTTTTCAAATTTCTAGGCGGTGAATATGCATCTCAACTACCCTTTGGTGCATCAAGCAACTAAAGTCCTCCTATGATTTTTTTTTATTTTTTATTTTTTATTTTTTTTCTGTCTTTCTTTTACTTCAAGTGATACTTTTTGAAGCAAACCCCCCAATCATAAACGCCTATGGTTGAGATATCAACCCATTGGCAGTTGTCTCCTTTGATTACCATAACCTTCAACTCCATATTATATATCTTCATTAAACCCCACGAAAGCTAGTAGAATTATACACTGGAAAAGACAATTTCTGGGATTTCAGATCAATTATGGGATCCTTAGAAAGATCAAAAAAGAAGTTGCAATTATGGAAGAAAGCTATTGTCCATTTCTTGTTATGTTTCGTTATGGGATTCTTCACAGGCTTTGCTCCAACTAGTAAGTCTTCAATATTTTCTGATGGAGTTCCAATCTCAAATCACCAGTTGGGATTTTCACCACAGCCTGTGGAAGTGATAAACCCTGTGAAACCACACAATTTCACCGCAAGGGAATTGGAAGAAACTTCAATTTCTACTGCACCAAAAGAATCCTTAAACCTCAAAAACCCCAACGGCGGCGAGTTAAATCCTAGGAGGCTTGTAATAATTGTAACGCCTACAAGCAAGATGGATAGGCTTCGAGGGGTGCTTCTTAGGAGGCTAGCCAACACATTGAAATTGGTTGCTCAACCACTGTTGTGGATTGTCGTGGAGCAGTTTTCGGATTCTGCAGAGATTTCCGAGATATTAAGGAATACAGGGATCATGTATAGGCATGTAGTGTTCAAGGAGAATTTCACTGATATTCATGCTGAAATGGATCACCAAAGAAATCTTGCTCTTAATCACATTGAGCATCACCGGTTGAGTGGAATTGTGCATTTTGCCTCACTTTCAAACGTATACGATCTTAGCTTCTTCCAAGAGATTAGAGCAATCGAGTAAGTTTTTTTCATCCCTCAACTTTATTCGCTCTATACTGGGTTTTTCGAGAACGGTTTTTGCGTATAGATCCACAAGCTGCTTAAAAATTACTTTCCTGAAAACTTAAATCTGCTAAAAATCTGATGTTAATTCTCATCAAATAGAGACAAAATAAGTTTGATTTATTTTAAACATAACTATTAAAGATGAGGATTTTTATTTCTTCACGTCCATATCAAATATGTTTTTATAGTTTTCTTCCACTTGTCCCTTCACGACTATATCGATACAACAAATATTTGATTAGAACAATTTCTATAATAATTGACAGTTAGACTCGAATTTCAGACCTTCTTTGCTCATTACCATGTTGATTTACTTTAACTAAAAACGAGGGGAGGAGAAACTTATATCATACGTCTATCTTACGAATATTTATTATGAAGTTGATTAACGTTGAGATTATTACTAAAGCCTTAAGAGGATTATATTTCAGGGCATTTGGTACATGGCCAATAGCTAAACTACATGCTAACCAAAAGAAGGTGATTATTCAAGGACCTGTTTGTAATTCTTCAGAAGTTATAGGGTGGCATTTGAAGAAAATTGAAAATCTAACGGATACAACTACACTTCCAATTCACATTTCAAGTTTTGCATTCAATAGCTCTATTCTTTGGGATCCAGAAAGATGGGGGCGTACTTCATCTGCTCAACATACTTCGCAGGTATGTTACGAGTCGTATCGTAATAAAATCAGTTGTCGATATCTTTTTTCTTAACTCAAGAACATTTATAATTCATGGACATTGCAATTTTTGTGCACTGATACTAAATAATCGACTTCAACGAATAATTTAGTTTACCCACTGACACTTAAATAATATTTAAATTTGTATAATTCTAATTTAAACACGAAATAATTTCAATATAGTTTGTTGTTGTTACATCATTATTAATTTAGAAGAAACTTTATTCAACAATTAATGATGATTCCTCCATAGATGGACAAAAACATTATAATAAGTAAGAAGATTTGGAATTGGTACTTGGTTGGCCAACCTAACCTTCAACCATTTCATGGACTAATTGGCATTAATTAATGACTTACTCCACTCAAGTATTCCTTCTTATTATCAAATAAATTTATTTATTTGTTTTGGTCCGTTTGGTAGGATTTCTGTTTTTATTTTCGTTTGCCGTGAAAGAATTTTAGGAGAAAACTACCACAAATAATTTATTTCTAAAAACCCTTCTAACCAAATAGAATAAAAAAAAATTATTCATTTTCAAGAGCAGTTTCTTAATCTCGAGAGCAACTTTTGATTTTTCGAAAACCATGAAAGAGTAGTTAACATTTCTTTCAATAAATCAAGCAGATAACGAATTAGTATATTGTTTTATTTTAATGTCTTTCTATAATTTGATGATAGATAAAACAAATTTTGAATTCATATAGAGTTTTATTGAATGTATTTTTTCATTATGTAACAAAAGGGTAGGATGAGATTAAAAATCTATTATTAAATACGAATTTATTGTTTTTAATTTACTTGCAGAATGTACTCAAGTTTGTGAAAAATGAGGTTCTTGAAGAAGATACCAAGTTGAAGGGAATTCCTCAAGAAGGTTGCTCCAAAGTTCTACTTTGGAATCTCCAAATTTTTAAGCTGTGAAAGCGCGTCTATCTCTATCAAACAATGACCCTTTAATGTGCAAAGTAAAAGAGAAAGACGTCATAATTTGGGTTTCGAAGCCCCATCCCAACTCTGCAAGTAACACTAGCGTAGCATATAAACAATAATATGGGGAAGTAGAATTTTATTTTTTTTTCAATTTTTCTTGGCTGTAAAATTATAAAATTATATGTTTTTTTTTTTTTTTTTTTTTTTCTCTATATATTGTGATGGATTATAGGTAAAGCAATTTGTTTTTAGAAACAAACTTGGAAATCCTATGCAGTGACAATTTTGCATGTAATTCTTGGATTTTAAATAAAGCATTGTCAGTCTCTTTGCATAGAAGCTATTAGTCAGTCATTTCCTTTGATTAATCATAAATTTCCCGAAATCTTAGAATTTGACAAATCAACTAACATTTATAACTAACTTGATAAAAAATATATATATAAAATGTGATTTATGTCAAGAATCACTAGAAAATAGTAGGAATGATATATGACAAATATATTTATTTCAATAATTTATATATTAATTCAAAAAAATTCCAATAAAATTGATACGATCCTTTTGTTGATCCATGAATAATTGATTTAAAAATATTATTGAAAAGGAAGATTTTTTTTTTTTTTTGGTCACAAAATGTTTATATTTATTTTCTATACCCATCAAACACAAATTAAGTTGGGTCTGACGCCCCAGTATACAGGGCAGTGTACTTGTAGCAAGGCCTTTTTCAAATAAGTTTATCCCATTGTAAACGTCTGGAATATGTACGTACATAAACTACAAAGAGAGAACACCCTTCAACTTTTTATTCCTAAATCGTGGCTACTATGATTATTTTAGGCAAATTAGCCAAAATTACAAGTTTTTCTTCTAAGTAATTCTTCAATATATAATTTTTTAGTCAAAGTAAAAAATAATTAGTTACTTATTGAGTAACGTCATTTATTTTAAGAAAAAATACCAAAATATTTTTAACAAAAAAAATTAGTAGCAACGGAAGGAGTCAGGTCTCCAACAACCCAGTGGACTTAATGATGACTGTGCGTAAAAAATTCCATTTTTAAATGGAAATTTTTTTAGTCAAACGTGTCATTTGTCTATCATTGTTGTCACATGTGCATCATTCACACGTAATCATATCTTGAGTTTAAGAGGGTGTTTGATGCAGATTAAAATTAGATTATTTAATAGATTGTGATAAAAAATTTTAAAATGTGTGGTTGAAAAGTTGCGGGATTCATAAAAGATGTGATTAATATTGATTGTTTGGCTTTGACTTTGACTTTGACTTAGATTAAAATTATATTTTAATTTGTACCAAACAAGCCTTATCCTAGGTATAAAAATATATATTTGACAGTCATTATTTCAAAACTTTTTAATTCTCGTACTCATTTTGAAATACTTATTCACACTAAAATATTTTGCAAGTAAATTTAAATTTTTTTTCTTTTTTTTATCCACACATTCTCCAAAAAAATTACCATTCAAAACTCCATTTTCTAAAAATAATGGCCATCAAAGAGGGGCAAAATTTGATTAGCAATATCCAACATAATACAATTAGGGTATATATGGTTGTCTTTATTTTTCATGAAAAATGTTTTTTTTTACCCAAGTTCTTACTTTTAGAGTATTTAAATGACATTTCTTTTTTCATGAAATTTTTTTTTTTCAAAAGTTGGTCACATGACCACATTTTCCTCAAAAATAATAAAAATATTTTCTTTATAAAGGGTAGTTTTTATTTTCTAGGCAATTCATATTTCTCAAAAATTCACTTTGTGGAAAAGAATAAAAAATTTTAGATTAAAAATTAAGTCAATCAGACACACTTAATTGACAATTTCATAAAAATAAGTTTTAGTCAATTGAATTCTCTAGAACTTATTTTTCTTTTCATATAAGTTTTATACTTGTAATCAAACACATCCTTAGCATTGCATGATTTGTTGTTGGTTCCGTAAGAAAAATAGTCTTAAACAAGCTAATTGTCATAAGTACAAGGTTTGGTTAGAGAAGAAGAAGAAGAAAAGTGGTGGTAATCTATTTATTTTTGTTTGTTTTGAATCCAATTTGATAGATGCTTCTTCATTCTTGGTGGTTTGAAGTCATTATTCTTCAAGTTATTATTCTTGTTAACACCTTTGTTTTTCCATAGCTGTGGTTGGAGGAAGATCTTTTTGAATATGGTTGAACAACCAGATTCAATCACCATTAGATCCACTAAGAATGATCTTTTCTTCTTGGTCACAAATGAAGATGAGTTCATTGGTATTCCATCTGACTTTTTAAACATCATATGATGTTTTCAATTTCAGTTGATCAAACTGTGAAGGCGTAGAATTAAGAGCATGATGAACAAGAAAAAACTCGGCAATAATCAGACAGTTAAAAGTTATGTCGACCATTTTCATGATGTATTGACTAACACCACCCATGCCATCATAATTCATCCTTGTTAACCTATCCGTAAGCTCTCCTGCCTTTTCACATGACTTATACTTTTCAACAATATCATCAAAAAATTTATTAGTTCCGTGTCTTGGGTACAACACCTATGAGATTGTGAGAAATTGAGTATCAACGATTTGTCCTTTCCCTTTTCTCATACTTACCTTTCTTATCCATGGAGCTCTGATACAAATTGCTAAAATTTCTCATCACCTATAAGATTTTAATCGATTATGCGTTTGCTCTGATACCAATTGCTAAAATTGGAATTCATAATGCACATCATTTAGAACACAAAATTAAGTGATGAAGCCATAATCACAAACATAGGTGATTTAATAATCTCCTCTGAACAGTATGCAGAATTGCACAAGTCAGAAGCTAAATCTTCCTCTCGTTCTCTTCTATTGTGCAAGGCAGCTTCTAATAGGCAAAAACTAATTTAGTAGATTATTGAAGAAGAGGGGACCTAGCATATTAATTTATAATTGTCAAAAGAATAGAATTCCATCCGTTATTCACAAATCAAGACAAGTTGGTTTAAGCCCGTGAAGGTTCACCAAGACCCAAAATACCAATTATGATTGCATAATGCATATTACCTATTGGGCTTTCAGTTAAAGTTAAGCTAAAGTATCACTAGTTTTCTTAAAACAAAATCACACTAGAAATTTTTTAATAATAGGCTCTCAATTCTTGCACTGAGGCAACAAATTCCCGTCTGATCCAATGGGTCGTCAAGGACAAACTTAGACGACTTGGATTGGGGGGTCATAATTAAAATTTGTAGTTATCTTTTATTTAAAAAGCTAAGCAAAATTATTTATTTATTTTAAAATTGGGGGTCACCCCTAGGTCCACCCTTGGTCGTCAAGCTACGAGTCCAGCCGATTCATCGGTCAAAATTTGAGGCTCGGGCCCGAAGTGCAGGCTTTTTTGTGAGTCGAGCCGAACTTTTTCTCGCTTAGAAAAGAGGCCGACCAGTTTTTTCTCTCTTCCTACCAATTTTTTTTTTTTTTTTTTTTTTTTTTTAAATTATGAGGTTGTTTGTGAGTGATTTTTGGGGGTAATAATTGATTTTTAAATAGTGATATGATGGGAAACGTGTGGTTGAAAAAGAAGGAAAAATTATTGATGTGATGAAAATATTATTTTATTGAAAAATGTGTGGTTGAAAATGAGAATTGATTCTCAAAATTTCTCCCAAACAAGCTATATTTTTGAGCTTGCGGGCTGGCTCGGACTCTCCCCGTTTCCCTAAAAGGGGCTCGGCCCGAGCCTAGAACTGAGCCCTACCCTGGCTTTTAACGGCCCGAGTCCGTGAGCTTTTTTGTCACCATTACGTCAAGCTCTAATATTTCATGATCGGCCAAGAATCGATTTTTTCACTCATTACTCCCCTCATAATGGACGTGATAAAATATCTCATAAATCTCTAAAACTTTCACATTTCGCCGTATTTGACTCAAATGTATGTGGTGTGCAAATGTTGTTTTCTTAGAAAGGCACCAGTCTGATGTTCCTGAAGTGGAATATTAAGGGCACCAATCTTCTTCTTTTTTTTTGGTAAAGAATAATTCCATTACTTAATTCTTTGCAATGCTTTATTTTTCTAAAGGTTGCCTTATAGGAGATAGTTTGGGTCAAGTGATTCTTGAATATACTGCCCTTGTTAATTAAGCTTTTACTACTGGTTTTCTTTTAATGTACATATTATGGCATTTAACTTCTTTTTTTTCCTATTTTCTTGATCTTTGTTCAAGGTTTCTTGAATTCAACTGAGCCCCATGTTTGGTACATATTCCTTAAAAAACATTTTTTTTTTCACAAACTTAGGATTTAAAAAGTAGGGATTTTTTTATTTTTTATTTTTTAATTTACGTGTAAAGTTGTTTTATTAGAAGAATGTGTAATTAAAAATTAATTTTTAAATAATTGGAATTCAAACCGGGGGTTTTCAACCACATATTTTCTCAATAAAATATTTTTACACATGAACTCATAATATTTCTTATTTTTTAATCATACTTTCTTCTTTCTTCATTCTTCAAAAAAATCACTTTCTTTTTTCTTTTTATAAAATATATCCTAAAAAATCCATATCAAACATGCCCTGAGTATATATTAGAGATGGGTATAGTGATCACAATTTGGGTATTTTTGGATTCGAATTCGGGACCTCAATTGGGCTTGTGATAGGGTATTTCATGTTCATCTACATCCAACCAACTAACAAGGCCATATCTCTTGTCTGGTTTTTGGGTGGTGGTGGGGGTGAAAGAAGAAGGTGACCTCTTTGTTATTCTTCATTTTTTTTTGGCTCAATTGGTATTTTTTTTTAAGAGGAATAATTTTGAGTTTTTACACAACCTTACCGGCCAAAATGGACAGATTCTATTATTTGGGACCTATCGTGCATATTTTTCTCAACCGTTGACAATGTTCTGGTGCTATTTTTGAATATTGTGAGTATATCTAACCATTTTTAAAGGTTGGGATCAAACATGCAATTTTTCCTAATTAAAAGAAATATCATCTCCCAAAAAAGTATTTGTAATGCTAAGAATCAAGCCGCGTTTGAGCCCCATTCTTTTTATAAGAATGTATTTTTAAATAGTGTATTGATAAAAAATATAGTTAAAAAATAAGAAATTTTTTTGAATTTATGTGTAATATTATTTTATTGAAAAATGTGTGATTGAAATGATGTCAAATCACTATTTAAGAATGTATTTTTTTGAAAGAATGAAAATCAAACAAGAGCATTTAGCCATAGTTTGATAATATTTCAAAGAATGAAAATCAAACAAGGGCATTTAGCCATAGTTTGATAATAATTATTTGAATTTTTTTTCTACATATTCATTTTTAACTATACATTCACAAAATAAAATATTTTTAACATAAATTTAAAAAATTTCTTTATTTTTTAATCACATATTCTTTTAAAAATTACTATTCAAAATAGAAAAATGCTACTTTACCATTTGGTTGACCACTAAATTGACGTCCCCTCACATGAGTGTGTGGATTTCACGAGATTTAAATAATATTTTCCTTTAATGAGAGCGGATGTGTCAATCAAGTGATCAATCAAGGGGACAAAATAGTATGGTTCATTCAAATTATTTTATTTTTTAAAATAATGGTTGTCAATGTTTAAAATGTATCCAAAAAAAAATAAAATTGAATTTACATGTAAAATATTTAATTGTGCGGGTATTTGACTAAAAGCCAAGAAAAAGAATCTTCAAAAAACCAAACTTATAGAAAAGGTGTGCCGTCTACAGTAAGCAAAATTATTACAAGTAGTGAAAGCACCTAAAACGAATAATAAATATGGAATATGATGATTAAGGTGGGGGGTCACTTGGCAAAATCAGTTGTAAGTTGTAACTCTTCCCTGTTCTGCCCCAGTGGTTAAATCGCTCTGTTCAGCGACAAGATCTGGAAAGTTTCTCTGTTCTATTTTATCACTACAAATAAGCAAACACACTCATTCACTAAGAAATGGGAGATGGTTCCAAATTATTAACTCTGTTGTTCTATTTCTATATGTTTATGTACAGATATTTGAAATAAGACTCCTAGGTTGAGGAAAAACAATCAACAAATTGTACTCAGAGATCTAAAAAATTCCCATTTAAGGTAATCTTCTTCTTTATTTTTCATTTGAACTTCATAAACTTATGTTATTCTTGTTGCTTACATTATATACTCCTCCATTTTCCTGAAAAATCATTGATTTTACTTGAAATTCTCTCTGTTGGAAATATGGGGGTTTTCACTTCAGATATCTGTTTCTCTGAGATGATAATGTCATAATTGTGGAGCAATGTAGATGATAAAGAAATATGGTAGACTCATTGCTTGCATGCTTCATAATGAGACCGTGTTCACTCTTTAATTTTTTTATTTTTATTGGTGTGGTGAGGAAAGGGGGAAATCTAGATTTGATTCTTGATCAAATGTATTAAATGTGAATTGAATTATCATTTATTACATTCTCATAATATTTACACTGTACTTAGAATTGTCTTTACATAGTTAAAATGGAATCTTAAAAACAATTATTAATTGTTTTGACTTTATTTTAGGGTGAATTGACAATTTATGATAAAAAGATGGGGAGGAAAGGAAGCTGGCTTTCATCAGTAAAGAAAGCCCTCAGTCCCAATTCCAAGGAAAAGGAAGCCCAGGTTTGCTCAATTGTTTATGTTGTCTGAGGGTTGATGAGCCGATAACTTAGATGTGCATTTGATATTTTTTCATATGTATTTTTGTTGGGTTATGTGGAACCTAATTATACTCTTAACTTATCCCCCAACTTTGGATCCACCTAACATTTATAATATAGTATATTGGATATCGATGTATTGTATTAGATTATCCTAATATTTATATTATATAAGGATATTAGAGGGAGCTGATTTTTTAATAATAGAGAGATGCACAGACTAAGAGGCTCAAAATCTCCTTTTTAAACATCTCAATTTTTAGTAAAAATGAGTGCTTGTAGCTCTCATATTGAGGGTGAACCAATGAAAATTCGTGATTTTATTTTGTGATTTGTGTGCTTATTTTTGCTCTTGAATTAGTGATTAATGTTTATTCCATAACAACTTTCAGAAAGGAAGTAAATCAGAAAAGAAATGGTTTGGGAAAGAAAAGCCTTCAGTTTCAGATTTTCCAAATCTGGAGACTATTCAAGTACCTCGTCCTCCCTTGGAAGATGTGAAAGTGGCTGAAGTGGGAAATGAGCAGACAGAACCTGCTTACTCTGTTGCCGTTGCTACTGCTGCAGCAGCTGCACAGGCTGCTGCTGAGGTTGTTCGACTTACTACAGCAACTCAATTCACTGGAAAATCAAAAGAGGAGGTGGCTACAATCAGAATCCAGACTGCTTTCCGTGGTTACCAGGCATGCTACTCTATAAATTAACATTTCTTCCTCAATTGGATTTGATAGCTTGGACATCAAAAATTGTCAGGGTGGAAAAAATTTGAGATAAGTGTCTTTATTTAATCTATTTCCTTGGGTGAGAAGTGAGCAACACATGCTTATAATTCTTAAATATTTAGAAGCTAAATCCAATTAATGTTTTTTCTTTTCTTAATAAGATCTGCATTCCTTGATATAGCAAGGTCATTTTAGTGCTTTTCTTTACATTTGATACATCAATATGTCAATGAATATTAATTACTTTGGCAAAAAATCAAAGAAGATTCTACCTCAAATAAACAAGAAATAGAATTGGAGAAGTGCAAACTGAAACAAGGTTAAACTTAATGTCTTCTTGTAAAGTTGTAGATATAAATGTTAAATGTAATATTGTACATATAAATAAATTATATAGATGTTAAGGTGGTTAAGGATCTAAAGTATTATTTGTAGAGGAAACTGGATGGGGAGGTCACTTTTAGAGAGAGAACATGAAACGTATCCACCACATTTCGTTTTCTAAATAATGTCATTTTATTGAAATTTTTGACAAATATAACCTTATCTTTCCAAAAGTATTTCATAATTCTATCTTTTCCTTTTTTTTGAACAATTTTCTAACCATCTAGGCGTTCTTGTTAAAATAGGCAAAATTGATGAGAATTCTAGTCCATTTCGATTCTCTTCTTCTTGCACGAATTTTGAACTATTTAGGCATTCTTGTCAAGCTAGGCAAAGTTGACGAGGGGTTCTAGTCCATTTAGATACTCTAGTCTTCCTCGTCAACTTCGCCTAGATTTGCTTGAAAAACATATTAAAAAAAGAAAATTACTGTCATTTTGCAGGATTGAATTGGCCATAGTTAATAATAATTTTTTTGGTGGGATACAAATTTCATGTTGTCAAAAAAATATACACTAATTAGAAAAATTTCCCTTATTTGTATTACCTGAAAAATCTTTGCTAATAAGATTGTATACAGAAAGACATGACGAAGTTCAGTGTAAGACAAAAATTATGAAGTTAGGACAAATTCCAGTCCTTCGATATTTTTATAATGTAATCACCAGCCATACACTGGCTAAAATTTTGATTGCTCAAAGTTGTACTTGCATTAGAAAACTCATATTTTGCATTTTCCTTTCCTTTTACTTTGTAATTATTGAATCCTAGTTTTGAGTTTTGGGGAAATGAAGTTTGTAATATGGGTTTGCCACTGCATTTCTAACTTCCAGGCAAGGAGAGCATTGTGGGCTTTGAGAGGGCCTGTCAGACTAAAATCACTTGTTGACGGGCCAACAGTCAAACGCCAAACTGCAAGCACTCTGAAATGCATGCAAACTGTATCCCGAGTGCAGTCTCTGATTCAGTCAAGAAGGATCAGGATGTCAGAGGAAAATCGGGCACTCCAGAGACAGCTTCTACAGAAACATGCAAAAGAGATTGAGAGCTTCAAGGTTGGTGTTTTCCCCCCTTTCTAATACCGTTATTTTCTTATTTTTCTGATGTTATCCATCTGAAGTGCATTTGTTGTGATGACCAGCTGAGGTGTGTATTTCTGGGAAACATTGTGTGGATAAAAAGAAGAAAGATAACTTTGCTCCACACACATTTAATTGAATATGGAATATTATAATCTTATGCAAATAGGAGTGTAGGAGATATTCTAAGTAAATGTTTGACCAGGTCTGCTGTATTATTCCAATGTCCTTCTTGCTTGTATTTTATATTTCTAGTCATCATAGTTTTATCTTCATTTTTTTTTCTCTTTTATTAGTGCAAGCCACATAAAATGTAATAAAAAATTTCTGGCGTTTTTCACTACAAAAATCAAGAACTTCATGAGAAAAATATGAGGGTCAGAACATTATTATTTGTTAGTTGATTAATGAGTATAAAGACCTTTAGTGAAGAAACATCTCTTGATTAGTTCATTTAACTTATTTTTAATAATTTAATGAAATACTTGTTCTGGTCGTTTGACCTAGTAACACTGGTTAATATGTTGTTGCAGATGGGGGAGGAGTGGGATGATAGTCTACAATCAAAAGAGAAAATTGAGGCAAATTTACTGCACAAGTATGAAGCTACTATGAGGCGAGAAAGAGCGCTAGCTTATTCGCATACTCATCAGGTACTCATTTTCATATCCTCGTGAACTTTTCCGGACTCTTTTCTGCTTATTTATTTGTTTGCTTTGCTTTTTGACTCCATTTTCTGTACCTTGTTGTTCACTATGTGACTATCCTGCAAGTACATGGGATCATGAGCGAGTAATATAGTGATGAGTAATGTTGAATCCCACAAGCATTGTTCTATTAGTAATTTAAACTACAAGTTTTTTTATTTTATTTTATTTTTATTAAGAGTCTAAATTGAAGTGTGAAAAATGCAATTAAAGAAAATAAATCTGAAGTTTGAGAACAACTGGATGATTAAAGTGCTGGGAATCTTGATTTCGCTTAGTCTTTGCTTAATTAACTTCTCTTGTCCAATTTTGCATTTCTTCATTTCATGTAACTGGGAAAATGTTCTATATTTACAAAAGTTCCCATCACTTTCTGCATTCTTCCTCTGCTTTGATGTCTGTTTTTTGTTTCATTTTCTCCTTATACTGATGTTTAGTAAGTCGTATCCTTGTTGCTCATTGATCAGCAAACCTGGAAGAAGATGCCAAGATCAGCCAACTTATTGTTCATGGACCCAGCTAATCCTCACTGGGGTTGGAGCTGGTTAGAACGATGGATGGCCTCCCGGTCATGGGAGACACAAAGCACAGCTGACAAGGAACTCAACAGTGACTGCTTTTCCATAAAAAATGCAATCCCTAGCATTGCTGGAGGAGAAATAACCAAGTCTTTTGTTAGACATCAGCTTAACTCTGATGACACGTCTTCACCAGTCAGCCAAAAACCAGCTCGTCCTTCCAGCCACCAGTCCCCAACAATTCCCCCATCAAAGACAGCATCTTCAGTTGCCAATATGACATTAAAACCAGCTAGTCCAAAGGGGGTTGGAACAAGTCAAGACGATGATGCAAGGAGTATGCTCAGTTTGCAATCAGAGCGGAACAGGAGGCACAGCATTGCTGGATCGTCCATTAGAGATGATGAGTGTTTGGCAAGTTCTCCATCGGCGCCAAGTTACATGGCACCGACTCAGTCGGCCAAGGCCAAGCTGAGGTTGTCAAGTCCACTAGGAGTCGAGAATAGTCAGGTAGAGAACACAGACACACCAGCAGGATCAGTGAAGAAACGTCTTTCTTTCCCACCTTCACTGGCCCGACCAAGGCGGCATTCTGGCCCACCAAAGATCAAAATCAGCTCCATTGCTGATAATAGTCAACTGAATGGAGTGATCAAGTGACTTGCTTCTTAACATATAATGCAGCATTAGCAACAGATGAAAACAAAGAAAAACAATTTAAGGGATCATTTGATCTTGTGAAGTCCACAGTTAAATCCTTATTTATTCATTGCTTGGGCTTGATTTGGTTTGGTATGGAGCAGTGTCTCGTGTGTCTTGCTACTGAACTGCTTTTATTCTTTTCTTCAATTATTGTTGTTCAAATTGTAATAATTACGTGAGAACATAATTATGTTTGGTGATTGTATGACTAACTTCTTTGCTCTTCGGGTACAACGAGTTTTGCACACTCTTATTGACATTTCTTTTATGTCCTTAACCTTACATTTGTAGCATCTATGTCCCAACATTTAACTAGGTAAAATTTTAGTATTTAGTGGATGGAAACTGAGTATATGCTTTTTGTGTAATTGTCCAACCGTTTACCCCTTGCTCCATTCTTGACCCTTCTCCCTGCAAAAGGAAAATCAGGGTAAGAATTCTTCGTTCCGAAACACATCTTCTACTTTAAGAACCAAATTTATGCCATCTTCACTCAAAGCTTTCTAACAATCTTGATGTTCCAATTGTTTTAAGTTTTTTGTCGACTTGCTTTGGAACCTCACCTAAAGCTCTTTGGCCAAAGCACATTACACACAACTTGTGTTGTACAAGATAGGTAACTACTCGACTATATGGTGCTCGATAGAAGCACATGTGAGTGTTTGAAAACATTGTGTGCTTATTGTATCCTTGGGGGTGCTATGTGTTCGGCAATATATTGCCTACAGTCGTGATCGCACTATAAACTCTTGCGTATAAGTTGTGTGGGCATTAAACTGCATTGTGTATCGTCTCCTTAGGTGTGATGTGCTTGGTGACATTACCTGCAATTGAGAAGAATGGAAATATCAATGCTTTACATCGTATCTTTTTTCCATATAGAAGCAAGTATTCAAGAAGTTGGGTAAAAATCTGATTGGTCACTGAACCTATAGGCTATTTTTAATTTGATTGCTGAAATGTAATTTGTTCCAAATTAACGGTCCAACTTAAATATTTGTTTTGCGTTGCTTACTAAACTTTAATGCGTTCCACTTTAATCATCCAACGATAAATTTTGTTGCGCACTTATCAATTGATGAAGTTTTCAAAGGTCTCTCTATACAATGGCAAAATGTATGACCATTTGATACATTAAGGGTCTGTTCGATAGAATTGAATTCTATGAAAAATATTACATATGAGGAATTCGAATTATACTTGAATGTTTGATACGAAAGTGAAAATGAAGTTCGAATTTCAAGATATAATCACTTTAAAGTTGTTTTCAACCAATTTCATAACAATTTATTTTGCGCGTGTCTAGTATCAATTTTTTTGCCAAATTTTAAGCAAAAAACATGCCGTTACATGTGCCATATGAGCCCCATGCTACTGCAACATTAATTGACTGCAGCAGTGTAGTCCATTTTAAATTTAATGAAAAGGTCAATCTGTTCATGAAATTTTAACATTTAATACGTTAGGAAGGACATTTTAGATATTTCATAAACTAAAAATAAATTTTTTATCCTTTGATTGTCCCTGTCTTGGCCCCACTCTGAAAAATCGCAGAAGAAGTGCGGCTGCAATGGGCCCACTAACGGTAAAAAAAAAAAAAAAAAAAAAAAGCTATTTAGTTTGGTTCTAAATTTCTACCAAACACACCCATAGTTTAGGTCAGGGACGGAGGGAGGGGGGGTCCTGGACCCCCCATTTCGTTTGACAAATTTATTTTCTTTTTCAATTTTTTTTTTTTTTTTTTTTTTTTTTTTTTAAACTTTAAAATTTATCAAACCCCTAATTTCAACTCAAAACTGTTAATATTTTTCTGCTGAGAAATGTAGCATAGAACGAATAAAAGAGTAAAAATCAGGTTGAAGATCGTGGATTTTGTTTGAATTAGCATTATATTCTTTAAAATGGTGTAGTGTAAGGAGTTGGAATTCTGGGTTTGTAGATCATTTTTCTAATTTTTTGTCTTTTCTGGGTAAGTGGGCTTAGATCTATTGAGTTAAAAAAACTAGTATTCTGTATTCCTATCGTCTTTTGAAATTCTTAACTTGGCAAAAACTTTGGAAGCTACAGAAAATATGTTATGGAAATACATTTCTATCTATTTAGTTTACCTTTATTTATTAGATCAATTTAGTTGGACTTCAAAGGTAATATTGATATTGTTTTAAATCTCATTATTGCCGTGTCAAGGTCTAGTTTAAGGAGATAACAAACCACTGATATTTAGGTGTCTTCTTAATTATTATTATTTTTTTTTTATTTTTTTGGATGAAGGTTCATATTTAATATTAAGTTATGTGGATGAGTGACTAAAATTTCACATTTTAATTTTTAATTTTAGTTTACGTTGGCATTTTTAATGCATTTTTTAAGATATGTGTGTGTGCACTATTGCGTATTCACCTGCTCATACCTGGAGTGTTTATGTATAAAACAGCTACAGGCACCTCTGATCATGTTTTGTTCTGTTGTGGATCATTATTAACTTGTTTGGAATATCCACAATCAATGACTCTTAACTAAGTGATAATGTGTTCATGTCAGGCCTTTGTCAAATCTCAAAAGTTGAGGGCATACTTCAAGAGGTTTCAGGTCAAGTATAAGAGAAGGAGAGGTAAAGTATAAGCTTTGTGTTCTGAATTTTTATGCACTATCGATCTTTGATGCAATATTTAATGAATTCATAGTTTATGGTTCTATTGAGTGATTTATACTTGTGTGGTTTATACTTTATATAGTATTTCTCCTGTGTTATGCACATTATTTCCTTTCAAAAAAAAATTTCGGGGACAGCGAACCCCCCCACCCCTTAATCTATATATCTTCAAATTTGGACCCCCATTTCAAAAAACCTGGCTCCGCCACTAGTTTAGGTTGATTTTTATTTTCCAACTTATATGAAATTAGTTTGCCTTTCTACTTTTACCAATCAAACAGACTCTAAATTAAAAATCACTTTTTACTAAGGAGACTAAGTAGTGACCAATGAGAAACAAAACTTAAAGCTACTAAGTTACAACTATAAAGCAAACAATACTTAAAGTTAGATGACTAATTTGGAACAAATCAAAGTTGAGTGATCAAATTGAAACAAGCCTATAAGTTCAGTGACATTGAGGGTTTTACCTAGAAACTTCTTCAAAATTAAAATTGCCACCGTCTTCTCCAAGTACTCAATCGCGGGCTTTAAAGGATTTTTATCCTCTGCATCTGCAACCCAATACTCGGCCGAATTCTAACTCTCCAGGAAAATATATTTCATATTTATATACAAATAAATTTGAGCCAGAGAAGGAACAGGGAGAAGCAAGGACCGAACCCTAAAGCTATTTCAAGAGTACAAATGGTGAGCCCCGTATATACTAATTATTTTCACAGTTACTGATTTGGTTCTTTGCTTGTTATTCTATATTTTATCTTTCCTTCAATGCATAAGTCTTGAAGACGAGATCTTTATGTGATTTTCTGCTTGAACAAAGAATTTTTTTGATGGTTAATGACAAAGTTCCACTTTTAATATTTTATTTTCTCTAGAAGAGGGAAGGAATTCTTTTTTCTATTAATAACTTTGGGAATCCCATAAAGATTATGACCTGGATCAAATCAATTCTTTCTTGAATTTCTAAACGTGCAATTCCCTCCATGCCAACTTGATATCTACTGCTGGTTGGTAATAATCATGAGAAACTAGATAAAGAAGATAAAATCTAGAATCACTTAGGATGTCAATATGCTTATATTGTTATCCGTTGTATCAGGAACTATTTATTCCTGAATTTGCTCTCCTTAGGCTTCTTATTTTGTTCGTTCTTGGAGTTTATGATTATTCTGTTACGCCGTTGCGGAACAGCATAATGATAAAAACTACGATCCCCCTCCTGTGCTGTTGTTATTCACTTATGGCTGCCATCTTGTTGAAATGAATCACTGCACTTGCTTTTTGCTTGGTGAACATTGAAATCAGGTCCTGTTCTTCATGCTTGTTGAAAGAAACAAGTAAAAATTGAGAATTGATGGCAACAACATAAAAAAAAACTGACTCTTATCCTTAAATGAATGTCATTCCTGATCTTTTTCATTTTAGGAGGGACTCGAACCAATTTAACGTCTTCATTTCTGCTACATTGATTTTATCATTAAGGTAGATGGTTCAATAATCGTTTTGTTGGACTTCTCTATTAACTCTTATGGATACTTTTCTATCAGATATTGGACTTATTTGACCTGATTGAATAGAATTTAAATAAATAAATATGGAGGTGGGGGAGTTAGTGAGGAATCCATGTAATATTTCTTTGCATCATCAAACCCAATCTAATCTTACACATTATATCCTCGTCAAGTAACATTTCAATGAATGCCTATGCACCTGAATACCTAACATACCCACTCTTTGGGACAACTTGATTGTCTCTCCACTATCATCGTTATTCTTACCATGACCAAATGGCATTCCACATGTTCATTCTTGTCAAAACCTTTAGATTCCAATATAATCTTAATTCTGACGTAATTTATCCCCTTCTAGGAAACTAAAACTATGTCATCAGTGAATGATATACACCAAAGAACTATATGTCATGTAAGCTCATTTGTGTCTAAAGTGGAAAGATAAGGACTTAAGCACAAAGTTGATACAAGCCTATAGTGATAGAAAATTCTCTACTATTATTGCCACTATGTGTAACATTCGTGACTTCTTTATGATATGTAAATTGAAACAAAACTCTACCTTATTCAAGGGCAAGAAAATAGTGAAATGTGAAACCTCCTCAATAAAGTTCCTCTCGGAAAAGAAATTTAAAGCTGGTCCATTGCTGATGACCAACATCTCCATAGCTACACAGTTATGTGCATTTTTTTGTGAAATTCTGGAATCTTCATTACCCTTTTTCTTCCTATTTCTATGTTTCCTTTTGTTTTATTTATTATGGATAAAGGGGCAGTTTCCTATTTTGCAACTCTCCAACATTTCTAAGCCGCTAGGATTTACTAATGAAGTTAAAAGTTCTGGGCTCTAATTCTTTTGGTATATTTGTTAGTATATTGGTACTATATATTTAATAATGACAATGATATGCGATACATGGGGCTCGATCTATTGACAGTTAAAGAATAATTTTTTCCCTCTCATAGAAGTATCTGTCTTGAGACGGTTTTATCATCAAAACTATGCATCACTTTTATGCCGAAAGTTTTAGTTATCTTGTTGAATTGGTAGATTTGTTATTTGCTATAACTACTACTACCTTTTGCTGATGTATAACTATTAGCCATCTAAAGCTATTTTCAATAAAATTTGGAACAGAGTTCACCGTTGCTAGCAGGACTTGCTGTTGCTGCTGCTGCTTATGCTGGTAGATATGGCATTCAGGCCTGGCAAGCATTCAAGGCAAGACCACCAACTGCTAGAATGCGTAAGTTTTATGAAGGAGGTTTCCAGCCTAAAATGACCAGGAGGGAAGCAGCTTTAATTCTTGGGGTCAGGTACAGCTAATTCTTTCTTTGATGATGGGAAATGATATTAAACTTGAAATTTCAATCTCACTTAGTTAGTTCCTTCATCCAGTGTTTGCTTTTACAAGATTGGGACTTTTGAATGAAATTGAGTTTCTTTATAGTGATTGTCAAGTGATGAGAGAAAGGGGAGGGGGTTTTACACATAAGTTGGGCTTATCAAAGGTTTGAAGATGGTTGGATTCATAAGGCGAGCTTAACGAAGGATTGAAGGATTTACTCGAGGGTTTCCTGAAGATGTTACTTTTGGCAACAAAGTATCTAGGTTTGATGAACGCATAATGTTGGAGAAGTACACGTTGGAATATGATTTCTTGTATTTGTGTTATTTGGAACTAGATAAGAAAGATGTCTAGCAAGCTATGCCAAACAGTAGCTTTTGAAGCTTGGTGAACTTCAAATTCTTGTTCAAAGCTTGCCTGCCTTGTTCATATTTGGGCATGTGCTGATCTAAAACCTCATTAATGAAAAAAATAATTAGTCAAGACTTGGTTTTTGTGTAAATATTACTTTAATAACTGAGAGAATAGGCTTGAGTCTAAAACAATAAACTATTAAGCTTAAAATTTGTTTGAGCTTGGTTTGATATTATGTATTAGGCAGTTACAGACGAGTTTTTGGTTAATCCAATCTTGAGACCTATATCCTTGGCAGCCAGCTTTTATTACAGCCTACTTTGTTTTGAGTAAGTGGTGTACATGTCTGAATCATTTGGTCATATGTAAGGAGGAAGTTGAAATATATAGTTGTTCTACTTGTAGTTATTGTTATTTGTTAGGGTTAAAAGTGTAATTCTTCCTTTGTATATATTCTCTTTATTTCTATCAATAATAGTAATTCGATTTCTCCTAAAACCGCGACATGGTATCAGAGCTTAGGAAACCCTAGGTGCGATTCCGGCTCTAGACGCGATTCCGGCAGAGCTGAACCTCAGGCGCGACTCCGGTAGCGCTGAACCTCAGGTGCGACTCCAGTAGCGCCGAACCCTAGGCGCGACTCCATCCAGAGCGCCCCCCCAGGCTTCGGTGTTGGTCTCTTCTCTCTCCAGCGAACTTCGGCGGCCTCTTCTCCGCCCGCCGCTGGTGAGTCCACCGGTGCAGAAGTTAGGCCGGTCTCTTGCCAATATTGGGAGCTTTCTTCTACACGTTTTTCAACTACAGCAGTCCCCAAGAGTTTTGTTTCTCCAGAAATTTCAACTACATCAGGTACTTCATGCCACTATTAAGTTGATCTGAACCAGAGTTCTTCTCTACCAAAGGACACAGAGCATTTGGCATTGTATGTGAAACCTGATTTTGTCCCTTGTGCTGTTGTTTGAGGAATTCTTGTGTCTTCGTGGTTGGTTGTTACATTACTCATTTATAACTTGAAACAATGGCTGATAACAAGGTGATTACATCTGTAATTCATGAAACATCATCTCCGATTCACATTAAGTTAGATGGCACTAACTATCGTGTGTGGTCCAAATTATTAGAGATGCATATTACTGGTCGGAAGAAAAGGGTTCACATTTTTGGTGAACCAACTGTACCAAAAGAAAGCGATAGTAGCTATGGTGAATGGGTGGCAGATGATGCTATCGTTAAGTCTTGGCTTATCAATTCTATGACCGAGACTCTTGTGGCCCACTTTGTTCAGTTTGACACAGCCAAAGATGTGTGGAATGCGGTGAAGAGAAGTTATCTTGATGTCTCTGATTCGTCACAAATCTATGAACTAATGAAAAAATTCTTTCAGTTGCGGCAAGAGGGGCGGCCTCTTGTCACATACTACACCGAAATAAACTCCATTTTCTTGGATCTTGACTATCGCATACCTAATTCCATGAAGTGTGCCGCCGATGTTGATGCGCTAAAAAGGAGGTGTGATGAAGATAGGATTTATATGTTTTTGGCGGGTCTTGATCATGGTTTGGATCAAGTGCGTAGTCGTATTTTGGCTACTACACCCCTTCCAAGCTTGGAAGAGGTATTCTCGACTGTTCGTCGAGAGGAACAGAGACAACTTACCATGGGTGCTGAAAACCATTCCGAGGCGTTTGCGTTGGCTGCGAAAGGGTTCAATCCTCGATCACGAGTCCCCTTTCAGTCCACTGAAATTTGCTCATTTTGTCACTTTAAAGGGCATACCGCGGACAAGTGTTTCAAGAAAAATGGCTATCCAGATTGATATGTAGCAAAGTGGGCAGAGAAGAGGGTTGGAAAATCATCCCAGGCTACGCATTCATCCGCTACGTCTACTCATGCACCTATATCTCATGCACCTACATCCACTGTTTCTCATATTGCTCGTTCATTTTCTGGGGAAGGTACTTCTGGGTTGCAATCTACTTCTATCGTATCTGATCTTTGGGTTATAGATTCTGGAGCTACCGATCATTTTACCTGTAATCCCTCTACATTTGATTCTTTGACAACATCGCCTGTTCAGTCTGTTCAGGTGGCTAACGGGACTTCTGTCAAAATTAATGGGGCAGGAAATGTCTTGTTTTCACCTACTTTCTCTCTCTCATCTGTTTTACTTGCTCCTACGTTTTCCACTAACCTCTTATCTATTAGTAAAATTACAAAGCATCTTGATTGCTCTGTCATCTTCTCACCTACTAATTGTGTATTTCAGGACAATTGAACGAAGATGACGATTGGCACTGGTAGAGAGAGAGGGGGGCTATATTTTTTGGAAGGAACAAAGTGTCTACAAACTGAGGATAGCCATGGTCTTCAAGTTGTTAGTAAATCTTCTCCAAGAGATAGGATCCTTTTGTGGCATTGTCGATTAGGCCATCCTTCATTTCCTTACCTAGAACACTTGTTCCCAAAACTATTTAAAAACATTTCTAGTTCTAGTATGCGGTGTGAACAATGTATTTTTGCCAAAAATCATCGTGTACCTTTCAAAGTTAGTTTTAATAAAAGTTCTGTTCCTTTTACTTGTGTTCATACTGATGTTTGGGGCCTTTTTCTACTCCATCTATTACAGGCCATAAATATTTTGTCTCTTTTATTGATGACTGTACCAGAGTTTGTTGGATATATTTGTTAAAATCTAAGGATGAAGTCGGACATGTTATTCCAAAATTCTCAAAAATGATTGAGACACAATTTCATACACAGGTTAAAGTTATTCACTCTGACAATGGCCGTGAGTTTGTAAACCAAACTCTTGGGAACTTCTTCTCAACTCACGGTATTCTCCATCAGACCACTT
Source organism: Osmanthus fragrans (assembly GCA_019395295.1). NCBI lineage: Eukaryota > Viridiplantae > Streptophyta > Magnoliopsida > Lamiales > Oleaceae > Osmanthus > Osmanthus fragrans. The sequence continues at coordinate 18,039,521 of CM033361.1, read as the reverse complement.
GTGCTTACACACCTCAACAAAACGGCATCGCAGAGCGAAAAAATCGACACATTCTTGAAGTTGCTCGGGTTTTATGTTTTACTATGCATGTTCCAAAACGTTTTTGGGCTGAAGCGGTAACTACTGCTGTCTTTCTCATAAATCGAATGCCTGCACGTATCATTGACTTTCAAACTCCTTTAAAAATGTTGTCTCAGTTTCACTCTATTCCATCTGTTTTAAATTTATGTCCCAAAATTTTTGGTTGTGTGTGTTATGTCCACGTACATTCTCATCTTAGGGATAAATTTGATCCTCGTGCCTTGAAATGTGTCTTCCTTGGCTACTCTAACTCCCAAAAGGGCTACAAATGTTTTCATCCCCCTACGAGAAAATACTATGTTTCTATGGATGTTGAATTTTGTGAGTCTGAATCATTTTTTTCTGATGATGTGTCGTTAATTCCTCTTCAGGGGGAGATTAGTAGTAAGGAAGAGGAACGAGTGTGGTTAGATGAAAAGAAAGTGTGGATTTCTGAAAAAGAGGGGGAATCTCAAGTTGAATCAAAAAATGAATCTCGAGTTGATGATAGATCACCTCGCTTGTTTCGAAAATGTTATACAAGGAGAATTTTAGACTCTTCCGACCATGATAAACCCCCGGTTGATACTACAGTGTCATCTGATTCTTCGGAGATTGAAAATGAGGTACCTGCTTTGCTTGCTCCTTCTACTCCTATCCCTATTTCTGATTCTAATCCTGCAGTTTTTGATATCGTTGATACTCAGGATAGAAGATATTCTCGTCGAGCCCATAATAAGCCTGATAGGTTTGGTTTTTCAAAACCTTCTTCAAATGCTATCTTTCCTATAACCGATTATATCTCATACCACCGTCTATCTAAGAGTAACCTAGCATTTGCTCTCCAACTGTCTTCTGTGTCTATCCCTAATCACTTTCAGGAAGCTCTTGATCAACCTAAGTGGAAATCAGCTATGGTAGAAGAGATGAATGCTCTCCAGAAGAACTCTACTTGGGAGATGGTTATATTACCACCAGGGAAAAAGACAGTGGGATGCAAATGGGTGTACTCATTGAAATTCAGGTCAGTTGGAACTGTGGATAGGTATAAAGCTAGATTGGTTGCCAAATGATACACACAGACTTATGGGATTGACTACCAGGAAATGTTTGCTCCAGTAGCTAAGATGAATACTGTTAGAGTCCTACTATCTCTAGCAGTCAATCTTGAGTGGCCATTGAGGCAATTTGATGTTAAAAATGCATTCCTTCATGGTGATCTGATAGAGGAAGTGTATATGGACCCTCCTCTTGGTTTCACTTCTCCAGGGGGTAAGGTATGTAAGTTGAAGAAAGCCCTTTATGGACTAAAACAATCGCCAAGAGCGTGGTTTGGAAGATTAAGCTGTTCAATGAAAAAGTATGGTTTTAAACAGGCATTGACTGATTATACCCTCTTTTATAAGAGAGATGGTCATGATATTACTATGCTCATTGTGTATGTGGATGATATGATTGTCATGGGCAGTAATCCCAGTGAGATTGAGAAACTCCGAAGCCATTTGACAAAGGAGTTCGAAATGAAGGATTTAGGTACCTTGAAGTATTTCTTTGGCATTGAGGTATCGCGGTCTAAGCAAGAACTTATCCTATCCCAACGCAAGTATGTCCTTGACCTCCTAGCAGAAACTGGTATGTCGGCTTGTGCCCCTGTTGACACACCCATTGAGGTAAATCATGGTCTGTCTATCTATCCTGATCAGATTCCTACAAACAAAGAGAGGTACCAGAGATTGGTGGGGAAGTTGATTTATCTAACCCACACGAGACCTGATTTATCATATGCAGTTAGCGTTGTAAGTCAATTCATGCATAACCCCAGTGAGCAACATATGAGTGCAGTTAATCGAATATTGGCATACTTGAAGTCCTCCCCAGGCAAGGGCATTCTGTACTTAAAAAGGGGGCATGTAGATATTATGGGCTATACGGATTCTGATTTTGCTGGATCGAGATTGGACAGAAAATCCACATCTGGATATGTATCATTTGTTGGGGGTAATCTTGTGACTTGGAGAAGTAAGAAACAGAATGTGGTCTCCTTATCCAGTGCTGAGGCCGAATATCGTGCATTGCATCATGCAACTACCGAACTTACATGGCTAAAGCTTCTCCTTAGTGAACTTGGCTTCGGTCCGGACAAACCTATGTTACTTTTCTGTGACAACACTGCTGCCATTAAAATAGCAAACAACCCTGTGCAACATGATAGAACAAAGCATGTTGAACTTGATAGGAACTACATCAAAGATAATCTCGAGTCCAAAAATATAGAGATTCCATACATCAAGAGGATAGAGCAACTGGCCGATGTAATGACACATGGAGTTGCTAGTGGTCCATTCTATACAATGATATCCAAGTTGGGCATGCGTGATATCTATGCACCAACTTGAGGGGGAGAGTTGAAATATATAGTTGTTCTACTTGTAGTTATTGTTATTTGTTAGGGTTAAAAGTGTAATTCTTCCTTTGTATATATTCTCTTTATTTCTATCAATAATAGTAATTCGATTTCTCCTAAAACCGCGACAGAGGACGTGGAAGGAATTGATATCTTCATCCTCCATTTGCCAGGTAATGTAAGGGGTTGATGGGCATTCCTTTTATCTTCGGGTTATCTCTTCAGGCTAAAAGGAGAGATGGAGATACTTAAGGATAGTTTTTCCCACACAAGAAAACTTGGCGCGTGTGTGTGAGAGAGAGGCAATTAGGGAGATTTTCATTTTTCTCCTCGTTTGTTTTCCTTTTTCAAAGACATACAGATACTTATTGAAATCTTTGATCCTTATTAGTGTTCTTATCTAATTGGAGGGCAACAAAGGTGTGTATTCATGTTCCTATGTGTTATGAGTGATGCCAAGTTATTGTTGGAGGTCCTTTTGATAAATCGCTTTTCTGTTTATACGTGTTAGTTACTTCGACGTAGGTATGCCAGGATGGGGTTCCCCACCCGAAGGGAAAAGAAGATGATTTTTCCCCTTCTCCACAGCTACTTGTTCAGCATCTTCCCTTCTATTTGTGTTCTGATATATTGAAGGAATACATATTAGTGTCTTTCTAAGTTTGAGGATACAAAATAATCGCTAGCAGTCTGTTGATTGATCTGAATCTATTGCTAGCGGTGTGTTAGTTGAATTGCTGAATCTTTTTCCCTTTGACTTAGATACAAAGATCATGTTGTGTACTTCCATATATGCTTTATTCCTTGTACCTTCAGTTATAATTCATTGATATGGTATTCTTACCTGTTTATTTTGTGCTTAGCCTATTTCTTTGGGACGATCATTGATGTGATGAAATTCTCATATTCCATCTGATCTCCCACTTGACTTTAAATCTAAAATTTTAACATGGAACAGGGAAAGTACTCCAGCAGATAAAGTAAGGGAAGCACACAGGCGGGTGATGGTGGCAAATCATCCCGATGCAGGTGGTAGCCACTATCTTGCTTCTAAAATTAATGAAGCAAAAGACATATTGATGGGGAAGTCCAAGAGCAGCGGGTCTGCATTTTGATGTTACAAAGGAGTTCTGGCAAAGTTTTGAAAGCTTAATTTTGAGCATGAGAAAAAGCTTTAACTGAAGACGAACCAATCGTGCCAAAACATTCTTTGCAACCTTCAACGATGCTTTGTTGGAGGTATGGCCTTTGTCCCACCATTTCTTTAGACATTAGGCTGTATAATTTTGTGGAACAGACTTTTTCTATTCAAGTAGCTTATGTAACTTGAATTATCGAATGTGTGGGAGAATTTATATTTGCCTGTGGACAACTATGGCATTACCTCGTTACTCATGATTACAACAAAACTTATGTTGGGCTTCTATGTTTTCTTTTCCAAGTTAAGAAAGCCAATACGTATACAACCTCCACACAACCACAACTGCTGAACAATATGTATACGGACGAGCTCGTACACGTATGGAATACCTATGTATTCCATCATTCGAAAATTTGTATTGGGACTCTAGCCTATACCCGTGATAGCCATATTATCTCAATCCGCAATCGAGAAAATATAATATACAGTATGATTAAGTTCCATACAGCTAATCTCGCAAGCATATGGGTTTACTTTTTGGACTGCGACACAGAATAGAATGAGATTTTCTATATGCAACTTTATGCCTTGGCAAAACAGCTGATTCTGCTGTCGAAGATGTAAAGCACGTTTGACATGACTTTTGAAAAGTAAAAAAATAAAGAATCATGCTTGGTGTACAATGATTTTGATAATGTTGTTGAGAAAATATGACATGTTGTCATTGGACAGTTTTAAAAACAATTCATCTTTTTCACCGACATTTTTTTGACAACTACAACATCATTGTCAACAATATTGTACAAAATGATTGTACGAATGGATTTATCCAAAAATGAGTTTTTGAGACCTAAAAACTATTTTTAGATTAGTTTGATTAATTTTATAAGTACTTTTTTAGTTAACTAGTTTTTAAAGAAAGTTGATTAAACGTGATTTCCTCTAAAAACACATTTGGAAGATGAATCTCATTTAGAAATTAATTTCCAAACAAATATTAAGATAATTTCCGCATAAGGCTCTTTTACATGAAGTAACAATCATGTCAAACGGTGATGTTTAAGTTGATAATTGTTTCGGGCTTTTTGTTTCTTGACTAAATTAAACTGGTCTATGATATGAAAATATTGATACACCCACCTCCTACATACCATCCAATATTTGCTCACTCCCCGCTTAACACGTAATTTATTCAACAAACTTATAGAGAAAAGAGGCATAAATGATTAAGAGCTTGTAAGTTTTACTACGCATTGAGCAGCACAGGATACTGTCACCCAAATTAGATTACAAGGCAAAGTAATTTTATACACAACCCTTTCATTCCAATGTGGAGACAATGAAGAGAGCAATCAAAGTTGGAAGTAAAATCTAGTTTTTCTCAAAACATATAAATATAATTTTCAGAATAAAATAATAAACTATGTTTCGTGTAGTATACGTCTTTAATCTTTTACTTTGGTAGAATTTGATCCAAAATGCATACTATTTACTATTAGATTGTATCCATAAATCTCGTACTCAAAGATTTATAGTGAACTTCGATGGGACTTTCTCTTGAAGCAATAACGCGTTGATCTAGTCGTCATCGATCCATTTAACACATGAAATAATGTTTGATTGGTACTTTTTTGAGAAATAGCTAACTTGTTTCCCCCACATCCCCAACTGCACTAGCTTCCGGATCTTGCATCAGCTGGCCATGGATTGATCTATCATATTGAATCTGATTACAATTTAATTTTCATGTCCGTAAATGGTATAAACAACACTCTTTGAGTAATCTTTTGGATTATATAATCAATCGCTTCTAACTTGAACATCAAACATTCGTAGCGCGAAACACTCCCCATGTGCCACCTAATGCTCGCTTGAGTTTGAATGTTACATTTAATTAATGGGTAGCAACAAAAATAATTTCAAAACACTAATAAAACTTATATCGTTTAAATTTTTTGTTGGTATCTTCAAATAGAAGAAATATATGACTCTTAGAGCTAAACCATGGGTACTCCTGTTAAGCCCCTGGGACAGCTTATTTGTGAATTTTTATTGATTTTTCATCTGTTATGCAGTGCAATATTTAGAAGCAACATATGTTGACTAGCTCATAACAGCCGCAATGGTTGACCAAAAAAAAAAAAAGAAGCGAAACATCCGTCTTTTTTTATATTTGAATTACCAAAAATATGTTTCTGAAGAAGAAGGAATGCAATGTTAAATGGGCACATAGCTCATTTCATTGTCCACTTTAATTATTGGATACCGAGACAGTCAATAATTTCAGCCGGAATGGAGCCCATGTGTACTGTATGACGATAAAAAATAAAAAAAAAATTGCTAAAAATTGGAGAATAAGCAAGACGGCTAAATAATTAAGCAGGGAAATTAAAAATTGATAGCTACGTCAGCACTGTGTGGTTTAGAGAAAAGAGCAGTTGGAATCAATACTAAGACAATTGAGCACTGGCCATCATCAGCTGCTCAGCCATATATACATAAGCCGCAGGCGCACAGCCAATAGGGGTGGGGGGGGGGGGGGGGACACTTGTCCCCCCGACTGACCCTGGCCACTTAGAATAATTCTATACACAAACACCACACTCACCACGTAAATCAGAGAAATGCATGAAACCAAGGATTTGCAAATGATGAATACCATATTTTCAGAACCCACGGTGCCCTCCATCTTAAATTGATAAACCGGCTAAGACGCCAGGTTTGGTTGCTTTTTGGACCTTGACTGAGAATGTCAGTACCATGTTTGTACACTAAATTAACACCCAGAGTGTCACCCTGGGTGGTTAAAGAAGAATAATTCATAGTACACAATATTGAAAATGACTCCAAAGTGCAATGATAAGATTTTAGATTATTTTTAATGCTATTTAGTACCGTCTCTTACTAAACAAAACATCAGTTTTTTTTCTATATCTAACTTTGTGTTTGTGCCCAGGTTTGGAACAAGTTTTCCTTTCCCTGAAAACTGCCTACAATATTCTTTTAGGGAAACAGATCCTGATGTTGAAGATACACTGGTGTTTGATCTTATAATTGATGTGGGCTTCTGCTTACTTGCACTGAGAATAGTGAATACACTGGTCTGTGGTCTGACAATTTTGATTCACCGCTTACATAGGATATTTGCTCAAGTCCCTCGCCTTTCCACAGTATCCTGTCGCACCTGTTATTTTATTCAACAAGCAGAAACAGAAAGAGGCAGAACTAATTAAGAATGGCTGCAAGAATAAAGAATTCTGTGTATAATGATGCAAGCAATTAACAATGGTTGCTGGGAAACATGAATCCATAACAAGACGACTGTTAAAACTAGACGTGTCCTACATGCCTATCTAGAAAAATAAAAGTCTCATCCATACAAATTACCTTAAGACAACATGCCATCATGTTGTTACATGTGTCGTTATCTCATTAGATTTTCCATGCCACATGACTAAATACTAGTAGAAGAAAAGAAATATGTTGAAAACTTGAAGTCAACAAATCCCTTGCTGCCTCCTAGTCAAACCAGCCTTCTATAGCCATTTTCCAGTCACTGGAGCACCTTCCGAGCTTCTTTACGGTGAGAATTGCCACCAAGTAAAGGATAGCAGATAACGAGCAAGAATTTGGCTAGGGTTTTCAATTTTTCTTACTTTTCTTATGATTTTCAGGGATATTTCAAGCATATGGGCTTCTTAGTCTTTATGCCTTATCTGGACACGTGTCACTTCGTTATTAGAGAATTCTTAACAGCTTATGGTTCTAGATGTCCATCCATAATGCATGGCACTCATCCATTAGCTGAATTTTATTTTCACAAGATTCTTCATAAAGTAATGTTATTCAGCGTTACTGGTGTTATATACCAGCCTAGGTGCAAAACTGCATGATATTAAATAATAAAGACACCACTAATGTTAGATAGCATTATTCTTCTTCATATCACACTTTTCGCATGCTCACTAACTGTTATACCACATAGCAGCTATCCTTGCTGCCGCATGGCCAAGGGGATATTTATTCGCTTCCTTTAGGGGGACAAGGTGCTTGAGTACTGGATATTTCGCTGGTATCCAATTAAACTCAAGTGATTGGTTAGGTCCTCAGGTTACAAACCATTGGGGGTGAGTCAAACCAATCACTTACCTTAAGCAAGGAGGAGTTCTACAACTTCATATGCTCATCCCTGTATGGGCGAAACCTAGAACTGGTTTTATAGCTTCACCCTTATGAAGCAATTTGGTGTAGCTTTGCCTAACCTTATTGTGTACTGACATTATCTTGGTTAACCATGTGGCTTCCTTCTTTATGAGTAAGCCTGACATCCATATCGGACAATTTTGTGCCACGTGGACTCACGTACTAACAGAATACATGGAGGATATATGCCGCCTCAAAAATGAAATCCATCTTACCAGGCAGGAGTCCTCTGCTTCTCTTTGGATATGGGCATTTGGACAACGTAATGATCGCAATTTACAAGGTATTTGTAGGTTGGAGCAAAATCTATTGTCCCTTCTTCCCAGTCTTTAAATACTGAAAAAGGTTATAAGTGAACCTCTGTTTGCTTCTGGTGGTGTAGGGTGGTTCTCCTACTCCGATAATCCAAAGTTACCTGCAAAATGAGGGCGGGACTCTTCTCCCCCGTTGTACCTCCGGCGTGAGAATTAGAATAGGATTCAAAGATATCAATTTAGGAATTGAATACGCGAGTAGAGTTTTGAAAGTAAAAATTCACTAACTTGTACCTGACCCGTCTGGAGGGTATTTATAGGCGGCTGGGGTCGCGTAACTGCCGGGCGGTTGAGAAGCCAGGTGTCCCACGTTGTGCCCCCACTTTCCCCACGTTCTGAGAAGGTGGTTATTGCGCGCCCGGTTGTTGGTTGATTTTGTGGTAACCGCTAGGCGGCCTTCATCTGGTTAGGTGTTTTCTCGCGACTAGGTGTTGTAGAGCACTTCGTAATGGCGGAAGACTTAGCATGACTGTGGAGCGCCCGGGGGGGAGTCGATGGCTTCATGCGGTAGGCATGTGGTCGACGTCTTCATGTGGTAGGCGTGTGGTCGACCACTTAGGGGCCGTTGTCGCCTAGCATGAGCATAGTGAAGCTCCCTCTGGTAGACACGGGGTGTATTTCAAGTGGTTCTATCATTTGTCGCCGCACCCGGTACTTGCTAGGCAATAATTGCTAATAATTGCTAATTTGCTAAGAGAGTATTATATCACTAGCCCCCTGCCTCTTGTCGATTTTTCATTGGCAAGGGGCACGTCTTTGCAACATCATACCGGTTTTTTTTTTTTTTTTTTTTTTTTAAATATGTAAGTAAATCGGACTCTTGTAGTAATTAACCCGATCGGTCTTAGTGGCGAAGAGATGCGTAAGTGTCGCCTAGGTGGCGAGGATGCAAGTTTATCTAGGCCACTTGGAATTCTATGTGTTGGCCTCATTTTTGGGGGGAAATTTCCCCCCAAAAATTTCAAATTTCACTCTATAAAAGGGGGGAGGCTTCCTTCTTATTTCATTCATTTCCACCATTCCTTGCAACATCAATAGGCAAAGGTAACTTCTTCTCCTTCTCATGTTCTATTCTAGCTTTCTTTTGGAGTTTTCCCCCTATTGAAGCATGTATAAAACTTTCATCTCTTCATCATCTAGCGAGAGCGGGAGTGAGGGGACGAGGGAGTCGACCGATCCGCCGTTGGACGGACCGGTCGACGGCAGCCTGGTCGATGGCCGACCGGCAGCATTGCTGCTGGTCGACGGTCGACCAGCAACAATGTTGCTGGTCGACAGCCGTCGGCCAGCAAGGTCGCTGGTCGACCGTCGACCAGCCTTCTTGCTGGTCGGCGGTTGACCGGCGGCACCGGTCGACCGCCCGTCCCCACTTTCCCTTTTCGCGTGATTAATCGATCCTCTCCCGATTCGACTACTCCACCACACTCGACCGATTCTCAAACATTCCTACCGGTTCCCCCGAGGCGTCACGTAGGTTCGACTAAGTCTTTGAATCAAAATGTAGAGATAGAGCGAGATGCCGCGGGGGAGGAGGTGACTCTCGAAATTCCGAAATCTCACAGCCTTTATAACTCTCCATCGAAGTTAGAAAAGTCACTTAAGAAGTATGAACGCGTGGATAACTATGTTTATAGAGCTCCTAGGCCCAAAGAGACACTTCCCGGATCCGACCCCCGCGAGGTGGCCGTTTATAAAGATATCATGGATGGTGGTTTTCGATTTCCCATCCATCCTTTCTTTGTGTCGTTATTCAATGAGTTTCATCTCACCCCCAGCCAAATCAATCCTAATGCGTGGAGGAAAGCGCTTTATTTTTTGTACGTCTGTCTTAAGGAGAGGATCCCACTCTCAATGGAGCTCTTTAGGTGCGTCTTTGAGATGCATGAGCTGGTCCAATGCAATGCATTTGTCTACTTTACCGCTAAGGTTCCTTTCCGCTTCCCCGCGTTTAGAAATTCCAACAGCGGGTGGAAATCCCGATTTTTCTTTGTTCGCCCCCGTGATGGTCGATTCCCTTTCAACACCCATTGGAGACATCCTTTGATTCGCCTCTTTAATAGTGAAATTGAGATCACCCCCCTTCTGAAAGCACAGACCCAAAAATTGGTTAAAATTCCACCGCTTGCGCCCAACTTAGGGTCGGTCTTAACGATGAGGAACATGTTGCTAGTGGGGATCGATCGTCCTACTGGTAGGTTTTCTGCCTTACTTGTATTTCCATCCTTATAATTATTATCGGGCTGTTGTGTTGGCTATACTTCGCTAACTTTACCGTCTGCATATAGATATGGACTTTGATCTAGACGAGGTGCTGAAGTCTTTGCCGGAGCCTGGGAGCGACGAGGGATTTGCCCCTATCGATGGTGAGTTCGAAATGCTTTATTTCTAGTTTTATTTTATGCACCTCTTCGCTTGTCGTTCGGTAAGCTTGATAGATTCCTCTTCATGTATACAGGGGTGACTTTTGACTTAGAGGAGATCGTGGACACCTTGGTAGGGTGTGATCCCGAGGGCAGCGATGGCCTACCTTCCGTTCCGTTGAAGAGGAAAAAGGCTGGTGACGGGAGAGGGCTGCGTTGTACCATTGAGGAGGCATCTCTACCTTCCGATGAGCCTATCCCACCCCCCGAGACGGCATGGGGTAGTCCCAGTCATGTTATACCTGAGCGCGAAGGCTCCCCTCTTCCAAACTTTAGGTTTGCTCCTTCTTCTGGCCATGCGGTGATGAGGGCGGTCAGATCTTTGGTCGCACCGTGGCGTGCCAAAGCGATTGCTGGTCGACGTGTCGACGACATTGAGAGAGTTCTGGCGGTCCATACTCAGAGGGTAAGCTTCCCCTAGTTCCTCTTATTTTTCCTTTACTTGTGAACATGCTTTTATATATATACATTGTCTTTCACCTGATTCATGACTGTCTGATCTCTTGTCCTTTTAGGTGGGCGCGCCATTTTGGACTTGTCGAGTCAAGCCATCGCCTGTCGGCGGAGTTGAAGGCCCTTGAGGAAGAAAAGAAGAGAGAGTCTCACCATCTTAAGAAGAAGATTTCCTCTTTGAAGAAGTCTCTCGAGGTTGCAGAAAAACGTGCTAGGGAGAATGAGACGGAGGTAGACAGCTTGCGTTCTGCTTTGGCTCGGGCTCCTGAGGAGGCAGTGGAAAAGTACAAAGCCTCTGCTGAGTATGCCACGGATATGGAGACTGCTGTGGAGCGATACAAGCAATCAGCTGATTTTGCCAGGGCTTTGAATTCTTACGGGGGACAGGCGATGGGTGCATCCATCAAGTTAACCAAGGAGTGGATATCTGCCGAGCACCCCACTATTGACCCTTCTGGCTTTGACCGATTTTTGGCACAGCGCAAAGGAAAAGAAGGCGGGGCTTCTCAGTCCAAGGCGTCTGGCCGAGCATCACGTGGCGGGAGTGAGGAGACCTCTCATTTAGGATGACGTGCTCTGTCGCTGTAGGTCTTTTGATGATCTTTTTTTTTTTTTGCTAGTTGATTAGTGTTTCTCCTGATCCGGGATGTGGACAGACTGCTTCTTTCATTTTGTATCTCGAACAAAAATGTTTATTTTCAGACTTTGTTATTGTTATGCCCTTTCTTATTTATTTTATAGTGTTGATATCTATTGACACATGATACTTTGTTTGCCATTATTGGTCATTTATTGCTATGTACCGAGCCATGTTTTGAAGTAGCCAACTTTTTTGGTTTTGTTGCTTACCGTCGGGCATCGACCCTTGAGTGATTTGTGCTAGCCAACTTCTTTGGCTTCAAGAACTTACCACCACCACCTTGGGGCGATTTTTGAGCTAGCCAACTTCTTGGCTTTTTTGCTCACTACCGGACGTTGGACTTTCCGAAGATGAGGTGTGGTGATTTTGTACCTTAACCATTTTAGGTTTTAGGAACTTACCACCAACCCTGTGGGGCGATTTTGAGCTAGCCAACTTCTTGGCTTTTTGCTCACCGCCGGACGTTGGACTTTCCGAAGGTGGGGTGTAGTGATTTTGTATCTAACCTTTGTAGGTTTTAGGAACTTACCACCAATCCCCTGTGGCGATTTCGAGCTAGCCAACTTCTTGGCTTTTTTGCTCACCGCCGGACGTTGGACTTTCCGAAGATGGGGTGTGGTGATTTTGTATCTAACCTTTGTAGGTTTTAGGAACTTACCACCAATCCCCTGGAGCGATTTTGAGCTAGCCAACTTCTTGGTTTTTTTGCTCATCGCCGGACGTTGGACTTTCCGAAGATGGGGTGTGGTGATTTTGTACTAACCTTTGTAGGTTTTAGGAACTTACCACCAATCCCCCGGGGCGATTTTGAGCTAGCCAACTTCTTGGCTTTTTTGCTCACCGCCGGACGTTGGACTTTTCGAAGGTAGGGAGTGACGATTTTGTACTTAACCATTTTCGGTTTTAGGTACTCGCCACACCATATACGATCTATATCTTCACAATAGAAAAAAAACTTGCCAGGATTTGGGGACTCAGTAGGCGCACCGGGACGTCCCAGCTAGGCTGGCCCTTCCTTAGCGCCCTCATCATTTGCCGCCATCCAGGCTTTTCATTAATAAAAGTGCCTGCAGCATGCATTACATTGCGAGTGTTCTAGGTACAAATCGTACAGATTATCACATAAGAAAAGTAAGAAACTCCTAACGACTATATTTACAAGGAAGCATAATTAGACTTGAAATTTTTGCGCACTAATCTACTGGTAGTATTTCTTGAGATGCTCTGTGTTCCATGGCCTGCCTAGCGGTTTTCCTTCCAAGTCCTTGAGGCTGTAAGCTCCCCTTCCAAGGTTCCGGATCACTTCGTATGGTCCTTCCCAATTCGGCCCGAGCTTGGATGGAGGGTGGCCCGCAGCTGCCGCTCCTCTTAACACGAGATCTCCTGATTGGAAAACTCTCGGCTTTACTCTGCGGTTGAAGTACCCTGCTGCTCTCCGCTTATAAGCTGCCATCCTCATAGCTGCTTTCTCCCTCACTCCATCTAGTAGGTCGAGTTCTGCACTGGTGGTAGAAATATCAAGCTGGTCGACCTTCATCCTACCAGTCTCATTCAGGACTTCCACGGGGACAACAGCTTCCATTCCAAAGGATAGCTTGAAGGGTGTTTCTCCCGTTGGCTCTCGAGGGGTTGTGTGATATGCCCACAACACATTGGGTAGCTCGTCCGCCCATAGACCTTTTTCCTTTTCAAGTCTTGTTTTGAGATCCCATGAAATCGTCCGATTTGTCACTTCCACTTGCCCGTTAGATTGGGGGTGAGCCACAGAAGTGAGTCTGTGGTCTATATGATAGATCCAGCAAAAGGCTTTGAAGCCGTGGTTGTCAAACTGCCTACCGTTATCAGTGATGAGGACTCTTGGTATGCCAAATCTGCATATTATGTTTTTCCAAATGAAGCTTTGCACTTTTGCGGTTGTTATTGTGGCCAAAGGTTCTGCCTCTACCCATTTTGTGAAGTAGTCGATAGCTATTAGCAAAAACTTTCGTTGCCCCTTGGCGAGAGGTAAAGGCCCTAGAATATCGATCCCCCATTGGAAGAATGGGCATTCCCCAAAGATGGCTGACTGTTGCTCAGCGGGGGCGTGGATCAGATTTGCGTGGCGTTGACATGCATCACACTTCCTTACCAATTTTTTGGCGTCCTCTTTCACCGTGGGCCAGTAATACCCTTGGCGAAGAGCTTTGAAAGCGAGGGATGTTGCCCCTTGGTGGTTGCTACAAATTCCCGAGTGTATCTCGAGTAATACTTCTTGGGCCTCGGTTGGACGGAGGCACTTTAGGTATGGCATAGTGAATCCTCGCTTGTATAGCTGTCCGTCAATCATAGTGAACGAGGCCGCTCGGACTTTCAATCTTCTGGCCTCGGATACGTCATCAGGGAGTTTGTCTTCTGCCAAGTAGTCTATCAATGGATCCAGCCAGCTAGTTTCACGCTCTGTGCCCGCTAGGTCGGCTATGAGCAAAATACTTGGTTGCTTTAGAACTTGCACACTTGCCGTGCTAGGCAGATTCTTAGGATTTGCCAACGCTAATTTGGACAGAGCGTCCGCCCGTTCATTGTTTTTGCGAGGAACCTTGGCTATCTTGAAACTTGTAAACTTCCTTTGCAGGTCCCTAACTTTCATCAAATAGGAAGCCATCCTCCCGTCTTTTGCTTCGAATTCACCTATCACTTGGCCCACAACCAACTGGGAGTCACTGAAAATTTCAACTGATGTCACCCCTAGTCTGATGGCCAAACCCAGGCCTGTGATAACTGCCTCATACTCAGCATCATTATTTGTTGCTGGGAATTCAAAGCGCAAAGAATATTCTAACTCTTCTGATTCTGGACCTATCATTATGATGCCTGCTCCGGACCCCTCTGCCTGTGAGGATCCGTCCACGAAAATTTTCCAAACTGTCTCGGTTGGCTGAGGGCAGTCGGGTGGCGGTGTGAGCTCTGCGATAAATTCTGCCAGCGCTTGAGCTTTGATGGCTGTTCTCGGCTTAAACTCGATGTCAAATTCGCTCAATTCGATAGCCCATTTCAACATTCTACCCGACGTCTCGGGGCGATGCAATATTTGTTTGACAGGCTGGTCGGTCATGACGCTCACGGAATGAGACTGGAAATACGGCCTTAATTTTCTGACTGCTATGATCAATGCAAATACCAGCTGCTCTGCAAGGCTATAGCGAGCTTCTGCCCCCCTCAACACCTGACTTACGTAATAGACAGGCTTTTGCACTTTTGGAAGTTCTTTTACCAGTACAGCACTGACTGCATGTTTTGATACCGCCAAGTACAAACTCAGCACATCTCCTGCACAAGGTCTAGTCAAGATCGGCGGCTGCTGCAAAGAACGTTTCAAGGATTCTAGTGACTCCTCACACTCTTTGGTCCATTCAAAAATGGTAGAACCCCCAATTGCCTTGAAGAAGTGATAGCATTTATCTGCTGCCCGGCTCATGAAGCTATTCAACGCCGCTACCCGACCCGTTAGTCTTTGGACGTCTTTCCTGTTTTCGGGGCTTTTCATTTCTATAATAGCTCGAATTTTGTCTGGGTTTGCTTCGATGCCCCTTTCCGTGATCACAAAACCCAAGAATTTTCCGCCCGTTGTTCCAAAGACACACTTCTTCGGGTTGAACTTCAATCGGTTTTGTCGGACAATATCGAACACCTTCTGTAGATCTCCAACATGGTCGTTAGCTTTCATACTTTTGACGACCATGTCGTCCACGTATGCTTCAATGGTGCTTCCGACCAAGTTCCCAAATACCTTGTTTACCATCCTCTGGTAGGTTGCCCCGGCATTTTTGAGGCAGAACGGCATGGCAGTATAACAGTATGTCCCCGCGTCAATTACAAATGAGGTCTTCTCCTGGTCCGATTCTGCCATGGAGATCTGGTGATACCCCGAAAATGCATCTAAAAAACTCAATCGTTCGTGGCCTGATGTGGCGTCCACCAGGTGGTCTATCCTTGGTAGGGGGTATGAATCTTTCAGGCACACTTTATTGAGTCCAGTGTAGTCTACACACATGCGCCATTTTCCGTTCGACTTCTTTACTAGGACCACATTTGCCAACCACTCGGGATATCGTACATCTCTGATGAAACCCGCCTGCAGTAGTTTTTCAACCTCGGTCTTGGCTGCGGCCTGCCGCTCAGGGGCGAGATTTCTCTTTTTTTGCTTTATTGGCTTGGCATCAGGCCACACACCAAGACGATGTTGCGCAACAGATGGATCAATCCCCGGTATGTCAGTTGGGCACCATGCAAAAACATCTAAATTGTTAGACAGACACTTTACCAATTCCTCTTTTTCTTCTGGCCCCAAATCTGCCCCCACGCTGAATTCACGACCTTCTGCTACCTGAATTTTTTCCGTTGTATCGAGGGGCTCAATTCGCCCCCTGGGAGGTTCAAGATCTAACATCATCACTGGCGGTGCTCCCTTTGCCCGCATACTGTCGACATAATATTTCCTTGAAGATTGTTGGTCCCCTCTCACACATCCCACCCCGCGACTTGTGGGGAACTTCATCACTTGGTGGTAAGTGGAGGGAATAGCCCCAGCAGCATTTAGCAGGGGTCGACCGTAGATTGCATTGTATGCCATGGGGGTCTTGACAACCAAGAAACTCGTTAAGACCACCACACTTGCCGGGTAGGTCCCCAACGTTACCGGTAACTCCACAACTCCTTCTGGCATCACCGTAGCGCCTCCAAATCCGAGGAGGGGGGTGGAAATTGGTTTCAATTTTTCTGGAGAGATTTTCAACCCAACAAAGGCTTCCCAAGTGAGAACGTTGGCCGCGCTTCCGCCATCGACTAACACCCTTTTAACGTCATAATCAGCAATATCACCCACTATCAATAACGCATCATCATGAGGGGTTGCCACACCTATCAAGTCTTCTTCTCCAAAAGTGATGCTCTGGTCAAACCTAGCCTTTTTCTGAATAGAGCAGACTTCAACCGTGCGGGCGTAGTTTTTTCTTGCTGAGTTCGAGTCACCCCCGGCTGCTATCCCTCCAGTAATTACATTTATAACACCGGCCCTGGGTGGTGGTCGGTCATCGACTTTCTGCTTACCTCGGTCATTTCTCGAGTATTTGTTCAAAAGGCCCCGCTTCAAGAGGCGCTCTATTTCTTCCTTCAAGTGAATGCACTCTTCCGTCTCGTGCCCATGGTCTTTATGAAAATGACAATACTTGCTCTTGTCTCTCTTGTTGGCCGATGCTGCCATGGGTTTCGGCCATTCGAGCTCCTTCATATCTCGAATCTCCATCAAGATCTTGCTCTGTGGAGTATTCAAGTGGGTGAATGTTTTGGCCTCTTCTCGCCTTGGCCTAACAGCCCGGTCTTGAGTGTATCCCTTACCCAAACGTTCATTTCTCGGCCTGTCTTTGTCAGCGAGTTTACGTACATCACCCGCCTTTCGCTTACTACTTTCTGTCTCCCACCCCTCTCTAAGATTTTTTGTGACCTTCTCTGCTTCTTCTGCATTAACGTATTTGTCACCCTTTTTCAACAAGTCATGCATCGACTCAGGGGGGTTTTTGGATAATGACATCTTGAAGGCCCGGTTTCTCGTCCCATTCATTAACGCTGTCACCACAGCAGACATCTGAAGATCCCTTATGCCAAGGGTTGCTCGACTGAACCTAGCCAGATACTCCTGCAGGGGTTCATCCTTGTCTTGCACAACCTGCATCAACCCAATGGCTGTCTTGCATTTCCTTTTGCTGCTCATGAAGTAGGCCACAAAACTTCGGGAGAGATCGTCAAAAGTCTTTATGGACCTAGGTGCCAATGTGGCCACCCAGTCCCTGGCTTCTCTCCTAAGCGTCGGGGGGAAAGACTGACACATCACCGCGTCTGGGGCTGCATAGAGCCTCATTAAATCAACAAACGTCCGCAAGTGGTCAAGCGGATCCGTGACCCCATCATAGGCCTCTATCATCGGTTGTTTGAAACCCTTCGGTAGTGGTACGGCCATGATTTCGGGCGCAAATGGATCTTCCTCCAGAACCATCTGTCTGCGTCTATCCTTCCTCCTGGTTAGTGCATCGTCTATCTTTTGGGTCATCATCTCTTCTATCTTCCTTTCCAAGTCTGTCTCGGGAAGGGCAACTTGCGAAGCTGCTGACCCTGAAGCCCCCCTGTCTCCCATGGTGGGCTGGGTGACAGGCGGCGCGACAGGGGGTGGCTGCTCAGGGACGGGAGTTGGGGTGTTTTGTGTCTGACTCTGCAAGAGGGCCAACATGGCTGCCATTCGTGTTTCCAAAGTATTAAGTTGGTCCTGCGTCACAAATTGAGGTGGTGGCAACGGATCATGTCCCCTAGCGACCGACTCCGACTCCGTCTCCGCCGTGTTCCCAACCAAGCGTGTATCACTCCTTGTACGTCTCCTTGCCATAGCTTTTTTGTTCAGTGGTTTCCCACAGACGGCGCCAATGAAAAAGGTTATAAGTGAACCTCTGTTTGCTTCTGGTGGTGTAGGGTGGTTCTCCTACTCCGATAATCCAAAGTTACCTGCAAAATGAGGGCGGGGCTCTTCTCCCCCGTTGTACCTCCGGCGTGAGAATTAGAATAGGATTCAAAGATATCAATTTAGGAATTGAATACGCGAGGAGAGTTTTGAAAGTAAAAATTCACTAACTTGTACCTGACCTGTCTGGAGGGTATTTATAGGCGGCTGGGGCCGCGTAACTGCCGGGCGGTTGAGAAGCCAGGTGTCCCACGTTGTGCCCCCACTTTCCCCACGTTCTGAGAAGGTGGTTATTGCGCGCCCGGTTGTTGGTTGATTTTGTGGTAACCGCTAGGCGGCCTTCATCTGGTTAGGTGTTTTCTCGCGACTAGGTGTTGTAGAGCACTTCGTAATGGCGGAAGACTTAGCATGACTGTGGAGCGCCCGGGGGGGGGAGTCGATGGCTTCATGCGGTAGGCATGTGGTCGACGTCTTCATGTGGTAGGCGTGTGGTCGACCACTTAGGGGCCGTTGTCGCCTAGCATGAGCATAGTGAAGCTCCCTCTGGTAGACACGGGGTGTATTTCAAGTGGTTCTATCATTTGTCGCCGCACCCGGTACTTGCTAGGCAATAATTGCTAATTTGCTAAGAGCGTATTATATCAAATACCCTACCAGCTCTTTGTTCCTTCGTCAACTGCCATAATAATTAACACCCCTTTCTAATGACTTAATTAAAGAAAAATAGTTCATATCTTTCTTTCTTTTTTCCCTTTTCTAATTGACTTAAGAATCCAAAATAAGTATGTAACCTGATCTTTTTTCCCTTTTCTAATTGACTTAAGAATCCAAAATAAGAATCCAAAATAAGTAGCTCATGTGTTTCCCCACAAACAAATGCAAGTCGATAGTTGAAGTTTCCAAGCCAAATTATCTTTGCTAGATTAAGATAAAATGAAAAGTTAGATACACAAAACCAAAGCATTAATGCCTCTTGCTTCTTTTTTCTTCTCAATATGGAGATAAGGAAATCTTACTCATGATACAAAATGCAATCGGGTCGAACCAGTTTTCCTCGTATTTTACATGAATGAGAAAACCTTGTTTTCTTCAAAATCTCCATAACGTCTGAATGTCTTCTAAATGCATCTCCATCTTTCTCCCCAGACGCCAAATGAGAACAAACAAAGCAAAATGTTGTCTGATACAATGTCATACTGATAGAAACAGACCCCTGAAATTCAAGTGAAAAAATATATTATATTGAGAATTAAGAAATATCATGTACTAACTAAATAATAGAAATTCATTTTTAAATAGGTTGAAATTTTTATTTAAGACATGATCATGTTTCAGAGTTGGCGGATTATAACTAGAAACCTGACAACGTGGGTTATATCATATATGTACCTTGTTTCCAAGGTATCCCATAATGCCTGTTCCAACACATGAAGCCTTCAGACTGCTAATATGCTGATATAAGTCTGCACGAGCCCAAACACATAAAAAGATCCCTACCATCTGCTTACTTGCAGCCAAGCAGAACCGATGATGCACAGGCGAGTTTTCTTCACTTGAGCATGAATCAGGGCTCAAACTTCTAAATATTTCCGAGCTCTTTCGATCATGCTGATCTTCTATTGGGATCGAGTACAAGTGGCTCTTTCTTGGATGTTGTTGGTCATTGCAGGATGATGACTTTTTCGTGTCACAGTTAATCGTATTGCTGCAATTAGCAGGCTGCTCTGAGTTGTCATGTCGTTTTCCTTTCAGAGCTTGGCGTATCAAGGAAAGCCGCTTAATAGCTCGACTGCAGTCTCCAGGGCCTATTACATTGCCTGCATTCAGAGGCACAATCTCCTGGAACCTGATTTGCAATAGGCATGTTTACCATCTTACCAAAATATAGGTAGCTATCCTTTTCTGTTAATTCGGAAAACATCCTAGGAAAGTTCCAATGCCAAGCAGGATGTAGAGGAATCTCATTTGAAGTACATCTATTGTATATAGTATTATTGTAACACTAGACAAGTGTTCAAATGTATGGGGAAAATTGGACTCAAAACCAGAAGATTTTTGTTCTTATTCAAGCTTGCATTGGCGGATCTAGGGAAGGACTGGGCTGTGCTACAGCCCGTCCCCCCATCCCAATTCACCTTTAAAAAAATATATTTTTAAGTAAAAACAATTTTTTATGCGTAATAATTTTATTTTTTTAGCATATTAGCCCGTCTTCAAACTTTTCCTGGATCCACTCCTGAATTCTTGTATAGGCAGCTGTATGTTTTATGGTGGACTCTATCTATTCACTGAATTTGCTTCAACTATAGACGATGCTGTTCTTTCTGCCAAATTCAGATATCTGAAGATTATTGTTTTAGTTTCTTGTCTAAGAGGTGGTGATGATTTTTAATTTTTGGTACGTTAAAAGAACCATAAAAGTGAGAACAAGTCAAAATAGCAGAAACAATTAGGATGGGACTTGGGAGTACTAGATGGCAGAAACATTTTCTGCATTGACATGTAAAACCCCTAATTTACAAAAATGGTGTGATCCCAATATTATATCCTTCAGTAAATACCAAAAGATAGAACATAGCATGAAAAATTATTCATATAACCAAGGTCGAATTCATTGAGATATAATTACCACAAATTCATTGAGATGACTTTTTTGCTGTATTCTAAAATGAACTAATTAAAGAGGGAGAGATAGCATACCCAAGCACATATATGTCTGCTGGTAGGGGAGATTTTAACCATTCTCTCAAGTTCAGTCCAAGATGTGGTGTCTTACCTCCTACATTCCATGTCCCCACGAACATCCTACAAAATTTGAGAACTGAACACTTAATCAAGAATCAGGTGCAAGCTAGATTAGTGTCAAGATGAGCTTGAAAATGAGACGAAAAATGTGCTAAAATCTTTGGGTTGCATGGTGTAGAAAATTAGTTTGCTGATTTAGTTAGGCCCAAAACTTGGAGGCCCGGTTCAATTTTTAGAAGGCTCCAGAAGTTTGAAAGCTTGAGAAAGTTTAAGGGCTCATTTGTGCAAATAATAGAAATTGTTCTCTAGATGATTGATAGGTGGTCGGCCTCTCATTAATAAGCTAGGACTTTAGACTTTTTCTACCACTCTTTCACGTGAAGCCCCCATTATTCTTTTTGATAGATTTTTTTCTTGCAGTCGTCTTCTTCTTCTCATTTTGCTCTCTGTAACTTTTGGATTTTATTTTAATCTTTTGTGATTATTGTGAAGATAAGAGTGTAGAATATTGAACTCTTGTGTGAGTTCATAGTGTTGTTGAGAGAGGAGATTTTTCGAGATTTTTTGTCATATTTGGAGCTGTTTTTGTAATCCATTTTTGCCTATATTTTTGGACGGTTCTAGTGAATTGAGCTTAATCCTTGACGGATGCTCAACGGGAATTAGGCGTTAGAAGTGATCGCCGAACCTCGGGGTCTTTGGACAGAAAAATCTTGTGTTGTGCTTTGTTATTTTTGGTTATTCTTGTGTTCTTGTTTGACAAATCGAAAGCTTAAAATTCGTTTGAGACCAACAGTGCTATCAGAGCTTTGAAATTTTTTTTCTTCGATTTGTGTTACTGTTAAATTTTCAGATCTGTCTTTCTCGAAATTTTTTAGATCTCTGGTTTTTTATTTTTTTCGAAATTTTTTAGATCTATTTTTCTGTGTTTTTCAAAATTTTTAGATCTGCTATTTTCAAATCTGTGTGTTCGAAAAAAAGAAAAAAAAAATCAGATCTATTGTTCTATGTGTTCGATCTGTGTGTGAGTACAATTTTTTTCGGATCTTGAAAATTTTTTATTGCAAAATCATTTAACTCGTTTGATTTGTTGTTTAAGCATCGAGTCGCACCGAGTCACACCGAGTTTGCCATATTCAGTTCTTAAAATTTCCTTATGGTGTTAAGTATCTCAGTATATATAACTGAAAAACCTTTTAAAAGAATTTGGTATCACGTTTTTCAAATTAGGGTTTTTCTATGAATTGCCCTATCTCTTCCTTTGTCTAGGGGTCCCTGTCAGAACCCTAGAATCTGAGGGGATTAGAATTTCGATTTAAGAAACTCGATCTTTCCAAAGAAATTTTTGAAATACGTTTTCTACTACTGCGTAGATACTGAGATATACCAAGAGTCTTTAATTCTGTTCTGATTTGATGTATATACTGTTGACTTGTACTGACATTCGTGTTGATCTGTTCAGGGGTTAATATTACTGTTTTTGAAATTGTTCTTCGTTGGAAGTACATCTCTATAACCCCTACTGCTTACTGTGTGTGAGCATAATTGTATTGTAATTCCAATTCTATTGATTAATTTGTGGATTATTCTTGCATATAAGTAATTGTCTATGTAAAATTGGAATATCTGACATTGTGTATTGAGATATATCTTTGGCTGTATCATATCTGTACACTGATCACAATACAGCACACCATGACTTCTAAGGTAGATGTTCAAGTTTGGGATGATAAAGGAGACTTTAGTCTCTGGCGCCAGAAAATTAAAGCTCTTATGTTACAGTTAAAATGTGTCAAGGCCATTGATGAATCTTGACTAGAAACCCTATCTGAGGATAGGAAAACTGAACAAGATGAATTGGCTTGGAGCATTATGTTTCTACACTTATCTGATTCTGTAATTAGGAAAGTAGGAGAAACTAAGACTGCTATAGAAATTTGGACTGCCATAGAAATTTGGACTGCCTTAGAAAAACAGTACCTCAATAAGTCCCTACCAAACAAATGTTTTCTTTGGAGATATTTTTTTAGCTTTAAGTTTGATCCTAGTCTTGATACTGAAGAAAATATGGATAGATTTAATAGGATCACACAAGACTTAACAAACTGTAGTGAAAAAATCTCCGATGAACAAAAAGTAGTTGGTCTACTTAATGCTCTAGGAGACAAATATAAAGATATAAAAAATGCTCTAGAGTATGGTAGGAGTGACCTTACTATTGAAATAATTCACAGTTCTCTTCTGAACAAAGAACTTGAATTGAAATCTGAACACAAACAAGTGTTCCATGTTGAGGATGTGAAAACAAATCAGAAATTCTATAATAAAGGTGTGAGTAACTTCAGTCATTCCAATTATAACAAGGATAAAAATTTTATCAACAGAAAATGGAGTAACACCAAAGGATAATAACAAGAAATGTTTTTACTGTGGTAGAACTGGGCACTTTATTAAAGATTGTTTTAAAAAGGTCAATGACCAAAAGAATGGGTCTAATTCTGAAAATGCTTCTTTTGCCACCAATTCTAATAACTGTGAAGAAGCAGGAGCCAATATTAGGGTTGCCTATGTGTCTTTATCAGAAAATACTAAACAGGACTAGGTCTTAGACTCAGGTTGCTCCTTTCATATGACACCCAATATTGACTACCTAACTGAATATTCTGACCTTAATGAAGGATCAGTAAAACTTGGAAATGATGAGTTTTGTCAAGTTAAAGGAATTAGCAATGTGTTGCTGAAATTAAAAAAGGTCATCACCTACTATTGAAACATACTAGATATGTTCCAGACCTAAGAAGAAACCTCATATCCCTAGGAGTTCTTGATGATGAGAGATATCAAATTGAAATTAAGAATGGTTCAACTAATATAATAAAAAATCAAGAACTTATTGTCAGTTCGCCTAGATTCAATGGAATTTATGTTATAGGGGCTGAAATCACTTCACCTAATAATACTGCGAATTTTGTCACACATCCCGATAAATCAGATCTATGGCATAAAAAGCTTAGTCACTTGAGTGAAAAAGGCCTAAAAACTTTGTCAATTCAAGGGGTATTTGGAAAGGATAGTGTTCAAAAACTAACTTTCTGTGAACACTGCATTATGGGAAAATAGGCCAGACTGCCTTTTAAGGCAGGTGTGCACAAATCTCAAGATATCCTTGAATACATTCATTCTAATTTATGGGGACCTGCCCATGTACCTACTGTATTTGGTTTTAGATATTATCTTCTTATTACTGATGACTTTTCACGAAAAACATGGATTTTCTTATTAAAATCTAAATCTGATACGTTTTCAACTTTCAAAGAATGGAATTTATAGTTTGAAAATCAGACTAATAAGAAGATAAAAATTTTAAGAACTTACAATGGGCTTGAATTTTGTAATTCAAAATTTGATCAATATTGCACTAAACAAAGGATAATGAGGCATAAAACAGTTGTCTATACTCAACAAAATGGAGTTGCTGAGAGATTAAATAGAACCATTCTTGAAAGGACTAGATGCATGTTAATCAGTTCTGGCCTTCCCAAAAAATTTTGGGGAGAGGATGTAAAAAAGCTTGTTATCTCATAAATTGATGCCCTTCCAGCTCTCCAAACAATATAATTTCTGAACAAATCTGGTCTTGTACAATACCAGACTACTCCTATCTCAGAACCTTTGGCTGTGCTGCATATGCACATTATACAGATACAAAACTGGACCCTAGATCATTAAAGGGTGTATTCTTAGGTTATGGAGAAGGAGTTAAAGGTTATAGACTGTTGTTAAGAGATGTGAGAGATTATAAAGTGATTACCAATAGATCTGTGATCTTTAATGAAGAAGTTTTCCTTGTCTTAGTGACAAACCTGATAAAGAGATAGGAAAAGATGACTTTATAATCACTTAAATAAATTTGAACAGAGGGGTTGGAAATGATCAGATTAAGTTTGAGGTGGAGCCACATGAAGTGGAACCAGAAAATGCTCAGCTGTTGAAATTTTAGAAAATGACCAGCATCTGGAGCCTGCAAATGACCTGCAGGACTACCAGCTTACTAGGGATAGAGAAAGGAGGAATATAAGGCCTCCTTCCAGGTATTAGTATGCTGATTTTGTGTCTGAACAATATGAACCTAATTTGTTTGATACAGAATCAGCTTCTTATGAAGAAGCTGTCTCTTGCAAAGAATCTCCTAAGTGAATTGTTGCAATGGAGGATGAAATGAACTCCCTTTATAAAAATCAGACCTGGATTTTAGTTGAAAAACTCATAGGAAGCAAAGTGATTGATTGTAAATGGGTATATAAGATCAAAGAGGGAGATGTTAAGTCAAATGAAAATAGAAGATATAAGGCTAGGCTTGTAGCAAAAGGGTTTACATAGAGAGAAGGGATTGACTACACTAAGATTTTTTCGCCTGTTGTCAAATATACCTCAATTAGGATCTTGTTATTGTGACATAATTTGACTTAGAGTTAGAACAACTTGATGGAAAGATTGCGTTCTTGTATGGTTCTTTAGATGAAACCATTTACATGACTCAACCAAAAGGGTTTGAGGTAAAACAAAGGGGGGACTTTGTGTCTCTTGAAAAAATCTTTGTATGGGCTAAAGCAGGCTCCTAGGCAGTGGTATAAAAGATTTGACTCTTTTATACAAGGATTGGATTTTAGGAAATCTGATTATGATCCTTGTTTTTATTATAAAAGAGGTGACGAATCTGAATTTTTCTATCTTCTCTTGTATGTTGATGATATGCTCATTGCTGGTCATAATTCTGTTGCACTTAATTCAATTAAAGAAAAGGTAAAATCAGTATTTGAAATGAAAAATTTAGGACCAGCTAGAAAAATATTGGGCATGAAAATTAAAAGAGATAGAATAAATGGAAAGTTGTTTCTAACACAAAAGTCATATGTTGAAAAAGTAGTTAAAAGATTTTCTCTTCATGATATTAAGCCCGTTAGCTTGCCTTTGTGTGGTAGTATGAAATTATCTGTTGATCAATGACCTAAATCTGAAAATGAACTTAAAAGAATGATGAATGTGCCTTATTCTAATGTTGTTGGATCTGTAATGTATATGATGGTATGCTCTAGACCTGATATTGCTTTTGTTGTGAGTGTGCTAAGCAGATTTATGAGTTATCCTGGTGAATTACATTGGCAATGCATGAAAAATCTTATTAAATACCTGAAAGGAACAAGTCACTTAGGATTAATGTTCAAAAGTGATAAAAATGGACTTAAACTAAAAGGTTATGTAGACTCAGATTATGCTGGAAATCCAGATAATAGGAAGTCTACTACTACATATTTTTATGTCATGAATGATACATGCATTAGCTAGAAATCTCAATTACAAAAGGTAGTTGCATTGTCTTCAACTGAGGCTGAATACATTGCTGCCACCAAAGCTGTAAAAGAGAGGTTATGGTTGAAGGGTTTACTAGGTGAATTAGGACTTATAGAAAATCAGGTGGAGCTATGTTCTGATAACCAAAGTGCTATATTTCTGAGTAAAAATCCAGTTTTTCATGATAGATCCAAGCATATAGATGTTAAGTTTCATTCCATTTCATTAGAGATATAATTGATAGGGATGATATTAAGTTGGTAAAAATACCAACTCAGGTAAATCCAACTGATGCTGGAACAAAGGTAATACCTTTAAATAAATTTTCAGATTCTTTAAGGTTATTAAATCTTGAAGAATACTACTTTGTGTTTTTAAATGCAGGTAATAAGAGCAAGTGAAGTTAGACTTAAGCAAAAATTCACTAATGTACCGTCACAAAATGCAGCAAAAGGTGGAGATTGTAGAAAATTGGTTTGCTGATTTAGTTAGGCCCAAAACTTGGAGGCCCAATTAATGGTTTAGTTTTTAGAAGGCTCTAGAAGTTTGAATGCTCGAGAAAGTTCAAGGGCTCATTTGTGCAAATAATAGAAATTGTTCTCTAGATGATTGATAAGTGGTAGGCCTCTCATTAATAAGCTAGGACTTTAGACTTTTTCTACCATTCTTTCACGTGAAGCCCCATTATTCTTTTTGATAGATTTTTTTCTTACAATCGTCTTCTTCTTCTCATTTTGCTCTCTGTAACTTTTGGATTTTATCTTAATCTTTTGTGATTATTGTGAAGATAAGAGAGTAGAATATTGAACTCTTGTGTGAGTTCATAGTGTTGTTGAGAGAGGAGATTTTTCAAGATTTTCTGCCATATTTGGGGTTGTTTTTGTAATCCCTTTTTGCCTATATTTTTGGACGGTTCTAGTGGATTGAGCTTAATCCTTGACGGATGCTCAACGGGGATTAGACGTTAGAAGTGGTCGTCGAACCTCGGGGTCTTTGGACCGAAAAATCTTGTGTTGTGCTTTGTTATTTTTGGTTATTTTTGTGTTCTTGTTTGACAAATCGAAAGCTTAAAATTCGTTTGGGACCAACACATGGCAAGCAACTACAGCAAGCGTACCGCAGATTTCTAAGTTGTAAAAAAAAAAAAGATAGATGACATACAAGCTCAATTCTGATAAGTGTTGCAAATTAGAGACTGCAGATGGTGGGTTGACTAGTAATAATCTGGGTGGAATGTGATCATTCCAGGATTTCTATTGCAGATGCAATAGCTTTGGCCTTTGAGGCTGAATTTAGAGCTCTCTGGGGGGATTTAAAAATTTGCCTCCAAAACAAACTCAAACTATTTGGGTGGATCTTGAGTCCTTGACTCTGAAGTGGTCGTAAAGATGATCAACAGCAAGAATAAAGAGAATTGGGAAGTAAGCTACATGCTGCAAAACATCAGTTGGCTATGCGAGCAGCTAGTTTTCCCATGACTAATTGAAAGATTAAAAAAATCCAATTCCTTTCCCATTCAAAAAAAAAAAAATCCACTTCTCCGACACTTTCTGCTTTATATTCCCCTCTCTTTCCTCACTACCTAATCGCTAAGAATCACATTTTTTCTCAGTTACAAAAGTTTCACAAATTTCCATGCACACGTCCTACTTCATCATATAAATTATAGCCCTTTATTAGCAACATATATTTGAGCTAATTCACGTTTTTTCTATCAAAAGATCCTTTCAAACTGTATTCAAGTCATGATCCAAAATTGAACTTTTATTGATCAAATTCCCTAAAGAATATTACTGCAATTTTGTTGAGATTTTCCAATGAAAAAAGTTGGTTCTTGGGATGGAAGATTGTCACCGGTGAGGATCGTGCTAGACAACCCAAGTGTGTTGACAAAGATTGGTTACAAAATGACATGGCGATGATGTGTCACTGACATGGCAGTGACTTAAATTTATTATTATTATTTTTTTCAAAATTTGAAATTCAAATCCCTTTCTCTCTCTTTTCCATTATGGTCGACTCCATTCCCTTCACCGTTCTCTCTGCCTCTATCTTTTCTCTCTCCCATTTCCCCAATATTGAAAAATTGAACCCACTCTTTTCTCTCTCCGATTTCCCAAATTTTGAAAAATTGAACACACTCGCAAAGCATTAACCTCCGGCGATCCGTTATCCTTGACTTCCCCGTACTCGATATTTTTCCATGAACTTGGTTACCGTCCGTCGCCTGAAATCATCTGTACCTCACCAGAGAAACTATAGAGGTATGCTTCATTATTTTTTTTGTTGGCTTATGCTCGATTCTGAGGCAAATCTTGTTAAACGGAAATTGGGTTTTTTTTTTTGGCTTTGAGTTTTAACTTGCTTTGTTGAGAAATTAGGGTTTTTTTGTAGTTGAGTTTCAGTTGCAGTGCTTCTAGTGTTTGGGTTTTGACTTACGTTTCTTGAGAAATTATTTGTTTGGGTTTCGGTTTCACAGCTCCATGTGTATTGTTCTGCTTAAGTGTGAATTGTGTTATGAGAAATTCAGGCAAAAATATTATCCATAATTTCACGTGTTTCACGTTTCAGTGCTAAAAGTTGTTTGGCATGTAAAACGTTACTGGATTATGCCCAAATTCACATCTCCATGTTTCATGTTATGCTTAAACGAAGTTATTGTATGTTGTGTAATGTTATGTTGAAATTTACAGCTTCACCGCAACCCTTCTATGTTTTGAGTGCTATCATGTTTTCTATTATGTTTGAGCCATGGCATTTACTGGTTTTAGCATTGTTAGACAAATGCAGGGAAAGAACCACGGAATTTGCCATGGTTGCAGGGGAGTTGGTCACTTCTTTGGAGGTGGAAAACCAACAGATGTTCGAGAAACGAAGGGAAAGACACGACATAGTGTACTCGATTTTCAGGCATATGTGTTGTGAACTTGTGAAATGTATTGACAGTAAGGGTTGCTACCTACTATTATGTAACATCTTATAATGTTAAACATTTCAAGGTTGTTCAATGCATGTCTGAGCTTTTTATTTTCTTGGATTGTGACTGTTTTTACTAAAAATAATGGTGGTGTTTTCCATATCATTGAGAAGGATCTTATAGGCAACCAAAGTCCTTTAATTACATTTATTTGCTAGCCAATACAAAGCTTACCAGCTAGACTTGACTGTGGAAATAAAAAATTGAGAACCATTGGTATCAGGTCCCAAACTCACCATGGATATAACAGCTGCATATACTTACACGTAGCCAAAAATAAGTGGGGATAGAGGGAAATTGCTATTGGTATCAGGTCCCAAAATTGATAACCATTGGTATCAGGTCCCAAATTCACCATGAAATCATGTACCCACAGAAAAAAAAAATAGCCATCTAATTCATGCAACCAAATCAACCAAGTTTAGATGTTATGAGATGCATTTGTAGAACTAGTTACTGGCAGCAAACCATGAATTTAACACACTTTTATCACCGAATTCATGCAACCAAATCCTTTCATATTTAAATATAGTAGCGTCAATCAACTGTCATTTCTAATCCCAAAATTCAGTATCAACAGCATGGCAGAATCCAAATTTTACACAATCATGTGCAACCAAAATGCTAATCACCAGTAGTAAAAAAAAACTGAATGTTAAGCTTTTACAGTGCTTGCAAAGTAGTCAACTAAAACCCCTACGGAATTGTGGGGAAAAAACTCACTTGAACTGAAATAAAGAATATAAATTTAAGGTTTTCCATTCACTCAATCCTCAAATTCTCCAGCATTCTCCAGTAGGTAGTTCACAGCCAATTCTTCATTGCGGTCACAAGCTAAAAAGGCCTCGATAACAAGTGCTCTATCAAAATCCATGGCTTCCTGCTCTGCTGGTGTGACGCTAACAGCATGAGGCATGTCATGCTCAGGCTCGTCAAACATATCCCTAAACCGAATAAAAAGTCGAACATAAGTTCACAACACATGATCTGGCCAGACGATGTCCAAAAGAAACACAGAAGCCGAACATAAGTTCACAACACATGATCTGGCCAGACGATGGCCAAAAGAAACACAGATCTAGGAGATGCCAATATACCACTAATTGCACACTTAATACTAGAAATTGGATATGAGAATACAAATAGAATAGACATGCGGTAAGAACAGTTAACTACCTCAAAACACCAAGTCAATATTCTAGTAAAAAATAATCGTATTCTTGACAATGTTTAGAAGTGAATGAAAGCAGCAGGAGCAATAACAACTAAAAGTATAACAATAAATGTTATGATTTTTCTGAACTCTGCCAAGAACAAGATTAGGTGATAAGCTGGAACATAATCAAAGTAGAAATGAAAGAATCTTTACCCAAAAAAAAAAAATAATAATAATAATAACTCTAGCAGCGGCCTTATTAAATAGAGTTAACCTCTACAAAATTTTGTTCGAAGAAATGGTTCTTATTCAATTAGCACACGTTTTAAGAGAAACCTAGTAATTCAAAAATTATATCATCACATCACAATATCACAGAACTAATGCCACTACACATTCTCCATGAGCACTATATTTCTTGAGAATCCATTCCGCTTGTCTTCAAAACTAAAATCATATCTAGACTAGAATTATTTTTATGGCTAAAAGAGTTCAAAACTTGATGCCAAGTATTTGATTTAATAGTGACTCCAGAAGCTTGAAGTGAATAGGACTTTGAACAAACAAAATGCAAAAAAGATGTCCAAAATGTTTGTCTATAGGAAAAAAAAAATGCATGCCATAGTACATAAGAGATTAAAATTAATTTCTGCAGTTTGCACTTGTCCCCTTTAATATATAAGAAAAAAAATTAATTTCTGCAGTTTAATGGAACATACCTACGGAGGATTACTGGACCTATCAAGGGACTGCCAAAGATGGAGATCTGCACGATCGCGGGAGCTGCACCACTACTGGAGATGGAGATCGGACACGGCAAAATGGAACTGGGTTTCTTGCTGTCTTTCTTTTACGAAACACGAGCATGGATGCTAGAAAATGAAATGCAAGGTCGGATGAAGATGGGGAATACGGGAGAAATGGTATGCAAGGTCGTCTTCATTGTAGTCGAAGACGGGAGAAATGGTTTTGGCGCCTGACTTTCTCCTCATTTCATCACGCAGCACAAGACAGGGGTTTGGCGCCTCTTTGATTTTATTTTTTTTTACTGTTATTCAATCACATCCGTTCCCACATTTTTCATCCCAGCCGAACACGTGTTTTGTCACTTGACTTTGTCACTCAACTTGGGCGATATAGCATTATTCCTCTAAGTGGATTAATGGATATACCCTTGAATTTCTGGGCTTTGTTCTCATTATTTATGCTGGAACACAGTGAGATTCGGATAAAAACACGAATGGAGGGTTTGACTGAATAGTATAAAACTGCCATTTGCAGGGGAAATGGGGACAGCATCAACAAGTCACGTACATTATTTATTTATGGGTTCTCTTCTCTTTGGATAATCATTTAAAGGTCAAGGACCAAAATTGCAATTTCATTCACATCAGCATTACTACGACTATTTCGGTCTATCGATAGACTAGATAGTTTCTAATGGTCTGTTTGAGCCACATTATTTCAAAAAAATACATTCTTAAACAGTAATTTGTTATCATTTCAACTACGCATTCTTGAATAAAATAATATTACACGTAAATTCAAAACATTTCCTTATTTTTTAACCGTACATTTTTCATCAATATACTATTCAGGAATGCGTTCTTACCAAAATAATGTGGCTCAAACACCCTCTAAATCAAATTTTATGACTAACTTGGAAAAAAGGGTAAAGCTATTTTGACTGAAAAATGTTAACAGATGTTTTGACTGAATAAATGTTGACAAAATATAATTAAATGAAAATTTTGACTGTGTTTTAGACAATTCAATAATATGATGTCATGTGATATTACGTCAAAAATTATGTCAATCATTATGTTATTGTACCATGATTAGATAGAACAACTCCATTACCAAAGTGCAACAACAACGTAACTGGACTAACCATATTTATATGCCATGTATTGATCGTGATCATCACTGGATTTGCACCCATCATCACATTTGTCAGAGAACGCCTCAAATGTAATGTTGATGCCGTCAGTGGCTTTGGCCATCCACCGTTGAGCATATAAACTTGTTGAAAATGTGACTTCAATGCCATTTCTAATGAGGGTCTTGGCAAACGTGACTTCAATGTCGAAAACACTAGATCCACATCCAAAACAAGAAAGCCAAGTGCCTTTTGAGCCGTTGTGGGTATAAACAAAACAAAAAACACATGTTCATAACAACACGTTATACTGCTTTTTATTACAACATTGTACCACTAGATTCTTGAAGATAAAGTACAAAAGATGAAAAGATGAAAATATTAAGTGACTGGTACAAAGACGGTCAACAGAATTGTTTAGATGAAACTACCCTTAAAAGAGTACCCACTAGTAGACTAATCGAGCACTTTTATGCTGGAGATAATGAGGTAAACGATCTGAAAAAGTAGATAAATTAAACTCTGGATGATAAGTTCTCGACTTAACAATAATTTCCAAGCTCCTTAACAAAGGCCATTAGGTTCTTGGTGGAAGAACCGTCCTCTTGCATAGCTTCTCTAGCATAATTCATCCATTTCCTAGCATTCTCTCTCATTTCTCGACTTTTTTCTCCATCATCCATTATTATTTCAATACACCTCTTGATCTCGTCGCTCTCAACGGTGCCATCTTCTCTTGGGTTCACCCTTAGTCCCGTCTTCCACACATCTTGTATCAACTTTGCATTAGTCCCTTGATCAGCCCACTGTGGAAATGCCACCACGGGAACGCCACATGCTATACACTCCAACGTCGAATTCCATCCACAGTGAGTGACGAAACAACCCAACGAAGGGTGCGTTAACACCTCAAGTTGGGAACACCATGGTACTATTTTTCCTAGTTTTTCCAATTCTTCCAAACAACTTAGTTTATCATTGTCTTTTTCTTCTTCTGGATTTTTTTTTACTCGTATCACCCACAAAAAGGGTCGCCCACATTTGAGTAATCCTTCCGCAATCTCTTCCATTTGAACTTTTGGGAGCCTCAGAAGACTCCCAAATGACACATAAACCACAGAAGATTCAGGCTTGGAGTTCAACCATTGCAAATAATCCTCCGATTTTTGAAAAAGATCGCCACCAATGACGTTATCTGATGGATCTTTACCATCCAAGAAAGCAGAAGGAATCAAGGGTCCAATCCCAATCAATTCGTACTCTTCAATCGCCTTAAGTGCATCAGGCTCTAGTGCATCAAACGTATTCACAAGCACTTTTGGCTTTGTTTCCGCATCTAATGTTTCAAGATGCTCTTTACATGTTGAAAGTGCAAAGAGTTTGTGATCGCTACTTGGAGGATGCAAGAAGGAGGGAAGATCACGTTTAGCTAGAAATGGAAGTCTAGGCAGCTGGATTGCCCAAGAGGGATCGTCAGAGGAATTATTGATTTCTTCAGCATATCCATTAAAATAACAGTAGTATATATCCAACACAGTGGTTGGTTGAACCCACAGAAGAGCACTCGGAATTTGCATTTCACGTGCCAATGCTGCAGCCCATGGAAGCAGAAGACTGTAAACAAGGCACGTAATTGGGCGGCCTTGCTCGACACTAGCGAGAATCACTTCCCTTATGGTGTTGGAACTACGATTTCTTATCTCTACCATGTATTGATCGTGATCATCACTAGATTTGCACCCATCATCACATCCGTCAGAGAACGCCTCAAATGTAATGTTGTTGGTGATGCCGTCGGTGGCTTTGGCCATCCGCCGCTGGGCATATAAACTTGTTGAAAATGTGACTTCAATGCCATTTTTGACGAGGGTCTTGGCAAATGTAAGCAATGGATTGATGTGCCCTTGTGCAGGAAAACTTACTAGAAGCACATGAGGGCGAGCCATTTTCTGTGTTTGTGTGTGGAAAGTAGAACGTTACATTGCATGGGACTTTGGTTACGTATTTATAGTAAAGAGGACTATGCATGAGCTTCCTTGTTAATTGGAAGCGTCGTTTATAAGCTTATTAATTCATTGAATTGATATGGGCCCATTTTGACTACGAAATCAGAATATGTGAAAAGAATCATCAATAAAATCCGGAAATTCTCCCAAAACAATATCTTCAAATTATTTAATAATTATTGGTACAGAATCTGGAGATCATGTTTATTATATGATTCTTCTTCTGGAAAATCTCTACAACTTTAATAACACTCAAGACCAAATTGCCCCACTATACATGAACATGTCAATTAATTAAATTTTAATAATATTATTATTTAGCATCGATGGTATCAAAGCATCTTCAATTTTTTTTTTTAAATATGAGATACTTTTTATTTTAAAGATGAAAGAGTCAACCCTTAAAATTATGCTCCAAAAGACCCTTTAAATTAACATTTTAATTTAAAGTTTGGGTTTGACTTTCCAAAACCCACTCTCTATAATTAAATACATTCAAAATATTTCAATTTTTAATATAAAAAAAATATAATAATCCAGAGAAAGTTAATTAAAATAAAATATAGAGAAAAATAATAAATATTTTTTTAGAGCAGTAAAATTATGTATTAAATATAAAGAGTTTGTTGGAGTAATTCAAAATTTTTACTCTCTAAATTTATAGATACCCTTTAAACTATAGAATATGCTTTTTAAAAATAGAATTTTTTTTTTTTTTGAGATCTGAGAGAGTCAACCCTTAAAATCATTATTCAATAGACTTTTTAAATTAACATTTTAATTTAGAGAGTGGGTTTGATTCTCCAATAATCAAATACATTCAAAGTGTTTCAATTTTCAATGTAAAAAAATAATAAAATAATTTAGAGAAAAATTAGTTAAAATAAAAGATAGAAAAAAGTAATAAATATTTTTTGGGAATAAGAAAATTAAGTGTTAAATATAAAGAGTTTGTTGGATTACTTTAAAATTTTAACTCTCTAAATTTATAAATACTTTTCAATTGATATAATATACTCTTTAAAAATAATGAGTCTCTTGGAGATACTCACAGAGTACCAATGTTGGTGGCTACACTTGAAAATTGTATTTTGAAATAGTAATTTTATGTAAAATATGTGATTAAAAATAAAGAAAAATTTTGAATTTACGTGTAAAATTATTTTACGAGAGAATAGAGTATTTTGAAAAAATGAACCCAAACATGGATTATATTTAAATGAGTCTATCATTTAACGATATGTGGTTATCATTTAAATTGGTACTTAACATCGATAACGTTGAATATGATTATTCAATTTTAAATGCTCCACGCTACATTCAGTTTTATTAGTTGATCTCCTTAATCTCAACTTGCAGTATTAATGTTCATCATATTTGATGTAAAGATTCTTTTTACGTTGATGGAGTCACGGGACGAGATACATTTATTTCTTATAATTATTAAATTAACAGTAAAAAATATTTCACATAGTTGAATAGTCAAAAGGCATGTCACTTGCGTTATGGAGCCAAGCGTAAATTTAAAGAGGATAAATTCTTTAGAATAAGAATAATATCATCTAAAATCATAAGTTCAGAGTTCAGACCATCAGTTTAAATGACTACATTTTATAAGTTTAATTAGATCTTGTTTGAGTCCTTGTTTTTTAAAAAAATAGTTTTTGGATTTATATTTTTAAAGAATGTGTGGTTGAAAAAGAAGATAAAACTTTTTATATATGTGTAGTATTATTTTATGGAATATTATGTGATTGAAAGTAAGAGAGAGATAAAAAAAAAGAATATGATATTATATAATCAATTATGCTACAAGTACACTCTTATTGACATTGAGTTTGACATTTCACTCACATGTGGAGTGGTGGAGCCCACAATTAAAATAATCATGGACCACACACATGTGAGAGGAATGTCAACAATCATGTTAAAATAGAGTGTACTTGAGACTTAATTCTTATACGATAAGGGTTCAAACGAGAGATTAAATAATTATACTACTTGTACCTAATCTTTTACTTAAAGGATTACCAAATTGACAAGTGACGACCCCCTATTGAGGGTCCCACAGGCACCCTCTAATAGGGGACTGCCACTTGTCAATTCGATCAAAAATTAGGTACAAATAGAATTTTTCTTAATTAAATGAGTCATTTGACTTTGCATATAAATGAATCTATCGGACAGGCGCCCCCCAATAGGAGGTCGTCACTTGTCAATTCGATCAAACATTAGGTAAAAAATTAGGTACAAATAAAATTTTTCTTAATTAAATAAGTCATTTGACTTTGCATATAAATGAATCTATCGTTTAATGCTATATAATTATCACCTAAATTGATACTTGATAGCAATGATGACGAATAACATTACTCAATTCTTTAATAGAAGTAGTTCACCACCTCATATACCGATTAGTGATTTATTTATAACTGATGTCAAGTTTATCCCTTAACAGTTGCCGATTAGTACACATGAAGTATATGAAGCATTACAAGAAATACAACATGAAATAGAAACAAGAGGAAATCAACCTATAGTTGCTTGCCGGAACATACCGGATAATTCTTCCGGTACAACTGTGGCTTCTGTCGCTGGAATCAATCTTATTGTTCTGTGATGTGACTGATTCCACCAACTTCCAAACATTACTACATTTGGCCAAGAGTATTATATCAAAACTAAAGAGATCAATTGATCGCTTTATTCCACAACAATAAATACAATATGATGCTTCGACTTTGAATTGGGTTCCCCGCGTATGAAATAGAAAAGTTATTCGTGATAAGTAATATACCCTTGACTTTCTGGGCTTCGTTCTCATTATTTATGCTGGAACACAGTGAGATTTGGATAAAAACACGAATGGAGTGTTTGACTGAATAGTATAAAACTGCCATTTAAGTTGGACTTTTTTTCCACTTTTTCAGTGGAACCAAACAACGGCAAGGTATGCTCCTTCACAAGAGCAAGTGGCAGATTGTCTCACAAAGCCACTGTCTCATTCACAGTTCAAGTTTCTTCCTGGAAAATTTGGGTGGCAGGGGAGGTGTAAAGAATATTGGCGATGAGCTTGTTAAGTTCTAAACGAGTTAACGAATGATAAAAATTTATCGACCATTTAAAGCATCCATTAAAGCAGCAGGCCCAGACTTCATATAAGCTTTCATTTAGATCGTAGATTTCATGTAGGGAAAGCATTGTTCTAATTTGGGATCGGCAAGAAATTTTTTCCCTCTAGCATGAAAATGAGATGTTACTCGTTAAATTAGCGAGTGCTTTGGTGATGGAGAAGCACTGAACATACAACATTAACTAGTTAAGATTTTACCAACTCTCTAATCCCAGAAGTAACTAATTGACATTCTGGAAAGGAATTCTGTTCATTGATGCTCCTGAACATGGCTGCAAAATCTTGCTTTCAGCATTGCCACATTTTGAAATCTCTTCTGAATGAACCTCAACAATGCGTGCTCTCATCTCCTCTATGGACTCCAAGCTCGGAACTGGAATTGCTCGCTTCTTAGGAGTTCTATTTGTATGCTCGTCAACCTGTTGAAAATTAAGAAATTTGTAAGTAGTAAGTTAGACACTTCAATTGCTGAAAACTGGGGATCAGTATAGTTTCAACTTATTTTGATACTTTGTTGGCATGTATGGTACGCAATATTGGACTAGATTTAATTGGATAATATAATAGATGAGTGTCTGGTGTTCTATATAATTCAAAAGCTCCTATCATACTGAACTCTGAACGCAAAGAAACATGCATCTCAAACCATGTTTTGTTCTATATAATAACGTCAATAATGTTCATGTTACTAAACGTACCAAATAATCTTTGCCGAGACATTGCTCTGCTCTACTGCAAATATCTGATACACTTTTACCATGATTCACACTTGTTGACTTGAGCTGATCCGAGCTGATCTTAGTCATCGAATCTATTTGCTTCTTACTTTCTTTGTCAAACATCAAAGAATCTGCATATGCGCATGACTTTTCTAGTTAATTGGCCTCTATTTGAGACTTCAAAGGAAAAGAACTGTTTTAGGAAATATACATACCATTGATGGACATATTCAAATCGTGGATATGTTCGTGAAATTCTGCATTCATAGATGAGGAAGTGGAAACAAGCTCGTCACGTATAGAATGATTTTCAAGAATCTTTGTCCTGCCACAAAGAGACTAAATGAAAATAATGCAGAAGTTAAGAATATTCATCAACGAAAAATATTCCATAAACAAACTTACCGAACAGTTGATTCGGTTTCTGCAAGATTGTTCTTAGAAATAT
This sequence comes from Osmanthus fragrans, assembly GCA_019395295.1. Classification (NCBI taxonomy): domain Eukaryota; kingdom Viridiplantae; phylum Streptophyta; class Magnoliopsida; order Lamiales; family Oleaceae; genus Osmanthus; species Osmanthus fragrans. The sequence goes on along the minus strand of CM033361.1, from coordinate 18,000,987 downwards.
GACTAATGCCTAATTGTGCATTATCCCATTGTTGACCACAGCAGTCCACCATTTCAGCGCTGCTCATCAGGATGAAACAATTTTACTTATCAGTAATTTGTTAATGAACTAAAAATGTGCAACAGTTAATGAGATTAAAATTTGTCATGATCTTACGGTTCTACATTGTGTTTTTCTATCTATTTTGAGTAGTGATTAACTATATAGTGCCTTCCTTTGCTTATTGCTGTAATACGAAACTTGTAACACTAAATGCATGTTTGGCATGCAATACTAGATAGTATAATGAATTAAGATTTTAGCCTCTTATTTCATTACAATAATATTCAGTGCTACTATCCTTCCCTCCCTCCCAAACAAGCCATAAATTTGCAAAACCTGCATCTGGAGTGTGCATACTATACCATCCATTAGCCCATTTGTAACCACGAAGCTTGGATAATAAAATCAAGACATATAATAGGTTAGAAGCTAACCAGTCCTGCAGGCAATTTTCTATTGTAGCTGTGCATTCAGCTGAGGAGAATGTGTCTTTCAAACAATGATTTTTGGCATTTTCTATGTATTCATTTAACTCTTTCTCCGCTTCAGTTGAAATTTGTTGCATGTTGGTCAATTCCTGCATCACTCTCTTATTTTCTTGTATGCACGAGTCTTCAAAAGATTTTGAGGCTTCCGACACCTGAAATTCATTTTTACACATTTCAAGCACTCAATTTAAAGACCGTTGTCTACCAGAATAGTGACAAACCGAATGAAAAACTGAACTTACAATAGCAGTTTTCCTAGCTGTCAGAGATGCCAATATTGCCGCTATTTTTTCCATAGCTGATTTTTCTTCTCTAATAGCCTCTTCCTGTTGTAAAACGCAGAAAAGGACAATACCATGAATGTTCATATCACCTTGAAAGTATTCATGCAGATACACTACTTATTTACTACTTGACCTTGAACGTTTGCTCGAAATTTTGTAATTGATCGGATTTATCAGTCATGCTTTCTTCAAGAACTTTCATAAGTTGAGAAGCTCGTCGGTGCAGGTCATTCAGAAAAGTGATTGTTGCATTTGAAATCACTTGTGCTGAGACTACACTTCGGCGTAATCCCTACAATATTTACAAGCATCAGATTAAGATTTCTCTTGGCAAAGAGAGTAGGGATTTTGAAGAACATGAGTCATTCACCATCCTCAGGAACCAACCTCTTGTTGCTGTTGGGCAGAAAACCCCAACAGTTGCCGTTGTTCAGCCAGAGACTTCTGAATATCAGAAATGAAATCCTTTGCCTCCAAGGATGCTGTTTTGAGGAACTGCTTCATACATAATACAACACCATATCTTAGAAATTACTATGACACAGTCACACAGCCACCAAATTAAATCACAGTTTATTACATAAACTTCATACATTCTCCACAGTAGTTGCTTGGGAGGATATCATTGACTTTATTTGTCTCAGATCAGAAGAAGCTTTCATCTGCAGTGTGTCGCAAAGTTTCTCTAAGGCCAAGATTCCTGAATCGTATGTCTCTGTCAGTTTTGTAATCCTTGATTCCAGGGCCTGAGTTGACTGATATATAAGGAAAGAAGCAACATATCAGCCTACTTACAAACTTGACAAGTTTAGACTTCGTTTTGGAAGAATATATAATCGGTTTAATTTATAAATAGATAGAATTGAGTGGTGGATTGCTCCATTTGAATGTGTGGTTGAAAATGAAATTTGACCATTCATAAGTGGTTTATGAATTTTGCCAAACACAGGCTTAAAGTAATTATAACTTTCTAACTTAAATGACTTACGTTGCATTTACTGTCAAGAAATGAGCTAGTATGCTCTTCGAAACTTCTGAGTTGCTGTTGTTGCTCGGAAATCAACCCCACAACGATCTCGTGCAGAAGTTTTAAACCCTTTTCAAGCTGTGCACCAAATGTAAGGAGAAGACTTTGATTTTCAGCTTCAATTTTGTCTTTATGATCTGCACGGCATTTTAGTGTTAGTTGAGTACATGAAGCTTTCTTTGTTTAATATGTCCAAGTGTTTTTCTTTCTTTTCTCATTAAAAGAGTAGTGATAATAATCTTGGAAATATAAGTGACTACATTTGAAAATACATTCTATTAGGCAGTAGTCACTAAACTACATGAAACTTATAATAGCTAATTAAGCTAGAAAAAACACAATTTATATATAAAGGAATGGACTAATTGAGTAAAATACATGCAGAAAGACAAACATTTAAGTAAATAGATAAACATATAGACAAGAAAGAAATAATCAGATAAAACATACATGCAAAAAAATATTAAATGTAAGGCCGAAATACCTATTTTTTCAAAAAGATCAGTTATATCTTTGTGTGCATCTTGCAAGTTAGCCCGTAAATCCTTTGCACAGTCAGTCAAACGAATCTCTGTTTTCAATAACAAAAGATTCATACATGTTTAATAATTGATATGTAAAAAGACGCATGACTTGTGTTGATAATACTTTATTGTAACCTGAATGCTGGAGTTTGGAGATGGTAGACTCCTTTCCCTTCAATGCTGAAATGGCTATTTTATAATTTTCTTGCAGCTCTTGCAGTGTCTTGTATGTATTTTGTAGATTTTTCTGAAAAATGCAATGCAAATCAGATGAACGACCACAAAAAGTATGACATTTTCGTGCAACTCTTTGCTTATACCTTGCAGTCTTTGAGCTCACTTTCAATGTTCAGTTTATCTTCTTGCTCACTGAGATAAAGCTCACGAAATTTATGTTGTTGCTGTGAAGTTGCAAAGGTCAGTGAACAGATACAATATTATGGAATTATTAACCATGAAAAAGATGAACAAGCAATGTTTACCTTCTCGCTGTTGTCGAGATCAATCTCTAATAGCTCTATCCTTTCATTTTTTGCCTGCAAGATGTATAGCTCACCGTATAAGATTCAAACAGAAGAGATACACAGGGTTAAAAAGATTTATTATTATGGTTTATTTAGCTAAATATTACGTAAGGCCTGAATTTCTTTATAAAAGTAACAGATAAAAGTTGTTCACCCAAGCTAAATCACCATTGCGTTATAACAGTTCTTACAACGAACTTGACTAAAGTAGAAAAAGTTTCCAAGATGAGATGCACCCGAATATCACTCAGATGTATGTACCTTTTTCTCAGCTTCATCCTGTAGAAATCTTTCGTGTGGAATATAAACACCATTCTTTTCCCTTGCTGCTCGAATATCTGATTTGAATTCAGATGGAAAGGAGTTCAGAATCAAGACTATATTAGTGTGTAAAAAAACACTATGTGCAGGCACGCCAGAGTACCTTGTTTCATTTTCTCCATCTCCAAGTATATATCCTTAAGCATCATAGCCTTGGAGACTTTTTGGTTTGCCTTTCAAAATAACTTTCATTCAGCTCAAACGATAGACATATAATAGACAGACTGAGGCAAAGAAAATAGCTACACAAACCTCTGGCTTGTTTTTAATGTTTTTAGCTCGACAAGCATAGTCTAGTGTACTCAAAGTTTCTTCCAAACTTTGAGCTGATGGGGAAATTGTTGCAATGATGCATGTCTTTGTTTTTCCTCCTAAGGAGTCTCTTAGGAGCCTGGTTAGCTTACTATCCCTGTACAGTGGTTCAGAAGAGGAGATGAAGGTGGAAAATATATTCATTTATCCCTTAAATAAATAAAATAACTGCCACTTATTCAGACCTGTAAGGTATGTGAAGAGAATGCTCCACCAGCGTATTAATTACACGGCCCAAGGTTAGTAAGCTCTTGTTTATTTCCCCAGCTTCTCTTGCCCGAAGCTGTATTATAATATGGAATTTTGATCAATATTTGATGGTTAAAACCAGCAAAACTTAATTATTAGAATGAAGATCTATCAACCTTGCACTCGTCAAAACAACATGTAGAAAAAACTGAATCTCCTTGATGCAGTATCATTAAGTTCTAGCATGAACATTTTTCCATTGAATATTGGGTGGGTTTGCATTTATCAACTCACTCTTTCTTTTTCTTCTGCATGAAACTTAAGAAGAAGCGGTGCGATGAACTGCTTTACACTTTTAATTTTTAATAAAAAAGTGGAGCACAACTAAGATAAAATCTATGGCTAAAAATATTTTTTCTCAAGGTCATTCAGACAGAACTAACTAAATGGGCATCATGAGGTAATTGGAGAAAGCTTTCTAATTATCTTAATTTCTAGAAATACGGGACCTTGACAGTGGAAGTATTTTTACAGCAAACAATTGGTCAAAAGCAGCAGTAGCTATAGATGGTTTCAGCTCATTGCCATAGGGCTAAGCAAAAGAAAAAAATTCTTCATTGTGGATCATTTCAAACAGTAGTACTGTTGTCTCCTCTCTTCATCAAAATTATGTGATTACAGGCATGAACAATGAATAAATAAAGAACTAATTTCACACCTCTCGAGCTCCTGAACGAGAAATATTCTCCGATCCTGCCAAATCAACAAGATTAAGCTTGCCACATTTGATAAGCTCTTCATCTCCAACGGCCTTTTCTTTTATGTGGACAGTTATGGTAAATACAGAATGGGAACGGCTGCATCATGTGAAACGTTTTAGCTACCCAGATTAATCAGAACGTGAAAATGCATACATACATACATACATACATACACACACATATACATACATACATACATATATATATATATATATGAGGGCAAGATAGACCATACCTACTGCGCTTGTTTAACAATGTGTCTGCCGTGCGCCTTCTGGCTGCACCTCGTTCCAAAAGGCTGTAAATGTCATTTGCACTATACACAGCTTCCTCTTCAAGGCCTCTTGCAATCACACAACCCTTTCCATCTTCCATCAAGGAAATAGGCTTTTTTTGCCTATCTTCAGTTAATTTTGAATTATCTTCGAGAGCGAGCAAGTCAGTTATATCTTCGTTATAAAGTTCCAAAAAGGTCACTTTCATACTGTAATCAGCATTTTGTGCCTCAAGTGTGTCAAAGATTTGTCGAACTGCTCTAGGAATAACACCTGCCTCAGCAGGCAATTCACCACCCTAGGACAAGTGCGGCATTGTTGAATTCACAACTATCAGGAAAAATAGGAACAATTAACTTATTTCTTAGGAATTAGGATGATATATTCATACCTTATTTCTCATCCCTCCTTCCATTGTATAAGTTTTCCCTGTTCCAGTTTGCCCATAAGCAAAGACAGTGCAGTTGAATCCCTCAAGCATTTCACAAACAATTGGGGAAATAGCTTGATCATATATTGATCTTTGTTGTGCTTTTGGCCCAAAGACCTTTCGAATATTTTAGAAACACATCATAGTGTAAATAAATATTTTAGCTTCCTCGGATTTGAATAATCATTACAACAAATAATGCAGACCTTATCGAAGGTGAAAACTCTGTCCACTTGCTTGTTAGCCAGGCCTTGCAAAACAGTGACTTCTCTTTTATTTTCGTTACAAGTGATAACTTTTGGCACATTTGCCCTTTGTTCATCATCACTCAATGGCCTAATATAAAATTCAAACATAACTATTAACAAAGTACCATACAAAATAAACCATTTAAATAAAATCGAAAAGAAAAATTCACAAATGCTGTCCTCATCTGCAACATTATTGATTTACAGGAAAATTTAGGCACAATCAAAGTGGGAAACCTTTTTGTCTAATTTTGTCATGGATTTCAACTTTCTTGCCTCACATTCATAATTTTAAATATGCATCTTAAAACTTAAAAATAGAAATCCATAATTCTATTTAATTTACTGGTAAAAAAACATTGTAAGAGTTAATGAATGAAAATCTGGAAAATTCACTTGCATCTTCATAAATGAAAATCTGGAAAAATCACCTGCATCTTAGCAGAACCTGCACATTGACCTCTTTATCTTTGTCCTGACGAATCGAATTCCACTCAGATACTCTTGAATCAGGCCTACGCCTCTCAGGCCGGGGGGTAAAAAATGGTGATGGAGATGGTGAAACCCCTGTCCCCACTTTACGAAAATGGTCCGGCGTCAGTGACATCTTCTTTCTTTCCTTCTCAATATCTCAGCTCCTTCAGAATACCCAAAAAAAAAAATATCAAAAATCAAAAATCAATTCAAAAACTCAAAAAATTTTAATAAGAAAATGAGAAATCGAAAAGAGTGCTCTGAGATTACCTGGATTGATCGCTACTGCAGAAGAATGGATAGTTAAGGGAAACAAAAATTTTGTTTTTTGAAGATAATTTTCTTCTTCTCGGAGAGTGCAAATGAGATGTTTGATTTTCTAACGGCTACTGTGTACTCAGTACAAACAGGTTGGTACATCACACTCTCGAGGATTCCTTTATTTTGAAAAACGTGGGCCTGGGCCCATTGTCGAAATTCAAATACGAGGCGCGTATGTAACTTTTGTGGCTTTGGGCATAAAAATTATCTTTCTAATGAAGCATCTTTATGATTCTCATTATTTTCAAAATTTATTATTATTTTTTTTTTAATCACATATTTTTCAATAAAATAATATTAAACGCAAATTCAAAACTTTTCTTTAATTTTTAACCACACATTTTTCATCAATTAACTATTTAAAATACATTTTCCCCCAAAATGAGAATCAAACAAGGCCCAAATGTAGTTGACTTATTGGTATATACTTTTTGAAATCACTCAAAAATGATTAAGGGCATGTTTGTTTCAGATTAAAATCAGATTTTAATCAAACAATCAATATTAACCACATCTTTCTTAGGTCCCACAACTTTTTAACCACACATTTCAAAAATTTTTATCACAATCTACTAAAAATTCGATTTTAATCCCCACCAAACACTCTCTAAATTTGTTAAGATCAATCATGCTATATTTACAATATTAGTTATTGATTGACAACATTATATTTGACATTATCATATTCATCCATTTTTAAAAATCGTTTTCTATATCATTGGTTTAGATTTTGACAACACATGATTGTGAACCAATGTTGTACACTTAGCTCTATTCTTGTTGAGATTGACTCAAGCTAATAGGAATAAAAGTTGAGCGGCCAAAATTGAAATTATTTTAAAGTTTTTTTTTTTTTAATTAAGTGTTTGTTTTATATAACTTTTTTAAAAATTTATCAACTTTTTAATGGGTAAAATTTCAATTTTAACCACACATTTACTTAAACCCACAAATTTTATCTTTTTTTCAATTTCACATTATGCCCCTAATTGGTGGGAATTAAAATTAGATTTTTAGTAAATTGTAACAAAATTTAATAAAATTTGTGGTTAAAAAGTTGTGGATCTTATGAAATATATTGTTTAAAATTAGTTATTGATTTTGATTTAAATTAAAATCTAAATTTTAATTTCTACCATATATGGGTCACGTCAACTTTTATCAAAACATGTTAAAACTTTTATCGAAAGTTTTATTAAACAACTCTCAAGTCATAAATAAAAGGTATGATATTGTTAGATGTCTAATTATGGAGTTAGTGTAAGATTTGTCGATGGGATTGGCTTGGCCCTATGGACGGGTGTGTGCAAACTAAGCTCAGTTTGACCTTTGTATTTGCGAGCCTCATGAGCAGAGTTGAGTCATCCACGATCATACGAGTCAATTCATTTTTCAAAGAAGTTAGTACGATAAGCCAAGAAACAAATTGAAAGACAAGTCGATACACGAATCCAAAACAAAAGTCGACTAATGAAAATGAAAGAATGCCTTTGGCTCACCCCATAACTTATCTCAAAACCAGCCCGAGTCACCAATAAGTCGAATAGCAACGAATCAAGACAATGAGCCTACAAGCGACTCTATTAAAAAATAAAAAAACTGAAAGATTTTTATGTTGAATGCGGAAGACTTGTTTTGATATCATTTTCTTTGGTATGAAGAAACTGAGGATCGAGCTGGAGAGGAGCAGATTTAGCACAGCAAAAGTGGTGGTTTCAATATTGGAAAAGTTAATGGCAGTGATCAAACATTAATAAAACATAAAGAACATTAACATAAAACAAGTAAAAAAACATAAACATATACACATTACACTCTGTTGGTATTGAACCAGCAGAGAAGTCGAGAGAGAGAGAGATGAAGACTACATTTTTTATATCAATTGTATATCACGAGATTACGTAGAGTGACTCTATTTATAAAGTAAATCTGGTAGTCAATCTATCAACTAATCTACCAACTAGACCACATGCCTCTTCCCTTAATTTAAGGACGATACAATTCCTTAATATTTAAACATGTTTGCTACATGTCTAGTTGGACTCTAACCAAAACTAGAACTTAAACTTGAAACCACAAATACAACAAATAAATTGGTTGACAACTAAGTGTCAATACCCAACGGACTCAACCCATTTGCAACCCTAGATTTCTTGAAGGAACAGGAAACAAAATTAGGAAAGATTGGCGAGGTGATAAGAAAGGAATTGATCGTGCATTAAGAGTTGTTTTGCTATAACATAATAATTCCGAGGACACGATCAAAGAAAGCAAAAAGTCTAATAATAACTCATTAAGCCTCTATGCATGCTTAATAAAGGAAAGTGAATCACAGTGTAGTCATGGCAAACATTGGGTTAATGATGTACTTTTCGAGAATCCAACGCATTTAATGCACTAACGTTATCTTCAACACGGACAAAGGCACGTATTTGAAAAATATCATTTTAAGACTAGGTCAAAATATTGAAATAAATCAAGTTAATGCGCACACAAAAATTATCAACTGTAATATTTGTTATCACATAACTTGACATGAATTCCAGCAAGATAAATAAACAGGAGGGTGGTGCTGATGGTGGCGACGTTGAAGGGTGGTGTGGATGAATATATTTTCTATATTTTTGTTATTTAAATTTATTTTAGATTCAAAAACCAGACAAAAATAAGGTTGATATAGATTCGCAACCTTTCTCAAAGGTTACGGACGAATAATGCAATTTACTCATAATTATTAATCATCTTTTTTCCCCTGTACGCCTTTGCCTACCCCAGCACACCGCGCCGCCTACACCGCACCATGGTCACCAAAGCACCACTCCATTTTTGGCAACTTGGTTCACTGCCACACTCGAAGCAATTGTTTTGACCTGTAGTGGCCATTGTCTATCTAAATCGAAAACTAGAGTTTTGGAGTGGGAGAATAAGAATATGAATATGAAGTGAGACAACGTAAATAGAAAAATATCAAAAGCAAAGAAGAAAACAAATGTGGGTGATGATGATTTTGAAGAGCAGTCGTATGAACCGAAGGTACGTGGCAATTACACTTGAACATCGATTTTTTATTTTTAGTTTTTGGGAATTTAGTTGAACGTTTTCATACTGTGTATAGTTGAATGTGCTTTTCCATTTCTTCAAGCTGGCTTTATGTACTATGCCTCATGGAAAATAAATGAACTCCTGCATATTTGTGCCATAGGAACTTCATAATTCGATTGTTGGCTTTAAGATTTTGCTACTTACGGCATAAGTTTGTTATAAGTTATTTTAATCAAAATTCTTTTGATTCGGTTTTGGGTTTTAACTTGTCAAAGTGTCCTTTGAGGGGGTTTTCTTTTCCGAGCCTTTCTGCCATTTTTTTTGGCAGCAAACAAGGCTGCCAACATGGGGATTGTGCGGTGGTGAACAGTAGCGGATCTATACCAAAAGGAAAAATAATAACCCATTAGCCCAGTTTAATTCCCCAAACCTAAACCTAGACATTTCATCTCTCTCGCGCTCTTTACGTCTCTCACGGTCTCTACACTCTGCTCGCCTTGAATCAGTCAATTGTGTGTAAGATAGGTTCAATCGCGTGTAAGCTACACTCAATTTCTTGGAATCTGCTTGCCTATGAGCTTTGTCTCTTATCTCTTTTAGATGCTTTATTTTATTATATGTTTTTTTGGGGTGAATGTGGGATTCTCAATTTAATAATTACAGATGTCGCAAAGCTGAAAATTGGTGCCAAAGGCTAAATATATTTTATCTTTTCTTCGGATTGCTACTGCATTAGTTACTCTTTTCAAAAGATTTAGCAGGTCCAGTTGTAGACATGTATGTAAATTTGATCTGTACATTGTTTCGATTTGGTCTCAATCATTTAAGCTAAATTATGTTTAATCGACTAAAAATCTGTGCGTATGTTACATGAAAATTGCCTTGAATAAATTAGGTATTGAGCAATGAACATATTGATTTAGTTATACCGTAGGCTGTAGCTATTTTCTTGTAAAATTTTAGAATTTTTGCCCCTCTAAAATGTGTGTTAAATGAAAAAGGAGTGAAAATTTGTAATGGATTCAGCTTGGAGTGGATTTACATCTCGAAAATGTTAATAGAGAAAATGATATCATTTTTTTGTTGGGAATTCTATAGTTGAGGTGAGGCAGCTTGTTGCACACCCGATCCCATCATTCATGGATTATTGAGGAAAATATAGATTAAAATTATGTCCAGGATTTCCTCATGAGCCATGATTTTCTTAAACATTACTGCCTGAGTTTCCACCGAAAGGTACAATGTCTGCTGCTAATGCTTATTGAAAAGTTGGATCATGGGGCAATTGCCTTAGTTGCAGTAGCAATTTTATCGGTCACGTGCATATTCTGTACTTTTTGGAGAAGTTTGGACATTACTATTGATATAAGGTTTAGAATTATAAGATGCCCCTATATGGTCCCTGCTGTTGGACAACGCCCCTGATTGGGTGTGGAATTTTGGAGTCAAAGGACGAAGATGATGGCGTTGATGAAAAGTTGAGACGTGGACGTAGAGGTCGTCTGTAGTAAGGTCAAGAACAACGGTAGGGTATAATTGGGAAGTCCAGATGTAAGCTTAAGGGAAATAGAAAGGCTGGGATATAGTTAAGTTATTCTTGGAATTGACTGTTGAATCGATGGAGATTAGTACTAGTGGAATAGATTAGTACTAGAAACCATCAACTTTAAGTTATTGACTTTCTTAGATTTCAGCCCTTGTATCCTATATTCCTGGATCCTCCCCCGGTGGTGAAAGTGGTGTGGTGTCGTATTAGGTTTGGGGGAGGTGAATGGAAAAAGATGATTAAATTTCGCACGTTTAGCATAAATTCTTAAAATCTCAATCATACATTTTTTCAAATAAAATAATTCTGCACGTGAATTAATATTTTTTTACTTTTTAATCATTCATTGTTCTAAAATATCATTTTCTCGAATTATTTTCTCAAAAAATTTACACCACTTTTTTATTTATTATTATTTTTCAATTTATTTCTTTTCTAATTTTTGAATTTTTAATATTTTAATTGAGTTATATAATGACCATTTTGTCCTTTTAATATTTGAATTTGTTTGTTAAATGAGTTGTTGACACAATTGTAAAAGAAAATGTTGGGGACAAATTTGCAAATGAAATAAAGTTGAAAATGTTTGCGGCTACTTATGTTTCTTTGTTAATGCCATTTTATTCAAAATTCAGTATTGATTTCCGAAAGTTACTCCTTTTTCTTGCTATTTATCTATAAATAATTATTCTCCCTCGAAATGAATTGTAACACGAATATTCTCAAATGCACTGTTGCATCCACTACTATCATATGCTTTATGCTCGACAAAATGCCCACAAAAACTATTGAGATGATTTATTGCTCATAAATAAGTAACGAATTTGTTCATTTAGAAGAAGAAGAAGAAAAGCTAAACGTATAAAGAATTGCGTTGTTATTTTGTAATCCAGGTAGCATTTGGGAAACACTGGTGGCCTTTTAGGAAGAAACTTTGGGGATAGACATTATGCTATAAATAATCCTATAAGTGCATCTCATGGGCAGTTCTTTAAGAACTTTGATATTGTCTACTCATGGGTTGTTAATATCCTACTCTTTTTATGCAACTATTTTTATGTCAACAAGTTCCCTGTTTTTTGATCCAATTCATCACTTCATGTGCATATTCTGATCAAGTTTTCCATTGATGCATTGTAGGTCCTGGTTGGAATTTTCTGAGAATCTTATGGAAAATATATACAGTAGAGAGGAAGTGAAGCAAAGGAAATTTTCATGGCTTCCTTTGGTTTCCTGACAAAATGATGAAAGGATTGTGGCCAATGCTTAACTGTACCTGTAACTATGTGTAGCCGTAGAATTCACACTCTGTATCTCCAGAACAATCAATCAATTAATGATTACTTAAGTTCTTTATGCAAGCAAAAGCTTTTCATAGATGCCCTTCGTTCGTTTGATAGTTTAGAAAAGAATCCAAATTGCCAAGTTTATCCGAGCACCTATGCTCATTTGATCTCCGCTTGCTCATCTTTGAGATCCACAGAATATGGTAGAAAAATTCATAAACATATTTTGAAGTCCAGCTTTCAGCCTGACGTGATCCTTGCGAATCATATTCTCAATATGTATGGAAAATGTGGGTTGATAAAGGATGCTAGGAAGGTATTCGATGATATGCCAGAGAGAAATGTTGTGTCTTGGACTTCAGTAATTGCTGGATACTCACAGAATAGTCTAGAATTGGAAGAAGCCATAAATTTGTATATTCAAATGCTACGGGCAGGTCTTTTGCCAGATCAGTTCACATTTGGAAGTATAATTAGAGCTTGTTCGAGTATGAATGAGGTTGAGTTGGGAAGGCAGTTGCATGCCCATGTAATTAAAATGGAATTTGGTTCCAACATTGTAGCCCAAAATGCTCTTATTGCAATGCACACAAAGTTTGGTCAAATTAATGAGGCACACATTGTGTTTTCTAGCATCAAGTTAAAGGATTTGATTTCATGGAGTTCAATGATTGCTGGTTTTTCACAACTAGGTTATGAGTTAGAAGCGTTGACCTGTTTTAAGGAAATGCTATGTCATGGTACATACCATCCAAATGAATTTATCTTTGGCAGTGTTTTTAGTGCTTGTGGTTATCTTGGACAGCCCGAATATGGAAGACAGATACATGTCGTAAGTATAAAATTTGGTCTTGGAGGAGATGTTTTTTCTGGTTGCTCCCTCACTGATATGTATGGAAAATGCGGTTTGTTATGTTATTCAAAAACTGCCTTTAGCCAGATAGAAAATCCTGATGTAGTGTCTTGGAATGCACTCATTGCAGCCTTTGCATATGGTGGTGATGCGAATGAAGCCATGTTGAATTTTTCTCGGATGAGATATCAGGAGTCGAGACCAGATGATATCACCGTTCGTTCTTTACTCAGTGCTTTCACAGATCCATTAACTCTCTGTCAAGGGGAACAAGTTCACACCTATATTATGAAGATAGGATTAGATTTGGATGTTCCAGTTTGTAATGCAATACTTTCAATGTATGCGAATTGCTCAAATTTTAATGATGCGTATAAAATGTTCAACAAGATACAAAGCAAGGCAGATCTAGTCTCTTGGAATGTCATTCTTACTGCATGTGTGCATCACAACAAGGCAGGAGAGGTTTTCTCGATATTAAGAATGATGATGCTATCTCATAATAGGCCGGATAATATTACTTTAACTATTGTACTTGGTGCTTGTGGGAAAATTGCCTCTTTAGTAATGGGGCATCAAGTTTATTGCTCTGCCTTGAAAACCGGGATCACTATTGATGTCTCTGTCATAAATGGATTTATTGACATGTATGTGAAATGCGGGTCCCTAGAAAGTGCTAAAAAAATCTTTGACTGCATGGAAAATCCTGATGTTTTCTCTTGGAGTTGTTTAATTGTGGGATATGCTCAGTTTGGATACGGAGAAGAAGCTTTAAATCTATCTATTCACAAAAATGAGGAGTTCGGGAGCTAGGCCAAACCAAGTGACATTGGTTGGAGTTTTGACTGCTTGTAGTCATGTTGGACTGGTGGAAGAAGGGTGGCAGTTGTTTAATACAATGGAAGAGGAGCATGGTGTAGTCCCCACAAGAGAGCACTATTCATGTGTTGTTGACTTGTTTGCTCGAGCTGGCCGCATCTATGATGCTGAAGCTTTCATCAATGAAATTCCATTTGAACCTGATATTGTGACGTGGAAAACTCTATTGGCTGCCTGTAAAACTCGAAATAATATTGAAGTTGGAAAGCGGGCTGCAGAGAATATTCTGCAGATTGACCCCTCTAATTCTGCTGCTCATGTGATGCTCTGCAACATATATGCTTCAACTGGTAGCTGGAAAGATGTTGCCGCAGTGAGGAGCTTGATGAGACAAAATGGCATCAAGAAAGTTCCAGGTCAAAGCTGGATTGAAATCAAGGACAGTAGTCATGTTTTCTCAGCAGAAGATGGTTTCCATCCTGAAAGAGGCAGAATATACACAATGCTGGAGGAATTGTGGTTGCAAATGTTGGATGCTGGTTATGTTCCCGTGCGGGGGTAAGGTTTACCAGTGAACCATGTTTTCTCTGAATGATTTTTGATGCTTCAATGTCCAAGGGTGAGAATTTAAACGTAGTGTTATTACTGAATATTCCCTTTTCTGGATATTCACATCACTAATTTTTTTATATCTGACTAGTGTTGGTTATGTTAGGAGATCTCGAACAATTAAAGCGAAGCAGGCTTCTCCATCTTGAATAGAGGTATCTGTTTCTCGTGGTTTTGTTACTTTCTTAACTGTATATGTATATATGAAGTTGAAGTAAGATTTATGTCCATTCTATTTATTGGGATACCTGACTTGGTTTTGTGGATTTTATATCCCTCATTTCTTATTTTGCTTTTTATGCTGTTAGGAGATGTAAAGTACCTTTTACCTGAGCAATCAATTTTCTTCCCACCTTTTTTTTATTTTTCTGTGTTTACTTCTGGTTAGTCTCTCTCATTGGATTTGAAAACCCTTTTGGAGTAATTTGGTCGTGCTAATTCCCTCCTTTTTTTTCTTTTTTCTTTTTTTTTCCCGCTAACATTCGAAAGTTAATAAATACATTTAACAAAAGATAAATCCATGCTATTAAATGCATCTTTATGAGCAAATCACATGCTTTCAACTAGGCATGTATAAAAGCTTAGTTAGCATCATTGGGTAACTTTATATGTAGTAATTTTTTTCTGTTTACTCACACACACACACACACACACACACAATAATAATAATAATAATAAGACCTCGTTTGATTATCATTATTTGTAGAATGAGAATGAAAAATATAGTCGTTATGGGCGCACACAAGAGATTGAAAGTAAAAAATAGTGACCGAATGTGATTGATAACGGTTATATTTTTCATTTTTATGAATGATTAACGGGAAACAAACGGGGCCTAAATAAATAAATAAATAAATAATGGGATCATCTTTTTTTCATTTTAAAAATTTTATGAACCCATGAACTATTTGGAAGGAGGGATAAATACCATGTGGTATGGGTCTGTTTTAATTGGTGGAAATTGCCTGTTAGTCTGTTACAATGATACTGCTTAGCTCCAAGTTATGCTTTATTCCTGGTGTTATACTGATTAATGTTACTGCTTAACAGAATTATAGTAAAGGAGGGGCAGGTCCCACTTTATTTTAATTGGCATTAGCTTATTGAGATGAGATTTATGTTTTGGTGTAATTCATATCCTTGGATGTATATTTTTATGAATCATCAGAGTACACTAACACCATGTATATAATTTCAAACCAATGTATATAATCAGTGCTTGTTAGTTGCTGGCTACCTCCAGTGAAGAATTCATTCCTCTACATCTTGAATGTTGATTTGTTTTCTTTATAATTGGATTGGTTAATTGGATTGGTCAAATTATCTCTGTTTTCTTTTTCATAAATGTTAACAAGTAGTTAGAAAAGAAAAGTATTATCAACAGCAAATGCCATACACCTGTAATTAACAACAGAGGCAGTGGAAGGTGAAGAGGTTTGAACCTAAGCTGCTTCTCAGTTGAAGGATTTAAAAAATAATTTAAAAAGCCTTAAGCCTTACTTATTCTAAACACGCAATAGTGTCAACAATAGAATGGCCATGTTAATAGTTGATGCAGTGAAGAAACGTTAAATTTCTTGGAAAAAGCTTGGTGGGGTTTCTGTATTACGAGTCCTACTGGGTTCTAATTATTACACGAACCAGTTGGTAATCAGTATAAGGCAAGCTTCCCTATTTTTGCTTATCTTTTGTCGTGCCTCTCAAATCTCAATTCCCTTGTTATTTAATGAATTCTTTTTGAGTAAAAAATTGCTCTTCCATCTGTGAGTTATCTTTTTTACCTAATCCATACTTACTTGTGCAGGATACTTACAAATCCTGTTCTTCTCCTGCATCAAGAAATTGCTCCCATTTTTGAATGAGAGAAGCTTTGTCGAGACAAAGTCAATATGTGCAGAGGAGTTTGGATGTTAATGTGGTATGCTGCATTGCAACTCGCCCCTCCCAGGCCCGAAAACAATTAAAGCAGCTTTCACATATTTGATCTGTCATTCATGGTTTCTCTTCTTGTCTTGCAGCTTTTGAATTGCAGAAAGATCTCTTGGCAAATGATAATCTTCAAGGAAACATCTTTGTTAAGAGGAACAATTTCGAAATTGTCTCTATAGTTATCAAGATGAACACACTTCCACAGCAATCTCTGCTCCTGGGAGTGCCTGACGAAGCAAAATGAAGCAAATTTTCCTCTGCAACTTTAATGCATAAGATTGTAGACAGTGATTATGGGTTTTTGTGTAAAGTAAACATCTCCAATGAACTACTGTGTAAAGATTGAAAGCGTCTAGCCTGTAGATATTGCTTTGTCTGTTATGGAAGGAAGTTGGAGGCGTAGACAATTGAACTAATACCACTGAGAGCTACTTATTTTTGCAATGCTCTAGTCATGCAAGTTGATTGAATATTCATATGTACGAGTAGCTTCAACCTGAGAATGATAATTGATACGGAGTTCCTTTTTATTGTAAGATTTTGCATTTGAAGTTGCATTATTGATCGTGCTTACAGAAATAAGCAAGTGGAAAATAATTTTAGCATTTTAGTCAGTACTTCAATGCACATTTTAGCCCTTGTTTGATAACAATTCTTTTGAAACTTCTTTTTTCTCAAACTAATTTTTAACCACACATTCTTACAATAAAATATTCTTCACGTAATACGTTTCATTCACACATTTTTCAAAAATTTACTATTCTAAAACTCACTATTTCCAAAAAAAAAAAAATCTGGAGCCCCGGGTACTTAATTTCATTCTGGAGCTCGATTCTAGTAAGTTGAAGCAAGTTCAAATCACTTTGAAGTAATTTCACTTTTTCTCAACTATGTTTGGACATAATTATTTTTTTGACAGACCAAATTACAGACCACCGTGAAAGGAGGGGTGGGAGGATGTTAAGGCACCTAGCAAAGTTGGAAATCTCATCTTTCAACGATGAGAGAAATGAACTGCCAATCAGTTCTAGCATCTGAAAACTGGCGCCGAGCCAAATATGTTGCAAATGCCAAGAAACTTAAGATGTAAAAACAACAGTTGTTTTTTGAAAAGTAATAAAAAGAGCTCAGCACAAATACATCTCGATTCTTGCATCTAGCCATAGTCTATTCTTCCTCATCTTCCAGTTTGGTAAAAATTGATTCCCTCTGCGGCCTGTGTTTCCTCCATTTTTTCTTGCGCAAGGACATGATCCATGAGGGTACCTCACAGCCAGAAGCAGTCATGACGTTGGCTACATTTCGCAAGAATGGAACATCAGCTTCTGTGTACAAAGTTATAGCTTCTCCACTCCTCCCAGCTCTGCCCGACCGACCTGTTTGCAAGTTAAGAAGACTTAAGTTTCAGTAACCACCATAAACTGAGGCCCAAGCCAATCAATCAATGGTATTTCGAGGTAAAGAAAATAGGCCAGCAATTTAACACCCAAAATCGCACTAGCTAGAAGTACTTTCAAGGTTGCATACCAATCCTGTGAATATAAGCAGCTGCAGAATCTGGAAAATCATAATTGATCACACAATTGACACCTTTGAAATCCATGCCACGGGCAATAACATCGGTGGCAATCAAAACCCATGTTTTCCCGGACCGGAAGTTATCAACTGCATTTTCTCTCTGTATTTGATTGAAATGTGTCAGCAGAAATTCATATAGATTGCTGAAATTCAATTTGACCAGTAGTAGAAATGTAAGTAATGAAATAAGAATTAAGTACTAAGAGAAAAGGAAACCAGTATTGTGCATAAAATCTAACATAGATCTAGCTCAATTCCACTATTAGCGCCGTGAATGGCTAAAAGAAATAGTGTTCGCTATGTATATATTGGAACTTCCTTAGAAGGTTTATTCAGAAAGAAATTCAACTGGGACTTGAATAGAACAGATAGTCTTGTTCTTGTGAATGATATTAGGCTTTGATTTAATCAAATTAGAAAAGTGTCCTTATCTAAAAAGTTTTGAGGCTTTCAGCAAATTCTGAAACTTAATATTGTCCAAACCTAGCACTACTTGAGAATAATAGCTATTACTGATATCTCAAGGCAAGTTCCAAAGCTACGTAGAGTTCGGGTCCTGTCAAAAGTAAAAAAATAGGCAAGATTACCTGTATTTGGGACAAATCAGCATGTATCACATCAGCTCTAATTTCATCATATTTCAATTCATTGTAGAGTTCCTTAGCTCTCTCCTTGTTTTGGACAAAAAGTAGCACTGGTGGATTCAAACTCTGCAAACAATAGAAAATGTAAAGGGAAAAAAACCAGGTATCAATCAAGTATGCACGAGCAACTCGAACAATATAACAGATTCATAAGAAGAACTCCCATGATCAATTTACTGAAGAATTATTACCTCAATATAATGTTGATTGAAAGACTGAATTTGTTAGAAATTATTTTACAATGTGAAGCAAGGACAACACTACAAGTTTTGTATATGCAGAGATGCACCAATTATTGGTAAAACATCACCAACAATCAAAGTAAACAAGCAGATCACTACAGAGAGGAAAATGGCATGTATGACAAAAATTCATCATAGGAATCAATCAGCTAAAATGAGAAAAAGACATAAATCCACTTGATGTACACTCGGTCACAGAATGAAGAACTGCTTATTCAAAAAAATGTCCTTTTAACGGATTCCTGCCTTAATTGTTTTGATTTTAGTATGAGCTATGACCACATAAAACAATTTATTGGCAATTTTATCACAGGAATTCTGTAGAGTATAAAAAAGGCTCAAAAACTAGAAGAGCATAGTTCTAAAATGTTTCAATATATCACACCATTCAGGAAGTAATGAATTCATTCAGCATGCCGATAAGAAATATACCTCGGCAAAGCTTTGACGAAGAGCAAGAAGCTTACCCTCCTCACTTCCTACGAATATCAATTTTTGCTTTATTGATTCAGAAGCAGAGTTTCTGTTCAAAAATTGGAGTAGTTATTTGATCAGGGGTGCCAAAAAAAAAAATCAATGATATGTAGATTTATATTCTTTCAATAAATAAAAAATAAAAAACAAGAAGATTGTGTGTGTATTATTTTTGGACAAATGGAATAATAAAATAAACAAGTATTCTATTTGCATATTAGGATAAATAAATCCCACAACGGAATCAAGAATACTAAAGAACTTTCTATGTTCTACAGCTAAAGATAAATTCAGTTCTCACTTCCGCCCGATAATAACTCGGACCGCATCATGCATAATTGTACGTGCAAGCTCTTCGACAGTATCAGGTAAAGTAGCGCTGAACAATGAGCGCAAGATTGAAGGATTTGAGCATGCTTTCACCACCGCATCAACTTGCTCTACCAAACCTAACTCAAATAGCTTGTCTGATTCATCCAGGACAAGAAATTCAACCCTGCATATTACCAAAATCAAGGAAAAAAAATCATGTTAACTATAAGCTAATTCAGAGTGTCAATGGTGTGGCAGGTTTTCCAATTTTTAAATCCTGGCATTCTAGCCAATCGTTCTTCAAAAAAGAGAAAAAATAGTTTTACTTCACATATATGGTGGAGATTAAAGTGAATCCAGTCACACATTCAGCTATTTGTTTTCCTACCTGATTTACGTTATACTTTTTCAGTACAAAATCTAAAGAACCCAATTAAATGTTTGAAAGCGTTTCTAAAAGAATTTACTCCTTCAATCTGTTTTCCCTTCCCATATACACAATGCAATTGTGATATCTGGTCCAATGAGCACACTTTATTTGGAGTAGGAATTCCTATTATATTTCATGCATTCACAAAGTCATCTTATTAAACATTCTGTGTGGTGCAGCAAGAGTAATAATGTGAGAGACTGTCTTTAACACAGAAATGACAAGTATAAAATAACTATCAATATTTCAGATAAAGCAAGATGCTCGTGAACGGACTTAAAATGATTGCAAGTAATACACTGGCATTAGAGTAATCGCACTTACTAGAGAATAGGTAACTTACTTGCTTAAATCGAGCTTTCTTTTTTTAACAGCATACTGCAAGCGAAATGGCGTTGATATGAGTATATCACAGGGGAAATTTGAAAAATCGGCACCTTTAGCAAGCTGCTTGGTCATTAATTTGATATAAAACTTCTTTCCTTTAATCAATTTCTTGCATTCTCTTGCCGTCTGAGCAGCTAATTCACGTGTTGGACAAAGAATAACCGCCCTAACACCATCCTTTGAAGCGTTCTGATCATGCATGATCATTGAGCAGCAGACTTCAGGAAAATGATTCTTACAAAAATAATAAATAAATAAAAATTAAAGTGTCTTTTCAATACCTTGAGTTTCATTAATATAGGACAAACAAATGCGAAGGTCTTGCCAGAACCAGTTGGAGCGCATGCAAAACACTCCCTTCCCTGAAAAAATTTGTAAATAATCAGTGAAATTGACAGATCCATCCAGTGGTGCAAAATGATAAAAAAATAAAAAGAAATATAACAAAGAATAGCTCGAATGAAAGATCATACAGATAATAAGACTGGAATAGCCTGCCTTTGGATTGGTGTTGGTTCTTTAAACCCCAGTTCAGCCAAATTGCGCAATAGATATGATCTGCAGCTATATCTGTTCAGGATCAAACATATATACTGAAACTTTAGTCACAGAACCATGGAGAGCAACAAATGAGATTAAAAATATATGATCTAAATAAACACAAAGAAAATGCACTTTGCTTTTGCAGTGACAAATTAAAGAAGAAAAATACATTTGCAACGAAATAACGGCAAAATGTAAAACCACAAAATAACGTTACAAAAATACATAGTAATGATAAAGAAAAGAAAAAACATTGTATAAAGAGAGGTGTTTTAGGAATCACTTTTTATTTCAGTGATGAAAAGAAATTCCTAGACTTCATGTAATTGCAGAGAGACAGAAACATGGCACAGTGATCTTATTATAAAGAAACATACAGCTTTGAGGTTTGGCAAGAAGGAAGAAAGATCCGAAAAGTAGCTCTATGATAATGCAAAAGTGGAAATGCACAAATAAAGGGAAAATCAACACATTTTGAGTTTGAGAAAAGCACGCGTTTAAAATGGATAATAGGATGAAATGAAATTTGCTGACAACTTGTTAGGAATAATTTAGCCATGTGATTAATGGCATTAAACACTCTATTGTCACCAGGGACAGGCAAGTACATGAAAGGGTTGAAGCAACTTATTTCCTGGTAGTTCTTTCAAACGTATGACCAAAAAAGACGAGTAATATTGAAGGGCAGTGATCACCAAAGCCAAAACAGCAATACGATATGAACAAATGTAGCCAGAAAACAGCCCGGCCACATGCATATCTGGAAAAATGACCAATGAGTACCTTGATCTCAGCTCTGCAAAATTATGAAGAGGTGATGGGATATTACTCCCAGAAACGTGAATATTATGCGTCTTTCGGAAAAGTATATCCCTCTAAATCCAAAAATAAGAATGAGAAAACAAAAATGGCTTAGTATCTCTCTTCACTTGCTTTTTCAATAAAATAAAATTAAAAAAGCCAGTACGTAGCAATATACGACAATTATACATACAATTAAAATAGCAATGAATATATTTATAAGGAGATAGAGGAACCTCTAGTTGCTGATGATATTCCTTCTTTCCCTGTAAAATTTCATCTTCGTGCTGATCAGGTCCTTCATTTACAGCTTTCAATTTTGAACTTTTGAATAAAGTGAACCCTTTAACTGGATCTGAAATTAAATGCAATTGGAAAGCTAAAATTAATTCATATAAAAACTTTCTTCCTTATGTTTTATTTTATTTCTTACTCATAGCAGCTCAAATTTCCTTACTGAGGGATCTGTAAATGTCACTATTTGTATATTTTA
Organism: Osmanthus fragrans; assembly: GCA_019395295.1. NCBI lineage: Eukaryota > Viridiplantae > Streptophyta > Magnoliopsida > Lamiales > Oleaceae > Osmanthus > Osmanthus fragrans. Next base: position 17,978,779 of record CM033361.1, on the reverse strand, counting down.
CAGCAGCAAAACATTATTCCCTGTCTAATCAGATACCAATTACCACTCCAGAGAAACTAAATCAAATCTTGGTTGGGGAATTTTCACAGAAAACATCTAACTTAGTGAATGAAATATATTCTTTTAAATTCCATGAAACCTAAATAGCCAAACTTACCCGAAAGAGGTGCCTTTCTCTTCCTCTTCTTATTGACAAGTGCCACTGTCCCTTCCTTTATTTCAGAATTTCCATTTTCAATCAACTTGGGCTTTTCTACTAGATTATCACTCTCAACTTTCTCCTACACAGTAAATAATTTCAATCTGAATTGTCAACCTTCACATTTAAATAATCAAAATATAAAGAATATGCACACTCTTCATTGACTCAGCATCTCGCACAACAGCTATAAGCATATATGGGAAACAATCATCATCTCCAAAGTAAGAAAAATAAATATACCTGGAATCTGGCGAAATCGCGGGCGAATTTTTTGCGGTCGAATGTAATACCAGCGAATAGAAAAGAGGTGTCCTTTTCCATTATTATCGAATAAATAAAGCACAGAAACTTCAAAGCTGCAGTGTAATTTTTCCTATAAACCACCGTTTATAAGTTCAGAGTTAGAGCAGAATGCGAAAGCTCCAGAGTATCACAGAGACCTGTTAATGAACTATTGAAATTAGGGTAGACGAATGGACGTGTAATAAATAGGTAGGGCTCAATATTGAATTGCGACCCTAACACGAATATACAATATACATTTTTAGAATTTTTTTAGCCCCTTAGGGTGCGTTCTCTTCGTGTTTGTGTTTTGTGTTTTGAAATTCGTTTTGTGTTTTCTGTTTTGGGTGTCTGTTTTGAAATTAATGAAAATGCGTTCTCTTTGTCATTTTGAAAAACAGTTTCTCAAAACAGAAAACAGAAAACGCGTTCTCTTTGTACTTTTTAAGAATATTATTTGATAATATTTTATTCAAAAAATATGATTATTTAATTAACTTTAATTGTTTAATGTTAATATATTATTAAATATGAAAATAAACCTGCAATTTCTTTAAATTTTGAAATATCTTTCAATTATGAAAATAGCGGTGTGAACATATATTATTTTTTAAATTTTTATTATTATGATTTTATTCTAGAAATTTGAATATTCAATTAATTTTAAGTAGTTAGTGGTTTATTTTATGTTAAGTATGGTAGTTGAGTTTGAAAGTTTCTTAAGACAATTTATTGGAACACACAGGAATGTCTATATTTTAAGGTGTTCAAGATATATAGAGACTAAATATTAGTTGATGAAGATATAAAAGGGCATTTATTGAAACTGGATACACATTCAAAATATTTCCAGGTATTTTCCTACCTTGCTAGAAAGGAAAATGTTGGGGAAGGGTTTTTGTGAAGGAGATAATTGGTTTCCGTGTTGTCTATGGAATTTTTATCCTTCTGAATTCTATCATTCTTAAAATATTATTTGCATAATAACATTAAGGATTACATTTTTCCTTGAACAAAACAGTATTAATGTCTATGCGGGGTGTTTGTGACTCTACCTAGACCTAATGGGGGATTTTGATTCCCCGCTGTTTAAGGATAACTTTTTGATATAAAATCTAACCATAAATGATACTATTAGTAACATCTCTAGCTAATATTATTCTTATTTGTATGATTGAACGTCATAATAAAAGTAGAAGTTGTTTGAATTCCATTTTCTAAATAATCAAAAGATTCCAACAACTGCATATAGTTTCATCGAAAATCAGTAATCTTAACATCTTCATTTAACAACAAAGGAAGTGAACATTAATGTCTTACTCTATCAAAATCAAAAAATAGAAAAATAATAAAGAAATCCCAAGAAGGAAATCAACCTTTCATCAAAATATCAGTAATCTTTAACTTCTTTACTGAATATTAGAAGAAGTAGACATTAATGTCTTATTATATCAAAAATCAACGAAAAACATCAAAATAATCAAGAACTGCTTTCAACTCTTCATCGAAATATCATTAATCCTAAAATCTTCATTGAATAATAGAGAATGCAGATAATAATGTTTATTATATCAAAATCCACGAAAAACATCAAATTAATCAAAAAATGAATTAACATATTCATGGGAGTTTGTGGGGCTGAATTTTGGAGAAAGAAAAGTATCTGTAGACCTATCACAATCTTTGCCTTATCAACCTCTTATTTCCGGTTGCCACACAAATTTATTTCCTTAAACTCTTGTTAAATTTGAAGACATCAGACTAAAATGTAATACAGTAACAATGAACTTTCTTTTTATAATTTTGTGTGCAACAAGAACTCCACAATATAAGACCTAACAATGTTAGCCAAGCAAGCACTCAATCTTACATGCAGGCCACTTAAAAGGATTTGCTGTCAGCTAATGAATACCAAGATTATCACCTGAGTAAACCATATTCAGACCCCAAGTCATAAACTTTAATGCTGATTATGAATTTTCTTCCTTAATGTCTGATGGTAAAGGATGTCTGATGGTACTAGCACAATACAAGTTTTAACATACCAGAAATTCACTTACCAGAAACCTCTAAATACTCATCTGATTCAATTCCAATTACTCCACAGTCAAGCATTTCAGTGTTCAATTCACTTATAGAAACTTACATCTTACTTATCAAACAAATTACACACCAATATTGAACTCATTTATTTAAAAAAGATCATTGCAGAAGAAAAAGATACGAACTTGATACGCAGAGCCTTTAACAATAAGTACTCCCCATACCAAACTCATCCAAATTCGTCTTTCCAACAACAATTGCCCCAGACATAAACCCTTAGGCTTAAATTTACAGCGGACATTCGCTTTGCCCAAAAATTCAAACAGCAGAGAAAAAAAGCCCTAAATCCCCGTCATTTAATCTAGAATTTCATTTCAGTTTTTGTAATTCTTCTTCAATCGAGAACAACATAATCGATTACAAGTCTAAGCATATGAAATACACAGCAAGCTAGATGAATAAAAAATACCGTTGTCGTTCGATTTCAGTAGCTTCACCTACGGCGGAAGCAGTCGGATTTCAGCCAACGGAGAGACAGACAGTGGGATTCTTCGACGTTAGGAGCACGATAGAAACGGCACACAGCGAAAGAGAACGCGGCCGGTGGGTTTGGTTGACAGTAGACGGGGGAGAGAAAGCGAAGAGAGAGAGAGAGAGCGAAGACAGAGAGAGCGAAGACAGATCTGTGAAGGGGGAGTGAGATGAGAGACGGATTTCTTGGGCCGGGTCGCGTTTTGGTTTCATTTCGCGTGTTTTGTAAATTAATGGACAAAACGTCCAAAACGAAGAATACCCGTTTTCTATTTCGTTCCTTAAATTTTTTTTCTGTTTTGCAAAATTCATTTTTCAAAACGGAAAAGAGAACGCGTTTTGATTGTTTTGAAAAATGGAAAACAGAAAACGATCCCAAAACGACGAAGAGAACGCACCCTTATTTGTTCCAATTTTTTTAGAATTTATTTCCATTCACACATTTTAAGCAACTCACAACTTTTATCAATTTTCAACCATATATTTTATTAATTTTTATTAAAATTATTAAGAATCTAATTATTAATCTATTCAAACAAAGGCTTTAAAAAAAAGATTTCAATTCCATAATTACTTATCAAAGTGTTGAATTATTTTCACGAAATTAGAAGAACGTTTTGCCAAAATACTAAATAGCCTGTTGCTTTACGCCCAGGGGAGGACTCGGGATTTTGCATCAGTGGGGGCGAGACAAAATTACTTTAAAAAAAATTCATATTAGACAAAAAAAATGATAATATTCAAAACGTAGTATTTTTTTTTTTACAATTGTTTTTTATGGCTTCTCATACTTTGAAACGCCGTACAATAGTCTTGTTATCAATTTCATTAAATACATCTTTTTGAACATACACAACTAAAGCTATCATTCATCCATTGGTCTCCAGTCCATTCTTCACAATATTCGTTTAAAATATCTCAACATATCTTTCTACAAATTAACCAAAGCTTGCATAAATATAAAATATACCAATAGTGAAATGAAAAGCTAAGAGATGAACATCAAGAATTGAGATTGCAAATAGCAAAGTTAAAAGATGAATAGCAACAAAGAGGGCAGCTGGGTAGATAATACTAACAGGGGTAAAATATTCCATTATACCTTAATTCCAAATCAAGTTCAAATTGGTATAAACATCATTCATCAGGCGCTATCTTCGTGACTCATTTCAGTGAGCTACTCAATTTCATTAAACAATGAATAAACCCAAATAAATATAAGGTGAAGTCCCGAGTCCGCCACTCTAAAGCATGCTCGTCGTCTAGGCTCAAAGCAGACAAAGCGTATAGTTAAGGTATTTACAAATACAAGGAATGGATCTAATGGTGAATCATCTGTCTTCACTGGTCTAAAGGATGACTGGACGAAATTGGAACTCTCATTAACCTGATTAAATTACACATATGACAGGTGTGGACTGTGGAATTAAAACATGCATATTCTTAAGATGAAATAATCGACAAAGATGAGAGAAGGTAATTTCCTTAATTGTATTCATCAATCTCTTAGGTATATATACAAACTACCAAATCTATGTTAGGAAAGAAAACTAATCACGGAAGTAAAATATAATTATTTCCTAGAATACAAATATATTCTATAACACTCCCCCTCAAGTTGGAGTATAGATATTTATCATGCCCAACTTGTTACAAAGATAATTAATTCGAACCCCATTTAGAGCCTTTGTGAAGATATCTCCCAATTGTTCTCCTCTTTTCACATACCCTGTAGAAATCAAACCTTGTTGGATCTTCTCACAAGCAAAATGACAATCAATCTCAATGTGTTTCGTTCGTTCATGAAAGACTGTGTTAGATGCAATATGAAGAGCAGCTTGATTATCACACCATAACTTAGTCGGTATTGAAATCTTGAGGCCCACTTCAGTGAGGAGCTGATATATCCACATTATTTCACATACAGATTTAGCCATAGCCCTATACTCTGATTCTGCACTCGAACGTGAAACCACATTCTGTTTCTTACTTTTCCATGAAACCAAATTTCCTCCAACAAATACACAATAGCCGGAAGTAGATCTTCGATCTTCCTTGGATCCTGCCCAGTCAGCATCTGAAAAACTCTCAATCCTAGTATGACTATGATTGTTATACAAAATTTCTCTCCCAGACGCTCCTTTTAAGTAGCATAAAATCTGTTCTATAGCTCTCCAATGATCGACAGTTGGGGAAGACATATACTGACTTACCACACTAACTGAATAGGCAATATCTGGGCGAGTCATAATAAGATAATTCAGCTTCCCAACCAATTTTCTATATCTCTCAGGATCTTCAAACAAATCACCATCTTTTGTAAGCTGTAAATTAGGAACCATTGGAGTGCTACACGGTTTAGCGCCCAATTTTCCTGTTTCAGTCAACAGGTCAAGCACGTACTTTCTTTGCGATAAGAAGATCCCTTTCTTACTTCTCATCACCTCAACACCTAAGAAATACTTTAGGGTCCCTAGATCCTTTGTGTGAAACTGACTATGAAGGAAAGATTTTAGAGATGAAATACCATCAGAATCACTTCTAGTAATAACGATGTCATCAACATAGACAACTAATAGGATGAGACCAGCTGCAGACTGCTTATAGAAGACTGAATGATCGGACTTACTCTTCGTCATGCCAAACTTTTCAATAGTTTGACTAAACTTTCCAAACCAGGCCCGAGGACTTCGTTTCAAGCCATACAAGGATTTACGAAGGTGACAAACCTTCCCACACTCCCCCTGAGCAACAAAACCAGGAGGTTGCTCCATATAAACTTCCTCGTGAAGATCACCATGAAGGAATGCATTCTTAATGTCTAATTGATGCAGAGGCCAATCATATGTGGCTGTCATAGAAATAAATAATCTGACAGAAGTAAGTTTGGCAACGGGAGAAAAGGTGTCAGAGTAATCAACACCGTACGTTTGAGCAAACCCCTTAGCAACAAGTCGAGCTTTTAATCTAGCAACGGTCCCATCAGGATTGACTTTAACTGTAAACACCCATTTACAACCAATAACCTTTTTACCTGCAGGCAAGTATACCAGGGCCCAAGTACCATTGTCATCTAAAGCATTCATCTCCTCAATCATAACAGTACGCCATCCAGAATGAGATAAAGCATCATGAACAGTTTTAGGAATAGGGACAGAATCAAGAGATGCAACAAAAGAACAAGAGGATAACGATAAATGGTTATATGACACAAAAGAGGATACTGGATAAGTACATTGACGTTTACATTTGCGAAGGGCAATAGGAAGATCATCACTAGAATCGAGAACCAGATCTGATGACGAAGAAATTGGTGCAAGACATGAAACAGGAGGTGTAGGAGTCGGGACCGGATCAGGAGGTTGTTGGCGACGGGAATAAACTTGTTGTATAGGAGGCTTACCAGGAGCATAGGAAGGGAGATCAGGACTCGAGGATGTAAGAGTATAAATCAATAAATCATTATCCTCCCACGGACGAACAGAACCTGAAGATGAAGCAAACTGTGTGCTCTAGAAATGTAACATCAGCTGGCACAAGGTACCGGTTAAGATCGGGACAGTAACATCGATACCCTTTTTGCACACGAGAATAACCAAGAAAGATACACTTTAGAGATTTGGGATCAAGTTTTGTAACATGAGGTCTAACATCCCGAACAAAGCAAGTACAACCAAATATCCAAGGTTCAATAGGAAATAATGACTTATTAGGAAAAAGGACATGAAAGGGAGTCGCACCAGACAGAACGGAGGAAGGCATACGGTTAATCAAAAAGCAAGCTGTAGAAACGGCATCGGCCCAAAAATGTTTAGGGACTTTCATTTGAAATAACAAAGCTCTGGCAGTTTCAAGGAGATGCCTATTCTTTCTTTCAGCAAAGCCATTTTGAGATGGTGTATCCACACAAGAAGTTTGATGAATAATGTCATGTTGAACTATATAGTTTTGGAAGTGTGCTGACAGATATTCCTTAGCATTATCACTTCTCAAAATTTGGACAGACACATTAAATTGAGTTTTGAGTTTAGCACAAAAAGTGGTAAAATGAGAGAACAATTCTGAACGATTTTTCATTAAAAATAACCATGTCATTCGAGAATAATTGTCAACAAATGTAACAAAATATTTAAACCCAGCTTTCAACATGACTGGATAAGGACCCCAAATATCGGAGTGAACTAACTCAAAAGGAGCACAAGCTCGTTTATTGACTCTGGGACTAGAACTTAAACGATGATGTTTGGCAAAATGACAAGACTCACAATCTAATGAAGACAGACTCGAAAACTAAGGATAAAGTTTCTTTAACATAGGCAACGAAGGGTGACCGAACCAGCAATGTGCTTCAAAAGGGGTCACAACTCCAGAACAAGCAACAGACTTTGGTATTTGTGTATCAAGGATGTAGAGGCCGCCAGACTCATGTCCTTTACCAATAATCTTCTTCGTCATAAGATCCTAAAATAAACAAAAATTAGGATAGAATGAGACGCAACAATTAAGAGAACGAGTAAGTTTACTAACGGAGACTAAGTTAAAAGACAAGTTAGGTAAACTTAAAACGGATTGCAATGGAATTGAGGGGGTTTGAATAATTGTGTCGGACCCCAGAACATGAGATGTAGTCCCATCTGCTAAAGTAACTTTAGAACTAGAAGCATGTGACTGGAAAGAAGAAAATAGACTGGAGTTACCTGTCATGTGATCTGTGGCACCAAAATCAATGACCCATTTGGAAGATGAGGAAGCAAGACATGTGTTCATTTTACTTGAATCAGTGATGGCAGTAATAGGAGTAGATGAAGACTTTAGAGATTCCTGATATTGTGAGAACTTGGCATACTCATCTGCAGGTACTAGAACGGACTCAGACGCACCATTAGTATAGGCAACATGGGCTGACTAGTTCAATTGATTCTTGCGTTGCAACTTTCTACAGTCTTTCTTCAAATGTCCTGGCTTATGACAATAGTAACACACAACACCTCCCGAATCCTGTCCTCGAGTACCGAAGTTTCGATCATAGTTACTTGAGTGTTCCCCTTTATTGCCACTTCTTAATAACTGTCTCCCGGATTCAAATGTGCGGGTGACAAGAGCACTATTAGGTTGAGCAGAAGCTGAATTTTCCGTGCGGAGTACCCTACTAAAAGCGTCTTCCAAAGAGGATATCTCAGAACTAGAAAGAATTTGAGATTTAGCAGTCTCAAACTTAGACGGAAGACCAGCTAAGAAACTCATAACCGCCATCTTTTCTCTCTGAGCTTGCTGAACTTTTACATCAGTACTGACCGGAAGTAGCATATTAAGTTCCTCATGAGTCTTCTTAAAATCCATGAAGTAGTCAGTTAGGGATCTGTCGTCCTTTTCTGCACGATAAAAGGCTTGACACACCTCTTAAGTGTGTCTGATATTTCCTTTGCCAGAGTACACAAATTCCAAATACTTCATCAATTCTTTCACAAATTCACAGTGATTTATCAAACCAATCACCTCACTGTCAATAGAGTTACGTATTTGCAAAAATAGACAGCATCCTCTCTTAGCCATGAGGCTTTCGAATCATCACTAGGTGGTTCATCAGTTAGGTGATGATCCATAGCAATACTTCGCAAATAAAGTCTAACAGTCTTACTCCAATCTAAATAGTTAGATCTATTAAGTTTATAGTAGATTTCTTGTCCTCCATAATAGATTTCAACCACGTGCACAACCAAAACAACAGGAATAACGTCAAAATTTCTTAAAAGGCCAAACCTGTGTGGAGGTCAAGAAAACCCAGAAGCTTCAACCAAAGGTCGAAACCTGCAAATTCCTAGTTATTCGCGACTCTAAACAACACACGAGCTTCAACCAAAGGACCAGAAACCTGCAATTCCTCGCGACTCCAAACAACACATGACTCCAAACCCACAGCTGGCTAAAAACGAGATATTCAAACACACTGAAAATCAGTGCTGGATGGCGACGAGAGCTGAACGGGACCGGGCGGAGGTTGAACGGCGACGGGCGACTCCCCCGGTGCAGGCGGCGCTAACTGGGCTCGCCAGAAAAGGAAGCAGAACCCTAATCGACACTGAAGATCTGGGCTGGACGACAAGCGAAGGCCAGACGGCGACGGGCGACCTTCCTAGTGCAGTCGGCGCTGACTAGAATCACCGGAGAAGTGCGGAACCCTAGCGCGAACAGAAAAATCGAACCCTAACCTTGTTGTGCTCTGATACCATGAAATAATCGACAAAGATGAGAGAAGGTAATTTTTTCAATTGTATTCATCAATCTCTTAGGTATATATACAAACTACCAAATCTATGTTAGGAAAGAAAACTAATCACGGAAGTAAAATATAATTACTTCCTAGAATACAAATATATTCTATAACAAATACAAATACCCAGTAGCTTAAATCTGTATATGTTCTTCTTCCTCTTTCAATGTTAAAACTTAAGATTAAGAAAGAGAGATTTATTACCTAATTTTGCTTCTTCAATCTTCTTCTTCCTCTTTCAAAATATGGTGAATCACAGTCGAGAGATTGGAATGAAGGAATGAAACTGAAGGAATTGCATCGTCGTCGTCGCACACGATTTCGCTCGCACTTCGCAAGGTTTAGAATTGGGAGAAGTTGGGAACTGGAGGGGAACATTTGGGATTTTTTTTCAATGTTACTTGAGTTAAATTTATGGGCTGCTATTAATCTATATGTGGGCTTTTATTTATGTTAAAAAATAAAACCTCGTTCGAGTCTCATTCTTTATTAAAATATATATATATATATATATATATATATATATATATATTTTTTTTTTTTTTTTTTTAAACAGTAATTTGATATCATTTCAATCACACATTCTTCAATAAAATAATATTACACGTAAATTCAATATTTTTCTGTACTTTTTAACCATACATTTTTCCATCAATACACTGTTCAAAAATGAATTCTTATAAAAAGAAGGATTATTCTTGTTGTACATAATAATTTGTACATAGGGGTGTCCACACCCTCGCATGGGTGTGGACCCCACTTGAATAAAATATATATTGATGGTGTGGACACTCCTATGTACAAATTATTATGTACATGTAGCACATCCCTGAAAAGAATGGGGCTCAAACGGAGGCTAAAATTTATAAATGTAAATCCGTTGTTGTCCAACGATTAGGATATTTGACTTTCACTCAGAGACCCGAGCTCAATTTTCGGCATCGAAATTATATCATTTTGTCTTTTGAGAAGGTGTAAAATCCTATCACAGTCCATTTTAGACCTCTAGTTATGTTTTGTAGATATGGTATTGGTGACATAGTGATGCCTCCGAAGTGGAAATACGGTATATATCTATCTTTGTTCTATCATATAATCAAATCTATTTTAATTGCGGAAACTTAATTAATAAAAAATGCATTTATTAGTTAGAATTATTTCAAAATAAAGAAGGAATTTAAGTTGTTCGGAGTGATTTATCTTTTGTGAGATTTTTTTTTTTTTGATACCCAGGTTTCCCAACTTACGCCAGACTATATCTTGGACCACCAGCCACCGGCCCCTCAGTAACTGGCGGAAGTAAACCGCGGGCTATGTCCAAATTGACCAGGGTCCGTGCACTCTTTATACTCCTGACCCCAAAGGAGCCTCCTCCATGATTATTACATCACCAAACTGTTCCAACGAATAAATGGTCATTACATCACTCAACTGCTCCAACCAGGAATCGAATTCCCCACGCTGAGATTGCAAGCCCCGCAATGCCCATCATTTGCCAACTTGAATGTGCCCCGAGGAGCCATCTTTTGTGAGATTTTTTATTTGTAATGATGCGAAATCTTATCATTATTTTTTGACTCTAATATTTTTTTAGAAAATATCGATATTTTATATTTGAAATAAAAAAAGTAACTTTTTTGTGGTCATTATATGAAAAAAAAAAAAAAAATTATGCTTTGAATAGTTTTTTTTTTTTTTTTTTGAGAATGTGTGGTTATAAAATATGAAAAAAAATTTGTATTTATGTGTAAAATATTTTATTGTGTGAACGTGAAGTTGAAAAATAAATTAAAGTAAAGTAAAGTGAAGTAAATGGAACCAAAGAGGGTATATGTCTGCTAAATTTGATGACTACTTATTCACATCACATTTTGACTCGTATAATCAAAATTTGAAAAGAATTAAGAGGTCATTCTTTTCGTATTTTAATTTTGTGTTTTGAGTTTTGAATTCGTTTTGTGTTTTATGTTTTGAATGTCTGTTTTGAGATTATTGAAAACGCGTTCTTTTTGTCATTTTGTAAAATTATTTCCTAAAACGTTTTTTAGGAAAATGCGTTTACATTGTTTTCATTATTTTCCATTTTCCAATCTCCAGCAACTCAGCAAGGCAGCAACTTGCTGGAAAACGTCCTCTCCAGAGCCACCATCATCTACCTCACAAATCGGCCACCACCTATTCCACCAGATCCCAACATCATTTGACCCCCTTACCTCTCTCTACGACGTCCAAAGATGTTTCTGCCAAAAATCAATCGGAATCAGCCAAAACAACCACCTGACCCACTCATTGTTTCGGCCTATTAACACCGCCTCCAGCCACCTTTCCGACCGCGGACCACCACCAATCAACTCTGCTCAACAAGGCGCATCCAATACTACCATAGGTCACTTTCGATTATCTTCAAATTTGACTAATTCCGATAGAAACAGCTTGCGCCAAATCAGTTTAATAGGATGATTTTTGATCAATTTTGGTTTATGTTTTAGGTTGTTGTTTGTGTAGTAATTGAAGAGGGGATTGATGGCTTCACACTGGTATATAAATCCAACCGTTTTGGAGGAGGTTGGCCAGAGTTTAGAGGGTAGGTGATGGTCGATGGAGTTCGGCAGAAAAGACAATGGTCGGTGGAGTTTGGCAAAAAAGGAAATGGGAAAAAGTTGTTTCCCGTGTTTTGAATTTCAGGGCACGTTTGTGAAGAAAATGCCAAAAACGTCAAATTGTTGTTTTGCATTTTCTTCAGAAATTTTTTCCTCGTTTTCGAAAATGAGAAAGAGAACGCGTTTTCGTTGTTTCAAAAAATCGAAAACAGAAAACGCCCCCAAAACAGCAAAGAGAACACCCCCTAAGCTTCCGTTTGAGAAAAACTTATCTACAATTTAATTTATTAGTATTTGTGGGTGTATTCAAACATATGATTGAACAAGAAGTTTGACCATATTTTTTATGGATAAAGTTAAGTGTACATAAAGGTGTTCACAGCCTCACATGGAGGTGTGATGCACTTGAATAAGTACAAAAAATTGTGTACGCCTAATTTTGTACAACTCATTTTTTATCAATCTATAAATTTTGCTAGGGGGAAACTAAATTATTATAACAATGCATAAATATAAACTAAATTATTTTTCTAATATCCGTACTTAGTGTTAAGAGATAACTCACATTAACAATGTTTAGAGTTAAGAGATAACTCACATTAACAATGTTTACCTTTTAAAATGAAACATTAAGTTTTAATATTGTATCATATCATACAAAATTTCAACGAGCAATTCAATCCAATACATATTAAAACGAGTATACGAATTACAAAATTGATAAATTCAAATGAGTCACTATTTTATAAGGACACGTTAAATTGGGATGAAAATATAAATTAATATCTTTGTGTTAATTTTTTTAATAATATCGACATTTTAAGATAAGACTCATGTTAATATTTTAATTCTACTCTCCCAAAACCAAGTAGATAATTACCCATTGACTTTCTCTACTTTACCTACTCTATTATTTTGATTGCCAGAAGGGATTTCTGAAATCTTAGTTGACCTTTTGTTTTCTTGTTGACGACGCTAAAATTATTGTGAGATAAATTGACAAAAAAGTCCCATTGGTAATTTTGAAAAAGTAGTTTACATATAAATCGTAGGCTGCATATTGGCAGATACACTGGACCCTTGTGAAGAAGATGAAGAGCCCACTCTGAGTTGCCTTTCTGAAAATAATTCATGTGTTTGTCAGATTGTTTCACCTTCTCTTGATCAGATGGGACACTTGATCTGTTGCATGAAGACACCTATAGAAGGCTTTGTTTAGAATGTTTTAAAGATCAATCATGCTACTTGTACAAAATTAATTGACAATAATGATTGACTATTATTGTTATCAACTAATATTGTACAATGAATAAAAAAATCGTGGACCCCCTTCATGTGAGATGATTGTCAACTATTGTTATCGACTAATATTGTACAAGTAGCAAAATTCTTTAAAGATTGTCTGCACATTTTTATAAGCCTTCAAAGAAGAGAAGGCTATGTAGTATGATATTGTTTCTCCCCTAAATTTTTTTACTTATTTATGTTTTATCTTGAATTGAGTAGAGGTGTAAATATGTCAATATACGACTCATGCCTCGATGGTTTAGTATGGAGGAGTGCCTCCACTTCGCCGTGCACTTCGTGGGTCAATTTGCTCCTAGAGCTAAGTGAACATGGTTAAGACTAATTTTTGAAGACTTGCATATATAAAAAGGAAAAGAAATAAAAAATTAAGCACAAGAGTGAAAGTCCGTAAACTAAGAAATGTTCAAGCCTTGCTAAGCCTAAATAATTTTAAGCATGTGAGGCCTAACCCGATACACCTACAAAAAGATCGTGTTGACTCATGCATAGCCATGCACGGGAAACTTCAAGGTTGTGGTGACTTGGTAACTAGTAAGGTCTCTTGATGCATCTAAATATTATATCATTGTACAGGTTTTTGATCTATATATTCATATTTACCGATCAAAAAAAAAATTATTATATCATTGATAAGAGTTCATGGTCGTAAGTCATCCAACTAGATAGCCGACAATGCCTCTTGGCGCGTCAAGGTAGCATGTCATTAAAGAGATTGCGATGGCAATGCGGGCCTTCCAACTAGAAATCCATGCATCCCTACAAATTTTCTATTTGATTTGAAAGGGCCCTCCAGCTAGAAATGCGTGCATCCCTACAAAATTTCTATTTGATTTGAAATCCAAATATTATGAGCATATATCTAGTATACATGATTAACCAAAATTTAATCGATTTGTCTTCTTTAGCCTATGTTTGGTTCGACTTTTTTTTTTTTTTTTTTTTGCCAAGAGTCGATTTTCTCTACAATGATGTGGAACCGATTTGTTTTTTATGATATTTTGTAGGCTCGTTACAACATCAAAGAATGTAAACGCCTATCTAGGAGCCATTTTTAGATAATTTTAGTTCAGAGTATAGCCGTTATATAGTACATGGATTCAGAAAACTGCAATAATTGACTCGGACTGTTGAAAGATATTACAGGTCTTGTGAATTTATTGAGAGGTGCATTTTGATCTGTAGACACGTTTGTAAAGGAATATATGTTACTTGAAAAAATAGTATATAATCATAATCAGCCTATACAAACGGTTGATTTTAATAATCTCAATTTTTTATTTGAAAATTTCAGAATCAAATCTATTAGATTATGCTAAAAATCTGATAAATAGATAGACCAAATAAGGGGTTTAGCCCTTGTTTGGTAGCTATTTTTGAGGAGAAAATGTATTTTTGAATAGTTGATTGATGGAGAATGTGTGGTTAAAAATTGAGGAAAATTTTTGAATTTACGTGTAATTTTATTTTATTGAAAAATGTGTGATTGAAAAAAAAAATACATTTTTAAAAAAAAATAACTATCAAACCTTGTTTGATTCTCATTCTCATTCTCATTCTTCTACTCATTTTTAACCTCACATTCTTCAATAAAATAATATTTTTCATCACATCAATAATTTTTCAACCACATATTCACCATCATTACATAAAAAAAAATAAATTTTTTTCAAAATAATATGTATCAAACGGGCCTCTTAATCTTATTCATTGTTTGATCCACTTGTTATTTATTACAAAAGCCATAAAGATTCCAACTCTATGTGCAGTAGGAGAGTGATGAATGGTCCACTTCGACATTGATGGAATGAATCATGTCAAGATAACCAAAACTGGTGAAGTATCAATAAGTTTGGTAATAATGCTGTTACTCTGAAAAGAGGTACCAATCACCCATCAAATCTTAATAGAATCGGGTAAAACCATAATTTTCACACCATCCAAACCCTTTTCTGATAACTGTGCACCGCTGATTTTACCTTCCAAAACAGTAAAATTTTGACCAGATTGAAAGCCATTTGCAGAATTGTACACGATGGGTCCAACTACCTTCAAATCTGCCAATGGTAATCACTGCTCAATATTGACTGCAATTAAACGGACATAAATAAACCTATCAGAAATTATACTTGTATACGAAAAATGCACAAACAATTTTACAGGTGCTATGATGACAGTAAACATTAGGACTGAACATATCTCCCGAATCGAACTGAATTGAACCGGATCCGAATCGAACCAAATCGAACCGAGCAGTTCTTCGTAACTGAAATACCCGAACGGATATCTGAATCGAGAACCGACGAATTCGGTTCAGTTCTCGATTCTAAACCCAGAACCGAATAACCGAATTTTTTAAAATTTTTTAATTTTTATATATGAGAAAAATTAAATTATTTTAGCTTTTTAAAAATAAATTAGTAAAGATAGAGTTTGCATTGAAGATACTGAGTTCTAAGAGGGCATTGAGACAAGTAATAAAATATATATTATATTTTTTTATTAAATCTTATTAGTTTAACAATTTTTAATTTATTTATGTTAGTTAATTGTGATTTTTCAATTTTTCTTTTAGAGTTTCTTAGTATCGAGTATGACAAGTCAATCAATTGATGGTTAAATCAAATAGTTGGTAAGTACTACTATATTAGCAATATTTTAAAATATTTTATCCCTACGAGTCTATGACTTCTAATTTATATGGATCACCGATGTTTTAGTATTACTAATTTACAATCTACTTTTTGTTATTTGTATACATTGATAAATTAATTTTATTGGACAACTTGTTATTTATATGTTATTAAATTGAAATACGTTAATTTGTAAAAACTAAGATTAAACATGTCAGATTATAGTGTTGTCATAAATGTTAAAAAAATTAATTATAGTATGAAACTGAACAAACTCGAACCAAATCGAACTGAACTGAACGGAACCGAACCAGAACGGTTCCGTTTACTCACTACCCAAAAAATTTCGGTTCGATTCTCTTCGAAATTGAACCGAACTGGACCGTGCCCAGACCTAGTAAACATATCAGAAATGATACTTGCATAGGAAAAATGCAAAGGCAATTTAACCGGTGTCGAGATGGCAGCACCTGATTAACTATTTTAACTATATTTTTTTTATTATCAAAATTTAATAAAATATTGTCATATGGTATTCTATAAATCCATTTGTACATATAACATTGCTCTAAACATATGCATACGTAACACACATTTATAGTAAATAACTGTTAATGTGAGAGTTCTGTTCACTTTGTCGAAGTAAATTTTCACTGTAAATCTAAACAATATTATATCTAATCTCTTACACAAATAAAAACCGATCCAAATATATCGTATCTTCGTAAGAATATTACGGTGATTGAAAGAGATAGCTTGTTGTCTACCCTCCCTTCAATCCTAATCTTTCTCCCACCAGAGCAACCAAAAAGAAACAACAGAAGATATAAAGAGTGACCCATAAACAGTAGAAAAATACAATTGTATGCACTATTCATGTATATATAGAGAGAGAGAGAGACAGAAGGAGAAGAAGATGAAGATTTCATCAAAGCCAATATCAAGTCCAAGCAGAGCAGAGAAATTTCCATTGATGATGTTCTTGAGAAGCAATGGCGGCAGCAGAAGCAGAAGCAGAAGCAGGTCACATGCAAGCCCAATCTTTTATTTTCGCAATAAAAAGAATGCAGAATTGATAGAAACAGCTCAAGAACCATCCTCACCCAAAGTCACTTGCATTGGTCAAGTCAGAGTTCGGAGGCCCTCCAAAACCTCATGGCCCAGGAAAGCTGGCGGCACCAACCAAACCCGCCCGTGCCGGTGGTTCAAGAAAATTATGTGTCAGAATTGTACTTCAAGATTTCATATACCAAAGGCCCTCCGCTGGTTTTTTCTCAAATTGGATTTGTTTTTCCGGTCTGGATGTTGTAAGAAAGGTGTTACCAAAGAGGATTCTCTCGGGGTTGAACCGATTCAGACAAGTCATAAGGTTCAAAATCATGTTGGTAATAATTGCGAGATTCTTGGACCTCAATTTCAAGAAAATGAAGTGGATTTTCTTGGTTCCTCTAATGAAATTCTTGGAACTCAAATTGAAGAATATGAAGGGGATTTTCAAGATTCTTCATCTCCACATGTTGATAATAATCATGAAATTCATGAACCCCAAATTCAAGAAAATAAAGGAGATTTTCTTGGTTCCTGTTCTCCACATGTAGTTAATAATCATGAAATTCTCGAAGTCCAAGTTCAAGAAAGTAAAAGAGATTTTCTTGGTTCCTCTTATCCACATGTTGATAATAATCAGGAAATTCTTGGAGGCCAAATTCAAGAAATTAAAGGAATTTTTCTTGATTATCCTTCTCCACCGAAGATCGCTTTGCTTTTGACTAGGAGCAGATCTGCTCCCTCCAGGTCTTCATCATTGGCCATATTTTGGGGTTCTCCCCCATTAACTACACCAGAAACAGAGAATAAAACAGAGAGGGAAGCAAAAATAAAGAATGAATTTCAAGAATTAAAAACCCCCTGTTGTGAAAATGTTGCCGTCGAGTCAAGAAATTGCCATGAAGGTGAAGAATTTGAAGGTTCAGTAAATAATGTTCAAAAATTGAGTTCAACAGTGGCAGGTGTTACAGTGCATCCTTTACTACTAACAAGGTGTAAATCAGAACCAGCAAGAACAGGAGAAAGGCTAGTGCCAGAAGCCAATTTGTGGAGGCAAAGAAGGTTAGGTGGTGTCAAGTCTTCTTGACAACATTAATTAATTAATAAGGGTTTTGTCATTTGTAATTTTTTTTTCTTTTTATTGAAAAATTGTAGCGAGTATATTATAGGAAAATTGGAAGTTGGTGTTCGAGATATTGTCATTTTGAGTACTTTTTCCTAATAAGATTTTCTTGATTTACATGCACATAAGTTACTTTGGAATAAAATGATAAGTTTTTTTGTTAAATAGTCATATATCTTGCACGTTAATTCCAAAACATGGGTGGATTTAGGGGGAATCCAGTCCCCCAGACCAATTCACATTTTTTTTTAAAGTAAATTTTTTTTTATGTGTAAATACTTTTTTTTTTTTTATTTATTTTATTTTATGTATTAGGCCTACTTAAATTTTTTTCTGTATCCACCATTGCATGGAGAGTTAGAAAAGAAGGGGGAACAAAGCCCAGTGTACAAGGTCATTTATCAAGTGGTTGTGCCACGGGTGAAATGACATACTGTGATTGATGGTGTTAAAATCGTTTTTTGTTCAACTGCCAATTACAGTCTGTCAAATGTAAAACCTCACAAAATGTCTAGTAAAATCCCCTGACATTGTAGCAGGATTCAAGAAGGGGTGAATGCTAAGGACGATGATGGGACCGACAGTGCAAGTTGTGATGAAGAAGAAAAGATTTTTTTTTCGTACCTTTTTATTTTTTTTTTATTTTAAGAAACATAAAGAGTTGATGAAAACTTTCAACCTAAAGTAATTACGTGCAAGTCAATTGATAATAAGCTTTCGTCTAGATAATTATTTATAAATTTGCCAAACAAAGACTTAATTATTATTATTTTATTATTTCTGTCCAAAAAGTCGTAGTGACCTAAATTAAGATTTGTGATCCGAAAATTTAAAAAAAAAAAAAAACAAAATGATTTGAATTAACATTTCGGTTATGATTAATCCACTAATCACTGTGCTTGTAAGCAAACCACTAATCATATCTATTTTGTGATAGATACCCACTGCCAGAAAAGAACAAAAGAATTTTAAAGTTTTATGATAGGATTCGTGTAGACCAGTTTCAGTTTGGGACAAAACAATAATTGAAGTGGAAATTACACCACAACCTATTTTAAAAATTCAGAATTTTAAAATTAGATGGAATATTTCATTGTTCAAAAATCAGATATTTTAAAATTTATTTAATTCTCCAACCCTAATTCAAAATCATTACTCTCCCACCCCTTCTCTCTCTCTCTCTCTCTCTCTCTCTCGCCACTCCCTACAAGGTCGTCGCCCTAAGTTCTTTTATCGGTAACGTCGACAAGCAGCGGTGTAGATGGGCAGTGGCGACAGACAGACGACGTAGTGAATTGTTTGAGAGTTTTTGTTTTTATTCAATCCATGAGCGGTGGTTGGCGGTAATGGTTGGTGTGGTGGTGTTGCCGACAACGTGAGGCACATGTGGTGGTGTTTCTCGATAAGCGGTGGTTTATCCATAATTCCCGATCTATTAAACTGTCTTCTCTCCCTCTCTAACTCCCTTCCTCTCTTTCTCCCTCTGTATACGTAATGGACCACCGTCTCAGGAAGCCCGAACTCACCGTGTCACGAAATCGGTTGTGGGCTATGTTTTGTGTTGTGTTGTGTGGTTGTCTGATGACGATTTTGTGGTGTTGTGTGGTGGTGGCGATTTTGGGTGGTGGCATGGCGATTGTGAAGTGGTGGTGCCGGTTGTGTGTTGGTGTTGGCAATGATGGTGGTGGCGATTTTTAGATCCGGCTGGTGAGGTGGTTTTGTGATTGTGTGCGGTGTTGATTTTCAGATCCGATTTTGTGAGGTGTAGCGGTGGTGGTGGGGGGTTGTTGATTCGTTGGTGGGGGTGGTGTAAATGGAGATGGTGGTGGTGGTCTGTAAATCTGTTGGTGGCTGTGGCAGTGGTGGTGGCGGCGGTTGTGTGTTGGTGTCAGCAGTGGTGATGGTGGCAATTCCAGATCCGACTGGTGAGGTGGTGGGGGTGGTGCTTGTGAGCGGCAGCAGTGAGGGTAGTTTTGTGATTTTGTGAGGTGTTAATTTTCATATCCGACTTCGTGGTGGCTTTGGCGATTGTGAGGGGGTGGCGGTGGTGATTGTGAGGTGGTGGCGGGGCGACGACAGTTGTCAGGCGGTGGTCACAGATTATTTGGTTAACTGTGATCACTAAATTGGTTAATCTGTAACCAATAACAAATCTGTAACCAATTGTGACTTATTAAAATTCACATCTGTGATCTCGAAAAATATCTGTGATCTAATAAATTTTGACATGTGACCTTGAAAATAAATTATGACTTATTAAAATTTCAATCCGTGACCTCAAAAATAATCTGTGACCTAATAAATTTCGATCCGTGACCTCGAAAAAAAGTTATGACCTAATAAATTTCGATCTGTAACTAAACTGTGAAATTGTGACCAAATTATGTAAATTTGTGACCTTAATAATAAATTATAAATATTTTGTAAATGAATATCTGATTTTGAAAATTTGAAACTTAATTTCTGATTTTGGAAATACACTATTCTTAATGTAGGATTTATGAAATTTTCCCATAATTGAATGCCTTGTGTCTCCTGAACACATCTCCAAGTGGTAAAAGAGGAAGGTGAAGAAATTCAATTTTGCTTGAAACTGCCGCATCAAGAATTCGAATCCAAAAATATGAATTTGACTTTTAGATAAGTGCAAGTGTACAAGCAGCTTCTACCATGTACCCTTGGAGGCATAACCTGCGATTTACATCTTTCATCAAAGTCCAGGACAGGACAGGTGGGGGCGCCAGTAATGAGGCGTAATCCAAAAAAACAAAAAACAAAAAATTGAATGCCTTTTTTGAAATTGTTGAAAATACGTTCTCTTTGTCGTTCTGAAAAACTGTTTTTCAAAACATAAAAATGGAATATGCGTTTACTTTGAAATTTTGAAAATGATTACTTCTTGGCATCGATTCCATCCCCATCACCAGCTACCGCTGCCAGCCAAAATCAACACAACCACCACTGCCATTGCCTCCTCCATCTTTCCCAACTTCACCACCACCAACTCGTTTCAAAATCCCTCCTCCAGCAACCAATTCGCCCCCCTTCCCCACTGCTAAAATCAACCCAACCACCACAATCTTCCCCAACTTCACCACCACCAACTCCTCCTACCATCCCTCCTCCAACAACCAATTTGCCCTCCTCCCCCACTGCCAAAATCAACCCAATCACCACCATCTTCCCCAGCTTCACCACCACCAACTCGTTTCAAAATCCCTCCTCCAGCAACCAATTCGTCCCCCTCCCCTACTGCTAAAATCAACTCAAACCACCACCATGAACCATCAACCACTGTCACCACCTCCAACCATCAACCACTGCTAAAATCAACACCACCATCAAACATACCACCACAAACAGACCACTACCGCCTGCTTGCCTGCCACCACCACCAACACCCATCGCCGCCAGATCGAAAAAACCAAAAAACCCTCAAAAGTAAAGATCAAAAAGAGGTCGAACTGTAGCCTCGCGCTGCTGCGAATGTTGTCTCCAAACCACAGTCGGCGTCTAAGAGAAAGAAGATAGAGACGGGCTCAAATCATAGCAGTGTCGCCTTCCACGCTGGCGCCGGCTCCGGCTCATCTCCTTCGTCGTCGGTTGCTGGAGGTGGAATTAAAGAGAAGAATGAAGGTAGAGACGACAAAAGAGAAAGAAGAGAGAAGGCAGAGACGGGTGATTCCAAGGAAATGAGGCGTTTTCCGCGTTTTGAACATTTTAGGAGTTTTGTATTGAAAATGGCCAAAACGGGTTTTTGCCGTTTTCCATTTCCTTCACAATTTTTTTTCTGTTTTTGAAAATTTGTTTTCGAAAACAGGAAAGAGAACACGTTTTCACCGTTTTGGAAAATCGAAAACAGAAAACGGCTTGAAAACGCAAAAGAGAACGGCACCATAGCTCTTAGAAAATAATGTAGTCCAATCTTATGTGTCTTTTACGTCTCTTTTTGCTTAGTTATTCATAAATTTGATTGTGAAAATCACAGAAAGAGTACGATAGAGAGCTTTCAATAATTAAGAGATGCGCTGTCAAATTTCAATTTGATTTCTTAAGAAGAAACGACAATACGATAAAATAACAGATTTGGATAAAACTTAGGTTAATTCGATTAAATTGGGTTTGAACTGAAAATTAGAAATAGAAAAATCATATTTTTAGGTTAGCAAATTTATTTAGAAAATAATATAATAACTCGACTTATTTAAAATAAATAAATTAAAAAAATTAGGAAGATTTGATTCAGTTCTTGATCGAGAATAGAGAACTGAACTCGTTAATTCTCAATTCAGATATTCGTTCGAATATTTAACTTAAGAGGAATATCTTGGTTCGGGTCCGATTTAGTACGGGAGTTTAGTCCAGCCCCTATCACATTCTATTATCTTTTAGTAAAATTTACTAAAAATATAATTTTTATCTAAATTAAACAAGGACCATATCATTTATCTATATGCTTGGGCTTAAGGGTGTAAGCGGTCTGATTTTATCGATTTTTGACAGATTTTCAAACCAAACCAAACCATTTAAATCGATTTGAGAAAAATTCAAACATAGACCAAACCATTTTGAATGGTTTGAAAAAAACTCAAACTTAAACTTTGGTCCAATTTTAAACCGTCGACTTCGTCGTATATTTTTTTGTCTGTTTACTTTTATGTCATTAATTCATTGAATTCAAAATATATTTTTATCTTACTAACAATAAATTTAAAATAAAATAAATATATCTACTATAATTTTAAATATCAGTTAAATCACAATAAACTAAAACATAATTTTTTTTGTTCGTCTTTTCTAGACTAATGACATTACAATACAAGTATACTAAATTAAATATAAGACCCAAAATATATAATGATGTCCAACAAAACCTCATGATCATCATAACTGAAAAAAAGTTTCTAATTAGACAAAGAGAATAATCAACCACAATTAAAAACAATTGTTTATAATATCTAAACATAACAATTACACAAACTTATCGTTGTATGTTATTACGAACTCAGTTTCTCACATATACTCAAACATCAATTGTAGTTGCACATGATTCATCGTTTGCATAGTCAAACAAATGCATTTATTATATCATCATAGTATTAAATACTAGATAGATAAGAGAATCTTCAAAAATATGATAATAGAAAATATAAATTGGATGCCACAACTTTCATTGGATCATCCAATACCTCCACTTAATCTAACTATTGGTGCAGCACTATAGGTTACTTCTTAATTTGCAACCAATTTTTTTTCGCATATACAAGCAACAACCATCCTTGCACCTAATGAACTCCTAAATGAATCAAGTATCAGACATCCAGTTGAGAATGCAGACTCAGAAGCAACCGTAGAAATTTGAATCGCTAATACATCTTTGATAATTTGGGAGACAATCTTATACTTACGAGCATTTATTTTTTACCACAATAAATGTCGAATGACTTCTCAATTAAATATTCACATTGATCGGACAAATAATCTACAAAATCATTTTTCTCTAATCTAGTATCCCGATTAAGTTTCAGTTTAAAGATTAAAGGCTTAAATTCATCTAAATTCTGAAGAGGAAAATGACTTTTGATAGATTAGGGTAGTCTTGAAATTATTAGATATAAATTATGATTATTGGGTAATAATAATATAAATGTAGTAGAAAATTAAAAATTGACAAAAATACACATAAACGACAAAACTATTGAATTTTACATATTTGGATGAATATTAAAAAAAATCATTTTTTATTTTTATATTTTTTTGTCGGTCCGGTTTGGTTTTAAACTACAATTAAAATTCTCAAACCGAAATCAAACCGTTTTTGACTGGTTTGGTTTAGTTCAAAATAATTTTGTTGATGAGGTCTACATGGCACCAAATCGACGATTTTTAAAATGCGATTTATGATTTATTTTTCGATTTGATGATTTTTGCTTATAGTCCTACTTGAGCTCATAAATCGGACATTTGGACACACGAAAAAGGGAAAAGTGGATAGAGAGTGCTTCTGAGCTAGAGTTGTGGGTGACGCGTTAAAGTGGCTAAAGTTAGTCTCCGACTCTCCTACAAGGCTGGACGTCCAATTCCAGATAAATCTACGGGGTTACCATCACATCCTTTTCCTCCTTCTGCTCTTTTATATTGTGATAGTGGGCTTTATCCATTCTTCTTTGCAATATCAACTATTATTTTAGGAAGGCTACAAAACAGAAGTGCCATGTCACTTTGTTGGTGGATGATTGATACATACGAACGCTTCCATGTGGCACCACTCTTTAGCAGCAAGACCATTGTCGATGCCCGTTGTACAACTTATATATCTACATATTGCAAATCAAAATTAGAATTTTACTAAACTTCAACATGCATTATTACTTTTAGCTCTTATCACTATCATCTTTACTTATTGTCATTAGTTCCATCGCAGGGACTGATTTAGTGGGGGGCTGGCTGGACTGTAGCCCCCCACTTAGGCCCAATTTTTTTAAAAAAAAGTTTTTTATAATTATTTTTTTTAAAAAAAATTATTTTTTCATGTGTAATTTTTTTTTTCACATAGTAACTCGGCTTGAAATTTTGTAATCCGATCTCGAATTCAATCATGGATCCGTCACTGTTCCATCAGCAATAGTGTTAGCAATTGACGTAAGTTAAAACTCGAGTGTTTACAAGTGAACTTAGGATAAATCCCCTATCAGGCCACCCTCCAATCGGGGGCTCCCGGGTTTGAAGCAGGAGCAAATCCCCTGTCCCTCTAGCGTGTTTCGTGAACTTATACGTGAATTTGATACATGATTTCAAGCGGTCAAAATAGATTTCAGAGCACCTACGGCTACAATTGCCAACCATTTATATAAAAAATTATGTCAACTTTTAAAATAAAAAAATAAAAAAATCCAACCTGTACATAAAAGAGGGTGCATTAAAAATTAAAAATATAAATAAATAATTTCTCGATTTCTCACAAATTAAACATTGGATCGGGTTTGAAAGGTCGAAGTCAGCAAATTAGGATGTAGCCTGGCAGTCCAACAAGGAGATAGCTGTCGATGATGTAGCCAATCAGAGCCCACTTAAAATTAAGAGTATGGGCATGTCAATCAGATAAGTGTCCCGATTATGAACATTCCATAAGGACGTGTTTGGAGTGTCTTTGTTGTTAAGGACAAATTAATGAATAACATATAAGAGCTCGAGTTACTCCACTCGTTCAATAGGAGCGTGTTTGGATTGCTTTTGATGTTAAGGGAAAATTAATAAACATATCTAAGAGATTGAGTTACTCATCTTAATGGTTGGCTTGACTTCTAGAAGTAAAAAAGAATTTTTGAGATTCAAAAGTTGTTTCTGGATCTGTTTAGCTAATTTTATGAAAGCATTTTTTTTAGTTAAAAGAGTTTTAGAAAAAATTGGAACAACATGACTTCTTCTAGAAGCACTTTTAGAATAAAAAGACTCGTTTAAAAATTAATTTTCAGACAAAAATTAAAGTAACTTCCTTATGAAGCAAAAGCTACGTCAAACGAGCCTTTAATAAGATTGATATTTTAATATAGATCACAAGCCTTAGTCGTTGCTTGGATTTCATTAAAATAACGTTATAATTTGAAGTGTAAGTCAAATATAAATTTTAATCATACATTCATAACTATTATTCATTATAATATAATTCACAAGTCTTAGTGGGATGCACTTTGAAAATTAATTTAAGAATAATGCTATTTAGAATCATTGGTATTACAATATCAGTTTAGGTAACACTAAATATCATTAAATAAACAGTACAATTGAACTTATCACATAATTTTTCATTAATCGAACTTATTACATAATGTAACATCATGTGATAAGTTAACTTTTCTATGTAGTGAATAACTAATTTGACTAGACAAGAACGTAATTGTTTATGTTAGAAACCAAGTCTCGAACTTTCTAAGACATTGAGATCGGTATAAACGGTCTTAACTTTTCTATCACGTATTTTCATGCATCCACGAGAACTATCCATCATATATTTTTACATATTTATAAATTAAATCGTTTATAAATTCTTGCCAAAAGGAAGATTAATTCAACAAAGCTTTAAGGAACTAAACTCGACAGATACCATCATGACCTACAAGATATTCATCTCAACAACATATTGCGTCAAAGTCCAACAAGATTTGATTGTCTTGGAATTCTAAGAATGCGACTCAAAGCATGTCATACACGAGACAACATGGTTAGTCTTGAATTCAAGAAACATAGAAGTTCACCTATTTCACAAGTTACTCCATGTCTATCCCCTCTATGAAATCCATGTTCAAGTTCAAAAAACAGTAGGCCACAACACATTATCGTAAATGTGCCGTGCTAGAAGAAAAGAGGTTGCATTTATTTTAATGATTCGTTTGGTAGGACTTCTATTTTTATTTCTGCTTTTTATAGAAGAATTTCTTGAGAAAACTATCTTAAATCAATTTCCCTCTAAAAGTTCTTCTGATAAGCATAAAAAGTAGCTTTTTATTTTTCAAAAACTCTGTCAAACAGACCTTACGCAAACTACTAGAACATCAATATATCATATAATTATACAAATTTAGTTCACAAAAAATGTTGGGCATATATTGCCATACATGACTAATCTCCTGTCCATAGTGGCAAGATATCTCATGTCCACAATGTCTTGATACTTCATCGATAGACAAGATATCTCATGTTCACTATGAACAGGAAATCAATCTTGTATCTCCATAATGTGTTATGTCATGCCCATGCATGTGTTTTATGTCAGAAAGAGGAAGGTTCCAAATTTAGGGCAGGTTTTTGTGTAGCGAAGTAGAGCCAAAGGCTGACCTGCATCATGTCTCTATTCGACAAAAATAAAGTTGAGTGTACATTGTTTTTGTACACTAAACTTGACATTATAGACACAATCATGGGGTCCGCGTATTATTTTAATTGTGGGCCCCTACCATTGTATGTGAGTAGAGTGTTAAAATGAATGTCAAACAAAATGTACTTCAAACATTGTGCATTCGACAATTCACACACGGGACTGGACTGGACTGTCCCCATCCAATAGGAAAAACTGATTTTCCCAATTTACACTCTGTTTGGATACAAATTACAAGGGAAGGAAAAGAAATACTTATCGAGGGAGGAAAGAAATATAGGGAGAAAAATTCTCTATTTTTCGTCTCATCTTTTTCCTCCACAACACTTTATCCAAACAAGCCTAATGTCGGCATACACTACTTAAATGTTCCAACCAAACACATCTCTATCGGATCCTTGTAATCAATTGCTGTGTGGATGGGGACAGGTTCAATTTCTAAAAGTTGTACAATAAAGTGCCATTCTTTTTCTATGATCCCCCCAAGGCTTGGTTAACTATATCTGCAGATTTCTGTTTTCTATATATACACAACAAGAACATGAAATAGCTAGCTTCTATTCACCTAAATTTGGAATTCCATGGAGTCGAAGGCAAGCATTATCACCCCGCTACTTCTAGTTCTTCTCCTCATTACTCCATGCTCATCGACTTCGAGAGGTTGGTGATACAATAACTTGTTCTTCTCTATAGAAATTAGAGTTTAAACTTTTAAATGAGTTTGCCATTCAATCTTGCAGGTAGGTTTTATGTGAAAAACACGGATTCACAGATTTATGACATTGATTACAGAGGTCCAGAGACTCATAGGTACAGGCCACCACCTAATCGAGCCCGTGGCCGCCACATAGCTGCAAGAGGAAGGGTACGAGTCTCTTGACGTGTGATTCATTTAGGACATGTTTGGTACACAATATTAAATTAATCTAGACAATATTTCTGTATCATCCATTCAAACTCGTTAAACATGTCTTAACTGTTGTACTTCCTTGTATGAAATCTAACTTATTTTAAGGTTTTCTGTTACAGGGAAAGAAAAAGCATTGGTGATCAAGATTCTGTTATGATATGATACCAGTTTAGTTATTACAAGCTAAAATAGATTATAGTCAATGGCAAGTTCTTGATTTTGTGTAATATTTATTGATTTGTGGAGAGAATTTGCATCTGTAATTGTGATGTAATCCATATTTGTCAGTAATTATCGATATAATAACTAGGATTATGCTATGTGTACACCTCATGATGTACACAATGCATTACACCCCCCACATGGAGGGGAGCCCACGAATATTTTATTGTGTGTGGGCCCCCTCCATGTGAGGGGGGTGTAATGTATTATGTAAAGAATTATGTACACATAGCATAATTCTAATAACTATGTTTTGTGAGTTAAACATTCTACTCGTGTTAATCTTTCGACAAACATGTTTGGCAAAGCTTAAATTATGCTCCCGTTTGGTCCTCCGTTTTTTAGGATTTATTTTTCATCAAACTTATTTTCAATCACACATTTCAGAATATCCATAGTTTTTACTTTTTAATCACACATTTCATTATTATTATTATTATTATTTTATTATCAAAATCTACTTAAAAAAATCTGAATTTTTAACTAAACCAAGCTGAATGGTTAAATATATTTTTTATCCACACGTCTTGTAAGATTTATACTTGTTACTCACTCATTTCTCCACAATTTATAAGCACCACCAACCAAGTACTAAAGTGACAAAAATTGACATTAATGAAGTCCACTTAGCCCTTCTTTGATAGAAATTAAAATTCAGATTTTAATCTAAATTAAGGTCAATAATTAATTTTAACCACAAATTTTCTTGATCCAATAACTTTTGAACCACACATTTTATCAACTTTTATCAAAATTTAATTTTAATCCCTACTAAATAAGAGCTTAATTTGTCAACTTGTTCAAAAAGTGTAACTTAGAGTCGTAGATTTACTAAGGTGCCGATATAATTTGAGAGCTCGTTAATTATTATTGACCATGATAAGTCTAAACTCTTATATAGGTGAGTCGAGAAAAAGAAAAAAAGAAAAGAAAAAAAGAGAGGTTAACCTCATAAGAGTTATTTATGTAATTTATCGAAAATAAACCCTTATGTATATTCACAAAGATTTAAGAACAAAGAGTACAATCATAATAAACTCATTGTGGGATTTTAAATATTTTTGGATAATCAATACAAAATAACTTTTTCTATAGTGAAATATTAACAACCCCCACGACTTTTTTACTAGTTAACAAACGCCCCAAAATTAATTCAACAAAGGAACCACACAAAACAGAACAATATACAAGATTGAATGTCTACTCCGGTGTGACTTTCACGTCACCTAAAAAATAATATTATTCATAATTAGAATTATCGATAATTTACAATTTTTACTATAAATAATATTATTGTTTAATAAATAATTAAATAAGTAGTAATGCGTCACGTATATGGATAGTAGAGAGAGAAACATTTTAGGTAGACCGACGCTTTCTTGGTTTCTTCTGTGTGAATTTTACACACATATTCATAGTCATACACCAATCTGAACCTACTTCCAACTTCTCTCATAAATATTCCTCATTTCCAGATTTCATTTTTCTAAATTTCTGTATTTTTATAGATAATATAACTTGTTAATTCTACCTGTTGTGATGGCGAATTCTCAGGAATCTAGCCCCCTTCTGACAAAGCAAAATCAAGAACAAGAAACGAAGGATGAAAAGGAATTGAACACCAAGGCGAAACATGGAGCAGCTCCTCCGCCTGCGGAGGCGGTGAAGCAGTCGACACCGGCGGTGCCAATGGGCTGGACTGCTGATGGGGTGCCTCTGAGCTTGATAGGTGAGCCCATGGTGCAAAGGGCCCAGTGGGATTCCGGCCTCTTCTCTTGTCTTGGAAGGAACGATGAGTTCTGCAGCAGCGATCTTGAAGTTTGTAAGTTTTTTTCTATTTAATATTAAGGCAAAGAGACTTTATTAGGGTTATAGATTTTATTTTTATTCATGGGGCCTTTGTTAGAATTTGGGGGGATTTATTGGATCTGGTTTTGGGGGTTTAGATTTCAATTCTTTTTATTGATAATATATGATCTAAAATTGGCAAAAAATTAGTCATATTGGTAGATAGATACATGAATAGTAGAGAATAATCTAGATAGGGAAAGATTGAGATTTTGAGCTTACAACGCATATATGATCATGTTCACTGGCGGATCCAGGAATCCAGGTGAGCATAGGTGGCCGCTAGACGGTGGCCATTATAAGGAAAAAAAATCCGGGGGAGCCAGCACAGGCGGGGAAGGGGCTTGCTGGGTGCTAGCTCCGCATTCACATTGCTGAGTTTGTGAAAAGAAGTCAAAATTCGTAAATAGTTTTCCTTTTCCTGGATAATGTCTGATGCACAAGATTATTTTTTTTCATTCATTGGTTCTTTTTCTAACTTATGGTTGTTGCATTTGGGTGGGTAATGGATTTTGACAGTTTTTGTTGAGAAATCTGTGAATAATAATGAAGATGGACGGAGTTAATAATTACCTTTGTGACTTGTATTACTGGTTCAGACTGATTATTTCTGACTTTTTATGCAAATGGATAAAATTTAAGTTGGATAGAATCTTCTTTTAGTTCATTCGCATTAAGTGCATGTTTGGTACAACAGCAGGAATGAAAAGGAACAAGATTTTAGCTTATTTTATTCCTTATTAGTATATCCTTGTAGCCAACGCCACTAAGTTTCATGAAGTATCCTATGGTTGCAGCATATTCCCTTCATTTTATGGATTTAGTTTGCACAGTTCAATGCTCATGCATTCATGTTCTTTCAAGAGGAGTTCCTTTGGGTGTTCAGATTTTTTACTGTAAATTGGTCTATTTCTTTTATTGCTGCTTTTGATATGCTTCCATGGTCTATTTTATCTGTACCACCATGGACGGATGCACACGGGTTCACGTGGGATCAAATGACCCCACATTTCCACTGCCCCCTTTTTTTTAGTTGTTTTGATTTGTAAGTATTTCAAGAGTTTTGATAATATGCTAACTTTCAAAATTCGCCGATGATCATATGCTATCCGAATCTAAAAATAGTTCATGTCATGTAGAAGCTCGTTTCGAAAACTATATCGTTGTCATATCGAATGATCCAAACAGATATCGAAAATAGTTAAATATGTGTCAAATGTACGTCTAAAAAAAGACGCCTAACTCATTTTTTCTTTAAAAAAAATTCAATTATTTCATTAGCGTTTATTATTTTTACACAATAAAATTTTCAATATAATTTATATAATTTTATTAGGAAATTGTGCATATAATATGACGTCCAAAATTTTAGGATCGTTACAGATTAAATGTAATTTGAATTACTTTAAAATTATATTTGCTTTAAATTTGAGTTTCATATACTTCTTCTTCGATTAAACTTGGATTTTATTTCAATGCATTTACTTTCTACATTCAATTTGATTTACTCACTTTTGACTCATCATTTGTCAATGAAAGTGTAAGCAAAACTATATAAGTAGCAAAATTCAATTAATAATATCGATACCGATGTAATTCTATACGACGTTTTTAAAGTATCAAAATACGTATTAACTTATTTCATTAATAATTTGTCCTTTTTTTTAGAAAAAATTATACTTTGATTTTTGACCCCACGGTACAAAAAGTCTGGATCCGTCCCTGTGTACCACCTTACAATTTTGATACTGAGCAGGTTTGCTAGGAAGCATGGCTCCATGTGTGCTCTATGGGAGCAATGTTGAGAGACTTGGATCAGCTCCTGGTACTTTTACCAATCACTGCTTGCCTTACACTGGTCTTTACTTTATTGGGAATTCGTTTTTTGGCTGGAATTGCCTCGCGCCTTGGTTTTCATATCCTGCCCGCACAGCCATTCGACGGAAGTTTAACCTAGAGGTTTGTTGTCTTCTTAAATTTGCGTGACACTCCTTCTTAGGAAACTAGTAGTTATTTCCCCATGATTATCAATTTATCATCATTATGCCATAAGTTTTACTAGCTTTGCTTCTGAACTGATTCTAAAACCTGAAAATTTCCAGATTTGTGCATATGCGTAAAAGAATGATTTCCTTGGCTTTGAGTATAAAGTGCAAATGAACAGGACAATGAGAAAATGATATTGGCATGATATCAAATGACAAATGTATCTGTCAAACAAATTATTTGTTTTTTAGTTGGTTGGTGTTTACGAATATGATTTCCGTTATATTTAAGATCTAAGAATGTTATTTGCACTCTATTCTTCTACATTTCTTCAAATTATTTTTAAGGACTTAATGCATTCCCTGGATCAAGCACATCAGGCACTGAACAGCTACCCTGCTGTCCCTGTGAAGAAACGGAAGAATTAAGTTCATATCACAATATGTCACTGAGTTCAAACCATGATTTTATATATATTCCAGTATTATTCCACATTGATGACTTTTTTTGCATGCAGTATATCTTTTCTGTATTTTTTATGTGGGAAAATTAGGCCTACGCTCCCTAACCTTTCACCTTGTGTGGTTTCATCTCCTCATCCTTTAAAATGGAGGTTCCAAGACCTCAACCTATTTAAACATGTAAAATTGGCTTCCCATGTAACAGAAACCGTCAATGTGGACATTAAAAGGTAAAAAAAATAATTTGAAGTGATCATTATGTCCTTACTATGAATTATAATTATTAAAAGAATATGAGAATATAAAGAAAAAAATTGTCAAACCAAAAAGAAAGAAAGAAAAGGGGAAAAAACCACTTTCTTCCCCATCTACCCCACCCCACCACCAGGGCACAGCCACCACCTCCTCATTCTAAAGCCCTATATTCTGCTCTTCACATTTCTATGCTGACTGTTTATGGATTCATCTGAGTCTGAACTCTGGACCCTGCACCCTAATTTTCTTCGTCATCTGGAACTTTTTTATGTCTCAACATTTTGATAATTTCATCTGGTACAACAAAACCAACTCACTGTACTTCAATATCAAATCCAAAAAAGCTTCCTATTTAATGCTTGTCAATACTGAAACTTAAGAACAATGATACGAAAAATACCAGCCCTGTTTGGTTCAGAAAAAAATTGAATTAAAATCTAAGTCAGAGTCAACAATTATTTTTTAGCCACACGTTTCATGGAACCCACAACTTTTCAACCACAAATTCCATAAACTTTTATGAAAATCTACTAAAAATTCTGATTTTTTTTTTTATCTAAACAGGGACTTAAGGGGGTGTATTCAATTGAGACTTTTAATGACTTTTTGGGATTTAAAAAGTTTAGGTGTATTCAATGTAGACTTTTAGAGACTCTCTAAAAGTTATGGTGTATTCAATTGAAACTTTTATAGACTTTTAGAAAGTCTCTAAAAGTCACGGTGTATTCAATTAAAACTTTTTAGAAGTCTCTATAAGTTTTGGGGTATTCAAATTTTAATGACTTCTGGAGACTTTTATAAAAGTCTCTGGAGTACTAACTTTTAAGCAAAAAGTACTCATATAAAATCTCAAAATTTGTCTCTCATTAATCATGAGATTTTGAGAGACTTTTATAAAAAAAAAAAAGAATTTTTTTTTCAATATTTCTTTCCTTTTTTCGACTACGAACATTAAATTTATTATTTCTATTTATTCTCTCTCTCTCTCTCTCTCTCTCTCTCTCTTATAGTTTATCACTATTTTTTATGGAAAAAAAATTAAATTGGATTCTTGTAACTTTTTTTCATTCATTTTTTTTTAAAAAAAATCTGTTTTTTATAATTAAATTATAAAATTTTATATGACAAATTAATAATTAAATGTAAATATATTTACTTTTTATTTATTTTTAAAAGTATATTATATTAATAATATTAAATATTAAATTTATTTTTATCATATATATATATGTATACTTTTAATTATTATTTATTTAATTAAGATCTTAAATTTTTTTTTCTTTTTAAATTTTTTTTTAATTATATGAGGAGTGAAAGTAGAAGAAAAATTGTGGGAACTACAATCTCATATGTGATAATTTCACATTATTACATTAGATCCACATGAATTCTATTTCAAATAAAAGTCTTTTGAATTCTACAAAAGTCTCCAAAAGTTTTAAAATGAAAGTCTACAGAAGTCTACGAAAGACTTCCACTAATTCTATGCAAATCTATGAAAAAATCACGAAATCCACAAAAGTCATCACTTAAAAAAAGTCCATCAAAGTTTTCAAAAGTCTCAATTGAATACACCCCCTTTAGATTCCAGTTTTTGTGTCCATTTTTTGTGCATTTAACACACAATTTTATGTGTATACTTGTAAAAGGTTATAAAAAAGGGACCAAAGATGGATTCTTGGAATATAGAGTTGGCCATTCTCTGGGTTGTATTCATCTGATGGTTGCGATTTGAGTGTTTTCAGCCGGTTGTTGCAATTTGGAGTGTTTTCAGTTGGTGGTTGGATTAGATAGCGACTAAGAATGGGTAGGTAGTGGCAGTAATCAAGGTGGGGTGGGGTGGGATTGATGGGGAAGATAGTGATTTTTTTCCTTTTTTTTTTTTTTCTCTCTCTTTTAATATTAATTCAAAGTAGGAGCATAATAGTCATTTTAAAGAAATTTTTACATTTTACGTCCTTTCTTACAGTTTTAGTGATGTGGGGGCCAAATTCACAGATTTAAATAGGTGAGGGAGGGATTGGAACCACACTAGAGGAAACGTTGGGGAGCATAGCCTTAATTTCCGCCTTTTATGTTGACAAAATAGTAACTCAACATTTTTGAATGCATTCTCGAGAGAGGTAAGACTTCCTGTTTCATACCTTCTCCTTGTCCCTTCTCTTTTACCAACAGAGAGACAGAAGAAAAGGGTCCCGGGAGCAGGGGGATGGTTTGCATCATGCGTCAGCTGTAAAACTCTCTCGTCACGTTTTACCTTTTGTTGGGACCATGTTTAAACTTTGACTTTGAGTTGTAATGATTCTCCTTGTTCAATGCTCGGTTTTAGATTTTATTGCAGTATTCCACGGCAGAACCTTATGAAGGGATTTAAAATCTGTGTTAACAGTTCAATTGTCATTAACAGGGCAGCTGCGAGGCGCTTGCCAGATCCTGTGGATGCTGCGGAAGCCTCATGGACGATGAAATTCAACGTGAGCAATGCGAATCAGCCTGTGATTTTGCGACTCATGTCTTCTGCCATGCATGTGCCCTTTGTCAGGAAGGTCGTGAGGTTCGTCGCAGGCTTCCTCATCCCGGGTTCAATGCCCAACCAGTCTTGGTCACGATTCCACCCAGCGCACAGACAATGGGTCGTGGAGCCTAAGTATCTTTCTTAGCATGCGCGACTTTGATGTTTCTATAATCAGAACGTCTATTCAACTGAAGTACGTAAAAATCGTGTTTGAAACTCATCACTTTGTCAAAAAAAGGCCGTGAGATGTGTTTGTTTATAACGTGTATAACTAGTATCGAGGACTTTTGCCTGGACAAAACGTTTCGTGTATTTGATGATTTCATGGTCGTATCTATTACAATGAATAATTATAAGTGGGAAATTGTTAATTTTAGTCCTAACTAAAGTAGGAAATTAGTATAATATCTATTTAATCAAAACTCTAATAATGTTACATTAAAATTGGATACTAAATTAAATACTCTCTCTTCGACGATCACGATCACAACTGAGTTGCAATGTTGGGAAATCGGAGCTGAACTCGAAAATCAATGATCCTGCTGCTGCGAAATCTTTCTTCAGCCTTTCCTTCTTTAATTTCTTCTTAAGAGATCGGCTTCTTTTTCTTTGGAGGAATGGTTTTATGTGCATAAAAGTAGGGTGCTGCAGTTTCCAGCAATGAATAGCAACAATATACCGCCAACAATAAGCAAGATGATCAA
The DNA here is from genome assembly GCA_019395295.1 of Osmanthus fragrans. Lineage (NCBI taxonomy): Eukaryota > Viridiplantae > Streptophyta > Magnoliopsida > Lamiales > Oleaceae > Osmanthus > Osmanthus fragrans. The sequence continues at coordinate 17,942,966 of CM033361.1, read as the reverse complement.
TCATAGGCATAGTTATCAGACTCGATCCGGTTCTCGGACATTGACCCGGTCAAGCTATTGGGTTATCGGGTTACTAGTTGGACCGATGAACCGCTGGTAGGACCGGTAGGTCATTACTTAAAAATAATTTAATAATTTTTAAAGTATAATTTTTTATTTTTTTGCTTGAGACAATTAAACTTTTCAAGTTCTTTGTCACTAATTTTTTGTATGTATTTAATGATTTTTTGAACTCATTTATTAGTGATAATCGTTAAATTTTGATTTTATAATTTTGTATATTATATTAAAAAAAAATTTTGTGATGTACAAATTATTTATTAGTTATTATTGACCAAAAAATTATGTGTATTATCTATTCAATTTATCTTAATTAAAATTAATTGTTTTTCAAACAAAATAATTATTTAAAATATCAATGTAGAACGTGCCTAATTAACCATCGGAAATTTTCAACAGGAAAAAAGTCTATTGAAGATTTACCTTTCGATGGCTTTTAGACGAAAATCGACGAATTTTAGTTGATCGGAAAAATTTCATTGATGACTGTTTTTCATTAGAGATTTGTTGTAAAAGACAAATTTTGGCGGGTTTAATATAAAATACAATACAAGAGATGAGATGAAAGTCTTATCAATTATGAAGACCAATAACGTGAATATCAAAAGGGCTTTGGAAGGCAAATCTTACAAAACTTTCAAAGTTCTTAATAATATTCAAGAGAAAATATTTAAAGCAAATCGATTTTGAAAGTTTTTGTGATTTCTCATTTGAACATTACATCAAACCCTCATCAAAATTGGAATTATATATTTATAATCGAAATGTCGATCAAAAATCTACAAACCACTACCTGTTTAACTAATAAATATAGTTTATATTTTAAGATTTCGGACGAGAGGGCATTTGGTCTAGTGGTATGATTCTCGCTTAGGGTGCGAGAGGTCCCGAGTTCAATTCTCGGAATGCCCCACATTCATTTTTCATTTTTGCATTGCCCATGTTAATTTTGGGCAGTGACTGGCCTCTGCTTTGCTTTGCTGTACCCCAATACCAAATTAGGCAATCTATACCAAGGCTAAGATATAGAGAAGTATTAGAAGTCCATGGACTCGAATGTTTTTTGGCAACTTACAAAAATATCCCTAAAATTAGGGATCTTTTAAAAAATTATATGAAATTTTTTTTTTAAAATTTTTTTGTGTAAAATTAATGTCATTTTTTAATAATAAAAAGTGACACCATGTCCATTTTTTTATGCAAAAAGTGACAGAAAAAAATAGTGACAAACACAAAAAAGTGACAAAATATAAAAAAAAGTGACAAAAATTCTAAAAAGTCGCAAAAATTCAAAAAGTAACAAAACACTAATTAAAACATTGGAATCAATTAAATAAAGTAACTTAACTTTTCATTTAAGTGTGTTATTTTCTCGTGCGAAAAATATAACGTGACTTTCCCTTTAAACCAACATTATTGAGGGATTATTAAATTTTAATCCTACAAAAAGGAAAAAAAAAAAGAAAAAAGTGATGCACTCAAAAGAATATTAGGTTCATGACCAAAAAAATATTTTTTCTCTTGAACAATAGTATGGGTAGTTGCACTATCAATTAAGCAGTTGTCTTAACAATCCATTATAAATCTATAAATATAAAAAAATAAATATATATATTTTTAAAAAATTGAATTTAAATTTAAAGGAGTAAAGATAATTCAATATTATGAAATTAACGATACATAATAAAGATTTTTTTTTTTTTTTTGAAAAGTAAAAATATATTTCAAACTAAAATTTTAAAATAAAAAGAAATATTAGAAACATAGAAAACAAACTAATCTATATCTTCCATCACATCATTCTCAATTAAATGGTCAATATTTTCATTTGAATCAACAAAGAAATCGAAAACATCCAAATGACTCATATCAATGGGACTATCATAATCAGCAAAATTTGTCTCAACTTTCCATTTTCTTTGATTGATTTTTGGTAGAGATCCACAAGATATTTTTCCGTACGACAAGTACATGCTCAATACCATTTCATTCTACATTTAAAGCAACTTTTTTCTTGCTCTTTTTAGATGTGCTATTTTCTTTTGTTTGGTAAATTTTGAAATTGTTGTTGATAGTTTTGTTGATTATTTTGTCTATGATTTATTCCACATGCACGTCCACATTCACGTCCTTTTCTTGATATTGTATTTGCTTCAAATAATGCCATACCATTTTACTTCAGGCAATGATACATTATCTGCTGGATGTAATCCATGATTTTTCTTCAGTAATTCATTATTTTGTTCAGCCACAAGCAGACAATATATGAGTTTTGAATACATTTTGAAATCATGCTCACAATATTGTTGTTGTAGGAGCACATTCGAAGCGTGAAATGTGGAAAATATTTTCTCCAAAGTATCTTTATCGGTGATTTTTCTCCACGCAAAATTATTTTGAACATATTTTGAACGGTTCAAAATTGTACTAGCTAACATTTTTATAGTCTTGCAAACGAAGGTTCATCCACTCATTGCGGGTTTTGGGGAGGACTATAGTTCTCAGATGATCAAATTTTTTAGTTAATTTTTTTCAAAGAACTCGTGGATTTTTCTCAATGAGATATTCGATTTTCAATCCGTTATGAAGATGATGATGAAAAAAATAAATATTTTTGCACGATTCTGCAGTGATTCATTATTTCCTTCTTTTATTGTCTCTTCAAAACCTTTTGAGACGAGATGTATATCAACATTGAGTACCCATGATAGATAATTTTTGTTAGATATATCAAGCGCAACAAATTCAAGCGATATTTGTCATTTGTTTAACTACACAATAAAGTAAATGATAATACAATTAATTTCGAAGAATATAATTAAAGATCATATAATACTTAATCAAGTAGTTAATATCATGACATAAGTTACATGTTTTTCTTTAGAGATGAACATTAATTTAAAATAATATATTCGTGCTATTTCGGGAGTACATTGTATTTTATTATTATTTCTTCAAGAGTAATATGTCAATATTCTTCTAAAATATTGAAAATTATAATTTATACTCTTAAAAAACAAGTAATATTCTTCTGGAATATAAATTATAATGTTATGCTACTTCAGAAATAACAACAAATTATTTAGGAATAATAGCTCTTGAGGAGCTACGTATTATTTATAGAGTTTTGCTTCTTCAAGAGTAACAACATGATATATTATTAATTTAAAGACAGAATCTTTAATAATCATCAGAGGTATATATTTTACAAACCCTCGTACGAATTGATCAAATTCATCAATAAACCATGAAAATAGAATGTAGACAGGAATGGATAATTCCTAAATTAACGGACATGCAACAAAAATTAATGAACAATGCTATTTGTACAATGAGAGTTTACAATATTGGGTTATAATCTCTCACATTGGGAGGGGTTCCACGGTGAATAAAAAAATCGTGGATCCCCTCCATATGAAAAATTATAATTCAACATTATAATCCAATATTGTACAAGTAAATTGCTCAAAATTAATAGAGATGAATACAAAGGGATATGTCAGCATGAAAATTGATTACCTAATTGATTATAATGTGTAAATTGTGTAATTTATCCTACATGTCAACTTGAAATACGAAAATTGATAACTTGTAGGCTAGGAATGATAACCTATAGGGTAATCATGCATATTCTAGGAATTGATGCCATCTTTTGCATAATTATGAATATGAAAATGAAAAATTATTGAGGTACAGAATTTTGAATTCTCACTCACATGAGAGTGGTCCCATGTATAAAATATTGTAAATATTTTTTTTTTGCCCGCTACCCCCGTGTGTGTTCGGTAGGTACATGGATCTATGAAAATAGAATTAGTCAGAAATAATGGATGTGGTTTGAAAGCAAACTTTTTGCATGCTATTAAAAAATATTGCTACATTTTCAAGAGAAATCGTGATGATAAAGTGTTATAAAAAAAAAAAAAAAGAGAGAAGAAAATAAATGAATTAAAACTCAAGCGTTATTTATTGAGAATCAAGACCCTATTACAATTGAAATAATCATGATAATACTAAATAATCATCAATAATTATCTCATTATTTCACAACAACAAGCAACATTAAAAAAAATGACAAACACTGAAAAAATGACAAAAATTCCAAAAAACTAAAAATAGTGACAAAGCATTAATCAAAACCTATATTTATCACTTAAAAAAGTTACAAAAATTTTAAAAAGTAACAAACAATAAAGAAAGTGATAGAAATTTTGAAAAAGTTACATAAAATAAAAGAAAGTGACAAACACTATTTAAAAAAGTGATAAAACATTAATAAAAACCTTAAAATATATCGTTTTATACAAATTCAATCTCTCCACCATTGTGTATTGAATTAGATAGTAAATGATGATCTACTAGACAATGATGATACGAGACACTTTACAATTATTAAGGAAGTTTTGTTCGGGATTTTTCATATACATATCATTAGAGGTAGAAACTTGTGACTACCAATAATCTATTTTAAATATTTAGCTATCGAACTATTCATCATGACGCGTATGGGGAACTACTAATACTTAAAAAGACCAACATATCAATCTTTATGTTAAAGGATTAAAGGAATGATCCTGAACATCGCAAATTTTTGTCACAATTGGTAATGTTGCTACTTCCACAACGTAACCATACAAACGCCTCATAATCATTATCACCACCATATGAATCTTCTAATTCTTCATCAATTAGTATAGTGATCGTTGTAATCGCCTTTGCCATTATTGTTTCATCGTTCATTTACCTCTTCTTTAGGTTCCCGTATAAACGATTCCACCACCGCACCTTCTCCGATGTTCACCTACAACACAACACCAACACTGCTTCAAATAATGCGAACTCTAACCAATACCATGTGGCATTGAACTATTTGAGACTATATTAGCTTCAACACAATTGAATCAAAATGAAACAACCTAGAATTGAAACTTTTGGTCTCTTTTGCGCTTTAGCCTCCAAGTAATTTATTAGAGGTGGCAGCAAATCATCTTGGAGTCTGATATCATTATTGTACACAAATTTTATTTGGATTATTCTTGTTGTACAAAATCATGGACCCTGGAGAATATGTGTGGATTGTAGGGCCATCAACAACATAACGGTAAAGTATCGTCATCATATTCTTAGGTTAGATGATATGTTTGACGAATTATATGATGCATGCATATTTAGTAAAATTGACATTAAAAGTGGATATCATCAAATTAGAACGAGTGAAAGAGACGAATGAAAAATCACCTTTAAGACTAAATTTGACTTATATAAATGGTTGGTTATGCCGTTTGGACTCATAATGCACCAAGCACATTTATGCGACTAATGAACATGTTTTGTGTGCATTTATTGGTAAATTTGTGGTAGTTTATTTTGATGACATATTAATCTATAGTAAGGACCTTAATGAACATATAGAACATCTAATGTGTGTTCTTTTGGTTTTAAAAAAAGAATAATCTATGCCTACTTTAAAAAGTGTACATTTTGCACGTGAAATTTATCTTTCTAAGGTGCATGGTTAGTACAAATGGGGTAGAAGTGGATGAAGAGAAAATAAAAGCTATTAAGTAATGGCCAACACCTAAAAGTGTAACTGAGGTAATGAGTTTTCATGATTTGACTAGTTTCTATAGGCGGTTTGTAAATGACTTCAACACAATTGCCACACTACTCACTAAAATTGTTAAAAAGAGTGTAGGGTTTCAATGGGGCATAGAACAGGAATATACATTCAAAGCTATTAAAGATAGGTCGTGTAAAGCACCGATTTTAGCACTACCTGACTTTGACAAAACTTTCGAGATTGAGTGTGATGCCTCAGGGATAGATATTGGAGCAGTTTTGATGTAGGATAGAAGGTCAGTAGCTTATTTCAGTGAAAAGCTAAGTGGAGCAGCTCTCAACTATACTACATATTACAATGAGTTGTATTTGCTTGTTCGTGCCTTAAAGATATGACAACACTACATATGGCCAAAGGAATTCGTGATTCACACCGATCATGAGTCATTGAAGAATTTACGATGCCAATGTAAGCTAAACAAAAGGCATGCAAGATGGATGTAATTCATCCAGACATTTTCCTATGTCATCCGGTACAACAAGGTAAGAAAAATGTGGTAACGGATGCATTGTCTAGAAAGTATGTGTTTCTAACTTCTTTAAGTGCGAAATTGCTTAGATTTGAATACGTTAAGGACATATATGTCAATGACCCAGATTGTTCCAATATATACGAATCATGTAATAAAGGATCTGTAGATAAATTCTTTAGGCATGCGGGTTATTTATTTCGGGAAAACAAATTATGTGTTCCTAATTGTTTAATGCGAGAATTGTTGATAATAGAAACACACAATGGGGGTCTAATGAGTCACTTTGGGGGTTAAGAAGACTCTAGAGATGTTAGGAGAACATTTTTATTGGCCTAAAATGAAAATTGACGTAGAACGGGTTTATAATAGATGCATAACTTGTAAAAAGGCTAAGTTTAAGGTTTTACATCAAGGATTGTATACGCCTTTACCTGTTCCTAGTGAACATTGGATGGATTATTTTATTGATTTTGTTTTGGGTTTACCAATGATTAAGAAGTGTCGAGATTCAATATTTTTGGTAGTCGATAGATTTAGTAAGATGATACATTTCATTCCACATCATAAAATCGACGATGTCACTAACATTGTAGATTTATTCTTTAAAGAAATAGTGCGTTTATATAGAATCCCTAAGAGTATCATGTCGGATAGGGATGCCGAATTTCGTAGTCATTTTTGACGAATTTTGTGGAATAAGTTAGATACGAAATTGTTGTTTTCTACTATTTGTCACCCACAAATTGATAAACAAATCGAAATAGTTAATAGGACTATGATCAAACTGTTACGCACTATGATTAATAAAAATTTGAAAAGTTTGGGAATAATGTTTACCTTTCATTGAGTTTGCACATAATAAGGCTACGCATTCTGCTACTTCATGTTCGCCATTTGAAATTTTTTATGGTTGTAATCCACTAACACCAATGTATTTAATTCATTTACTTGTGAATGAAAGTGATAGTTTAGATGGAAAGATGAATGCCAAGTTGGTAAAGTCACTCCATGAAAAGGTAATGATGTAAATTGAGAACAAAAACAAGTACTATACGTCTCAAGCAAATAGGGCCGAAAAAGCGTTACGTTTGAACCCGGTGATTGGGTGTAAGTACACTTGAGAAAAAAATGTTTTTCAGAGCAGAAAAAATCAAAGTTGCAGTTACATGAAGATGGTCCATTTCAAGTTCTTGAAAGGATTAATGACAATGTTTACAAATTAGATATTCTAGGTGACTATAATGTTACAACTTTTGATGTTTCTGATCTCTTTCTCTCTCTTGATGCAGGATCAGATTCGAGAGTGAATCCTTTCGAAGAGAGAGTGGATGATGTGATCTGAGGAACGAATGCAACGAATACAAGCCTAGACAATGATCCATTGATTGTCGAAGGAGGTCCAATGACAAGGTCACGAGCAAAGAGGCGATGTGATTGCTTGTTCAAGCTACAATGAATGAAACATTGACCTTGGCAAACAAATGAACAATTTTCATAAAGGGTTTGGGAGACAAAACAAGTTAGGACAACATAATCCAAGCAAAGGACGAAGTGGCTGAAAATTATAACTATGCGATCGCATAGTTCATCCTTGCATGCGGTCGCATTGATGGATGCAGAAAATCGGCTGGAGGCAAAAATGTTTTCTATGCAACCGCATAAAAATACTCTATACGGCCGCATAGAGCAACTTTGGGGTGAACATTTTCCTTTTCCGAGAATTTCCTTATTTGATTAGAATTATGACATTATGATATCTTTGTAATCTTTTAGAAGTTATTTCTGGTTTTAACTAGGTTTCTAGGGTTTAGTATAAATAGATTTTATTCCATTAATTGTAAAGAACTTAGACATTATCGAGAGATTAATTAGAAACAATTTTACTTTCTATTAATTTGTTCTTCATTGAGCATATTACTGAATTTATCAAGATTAATTCTTGTGGCGTTAAAACGATCGGGTGAGATTCACAAATCTTGTGATCAAGAGATCAACATATTGTATGCGATTGCGTTGATTACTTGATTCATTATTTTTGGGTCAAATCTAGAACTTTGATTTATTTGACTTTCTTATGTTCGATTCAATTTCGTGTGAGTTTCATAACTACAATTGTTACACGAGTTCATGTCAATTAGGCATTATAAATTTATTATGGTGTTTTGCTAAAATCATGTTTTGATTGTGACATGGTTATAACATGATGTAACAAGTAAATTTTGTGATGATAATATAATTATTCTTAGTGTAATAAATAAATATGGCGATGGTATATAGGCAGCGAATTACTTTTTAGTCCCATATTCGGCTAAAATTTCTAAAAGGTAAAATTAATTTAAAAAAATTATAATGCCAAAAATTTCATAAAGAGTAAACATTGTGAGCATTTTTTTTTTTTTTAATTTTTAAAAAGAAGGTTTTGACATAATGAATTACTTAAGAAGGAACACCTATAATCCAGCTGTAGTCCGGCCTAAGTTGAAGAGTTGAGCAGTCGTAACTTAAACCCCAAACAAACTCCCAAAGCAAGAAAAAATTGAAATTAAAATGAGCGTGATCGACATTTTGACTCGGGTGGATGCGATCTGCAAGAAGTATGACAAATACGACATTGAAAAGCAGAAGGATTCCAACGTTGCCGGTGATGATGCCTTCGCCCGCCTTTACGCCGCCGTAGAGTCCGACATCGAGGCTGCTCTTCAGGTATTTAAATAGAATCCCTAAATTTCAATTTCTTTTGTATCTAATTGAAAAGTACTGCTGGAATTTTGATTGTTTATGTTTATTACTTTGATTTTGGCAGAAAGCGGAGACTGCTTCGCAGGAGAAGAGTAGGGCGTCAGCTGTGGCGATCAATGCGGAGATTCGGAGAACGAAGGCCCGGTTGTTGGAGGAGGTCCCCAAACTGCAGAGATTAGCTGTCAAGAAGGTAAGATTCTGCGTGATTTCTTTTATTCTCTTAGTAGTTTACTTTTTCCAAATTTTTGATTCAATTTGGTGTTCTATATTGAATTCAATTACTGATTTTTTCTTCTTTTTTTGTTTAATTTTATTTATTACCATCTTGTCGTAGTCATGTTTATAATACCATTTACTGGATTTTTTTTTTCCCTTTTTCTGGGCATGAGTTCGCTTTTGTCTATGTATTTATTATATTAGAAATGTGCTTTAATTTGGAATTGCAACAATCCGAGCTGAGCACAAAGACCCTTTTAGTGGAAGGCAAATTTGTGGAATGCTTAATGGTCTTTTATTTAATTTAGAAGTACATGCATGGTTTGATGTATTTGAGAATTAAAAAGCTGTGGTTAGCTGATAGTAAACCCGTGCCTGTGCAAATCTCATTTGTATATATTCATATTTCTTTTAAACTGATCCTCTCCATGTTGCCTTCTTTGAAGATCCCCAGCCCAAAAGCATGGAGTAATAATATAAAAAGAAAAATCTTTGTATTTCATTCAAACTTCCAGTAGAGGGGTAGTCTTGATAAAACTAACAGCTGTTTGCTTCACTATTGATATGGGAGCAATCTAAGGAGTGGTGGCTCCTGCTGGAATCACAAATCATAGTGCATGCAGGAAACATTTGAAAGATGGATTCCATCTTTGTTTGCAGATTACAAATCTTCATACATTTCTAAATTCTTAGTGCACTGAGCGGCAGGTGTGAGGGGTTGGATGAATAGAGTCTGGGGATTAAGGAGTCCTTAATTCAGCTTGATAGAGCTGTACCTGGTTACACAGGAACTTTGGGAACTAAGAAGCAGTAGTCCACAGATATTTCGTCTGTTTTTATTTAAATTCCAATGCAGCCTTGACTCTGTTGTGTAGTAAATGAGCCTTGGAATTCAATATAAAATTACTTTTAACCTCTAAATCTCAAAGCTTCTGAACTTGATTACTTTTGTTTCTACCCCCTTTTGATCGACAAGTTTCAACATTAATGACACTTAGGACATAAAAATCCACATCTATAAAAGCTTTGTAGCCTTGGTCCTCCATATTTGTATCTAAGTTGCAACATTGAAGGAATTGATATTATTTGACATTTACTTTTTTTAATAAGCTTGGCTTCCTCTGGGCGTAAAACCTTTATAATGTCATCTACTTTGTTTGAACATGTGAATTCAGTAGTATACAGGATAAATGTGTCTGTATGTATATCTAAAATTTTTACGATAATATGTGCTGTAATGCATAATTTTAGTATTCGTTGATCACTTACCCTTAGATAGTGTGTGGGTGAATGTCTTTGGATAGAGTTCTTGGAAATGGAACATTAATCAGAACCAAGTGTGCTGTACTGATGTTAAGTTAGTTTGCCTTTTGGAAATAAGATGGACAGTGTTTGATTTAACAATGATGGTTTTGGCTTCAGTAGTTGGAAGCTAATTTTATTGACCTTCTTATGCCAGCCTGCACCTTCAATGTGAATGAGTAGATGGACTAAGAGCATTGCTTCAGTAATGATTGTTTTAGCCGTATCTGCAATGCTTGTACTTGTCATTCTCTGATTTGTAACTGAAATCCTCGTAATTTCACTGTCACATGAAAGTTGCTGGCTTCTCTTTCCATGTTTGCTATTTCTGCTCTCTCACAAAGTATTTTCACCCTAGGCAACCAAGCAGGAGCCTGACCTTTTAGAGTTTGCTTGTGAAATAATTAGTCTCTCAAGTGCAGGTTAAGGGACTTTCAACGGAAGAAATTGCTGCCCGTAACGACTTGGCACTTGCATTGCCTGATAGGATTCAAGCGATACCAGATGGTGGTGCAGCTGCACCCAAGCAATCAGGAGGTTGGGGAACTTCAGCACCTCGTAAAGAAATTAAATTTGATTCTGGTAATATGTTTGATCTTCTACGTATTCAAATCGTTTACTAGTAGCCTTCAGTCTATTGGTTAGTTGTTAACTTGTGCAGTATAAATGAATTCTAGATGGACGGTTCGACAGTGAATATTTTCAGCAAACTGAAGACTCAAGTCAGTTCAGACAAGAGTATGAAATGCGGAAAATGCGACAGGTTTGGGCTCTTCGAGAATATCATATTGTAGACTTGTTTTGGCAAAGATTTGACCAATTTTCAAGTGATTACAATGTGTTCCCTTCGTGCTTCTAGATTTAGTTTACAATTACATTCATCTTGATGCAGGACCAAGGTTTGGATGTCATAGCAGATGGTTTGGATACTTTAAAAAACATGGCCCATGACATGAATGAGGTGATGTATTCCTGATTTTTGTCTGTTTACTCCACTATCTATGGATAGTAACAAAATACAGTGTGCTGCATGCAGGAATTTGACAGGCAAGTTCCTCTGATGGATGAGATTGACACCAAGGTTAGGAATTTCGTCAGTCTTGTTATTATTTAATAGTAAGAGGGTAGTTATCAATACGTTAATAGTGGAAGTCTGATTTTGTAAGTGGTTCCGTCATGTCCTGCTGGACTATAATAGATTTATAACCATTAAGTTCATTTACATTTTTATTAATTAAGATGATTCATTCTTTCTACTAACTGGATCTTCACCAAATTACTCATCATGAGGAAGAAGAATCAAGTTTCATGAACAAAAAACCAACAACTATGTCAATTGTCCATCACGTAATAGAAATTTTATTACATAGCAAATGAGTGTGTTGTTCAAGATGACTGACAAAGTTATGCATTGTGCATAGTGGAGCATAATGTGATTTTGCAACTCTGTGTATAACTACACAGTATTAATACTGTATAAAAAAATCTTAGCCAATAATGTCTCTTCTCTTCACAACTTACAGGTTGACCAGGCAACATCTGACCTTAAAAATACCAATGTCAGACTTAAGGACACTGTTACCCAGGTAACTTGACTTCAACTCTTTATTTTTATTTATGGATTGAACCTAGCTACATGCTGCACGCTGTAGTCAATGTGTTTGATGGAGTTTCGGTTTTGTACCAGCTGCGATCTAGTCGAAATTTTTGTATCGACATCATTTTGCTCTGCATTATTCTTGGCATTGCAGCCTATTTATACAAGTAAGTTCTCAGTTCGGTTCTAATTTAGGTGATAACTTTTATCGTACATCAAAAACTCTGTCCATTCTCTTTTTCATATTGGTAACTTTATAAATCAGTTTGCCCGAGCATGTTTACTGTCTACGACTCTACATAAAAGAACAATTATATTAACTGACAAGATAACAATTTGCACCCTATTCTCTGCTTGACTACTTTTTATGGTTGAATTCTCAAACCATATTGGTTGCCTTTGGTTTAATTTCATTTATTAAGTGTTTGTTTGACATGACTTTTACTTTTGCTTTAGAAGAGCTTTTGGATGAAGCGATCATAATTTTTGTTTGGAAATAAATTTTTAAAAGAGCTTCCTATAATTCAAAAGTGTTTTTAGAGGAAAGTACATTGGTTTGGTTTCCTCTAAAAGTTTTTCTAACTAAAATAAACACTTTCGTAAAATTAGCCAAACTAGTCCAAAAGCAGCCTTTGGATCTCAAAAGCTCCTTTTGGCTTTTCAAAAGCCATGTCAAAAGGGCCTAAATTTCTTTTACTAGTTTTTCTATTTCGAAGGTCCTTTTTGAAATTAAAATTATGTTTGGTTGTCATAGATACCTTTTAGATGATGAATTATCTAATGTATCAAATATAAATGTTAAGAATATACTCAAAGGTTAAGGAACTTTCAAGGAAGAGAAGATGCATAACAACAAGAAGGAGAAGACAGAATGAGGAGATGAGAAGGGAAAAAGAGGCAGTTAGTTGCTGGCTACTAATTTAAAAAAACTTGTAACACAATTATCTTGTTTTGGAGATTTCGAAAATCGTTTTAGAAACCAATACTATAAATGGGTAATGCCTTGATTGTAAAATTTCTATTCGAACAATTCTATCTAATCCCAATGGTGTTAGAACACTAGGTGGCCATACTTAATAGGTGTCATTAAACGAGTCACGTGTCATTGCATTTAAATGAATCAATCATTTAATGCTATCTATGTTGCCACCTAAACTTGGGTTAAACACCAGTGTTGCTAAATAACATTACTCTTTCTATTTTCGCTAGTTATATAAACAGAAATACCAAAAACAGAACAGTACACCTAACTCGTACTGTTGTTTGCACATATAACCTGCCTATATCAGTTTTAATGCTCATTTACGTCTTTTGCAGTGTATTGAAGAAGTAAAAAGTGGTTTCCAGTGCTTCCAGATGGTACCCGTTCGACTTTTTCGTATTGGTTTCGAGAGCTTCCAAATGGTACCATACGATGGTTTCAATTTCTTCTGCATTTTGAGATGTTGCTGTGTGCTTGGTTGTATATTTTATTAGATTATAATGTTCATGAGTTTTCGTGTGTAAAACATGCCTTCTGCTTTGGAAATGCTGGATAATTCGTTGTGTATTACAGTGACATTTCTTGATTCTCCTTTCGCTCTATATTGATACTTGTATTCAAATGTGTTACATTTTTAGTGAGATTTTAATTTCAAATTTTTATTTACTAGGATACTATTTTCAACCTCTTAAATATTTAAATGAACTGATTTTATGCAGTATCAATCCATGGAATAAATCTCTTATTTGGTAGGTGTTGAATTTATTGGTCAGGTGGAAGTTGTAGGTGAGGTTCTCTATATTTCCTTCATCCATAGTCGTCTTTTGTCCATGGTCTTTTCGCCCGTATTTTGGTACATATGAAAATAGAGGAAGAAAACTTGTCATTTTAGCTATCCAATTCCTATCTCTCTGCCTTAATAATTTCGAAAAAAGGAAGAAAGAAAAATATATTTTCTTTTAATAAAATGATCAATGAAAAATGTGTTGTGCTATACAAACATGGTTGGTGACAAAGTTTGGTGGCACGTGTTGGTCACTGATTGGACAATTTGAAAAAAAAAAAAAAAAAAAAAAATTCCAAACAGACGTCTGTTACCTCTCTTCTGTCACCAATGCTGGCCAAAAAAAATATTTTGATTGAATCATGTGATCAACATTGGATACCATGTCTGTACATGGACAGGTCCATGTGTGGTTAGTCCCAACAAAACGGAATTGTCTGCCGTGGGACAACGAGCAACTTGTGCAATCTTTTAGTCAGTTGATAATCATGTGAAAAAACCAAAGAATTTATGGTAAAAAAAACAGTGTTTCTTTACTTAGAGCCCGTTTGACACGGTTATGTTGAAAATAGAATTTGTATAAAGGTTTTTTTTTTTTTTTTTAAGAGAATGAAAGAATAAAAACTAAGGAAAAGCTGTATATACATGTAAAATTATTTTATTGAGAAAGTACGTGGTTAAAATGAGTTAATGAAAAATGAGTTATAAAGAATCTGTACCAAACATGAGCTTATTGTTTGGGATAAATTATTGGAAGTGAAAAATATATTTTTTGAGAGAATGTGTGGTTAAAAAGTAGAGAAAATTTATAGGTTTGTGTAAAATTGTTTTATTGAAAGGATACTGAGTGTAGAAATATGATTTTCAAATAAATGCTTAATAAAAAAGCTAACCTCCAAATTAAAAAGTTTCATATACCATATTAGTTTTTCTTCTAATGATTGTAGGGTTATGTATAGGATTGTAGGCATCTTGAAAAAGAGTTATTTTTCTTCTAATGATCCTTGTTATGAATCTAACAGAAATCCTACTATTTCAGTTGTTTTATTCACACGAGATATCTGTAGGATAAAAATTAGTTGTAGTTACTTTATTCAAACAATAAATTGTAAAAAGTAACAATATTCATCGAACGATCGAGATTTATGATAGCACGATGCCCTAAAATGAAATTGTCTACGCTTAACTGCGATGATCTCTTTGGACAATTACTCATAGAATACAATGATTGAATCACTTGTGCAACAATTACAAGTGATCTTCAGAATTCTCAAATTTTACTTCAGAACAAAATAAAAGGAAAATAATTCTATCCCAATTTAATTATCTATTTCAAATAATATATTGGATAAATATCTATCAGCATCCTAATGTGTATGTAAGTTGGCTACGATCCATAAATTGTGGGACCGTTGTGTTACATATGCATGTGAATGATAGTTTTCTTTGCCACCGATTTAAGATATTTGTTCTTAAAATTTTATCTTTTATATTGTGTACTCTACATACTTTATAAGTAGATTGTAAATTTACAAAGTATATTATACTATCTTGATTGCGTGTAGAGGGAACCGTTCATCTTGACAAAATCTTATGATTTAGAGCCTGTCAGGTTCATATTAAAATCTGATTTTAATATAAATCAAAGTCAAACAATCAATATTAACCACATCTTTCACGGGTCCCACAACATTTAAATCACACATTTCAAAAATTTCTATCACAATTTACTAAAAAAAAAAAAAAATCTAATTTTAATATAAGAATTTTGCGGTCGTTAATGAAGATACTTCACAATTATGGAAATATGAAACTAGATGTTGGGTATATATGGAAGAACAAGAGAGAATAATTCTCTTGGTATTAATAAACAAGTGCATGGAGCCAAAAGTATATAATTTACTCCCACATTGATTCTATAGGTAACAAGTATTGTGACTTCTGTGATGAGTTAGTAAGAAGTCAAGAATAATTCAAGCGAAAAGTAGAAGTAATGTTGTATTATTTGTTTGACTTCAAGATATAGTTCCCAATTTTGTTGCTAAATTATATTAGGGGTATATGGACCTAATTCTTTTTTTTATTTTTATAGTAAGTTGGATCAAATAGAGAATTCTCAATCTCATTATTGAATTGATTTTCAGTGCTCACTTGACATTGCGACGTGACTTGTCTATTTGATGTGGCAAAACAACTTAATACTATTTATAATTTAGAGATTGTTTGGAAGTGATTTTTGGGGTAAGAACTGATTTTTGAATAGTGATATGATGGAAAATGTGTGGTTGAAAAAGAAGGAAAAATTATTGATGTGATGAAAAATATTATTTTATTGAAAAATATGTGGTTGAAAATGAGAATTGATTCTCAAAATCTTTCCCAAACAGGCTCTTAGATAGAAGACCAAACTTGGCTAAGAGCTTCAACTCAAAATAGTACCCCTTACCAAACTTATATTAATATTAATAACATGTTTAGGAAATATTTTTAAATATATAGAAATGACTGATGAATAAGTGAGTTGTATTTGTGGATTCCTTCAAAATGTGAATAAAAAATGACTCGAATGTTTATAAAAAATTTATACACATGTGCCAAACATAGGTCAAGTTAGTCAATAATGGATGTTGAACTATAGTGCATGATCAACTGAGCCACATAGAAGCCATATGAGAAGGCCAAATCTTGAGACTTGAGTTAACCAACGTGGTAGAGGCACCCACAACTCGATAAGTTCAGATTTAATGTTAAGTTGAAGCTAAAACACTCTCACAACATCAAACTCAATAAACCATGCTTTCTCTGTGCTTACACATGATGAATTTGACATGTCGTAAGTGTAATGTATACAATCACAATAGTATAAGAACTTTTTCAAAGCATGTCGACACTCTGTAAGACATCAAGGGAACTAGCAAGCCGCCACCATGATGTCCACTTCTATAGAACTATCATGCAACTTCTTACCATCACTAATTTAAAAATGAAATTTAAGATTTAATAGACACAACTTTTACAACAATCACATAAAATAGCTATACAAAAAGAACTGAATTCTATGTACTGTTTTTTACACAATTCGATACACAGTCCTTTCACAACATGGAGTGAGTCCAAGCTTGAAATAACATTAAATCAGCTCGGGTTCCACTCCCATGTAAAAAAGCTGTATACAAAACTGTACACAAAAGGCTGTACAAATAGTTTTTTTCATACAAAAATCTTCTCCAATATGTGATGAATTTCAGTAACATGCATGTGATTTTGACTGTTCGACACGTAACAGTTTAATCACATGATTGATCAACCCAGAAAACGTAATCCCAAATCACTGCATAAAACTGCACATTCAGACACTGTATCCATAAAGAGGAAGACAGGCAGAAGGGTCACGGGTGGCTGAAAATCCCTAGGGAATTGCAAAACTCTTTCTGTCATACTGTTCCCTATCCTGCAGGAATTTGTATGCTCAATACTGGTCTGGCTTTAATTATGTTGTAATCATTCTATACACGATCAAATCATCTATAAAGGCAACTCACTTTTTACTTGCTTTCAAATATTTTTTCTTAACCCAAAAAACAAAGAAAAAGAAACTCATCTCTCATATTGAAACAAATAATCTTATAATACAATATAAATTTGTTTATAGACCAAGATATCGGTGCATTTTGATAAAAAAAAATTATAATTTAATCTGATCAAATATACTTATTATTCACATATTTTGCAGAATAAAAAAAAGCTTATAATAACTTCCAAACATGCTTAATATGTTAAAATTTAAAACTCGAACTTAGTTTGGGGCTAAAAAACGAATCAAAATTGTCTCGTTCTTTAGTTTAAAACTTTGAATTAATTAAATTTTAATTTAGTTCAATTTAGTTACCGTTATGAACTTCGAGTCGTTCGAGACAGATCTCCCAACTAGCATATTGAGTTAAAAACTTTCATGCTGATATAAAGCCTCCAAAATTTAACAAATTGTAAAGAGATGTTACATAAAAGAAGTAGTAGATATTGTATAATCAGAGGATTTTTCAATTAACTTGATTAGATATGCTTGGACATATTCAAATTCTTTACCACATTATTTTATTCCTTGTTTACAAACGACACACAGCTCTATACATTCTGGTTACAAGCACATACTGCCAATGCATACGTACAAATATAGATAGAGCAACTGGGGTGGGTGGCGTGGGGTGGGGTGGGGTGGATGGTTGGTCCAGCAGCTAAATCAATGGCTGACCGACTTTGAAAATTCATAGGAGAGAGAAAGAAAGAGGACATGACGTTGAAGAAGAAACTTGCAAGAGAGTGAAAAAGAAGGAAATATTCTCTTTTGCTTTCATTGAAATCCAGACAAAGCTACTAGCACTTCATCAGATCTCTGCATCTAGAGTATGAAAAGTTTAAGATTCTTGTTTTTTAAGTGTTTTAAAAATTTTATTCATTACAATTTTCTGTTTGGGAATTTGGGTTTATCTTTCTTCTTCTTTTGGCATAATCTGATTATAATTTAAAGATGTGAATAATACCAAAGGTTTTATCTGTTTGTATTTGATCAAGAAACTCTTTGTTTTCTTTTGTTTTCAAGCAAGCAAAAGCTCGAGCTTCCTTCACCTTCAACTGATACTGAAATCATGTCTGTTGATGAGTTTTCCATTGCCAATATGTTTCCTCAAGAACCAGAGACAAACCCTAACCCTCAATCAAAATCAAACCCTACTGCAAAGAAGAAGAGATTACCAGGAAACCCAGGTGAATTTTAATATTTATATTCGGCACACAATATTGGACATACTCGAACTTTTTTTTTTTTATTTTTTTTTTTTATGTTGTCTACTACCTAGTTCACTTATGAACAATCATTTTTACTTTGTGTGAAATTTCATTAGTTTTAAGTTATAATTTACCAAATTTGATGGGTTTTTGTTTTTCTCTTGGGTAAACAGATCCAGATGCTCAAGTTATTGCTCTTTCACCAATAACACTCATGACCACTAACAGATTCATCTGTGAAATTTGTAACAAAGGCTTCAGAAGGGACCAGAATTTGCAGCTTCACAGAAGAGGACACAATCTTCCATGGAAGCTTAAGCAAAGGGCTAACAAAGATCAGATAATAAAGAAGGTTTACATATGCCCAGAAAAGACTTGTGTTCACCATGATCCGACCCGAGCTCTGGGCGACCTCACCGGCATCAAGAAGCATTTCAGCAGGAAGCATGGTGAAAAGAAATGGAAATGTGAAAAATGTTCCAAAAAATACGCTGTACAATCTGACTGGAAAGCTCATTCTAAGACTTGTGGGACTAGAGAGTACAAATGCGACTGTGGTACACTCTTTTCCAGGTAAGTAATTCCACCTGAAAAATGTTCTTGTTTGGGAAATATTTGTTCTAAGAAATAAATGCAGACAGCCACAAGCTTTAATTGCTTTTTTTGAGTATGAATTTATTGCTGACAAATGATTTGTTTCTAATTGTTTGAATATATATTCAATTATTAGAAAAGTACAAAAGTTTAAGCATTTAGAATTTAGTCTTGCATAATTTTTATGACAACTAAACATGAATATGGTACTGCTGTCAATTTTGCTATCATGTTGAACTATTTTGTCTAAAAATTTTCTGAGCTATTAGAAACTCGATGAGTTAATTTATTTATTTAAATTTTAGTCTTCAGTACTGTATTCAACATTCTCGTCTGAGTGAGGTTTTCCTTTTTCCATTATTACAGGAAAGATAGTTTCATCACACATAGAGCTTTCTGTGATGCCTTAGCAGAAGACAGTGCAAGATCGATGATTACTGTTTCAGCTAACAATTTGAACTTCAGAAATGATAATCTAAATGGTTCAATGATGAACCCCTAATTTTCCTCATGGGTTCAATGTTTCCACTGGAATTTCTCAAGTTGAAGCAGTTTTTAAGTCAGATTATAATGGTGTGAACTCTGGGAATTCTCTTGTTGGAGATCAACAGAAGCCAAGACTATCACTTTGGTTGGATCAGGCTAATTCTCATCAGCTCAATTTCATTGACATGAATTGCAATTCAAGTCTTTTCATTCCTTCAAGTTCAACTGGTTTACCAGATATGCCTCAAATGACATCTTCATTTGGAAATTATCCGTTGCCACATCGACAAGGCCTATTGGAGGAGGAAGTAATTGGCAAAAGGAGTACAATGGATCAAAGCCTTGCTTCTCTATACTCTGATAATGAAAAACACCAGTTGAATTCTTCGGCATCAATGTCAGCTACTGCACTTCTGCAGAGGGCAGCGCAGATGGGCTCTACCAAAGCAAATCCAACATTCTTTGGGAATGCATTTGGGATGATGAATTCTTCTACTTCTTCTTCTTCATCTAATTCCCCGAATGCTAATTCCTTAGCTGAAAATAGAAGTGAACTGCACCAGGTTTTCGGCGAACAGCCCAAGAATTTTAATGGCAAAGCTAGAGATTCAATGGTGGGAGGATCAAATTTGAGGCAAACAAGTGGAACACAAAGCCAAGCATTTTCAGTAAACATTCATGGTGTGGAGCACAGTCTCACAAGGGATTTCCTTGGCATGGGAGGTGAAGGTGGCAATCCATTCTTGCCACAACAACTGGCTAAATTTGCTTCGATGAGTTCTGCAATGGGGTTGAGCCAATTCACTAGCAATCACTAGCTAGCATGGCTCCATCCGTTTTTTCATATTCGGTCCAAAACTTGGATAAGTAAGGAAAGGACGGTTGCACATTGACAACTATCGGAATACTTTATTTAATCTTATAACATGAATCTTAATGTGAAACTTTATATGTAACGCAATATCTCCTTCGATAATTAGGCTTCACAAACCAATTCGTTTATGTTTCGAACACATTTTAAAAATCGTAATTCTATTAGCCCAACCATTTAATGCCACACCAGTCCACCCCCTTAGCCCACCTCAAAACGGGAAGGAAAGATAAGGAGAGGAATATGGTATGAACAATAATGCTACATGTATAGACAAATTTATCCGATGGAGTTATAGAATGTCAAACGATAATATTTCATTGGAGTTTGAACAAAAAATCAAGTTTAAACAACCAATAAAGTGCTGAAATTGTCCATGTACAATTCATCTATACAAACAGCTTTATTCTGGTAAGAAATCATTGGGAATGATAGGGGTGGCTAAGAGTCAACTGCTATGTTCCATAAGTGATATCTTTGAGACACTTTTGTTGAAATTATTGGCACATCAAATTTCAAAATTTGACTTCGTCAAGTTCTTACTTTGATTATTTTCCATAAATTATTTTCAGCCGAAGACAGCCCGATATTGCACTTGTAAACGTTTGTACTTCAGATTGGAATACATATAAAAAATTAAATTGAAGCTATATACTGGTGCATCTCTGACTTATGTACTTTTTTCTTATCCCAATCTTCGTACTTATGTATAAACTAAAACTAAAATAAACACCTTGAAAATGAACTTTGCTACACACAGGATATTTGACAGGGTTTAAAAATATGGGACACTTGTCAAGCATTCATTGGGCAATTAAAAAAAGGCCAAACAGGTGCTAACACTCAGAACTTGTTTTAAATCATGTCAGCTGCCTTCGTCTGAGTATATTATTCCCCTTGAAAATAGAGGAGAATGTAAGACAGTTCGACATAAAAAAGTAGTAATAGTAGAAGAAAAGCAACCTATTGTTCACCGTCATGCTAATTGAAATCATTGAATCCATTAACCGTAGGGGTACCTTGTCTAAAGACAGTTTGACTTTCCAATTCACTTTACTATGAGTTTGGAAAACTCTACATTTAACTCTTATTTGACAATCATTCTTTATCGTTTCTTTTTCTCACACTCATTTTTAAACAGATATTCTTACAAAAAAAAAAAATATTCTTTACACAATCCCTAAACTTTTTCTTATTTTTTAACTACAGATTCTTCAAAAATTTACAGTACAAAAACTCATTCTGTCCAAAAAAAAATTATGTCCAACAAGGACTTAGTTGTGGGTCTTCTAAGGGTATTATTAATTGTCTTGTCACTAAAGTTTTGACACATTACTAAATGTGAAATTATTTAGAGACAAAAATTAGAATGAAACTTTATCATATCATTAATTGAGGTTCGAGTTTCCTTTAAGGATTTGGATGAAATAAAAAAGTCAAAATTTCCCATGTGTCTAATCCGCTAAACTTGACTTAAATTTTGGAGGTGGCATTTCTAAAAAATTTACCACTGGTGAGATGTCAAAATTATAGTAGGAAGAGTGAAAAACAGACGTCCATTAGATTTTGAAAGAGTTGACTTTATCAAGTTAAGATTTGCAATCACAATACATTTTGATACTTCTTAACAAATGGGAAGATGCTAATGTGCAACATGTCAAGGTGCCAAAAATATATTGACGTCTTTTTATTTGTTAAGATGTAAAATGTGGAGGGGGCTACGGGACCAAGCTCAACGTCAGGCCCCCGTGCCATTTGGCGCCCCTAGCATTGAGCCGAGCCAAGGAGATTTCTCCAAAAATGTGTTGGTGTCATTTCATTTGCTAAGATTAAGGCTGAGCCCCATTTTGTAAAAAATAAAATGTTCTAAAAATCGAATTCTAAAAATGGGAGCCTCATACCTCCTATTATTGAAGAAGAATCGAATTCTAAAAATTTCCCTGGTCGGGTTGCTGTTCCTCTTTTCTGTTCGCCTTGGTCATCGAATCCCTCCTCACTTTTTTTCTTTTCCCTGTTTCAAAACATAAGAAATTAATAACTGAAATTAACTAATAAAATTAGATTAAGGGTAAAATATATATTGAAAATATGCTCATTAACAAACCCTGAACTTCAATTACTTCTTGAGTCATTGATTTCCTTTTGGAGTCACCAAAGAGATCCAGTTTAACCTATATA
Organism: Osmanthus fragrans; assembly: GCA_019395295.1. Lineage (NCBI taxonomy): Eukaryota > Viridiplantae > Streptophyta > Magnoliopsida > Lamiales > Oleaceae > Osmanthus > Osmanthus fragrans. The sequence continues at coordinate 17,920,280 of CM033361.1, read as the reverse complement.
ATTCAAGATCTAAAAATTAGAATCATTCAATTCGACCCAGATTGTACAATCAAATTATTAGTTTTGACATTCTACCAAATTGTATAAATCATAGAAGATGATAAATATTTTCCGTATTTACATCCTCAGACTTGTCATCTTTATGTTTTAGGACACTCGATAATCGTGATCGATCCTAATATTCATAAATTTTACACACTTATTTGATAAATAATCGTGGTCTTTAATTTAACCAAGTCTCCCATGATTACTGTTTCAGTTAACAAATTTAACTTCAGAAATGATAATCTAAATGGTTCAACGATGAACCCTAGTTTTCCTCATGGCCCATGGGTTCAATGTTCCCACTGGAATTTCTCAAGTTGAAGCTGTTTTTAAGTCAGATTATAATGGTGTGAACTCTGGGAATTCTCTTGTTGGAGATCAACAGAAGCCAAGACTATCACTTTGGTTGGATCAGGCTAATTCTCATCAGCTCAATTTCATTGACATGAATTGCAATTCAAGTCTTTTCATTCCTTCAAGTTCAACTGATTTACCAGATATGCCTCAAATGACATCTTCATTCGGAAATTATCCGTTGCCACATCGACAAGGCCTATTGGAGGAGGAAGTAATTGGCAAAAGGAGTACAATGGATCAGAGCCTTGCTTCTCTATACTCTGATAATGAAAAACACCAGTTGAATTCTTCGGCATCAATGTCAGCTACTGCACTTCTGCAGAGGGCAGCGCAGATGGGCTCTACCAAAGCAAATCCAACATTCTTTGGGAGTGCATTTGGGGTGATGAATTCTTCTTCTTTTTCTTCTTCTTCTTCATCTAATTCCCGGAATGCTAATTCTTTAGCTGAAAATAGAAGTGAACTGCACCAGGTTTTTGGCGAACAGCCCAAGAATTTTAATGGCAAAGCTAGAGATTCAATGATGGGAGGATCAAATTTGAGGCAAACAATTGGAACACAAAGCCAAGCATTTTCAGTAAACTTTAATGGTGTGGAGCACAGTCTCACAAGGGATTTCCTTGGCATGGGAGGTGAAAGTTGCAATCCATTCTTGCCACAACAACTGGCTAAATTTGCTTCGATGAGTTCTGCAATGGGGTTGAGCCAATTCACTAGCAATCACTAGCTAGCATGGCTCCATCCGTGTTTTCATAGTCGATCCGAAACTTGGATAAGCAAGGAAAGGACGGTTGCCCATTGACAACTATCGGAATACTTTATTTAATCTTATGACATGAATCTTTTTGTGAAACTTTATATGTAACGCGATATCTCCATCGATAATTAGGTTTCATGAACCAATTCGTTTATGTTTTGAACACATTCTAAAAATCAAAATAATATTTTCCCAACCATTTACTGCCACACCACTCCACCTCCCCCCCCCCCCCCCCCAGCCCACCTCAAAACAGGAAAGAAAGATGAGGAGAGGAATATGGTAAGAACAATAATGCTACATGTATAGACAGATTTACCTGATGGAGTTATAGAATGTCAAATGATAATATTTCATTGGAGTTTGGACAAAAATTAAAGTTTAAATAGCCAATAAAGTGCTGAAATTGCCCTGTACAATTTATCTGTATAAACAGCTTTATTCCGTTGGGAATGATAGGGGGGTGGCCAAGAGTCAACTGCTGTGTTCTATAAGTGATATCTTTGAGACACTTTTGTTGAAATTATTGGCACGTCAAATTAAGAAATTTCTTGATTGACTTTGTCAAGTTTTGGATGGGTTAATTGTCTTCGATTATTTTCCATAAATTATTTTCAGCCGAAGATAGCCTGATATGTTATTGCACTTGTAAACGTTTGTACTTACAGATTGGAATACAAATAAAAAATTAAATTGAAGCTATGTATATACTGCCATCAGTAACGGGAATTATGAAAGAACTGGTGCATCTCTGACTTGCCTACTTTTTTCTTATCCCAATCTTCATAATTATGTATAAACTAAAACTAAAATAAACACCTTGAAAATAGAGGAGAATGTAAGACAATTCCACATAAAAAAAGTAGTAATAGCAGAAGAAAAGCAACCTTGTCTAAAGACAGTTTGACTTTCCAATTCACTTTAGTACAAGTTTGGAAATTAACCTCTACATTTAGCCCGTTTGACAATCATTCTTCCTCATTTTTTTTTTCTCACACTCATTTTTAACAAGACATTCTTATAAAAAAATATTCTTTACGCAAGCTCCAAACATTTTCTTATTTTTTAACCATAAATTCTCCCAAAATTTACTGTGCAAAAACTCATTATTTCCAAAAAAAAATTATGTGCAACAGGGACTTAGTTGTGGGTCTTCTAAGGGTCTTCTTAATTGTCTTGTTACTAAAGTTTTGACACATTACTAAATGTGAAATTATTAAGAGAAAAATATTAGAATGAAACTTTATCATATCATTAATTTAGGTTCGAGTTTCCTTTAAGGATGTGGATGAAATAAAAAAGTGGAATTTACACAGTCACAGACGAATAAAGATTACATTTAATAATTCAGTGCCAAAGTTTATTTGTTCAGTTTTCAGGTTTTAAACATTTTAATTAAATATTAAATCTTTTACTTAAGTGACGAGCGTATCCCAAAAAATAAGCATTCAAATACAGGATTATCATGACTTCCTTTATCATTTGAAACCCTATTTCTTCTCAAACACAATCTCCATCATTTTCTCGCTCAACTTCCACGATTTTTCAAATTCAACTTTCATAAATCTCCAACTTCCGAAACTGAAAGGTATTGGTGAAATTGAAGGGTGAGATTAAGGCGAAGAAGATGGTGGAGACGCTCGGCAGGAGAAACAAAAGAAAGCCAGAGGATAGTCAAAAGAATAAGTTGTCGAAAAGGAATAAATCGTTTGGGTCGGGCAAAAACAGTTCGTCAAGGTGATATTTTCAATGTTATCATTTTTTATTATTTATCTGTGACATTTATTCAGTTAAATATTGTTATCCAATGAAATGTGTGAGGGTTTTTGTGTGAAAGATATGTTCTAAATTGTAGAATGATTTATAGTAGGTCGTATGTGACATGTCAATCCAAAATGTGACCAAGATGTTATGGATCTGTGACATGTCTCAATAGCGTGACATTGCATCTGCGATCTTATTGCATGATAGATATACGATTATATGTATATGTGACATCCTTTATATAGTTGTCTAAGAATCTATATGTCTATTGCCTAATTTTAGTCTAATATTTTTCACTTAAAAGTGATGTTTATGGATCTGTTAATGGATTGCATTCCATTCTCTATATACGTGACATCAAATGTATGATTTATATACAATTATATGTATCTGTGACCTATTGTTCCTATTTGTCTAATACTCTATATGTCTGTTGCCTGACTCGATGTCTGTTGCCTGACTTGTTATAATTTTTCAATATGTGACATGATTCATGTAAACACGCGATGCAGTTGTGAAAATTCATCATACCATAAGATAGGTGTAAGATAGGTGATATCCTGGGAAAATTATCAATTCAATGACAAATGGTGTTTTAACAAACCTCAAAAAATAACTAAGCGTAGCCCAATGACGTATACTCATGAGAATATGCTTTAGGCACTTTTTGGAATGCCATGAAATTGTGGTTCAATCACAATTGATACATTACTTTCTTCTCAAGCAGGTGCATAACCCAATGAAAATGAATTGTGGTTTTATATATTGGGTCGATTTGTTTGGTTTTCTCTGGTCGTGTTTGGTTTAGTAAGAAGACTGAGATGCTCGAGAAATGGTGACATTCATACACTTAAAAATACTTCTTCACGTTTGAAGCAAAATACTTTAGTGAGCTGAATATTGTAACATATGAAGATGTTAGAGATGCATTTATATCAGCTTGCCAACTTCCAGATCATGAGGTTGTTGAAGTCTTTATAGACTAGGACGTCGCAATTCTTGGAGCTCTATATTTTATTACATCTTACCTGTTTCCAAGAGACTACAAAAAGGTTGTCGATCTCTACTTGTTTGTGCTTGTTGAAGATTTTTCTTCAATGAGCATGTTCCCATGGGGGAATATCCTTTTTTATATTACCTTGATTGCATTGAGAGATGGACTGAGTAATAAGACAAGCCATTATAGGCTAAGAGGTCTGTTGGTAGCATTTCAAGTGTGGAGATACGAGACGATTCCTAGTCTCGTTGGAATGTTATCAAAATGATATCCAAAATGTACCCTCGAATCAGCAACTGAATGGCAGATGAGCACCCATCTGCTTCTAAACTTGAAGGATTTGAATGTTTTTCAAACCCTGATGTAATATGTCAACTATATTGAATTAATAGTGCATTATTTTGTCTATCGCTAACAATAGTTTTCTAACAATCTTATTGAACTTCAGATTCAGATATGTGACCTAGACTCATCGGACATTGAGATGGCAATGTTATATATGGATGAGGTCCAGTATATCATACCAATACAACCAAATAATACATATGGCGGTCAGAGAAATAAGGGTAGGAAGGAAAGTTCAGTTGACCCTATGAGAACAAGTGGAAAGCCAGGTTTATCTGGTGTAAAAACATCTACATCAGTGCGTAAGATAACCGATGGTAGAACTGGTCATGCTATTGTGTCTAAAGACGATGACGACTTTGCTGATCCTCCACTGAGATGTTAGGGGACATCGTTCCATGTTAATACTCCAACAGACAATGGTGCATCATCTGACCCTCATAATCCGCAGAAATCGCAGTCAGCTGTACCGCCTCCGGATCACGTAAGTTTTTATAGGTCACATGTCATGTCAATGTACAGAAGTTACATATATTTGTGTACAGGTCACATGCACATTTAAAGTATTACAGATGATTAATTTTTCAAATTACTGTATGATAGCAATCGCAATTACACTTCGTATATCACTATTTTATTGTTTACAATTTAAAGGTGGTCGATGAATTGAGAAAAGAGTTCAGTACGCAGCTTGATGACATGAAGTCACAGATGTCATCTCTAAAGGTGAACAGATCCTGAAGATGAATTAGATTGTCCAAATGCATAGTGAAATTAGAAGTGACATGTTGGACATCAGGACAAACATGCAGTTTTTGTTTGATTCTGTATCTGCTATTATTTCTACTACAATGGAAGAGATTCTAAAAAAATAATGATACATCGAAAGATCATGTAGTTGGAGATGCCTCTCCTGTAGTTTAAGAGTCGGAAAAGCCTGATGAAGTAAGTACAATTTATTTACAACATTTTCGAATGGTATACAGTTTCAATTGACAATTGACATTTGTTCCAATTTCAGGCTAACGTTATGGGAATGAATGTGGTTAGTAAAGGTAAGGGTAAGATGGATACTTATGACGATCTTGAGTTCCCATACAGTCTTGAACCTCTTTTTTTCAATTTGGGTATTAGATCTACACCACCCGACCTGCTTAATCAATCTAAATTCAAATAAAATTCATAAGATGGTCGACTCTGTTATAGCTGATGTTGTACAGGAAACAAAAACTGTTGAGATAGAGGTATACACTAATCCAGTTATATACACAAGCTTTCTTTACATCATCGATCACAGATAACGTACAAGTAACAGATGTCAACTATTGGTATGTCCCATATCACACGAATATCATATTCGTACTAGTAGATCAATAAAATTGGATGTTTTACTGTTACAACAATATGCATGGATCATCGCTATCTAATCTAAGTTCTGGATTACTAGTTAAGAGGGTTTCAAAACCAGCGAGGATACTACAGTGTCCGTTTGTCACTGGAGAAGGAAAACTATTCAAACATTTAGATAGCGATGTGGTTTTCGAACATTACAATTGTCATACCGAAGATGTTGGCATAACTTCATTTCAGAGTTGGTTTCAAAGATGATACAAACCAAAAAATAAGTACATACATTATGTATTTATGAATTTTGCTTAAGAACTTACTATAATACATAACTTATGCATCATGTTAAATTTACAGGAAAAAGTTTAATGATGTTGACGATGTATCAGTCTCACATTTCTTATTGGTTCATTCTCAGTGGGACATAAAACGTGGTTCTATGAGTTTGTCAAATCAGAGTCCTCGTTGAGCACACGGTATGAGTCTTTATAAATCTATAGTCATAAATTTTATTCACTGGTCACATATCATTTCCACTGGTTATAGATGATACACTAATTAACACGACTTAGTGAACTGATGTCACAGATCACTGTATAATGGCCACATCTTAGTGAACTGAGGTCACAGATCGTGGTATATTAGTCACAGATCATAAGCAATTTGACAGAGCTTAGTGAACTGATGTCACAAATCACTGTATGTTAGTTACAGATCATATGTAACTTGACACAACTTAGAGAACTGAGTTACATATCACTGTATATTGGTCACAGATCATATGCAACTTGACACCACTTAGTAAACTAAGGTCACATACCATTGTATATTAGTTTCAGATCATATGCAACTTGACACAGCTCAGTGAAGTAAGGCACAGATCATTGTACATTAGTTACAGATTATATGGAACTTGACACATCTTGGTGAGCTAAGGTTACAAATATTCCTTAATAGTATTTGACAAAGCATGATATCATAATAGTTTTATATTTCTATTATGACAGCAAATCGATACTTGTTTCTACTACATCCGCCAGTTGGCAAGGTACGGGAAGAATGTCAAGTTGAAAGCTACGACGACGGACTCATGGTTCCATATGAAGCTAAAAAACATATACCCTAAATTCAAGCAGGATCCTACTGCATTGTTATCAAAGTCCAGTTTGATCAACGGTGTTACAAATGGTAGTTTGCCTTTGAGCTCTCACTGGGCTGGTGTAGACTTTGTTTTTATACCAATTATACCAACGAACAAAGCACACTAGATGTTTGCTGTCCTTGAATTCAGTATACATACATTGCATTTGTTCAGTTCTACTGGGAATGCCTACCAAGACTCCATGGTTCGTATTGGGATTGAACCATTTGAAAAAATTATTCCTTATCTAATGAACGCAGTGGGAATTTGGAAAAAAATATATTGATCACCATGGAGATGATTGCATGGACTTGAGGTTGATGATTGACAGTAGCCTTCCGCAACAGAATAATGGGTAAGTCTATGACCATTTTTCTCATTACAAAGCATTGGGATGAGTATCGTACCTAATAAGTTTTGTTGTGTTTCTGTTCAGGCATGATTGATGCATATTCATGATTAAATATGCTGAACACTTGCTCCACGATGATAAATATTCTACGCTAAAGAAATTTGACGCTGGGAGAACTAGGTTGGACATAGCGTCTAGATTATATAAACATCGGGGAATATTCAAGCCTACAAAAGCAGGGAAGCCTACGAAGGGAGAATGGATTGCCATTGAGTAAGGATTGACAATGTATACGAAATTTAGGATAATGACAGGTTGTAGTTATAGTAAGGATAAAGATTGGCCTCTTTTTTTATTTTCAGTTATAGTAGTTTGTGCGATGAAACTAGTTGTAATTATTGTGATACTATAGTTGTACATCGACATGTTGGAAAATTGTTTGGTTTAGTATTTGATCAATTCTGGTGTCATTTTTATTTCAGCAGGTTTGGTCTTTTAGGTTTGGTTACAAAAATTTGAGGTATTTTATGGTTGTTGTGTCCTGTTTCATTAATAGTTTGTGAAATGTAAATGGTTTGTGTCAAATAATAGGATATATACTTTCTGGTCACAGATTATAGTTCATTACTCATATATGTCTGTCTTCGGGTCACATATCAAACTAATTCCACACGACAAAGGTCACAGGTAATAGAACATGTCATCGATCAATGTCACAGGTCACTGGTACATAATTAATCTGCTTAGGTCACCGGTAATTTAATAGATCACCAACTATTTTCAGATGGTCACATATACGTACAAATGTTTCTAAAACAACTGCACAACGCATTTGCATAAGTCACATATTTGGGTCATTAGGTCACATTTGTTAAATTTTTTAGATTACATGTTATACAATATATGATCATGCAGTGCTCACATAAATAATATGCACATATCATATTGGTCACATATATCTGTATATTGGTCACAGATATTAATGTGACAGTTTATATGATGCATAGTTAACCCTTCACATAACACATTCTACTGTGTTGGTCACCTAACATAATATCAAATCACACATTCAGCTTCAAAAGTCATATGGTATTCATTCGTACCACTATTATATCAGTGAAAATTTTATTTACAGTAAATTGATATACCAATCGATACATACAATCACTTTATAAAGTGTTGAATGCTATAAAAAAAAGATATGTCTACTACCTAACTGTGTCATCATCTGAGTTGTTGTTCTTGGGTTTTTGTCCTTGCTTAATTTTGGCTTAATGGAACCAAATTACTGCATCTTCTCCGGTTATAACCACGTCCTCCACAACGTCCATATTTGACAGTTGGTTTTCCTTCACTAGATGACCTTCTCCTCTTTTTAGTGGGTCTTCCAAAACTCCTCTTTTGATTAGGAGCTAATACATTTTTGTCTTGCAATTTTCCATCCGTTGTCCATTCAGTTGGATTTCCAATTGAAAATATGAAATCTTGGTTTGCATTCATGTATGCTTCTTTTGTATAATAATAAGAACAATAATCATAAGGATCCCTATTAGTATTTGTAATCACAGTTAGTGCGTGTGGACATGAAAACAAATCAATTTGAAGCATCTTGCATATGCATGAACGTTGATCTATATCTATAACAATGACGAGAATTCGTCACTAACTGAAAACATTGACTGGTTTACAGGAGATACCTGCACATATATCAAGTCACATAAATAAAATTAGGGTCACTGTAACAAAGTTCAGGTCACAACATAATCTTCATGTACCGTATATTCACTTAAATTATTAAACATCTAAATTACCCTCAAGTTCCTCAAATCTGTACTCATTTTTCTCATACTTGGTCACTATGGTTACAGAACTAAACTTGTATAGTTTGTCTTAAAAATTCCAGCAAGGATACAATAGGGTAATTTTTGGCTGCCTTTGTGACTGCATTGACTGATTCTACTATTTTTTATGTCATTGTAGAATACCAATTTGCTGGCACATGGAATCGTGACCACCTTTTAGGTCCAACGTCCTCCTATAAACATAATTCATGTTGATAAATATCATATAAATTATTCCATTTATATGTACGCAAAGTGTTATTGAAAGTAATACATCACCAGGTAACCCCTAATTTTGTCATTCATCATGTCAAGCTGGTTCATGTGATATTCAAATTCTGTTAATGTATACGTGCAAACAGCTGAATTGAAAGCTTATGTAATGTTGTGACCTAATTTGCTGTAATACGATTTCAAATTTTGTAGCAAATGATACGAACAAACCCCATGACCTATTCCTGAATATACATGTTCTATTGCATTCTTGATATTATTGTAACGATCTGATATGAAACACAATCTTTCTCTATAACCATAAGCTTTCTTAAAGTTCTTAAAGAACCATGTCCAAGATCTATCGTTCTCATTATCTCCAATACCAAATGCGAGAATGAAAATGATGTCATTTGCATCTTGTGTACACGTTGTGAAGAGAGTAACACCATAGTGTCTATTTAAGTAAGTTCCATCCACCACAATTACAAGCCTACAATGTGTCCATCCTCGAATTGATGTACTAAATGCCATAAATCAATATTTGAATCTATTGTGACTATCAAGCTCCAAAATTGTGACTGTGCCATGATTTTTTGTTCAAGCATGTAAAAGTAGTTAGGTGTCTTACTGAATGAATCAGTTGGATCACCCCTAATCATCTTCAACGTTTGCTCCTGAGATCTCCAAGCTTTAGAATAATTCATAGAAACTCCATAAGTATGCAAAATATTACTACATATATCCATCGGAGTGTATATAGTACGTGACGATGTGTACTTGTGTTTGATGTTGGATGATACTACCTTAGTTGATAATTGTCTGTGAGGTCCTAATATTATGTTTGAGCCACGTGTGACCATCGATAATTTTTCGAATCATAAATAGACTTGCTTTTACCCCACTTTGACGATCTACACATCCAACTACACTCATCATACTCACACCTGACAACATACTCCTTCTTGTCCGATCGAACAATCATAAACTTAAACATATTCTTTATTGCGATAAAAGAAATGCTCAATTTTAGAATTTCTTTATCCTGGAAGACCCTTCATTCTTCTACCTCTCTGGCATCAGCGATATTGATAACCGTGACTTCTTGTTCAAATATGTGACCTGCTGGTTCGATTGATGCGTTGCAAATGTCTGATGCCGCATCCTGTAATGAAAACAACTCTCTAGTGCTTCGTACATCAGTTGGAACTATAATAGTCAGTTGCTCAATTTCTGCGGTTGTAATATCAATACTTAACGGGTATTTCGAAGGGTCACGATCCATTTCCTTTAGCGTAATACAGTACATTTACTATCATTTCGTATTCTTACCGAGGGCAGATCATCGTTCAATACATACTTTATTGTGACAGCTACCTCAGCAGGATCCAAACTAAACTTGAAGATAATGGTATCCACAAGCTTAGTATGAGTGCAATTACGATCCAGCAAAATCTACGACGATTGTGATCCATTTAATAAACATACGTACACGTACACCATATCTGCACTTTCGAAGATAAAATATCAGTCACAAATATGAATTCATGTAGGTCACAATGTAAATACGGGCCACAATGTAAATTCATGATGGACACAAAAAAATTAAACGATACTATATAAGTTTTATTAATGCAATGTATGTCGCATATAAGTTTTATTAATGTAATGTATGTCGCATATTTAAATGCATCAAGTCACATTTTTATTCATAGCCCATATGCAAATTGACACAATTTAGTGAACTGAGGTCACAGATCACTATATTGTGATCATAGATCATATGCAACTTGATACAATTTAGTGAACTGAGGTCACGGATCACTGTATTCTGATCACAGATCATATGCAAATTGACACAGCTTACTGTACATTTATATTGGCCACATATCATATGCAAACAGATTCCAGGTCACATATATATGCATACACTATGAACATTTCAATGATTAGTTAAATAAGAAATGCACAGATGGTGATCAAATGTTTTAATTATGCAGTCCACTATATTGAATTCACGCCATAGACATATGCTTATTTATAACATTCAAGTATATATATATGTGATCAGCTATATGAGTTCTATAGACATTGACCATAATTTAATCAACAATGCCCTAGATTTTTTATAAAATAAAAGTAAACATTGATCACAGAGCTTAATATACCTGATTGCAATGAATGAATGTAGTAATTCGTTAAAAACATAAAATTCATTAATTCATAGCATGACTTACCGACGACAACGATTATATGTTTTTTCAACACAGATTCGGTTTGAAATCTTCGATTGTGAAGTCAACAATCTTCCAAACTATTTCAAAAAATACAACACAGCCATGACATTAACTCTGTTATACTGTCACGAGATAATTCAATTTGTGAACCTTCGAATTGTGTCCTTAAATGTCGATTCCGTCGCTAATAAATGTCAAATGAAGAGAATGTGAGTTTGTATTTTAGGGAGGTGAATTTGTGTTTTTGGGAATCCACCTAAAGAAGGTAATTGCACGATTGATTTGAAGAAACTAATTTAACAGAATATATATATGATCCGACTTTTGAATTTTGGAACTGTCTGAACTGGAAACAGAATTGTGCATAATTAATCCCTAGTTTATGAATTTTTCCCAATAAAAAATTGTCAAAATTTCCCATGTGTCAAATCCACTAAACTTGACTTAAATTTACGAGGTGGCGTTTCTAAAAAATTTAACACTGGTGAGATATCAAAATTATAGTAGGATGAGTGAAAAATAGATGTCAACTAGATTTTGAAAGAGTTGACTTTATCGAGTTAAGATATGCAATCATAATACATTTTGACACTTCTTAACAAATGAAAAGATGCTAATGTGCAACATGTCAAGGTGTCAAAAATGTATTGATGTCTTTTTATTTGTTAGAATGTAAAAATGTGTTGGTGTCATTTCATTCGCTAAGATTCAGGCTATGTTTGAGACCCATTTGTGTAAAAAAGTAAATTGTTCTAAAAATTGAATTCTCAAAATGGGAGCCCCATACCTCCTAGTATTAAAGAATAATCGAATCCTAAAATTCTCCTGGTCGGGTTGCCGTTCCTCTTTCATGTTCTCCTTGGTCGTCAAATCCCTCCTCACTTTTTTCTTTTCCGTGTTTCAAAATATAACAAATTAATAACTGAAATTAACTAATAAAATTAGATTAAGGGTAAAGTATATATTGAAAGTATGCTCATTAACAATCCCTGAACTTCAATTACTTGTCAAGTCATTGATTTCCTTTTGGAGTTACCAAAGAGATCCAGTTTAATCTATATGATTTAAGATCCAAAAATTAGAATCATTCAATTCGACCCAGATTGTACAATCTAATTATTAGTTTTGACACACTACCAAACTATATAAATCATAGAAGAAGATAAATATTTTACATATATACATCCTTAGACTCATCATCTTTATGTCTTACTTTATTGGATACTCGATAATTGTGATCGATCATTCTACTCATAAATTTAATACACTTATTTGACAAATAATCATGACATTTAATTTAAGTTAATTCAATATTCAATATCTTATGGATCTCAAGTGAGTATAACAAATTTTCATATGATCTTAGTGAAATACACACTGAGTATTGGATTGACTTGAATTAAATATCACAATTATTTGTCAAATAAGTATGCCAAATTTATGAGTATGATGATCGGTCCCGCTCGATAATTAAACTTTGGCTAAAATGATCGTTTTGCTTTTCTAATTTTTTTTTAAAACTTAAACTCACAGTTAATATTTCATTGTAAAGAAATCACATAATAGTCATCACTATATAATGAGCTCATAATTAAATCGTTTGACATAAAATACTTAAGTGAACTCTATGACTACAAACGGGGTGACGATTTCCTAAAACAAGTATGCATTGATTACTTCGATTACTATAAACTCTCTATGTATCCATGTATTTGACCATATTAATTGATTTAACTAACTAGCACATTAAAAAAAATCTCGAGTTCATGAATAGTATCCAATATCCTTTCTAGGATTTAAGTAACATCAACTAACTTTCTAGTACATTAGTTTCACTAGTTCAGGAGATCCACTTTCAATAGCCAAGACATTTCACTCCAATTGGTGGAGTAGTTGACCCTATGACCTTATCACAACAAAGTGTCAACCTTTGTCATCCGATCTAAGACTAACTACTTATCGATCGAAATAATAAAATCCATCTACCTTTGTTTCTTTACACATACTCAACTTATATTGTTGCAATGTGATTGATGATCCTTCATCACATACTCTATTAATTAACATTATGCATTATTCAGATAAACAACTAATGAAGGAGTAAAATAGTTGTGATGGTTTATGGCGTTTCAGATTTGGAATGCATTCGAGATGCAAAATAGCATTATTCTTTGAAAAATGTTCAAAAAGTTATGAAAACTCTTATGTAATAAATAGGACAGGTTTTGCATTGTAGAAAACCAATTAGAAAATATGTTTAATACAATTAAATTTCTAATTAAAAATGTTTCCAAAGTGATTTATTAAAAAAAATTTAGGTGTAAAATGTTATATTTGGATTAGTTTAATACTTTTAACAATAATATTTATACTTGAGATTTAGCACCTATATAGTTTAGCTAAAAAGGATAAAAATTAAAATTAAAATCAACTATTAATTTTAACAACACATTTCATAAAATTCATAAATTTTATAAATCATACTATTAGACATTTCATTAACTTTTATTAAAATTTACTAATTTTATCATAACCAAATTTTAAGATCGACGTAATAAAGAAGAAACTATAATGTAATTATTCATTCGAGCATTAGAGGATCAAATTTCCCTTTATCTTTTTTTTTTTTTTTTTTTAAAGAATAATAAAAGAAAATCAGCTTCAATAAACTCAAGAGCCGGAGGAAAACCTAGCCTTTTGATGTGGCATGTGTTCATTGGGCAAACAATGGTCACATCTTCGGCTGATTACACGTGGAATCCAAATATTGGTTACTGTAACGTGGAATGAAACTCCAGGTTTTACAGTATAAAACATCACACAAATCTGATTTATTCAAATTTCCAAATCGTATACAACTCCTAATGTAATATAGATATTTTGCCGCGGGAATCGGGAATTGCGATATGGAGACTTCAATGAAATTCTGGGGTTTGGATTTGGTAGCATTGAGGGGGTTTGTGTTTTCGATGTTCATTCTGAATTTTGTGTTTTCTTGCCAGATCCTCTTCCTCCAACCACTTGTTGCTGCTTCAGGTAATCTGATTTCTCATTCCTTAATTTCACCGTCTATTGCTTCGTCTGTATAGATATATGTGTACCTGTGTAGCGAATTTGTTTATAGAATAAATTAACTTTGTTAATCTATATGAGGCTATGAGTTACTGGAATATTCGGCTTTTGTGAATTCAAGAATGGGGCTTTTTAGCTGAGTTTAACCTACATTGCTTCAGAAAGAAGAAATTGTTTGAAGAAGGATTGAGTTGGATGGTGCAAATAGAAAAGAAGCTCACTTTTGAAATTATGTAAAGAACACCTCTCGATTGTGTCAAAATTTCAATACACCTGGATTTCATCTACTTCCTCGCCTCAGCTTGTATTTCCTTCACCATCCCACCCTCATTATTACGCCCCCTTACCCTTCCTTTCTCCCGCCTTCCATCACATTCTCGATATTTTCCCAGACTTGTATCCACAGAATGCATCAATAGATTTAAAAAAATGCATAAGAATAGGTTAATATATTCTCTGACGGTGGTGGGGAAGGAGGGCGGGGAAAGGGGAAGATTGGTTGCACTTGTTGTAGAAGGTGAAGTTGATTTTCCAAACGACACTTCTTGAATAGGTGCAACAAGCCTGATGGTTGAGTGATGAAATAACCAAAATCTTTAAGGGAGAGCGGCAGTAGTACTTGATCACTGAGGAATGGGGAGGTACACTATTTTTCTCATTTGCTTCAAATATGTCCTCTAAAACTGGTGCACTTGCAAATATTTACAATTTCTGGAATATAATTTGATCATAGTCTTGGCAGCCTGATAAAAGAAAATCAGTTGTTAATATATGCAAATTAAGTAGATAAATTAAAAAATTTCAAGAAAAGTTCTAACGTGATCCTTTACAACTTATGGATTCCCCAATTTTGCGTATGAATAACATAATGGAAGGCTGAAAATTTGTTTTTGGGTGGGTGCCAATCTAACAATTTTTTTTTTTATCAATTTGAAAGAGATTGATGTTCTGGAATTTGTATTTAAAGTTGAATTGTTATCTATATAGCATGTGACAACGAACATGACTTCATTATTCTGTTTTTTATTGAAAAAGACAAAAAATTCAGCAGTGCTAATAAAAATTCAAGAAATTAATGTAGTTTTCTCTCGAAGAATTAACCTTTCTATGAGGTAGTAGGTGAGATCTTTTCTTTTTCTTATTTAGCGACCAAGATGCTGCAAATTTCGTAAACCACAGTCTTTTTCCCCCTAGAACCATGAAGATCACATGTGAAAGAATAAGTGACTATCAAACTGAAAAGAAGCACTGAAAGTTAAAAATAACACTCCTTTTGTGTGTAAAACTTGCGGAAGGTGCATGGATAGCTCTATTAATGATTTTGTTTTTGGTTCCCAAGAAAATTTGATATTAGAATGTTGAGTGTTGCACTTAGTGTGTGTCTTTATGTTTTGATCTGCAGATGGTCAACCTAGTGATGCTGCTGCTCTTTTCGAGAGAGCTTCACAAAGTATAAAAGTTAAGAAATATAGTGAAGCACTCGATGATCTTAATGCTGCTATAGAGACTGATCCTGGACTTTCTGAAGCATATTGGCATCGAGCATCTATTCTTCGTCGGTTTTGCAGGTTGGATATAGGAATTTTTGTTACTGCATTTTGAAGAAAATTGAAATTTTGTGTCCATGAACAGACTTTTTCTTTGTTTTCTTTGTCAAACACATTTAATTGTCTTATGATATATTATGCACTTGAAGATAATGATTTCCAGACAATTAGTTAGTAGGTATCCTCCAAATGCCAGTACTAAATTGGAGCTGAATGAGTTTTCCTGAATATGGACTGCTCTTACTAGTTGTATAGTTTAAAATCACACGGTACTTCCTTCCATTCATTATTGAAATGTATCATAGGGATTATTCATTTTGCAGTTTGTAGGCCCTGAGTTTGTTCCTCAATTTATATAATAGTTCATTTCATATCAGATTAAGTAGTTTAATAGACCCATAGTGCTTCCAAGAAGTTTGTTCCTCAATTGTATACAATGATTTGATCGACAAATTATATAATATTCAGAAGCTTTTGGGTAATGTAGATATGAGGAATCAGAAAAAAGCTACAAAAAGTTTCTGGAGATGAAGCCCAGGAATTCAGCAGCAGAGAAGGAGCTTTCTCAATTATTTCAAGCCCAAAGTGCCTTGGATTCAGCTAAGAGCCTCTTTGAGTCAGGCGACTTCACAAAAGCACTGGAGTTCATTGATAAAGTTGTACTTGTTTTCTCTCCTGCCTGCTCCAACGTATGTATGCGATCTGTATTCATTTTTGAATTATGATTTATTTTACTGTGTAAATTGACTTTGGCACACTGCAATATATAGATTCAACTTAGCCAGTGCATTGTCTGTTGCTTTGTTGCAGGCCAAACTCCTTAAAGTGAGACTATTATTAGCAGCTAAAGATTATTCCAGTGCTATAGCTGAAACGGGATATATTCTCAAAGAAGATGAGGATAACTTAGAGGCTTTGCTATTACGTGGTCGTGCCTATTATTATTTGGCAGATCATGACGTCGCTATTAGGTGTGTTCTGAAAAACATTTATGATTTCCTGCTGCTCTCACTCACACCCCCGTACCCCCCACCCCAAAGCAAGAAAATGCAATAAAAATAAGATGGAAAACTGAAGAAGTAATGACTTTTTTATGTTATACTTATTTGAGGAGTTGAGGTTTTCTTACATTTTATTTTTGCACATTTTCTTCCTCAGGCATTACCAGAAGGGTCTTCGCCTAGACCCTGAGCACAGTGAATTGAAGAAAGCGTATTTTGGATTGAAAAATCTGCTCAAAAAGACTAAATCTGTAATGTTTTTAGTTGCTTAATGTAGCAATTCATTGTTATTCAATGATGTAATATTGATCATTTCTCAAAAGTAATATATTTAATGCAGGCAGAAGATAATGCGAGTAAAGGTAAGCTTCGTCTTGCAGTGGAGGAATATAAGACTGCCCTTGCCTTGGACCCAAAACATACTGCGTATAATGTGCACCTTCATCTTGGATTATGTAACGTCTTGGTGAAGCTTGGTAGGGGAAAGGAAGCAGTAACAAGCTGCTCGGGAGCTCTTGAAATTGATGAAGAGCTTATTGAAGCTCTTGTCCAGGTTTCTACTTTTGTTATAACTATGGTTTTATCTGAGAATAAAGAAAAAATGCATTAAGATGCTTCCTAATCTATACTGTCTACCTGGTTAGTAGTTTTTAAACTTTTTTGTTGATGTTATCTTGGCTAACTTTTCCTCAAATGTTCCAGAGGGGTGAAGCCAAACTTTTGGTAGAAGACTGGGAGGGAGCTGTAGCCGATCTGAAATCAGCAGCTGAAAAGTCACCTCAGGTTTGTCCCGCATGATTTCATATCCGAATTACATTTTTATTTCTAAAGATGTTTCAACTTTAATAATAGAGCATCATTGCAACTTTACCCAAAAAACTGATTTAAAACTTGGTATATCATGGTGACCTTATAACATGTTGAAGGCGATGTTCTAAATCTAAGAAGTTAAAAATGCTCATATATGAGTTGCTGTTTTACATCTTTGCCACCAAACTAACTGTGCCCAAAATAGAACAAGTAAAATTGGAAAAGGAATAGAATTAATTCTTTACAACTATACATGTCAATTTGAAGTGCATATTTTGTTGGAACAATTTAGGTTTCTTTCGTCGAATTTATATAAGAAACTTTAAAGGTAAACATGCTCTACTTATGTTTTTCAGTTTTTATTTACACAGGAGCTCTTCTTATCTTTTTAATCATCTTTAGTATAAAATTTGTTAAATTCTGAGAGCATGGAGCTGGAACTAGGATTCTTGAATGCATGACATTAGAGTCAATTGGATGAAACGAAAAAGTAGTTAAAAGGATTCAAGATTTTATGTAAATGTAACAAACTAAGAGGAAAACCCGTATAAGTTTTAAGGAGGCAAATGTGTCTGTTAACATGAGTGCAACAGAAGTGAGGATATTAAGATAGATGGGTGGTCTTCTGAAGTAGATAAGATAAAATGATTATATATGTCAACAAGTGGAGATAGTAGGGATTAAGGATAAATTAGAGGGACATAGGTGGTGGGCATATCTTGCTCAGACCTAAAGACGCTCCTATTTACTAGAATAATGTGATTGGGTAGAGTATTTCAGGAGAAAAGTAGCCTAATTGATATGGGTTAATGTGACTATGAAGAATTTGATAGCATGAGATAATTGATGAAGCATGAAGTGAGAAATTCCTATAACGCAGAACATGCCTAAAAACAAGTTGATTTGCAGTGGAATATGGAATAATTGATTTTTATTAATAAATTGTTTATTTTTACAGAATACCAATCTGGATAAAAAAAAAAAAAAAAAAGGAATTGGAAATCTTACATTTCAGTAGTAATATCCAAAAACTACCAAATAAGGAAAACACATATAATCTGAACTTTATCTTCTAAACAAACACATTATAGGAAACAAATTAAACTCCTAATCAAATAAGAATTCTAATGAAATTAAATAATTTTCTCCAGAATAAGGAGAGCCCATTTTGACTAGCTAAACAATAGAATTTGGCAAAAAAAAAAATCATCGAGCTCATGAGTTTTTCTTAGAGACCCATTTTGCATGAAAAGTTATTTTTCATCCAATTCCGACACCATTGAGTGAAACACGGCCAAAAGTCTTTTATTGCATCATTTTTTCATGGTTCAAACGGACTCATGGATAGGGAGTTGTGTTGTTGATCTTAATTTATGGGAACAAGGCTTAGCCCTTGTTTGGTAGGATTAAAATAAGATTTTCAATGATAAAAGTTGATGAAATATGCAGTTGAAAATTTGTAGGTCCCATAAATGTGGTAAAAATTAATTGTTGACTTTGACTTTGATTTAGATAAAAATTTAGATTTCAATTCCCACCAAATAGGGAATTAGGGTCCGTTTGATTGCAAGGGTGGAAAATGGGTGGAAAGAAAATGAATGGCAGAGAATTGATTTGCCTAGAATTCGTTTGTCTGAAAATTGTAATTAATGGTGTTTGATTGGTATAATTTTTCATCTAATCCGTTTGACTTTATTTTTCATGCAAATTGTTACTTTTTGAGATAATTTTTTTTACAATCTGTATTAAAATTTGTTTGGATTGCCAAAAAGTAAAATAAAAAATAAAAAAATATTTTCATAAATTTTTTATGTTCGTTTGACTTCGTTTTTCATGCAAATTGTCAATTAAGAGTGCGTTTGATGGATTTTATTGAGGAAAAATGAATTTTGAAATAGTGATATGATGGGAAATGTGTGGTTGAAAAAGAAGGAAAAGTTATTGATGTGATAAAAAATATTATTTTATTAAAGAATGTGTGGTTGAAAATTAGTAGAAGAATGAGAATAAAAATGAAAATGTGAGTCAAACGGGCCTAAATGGATAAATTTTTTGCCATTGCCCAAAAGTAAAAAAAAAAAAAAAAAGGAAAAAAACACACAACAAGGTGGAAAACAAATTCCCACCAAAATTATAAGAAAATATTTTCCTACTTTTGTGCTTCAAGGGATTGTACATTAGAAGTTGATGGCAAACATTTTTCATGGCAAATTTTGTTAATCAAACAGCCAAAGCAAATTAAACGTATCAAACAGGGCCTTAGTTTGTTATTGCTATTATCTATGAGGCTTCTAACCATTAAAACACTGTTGTAGTGTGTCACAAGGACTTAATTCATAGGATTCTGGCTTTTAATTTTACCACTTTAGACATGATTTGAGTTAGAATGAAAAGTGTTAGAAGATTCGAAAACTTTCAATTCTCATTTATCAAGGACTATATGAAACACGAAAACACTTGTTATTTTAAGAAGGCAAATATGTCCGTAAGATGAACATAACGGAAGTGAGAATTTTAAGATGGATAAGTTGTTATGTAAAATGTATATAATAAAAAATGATTATATACATCAACAAGTAGAGGTAGGATCAGATAAGGATTTACGGAACGACAACTTAATTGGTTCGTGTATATCTTGTGTAGACTTAAAGAAGCTCCCATTTACAAGAATGATGTGATTCCTGTAGAACTTGTTTGGAGAGAGGTAGACCAACATTAATAGGGCTCGATGTGGTTTATGAAGGATTTGATGGCTTTGGATTTTTCCATAATAAGTATACAGAGATGAAGAGGAGTCATGTAATTGATCCAAAATTACTAGGATTAAGACTTGTTTGAGAAGTGTTAAAGATTCCAAAAATTTCAACACTGATGTATAATGTTGTTGAGTTGGGCCTCCATCAAATCTCCTACTGCAAGTTGTGATTTTGGAATAACAAATACTCACACTAGTGTGGTTAACCTCATGTAGTTGTCAATGTAAGATTTACTGGTCAGGGATTTTTTTTTTTTTATTTTTTTTTTTTTTAAATTTAAATTCTGCAGTATGAGAGTAGTTTATGTATTTTGATTTTTCTCTTGTCAGCTAAGATTGAGCTGCTCATATTACTTCAGTAAAACATTATGAAAACTTGCTTGTTGGCACTGTTTATAATCTCTTTATAATTGATCAAACTTACTTTCTATCCACACATTTCGTAATGCCCACAAGTACTACACGCTTATCCCCCATTCAAATTTATTTATTGATCATTTAAACCATTTATAAACACCTATGAAACAAGCTTTTAGTTGAGTGACATGATAGAATTATTGTCAATTATGCAAAAAATTCCTTTCTTAATTTTTACAGTTTTGTTGATATAAATGGCTTTTCTTCTGGATATACTCCAAGTTTTTTTGCATAGGCATCAGCAATTTAAAATTGTGACCTCTACAGGATATGAATATTCGTGAAGCACTAATGAGGGCCGAGAGGTCTTTAAAATTGAGCCAGCGGAAGGATTACTACAAGATTTTGGGAATTTCGAAAACTGCGCCAATGTCGGAGATTAAACGGGCTTATAAGAAGCTTGCTTTGCAGTGGCATCCAGATAAGAATGTTGACAATAGAGCAGAAGCAGAGGCCAAATTCCAGGAAATTGCAGCTGCATACGAGGTTGGTTCTTCAGTTATCTGTCCTCTTTTGTCTCTCTCATTCTCCCTGCTTTTTCGGTTCAACCTGTAGACGATCGTGCTCATTTGCATTTCTATGATATGCTATTACACTATGGTGCCATGTTTTACGGTCCTCATGGCAAGATATCATGCATTTAGGCAAGTCACAGCCATGTCCCTAAGATTGAAGAATTATATCGTGACCATTTTACCAGTAGATTCTTGATTAATTTGTTTTGACTACATTAATGACAGCGGGGCATGTACCTTAGTGTAAGCTAATTTGTAAAATGTTTTTTATGACTCAAGCATAGAAGTTCTATGGAATTAATCATACTTATTTTGATACGAGTTCACGACTACTGCCTGAACTCACTCGTGTGTGTACTTTTTATTATTTGTTGTAGCCACCAGTATAAACAATTTCAGTGAAGCAGATTATTACTCTTTGTTCTGTTCTACATTTTACCCTTCATTACCCCCTCTTGTAATCCTTTTTAGCATGACGTGTCTATTAATGGAATAAGAAATTGGACACTGCAGATTCTTGGTGATGAAGAAAAACGTACCAAATATGATATGGGCGAAGACATTGACGAGGGTATGGGAATGGGTGGCGGAGGATTTAACCCTTTTGGAGGAGGGGGCCAGCAATATACATTTCACTTTGAAGGAGGATTTCCTGGTGGGGGCTTTGGTGGCTTCCAATTTTGACCTCGAGGAAGTTTGGAAATATGTTTCACTAACAGCTTTTCTGCTGAGACTCCGTAGACTATTTAGAACAGCAATTTTGTCTCACCCCTACAGCTGCAATGCATACACCTTTTTAGGCAATTTTTGCTTGCTGTCCGATTACGATAAGCTCTTATTTGAGGAAGTTTAGCTCTGCGTGGATCTACATTCTGAAATTTTAAAGTTCATAGTTGATTGAAGGAAAATGACAACCTCTTATTTGAATTGTAAGATATGCATATAATATATATATATATATATATATATATATATATATATATGGAGTTTTGTGGAAGCCAATGGAACATATATCCCTCTTAATGCAAGAAAGTTGATATTTTGTTTTCAATACTTGGAGCCAGCAAAATACTGTTCAAGCGTGAAGTTTCAGGACTAGTGATTCAGTTCCTCGTGAATACCATTGCTCTATTTTGCTAGTTTGAAGCGTCCATCAAACTATAACAAGTTGAAATGTTGATAAATTTTGGGAGAACCATACCTCAATAGTTAGCTGTTGAAGTTGAAGTTGAAGAACTCCAGTCTTTATAAATCACACATCGAAGGCTCATACTTTTGATGTTGGATTTAAGTTTCATGCCTTGCAAAAGGAATCATAATAATTTACCATGCTCTACGATCTCGGTGTCCATGTTGGATTAGCTGTCGATGTCACCATCCGTATCGTTCGATTGCAATCGAGGCTTTGCACTAGCTCATGACTAGTTTCGGACGAACACACCCAAGGCTCATACTTTTGATGTTGTAATCAAGTCTCGTGTCCTGCAATGAGAATCATAACAATTTACTATGCTCCACGATCTCGGCGTCCACGTTGGATTAGCTATCAACGTCATCATCCATGTTGCTCGATTGCAATCGAGGTTGTGCACTAGCTTATGACTAGTTTCGGACGAACACTGATATGTCGGCGCCATCATTTGCGCCGCTTGATTACAATCGAGAGACTTGTTGTCTGCTCTGATATTATTGATTTAGATCTTGGGAGAGTCATATCTTAAAAGCTAGTCGTTGAAGTTGAAGAACCCAAATCATATAAACTACACACCGAAAGTCCATACTTTCGATGTGGGATTCAAGTCTCATACCTTGCAATGAGAATCATGACAAAATAAAATTCATTTCAGAATAAAGTTGCAAAAGAAAACTTACGAAAAACTGTTATTTGTAAAAGAATTTCAGTGATTCTTGTATGCATTTTTGGGTTTTTGATAACGCAGGAATTCAGATATATTTAAAACTGAAAACAATCGTTGCATAATGACAGATTATTACAGTTGAAAAAAAATTAATTCGACAAAGACGAAGGAAGCAGGGATACAAAGAACTCCGTTAGCACACACTGTACACACACTCAAAAACAAAATGCTGCCATAACAAGAACGAGACTCGACATTGCACGGAATGCATGTTGGGACAGATGAATTCCACCAGAAGTATCGACACGAGCAGTATCATCAGTGGGGGAGGAACTCGAAGCCGCCTGTTTTTTGGGCTTTACTGGTGCAGGAGCTGGCGGTGGAGGTACAAAAAGACCGTGCGGAAGGAGTACTTTATCGACCTGATAAACGGCTAACTGGTTATCAGTGTACACCGTATTGGCCACTGTTGCATTAACCATATCGGTTGTTATGTTCACTTGATTCCCAGTTGCCGTGACATTGAGTGGAAATTGTCCATCATTACCAACTTGTGTTCTTAATGGATTGCTTGCGGTTTGGAATTGGGAGACGGAGAAAAATGAAGGTACGACATGGAATTGGATCAGCTCGACTTTCTGTTGATCGGTGAGGGAGTTTAATGTGCCCGATTTGAGGCTAGTGAATGCAGCATCAGTTGGAGCAAATATTGTGAGACCTTGGTTTGATTTGCTCAACTGTGTATTGAGTTGATCAGCCACTTGGGTGGTTTTTAAGAGTCGAATAAATGTCGTGTATTGACGGGCCTTTTGAAGAATAGCGATTACGTCGGCGGGACCGGGAGGTCCGGGAGCCGGAGCCGGACTCTGCGAAAGACATGGAGTGGAGTAAATGAAGAATAAGAAGAGTAACACAAGTGGGAATGTTGAGAAAATCTGTTCCATTTTGCAGTGTTTTTTCTTTTTCCCTTTCTTGTAGGGTTTTAAGAAGAATGAATAAATCCTTTGGATGAAGATGAAAGGACTCAAAGGAGAGGGCTTGATTTATAGTGAGTGGGATTCCTTTTTTTCGAGCAAAAAATAAAAATAAAAAGAAAAAAAATCTTTATCCCTTTCACTTACACACTTGGGATGGGCAATGACTGTTGAGTAAGGTGAAAGGTGCACTTTAAGGTGGCAATAATACTTTGACAGTGTTAAGGCAGCTACTGGTTTGCTTAAAATTGGAGGAAGAACAACTTGGCTTATAGCCCATTTGGCAGAGTTTCTACCTCTTGTACAAGAATTTTTTAAGGAAGTTATGATAATTGATGTTTGGAAATTAATTTCTAAAAAAGCTTCCTCTTCCAAAAGAATTTTAAGAGGAAGTCACATTGTGCCAACTTTTTTTAAAAGATCTTCTAACTAGAAAAAACGCTTTTATAAAATTAATCAAACAAATTCAAAAGCAGCTTTAGAATTTCAAAAAATCTTTTTAACTTCTCAAAAATAATGTCAAACGAGCCTAATATTGATGCTTTCATCAAGTTTCCATGTTTGTGGACAGAAATATAATCATAATTTAGTATAAGAGAAATCATTATGCAGTATAATTTCAATGTCAACGATTGGATTAGATAAGGAAAAGGGTTTAATTAGTTTGTGCATCATATTATTGGATGGTATGCAGATTAGATCAACAAATGGGACCTCCAATTAGTTCAAGAGAAACATACTTAGTACCTTAATTGGCAACTAATTTGTGCTAACTAATGACGTAGGGACAACATCCTTTTGAGCAAATCTTATTTTTCAAGTTTTAACGATCTAAGAACAGGAAACTATGATGATAAAATAATAGTTCATTAATCTCATGTATACATCTCCTCAATCCTACAATAGCAACATTAGCTTGGGAAGTTTTGAGTGAGGGAAGTGAGAAATGGTTGGTGAATACCCCATGATGGGAAAACCCCCTATGGAATTCGCTAGGCTTTCTTTCAATTTTCATCTCAAGTTCCACCTTTGATATTAGCGGGAGTGTCTTGTTCATCTGGTTTTTGAATTGATTGGTGTAGGTTTCTAACATGGATTTAAGTCATGGACATAACTACTGGGATGGAGACTTTTTCAGATATGTTACCCGTTGATTCTTAGGTCAACGTTATTTATTTTCGATCAGTCACTTATGACTTAAAATGTTCATGGATGAAAGATTTTGAGTGGATTGACAAGTGTGTTTTATACACTTATTTAGACCGTTAAACTAGAGTATTTCTAGGATATTTTAATGAATTATGGGTTAATTCTATGTAAATCGTGCTTTATAGGTAAAAATCAATGAAAATGACAGAATTGGAGAAAAAGAATGAAAAAAGGGTGAAATTACAAGAAATCCAAATTTCGAGGAATAAAGTACAAATATTCAAAAGTTGTGTCGAACCTCATGACAGAGATTGGAGAGTGCTAGAAGTCAATGGGATGAGAAGAAGATAAAGGACTAAAAAGAAGTGAAGAAGCACCACATTGCACAGCTTGAAAAAATTCAGGGACCAAAATTGCATAGTTAAAAATGTTAGGGACCAATTTGGTCCACAAGTCAAAGCCATGCACACGCATGGGCCTGCAGACTATGCGTGTGCATGGAAGGCTCCTGTAGGTTCTAAGGCTCAACATCATAAGCTGTGCTAGAGCATGGCTCTATTTCGAGGAAAAAAATGCTACTTTCTATTTTTGAGTGCCGATTATGTATGAAATGATTCTCAAGCATGTTTTTAACCTAAGGGGGCCGTAAACAATAGTTTTATCACACATTATATCGCCTAGAAGATGTCTAGCGAGAGGCAAGAAGCGAACTAACACGAGTTTGAAGTTGCAAAGCTCATATTCAAGTTTCAAGTTCTTTATTTTATTCTTTAATTCAAGTGATGTTTTTCTATACTTTTTGTGTAATTTGTATTCAAACGTGTTAGGCTAAACATTATATTGCATTAGATGAAGAAGAGACCATAGATGTTTTATTTCTAACTCTAAGAAAAAGTAGTTTAGTTACTCTCATGTTCATGATTGATTATGCATGCTTTTATCGTTATTTGATTGCTTGATCATCAATTAGATAATTTATTGTTTGTTGCAATGTTGCAAAACTTACAATAGATCTAGAACACTGCATAATTGACACACGGGTAATAGGTGTTAGGAATAACATTTATGACATATGCAATCTCGTTTAATAATCGTATAATTGAATGCATTTCTTCAAATATGAATTCGGACTAGAAATATGATTAAGTCATACTTAGAATATGTTTGATTTATCTAGAAAACGACGGTTAAACAATATAGGATTATCGATTATCACGTGCACTTGATTTGAACAACACTAAACTACGTAATTCGAGAATTGAAAATAGATGCTAATAGGTGGATTGTGAAATCCAATACATTTATTTTATAACATGATAAAAATCACACATTTTCACGGTTTGTAGCTTAATTTAGAGTAACAACAACTATTACAATCACTTTTGTGTCGCATACATCGAATTTTATAAACATCTAGCACACTATAGTTAAAACTTATTTATCGTGGTACAATGCACGTAAATCATCACGTATTACTTGTCAACGATCCCATACACTTGCGAAATTTTCATGAAAATGGATATAATCATTGCTCTCCATATCTGGGGAGTCTTTACTTCATTTATGATTGTCTCCCTTGTTTGGTAAGATTAAATTATGATTCTCAATTGTGAGAGCAAGTAACACGAAGTAGTTTTTGACATTAAAGGCCATTAATTTGGAGCAAATGATCCAAGGAAGATCATTAATTCAATTCTTCACGTAGTGGAACAGTCCGAATGATGCATGGATTAATTAAGAAACTTAATTTATTGGTTTGAACTAATAGAATGCACTTTTAAATAATCTTAATTTCTATTCCAATTAAAATTCTAACAAATTAGTAAACTAATAAATTAAATGAGTTAATAAAGACTAATAAAATCTCTGGCTAAGTTAAAAGGTTTACTTAGTAAGTTTTAAAATGGTTTTATAAAAAGTATAGTCTGAAATAAATTTTTTTCTTATTTAAAATCTCATTTAAAATTAAAATGAATTAGCTATTTGACAGTGAAATATGATTTACTATCGTCTTTGTGCTAATTGCTATTTTTTTTTAGGCTAAGCTTGTTGATGCTATTTTATGCTGTCAATTAAGTTTGGTGATAAGCCAAAAATAGCTAACTAAGAGGGGGTGAATTGATTTTTAAAACTTTTTTGAAAAATTAACTTAAATCAAGCAAGCAAAAAAATATGTTGATAAATTAATAATCATAAACAAAGGAAAGCAAGTAGATCACTCAAATAATAAAAATAAATAAGGTAACGATAAGTAAAATGGTAGAGATGATGCAAACGATATAATTATGAAGGTTCGATCCAAAGCAATGATTTATGTTCCTCGTTACCAAGCTCTCCGACACGAGTAAGATCCTTTTTACTATATTGATTGACATATGGTGCAATCCAACCATTTACAACGCTTCCGACTACTTACAATCAAGGAGCACCGATTCTTATGCAATATGGAGCTTTACGGGTCCTCTATATGACCCACAATTTTGAAAAGTAATACTTTTACAATTTGAAACTTCTCTCTCAATAAATGATACAATCAAAATTAAGTCCAACAGAGAAAAAGAGTTAATACTTTAATGACTAACAATGAATGAAGCTCAAGTGTTAAATAATAAAATTTTAATGAAAAATATTATTTTCAAAAGTTGATTCAATCAATCAAAAGTTTTCAAAGTCAATGTTTGAAGAATTAAATAACATGTTAGCTCAAAGAGTTTTGCTCAAATATTTCTCACTTTAATGTTCTCTAAGAATGTTGCATTGAATGCAAGAAATGGGGGATATTTATAGAGTTCAAAATGTCAGAAAATCGGTAATTGCGGATGACTTATCCGGTTGATCGTCTCTTGTCCAGATGATCAATATAACCGTTTGTAAAGTAAAAATCAGAAGTCAGAACAGTCAAATTTTGGACCATTGGAATTTTTCGGTCGACCGTCCCTTTCGGCTAGTCGACCACCGACAATTTCGACAACTTTACGTTTTGGCCTAATTTGACCTGATTTGAAAGTTTTGAAAGACGTGGATCTTTGAAAGATATTTAACTAACTTTTCAAGATAAAAATATTTTTTTTAAGTTAAAATATCTTTTTAAAAGTCATATTTTTTTTATATTTGATCAAAACGTTGTATTCGAATGACTTTTAATGCACAAAAAATATTTTTAATGTATAGAAGGATTTCGAACTTTAACATTCATTGTCAAATATCAAAGTGTTAGTGCATTTACATTTTGTCTAAGAAATCAAGTCTTTGATCTTCCTCCGAAGTTTGGCTCTTAAATTCTTGAATGTGTGATTTCGATCACGACCTCCTTGTTGAATTCGATAGCTTTTGATCTTTTGACTATCTTCAATCAATTTTTCATAGTATGCTTTGAAAAACTATAATAACTCAAATTCAATTTTTTAGCACACGAGATTAGCTTGTTTGTTATAATCAACCATATGTCGACACTTTTTCCCTTTTTGATTATGACAAATAAGATAATTTGCAAAGTAATATTGGACAATTGATACGGTATATAAGTATTAAATTTTGCATATAATCCATATATTCGCCCCTATATTTTACAAACTAATAGCCATTCACTTTAAAACATGTGTAAAGCATATCATCTCATATATTTCATCAAGCATATCATCTCATATATTTTTCCCTTTTTGTCATAAGCAAAAAGATATAACATATAATATCAAAACACAACCACAGGAAACAATACAAGATCCCAACTTAATTTAACACAGAAGCCCAATTAAATGTGCAAAATAATAGATACCTTATACATAACAAGTCAAAGCATGAATTTACAAAAGGTAAAGATATAAAGAGGTTAGAGCAACATAAGGACTTAAATATTGAAAGTTACGGGATAGCGCTAGACCGTTACTAATTACCCGTTTTTAGTTTGACCTTATGTGCGGAATTAATCTAACCAAAGCAATAAGACACTTTAATTAGTTCTAGATGATTGAGCAAACAAGGTCAATTCCTATGTTGAATTACCGTAGTTGTAATATTACAGAAAGCAATAAATAACAACAATATGTTCACGGAGAAACTCAACGTGAGAAAAACGTGGGCGCTTTGCCAGTCAAAGATCCACTATAAATTGTATTATAAACTTACAGACCACCAACAAAGTTAACGACACAAGCTTTCTGATCTCCTGTATGAAATTTGAAGTAGCTCTCCTGGAATGTGCACATGAACGCCAATCCTAACTCTTCGTTGTAAAGCAATCCTCCTGAAGTAAGCACACGAACTCCACTCCTAACTCTTCACGTAGTTTATCTCCTGTAGATCGACCAAGAACTCCTCATTCTTAAGTTTCTTCCTTAATCTTCGCAGCCAACCAAGTTGACGACACAATCTTCCTGACAGATCCAAGTGAAGAATAGCACCAGTGTATTAATTGAAGGTTTTGATGTTTTCAATCCAAATGGCGCATATAGATGAAGTGATTGAACTGTTGAATGTTTGGCTCTTGAGAGAATAATTGTTTTCTCTTGAATGAATAATGTTCAACCCCTCTTTTTCGAATGCACAACGCCCCCTTTTATATATTGGACGAATATTGAAACTTTGGCCAATAAAAATCTAGCGAAATCGCAAATTAGGTCTGGCCGTAAATTGGTCGCTCCAGCGAGGAGCATGTTCGCTTAAGCAAGGGCACTGTCGCTCAAGCGACAGGTAGGCGAATGTCGAGTGCTAGATGTTTTGCTTCATCCGCTCGAGCATGACTCCCGCAAGCAGCTAGCGAAAATGAGACGAGTTTCCTTCGTGTTCCAAACTTGGATCTCGAACCCTACACTGTACAACCAACTATGAAACTTTACAATTAAGTCCCTAAACTTCTAAAATGTTCAAGTTGGTCTTTTTATTCACAGAATAGCCAATTACAATAATTTAACACAAACAAATACACATGCATAAAATTATATCTAAGACTTCGGAGGAGGCGGTGGTGGGAAAAATGCATCGAACCGAGCATAAAAGGCATTTTGTTGAGTCTGCATTGCCTCCCATTGAACGTTGTAGTAAGCATAAAAGGCATCTTGCTGAGTTTGCATCGCCACTTGTTGAGCTTGTATTGCATCTTGTTGAACTTGCAGTCGGTGAAGCATCCAATCAAGCCCATCAACAGATGATGTAAGGGAGCTAATGCGTCCATTTAGGAGATTGTTATTATCCTCAATAAAAGTGAAACCGCCGAAAGGAGAGAAGTGAAACGAAGACCTCACCATCTAAATGAATTTCAAAGTATTTAAAAAAATTTGTAAGTAGCATGCCAATGGGTAATGTCTTTATACGAGTGGCAGAATGAATGATTTTCTTGTGACCAATCACAATTGTTGAAAAATCTAATTTTCGCCCAACTAAAAAGGGGTCAAGAAGGAATAAGTCGAAATGACTAACTTCATCAATGTGACATTTCCTAAGGATGGGTGATTTATTAAAATGATTTTCCAGCTTCTCGAGTTCGTCCTTTGATGAAGGAGTTGGTAACCTCTCCCTCCTTGGTTTCTTCCCTAGCATTTTGACCCTTGGCATGATGGTAGAAGAGTGAGAGAAAGATTTAAAAAGCAATCTACCGTTATAAAGAGAGAAAAGAATGTTATAGTGGAAGAGAAAAAAAATGGGGGTTTTAAGAGTTTAGAAGAGAAAAGGTGATGGGTTATTGGAATCTTGTTGAAATTTCGAAGAATAATGGTAGATCTAGTGAGTTTAGAAGTGGGTGTATGTAGAAGATGAAGAAAAGTGAGAGAAATGAGGGTAGGAGGCTTTTAAAAGCCTAAAAATCGTGTAATGCCGATCGACCGGTTGAGCCGTCTGGTTGACCAGATGCTGTTCAAAACAGATTTCTTTTTTCAGTCAACCAGACGTCTTCTAATTTTATTTATTTTTTGGTTTAAACTTTCTAGTTTTCCGGTCGACCGGAGGTCATCCGATCCCCCATTTACTTAACAAAAAATCATGCTTGAACACTTAGTATGAATTTAATTTAGTTATGTATTTCGAACTCATCAATGTCCAAACCTCTTCGAATATGTAAGAAACTATCAAGCACTAGAGATTCAGTGAAAATGTCAGCCAGTTGATTGTTGGTATACACAAATTATAATACAATATCTCCATTTTGAGCATGATCTCTTAGAAAATGATGTCTAATCTCAATATGCTTCGTTCGAGAATGCATGATGGGATGTTTTGACAAGTTTATGGCAATAGTGTCATCACACATGATTAGTACAAAATCAAATGATAAGTGGTAATCACTAAGAGTTTGTTTTATCTATAGGACTTGTGCACAATAATTAGTGGCCGAAATATATTCGACTTCAGCGGTGGACAATGCAACGAAATTTTGTTTCTTACTAAACTATGACACAAGTGGAAAGTCTAGAAAGTGACATATTCCACTAGTACTCTTACGATCAATAGTGCAATTGACACAATCGACATCCGAATAACTAAGTAGATCAATATGAATGCCCTTTGGATACCAAAGGCCTAATGTTATAGTGTCATTAAGATATCTAAAAATTCTTTTTACAGCACTTATGTGTGATTCTTTAGGATTTGATTGAAATCTAGCATATAAACACACACTAAACATAATATCGGGTCTGCTTGCAGTTAAGTAAAGAATGGATCCGATCATACCTCGATAGTTTGTTACATCAACGGGAGTGCCTTGATCATTTTTGTCCATTTTTATGGATGAGCTCATTGGAGTGTTCATCGGCTTCAAGTTTTTCATTTCAAATCTTTTGAGCATATCCAATATATATTTACTAATAAATATTCCATTATTAGTTTGTCTAATTCGTAGTCCAAGGAAGAATTTTAGTTCTCTCATCATACTCATTTCAAACTCCTTACTCATACGTTTGGAAAATTCTTCACAAAGAGAGATATTATTTGCACCAAAAATAATATCATCAATATAAATTTGAATAATAATCATATTATTTTTTTCGATTTTGACAAATAGGGCAGTGTCTGCTTTTCCTATGCAAAAATCATTTGAGAGTAGAAATTTGCTTAATCTTTCATACCAAACTCTAGGAGCTTGTTTTAATCTATAGAGAGCTTTTTTAAGTTTAAAACATAGTCATGATACTTTTTATCTTTAAAATCAAAAGGTTACTCTACAAAAACTTCTTCTTGAATAAAACCATTTAGAAATGCACTTTTAACATCCACTTGATAGAGAGTGAAACCTTTATAGCAAGCAAATGCAAGATTTATGCGAATAGATTCTAATCTAGCAATTGGTGCAAAATTTTCCTCATAATCGATGCATTCTTCTTGATTGTAACATTGTGCCACTAATCTAGTCTTGTTACATACAATTATTTCATTTTCATCTCTTTTATTTCTAAAAATCCATTTGTACCGATTACGGTTTGATGATTTGGTCTAGCGACGAAATCCCAAACATGATTTATTTCAAATTGATTTAGTTCTTCTTGCATAACTAGAATCTAAAATCCATCAAACTCGGTTTCTTTAAAATTCTTTGGTTCAATTTAAGAAATGAAAGCACAACTATTTAAATGGTTTCTAGTAGAGGCTCTAGTGGTAATACCTTTTGACGGATCACCGATAATTAATTCTTTTGGGTGAGAAGGAACGAACCTCCATTCTTTTGGTAGAGAATGATCACTTGGTATTTCGGTAAGTTCTTCTTCATTTTGTTGAACGTTTGTTTCTTCTTTGTATTCATCTTTTCAATCCTCCTTATTTTGATCGTGAATACTCATTGCTCGAGGAGAATTTCCATCATTAGAGAATTCTTTCTCACAATCAAGAGGGTTAGTTTTATTGAAAATAACATACATGGATTCTTCATCGACTAGAGTTCTTTTGTTAAAGACTCTATAAGCTTTGCTAGTCGATGAATATCCTAGAAAGATTTCATTATCGGATTTTGGATCAAATTTTTCCAAATTTTCTTTTGTATTCAAGATAAAGCATTTGCAACCAAAAACTTTGAAATAACCAATATTTAGAGTTCTATTTTTCCAAAACTCATAGGGGGTTTTAATTTTCTTTTGACTTACTAAAACTCTATTTACAATATAGCAAGCGGTGTTAATAGCTTTGGCCCAAAAATATTTTGGCATGTTATTTTCATTTAACATGGTCCTAGCCATTTCTTGAAATGTGTAATTCTTCCTTTCTATTACACCATTTTGTTGAGGAGTTCTAGGAGCCGAAAAGTTGTGTTCATATCCATTTTCATTGGAAAAATTGTCAAAAGCAATGTTATCAAATTCTCCTCATTGATCACTCATAATAGTTGTAATGGAATATCCATTTTCATTTTGGACCTTTTTGCAAAAATGTTTGAATATATTTAAAGCTTCATCTTTAACATTTAGAAATAGAACACAAGTAAATCTAAAGAAGTCATCAACACTGACAAAAGCATAATGTTTTCAACCCAAGTTAGCGGTTCTAGAGGGTTACAAAAGATCAATGTGGAGTAGTTGAAGTGATTTTGTTATTGAAGAGTATAGCTTGAGTTTGAATGAACTTTTCACTTGTTTGCCAAATTGACACGCTTCACAAACTTTATCTTTTATCATACTTTAAATTTGGCAATCCTGAGACGAAATGAATTTCAGAAATTTTTTAAAGAAAATCCATAATAACATGACCCGATCTCCTATGCCACAACTATGTATCATCTTTAAAGCTTGGTAAACATTTCTCATTATTTTCAAATTCAATATTTATGATATAAACATCTTTACTTCGACTTCCTACAAACATTACCTCTTTTGATGTGATAACCTTTATCGCACAATTGACTAATACTAAGCAAATTATGTTTAAGATTATCCACCAATAACACATTTTCAATAGAAGGAGAAGGGTGTTTACCAATGTTTTCAATGTCTATAATTTTTCCTTTTACATTGTCTCCAAATGTGACATGACCTTCATCATTTTCTTTGAAATTTGATAGTAACATTCTATCTCCGGCCATGTGTTTAGAGCATCCACTATCCAAGAATCATTTGCTCTTCATCTTCCTTGGTACCTATAAGAAATAATTTAATTTTTTATCTTTGGTACCCATGCAAGTTTGAGTCCTTGGTAGTTAGTTTTAGTAAATTCTCGAATCCATTTGTTCATTCTTTCAATATGTAGCTTTTTTTTTGGTTAGATAATTATAAGCAATATATCCTTCTTTGTTGCAAAAGCTACGTGTAATTTTTGAATAAGAAGTGTTCAAAGTTTTGACAAAAAGATTTTTGTTTAAAAATGGTTTATACCCAAAGTCCTCCTTTATCAAAAATACCTTTTTGATCCCCAAACATTAAATCAAAGTTTTTCTTACCTTGAGTAAATTGATGAATAATCAAAGTTAAGTTTTCAACTTTTTCTTTTAAGGAATAGTTTTCTTTAATCAACAAATCATAATCAATATTTTCTTTTCAAGTTTTTAACATTTACTTAATTTCACTTTTCAACAAGTGGTATTCCCTTTTAAGAATAGCGTGATTTAGAGCAAGCTTCTCAAATTCCTCGAGAATTTCATCGTAAGAGGTAGATAATTTATCATATGAACATTTTTTTAATAGAGCTTACCTCATCATCAATCGCGATGAAACACATTTTGGCAATTTCTTTTTGTTTATCATTTCTATCGTGATCATCATCGTCACTATCATCACATGTGGCTTGTAGTGCCTTTTTCTTGATATTTTTCTTCTTGTTTAGGCACTCGGTTCTTTTGTGACAATCGTAGCAAATAATCTTCTTGTTTCTCTCATCACTCTTTTCTTATTTCTTTTGGAATCTTCAATTATTTCAAAGACCTCTCCATTTTTCGACAAGGAGAACTAGATCGCTAAGCTCTTCATCACTCATATTTTGACTTGTAGTCCCTTACTCAATTTTTTATTTATGAGCAATTTGGCGCTTAAAAGATTCATTTGATTCTTCTTTGCTTTTCTTAGTTTTCTCCTTAATTTCGACGTTGTCGAGCTCGTATGTCATCAATGTACCATATAGTTCCCCCAAAGGATATGAGTTGAGATCTTTGGTGTTCTCTATTTATATCCTTAATGAGTTTCACTCTTCCGATAGTGACCTAAGCATTTTATTTACAAGGTCACCATTAGTAAATTTTCGATCAAAGCCTTTAAGATCATTAACAATATTAGTAAAGCAAGTAATCATATTAATAATAGGTTCATCTTTTTTCACAATGAAGTTTTCAAATTCTTTAACCAAGAGATTAATTTTAGTTTTCTTTACTTTACTCGTACCGACATGAGTGACTTCTAATGCATGTCAAATGTCATATCCGGAATCACATGTACTAATATGATTAAATCCATTTCTATCCAATGCATAATAAAGTAAATTTTTTGCTCTAGCATTTAAAAATAATTTTATTTTATCATCTTCATCATATTACTCTCTAGGTTTAGAAATAGTTTGATCGGGTTTACCATCAACTTTAATAGTCTTAGTAGGCACATAAGAACCATAATCAATAACTTCCTAAAAATTGTAATCTGTTGATTGAATATAAATCATCATCCTAGCTTTCCAATAATTATAATGTGTGACGTCAAAGAAAGGATGTCGTTTTGTAGAATGTCCCTCAAGATTTTGAAGATTAGAGTTAGCCATTAATCAAGATTGTGAAATCTTTGAAAATGAGCACCAAGCTCTGATACCAATTAATAACTCAAGAACGGCTAACTAAGAGGAAGTGAATTGATTTTTAAAACATTTTCGAAAAATAAACTTAAATCAAATAAGCAAAAAATATGTTGATCAATTAATAATCATAAACAAGGGAAAGCAAGTGGATCACTCAAATAATAAAAATAAGTAAGGTAACGATAAGTAAAAAGGTGGAGATGATGCAAACGATATAATTATGGAGGTTCGATCCAAAGCAATGATCTACGCCCTCCGTTACCAAGCTATCCGACACGAGCAATGCTTTTTTCACTATATTGATTGACTTATGGTGCAATCCAACTCTTTACACCGCTTTCGATGACTTACAATCAAGGAGCACCGATCCTTATACAATATAGAGTTTTACGGAACCTCTATATGACCCACAATTTTGAAAAGTAATACTTTTACAATTTGAAACTTCTCTCTCAATAAATGATACAATCAAAATTAAGTACAAGAGAGAAAAAGAGCTAACAGTTTAATGAATAGAAATAAATGAAGTTCTAGTGTTGGGTAAGAAAACTTTGATGAAAAAGATGATTTTCAAAAGTTGATTCAATCAGTTAAAAATTTTCAAAGTGATTGTTTGAAGAATTAAATAAGATGTAAGCTCAAAAAAATTTGTTCAAATATTTCTCACTTTAATGCTCTCTAAGAATATTGCAATGAATGCAAGAAGTTGAGGTATTTATAGAGTTCAAAACTTCAAAAAATTTTGTAATTGCGGATGACTCATCCGGTCGACCGCCTCTTGTCCGAATGATCAATATAATCATTTGTACAGTAAAAATCAGAAGTTAGAACGGTCAAATTTTGGACCGTTGAAATTTTCCGATCAACCGTCGACAATTTCGACAACTTCGTGTTTTGGCCCCGATTAACCTGATTTAAAAGTTTTGAAAGACATGAACCTTTGGAAGATATTTTTAACTAACTTTTCAAGATAAAAATATATTTTTCAAGTCAAAATATCTTTTTAAAATTCATTTTTTTTATATTTGGTCAAAATGTTGTATTCGAATGACTTTTAATGCACAAAAAAATATTTTTAATTCATAAAAGGATTTTGAGCTTTAACATTCATTGTCAAATAGCAAAATGTTAGTACCTTTACATTTTGTCTAAGAAATCAAGTCTTTGATTTTCTTCCGAAGTTTGGCTCTTAAATTTTTTGAATGTGTGATTTTGATCTTGACCTTCTTCTCGAATCCTATAGCTTTTGATTTTTTGTCAATCATTGATTTTTCGTAGTATGCTTTGAAAAATTATAATCATTCGAATTCAACTTGTTAGCAAACGAAATTCACTTGTTTGTTATAATAAAAAATTTAAAGTTATAATCAACCATAGGCCAACACTTGAATCTATAGTGGGAGAAAACTTTGATAGGAGAATGTGAATTCTTATATGTTTGCTATCTTGCGCTCCATATGTTGAAAAGTTGCTTGAGGTTGGACATGACGTTCAACGTGTTATAGATATATTGTCTGATTTATAGTAAGATGGACATTGTCATTACTCACATTTACCTTGAGGGTACCATAATTTCTTTACAACGACGTGGACAACTTTGGAAATGAGTTGCGGTCCTTGTTATATGTACTACTGATTTGTATTTATATTCCACTTGATAATACTATTACTATTAATAATATAGGAATGGACGTAGCGTCCAATAGGTTGTTAACCTAGTTAAAACGTATATATACACAATATTCGTGTCTCCTACAAACTTACCCAAAAATAAATCATTGGTTCCAACCGTGGCAACTGTGGAATCTGCTATTGGGTTAGCAATTTTCGTTATTACTTTCTGAGTCCGAGGGACTATTGCTATATAATCTATTAATAGCATTCAATGTTAAACATGACTCCTAGAGAGTTACCAAAATACAAAGTTTTTTTTCTCCTTTCGTTCTCTCCTTTCATTTTTATTTTGACTTGGTTAGCAGGATCAGAGACTTTCTCACTGGGAGAAGTTACTACATGTAATAAAAAAATAAAAAATAAAAAATCATTTCACTTCAAAGTAAGAAAAAAGAAAGTGAATTATTGAAAATGTTCAGAACCAAAAACTTTAAGAGTATGCTTGGCAATAGTTATAAACACTAGTTGAAAGTCATATAATTTTTTATTTACATATTTCATTGAATGCACAAGTACTTTCAACTTAGTGTATCTTAAAGCAACTTTGTATTTATAACAAACATCTTATGCATAATATAGTGCATATTTAAATTTAAAGAGTAAATTTTTTCATATGCATTAAAAATACTCTCTATTTTGACTATTCAGTTTGCTTCTTCTTCTTTTTTTAAATATTTATTAATTTCTTCTCATCATTTTTTAACATTTTTTATGTCAAAGACCAATTAATTTAAATATGTTATTTGTAATTTGTAGTTTATTAAATGTAATTATTGCATATTAAGAATAAAAGTCAAACTCGTCATTTGAAAAAAAAGTTCAAATATTCTTAGGTTTATTTTTAAGGATCGACTCTCTAAAATATGGAGTGTCTTGCATTTAAAGAATCTCTTAGAGATGTTCTTATCCATCATCAATTTCTATTTATTTATAACACTTGCCAAACATAGGCTTACTTAAAAATTAAAACTAGGCATGACAATGGAGTGGCACAACCTCTCCATCTCTAGTCCAACCAGGGATTTCCAAAAGATGGACTTGGATAGAAATTAAAGTGTCTTCATTTTTGGTGACTATTTTTCCAGCTATTAATTCATTTAGCCCTTATTTGAT
Organism: Osmanthus fragrans; assembly: GCA_019395295.1. NCBI lineage: Eukaryota > Viridiplantae > Streptophyta > Magnoliopsida > Lamiales > Oleaceae > Osmanthus > Osmanthus fragrans. Next base: position 17,881,309 of record CM033361.1, on the reverse strand, counting down.
GGTCATTACTTGACAAAAATAAAGTTTTAAATAACGAATTTTTAAAGAATATGTGGTTAAAAAGTGAAAATTTTTTTTAGGTTTTTGATAAGTGCGTTTTTGCACACTTATTAGACACTTTTTGGGATTTAATTGTTGATAAATTTGAGTATATTTCTATCCATAATTTTGTACTTTTTGTATTTATAGGCCAAAACCCTGAATTGGAATGAAACGGAGGCAAAACGAGTGAAAATGACTTCAATTACACAAAAATGTGAGGTTGAGGACTAAAATACACTTGACCAAAAGATGGAGGGCTTTGACTGCAATTTGGTAGGAGCTTAAATGAAAGAAGTTCAAAGTATGAGGACCAAATTGTACAAATTCAAAGACGGGGGATGAAATCGCGCAAGGACAGAAAGTTCAAGGACCTGAGCTGCAAATATGAAAAAATTCATGCGACCGCATGGATTATAACCATGCGATCGCATGGATTGATCCAAGACATCAAACCATTATTTTGGTTTGCCCATGCGACCGCATGGATTATAACCATGTGGCCGCATAGAAGTAAAAATTCAATGGCGGTCTATTTTCTTTCCACGCGTTTTTGGTCAATTTTGGCAATATTTTGGAACTTGTTTAATGGAAATATTTTGGGATATTTTGTGGTGTCTCACATAGCATTGCATATATCCCTCTCTCCCTCATAAGTTTTAGATACATTAGTTTAGTCTAGGTTAGTGAGAGTTTTCTCTCTTAGTTTTCTTTCTTTATTTTCTTTCCTTTTCTTCTTTTAGTTAGTTGTTTCTTTGGTTGTCTTGGCTCATGTTTGGAAGGAAATTGAATAGCAAGGAGACAGATCAATGAATACTTGGAGAAATATTGGAGAAAGGCAAAGCTACACTTGAAAGGGTTATATCTACATCTTTGTTTTTCTTCCATTAATTTTCCATGTTTGTAATGTAGTGAAAACATTATTTCCTTACTTATTATCTTTATAAAATAAGTTAAGTTTGTATGTTGGAGTTTATGTAGTATCTTAACTTTAATTTCATTAATATTGATATATGTTGTTAGAAATGCATTTGTTATCAAAATAATAGTGTATTGATTATTAAGTTGAAATTATAATATTTATCTAACAATTAAATGTTGTAGTTCGTTAATTTGTACAATTATTTATCTGACAATTAAATAGATGTACTGATTAGGCCGAAATAATTAATACCATAGGTTTGTATGATTCCAACTATACGCGTTTAGATTATCTAGAGATAGACATCTACCATATGTGACCCGTTGAATATTTTCACAGCAATTTAATGCAGATGGTTAATTTTGTATCGACATAGAAATATGTGGTATAATTTAATCACTTAGTGTTAATATCACTTGAAAGAGGATATTAATTTAAAATTGAAAAATCGGGTCTAACTATTAATTTTGGTAATTTGCATGTACGTTATTGAATTGATGTTAATAAAATAAAGGTTAAGTGAAATCATAAATTCCAACCACTTTTCAAATCAAAGATGCAACTACTTTTTTTTTAGTTTGTTAGTTTAGTTTTATAGTTATTAGTTTTTAATTTAATTTCAATATTAATTGTGTGTGTGTGTCAGTCGTTGTTAGAATTAAAATCGATTAGAGTACGTAACTTCAAAGTAACATTTCTCGTGGGATCGATATTCGAACTTAAAAGAGGTCTACTATATTACTTGTTCACGATCCGTGCGCTTGCGGTACGTTTTCAAAGCGAACAGTTTACATGAATAATATTTCATTATGTAAATGTGTGGTTAAAAATGAGTATGGAGAAAAAAATTTGAAAATAAATTCCATCAAACAGGGGTTAAATATTACATATTTATCTTTTAAATACATTTAGAGTGTGTTTGATAGAGATTATTGAAGAATAATAATTTTAAAATAGTGATATGATGTGAAATGTGTGGTTGAAAAAGAAGGAAAAGTTATTGATGTGATGAAAAATATTATTTTATTGAAAAATATGTGATTGAAAATGAGTAGAAGAATGAAAATGAAAATAAGAATGTGGGTCAAATGGGGCCGTAAATTTAAAAGTACAAAAAGGAGTCGATGGGTCTAAATAATTATCGTGTTTCCGATCTAGGGGTGACAATGAGTCAAATCGCTTGTCAATCAACAATCTTGACTCGTCTAAATTTGGTCCATGAATTGCTCGAGCTCGTCTTAAGATGACCCACGAGTTTACTCAAGCCAAATCGAATTTGATTTTTTTCATTAGCCGACTCATCTTGAACTCATTGGCCACAAACCAACACGTGGCTCATGGACCACTTCATATGACCATTTGGCTCGATGATCACATTTTTTGTTTTAAAAAGAGGGTCCGTTTTTTCTATATAAACCCTTCTGTTACTCATTTTTATCTACATAACTCTATCTTCTCAATTCAACATTAAATGGTGAAAATTGTAGTAAACATTTGTTAGGTATTAATTGTACTGGTTATTCTTTAGACAAAATGATTAATATAAAAGAGTTGTAAAGGTCAATGAGTCTGTTGGGATGTTGTATAAATTAACTAAGAGTCTTTGGGTTCGAGCATGGAAAATGGAGAAATAGTCACCAAAATTATGCTAGCGTGTCGTCAAGTTGATGCTCGAGCGTCCAAAACAGAATCATTGTCGACCGCCTATCGCCGGACTATTGCTAGCTTGGCGCTCGAGCTACGGTGGTTTTCAAGAAATCCTAGTTCACGATTTTCAAGAGTTCTATCTATCCTATAATACCCCAATACCTCTCTACTATAAATATACAAGCCCCATTTCGTGAAAGTTGTGGTTGATCATTATATTCTACATTCATAACATATTTTGGAGATCAAACGACAATTCTACATCTTGAAATCAATCAACCACAAGTTGAAAAAAACATCAAAATCATATAATCTAAAACACATACTTCCTAAACATAATCAGGAAGGTACTTTCTCAATAGCTTTCAGATGTTGCTAAATATTGAAGGAGGTTGGAAGCATAAGAAGAGTACAAAAAACAAGGTAGGTGTTCTTGGTGGTCCACAAAAGATAGACAATTTTAGAAGATCGAAAACAGGTGTGAGTAAAGCACATTCCAGTTGGTCTTAAAGAATGCATAAATTAGATCAGCGTGTCTAGTGGGTTTTTTAGGTTGGATCATACTGTAAGTTCTTATTGTCCATAGTGGAAGCACTGACTTGGTCCCGTAGTTTTTAATTCTGTGATTGATTTTCTCCTTCAACAAATCCTGTGTTATTTACTGTTTTATTGACTATTGTAGCAGTTCAACATACGATATTATTGACTTGATTAACTAAACATCTAGAACAATTAAAAAGTGACTTGTTGCTTTTAATTCCATGTTATTTACCTATTCACCCCATCTAGGTAGTGGTGTCAATTAGTCGGGCCAAGCCGGCTCGCGGGCCAAATTTGAGGCTCGGTGTCATAGGCAGCAGCTTTGCTTAAGCCTCGTGGCCCAATCGCAGTCGAAATTTGCCCAACATCGACCGCCCATTGTAAATATTTATTTAAATAGATAGAAATTAGAAAATTTTAATATGATTCTTCAGCCAAAAGACGTCTACTCCCCTCATTTGGGTTTTTGTTCCGAAATCTATTATAGGGGATATTAGTCTTTCAAAACATTTTCAAACTTTCTAGTGTTCTTCCCCTGCACTAGCCATTGTAATTTCTTGCTTTCATCTATTGTAATTTCCAGCATTCAAGCAATCAATGAACAAGTTATTTTCATTGCATTTTAATTCGTGTTGCAAGCTTTCTTAAAATTGTGATCAAATCTTATTTTGTCCTGAGAAAAGGCGGAAGGTAGTCTAGCTGAGCAGACTACTACCGCACGGTGTCCCTTTCTGTGCTAAGAAGAAAGGCACCCCGTGAAACTCGGGCTCGAGGTGTGGGCTTTTTTGCGATCCGAGCCGAACTTTTGCTCGCCCAAAAAAAAGAGGCTCGACCCGTTTTTTCTCTCTTCTTTCTATGCTGCTACTAGTTTTTTTCAAATATTTTCGAGCTCGCAGGAGCCCGAGCCTAGGCTCCGTTCCTTCGAGCCGGGAGCCGAGCCCGCGAGCCTTTTTGTCATCCCTACATCTAGGTATTTTAGGGTTGGACTAGTAACTTCAAGTGGTATCAGAGCCTAAATTCGATACCTGACCATAACTTTCAAGGTGAGTAGTTCATTGTTCATCCCGCCATACTTTGATGATAGTAACTATGCGTATTGAAAAATTAGAATGAGAGTCTTTCTAAAATCGAAGGATGAGCGTATTTGGTTGAGCATATTGAATGGTTGGACTGTTTCCTCTAGCACCGTTAATGGTGTTATCACTCCCACTCCTACAGCTAATTGGTCGAAAACTAATTTAGATTAGTGTAATTAGAATAGTAAGGTTTTACATGCTTTATTTATGGTTGTGTCACCGGAAGAATTTATTCGTGTGTCTATGTATGAGGTTGGTAAAGAGGTTTGAGATATTTTATAGACCATACATGAGGAAACTCAATCTGTTAAGAACTTTAAGTTACATATGTTGAACACTAGGTTTGAATGATATGGTTAACTTTAGCTTCAGCCTAGGTGAGAGAATTCCTAAGTCTAAGATTGTCAGAAAAATTCTTAGATCCTTACCTGACAGATTTAGGCCTAAAATCACGGTTATCGGGAATAACAAGAATTTAGATACGATTAAGATTGAAGAACTAATTGGATCTCTCCAAACTTATGAACTTACCATATCTCAACTTAAGAAGAATAAGTCTACAGCCTTGAACACTATTAGGAAAGAAGAGTACGACTGTATTGATACAGAGATCATTAATGATGAAGAGATAGCTTATTTTGCTTAGAAATTTGGAAAAATGTTAACAAATAAGAAGCCTCAAGAAAGACATAGATGTGCTCCCAGTAAGTCTAGAAAGATATCTCAATCTGTGAGATGTCATAAGTGTCAAGATTTTTGCCACTATAGGAGCAAGTACCCTAATAGTAGGAAAAATTAAAGTAAAGCAATGAATGCAACTCTTACTACTGACGAGTCTAGCTCGGATAATCAAAATGAGAGAAGTTTATGGCTTTCATTGCTATGAATATGAGTGAATCTAATAAGGACAGTGAGAAGATTGAAGAATTAGATAGTGGTGAGCACTCTGAGGAAGAGTCTAAAGATGGGGAAGAGATTCGTGAGGCTTATCATCAATTATTTGAGGAGAGTCTTAAAATTAAGAAGGTGAATAAAGCCGTGTTTAAAAAGGTTAATGCACTTGAGCTAGAAAGAGAGAGACTTATACATGAACTTCAGGAGTCAACCAAAAGCCTTAATAAGTTAAGATTAGTCAGTGAGAACCTAGATGCTAAGGTAAAAACCCTGACAATCATCCTTGAGAAATCTAATACTCAACTCTATTCATTCTCATGTGGATCTTAGAAGCTGAACAGTCTTTTAGGGTTGAACAAGCCTACTGAGAACAGAAAAGGTCTATGATATAAGCAGACCGATCATAATAAGGCTAGTACTTCCAAAACTATTTTTATCTTTGCTACCAACCAACCTAAGTGTGCTCCTAATCCTGAACTAAAGAACAATGATATCGTAGGACAGAGACCTACTAGACAGTGTTGGACCTACCAACCTAGGAATAAATATCAACGACCCCATAATTTTAAAATCATTTTATAACTTGATTCAATTGTGGTTAGTTAAGACATATAAATTTCTGAATAGAAATAGAATCAAAATTTCACTAGAAATAGAAATCAGAATTTTGATAGCCAGATTGACTTTCTTACTAATCAGGTGAGTCAATCGATCGAGTTAATGACACAGATCATTCAGAATAAATCTTCCACCAGGCAAGTCTGGGTTAAGAAGAGTGATCTCTATTATTAGAGGAATTATTAGAGGAGATGCTCTAACCGATGATGTTGTTTGTTTTGTTCTTCAAGGGAAAAGCAATTTCATGTCTCGGTGAGTTAGTATTTTGGTGTATGCTTGTGCTCATTTTTGATAGCATGCATATCGTAATTGGTAGAGTACCATGTGGTATTATATAATTCATTGTGTAAATCTTGATATACATGTAGCAATATCCTTATGTAAATTTCTTTAATTTTTGACTTTTTAAAAGAAAATTGTATACTTAATATATTCTTCACGTATAATTTTAACGCTTTCTACATTAAAAGTAGCTAGTCTCAAGCTCGAATAAGGAGGATTTTTTTTTTTAATTTAGAAAAAGGCAAGCTTGTGGATTGCTTGGCATGCGAGTCAATAACCGAGCTGTATTATTAGACACAAGTTGACATTCCATTTTCCATTATTCTCACGTGAAACATTGAAAGTTAGAAAAAAAGTTGGAGTTTTGCTACAATTATCCATTATTCCCATTTGAAACATTAAGGGTCTGATTGATAACACCCAATTTCCATGAAAAATGGAAATTATTTTTCATTTCCATTCAATTAGAATGTTTGATAGCAATTTTTTCTTGGCAAAATCTTTTCCCACCCACGCACCCTTTTTCCATGTTTTGGATGTTTCAGGTTGCTCTTTTTTTTTGGCAATCTAAAGAAATTTTATCCCCAATTATAAAAAAAAAAAAAAAAAATTCTATTTAATTGACAATTTGCATGGAAAATAAAGTCAAATAAATGATTTTCCATTTTCCATTTTTTTATATTAATCAAACACAATTAATTGACAATTTTCAATAAAGTAAATTCTAGACAATTTAATTTTCTGCAATTCATTTTTTTTCCACCCAAATTTCATTTTTACAATCAAACAAATCCTTAAGAGTTGGGAAAAATAGGAGTTTGCAAACCAGTACACCAAGCGCCCAAGTGTACAACTGAGAGGGGCTGTACACCCAAAAAATTGCTCTTTGGATCCTGTCCTCGTTTGTGTATGCCCGGTCTCGAGGAAACACCACTGGCTTAATTTCTATGGCAGATGACATTTCACTGCACATGCATCTTTGATTTCTCCTTAGAACCTCCCAAAAGTGCCCTCCATTCTACGGATAAAGGCGAAACTCTCCAAACCACAAAAAGTCAATGATCTCCCCTCCTAAATTCAACGCACTGGTTTCTTAGTACAAGGAGCATTATTCTTCTTGTACTAAGAAAAATCACTATAGCGACAAAAAAAAAAAACCTTGATGCTTGATCCACACACAAACACAGCATCAGCAGTTCCCAAAATATACACGAACCAATAAAAAAGAGAAACCCAGTTGAATTTCATGGACTGAGTATAATTTTAGCGTATATTCTCTATTGACGTTTGAAATTCTTTCATGAAAAGAGGATGAACACAGCGGCCAGTAATAATATGATGTCCTCGGCATCAGCATCTGGGAACAACGGGCAGTCGCCGGGTATAAAGACGTATTTCAAGTCCCCAGAAGGCAAGTATAAGCTTCAGTATGAGAAGACTTATCCTGCTGGTCTTCTTCAGTATGCCTATGGCAAAACTGCCACTCAGGTAAGCCAAATTCGCCTCACTTGCTAGGGTTTTTCCCCTTTCTGTTTCAATATCTCATTTATGGTTATCGTTGCACATTTGCATTTCTGGGTACTGACGTTTTAAGATTGAATTTAGGTTAAGTTTTGTTTGTTGATTTGGAAATTCTGGTGGCTTCAGTGTTAAAGGTTGTAATTTTGGAAATGGACTCACTAAGTTGGTTTTGATGTCTTTATAGGAATACTGTCTTTAAGGTTAGATTTCAGGATTGGCCGATTTATTAATTTCAATTTATGGATTTGGATTTGGCTTTGGCTTTGTATTTGTATTTGAAATGGATTTATTTTGTATGCTTGATTTTAGTTATTTTTAGAACTTTCTAGACGAACATTTTCTTAAAGAATTAATTAATTAATTTTTTTTTTTTTTACTTTGGTTTGCATATCAAGACTAAAATAGAACCGTCTTCAAGCAGAACAAATGCGTTATGATGGTTTCATGTAGATAAGTAATTTTATCTAGTATGGGAACTTATCTACCCACTTCCTAATAGGATAAGTAGTTTATTGAATTTGAATGAAAAAAAAAATGTAGAACCTGTAATTGGTTAATACTCGTATGTTTTGTACTCTTGATTTCTGACTTTTTACCTTTAATAATGGTAATTAATTTTTCTAGGTTTTCTACTAAGGTTCATTTGACAAAACCAATATTTTAGAAAATCTGTTCTGTCATTTTTAGGAAATTGATGTTGATAGATATTTTCATTTTGTAGTTTATAGTACAGATAGCTAAGCATCAATTATGTTATACTTAGTGGAAAATATTTGAAAAATTAAAAATCTGATGGACTTCAATTTGATTGTAAGGTAACTCTTGCTTATCTGAAGGATAAGCCAGTGCAGACATCGTCATCATCAAGTTTGGGCATAGGTGGTGGTGTGAGGTCAGCAGCAGCTAGGTTCTTGGGTGGGGGAAACGAAAATAGGTCACATAGTTTTGCTGGAGGAAGTAAGTTGGTGAGCAGCACCAATAGTAGAATTGTATCATTAGCGACTTCAATTTCCAATAGTGTTGCTGGTAAGTCAAACTTCGATGGCAAAGGGACTTACTTGATTTTCAACGTCAGTGATGCAATTTTCATTAGTGACTTCAATTCTCATGATAAGGTACTTTGAAGATTTTCTCATTATAGTAATTATTGAATTTCAAGTGGGATTGATTTTAATAGGTTATTCTTCTTCGCAGGAACCTATGAAGTCTATACACTTTGGTAACTCAAATCCTCTATGCCACACATTTGATCCTGATGTGAAGGATGGGCATGATTTCCTTATTGGTTTAAACTCTGGAGATGGTAAGTATTTTTCCCCCTGGAATTTAAATGGACAAGCAATGAGCTACCTTCAACTTTATTTGACAAAATTGTGCCTATGTGTTTTGTAGTTTATTCAGTGTCTCTAAGCCAACAATTACAAGACATTGGGAAGAAGCTCGTTGGCGCACAGCATTATAATAAAGATGGTTCTGTAAACAATAGGCAAGAGATCATACCGTTTATGCTAATGCATCATCTTTTCATGTGTGGAATCTCTTGCCTTATCGCTATATATATATATATATATATTTTTTTTTTTTTTGATGGGTAATCTCTCATTTTATTAATCAAATGATAATACACAAGGTGTGCATAATCAATTTAAATAGGATAAAAACACAATAAAATTAAACAACCCCTCTATCGAGTAAGTAGTCGCCGCATTAAACCAATTATACAATGTCAGATGAAATAATTCTCTGAACTGCTCTGTCGACCGTGCTTGATCTTCAAAACAATGGTTGTTTCTTTCTCTCTACACACACCATACAATGCACCCTGGAATGAGATCCCAGACTAGTTTACTATTCTTGCCTCTAAGTTTTCTCCTTCATGCTTGCACCGCGTCCTTTATTTGCCTTGACAACACCCAATTCATCTGTTGAGCAACTAGAATATCGTTCCACAGCTAACGCACACCATCGCATTGAAGAAACAGGTGGTCAATTGTCTCTCCATCCCTCTTACACATATAGCACCACTCTGTAACATAACAATTTTTTCTTCGAAGATTATCCACCGTTAATACCTACCCCTTCACAACTGTCCACAGTAAAAATGCCACTCCTGGAGACAATTTACACTGTCATACCCTCTTCCACGGGAATGAACCTCCACAGGTTCCAATAAGGATCTGAAATATGTACAAACAGAGAAAATATCATTTGCTGCCTCTCTCCACCTGCTACAATCGTCCTCTCCAACTCGAATGTGCACATCATGCAAGGAGGTAAAAACAACATATAATCATCCAATTCCCAATTCTGTAAGCCCCGCTCGAAGACAATGTTCCAGTTAGGACTCTCATTCTGAATAGTTAATACCTCATTCACCATTGCAGAAGGTTCCAAAGCAATGCGATACAGAGAAGGAAACCTCATCTTTAGTAGTTGATTTCCATACCAACAATCATCCCAAAATCTGACATTGTCATCATTTCCCACCATAAAAGTCAATCTATTCTGAAAATCATTCCATCTTTTTCTTATATGTATCCACAAGCTTACCCCATGTGAGTCACGACTCTCAACTGAGCACCAGCCCGCCCCCCTCCATAACATCATACTTTACCCCTATGATTTCTCTCCAAAAACTCTCCCTCTCCCTCTCCCTCTCCACTCCAAATCTCCACAACCACTTGCCCAACAAGACCTTATTCAACAGTACAAGGCTCCTTAATCCAAGATCACCCACCGTAATAGGGGAGCAAACGTCACCCCATTTGACCAAATGAAATTTCCTCCTCCCCCAACCCTGCCTAAAGGAAATTCCTTTGGGTCCTCTCTAATTTTTTTGCCACTGTAACAGGAATAGGAAACAATGACAAAAAATAAGTAAGGAGATTAGATAGAGTTGACTTAATGAGAGTAAGATGACCTCCTTTAGAAAGGTACATACGCTTCCAACCCGCTAACCTCTTTTCCACCCTTTCTATGATCTCATTCCAAATATGTGTACTTTTAAATCGTGTGCCTAAAGGAAGCCTAAGATATAAGATAAGCAGCTGCGCAATCCTATAGTCCAATATAGCAGCTAGCTCATCCACGTTAGAGACCTCTTCCACTGGAATAGCCTCAGATTTCTTCAAATTTTTCTTCAATCCAGATACTGCTTCGAAGCACAGAAGCAACTGACGCAAGTTTCTAATTTGCTCATCATCTGCATCGTAGAACAACAATGTATCATCTGCAAATATCAAATGAGAAACCTGTAGATGACCAACCATAAAGCCTCTTAATAGACCCTCCCTCACTGCTTTCTCAATCATCATACTGAATGTCTCTATTACAATAACAAACAGCAATGGAGACAACGGGTCCCCTTGCCTCAAATCTCTGCTACTCCGAAAATAACCCTCGGGTGTGTCGTTGACCAAGACTGAGAACGACACTGTCGAGATACAAAACTGAATCCACTTACACCACTTTTCTCCAAAGCCGCAACGCCTGAGCATATACATAAGAAACCCCCAGTTCACATGATCATACGTCTTCTGGATATCAAGCTTACATAATATTCCTGGGACCCCAGACATATTCTAGAGTCAATACATTCGTTCGCTATAAGAACATAATCCATAATCTGACGCCCTTTTACAAAAGCATTCTGAAATTTAGACACCACTTTTCCTAACACCTCCTTTAATCTATTTGCCAGAACTTTAGCAATGATCTTGTACATCCCGCTGACTAATCTTATAGGACGAAAATCCTTGATATCAGACGCTCCCGGTTTCTTGGGGATTAGTACAATAAATGTAGCATTAGCACTTCTCAAAAACCTGCCACACTCGAAGAAATAATTGACCACATCCATGATATCCGATCGCACCACCTCCCAACAAGCTTTATAGAATGAGAACGAGAAATCATCCAATCCAAGTCCCTTATCATCATTCATACTAAACACCACCTCCCTAATTTCGTCCTCCTCAAATGGTCTCTCTATCCAATTGGCATCCTCCTCAGTAATAGTGGAAAAATCCAATCCCTCCAACTGTGGTCTCCATTCAGATTGCTCCCGATAGAGATTTTGATAGAATCCCACCATTTGAGTCCCAATATCCTGTGGTTCCTCATAAGTAACCCCATCTACCTCCAACAATGTGATCAAATTATTACGCCGATTGGAATTAGCGACCTGATGAAAGAACTTTGTGCATTTATCACCGTCTTCAACCATGTGACCCTAGATTTCTGGCGCCAAGCAATCTCCTCCATCTCCAACAATTTATCCACCTCTCCCCTTACCACTCCACGTCTCTCTCTCTCCTCCCCCTCCAACCCTAGACTCTTCTCCTGTCTATCCAACTCTTCAATTTCTGAAAGACACTGATTTTTACGACAATTTACATCTCCCACCACCTCTTCATTCCACCTCTTTAAATCTCCTTTTAAGGCCTTGAATTTCTGATCCAAAACAAAAGTTGGGGACCCCCTGAAATCATAAGAGGCCCACCAATTCCGTACACGCTCCCCAAAATCTTCTACTTTCAACCACATCTTCTCAAACCTAAACGGTCTTCTTTCACCACCTCTTGTATTCCCAGATAGTGCAATAGGAAAATGATCTGAGTACACTCTCCTCAATCTCCTCTGAATTACATCGAAGTACTTAGCCTTCCACTCACTACTAACCAAGAATCGATCTATTCGTGATTGAGCAGACGGATCCCGATTAGATGACCAAGTAAAGTCCCCTCCAGTCAAAGGTAGATCCACCAGCATATTGTCCTTGATGAAATTTGAGAAGTCCTCCATTGCCCCTGTCAATCTCTCACCTCTCGACCTCTCAGTAGGAAATCGAACCACATTGAAATCACCGCTAATGCACACTAGAAGGTTCCACCAGGCCATCATACCAGCCATCTCATCCCACATACCCTCTCTATTCTTATCAGCGTTAGGCCCATAGACTCCTATAACCATCCACGGAAATCTATCCCAAATATTTCTAAACGATAACGACAGAGTGAATGACTCGACACTAACCCCCTCCATATCAAAAACTCTCGTATCTCACATAACTAGCACACTTCCTGAAGCCCCTGATGATCCCAAAAACTGATACCCAACATGCTGTCCCCCCCCCCCCCACAAATTACAAACAACAGCTCTCGAGACGACCTCCATCTTTGTTTCTTGTAAGCAAACAATGTCAACTCTCCAACCCCTTAACAAATTTCGAATTTCTATCAGTTTTCCTACTTCATTAAGCCCCCTCGCATTCCAACTAATGATTTTGGGGATCATTTTAACACTCCATCGTCCCTCCCCGTCAATCCTCTCCTTGACTCTCCTCCTTTTACATCATAATTCACCGAGCATTCAAGCCGCTTCAGCTCACGATCGCCTTCTCTTCTTGTCTTATCTCCTGGTGTACCCATCTCCTGTCCTCTACTAGCCTCCAATTTCTCGAATAGTTGCAAGAGCCCTTATCGCTATGTTAATGGCTAACTACAGTTGAGGAAGCATGAGTTGATATGTGAGTCTTGGGCCAACACATCTAATTTCTTCTTTCCTTGTCCATTGACCGGGAAGTGCTTGGATTATTCATCTAGTGTTTGCTTTGCAAAATTTTTTGGGAAATGGGAATATGTCCTTTTATTTGTTTCTGCTATTGAGTCTGCTGATGGATAGAATTGTTATCTTCTCTTTGGGCTCTAGAGTCTAGAAGGGTTTCAAGCCCTTTACTGAGATTCTGAGAAGAAATGGAAAGACACTCTTTCATGAACATCTTTTACTTATCTTCTTCCAGGAGATATTTCTGCAAAAGAAATTATGCTTTACTTAAAATTGAATAGCTCACTGTCCCAAATCAAGTGGCATGTTTCCAACTATATCAGTTTTAGCCCCTATTTGGTAACGATTAAAATCCAGATTTTAATCTAAGTCAAAGTCAGCAATCAATTTTAACCACGTATTTCATGGGTCCCACAACTTTTCAATTATACATTTCATTAACTTTTATCAAAATCTACTAAATATCTGATTTTAATCCCTACCAACACGAGCTTATTTTTCTTCAATTCTGTTTGCAAATGAAACTTAAGCAAGAATAAACAACATAGCTAAAAGTCAATCTTCCTTAAAAAATAGAATTTAAAGTGAGGATATTGCTAGAAAGATGTAGTGATACTGTAGTACTTTTGCATTATATTTCTTATTTCTTTGATTCTGTGTGCAACATTGAATGGGATGAAAGGATTATTAGCTCTTACACTGCCCACTAATTTCTTGTTTAAAATTCCATTTTAAGTGTGAAAAAGTCTACTATTACTTTTTTTAAAAAGCTTTGACTGTGCCCTACGTCTTACTCTGGACCTTCGGAGCTACTTGGATGGTGCCAAGTCCATTCAAATGCTCTTCGACAGAGATCCTTTCCATTTCTCTGACTTTATTTGCCGCAAAATGCAAGCTTTTGAATTAATCCTTCATGGCAAGATGGAGGTCTTGATTTGCATTTGTAGTATGGGGGTGAGTGGTTTGCTGAGAAGAAGAGGAACGGATGGAGCATAAGAAGGGGCAAGGTATAATTGTAAAAAGACGCATGTTCATGGAAACTTATTAAAAGAAAACAAAGAGGCTTATTTCATTCTCTCTTTGTGGGTCCTTTCCAGACAATTCCCTCAATTTAAAATGGTTGAGCACATATTCGCATACAGCTATATTACAAAGTTAAAAGAGATGGTTATTATAGTCGGAACGCACTTGAAATGGGCTGGACTTGGCCAAATTATAATTCAGGTGACTTGAGCCCAAGCTCAGTCTAGCCTTCAGTCACAGTAATCGCCACATAAGGGCGTGGCTGCTTCATGTCAGTAAACTAAGACATAATTCAGAATTAACTCGCAAACCAATACAAGATATTCTGACCAAGTATTCTGTTTCCTTTTAACAGTCTCTGTACTTGTGTTGCCTGGATCCCTAATGGCGATGGTGCATTTATTGTTGCTCATGCAGATGGAAATATGTATGTATATGAAAAGGCAAGGTTTAAAATCTTAACATGAAATTAGTTTCTTTTTCTTAATGTCCATAATTCTCAGGATACCAATACACACTGTTATTATTTTTCAGAACAAAGATGGTTCTGGTGATGCTTCATTTCCTGTTATCAAGGATCAAACTCAATTTTCTGTAGCACATGCACGTTACAGTAAGGTAATGCTTATTGCTTCTATGGTTCCTTGATTGCTAAGGGAATTTTTCTTTTCCACCATCTAGCTCTGTACAGACACCCTTGATATGATGAGGTCTTTATCTATTTGTTAGGCAAGCAGAGCACTAGTTAATGCAATTTATACGTGCCTTCTCTGATAGGTACTTATCTCATTATCATTTAGTCAACATTCATTACCTATTAACCTTTTAACTGAATATCTTCTAATTGGAGAACTTACATTTGTCATATGTTTCAAAGCCAATATAAATTAGGTGGAGCTTCATTGTTGTTTTTATAGTTTTCTTGTCTCATTTTTTTACTGGCTCAGTGCTCAGTATAGTCAATTCTGAATCTCTGAAATTCGAAGATTAATTTGAGACTTGAGTATTACCACGATGTTGAAGAGTTGTGTGCTCCTAGTTGAAGCCATTATAATGGAGTGGAGGAAGGTAAATTAAGTTGGAGAAATTGAGTTGCAGGCTATGGAAAAAAAACTTGGTCCTTATTTATAGTAATAGTCCTACATGAGTACAGAATTTTAAGTAGGATCTTCCTCGCTAGCTTCAAGGCTTCGTCAAGTTTGATTCAGCTGTTCATAATGGAAACCTTGGACATAAGGCATATTTATCTTTATCTATGTCATCAATTTAAATTGTTGGGTTGTTATCCGTTTTAAATTGCTGTGCTTGATTTATGGAAGAGACTTCAAATGGCAACATTCGCAGCCCCGAGTTCCTAATTTGACAGAACAAGACTTACCTTGTCAATATTTAGAGATAATTGAGACTAAGCTTGAGAGCTGCAATTGAAACAATCCTCTTTCATTACAGTTTTACCTATTTATTGTTTTCTATCTTCTCTATTCCCATAGCTTACTCGAACTGAATCTTCAATTTTAGTGCAGTTTTGGAGTATTTGTTATTTTGTTTGTTATTGTTCAGCTTATATAGTTTTATTAGTGGAGACACGTGCTACATTCGGACTGCCCATATTGTTGTCCTTTTGATGTTATAAGTGGATGGGTTGTCTCTTTCTGCATGTAGTATTTGGATAAATATTTTTCATCTTGTGGGTAACGCTTCTCTTTTAATTGCTTATTTGCTTCTATGCAGAATCCAGTTTCTAGATGGCACATTTGCGAAGGTTCAATTAATAGCATAGCTTTCTCATCTGATGGGGTCTATATAGCAACTGTTGGAAGGGATGGTATTGTCATCATCTGGTGTCTTTTGTATCTCTCAGGATTTTGACTTGTTAATTATGCCCTCCTCCCACCCACACACACGAGAAAAGGACAAGGCAACTTTTTTTTCCATATACATCTATTATTTATGGGATGAGAAAAATTGATAAATGTAGGTTACCTGCGAGTTTTTGACTACAAAAATGAACAACTTGTATGTGGTGGAAAAAGCTATTATGGTGCTCTATTATGTTGTGCTTGGAGGTATATATTTACTTTTAGTATATTATTGATATTCACGATATAAGAATGGAGTAACTGACAGCAACTGAAACAACAGCATGGATGGAAAATACATTCTCACTGGAGGCGAGGATGACCTAGTTCAAGTTTGGAGTATGGAAGATCGAAAGGTTGTAGCATGGGGTGAGGGACACAGCTCGTGGGTAAGTTTCTAGCAATTACAAGCTATGTGTTACATTGACTCTTCTGAAGGCATTGAACTACTTATGCTGAACGATTGAGATCCCAGGGATGGGCATTTGTTCAATACTTTTCATTTATCATAAACATCTAAGCTCATAAAAGTTGTCTGATTTCTTCTAAGTATCTTAAAGAAAGTTGATTTCCCAGTTTGAACACCTTACCTTTATCAACATTTTACATAGAAATAAGGTTTCAGAAAAAAATGAAAAACTTTTTCACATCCACATTTGTAGAAGTTTGATGAATTTGACATCTGTGACGCACACCAACTGCAACGCCTCATACCTGAGTCCAAGTAATATAGATTATTGGTAAAACCAGAGCTTTTCGTTTAGCCATTATTATTACACACTCATCTTGTACTGGAGGATGGCAGGTTAGTGGAGTGGCATTCGATTCATATTGGTCTGCACCAAATGCAGATGGCGTTTTGGAGAATGTTGTATACCGTTTTGGTTCTGTTGGTCAGGTATCAAAAACGATTATTGATTCACTAAGTAGTTTTTGTTTTTTTAGGAATAATTTTATAATTCATTGCCCATGCTCTATTGTAGTGGTTCTTGACTTTGTGGTTTCTTCTTTCTGCTCCATAATAAACATTCAACCAGCCTAAACTTTCCCCTATGCTTTTTTCCCCAGCTGAGTTCTGCAACCATAAAGACTACTGGAATCCTTTAAACTAAATTGTGCTACTTGTTCAGTCAATTTTTCCCGTGTTTCATAATACATTCTTAATTTGATCCTTCATGCTGTAATTTTTGTTGTTATAACTCTGAACATAATATTATTGCGACAGAAACACTTATGGGAACCATAGATTTTGTACAATTCTTTAGTACAGGAATTACAAAGAGAATGAAACCCTATTTATACGTTACAAATTGTAACGACCCAGCCTCTACGTATTAGTATCAGAATTCAACTTAAATCTCTCATAAGGCAGAGGTCTTAGGTTCGAATTCTGAGGACGCAATAAAAATCTGCGGGGGTAATATGGGCTAAGCTCTTCGAAGGCCGAAAGCATGTACGGTTTGGGCACAGAAGTTGGGTCGTTACAAAAAAAACGCACGTTTTTTTATAACGATCTAACCTCTGTGATCAAGCAGAGGGACAATACGAAATTCAACGGCTTGGGCACAGAGGCCAGGTTATTACACAAATAATCATAAAAAAGAATCTGCCCTAAAACCCTCTCAAACTTAATATGGTGTTGTACTAACCAAATTGAGTTTGTAAGTGTTATTAACAAGTCAAAAAACGCATACTATTCTCTCTGCAATAGGATTTTGTGTATAGATTTCACTTTTGTGTTCCACGAGGCTGTTTTACAGCAGAATTTATGCAAGCACATTTGACATTTGCTTCACGTGTAATAATCCTACATGACCTATGAGTTTGTCATTATGGAGCAGTTTGTAGCCATAATGGGGCGATATTTGTGAGAGCTTGTGTAAATCATTTCTAAATTGATAGTCGATAAGAGTATTTAATGCTGGCAAATACTTGGCTTATTTGCATTTTATTACTAATAAACCAATGAGTCTGTGCTTCCTATATATATCTTGATGATTATGTGCAGGACACACAATTGCTTCTATGGGATCTTGTAATGGATGAGCTTGTTGTGCCAGTGCGCCGCCCCCCGGGTGGATCTCCGACTTTTAGTAGTGGAAGTCAGTCGACTCATTGGGATGGTGGTTTCCCTGTTGGTACCTTGCAGCCTGCTCCCGGCATGAGAGATGTTCCAAAGCTCTCCCCGATAGTTGTTCATCGTGTTCACACTGAACCTCTCTCAGGTTTGGCACTCACTCAGGAATCCATTCTCACAGTTGGCCGAGAGGGCCATATAAAAATTTGGATGAGACCGTGTTTTGCTGAAAACCAATCAAGAAACTCTGATTCTTTGTTGAGTACGAGTTCGAAGGAAAAACCATCATTAACCGGGAAAGTTGTCAGATGATCGGTGCTACTGTTACCGTTTACATATCTTCTCAACGTTCTTCGATGCCACAGTATATTATGTAACTTACATGCAGTGGGATTATTGTATAGCCAGGGCTGAAAACGCCATAGAACTGCAGTGATAAAGAATGTGCAACCTCTTTGTAAGTATGAGAGAGCTGTCAAAAGAACATTTAATGACAAGGTTCAGAAATAATGAAGTTGCTCTTCAAAAAATTCATTTTTTCTCTTCCTGGCAGTCTGTTTTACATTGTAACATGAGGCTATTTTGCCACTTAACTCGAATGTTTGCCCCTTCAGATACAGAGAAGATTATCATGGCTCCATAAGTCCAATGTTATGAAACTAGCATTTAGATTTAAATTTAAATCAAAGTCAACAATTAATATTAATTACATATTTTATGGGTTCGCAATTTTTCAACCTCAAATTTATTGAAAATTTTAATTTTAATCTCCAAGGATCACGAGCTTACAATATTTTTGACACAAAATTCTAAAATTTATCTTGTTGCATGTTTTTGTACTTGAAAGTTCGAAATCGACCTATGGTTGTCAAATTTCCAATGGTGAAATGAAATTTCATGTAGGGACCCAATTCCAAACTGGTCAACTTCAACTTAATTAAAACAACTTCCAATTCCAACATGTAACATTAATAAAGAAATGGAGTTTGTAATCTTTAATCAGTAACATTTAATTTGCTTAAAATATGTGCTAAATCCAAGAACCAGGTGGATTCTTGTATTCTCTCACAATGAACTTAAAGTTGCCACTCAGGGATTCAAACAGCTGCATTATCCTTGATGGAGCCAAAGACTTTTGGTCTATGATTACATAGAAAACAATAGTCTCATGCACTATGAAAGCATCGTGTGCACGAAGTTGCTGAACAGTAATTGCCTTGTTAAACCCAACTTCAAGTAAAAATTCTGGTGTCAAAGAACGACTTTGTGGAAAGAAATGGAAACGACTTTTGCAAAACCTAATCTTTGGATTTGAGTTTAAAGCAATATATACTTTATAACTAAGATAACAAGTAGTTACTATCGGGTTCTCTTGAAGCTAACAACTAACCAAATAACAGACAAAACTATCAACCAGTAGGAATAGGGCACTGGTCTTTACGGTCTATCATGTAATTCCATAGTTGTAAATACGATGACATTGTGCAGAGATACAATTGTACAAACAACAAAACAAGACCATCCTTTTTTTTCTTTTGAAGGATCAAGACTGTCCAGTTATATACAAATATCTACCAGAAAAACACACCAAACATATATTAAGCAGATTGGCATTACATGGCAAGTCTCCAAATTACAGCATTACAACTTAATCTAAGACTTTTTATTGGTGAATTGACATCTACAGATCGAGAACACCAAACTTGCTTTCGGAACACAAACAGTAGTAACATTATCCCGTGTAAAATAGCGAGCAAGAACAAAAATTTCAAACCAATCGAAATACACCTCTTCATAACAACAAATATTGTACCGTCTCAAACAAGGTGCAAGAAAAGAAAAAATGAAGGAGTCAAGGTTCTCAATTGGGAAGTCTCCTCCCAAATGACAGTTAATTTGGAAGGCAGCGAAACTATTACAACAAAAACTACACGACAAATTGAGTGTCATGATCCTAAGGCAGCATACAAATACAACCATTTTTTATTTTTTTTAGAAAATGGAAACTTGTTGATTCGTTCCCATGGTTTGATCATTTTCCAGTAAAAGGAAAACCAGCCAAGAATCCTGGAAAAGGCAAAGACAACAGCCCCTGGGAAAAAGTCTAGGCCATCCAAGAACTTCACAATTCACGTGCAAAACTAAAAATAAAACAATGTCATAGTTCATAACTATTTCCTAAACTACAACCTTTTCAAAGTTGAACTCTAGTTCAATCAGCAGATAAACATTTCCAGGGCATAATATATTATTCCATGAAGTCATGACCATTACCATGTTCATGTATCCCTAATGTTCATGTATCTCAACTTCGAATTAGTCAAATCATATATTCATGTCTAAAATCATTACCAACAAGAATAGCAATTTAGAGCAAATACTTCCAAGCTAATTAAAAACACAATAGTTCCTCAAAGTTAATAAAAACCCCACATGATAAAATAAAACAAGCCTCATTTGAGTAATCGTTGTCAAAATCTGTTTTAATATTAAAAAAAGGGTAAAAGAGAAATAAACTTTAGCGACTCAGATTCAAAATCAAACTCAATCCAGGGGAATCTCCACATCACCATCGGTAATCTCCTGCTGCAAATCCTTCGGATCCTTCCCATCAACCGTACACCCAACGGAGACACACGTGCCAAGAATCTCCTTCACTGTACCCGACAAATCTTTGGCCATAGACCTCGGACTCATAACCTTAGCAATCTCAATAACATCATCGAGCGAAATGTTCCCGTTGTGCTTGATGTTCTTCGTTTTCTTGCGGTCACGCTCGGGCTCTTTCAGGGCCTTTATAACGAGGGCAGCGGCGGAGGGGACAACCGTGACCTTGGCCTGGCGGTTCTGGACGGTGAGCTTAACGGTGACGCGAAGACCCTTCCAGTCCTTTGCAGTTTCCTTAGCTATGTCCTCACCGATCTTCTTAGGTGACAGGCCGAGTGGTCCGATTTTCGGAGCGAGAGAACTGGCAGCTCCGACCTCACCACCGGTGACCCGGACGAACACGTCCACTACCTGGGATGGGTCGAACTTCGGCGGCATTTTCCGGAGAGAGACAGGAGGGTCCGACGGCTGAGTTTTGTGAGATATCTAAATGGAGGCGCCGCAGTTAAATATACGTCTTTTTTTGGGTAGTTATATTGAACTAGGGTTTCGCGGGACGAAGAGGACTGGCTTGTCCTTTTATATTAGGGTCAGGGTAATTATATTGAACAGTGCCACGGGTACAAGAAATTTATACAAAAATTCAATTTCAATATATAGAATTAAAATATATGTGGCCCAAATAAAATATAAATTGACAAGATGCTGTAGCATCCTATATAAAATCAATAGAAATTCCTTGTAATTAGGGAATTTCTGAATTTGAAAACTCTGCTCAAACAGGATTTTTTGTCCCGAGTCAAACTCGAGATCCATCTGATTGGAGGAGGGGCCTAACATAGGTTTGACCCGAGACAAAAAAAAAAGTCTGTCAGCGTAGCAGGCTTCTTCTGAATTATATTACCACAACATTTTTTTTTTATACTTACACCAAATTTTAATTAAGAGAAGCTTCAAATATATGCTCACTTTTACTTTTATATCCTCAACTTCGTATTGTCGTTCTTAACCTTCAATTAATTAATTAATTTTTAAAAATTTCTAATCATAATTTTCAACCAAATATTCTACTTTCATAACAAATATTTGG
Organism: Osmanthus fragrans; assembly: GCA_019395295.1. Classification (NCBI taxonomy): domain Eukaryota; kingdom Viridiplantae; phylum Streptophyta; class Magnoliopsida; order Lamiales; family Oleaceae; genus Osmanthus; species Osmanthus fragrans. The sequence goes on along the minus strand of CM033361.1, from coordinate 17,859,549 downwards.
ATGAAAATCGTCTCTATAAAATAGATGTGAAAACTAATAGATGGTTGATGATAAACAAGATTTTAAAGAAAGTTAAGAATATAAATGTAAAAATAAGAAAAGTTAACGGGTATTCGTTGTAATTAAAATGTAGTGTATTTAACAAAAAATATTGTGTGAATATATTTACTCTTAGGGTGCGTTTGATACGCGAAATTTTTTCTTGAAAGTTAAAATCGAATTCCAACTTCCATTTTTTGTCCGTTTGATAGCCTTTTTTTTTTTTTTCATGGAATTGGTTTTCACCAAATTCCAATGTACAACCACTTGAATCGTGATTTCGTGGAATTCAATGACTTGCTATATGGTGGGAATTGGTTTCCACCTCTTTTTTTTTTTTTTTTTTTTTTTTGCAATAGAAACAAATTCTAAGATAAAGTGTAAAAAAATTTATCTATTTAATTGAAAATTTTCATGCAAAACAGAGCCAAACATAAAAATAAAAAATAATTTTATTTTTTTGACAATCTAAACATATTTTGTCCCCAATGATAAAAAAATTTATCCATTTAATTGATAATTTGCATAAAAAAACAAAGTCAAACGTATTATAATAGAAATGTGGAAAACTATACCAATCAAACACTTTTAATTCAATTCCCAATAAAACAATTACAAGCAATTCAATTCCTTACAATTCAATTCCTTTCTACCCAAATTCCACTATTGCTATCAAACTGATCCCTAAGGTTATTCATTGGGAAATTGAGGTAAATGGTATGTAAATGAGAAATATATTTATTTTTATTGTTTTGGTGTACATTTATTTAATTTACTTTATATCGTTTAAGATTATTTAATTTACTTTATATTGTTTGATACTATCTTCTCACTTGACTGTTAGATAATAGAGTGTTGGACGATAAATGTAGATATTTCGATTAGATGGAGGATCAATTACAATGTTATAAATAGTATGAGGGTCAACTTAAATATATGAAATAGATGGAGGATCAATTTAGATATTCTAAATAATTTAAGGATCAAAATAGATGTTCCATATAGTGTGACAGTCAATTTAGTTGTCTGACATAGTTAGATGATCAAATCATATAATTGGAGGATCAAATTAAAAGTTCTTAGTATTTGGAGGTAGATTTTTGATGTTTAAAATAGTTAAAGGATCAACTTAGATATTTTGATTTATAGAAGATCAAATTAAAATGTTCTACATAGTTGGAAGATTAAATTTAATATTGTGAATTATTGGAGGATCAATTTAGTTGTCCTATTTAGCAAGAGGATAAAATCAAGATATTATGAATACATGGAGGATCAAATAAGAAGTTCCTAATATTTTGAGGATGATTTTCGATGTTCGCAATGGTTGGACGGTCGACTTTGATGTTCCTATTAATTAGAGGACGAAGTTATATATTCCTAATAGTTTGGATCACATAAGAGTTTAGAGTACTTCGAGGACCAAATTTTCCTAATAGTTGGATAATGAATTTAGATGAACGAATTAGTTTGAGGATCATTTTTTGACGTTAGCAATAGTTAGAGGGTCAATTTAGATTTTCTGAGTACTTATGCGATCTTTTTAGATGTTGATACTATTTGGAGGATCAATTTAGAAGTTTTAAATAGTTTGAGGATGAATTTATTTGTATTTCATATTTGAGGATCAATTTTTGAGTTCATATAGTTGGAATTGTCAATTAGGAGGATTTGTTTTGTAATTCAAAATAGTTGGATTATCGATTAAGAATTTACTAATTTCTGAAAGGTCAAACTAGATTTTCAATTACTTGGAGGATCAGTTTTGTAGTTCCAAATAGTTGGAGGATAAATTCAAAATTTTCTTATTGTTGAAGTGTCAAATTAGATTTTCAATTAGTTTGAGGATCAGTTTTGCAGTTCCAAATAGTTGGATGATCAATTCAATATTTCCTTATTGTAAAAGGGTCAAATTAGGATTTCAATTAGTTGGAGGATCAGTTTTGTAGTTCCCTATAATTGAAGAATCAATTCAGAATTTCCTCATTTCTTTAGGGTCAAATTAGAATATTTCATTAGTTAGAGAGTCAATTTTATAGTTCCTAATAGTTGGAGGATCAATTAAGAATTTTCTAATTGCTGAAGGGTCGAATTAGAATTTTCTATTTAGTTTGAAGATCAATTTTCTAGTTTCCAGTAGTTGGAAGATCATTTCAAAATTTCCTTATAGCTTAAGGCTCAAATTAGAATTTTAATTACTTTGAGGATCAGCTTTGTAGTTTCAAATAGTTGGAGGATCAGTTAAGAATTTCATAATATTTGGAGGATTAATTTCGACGTTTCTAGTAGTTGGAGTGTCAATGAAAAAGTTCTTAGTAGTTGGAGGATGAATTCCGATGTTACCAAAGTTGGATGGTCAACTTAGATACTCCGTTTATAAGGGGATCTGTTTAGATTTTTTCATTAGTTGGAAGATCAATTTAGATATTCTGAATAATTAGAGTATCAATTTAAATCTCAAACCCACACTCAATTCAGACCGGAAACCGAAGTCGAACCCAACCCAACCCAACCACACCAAACCAAATCAAAATCTGAGCCTAGACCAAGAACTTAAGCCAAATACACTCGACTCAAATCATTATGAAACCCCCAAACTCAGGCTCAACCCAATATAAACCCATATTTAAACTCAATCCAAATTCAATATACACTTTAAAAACCGGTAAAAAAAAATAAAAATCAATGCAATCCAACCCAGATCAGACCCAGAATCTTATTAATAAATGGGAAAAATACACAACTACAAAACTATAATAATCACATTTCACAACTATCAATCTTATAAAATAATTTCACAAATCAAGTGATAATTCCAATATATTAATATATAATTATAAGATAATATTCTCACGTAGTATTGTCTAATCTCCTAAACCCCTTCCCTACCTCACCTTATCCCCAACCCCCCCCCAATTGCAAAGATATTTTCTACCATAATACTCTCCCTCCATCCCCAATTACACACTTTTTCTCGCTATAAATATGAATTCTCTCTCTGTATATATATACAACTAATACAAGCACAAGATGAAAGCATCATACTGAGATCTCTTATGAAGATGTGGTGCGTTGGTGATGACGGTACATTGCAAGTGATGTTTGAGCATTGGACTTGATTAGCATGGTGGTGGTAATAAGGTGGCAACTGTGATTAGAAAATAGTTTTGCATGGTAGCGATGATGGTGCATTACACGTGACGATAGTGTATTGGAATTTATCTATGTGGTGGTGAGGTGGTAGCAATGTTTTAGGTGCTATGTGGTGGTTGTAACTAAATTTATTTCATTGGGACTTTCTATTATCAAGTCAATCTTAAATGTGACTGTCTAGGTTAATTGCGATCGATTGTAATCAACTCTATGTTAATTATAACTGTATGTGATCAAGTCATTGTTAATTTGGTCATATACAATCAAATGGGTCATAATTAACATAGAATTGATCACAATCGATTACAATTCACTCAGACTTGATCACAAAGAGTCGCCATAAATAATTTTTTACACATCTTAGACTAGCACCACAATACATATAATCACAGCTGCTTATAATTAATATAGACTTGATCAAACAAGTTCACCACAAATAAATTCTCATACACCATAGACCAGTATCACAATTCATCGCTACCGCAACCCAAAACAGAAAGTCAGTCGATAGATTGAACAAGGAACTACCACAACTTCCTCCCTTAACGTACCACCATCAATACCACATGCCTTGCACCCCTACCCCACCCACCCACCATCCATACCACAATCCAACACCACCACTTCCTCCAATAATCACCAACAACATCGATGACCATACCATCAATGTGTTGAGAAATTGAAGAATTATGGAAAGAATACGATAGAAATGATAGATAGCGTTTTTATTTTTAAATGTTGAGAGAGAGAATTTTATTTGTAAATGTTGAAGAACGTGTGTATTGTAGTAAAATAAAAAGATGTGATGTTGATAGTGCTTGAAAAGAGAGAATGCGTGAGAATAATTGTTATATAAATAATCTTAAACAAGTCTCATTAAACAAACATAAAATGGTTTCCATATTCATCATATATTAATTAATTTAATAAATCTGCATTATCATCTTATTTGTAAAATGAAAACTAATACTCCTTATTTTTTTAATAGAATATTTTATATGTAAGATTTTGGGTAATTTCCCCTTAATAAAAATCCACAAGTAAAATATACTACTTGTAATAAAATTATATATATATATATATATATATATATATATATATCCAATTATAAGTACAAAATCAAGTATAAGAAATAAATTCACTCATGCATATAAAAAGTCACTTAGGAATAAAAAATATTTTATATAATTAAACTTCACATATAAGTTAAAAAAATTCATTTATATGTAAAAAATATTTATAAGTAAAAATTCCTTATATGTAAATAATTTATGTAAAAATAAATTAAAAGTAAAAAAAGTCAATTTTTAAGTTTAAAAAAAAAAAAAATCTTATTTTACTTGTAGTCCTGTTCGATTTTCTAAGATGCTATTGCAGTATTGCTCCAAACATTGTATTTAAATTTTAAAGAATACCTTAAAATCCACTTTAATACAATTCACTTTATTCTATCCTCAATAATTTTACACCTCTTAATACTTTCCCTCATAATCCTAAAACTTTTGCAATTTCACATCCATAAAATTATGATTGCGTTGAAGTTTTTTCTAAAAAAAAAATATAAAATAAATCCAAATAATAATGTTCAATATATTTTGATTCACCACTAGAATTGTCAAGCTTGTACCTAACTTCTCCAAACGATAAATTTTTAGTGTATTATAAATTTATAATTCGTGAAGAAGCACAACGATCATGGAGATTGAATTATATTAATGAAGTTTATAAATCCCAAAAATTAGGGATAGCAAAAAAAAACCCATCAAATTTGATATCCGCGGGCCCCGTCTCGAATGGAGCGGACATTACCCTCTTAATTAGGTATTCGAGTTGGAAACGGACGAGGGACTTCACCCCTGGGGCGGGTAGGGGTAACAAAGGCTCCGCCTCGTTTAACCTTTTTTTTAAGAATTAAATACTTTAAATTAAAAATTTCACGAAATTTCATTAGTTCTAATAGAAGATAACAACTAAGATTATTTAAGGAATATGAAAAGTAATAACACTTTTGCAAATATATATGAATAATTTAACTTTTAAAAATAAATAAATTAATTAAAAAATTCAGTAAATATATTATTATCTCACTTTATGAATTTGGGCAATAAAATGAACTATAAAATTTTTTAAAAATAAATAAATAAATTTAAACGAGTACTAAATGAGGCAAGAGGCCACCCCGCCTTGTCTTAAACAAGTAACGGTGTGGGAAATTATCTAGCGGGGTGGGGGAAGTTACCTCGATCTCGACCCGCGCCGTCATCTCTACTGAAATTCACATAACGCAGAATTTTGACTTTTTGATATATGCTATGGATTTTGGAGACATCCAATTTGACTTGTATATATTTATTTAATTGCTAGTGTAATTGATAATTAATTTGCCATGTTAACTCAAAATCAAGTATCAAAAAACACATTTCGCACAAAAGGATTGAAGGGAGAAGGTGTATCAAACTGGTCGCAAAGGCCAACTTGATTATCTTTTCTAGGGATGTGAGATGAGGGACTCTTAGGAGAGCCGTCGACCCCAATGTATGTATTATTCATACTAAATTTGACCAACTATACATCCTACATTTTCTATGTTCTTGACAGCCCGTGCTAAATTGTTATGCCTCTCCTACACATTTAATTTATAGAGGTAGGTTTTATTTTTCAACTTGAATTGGTGTTTAGAAATTAAAATGTAACTTAGTTTCATGAGGGACAACCACGCGACAATTTAATGAAGATCTGGAAGAGTTTTGTAATTGGGGACTGATTGGTCAAATACAGTAAAAAGTTAAAAACAACTTGTTCCTTTTAACTTGATATTCTATCAATAAATTAAGGAACACTAAAGCAATTTATCATTTTCTTTGTTCACAATTAAATAATGACCTCAAATTGTGACGAATGAAAACACTAATTAATCTATACGTAGTTTATAATTCTCAACTTCATGTTTGAGTTACAAGTTACAACAACATTATTGTCCAACGAATCATAAAAGTACATGCACTTAAAAAAAATAAAAAATATTCATTTGAAGTCGTGTGAAATAAATAATTTGGTCAACTTAAGTCTTTTTGAGACGAAGAGAATGAAAAGTTACTCATAATCAGTTGTGAATGCAGATATTTTGAGTTAGTGGGATACAATCGAACTTACAAAAAATACAAATTTACGTTTATCTCAAATATCACCAAGTTTGTCATCCTTTATATCTCCAATATCATTTTCATCATTTTTATCTCAAATATCCCTTTCACAAACATTGTAATCATAAAAGGAAAATGCATATTTACGATTAAATTATTTTTTCATCACAATCAATTCAAGAAAAAAAAATAGAAAAATCATAGCAATTTTGAATATTACATTATCAACTACGTTCCAGTCCAAACAAAGACAAAAATAGCAGATCTATTACCATAAAATTGCCAAAACAAGATAGAAATTAGAACCCTTAAGTGGATTCCCAATTTCATTTCATAAGGAATTACAAAAGAAATCATCAAAAACAAATAATTTCCCGAAGAATGAGGTGTATAAATTTTCATGAATTTTCTTTCACGTTTTTAAAAAAAAATTAAAACTTAATTTGAAGCTTTCGGATTTTTCGAGTTCGTGTTCTTCTGTTTCAAATCTGATTCCTTAATTAATTTATTTTTTTAATTGGTGGGTCAAGTGATCCATCAGGACCCAGTGTGTGTCTGACATTGTTCATAGTAAATGCTCTAAAGGACATAATATGATTTTAGAAGAGGCAAAATGACTACGTAGAGGTAAAATTAATCGATTCTTATGAATTTATCTTGCCTAATTATTTTGATATGGGAACCACTATACGATGTTCTAAATAATATAGAGTTTCTTATCTGTCGATTTCAAAATAAAAGAGAAAAAGTTTCTTCGAAAAAAGAACATTAAAGGATACAATAATTATTTACGATGTCTTAAGCAATTAATAAATTATAAGTAGCTTTTTATATTCGTTGAATAACTTGCTCAACCTAGAATGTCATCCAAAAAGTGAAAACTTAGAGGGCTCCCCTAATATAATAATAAAAGCTTGAGGGGCTAAATTGTGAAATAGGACAAATCATGTCCTCTCCTACCACCTCCACTTACAACCAAAATCGCGTAATCATGGCGAGAAGAAGAAGAAAAAGAAAAAGAAAAATCGCGTCTATAAGAAGAAGATTGTCTAGAGAGAGAAGATAGAGGGAGAAAATGGGTCGAGGAAGGAGGCGGCAAATTTTGATAGCTTTGGGGCTGGTAATGCTGATGGGTATTGCCGTCTACTTGAGGCTCTGGACTATTGACTATCGTATTTCTTCCAGTGAAACCGAATTATTAAGGTTAGGTTTTTCTTTGCGAATATTTGCTTTCGTACAGTGAATTTCTTCCCTTTTTTAATTTATTTGTGGATTTGTTGTGTATGGATGGAAAATCTACCAAAACTGGAATTTGTTTGCGCTCACTTATTTGATTTTCTGTTATTGATTTGAAACTGTCATAAGCTCGATTGATAGATTTCACTTAAAAATCTGAGTACAGTAATGCCCTGTAATTATTTATTTTATTAGGAAGTTAATATATTTGTTGCTTTTACAGTAGAATTATTCTATATTTGTATTTAAAGTTGGCCTGGCGAGTGGCGATTGCAATTGATATCTTGTAATCAAGAAGACTATAAAAATGCCTGAGCATTCTCTTGTACCCGCATGTTAAAACTATTCCGAAAAAGAGGAAATTCTTTTCTTTTTTTTTAACTAGTTTTATTGTAGCACATTCCCCATGAAACTGGTGGGATGACTGCTCAATTTGTGAACTATATTTTTGGGGCTAATATTTCTTTTATATTTTATAATATTAAAATAGCAGTTGATATTCATACACTACGACATCAATTGTTTTGGTTAATATTCTTGTTGCAGAAAACAATTTGATCTTGCTAGTAGAGAAGCTATGGATGAATCTGCTGAGTGGAGACACAGATTTGACACAGAGGTAGAGAAGACCAGCACGTGCTACAAGGATCTGTCGGAAGTAAGTGTACTTCATAGAGTCAATAGTTCGTGTTTTATAGAGAAATATATTTTGTTATAAGAATCCTGGTTCATATTGAATCGTGCTAGACTGGATTATGTTGCTTCAACTGTAAATAATCTCATCTATAGGCTAATCACATTACGATCTGAACCATCATTTTTTTTGTGTTATATATGGCATACCATGGTTCACTATGATATGATTCTGCAAGCAATAACCTAGAAGTGCAATATCAATTTTCTTTATCTTATTATCACCTTTCCTCGCTTTAAGTGTGAAGGAGTTTTTTTACAAGTTATATTAGACCAAGTGTTACCTATATTGATTGTAGTTCCTTGTAACTGTAACCTACTTTCATACCAAGCTTCAGACATGTATGATGATGTGATTGATTTGATTTGTCATAAAGAATCCCAAAAAAGGAAAGGATAAAAAAAATAGAAATTGATCTTGACTATTCATTTATATCAGTTCTTAAGGGGATCATGCTCAATTTTGATTTTCTAAATTTATGCTGGGTTGTTGTCACCTTTTTTTGGTCATCTCTCAGAAGATGTCATTCTGTCTTTGTCACATTTCTCCATATGCTTCATTTTCTTAACAGAGTATTCAACTCATCCCTCAATACCATTTAAACAGGAAACTTTAGTCAGTACATGAATCAATATAGTTAAAGATGGAGATGAAGGATAGATGGACAGAATCTATGGAGCGAAGAAATATTTAATCAAAGCTAAGAAAACAAGAAATTAACTATACCTAACATTGACGCACCCCCACACCAAAACCCTTTTGGCTGAAAATGTGAAGTGCACACACTTCTGTATTAATTTGATCTTCATACTCTGTTATCATGGTTTTGATATTCTCAGCATATATATGATTTTCTTGGAAAAAATGGCAACGGATATCATATTCATTTCATGATTTCATTGGATATATAGTTTTTAGGTCAATGTTGTTACTTGTAATAGAAAAGCCATCTTTTAATAGTATAGGTTAGGGACCTATTGAGCAAATAATTTCCAAATGTAAACATATACAAACTCTGATTAGTATCTTAGATTTTCTAAATCTTTCATGTCATGGAAACTACATATGCCATTAATTGCCCTGGGGATCGACCTTTATTGCACTATATCACCTGTCTAGAATATATAACACTGAGATCTGTGCATTACCCTTCATTCTCACTCAATTAAGGTACATATCCCTTGCTTTGAATTCTATATAATCTAGGTGTCAATACTCAGGCGAACATAATTCAGACAGTTTGGAGTTTGTTTGGCTGTACTTGGCCTAGACCTTGTCAAGTTTAGGTAGTTAGGCATTTTGAAACCTTTAATGTAATCTCTTTTTTCTCCATTTGACACACTACCCAAAGGTCAATCCATACTGAGATGTTGTTAAGCAGTGTATCATGCCAGAGACACGTGACTTTTTAATGAATTTTAATTTCTTAGAGCAGAGGTAGAGAAAATCAGCAAGTGCTTAAGGAACTTTGGATATAAGTGCATTTTATAGAGTCTATATTGAATATATTGAAAAGTATAGTTTTATTTTTTATTTTTTATTTTTTTGTTTAGTATTTAATTTAATTTTTTTTTTTTTGATAGGTACTTTTATTTAGTATTTAATCAAACCACAACAAGGGTGGAGTCTTTATTTATCTGAAAGAAAATAAAAGATTTGGAAGGGGGCATAAAACTTGAACTAGAGCCAATGAAAGTACAAACAGAAAAATAAATGTGTCATATTTGACTTAGGGCTGGGCAAAAATCCTGAATCGAACTGAACTGGACCCGAACCGAACCGAGCGATTCTTTGTAAGTGAAATACCCAAACGAGTATCTAAATCGAGAACCGATGGGTTTGGTTCGGTTCTCGGTTCTAGACCCAGAACTGAAGAACCGAATAAAAATCGATTTTTTTTAATTTTTTTTAATTTTTATATATGGAATAAATCAAGTTATTTTAATTTTTTTAAAAATAAATTAGCAAAGATAGAGTTTGCATTGAAAAGACTGAGTTCTATGAGAGCATTGAAACAGGAAATAAAATATATATTATATTTTTTCTTATTAAATTTTATTAGTTGAACAATTTTTAGTTTATTTATGTTTGTTAATTGTGATTTTTCAATTTTTCTTGTAGAATTTCTTAATATCTAGTATGGTAAGTCAAATAATTGATGGTTAAATCAAATAGTTGGTAAGTGCTACTGTATTAGCAATACTTTAAAATATTTTATTTCTATGAGCCCATGACTTCTAATTTATATGGATCACCGATATTTTGGTATTACTAATTTACTATCTATTTTTTTATTTGTATATATTGGTAAATTAATTTTATTGGACAACTTGTTATTTATATATTATTAAATTGGAATACGTTAATTTATAAAAGCTAAGATTGAATATGTTAGATTGTAGTGTTATAAATGTTAAAAAATTAATTATACTATGGAACCGAACCCGAACAGTTCCAAAATTATATTTGGACCCAACGATTCCGTTTACCAACTACCCGAAAATTTTCGGTTCGATTCGGTTCTGAACCGAACCGTGCCCAGGCCTAATTTGACTGGTGGATAAAAGATAAAATGGCCTTCACTGTATATCATGTGCCCTTGTCATGCTTACATTGAGTAAGATGTTTTCTTGGCTCGCGATCACTTTCTAACAGAATTCATGAATATATTGAATCGTCCCAGACAGGTCTGTGTCATCTTCAACTGTAAATAATTTTGTCTATGGGTCAATCGCATTTTGATCCAATGGGTTGATATCCTTCATGTTTTGTCATATATGACACATCATGGCTCACTTGATATGAAACTGCAATTAAAAACCTAGAAGTACAATAACGATATTCCTTATATTATGTATCACCTTCTTTCTTGGCTTTTGTATTTAAAGGTTACAAGTAAAACTAGAGATAGTGCTACATATGTTGATAGTAATATACTGTAAGTGTGACCTACTTTCATGCTAAGCTTCTTACACATATCATATTTGAAATGTCATTGATTTGGTAGGTTGACATAGATCACGAAAACAAGACAAAAGTGTGATCTGGTCGTTCATCTATACAAGTTCAAACTGTGATTATGCTCTATCTTGATTTCTTATATATAATATGGGTTCATGTCATCTTTGTTTGTCATTTTGAGGTTGTAATCTCTCAAAATAGAGTTGAGATCTGTTCAATTTGGCTGTCCAACTAATTAATTATTAACATGTAATCAAATTGGTGTGTTAGTGGTAAAGTTAATGAGGGTAAATTTGAGAAGATATGTTAATTATTGATGACACATTTATAATTAAATGGTTGGACAACCAATTGGACAACAAATCTCAACTCCTCAAATGCCATTTTTTTTTTCTCTGTACATGATTCAGTTTCTTAATGAATACCATATAAATTGCAATGTGTGCTGAGTATTCAAATTAAAAGAACATTAACGAATCAATATATGCAGTTAAAGGTGGAGATGAGAAGAGATATATGGACAGTATATATAAAGCTAAGAAATATTTGATCGAAACCTTAGAAATGAACTATATCTAACCTCAACCTCAACCCCAACCCCAACCCCAACCCCCTACCCAAACTCCATAACAATAACAACAAACTAGGCATTTTTTCCAACATACCTGGGTCTGCTACATTTTTTTTTCTCCAGCTAGTCTGCATTGCTAGATATACTGGAAGATCCGAAGCAATTAGATACTCTGCAACCACCATATGCCATGTTATCTTCGGTCTACCCCTCCCTTTTCTCCCATATTCATGGAGATGGAGTCACTTATATAGATGAGAGTCTCTTCGGTCTACGCAAAACATTTTTCAACTACCTAAATCTTCATTCCTTTAATTTTTCTTGACTAGGCCCGTGGCTTCTTGTTGGCATAAATTCTTGTGGTTTTGACGTGTCTCATAATATCAGTACATATATGATTTTCTTGAAAAATGGCAAGGAGATCATATTCATTTCATGATATCATTGGATGTACAGTTTCTAAAATTTTCATGTTATGAGAACTGTCAAAATTTCATTTTTGTGCTTTTTGCAAGCATGGCGTAAAGTTGTTGCTCTCACTAACAGAAATTATTATATTTTGTTTGTCTATATAGATTAAGGAATCTCTTAGACACAAAGCAGGGGACTCCGTTGGGCTTAAAAAGAAATTGGAAATACTGCAAAAGGTGAAATGTTTCATAACTTCATTTAGCTATGTTATGATTAATCATTTGTTTCTTTCATGGTTTTGTTACTAATTCAAGAACACCTTAATTTGTTCACTCTGTCTCAACAGGAAAACATGGATTTGCTTGAACGAGTTGAGTCTTTGAAGCAAGAACTTGAAGCTGAGAAGTTGAAGTGCAGCATGCGGCAGATTTAGCTGATTGGATGTTTGTTGTGGAAGATCATCTATCTGATGTCATAAATCTATTCGTGCCTTCACGAGATTGATGAATTGCCTTTTTCAGATACACTGGATTCTTGAGATGAGGATATCTTAATTACAATAACATATATTTCCAACAAAACATGCATGCATTGTGGCGCTTTTGGTCACCAGCTGTTTGGTGCTAAAGTAGTTTGAGGATGCAACTTTATTCTGCACACAATGATCAATTGCAGTTCCAGGCCTTTTCAGAGACTTTTACGGGCAACAAATGGTCTCACATTCTGCATTTCTGTTGAAGGAAGGCTCTGCTGTTTCTTCGTCGTGTTGCAACATTATAGTGCTATCTTGTTGGAGTAGTAGAAATAGAGAATCCATCAGTTGGCCGAATATGTAAAATGTCAACATTTTTCAATCCTCAAGAAGACGGTTCAAACACGGTGTGAAAAATTGTTGGTAAAGTTACATTAATCTGCAAATTGTTTGACTTGGGAGTTTTGTGTACTTGTATGCCACAATCATGCAAATGAAACTATCCAAATAGCAAAAACCAGCCAGTGGAGAGGATTTTTAACAAAATATTATTATTATTATTTTTTAATTTTTTGAGAACACGCTCGAAAGATATTCTAGAATTGTCTTCGAAGAATGATTAGAATTCTTAAATTTAACTCACATGACTACTAGAGGCAAGTTTAACTTGTTAATTGTAGGTATTATCTTGGCAAAACTCGAAAACACTACAAAGAAATCAGCATAATGTATCGTCCCGGAAAAGAGTCTAAAAAAACAATGAAATTTTTCATTGAATTTTACTTGAATATTGGGGGGCAAAGAATTTCCCTCACGATGTCAAGAAGGAAGAAGTTAGGAATAAAGTCTTCATATTTTCAATCGTACAATTGGCAAAATGAAAATTTCACTTGTGTGGTCAAAACCTCTATATTCTTGGACTGTCACCGTTCAAATTTGTTAGATTCATCTATTTTTGTGAAGTCACTGCAATATCCACAGAGAAAATACGAACTTCACTCATTTGAAGGATTCATTGCCAAGTTTTTTTTTTTATCAATCACGTATGGTTTAGCCTCCCTTGGGGTAGGTTTGCCCTAGCCTAAATCAACCTAAGTTGAAACTCAGTCCAATCTTTTACTAAAAGGATTGAGGCGAATACAAAGATTCAGCTTACAAGGAATCATGTTAGGTAATTCCTCAAAGTTGGAGGACTTCTATTACAAGTAGTAAAAGGTAATCATTGTATGGAAGACTTCTAATAGAGGCAGAATCCTTTTAGGTTTGGCCTCCAATTGTCTGCCGATTTTTAGAGTCTTGCACAGTTGGAAGGAATCCTTGTTTGACTTTTAATTGAACTCTTCTACAGGCCTTTTGATCCTATAAATAGTGGATGTATTCCATTATTTTTTGAGTGACCAGAGAGTTGACGAGCGAGAAAAATATAGTGAGTTTATTTTTTTTTTGTAATACTTGGGGATTGAGTTAGTGAATGAAATTCTATATGGTTGTAACAATTTTCATATAGTGAAAAGTTTTGATGGTCCGTTTAATTTGTGCGTTATATTCTTTATTTTTCTTATTTGCTAATATTCTCTTGAACAACAAAAGATCTTGTGGGTAAATATAAATAAAGGGAATTGGCGTAATTCCCAACAAATGGTATCAGAGCGTCAGGTGGTTTGGAGTATTGGAACAATAGAAAAATATGTCGTCGTTGAAATATGACGTGGAGAAATTTGATGGGAGAATCAATTTTGGCTTGTGGCAAGTACAAGTTAGGGATTTATTGATTCAAGTTGGACTGCACAAGGCTTTGAAAGGAAAACCAACCGAGAGTTGTGGCAAGAAAGCAACTTGTTGGAATTGCGGTTAGACTAGTCACGTGAAGAGAAATTGTCTAAAAGGTGGAGCAGGGTCGGCTAATTGCTTGGGGTCGAACAATGCGTCTCTCCTGGCCGAGGAGGACGTGCTTGTGGTGCTGTAAAGTAAGATTAGAACATCCTCATGGCATGTCGACAGTTGCCATGATAGATGATATGTTCTTATTGGCGAAGGTCAGCATATCTGTACATAGCACTGACTGACATTTGATGCAAGGTGTGTAGGTACGTGGTGGTGTTGTAGTGTCGATGACTGATGAGCTCTCTGAGAAAAAAGAGTTGCACCATAACTATCAGCAGAGTTGTTTCGACATGTAGCCGATGGAATGCTCGGAGTTTCGCGGATAATTCTGAGTGGTTATACTCATATGATGGAGTATGAGACCGTTAAAGTGTGTCAAAGGTTTACCTGAAGTATTGTGATTAAAAGTTGTAGAAGAGATGACAAGATTTTGGCTAGTTTTCGGCAATGTGGAGATTATGAATAAATCTGGTTGTACAGATGTGGATGACAGATCCCTCATTGTAGCACGGGCCCCACTTGTATTAAAAAAAAAAATTGTTGCGGACCCCACCCATGTGAGGGATCTGTCAACCCTCTCTGTCATCCTTATCTATACGACCAGCAAGATTGGGAAGATTATTAGATAATTGTCTCAAAAGTCAAAGTTGGAGCACTTCTATTACAAGTAGTAAAAGGTAATCATTGTATGAAGGGCAGAATCCTTTTAGATTTGGTCTCCAATTGTCTGTTGATTTTTTAGAGTCTTGCACAGTTGGAAAGAGTCATTGTTTGACTTTTAATTGAACTCTTCTGCATGCCTATTAATCCTATAAATAGTGGACTTATTCCATTATTTTTTGAGTAGTCAGAGAGTTGACGAGAGAGAAAAATACAGTGAGTTTATTTTTCTTTGTAATACTTGAAGATTGGATTGGTGAGTGAAATTCTATATGGTTGTAATAATTTTCATATAGTGAAAAGTTTTGACGGTCCATTTAATTTGTGCGTTATATTCTTTATTTTTCTTGTTTGCTAATATTCTCTTAAACAACAAAAGATCCCGCGAGTAAATAAAAATAAAGGGAATTGGCGTAACTCCAAACAAATCATTCGAAATATTTATTAAAACTGTTTTGAATGGAAAAAGGTTCCTATTTAGACACAATTCAAAGATAAGTTTTTTTTTAACCTTTCCAAGCAAAGAAAGGTTGAGAGTGTGAGATTTCATGAAAGCCTTATGAGTGACTGGTCTCCAAGTCGAGTTTTGGATGGAACCTTTAATCAATAAGCGCTCTGATGCACCTTATCGACATACAGATGCATTAGAAGTATTTCTCATGTTGTTTGCAGTCAGAGGCGAATTTAGGGGTTGATTGTCCTGAGCTATAATTCACATTTTCTCCTTGGAAAAAAAAAAAAATTACGTAAAAATAAAACTTTATGTCGAATTTTTATTTTTATTTTATACATATTAGCCAAGTATCAAAATTTTTAGTGCTGTCCTGGCTCTGCCTCTATAATTGCAGTGCCATTCAAAGAGAGATTGCTCCAAGAAATATGTTGCTCGGTAAGTATTGATAAACTAAAAGTTGCTCGATAAGTATTGTGGTAAGCCACAAGGCACAAATGAGGCTGTGTTCCCACTATCCGAATTCTTTGATGCCTAGCTCCTTGCTTACATGCCTGTAGGATTATTGCCTGTAAGATAACCAAAAAGCTTGTCGGACCCGAAGAGGTGCCCACCGTAAAAAGCTGACATAGGAAGTTGATCATTTGGCAATCTCAATTTCTTCTATGGTGGTGAGAATGGAGAGTGATGGACTATAAATATGTTTGAAACTAATTCCACCAAGGCGTAATGCATTTCACATCTTGAAGCGAATTGGGCCCATCCCACATTATTTTCAACGATTAACCTTAATTATGATGGAAGTCTAATAAAAGAAATAGAGATGATCTAGTTTTTTTTTTATTGGCATTTCATTCAAAAATAATAATAATAATAAAAATTCATAATCACCAAAAGAAAGAAAAGGTCCATCATCTTTACACTCCAGACTACATTCTTGAATGCATATTCAAAATTCACCCAGGAAACACTCTTAGGGTCCGTTTGATTGGCACAGGTGGAAAGTCAAACCAATTCCACGTAAGTTGAAAAATAAAAATCCACCTAAACCGTAAGAAATCATTTTTCATAAAATTGATTGAAAACAAACTTAAAGTTGTTGTACTTTGAAATTCGAACTTTTTTTATACTTTTGTATCAAACAATCAAAGTAGAATTCGAATTTTTTGGATGTGGCATTTTTCAAGGAATTCAGGCCAATCAAACGGACTCTTAGACTATTGTCTTTTACACAAAGTTGTAAATTGTTTTCGAGTAGCCTGGAAACCAATTTGTGTCTGTCCTGCGCTTCAGAGTTCAGCCACTTCACTTTGTGCTCTTGGGCAATCAACCTTCGACTCAGTGCCTGTAGTTTCCTCGTCGTCTGCCCCTGTGGCCCCTCAAGCCTTGATATTCCACGTGACGTCTAGTTTCTGTCCCATGCTACAGCCAGGGGTGGATCCAGATTGAAAGCTCAGTTAGGGCAGCCAGTCAACAACCGTGCAAAGGCGTTTATTAATATTTAATTAAATAACATTAAAAATTCTTCAATCTATATGTAAATTAAAGGCTTAATAGCTGAAAACTCCATATCTATTAGATATTGTGCGAAAAATCCCTTACCCATTGAAAATAGTAAAAAATGTCCTTGTTTGAAACATTTAATGTGGATTACAACCTTTTTAGACGAAAAAAAAACTCCTTTACCGTCCAATTCTGTTAGATTAATCATAAAAAAATAGTAAAATTTGTCAGCATTAAAAAAGAAAAAATTGAAATTGCAATCCCAAACATTAAAAAAGAAATAGTTGATCAGTGTTACCAGTTTTGAATGCCATCCTCCACAATTGTTGCGGTGTACAATCAAAACGATCAAAGAGATGTAAACAATTATATCACCTCAACCTTCACAAATCCATGACACCCAAGTTGATGAATACTTTTTATTTTCTCAACCCTCCGTAGTTTTAATTCAACCTTCTTTTCGAAAGTGCGATTCTCCCACAATCATATTTCTACAAGAAAACAATCATTATTTCTTTTTTCATTGAACTAAAGCCACATACAAATTCGCTCTTTGCCACAACATATACATATTCAACTATTCAACAGAAATAAAACACCATTCAAAATTCAAAATCAATACCAAAACCCCAAAACTCTACAAAACTTCAATTACGATCAATCCACACACGAGAATACCCATATGTATAAACACATAAAGGAGGGTTAAGAGGGTGAAATTACTAGGGTTTAGTTGTAGTAGAGCTCAAGGCCCATGCCGTCATGGATCTCGTAATCCTTACGAGTGATGTGATCTTTGTAGATGTTGTATAAACTTCTTTCATTTGCTATTGAATGTTCCTGGAAAAAAGCACAATTAAAGAAAAGGCTCAGAGTCTAAAAATGAAAAAAATGGCCCAAGTTTACTTGTCCTCTTCCCCATTTCTTCTTCCTGCAACTTCACAGATCTGAGAAGGACAGTAGCGCCAGTAAATCTGGCGGATCCAGCACGCGCGGCCCCCTCGTCGGGTGCTGGATCCACCACTAGCTACAGCCACTTCACTTTTTGCTCTAGGGCAATCAGCCTTCGACTCAGTGCCTGTAATGACCTCATCATACTCTTATCACAGTTATGATCTGTACGAATTATTCTCTTGCTTGCCAAATAAATCGAACAAAACTTGTCAACTAATGTGACTGGCTAACTTGTTAGATTTTAAGAAATTTATTTGGCCGAAGAGAATCATTTTTGTGATCCGTTCACAATTTTATTAGTCAAATAAAAACCCACATTATGAACACGTTTAATAATAATAATAATCTAAAACAGCCTTCCGTGCAAAATGAACAGAATTCGTCATCTTTCAGCCAACATATTTCTTGCTTTATAGAACCGGATTAATTTTACATCTTTGAATGTGGGCTGTGAGTCCTTGAAATGGGATGATGCTGAAAAGGACTTTTATCCAAACATTAATGGATCGTATATTAGCAGATGACGGGCACACGATGTATTGCCGGTCGAAATGTATTGGACTTGTAAATTGTTCATACCAACTCGAACTCTTGATCTTAAAAGTGGAACTTACTACACAATTCCACCCAGACAAGAAAGGTTGGTTGAATTAATTTTGTCCTAATAGCACGTTTTTCAATATAGGACAAAAATGGACTTTATGATGAACAATATTTTAATTTGAAACGTACAATCTAATTTACCAAACAGTCAACCACAAAATTGTGCCCATTTGTTGATGTGCAATCATACAGCTTCCACAGTCATCCAACTGAAACTATCCAAATAGCAAGAAATCAGCACGGGATAGTTTCTAACAAAACTCAAAAATTCAACTGTTCAAGGCAAAACCATTTTGTATTATTTTTTCTCGTCCTTGCTGAACATCAGAAACAATTTCTCAAGAACATACTCAAAAAGGTGTCCTAGATTGCCTCCCTTCTTAAAAGACTTCAATTAGTATTCTTAAATTTAAGAGACAAATGAATACAAAAGGCAAGTTTACACTAGTTCATTGTAGATATTATCCTGGCAAAACTCGAATGCAATAAAAGAAATCAGCTCAACATATCATCCCTGAAAACTTGACTGAAAACACTAAACATTTTCATGAGATTTTAGTCGAATATTGCGGGAATTGTCCATGAGAAGGAAGAAATTAGGAACAAAACCTTCATCTTTCTGCTGTACAAATGGAAAATGGAAGTTTCATTTATTTGGTCTAAACCTTTACATTCCTACATTGTCACTGCTCGTATCCATTATAATCCTCATCCTTCGAGTTGATTTCGTGAAGTCACTGCAATATCCACGAAGAAAAGTTACAAATTCGTGATACAATTAGAGAATAAGCTGATGCAATGTAATATAACAGCATGTTCATATAAATGGAAAATATGAACTTAACTTACCTAAAGGGTTCATCGCCAAGTTGCCGAACTGCACCTGTCACGTCCTGATAAAAAACATGGTTCAGGATCCCAAAACTATCAATGTCAAACATGCTTGTCAACTTTTTGCACAGTTCTTCGTAAGAACCAAACAAAGAAAGGTTGACACTGCGACCCACATCCTCATATTCCATGAAAACCTTACAATGACTAGCCTCCAAGTCGAGCTCAGGATGAAAGCCTTCACTTGATAATCGCTCCAGAGTACTATGATGACACAAAGTATGACCATATCCATCAGAAGTATTTTCCATCTTGTCTGAATTGCCTTTCGAAGAACTTTTGCTCTGAGAAATTTGCTGTTCAGTAAGTATTGGTTGACCAAAGAGCACAAATGGGGTCGTTTTCCCATTATCAGAATTCTTTGAAGTTGGGATTGAATTTCCTATAGTTTGCAGACAAGAAACATTCTCATTATTGCCAGCGTTTATTTTGTTTGGATTGAAGGCTCCATTGGATATAGCAGATTGAAAAAAATTGGTCTGTAGTTTATTTAGGTAAAAATCTGATAACGAAAAATCATATTGAGCATGCCTGGCTCCCTGCATGCCAGCAGGAGTGTTCTCACGAAGATAACCAAAGAGGTTGCCAGACCCGATAAATTGCCCACCCGAAAAAGCCGGCAAAGGATATTGACCATTTAGAGAGAACTCGGGATATTGTGGTAATCTCAATTTCTTTTGCGGGGGTGAGAATGAAGAAAGATGGACGGTGGACACGTTTGGAACTAATTCCACCAACCAAGGATTGATTCTTCTCACATTTTGAAGCAATTCAGGCTCATCCCATGTTACCTGCAATTATTATCCTGAATTAAGGCATGAATGTAATTAAAAAAGTAGAGATTATCGAGTTCTTTGACATTTCATTCGAAGAGCATTTCCCTAATCACCAAACAAGAAGATAAAGTTCAACATTAAGACACAATACATCAAATGAAGCTCGTTTTGACAATTCACAATTTTCATAATTGATTGCATGATAGCAAAATTCTGACTTATAACTTGCAAGCAACAAAATGGGAGGCACTAAAAAATATCTTGCATTTGCTCCCCTGATATTGTTATCATAAATTTCAAACACTCATGACCTGTAACATATATGTCAAAGGTAGAATAGAATCATCAAAGCATTAATCATATCGAGTACACGACTACTGAACCTAGTTATTACATCACTCAAGCTCGCAAGGAAATCGTATGGAAGATCAATGTGAAATTCTAACAAGAGTTTGCTGTCTGAACATCAAATCATGGCAGAATATGTGCAAAGATTGCGAAACTACTGATTAAATACCAAGAAAAATTCAACACAAATATAACTCTAACCGAAGTTGCATCTGAGAAATGACTTGAACAAATCATATTACCTGGAGTAGCCGCCAAGGTGAATCAGGCCAGTGAACAGGATCAACAACCTGAGCCGTGGAAATTGTTCCCATGAACCAACTAACACGCGAAGAATCCTCTGTTTCAAAGGCCATTTTGAACCTCATTCCGGAGTACCATTGAATCTGTAGTGCCGTTTTTACAAGAGAAGCCTTCACACAGAACTCGGGAGTGCTAGCTCGAGGATAATAAACCACCTCAAACGGCTGTCCAGTAGCAGCAAGAGTTGCAGCTTCAATAACCGATTCTGCCTTCACTCTTCCCCGGCCAGTCGAATTCCCACTCGAATTTTGGTTACCATTTCTAGCCAACTTGTTCTCGCTGTCCATCAGAAAAGATGAAAACCCTCCACATGCTGGATGCCACCCCGTCGAGGTTTCATGTCCAGCAGCAATTTCCCTCTTCGCTCGCCTGATTCCAACACAAAGATCCCCATTTTCTGCCCTCAGAAACACAATTGAGTCGCCAGCCACAAGCTTCTTATGGTTCACGAATGCACTCCATCCTGTCGTCAAGAGATGACGCCTCGGTGTCCCTCTGTATATATGTCTGAATTTCCAGGTATCACCATGAACATCCTTTGCAAGAATGGTCTGAACCGGAGGATCTGCAGTATAGTCCAAAGGAGGAAAAAGTGTCTCCGCACAATATCTAGGTACCGAAAACCCCCCACCATTGTTTGCATCTGATTGTGTTAACGTCTTCGCAAAAGACGCGGGTTTGTCTGTGTTCTCTGATCCAGAATTTCCATCAACATCTTCATCGTCAAAATCAACATCATTCCCACTGACAGGAACCAATTGAATTTTCGCAAAAATCTCATCGGTCTCGGGATCTGCCATGAATATAATTGCAGAAACTCTACAAGGCACATAACCCGGAATCCTCGGACAACTCCTAAAATCTACATTCCCACAGGCGTGCTCTGCGTGGCCTTGAGGAAAGTATAATACCTTCGTGTTCACTGGTGGCATTTGCACCATACCACCGGCACAGGCATGCCATAATTGAGAATCCAAACCTATCCCAGTTTCCTTCTTTTTTTCTTTATATTCCATAAAAACTCTCATCAAATCTATTTCTCTCAATTAAATCAGTTCATAAAAAAGTGATGCAGAATTAAGAAAAAAGAAATTAGCTCAACAAATTCAATTTCTTACCTCCAAAATCACCAAAAAATTACATAACTATCCCCAAACGAACTTCTGAACCCCTCTGGAAAAATACTTCTTTATTCTTTACAAAAATTCTTAAATCCAACACAATCTAAACAAAATTCAATTTAACTACCTAGAGAAAAACCCACAAAATTTTTTCCCAGAAAATTGTCTCACTTTTGCCACACAAAACCACAACTCAAAAGGATTGAATCTTTTAACTCATAATTCCACCAAATTGAAGCCATTTCTATTAATTCTACCCTCTTTCAGTATTCAGGGAAAAAAATCACTCAACATTATAACCCATCACCTCTCAATCCATGTACGACCCAACCTTGAAAAAAGGGAAAATTTCAGCAAGATATATAAAACGAAAAGCCTAAATTGATCTTACTCTTGATTAAAGAAAAACCCTTACCAATTAATATCTTTTACTTCAACTCTTTTTCTCTTCTGTTTAAAGAGAACTCCATTCACACACTGACATACGTAACGTAAGCACCCTCTCCTCTGTCTCTCTGTTCCTCGCATTATCTATATATTCATGTATCTGTCTGCGTAAGCTGATGTAAAAGCATGGAGATGATGTGTCCTCACTCCTCACACGTACACAAAAAGCCTCTTTTCTGCCCCATTTTCACTTTTTTCACCTCATCAGTTTTTTACCCTTTTTTTTTTTTTTTTTTTTTAAGATTATAAGATTTTATCTATAATTAATTTTCTTACCTATTTCTCCGGATCTGATGTAGCTTGAGAAGTCAACCTAGCAACAAAGTAGCAACTAGCAAGATATTTTCTCAAAATAAGCCTCGTTTGACAATAATTATTTTTTTAAAAAAGTTAATTTTTATACCAATTTTCAATCATATTTTACATAATAAAATATTTTGCAAGTAATTTAAATTTTTTCCTTACCTTTTAACCACACATTCTAAAAAAAATCACTATTCAAAATTTCATTTTCTCAAAATAACTTTATAATTTTATTTTCTTAATACTATCTAATTAATTATGTCATGAAAGTAGGTTAATAAGAAATATTGAGGTTGTAAAATTAGTACTATTTGTTTAGTAGACAAAAAAAAAAAAAAAAAAAAAAAAAAATTATTCTCTTAGGACAGTAGATTAGTTTAATTAATGAATATATCCTAAAATGTTGAAAAGGCCGAGGTATTGTAGTGAGTGGCAATCAAACTTAAGTGAATTAAATGCAATCAAAGCATACTTTGAGTGGAGTTGTATTCGCGTGGTTGATCATCAATTTGGTGGAATCAAAGGATCTAACTTGATTTGCTTGCAAATTGACCACTCATCTTCAATTTGGTACAATTAAATCACCCATCTTTGATTTTCTTGAAAATCTGTCATTCTGTCCAATACCCATAAGCATAACTTACATAACATGTTGATTTGAATGTTAAAATTAATGAATAATTGATATGCATGTTCACGTCACACAACGGATATGACTTATCTGTAAAATATACTTTTTAAATAAAACTCATAAGTTAAAAGCATGTTTCTACACGTCAGCAATCCATTAATTTTAATGTCCGATCAACATATTGTGTTAGTGAAGCTGGTTACAGAGGACGGAGATTTGCAAGGAAATTAAAGTTTGATAATTTGATTATATCAAATTGAACATGAGTGATTAGATTTGCTAGAAAAAGTTGGACAACATAATTGCATCAAACTAGAGATGAGTGATACTTATGCAACTGTGTTCAAAGTTGGGAGACCAACTGTGCATTTAATCCAACTATAATTTCATAATAAATTGGATTTTGAAAATGACTAAAAATCCTCTTTTTGTAAGTGTAATTTAAAGGGACCCAATACATTATTCTACATATGGGCAATGCTATTCGTACAATTTTTTTTTTACAATTTTCTCTTATAATCACTCACAGTGGATTTTTTTATTCACTGTGAGACCCCTCTCCATGTGAGTGATTGTAAGAGAAAGTTGTAAAAAAAAATTGTAAGAGTAACATTACTCTTATACATATTTACCCCGTTTGATTCCTCTTTTTGGGAAAATGCATTTTTCTCTCTTCTTCTCAATCACAAGTTTTTCATTAAAATAATATTTTACGTAAATAAAAGAAAATCCTTATTTTTCAACGATACATTCTTCATCAATTTACTATTCTAAAATATATTTTCCCATCAAAATGGGAATCAAACGGGGTGATTCGAACCCCCCCCCCCCCCCCCCCTCCGCCCCAAAGAAAAAAAAAAAAAGAAAGAAAAATGGAAAACGCAAGAGTTTAATCATGGAGTTAACAACTCGTTCAAATCCAAGAAATTAGCAAAACAATTATTTTTCCACCAATTAGTTTTACAGATGGGCTGGCATTTTCAAATGACAATAATCTGTCAGTCTGTTTCCATTTACATCTTCTTTGTTTCTCATCAACACTTGCCATAGCATTTTCGAAGTTCAAATAAAGAGAACATTATTCAAGAAACAAAAATATTAAAAAATAAAAAATAAAAAAATTTCAAATTATGAAATCCTAACTTTAATTGAAAAAGAAAGATTCAATGAACATAATGAGACTAGCTGTAATCACTTCTCACTTTTCTAATACGTTTTGTTTAAACAACACCGCTTTTATCGACACGTATAATACAAGTTAAGACTAATATTGTAGCGAATGATTATGATATGACCAAGCGCACAACTCATATTATTTGTGATCACATTGCCTTTAACACATTTTGTTAAACCACGATGTTGTTATCAATGCGTATAATAATAATGGAGACTAATATTGTATCGAATGATTATAATCCGACCAAGCGCATATTTACTAGTAAACATATTTCATCCTTTTAACGCGTTTTATTATATCACACTGTTGTTATTTACACATAATATAAGCGAAGAATAATATTACCTCGAATAATTATGATCCGACCAAGCGCATAACTCACATTATTATTTCGTAAACTACTACCACTTACTAAGAAAGGGACTAATGAACCATATAAAATTAGCTGCAAAATGACCCTACCCTAGTGGACATAAATAAAAATTGGTTGAATACTTGGATCAGATAAAACAAGACAATAAATTCAAGACCAGAAGTGACATTGAGCCAAACCATGGCCCTTTCTTAACCCTAACCTCTTTACAATTCAAAAAACATATAGATAAAAGTTAATGTAGATGTGGGCCATATGGCCCACGTATAACGTTGGTGGATTTTGTCCCTCTAGTGCTTGATGTGTGTGCAAATTTATGCAGACAGCAAGCATGCATGGTCACGAGAGAGAATTAATTAGACAAAGACCACATTGAACAAGTTATTCCATGCCTTGTATTAATTTTATTCATGGTTTTATCCATATAGTTTAATAGCGTGCACCTAACATACTTTGAATGCAGTAGGTTTTGTTTGAAGTTGTTTGAGATCTCTTTGCTAAGGAAGAGAATAAGTCCGTATTTGATTTTAATAAAAATAAGATTTTTAATAGATTTTAATAAAAGTTGATGAAATGTGTTACTGAAAAATTGTGGATCTCATGAAATGTGTGGTTAAAATTAACTGTTGACTTTAACTTAAATCTTAATCAATTTTTTACGTTGAACCAAATGAAGCTAAATTTGAAAATAAAAGGGCCAATTCACATTTCAACTAAAAGACCAAAAGCCCTGATGAAAAGAAAATTATTTCCCGACTGTTCTCCCCAAGAGCTAGGGGACAAAGATTTAATGAGCTATTCGACTTTGATGGACTGTCTTATTAAGATCAGAAGTTCCTAATGACAATGCAAAAATGACACTTTTTTCGAATTCATATCTTTGACTAAGAAAGTTTTAGTTTGATAGCTAATTTAGACACCAACTTCGATGAGTAACAAGCAATGCGGAGGAAAAAAGGGTAAAAAAATAAAAATAAAGCTTTCCACAGAAAACTAGGATATTATGAAAAAAGTTGTATTCTGAGTCCTAATGATGTTCGGTAGCCTTTCTAATGCTTTTGAATGGCTTATTCTTCTTCGTACTTGGAAGCCTCCATAACTTTATTCTTTCGCCCAATTGCTAAACAATCATGCTACATGTACACTCCGACTTACCCTTTGGTTGACTCGATCCCACCCGAGCACTCACATGGAGGTCGGGTCCCACTCCATTAAATTTAATATTTTCACCCCCCATGTGAGGGAGCATGTGGGGTCGGGTAAGGGAGAGTGTTAGTAAGGAGTGTACAAATAGCTTATTTCATTGCTAAAACACCTTTCTTTTCTATGCTTTGAAATCAATAGTTTGTAATCAAAGAGGAGGAATGATCACTAGATCAAGACATTAATGGAAAAATGATAGAGAGATGGATGTTCACCCAATCAGATTAGAATGAGAAAGGGACGCAAGAGAAAATAAAAGTATGATGTTTAGAACAAGTTAAGACTTGTTGTCCAAACTTCAACTTAAATCATATGCTATTGTGAGTCATGGTTTATCTTACCATGCAATCTCAGTGCACCTCATTGTGTCTATGTTATGTCACTTTAGAACATAACGCAATTGCGTATACTGGCTTATGTGTAATCAAGAGAGTAACAGTAAATCGGAAGTTCTAATTATCTATTAATAAAAAAAAATCGAAGGACTCACTGTATATTTACAGCTACTAGACAATGAAAATGGCATGGGCATGAACAGTTTTTGTGGCCCAAAAGTTGACTTTTATGAAAAGATTAGAACACATCTCCAACTATGATGGGAGGTTTGTCCCTCATATGTGCACTCAACCTCTGACCAATTCCCAAATTTATGTCGCATTGTTTTCTATAAGGACCGAGCTAGGGGCACAGCACAGTGCTGTGCACCGTGCATAGCCCCCTCACAATAGGGGGTGGGTCCGCGATTATTTTAATCGCGGACCCACCCCATATTAGGAGGGTGTTAGTGCACCATGTTGTGAAAACAGCAAAACCCTTTCTATAATTGGTCGGAGGTAGTTTTTCAATTCACAACACGTATGAGGGGTTTCAAAGAATCGATATTTTTTTTTTAGTTGCCGAAGTTTTCTTTGATTGATCGATCAATATATGATGTTTCAACTGCTGATTACTTGTGGGAAAAGGTTGGATTGCTAATTGATATTTTCCTTGTCTTGTTTAAGAGAACAAATAGTGTGGAGGCTTCTTTGGCATAAGTTTGTTGGAAATTTGTTTTAGATGTGTATAATACTAAGAATATCTCCTATGTTAATATAAATTGCTTAAAAAATTTGCCATATAAATAAAAATAGACAAAGTTTCAGAAATCATCTCAAATCCAATGTCTAGGAAAAATAAAGATAACTACATCCTAAATGTTCAATCCAAGTGTGTATAAACTGTAATCGCATCCAAATTTACTCGGATGGCGAATCAGGAGGAAGACTACCACTCCTCAAAATTAATAGGACGAAACTCGGACACCTGAGTTATAAAAAATAAAAAATAACCCAGAACTCCGTCTAAATGTAAAGATTTTGTTAGAGATGCTCACTCTGCAATTATTTTAACAATTAAAGGAAAGGGAAATTTCCAATTGTTTTAAGGATTTTGCTACATGTACCCTTTGACTTACCATTTGGTTTACTCGGTCTCACTTTCCTCCTCACATAGAGGTCGATTTCACGCATTTATTGGAAGTGGGATCCGACTTTCATGTGAGGGGAGAGGTGGAGTCGGATAAGTCAAAGGGTAAGCTAAAATGTACAAATGGCTTAATCCTTGTTTTAACAATTAATGTCGTACAATTTGTGGGATTGTAAAGTTTTTATAATATTATCTATGATAGAATTGTCCTGTCGGTATATACATAGAGGATCATCATCGGATTTTTGTGGGGGATTCATTTTCATTTAATTTTATAAGGCAACTAATGATAATATGTACTTGTATTATTTATTTACCAAACCGAAAATGTGGCATGTTGGGTTTTTTGATGCCCAATAATTCGGACGATGATGTAAAATCGATGTTGGATAAATTAAATATCAACACCCAAGATTGATGACCCGATCCAATACTATTTGGAGTCATTGGAAGTAACCAAATTACTTAGAGTTGCTCATGGCCCGGTTCTCACTTATTGGACGGCTTAATGTGTTAGGCGCACTTACCATATGATATTGGACTTAGCCCATTACTGTGACCTAACCCGTCTTATATATTCCATCTCTTTTGGCTTCTTCCATAAACGTGTGTTTTACCTTGTTATTTGAGAGAAAAAGAGAGAACTCGGTTGCTCTTGTGCTTGGTGCCTTTCCTGCAGTTTCTTCTTTGCTCATTTTCTTTTCATTCTTGTTTAGCCTTTGTGGCTCCGACTTTGTGGCTGCAAAACACCGTCATCTTTGTGTCCTAAGTGGGTACATGTGAAGCAATCTAAGTGAGGGATAGTTGAAGGTATTGAGTCTCGATTCTTGGGTGTTTGGAAAGGTTACTGAGCCCAAAATCCACATTGAAAAGAGATTAATTCTCACAATTGGTATCAGAGCCAGGTTGGGGGTGGATTTTCGGCCAAAAATCTATCAAAAATCGGCCAGAAACGCAGCAGAAACAGAAACAGGAAACAGGAAATTGTCCAAAAATCTATGCGAAAACCGAACCTGAAAACGCGATTTTTAGCCAAGCCAAAAGGAATTTGGAGAAACGGAGACTTGATTTGGAACGTGCAGGTGGAGTACTACCTGGGTGGGTGGCGCGTCTGGATTCCGACGGCGGTGACCGACGGCGCGTGGCGGCGCGTGATGCCTCTTTTGGCAATGAGAAAAAGTTAGACGATTTTGTCCTTGGTGGAACGTCGATTGGAACTGCTGCATATTTGCTGAATCTTTAGGGCGAATAGTGATGGCCCTAAAGCAGCGAATTCGCATCTCTCGTAATTTACGGACTCAGATACGTCCGCTCTGGTAAATTGGCTTATCCCGTTAAATTTCAACATTAGCGCGTCATCGTGTGGGGTGACAATATGATTGTAATTACCATGAAGGGGTAACATTGCTTATGCTAGAAATTTAGGATTATTTGCTCTATTTGAAGTGTTGAATTTAATTGCAAGTTAATTATTGATTTTGTGCTCTAATTGTCATCTAGTTACTGTGTGAGACTACATTGCATTGGAAATTGAAATTTTTTGTTATCATATCTTCTGTTGCATTAATTATCTTGTTAGAACATCTGGACTTGACCCGTTCGAACATTCCATTGATCTAAGATCGCGAATGTTACGAAATCCTGGGAATTTAGAACGGTGTATACTGTGACCTTAGGATTGCTTTGTGTGATCTAATTGTATATTTTGGTTGTCCTATTTTCTAAAAATGACTTCGCATTTTGAAGTTGGAATTTTCAATGGGAAAGGGGATTTTTCGATTTGACAACAAAAGATGAAGAGAATTTTAGTTCAACAAAAGGTTTCAAAAGCCATAGACGGCAAATTTCCTACAAATTTGACGGAAGCACAAAAAGAAAAATATGATGAACTTGCTGACACTTCAATTATTTTACACTTATCTGACGCTGTTTTGAGGAAAGTTGGAAAATTCGACTCTACAAAATAACTTTGGGAAAAGTTGGAGAGTTTATATTTGCTTAAATCTACTCCAATTAAGTTGTATTTGCTTGAAAAGTTTTTCAATTTTAAAATGGATCCTTCAAAGAATTTTGATGACAATTTGGATGTCTTTAACAAACTTGTGCAAGATATTGTTAATAGTGATGAAAAGGTGTCTGAAACCTATAAAGCTATAATCCTGCTCAATTCTATGCCTGAATCATATAGAGATGTTAAGAATGCTATTAAGTACGGTAGGGACACCTTAACACTCGAGATTGTCATAGACTCACTTAGGAGTAAGGAGATGGAGATCAAAGTTGAAAAAGAAGATAATAGGAATGGTGAGTTACATGTGATGAGGAGTAGAATGAAATTTAAGCAAATGAATTTGGGTAGAGCTCAAGACAATAGTGATTCGAGTAGTGACTCGAGTGATGAGGGTGATAAGAAGAAGGGCAAAAGATGGGATAAGTCTAGTGTTAGACGGTGTTACAACTGTGGTAAGTCTGAACACTTTATTAGGGATTGTCCCAAGAAGAAGGATAAGCAGAGGGGTAGGATGAGAGATGAGGCGAATGTGGCTATGGGGTCGAGTGATGACCCTAGTGAGGTTTATTAAGTGTAAACCTAGTTATTGCATTGCATCTGTGTGTAATCCTTTTTGCATGTGTGTGAGTGATTGATTCTGTTGCATGTTGTATGTTACGCTTTCAATGTGTTTGATGTGTGTAATTGCATGAATCAATGTGACTCGTATACTTGGTGTATGTGTTAGCATGCATAGTGGGTTGGTGATGCATTAGCAGTAAGTGAGTGTGTGTGTGTGTGTGTGTGTTGGATGTCTATTGGTGAGGTGGAGTATAGATGCGTAGGGGTACATTGTGGTTTGTACCGGAGGATGTGTAGTGTGACATTTGGATCACGAGTGGAGATGTGATCAAATGTCTGGAATCCTTTATCAGAAAGAGACCCTGATCAGGTGGAGTGTGAGAGAGGACACTTCTATCACTTCTGTTAGGTGGAGGCCCATTATCCACGTAGTTTGGGAGAAGTGATGTGGTGATAAAGGATTATCCCGAGAACTTAGGATCTATTGTAACTTACCAGTTAGACATGAGTTGAGTAATTAGTCTAGTGAGTATGGTGGAGTGATGAGATGAGATATGTGTTCTCAAGGTGGGAGTAACACGGAATGGGATAGGATAAGTGTGGAGAGATCTTTTTCGTAGGGACATTTATGCATTTGTTGCATATGTGTTGGCCTGTTAATTAACTTGGTGTTAACTTGTTGTTCTGTGTGAATGTGTTTGAAAAAGATCTATGTGTTATCCCATAGTATATCGGCATCGCATGTTTATTTGCTCTTGTCTGTTTACTGTAATTATCTGCTTCTACTTGGGTGTTCTTGACCTTAGCCCTGGTGAGTATACGGAGCAGGTATGGTATGTGTTTCAGGACGAAAACACGAGGTAAGGTCTGTGAAACCAATTTTATTGGTTACCTTGATTGTGCAAGTATAAACTGTGTGTTTTGTTTGCTTGCAGGTTTATCGGGAATCAAGGTGGAGATTGTTGGGTTTTTTGATATCCAATAATCCGGGCGATGATGTAAAATCGATGTTGGATAAATTAAATATCAACACCCAAGATTGATGACCCGACCCAATACTATTTGAGGCTATTGGAAGTAACCTAATTAGTTAGAGTTGCTCATGGCCCGGTTCTCACTTATTGGATGGCTTAATGTGTTAGGCCCACTTACCATATGATATTGGACTTAGCCCATTACTGTGACCTAACCCGTCTTATATATTCCATCTCTTTTGGCTTCTTCCATAAACGTGTGTTTTACCTTGTTATTTGAGAGAAAAAGAGAGAACTCGGCTGCTCTTGTGCTTGGTGCCTTTCCTACAGTTTCTTCTTTGCTCCTTTTCTTCTCATTCTTGTTTAGCCTTTGTGGCTCCGCCTTTATGGCTGCAAAACACCGACATCTTTGTGTCCTAAGTGGGTACATGTGAAGCAACCTAAGTGAGAGATAGTTGAAGGTATTGGGTCTCGATTTATGGGTGTTTGGAAAGGTTACTGAGCCCGAAATCCACATTGAAAAGAGATTAATTCTCACATGGCATAATGTCAAGACAAAAACCTAATTGCTGAAGGGACCCTACACTTATCCAATAGAGAGAGTTAATTCAAATTCATAACGGGCAAAATCACTTTGACAACTCTAGCTATCCGGGGGGTTATGTGGCGCTCCCATTGGATAATCGGGGGTTGTCACAATAGCACCCCCCCATTCATAACTAACCCATAAGAAATAGAGAAATGCTTCTTTGCCATGTGAGTAGACTTGGGGCTTCTGTCATAGGGGTGGTCAAACCCCATGACAAAGAAGCAAGGCTCTAAGAAATAAGGCAAAAATAGTGTTTCATTTTTACACTACTTTTTATTCGACAAGATAACTCTGTTCTTATAGCGTGTTACTATATCTATCTACATCTACAATATATTAAAAGTGAGGATTGACGAAAACTTTTGAATACCAATTTTGCCCATACATATTTCCCTATATGCCCAATATATCTTCATTTGGTTTACAAAAGGAAAAAAAAAATCAAAATCAAAATTGAAATATTTATTAGTATGTTATATTTATTATTGACACTTATTTAAAAGTTGTTTTAATTGACAATTACAAATAAATATACAAATAAAAATGGGATACCAAATGATTCAATTTATTTCCTCCAAATAAGATAATTAATAATTATTACTGCTTTAAAAAATTACATCAATTAATTTCCACTAAATGCGCTTGTTACTAATTATTAGTAAACAATTAATAAAAACATTATTACATACAATACAATTAGAAGAATAAGAAAAAAAAAAACCTAAAAATTCTTGCATCGAGAGTAAAAATCATGTAGTCATAAGGGAAAATCGAGGTCAAGAATTCTCAAAGAAATCGAAGGATCACACGTAAAATAATAATAATAATAATAAATCACATTCATTACCCTTAAAGAAATAGTTAATGGTATAGTTTTTATTCATCACGGTTGAATAATTATTTTTGAAATTCTAAATCGTCAACATAAATGTGATCAACAACATTATTTTTAATAATTTTTAATTTTTTTCTTTAATATAATATCAGTTACATCAACAATTTTTAAAATATACTATTAGTATTTAAAAAATATTAGACATATCATTTTTCTGATACATATGACGTGTAAAGCACGTGCTTACTACTATTATATATAAAACGAGTTGTAATTTTACAAAGTATTACACAGAGTGATAAAACGAGTTGTAATTTCATATTTCACAATAATAAAATAATGGAAATTTAAATGAATTTACAATGTTATTTACCCTATTTCAATTAGTTTAGTGCTCAATCATTGGAATTCACTAAATATATTGGTGTGTTTAGTTCTTATCTAAGAGTCACCAACTGAGCCTTGTTGAGGCCCAGCGTATGACGAGTTTAAACACCAACATCCATTCAGACTGAGAACTCCAAGTCCATAGGAAAGTTAAAAGTAAAAAATTACAATGTTTTCCAGAGGTGCTAAGTCTTTTCCAACCCGCAGGAACCTCGGCTAGTCGGGGATCCTACCCCAAAATTTTCTAGCTTTTCCACTGGGGCTGTTTGGGACTCACAGTCCACCATACAGTGATCCAAATCATCAGTAGCAACTGCTTATTCAGCAAACCTTCCCTTCTCGATGATAATTCCAACTTCCATAACCACCTCTTCCTCAGAGGTTTCAGTCATCATGACATCTTTCCCTTGTTCAGGGTAATTTCCTTGCACAGGATAGTCGATTTCTATTATGATCACATTTACATCCCTTGGTTCGGCTTTGCGAATGGAGCTGGTATAACGTAGCCTTGAACCTCTTTGGTCACCTCGGACAGTGGCAACGCCATGCTCCGTGGGAAATTTTATGCACAAGTGGTGGATTGAAGTGACAGCCTACAATTCTTTCAAAGCAGGTCGGCCCAGTACTCCGTGGTAAGTGGAGTGATGATCCACAATCAGGAACTCCATGGAGTTGTGTGCCACGAGAGGTGTTGCTCCCATCTCTACTGCTAGATTAATCTTTCCTCGGGGGATGAGGCTATCCCCCGTAAATCCATAAATTGGAGACGTCACGGGGGTCAAAGTCTGTTTTACTTCCATTTGGTCGAAAGTAGCTCCGAATATGATGTTGACGGAACTTCCGTTGTCTACTAACATTC
The DNA here is from genome assembly GCA_019395295.1 of Osmanthus fragrans. Classification (NCBI taxonomy): domain Eukaryota; kingdom Viridiplantae; phylum Streptophyta; class Magnoliopsida; order Lamiales; family Oleaceae; genus Osmanthus; species Osmanthus fragrans. The sequence goes on along the minus strand of CM033361.1, from coordinate 17,825,561 downwards.
TTTTCAGGCCGTTCCTGGCCACCACCGCCCTCACGATCAAAGCATCACAATGGGGATAGTGTATCCCTACACCATCGTCTTGTGTGAAGGTGATAGGTTCCGCTCCTCCATTAGAGGGTTGGGTGCTGACTATCAAGCTAGACATTGAGGGTTCCCTAGCCTCTTTGATGTAATTTCTTTAGGTGTTTCTTGATTCACCACCGACATAAGGGTCCCTGAATATGGTATCAATTTCTCTAATGGGTTTGCCCCCATCACTATTATGAGGGCATCTACGACGTCTCCGACATTCTTCAGGTCGTCTGCGCTCTTCTCCCCCCTTGAATTGTTGCGATTTTGCTGCTGACCTCGTCAAGGTGGTGCATTTGTGTGTTGATTTCCTCCTTGAGCACTGTTTGTCTCAAGTCCCAGCATCCAGTGGTGTTATGGCCATAAGAACGGTGATAGGTGCAATAAGGAGTGTTGTTCCTATTTCTAGGTCCGACGTTCCTTCCTCTACCTCTCGATCCGCGTGTTGGCGATAGAGGAAGTCTTTCCTGCTGTTCTGGATTAGGATTGAATTCTTCATAAGCCAGGTTTGGAACTACACTCAACGTGGTAGCTGTCAGTGTTTCTCCTGGATTAAGATTTGATTGCCCACCTTGATGGTTTATTAGGTGGGAAGTAGGACTTCGTCCTCTTCACATTTGGGGAGGTGGGTGACCTCGACTTGCCTTGTTGCGGTGATCCTTGAGTTCTTCGTTGATGATTTCTCGTCTTATCATTTCTAACAAAGCGTCATAACTGGTAGGATCTTTGTTTTGTACGTCTCTCCAAAAGAGAGAGTTCATGTCTAAACCTCATCTCAAAGCGGTAAGGGCTTCCCTGTTAGAAACTTGGACACAGTATGTTATTTCGTCCGTGAATCGGGATAGGAAGGTTTTCAGTGATTCTCCTTGCTGTTGCCTCATGTCTTGAAGGCGTTGGATTGGGCCCTCACCTTCTTTGCTAGTTGCGAAGTGCTTGAGGAACGCTTTCTTGAAATCAAGCCAACTTCGGATGCTTCTCGCTTGTAGCCTGCTATACCATACCTCAGCTGCTCTGCTCAAGGTAAGGTGGAAGGCTCTGCACTTCATAGCCGGGGTAGAGCCCCTCCAACCCATATGAGTTTTGAAACAGTCTAGGTGCTTTGCAGGATCTCCCATTCCTTCGTATTTTGGTATTTTTGGCAATGTGAAGTGGTTCGGCACGGGAGCACTTTGAATTTCTCGAGAAAATGATAAAGTATCGTCATCGTCGTCAAGGTCGCAAGACCTTTGTGGTTTATCTACATTTTGGTCCTCTTTGATGGACATATTCCGAAGTGGCTGGGATGGGCCGGCTTAATTCCTGGCTTGGTCTCTTCTCTCACGCCTATTTCTAGGCGAAGGTCTTACTTCTTCGTGGAATGGCTCGACTTGTCTCTCAAACCAAGGCTGCTCAATGGGCCTATTCCTAGGCACCTGCGGACGTTGATTCGGCCTATTTCCTGACGGATCGAAGATTCTATCAAAGACGCTTCTGGTTCGTCTTAGCTGGGATCTTAGCGACTTCCCAGGAACGTCTGAATTGTAAGTTGGTGGGTAATCATATGGTGCTTCTTGGGGAAGTTCGCCAGTATGGTTGGTGGGAGAGTCGTCCCCGGCCTCCCTTTCTAGGGGGCCTTCATGTTGATATGGAGGCTGACCTCCCATGTGATTGTTAACTCCATTGTATAGGTTGTTTTGGCAAAACCCATCTCCTTGCAGAGGGTTTGGAGGGTTAGGGTAGCCCCCTTGAGCCTGCATGCTCATTAGCATTTCATGCATGGCGTGATTCTGTTGGGTGATATTTCGTATATTTTCCGCCATGGTTGCCACTTCTCTGCTAAGTCTTGCAACTTCTTTCGACTCGCCTCGGGGTCCACGCCTTCGTTGCTGGTTAAACCTGTAGCGGGATGTAGGCATTGTGTGTGAGGGTTCTCTTTGTTCAGGGTTTTCTTTAGCCATTCAAGTAGCCACTTCTTTGCTAAGTCTTGCAGCTTTCTTCGACTCACCTCGAGGTCCGCGCTTTTGTTGCTGGTTAAACCTGTGGTGGGACGTAGGCATTGTGTGTGAGGATTTCCCTTGTTCAGGGTTTTCCTCAACCATTCGAGACGCTACTTCTCCTTCATTTTCACTCATCGTTTTCGTTTGAGGGTAGTTTTTCGGTTAGTTCACTTTCCGACTTTTTCAAGAGGGAAATATACCGATTCCGTGTGTTTTCCTATCCTTCTTAGTGATTCTTTATTCAAGAACAACCTCCCTCTCTTCAAAGGGATAGGACTTTCCTTTTGCAAGGATAAAATAACCTTTGTTTACGGGATTCTCGTGGTTTAACTGTTTGTTTCCAACAGACGGCGCCAATCTGTTGACCCCAAAAATGTTGTCAACAGATGTTAGTATCGAACTCGTGACACGTGAGTTCCGGCGAGTTGACCGGAGTTGATGATCGGAATTTGAGTATAAAAAGACAAGTCGGAATACCAACGGATGATTATCGTGTCGTGTAAATAACTGCTTGTAGATGATATCGGTTCTTCCTTAAATAATGTTGTAATGTTGGAGCTAAATCCAGCTCAAGATATGGATTTTATAAATGGTTCCTTTATCAAGAGTTCCAGTTTTTACCCCTTTCAATATCAAGTTTTGCATCCTTAATAAAATCACAAGAGTTGCTATTTATAGCCAAACGGTCGAACTGCCTATCATCGGATCAAATTCACGTGGCTTCATCCTACCGAGTTAACTATCACATCACTCATTCATAACATTAACTACAACGATGAGTGTCCTGCCGCCCTATTATCTTAGACTGACATTAAGTGGCTTAAAGTGAGTCGTCACATCAATCATTTCTCAAAGATATTCTTCAAATTTGTTTCTTCCGATGACTTCATCTGGAGAGGTTCTAAGCTATTGAAAGGACTTCGGCTTGGAGAAACGTCAGGTAGTTGAGGGGGCTTTGGCAAGAGCAGCGAAAGTGCCTCGGCCTTGGAAGAATAACCTTGGCAAGACGTCGTTCTTTAGTTGATGACGTCCTTCTTGGTAAGGGACATCAAACAAGGCGAATTTTTGACCCTTCTTGCTGTTTTTTTCCAAGTGTCTTCTTATGAGGCCCCCACGTGTCCTTCGAACAACTATCTTATTTTAATGGGATAACAGTATCTAGTTGTTAACTCAATCTCACTTGAAATGTTTAATGAAGAAGGGATGAAGAGTTCTTTTACTTTATCATTATTTTTTTGACTGGAATGAAAAATTTCAATCGTAACCGAGATACATTAAATATATAAAATAAATGACGACCATACTTGAATATATATATATATATATATAACTCGAAGCAAGAGTCGATAGAATTAGTGTTGGGAACAATAAATGACATTCATGCAGGTTGGTGTGGTGGCCAAATGGAGTGCGACTCTTCGGGAATAGCCGAAGTTAGCAAGCCACACATGTAGGAAAACAAGGCCATTGCATCTTTGTCATAAATGAATGAAGGGAAATGAATATTGTGTTTACTGTACCATGTTGATAAACTGGTTTGTATGGAGGAAAAAGTATGTACGATGTGCACGTACACACTAATCAATATGCTTGTTGAATGAAACGAATGTAACTTATTCAGTTCAGGCAACAACTTATCAAGAACGAATATGCATATTGAGACGCGTCCTATATTTGTCATTTCTTCGAATGAGTCATTGTCTCAAAAATTGGGCTGAGCTTAATTTGTAGAGGACTTTGACATGGTCGAACCCCTCAACATTGTACAATATGTGTCGGTTGCCTATACTCCATTTTAGAAAGAGTGCCCGTGCTCGCTTGACAAGCAAAAACTAGTCAATATTTTTAAAACAAAGAGTGCCCCTTGTCTCATGATCGAGGTTAGTAACTGCATGTTACCTTTTCAAAAGAAATGGAAGTGTCTTATGCATTGGCATGACGAGGGGTCACCCGTTGCCCTGAATAAGAAGCATGGCCCCCTCTGCCACTGCCCCACACAGCTCACAATGGCCCCATTTTGGTACTTGTCTACGGTTGGATCAAAATTGTATGGTGACTATAACCAGTCAAACCTTAACAACAAACAAGAAATTGAAAATAGTGTTGGAAAAATGTGTTGTGTATGGGCTGTTTTGACAAATTTTGGATAGGGTTTGTTCCTTCATTTTGAAAGATCAAAGTAGATTTGTGTTTTCCTTCGTGAAAACATTGAAATCATATATTTACTTGTCAAAATTGATGCTCAGCTGAATAGGAAATTGGAGTTCAAAATGCATCAATTGAAATGAGTTTATATGTTGAAGGGAAAACAATAAAAATTTATTCCACGTAGGAAAATGAAAAAGATAATATATGGCTACACTTTTGTAAGGTGTAATCATGTGTAGTATAGATGTTATTTCCACGTGTGCGTGTAGCGATGTCATAAATTACGAATCGAATTACCATTTCGAACTTTAAATGTGTGAGCGAACGCAACCTGCATACACAATGGACCAAAAATTGGCCTTCATCACTGTTTGTAAATAATTTTTACAATTTGTCTCCCCTAGGAGATAAAAGCTCAAGTGAAACGTCAAGCACTTAGGATAAAGTGACAAATTTGTTTTAAGGACACTATGTAATGCATGAGTCTCCATTTGCAAATCCATTCTTCTTTTAGCGATTTATATATGCTTGCAAGCTTTATTTCATGTTTTGTTCTTTCTTAATTAATAAATTATTGTTATATTCTACAATTTTTGTCTATCAAACTTAAAACAGGTTCGATTAAAGATCAAACGGGTAATCTTCATTAAGAAACTAACATTTGTTTGATTTTTCAAAAATGATAACCGAATCAACCAATATGGATGTGGCTACTAGAAACCAAATTGTGGCTCAAGTGCCAAATTCTGCTATGACCCAGATTGTGGCTTAATTGCAAAGTCGTGCTGTGACTTAGACAGTGTCTCAAACAACTGAACTTACTGTAAATGTTCCGATTAATCATGGGAGAAAATCGAAAAAATTTAGCGGTTTGAATTTCAAAAGGTGACAACAAAAAATGTTATTTCATTTGACCACCTTGAATCTTACAAGGTTTTACACTGAGGATGTTCCAAAACTTCAAGAGGGAGAGGGTGAGAAAGAAATACAAACTATTTAGCGCACTTGATGCTTGGAAACATTCCAATCTTCTGCATAATAATTAGAAAACATTTCCAGCTGCAAAAATTCACAAGTTTCAAATTAGCTTGTTCTAGTGACATGTGTCCATGATATAATAATTTCTTATGAGAAGCAAATCCATATTTCAGCTTGATATATCATATTTTTGGGAGTAACCAAGATGTTTTGTCCCCCATCTCATTTCGAAGCAACTCTTTCTCATGGCTGGGACCATACTCCTAAAATGTTTTAACAGTTATGCATGATTACCTCCATGGTAATACTCTAAAAGATAGAGAACTATTTGTGCATGTATGATATGCAGAATTAGATCTGAACATTAATAGACAATATTTTAACTTCCTTCTTGCATAATATTTTTCAGTATTGTCTACTTCACATACCAAACATCGTATTCACGTTTTTGCGAGGACCCTTCTCAGATTTTCATGACATGTTCGAATAATTAGCAGTTTAGTGTCAACGTGAAGGAGAATTTTGTCCATGTGATATATAAATGGGCCAATGGCCACCAACAAGAAGAAATTTATGTGGATGAAGAATGATTCGGCTTCTTTTGAAATTTTCAAGTTTCTTTTTTTGTTGGTGTGTGTTTGTGTGTTTTTATTTCAACTAAAACATTGATCTTCTCTGGTTCTTATGTAATTAGGTATGAAAATAATCAACAAAAATCTCTATATAACTAATTAATCATCTATTTCTTGAATACACAAATTTAAGATATCCTTTTCATTTGAATGGATCTAGACTTTGTAGGAATCAAAATTTCATTAAATTTTTGAATGTATGGGAAAGAAACATGTAAGCATTATGAATATTAATTATCTTTCACAATTTTATCATGAAATTGTTTAACAGGAAGCTGTATTTTGGGTTAGATTAGCTGAGATTCAATTCTCTTGTACTTGATATTTTTTTCTTTTAAGATACAAAATTTGTTTTCTTTTGTGTTAATGTTTCAAATCTTTTGTAATGTAGAACAGTTTGTTGAATCGATTGAAGAAGTTGAAATAAGAAAAATGTAATAGTACAAAGAGAGTATCCGAATTTCGATTTAGGCCCGTAATACCATTATGGAAAGAGAAGAGACGAAACAAGTAGAACTCACCGCTTTGTCGTGACATATGATGGATTTCGACCATCCGAGTTCGTTTAAGACTCGAAATCTGTTTTTAAAGTTTTAGTGAAATTTCTGTCATTTAGTTAATTTTGGATTCTTTTCAATTTTAGTTTGCTTAAACTTGATTTTCATTAATTTAGTTATTTTAAACTAGGTTTTCATGTACACTGTTATAAATAAGGGGTTGTTTCGTTGTTTTGTTCATCTTTTCATTAATAAAATTTGTGAGTTTATTCTCTTTATAATTTGATGAATTCCAAATTTCGTATTCTTAAGGTTTTCGCTTGAATTCCTTATTTCGCTCTGCGTCATTTTAAATTAAATATAATTGATTATATCAAATATTTTCAATCCCTAGGTTGGTCTCTTTCCTTGTCACCTGTCTTATTTGTCCACCTTTTGAGCTTATTTACTATTCTTAGAGTATTTCTAAGAGACTTGTTAAACATGTGATACTTTCTATTTTAAAGAGTCGACTTTTTAAATCATGTTCTAAGAGATTCTTTAAATTAACATTTTAATTTAGAGAGTGTGTCTCTCTATAATTAAATACATTCAAAGTGTTTCAATTTTCAATGTAGAAAAATAATAAAATAATCTAAAGAAAAGCTAGTGAAAATAAAAGATAGAGAAAAAACAATAAATATTTTTTAAGAGCAGTAAAATTAAATATTAAATATAAATAGCATGTTGGAGTACTTCAAAATTTTAACTATTTAAATTTATAGATACTCTCCAAATACTAGAATATACTTTTTTTAAAAATAGAAAGTCTCTTAAAAATACTTTGAGTAGAGATTGGGCATGTGGTTAACCCTAGTCATGCTTGCATGCGAGTTTATAATGGGCAGAATAAGTTTGAAAAGTGTTTATAAACAATGTAAATTATAAATAGATAGAAATAAATGGTCAATAAATATATAGTATTTATAAGTTCCTCACACTATTACCTTTTCAAGTATTTCTGTAAAATAAGTTCAATCATGATGAGTTCAATCGTGTATCTTTACCGTGCCCGCCCCTAGCTTGGACATTAACCATGAAAAATGAATTTTATGGTTATTACAGTACTCTACATTTTCCACTATTGCACAAGTTTATTTTTCATTAAATTAGAGCGTGAGTTTATTCAGAGGCGGTTCTCAGGGCTAGCGAGTTGAGCGACCGCACAGAGCCTCAAAAATTGTAGGGGGCACCAAAAATAAATTTGTTATAATTGTATATTTATTTATAATTAAATATTTAAAATATATATTAATTTAAAAATATAAAATTATTATTATTATGCATAAGATATTAAAATTAAGAATATTGTGACTAACCAATTATAATTTTCTAATTTTATTGAATATAATATTTTTAAATAGTATTCCTACCTTAAATATAATATTCTTAACTTGGACTTGACAGTGTAACCAATATCATTGTCGTGACATTAAATTATTGTTTCTTTATCTTTTGTTGGAAAAGGGAAAAGTGGATAGTCGGCCAGAAAAAGAAAAGATGGAGCAAAGGCGTGAAGAAGGAAACGAACCGTCTTTTTGGAGAAAGCGTCTGATCTGGCTATGGAATTCTCTCTTTTGAAAAAAAAAACGTTTGAAACTCTTGTTGAAAATTTGAATTACCCGTTATTTTTCTCTATTATCTCTTGTGATTTCATTGATTTGAATTCGCTTTGCAAGAACTTGTTAAAATCTGAATTCACTTGTCTGAACGTGAGGACTGAGGATTGAGGAAGCAAGACATAATTTTCCTTACAGGTGAGTTTTTGTTTCCTCGACATATTTTCCTTAAATCTGCAACCTACTAATGAAATTGATTCATTGAATGTTTACCACCCTTTGATTCTCTTTTCGCTTGATTGGTGATACACATGTTTTTAAAGAATCGAGATTGCTTCAATTGCTTATAAAGATTTTGCCAATTTAATCTTTAATCAGGTGCCATCTTCTATTTTTATTTTTAATCTCCTTTGAACATTATATGGTTTCAACTTTTATAATTTTTACTGTTGTCATCAAATTGAAGCTTAAAATGTATCCTAGAAAACAACAATCTGGATTTGAAAAACAAACCAAAAAGAGAAAAATTGAAGAGTCGATAGAGTCTCAAAAAGGTGCTATTGACAGATTTATTGTTAAAGAAACTAAAAAAGTGGACCAAGTACTTGGAACTGATAAAAATGAAGATATTGAGGAATTGAGACAAAATGAACATGATACAATGTTGATGATGACAAAAATAATAATGTTGATGATGAATTTCCTGAGGAAAACGATACTAGTGAAGATGTTGATGATGAAACTCTTAATGAAAATGATACTAATGAGGATGTAGATGATTTAATTCATAATAGGTCCATTCCCTTCAACATCTATGATCCAAGAACTTGGGATAATCTTGATATAAAATCTAGAGATTTGCTAGTGATAAATGGTCCTACAAGAGACCTGTCACTAGAAAAGGGTCTTAAAGATAATTTGTCTAGATGTTTCTCTTCAAGCCATAAATATGCCTATTGATGTTGTAATATAATGATATGCCTATTGACGTTGCTATTGAGGAGGTGAAAGGGTTGATTGCTTTTTTCAAAAAATATAGGGAAACTGAATTCAATGATGCGATAAATATTGCTAAAGAAATTGCCATTGAAATGAAAATTAACCCTTCATTTCAAGTGAAACGTATAATTCGTAGGAGGAAACATTTTGATGAAAATGCTACTGTAGATGATGCACAATCACCTGAAGATTTTTTCAGAACCAATTATTTCCTTTATATAGTAGATCAAGCATTTGGATCACTTGAACGAAGGTTTGATCAATTCAATTCATATGAAAAAAAATTTGGATTTCTATTTTCTTCTGACAAGTTAAACGCATTGGATGATGCTAATTTGAAAACATGTTGTGATCATCTTGATATTGTTCTACGACATATAAATTTTCGCGATCTTGATGGCGAAGATTTATTTCAAGAGTTAAAAGTTTGACGAAATATTTTACCAAAAGAAATAAAGACGGCTTTTGATATATTGACTTATTTGAAAAGATTGGATTGCTTTCCGAATGCATGTATTGCTTATAGAATATTATTGACAATTCCTGTCACTGTTGCATTTGCTGAAAAAAGTTTTTCAAAATTGAAGTTATTAAAATCTTATTTGCGATCAACCATGTTACAAGAACGATTGAATGGATTAGCTTTGATATCTATTGAGCAAGATTTTCTAGAAAATATTGATTACGAAAGTTTAATTACTGAGTTTGCTTCTAAAAATGCGAGAATAAATATTTTTACATGATTTGTTGCATTTCAAGCTTTACATGTGATATTTTTATTTTTTGTTATTTCAAGGTTTGCTTATATGGAATTGCCCGAAGAGACTAGTGGCTTGGATAGTTCTTGGATGATGACATATGAATTTTGATGAAGTTCGAGAGATGCTTTTGAGCTTTATTTATATTTTTCTTATTCATGATATGTAAAAAAAAAACAAAAAAAAAACGGATATTTAAATATCATATTTTTGCGATGAAATAATATTATTGAATTTTTTTTAATATATGTTTTAATTACTTGAAAGGGGGCACCATTTTAAAATCTCGCACAGGGCACCAAAAATCTCAGGGCTGGTTCCGAGTTTATTTACCTTGATTTGTACGAGATATGAGTGATCCATAATCCATTGCATCAAGCATGCATTGAATGGAACCAAAGTTGAGGGAAAACATGGCATGCACACGAGCTAATAGGGACTAGCAATGAAGGCATACTTAATCGTGAGAGTTGGAAATTCATGAATGTGAATATCCCAACGTAGTTATTATGTTCCGACTAATGCATCTGTTGGTAAAGCACGTCCAAAGTGATGCACGCCCCATAGAAAGAAGCACGCCCGCCTGAAATAGCATCCTTAGACATGTCCTTATCATGGTTTCTTTGGGCTATCTTTGAACAAGTTTCTTTGATTCATTGTGTGAAAAGATACAAGTCGATCCTGCACTAAAGCCATCCTCTAGATAAAGTGTGGCACAAGAATGCATTTAGGTAATCACGCTAATAAGCTTTGTGGGTTAAAATATAGAACTAGTCATTATTTAGACTCGAAATGGAGGTAGCTCAGGTAGGCTACGTGTGGAACAAAAATATTTCTCACTTCAACTCTCTGGGTATCGACTTGTAAGACATAACCTATGAGCCTATAAATAAAAAGACATATTGTTGAGAAATGGTTGTTCAAAACCAACAAAAATGAAAGAAGAAGAAAAAAAGTGAAGGCCAAAATTTTGGCCCATGCGATGAGAGTTCATATCTCTGTGTGACCATAACTATGCGGTCGCATAGTACATTTTTAGTGACCATTGGAAAACGGTTTCCTACCGTTTGTCACTTGAATTTGATGCCTTTTCAACATAATTTTGGCACCAATTCGTATACTTTCTTGAGGCCTATATATAGAGCAGCCATGTTCCTTGTGAAAAACATTGAAAAACATATGCTTTCATTATTCTCTTCACAATCAAGATCAAATCTCTATTATACTCATATTCATAAATTTCTTATTGTGTTTGTTCTTAAGTTTTGGATAGAAATACTTGTGTTTTGGTATTTCTACAACAAGGCTTGATTAATTCTTCAAACCATTTGCCGAAAAACCTTTTAGCATCTCAATTTATCTGGAGAATGGGCAAATATTGTTTGAGGACAACGATCACGTGTTTGGGCTTTCCTTGGAGTTTTATTTCTAGATTTGTTGCTTATTTTAAGTTGTTTTCTCTCCTTCTCCATTTGAATTTTTCCAACACATATCTCTAGGCAATAACCTTACCTATCAAGAGTTGGGATGACTATGATATGAAGGGACCGAGTGGTGATGCCAAATCATCCGTTGAACGTTGGGGACCTAGTGGTAAGACCATGATATGAAGGGAAAAATATGGTACAAATAGTCAAACCAGGATCCACTTTACCCAATATTGACAGTATTGACTCGTAATTTTCAACATCAAACACTTTCGAAGTTAAATCCAGATTCTCTTGTAGGCAGAATTTTGACGACAGCACGATCCACCATTGAATGCGCATGATCAGGCAATCAGCCATAACAAGTTACCATTTTTCTCTGTGTTTCAGTCAAACTCTATTCACATTGTTGACATTGATGAATTATGTGCTTGCAAATCAATACTCGAAATCCAGTGGGAGAGTTTGATGGCTTCAGAATTGTACCAGTCTCTCTAGCCAAGATAGGAGGAGGATTTGAATCTTGAACTATATCTATCTGTATCCTCGGCCAATAACTCGATAATGAGAAAATATTATCCACCTCTTCATGATTTGAGAGGGGCTTCATGTACATCAATGGTACACACCTTTGTACACATCTCTCTCACATGAGAGAGGGTCCGCGAATATTTTAATCACCATGGACCCCCTCCCATGTGAGAGGAGTGTATACAATGATGTGCACCATTGATGTACAAGAAGCTTTTTTCTCATGATTTTAGTTCTAGCTATCGTCCAAACCCTCCAATCTTGAACCATATCTATCAGTGTCCTCGGCCAATAACTCAATAATTGAGAAAATTTTATCTGTTTCCTTGTGATTTCCATCCCCTGCGGTAAATAGATGAGTTTTCCCTTTCACACCTATCCAACTGTATCCCAGCTCCTTTCTAGCCTCCAATTGTCTCGTATGTCTCCTCATCTTCGCCACCTCCTTCCATTTCCCAGTTAAAGCAAAGATATCAACCACCATCGAGCATGCACTCGAATTGTTTGGTTCAAGTTCCAATATCCGTTCAGCTGCGTAAACACCCAACTCTAAATCACCCCAAATCCTACATCCATTCAGCAATGTCCTCCAAATTATCGGTTTAGGCACAAAGGGCATTTGCTCTATAATCGTGTAAGCCTCGTCAAGGTTTCCTGCACGTGCAAAAAGGTCTACCATGCAGGCAAAGTGCACAGGTTCTGGTGAAATCCCATAATCCATATCCATGGACCTAAAATATTGCTTCCCTTCTTCAACAAATCCACAATGACTACAACTGTGCAAAACTCCCATATAACTAATACCATCAGGCGAAAACCGAGCCTTTTGCATCTGATGAAAAATCATCATAGCTTCTACTCCATAACCATGCTGTGCATAACCCATAATCATAGAGTTCCATGTGACCAGATCGGGTTTAGTTAGTTCCACAAAAACACGCCGTGCATTATGAAAACTACCAGACTTCACAAACATCGAAATTGCTGAATTTCCAATACAAGTATTCCCCTCAAAGCCCCTCTTAAACAACTGACAATAAAATTGCTCACTTGGTGAAACCATAGCTAAATTAGCACAAGCAGCCAAAGCACTAGTAAAAGAATGAGAATTTGGTTGGGTCCCATCCACCAGCATTTTCTTAAACGCATTCAAGCTTTCACAGATAAACCCATTTTGCTGAAAACCTGAAATAATCGACGACCAAGAAACTGAATTAGCCTCAGGCATTTGCTCAAACAAGTGCCAAGCATCATCAACCTGTGAAGCTCGGCACAACCCAGTAACTATAGCCGTCCAGCTGAAGACATCTTTATCAGGCATCACTGTAAAAAGCTTCAGTGCAATGTGTGTTTTTCCTGCCTTAATATAACCCATGATCATGGTATTCAAAGACACTGAGGTCCTCACGGGCATTTTATCAAACATTTCTCTTGCATCAAAAATCCTATTGTTTTCAATGTAGCACCTGATCATTACATTCCAAGAAACTGAGTCTCTTCTACCCATTTGGTCAAAGATTTTTCTTGCGTGATCAACTTCCCCTTTGAGTGAGTGCTTTGCCATTCTTTTTGTCAGTCTGACCAAAGGATCATCCTTAGCATACTGTGAATATTCAATACAGCCATTTGAGAAATGAACTCTACTATGTGGTCTATGCATGCAAAAGGTTTCAGCGTATAAAGACTGGGTTAGTGTATTGATTTTGAACCATATTCTGAAATGGATCATTACAAATGCGAAAAGGCAAGCTACTTTTGTCTAGGAAATTATTTGTGGTTATTTCATGATTAAGCCCATGTTTGAGCCCATTTTTTCAAAACTCATTTTTCATCACATTCTTCCATAAAATAATTTTACACGTAAATTCAATTTTTTCTATTTTTTAACTACATGTTCTCCAAAAAATCACTATTTTAAAATATATTTTCCCAAAAAATGGGGTCAAACGGAAGATAAGTGATACTTGTACAGACCAGAAATGGGACCATCAATCACATTTCGAACCTAATCTAGTGGTAGGTGAGCTAGTTCAAAAATTTGTGGGATAATTCGATTCATATCAATAGTGGATGTTCGATTTGATCCATATCAGTACTGGATGTCCGAGCATTGAACGTATGTTTCCCCAATAGGAAAGAATCGAGAAGAATGTGTGCACGCCAGATGCTTGGTAACTCAGTATGGAGCCGATAACTATGGGTAATATTTAAGCCTCTATTTTTTTTATAAATATTTATAAAGAAGAATAATTAATGTGGAAATGCCCCCTATTGGAGGGGGCTGCTACATCACTTGGACAACCTCCCTTTTGTCACCAAACTTGGGCTTTCTAACACAACTCTAATTAATGTGTCACAAAATTTGTTTCATGCTTTTTCAACAAGGAGAAAGTATTGCCTTTTGGATGATAATTGTCACCCAACATTATTGTTGTCAATATTTTCCAAGGCAAAATAGTGAGGAACTAAATGCACATAAATTTTAAACTTGATGTTATGTCAATGGATTCTTTAGTTACTCTTTGCTTGAACTCGTCGTTTTCATCATTTATCTCGTAAAGAGCGAGTATTTTTCACATCATAAAAATGAAAATATATTCTATCAGACGGTCAAGTGACCAAGCAAAGTAGAACGAAAATGATATGCAATGAGAACCATGGAGTTGGAATCTATTGAAAAAGTGTGAATTCTACACAAATGCTTCTAACAAAAGAAAACCAACAGCACTAAATTATTTGAAATCTATTGAATAAAGTGTAGCATACACTTACAGATTAGGTTAAAATTGTAGGCAAATGCACAGTTATTAAAACTGGACCGGATCAGGCAGTTCGGACCGAGAACCACCAAACCGGATGGTTGTCCGGTCTGAGTTCATTAATTGGACAAACAAACAAATGAACCGGTCAAGAATCGACTAAACCACTCAAGAACTGACCAGTTCGGACGAGTTTAAGAGTAACTTGAACCGGTTCAATGTGGTTAACCAATTACAATGTAAATTTTTTTCTCCAGTTTGCATAGAGAGTTATTCGAACCTTGGCTTTCAACTAGAAGTTTTTGGCCCTCAACCATTTTCGAAACTATTGAATCTTTACACTACTTTGTGAGCCAAATATATATACTCAGATTTAAAGAAATCATAAACCAAGGTACAATGTAAGATTTATATTCTATTTGCAATGACAATGGTTCAACCCTTGGCTTCCAAGGTTATACTTCACTTCTTGACAATTTGGGAAACCTGTAAACTTTGGTCATACATTGGGAGTCAAACATATATATTTAGATTTAGCAAAATCGTTTTCTTTTTAGTTCAAAAATATATCGTAATTAAAATTACGATCTAACAATAACTCGTCGATTCAACCACCGAGTCACCGGTTCAACCACTGACTCGGTGACCCGATGATTTTTTTCTGGTCAACCATCGGGTCAGGTTTAATAACTATGGACAAAGGTGAAAGAATTCCCTGCAAACAGTTACTCGATTACAACTTAATATCTTGATACACTTACTCCAGTTAGTCTGGATGCAGTGATTGAAATCACATTTACAGGCCGGATACGACTAGCAAGTTCTTCAAATCTGATTCATAATCTCGTGCAACTGTAGCTACAATTTTCTGTACTTGAAATTAGATACAAATGAAGATATGTGCATTTACTTGAGATGTAAGTATGTTTGACAGGACAAAATGAACCGAAGCACAAAAAGAATTATTCAAGATCAAGCTAAACTAAGAATATGGAAGGACGAAGTCACATATAATCATTTGTATACTGAAGCTGTTTGGAGATTACCAGATGCATATAAGGTTATATATTTCAAAGCGCTTCGACGTAAATGCTGAGTTTCTCTGCTAAAGATTGTGAAAGATCCAGCAATCAAAACTCGCGCTTTGACCGTGCTTCAGCAGTGCTGACTCGAATTGGCCTGCCATCAAGTTCCTGGACCAAGACATGTCAGTACGATTGCACCATTAGAAAGCATTGAAATTGATCTCCTACCCCCTGTGGGTAGGATAAAACTTCCCATTGCTGATGTGACAAGAGTTCAGTGCCGCCAGCTATTGAAAGCATAATTCATAGTCTCGGCATAATTTGCAGAAATAAAGCAGGAGGGACGGACAACAAGGCATTTGTGGGTCTAAAGTTCAATAATAGAAAAAGGTCTGAAACAAAGATCAAGGATATTACTTTCAGAGGAAAGTTCAATATTTGATACCAAAATGCATCTTTTGATTGATAAATTTTCTCGACGAATTATACAAATATACACTTAATCCTTGTTCGATGCGTTTAGAAACTAAAATGCCCATCTAAGTGCCTGTTTCAGATTAACAAATCTATGCATAAATATATACACAAATAAGAACATAGAATAATATTGTCAAAAAATTTACTTACAGCACCATCTAATGATTCAATGACATTATTGACCTCATCAGCGGAACTGTAAGTTATGAATCCGAAACCACTCTCTCTGTCATAAACCACCTTGGCTTCTAATACCTTTCCTTGCTCACTAAACGACGTTTCAATGGCAAGATTGTCGACTCCCCAAGCAAGGTTTCCCACGTAAACTCTATTAGTATTATCAATACTTGTCCTTGCCCCAGGCTCTCTGAATGAAGACCTTTCCTTCTTAGGAGGTGGTGGCCCAGAATTGACCCTCAACATTCTCTCCCCAAGTTTCTGTCATCATAAACTCTTGCAGATTAAACGCCTATAATAGGGATGACAACGGTTCGGTTCAAGGTCGGTTCAGCTAAAATTATCTCCGAACCACCAATTTTTGGGCTATACCATAACCGCACTATAACCATGTAAGTTGGTTCGGTTCGGGGGGTTAATAACCACGAAAATAAATTATTTTTTATAAGTTCATACGTCACCTTGAAAAAAAATTATGAAAAAAAGTCAATGGGAACAAAAACGCAATACTAATCCAATTTAACAAATAATATCCCACATGAAAATGCAAACAATATCTCAATTTTCAAATGCAAAATTCAAATTTAACAAACAATATTATCAACATAACAATACTAAACAATGTCTTGCATGGGTTAGGTTAGTAACGTTAGTTGGACTTAGGCGGGTTTGGGCCAGAAATGAATTTTGGGCTGTACATAATAGTAGAAGAGAAAATTACCTAAAACCCTTCTTTTCAAGATTACAATTCAAAAATAAGGGGATAAAGTTTACAATTCAAAATTCGGTGATAAATAGGATTATTAATTGTAATTAATAAAATTTTAAATTAAACCTTAATTCAGATAATAACCCCCCCTCCCCCACACACCGATTAATCATTAATCCCAAACCCAGCACCCACTTTGTATCTTATCTTCTCTCTCTCTCTCTCTCTCTCTCTCTCTCTCTCTCTCTCACACACACACACACACACACACACATAGGAAATGAGGTTAGTGCCGAAGCAGAATCGCCAAAGAAAGCATATGTGCGCAACAGTTAGTCACTACACGAGAGCAGAACCGTCGTGCGCAACGACGGCGACAGCAACGCGAGGTCTGCCAAAACAATTGTCAAATAGTTGTCCAATGGTGTTGTTCTATGGTTCCAGGGTAACTTATTTTGTTACTTCCTGGGAACCTTTTGCCTCATGCAATTTTTGTATTTTTGGATCTGAACTTGATTTTCTTTATATGGGATCGTTTCAATTGTTACACGATGTTGAATCCTTTTTTATGTTCAGGTAGATAATTGGATAATTTATATTGATCTTTTAGCTTATGTTAATTGTATGAGGTTTTCTTTCTTTTTTCTTGGGTGTGTGCTGTGTGAGGATGAGAGGGGCAGGGGACGCCTGAAGTGGAAAAATACTGTAGAAGAACTGAACGGGATTGGGTGATTGGAAATCTGTTAGGGTTTAGGTAGCCCTAATATCTATTTTGTGTGAGGTGGTGGTTCTGTCGTCGGGAGGTGGTGGTGGTTTTAACGGCGACAGTGGTGGAGGTGATTGTGTTGATGGTGGTGGTGAATTGCAATACTTATTTGCTGTGTGCATATTTGTTTGTAGTGATCCTATACGATCGAATATGTGCTTGTTGTGATTATTTATAACCAATTTTGTATTGATTGTGACTTGAGATTGACCTAGTCACAGATGGTCACACTGAATACACATTTGGTCACAATTAGTCACAGTTAGTCACAATTGGTCACAGTTAATCACACCGAAGACAAAGTTGGTCGTGAAAACAAAGTCAGTGAATTGGTCACCTATAATACAGGTATGGTCACGGATAACACAGTTATAAATCTAAAATGATGATGTATGTCTTTGCCGTTTTTACTTTTCCAGACTTTTAAAATAAAGCTCATATTTAAAATAAAAAAAATAAAAAATTTGCCGGAGTGGTCGCCGGAGTGGTCGCCTGAACTGATGGAGAGGTGAAGGGAAGGTGGTGCAGTGGGTTGATAGGATGGGATGGGTAAGATGACATGAGATGAAAATAATTAATGAATATTATATTATAATTTAATATTTAATAAACTTATTTACCACTTGATTTTTGAAATAATTTAACAAGTTTGTTAGTTTTGAAAAGTGATTCTTATATGTAGGTTTTGTGTATTGTTCCCATAATAGAAAGAATAATGAAAAGCTCAATTGTCCAACTAATTTTTTTAACGGTTATTCGGTTCAGGGCGGAGCGACGGCATAAATACCATACCCGCCTCGCTCTGAACCGGTTCATTAAAATCAAATACCAAATCCACCCCATTGCACCATCGATTCGATTTTTTCTCTCTATTCGGTTCGGTTCACCGCGATTTTCGATTTGACAATTCAAATTGTCATCCCTAGCCTATAAATAAACTATTGAACAATATTCGGGAGTAAAACAAAAGCTTTAATCTTGCTCATTATATTTCAAAGTCGTGTCTAATATTGTGCAACAAACATGCACTATGTGATGGAAACGTTTGTATCCGTTGAATTGTTGAGCTGTTGCTACGGCATCTTCGACTGTGGACATTGTCAAAAAATCAAATCCCCTGCTTCTTTCTGTGACCTTTTCATAGATAACTTGCAAAGCCAATAGCTTAGTTAAGTCTGCAATTTTCCATATTTTCTAGCTAGAAGCTTCCCAGATTGAGAATTTTCAGCATTTACACTTCTGCCCAACAAAAATGAATGTTACACATTGTAAACACTGCGTACAAGGAAAATCTAGTACTGAAAAACACCCAAAATCAATTCACCAAATTATATTCATCTTGTTAAGGAATGTACCAGTACTGCATTCATCATATAAATACAATTTAAAAAAAAAAAATCATACAGATGCAAAGTAGAAAAACAATCTTTGCCAACTCCCAATCCCAGAACCATCCGTAATTATTACTCAGTTTACAAAATTCCAACTCAAAAATTGCTTCAAGAAAACGAAAACAAATCAACATTAAAAAAAAAAACACAGAAATCTTAATACAAAAGAAAATAATAACATTTTCAGATGAATACCAGCATAAAACTTGAAGCTTTAATTTCAATACAAATCATAAATTATATTATTAATAAGGTAATCAAATTATCTTAACCATCTCAACATTTCCAGCTTGTTCAAACAATTCAGCGAGAGCAGAATTGTCAATATTGAAAGGCAAATTACCCACAAACAGTTTGACGTTAGGCGAGTAACTGGGCTCCTCTGACCTACAAAAACCAACATCCACTTCTCCTTCCAATTATTCCAACTCAGACGAAAATGCAATATATCGTACAAACTTAGAATTGAGTCGTCGTGAAAAAGTGTTAACAGTATTGTAATTGTTGTAAGATAATGAAATCCCTGTTTTATTCTAATTCTTTGGAAAAAAAAAAAAAATACATTCTTAAATAGTGATTTGATATATTTCAACCGCACATTTCTCAATAAAATAATATTATATGCAAATCCAAAAAATTTCTTATTTTTTAACCACATATTTTTCTTCATGTTATTCAAAAATGCATTCTTATGAAAAAAAATGGGGCTCAAATGGGGGCGAAATTTCAGACTTGGGGAGAGGTTTAAAAGAAGTGGAATTGAAAAGAGGGAAAGAAGTAGAGGAATGGTGGGGAGCCTGAAATTTCAGAAGTTGATTCGCAGTGCGATGAACCACATATATTTGAAAATTGTTATGTACCTTCTACGGAAGAAAACGAGGGTAGTGAGCTGAAATTAATTTGTTAGATCAGTTTTTTTCATGAGAATGCTAAAGAGTTGTAGTCAAATTACGAGGAAATTCTCCAATACCATTATGAAGAAGATCAAAATGTTTCATAACGATGACGAACAAAGTAGGGGAAATGAGGTTGAAAGTTTGGTGGAATCTGAATGATCAACAATATAATAGCCTAAATTGGTGGGTCTAAAGGTCTCCATTTTGCCTATTTTAGATGCAAATTTGATTCACTCTTAATTTTGTTGCTGTTTTAAATTTGTAGTTTGATCAGTATATTGAGTTACCATGTTTGATTATTGTATTGGGTTGCTATGGTTGATTAGTGTCTTTAGTTGCTATGATTGATTACGGTGATTATGTTGCTGTAAATGAATTAGATGCTTATAAGATATGATAGAGACAATTTTCACAAAAATCTGAAACGCAGGGACATTATGCACAAAAATTGTCAAAACATAGGGACATTTTACGCAAGAAACTTTGAAATTTTGGGATATTTTACTCAAGCATAGTTTAAATGTTGGGATGTTTTACGCAAATACAGTTTAAATGTTGGGATATTATACGCAAAACATTTTTTAACGTAAGGACATTTTGCACACGTTCAAATCTGGGGAAAAATAGATTAACAGCTTCAATTTTTGATGCAAAATTCTAGGATTGAAATTTGTGGTTTTGGATATTGACTTGCTACGAATAGTAATGGGGGATGAGAGCAGGTGTGGAAGCCATAATTTGATTTTCAAAAATGCGTCAGCCATGGTGATGATGAACAATGGACTTCAGCCGTTTCGTTTGATTAATGTTTTTCTTTTTCTTTTTGTTTTTGGAGAATAACCTGTTTATGGTGGGAAGAAGGGGTTTTTGAAGTGACTTGGCCACTTTACCCTTCGAGTTTCAAATATAAAATGAGTCTAGGCATGCATTTAACGATGTGACTTATAGGAGATGGACGGAATGACATTTTCCACAATGAAAATAAGGGTGAAAATGCAAAAAATTGAAATATAAGGACATTTTGCACACTAAAGGTTAAACGCATGGACGTTTTGTGCTAATAAGCCAATTAAAAAATTTACTTATAAGTTTATTTCTATTTAGTCAAGTCAATTATTAACTTTAATCACACATTCATAAATTCCATCATTTATTATCCACGCATTTCATGGAATTCAATTATATTCCTTCTATAAAGTTCCTAATAAAATTATCAAAATAGAAACTAAATGAGTAGTATTTGTAAATTTATTTATTCAAACTAATATTCGATTTGGACTTCAAATTATAAAGATATCATGCCTTCATTTGGGAAGAACTTGTCAATAGCTTAGTTTATAAATATCCTACTAATATAAAAGAGGCTAAACAAAGGGGAGGACACGTGTAGCAAATATGTGTCGTCCTGTACTTTTTTTTTTTCTTTTTACTGTCTTTCTCCATTTCTTCACACAATCTCCATCTCTTTCTCCATTTTATTACATATTTTTACTCTCTTTCTCCATTTCTTCACACAACCTCCATCTTTTTCCCCATTACGTCACATTTTTTTTCCTTTTCCTATCTTCTCTCATCCATGCTTGTTTACTTCTTCTTACACGCTTTTCTCCCGTATCACTTTCAATCAAATTACATTCACCCAAATTCATTTCCTTGTGCTATTTTTTGTGTATGTATTCTGCATGTTGAATAATAGTAATATATTTTTTGTAGACATTTACGGTAGTGTTGCAGGCAAAAAAACACGCTGGAATGGAAGTTTATAGAGGAGAAGTCGTGGTGAATCTGGTTCTTGCTTCTTTTGGAAAATCACATTTTCTTCGACTCTTTTTTACTCTAACCTTTTATTATGTTACATTCATCAGAATTCATTTTCTTGTGCTATTTTTTGTGTATGTATTTTGCATGTTGAATAATGTTAATATATTTTTTTGTAGGCATTTACGGTGGTATTGAAGGCAAAAAAACGCGTTGGAATAGGAGCTTATAGAGAAGAAGTCATGGTGAATTTGTTTCTAACTTCTTTTGGAAAATCACGTTTTCTTCTTCTCTTTTTTACTCTTACCTTTTATTGTGTTTCATATTATTATATTCATGTATTTAAACCATAAGCTTGAAGTTTATGATGTGAGCGTGATCGTACATGTGATTATTTGCTTTGAGCTTTTAATTTTGAAGTATACTTGATTCTAATATTTATGATGTTTATGAGTTGCTTGAGTTTGAGTTCTTCGACTCAGTTCAAAGTCGGATTCACTTAAAATAATAAAAAGTGAAAAAAATCCCGAAAATGCATACTTTGGACACCTTGATTTCATCTTCGAGTGAAGCCTGTTGGGGAGTGGAATTTGGGAAAGGAAAATGAGGGGTCAGAGATGGGAGAAATAATAGAAAGCATGGTTATGGCGTGTGAAAATGGAGAAAGCATGATCATAACAGTGGGGATAATGTTGTTGTGTATAAAAATGGAGCAAATGTCGTGTCAAAAAGAAAAAAAAAAAAAGCTCAGCAATGTCGTGTGGGCAAAAAAAAATCTTGCTCCATGCACATGGAGCTTTTCCTCTTTTCACATGGAGCTTTTGCACCATGCACAGAGCTTTTGCTCCATGCACACGGAACTTTTGCTCCTTCCAAATGGAGATTTTGCTCCATGCATTAAGCAAAAGCTCCATGCACACGGAGCTTTTGCTCCTTCCACACAGAGCAAAAGTTTCTTCCAAACGGAGCGTTTGCTCCATGCACACGGAGCTTCTGCTCCTTCCACATGGAGCTTTTTGCTCCATGCATGAAGCAATTGTTCTTGTGCGGAGCACTAAAGCTTTTGAACAATTAATTTTTTTTTTTAAGCAAACTTTCTTCTTAATTTTTTTTTTTCAAGCACACTATCCGATGCTCCATGCACAGTGCATTTACTCCTGTCCGGAGCACTAAAGCTTTTGTACAATTAATTTTTTTTTTTTTTTTAGCAAACTTTCTTCTTAATTTTTTTTCCAAGTGCACTATCCAACTCCGTGTGGAGCTTCCATGAAAATTGTTTCGGAGTTAGGAAAAATTAAATCATTAGCAAGACGTGCCCAACAACAATGCCAAGAAATAAGCCTCAAACGTCGTGTCAAAAAGAAAGAAAAAAGCTCCGCAATATCGTGTGAAAAAAATTCTTCGCAGAGCAAATGCTTCATCCATGCATGAAGCAAATTTGCTCCTTGCACAGAGCAAAAGCTCCATGCTGGGAGCTTTTTGCAACATGCAAGGAGCACTAAAAGTTTTGCGAAATTAAATTTTTTTTTTAGCAAACTTTCTTCTTAATTTTTTTTTCAAGTGCACTATTCGATTCCGGCGTTAGGAAAAATTAAATCACCAACAAAATGTGCCCAACAACAGTGCAAAGAAACAAGCCTCAAATGTCATGTAAAAAAGAAAGAAAAAAGCTCCGCAATATTGTGTGAAAAAAAAAAAAAATTCTCCGCAGAGCAAATGCTCCATGCTCCTGTGCGGAGCACTAAAGTTTTTACACAATTAATTTTTTTTTTTGAGCAAATTTTTTTCTTAATTTTTTTTCAAGTGCACTATCCAACTCCGTGCGGAGCTTCCACGAAAATTTCTTCAGCATTAGGAAAAATTAAATCACCAACAAGGCATGCCCAACAACAGTGCAAAGAAACAAGCCTCAAATGTCGTGTGAAAAAAAAAATTCTCCGCAAAGCAAATGCTCCATACTCCTGTGCGGAGCACTAAAGTTTTTGCACAATTAATTTTTTTTTTCTCAAATTTTTTCTTAATTTTTTTTTCATGTGCACTATCCAACTCCATGCAGAGCTTCCACGAAAATTTCTTCAGCGTTAGGAAAAATTAAATCACCAACAAAATGGCCCAACAATTGTTGCCAAGAAACAAACCTCAAAATGTCGTGTCAAAAGAAAGAAAGAAAAGCTCCGCAATGTCGTGTGAAAAAAAATTTCGTAGAGCAAAAGCTCCATACATGGAGCACTAAAGCTTTTGTACAATTATTATTATTTTTTTTAGCAAACTTTCTTTTTAATTTTTTTTTTCAAGTGCACTATCCGACTCCGTGCGGAGCTTCCATGAAAATTGCTTCGGCGTTAGGAAAAATTAAATCACTAGCAAGACGTGCCCAACAATAGTACCAAGAAACAAGCCTCAAATGTCATGTCAAAAAGAAAGAAAAAAGCTCCGCAATGTCGTGTGAAAAAAAATTGCTCCGCAGAGCCATGCTCCTGTGCGGAGCACTAAAATTTTTGCACAATTAATTTGTTTGAGCAAATTTTCTTCATAAATTTTTTTATTCTAGTGCACTATCCAACTCCATGCGGAGCTTCCATGAAAATTTATTCGGCGTTAGGAAAAATTAAATCACCAACAAGACGTGCCCAACAACAGTGCCAAGAAACAAGCCTCAAATATCATGTCAAAAAGAAAGAAAGAAAAGCTCCGCAATGTCGTTTAAAAAAAATTCGCAGAGCAAAAGCTTTATGCACGGAGCACTAAAGTTTTTGCACAATTAAATTTTTTTGTTTTTTTAAGCAAACATTCTTCTTAATTTTTTTTTTCAAGTGCACTATTCGACTCTGTGCGGAGTTTCCATGAAAATTGTTTCGGCGTTAGTAAAAATTAAATCACTAACAAGACGTGTCCAACAACAGTGTCAAGAAACAAGCCTCAAATGTCGTGTCAAAAAGAAATAATACAAAATTCCGCAATGTCATGTGAAAAAAAATCTTCGCAGAGCAAATGCTCCGTGCATGGAGTATTTGCTTCTATGCGGAGCACTAAAGCTTCTGCACAATTATTATTTTTTTTTTATTTTTTTATTTTTTAGCAATATCCCGCTGCTTCTTGTTTCCCCCACAAGGATATGAAAGAAAGCAAAGATCAGAAGACTTAGAGATACTGAAAGAGGTCAATTTTTCCTCTTTTCTGCTGTGATGTTGTTCCTGGTCTATGAATTTCATGTGGTTATCACCTATTTCTAGATGTGTCTAGATTTGATGTATAAATAAATTTAAAGTTTTATCACTGTTAGACTCCTTAAGTAAGTTGTGTCTACTTCACAGTATAGTTGTTGTTGATAACTACATTAATCTTTCTCTAAAATTTTGACTTAATTCTTTTGATAAAACCTTAAGACGAAGAAGAAAGATAATTCCCTCTCCTTACAGACACGCGTACACATGATTGATATCATTTTCCTCTTCTCCAATGAATCGAGCTTCAAAATAGGTATGATTTTTCTTTCTATTGACTTTCTTTTTTGCTCTAGATACTTTCTTTATATTATTTCTCTGAGTTTCGATTTTTTACTAATATATCTTCATGAAATTTTCATGAGCTAAGAGAAAGAAGAAATGTAATCCCTCTTCTTACACACACACGCACACGTGACCAATTTCATTTTCTTTTCCAGTAAATTGAGCCTTGAAACGGGTATAGTTCTTTCTTTCTATTGACCATCTTTTTTGCATCGACATGCTTTCTTTATATTGTTTATGGGTTTTGATTTTTCTAAATTTCAATGGAAATTTTATGAGCTAAGAAGAAGAATAAAGGTAATCTACTGTCCTTGCAGTCACATGATCAATATTTTTGTCTCCAATGAATCGAGCCTTGAAACAAGTTATAATGAATTTCTTTTTTTTTTTCTATTTATTACTGTTGAATTTCGAGCATATGTGACACTAAGTTTCTTTAACTGCTAAATGTCAATATTTATATAGTTGTTAGTTGCTAAATAAATAGGAACTCATGTTCTGTTTTTCCTATCGTTTCATTTCTTGTTGGATGAGAATTAATGACTCAATGAGTTGCTAAATTCTTTCTTTGAAAGAGTTGAGTGGACATATTTGTGGTGATGGGATTGAAATTACAGTGGATGGGGAGTCTTTTGTTGCCTGCAATAAATGTGTCTTTCTTGTTTGTAGACCATGCTATGAATATGAAAGAAGATAGGGTAATCAAGCTTGTCCTCAGTGCAAAACCAGATACAAGAGGTAAATTAAGGCTTAACTGTTTTTTATCTTGTTTTGAACGTATTTTTGTTATTTTATGAGTTGAAAATTTTGGTGAATGACTCATCAGTGATCTTTATTCTACATTAAGTTAAAGTTAACATATTTTTTGTGTTAAAACTTCTGATTTAAATTTGCATTTTGATGAAGGATGATACAATCTCAGCTGACAAGCATGCTTTCATTATTCCACCATTTCTCTCTCTCTCTCTCTCTTAGATTTCTGACGTATATTGATTGCTATCTTTGCAAAAGAAAATTTATCAGTATGTTCAATGTAATTCCTCAAGGACTTGAGTATAAGCAATTTGAACCAACCTATGAATATTTTCTACTTTCACCAATGAATTTCTCTCAAATTTACATACATTTATTTTTAGAATTTATCAACTAACGTGCAGCGTATTTCACCCAACTAGCATAAAATAAAACAATGAATATGTAATTTATATATATATATATATCTGATTTGTGATATATGGAGGGGTTGGTAAATGATTGTGACACACCGACACACACTACATTGCTTAATCGCACCCATGTCCACCGAGCGTTCAAAATATTTTGTACATCATTGACCTTTTGGATATTAGTCTCTAGGTACAAACACTAACTGCGAATCACGTTAGTAAGGAAAATAGAAATTGCGTCTGCATAAAACTTAAACCTCCAACCAACTCAACCCCACAAATCTCGTAACGTTAGACCTATATATACATCCATTACCCACCATTTCATTTGCAACCTCACTACTGCTACTCTCTCTTCCCATAATCACTGGCATTTAGATTCGAATAATCGAATCCGCGGAAAAACTAAGAAGAATGGCGTACGAGGGAATTCTAATGGGAATGGGAAATCCACTTTTGGATATTTCAGCTGTGGTGGATGAAGAATTTTTAGCCAAGTGATTTCTTGTTCTTTCTCAAATTCTCCGATTCTATATAACTCTAACGAACGCTTGCACTTGTGTGTGTGTGTATATATATATATATATATATATATATTCTTTTTTTGCATCTGAGATCTGGTGTTTTCACTTGTTGCTTTTATTTGGTGGCATTTGATTTCACAGATCTGAGTAGCTTTGAAAGTTCAGTGTGATTGTTGGGCGTTAGTATTGGTTTTTATAAGTGGCTTGTGTTTGTATTGAGATCTCAGATTTTGTATACACAATTCAACTTATTCGATCTAGCAATTTATTTTGTAATGGTATTATTGTGTGAATCGAGGGAGTAAAATTTTGGATTTTTTGTATGGTAGGTATGGTATTAAATTGAACGATGCAATTCTTGCAGACGAAAAACACGTGCCAATGTAAGTGATTTCTTACTAGTTTACAGTTATGCTATATTTATTGGTAATTAGGTTAGTGATTGGATTTTTCCTTAGGATCCCCCACCGTTCTACTGCAATACTTTCATCTTTTTGGTGTTATTTACTTGATAATGCCTGTGAAATTTCTTATACGCCATGAAATCGTGAAATTTGTCACTCTGCAATGATAAGATATAAACGAGCCATTTTTGCATTTCGCAGCAGTAATACTAATGCTTCCCATACTTAGTTTAGCTAAAAACGTTGATTAAAATCTAAGTCGAAGTTAACAATTAATTCTAATATACGGGCATGGGACCCACAAATATTCAACCACATATTCTATCAGTTTTTATCAAAATCTGCTAAAATTTTGATTTTTATCTAAACCAACCTAGACATAAATTAATTTGAAATGTAGTAACATGTTAACTGTTTCCAAGTCAAATCTAGAAGTTCAATGCTGATTCTGCTATAAACCAGCAGCTTAAACAGAAAATTAACACCAGAGAAGAAAATCATTAAATTATTTCTAATTCATTTCATAATGCAGTTTTTGTGGATTATATATTGGTCACTGCAAAAGCTCTTCTTAGAGGATGCTCTTGTAGTAAAGTGAAGAAGCGAATAAAATAGAGAACTTCAAGGTTAGGGAGAGAGTTTCTTGTGTGGCTTGATTTGCAGTAAGAATAATTTGTTGGTTCATAATATGAAGTCATTGCGGGCACTGGGCAGCACAACCTTAGTATTTTTATTGCCAGAATTTGCCGCCAAACTTAACTTTGAATGTCTGAAAATTTTGCCTTGGGCACAGATTCTGCGAACTATTTGCGAATGATCTTTTAATGATATATGATGCTTTGATTTAGTTATAACAGTGGCCATATATACTGGATTGTAAAATATTAACTTTCGAAGCTGGCTTGCCGCAATGTTCTCTGTCTCATTTGGTGATTAGAAGTATTTTTTGTAACTCTCACTAGGCCAAGCTTTTTCGTAGGTCCTAGACAAAATTGATCCCTGAAACAGGAAACTAGATAAGATTAATCAGAATTTTTGTAGTGCATGGTTCTCATCACCCTAGATGAGAGTTGGTCTAGCAGGAAGACCGTGCCTCTGCCAGATGTTCATCTTGCAATCTGAACCCATAATATCATTCATTTTGTTGTCCTATTAAGCAATGGGTCTTTTGTTTCCAATTTTTAGTAGGTAGGGTGTTTTGATTGTTCTGTTCTTGTAGAACTAAAGTTGCAAAAGTCCGATATCTTCAATTTTCAGATTTTACCTTGCAATCCACCTATAATGTTGTTCCTATTATTTTCGATTTGTCATGTTAAAAAATGTGTCCTTTTATCTCATTAGAGGAGATTTTACCTCGTAGGTAGGCTGTTTTAATATTGCCTTTCTCTTATGGATCTGAAGTTGCAAAAGCTAGGTTTATTAATAATTGACTTCATTTGAGATGAATAAGTCCTAAAAAATTGCTGGGAGAATAATAATATAATTTCATTAATAAGAAAAAAAAATGTTCGAGATTTTTTGAGGAAAAAAAGGAGATTTCGCATTTTCATCAAAAAAAGTGGTTGCTTGATTATCACTGAACAAGGTTTAAAAATGCGAAACTAAGTACTGAGGCGGTTTTTCTTTATAAGTCTAGGCGTAAGTCTCAAGGCGGATTGAGGCGTAAGCCTCACAAAAAATAAAAAATCTAAGTAAAAGACTTATAAAATAATACAAAAATACCAAAAAACCAATGTTGGAGCATATAGTAAATAGAATATATAGCCATTAGTTTTTTGAAAACTGACTTTTGAATTTTCGTTTTTAGTCTTCTAATTTATGGCTGCCGTTTAGTTTTTTAGGTATTTTATTTTTTTGTTTGGGTCCAAAATGCCTTTTTAAATGGACCCTTTTCTATTTTAAGAATGACCCTTTCAAATTTTAAATGAGATGCACACCTCATAGAACATGAGGCGTGCGCCTCATATTTAGAGGCGTGAGCCTCATATTTTTAGCCTCAAAAATATCGCCTCGAGGCATACTACATGCGCCTCACGGTGAGGCGGGCCTCAAGGCGAGCCTCACTACCGCCTTTTTAAACCATGTCACTGAAAGAACTCTATGCATATCTCAGGTATGATGAAATGTCATCTAAATACAATGTTGAGTACATTGCTGGAGGTACTTTTCCATACTGATATTGAATTCATGAAACTTGTTCATATGATCTTCTCTGTTAATGGACCAGTGAGCATTATTGATGATTTCTATCATTTGGTAATGCAGGTGCTACACAGAATTCAATCAGAGTTGCTCAGGTACATCTGGCATTACTTTCTGGCACTAAAACTCTTTTCAATTCTATACTTGAAAAGTTAACATAAAAGAACAAAATTCATATTTCCATTTGCAGTGGATGCTTCAAATTCCCGGCGCAACCAGTTACATAGGTTCCATTGGAAAGGACAAGTATGGCGAGGAGATGAAGAAAAATGCCAAAGAAGCTGGTGTAAATGTAAGTCATCTGTTTGCAATTTTTAGCGTTTCCATCGTTGACGTAACCATCAACATTACTGTGATTTTCCCTTTGTCAACGACACAAAACATTACCACGACTTTTCAAACTCTTCTTGGATGATTATAGATCTCTTGGCTAATTAATGAAATCCAACCTTCAAATCCAAATTTAGGACCAAATTATACCCATAGTGATCCACTATTCAATAGTGGAAACACCATTGTTATCGTCATTATCACAAGTCATGACATCATAATTGTGTTATCTTTTATTTCTTACTTTTTCTTTCTTCTAGATTTATAAGAGTAAAAGCCCAAAACCATAACAATTACTATAATAGGGATAATAATATCTTTTATCTCATGCACGTGGCTACATTAGGTTCATTATTATGAAGATGAGTCTCCTACTGGTACTTGCGCTGTATGTGTGGTGGGTGGTGAAAGGTCAGTATCCTGGCTTTTGCTTAAATTTTTCTTTTCTCTGTCTGCCATGTGGTTAAGTAAACTTGTCTTTCGTTTTATTAATCCATATCCTCCAATGCACTGAAAAATTGGATTTTTTTGGAAAATTTAAATCACGGTGTTGTCAATATAATACGAGCGGTTATTAAAAAAAAAAAAAAAAAAAACAAAAACAACTAATATCCCATTGTTTTGTCATGCACTAAAAATTGTATGTTTAATTTTCTGTAGAATTTATACCCGCACTTTTCAGCCGTTGCAAGGGAACAGGCTTTAACAAACAAGATAATAAAAAATGATTGAATGATCAAAGGAGTATTAGTTGAGTTGATGGTAACATTCCCTATCCAGACTGGTGCTTTTGACTCAATTCTCAGTAAACCAGAAAATTTTGGACTAAAATATAGTTCTGTTACTTTTTCTTTAACAATCAAGCCCTTCAAGCCTTAATGACCCCAAAATATACCCGAAGTAGTAAAAGTTAAATAACTGGGACGAAACCTACTGTAGTTTAAATCACTGGGTGAACATTATATTATTTCTAATTGACTTAGCATGCATTTGCTCACCTAAATAAAATAGACTTCCTTTTAAATTGATGCATAATCAGTTTACACTAGCTTGCTGGTATTTGCATACAGGACTTGTATAATACTTATGTGACTTTTAAATCACCGGATTATTTTTTTCCCTTTAACTATTTTAGCGAAGCAAGTAGACGTGAATCAGTGCAAAGCCTGACACTGATGGGAACTGCCTTATATTTGCACCAAAGTCTATTTTCTATGAGCTGAGGGCATATATTAGTCTTAGTGGTTTGGCAAACTAGAGAAGCTTAACCCTCCGGCTCGGCTGAGGCTGCTGGGGGCGTTGACTTAGGCACAATTGAACTTCTCTGATGTGCCTTAAACAAGTAACACTTCAAATGACTAAGTATACTGGACTGACATATTACGGGATATGTATTTGCAGATCACTCGTGGCCAATTTGTCAGCAGCAAATTGCTACAAATCCAATCATTTGAAGAAACCTGAAAATTGGGCATTGGGTATGCCCACTTAAAATTGTTTACTTTTGGCCTGAGTCATGCACGTGGATAAAATTGCAATTGAACACCCCTTCCTGTTGCTCTGATATTGTGTCAATTTCTCCCCTGTGGTTTGGAAGTAGTCTAATGACCCCTTGTGTTATTCAAAAGCTTGCTGATTTTTGCCCACTTTCCAAGAAATTGGTTTTGATGTATTAATACTTTTATCTTTCTTAATTCAAAAATAGCACCACTGCCTAGTCAGAGGATACATTGGTCATTTTATATTAATTAAGAAAAAACTAATGCTGTTGAGCCAACTTAATGGGAAGAGTTTTGGAAACCACAAAGAGATCAATAGATTATTTCCCAACTACAAGGGCGGTGAAACAACACACCATCGGAACTTCATAGAGGTAAATTGCTATCAGCCCTTTTATCAAACCAATTAACTTGTCTATATTTTGACAGTTGAAAAGGCCAAGTACTTCTACATTGCTGGATTTTTTCTCACAGTTTCCCCAGAGTCCATCATGCTTGTTGCTGAGCATGCAGCTGCAAACAAGAAGGTTGGAAATTAGACACTAATTTGCCTAATTATTGGCTAAACAGCAGCTTCTGATGAAACCTCTTTTGTGTCCTAAACAATCATGTGTCTGCAGGTTTTCATGATGAACCTTTCTGCGCCTTTTATCTGTGAGTTCTTCAAGGATGTGCAAGAGAAAGCATTACCGTAAGGCGAATGTCTTTTTCTTCCAAATAAATATCGAATGTGACTTAGAGCTGTTTATCAAGGCCTTGTTATTTGGCTTTAGGTATATGGACTTTGTTTTCGGAAATGAAACGGAAGCACGAACTTTCTCCAAAGTTCATGGCTGGAAGGTAATGGTGACTTTGTATGAGATCTGCTGACACAGTAACATGTGCCTTTATAATGTACTTAACAATTGGTTGCTGTTAACGACCAGACTGAAAATGTTGAGGAAATAGCTTTGAAAATCTCTCAGTGGCCAAAGGCATCTGGAACACACAAAAGAATTACTGTTATTACTCAGGGTGCAGATCCAGTTGTTGTTGCAGAGGATGGGAAAGTGAAGTTGTTCCCTGTAATTCCGTTGCCGAAGGAGAAACTCGTTGATACAAATGGTGCAGGTATGTGATTTCATATTCTTTATTATAGAGTATCCCACTTTTTTCAGAAGATAATAAAGGGAGGGAAACATTGAATTCTGTTAGTTTTTTTCCAAGAACTAATCACACATTCATGAAAAAATTACGTACATGGTTTGAAGAATTTTTCCTACAATGAAAGGGTTCCTTCAAGAAGCTTTATTGTTTAAATGAAGGAATAGACATACAGATTTTGTCACACACACACTTCTTTTTGGATGAGCTACTGACGTTACCTCGTGTCTGATCTCAGCATTGGTACCCGGTCGATGCTAGTGAATTTGATTAGTTTGCACGTTACCTCGTGTCAGATCTCAGCATTGGTACCTGATCGATGCGAGTGAATCTGATTACTTTGCATTTACATTTGTTTCAGGGGATGCTTTCGTCGGGGGATTTTTGTCTCAGTTGGTTCAAGAGAAACCCATTGAAGATTGTGTAAAAGCAGGTTGTTATGCATCAAATGTCATTATCCAGAGGTCCGGCTGCACATACCCTGAGAAGCCCGATTTTAAGTGAGGCACTTTTTAATTTCCTTGGCCACTCATTGCTGGTATTTTATGTACGTTGTTTGCTTTCTCTCTACCCATGTATCGCTTAAATCCTTGTCTGCAAGGGATTTTGACCCCAAATCACATTCGGTTAATTACATTATTTGATGTCATTATTATTGAACCTTAATTTTTCCCTAGATGATGTGATGCTTCTGTCATTCATGGCTAGTCTGGATGATGTGAAGGAATAAAAATTAAGACTTCGTTTTCGGCTTGTACAGCATTATAATGTGAATAAAGCTCGCTGTCCCCAAGCCCCGGCTTGGGGATAGGGTTAAAAATGGCGCCCCTGTTTTTAACCTTGTCCTCAAACCGGGACTGGGAGCATCTTTCTTATAATATTTTGTAAAGGGTAAATCAGTTTCCAAGAAAGTTGCTTTTTTGTGTGATTTTTTTTAATTTTTTTACATTATATCATTATGTAGAACGTATTTTGTATTTTGCAATCTATTTTATTATAATACACATGCAAAAGTTAGATTATGGTCCATTTTGTGCTTGAAACAGTATTCTTCCGTAAAGGTTTTAGTGCAAATATTGAAAAAAAAATTCAGGGGTCAAACCAAATATGTTGAAAATGTAGGGGATTCAGTTTTAATTTTCTCCCTTTCAGTTGGGAAATTGTGTTTTGCGAATGCTCACTACTTTCTACAGTTGCATTTCCATTTCCATTTTCAAGAATTTTAACAGAAAGGTGTAACCCGCCAAATTCAATTCTCTCTCTCAACAAGATAACCACCGTGGACAGCGGTAACAAATGATGCTCCCCCCCCCCCCCCCCCCCCCCACCCTTTTTTTTGTTCTCTCCTCAACAAACATCAGCCAGATCTGCCACCTCCACCACCACAAGCAGCACTACCTCCGATCAATCACCACTATTGCTGAAATACTTGGACATGCCACCGTCATCTCCTGCTCTCACCTCCCTACCTTCTTGGTACTCTACCTCATCCTTTGGTACCTCCGATTCATCAAGGAAATGTAGTACAGAACCATTTTACACGATCAATCTTGATTATGCTATCTAATTTTGACCAGTGTTTTAAAAATCGATTCGTATATCAACTTGGAAAATGATAATGGTTAAGGGTCAAAGGGTCGAACCGTAACTGAATCTGATGCCTAAAGTAAGTAAATTGTAAAACATGATTCCTTGAAGTAAAATTCAGCAACCTCAACTAATCAGAAAATCAGATGTGCAGGAGCCTTCCTCTACTGTTTGCAACTGATTTCTGGGGGAATCTTCAACCAACTGGAGCCTTAGTTGTTAGTTAATAACTAACTTTGATTCCTCTTCATGCCTATAAATAGTTGCATTAAGTCTGTAGAAATTTTGTAGCTCGAGAGAGAAAAATGTAGGATTTTTCTGTAGCGGCAAGTGGATATTGGAGAGAGACAATCTGAAAATTCTTCCACTGATTCATGGTGTATGAATGTAAAGTCTTGTGTGAATAAAAGACTGAGGAAGTTTCTCTTCCTGTTTCATATCTGCTCTTCTTTTCTTCTTGCTGTTTTGCACATTTTCTTGATGTGTTGCTGCTGAATATCTGTGTTTCTGCTGGTTACCATCCAGTTCTGCTGCTTTTTTTCATATCTATTTCAAGTCTGCTGGTGCAATGTATTTTCATTAATCCTGCATTAATTTCATAAGCTAAGGGAAGTCTTAACACCCCCAACATAAATAAATACACAAAATATATATATATATATATATATTAGAACAATTTTTTTTTTTTAAATTAGTACTGCTAATTCAAAATAAATATAAATCCATGTTTGCCAATTAGATTTATTATCATATAGTTTATTTTAAAACTTCATAAACCAATCATTAATATGTCCAAAATAATTTATTTTGTTGATTGAAATTGTTTGTACTTTGTGATCCATGATTTAAATCCATGCTATCGAAGAATGAAGTAAATAATTAAGTAATAATTTAATATTTCAATTGGATATGCACTGTAGTTTTTATCCATTAGCGGGAACTATAGCTTTGATAAAGAGTAATGCTATTTAACCCCATTGGAGTTACAACTCCAGTTTAGGTGGCATTAATGTGGCGTTAAATGATTGGTAAAATTAAATAAGAGATTAAATTTCACCTTTCATTTAATCATCATCTAACGTCACCTAATTTGGGATTGCAACCCCAATTGGGCTACATAGCATTACTCTTTGATAAATGATACTTATCCCACATGATGTGGATGATGGAAAGAAATATGGATGAGGAGTTGTTTTAAGGGGAAAAAAATCATATTTCAAGTGATATCTTTACCTCAATTTAAAAATCAGACAAATAGTTTGAAATTTTAAAAATCAGGTATATATTTAATTAATTAAAAATATTTATTCAATAAAAATAATAAAATCACGGTTATATTATTAATGATCACAGATTCATAATTATAGGTCACAGATTTATTTACTGGTCACATATCCTCAAATTAATTGGTCACAAATTATTTCGTGGTCACAAATAAAAAATTGTGTAGGTCACATATTATTTCGAAGTCACGTATCATTCAAATTACAAGTCACATTTTATCTATTGGTCACGTAAGTCACAATTTATTGGTCACAAATTATTTTTTAGTCACAGACACCTAATATTTAGTCACAAAGCAGCCAAATAGTTGGTCACAGACATCTAATTGTTGGTCACAAACATCTAATTGTTGGTCATAGACACCATCGCATCCACCACCGTCATACCACCACCACAAGCAGAATTAAAATCAACAGAAAGTGGTAGTTATTTGAGAACAACTATTTTCCAAGGAGTCTAATTAAGGTTTATGGTAGTAGCGTTGAGGTAAACTAACAGTGAAGGAAGCCTTTGATACTGCTTGTATATAACATCACCTGAACTACTTGTGGCAAAATAAACAAATTTCGTTGCAATCATCTTCTTCAATTGGGTTGATCTAAATTGTTCAAATCTCAAGTACTTCAAATGTACTTATCCGAAAGTATTGTAATCGTTCATAATTTTTCTAATCCATATCAATTTCCTCTTCATCATTTTGCTTTGTCTCGACTCTACCAAAAATGGGGTGCCTCTATTACTCTTCTAAATTTCAAAACCAGAATGACATATAGCTGAAGATTGGTATAACTTCAATCTTATCTGAGAATGAATTGTTTGTTAGTTTGAATGATTGGTCTTCTCTTGTACATCCTCCGACTTCTCATCGTGGAAAACTAAATTTTCATCATGAAATAACACGGCACCGTATTCTTTGTAGATAGTAAACTTTTGTCCAATGTTGGTCTACAGAATGCCAAATTCCAATAATCAATTGCTGCAATTATGCATTGATCTGATTTTTTAACAGGAAAGACGAGAGGCGAGGGAGAGAGGTGAACGACAGTGTCGCCGCTACGCAGTGAGCCATCAACGTTGCGCCGACTCGTCGCGACGCTGCCGTCGTGACATTCACAGGGGGAGGGGTTGTCGTCGTGCCATTCACATGGTGAGGGGAGGGGAGTCGAGAGATGGAAGGGAAGGAGTAGTGTGTGTAAAAATAAGTTATAATTAGGTTTTAATATATATTACTTGATGTTTGCATAAAAAAAATTTGGGCCTGACTTTTGCAATGGATTTTTGAAGCATTTGGCCCAATGTAATTTCCTCTTGTTTTAAACGCAGCAATCCTAGTTGAAAATCATAGTTGGGCTTGCCATGGAAAGTGAGCCCCATCATTAAAACTTGGGAAATTTTCATAAGTAAGAGTATAATTTTGACCTATTTTAATAATAAGAAAATAAGTTTCAACTTTCAAAAATCAGATTTTTATTTATAAATTAATTAATTAAATATATATTTAATTAATTAAATATATTAAGGTCACAGATCTATATAATTTGGTCATAGATTCACAATTTAATTAGTCACATATTATTTTTCGGTCACAAATCAAAAATTTTAAATGTCACATTATTTTATGATCACAATTAAAAATTTATAGGTCACAATTTGTTAATCGGTCACAGATTTACAATTTAATTGGTCACATATTATTTTGGTCACAAATCAAAATTTTTAAATGTCACAAATTTTTTTACGGTCACAATTCAAAAATTTTAAAGGTCACAATTTTTTCTTTGGTCACAGATGAAAAATTTATAAGTCACAATTTTTTTATTGGACACAAATTAACAATTTTTAAGTCACGTGTTATTTTTTTTTTTTATCATAATTCATTTTTTTCATTGGTCACATATTATTTATTGATCACAGATTATGTCACAGTCAACCAAATAATTTGTGACCACCACCCATCGCCACCAACATCTCACCATCACCACCTCAACCATTGCCACGATCACCCACTCGCCACTACCAAATTGGTCACGTATTATTTATTGGTCACAATTTAACCTATTTAATAGTCACAGATAACCAAATAATTTGTGACTGTCAAGAACACTTGTAACCACCACCTTATCACCGTCATCAGCCACAATGCCACCAAAACTGTCGTGTGCTAGAAACACCACCACCACACCCATAGCATCACAGTAGCACCATTGCTACCGTCACACCCACAGCATTGCAGAACCGCCACAACCACACCAACGACATCACATAACTCACTGCATCACCACCTATATTAACAAAAACTACAACGACCACCGTCACCTCACCATCACCACTGTCTATACCAACAAAATCACCGCCACTGCCACCATCGTCAGCAACCGCACCACAAAACTCACCTCCACCTCCAGATCCACCATCACCATTAAACCCACCACCATTATCAACCACACAAAAATCGTCGCCAGATCCACATAGTCACCACCATCATCTCACCACCACCACCACTTCAACAACCAAAAACACACCACCACCAGCATCATCACTATTCCCACCGTCGCACCACCATTTGTAAAACTATATCCACCCACACCCAACAAATCAAAAACTCATAGATTTGTCCACCTTCGTTCAGTACCACGACGATTGTGCATCGCATCTGCTTCGAGTTATAGCACTCATCACCGCTCTTCGAGGCATCTGCAGCGACGCCGGCGTTGCGAGCGCCACTGTTCAACAACATTCACAGCGAAGCACTACTGCACAACGACGCTCGGAGGCGATTGTTGTTGTGACGTTGTGGTCTCCGGTGGTGGCTATGGCTGCTCGTGTGAGAGAGAGGCCAGAGAGACGAGAGGGAGGGAGAGAAACAGAGAAATAATGGGAGAAAATGGGGAAATTGATGAATATTAGGGTTTGGTTGTATATAATTACTTGAATTATTTAATATTAAAAATTGTAAAATCATCTGATTTTTGAAATAGTAAAATTAGCATATCATTTATGAAATGAGATATTTAAAAGTAGGTTTATATGTAATTTCCACCTAAAACTTTTGTTACCGATTATTTAAGGTTTAATCGGTAAAAAATCGTGACTAAGTTTTCAATTTACGGTTAACCGGTCGGTTCATTGGTTTATTCATCAGTTCCCAATTTTTCCAATTGAACTAGTCAATCCAAGCTGGTTCTCATAACATTGATTTCAACAATTATAAATTTTTACAGGGAATATTATTATTTTTAGCTAATCGATCATGTTCGGTGGCACATATTATCATCAACAAAAGAAAAAAGTACAAGAAAGCTTGCCCTAAAAAAAAAATTGTATCATATTCTCTTTACAGTCACATCCAACTTCTAGTCATAGTGTCAAAGGTATCTAGCAGGCTGATAGATTCGACATCTCTAGTCGAACATTAAAAATAGAAAATTGCTTTCTTTTATAGCCCCTTGCTTGGTTTAGATACAAATCAAAATTTTACTAGATTTTTGCAATAATCAAACATCAATTAAAGAGAGTGAACATGAAAAATAATATGAAGAACTATAATTTAAAATCGAACCAAATCATTAGTTTTTTTTTTTTTTTTTTTCAAATCGTTTAAAACGACTTAGTTTAGAAATATGTCTAGTACCGTATTGTTACAACCCTAATTTATTGGATTGAAAAGAATCGAATTGATTAATGGTTTTAGTTATTATTATTTGTGATTTTTCAGAGAAGTAAAAGAAATGAGAGAGATAAATAAAATTTTTGATTGATAAATACCAAGTACTAGTCGCCTATGGCCTCACATTTTTCCAAAATGTGTCGGAAATTCTCAAAGGTTGGTTATAAAGGTCACTCTAGCTCACTTGACACTTGTAATATAAATATAAAATTATTATATAATTTTCTTTAATTTTTTTATTATATTCAAGACATTTCAATTCAACGTGTCTTTAAAATCTACAGTAAGTATTTGAGGAATCAAATTACTAGCATATTGTAATGCTGATATTTGGTGTGGTAATCACATGGCAATAAGGGCTCCACTCTAAGCATCAAGTGGAACTACGTACCTCAACCATGGCGGGAAAAAAAAAAAAAAAAAAAAAACCTATACCACATCAAAATTCATATCATTTTTTTATTTTTTAAGAAAATGGTACCATTTTGGAGTTATGTCCAAATGCAGGAACAATTAATGAAGCTTACTCTAAGAAAAAATGAAGCTCGTGAGCTTGTCTGAGTGAAAGCCCAATATTAGAAGTCCAAACCGGATCGATAATTACCAATATGACCCTCTAAGTTGCAGTTGCAAAGACAAAAGAGAGATCGAAAAATATAAAAAGAAGATGTGGCTGCTGGGATTCGAGCCCAGGTCTCCACGGCCACAACGTGGAATTCTTACCACTAAACTACAGCCACATTGTAGTAATTTTTTCAAAATAATTATAAAATTCATAATTTATCAATGACAAAAACCTTTTACTCAAGTATAATCAGCAAGAAAAACATTGTAAAAATAATAATAATAAAATAGCATTGATAAACTTGTTCAACCTCAGATTTTAATATATTATATCTACTTTAAACTTGTTCTAATATACTTTTAAATCGACATTTTTAATAGTTTTTTTTATTGATTTGCACATTTTTTTTCACTTTCAAATTAGAGTAGACAACCTAAACCAGAGCACGTTATTCTGAAATACTTTATAAATATTGTAAAAATAATATTTGAGATAAAAAAATTGTACTATCAAAACTTAACTTCTATGTTTCAAATTATTTTGTGATGATGAAAAACTACAAATGAGCAACATTTTTAAACTATATTTGGTACATAAAAATTCATTGCTAATACATAAATTTAAATACCCATTGAAATTCCTAGATACATGAATAGAATTAA
This sequence comes from Osmanthus fragrans, assembly GCA_019395295.1. Taxonomy (NCBI): domain Eukaryota; kingdom Viridiplantae; phylum Streptophyta; class Magnoliopsida; order Lamiales; family Oleaceae; genus Osmanthus; species Osmanthus fragrans. The sequence continues at coordinate 17,785,448 of CM033361.1, read as the reverse complement.
AGTCATCAATGATAACTCTAGATTTATGTAAATTAATGTAAATGTAAATTAATTGAGAATTAATAACGCTAAATTCATATATGATAATGATTTTGTAATATTTATCACATATTGAAAAATGAAAAGTAAGGTATTATTGAAATAGTTAAATTTTAGTAAGATTAAAATCATCAAAAAAATGATTTTCACTTGATGTGATATTTAATATATGGTAATTATATTACTACTACAAATTTTACTACACCATAAATTTTAATATTTTTCTTATTTAATTAAATAGCATTAAGTAAATTTACATAATTAGAGTTTAATATATAATTAGCCTAAAATAAATTATTTTTCCAAAAGGAGACAAAAATCTTAATTTTTTTCTCCTTTTTTTATAACATCTAATTGCGCATAGCTTTTCCATCGATAGCGACTTTTGCTTTCTTCCATGACTAGAAAGACAATTTTCTTTCTCCTCACGGTAAATGTATTTATACTATATGGTCTCATTCCATGATTTTTTTTATCCCCTTCTTTCCTATGCCGCCTACGCTTCCGACACAGAGGCACCACCGCCACCATAATGTATTTGCTGGAAGTAAATTACTAAGGGTCCGTTTGTTTCTCATTTTTAACCATAAAAATGAAAAATATGATCGTTATCAATCATATACAGCCACTATTTTTAAATTTTCAAATTTTGTGTGGGTCCATAGCGATTATATTTTTCATTCTTGTTCTACTAATAATGAGAATCAAATCATCAAACGGGCCTAAAGATTCATCCACAAGCCAAATAATAATAATAATAATAAAATTTAAAGAAGTTGAAAAGAAAGTTGAGAAACATCAACACGTCATTAAATTTAGTAAAGACAAATTCTCGGGTATGTTTCCACTTATTCGGAGAAAATTGGAGAGAAAGTTGGGATTTCCATAGGTAGTGTTAAGTCAAACGCCTCATGAAGCATATCTACTCCATTCCGTTCCAAACCTACTACATTTGAAGTCAACGAATTAAAAATTCAGAGAAGTCTTTGGAAAAAATTTGTGGAAACTAATTATTGGGGGCCAATGGACAGTGTACCTAAACCATATATGTTGCAGTTAAATTATTGGGGGTGAATAATGAAAAACTTGCAATGCGTCAAAACAGATGGAGATGACAAGCGGAGATAGAAAAACATATTCTAAGAAAAAATAAAATAAAAATGATGTATATTGGGAGGATGAATACATCGCATTATTGTATACTGGGAGGATTCGATTCGAGAGTTTTGTCTAACTCTAATTTTACCCTTACCATGAAGAGATAGCAGATCCATTAACATTTCCCACTTTAGTCAAAATTCTTGTATTAGTGGTTTTCACAAGCATCTATCAAATGATTCTTCACAACAAAATTTTCAATATCACTTTCCTTATAATTCATCACTTCACGATAATGATGAAAGAGATCTTTTTATAGCTTTCTCTACAATTTTTTTGTTTGTCTACATTGGAAAAAAATTACGGGAAAATATCCCGGGTTAATCGGGAAAGGAAAGAGAGATGTGGTTGAGTTTGTTCCTTTTCTTTCTTCAATTTTTTTTTTCTAAAATCAAATTAAAGGTAAAATATTTGTTTTATTTTTACTCAAATTTTGACTTTAACCCATAATTTTTAGCACAAAATGGCCTCCGGCACAGACGAGTTTAAAAGGTTTGAAATTTTAGTTGCAATAAATCAAAAGTTCGGGGCTATCGTCATAACCTTCAATGGTTCGGGACTCAAGTACAATTTACCCAAACAATAATGCTAAAACGGGTCAATCCTCCACGGGTTTAGTTGCATCATTAATGATGCAATCGCCCAACATTAACTTTAATATTCCATTAACTTAATTATCATGTTCTATTTTAATTAGACCTTCTTTAAATTTTCCGACGAGAATAGAGACCAATGATGTAATTTTTATTAGGTTAGCAATTTGTTTCCTCATATTCTGCTTTAGAGTTTTCCCAAGTTGTTTCGATCTAATCTTGGTATATTTTTTTTTGTTTTAATGAAGTTGTTGATCAAAATAAAGTTGTTGATATTTTGTGAAAAGTTTAGACCATTTATATCGATCTCAATGTCTTCGAAAGTTTGAGACTTGGTTTCTAACATAAACAATGACATTTTTGTCACGTCAAATTAGTTATTATTTAATGTTATATTGTGTGATAAGTTCAATTAAATGAAAATTTATGTGATTTATCTATTGTACTGTTTATTTAATGATATTTAGGCCATGTTTGATTGACAAAATTTGCCATGGAACTAGAAATTTATTTTTTATTTTTATTTTCCCTAGTTTTGGCTGTTTGATATGACAAATTTGACCTGAATTTTTTTTTCTTTGTTTTGCCCACACGTGCACATTTGCTTTGTTTTTGGGGAAAATATTTTCCCACAATTTTGGTGGGTTTTCATTTTTCAGGTTTTTTATTTTTTATTTTTCTACAATAAAAAAAATTCTAGACCCAATGGTAAAAAAATTTATCATTTTAATAGACAATTTGCATGAAAAATAAAGTCAAATGAACGATATTCGGTATATTAAAAAAATTGTTAAATTTTTATTTTTTATTTTTTTGCAATTGGAACAAATTTTAGACCTAATGTGAAAAAATTAATCACTTTAATGAACAATTTTAATAAAAAACAAAGTTAAACGAACACCAAATTTTCAATATTTTTCAGGTAAAAAATTATATCAATCAAACACAATTATTACAATTCTTAGGAAAACGAATTACAAGCAAATCAATTATCTGTCATTCATTTTCTTTCCACCTTTATAATCAAACGAACTCTTAGTGTCACATAAATTGATATTGTAATATCAATGATTCTAAATATCATTACTCTTAAATTAATTTTCAAACTGCATCCCACGCCACGATACAACATTAATGAAGGTAGCAAAATCAGGACGCGTAATGTGTCCCCACAAATTTCCCGTTCAAACTGCATCCCACGCAAAACCAGGACCCGTAATGTGTCCCCACAAATTTCCCGTTCAAACTGCATCCCACGCCACGTTACAACATTAATAAAGGTAGCAAAATCAGGACCCGTAATGTGTCCCCCACAAATTTCCCGACACCATATAAGAATTAGGTGATTTTCATGTGCATTAATTAAAGGGCTCAGAAAATGTAAAGGGGTTCATTGGATGGATATGCTCGTTTCAAAGTCTCGATAGGAAAGCTATTCTATGAGTTAGTTGTCTCTGATTTATTAAAAACAAAAGAGCTACCTCGATGTTGAACTATAAAAAAAAAAAAGCATAAATTATTATAGTAATTACACGGGTGACGTCCCATGACTATCAAGAGTGAAATCATTCTTCATGCAATTAAATTCAAATGCCATATAATGGAAAGCCAAAAAAAAATGACATTTTTCATTAAAATTTTATTATTAGCTCCTATATATATATATTAATTAAAAAAATACTGAAAATCTAAACTTCTTCCAAACAAACCATTACACGTGTTTTTCGGTTGTTAATTGTTCGTGTGAAATCCGCAAGCGTACGTGATCGTTGTATAAGTAATAAGATTTGTAAGTTAAGAATATCGATCCCATGAAAAATAAGGTAGAATTTCTGGTTTAATAGCTGCTATTAATTTCGAAGTAATCAAAAGAATTGGCTTATATGTATTTTATATTAATCGTAAACTAGAAAAACAAATAAAATATTTACTAATGTGTGAATGTTTGTATTGAAATCGTGAATCCCCCTATTGCCATTTAATTCAAATCTTAATACATAATTTAGTAAATTCGTGTATTTAAAATAATCAATAATTCACTTTTATTTAATATTTTTTTAAAATATATTAAACCTATGTTAAACACGACCTGATCATATTTCTTGTCCGAATTCATATGAAAAGCAAGCATTGATTCGAAGGATTAATTTATCGCACATGATTGCACTTGTCATAGATATTATTCCTAATACCTATTGTCTATGTGTTAATTTTGCCGCGTTCTAAACTTATTGTGTGTATTTCTACACTGCAACAAGAAATTTACTATCTAATTGGTGATCAAGCAATCAAATAGTTCAATGAGAATGTAAAACCAATTGAGAATGCAAAACCAATAGAGAAAATCAAGAAATACAAATTATTTGTCTTGAATTAAAATAAACAAACAATAGGGTTCATCATTCATCCAATACAAAGGAAAACCTATCCAACCGTCCTAATTATTAAATTATACAAGAAATAATGAAAAGATATCACCCAAATTGAAAAAATATGGAAGGTGGATAAAAATTCACTTTCCTGAATGAAATCTTGAAAGGGTTGAATAATCTTCAAGAAACTTGCACAATTCGTCTAGAATTGATGATCAAGCCTTATTCTTCGCCTCCAAAATATGTTGAATATGATGAAATTTAGGTCTAAGTGAGGTTTTTATGTTTTTCACGACTTTTGGTATATGTGGAGTGTCAAAAGATTGCATATCAAAAGTTTTCAAAACACAATAAGGAAATAAAATTTTTCCTAGGAATTGAACCATGCGACACATGGTTCATTCGGTGCATACGCATAGTACACGTGATTTGTTCTCTAGATTGAATTTTTGGAACCTCGTGTCTGCATGGCCTGAAGATCTATGTTTAAGCATATTACAAATTTTTTGCCGAACTTTCTCACGCATGTATTTTGGTCATTTTCAACAAATTCTCATCCCATTGATTTCTCTTCAACTCCATTTGACCCTTGACATTCTTGAATCATCATTTTGCAATCCGAATCAACTTTTAAAATATTGTATTTAGTCCTCAAACTTTGTATTTGATTCGATCAAGCCATTTTTCACTATTTTTGCATTCTTTTCTCCAGTTCTTCATCAAACATCGAATTTTACCTATTTAACACAATATAACGAGAATTAGGCTATATTTCATCATAAGAACTACAAAATATCATTATTTAAAGCCTTAAATAAGTGTATAAAATACACTTATCATTAATTAACGTAAAATAGAGGGTAAAAATTTGAAAAGTAATCGCGAGCTCTATTGGCTTGAAGAATAGAAATGATTTGAGATGAAAAATTTCAAGAAACTTATTTTCTTGAGATCGATGAGATTGATATTCACATATTTCTTCTTAGAACGTATTGATTTGACCTCACAAGTGGGATCGAGCGGGTCTTGTTTCCCTCCATCTTTGAATGGATTGTTGGTAAACTCATGGATTTTGGAATGCTACTTTTAATATGGTCTATCCTCGATGTTTAATGGTTAAAAACTATTTGAGAATTTGATTACGACCCTGTTCTTTTTGCTAGCTTGTGTGATATGTCCCCTCAAGTTTTGTGATGGTCTTTTTAAATTGGTAAATAAAGATTTTCTTTTGCACTAGCTTCTAATTCATTTGTTGGGTTAATCGACATGCATTTAACAAATTTTTTAAGGGTTCAGTTGAACTTTGGAGAAGACAACTTGCTTTGGATCAATCTATTCAAACTCAATTTGATTTAGTTTGAGAAGCGATGTAGAAGTACGAAAGGATTATAAGATGATATTCTCGATGATATTTTTTCAATTGAGTGAGATTATTATCCTTATTAATTGATTGTAATAATCTTTGTATATAAATAGAGTATTCTTCTATGTAATAATAAGATAAGACTTTATGTACAATTTATAATTTTCTACATTAGTAGTGCTCTTTTACTAAAGAGTAATGCTATTCATTAATATTAGAGAACTAGAGATCATAATCTGGATCTCCTAATTTATTGTCATTTTGAATTTTGATGCAATTATGTACTGACCTACTAATGGTCAAGTGGCATTTTTCTATATTAAAAATCTCCCTTAAGCATTTTAAGCTTTGACAACTTGTGTTGAGCCCATTATTGAGTAAAGAATGCATTTTAGAACAGTAGATTGATTGCTAATGTATGGTTAAAAAATAAGAAAAAAAATTAGATTTGCATATAATATTATTTTATCGAAGAATATGTGGTTGAAAAGATGAGATAAAAAATGTATTTTGAAAATAATGAGAATTGAAATAGTTTAGATACGACCTAATTTTCTAGGCGTAATAGAGTGCATTTTGTTACTCCGATGAACCTGCAAAAAAGAGGTTGCGGGCTTCCTCTCCCGTTTTACCTTTAGCGTGTGAATTAGTGATTGTTTGTAGATGAATGATTTAAAAACAGTGAGAGAATGTCAGAAAAAGTAAAAAAAAAAAATTGGGAAAGAAAAAAAGTCCCCATACCCAACACACTTACACACCTATGATGTATTTATAGGTGTCTGGTATCGTGTAACTACTAGGCATCTATTATTCACGTGTCTAATACAATACGCCCACTCACCAGACATTTTTCACCTACTTGCTAAATGGTTAACCTCCACCTACAAACTAGATAATGGACTCAATGACAACTGTCAAACGTTTTCCAATCAATTTCAAAGATGTCCGAACGGTTTGGGTGGTAGTGGTCAGTCTAGCGTAGTAATAGTCGGCCCGGCATAGTGATGGTCAAGTAGAATAGCGATAGTCGAGCTATCATAACGGTAGTCAAACAAGCATAGCAATGTTCAGACTAGCATAACAACAGTCGCCCTATCATAGTAGAAGTCACTTGACATTGCGGGAGTTGTCTTCACTCGATTGGCCATCGTAGTTCATTATTTAAACCATATAGCATCAAGAATCAAACAAGGACATAATGTTTAAATAGACTATAAACTATTGTCATATGTCTAGTTTGAGAATGATTGTATCATTTGAAAATTGTGCAATATAGAATAGAAAAAGCGTCTAAGCAGAATATAAATTTTCTTCAACATTGTCTAACTTGACGAGATGCTTAAATGTTCAAAATTCATGCAAAATGATGGAAGAGAATTTATTAATAATTTTGAAGAAAGAATGATATAATTATAAAATATTATTTAACAAAAGGGTGAACAAAATTCATTTTTTCACCTTAATACTTTGAATTTTGTTCACCTGAAACTTTCCACTAATTTATGATTTTGAATATTATCTTAACTACGCAATATGAAAAGAAGCCTGCTACACTGACACGATTTGTTTGTCCCAAATCAAACGCGGGACAAAAAACCTTGTTTGAGCAGGGTTTTTGATATGAAAAAAGGATAACGGTTCTTTGAAGTTTGACCTCAATAAACCATTCTTCCTTCCCTTGCGAAGATTTTTCTCGCTCATTTATGATGCAAAATTTCGCTTTCTTTAATGTGTCTCCTAGTCCTTGTAATAGGCCGCTTTCCCACCTGACGACCGTATCAACATTTATGTGATGGGAAAAGTCTGAATTTATGAAGTTGTGCTCTCTATATAAATGAATTCTGATTTTTGAAATCTCCTGTAAATTAAAATTAATCCAAAACCTTTCAAAATAATACAAATAACACCCAAACCTTTTGAAATTGTGCGATAGAAGACCTTTCGATGGTTTTTGTCCAAAAATTTGTTAGTTAATCGAAGGTCAAATTCTTGACCTTAATTTGGCAAATTTTAGAAAGGGAAAAATGAAAAACTCTACATTTCCATCTAAAACAATCAAAATGATTAAATAAAAGAAAAAAGGAGAATTTTTTTTTTTTATTCACCCATCCCAATCATACCCCAACCAAGTCAAATCAGACTATAAACCCCTTTCCTAGCAACCGCCACCACCTCCGTTCTTAGTCTTTGTTTGATAATCATTTTCGGTGAAAAAATAAATTTTTTGATGTGATGGATGATGAATACGTGGTTGAAAAAGAAGAAAAAGTTATTGATGTGATGAAAAATATTATTTTATTGAAAAATATGTTGTTGAAAATGAGTATAAAAATGAGAATGAAAAGAAAAAATATGTACCAAATAGGGGCTCAATATTTTTTAAAAAAAATTTATTTTGTTTTTTATATACTTATTTTTAATTAGACATTCACACAACAAAATATTTTGCACGTAAATTCAATTGTTTTTCTATATTTTAGTTACACATTTTCCTAAAAATCACTATTTAAAATATTTTGTTCTTTCAAATAATGAACATCAAACAAGGGCTTATTGTCACAGCCTCCTACTCCTCAACCTGCCAAGAAAAAATGTATTCCTTTCCATTTCTCCAACCAAAAAATCCGAAGAGATCAACTTCTCGCTTCCATTATATTACCATCACAGTGTGAAATCATTATTTTCACTAATTATTACCAAGAATTCCCAATAAACCACCTCTCAATTTCCTCTATAAAAAAAGTTCAATTTCAATTCAATAAAATGTAAAAATATATAGCATACGTACACATACAGTTGAGTGCATGTATGTATATGTATGCATTAAGAATCTATATAGATATCTTTCTTTCTTATTATTTTTTTAATGACGGGAGAATCCGCAGTCGCTGCCTTTCAGGTGCGCATTGGATAAACCCTTGAACTGACGCAATAACTTACAAATCACGTCAGTTAGATTAATCACATCAGATAAATTCGATGCGATAAGCTCGACCAAAAAAGTATTGATAGGAAAAATCGAACTTTTGACCAAAAACTTCCACGATTATCTATTCTACCAACTCGATCACCTATAGAGATTTATCTTTCTTCTTCTTTCTTTCTTGTAGGCATTGCTAGTGAGAAAGAGGGTTGAAAAGGATTTTTATTTTTTCTGTGGGGCCTGGTTGGTTGGTCGTACACTTGTACCATTAAAATTAACATAAGATTGGCAGGCAAAATGATTTGATGGTCAATGACTTTATTACCATTTCTAATTTCTTAGCCTTTTGATTGGAGAAGTGGAGAAGAATAAGCCCCTGTTTGATTCTCATTTTCCTCAAATTTTATTTCTCTCTCTTCTTTTTAACTACATATTTTTTAATAAAATAATATTACACGCAAATTCAAATTTTTTTTTTAATTTTTAATCACACATTCTCCATCAATCAACTATTAAAAAATACATTTTCCCTCAAAATGGGAATCAAACACGGCCTAAAGTCCCTCTTTTGACCCCATTAATTTTTAATCCATTTTTTTTTCTCATAATATAATATTATATATGAATCCATTTTTTTCTCAATAATATAATATTATATATGAATCCATTTTTTTTTCTAATCTCATAAATCAAATATTTCTTCAATAATATAATATTATATATGAATCCATTTTTTTTTTCTGATTACATCACTCAGCTGCTCCAATCCCATGCTGAGGTTGCAAGCCCCGCAATGCCCATCCTTTGCCAACTTGAATGTGCTCCGGGGGGCGAGATATTAGTTTTTTGATTAGGTTGTAAGGTGTAGTGACACGGTGGAGAAGATATATATAATTTTTCTTTTTTTTTCTTCTATTTAATTGTTTTAGGTGAAAAATGTAGAGTTATCATTTTGTCTTTTTAAAATCGATCAAATTAAGGTTAAACTTTTGATCAACAAAAGAATTTTGGACGAAATCCGTACAGAAGTCCTTATGTCACGAAATTCTGAAAGATTTTGAGGTTAACTGTTATGATTTAAAAGGTTTGGGGTGCTATTTTCATTGTTCTGAAATATTTGGAACTTCCGATGCAAATTTCCCGAATTATTTGCCGTGTGTTATTTGTAAGACTTATTACTCTTTTCATCAGAGTCTTTGTGTATCCTATTCTGACTGTTGAAGTTGATTCTGCTGGTTCTCCCCGTAATAGTACCTAAAAGATTGGATTTTCTTCGTCTCATAATTTATACAAAGAAGAAGGAAGACCAGTCTCTGGCATCAGATTGAGAAGACGAATAAAGGTAAAGTCTTGATAGACTAGATTTTAAGTTAGATAATTGGAAATTGAATGTGGGTTTTTATTCGATTAAGCAGTCTGAATTCTTGGTATCAAGTCATAAAAATTTGGTCAAAAAATAACTGAGTTGTATGAAACTTGTTGAGCAAGGTTTTCGAGTTATATAACTGGGATTGACGAGGGTTCTTTATTTGATTATACAGCCCAAGGTGTAGTCTTGGTCTCTTTGAAACACATCAAAGATTGGGGTGTTCTTGGTCAATTGGAAAGCAAGAAAAGATCAGCAGCCTTTCTGGGTCCGATTCAAAAACATAAAGGTATAGTCTTGTTAGAGAAGATTTCTGAGAAATTCATTTGAAAATTTGAAGGCTCTTTATGTAATTATCCTTGCTGTATCCTGTATTCGTGAATTGAATTTATTTGCTAATCATGAGAGAGATTGAATTAGGGATTGGATTTTGCAATTTTCGTAGCTTGATATCTGATGTAGTTTCATGTAGCATGGCCTTTTAGAGGTGTTAATTCTGTTATACAATGATTACAGCAGCAAATGTATCACACAGATTAGGTCGTCGAATTTGCTGAATTTCTGTTAGGTTGATTGTAAATGAAGTCCTTTTGTCCCCTCTTTTTCACACACACACACACACACACACACACACAAACAGAGAGGCTCTCTACCAGATATTCATGTGATTTTATTTTTAGAAGTCTGTGAAGAACTTTTGATTTTCTTTTTTTTTTATATGTTGCCACGAATAATTTTCTTTTCTTTAGCTTGGATTCCTGGTATGTTGAGTTTGATATTAGTGAGAACTACATGGAAATGAGCTTGTTCAATGCTTTATATGTTTTAAGTGGTTTGTGTTCTGTGCTGGTTCAGACCAAGACATAAATTCCACTCTCTTTTAGAATGAATAAACTGCATGCTAAATCGGTATGCCAAAAGTAGAAAGACTTGTTGGTGATGAGTTCTTCAAGTATAGATCTCATTCATTTGGTTTGGTTCTTGCTCATAATAGGTGTTTATTTCTGCCACTGTTATTCAGAGATTAAATTACGAGTTGCTACTGTTTAGAATGCTTTCCTGTTTCTTTCAGTTACTCTATTAGAAAATCCTTTGTGGAATATTTCGTAAGGTAGACTGAATATTACTCGACAAAATTAAGGAAACAAAAGATCTAATTTTTTTTTTCAATATACTGTTGAGTAGTGCATAAAAACATTCCCTTAAGTATGTTACTTATTTTCACAAGATCTATGTCCACAGCTTCCATAAGGGGTATTGCAAGCTATTTAGGGTCATGAAGTGTTTCCAATTCTACATCGGAAAGAAAAATGGGGAACCGAAGACGACAACGTTGAATTCTGTTCAGTCCTTCTTTACTGATCAGGAAGTGAGGCCATCAGGATCTGAATTCAATTCTCAGAATGTTTCAGATACAAGCACAGAGTCCAGAGGAAGGAGCCAATTTCCAAATTTGTCTGAAAGGCCCAGCAATCTCAAAGTTTTTACATTTTTGGAGCTCAAACAAGCTACAAAAAATTTCAGCCGCTCTAGCAAGCTCGGGGAAGGTGGATTTGGGTGTGTGTTTAAAGGAGTGATAAGGGATTCTCAAGATCCAACTAAAAAACTTGACATTGCTGTTAAACAACTTGGTCCAAGAGGGATGCAGGCAGGTTCTCTTTCATTTTAAACTTGTTTTTCTAGTTTTGCTTGTTCTTTTACATTAGTAAATTGAAATTAACATTCTCTGGTACAAATGTGTAAGATCTGATTTCAGCTAATGTTTAGAAAATATATATAAGGAATAGACACAAACATGGAGATTCTCTGAAGTTTCTTATTTTTTTGGCTACAGTTGAAGGCAAAACTACTATAACATGTGAGCATGATCCAACTGGGAAAAAGAAGCAAGCACTTAAATAAATCCAGACCTTTTCAAGAGGCTCATAAATAAACTGGAGATTGCACTTTTGCTGACAATTTTAATTTGCATGTCCGTAACATGAGTTAGGGCTATGAAAATCTATTTTACTTCTTATGATGCCTAATGTTGGAGCAACTTTCATTCTTGTTTGTGGTTGGTTACTTTTCTTATATTAGAATTCTTATCGTTAATTGATCTCTGAAATGATTTCTCATAGTTGGAGAGAAGAATCTCCTTTTCTAACAAATAATTCATGGCTTTACATAATAGGGTCATAAAGAATGGGTGACAGAAGTTAATGTTCTTGGTGTTGTTGAACATCCAAATCTCGTGAAGCTCATTGGCTATTGTGCTGAAGATGATGAAAGAGGAATCCAGCGGCTTCTAATATATGAATACATGCCTAACAGAAGTGTGGAAGATCATTTATCAACTAAGTCAGAGATACCTCTCTCCTGGGATATGAGGCTGAAGATAGCCCAAGATGCAGCTCGTGGCTTAGCGTACCTGCACGAGGAAATGGATTTTCAGGTCATCTATTCGTTTATTGAATGTTAATTGATGTTCCCCACTTATCCTTTCATAACTAGCATGTTAGATTTACTTTTCTTTGTTGTTCTGGATGTTATTGGCATGTTTGTGGTAAGTTAAATTGGAGTGCATTGAACAATATTAAGGAAGAAAATGAAGATAAAATCTTGTGTATTCAATTATCCATTTGTAACCTGCATTGCATACCAAACATATCCTATAAAGGCAGGCTTAAAATGATATGAATTTGAATGTGTCCAATGAAATGTTATACTTTTGTATTCTCATGCATTATGACTGATGTTTCTCTCATATTCTAATTTCTATACACTGTAGATCATCTTCCGAGATTTCAAATCTTCAAACATTCTCCTAGACGAGCAATGGAATGCTAAGTTATCAGACTTTGGATTGGCTCGTTTGGGCCCTGCAGAAGGACTGAGTCATGTATCAACTGCGGTATGCTCATTTTACATTATGGTTATTGTCTCCCTCGTTTGTGTTATTTGAGATGTAATTGTCTTATTCTAGAACGTTCAAACTATAACACTTGGGATAAAGTTCTGGTTCAAATCTCCCAATTAACAATACACTGAAAAACGGTCTCCTATTTTCTTATTGAAACAAATAATGTGTGACATATGAAAGACGGCCTTACTTAGATCTTTGGTCAGTTTTCTGTTAGGAATCTAACCAGAGTTTGAGAAGCTGCTTTAGAAGAACACAGAAAATAAGTATTGAATGTGTATATTGAATATAAATATCAAACACGATTACAGATAAAGAAAGGAAACTATAAAGAAAGACTATTCTCTCTAACACTCCACTCTCTTCTATTCTTTTCATATCCCAGTTGGTTACTCCCTGTCCTCTTATATAGGCTGTAAGTAACTGAATTTTGTTTGGCTCCATTCTGTTACTCTGTTTTGCTACTTCCTGCCATTGGACTGCTAGGCTTCTTAACTCTTCTAGAATAAGAGTGTAACTGGGGCCTATCATTACCTGCCACCACAGACACCTTGTCCTCAAGGTGGAAAAGAGGAAAGTGGTGGATGATTGAGGCCACAGTTTCACAGGAAGCCTCGGAGGCAGGAAGATGCACTCCTAGAACTTTCTCTGGTTCCACCACCCATTTCAAATTTGCAGTTAAGTGTGGAGGAAGCTGTTGGCAAGCTTCAGTTGGACCCAGTATTTTTTCTTATTGGAACACATGAAAGACTGGGTGAATAGATGCGTTAGGGCGAAAGCTCCAACAAGTAAGTGACCGTGCCTATGTGTTTAACAATCTTGAAAGGAACGAAGTAACGTGGGCCAAGTTTCTCGTTAGGCTTCTTGGCTAGAAAGCAAAGGCAATACGGACGGAGTTTGACACAAAGTAAGTCACTCACATTGAATTGGACATCATGGCGATGCTTATCTGCTGCAACATTCATTGTTGCCTGAGCATGCAAAATGTGTGCCTTAAGCTCATCTAAAATGGCATTTTGATCACTTTATTGCTGTACCACTGCAGACACATTTGTAAAGTAGGATTCGTTGCGGTGCAATGCGGGAGGGTCTCGCACATAAACTGCTTGAAAGGGGGAGGTATTTGTGGAAGAATGGTATGTAGTGTTTTACCAATATTTTGCACAAGGCAGCCAATTGCTCCAACTTCGCGGCTTGTCATATGCAAAGCATCTTAAATATGTCTCCACATAGAGATTTACAACCTGTGTCTGCCTGTGAATTTGCTTGTAGTATGCTAGACTTCGGCGAACATGGGTGCCTTGTAGCCAAAAGAGCTCCGTCCAAAACTGACTTAGGAAAATTGTCCCGATCAGAGACAATGGAATGCAGAATTCCATGAAGCTTTACCACTTCCCTGGCTAAGGCGGTTGCAATGCCGACGGTTGTGAATGGGTAATTTGGGGCTAAGAAATGGATGTACTTAAATGGTTCACCACCACCAAAATTGAATCAAAACCTCCTGATTTATGAAGTCATTCAATGAAGTCCATCAAGAAGTCCAACTAAATCAATTGAGGAATAGGTAATAGTTATTGGAGGCCGAGAACGCGCAAGGCTTTTATTTCTGTGACAAATTGAACATTCTTTGACAAACCGTTTGATATCACTCTTCATTCCTGTCCAATACAGATTGCTGGTCAATCATTTGTAAGTTCGAAGGAACCTTGAATGGCCTCCTATCATGCTACTGTGAAATTCATGCAACAGTATTGGAATCAAAGGAGAACGTGACAACACCAACTGCCCCTTGTAAAGTAGGTTGTCCTGTACCAACGCATAATGGGAGTAGATTCCGAGTCAGCTTGGAGGTCATTCTTGAGGTTTGAGAGCAGGGGATTGGAATCCACTTGGGCCAGCTCTAATTTTACATCCAAAACTATTAGGAAAATGAGGGCAGAGAGTTCAATAGGAAGGAAAAGCCGTGATAATACATTTGCAGCTTTGTTTTTCCAACACCGGCCGTTTCAATTGTTGGAAGGCTTTCTCGGCCTCTGGTGTCCAACCAAATGCATCTTTCTTCAGTTGCCACGTGAGAGCTCATGAAATTTCCCCATATCCTGGTAAGACCTGAAAACTCACAGAGTTCTCAAAGATTTCAAGTAAGCCATTGTTTCATGGCTGCAATCTTGTTCGGGTCAATAGTCATCCCTTTTTTGACACTAAGTGCCCGAAGTATTTAATCTGCTACTGAGTGAATAAGCACTTTTTGACGTTGGTACAAAGTCAGTGTGTTGCTAATGCATCGAATACCGTGTCTAAATATTATTCATGTGATGTGGAGTTTTTACTCTAGACCAAAATATTATTAAAAATATACTAATGGCATTGGTTCATTAGTGATTGAAATGTGGCAGGGGCATTCATTAGGTCGAATGGCATGATAAGGAATTCGTAGTGCCTCTCTTATGTACGAAACGTGATCTTGTGCACGTCTTCCTTAACACCCCGATTTAATGGTACCTAGACTCTAGGTCCAATTTAGAGAATCGTAGACTCGTGGAGTTCATCAAGAAGCTTATAGATATAATTGGAATGGGGAACTTATCTGGTATTGTGACTATTTAAAGCTGGGTAATCAATGCAAAAACGCTACCTGCCATCTTTCTTCTTAACTAATAAAACTGGCTGGAAAAAGGGTTTACACTAAGTTGGATGATTTCGACAGCCAACATCTCTTTCACCTACCGTTCAATTTCATTTTTTTTTTTGAAAGTGGGGATACCGGTAAGGCTTTATGCTAACTGGTTCTATTTTTCTAAGCAAATCGCATGATTTGTGTCGCGTCTCAGTGGTAGGGTCCCCGAGGGTTCAAAAATCTGCTGATGACATTGCAGTTCCCCGCTGCACCCTTGCAGGTAGATTATCATCAGTCCACCATTCGTTAGTAGCTGCAGCCATGCTCCCCAACTCCACCCTGATCCCGATAACAATGAGCAAGAACAATAGAGAATGAGAAGAGAGTAGGAAGAGAGAAAGGAGGGAAGGATTATAAATTTATTCAATAATCAAAAGTGTCTATTAGAATCAAAGAACCTCAATTTATAGGTTCCAAATAGCAATGAAAAAATGAAAATTACCATAAAAAGGGAAAACTAGAATTTCCTTTCTTAAAAGAAGACAGATTTATTATTCTACCAAAATAGTAAAATGCAATAATGACAATTCGATCTTTAATTGATATGATTTTGTTTGCGTCTAGAATATACTTTCCAATTTGCATCATTCCTTGGTTGAAAAGAACTCGACTCCGGTGAGGTATAATCCAGATAGGCGTCTAAAAGCGTAGCATCCAATTGACGGAACTCATCTTCATCAATCCAAGTAGCATTACTAGGCAGATGCCCCTTCCAATGCACCAGAAACCTACGAAAACCACCATTCTGTGAAGCAATAAACTAATTATCAAGTACCTCATCAATGACATCCTGCAGAGAAAACGTGGTAACAGGAGCCCTAGGAGGTGGCCGAGAAGACTGTCCTGCAGAAATGTTAGACGAAAATATTGGAGGCTCGAATGTCCCTCGATAAGGATATAAATCTGCTATATTGAAAACATGACTAATATTTAAGTGCGTTGGCAGTTCAAGCATTAGTTCCAAGCCGTTTAATGATGGAGAAAGGCCCTAGTGGCACAAAGTTTCTTGGCAGCATGTTTAGGGAATCATTCAGGTGCAAGTCGGACCATGACATAATCACCCATATTAAATTCTTTATGCCTACGATGGGAATCAACTGATAGTCTATACTGATTATTGTTTAAAGAAATTTTATGTTTAATCTCAACATGCAAGTCACGAATATGATCAGCAAAAGCGTAAGCGGAGGCAGCGGGGCGAAAATCAGTAGGCAAAGGAAGTAGATCAAGCGGCTGGCGTGGAGAGAAACCCTGAACAACCTCGAATGGGCTATGACCGGTAGATCTATTAATAGAATTATTGTAAGCAAACTCAGCAGTGGGCAACACGAGACCCTAATTTCCTGATTTATCCCCAACTAGACAAAGACGTAGATTACCCAAACTACGGCTCACAATTTCAGTTTGACCATCGGTTTGGGGTGAAATGCAGATAACCCCGTGCCCATGACCACCCCGTAACGCGTAATTGCTGTAATTGAAATCTTCAATTGGCGAATCAATTCTAAGGACAAGAAATTGTGAGTTGCCCCACAATCCACAAATACAACCGCTTCCTTCGAACCCACTGCTCCCCTTACTTTCATTGTACTCGGGGCTGTCAATCCGACCATCGAATAGAGCGAGAGCTCCATCGGATCTGCCATCTCCAATGGCAAGCAGTCTGTCAACATCTCTCCTTCGATTTCCTCGGTTCCTTCTTTTTGTACCAATAGAACTTTTAGCTCTTGATTCTTGCATTGGTGACTCAATGTGTATTTTTCATCACCAAAAACAGAGCTCCTCTCGTCGTGCTTGCCACTCTGCATCAAACATTTGTTTGATAGAAAATTCTGTGTGTTGGATCGTAGGCTTCTCCTCTACTGTGATGGACCGTGTAGGAAACGCTACCCTTTGAAGCCCAACGGCTTGGTGTAATTATGGCGTTATTGTATTTGGACTCTATTGAGTCGTGGGCCACGGTAATCACTTAGTTTGTATCTTTCACTCTTTGAGCCCCTTCCATGATTTGGCCCAAAAAACCCTTTGGTTGATGAAGACGGATCTCAGCCCTAATATTATCCTTCACCCCATTTACAAAAGTACTTTCCATCACCTCCTCCAGTAATCCAATTAACGGCGTTGCTAACATTTCGAAAATTCGTCTGAATTCAGCCACTGTGCCCTCTTGCTGGACAGCCAATTTTTTTTCACAGAGGCTCCCTTCTTTGGTGGTCAAAAATGGATCAGAGGCTGATCCCTAAATTGCTCCAAGTCTGAAAGGGTTTCCTTGCTTTTGCCTATTGCAGCCATGAAAGAGCTTCGCCATCCAAGCTTACTCTGCCCGCGTCTAGTTTCTGTTTTTTTGTCAGGCCATTAATTTCAAAGTATCTTTCTGCGCGATACAGCCAACCATTTGGGTTTTCCCCACTAAACACAGGCATCTCCAATTTCTGGACTCGCTGCTAGTCATTAACTCCTAAGTTTAACCGATGTTAATTGTTTCTCCACTATAACTAGCTTCGCCCGATACTGCGGGCCACTTCCCACGGTCCCGTGTTCACCTGCCACTCATGGATCCATGGTGACCATTGATAGGCTCCTCCAAAATGCTTTCAGACCCCTCCCCTTCTAGATTTTTGTTTAATACTGCCTTAGGCAGGGCTAGAGCTGCCCCAGCCTTTTGAGTGGCCTCCATAGTTTGCATCATTCTAGCCATACTCCGTGTTGACTGCTCCACTGAATGTCCCAGTTCCGGCAGGCGCTGTAACTCGATTTTCAAATCCTACATCTCCTTTTCTATTGCCTCTACTCTGCTCTCCGTTTTCTTCTGGGCCATCAAGATCTTCATGCTCTGAAACCAATTGTTAGGAATCCAAGCAGAGTTTGAGAAGCTGCTTTAGAAGAACACAGAAAATAAGTATTGAACGTGTTGAATATAAAGATCAAACATGATTACAGATAAAGAAGGATACTATAAAGAAAGACTATTCTCTCTAACACTCCACTCTCTTCTATTCTTTTCATATCCCTATTGGTTCCTCCCTGTCCTCTTATATAGGTTGTAAGTAACTGAATTCTGCTTGGCTCCATTCTGTTATTCTGCTTTGCTACTTCCCACCATTAGACCACTAGGCTTCTTAACCCTTCTAGAATAAGTGTGTAATTGGGGCCCTATCTTTTTCATATATTATGTTGTGAGTTCTTTTTGACACCATATCAATTGGTGTATTTCTTCTATTGGCCAACCTAACAATAGAATGGCATCGACTACTTCTAATGTGAATGGCATTGACTATTTATTATTTAAACCCAATTCGTTGTAATGGAAATATTATAAATTATTAGCTATGTTGCATTACCTACTTCTAATGTGAATACTCAGAATATGTGATTCAAAATTTAATCTAGTTCATGGTTGCTTGTATATAAGGTTCATGCAGTGTTTATGGTATATACATTTTCTTCCAAATGCAATGGGCCTTGCAAGGCTTGTTAAAAATATAACTTGGAATGCTAATCACAGCTCTTAAGACAGTCTCGACAAATACTAATAGGTTCTTGTCAAGTGTTGTGTCCTGGAACATTATGTTTTTCTTGTACTTCTTGAAATCGGATATATAAAATACTTTTGTCACTCCGTTTGATGAACTGCTACATCCATTTAGTTGCAATTATCCACATTATTCCATGTCATGTTGTGATCTCCTCTATATGCCATTTGCGCGGTGCTCTGTCATTAGTATTTCACGTTGTAGGTTCCACCATCTTCTTCTATGCACTCGGACATCTTTGGCATTTTCGGTTTTCCCCATTTCTTATAACTGTACCAAGCATCACAAATGGGATACTTACGACTCAAATTTCTCTTGCAATTATGTCAAACTATTATCTTATTGTTTTGTTTTTACTTTTTCATTGCATATTCATCTAATATCTTTATCTGATAATTAGTATTTCACGTTGTAGGTTCCTCCATCTTGTTCTATGCACTCATACATCTTTGGCATTTTCCGCATTTCTTATAACTGCACCAAGCATCACAAATGGGATAGACTCTCAAATGTCTCTTGCAATTATGTCAAACTATTATCTTATTGTTTTGATTTTACTTTTTCATCTCATATTCATCCTTGTTTGAGCCCCATTTTTGTCCCCAAAAAAAGCATTTTTGAATAGTACATTGATAGGAAATGTGTGGTTAAAAAATAAGGAAAAATTTTGAGTTTGCGTGTAATATTTTTTTATTAAAGTATGTGTGGTTGAATTGTAGTCAAAACACTATTCAAGAATTCAAATTTCTTTTTTTTTTCCCAAAAAATGAGGCTCAAACAAGGGCCTAATATCTCTATCTGATCATTAGTATTTCGCGTTGTAGGTTCCACCATCTTGTTCTATGCACTCGTACATCTTTTGCATTTTCCCCATTTCTTATAACTGCACCAAGCATCACAAATGGGATAGTTAGACTCTCAAATGTCTCTTGCAATTATGTCAAACTATCATCTTATTGTTTTGATTTCAGTTTTTCATCGCATATTCATCTAATATCTCTATCTGATCATTAGTATTTCATGTTGTAGGTTCCACCATGTTGTTCTATGTACTCGTACATCTTTGGCATTTTCCCCATTTCTTATAACTGTACCAAGCATCACAAATGGGATAGTTGAACTCTCAAATGTCTCTTGCAATTATGTCAAAATATTATCTTATTGTTTTGATTTTACTTTTTCATCGCATATTCATCCAATATCTCAATCTTCACAGGTTGTTGGAACAATGGGATATGCGGCTCCTGAGTATGTTCAAACTGGTCGTCTCACATCCAAGAGTGATGTGTGGAGCTATGGTGTCTTTCTTTTCGAACTACTTACAGGTAGGCGCCCCTTGGACCGAAATCGCCCCCAGAAAGGAGCAAAAGCTCTTAGAATGGATAAGACCATACTTATCAGATTCTAAGAAGTTTCAGCAAATATTAGACCCAAGACTTGAATGGAAGCATTTCCACAAATCAGCCCAGAAGCTGTCAATTGTAGCCAACCGCTGCTTGGTCAGAAATCGGAAAGCACGCCCAAATATGAGCGAAATTTTGGAAATGGTGAATCAAATAGTGGAGGCATCGACCGAGGTAGGCAATCCACAGCCACCTTTGAAACGTAGAGAGCGAAGGCCAACTACTGGGGAAACTAAAGCTCAAGATAAAAGGAGACTTATGAATAGAAAAATTGGCGACAGAGGTTGACTCATTTGGATGTGCTTATGAAACCCTGTAAAGACCTGATTTCGAAGGATCAAGAGTGTAAATATGGAATTATTTTCGGTGTATACACAAAAAAAAAAGCTGTTGTACAAGGTGATGACATTTTTTACATCAGAGGGTGATGAGCAGATAACGTTTGCTTTGATCTTCTGAGAAAATTGGTATGAGTTTTCTTCTCGGCTTTACAGCAAACTTGAGGAATGGAGAAATGTAGACGACTGCTGCAGAAGCTCTTTGTGAGAAGTAATTAGCTTGTAGCTTTTGATGATAGTTACATAGTCAAGAATTGTGTTTTACCTTTTTTTCTGCAGATTTTGCAAAACTTGAATGGATAGAAACTACATAAGAGTCTTATCTAGATATATGATTTAGTTGAACTACACTTTTACATTAATATTGAAGTAGGGAATTTGTGTGAGTTTATTTATTGTGCAAGTTATTGACTTAATAAAGATCTAGACCTCTTCAATATCAAGTATCATGCTACTATCGACAATAGAAAACAAGCCAAAGCGAGGGCTCTTTTGGAAACTACTGTTTTCTTGTTTTTTCTGATATTATTTTATAAAATGGAGAAATTTGTTTAATTTATGGGAAAAATTCAAAAGTCGGGTTAAATTTGACAAATTCAATTTTCATGTGTCGAGTTTCAAAATGCAAAACTCAGGTATTAGTTAATTAATTAATTAAATTTAATAATATTATAAATATACAATTAATGATCACATATACATAATTACTAGTTACAACTTATTTACTAGTTACATTTTATCAAATTATTTGATCACAAATAAATTTTTTTGTAGGTCAAAGGTTATTTTGAAGTCACAAATTAAAATTTTTGTAGGTCACTAGTTATTTCGAGGTCACAAATAAAAAATTTGTAGGCCACAAATTATTTCGTGGTCACAAATCAAAGATTTTATAGGTCAATTTATTTCATTAGTCACAAATCAAACAATTATAGGTCACAGTTTATCCATCGATCACAGATTTTAAAATTTGTTGGTCACAAATTATAATTCAGTAAAATCGACTACTAACCACCGCCACCACCACCGACATCGCCACCAACAACCATCTGCACCACTACAATCGCACCACCATCGCCACTAAACAACCACCAATACCACCACCACAACCACCACTAAAAACAACCAACACCACTACCATAATCCCCAAAAACTCTGACACCCAAACGTCTAGATTTTTCCCACATTTTCCACCATTAGCAACGACACTCATGCCTAAAACCATCGTCACCCAAAGTCAGCACCACTATTGCCGCAAAAAAAACTGCACAACCAGGATCGCGACCATCACAACCTGCTCCACCACCACCACACGACCGCCACCACCAACTACATACAACCAACAAAACTTACACTAAATTTTCCCAGATCGAGACCATCAGAACTCGAAAAACAAACAAATCTCTGGTAGTAGTAGCACTGGTCCATCATTCGTCGCTGCAGCAGCGACGTTCAAGTCGCTCGCACCTGCATCGTCTCACTGTCCACGCGAGGCGTGTCATCATAGCAACGATATATGTGGTGGTCTTCGGCGAAAGTTTCTGGCGGTTGGGATGAAGGGATGGACAAAGAAGTTAGAGAGAGAGAGAGAGAGAATTGGTCATCGACACAGCTCCTTCATCGTTGGTTGGGCCGGCGAAGCTCCTTCATCGTTGATCACCGGAGTTTGAACGGTCGCCACGTTCCGATGTAGAAGAGAGAGAAAGGAGAAAGGTTGAGAGAGAATAAAATGATTTATTCTAAGGGTTTGTATTATATTGATACCTGAATTGTGAATAAATAAATTTCATCCTTGAATTTTGATTTGTCATCTTTAAATCCCTGAAATTATGTAATTTCCACTTTAACTATTCTTGGCCCACAATGCCAACATTTTAATTTGGACAATTTACAAAAATATCCTTAAAATTTAACAAATCATATGAAAAATATTTTTGAGATAAAAAATACTATATATAATTAAGTATTAAAAAAAGTGACACGACGTGCTCTCGCATGCTGTAAAAAGGATATATATATATATATATGTATGTATATGTGGCAATCACTGCATGCACATTGTAAATGTCAATTTCATTTTTTAAAATTTATTTATTAGATTACTAGCAAACTTATAATAATTCGATAACGAAATTAATATATCAACACATATAATCTTTTCCATAATTTCAATAAATAAAAATATTGAGTGCGATCCAATACAACATGCTAATATGAAGAGTTGGATTTAAATAATTACTAAGAACATCATTAGCATAGTCAAAAAATTGTAGTATAGACTACTACAAAAATAACTAATTAAAATGTTACAAAAATAATCTATCCGTTTCGAAAATTGTTTCTTTGATCGACAATTTAGTAATCCCACAAATAATCAATTTATTGCACACAAAAAAGGAAAAAAAAAAAAAAGGATGAATGAACTTAGATGTGTTTTCACTCTTTTTGTCAACATTTATTCAAAATAATGCCAAAAACGTCACAAATCTTTTCCAGCAAACTCTCACCTTCAAGGATAGACCACAGTTCGAGGAACCTTCACCAAATTGTAAGTGAACTATGAAAATTAGATGACATTCTACGAGAAACTTGAGGAAAGAAAAATAATTCCTCTCATTTAGTCGGTCTCTGCGCTACTTCTCTCAACATGCTTTAAATCCAGAAGCATTGCATGACTCGGACTTTAAGCTGTAGAATACATTTGAAAATTTCTATCTATAATGCTTTATTTATTTATTTAATATGTGCATCTGTGCGCGCGCTATAGAGACAAACCAAAAAGATGACACCTCAAGGTTGAGACAATTTGTAGAAGTACTAAACACATGATCAACAAAAAGCAATGCAATTACGTAAATGTTCGAGGACTCAGAAAAACTGATAACTGCTTAGTTCATGAATCAGCAAAACATGCCAAATGCATTACTAAATCTGTTGTTTAGTTGGACAAGCTCCCAAAACCATATACTTCCCATTGTTATTAGTCGATATTCATTGAAGTTTTGTTAGTTCATGATTCCAATCAAAAGAAATCAGGGAAAAAAATAGAAGGGAAAAGGAAGAGGAATTATATAAATGTCATAAAGATCTAATTTTACCAAAATACAATTTCAATGACAAGTATATCTTATATAAATTTCAGAAAATATTGTTGCTTAAAGACTACAATAATATGCCAATTCATGACTTGATATCAAAAACTTATTGGATTTTGGCTGAAAGTTTACTCAATATAGAAGCCTTTTGAGGGTGTTGACCTCCTTTTTGTAGAGGTGACATAAACAATAGATGCTAGACCCACTTGTGTCCACGCAAGAAAATTTCAACATGTTGTTCGATCGAAGGCTTTGGATGAAAGAGGATACTATTTCACGGACATGGGAGATGCTTTATGACGCTGGACAAAGATGTTCAGGCACCATCAATAATTTTAAGGACGATTGCATATTAATAATCAATCATCAACAATTCAACTAAAGCAAGATAATTATAAACTCAAGCAAACAAGAGTATATAATAAGCAAGAAAAAAAGACAAATAATAGCTTTAAGTGTAAAGAGTTGCATTAGATTCAAATGTTTACAGGTGTTGGTATTTATAGAGTCCTAGCCAAAGTGGTGACCGTTGGATGAAGGATTATGTGGCTCTATCTCCAAGGTCAAAGCATCATATCATTAGCCTGCTATGCATTTAATATATTAAAAATGGGTCAGCCACCCTACAAACTAGGTTGATAGACTTGACACATTCATTATTAAAAATGTCATATCAATCACCCCTATAGATTGCCTGTAGATCTTATAAGAGCCAACGAGAACTTCAGTTGGTAAAAGGAGATTTGGAATAGAAAGCCTCAGAAACTTTCCTTTTGACTTCGACACTTCTTTTTCTCACCTTTAGAACTTGTGATTTCTGTTGATTTGCCTTTTCACGTGGACTGCCACGTAAGCTAAGTCTGGAGCCTTGGTGGCAAGATGTAGCAACAGTCCCCTAAGTCCATGTATGTTTATTCATATAATGCATGGACTTTTGATAGAGGTTTTTTTTTGATGGGACGGTCATTCATTTCCTGTAACACAATGTCCTAGTCCCCTAAGTCTAAAAATAAATATTTATATTATAATTAGAATTTGAAAGTGAAATGACGTAATTAAAATTTGCATGAGTACTCATCATGGATATTGTGAGAAGTTTTTCATTGAAAGTTTGATGAAGAGGCTAAAGCCCTTGTCTGAAGTTGTCTACTTCGGAAATTTACAGAATTTGAGATGAATGGAGCTGAGGTCCTTGTTCGATGGGTGCTGAGGTTGTAACGTATGTATATTATTCTCATTTATTTTTTGTTTTTTTTTTTGAGAAAGTGAACAGTCTCCTCAATTGTCCAGTTTTAAATGATTTGATGTCTTTTTTGCTTACGAAAAAATACACTTCAAACGGTTCAATTTCCTATACGCGTAGCTGCCGTCGTTTTTAAAACATAATGATGAGTGCTGCAAACGTTATTCTAGGCACCCGTTGCTTGTGTGTGAGTGAAACAGACGCGTTGATCTTATCCGTTAAATGTAATGTGTCGATACGATGGGTGCAAATTGAATGCTAAATGTAGGGGTGGGCGTGGGTCGGGTTGGGTCGGTTTTTTTCCAACCCAAACCAAACCCAATTTGGTCGGTTTGATAAAAAATCAATCCAACCCAACCCAATTTGGGTTGGGTTGGTCGGTTTGGGTTTCGGCCCAATCAAAGTTAGATTCGATTTATTTGTTAAATTTGGATAATTTTTTAGAATTTGAAATTACTTGAAAATCTACGCTTTTTAAACACACATATAAGGAAATCTTTCTAAAAATAATGTATAAATAAGTTTAAAATTTAAGAAGCATTTTTTTTTTACAATTTTTTGAAATTCAATCACTTCATTATCATGTCTTTAATTTTTATTTTAACGTCAAATGACATTGCATTTTAAGTAGTGTTCATGTGAATCGGTCTATGTGAAGAAAATTGACATTTATATATTATAAGTTATTATCTTATCTTTACTATTATGTCTATTTAATTTATTTTTTTCATCTTAGATATTAATTTTTTTAATTCATCGGGTTGGGTCGGGTCGGGTTGGGTTTTAATTCATAACCCGAGACCCAGCCCAACCCAACCTTAAATTCAATTTTTCAACTCAACCCAACCCAACCTAACCTAACCCAATTGAACTTAAAAAACCAACCCAAACCGATCGGTTTGGGTTGGGTTGGTCGGGTTGATCGGGTTGGTCGGGTTTTTGCCCACCCCTAGCTAAATGGATGCCTAGATGTGTCAGATCTAAATCCAATGGTTTGAATTGATGAGTATTGCCTATAAGAAGGCAATTTGTTGAATTGTTTAGTTCTTTACTTTTGTAAAAGAAAACTTTTGAGCATTTTCAACTTCCTCGAAATCTTAGAACTATCGAGAATTTTCTGGCCACTTCTTAAGAAATTCGATGACTTTCCTTGTTCTTTCTTCAGTTTCCTAAGTACTTATAACCTTATACTCAATTTTCCTCCATTTGGCTTGAAATCATGAGTTTTTTAGATTTTGGTGTGGGAAATGTAGATCTTAGTGTTTAGCCTCAAAAATGGGTGTAACCATAACCAATACTATTGACCTTGTCTAGGCTATAAGCGTAGGTCAGAATGTGTTAACCACAATGGGAGGTCCAAATTACGAAGCAAGTTGGGGGCTACCAAGGTTTCCATGAATGTAACTACTGTCGATTTTGAAGAGATTAGGGAAAATATATTGTATCCTTCATACCATAGAGCTATTTTCCCCAACCTCTGAAGAGAGAGATTGCTTTCCTAGTCCAGGGTTTGTGGTGATATGTGAATTTCTCCTAGAGGGACAACTTCATCTACCCCTTCACATTTTCTTTGGCATGCTCTTAGGTTGTATGAGTTGGCGCCCATCCAGCTTGTTCTAAATGCCCGGGCTCAACCTTTTGAGACTTATTTTTTACAGAAGGAGACTTCCTTGGGTGAGGTTACACCCTTCCATGTTTCCAAACAGTCTTCCAACCTAGAGTTCTAGGGAAAGATAATCCTAAGGGTTGGTGTTCGTTATGTCCTTAGGGGTCTCATTCTCCCTTTGTCATGAGCCTTCATTTCTCCATCAAGGGATGAAAAAAGACTTGGTTTTGGGAGAAGGGGATACCCTAGATTATAGTTCCCACCCACTACTCCGAAGCACGTGAGTGTCTTCTTCATTTTGCTCATGTAACTTTTATATTTATGTTGTTCTAAACTTCTTCATTTTGCAGGTTTGGTTGATCACTTCAACCTTTTGGAGGTAGAGCTGGGTGTGATAGCGGACAACTACCACCACCATTTATCCTCACATGAATTTGAGTGTTTAATTACTCATCTTCGATTCCACGAGAAATTCAGACTGATGGATTAGAGAGGTAATGTCTTATCCTTTGTAATCATTAGTCTGGGGGTTAGTTGCTGATGCTTTGTTCTATGTTGGGAATTTTGAGAAGAAGAAATACCCAGCTCTCGACATGACATCCATTCTAGTTATCACTCTACAACCGAGAAAAGAGGCACATACTTTCTTCTACTGTCACCAAGCAGATTAAGGACAAAGTGGAGAAAATCAGCAGAGATGTTGATGGGAAGGAGGGCGAAGGTCGACCTCCACCAAAGAATAGGGAAAAAGAGAAGTTGGTGGAGACACCAAAGAAGAAATACACTTTCCCATCCACTGGCATGGGAGGATCAACAGCCAGTCTCCCTTCTTTATCCCTAATCCCTACAGAGGAAAATTGATGGTGGCCTTGAATGCTGTTGCTGGGGAGGGTTGAAGAGACCTTTTGCTGATGTGCCTTTAAGGTAATAATCGACGAAAAAGGAGAAGCAAGCTAGGGATCTTCGTCCTCCGACGCTACTCCTGCTAGGGTCAAACTTTCCCGATCAAAAAGAAGTGATGAACTTACCTCAGAGACCCTGGTAATGCTTCTTCCAGAGATTCAAATTGTCATTGCCACCCTTTCTCAAATTGTGGATAGATAGGTGGCCGACGTTTGTGCGGTCAACTGATTCGGTGAATCTATTTGCCACCATGGTAAACCAAGCAGAGAGGGACTTCGAGGTGGCTATAGAGGTTGAAGTCCTTTGCAAAAACCTTTAGAGGAAAAATAGAGAGTTTGCCGATAGAGCCTCTAGGGCTGAGGAGGAAACAAAGAAGGTGAAGGCTGATGCTGAGACGGTGAAGGCTCGACAGGCATTAGAGGCCGCGAAGCTCACTTCTTCCTTAGTAGAAATTGAAAGTCTAAAGAAGGAAGTCCACTCGTGTCAATGTAAAGTGACTTTCTTAACGAAGTGTATAGAGACCTTGGATGCCTACCAAAAAATAACAGTCGATTAGCCCTGGAGGCTTCAAATAAAGAAAATGCCTTTTTTGTGGTAACAAATGGAGAGGTTGAGTTACTGGACTCATTGAAGAGGTTGAAGTGTCAAGGGACGAGGCCCAATCTGTTGGTGATGATGTCGTGAAGTATTTAAATTGCTAACATGCACTTAATTGAGGAGTATCAGCACTTCGCAAAATATTGTCGGAGGTTTGCATACATCGAAGTGGTGGAATGGATTGAGGTGCATTCCCAAACCTTCAATACCTCAGAGTTGAGGTCAATATTCTTGGAGGAGGTGAGCCCCAGACCCCAGCCGATGGAAGCAATATAATAGAGCTTAATGATAAAGAAGAAGCTAAGGGTTAGAACGTTGAACGTTGAAGCAGTGGTCCCTAATGCCATATTTCATTCTGATGCTCAGTCGGCCCCTTCGTCTTAGCTTTTTAAGTTTTTACTATAATTTCTTCGATGTAATGGCTATGGCATCCATTCGGTAATTTGTTTATCTTAATGAATTACTTAATTCTCCATTTGTTGTTTTAAGTGTTAGAGCCTCATTATTGTATAATTAGATACCTTTTTTTTTCCTGACAAAACCTCTACCAAAAGTAATAATCTCTTAGTAAAGAAAGGGTATCTCGGCTAATCTGCACACTTTGGTATCTAAATCTGTGTGTAAATAATTCAGTGGTAATCATGCAACTCGTTTAAGTGATTTGTCTTTCTTTTATTCCTTGTGCAAAAGACTTGAATTTGTATCTTGTTTATAATCACCTCTGTATTGAGTTTGGTGAGTCCATACCAAGGCTTTTTCCATGTCAATTCTACTTCCTTCATAGGAGGCATGAAGTTTGGTGTATTCATGTCGAGGTTTCTCCCATGACGATTCAGCTTCGTTTATGGGAGGCATGCAAGTTCGTCCACATTTCTTGGCATGACATTTGGTGCATTCATGCTAAGGCTTCTCCCATGACGATTTACCTTTGTTCATGGAATGCATGTGGGTTCGTCCACGTTTCTTGGCATGAAATTTGATGCGTTTATATCGAGGCTTCTCTTATGAAGATTCAGCTTTGTTCATAGGAGGCATCTGGGTTTGTCCACGCTTTTTAGCATGAAGTTTGCTGTGTTTATGCCAGAGCTTCTCCCATGATGATTCAACTTCTGGCATGAAGTTTGGTGCATTCATGCCAGGGCTTCTCCTATGACCATTCAGCTTCATTTATGGGAGACATACATGTTTGTCTACGTTTCTTGGCAAAAAGTTTGGTGTGTTCCTATCGAGGCTTCTCCCACGAGGATTCAACTTTGTTTATGGGAGACATGCAAGTTCGTCCATGCTTCTTGGCATGAAGTTTGTTGCGTTGCTTCTCCCATGATGATTCAACTTCATTCACGGAAGACAATAAGATATTGAGGTCGTGTTTGTACAAATTTTATATCAATGATTTGAGAATATTTACATAGATTTGAGAGCGTCATTTAACCAGTATTATTTCTATTGATAATATTGCATGATATGCTCAGAATTCCATGAATGGGGTTGTATATTTTCTTCTAGATCTTTATTCCAATAGGTGCCAGGCCTTAGCTCTTCTATGATGAGGTAGGGACCTTCCCAGTTGGGGCCCAGGGTGCTCGTACATATCATTTGGATGATGGGAAGACCCTTATCAAGATAAAATCGTTTAAGCAAAAGGACTTTTTCTTCACCTTTGTATTACAGTAGTGAATCATCTTTTATTGGTAAGTAGCCAGCTTCACTTGAGACTCGTCTCTTTTTCATCAAGAAAGTCAAGTTCGCATCTTTTTAGCTCATCGTTAGATATCTCATTAAACCGTAATCGATGAAGAGAGGGTAGGTCCCATTCTACTGGGCTCATAGCTTATGTTCCATATGCCATAAAGAAATGGGTCTCTCTTGTGGTGGCCCAATTAGTAGTTCAGATTACCTATAGGACTTGGGGGTAATTCATCAACCTACGCCCCTTTCTAAGCATCTAATTTACTTTTAAAGGTATATTTTATGGTCTTGTTGACAACTTCCACCTGCCTATTGGCTTGGGGAAGGTGAGGGGTAGAAAAATGCTTTTTAATCCCAAGCTCCTTACATAGGTCCTTGACCTTTTTAATATCAAATTGTCAGCCATTGTCAGTTACAATCGAGTGAGGAATGCCGAACTTACATATGATATCTTTCCATATGAATTCGGAGGTATTTGCCCCAGTGATTTTAGACAATGGTTCAGTTTCGACCTATTTGGTGAAGTAATCAATGGTGACAATTGTAAAGTTTGTGATTCCTCTTCTTTTAGGAAGGAGATCTATGAGGTCGATTTCTTATTTTGAAAATGGCCATGGATTGGATACTACAGTGAACTCTTGGGTGGGTTGTCTTTGGATGCTTGATAAATGTTGGCACTTGTCACATTTTCGAATGAATTGAATTACATCATTTTTTCGTGGTGGTCAGTAATACCCTTATCTCAGCACTTTATGTACAAGTGCTGGTCCTCATGTATGATTATCGTAGGTTCCTTCTTGAATCTCTTGTAGGACATATGCAGTTTCTTCTCCTCCCGTGCACCTTAAAAGAGGTTGGGAGAAACCATGCTTATATAGGATATCGTCTTAGAGCACAAAAATAGCCGTCCTTCTTTTAAGTTTGTGAGCTTCTTCATTGTCTAGGGTAAGGTCTGTTCTTAGAGAAAAGCCATTATAGGCTGCATCCATGGAGAGTTCTTTCCATCCACATTATCTCCTCTCAGTTAGCCGTTGACGGCTTGGAGAGGTGCTCAATAAGCACTATATTTAGCAATTCCGAATCTTTCCTGCCTTCATGCGTAGGTCTTGTGTTAGTTCGAAGTTTTCGAAGGAGAGGAGAAGTTCCATAGCCATTTTGAGATATATAGCCATTCATTTGTCTCTGGCGGTGAAGTTTCCTTTCACTTGGTTAACAATCAGTTAGGAATCACTATTTATTAGTAGTTTCTTAATCTGCATTTCCTTTGCCAAATGAATGCCATCTAAAAGCTCCATAACGTTGTTCGTGGCTTTGAAATCGAACCTTACTGCACAATTAAGTATGTGGCCTTCTGGGGTAACCAACACAACACCTACCTCTGCTCATATTTCATTTGAGGAACCATCCACGAACAACTTTCACGTAGGAGATTTTACAAGCTCCATATCCTCTTCCATTTCGGGGATATTGGTGAATTTTGCTACAAAGTCTGCAAAGACCTAGTCTTTAATGGAAGTCCTCACTTTGACCTTGATGTCGAATTTACTGAGTTTTACAGCCCACTTCATCAATCTTCCCGAAGTGTCAAGCTTCTGCATTACTTGCTTGGTAGAAAGTTGGTTAGTATATGTATGGTATGAGCTTGAAAATACGGCCTCAACTTTTGGGAGGTGGTTACAAAAGCCAAAGAAAGTTTATTCATGTCAGGGTATAGGGTTTCAACTTGTAGAAGGGCTTTGTTATGTAGTAAATAGATAATTGGTGGTCTTCTCATTCAGTTCTCACCAACACCCACTGCTGACCTCATTTGTTATGCCAAGATAGAGCTGAAGAGCCTCGTAAATATATGGTTTTGAGAGTAGGAGACCTATCACAGAAGCTTTTTAGCCTTCATAAAGCCTCATCACATTCCTCAGTCCATTAGAACTTCTTTCCTCTCTTCAAGATCTTGAAGAACATGAGACATTTGTTGGTTGATTAAGAGACAAATTTGCTTAGGGCCACTATGCGGCCTGTAAGGCTTTGCACCTCCTTCGATTTTTGTGGGGACCTCATTTTTAATAAGGACTTGATCTTTTCAAGGTTGGCTTCAGTACATCTCTTACTGACCATATAACCCAAGAAATTTCCAGAGGCAACACCAAAAACGCATTTAAGAGGGTCTAACCTAATCCAGTATCTTTTCAAATTTTGAAAAGTAGTGTCTAGATGCTTTACATGATCTTTTCTCTTCAAGCTTTTAACCAACATGTCGTCTACTTAGACTTCCATTGTTTTACCAATGAGATCTGCAAATATTTTGTTTACCAATTTTTGGTAAGTGGCTCTGACATTTTTTATTCAAAGGGCATTACTTTGTAGCAATAAAGACCTTTGTCTGTGATGAATGAGGTATGTTCTTCATTCGCGGGGTGCATGAGAATCCGATTGTACCCGAAATAGACGTCCGTGAAACTAAGCAATTCGTGCCCCCCTGTGGAATCTACAAGCTGATCAATTCTAGAAAGTGAGAAGCTGTCATTTGGATAGGATTGATTCAGGCTGGAGAATCTATACATACTCTCTATTTGCCATTATGCTTCTTTTCCAGAACAGTGTTGGAAACCCATTTGGGATATATAACCTCCCCGATGAAGCAATTGTTTATCAGCTTCTCACCTCTTCTTTTAAAACACTATATCTCTTGGGTTGAGAGTGCTTCTCTGTTGTCTATGCAGGGTAGGATCAATTTTCAGATGATGGCAGCTGACCTTGGAGTCAATGCCTATCATGTCCTCATATTTCTAGGCAAAGACATCCAAGTTCTTTTTAAAACTTTTTCAACTTTCTTTATTTCAGGTGGTAGGTCTTTTCCTGCTTATAGCAATTTATTTGGGTGTTCGAGTCTACGGGAAAGCTTTCTAGCTCTTCGATCGGAGCTATTTGAGAATTAGACTCAATAATGCATGGGTCTAATTTATCACAAATAGCTCTTCTTCAGAGACTCTCTTTTCTTCAGGGACATCTGTCATTTCAACTTCTCCTATTTGTTCAGGAGTCGGACTTTCTTTAGGTGCATTAATCATTTCTATGTCCAGCAATACCATGTTGATGTTACGTGGTTCTTCCTTTCGTAGAAAGTTTAAATAACATTCCTACTTCCCACCTGGTAGCTTCTTACTGTAGCGATGCCATGCTCAGTTAGGAATTTCATACACAAGTAGTGGATGGAAATAATCACCCACAAATCCTTCAATGATGGTCTTCCTAGCACTCCATGATAAGTAGAACGATGGTCTACTACTACAAATTCCATGAAATGGTGGGCCACTTGTGGGGGCTGATCCCATTTTAACTGCCAAAGAGATCTTACCGCTTGGGATGATACTATTGCTAGTAAATCCATACAGGAAAAATTTATATGAGTTAATTCATTCACTGCCTCTATTTTACCAAAGGTAGCTCCTAACATGATGTTCACTAGGCCTGGGCACGGTTTGGTTCGGTTCGGTTCTGAAGAGAACCGAACCGAACTGAATCGAATCGAAAATTTTCGGGTAGTTAATAAATGGAACCGTCGGGTCTAAATATAATTTTGGAACCGTTCGGGTTCGGTTCCATTCGGTTCGATTCGGTTCAGTTCCATAGTATAATTAATTTTTTTTAACATTTATAATAATATTACAGTCTGATATGTTCAATCTTAGTTTTTACAAATTAACGTATTCCAATTTAATAACATATAAATAACAAGTTGTCCTATAAGATTAATTTACCAATAGATACAAATAACAAAAAATAGATAATAAATTAGTAATATTAAAATATCGGTGATCCATATAAATTAGAAGTCATAGACTCATAGAGATAAAATATTTTAAAGTATTGTTAATACAGTAGTACTTACTTACCAACTAATTGATTTAACCATCAATTGCTTGACTTGCCATACTAGATACTAAGAAAACTCTACAAGAAAGATTGAAAAATCACAATTAACAAATATAAATAAATTAAAAATTGTTCAACTAATAAGATTTAATAAGAAAAAATATAATATATTTTTTATTACATATCTTAATGCCCCATAGAACTCAGTCTCTTCATTGCAAACTCTATCTTTGTTAATTTATTTTAAAAAAACTAAAATAATTCGATTTATCCCATATATAAAAATTAAAAAAATTAAAAAAAATTCGTTTCTTATTTGATTTTTCGGTTCTGGGTCTAGAACCGAGATCCGAACCGTACTCGTCGGTTCTTGATTTAGATACCCGTTCGAATATTTCACTTACGAAGAATCACTCGATTTGGTTCGGGATATATGCCCAGCCCTAATGTTCACCGAGCTTCCATTGTCTATTAACATGTGTTTTAGTCCATTTCGCACTACGACAACTTTGATAACTATGGCATTCAATGTGGGTAGTGCAGGCCAGAAGCGTTCTCTTGGGTGAAAGTGACTGGTTCCATGCTTTTCCCACCTCGTGGGTTGTTATTCACAATGTAACTAGCCATTGGAGGGTCTTTTGCTTCCCTAACGTAGTTTCTTTGGACTTTCATTATTTTGGCTCTCATATAGGAGCCTCCTAAGATAGTGTCTATCTCCTTAAATTGGGCCTCGCCTCCTCTCTCATGGCCTGTTGGGATAATCTGGATGGGAGCGCATTTCTTTGCATGCGTTGATCATTTCTTTGATTCATCTTGGGATTGTTAAATTAAGGGGGCCACATCTTTTCTCTACGGTCGACTGTATCGTGGTTGTAAGAATGGTGGTAGGTGTAGTATTGGGGTACTTCAGATCTATTGCTAGGCCCATCTCCCATACCACTACTCTCCCTTAGAGGGTAGACAGTGTGAGTACCCTTGACGGTGCATAAGTAGCAGGTTCCACAATGACATAGGCGAGTGTAGGAACTACATTCAAAGTTAATAAAGCCAATGCTTGCCCGACAATTGGCACGATTGGGATGTTTCCCTGGTTCCATTGCTAGTTGGCCAAGTTGGAGGTTGGTCCAGTTATCCTCTGTTTGTTAGGTGGAGGGGTCCCTTGGATTACCCTGTTTCTTCGATCAATAAGTCCTTCATTAATAATTTCGTTTCTCATTAATTTTACCAAAGCATCGTAATTGGTGGGATTTTTATCTTGGACACTCTTCTAAAAGGAAGTATTAATATCGATTCCTCCTTTAAGAGCCGATATGGCCTGATGCGGACATCCTTTTGTTATTATTGAACTATTTTACTTTTATCTAGTTGGGCTTGTATTATGGATTGGCCCAAGCTCTCTTTTATCTTTAGGTTTGTTGTTTTCTCTATATATGCCAAGTATTGTAGCTTTGTAAATAGACAACAAATTGATGAATTAGAATTGTGCTTGGCATGTTGCCAATCTTTTTCTTCCCCGGGTTTCTTCCCCGGTTTTCTTCCCCCATTCTTTCTGATCTTCTTCCCATCTCTTGCTTTTCTTCTTCCCTGCTTTTTTTTCTTGCCGTGGTTAATTGTTTTCTGTTTCCATGATTTTAATTCACTTTTGGGAGCTTTCCATTGATTCTTACATCAAAGTGGTATAAGAGCCAAACTTGGTTTTCCTTCATTAAAAGCTCCTTAACTTTTGAGTTCTAGAACATCATGGAGACCATACACTTTCTGGAAATTCTTAATTTGAAATACAGTCTTGAAAATAGGTTCTTGGTCTTCAGTAGAAGATTTTAGTCTCAAGCCAGTCATATGCTAAATCTATACCGTCTCACAATTTTACAGGTTGGTACATTCACAGTTAACAGCCCATATATCCATCCATTCTTTCCACAAATTTAGCCCAGATTTTCTCAAACCCCAATATACTAACTACATGCACCTTTCAATAAACCACAACCCACCAACAATTAACCACCTTCTTCTTCAACTGCCCACCCCTGAAACTATAAAAAAAATTGGACCATGCTACTTCACCACCTTGGTTGACACTTTGGATGACCTCGGCCCACCACTCCCCTCACATGGGGGGCAAAAATATTAAATTTAATGAGATGGGACCCGACCCCCATGTGAGAGGAGTGGTGGGGTCGGGTCATCCAAAGTGTCAACCAAGGTAGTGAAGTAGCATTATTCAAAAAAATTTCCTCAACATCCATAACTTCCACCACCAACTAGAAATCCCCACTAAATACTTCGAGCAACCACCCACATACGAAATAACCAACTACATACAACTACCCGCTACCTGTATAATATATACACTCTCAACTACTACACAACCAATCAACCGCCGACTATAAACAAAGACCCACACATATTAATCCACATAAATGACAACCATAAGTAGGCCATACTTATACCCCATAGCCAAAGCAAAAGGCCTAACAAAATCAAGCTCACATAAATTACCCAACCCTAAAATTGTCTCGTTCACCATCGGTGTCCATTAACCTACCACCCAATAAACCGCAACAACACCGATCAATAACCACACTCACCCATCTATACCTTGACTTCATATATCATCCCGCTATTTTTATTTTCTGTTTGGCCTCTACGCTATTGGAAAGAAATGGAGATATACACATCAACCCAATACAGCTATAAACAAATATAAAGGAAAAAGGCCCACTATCCATAATCCAAAATTTATGTGGCCTACTTCCCAAAATTCATTTGGCCCTTTTAAGTTTGGTTTTATTTATCATAGTTCATTTTGTAGGAAAAAAGGGAAAAAAAGTGGAAAAAAAGAATTTCCTAACATCGTTTGCATGTAATTTTTTTATTTCGATTAGTTGATAGTCACTCAGATGATTCAGTTGTCACTTTGACTCTGCACATTTCGAAAGTCCCTCATCTAATGCCTATTCATGGGCGGTTCAGGCTGGTGCTGCATGTGTCCATACATTGTAGCAGAATGTGGTCGCCAAAGCCTATTCTTAGGTGATGACTGCTGGGTCGTCCTATTTCTAGGCCCTGGTTGACCCATCCTATCAAACACACTTGTTGTCATTTGGGGCTGATGTTCGTGCTCATAATTGGGGGGGGGGGGGGGGGGGGGGGGGAGAGAGATTCGAACGGTGCCTCGAAAGTTCAGCTAGAAGCGTAATTTGCAGCGGTACCCTTACATTCTCTCTTGGGATTTCCTTTCCTGTGGGGTTGACGAGAGGGTGCCCTTTGGCTCTGAACTTTATCTTCTTCTTGAGGGATTGGCTCATTTGGCGGGGTAAAGTGGGGCAATTGATGTCTTGGAACTTGCATTTGCATGAGGAAATGCTGTATGAAGCCATGGTGGCCACTTTCCTCGCAAGCTAGGTGGCGAGTCTCCTCCCTCGTCGCCTATGCTATAGATTTGGACGTTGCCATCCTAGGATAGGAGACTAGTGGGTAGGCTCTTATGCAGGGTGCTGGGAGCAGTTTCTTCTTCACTACTAGAACTCATGTCTCCCATTCTTTTCTTCAGAAAGCTAAGGGAATCTTTCAAAGATTATTTCCTATGCAATGACTCCGTGAACT
Source organism: Osmanthus fragrans (assembly GCA_019395295.1). Taxonomy (NCBI): domain Eukaryota; kingdom Viridiplantae; phylum Streptophyta; class Magnoliopsida; order Lamiales; family Oleaceae; genus Osmanthus; species Osmanthus fragrans. Next base: position 17,748,172 of record CM033361.1, on the reverse strand, counting down.
TTTCAGGATCATCGATTTTTAGCTCGAACTTCCACTTGTTTTTTTCAAGAACAATGCCTTTTTCAAGGAGGAAGTTTTAGGTGTGCACTTTTTAATATGAGCTTATTCCACGGGGATACTTGTGGTTGCAGTAGTTGGATTTTCCACATATGGCGCCAATTTTTTAACCTCGTTTTTTGTAGTAATGATGTTGACAATAGATGCTGGGCCCATTCTTGTCTACACATGCAAATTCCAACACATTTTTCGATTGGAGGCTTTGGCCTAAAGAGGTTATTGTTGCACAGACGTGTAAAATGCTATATGACACGAGATAAAGATGTTTAGGTGCCAATAGTAATTTTAAGGACGATTGCATATTAATAATCAATTGCGAACAACTCAATTAAAGTAAGATAATCTTAAACTCAAGCAAATAAGCGTGTGTAATAAGCATGAGAAAAGACAAAGAATAGCTTGAAGTGTAAAGAGTTGTATTAGATTCAATTGTTTACATGAGTTGGTATTTTGTAGAGTCCTAGCCGAAGTGGTGACCGTTGGATGAATGAGCACATGGCTCCATCTCCCAGGTCGTAGCATCATACATTAGCCTTCTATGCATTTAATATATTAAAAATGGGTCAGCCACCCTATAAACTAAGTTGACAGACTTGACACATTCATTATTATATACGTCATATCAATCACTTCTATAGATTGCTTGCAGATCTTATAAGAGACAGTGAGAGCTTCAGTTGGTAAAAGGAGCTTGAGGATGGAGAGCCTCGGAAGATTTTCTTTTGATTTTGACACTTCTTTTTCTCTCCTTTATGAGTTGGGGTTCCTGTTGATTTGCGTCTTCTCGTGGATTGCCACGTAAGCTAAGTCTGGAGCCTCGGTGGCTAGGCGTAACAGAGGGCCTAGCATTTCATCAGTGGCTTCATTTAAACGAGATGGCTATTGTATTAACTGAACTATTTTATTCTCCATGGGTGCATATGCATACTTATTAATGATGAGCACATTCATAGAAAGAGGACTCAGGAAAGATGCAATATGGGAAAATCAAAGCGATATAACAGAGACTGAATGAATGAGGTATTTTAACATGTAAATTACTGCAACAAGCATATCATTTTCATTATTAATCAGAAATGAACTTTTAATCAAGAAACAGAATATATCTTACGCTTTCGATAAGTGAAAAATTTGGGAGGTCAAACTAGAAATGTTTCGGAAGAAAGATTAATCAGATAGAAGTGAAAATTTGATTGAAACACCACTGTCAAACCAAAGGGGGAATGAGCTCAAATGAGCACCCCTCAATCTCTTTTGTCGAAAAGGCATTTGAACAAATTCCTCAAAATGAAATGAAATTTAAATATTTAAAAATTGTAAAAATATTATTTTGACCTTTCCTTGTAAAACCAAAATTGAAGAACTATTTTTCCAAATTGAATGTCATCTTCCCTTCACGTCAAATCCTCCTTTCCCAATTCAAAATGATCCAAAACTCCATTATTGTCTTCCCTTTTTGTTTCTTTACTAACAATGGCAGTCCCTCATTCTTACTCATGTCTACACTCCATAACTGGAATCCCGAATCGTTCTCTCAGGCTTTTCTCTCTCTATAACCGTATCATTGTTTCGAGAATGAAAATCAATAAATAAGTTTATTTTATGTTTTTAAATTTCGTTTTGCAGTTGTACCGACGGTTTATGTGGGGCTAGGAGTCTGTGTTTCTACTCTAAGGCTTCAATTTGTTCAAAATTTAATCTTTCGTTTAGATTTTTATGAGGTTGGAAAATGTCAGTTTTCATAATATAGTTTACAAATGCATTAAGTCAAGGTAAATTTATTCTATTTGTAATTTATGGGTATATATTTTTCAATCTGAATGTGTACTGGAATTATCAAGCAACTTGGAATTTAAAGATTTTTCATTGAATTCAAAAATCATCTTTTCCTTCATCCTGATTTTTGTGAATAATAATGGGTCTGATTGAGACTTTGTTGATTTGAAGTTTGTGCGGCCGACGATTGTGGAGGGTTTTGAAGTAGATGATGATGGTAGGCTAGGTCCGACCGTACATCCGAGTAATCTTTTATTTGTTTTCTTATGATTATGTTTGTATTTAATCTTCATGGATTCTTTAAATCTTTATTTTCTTAGCGATTAGATTCATTATGTCTCGGCATATTTGTACGTAAATTTGGTTTTTATTAGGGCAAAATTCACATCCACGGATAATGTATAAATCTGTTAGGACCGAACGTAGGGATAACATTCATCTAGTTGATTAAAGAATCAAGATTCTTGGAAAAATGCTTTGATTGTTTTGAAAAAAAATTAATTTCCATCTCTTTAGGACCCGTGTTATTTAAATTTTACTGAAAGAGGACATAAATGTTTAATTCTATGAACTAATCTTATACACTAGTTGTTGAATTATGAACAGATCCAGGACGCTTTCTGTTGCGCATTTGGTGCTTGTAAAGTGGAGACGTTAGCAAAATTTTTATATCAAGTGAAGTGACTCAAATAGTGAGATTGAACAATGGGGATAGGGATACATATGAGACAAGCAACATGTCTGTTTGCAAGATACTCTAAATGTCGAGGCAGACAATTTTCACTCATATGTATCCCTATCCCCACCAACATTTCAAGGCATTTTGTTTCTACTGTCTTCGTTGGCTGCCTATTTTTCATATCATTTGACAATATACACACTCTTGCTCAGAAATTAGGTAGAAATGTTAAATCGTGGTCCATGTACGCTTGTTTACTCAGGCTCTTCTATTTCTTTTCATTTCCATTTATAGGGAAAACAATCAAACTAAGCTATTCAAATTTTTAGTCGCTTGTGGATTATATTTCTTCTAACAAGCACTATTTCTATAGGGTTGACTACCTCGCATTTGTTAGTACTATATTATTTTAGAATTGATAATTGATAAACTATTTTGTAGATCTGACTGCAGGATATTCTCTCTAAAGTACATAAAATTTCTGCAAGTGAAGATGGACGTAAACGCAATTCACTTAGATTATGTCCAAATATGGCAAAAGAGATTGGCTGCAAAGTCATTGACATGAGACTTCTAACCGTAGATTGTTTTTTGCTATTTTTATTGATGTTTTGGTACAATTCTGTAGTTGCTTTGTTCTGTTTGTCAAGAGTAGTTGATGTTTTAAGAATGTTGTATACTCGTAACGATTAACGATATTGAATGTAATTAAAAATTTACATAATTTCAAGTATTTAGATCTTTCAAATTTAAATATCATACATGTGCATGATGATGATATTGTTTCATTACCAATAAAAAAATGATATTTAGGTTGTTACATCAAAATATAAGTATTGTTTCACATAACGATATAGAGACTTCGTTTTTGTGACACAAAAACATATTGATGTCGTTCCACTACAAAAATGCACTCATTTATATAATGACATTAAAATCGTTTATGTGATACAAAACGATATTGATGTCGTTTTAGTACAAAAATGCAAATATTTATATAACGACTTTGGAATTGTTTTTGAGACAAAATGATAATGATGACGTTTTAGTACGAAAATTACACTGATTAACAAAATGATATTGAAATCATTCATGAGAAATAAAATGATGTTTTGATGTCATTACAGTACCAAATACACACGACTTTAATGATTTTAATAACGACATTGAAGTCGTTAAAGATTAATAAAATGAAAAAGAAGTCATATTGTTAAAAAAACTTGCACTGCTTGCACAACGTAGTGCGCCATGCGTGCTCGTCTAAGGGACAATTTGCTTTTGATGGTGAACAACTCAGAGGTGCATGTACGTCGGCATGGGCCACGTGCACACACCTTATCATTATTAAAACGACATTGAAGTTGTTTTTTTTTAATGCATAACGACATTGATATCGTTATGCATCAAACTCACGAAATAGTATAATGACA